>CM062814.1:836102890-839072775 GCA_031772625.1 Pinus tabuliformis | reverse complement strand
AACCTCGTTGGTATAGAGCGATCATCCATCAACAATGAAGGGTATGGGTGCACATCGCGCGACCATCAACCCAACCAAAGCTGCATGGAACGAGGGCTCGCAGGGCCGGGCAGGGAACTCTCTCCATGACCAGTACCTCTATAGACCATAACAACATCCGCGAAAGGATCCAACAGCTCTAGGCAGCCATTTTGCATGGAAAAATACAACTTTGTAAGTTAGAAGAAACAAGTGCCAAACTTTGAGAAAAAGGTGTGAGGCTCGATGAAGAAATTGATAAGTTGCAAGTAAAAGTCACCCAAACAGGCTACGTGAAGTAGCTAATGAAGGGATCAGACATGGTTAGCTCTCCTACACTACTATGCCAAGCTACGACCCCACTAGCATGGTTGCGATTGCACCCTGGAGTACCAGAACACATAAACTGCAAACCGTTATTAGAATCAAGGGAAAATGAAGGGTGCCCGCAGCCCGGGCTAGTTGGGAAATGGAAGACCTGCACGACTAGTGCGGCCACTTGATATCCATAGGAGGCCCAGTCCCAGTGCCCCATGCAGTTGAAAGAGGGCGTGAGACTATAAAACAGGCTACCAAGAAGCTGCGCGAAATGACGTCAGCGCACATACGGAAAATGCACCTGCGTACCTGGGGATCCGCTACCATGGGGAAAGGATGGAAAGCGGCCATTGTAGGTACTATTCATGATATGATGGCCCATTTAAGGCACGTTGGAGTGGGTGGCAGGCAATTAAGGTGGAAGAGTAGCTGCCAAAATCGCATTTATGAGCCACAACAAGGGTGAACGTCCAATTTTAAATTTGAAATCATAAACAACCAGCGTAAGGGTCAGACAACCCCACTTTACCGTTCCACGAAAAAGATGCCCTGGGTCCAAGCCAAGCGCAAGATGAATGACAAGAAACTAGAAGAAAGTTCTTGGTTTTAGGCATTGCCAAAATATTATCGAGAAGCAATCCTCAAGGCAACAAACCCTACCGCAGATAGTCCGCAGAAAGCCGTGCCACAAGTAACCGAGCTCCCTAAATCACCCCGGTTGCCACGGACTAGGAAGGACCCTCATATTACAGAACCAATAAGGAGGTCGCCACGACACCTGCACTTTAGCAAGTTCACAATGGAGGAAAAGGGTAAAACTTTCACAATTGAAAGAGACGAGGAAGAAGAGGGTTCTCCCAAATATGTCGAAGAAGTAAACCCTAAAGAGGATCCCATCCAGCCAGTACGACGACCCAAGTATGTGTATCCAAGCAAAGGGAAGGTGAAGGTACCTACAAATCTGGATGAAGTCGACACTATACTCATTAGCCCATCTCTTCCAAGAGCAATCCCAGTGGAAAGCTCGGTGGTTGGTCATATTGCAACAATGAAATTCGAATACTAGGACCTGGCAGATACAACAAAATTCCCCCATTTGGCAACTGACACACTGATGGAGCAGAGTGCAAAAGGGACAATTACCACACTACAACCAAAGGAGTGGCTGCGAAAGGTAGAAAAAGCTGGGCTACTCAGTCTCTTGTCTATTCCCCACTTTCTCCGGCCCCCTATCACAATGTTGTTCATAAGGCAGTTGCTTTTTGGTCCATGAGGACATATTATGGATCGACAAACCCGTCCACATCACAGCTGAAATTTTTCATCGGATTTCACAACTTTCTTGTGAGGGAAGACACCCCTGGGAAATTGTTGATAGAAGTGGCGATGTCACGATGATAGACATCCTGAAAAAGAAGTATAATCTCGAGAAGGGGCAGCAAGGATACATCATTGATAGCATTTTAGATAACGCAGTCCATGTTGCCACCCAGTTGCTGGCAGGCAAAGTGATGCAGAAATGTCATGGCATTGAGGTCCGGCAGCTAGAGAACGGTTCAATTGGTCACAGTTCCTTTGTGAAGAGTTCCTGACCAACTGCCGAGAGCTCCAGGAGGATGGTAAGACATTCCATTATGCGTGGTTGTTGTTGTCCATTATGTTGGTCACCACTGACCTACCCGAACACAGCTAGTTTCCTGTCTTGGACCAAGATTGGCCAAAAGCCGCCAGATACGCTTCCCTTTCGGCGACAAGGGATGTTGGATGAATTTGGAAGATCAAAATCTTTTGGATACTGATGGATGTGAATGTGCGCCAATGGATTAACGAGCAAACCCGCCTATCCAACGGAATCTATGAAAGCATGAAGCATATTGTCGAGTTTAAAGCAGACATGCATTTTGTTTACATCAGGGCGCACAAGGACCCTGCCCACGCATGGACCTCACTCACCTTTGTTTCCATTTATGACACTATCGACGTGGGTGTGGATACCTGGCCAACAACATGGCATGGACCAGATGCAACAGAGTGCAATGAGGCTACTATCCATAAGCAAAAGGAGGAATCTAAGCGCACCGCACAACAAAAGCAGAATGAATAGCTCACTACGGAGGTTCAAGCAGCCCACGAGGCGACAGTAGGAAAGACACCACTAGGAGGGGCTACGTCAACAACAGACAAAAGCAGTCAGAAGGCACCCACTAAGACAGCCACAGAAGAACCACCATCAACTGCCACGGGTGCCCCTTTGAAGCGGCTAGCGCAACCAGAATAGCCGAAGCCACGAAAGAAGGCGAAGGCGTCTAAAGTGGACAACGAAGTGACCACCTTAACTGAGGGCGACCTAAATGACATAGAAAACACCATTCTGGACACACGCAAGATGCAGTCGATGAGGCCATGTCAAAGCAGCAGATTGTGTTGGGGGAACTCCATACGTAGCTACAAGAAGTTGGGATAAGGAGCACGTCAATGGGCACCAGTGCTACTCAGGGGGTTCCTAGTATGATAGCCACTGAACTATTATTGAAGGCCCAAATGGCTCATTCCATCGCAATTCCAGCAAGAGTGTTGATCACCACAAATGTGGAGGACCGAGTTGTGCTAGGACAACTTATAGGGTTAGGACTAAATGTGGTTGCCCTACCACGGGAAAGTTTGCAACAGCTCCAGGACAGCGCCACAATGGAGCTTCGTGCTGGAGAAGGCCGCACCAAACAGGTACTCTAGGAACAGAAAATTAATATAGAACAATTGTGCCTCTAACGAGATGAAGCAGTCACACAGAAGAAACAAGTGGAACAGTTAGTAGCAGAAGCCTACTCGAGTGCCCCTGAGCCAGAGATTAGGATTGAGCTACCTATTGAGACACGAATACGCAAATTCACTACCGGGTTCCGTCAAGCAAAAGAGGAGGCCGCACGGATTTAGCTAGAGCTCAGTTTGCAGATCGAGGACTTAAAACTGCAGGTTCCGCCGTCGACGCCCCCAGAAATCACCGAGCAGTGTAGAAACATCATTACCTTTGGGCATGATATGCTCACACATTCAACGAAGGAATGTACTAACTTGTTAACCCAGTCGATTGTGACGCTCACCTCCCTACAGAAGGATCCAACACTTTAGCGACTAGAAACTGAGGCCAGAGCTTTAGGAAGTCTACGATGCAATCAAAGGAACCATGCAGACCATGACGATTACGCAACGCTTGGCTAAGATTAGGGAGGCCCAAGATCTGAAAATCCAAGCCGACACCGCTAGATAGAAGGAAACGGTGATTAAAACCCGTCTCGAGTCGTGGCTGGATGAGGCGTTTGCAGTCTCGACCACCATAAAGCACAAAGTAGCACACATGCAGATAGAATATGCCACCATGGAGCTAGCCAAGACAGAGATTGATGTGTCAGTGACACGCATGGAACGGATACATCGAATGACGGAAGAGTTTGCTGCCAGTACAAGAAAAGCATAAAGGCTGCTAACCGACCTCCGTGCAAAGATTTTCACACCAGCTAAGTGACTCGAGATGAGTCACGATGATTTTGTTGGGGGATTGTTGGGTAGTAGAAGCCCCGCGCAACAATCATGGGGCACAAAGCCCGAAATTTTGGGTAAAGATAAGGTAAAGAATCCGTAGGATGTGCGGAGCGCGATGTGTAATAAGTTGAAGTCAAAGGGTAGTCCACCCAAAAATAATGTAAAGAAATGTAAGTTGAGTCGGCCTGCCCATGTATCACGGTCCATGGAAATGTATAAATAGAGCAAGGTTCTATGGAAGAGGAGACAATTTTTGGTATGATTTTGGATTTGAAATGTAATGTATTTTTTAGAAGGAAGGTCTGAAAGTCTGTTACACTAAAAAATGTCACCTTGACTACTTACAGTTAGTATGGCTCAAATCAACAGTCATGCTACCCTCTTAGGCAAGTCTTATGCCTCTGTATCCATCTCAAACTCAAAGAAGAGAGAAAGTCTTGTAAAAACTATGTTTATCTCTGGGGTCGCAGGTTCTCTCTAGCCTTACCTGCGGGGACGCTGACCATGTTCACAAAATCTGCGTCCATGGACGCTCTGTATGTTAAGGGACAGGTGCGTCCCTCTGTAAAAGGCAAAATGCGCGAGTTTTATCTTGAAAAAGTTACTTGTGGTTACTTCTAGAACATTCTAGAGGTCGGTTTGATGAAATGGATGCGCCTCCAGTTGGTTCATGTATCTCTATTAAGGGGAACTTATCCCATCAATAAGGGAGCTATCCCACCCAAAGAGGGATGATCCCATTGATAGTGGACCTGAATAACCTCTTTACAGCACTATAAATAAAGGCATTGAGCCAGAAGGAGAGGAGGTTGGAGCTATACATTTTCTTTGGGTAAATGCTGCAGGATTTAGGTCTTCCATTAGAGCCTTTGTGAGGAGAGATTGTCTTCACTTGATTCTACTTGGAGAGGGTGAGCTTTGTCAAAGTAGAGGAAAACCCTTGATGGACCCTGGGAGGAACTTGCACAACACCAAGGCAGGTTGTAAGAGTTTCTTTGTTTCGTTATTAATACAAACTGGTTTATTTTTCTCAATAGCTTGTGTTAATGAGTTATTTCATGTGTTCCTTGGTCTGCATGTTGAATATATGTTTTATTATATGAAATGCAAGTGCTTGGTAATTGTTTGATTGTTTGTGGTTGCAGGAATTGACTTGAAGGAGGAGCTCATCCGGATCGTCAAGAACGGACTTCAACAACAGCGTTTTGGAATAAGGTAAGCCTAAACACTTGTAGTTTTCATGTTGTAAAAGGTGTATTTAGAGAAAGATCACTCCATTTTGTCTTGTTTGTCATTAGAATGTCTTAGACTTCTAGGAAGGTCAGTCGTGTCCGCACCCTTGACAGATTCCGTGTGACAAATTGGCGACTCCGCTGGGGAATCCATTAATGAGAGAGTCTTTTCCTTTATGTGAACTTTGCTTTGAGAAAATCATTTTTATTTCTGGTTTTTGACTGTGAGAATTAGTATTTGGGTGGCTTAGCTTTAGATTTAGTTAGATTTTGGTTTTTCTTTCTTTTTCAGAAGGACGCACCCTCTGAGTGCTGCACAGTGCGTCCTTGGACGCGCTGTTGTCGTTTGCACAGAGCGGGCCCGCACCTGTGCTAACGGGTTGCCTGCGTCTTCCTGTAAAAATTTAGAAAATTCCATTTTTGCTTTAATTGCTTTTAGATTTTGGTTTTTCTTAGTGTTTTCTGCCCAGATCCTTTAGTACCCTGTCAAAAATTTTCACCTGAGCTTGTTCCTGCTCTTAGCTTTCATCAATTGGGTGTTTTGAGTCTCTTTCTTGAGAAATTCTTGATTTATTTCCTTTGGTCATTACTTGGAGGTTTCTCTCAGTCTTTTCACAATTTTGCATCTTTTTGCTTGTGTTTTTGCAAAAAAAATTCCCCTCATTCGCCGGGGGGGGCTAAATTGTGTATGAGTGTTAATCGCCTTTGAGTGTTTTTATGTTTTGATCTTTGGAACTCTCACCCAATTTTCTCAATTTGCACTTGATTGGTTCTTAGATCACATTAGAATCGTCTTGTGTTTGAGAATTCTTTTGCATAGATCACATTTGCACAATTAGAATTCTCATTTTCAGAATATGATTGAAAAATGTGCATAGATTACATTTGCATACTTTTCAGTGAATTGTGCATAGATTACAATTGCATAGTTTACATTCTGAAAAATCAATCGTAGATTTAGATCAGCTTTCTTTGATTTGAATTTACACAAATAAAAAAAAAAAAAATGGTTTGGAATTGATTTGCATTAGTTTTTCTTGATGAAATTAGTGCATTAGAGAATTTGTTATATTTTCTCTTAGTGATCAATTTTTTGCATTGTTGGAAGTGAATGGAAACTCTCTCCTTACTCTAGTTAGGATTCATCGAATTGAAAGGATTGCATTATCATATTCGATTGCATTCAGTTGAGTCGGGTCATAACACCATTGGTTTCATCTCCATTTACCCATTTGAGTAATAACAGCCTTAATAACACAGCGCTTAATTAAAATTCATCTAGTAATTTTTACATTTCTAGGGCTCTGAAACACCAACATAGCTTAGGCTAGGGTCTTGGAGTAGGTGAGTACTTAACTCTCCAAGACTACAAAACCAAACAGATAGTTTATCTTGAGTAGAATAAATCCAATTGTTTCAATTGCACTCTGGGAAAGCTCCTCTTAAAGGAGAAGCACGAGCTCGTGTCCGAACCAGTGAGGGGATCATTCCCCCCTCGTTGGGAACGACGCCAGACAGTACGTATTACAAACGGTAAACCTCGGATTAACCATTGTCGAGGAGCCAGGGGTCACTTATCGGTAAACCTTGGATTGTTGTCAAGGAGCCGGTAAGGGGATTGAGCTTGCTACTCTGCCCTTGCGTGCTGTCGGAGTTTAGACTGTTCCCCCAGGTGTAATTGTTGTGATTGGTGACCTTAGTGACCATAATCTTTAGGGTTCTACCGAGGTGACGGTGGAGGGAAGGTCCCACTGTACCTGGAGCAGACGTCGGTTATACTCACTTGGATTTTCCGGGGGGTTCACTTCACTTCGAGACGGTTAAAGTGGAGGAACTTGTGCCGGTCTATTCATTAAGCAGGTTGCCGGGGTAACTGTTCCACCCACCATTCTGTACTGAATTCGGCGATGTTGGGCTTCATCACCAACTAGTGTTTTCGGTCCGGAAGCTACTGTTTGTGTGTGGTTTGACTCCTAGATTTGATAGCGCGTGTTAATTTGTTTGTTTTTACTTTTAGAGACCATAGGTGTGAATTGTGAATTTTAGTTGTTAAGTGTGAATTGTGAATTGTTAATTTTAGTTTTAAATTGTTAATAAAATTCACTGAAGTTGAATATAATGGCAAATGTTCCGGAATTTATCAACCTAGGAACCCCTCCTAATGAGAATCCTAGTACTTTTCCTTACTTTGGAAATGTTGGTCCTCCTTATATGGCTACTTTGTCATTACCTGGATTTACAATAGGTTTACCGATATGGTTATTTTCAACTTCGTTGGCCCAAAATACTCCAATTGTTCCATCTCAACCGGATGCTTCACCTCAACAGAGTTCACCATCTCAACATCACCAACCTTCTGTTGACCCTTTACCTTCTTCGCCTAATTTTTCTTCCTCCATTTCTTCCTCTTCGCCTGGTAAAAGCCTTGATGCTAGTAACCAGGAGGCTAAGAAGAAGAAGAAAGGGAAGAAGAAGAAGAAGAAGAAGAAGCAAGATAAGAAAGAAGTCAACCAACCAACCATGGCTGTAAGTGTTAGTTGTGTTGAGGAAAATTCCGACATGCATCGTAAACCCAAATACCCTTGCAGGCTTTGTAAGGGTGACCACTTCCTTGTCAATTGTCCTGGTATTCCAAAGGTCTTGGAAGTATGGTCAGAAAAATCTCATCAACTTTCCATTGATCCATCAACCAGTGATAGTCAGGTTCCTGGGAAAAAAGGTAAAGTTAGGTTTCCTTGTAAGTTATGCAAAGGGAGTCATCAAACTCACATTTGCCCTCACATGGATGAAGCCTCAACATTGTTGGAAAACCTTACTGTTCCACAGCAAGAATTTCCAACTGGTTACCGTAAACTTTCTCCCACCTACCGTCAACTGACGGAGTGATTGATCTAAATTCAAGTACAGTCGATCACACTCTCCATTGGAGAGTGAAACTCATGTCACTCAGGTTGATGATCCATTAGTTGATCAAGTGGTCGATTCAATTTCACATTCGGTCGATCCCACTTTCCATTTAGAGAGTGAACTTCATACCGCTGATGTTCTTCTTGTTACATCAGATTCTTCTATGCCGGGGGCATTTCACCTGTTTCTACAGAACCCCCTCCAAGTACTGAGGTCTTTTCCTTTGATTGGAATAGACTGACAGAACCTCGTCTTCCTTCCTCCATCCCTTTCCAAATCATTGTCAAGGCTGGTGGTAGGGACATACATCGTACTCAGGTAGATGAAGGTGCTTCTGTTAGTATTTTATCCTCAGCTGTTTGGAAAGCTTTGGGTTCCCCTCAGCTTGCGCCTATTACGCAGAATCTGAAAGCTTTTAACAGAACAATTAGTGAACCTTTAGGGATCCTTCCTAAGTTTTCTATTACCTTGGAAGGTAAAACTGTTTGTGTTGATCTTATGGTAGTTCGAGGTCCCTTGGATTTCAATTTACTCCTTGGGCGAGACTATGTTTATGCAATGAAAGCTGTCGTATCGACACTCTTTCGCGTGATGTCTTTCCTCACAATGGCAGTATTGTGACTGTAGACCAGCTTTCGTTCCCTAGTCTTTTTCAACTACCAATAATATGACACCCCTAAATGTTCCTGATTCTAAAGTGGTATCTACCCTGCCACGGGTTAATTATGTGGCAACCGGTCCCATGATTTCAGTTACCGATGTAAGTGAGCCTCTCACTGTTGATTTAGCTCCGGTAATTGACATGGAAAACTCTATGGGATTACTTGAACACGATGTTCTTATCCCTTTTGAGTCCCTTGACATGTGTTCCTTCCCAAGAAGTATTCTTCCTTCGGATGAAGATCTCTTGGAAGCCATGATCAAGGTGTGTCCATTGACATGTCTTTCTTCCATTTGGAAGCCATGATTAGTGGTCGCAAGGATAGTTTTTTCTTGTATCAACCTCGTTAAAAAATGAAACAAATAAGCGAGGATAGTTCCTTTTCCTGTGTCAACCTCGTTAAAAAATGAATAGGGTGTTACGAGATAGTTTTTTTCCTGTATCAACCTCGTTAAAAAATGAAATAGCTGCATGAGGACAGTTCTTTACTGAGTCAACCTCATTAAAAAATGAATCAGGTTTGAGGATAGTTCCTGTTACTGAGTCAACCTCGTTAAAAAATGAATCAGGTATGAGGATAGTTCTTTTCTTGTGTCAACCTCCTTTAAAATGAAACAACTCCCTTTTCAAGTTAAATATTGAAAGTAAACCTTCATTTCATCCAGCCGGTTGAATGCAATGAAGCCTGGGGGGCATGTACCTCATTTCGCATCATTATGCTGGGGGCATGCGAACTTTTTGAGCATAGTTCCTTGTCTTGTGTCAAGCTCGTTAAAAAATGAAACAAGGGTAGGTTAAGTAGGTAGATTGTAGAGAGTAGTCATGAGCATAGTTCTTTGTCTTGTGTCAAGCTCGTTAAAAAATGAATCAAGGATTTTAGAGCATAGTTCCTTGTCTTGTGTCAAGCTCATAAAAATGAATCAAGGTTTTTAGAGCACAGTTCCTTGTCTTGTGTCAAGCTCGTTAAAAAATGAATCAAGGTTTTTTAGAGTATAGTTTTTTTTTAGGTAGATTGTAGAAAGTAGTTATGAGCATAGTTCCTTGTCTTGTGTCAAGCTCACTAAAAAATGAAACAACTCCCACGAGTCTTTCCAAGATCTTGAAAGTAAAGCTTCATTCCATCCACCTCATTGAATGCAATGAAGCTTGGGGGGCATGTACCTTGATTTGCATCATTATGCTGGGGGCATGTGAACTTATAACAAGCATAGTTTTTCGTTTCAAGCTTGCATAAACATGAAACTGAATCCGAGCATAGTTCTTTTCCTGTGTCAAGCTCGTTAAAAAATGAAACAAATCCTCCTCTAATTGAGTCGAGAGTTGACTAGACCTCATAGATGTTAGTTGTACGTTTAGGTTAGTTATTTCAGTTTTTGCATAATTTTCTTACAGTTTTAGGTCGAGTCTTTCAAATGATCTCGTTCTTGAACCTTCATTTCATCCACCTCATTGAATGAAATGAAGCTGGGGGGCATGCGCTCTAACAGTTATGCTTAGGGGGCATCAAGCACAGTTTTATCTCTGTTTCAAGCTTGTGTAAAAATGAAACTACTTTGAAGCATAGTTTTTATCTGTTTCAAGCTTTTGTAAAAATGAAACCTATCTCGAGTCAATTTCAGTTATTTTCAAGACTCGTTAAACTCATGAAAATCCCGAGATTATTTTGCTATTTTTCATTCTCGTAAAACAAATGAAAATGCCGAGTTCTTTCCGTCTTTTCCTGCTCGTAAATTAAATTGAAAGTCGGCCATATGAGTACATTTTTATCCTTTTTTCGAACTCATTAAAATTTACGAAAAAGTGAAAACCATGAGTACATTTTTATCCCTTTTTCGAACTCGTTAAAACTTACGAAAAAGTGAAACCTTGGAGTTCTCTTTTAAGCCCTTTTCAGACTCCTAAAACATGAAAAGATTGCCGAGCGTTTCTTTTACACTCGTTAAAACGGAATTAAAAGACGGTCCCCTTATAGCTCTTTTCTGACCGCAAAATCAGGAAAAGATTGCCGGGTTTTTGTCGTTTCAAACTCGATAAGGAAATAAAACGACGTGTCCTTGATCGCTTTTTACTTTTCAGGTCAACGACACTATTATGAAAGTACTCCTTGGTCGCAAGATCAAGCGGTTCCCCCAGGTATTATTTTATACTTTTTCGGGCTTGAGGGACACAAATGTACGAAAAAGTTCAACGTGGAGTCTCCTTTAGTTTTTTCAGACTCTCTAAAATTGAAAAACGCCGAGTTTCTCCTATACTGGGCTCGTTAAACTTTTACAGTAGAGGACCTGTTCAATTACAAACAGGAACGAACCACTCCTTCCTAGGGTTCGAATTTAAACTAGGTTGGACTCGTCCGAAGGATGAGCTTATAATCAAGCATATGTTATCCTCCTCAAGCTTGTTAAAAATAAAGAGGTACTTGCCAGAAATGGTGGGGGAAAAAGAGAAGAATGAACCTGTTTGTCACCTTTTGTGTCTCAAAAGAAACTTTATTACCACTCTTGAACACGACACTTTTCATTCACCTGGGTTGGGAAATCTTTTACCTCACAGTTGACCAAACCACTTTGAAAGTCTTTAACCGGTTTCCGGGGATTAACTTTGAGTTATTCGTCACCAAGCCATCTGTCGTGTCGTTATGTGTTCAAGAGGTCTGCAAGCAAAACTTTCATCTGCAAAATACTTGTCATCCATTTGACCATCCCTGAGTCAGTCCTTACAGCAACATTTCTTCAACTTGAACAATGATTTCGTGTTGCGGGCTTGCCTGCAACGGGTCGCTTTCTATCGACATCGACACATTATCTAGAAAGATGACTTAGGAATCGACAGTACCTTGAAGTCTGCATGCATCAATGGCAGGTTTCTCGCCTTTGACGTCAGTTTACATCATTGACTTTCGATCAAGGATTCCGTGAAGTGTTCGACATCAAAACATCTATTCACATTTCACGGGTTGTGCTTGGTACTTTGAGAACCATTGACATTACTGGTGGTTTCTCTCACGCTTGTTAACAGTTTACATCATCGACTGGTAATCAAGTGGTTTCTAACATGTTCGACATCGAATCATTTAATCACATGGCTAGAATCGTACCAATTCGGGAAGTAGAAGTGAAGACCCTGGATCTAGTTTCTACCATCCAGGCTGCGAGGAGTTTTGTATTCATTATCTATGTAGACTAATCATAAACAGATGGCTGCGTCCATACTGTGTCTACAAAAGTCTATAAAAATGATGTACTGCAAGATCATTCCTGTATCAGAATAGTTAGTCCATTAGTTAAAGTTTTGAATCTGAGTATGGGAATGCCTACCTCAGTGATGATATAATCTTATCCATGTATTTTGTGTTGAAAATTGCAGGTTCCAACCAGGCCATCCACAAGACAATCCTTGAAATGATAAAGCGCTTCACCCTTCCTAGAATTACAAAACCCTACTCTATTCCAGGCTTCGCACTTTAGGGGGCAATCTGTTACACTAAAAAATGTCACCTTGACTACTTACAGTTAGTATGGCTCAAATCAACAGTCATGCTACCCTCTTAGGCAAGTCTCATGCCTCTGTTATCCATCTCAAACTCAAAGAAGAGAGAAAGTCTTGTAAAAACTATGTTTATCTCTGGGGTCGCAGGTTCTCTCTAGCCTTACCTGCGGGGACGCTGACCATGTTCACAAAATCTGCGTCCATGGACGCTCTGTATGTTAAGGGACAGGTGCGTCCCTCTGTAAAAGGCAAAATGCGCGAGTTTTATCTTGAAAAAGTTACTTGTGGTTACTTCTAGAACATTCTAGAGGTCGGTTTGATGAAATGGATGCGCCTCCAGTTGGTTCATGTATCTCTATTAAGGGGGAACTTATCCCATCAATAAGGGAGCTATCCCACCCAAAGAGGGGATGATCCCATTGATAGTGGACCTGAATAACCTCTTTACAGCACTATAAATAAAGGCATTGAGCCAGAAGGAGAGGAGGTTGGAGCTATACATTTTCTTTGGGTAAATGCTGCAGGATTTAGGTCTTCCATTAGAGCCTTTGTGAGGAGAGATTGTCTTCACTTGATTCTACTTGGAGAGGGTGAGCTTTGTCAAAGTAGAGGAAAACCCTTGATGGACCCTGGGAGGAACTTGCACAACACCAAGGCCAGGTTGTAAGAGTTTCTTTGTTTCGTTATTAATACAAACTGGTTTATTTTTCTCAATAGCTTGTGTTAATGAGTTATTTCATGTGTTCCTTGGTCTGCATGTTGAATATATGTTTTATTATATGAAATGCAAGTGCTTGGTAATTGTTTGATTGTTTGTGGTTGCAGGAATTGACTTGAAGGAGGAGCTCATCCGGATCGTCAAGAACGGACTTCAACAACAGCGTTTTGGAATAAGGTAAGCCTAAACACTTGTAGTTTTCATGTTGTAAAAGGTGTATTTAGAGAAAGATCACTCCATTTTGTCTTGTTTGTCATTAGAATGTCTTAGACTTCTAGGAAGGTCAGTCGTGTCCGCACCCTTGACAGATTCCGTGTGACAAGGTCCGTAAGTCCGATCGATTGATTGGGCTAAGATAGAGGCTCTGCAGCTGTGTGTGCAAAGCCCTGGAAAAGTCTGCAGCTATGTGCATGGACCCCTACAGCTGAGTGTGCAAGGCAGATCTGGATGTATTGGTGAGGAAAGTGAATAAAGATAAGTTGCTTCTGAAATTCTGTATTAAATCTGTATTATCGCGGATCTGGCTATTGTATGGTTAATATAACTGGTTAATTTGTGCGCATATGCTTATGTTATGAATATATGTGAATCTATGTCCATTCCACGTGTGTGAAATGGTTAATTCTAATAAATGATTGCTTAAAGACCCTTCTGAGTAGATCTGCTTTATAATACCTCATTAACTAATTAATATTAAGAAGTAGCCCAGGACCAGATCTATGCAAAAACAGAGTAGCATGAGGCTGCAAGACGGTGCGCGAACCCTCCAGACCACATCTAGACATCCCAAGGGTGCAGAAACCTGGTTCCAGCACCCTCCCCTGCTACCTCGGGTGACACCTCAGTCCGTGCTCCGCAGGCTGTTGCCAAAAGGGCCGATAGCTGTGGGATTTGTTTGGCTAAATAATTCTTCTGAACCTGGGTCAGGCCAATATAAGCCAACAGGCTTTGAAGATAATGCATCAGATATCTACAAGACTTCCCAAAGGTAAACTTGAGCAAGTTGACACATGCAAAGGTTGTACCTAGGGAAAGTACACCGAGTCTTCCTTTCATGATCGAGACAATCGAGCAGAGGCTATCTTAGAGTGAGTTCATACTGATTTGTGTGGACCATTCTCAATGACATCCATAGCGAAGCAAAGGTATTATGTGATTTTCATTGATGACTATTCTCGTAAATGCTGGATTTATTTCATGCAGAAGAAGGACCAAATTTTCACAAAGTTTTGTGAGTTCAAAGCTTTGGTCGAGAAAGAGTCAGGGAAGAAGATCAAGGCCTTGAGAAGTGACAACGATGGAGAATATGTCTCTCAAGAGTTTAAGGACTTCTGTGCAGCGGAAGGAATTAAACGAGAGTTGACAGAACCTCACAACCCACAGCAGAATGGGGTGGCCAAGAGGAAGAATAGAACTATTGTAGGGGTAGCATGGGCAATGTTGCATGACCAAGACCTACCACTTCACTTGTGGGCCGAGGCATGCAACACAGCGGTCTATTTGCAAAATAGAAGCCTGCATTGCATACGTGGGATGAAGACACCAGAGGAAGCTTTCTCTGGTAAGAGACCATATGTGGGTCACTTCTGGATCTTTGGCCCATCGGTATATTTCCATGTGACAAAGGATGCATGGAAGAAGCTTGAGCCGACTACAGAGTTGGGGATATTTGTGGGGTACACTAATACACCTCACAACCATTGGGTGTACTTTCCTACCAGTCAGAGGACAGTGGTTCAGAGAGATATCAAGTTTGATGAGCAGAAGGCCATGTGAGTTTCCGTTGAGAGGGAGCTCCAACTACAAGTTGTGGAGGAACTGTTGGTTCCTAAGGAGGAGGAGCCTCAGACTGATGTGGAGCAGCCACATGCAGAGGTTCCAATAGTGGAGAGATCCACTCAAGAAGAGGCTTCCAAGGATGGATGGAAGCGCACAAGAGAAGCAGACAAATTGTTGGAGGATGCGAGAGAGAATGTGGGAGCACCATCTTCTCAGCGTAGAGAAAGGAGGTCACCTGAGAGGTACACTGGATACATGGCCCTTGCTGGGGAATGTGTTAAGAGCGAGCCATCTTCCTTTGAGGAACCAGTGCAACAACCAATTTGGGTTGATGCTATGGTGGAGGAGTATGACTCCATAGTTCGTAACAATGTTTGGGACGTGGTTCCGAGACCAGAGAACAAGTCAGTTGTGAATTCCTGTTGGCTTTACAAGGTGAAGCAAGCTGCTAATGGTAGTGTGGAGAAGCATAAGACAAGATTTTTTTCCCGTGGCTTTTCACAGGTCGAGAGGATCATGTTGTTGTAGTATATTTCAATAGAGGGGCAAGATGCTGACATTTTGACAAAGGCATTGTCAAAGTGTAAATTTGAGTTCCATAGAGACAGGATCAGGGTGGTAGATAATCCCTTTCTTGTTGAGAGGTAGTGTTGAAATATGGCAACAATAATATTCCAATTTAATTTGCCCTTGAATTAAATTGTGAATTAAAATCAAATTTAGCCTTAACAGCTACTTGGAAATAATTAATTAATTTATTTTAAATTAATAAGTTGGAGAAATTCAAGTTAGAAGTCTTTCTAAAGTCATGCAATAGTTATCCCTTAAATTAAGGAGATAAGATTGAGTTATATTTGAGTTGTAATTAGTTAACTTAGTTTACTGAGTTAAATCAAGTTAAATTAGTTCCAAACTGTTTGAGGAACTAATAGTGAGTTAACAGTCAGTTGATGCATTAATGCACTCAACTAGTGCTACTCCCGTTAACTGAAGATTCCCTCATTAGAAACTCATGCATGCCTATTATGAGAAAGACCCAGTTGAGATTAATGTTCAAGGACAATGTACTATCAGTTGCATGTGTTTTCTCATGGATAAAACTCATGCATGCAGTCAAGGATTTATCCTTGAGGATGCATATTTTTGAAGTAAAGTTTTCCACTTGGTAACGGGAAAATCATCCACAAGGAACAATGCAAGGAAATAGGAGCTTGGAGGGTAGAGAGGAAGGCTGGAGAGATGCCAAGATTTCCTATGAGTATCTGTGAGGATTGTACTGAGAGCTGGCTAGCTATGAGAGCTAAGGCTTTGTATAATTCCTATGTATTTCCACCATGTATGATAATACAATAGTGTGGGGTTTTTAGCTGAGGCTTTCCCCAAAGTATTTTCATGTGTATTGTGCCATTGACTCTTCTTCTTCTGGTTATATTTTTCATCTCGATCTTTAAGCTTCCGCAAATTGATAGTAGAAGTAGGTTATAGTATTCTGCTTTGATTTATATTGCATTATCGGGTTAACCTGCGATCATATTTTCTACAATGTTTAACTCAAGCTACTGTAGTAAACATCATACCTTGTCTCTCCTGCTCTCAAATATTAATAGTAGCTTTCTCCAAAGTCAATCATTATGACTTATGGAGTGCTAGACCCCAAATAATCTTCAATGGTAGTTGTTTTCTATTACCTTGTTTGAATGCAAAGTGATTAACAACATTGAATGATGGAAAATGAGAATAATAAGAAAGAATCCAATTGAAAATAGTTTACAGTTTTAGGAAACAATCATTTCATGTAAGTGAACATTTTATTTAGGATGAAAATTCAAGTATTTTATTTATGGTTGAATTACTGTAACATAGAAGTCAATGCACGACATCAATAATTTTTATGTGCTTACACTGAAATCAATGCATCTAGTGAAAACAATCAAATAAGACTATAAATAAACATCTATATTGAAATCAATGCGTCTAGTGCAAACAATCAAATAGGATTAGAAATCAATATCTACACTGAAACCAATGCATCCAATGAAAGCAATCAAATAGGAGTAGAAATCAACATCTACACTGAAATCAATGCATCTAGTGCAAGCTATCAAATAGGATTAGAAATCACCATCTACACTAAAATCAATGCATCTAGTGCAAGCAATCAAATAAGATTAGAAATCATCAATTACACTAATCAATACATCCATTTTATTGAAAAACAAAAATATTCATGAATTTATAGATCTAACTTCTATGCCTATATTTGTTTATGTGTGTCTCTTTCTTCTTCCCTCTCTCTCGACCCTCCATCTCTGTGTCTATCTCCCACCCTCTCTCCTTCTGTCTCTCCCCTCCCTCTCTCCCCCACCTCTCTCTCTCCACCTCTCCCTCCCTCTATCTCTTTCTTCTCCCCTTCCCCCCTGTCATATATATCTATACCTCCTACCATCTCTCCTTATTTGTCTCTCTATCTCATCCCCTAGACACATGTAACGCTCTCTCTCTCTCTCTCTCTCTCTCTTGCCCCCTCCATCTCCATCTCTATCTCACTCTATCACTCCTTCTTTATCTCTCTATATCAACCTATCAACATACACTCTCTCTCTCCATATCTATCTATCTATCTATCTCTCCCTCTTCCTATCTTTCTCTCTCTCTCTCTTCTCTTCTCTCTCCATATCTCTCTCTCTACCTCCCTCCCTCCCTTTGTCTCTCTCTTCTTCCCTCTCTGCCCCCTCCATCTATATCTCTATCCCCCATTGTCTCTCCTTCTTTGTCTCTCTATCTAACTCCCCTAACATACTCTCTCTCTCTCTCTCCATATATATATATCTTCCTCCGTCTCTCTCTTCTTACCTCTCCTCCCCCTCCATCTATATCTATATCTCCCCTTGTCTCTCCTACATTCTCTCTCTTTCTCACCCAAAAAACATACACACACTATCTTCATATCTATATATATCTCTCTCTCCCTACCTCTTCCTCTCTCTCTTCCCATTCTCTCTCTCTTACCCTTCTCTCTCTCTCTCTCTCTCGCTCTCCTCTTTCCTTCACTATCTCTCCATCTCTCCCTTGTCACTCCCTCCCCCTTTCCACCTTTCTCTCTCCATGTATTTCTTCCATGCTCCCTCTCTCAACCCCTCCAACTCCATCTCTCTCTCCCTCTCTCTCTATCTCTATCTCCTCTCTCTCAAGTCTTGTCTCTCCCTTTCCCTCCCACCTCCCTCTGTCTCTCCCACCATCACACTTTGTCTCTCCACCCTCCCACTCTATCACTATCTCCCTCCCTCTCTCCCCCTCTCTCCCCCTCTCTCCTCCCTCCATATCTATGGCCCCCTTTCTCTCTCTTCCCCTTCTTTCCCTCTCTCTATCCTCTCATTTTCTCTCTCTTTCCTCATCCCCTCTCTCCCTCATTTCATCTTCATCTCTCCCTTGTCACTCCCACTCTCTCTCCGCCTTTATCTCTCAACGTCTTTTTTCTTCCCTCCCTGTCTTTCCCCCTCCAAATCCATCTCTCTCTCCCTCCCTCTCCCCTTCGCTCTCCCCCCCCCCCCCCCCCCCCCTCTCTTCCTTCCTCCATCTCTCTCTATTTTTCTCCTCCACTCTATTACCATACCCTCTCCACACCACCCCCGCCCTACCCCCATCCCCCCCTTCTTCCCCTCTCTCTCTCTCTCTCTCTCTCTTAAATCTAATCCCATTGTATTGTATTCAAGAAAGTATCTAAGTTAAAAAAAAAAAACATAATTGGTTGTAAAAATTAAACCTATATTTTGAATAAATTATGTCAAAGAAAATACAATAATGAAAAACTTAAAAGGATCATGCAATATATTTCCTATATCATTGTTAGTCACCTTGCTTCCTCTCTTGGCTTGGATCTTGGGTTAAGATGCATCTATCTCTGTTCTTTATAATATTTTTTATATTATATAAATTTTACATATGTATGTATAAGAGTATTCTAATTTTTAATTTTATTAAAACCTCGATTTAATCTCTATGAGAATATTTTTAGTAATGTTCAAGATGGAGGGATGGAGGGTTTAGATATATCTTAAAATTAATTATAATTTTTTTTCTTTCTTTTAGATTTAATTAAAAAAATGTCATAAAATTAAATTAAAATAAATTATTTATAAAATATTTTGATTGTGAAATAAGTTATGATTTTTGGGCACGTTGTATTGATAAGCCATGGTATTGGCCCATGGTATTGTAATAGAATAGTTAAAATCTTAGATCCATAATATAATAATCAAAATCCTATATGGCCCATGATATTATGATTCTCTTTTATAAAAAAAATTGATTGTAATTTTACTATTAAAAACAAAATTAAAATATAACAAATTAAATTTTAGTATTTTATGGCTTGGCTCAAACGAGTTTATTTCACTTAGAAGGAAAAAGAGAACATGGAATATATATATATATATATATATATAAGTTATTATTATTATTATCACTATTAGTTATATATAGTCAGTGACATTAAAAAATATTGATATACAATCTTTTTTACATTATATCTAAAGCCTACACATCTACCTTATATTAGGTTGTAGAGCTACTTTATACTGGGTTGTAGAGCGTCTCTCGACACAACAAAAATCTCTAACTTATTTTCATTATTACTTAGTTTTGATATTTTTATAATAAGTATTGGTCTTTTCAGTTACATGTAATTTTTTTTAATGTGTACAGTTATATGCTCTTGAAAGAATCTCTAACTTAGTTTCGTTATTTCTTAGCTTTGGCATTTTTGTAATAAGTATTGGTCTTTTTGGTATGTATTTTTTTTTTTTTATGGGTACAGTTATATGCCTTGTATGTGTGCATTCTCAACTTGGTTTGTAGAATGTATATTTTCTTTTTTTTTAAGTACGACATCATAAATATGTCCTTAGTTACAGGTTACTACTTACCATTGCAACAATAAACGTTTTCTCTCATTAAAATAACTCGAATTTTATGAAGGCCACTTATTCCCTTAAGATTTACCTAACATTTAAGTAGTTTTGCGTTTACAAATAACATATTCTGTATTATTTTTTGATATTTATTTATCCTTCGTATAATATATAATATTATAGTAGTTTTCTTTCTTAATAATCCTTTGTCCTTTTTTACTACAAACCATCAAAATCTTTACAATGGTTATTATTTATTTTTCATTATTCAATCTTGTTACCACATTAACTGTAGAGAAAAAATATAATTTTATAGCAGTTTTCTTTCTTAATAATCCTTGTACTTCTTTGCTACTACCCATCAAAATCTTTAGAATGGTTATTATTTATTTTCCATTATTCAACCTTGTTACCACATTTACGGGAAAGAAAAAATATAAAATTCATCCATAAATTGCTATAGTTAAAATGGCATCTTCAAAACATACAATAAACTATAAAATTATTAAATGTTTAGAAACAATTTTTTTGTTCCTAACATAAAAATGGGAACATAGAAAACACAGATTTGATAACAATTTTGGAAAATTTATGGTTAATTACTTGGCTCTCCTATCCTAGACACTACAAGAGAAAACACTAACAATTTTAGAAAATTTATGGCTAATTACTTGGCTCCTCCAAACAAACAATGCTTGCCCCATCGGCTTGCAAATTGTTTCTATCTATTTTTCCTTTGTTCTTTTCAGTCTCCCATTTTGATCTCAAAATAATTGAGACAAAAACAAGAGAATTTTTAGACAATATGCATCTACCACTCTTTAGCTGGTTACTAAGTGTCTCCACCTCACCAACAAGTGGGGGGTAGTTAACTGCTCATTAATGAGTTTTTGTTTCCCACTTATGAAGGTAACTCCCTGTTTTCTAGGAAACATTTATTTTACCAATATAATAATTCTAGAATTAAATCTAATCACTCATATTCGATCTCCACCTCACCAACAAGTAGTGGGTAGTTAACTGCTCATTAATGAGTTTTTGTTTCCCACTTATGAAGGTAACTCCCTGTCTTCTAGGAAACATTTATTTTACCAATATAATAATTCTAGAATTAAATCTAATCACTCAGATTAGATCTCCACCTCACCAGCAAGTGGCCAGTAGTTAACTGCTCATTAATGAGCTCTTGTTTCCCACTTATGAAGGTAACTCCCCATCTTCTAGGAAACATTTAATTTACCAATATAATAATTTTAGAATTAAATCTAATCACTCATATTAGATCTCCACCTCACCAACAAGTGTGGTGGGTAGCTAACTGCTCATTAATGTGCTCTAAGGTAACTCCATGTCTTCTAGGAAACATTTAGTTTGCCAATATAATAATTCTAGAATTAAATCTATGGAGTCGTATACAGAGGCGGAGGAATTGCCCGGATGGCCAAAAGTCGCCGGAATCCAGGGAAAAAAAATTTCAAAAAATCTTGTAATGGTAGTGTTTGAATTGTGTTTTTGATGGTGAGGGCTCCTAAAATTTTGAATTGTGTTTTTGATGGTGATGGCACCTAAAATTTTGAAGTTTAACAACTATAACTTGGATTTACAAAAATCCTTACCAAATTTTCTCTAAATATGACCAAAATTTCCATAACTTTCCAGGCAATTCCTCCGGCTAGTTAGACTATGGCTAAATCTAATCACTCAGATTAGATCTCCACCTCACCAACAAGTGACCAGTAGTTAACTACTCATTAATGAGCTCTTCTTTTCCACTTATGAAGGTAACTCCCTGTCTTCTAGGAAACATTAAATTTACCAATATAATAATTCTAGAATTAAATCTTATCACTCAGATTAGATCTCCACCTCACCAGCAAGCAAGTGCCGGGTAGTTAACTGCTCATTAATGAGCTCTTGTTTCCCACTTATAAAGGTAACTCCCTGTCGGAAACATTTAATTTACTAATATAAGTAATTCTAGAATTAAATCTAATCACTCATATTCGATCTCCACCTCACCAACAAGTGGCGGGTAGTTAACTGCTCATTAATGAGCTCTTGTTTCCCACTTATGAAGGTAACTCCCTGCCTTCTAGGAAACATTTAATTTACCAATATAATAATTCTAGAATTAAATCTAATCACTCAGATTAGATGCTTAGTACTTGCTGGATAGTAATTTTTCCATAATTAGATTACAGTCTTTTTCCTTTTTCATCTATCTGTACTTAGCCATTAATTTCCATGTTTTGTTTTCATTTTGATGAAGTTAAATGTAAGTATTTTTAATTTTAAATTAACATCCATTTTACCATATGAATTAAAACCAGCATAGATCCATCTTGAGTATGAATTAAATCTAATCACTCAGATTTAGATGCTTAGAACTTGCTGGATAACAATTTTTCCATAATTAGATTGCAGTCTTTTTCGTTTTTCATCTATATGTACTTAGCCATCAATTTCCATGTTTTGTTTTTATTTCGATGAAGTTAAATGTAAGTATTTTTAATTTTAAATTAACATCCATTTTACCATATAAATTAAAACCAACATAGATCCATATTGAGTATGAATCTAGCATGAGCTGGATCAAACTCAAACTTTTTTAGAGTGTAAAATACAATGTGTTATTTTTCATTGTTTAAATTGTATTTTTGAATGCTATATATATATATATATATATATATATATATATATATATATATATATATATATATATATATATATATATATATATATATATATTAAATGACCAATTAAAAAATTTAACCACAAACTTTTTTTGCTATATATCGATATATATGAAGTTGATATTGACATAAATTAGTTAACATAGATCTTCAAATAGTTTATATAAATTTCTTGTTGAAATATTTTTTGAAAAATTTAAGATTTAAACATCTGATTCACACATTTTTTTTACTTCTAATTACTTTACAACATACTCAATTTTTTTTTAATTATAGTGTTATTTTTCTATTTAGAACATAATTTTTATTTTTTATTTTTATTTTAAAGGGTCGCAGAGGGACCGGCAAACTTACACATCCCCTCAATAATGATTTTGTAATCATGCTTAAATTTAAATGTTAAGCACATAAAAATTCAATATTTACAATATAACAAGATTCTTAACATTAATATTCATCCCCATTTTACCATGGATATTATTAACTTTTAAATAGGCTTTCTTACAATACCATGGGATACCATAGCTTATCAATACCACTATATATATATATATATATATATACATATAACATTTTAAAATCAAAATTTAATACCTACAATAAACTTACAATATTGCAAGATTCATAATTATGGACATTCACTCCATTTTACCATGATATTATTAACTTTTTTTTTTTTTCGATGTGGTTCACGGGGCACCGGAGGTGGGCCGCTACGTCCACGTAAAGCTGCACGGCCATCAGGCCTGACCCCGAGGGCGTCGAGGAGATTTGACCCCGTGACCTCCCAAACCGGGAGAGTACTATCAACGGGAACTCGACCATTTGAGCTATCCCTCGGGGCTCATGATATTATTAACTTGTAAATAATCTTTGTTGCAATATCATGGGCCAATTTCATGGCTTATCAATACTACTTGCCCAAAAACTATTACTCATTTTAAAATCAAAGTGTTTTATAAATATTTTATTTTATAACATTTTTTTAAATTAAATCTAAAAGCAAAAAACTATAGCGAGATGTTGTATGGTAAATGTTTGTAAACATTTATATGTGGAATCAATTAAAAAATAATAAAGGGTTAAAAGTAATTGCCTTATATAGACATATTGTAATTGAACATTTTGACTTAGTCAAAATAAAATAAAAATAAAAAATAAATCATAATAATAATAATAATAAATAATGATAATTATCAATAAGACATTTTGACTTGATCAAATTACATAAAATATAAAATTATAAATTAAAATCATAGTTAACTACGCCAACAATTTTTTTAGATAAAAGAAAATGGTAATATACATATCACCTTAAAATATACAACAAATAAATAGTAATTATAATTAACATCTATCTTACCATATAAATTTCATTAATAAGCACATAAAAATTTAATATTTACAATATAACAAGATTCTTAACCATAATAGGCTTTCTTACAATAGCGTGGGCCAATACCATAGCTTATCAATACTGATGCAGGAGCATCTGGTTAACAGGGCGAAGACGGAAAGAAGGTTGATATGGATTCTGAAAAGGACAGAGAACACAACTCACTGGACGGACAGCGTGTCTGTCTTTATTTTTATTTATTGTTTTTTATTTTACTTTTCTGTTAAAAATGCCAAGAATAATGTAATGAGCTCTAATTAGGAACAGTAGTAATTAGTCAGAGTCATTCGTTTCCGAACAGTTATATTACTGTTGTAAATACAAGCAAAGGAAAACATGCTAGTTAAGAATAAGTTTCAAATACGAAATAACTATTGTAACTGACAACAAAACAACTAACAGCAATTATCCAACTGTTCGAGGACAGTGATACAAAAGGAGGAAAAATAAGCCCAATACGGGTTGGCGAGTGAAGAAGATAATTAACAGAAAGAAATATATTCATTTTTTTAGTGCACATACAATTCCACGAGTGTCCTCAAATATTGTAAAAAGAAATTCAATGCTGTGCGTTCTTTTGTTTTCCTTTATGGTATAAAAACATTGTTAACAGTTTCACTACAGACTCTGAACCAGAACAGAAGCCCAATAACCAAACAAAGAGCCACAACGACCAGCACAGGTCGCGCGGACATAGCGCTCAGGCGTATACACATTTAACAGGTATGCAAACAAAACCATACGAGCGGTTCCAGATTTATTTCCATATAAAATTCACAGGATAGAACATAGTCATTAAAAGTCTGTATCAGCATTCACATTCTCTGTTCAAAATAACTACAAAACCAACCGAGTTCGCAGACATGGGAACTGACACGGTTGTAAACAAAAGCCCTCAATAAAGAGTTCGAGCCCATCTCCTGAGGTTACCACAAAACCTAGCATCTAAGAAACCAACAGCAGATAGCGGCACAGAGCCAACGAAAACCAAGCAGACCATACAAGAACCCAAACAAGCACAGTTAAAACAACAAGGCGAATCTACCCATATACTGTCCAGGGTGGCCGGGAGTCCAAGTGTTCGGACCAACGAACAGCTCCACCTGCATAAGGGAAAACGGAGGAAGGGTCAGTCACCAACCACAGCAAACGAAAACAAGAACGGAGAATTGGGAAGAAGCTATTGAGGAAGTTTAATAAGGGCCATTACCTGATAGGCGAGCCATAGCTGTAAATTTCGCACCCGAACAAGCCCCTGCTCACAGAGGAGTCGGGCCATTAGTCTCAAAACAAATAGCAGAAATAAAATCTAGCAAGGAACGGAAGCTTACCGGTTAAGTTGGCAGAGGGACGGGCAGAGCATGCCACATGACCTGTCGAAATTGGAAGCCGACGAACCCACGCTGAAGTAGATGTCCTCATTAACCTTACAGCTCTCGAATAGATATAAACCCTTGTGAGATACGAGCAGACAGTGACCAGAATACACAGAGGCGAATATCAAAGCCGGATATACACTACAACGACAACGAAAACACATGCAAACGGAACCGTAGTTCAAACCTTACCAGTGCTTCACCAAACAATCGATAGCATACAGGCCAAGACTTGGAACAACAGAGACCACGACCGCAACCAAACGCACACCACACCGTCGACCGGGCAGGCAGAGTTCATACATTTCACCATAGAAATTACAGAAGTTACAAAGAATCGCCAGGAGCTCGCAGAGCTAAAGACCAGCGTAACAATGACCACCAAAGGAGCGCGAACGGAGTAAAACCCAAACCGAGGCGGGTTTCCAAAATCCCGAGAAGGGACAGTTGTCCACCCAGCAGACCATCAAGGTACCCATGCCGTAACCCAAGGAGATTGAAAATCAAACAACATTTATTACCAAATCAATTACATTACTGTCCAGATCGTAAGTGCATTACACATCAGCTTTGGAACGGCGGGACCACGTGGGCTGGCCCCATCAAGTGGTATCAGAGCAGCATTTTGAGAAAGTAGAGGAAGATGGAAGTACAAAGACGAGGACGTGGGAGAGGTGCACGCAGAGTAGCAGACGAAGGATTGAGAGAACAGTTGAGAATCCTTACAGCTCTCTTGGAAGCAGTAGAGGCAGGTAGGCGAAGAGACCCGAAACTTGGGGATGACAGTGAAGATGAGGCAGCAACTGTTACAGATGGGTCAGAAGAAGAAGCCCCAGAGTTAAGGCTGTCGCGATCTGTTCTGTTAGCCAGCAGCAAACCCAAACCAGAGATCCCCAACTATAATGGCAGTCTATCCGCAGATGTCTTGCTGGATTGGATAAGCGAATTAGGCAAGTATTTTGAAAATGAGGAAATCAGTGAGGATAAGAGAGTTAGATTTGCTGCAACTAAATTAAAAGGGCACGCCACCTTATGGTGGGATAGTGTCCAAGCAGACAGGAGACGAATGAACAAGTTGCCAATAAGAAGGTGGCCACGGATGGTGGCAAAACTGAAGGGCAGATTTTTGCCGAAAGACTACCAGGTTGAGCTTTACCGACGAGTGCAAAATTTAAGGCAGAAGGGTATGACTGTAAAGGAGTATACGGAAGAGTTTTACCGTGTAAATTTACGTGCTGGTTATACGGACGATACTCCAGAAAAAACAGCAAGGTATGTAAATGGCTTGAGATTGGAAATATTGGACGAGATTAGTATTCTCTCTCCCCGAAATATTGAAGAAGCCTTTCAGAGTGCTGTAAAGGCTGAGGAGAAAATCAACAGGAAGCAGAACAACAGGAGAGGGAGAGGGAATGGCAGAGGACGAGGACAGTCCTACGGCAGAGGGAGAACTGCCACAAACAGCGAAGAAGGTAGCAGTTCCAGAGCTTCAGGGACAGCAGAGAAGGGAGAAAGCACTAGAGGAGGTCGGCCATATCAGCGGGGAAGAGGAAATGGTCGCGGAAGAGGGACTAATGTCCAGTGCTACAGGTGCCATAAGTGGGGGCACAGATCCTTCGAATGCCCGGAAGCTGAACACGTTGGCCAGAGGGGAGCATTTGTTGCGCAGCCTGAGGAAGCTGAAGCACAACCCCGGGAGATAGAGAACGTGGCGGAAACGGGGGAAGTTCTAATTTTGAACAAGGTGCTTTTGAAACCAGCTAAAGAGATGGCTAGATAGACCCAGCGAAAAGCGTTGTTTCGAACAGTTTGCAAATCACAGGGGAAGTGTTGTAAATTGATTATAGACAGCGGAAGTACAGACAATTTGATTGCCACCAAAATAGTGGAGAAGCTGGGCTTGAAGCGGCTTAAACACCCCACGCCTTACAAGGTGTCGTGGCTACAGAAAGGCCACCAGTTATTAGTTGATGAACAGTGCGAGGTAGAATTTCACATTGGCAAATATCACGACACGATGGTCTGCGATATTATGCCAATGCACGTGTGCCATATACTGCTTGGGAGACCGTGGCAGTATGACCGGAGGGTGACACACGATGGAAAGACAAATTGTTATAAATCTGTGAAAGATGGGATCAAACATAAGCTTGTACCCATCAAGGAAGAGGATGCAGCAGAACCAAGTGGAACAAAAACATTGTTAATTGGAGGGAAACAGTTTGTGAAGCAGATTGAGGAAAATGAGGTCAATTATGCAATTGTAAGGAGGACAAGACCGATGTTGCTGAACACGGAAAAAGCAGAACTGCCTGTAGAAATCTAGGAGTTGTTGAAAGAATTCCAAGACATTGTGGTTGACGATTTACCTGATAAGTTGCCTCCCAAGAGGAGTATTAGCCATCACATTGACTTTATACCGGGAGCAAGCTTGCCAAACAAGGCAGCGTATAGGATGAGTCCGAAGGACAATGAAGAAATTCGTAAACAAGTGCAGGAGTTGTTGGATAAGGGACTGATCAGAGAAAGTTTGAGCCCGTGTGCAGTACCAACAGTACTTGCACCTAAGAAGGGTGGAGAATGGCGAATGTGTACAGATTCGCAGGCCATTAATAAAATTACGATTCGATATAGATTTCCCTTACCCAGGATGGATGACATGATGGACTGTCTTAGTGGAGCAGCTTATTTTACAAATATTGATCTGAAGAGTGGTTATCATCAAATCAGAATTAGGGAAGGAGATGAGTGGAAAACAACTTTCAAAACTAATGAAGGGTTGTACGAATGGCTGGTCATGCCATTTGGATTGAGTAATGCTCCTAGTACCTTTATGAGACTGATGAATGAGATGTTAAAGGAATTTATTGGAAAGTTCGTGATAGTTTATCTTGATGACATTTTAATTTTCAGCAGAAAAAAAAGAGAGCATCTTCAACATGTTCGAAAAGTGTTGGAGAAATTACAGCAGAACAAACTGATGATAAACTTAAAAAAATGCACTTTCCTGCAGAAGGAGCTAGTCTATTTGGGGTTTGTAGTTGTCGTGGCGGAAAAGGTCGTTTGTGCGGACACAACTGACCTCCCTAGGAGTCTAAACTCTCTAGCGACAAACAAGACAAAATGGAGTGATCTTTCTCTAAATATACCTTTTAAAACATGAAAACTACAAGTGTTTAGGCTTACCTTATTCCAAAACGCGGTTGTTGTAGTCCGTCCTTGCCGATCCGGATGAGCTCCTCCTTCAAGTCAATTCCTGCAACCACAAACAATCAAACAATTACCAAGCACTTGCATTTCATATAATAAAACATATATTCAACATGCAGACCAAGGAACACATGAAATAACTCATTAACACAAGCTATTGAGAAAAATAAACCAGTTTGTATTAATAACGAAACAAAGAAACTCTTACAACCTGGCCTTGGTGTTGTGCAAGTTCCTCCCAGGGTCCATCAAGGGTTTTCCTCTACTTTGACAAAGCTCACCCACTTCCAAGTAGAATCAAGCAAAGACAATCTCTCCTCACAAGGTTCTAAATGGGAGTCCTAATTCCTGCAGCATTTACCCAAAGAAAATGTATAGCTCCAACCTCTCCTCCCTCTGGCTCAATGTCTTTATTTATAGTGCTGTAAAGAGGTTATTCAGGTCCACCATCAATGGGATAATCCCCCTCTTTGGGTGGGATAGCTCCCTTATTGATGGGATAAGTTCCTCCTTAATAGAGATACATGAACCAACTGGAGGCGCATCCAATTCATCAAACCGACCTCTAGAAAGTTCTAGAAGTAACCACAAGTAACTTTTTTAAGATGAAACTCGCGCATTTTGCCTTTTACAGAAGGACGCACCTGTCCCTTAACATACAGAGCGTCCAAGGACGCACCTTTTGTGAACATTGTGAGCGTCCCCGCAGGTAAGGGTAGAGAGAACCTGCGACCCCAGAGATAAACACATTTTTGACAAGACTTTCTCTCTTCTTTGAGTTTGAGATGGATAGCAGAGGCATAAGACTTGCCTAAGAGGGTAGCATGACTGTTGATTTGAGCCATACTAACTGTAAGTGGTCATGGTGACATTTTTTAGTGTAACAGATTGCCCCCTAAAGTGCGAAGCCTGGAATAGATTTAGGGTTTTGTAATTCTAGGAAGGGTGAAGCGCTTTATCATTTCAAGGATTGTCTTGTGGATGACCTGGTTGGAACCTGCAATTTTCAACACAAAATACATGTATAAGATTATATCATCACTGAGGTAGGCATTCCCATACTCAGATTCAAAACTTTAACTAATGGACTAACTATTCTGATACAGGAATGATCTTGCAGTACATCATTTTTATAGACTTTTGTAGACACAGTATGGACGCAGCCATCTGTTTATGATTAGTCTACATAGATGATGAATACAAAACTCCTCGCAGCCTGGATGGTAGAAACTAGATCCAGGGTCTTCACTTCTACTTCCCGAATTGGTACGATTCTAGCCATGTGATTAAATGATTCGATGTCGAACATGTTAGAAACCACTTGATTACCAGTCGATGATGCAAACTGTTAACAAGCGTGAGAGAAACCACCAGTAATGTCAATGGTTCTCAAAGTACCAAGCACAACCCGTGAAATGTGAATAGATGTTTTGATGTCGAACACTTCACGGAATCCTTTGATCGAAAGTCAATGATGTAAACTGACGTCAAAGGCGAGAATCCTGCCATTGATGCATGCAGAATTCAAGGTGTTGTCAATTCCTAAGTCATCTTTCTAGATAATGTGTCGATGTCGATAGAAAGCGACCCGTTGCAGGCAAGCCCGCAACACGAAATCATTGTTCAAGTTGAAGAAATGTTGCTGTAAGGACTGACTCAGGGATGGTCAAATGGATGACAAGTATTTTGCAGATGAAAGTTTTTGCTTGCAGACCTCTTGAACACATAACGACACGACAGATGGCTTGGTGACGAATAACTCAAAGTTAATCCCCGGAACCCGGTTAAAGACTTTCAAAGTGGTTTGGTCAACTGTGAGGTAAAAGATTTCCCAACCCAGGTGAATGAAAAGTGTCATGTTCAAGAGTGGTAATAAAGTTTCTTTTGAGACAAAAGGTAACAAACAGGTTCATTCTTCTCTCTTTTCCCCCACCATTTCTGGCAAGTACCTCTTTATTTTTAACAAGCTTGAGGAGGATAACATATGCTTGATTATAAGCTCATCCTTCGGACAAGTCCAACCTAGTTTAAATTCGAACCCTAGGAAGGAGTGGTTCGTTCCTGTTTGTAATTGAACAGGTCCTTTACTGTAAAAGTTTAACGAGCCCAGTATAGGAGAAACTCGGCGTTTTTCATTTTTAGAGAGTCTGAAAAAACAAAAGGAGACTCCAAGTTGAACTTTTTCGTATATTTGTGTCCCTCAAGCCCGAAAAAGTATAAAATAATACCTGGGGGAACCGCTTGATCTTGCGACCAAGGAGTACTTTCATAATAGTGTCGTTGACCTGAAAAGTAAAAAGCGATCAAGGACACGTCGTTTTATTTCCTTATCGAGTTCGAAACGACAAAAACCCAGCAATCTTTTCCTGATTTTGCGGTCAGAAAAGAGCTAAAAGGGGACCGTCTTTTAATTCCGTTTTAACGAGTGTAAAAGAAACGCTCGGAGATATTTTCATGTTTTAGGAGTCAGAAAAGGGCTTAAAAGATGACTCTGATATTTTTGTTTGCGAAAAATTACAATTTCCCTCGAAACCCCTTTGTCCTGCACAAAAGCAACACATTACTCATACCTGTTTAAAATAGGCAAAAATACATCGAAAAACATCTTTTCATGGTAAAAAATGAACTAATTCATCCAAAAAACCTATAAAAAGACCTTTTACCATGTCATTTTTACCGTTTCACTGTTGAGGTTGAAAAAGGAGCTTTTGACAAGAAACTTCCCGTGGTCGCTGCGGAAAATCCGACCGTCGGAATCGAATGCTGTCTTATCCAGGTATTTTACACATCCTACTCTGCATTTCTATCCGTTTAGAATCAATTTTTAGGTCTTAGTTTCATTTTTTGGGGGGGTTTTGGTTTTGGAATGCGCCTCTCGGCGGACGCGGGTGCCCTTCGGGTGACCCGCGTCCCCCGACTTTTTCTCATACGGGAAAAAGGTCGGAAGACGCGGTCCGCCTTCAGGCCAGCCGCGTCCGGGCGCCCTGTGCTACAAAGCCGGGGTGCGTCTTCCGAGAAGTGCGCATTTCAAAACCCCAACTCCCTCAAAAAACCACCAAAAATTCCCAAATCAATTTCTAATTGCTATTTTTGATGTGCAGGGTATTAACCATGTTAGATTGGAGAGAAAGAGAGCATGTAGAGGATGATGAAGTTGCAATAAATCATCAACCTTCCCTGGATGCCCTAAGAGCATGCGGATTATACAAATATTGGACCATACCGGGCATGAGGGGCCAGGTAAGATTCTTGGAATGGCTGGTTGAGCGATGGAACGTTCAAGAACAATGCTTTTACATAGGAGGGCACCAGCTCAAGATAGAGCCCTCGGATGTATACTTTCTCACTGGCTTGCCGAACAGAGGTGAGCAACTCAGTCTTGCGGGGACTAGGCCGGTGGCCAATCCCTTGATAGTCTCCGCGGCGAGTGGTGCACACCTGGGGCTCACCATTCAAAAGGCATAGAGATAAAACACATCACTTTTCCGGAACTCAAAGTCATAGCGTTCACGGTTACCAGAATTTGCGGCGCGGCCGCTTTACACATTGCTTCCGGATCCCAAATGCGGATGGCAATTGACTGTTACCAAGGCACCATTTTCAACTGGTGTGAAGCTGTGTCGGCTCATATGAAGAGCCAACTGACCAAGGCAAAGAACGGACGACTAAAGACTTTTGGATATGGGCCTCTAGTCGTGAGCTTTGCCTTGGAGAGAGTTCCAATGCTGATCCCTCAGCAACTCACTGTTGATATCTTGGGTCCTCGGGAGCCAAAGCTGATACGATGGGTTGCGGTGATGGCCCGGCATCCTGACGAGGGTGCGACAGCGGTTCGATTCTCAGATAGTTATTTTCACTGGTTAGAGGACCAGGTTTTTTCGATACAGGACTTTCCGTATGCCGGAGTGGATTTTAGAGGTGATCCGGACATGGTTCTTCCACCGGGAGAACAATGGGATGACAGAGGTACTTTTATTTTCACAAGTTCTCTAATTATGTATTTTTTATTTTTCATATATATCGTCTCAAAACTAACAGTAAAATTTTCAAAACGCAGATGTTGGTCCACAGCGTCCAGCCAACCTCCGGCCTTTTGATAGACTACATCCAGTTGCACCGGTACCGGCCCCACAGGACACGGCTGCGGAAGTACTAGCTGAGTTGGAGCATGATCTAGAGCGTCTCACGGCAGATATACCTGAGACTACTATGGATGACATTCCTACCCGGCTTCAGCGCTTCGTAGTCGCGGTCCCTGGACCGTTTAGGAGATTTTTGCGTAAGGTAGCCCGCGCAGTGGTGTCATACAGAGAGCACCACCAGTGATTGACTAGTCACTTTTGTAGTCACATGTGACATTTTGACTTTTTGTACTATCATTTTGCCGATCATAAGGTGTTTTCAACCTATGATCGAAGACGATGTATATATTTTTTGACACACTTCTATCTATATATATCACTATTACCGGCTTATCTTGTTTAACATATGTGATGAAATGTTTTTAAATTTACTTGCATGATTATCGTAAATGTCTGTCCAACATTCGAGAAGCAATTGCATATGCTAATGTATTCAAAGACCTTGGAATATGTTGATATTCAATGTAATCAAATTCACGTTCCAAGAGACGCACTCTCAAAAACAACCTTAATAACACAGAATTCCTAATGGCATAAACTCTATTAAGCTGTAATACAACAAGTTCAGAATCTAACCTCACTGTCAAACGTCGAATTCCAAATGAAATAGATTCGGATAATAATTCAATCACTGCACTGTATTCTGCAATGTTGTTCGTTGTTTGACCGAGGCTTACCCCATGCATAGAAACTAACTCGTCAGAGGGCGAATAGATAACCCAAGCTGCGGAAGAGATGTTCCGTGTACTACGACAAGCACCATCAGCAAATCCAATATATGTTTGGAGAGGCATCGACATCTGCAATATCAAGAGTAAAACCAAGATAAGCCAGAATAACGACGAAAAACCACACTCTCTAAGCTAAGCACACTGACTAAACTAACACACTTGCTAGCTAGAAAGAAAATCTAACCTATCTAAAAATTTCTCCATTCCCATCATTTAAGCATAATACCTCTTTAGGTAAAGTCCATTTCTGGGTTTACCCAAAGAGTCCCCATCAAAGTCAACTAGCTCATAAGCCCCTTTTGCTAGCTTTCGCTTTACAATGTAGGGCCCATGCCACATGGGAACGAATTTTCCGGCACCTAGCTTATCGTTAGCTTGATCATATAATAGTACTAGGTCTCCTTCTGAAAAACTTCGAGGGGTTACATTTCTATCATACTGAGCTTTTATTCATTTCGCGTGAGTCTCGATTGCCAATGTAGCGTCACGTCGAGTCTCATCTAATTTAGCCAAGTACAATAAACGTGTCTCCTCTTCGGAAGTAGCTGGAAGTAATTCAACAGCCATTTGAAGTGATGGGATTTCGCATTCAATGGGTAACACAGCTTCTAAGCCATAAACTAGCTGGAAAGGAGTGAACCCTGTTGAATTTTTCACTGAGGTTCGGTATGCCCATAGCGCTGAAAATAACATGTTGTGCCAATTCGACCGATGAACACCAATGGTTCGTCGATCATGGTAACTAGAACTTTGTTGATAGACTCAACCAAACCGTTGGCTTGCGGATAATAAGGAGTAGAGCTATCGTGGCGCAAACCAAGCTGGCTTGTAAGCTCAGTCATCATGACCTTTAGAAAATGGCTCCCATGGTCAGTAATGATTGCTTGTGGGACACCAAACCTAGTTATGATATGATTGAATACAAAAACTGCAGCTGTTTTGCCGCTTGCGTCGAATGTAGGCATCGCCTCGGCCCATTTAGTAAAATAATCAACCGCAAGGATGATATACGCATGCCCCCCGGCCGAGTGAGGGTTACAAGTAATAAAGTCGATACCCCATTTGGCGAATGGACCAACGGCAATTATAGGGTGGAGAGGAGCAGGTGGAGCGCGCATCTTGTGATCAAACACTTGACAGTTGTGGCACTTCCTGACTGCAATGATACAATCTTTAAACATAGACGGCCAGAAATAACCAGCGCGCAACACCTTCTGAGCTGTGGCATACCCAGACATATGACCGCCACATGCTCCAGAGTGACAATCATTCAAAACCCTCTCAGCCTCTTCGTGAGTTAAACAACGTCGAAAAACTAAGTCTGCCCCCCGGCGATAAAGTGTATCTCCAATAATTTTGTATGGCTGGGATTGAAACCGAATTTTTCGACGTTCCACTTTGGAAGCTTCAGGCCGAAAGGTTTGGGTTTGGAGATAAATGATTATATCCCCATACCACGGATCTACAGTACTGATAAGAAACAAAGATTCGTCCGCAATGGACTCCTCTGCCACAGTCTCTGTGTCAGCACTCGGGAATTCACACATCAATTCCGCAAAAACTAAGGATTTCTTAGACTTGGACTTCTCGAACTCCAAGTCGAACTCTTGCAGGATAACAATCCATTTAGAGTACTTGCCCCCTAGCAGTTGTTTTGTCAAAATATAGATCATAGGGTTGCAATCCGAAATAACTGTAGTTTTGCGGAGAAGAATGTAGTGACGGAAACGCTGGACAGCTTGAACGGCTGCCAGGGCCAATTTCTCCACATGCGAATATTTTAGCTCAGTTGGATTCAAGGTCCTACTAAGATAATATATCACATGCTCCGCTCAGAATTCATCTTCTTGAACTAACACCATTCCAATGGTGGAATGCGAAGCTGCGAGGTATAAGAAGTAGTCTTGGTTGTAGTTGGGAGGATGCAATAACGGTGCATGGGTCAACGCGTGTTTAAGTGCATCAAAAGATTGTTGGGCAATCTCGTCCCAAAAGAATTGTGCATTCTGTTTCAACAACCGTGTAAAACCTTTAGTGACCTCGGCGTAGTTTGGGATGAATCGGCGTAAAAAGTTCGCTTTCCCTTGCAAACTTTGGAGTTGGCGCAAACTCGAAGGAGGAGGCAATTTGATGATAGCCTCGACTTTCGAGGGATCGACGCGAATGCCGGCTTTTGAAACAACAAATCCCAGCAATCGACCTGTTTCTATACAGAAAACACACTTGTGGGGATTCAACCGAATTCGATAATGCCTACACCTCATAAAGATTGCTCGTAGGTGGACAAGGTGATCAGCTCGATGTAAAGAATGAGCAGGCAAATCATCGAGATAGGGTTGCACAATGTGCTTGATATCATGAAATGCATAAGACATCGCCCGTTGAAAGGTGGCCCCGGCATTCTTAAGCCCAAAAGGTAACTTGCAATAAGCAAATGTCCCCCATGGACAAATGAATGCCGTTTTTGGTTGGTCGGCAGGTAGAATATTGATTTGATTATAGCCCGAAAAACCATCCATGAAGGAAAACATTTCACTTCCGGCACAATCATCAATAATTTGATCGATATAAGGCGTAGGATAGTTGTCTTTTGGACAAGCTCGATTTATATCCCTATAGTCGATACAGATTCTTATTGTTCCTTGTTTCTTGTTGACCGGAACAATATTCGATACCCAATCCGTTAACGGGATCGGATAAATGAAACCTGCTTTCAACAGCTTTTCGACTTCTGCTTTAATCGCAGCCGCTTTTCGAGGGTGAATTTGACGCAACCATTGTCGAACGGGTTTAGCATCCGGGTAGGTCTTTATTTCATGAATAACAATGGCAGGATCAATTCCCGGCATTTCCTCGTAAGACCAGGCAAACACGTCGCGGAATTCTTGGAATAGGGCCTTGTAAGTTTGGATTTCTTCTTCAGTACATGCGGCACCTATATGAATGTTTTCCTCGATTCCGGGCTTCACTGAAATATCAATGGGAATAGTACGAGAAATATTCCCTAAATTCAACTCTGAATCAGAATGTTTCATTGGATCCTGAGCGTCTTTGACATATTCAGCGGTATAGATAGATGAAAAATCATTTTCAAATGCATCATCCTTAGGTAAAAACGAAGATCTGTGATGGAGATCTTCCCATGGTAGATCGTCTACACTTAGGATTTCGCGAAGTTGTTCGTCAGATGACACGACTTCGGGAAACGTTATCCGTTCTAAGGGTGAGGTAAAAAGTGACTCTTCACTGACCACATTCATTTGGTCGACTTCGGTTGAATGAAAGTCAGTAAAAGACATGAGAGCTTCATAAGCAATTTCATATGGACTCAAAGGCATAACATCACCGAGTGAGTCTATCTCAGAGAGTCAGATGGGACGAACCAAGGATCATCATAAATAATGTTTTCTGATGTAATCATATGAATGGTTGCAAACGAAGGATCTGCGTTGAGTGGAGGGAGAGGAAAAGTTCCCAGTAAACCGGAATCCTTAACTAAACCTACACCAACATCCCTATAAGGGATTGTCGTTTTACCAACATGCTGGATACTCTCTGAAGAGGCTGGGTCGGATGAAAAGTATGTCAGCTGATCAATAGTCACGATCTTACCGTTATGTGGAAACTTAATTACTCTGAAGACCGATGAAACGACCGCTGTCATAGCATATGACCAACTTCGACCCAAAAGAAGGTTGTAGTCTAGAGGGGCATCAACCACTTCCACATCCAGACTAACGGTTTTACCTTCAACCCCTATAGGCAATTCTTGTAGAATACCAAACGGACGGAACCCACGGCCATCAAAGGTCTTAAGGATGGTGGGGGATTGGTTCAACGAAGGAGAACCAAGCGATCTCCAACATTGAATCGACATAATACACGTAGAAGCTCCCTCATCAATCACAGTCCGATGAATAGGCCTGTTTTTGACTATCACTGGAATTTGGAAAGCCATTTGATGGGGGAGACGTGGTGTACTATTTTCTAGATCAAAGATCATTAGGTTCGGGTCCTGAACATCGACAGCTCCGATAGCCGACAAAAGCAATTTCCGTTGTGCTGGGCATGATTGCAGCACTTCGAGTGCCGACATTGCTGACGGTGAAACAGCTAAGTCCTCAACAATGTTGTAATTCTGGGCTGCTCTCGCATGTGGATTGAAAGCAGACCTTCGAAGTACACCCTTGGCGGGCGGCTTAATCACTAAGTCTGGGTTAGGTTTTTCGATCTGTAGTGGATCGGAACCAGGAGCTGAGGTTGATGGGTTAGAGTGAGAAGATTCTGCTTCCTTGCCATCAACAGGAGCCTTACTACCATAATCTTGTGATCGAGTCGCAATCCTCACATGAGACATCATCAAAATGGGTTCTTCACTGGCATTCGAAGAAGAACCTATCATCTTATTCTCCTGCTCTGGAAATGGATTCTTTAACACAGCAGGAGTGGGAGAACCTTTGACTATTTTTACAACCTCGGCCCGATGAGGGCAATCTCTCGTAAAATGATCCTCTTCACAAATAAGACAAGGATATCGAGGTTTGCGTTTGTCTTCATTGGCTTCCGACTTTTCAGTTTTCTCCTTTGGAGCCTTGTCTGCTTTAGCCTTCTTCTTTCCTTTCTTCTTTCCACCATTTTTTGGTTTGGCCGTAGATGACTCTACAGCGTGAATGTCGGCGGTGAGTTCAGGAGAAGACTCTCCTGTCGGAGAATCAGGCAAAGTGATAATTGGAGTAGTTGAAGCCTTGGAAGACTTCTTCTTGCTCTTCGTAGTCACGATACCAATCATACCATCAGCGGCATGAGATCCTGAAGGAGCAGCAACGATTTGATTCGACTTTGGAAGATCCGGAATTTTCTCGTGTAACGTACCCGACTGAGTGTAAACTAAGTCAAGGTATTGTGCCTGAGCAATGACTTGCTCCTCAGTAACTACTCCGGCCTTAGCGACATCTTCAGTAATCTTCGGTAATAATGATTTGACAAACCATTCAGCTAAGATTTGGTCCGGGATAAAAACTTTCACTAATCGCCTTCGACGTCTCCACTCATGAATGTGATCAGAAATATACGTGGACGTCGATTGTTTTAGTGAAGTTAATAACTCCGTGCCATTATCGTATCTGACCGGCAACTGAAAGTGAGTTAAGAACGAGGTAGCTAACTGGCTAAAGTTGTAAAAAGAGGCCCGTGGTAACTCAATGTACCACTTGGCCGCGAGACCAATGAGTGTACGCTGGAAAAGACGTAAGCGGATGGAATCATCTGAGATAGAATTCGAAGCACACCAGAGGTGGTAAGTCATCACATGATTGGACGGATCCTCTCCAGACTTACCTTCGAACTTGGGTATATCACTGGGCAACTTATTTGGCATTGGCGGCCAGAACTGAAGATATTGAATTGGATCGTTCGTTAGGCGCGTCAAGTCGGGTAAATCCAAAGTTGCAATAAACGGTAACTGCCGGTTAGGATCTCTAAAACTCTGGGTCACAATACCAACCCCAGGAGGAGGATACCCAGGATAACTAGGAACAGGAGTTGCATTTGGGATATTATATCCTCCTGGAAAACCAGGATTAACCGGACCGTACTGGGGTTGTTGAGGTTGTTGATAAGTGTACCCAGGATACGGTTGATACTGGTAAACCGGTTGTTGGACAGCTTGCCCAGGTTGGTACTGTCCCTGGTACGGAGGTTGAACAAATTGAGGTTGAGTAGTCACAACCGTACTTATACCAGGCTGACCTACAGGCATCTGGACCGTGGTTTGAATCGTAGATCCAGACAACGGTAAAGATATCTGAGGTGTGGTAACAGGGATAGTAGAAACTGGAGCCGTCGATACTCCAGAAGTAAGTATGGTAGATGTAGCGATAGTTGCAGCAGCCGTTTGAGATGGAGTACTAGGTGCAATTGACGGCTGAGTAACTACCGAAGCTACAAAAGTTTGAACATTTGGCTGGACAGGTTGCGGTTGCTGGGTTGGACCAGAAACTACGGGTTGTCCAGCTTGAGGAAGCATCTGTACACTTGGCTGCAACACCTGTTGACCCTGTGAGGGATCCCACACTAACATTCCAGGGTACTGACCCGTAACAGGTTGAGGGTACTGAGATCCATAACCAGATTGAGGGTAGGATTGATAATTGTAAGGTGCAGTTCCCATACTTGGAACATATGACTGACCTTGAGGCAGTTGATAACCTTGACTTGAGTATTGACCTTGAGGTTGATAACCTTGAGGTAAATACTGATACTGGGGTTGACCTTGACCTTGAGGTTGGTACCCTTGAGGTTGATAACTTTGGGTTGATACCCTTGAGGTTGCCATCCTTGAGGTTGCCATCCTTGAGGTTGATACTGATACTGAGGTTGACCTTGGGTACATATTGAGGCTGAGGTTGACCTTGAGGCAAGTATTGCACCATAGGTACATACTGACTTTGAGGTTGCCCCCCAGACACGATTTGTGTACCTTGAGGTTGCCCCCCAGGCGTTAACTGCGGTTGCCCCCCAGGCGGTAATTGGCCACCTTGAGGTTGGGAAACGGGAACTGAACCTGACATCATGTAAATGTCTCCTACACCCAATGGTATATTACCACTGTTTCCAGCAAATAACCCATGATCAATGGGTTGAGGAGATGCCCCCGCAAAGGTACCAGAAAGTGACTGATACCCAGTGGGAACAGAAGGACCTCCGTGTAAAAAAGATTCAGGACTTTGTGTAAACACGGACGACTGACCAGACATATTTACGGGAGTATGAATACCTCCGGTGGAAAAGGAGTACGAGGTGTGGAAAAACTGACTGAGTTGTCTAAAAAATTGGTTAACGCAAGGTACCAAGAAGTACTTCTAGGAGGACTGTAAAAGATGGATTCACGCTCCCTTAGATCAATAGTAAGTTGACCTTCAAGGTGAGAGACACCTATATCTTCTTCTGGAGCAAGTTCTTCTATAGCAATCAAATCAGAAGGTAGATTTTCGGTGATAATTCTTTCTATTCTCGGTGAATCAGGGACACTAGAAGTTGGAGTAACAGGTTCGGAAATTTCAGGTTCTTCGCCTGTTTCACTGGTAGATGAAAAACTACCAGCAAGCTCGGAAACTGTAACAGTTTCGGGATTGTAACCTGTTTCTAAACTTTGGTAATCTGGATGGACTACCAAGGAAGATTCTCCTTCTTCAGGTGAACCTACTCTACTGTCACTAGGAGGAGTTACAAGGACCTTTAACCCTTCTAAATTACCCGGGTCGTCTCGAGGAGGGGATCCCCTAAGTCTACGGGATCTTCTCAACAATTCGGCCACAGAAACAACTTCAGGAGACTGGCCCCGAAGTCTACGGGACTGTCTCGGTAATTCCGCCACAATTAAAGATTTTTAACTACAACACACGAAAACAAAGTAAAAATTTCAAATCAAACCACCTAAAGTCTTCTAAAGAAGCAAACAAATTTGAAGCACACGCCTAAATAATCTAGAGCGTCAAACCACACACAAACAGTAGTCTTCCGGACCAAAAGCGCTAGTTGGTGATTAGGCCCAACCTCGCAGGATTCAGTACAGAAATGGCGGGTGGAACAGTTACCCCGGCAACCTGCTTAATGAATAGACCGGCACAAGTTCCTCCACTTTAACCATCTCGAAGTGAAGTGAACCCCCCGGAAAATCCAAGTGAGTATAACCGACGTCTGCTCCAGGTACAGTGGGACCTTCCCTCCACCGTCACCTCGGTAGAACCCTAAAGATTATGGTCACTAAAGTTACCAATCACAACAATTACACCTGGGGGAACAGTCTAAACTCCGACAGCACGCAAGGGCAGAGTAACAAGCTCAATCCCCTTACCGGCTCCTTGACAATAATCCAAGGTTTACCGATAAGTGACCCCTGGCTCCTCGACAATGGTTAATCCGAGGTTTACCGTTTGTAATACGTACTGTCTGGCGTCGTTCCCAACGAGGGAGGAATGATCCCCTCACTGGTTCGGACACGAGCTCGTGCTTCTCCTTTAAGAGGAGCTTTCCCAGAGTATAACTGAAACAATTGGATTTAATCTACTCAAGATAAACTATCTGTTTGGTTTTGTAGTCTTGGAGAGTTAAGTACTCACCTACTCCAAGACCCTAGCCTAAGCTATGTTGGTGTTTCAGAGCCCTAGAAAAATAAAAATTACTAAATTGATTTTAATTTAAGCGTTACTTTTAAGGTTGTTTCTTAAGTCAAAAGGTGATGGAAGTGAAACCAGTGGTGTGTTGACTCGACTCGAAACCACTATAAAATGCACCTAGGATGATTTACCCACTACTTTACTTTTTCGATGAATTGCTTAACTAAAAAGTTGAGAGAATGCAATCTTTATAAAAGCAACTTCTTAATTGAAGACAATCAAAGAAACAATTCGTTTGTCTTTTCCAAGCATAAAAAACATGACCGCTCTTTACATGCACGAAAAAACTCTTTTTCTCTTTCAAAAACAAAAAGCTACTTGAAACAAGACTTTTAAAGAAGATGTTTTTGTATTTTTCTTTTAATAAAGCAAATAAATCTAATATAACCAAAAATCAATCTTAACAACTATTAAAATCTATGAAAATGCACTCATAAGCAAACTAAAAGGTAAATTTACTCTAAGCAATCTTAACGAGGCCAAAACCAACAATGATTATTCTAAGGTGTTTTACTTGATCGCAATCAAATCAAGGACTAGCTTATTGCAGAACCAAAAACTAGTCAAAACAAAACTTCAATCTTTTTGTTCTTTTGTAAAATGGAAATCAACACTTTATAAACAAGTAATTCGAAATTTGACCCAAAACAACTTAAATGGCAAGCTGCTCACACAAGGAGACTTTTCGACAGGCCCGACTTCTAAGAAGGCTGACTAACCAGAGAGATCTAAGGCTGGACAACTTTCTACCATCAAAGTCACTACAGGACCTATTGAAAAATCAAACCCTAGGCCTAAACTTCGTTGAAATCCACTAAAACACTCAAAGCTCACAAAACAAGTTCAGGTGAAAATTCTTGACAGGGTACTAAAGGATCTGGGTAGAAAACACTAAGAAAAATCAAAATCTAAAAGCAATTAAAGCAAAAAAATGGAATTTTCCTAAATTTTACAGGAAGACGCAGGCAACCCGTTATAACAGGTGCGGGCCCGCTCTGTGCAAACGGTAACAGCGCGTCCAAAGACGCACTGTGCAGTACTCAGAGGGTGCGTCCTTCTGGAAAAGTTGAGAAAAACCAAATCTAACTAATCTAAAGCTAAGCCACCCAAATACTAATTCTCACAGTCAAAAACCAAAAAATAAAAGTGATTTTCACAGAGCAAAGTTCACACAAAGGAAAAGACTCTCTCATTAATGGATTCCCCAGTGGAGTCGCCAATTTTTCGTGGCGGAAAAGGTCGTTTGTGCGGACACAACTGACCTCCCTAGGAGTCTAAACTCTCTAGCGACAAACAAGACAAAATGGAGTGATCTTTCTCTAAATATACCTTTTAAAACATGAAAACTACAAGTGTTTAGGCTTACCTTATTCCAAAACGCGGTTGTTGTAGTCCGTCCTTGCCGATCCGGATGAGCTCCTCCTTCAAGTCAATTCCTGCAACCACAAACAATCAAACAATTACCAAGCACTTGCATTTCATATAATAAAACATATATTCAACATGCAGACCAAGGAACACATGAAATAACTCATTAACACAAGCTATTGAGAAAAATAAACCAGTTTGTATTAATAACGAAACAAAGAAACTCTTACAACCTGGCCTTGGTGTTGTGAAAATTCCTCCCAGGGTCCATCAAGGGTTTTCCTCTACTTTGACAAAGCTCACCCACTTCCAAGTAGAATCAAGCAAAGACAATCTCTCCTCACAAGGTTCTAAATGGGAGTCCTAATTCCTGCAGCATTTACCCAAAGAAAATGTATAGCTCCAACCTCTCCTCCCTCTGGCTCAATGTCTTTATTTATAGTGCTGTAAAGAGGTTATTCAGGTCCACCATCAATGGGATAATCCCCCTCTTTGGGTGGGATAGCTCCCTTATTGATGGGATAAGTTCCTCCTTAATAGAGATACATGAACCAACTGGAGGCGCATCCAATTCATCAAACCGACCTCTAGAAAGTTCTAGAAGTAACCACAAGTAACTTTTTTAAGATGAAACTCGCGCATTTTGCCTTTTACAGAAGGACGCACCTGTCCCTTAACATACAGAGCGTCCAAGGACGCACCTTTTGTGAACATTGTGAGCGTCCCCGCAGGTAAGGGTAGAGAGAACCTGCGACCCCAGAGATAAACACATTTTTGACAAGACTTTCTCTCTTCTTTGAGTTTGAGATGGATAGCAGAGGCATAAGACTTGCCTAAGAGGGTAGCATGACTGTTGATTTGAGCCATACTAACTGTAAGTGGTCATGGTGACATTTTTTAGTGTAACAGTAGTTGCAGAAAATGAATTGAAAATGGACCCCGAGAAGATTGCAGCAATTATAAATTGGCCGTCACCGAAGAGCTTATTTGAGGTACGTAGTTTCCACGGATTGGCAAGTTTTTATCGAAAGTTTATTAGAAATTTCAGTGAAATCTGCGCACCAATGTTAGAGACCATCAAAAAGGCCAGCCAGCCTTTTTGTTGGACCAAGAAGGCAGAAGACAGTTTTCAGCTTTTGAAGCGGAAGATCACGGAGAGGCCAATCTTGAGGCTGCCCGATTTCAATAAACTTTTTCAAGTTTGGTGTGACGCAAGTGGAACAGCTATTGGTGCTGTGCTCAGTCAGGACGACAGACCAGTGGCATTTTTCAGTGAAAAACTGAATGAGAGCCGGCAGAAATATTCCTCATACGACAAGGAATTTTACGCAGTGGTCCAAGCTTTAAAACATTGGAGGCACTACCTACTAGGCAATGAATTCGTATTGTTTTCTGATAATTCAGCATTGCAATACGTAAGGCAGCAGCACAAGTTAAACCATAAGCACGCCAAGTGGGTAGAAATATTACAGAGTTTCACTTTTGTGTTAAAACACATAAGTGGGCAAGCCAACAAAGTGGCAGATGCTTTGAGCAGAAGAGCCTTGCTCTTACAGGAGAGTAGCATACAGGTATTGGGATTCGAACATTTGAAAGACTTGTACCAAACCGACATGGATTTTAAGGAAGCTTTTGAAGCCTGCCAAAATCCCGTATTAAGGAATGCAAGCCCATGGTTAGACTATAATTTACAGGAAGGATTATTATTCAGAGGTGGGCAATTATGTATCCCGGACTGTTCAATGAGGGAGAATATTGTACGGGAAAAGCATAGCGGCGGATTAGCGGGACATTTTGGCATCAACAAAACTTTGGAGCAACTCAGACATTTCTATTATTGGCCTAAAATGAGCAGGGATGTACAGAGATATGTAAACAGGTGTAAAGTCTGCCAACTGTCAAAAGGACACAGTCAGAATACTGGACTTTACACACCACTACCTGTTCCAAGCAGGCCATGGGACTCGGTCAGCATTGACTTTGTTCTTGGACTGCCTAGAACACAGCAGGGGTATGATTCAGTAATGGTGGTGGTAGATAGATTTTCAAAAATGGCTCATTTTATCCCTTGTCGGAAAACTAGTGACGCCACGTATGTGGCACACCTGTTTTTCACGGAGGTTGTTAGATTACATGGCCTACCCAGACTATCATTTCAGACAAGGATGTGAAGTTCACAGGGCACTTTTGGCGCACCCTGTGGAAAAAGTTGGGCACGCAACTGAACTTCAGCTCTGCATACCATCCGCAGACTGATGGACAAACGGAAGTGGTGAACAGGAGCTTGGGAAATTTATTACGGAGTTTGACTGGAGAAAATTCACGATTATGGGATCGAGCTCTCGCCCAGGCAGAATTCGCTTATAACGATTCGCCCAATCGTAGCACCGGACTTAGCCCATTTCAGATTTTGTATGGCATGCATCCTCGGGGAATACATGAACTACGAGATTTGGGAAAGCTGGAACGGCGAAGCGCGGATGGGGAAGACTTTGCAGAAGCAATGAGCGAACTACATGAAAAAGTCAAACTAAGGTTGCAGGACAGCGTACAAAAATACAAGCAGCAAGCAGACTCAAAGCGACGAGAGGTGCATTTTAATGTTGGGGATGAGGTCCTTGCGCATCTGCGCCGGGAACGGTTTCCTAAGGGCACATATAATAAGCTAAAATATAAGAAAATTGGTCCCTGCAAAATCCTACGTAAATTTTCAGCCAATGCTTACGAGATTCAGCTGCCACCTGACATAGGAATATCACCTATTTTCAATGTGGCGGATCTGTTCCCATATAATGCCCAAGCAGAGGATGATAGTGTGGTACAGCCAAAACGGGACACCCAATTTGAAGACAGTTCTTGGAAGAAACAATTGCCTTCGGTAAAGTCCCATGAGATTGAAGGGATCCTCAGCACCCAGGTAGCCAAGAAGACACGCAGGAAGGAATATCTGCATTACCTCGTCAAGTGGAGAGACCGTCCAATGGAGGACAACTCATGGCTCAATGCGGCACAGATACAGAAGGCTGGTTATTCGGTGGAGGAACTCATGGAACGGAGCCATGCATTTCTTTTACCCCGGGAGCCTGATGCAGGAGCATCTGGTTAACAGGGCGAACACGGAAAGAAGGTTGATATGGATTTTGAAAAGGACAGAGAATACAACTCACTAGACGAACAGCGTGTCTGTCTTTATTTTTATTTATTGTTTTTTATTTTACTTTTATGTTAAAAATGCCAAGAATAATGTAATGAGCTCTAATTAGGAACAATAGTAATTAATCAGAGTCATTCGTTTCCGAACAGTTATATTACTATTGTAAATACAAGCAAAGGAAAACATGCTAGTTAAGAATAAGTTTCAAATACGAAATAACTATTGTAACTGACAACAAAACAACTAACAGTAGTTATCCAACTGTTCGAGGACAGTGATACAAAAGGAGGAAAAATAAGCCCAATACGGGTTGGCGAGTGAAGAAGATAATTAACAGAAAGAAATATATTCATTTTTTTAGTGCACATACAATTCCATGAGTGTCCTCAAATATTGTAAAAAGAAATTCAATGTTGTGCGTTCTTTTGTTTTCCTTTATGGTATAAAAACATTGTTAACAGTTTCACTACAGACTCCGAACCAGAACAGAAGCCCAATAACCAAACAAAGAGCCACAACAACCAGCACAGGTCGCGCAGACATAGCGCTCAGGCATATACACATTTAACAAGTATGCAAACAAAACCATACGAGCGGTTCCAGATTTATTTCCATATAAAATTCACAGGATAGAACATAGTCATTAAAATTCTGTATCAACGTTCACATTCTCTATTCAAAATAACTACAAAACCAACCGAGTTCGCAGACATGGGAACTAACACGGTTGTAAACAAAAGCCTTCAATAAAGAGTTCGAGCCCATTTCCTGAGGTTACCACAAAACCTAGCATCTAAGAAACCAACAGCAAATAGTGGCACAGAGCCAACGAAAACCAAGCAGACCATAGAAGAACCCAAACAAGCACAGTTAAAACAACAAGGCGAATCTACCCGTATACTGTCCAAGGTGGCCGGGAGTCCAAGTGTTCGGACCAACGAACAGCTCCACCTGCATAAGGGCAAACGGAGGAAGGGTCAGTCACCAACCACAACAAACGAAAACAAGAACGGAGAATCGGGAAGAAGCTATTGAGGAAGTTTAATAAGGGCCATTACCTGATAGGCGAGCCGTAGCTGTAAATTCCGCACCCGGACGAGCCCCTGCTCACAGAGGAGCCGGGCCATTAGTCTCAAAACAAATAGCAGAAATAAAATCTAGCAAGGAACGGAAGCTTACCGGTTAAGTTGGCAGAGGGACGGGCAGAGCATGCCACATGACCTGTCGAAATTGGAAGCCGACGAACCCACGCTGAAGTAGATGTCCTCATTAACCTTACATCTCTCAAATAGATATAATCCCTTGTGAGATACGAGCAGACAGTGACCAGAATACACAGAGGTGAATATCAAAGCCAGATATACACTACAACGACAGCGAAAACACATGCAAATGGAACCGTAGTTCAAACCTTACCAGTGCTTCACCAAACAATGGATAGCATACAGGCCAAGACTTGGAACAACAGAGACCATGACCGCAACCAAACGCACACCACACCGTCGACCGGGCAGGCAGAGTTCATACATTTAACCATAGAAATTACAGAAGTTACAAAGAATCGCCAGGAGCTCGCAGAGCTAAAGACCAGCGTAACAATGACCACCAAAGGAGCGCGAACAGAGTAAAAACCAAACCGAGGCGGGTTTCCAAAATCCCGAGAATGGACAGTTGTCCACCCAGCAGACCATCAAGGTACCCATACCGTAACCCAAGGAGATTGAAAATCAAACAACATTTATTACCAAAACAATTACATTACTGTCGAGATCGTAAGTGCATTACACATCAGCTTTGGAATGGCGGGACCACGTGGGCTGGCCCCATCAAATACCACATACCCAAAAACCATAAATTATTTCATATATATATATAATGTTTTTAAATTTAAATTTAAAACTTGTATAATAAGATTCCTAGCTATGGATATTCACCCCATTTTACCATGATATTGTTAACTTGTAAACAAGCTTTGTTGCAATACCATGGGCAATTCCATGGCTTATCAATACTACTTGCCCAAAATCCATTACTCATTTCAAAATCAAAATGTTTTATAAATATTTTATTTTATAACATTTTAAAATTAAATCTAAAAGCAAAAACTTTGGAGAGATGTTGTATGGTAAACATTAGTAAACATTTACATGTGGGATCAATTAAAAAATAATAGTATTAAAAGTAATTGTATCAAGAGGGGCTCTCCATCCTATTATATAGAGATATTGTAATGTCCTATAAATATTTTGACTTAGTCAAAATAAAATAAAAATTTAATCATAATAATAATTAATAATGATAATCATCAACAAGACATTTTGACTTGGTCAAATTACACACACACACACACACACACACACACACACATATATATATATATCTATATATATATATATATATATATATATATATATATATATATATATATATAATTTAATTACAATCATAATTAATAATAAATCCAGCCTAGATCCATCTTAACTCTAGATCTACCAAGGGTGAAGAGGAATCAAATCTAGAGATGCAAACCTATTTTAGAGTGAAAGGAGATTTGGCTAAGGGATATCACATCAATGTACTTGATGTATTTTTTATATGAGAATCATTTTGCAACCAAACGAACCTTATGGAACTCAACAACACCTTCATAAGTGAATTTGGGATTATATACCCATCGACACTTTACAACATTCTTCCAAAATGGTTGAGGAACTAATTCCCAATTGTGATTCTTCAAAAGAGAATAAATCTCATCCTTCATAGCCTATTGCCATTTAGGTTGTCATTATGCATTTGCATAGGATTATATATCACAAGTTTCATGAACATGAGACATATATGTAAGAATGACATGTTGCTTCTGAATTTAAGCCATTCACCCTAATCACTGGCATTTGATCTAGAAACTTCAATAGTTTTAGCTGCCCATGAATGTAAACATGGTGTTGGGAAATGGGTATGAGCTTCAGAAAGTTGACCAAAAGAGGTTACAATTTCAATTGGAGATGACCACATTTCAATCAACTCATGGGTAATGGTCGACACAGTAGTTGAAATATTTGAAAAAGGTATAATCGAGCTAATGTCTTCAACAATATAAAAAAGGATCATTGTACAACATCCTAGAAGAAGAATTTAACAACTTAATGCCAGAATACTTATCATGAAAGATGCCATTTCTCTTGTTAATGATTTGCTAATTGACATGGTCAAACAGTTGATAAAATTTTGACTCTTTAGAATATCCCATCATGATTCTCATGGATTTTTGCATCTAATTTATTTATACAAACATCGAGAATATGAGTCGAAGTTATATATCCAGACTGACTAAGAGATTCTTAACACACCAACATTCAACTGGAGGCACAAAAATAATGGTTGTAGTCAAAACATGATTTAGAAGATAATTGGCACAAAAAACATCTTCATCCCATAACTTCATCAATGATTCTTTGGCTTGTAAACGACATTGAACCACCTCAAGTAAGGTTTGATTATTTTACTCTTCCATGCCAATTTGTTGGGGAGTATGGGGAACTGATCTCTGCTCGGAGATACTCGACTAAGTAAGGTAATATTCAAAGGGTTGTTTCACATGTTATTTTCCTCTATCTGGTCATAGGGATTTAATAGGTTGGCCATATTTCTTTTCAACCAATGCACGAAATTATTTTAATATTTCAAAGAAATGACTCTTATTCTTCAAGAATTGGACTCAAGAAAATATTCAAAATTCATTAATAAAGGTTAGAATATGCCTTTCTCTTGCCAACAAACGCTTATTTATGTAGTAAATATCATTTTGAATAAATTTCAATGGCTTCTATGCATGCCATGTTTTCTGAGAGTCAAAATGTTCTTGGTGATGCCTTCCCAAAACATGTCTCTCATAGACTCCATTAGGTGGAAGAACCCTTGGTAGGACATTAACCATATTTTTTGTCACCTTTTTATTTATTTTTTGAAAATTTAGATTTTCTAGTCGTTCATGCCATAGTCGACTCCAATCATTAGTTTCTATGACAATAAACAAAGTAACCTATCATAGAGAATTGTTACCTCAAAATGAGAACTCTAGCCAAAAAAAACCCAAAAAACATGAAAAAGCTACCCAAAAACAAAAGTGTGTATGCTAAATGATATTTTCTTAGGGTAAATTTTCAACATTTTTTAAAAATGACAATAAAAACCAAATTATTTTGCACAAAAAATACCTTGAAATCAAAAAGTGTTGATGTTGGCATCAACCTTTTTTCGCTAAAATTTCAACATTTTTTAGCAGCGACATAAAAAATAAAAATACCTTCTCCAAAAATCATTAAAATTCCATATTTCTTAGCAATACATTGAAGATAAAATATCATGACTCCAAAAAACCTAAAATTTCCAACAATTTTCAACCATGCCATCAAAGATAAAATATCACTACTCCAAAAGAGCTTAAAATTTCAACATTTTTGAGCCATGGAATTAAAAGAAAATATCATGACTATATCATGAGTATAACAAACTTAGATTTTCAACATATTTCGAGATCAAATATCATGACTAAATTATGCCTTAAAAATAAAGACCTAAATCAAAAAATCATTATACCAAATGCTAAAAACATAGTTCTTTTAAAATCCTAGCCTACGACAATTTGACACATTGCAACGAAAACTAAAAAGTCAATTATCAAATTGACACATAGTAGGGGCATGCTTAACTCATTGCAATCGAAACTTAAAAATCAACCATCAAATTAACACATAGTGGAGACGAACTTGATTCGTTGTAACGAAAACTGAAAAATCAACTATCAAATTGACACATATTGGGGTTGAGTTGGTAGTCAAACATTAACACAACCTATACAAAAAAAAAAAAATAGATCAATCAATAAAATTAAAAAACAAAATAAAATCAAAATTTAATCATAACCCGTCCACGAGGCTTTGGATTGACGGTGAATGGGTTCACTGTTAAGGCACTCTTTGCGATAGGTCACTAGTTAAAATCCCACATGGGTGCTTACCTACCAAAAAAAAAAAAAAAAATCATAACCCAATCCCAATAATAATAATAATAATTATTAAAAAATAAAAAATAAAATCAAAACATTGAAAAAAGAAAAATGACAAGATGACAAAAAATCAAACTTAAAAAAAAAAATAATAATAATAAAAAAATAAAAATAAAAAAAAAATGTATAAAGAAACAAAGTAAAAACCCAAAAAAAAAAGATAAACATAAAAAAAAATTAAAAATTAAAAATAACAAAAAACAACCCATAAAATGATGAAAATTCAAACATAAAAAATAAGAAAAAAAAAATAATGTAAAAAATAAAAATAAAAAATTATAAAAATAAAAGAAAAAAATTATATATATAACACACAAACACACACATAAAAAAAAAAAATCGTCTTACCACCCCTTCCCAGATGTCAAGGGGTCATGGGCCAAGGCGACCTTCCACCCCTGCCCAAACACTAAGGGACCCGAGCCAGGGTGGGTAGAAACCCTAGCCCACGGACCCTTGGCATTTGGGCGGGGTCACAGGCCGATTCTGGGAATCACCCTATGTCATGCTTGGGGCGAGAGGGTGATTCTGAGAATCACCCTCCACCATGATGGGGGCCAAAGGGTGATTTTGGGAATCACCCTCCACCATTCCAGTGCTAGAGGGTGATTCCAAGAGTCATCCTTCACTATGCCAGAGCCAGAGGGTGATTTCGAGAATCACCCTCTGCTATGTTGGTGGCGAGAGAGCACTATGAGTGATTCCCGGAATCACCCTCCATCATGATGGGGGCTAGAGGGTGATTATGGGAATCACCTTCTACCATTCTGGGGCTAGAGGGTGATTCCTAGAATCACCCTCAGTCATGTTGGGTCTGAGAGGGTGATTCCGAGAATCACCCTCCACCATTCTTGGGGTTAGACGGTAATATCACCCTCTGCAGTGCTGAGGTAGAGGGTGATATCCAAAATGACACTCCACCATATCAAGGCTAGAGGGTAATTCTAAAAATCACCCTCCATCATGTTGGTGGTGAGAGGGCACCGTGGGTGATTCCCAGAATCACCCTCCATTGTGATGGGGTCTAGAAGGTGATTATGGGAATCACTCTCTGTCGTGTCAGGGCCAGAGGGTGATTCCTAAAATCACCCTCCATTGTGCTGGGGGTGAGAAGGTGATTCTAAGAATCACCCTTCACTATGCCAGGGCCAGAGGGTGATTATGGGAATCATCCTCCACCATGTCGGGGCTAGAGGTTGATTCCAAAAATCACCCTCTTTCATGTTGGTGGCAAGAGGTCACCATGTGTGATTACCAAAATCACCCTCCACCATGCTGAAGGCTATAGGGTGATTTTTGGAATCACCCTCTGTCATGTCAGGGCTAGATGGTGATTCCCGAAATCACCCTCTGCCATGTTGGGGGCGAGAGGGAATCACAGGTGATTTCCAGAATCACCCTCCACCATGCTGGGGGCTAGAGGGTGATCCTAAGAATCACACCCATCCTGGCATATGGCCCCTTAGCAGTTGCACAAGGCTGGCAGGTCGATTCCCGGAATCGGATTTCCACCCCCACTGAACTGCCAAGAGATCATGGGTTAAGGCACCCACCCTAGCCCGCAAACCCTTGGCCACTGGACAGGGTGGCAGGTCGATTTTATTTATTATTTTTTAATGTGTTATATATATATATATATATATATAGATATATATATATATATATATATATATATATATATATATATATATATATATATATATATTTCTTTTATTTTTATATATTGTAATTTTTTTTGTCTTTTTTAATATTTTATTGTTTTTTCTTCTTTTTTTATGTTTGAATTTTCATCGTTTTATGGGTTGTTTTTTTTTATACAATTTTTTTATATTTTTGTTTTTCTAAATTTAAATGGTTACATAACAAATATTTTTAAAAAATGCATACTTAAGACATAAAAAAATTGGAAGTGTCAAAAATATGCCACCCAAAAAAGGGGTTGATGCTTTTCAAAATCAACATGAAAATGAACAACATTTTAAAAAAAATATCCATACTTAACATATCATAAAATTTAAAGTGACAAAAATAAGCCCCAAAAAAAGAGGTTGACGTTGCATCAAAAATTCTCAAAATTGGCATGAAATTCACTACCATTTAAAAAAAATTGTGCAAAAACAATTTAAAGTATCAAAAACATGCTCCAAACAAAAGGTGTATTCTGAATCAACATTTTTCAAATTGGATGAATTTTTTCTACCTCTAAAAAAGTGAGAACTTGGTTCAATTGTTGTTTGATAGGTTACTGTGTTAATAGTAGTTGTGTCATATTCAAGTGAAGATAGGTCACAAAACTTATATAATCCATCAGTCAAGTAAAGAATTATTGTGGAAACAACCAATCAATCCCTCTTCATAACTTTAAAAATGAATCGATCTGGTGAAAGTTTAATAATTTTACTAGTCTATGTCAATTGAAAAACTTAAAACATATTTGTGCTCAAACTAGGGACATGATATACATTCAATATTTTTCCATGTTGACAAGGGATGTCACCATAACCATCAACATTGAGAGTAAAATTGATTACCAAGTAGATCTTTTGTTCAGTAGCCTTATCCAAGGAGGAAATTAAAGAATCATCTTGTGCCCTATGATGAGTGTAACTGAAATCATTGACCCATTCATTATGTGCGGTATGAGCATGGGTACTTGAGTTTTGACTAAAAAATTAAAGTTGTTGACAAATCAACGGGTCAATTTTTCAACTAACATGTTCTCAAGAATTTTAACTTTTTGTTCCAAATCATCTTTCTTGGTGTCTTTCCTTCCTATAGTAGTGACATGTTTTCTTCCTTTGATTATTCTTGGTTGATTCAAACTCATCACATTTTCCTTAAGTTTTTTGGTTGAGATACTCAAATTGATTTCGAGTTTCCTTCTACATTGACTTTCCCTTTCCTTTGAGAAGATTAGCTCGATGCTTACTACAAAGCTTCCCTTCATCAAGCAACCTATTTTGGTCCTTGGTAAAAAATCATAGAATTTATCCAATGTGTAACCCTTACTGTCTTCTTTACATAATCTCTAGTTGGTGCAGAACAAGGAACACAACATGTCATAAGGTGTCCTCAAATTCATGAGGACTAGTTCAATGAGTTGTCCATAATTCTTCAAATAGTTCTTCCCACACTCACCCAACTTCAATTGTGTATCTTTGACACAAGCTAGATAGTTCTTAATCCTTTTAAAGAAATGGGGATCAAGGGAGATCAATTCTTTTTATAATTGCATGACTTGACTTTCATTGAATTTTTCAAATAGTGGCCTCAACTTCTTCCAAAGCTCATACAGGTAGTGCATCTTTCTCATATGAAAATAGATTTCTTGAGCAATATAGGTTGTAATGATCCCAACATCCTCATCCTTGTTTCCATCGATGATGAACTTCATCCAATCATCCTTTGGATTTGGAACATTAGTATTTGTGTACTGCTGGAGCCTTTTCTCTTCAAAAAAAAATTCAATTTTTAGTTCCTAGACAACATAATTTTTCCCCTTCAAAATAATAGGATCTATCATGGAATCCATTTTCAAAATTCTAATAAATATAATCTATCAAAGACTTCGTTCCACTCGGAAAATAAATGAACACAAATTCAATCACTATAAGATATGAATCAACATGATTTCATAATAATAAGGCCAAGACTAAAACATTAGCTCTAATACCATGTTAGGGAATAAGGGGAACTTGAATAGAGGAAAGATAATAGACTCTAAACAAAATTTAAATAGAAGAGAAAATAACAGGTGATCCATGTGGATATTGGTGGCCACCAACCTATTCCACTTAGACCCCAACCATTATTTCTTTCAGTTTCCTTAATTGTAGCACAATTTACTATTTGTGGTAGTTTTTCAAGTCCTGAACTTCTGGAGCCATTTGGAGGCCCTAAACGACGTCTTTTTTGGAAAACAGGAAAACTTGTAACCCATTGTAGGGGTTTGAAAGTTGTAGTCCTCAAATAGATCTTTCTAATGAGCTATCATACGTGTAAAATGGATATATTATGGCAATCTATGACCCTGGGAAGTTGATGTACCAATTTACCCCAATGGGGCCCACAAACTTTTGGCGCTTTATCTCCTAGGGTTATATTTTTGGATGTTCAGGGTCTACCATTGTTTCTCAATAATAAATAGGCCTTCGAGCCTCATTATAACATAGTTTAGAAGGAATGTAACCACCACATATCTTCTCAGAGATAAGCTACCATCGCCTGAACTAGTTTATTGCCTTTCTGCATGTAAACAATTTTCACTACTTTGTCATTAATGAATTAAAGCTCTGTTTTCATTGTATATCTGTGTTTATGTTTATACCTATATTTCATTTTGTTCCTGCATAAATTTGGATTAGTGGTATCATATCAGTTTTTTCTTTCTCCGATCTAGGTGGATATTGGTGGCCACTTGCCTATTCCACCTAGACCTCCTGTTAGTTTCATTAGTTTCCTTGATTATAGGAGCATTTACCATTTTTAGCAATTTTTCGGGTCTTGAACTTCCCGAGCTGTTTTGACCCCATAAACGACATTTTTTAGGTCCGCAGTATTAGCCAATCCTATAGTACTCAAAGAGATCTTTCCAAAGGGGTATTGTACACGTCAAACAAAGATCATATGACCAAGTTACGACCTTGGGAAGTTGGCTACCCAACTAACCCCAACGGAACCCACAAACCCTTGGTGTTCCATCTCCTAGGGTTAGGGTTTTGGTTGTTTAGGGTTTCCCTTTATTGTTCAATAATAAAAAGGCCCTTGAGTCTCATTGTAACATAGTTAAGAGGAATGTAGCCCTGTTAAATTTTCTTAGGGTGACATTGTTCTTTACTTTGATAATTTCATTTCACCATTAATACTTTAAGTTCACTCCATATCTTCATTACATTATTAAGATCTACACAATTATGCATCATCATATGAAATTACATAGAAAGAAACGACATCGCCATCATCATCAATGTAGCAGAACATAAAAGGAATAGTAGAAGAAATCATGCACACAAATAGAGACACCAAGATTGATCCGAGACCAGGGAAAAACCCACTATGGGGAAAACCCTTCCAAATCTTCTTCTTCTTAGATCGTCATAAAATGATGCAACAAAAGAGAGTACAATGATCCATAATTATATCTATGCAGCAAAATAATAATGATATCTATGAAACAGATCTAATCATGACAGGAATGAGAATCCTCATACTGATGGTTGGAATGTGCTACCACAAACTAATGTCAACTGTTGTATATTGTTGTCGTTGTGCCGAATACTTTTGAACACTGATGTTACAATCAATGAGCCCAATACATATGTTTGCAGCAAAAACTAACAAATCAGATCTACAGATCTAGAAATATGTATAACATTAGAGAGAAACCCAGATCCACCTGATCACTGAAGCCAATTGATGCCAAGATGTCAAAAACCTAGATCTGAATTGGGTCACCCTCATCAACACTATCCGTGACCGACTAAAACTTTTGGGTCACTCTCACATATACAGTATGCGAGCAACTATGACTACAAAGTCGCTCCCAGGAGGTCTCTATGCGTGAAACTCTGGCACTGAACTACAAAGACCTAAATTCTCTCCCTAACCGAGTTGTGTGAGTAACCGACAAACCAAAGTCACACCCTTTCTGAGTTGTGTGAGCAACTGAGATGATAGAGTCACTCCCAGAGCTACCTGGTGCAAGCGACTGGGGATCGGAACCTTCTGATCTTCCTTTGAACCCAAAGTCGCTCCCATAAACCTCTGTGCCAATGTCCAAGGATCTATAGTCGTTCTCATAGGCTTATGTGCTAGCGACCAGGGCCCAAAATGCCCTATTCTGCACCGGCGAGTGAGATCCAGAAGACCCTAACCCAGAGTGAACCTTTCGCCTGTAATTTCAAACCCTTGAGCGAACTCCTTCTGTCGAACCTGTGTGAACCAAGACAAGAGAGAAGAGAAGATGTGTCCAAATGATATTGAGGTCTCTTCTATCTATAGGATTTCCTGAGGAGTCACTCAGGTTTAAGACTGACCCAAGCAATTACCCATGTGGTCAGGGTTGACCCATTCCATAATACATGTATGAATAAAATAATTCATAACTCAACTTCTGCTTAATCAAATTGGGTGATCTTTAGGTCGATTTTGGTCCTCTAGAAAAGAGGAATCTAATGCAATCATTATATTGGTCATTTGAGTTGTACAAGGTGGAATTTTACAACGATTGCAAAAATTAACACTCCCTCTCAACTAGGGAGAATTCCACTTGCCAATATTTTTCCATCAAACAATATGCCATTCTATAATCTTCGAGTGTCATCACATGTCATCACAGATCATCTCTATCATGTAGTCATCATGTCATGTCTATCTCAAGTGTCTCATCATCACAAGTAATCATTATATATCTTGATTTATCCTTTGCATATTCATGCTTATCTCTTGATTGTTCCTACTGGTATGCTGAACATTCTCAGATCTAGAAGAAGAAGAATTTGTTACTAGAGCGGAGCTCAAGCTACGACCCTCTATGCATCAAGATATTATCTGGAATCTCAGCTAGTGGGTTGCTACTTGGAATATCATCATCAATCCTCATCAGAGAGCATTTCATCAAGGAGAACATCTCAATCTGGAACCACATCGGGGAGAAATAGCTTCCATCGATACCGAGCAATAGGATATCTCATCACATAGGAGAGTACACACTCGACCTTGGAATTTCATCAAGGAGCTTACCCTCAACCATGAATCATATCGGTTTATCTCAACCCATCCTATTTCCTATTGATCTTCCCATCGATGACCCAAAATAATCATGTGGTAGAACACATGCATCATAATCGACTTAGGTTGTACACCCCAAGTACACTCTCAATGTGTTGGCTAAAAGGAGGAGTAGTATTCCCATCAAGCTGGCCTGCTTGAGGGTATGATGCCAACTGGGGTATACTCTGCAAGGAACAAGAGGGCAGTAGCATTCTCTAACCGTATAAAGATAGGGGAGCATCATTCTTCAACCTTGAGTAACAGATAGGTTAATTCCATATTGTCCAGAGTTCCCTCAACCCCAGAAGCTCTCTATCTCAATTTCTCACCCTGGGAGCTCAAGCAGTGTAGGAAGAGTTTTCTTAATGTCCTCAATTAGCATTGATCTCATCATCAGCTTGTCTCAATATCAGTTGTTTCCTATTCATACAAAACATCAAATCAAATATCATGTCAGATCATATATAATCATATAAATGCAAAAGGATACCATAATCATCCTCCCTCTCATGGAGGTTCCAACCATAAACCTGATCTTATTTCGAACAACTACAGTGTCTCAATATATGAGAGTATATCAGTCCCGAATATAAATATGGGACTTATTTCCAATTAGATCTTCAAAATGTATCAATGGTATCCATGTCATATCCAAATCATGCTCAAACATCTCTCTAAGGAGCTTTTGTATCCTGCCTCACAGCTAGCCATGCTAGAAACATCATGATCAACCTCGGTCATGCTATGGACCTCTCATCCAAGATATCATGTCAGATCACATACTAAAGCAACATCCAAATGTGCTTATCAGCAATAACCTAAAATATCAGCAATACATCTATGTTGATACATATCATCGGAGAAATATCACATTCTCAAAATAGAACACCTCATGAAGATCTGTCAAAGCATGCTTAGTGGCAACTCTATGTGAGTGCAGCAACTCACTCATGGATTCATTAAGGTTCTATGCACATTATACATATACATATTTATGTTCAAAATTAAACATCAATGCTTCAACCATCGGATGCCATGTTAAGTTCAACAACATCTTGAACTTCAAATCAGAGTATCCAGGGATTTTAATTTTCATTATTCAAAACAAATAGCTTTGCAATATGGAATTTCTTTCCCAAATTCTAGAAATCAATTCATCATGCCATGATACTTTATTTCGGGCTTGATAAGCCATCTCCCTCTAATTAGATCATCAGAGGTTCATCACCTATCACAAGTAGATCACCGGGATATAAAACCAAAACTATAATCGATATCAAAGCTATATCTTGGAACTCATCATCTTGACTTCATCAAGTAACTATCAAATATAGACATATCTAGATTGCAATGCTCTAAGAATAATTCCTTGCTAATCCACCATAATCATACTTACATAACTCAATGTTGTACCATCAATCAACAAGGTTAACTCGTCAAAGTTTATAGGCAAAATCACGACCATGATCAAATTCATCATTATCATAGTATTAATACTTTAAACCAAGAGACATGTGTAGCTCATATCAAATCATGACTTCATCATGCCAACAAGTCATGCATTATCAATCCGAATTTTATCAAGTCATTCTCATAAGCATAATATAAGTCATCCTGTCACTAGGTGCAAATGCATACATCAAGGATGAATCATGCAGGTTCCATTTTTCATGCCATTTCACAACTATCATCATTCCAACCATTGTGATAAGAATAAGGGGACCAATATCCAAATACCCACATAATTCATCATGCCCTCATAGTATCGATATTAAGGAAAATCAACAATCGTCAAATCAAATAACTAGACATCAGGTCAAGTCCAAATTTCTATCATAGAGAAATCTATAATCAAAGCATTTCTCAATCATCAATTCAAAGTTATTGTAAATCATGCCAACCTATTGTATCACAAACATAGTGACATATCTATATATATGTCCCGGTCAACTGCGAACATAAGTTCAGTCTACATGTTCATGTTATGGAAAACATTCAGTGTTTTCTTGTTAGAAGATCTTGTTTTTATCTACAATAAATATGTGGTACTGACATATTCTAGGTGACCATCTGATTTCTTGTACAATAATTCATTATATGATAAAAAAATTAACTCAACAATTTCAGAAATCAGTCAACAGTGGCAGAATATGTCAGGGACATCATCATCCAGAGTTCAGAAAGATCTAGATGATGGTCAACAACAATCAAACCTTTGGTCACTCCCTTTAGGTTAGCATGAGAGTGAATTTAGTTGCCTAGACATTGTTTAGGCCTTAGCATGCGAGCATCCAGGGACAAGATTTCCTAGATCTGTGAATGCAACCGGAGCAGAAAACCTAATTTCTATATGGGATTCAGATCTGAGACTTTGTTGTAAATCAATACTATCAGATGCACATAAATCATACTTTAGCAGCATAGAATAAAAATAATAATAAGGGTAAGAATCTTGAGAAGAGATTCTCCCTCTGACTGGGATTTGCATCATTCATCTTCATTCATGTAAGCAACCAGTCTTGACTTGATTCATGCAACAACAAATTTGTTAGATCATAAAAATATGGTTATCAACATCATAACATCAATCTTTCATCAAAGGCTTAGACTCAAAGAAACGTATAGATCTCAAAGATTATGGACAAAATAGAACTTTCTATCAAGTCACTACATCAGGTTACTGCATCTAGTTTAACCATATGCCATCAAGACAAGGTAGTAAGAGATCTGGAATATCAATCTTACACTTATACCTCTCACATGCACTTCATGACCAATGAGATCAGATTAGGTCATTCAATAAAGCTTTATCAAAACAATAAGAGTGGCAATTTCTCTTTCCATAGGCTTTCATAATGCTTTTCACAAGCATTACTAATAGACTCATGTATAGGAGTCAATGAATTATCCTTCTATATGAACTGCGTCATGACAAGTATCAAGAGTATCATTTTCTAGAACCAAGGTGCTAGACTTCTTTATAGGATCAAGATATCCAATAGATATATCATATATGTTAGCCAAACATCAAGTGTATCAATGTACCAACATTAGATAACCTCATAGAATTCAAGAAGGTCAAAATGTTCAACACTAAGTGCATCATTTCATCATAGGAGACATATATCTAAGTCACTTTCAATGCATGTACGGGCCATTAAAGAAAGAGGCATTATCATCATACCTTAGGGCTTACCAATTCAATAGCTAAAACAAAACATACCATGCATACCTCGAGGTATTCAAATACCTGAGCACCTACTCATCAGACATAGGCCACTTGAAGCACTTTATCATATTTTCATCAAGTACCTATTTATCTCTTTCTAGATCTGCATCTCAAAATGATACTCAAGAAGGATCTACATATCATATCTCATCAAGGAGGTTAGAAACATCCATATGCATATGTAGGAAGTACAAGTAATAACATAATCATCAGATCAATAAGTCTAATAAGTAAGAAGCATCATAAGTCAATAAATACTTATCTTCAATGAGAGGCGATCCTCTCCCTTTTGAACCAATTTTCAAGAGCCATCATTTCCCATGGTCCATATGCCAATTTTTCCTTCAATTATCCAACCATATCTGCTAAGAATTATACCATCTAGGACTTCATCAAACCTCCCACAAGTGCTTGAGCATCTTCACATAGATCATGCTAGAGTTTCATACATCAAATCTCAAGACTTTTTCATGAACCATGGTTTTCTCTCCAACCCTAACCTCATATAATCCATCAAACCCTAATCATCAAGATTATTAGGGTTTTCTTCAAACCCTAGAATTATTTTAGGTCTCCACCATCGTATTCTTACTTCCATCAATGGTCTCATCATCAGGGTGATCTCCATGGCTTTTCTTCAACCTGGCTCAGATACCATGTTAATTTTTCTTGGGGCAACATTGTTATTTACTTTGATAATTACATTTCACCATTAATAATTTAAATTCACCCCATATCATCATTAAATTATTCAGATATACATTATTATACATCAGCATATGAAATTACATAGAAAGAAACAACAACATGTTGGCTTGAGGGGGCTTGGACCCAGATTCATAGTTAGCTACGCTAAGCAACAAAACCCAACACTACCGACCCTTTCAGAAACAACTTGCATAGTGCAGGATACAGTCTCACCCGAGGTAGTATTAAGGGATGCTAGAACTAGGTTTCTACATCCAAAGGACTATGTGATGTGTTTCTGTTACTTCTAGGGCTTTATTCCGACCTTCGTGAACCTTAACCCTTGCAACACGGAAATTATAGTAACTTACAAATAATAGATCTAAACTCTTTGCTAATTGCTCTTAACATTCATAACATCATGTAATTAACCAGATCTACCACTTTCACACATCTATTAAGTACTTTTCATGATAAATTCAATAAACAGAGCGAATAGACAGTAAATGCGGAAGTAAAGAATAACACACAAATACATAAGTAATGCTCCAAAGTAACCTTTATTTTGCTCAGATGTTAAATTACAGAATCTTTCTACCCTATGCACACAGCTGGAGGGTCCTGCGCACGCAAATACGTACTTTCCAAGGTCTCTGTGCATACCGTTATAGGAGTCTTCCCTAGTTCACCTAAGTACAGAAAACCAACTTCTCTTACTTAGATCATTCAGTGCTTGATTAACTGACTTCTTATGACTCTCTATGACTCCTTTTTATATCATCTTCTATTACAATACCATGGTCCATGAACCATGTGAGGGTCATAAAAAAACTTAAATTATAAAAAACTAAGTAGATTTGACCTTCCTAAAGCCCCTTTGACTCCTAACAACCTTCACGCTCCGCTCCTCAAAATGCGGAGACTTTACAATAATAAAAAAAATGTTTACAAAATTGACACCAAGGGACCCTGTCCCAACAGCCCCCCAACACAAAGTCATGACTCGTCCTCGATTCACTCTGCTTGTGTTGCCTTGATCTTTTCCTGTAGATCACTGAATTCTATCTTCAATACTTGAAGATTTGTTGTCCCCTGCGCAATGGCCTGACGAATTTCCTCAACCAACTTTTCAGTAGTTGGACATTCGATTGCGAGGCCCATCTACCCACGACTGTGTCCTTGAAGATATGATGGACTCCTTCCAACGCAGCTCATCAATCTCACTCTAGATGAGCTTGCCCTCCTATAATCTGGTGAACCTTTGCACTGGTGCTAAGGTCCGTGCTGTAGATCTGATCTTGTCGAACTGCCTATGATTTTCTCGGATATCTACTTCAATTTTTTGGAAAGTTGGATCCTCCTGTAGTGAGGTCCATAGTTCCATGGCTTGTTTAAACAACTGGGTGCATCCCTTTACTACAACTTCTTGTGTAGACATGTCTTCTTTAATAGCAGCCTCATGCTGCTCTCTGACTTCTGGATGACTGGTAGGTTGCAGCTTAAGTTGGAGCTCAGATATCTGTAGTTGCATCTCAAAATCAACCTTACCAATTTCCTCCTTCGATTCCTTTACTACGGCAGCTAGTCTTTGAATATTTTCTGTGGAGGCCACTTCTGCTAGAATCTGCAACTTAGGACGCTCACTACAAGCCTGTACTATTGTTGGTTCTAGCTACTGACTACATGTAATAACTTCTTTACGTTCCTTAAGAGCCTACGCCTTTTCCTCGAACATCTGCTGGTTGTTGGTTTTGCTTCATTGATGACTAGTAGTGGACATTGTTCCTGAACTCTAAGCTCATTTGATACCCCTTGATGCAGCTCATGCAGTGTCTGAATAGGGAGCACTGCTAGGTTAAAACTCAATTCCTTTAGGTGAAATAGGCACACCCTATCCTATAATGTCTCAACGTGCAGTGACCCCTCTGGTAGCTTCATTGTGTGGAGGTCTGTGGTGAGCTCTGTTTCTAAGGCTGATCCACTCGCTTGTTTCAGGCTTGCTTGCTTCAGGCTCGCATGTCCAACGCTCACTTGAATGATGTATATCTGGACCTGTAATTCCCTTAGGCCCTGTTGCACCTTGTCCAGTGTTTGATGGTACTAGTCCTCAATGTGGCTTCAAATATTCTTCGTTGCATCACAGAACACATCACCAATATCGTCCAGGTCCCCCTCTGTGAGGACCAAAGGTGTCACGCTCGCAGACTTGTCAGATTTCTACTTCTTACGCGGTCCCATGGAGTTCTGATTCTTCCTCTTTTTGACAACTAAGGGGAACTCCAAGCCTGCATCCCCTTCCTGCTCACCCTCTATTTCAACCTCTTCATTAGTGCATTCTTTCTCAGATTCATCAAGGTCAATAGTGGCCTGCAACGTGGTGGAAACTTTCTCCTTTGGTGCTTCTGTCTCTTTGGTAGAGACCTTCACTTTTTTTGCTTCTTTCTCCTTTACAGAAGCCTCCTTCTACTACATGACCTTTTCCTTTGTCGCAGACTCTTCCTTCATAGAAGCATGCACACATGTAGCGACACCAAGATTGGTCTGAGACCAGGGAAAAGCCCACTATGGGGAAAACACTTGCAAATCTTCTTCTTCTTAGATTTTCATAGAATGATGCAACAAAAGAGAGTGCAATGATCCATAACTTTATCTATGCAAATAAATAATAATGATATCAATTAAACATATCTAATCATGCTAGGAATCAGAATCCTCATACTGATGGTTGTAATGTGCTATCACAAACTTATGTCAACTGTTGTATACTGTTGTCGCAGTGTTGAATACTGTTGAACACTGATGTTACTATCAATGAGCCCAATACATATGTTTGCAGCAGAAACTAACAAAGCAGATCTACAAATCGATATAAAATTAGAGAGAAACCCATATCTACCTTAACACAGAAGCCAACTGATGCCAAGATGTCAAAACCCTATATCTGAACTAGGTCACCCTCATCAACACTATCTGTGAGCGACTGAAACTTTTGGGTCGCTCTCACGTATACAATATGCGAGCGATTGTGACTACAGATTCGCTCCCAGGAGGTATCTAAGCATGAAAATTTGGAACTGAACTGAAAAGACCCAAAGTCACTCCCTAGTCAAACTATGTGAGTGATTGAAAAACCAAAGTCGCACCCTTTCTAATTTTTGCGAGTGACTGAGAAGACAGGGTCACTCCCAGGGCTACCTGGTGCGAGCAACCGAGGACTGGAACCTTCCGATCTGCCTCTAAACCTAGAGTCACTCCCATAAGACTTTTTTCCAACGTCCAAGGGTCTATTTTCGCTCTCATATGCTTATGTGCCAGTGACCAAGGATAAGAATTCCCTGTTCTGTGCCAGTGACCGAGATCCAGAAGACCCTAACCCAAAATGAACCTTTCGCCTGTAATTTCAGACCCTTGAGTGAACTCCTTCCGTCGAACCTGTGCGAACCAAGACAAAAGAGAATAGAAAATGTGTCCAAATTATCTTGAGGTCTCTTCTATTTATAGGATTTACTGAGGGGTCACTTGGGTTAAGACCGACCCAAGCAGTTACTCATGTTGTTAGGGCCAACCCATTCCATAATAGATGTATGAATAAAAAAATTCATAACTCAACTTCTGCTTAACTAAATTGGGTGATCTTTATGTCGATTTTGGTGCTCTCAAAAAGAGGAATCTAATGCAATCATTATCTTATTCATTTGAGCTATCCAAGGTGATATTTTTACTGCATTTTCGAAATTAACAACCGCCACATCTCTTCTTAGAGATAAGCTACCATTGCCCGAGCTAGTTTATTTCCATTCTACTTGTAAGAATCTTTCAATTTTTTGATATTAACGAAATGAAGATTTATTTCTACTGCATATCTATGTTTACGTGTATATAGATATCTTGTTGCGTTCCTACATAATTCTGGATCAATGGTATTAGCGCAGTCTACTCTTTCTCTGGTTTTCTTTGCATGTCCCCATGAGGTCAAGGCATAAGGAGTTAATGCTTGAATTGGTTGAACCTTTGCAAGACCAGCCTCACAAACCCCAACGACCTCCCATGGTGAAAGAAGAGAAAGGTGAGGGATCAGGATATCCTTTCAAAATATTGCTCAAGGAATCCCTTGAGCGATAGAGGAATGCAATGATGGACAAATTTCCCCGGATCCTTCAACGAATTCCCATAGGTGACGCATCTTCATCCAGCAGCCACTCTTGAGGCACCACTCCCTTTAAGCTATAGGTCAGCTTTGACATTCCCATATTTGAAGGAAAGATAGGTGCAGATGCCATAGATAGATGGTTAAATTTGTTGGAAGAATATTTTTCGGTTCATGACTTTTCTAATCGAGAAAATATTACTTTTTCACTCCTCAAAGCCGCCCCCCATGTCAAGGACTGGTGGGAAACCCACTGTGAACAGAACAACGAGAGGGAACCCTCACTATTTTCAGCCACACCCACTTATAATTATTTTTGAGATGCCATCAAGGAATAATATTACCCTATCAAGAGTTATGAAGATAAATACATAAAGTGGACCACACTACAACAAGGAAGGGACCAAGATGTGCCGAAGTTCACAAATATTTTTCATACCCTTTGCACGAAGTGGGGTATCAAGTATTTTGAGCAACATTTGGTACTCAAGTACCGCAAATGTCTACACAACTACATCTAGGATGAGATGGAGTTTCAAGACATATCCTCACTTGGTGCCGCCTATCGATGCGCTGTCAAGGTCGAGCAAAATTTAAACAAAAGAAGCGAGACTTTGGATCTACGAATTTGAAGCAAGGGAAAGGTACCCCCAAACAACAAAACAAGGGAAAAATCCAAGGCCTTGCACTATTATTATTTCTTTGGGAAATAATTATAAAGGATACCGGAGGTAGCATCACCTACTACCATCTCATTGATATCTGTGAAGCAATGTAGTAAGATCATTTTCTAGATTGGGAAATTTGTTTTCTTTATTATTTGGCCTCAAGGCAAGAAGAAGATTATGGCCACATCCATATCCTCTAGACAAGGCTCCTCTGCACGGTGAAAACAAATGGACAAGTTTGTCGAGGAGTACATGGACATATTCACCTCAACCACAGGGGTACCCTTCCATTTTCAAGTCAAGCACTCCATCGATCTGACACTCGGTGCGCCGTTATGCAACAAACTACTCTACAGACTCTCTCTTCTGGAGAATGATGAAATTAAGAGGCATATTCAGGTGTTGTTGTAGAAAGGGCACATCAAGCCAAGTTCATCACCCTGTGGGAGATTGATCGTATTGGTATAGAAGAAGAATGACACCTGAAGACTTTGTATTGACTATCGAGTGTTGAATAAGATCATTATTGGGAATACATATCCAATTCCACGGATTGATGAACTGCTAGACTAGCTTAAGGGGGGGGAATATTTCAGCAATATTGATTTGAAGTCTGATTATCACCAAGAATCAATCAAACCCTCCGATGTATGGAAGAATACCCTCAAATCCTAGGAGGGCCTTTTCCAATGGCTGGTCATACCTTTCGGGTTGACGAATTCCCCCGCAACCTTCATGAGGCTAATGGAATACATATTGCATCCCTTCACCAACTCATTCATGGTAGTGTATTTGGAATACTTCCTAATCTTCAGCAAGAGTTGGGAACAACACCTACACCATATTCGACAAGTTCTCCAAACCCTACGACAACACAAGTTTTGTGCCAAGTTGGAGAAATGCACTTTTGGTATGACCCAAGTTCAATATTTGGGGTACATCATTGATGAGAGGAGTGTGCATGTGGACACAACCAAGATACAAGTTATTCGGGATTGGCCAGCCCCAACCACTCTAATAGAGATCTGGAACTTTCTAGGCCTTGCCAATTTCTATTGCAGGTTTGTGTTGGGATTCTTTCATATCACTTGGACTTTGAGTCAAGTCACAATGGGCAGAGTGAAAGAAAAGTTATTTTTGTCTAAATCCCAATAAAAGGCGTTTGTCGAGTTGAAGCATCACCTCTGCTTTGCACCAGTGCTCGCATTACTAGACCTACAACAAGCATTTGAAATTGAGACAAACACCTCTAACTATGTTATTGGTGCAGTTCTTACCCAACAAGGGCATTCGGTGGCATATCATAGTGAGACACTTTCAGATATAGTCCAAAAGTATCCACTTATGATAAAGAGATGTATTCCATTGTGTAGGTGTGTTGATAATGGAAGCATTACATACTAGGGAAGGAAACAGTGATCCACACAAACCACCGACCAGTGTAGTTCATACAAACACAAGGGAGGTTGTAGAATGATCACCATTATAAATGGTCCACATAATGTAAAAATTCCATTTGAACATCAAGTAAAATAAGGGAAACACTAATAATTTTGAAGACTGTCTTATCTGACCACCGGTTCTGGCACTGACCAATGTGCTCGACTCTTGAGGACATGAGACTTCGAGGTGAAAACCTGGAACTTTCTTTCTTTCCAGGAGCATCTGGTATGTGTTGTTAAATTTTGGTTCGCTGCCACCTGGGACACCTTTGTGTTCCTACAAGCAACTGTGCCGAGATGATCTGGGAGGCACACTACAATCAGGTCGCTGGAAATTTCAGAGTAGAGAAAACAATGGTAGTGCTACAGAAATATTTTTATTAGGAAAACCTTCAATGGGATGTTGGGAAATACATTAGATCCTACACTACATGCACCATTTCCAAACCAAAAATCAAGAATCAAGGCCTATATACTCCTTTTCCTACTCTTAGTCAGCCTTGGGAATCCATCTCCATGGATTACATGTCAGGCCTTCCTTCTACTAAGCATGGAAATGACTGCATGTTTGTGGTCATCGACAAATTCTCTAAGATGGCCATTATGGTGGCCTTGCAAGAAGAGTATCATAGCAAAAGCCACTACTAAGCTCTTCTTTAAACAAGTGTGGGTACACTTTGGGATCCCATAGTCCATTATCTCAAATTGGGATAGTAGGTTCCTGAGTACATTTTGTTCAAGCCTTTGATCGGTGCTTGATATCAAGCTCACTAAGTCCGCAACCTTCCACCCCAAACTGATGGCTAAACATAGGCCACCAATAGGATGATCATGCACATTTTGTGCATGTACAACTTGAAGAATCCACGCACATGGGATGAAATCCTCCCCTATTTCTAGAATAACTACAATAGATCTCTCCATAGCTCAACCAAACATAACCCCATTCAACTGGGGTTGGGATTCCAGTGACTATGTCCCATTGATGTGGCCATACCATTTGCAGCTACTTAGGAAGATTTGGCTCATGTCTAGTCCGAAGATTACGGGGATAACAACTTCATTGAGTTCATTCAACACATCTTCCAGTAGGTCCATGACATATTGGATAGAGCCAATGCTAAGTACAAGCAGCGTCATGATCAACATTGGGTGCCACACAAGTTCCAGGTGGGCGACAAAGTTTGGTTACATTTGCAAAAGGAGCACCTCGTTGGGCCCCACCGCAAGCTTTTCTTGCTCTGATATGGCTTGTACACCATTACCAAATCTATAGGGGACAATTCCTTTCGGCTCAACATTCCACCATTCCTTGGCCTACACCCAGTATTCAATGTGGATCGATTGCGACCACACTTTCGACCATTGTTGGACACATGCGACGTTGCTAAGAAGTTGACACCAACATAGTTCAACCCAAGCTACATTGAATAGACCACAACTGACAGGATCGCCTACACACATATCAAGAACACTCATCAGTAGAGGATTTAGCTATATTAAGTTTTCAAAGTAGGCCAACTCCTTCACCAGGGCAAGTGGTTCACTAAGGACTAGGTTCAGCAGAAATTTCCTCATCTCATGGAGGCTCTGCATGCAATGGGGAGAATTTCTTCCTAAGGGGGGAGTATTGATTTAGATGGATATTTGTGGCCACCCACCTATTCCACCTAGACCTCCATTTGGTTTCATCATTTTCCTTGATTATAGCAGCATTTATTATTTTTAGCAATTTTTCAGGTCCTAAACTTCTGAAGTTGTTTTGACCCCCTAAACGACATTTTTTTGAGATCCATAGTAGCCACAAATCCTGTAGTACTCAGAGAAATATTTCCAAAGAGGTATCATATGTGCCAAACAGAGATCATATGACCAATTTACGACCCTGGGAAGTTGGCTACCCAACTAACCCCAACAGGGTCCACAAACTCTTGGCATTCCATCTCCTCGGTTAGGGTTTTGGTTGTTTAGGGTTTCCCCTTGTTTTTCAATAATAAAAAGGCCCTTGAACCTCATTTTAACACAGTTCATAGGCATGCAGTTGCCACATCTCTTCTTAGAGATAAGCTACCATCACCCGAGCCAGTTTATTTCCATTCTGCTTGTAAGCATCTTTTAGTTCTTTGATATTAATGAAATCAATATTTATTTCTTCTACACCTCTATGTTTAATTGTATATTTGTATCTTGTTGTGTTCCTGCATAAGTCTGGACCATTCTCTATTTTTCTTTGCATCTCCCCAACGAGGTCGAGGTATAAGGAGTGAGGGCTTGAACTGGTTGAATCTTTGCTAGACTGGCCTCGCCAACCCCGATGGCCTCCCATGGTGAAAGAAAAGAATGATTAGGGAGTAGGAGATCCTTTCAAAATATTGGTTGAAGAAGCCCTCGACTGATAAAGGAATGAGATGATGGACAAATTTTCCCAGATCCTTTGGTGGATGCCCATAGTGACACATCTTCATCCAACAACTACCCTGGAGGCACCACTCCCTTTAAGTTACAAGTCAACTTTGACATTCCCATATTTCAAGGCCAGATAGATGTAGATGTCGTAGATAAATGGTTAAATATGTTAGAACGATATTTTTTGGTTCATGATTTTTCCAATAGAGAAAATATTACTTGTGCACTCCTCAAAGTCAACCCCCATGTTAAGGACTAGTGGGAAACCTACTGTTAGCAGAGGGGCGAGAGGGAACCCTCACTATTTTTAGCCACACACACTTGGAATTCTTTCCGAGATACCATCAAGGAATAATATTACCTTGTCAGGAGCTATGAAGATAAGTACATAAAGTGGACCACATTGTGACTGGGAAGGGACAAAGATGTGGTAGAGTTCACAAATATTTTTCAAACCCTTTGTATGAAGTTGGGTATCAAGGATTCCGAACGAAATCTGGTACTCAAACACCGCGTCTATCTACACAAATACATCCAGGACGAGATGGAATTCCCAGACATCTCCTCTTTTGGTGTTTCCTATCATTACGCTGTCAAGATTGAGCAAAAAATTAAACAGAAGAGGTGAGGCTTTGGACCTACGAATCCAAAGCAATGGAAAGGTGCCTCCAAACCATAGAACAAAGGACAAAGCCTAGGCTGGGTGACCCAGGAAAAATTGTCAAAGTTACAAGAAAAGAAGAACACCATGAAGACAAAGAAGGACACAGTAAAGTGGTGTGAGTTCCATAAGAGACCCACTCACAACACAAGTGAGTGTTGAGCCAAGCAGTCACTGGTAGTGGAGTTGAAGGCTCTAGAGTTAGATGCATGTTCTGACTCTAAGTCAAAAACTGATAAGGGGAATGAAAAAGGGAAGTATATTATTGATGTGGAGCCCAACGCCCCCATTGTCATCACCAAGATCCAGAAGATTGAGCTTGAAGATATAGAATAGGGGGAGTGTCTCTTCCACTCACAAATGTGGGTGAAGGGTTCTCCATTGTAGTTCATTGTCGCCATGGGGATCCAAAATAATCTCATTTTAGTAGAGGTCTTGAAATATTTGGGCCTACTATTCACATCACACCCGCAATTGTACACCAACGGTTGGCATCACCAAGGACGATATCTCTATGTTAGCCCATAGTGTCACCTTCCCTACAACATCAATCCCTTCATGGATGAGGTTCTATGTGATTTTTCTCTTCTTGAAGTTTGTGATGTATTATTAACCAAACCATACTGATGGAAGTGTTATGTTGTGTATGAGTTGAGGATGCACACTTTTATTATTACTTCAGGCAATAAGTTATACATAATATCGAAGGTAGCCCCACATACTACCATCTCTTTGATCTATGCTAAGCAATTTAGTAAGATCATTTCCCAGGCTAGAAAATGTGTTTTCATTTTTATTCATTCTCAAACTAAGGGGAAGATCGTGGCCACATCCTTGGCCCCTACGAAGTGTTCCACCATGCAACAAAAGCAAGTGGATGAGGTCACAGAAGAATACAGAAACATCTTCTCCTCACCCACAAGGCTACCTTCACACTATCTGGTTAAGCATTTGATCAATATGACTCCTAGAGCACCTCTACCCAATGAGTCAATATATCTCCACTCTATTTTGAAAAATGAAGAAATCAACTGATAGATCTAAGAGTTTCTACAAAAATGGCACATCCAACAAAGCTCGTCACCTTGTGGGAGCCCAATTGTACTTGTACAGAGGAAGTATGGGACCTAGAGACTCTGCATTGATTATCGAGCACTATATAAAATCATTTTTTGGAAAAGGTATTCAATACCATGGATTGATGACCTTCTTGACCAGCTCAAAGGGGCCATGTTCTTTAGAAATATTTATTTAAAATCTAGTTATCACCAAGTTCCAATAGAACCCACGGATGTATGGAAGACTGCCTTCAAATCCAAGGAGGGGTGGTTGGTCATGCCTTTCGGGTTGACATATTCCCCTGAAAATTTTATGAGACTAATTGATGAAATATTGTGGCCCTTTACCATCTCAGAGATGAACTAGGAAGACTTGAAGTAACAAAAAGGGGTCACTTTAGAAAGTGACTAATTAAAACACAACACCAATGAAAAACTATGGGGGTCAAGACATCCCCATAAGGTTGTTTCATGATGACAATGATTGTGGTCACTCCATGAATGTTGCAAACACTAAGGCATGGTTTCTTGTTTTAGAGAGGACAATCAACCACTATTTGAAGCCTCACGAAGCTAGTGAAAATAGGCTGACAAATGTTCCTTCAATATCAATCCCATGAAATTAATATTGATCAAGATCAACCAAGCTTGTAATGCCATGTTGGTTGAGTGTTGTGAAATGATAATTTTGTGTCCAAACACAATGGTGCCATCTATGAACTTGGATAAAATATTTAAGTCGATGGAATTCTTGTTAAAGTTAGTGGTTTTGAAGGTGCATCACCAAAGAGATACTATCGATATACTAAATAGGGTCATTTCTAGTGGAGTGGATCAATTGCTCCTATGACAATTAAGATCTTTATGGCGCTCATGAAATTAAGTTATAGAGGAAATTCTATTAGGGCATGGAGTAAACCTGGAAAAAATGAATTAAGTTCCAATGATACCAAGGTGAATGTTGCAACTTTTTTCTTGAAGGACCCTATGAAGCTCTAGTAGAGAAACATAGTGGGAGACTTGAAAACTAGGTGAGTCATTTTGATGATTTAGAATTGATCAAATATGACATATGTTTTCAAATCTTGATTTTGAATAGAGAGCTAGCCATGGATTTCAAGGATTCAATTGATCTAGATGGATATTGGTGGCCACCTTCCTATTCCACCTGGACCTCCAGTCAATTTCATCATTTTCCTTGATTATAACACAATTTGCTATTTTTAGCATTTTTTCAGGGCCTAAAATTTCGTAGCTATTTGGACCCCCTAAAAGGTGTTTTTTTGAGGTTTATAGCCTCAAATTTTGTAGTACCCAGAGAGACCATTCTAACAAGGTATCATATGTGCCAAATGGAGATCATATGACCAAGTTACAACCCTAGGAAGGGGTTATAGTTTTGGTTCTTTAGGTTTACCCTTTGTTGTTCAATAATAAAAAGGCCCTTGAGCCTCATTTTAACACAATTCAGAGGCATTTAGCCGACACATCTCTTCTCAAAGATAAGATACCATTTCCCGAGCTAGTTTATTTCCATTATGTATGTAAGCATCTTTCAGTTCTTTGATATTAATGAAATGAAAATATATGTCTGCTACATCTCTATGTTTGTGTTTATATCTGTATTCTATTTCATTCCTGAATGAGTCTGGATCAGTGGTATCAGAGCAGTTTTCTCTTTCTTTATTTGTCTTTGTATGTCCCCAACATGGTCAGGGTATAAGGAGTTAGGGCTTAAACTGGTTGAAACTTTGCAAGACTAGCCTCGCAAACCCTGACGACCTCCCATGGTGGAAGAAAAGTAAGAAGAGGGAGTAGGGGATCCTTTCAAAATATTTCTCAAATAATCCCTCAAGCAAAAAACGAATGTGATGATGGAAAAATTTGCCCAAATCCTTCGACAGATGCCCACAGGTGACGCATGTGCATCTAGTAGCCACTCTACAACCTCCAAACCCTTTAAGGTACAAGTCGATTTTGACATTCCCATATTTGAATGCCAGATAGATGCAGAAGTCATAGATATATGGTTAAATCTATTGGAAGGATATTTTTTGGTTCATGATTTTTCCAATAGGGAAAAGATTACTTCTGCACTCCTCAAAGCCTCCCCCCATGTGAAGGACTAGGGGGAAACCTACTATTAACAGAGGGACGAGAGACAACCCTCACTGTTTTCAGCCACACCCACTTGGAATTATTTATGAGATACCATCAAGGAACAATATTACCCTATGGGGAGCTATGAGGACAGTACATACAATGGAATATGCTGCAACAACAAAGGGATCAAGATGTGCATGGGCTAATGGATCTTTTCCATTACTTGCACAAAAACTTGGGTATGAAATATTCTGAGAGACATCTAGTGCTCAAGTACTACAATTATTTGCACAAATAAATTGAGGAGGAAATGGAGTTCCTGGACATCTCCTCGCTTGGTGGAGCATATTCATATGCTACCAATATTGAGCAGAAATTCAAGCAGAAGAAGCGAGACTTTAGATCTTTGAATCTGAAGTAGAGAAAAGGTGCTCCCAAGCCACAGAGTAAAGGGTAGATTTAGGCTGTGACCCCCTAGGACAACTCCTCAAAGACACAAGCCAAGAATAATGGGAAGGCGAAGAAAGACACTAGAAAGTGGTATGAGTTCCATTAAACTCCCACTCACAATAGGAACAAATGTCATGCAAATCAAGAATTGGTGGCCAAGCTAAAAGACTTAGATATTGGTGCATGCTTTGATTTTGAGCTGGAACCTGACAAGGGAATTGTCAAGGGAAAGAAAATCATTGACATTGAACCCAATGTGGGGGTAGCCTCCACCATGTTGAGTTGTGTTATATTCTTTCCACGACTAGCCCACGTAGTTAACTGGGGGTTAGAAGGGGGGCGGAGCCCCCCATTCGTTGCACCGATTGCATAGTGGGGGGGAGTCACAGGGGGTTTGAGGGGTGCAGGTAACCCCACTCTATGGGGTCTGGGAAGCGCCCCGGAAAATTTTGGTTTTGGACGCTATATTAGGTTGGGTGGACCTACCTATGGTTTTGTGCATGTTTTTTTCGCACATGGTTTTGGACGCGATGGTTTTCGGTCCATGGTTTTGGATGCTGCAACATGTATAAATATGTATTGTAACATTGAAAGGAACATAATGAAAAATCAAGCTGGTAGTCTCGGTTTTGGCATCCAAGGGAGAATCTCTGTGTATATGTGTTTTATGTGTTATGCTCTCGCATTATTTATTTTCTGTGTTTTAGAATTCATATGCAGATAATTTCTGTATGGGTTTAAAACCTACATTTGGTATCAAAGCTGTTTTGGCTTCAAGGGGACACCTTTGTTGCTGAGGGGTTTCAATCGGGCCTGTGGTAGACCCCTTTCAGTGGGAGATCTGCGGGATCGATTCTGGTGGCGAAAGAAGATGGCGAGCAGTGGAAAGATAGAGATCGAGAAATTTAATGGTTAGAGTTTTGAGTTATGGAAACTCAAGATGGAGGATCTGTTGGTGGATAAAGATCAGTGGATCGTGGTAGATCCAAGTACTAAACCAACGAGAGTGTCCGATGAAGAATGGAATAAGTTGGATCGAAAGGCAAATAGCACAATATGAATGTGTGTCTCATATTCAGTATTTTTGAATGTATCAGGGGAATCTACGATGAAGGCTTTATGGGAAAAGTTAGGGAATTTTTACCAATCTAAGTCTTTGGTGAATAAACTGTTCCTATGGAAAAAGTTGTATAACATGAGGATGAAAGATGGAGACTCAGTGACAGAGAATTTTAACGCATTTAATACTGTGGTAAGTTAGTTATCATCTGTTGATATTAAAATTTCGGATGAATATAAGTGCATCAGTTTATTGTGTTCTCTACCAGATTCATGGGATAGTCTGGTTATTGCAATAGGTAGCAATGCAACTGCCTTGCAGTTTGATGAAATAGTCTCATCCTTGTTGATGGAGGAAATGAGATGGAAAAATATGGAGAGCCAAAATGGTGATGCCTTGTTTGTACGAGGACAGTCCCATAACAGAAATAAAAATAAGTCATCGAGTGGGAGGTCTAAATATAGAGGGAGATCTAAATCTCCAGGAAAACCTATAAAGGTGGTGTGCTGGAAATACGGAAAGGAAGGGCACTACAAAAGGGACTATAAATCTAAAGCTCCTGATAAAGGAAAGGGATCTGATGATGCTCCTTCTGCAGAGGCGAAAACCACCTCAGATGAAGGTGGGGTTGTGTACTTGGCTTCTTCAAGTACACATGTAGATCATGAGGCATGGTTAATTGACTCAGGTGCATACTTTCACTTCACTCCCCATAGAGAGTGGTTCTCTGAGTATGAGAAATATGATGGTGGTGATGTCTTCTTAGGGGATGATAGCAAGGCTAGAATCGTTGGTCGCGGAAAAGTAAAGTTGAAGCTGCAAGGTGGAAGGGTTAGAACACTTCTGAGTGTTCTACATATTCCTACATTGGTCAGAAATCTTATTTTTGTAAGCAAGCTAGATGATGCAGGTGTAGAAATAGTGTTTGAGAAGGATACCTGCAAGATGGTTCAGGGAGGACTGGTATTGATGCGGGGAGTTCGAATTGGAACTCTGTACAAGTTGCAAGGTAGCACTGTTGTTGATGGGTGCAATAGTTTTGTGGTTCCTGGAAGCGAAGCAGAAAATCTAGTGGTCTCTGGAGAGAAGACCATGTTGTGGCATTAAAGGCTTGGACATATTGGAGAGAAGCGCCTTCGAATACTTCATGGTAAAGGTATGGTAGAAGTTATGAGTAATAGCTCTTTGGATTTTGATTTCTGTGAAAATTGTGTATATGGGAAGCAAAATCAGGTGAGTTTCCCCTCTGGTGGTAAGAGGGCGAAACAAATATTAGAGCTTGTGCATGGTGATGTGTTTGGACCTGTGAAGGTTCCATCACTAAGTAAGTCTATATACTATGTATCATTTATAGATGACTTCTCAAGGAACACATGGATATATTTCCTTAAGAAGAAATCTGAAGTCTTTGACAGGTTTAAAGAATTTAAGGCTCTGGTGGAAAACCAAACAGAGAAGAAGATAAAGGTGCTGAGGACAGATAATGGTGGAGAGTTTTGCAGTAAGGAATTTTAAGAATTCCGTAAGAAGTGTGGTATAGCCTGGCAGAAGACTACTCCATACACACCTGAGCAAAATGGAGTTGCAAAAAGAATGAACAAGATGTTGATGGAAAGGGAAAGAAGCATGCTTAGTGGTGTCGAGTTAGGGCAGGAATTCTAGGCAAAGGCAGTGGAGACAACATGTTACCTAGTCAACAGATCACCTTCATCAGTGTTCGAGGATAAGACTCCACAAGAGGTATGGACTGGTTATAAACCCTCTCTTTCACATCTGAGGGTATTTGGATGTGATGCATATGTACATGTTCCAAAGGAGAAAAAAACCAAGTTGGATATGAAATCTAAAAAGTGCATATTTATAGGGTATAAGGATGGTTTAAAGGGTTAGAAGCTTTGGAACCCAGTAACAAGGAAGGTTGTGTACAACTGAGATGTGGTGTTCAAAGAGGTGAAAGATGTTATTAAACATGAAGTCCAACCAATGGAACCTAAGAAGATAGACTTTGAGCTTAAGGAGGAAGAATCAGACTCTACAGCAGAGGAAGAATTAGAGGATGAAGAGCCACAAAATCCGGGTGTGAGAAGATCAGTTCAAGAAAGAAAGAGGGTGGAAAGTTATAGTCCATCTTCTTTCTATTCAAATTTATCTTTATCTGTTATTGATGATGATCCCATAAATGTGAATGAAGAAATAGATTCAGAGGATGGAAAACTATGGAAAGAGGCAATGGTTGATGAAATGGCATCTTTGCACAAAAATGAGGCTTGGGATTTGGTGGATTTGCCAGATGGAAGGAAACCCATTGGCAAAAAATGGGTGCTCAAAAAGAAGATAAATGCAGAAGGAAAGGTGGAGAAATACAAAGCTCGGTTGGTAGCAAAAGGTTATTCCTAGGTTTCGGGAATTGATTTTGGTGATATTTTTTCTCCTGTTACCAAGGTAACTTCTATTAGATTACTTTTATCTATTGCTGCTATTTTTGATTTTGAGGTAGAACAGATGGATTGGAAGACAACATTTCTTCATGGGGATCTGGAAGAGGAGATCTACATGAAGCAACCTGAAGGCTTTGCGATGAAGGGTAAGAAAGAACTCGTATGCAAGTTAAAGAGGTCTATGTATGGGTTAAAACAGTCACTAAGGATGTGGTATTAGAAATTTGATACATTTATACGGGGACTTGGCTTCACCAAAAGCAAAGTAGATCACTGTGTGTATTTTAAATTAATTGGTGACCGTGTTATTTATTTGGTCTTGTATGTGGATGATATGTTGCTGGTTGGAAATGACAAAGAAATTATCCAGGATTTGAAGACCCATTTGTCCTCCAAATTCGACATGAAAGATCTTGGGGCTGCAAACTATATTTTGGGCATGGAAATTAAAAGAGATCGGACAAAGAGGAATCTCTGGTTAAACCAGAGGAAGTATGTTGAAACAATATTACAAAGGTTTAATATGCAGTATAGTAAACCAGTGAAGGTTCCTATTCTTGTAGGTGTAAAGTTATCTACTGAACAATGTCCCAAGACACAAGAAGAGGAAGAGGATATGTCCCGTGTTCCATATGCAAGTGCAGTCGGTAGCCTGATGTATGCGATGGTCTCTACTAGACTAGACATTGCACATGCAGTGGGAGTATTGAGCAGGTTTATGTCAAAACCAGGGAAGGAGCACTGGACAATAGTGAAGCAAGTTTTCAGGTATTTGCGTGGCACTAGTGATTATGGTTTGTGCTACCAAGGAAGACCAGGATGGGACAGAGTGTTGGATATTCATGGCTTTGTTGATGCAGACTGGGCTGGAGATTTGGACCAGAGAAGATCTACAAGTGGGTATGTGTTTAACCTATTTGGAGTTGCAGTCAGTTGGATGAGTAAGAAACAATCTGTAGTGGCACTATCAACTATAGAGGCAGAATACATGGCAACCACTCATGCAAGCAAGGAAGCAGTTTGGTTCCAAAGAATGTGTTCAAGTATGGGGTTAGTATAAGGAGCTATAAGGATAGAGTGTGATAGCCAAAGTGCAATTTTCTTGGCAAAGAACCCTGCATATCATTCAAAGACAAAGCACATTGATGTTCAGTATCACTTTGTGAGGGATATGATAGAAGACAAAAAGGTGTTGCTGATAAAGGTGGACACTTTGAAGAATACTGCATATGCATTGACAAAATCTGTGAGCTCTGAAAAGTTCTCTTGGTGTAGAGAAACAATGGGCATTGCAGGGATAGATAAATGACTAAGCTCTCTTGTGGCCCCCTGTGGAAAGAAAACAACAAGTGGGAGAATTTTGGGTTGTGTTATATTCTTTCCACAACTAGCCCATGTAGTTAACTGGGGGGTTAGAAGGGGGACGAAGCCCCCCATTTGTTGCGCCAATTGCGTAGCGAGGGGGAGTCACAAGGGGTTTGAGAGGTGCAGGTAACCCCACTCTATGGGGTCCGGGGCAGCACCCGGAAAATTTTGGTTTTGGACCCTATATTAGGTTGGGCAGACCTACCTATGGTTTTGTGCATGTTCTTTTCGCACATGGTTTTGGTCGCGATGGTTTTCGGTCCATGGTTTTGGACACGATGGTTTTGGTCCATGGTATTGGATGCTTCAACATGTATAAATATGTATTGTAACATTGAAAGGAACATAATGAAAAATCAAGCTGGTAGTCCCGGTTTCGGGATCCAGGGGAAAATCTCTGTGTATATGTGTTTTATGTGTTATGCTCTCACATTGTTTATTTTCTATGTTTTAGAATTCGTATGTAGGTAATTTCTGTACGGGGTTAAAACCTACACACTAAGCTCCAAAAGGAAGAACCCGAGGATCCAGAGGAGGGGGGGTGCCTCTTCCACTCAAAGATGTGGGTAAATGGTTTTCCAATGCAGTTCATCATTGACAGCGAGAGCTAGAAGAACCTGATCTCAGCCAAAATCATTAAGAGATTGAAGTTGTCAATGATGCCACACCCACAATAGTACAAAAGCGAGTGGCTCCACCAAGGGCGAGATCTTCGTGTTAGTCAACAGTTTCTCCTACCTTATAAGATCAAGCCCGTTGTATATGAGGTATTATGTGATGTTTCCCCTCTGGAAGTCTGTGATGTTTTATTAGCTCAGTCATACCTATGGAAGCATCATATTGTATATGAATATAAACCTTGTTTTGTTATTATAACTTTGGGTTAGAAATTGCACAGGATACCAAAGGTAGCATGGCCTATAGCCTTTTCTTTGATCTCTGATAAACAATTCAGTAAGATCATTTCCCATATCAAGAAATTTGTCTTCTTTATGATTCATCCTCATAGTAGGAGGAATATTATGGCCACATCCACAGCCTCGAGATAGGGCTCCTCCGGATGACAGCAACAGATGGAAAAGGTCATGGAGGAGTACGAGGACATCTTCACGTCACCCACAGGGGTACCCCTACACTACCAGGTTAAGCACTCCATCTATCTGACCTCGAGCATACCACTACACAATGGACCAATCTTCTGATGCTTTGTTATTTATAACGATAAAATAAAGAGGCATATTCAGGAACTATTGCAAAAAGGGCACATCAGGCCAAGTTCATCACCCTATGGGAGCTCGATCGTGTTGGTATAGAAGAATGTCAGAACCTCGAGGATTTGTATTGACTATCGGACACTAAATAAGATCATTGTCTGGAATAGCTATCCAATCCCATGAATTGATGACCTTCTAGACCAGCTGAAGTCAGGCCAAATATTTCATCAAGTTTGACTTGAAATCCAGTTATCACCACGCACCAATCGAACCCTCCAATGTGTGGAATAATGCCTTCAAATTGAAGGAGGGAATTTCGAATGGTTGGTCATGCCTTTGGAGTTTATGAATGCAACTACAACCTTCATGCGGATGATGGATGAAATCTTGCGGCCCTTCACCAACCCATTCATGGTAGTATATCTAGACAACATCCCAATCTTCAGCGAAAATTGGGAAGAACACATACACCATATTTGACAGGTTCTCCAAACCCTGTGAAAACACAAATTGTGTGCCAATTTGGAGAAATGCAGTTTTGGTATGACCCAGGTTCAATATTTGGGGTATGTCATTGATGAGCGGGGTGTGCATGTGGACCCAACCAAGATACAATTTATTTTGAATTGGCCAGCCCCAACCACTCAAACATAGCTCCACAATTTTCAAGGTATTTCCAATTTTTATTGCGGGTTCATGTTGGGATTCTCTCATATCACTTGGCCTTTGAGTCAAGTCACCATGGGTGGAGCGAAAGCAAAGTTATTTTGGTCTAAATTCCAACAGAAGGAATTTTCTAAGTTGAAGCATCGCCTCTACTCTACCCTAGTGCTCACATTACCAGACCTGCAACAACCATTTGAAATTGAGATAGAAGCCTCTGACTATGTTGTTGGTGCAGTTCTTACCCGGCAGGGGTATTCGATGGCATATCATCATCAGAAAATTTCAGATACATTCTAAAATTATCCCACCTATGACAAAGAGATGTATTCCATTGTGCAGGCCTGCCGATAATGGAAGCATTACATTATGGGGAAGGAAATAGTCATCCACATAGACCACCGACCCCTACAGTTCATACAAACCACAAGGAATGTTCCAGAATGATCGTTATCAGAAGTGGTCAACATATATGAAACAGTTTCATTTAAACATTAAGTAAAAGAAGGGAAGAACCAATAATGTTGTAGATTTCCTCAGCCAACTGCTAGTTATGGCACTGACCACTGTGCTCAACTCTTGTGGACACAAGGCTTTTCGATGGTTGCATCTTTACAAGAGATCCAAAATTTTGCACCACATACTAGATGCTCCTAGAAGGTAAGAAAGTTCCATACTTTCACCTCCATGATGCATTATTATGCCACCTAGTACACCATTGTGTTCCTTCAAGCGAGCATGCCAAGATGATTTTGGAAGCACACTACAATCGGGTCGCTAGACATTTTGGGGTAGAAACGACAGTGGAAATACTATAGAAGTATTTTTATTGGCCTAACCTTCGATAGGATGTTTGGAAGTACATCAAATCCTACACTCCATGCACAATTTCCAAATGTATGATCAAGAAGCAAGGCCTGTATACCCCTATGCCTACTCCTAGTTGGCCCTAGGAATCCAACTCCATGGATTACATGTCGGGCCTTCCTTCTACCAAGCATGGAAATGACCGTTTTTTTGTGGTCATCTACAAGTTCTCTAAGATGGCCATTCTCGCAGCCTGTAAGAATAGCATCATAACAAAAGCCACTACCAAACTCTTCTTTGAATGAGTATGGGTACACTTGGGAATCCCACACTTCATTAGCTCAAATCAGGAAAACATTTTCCTAAGTACATTATGGTCAATCCTATGGTATTGTTAAATACTAAGCTCACTAAGTCCACAACTTTTCACCCCCAAATTGATGGCCAGACATAGGTTGTCAACAGGATGATCATGCACATCCTATGCATGTACAACTCAAAGAATCCACGCACATGGTATCAAATCCTCCCCTATGTCTAGCACAACTACAATGGAGCTCTCCACAGCTCAACCGGCCACAACGCCTTTCAAGTGGGATTAGGATTCCAACCATTATGTCCCATTCATGTTATCGTACCACTTGCAACTACTCAAGAAGATTCAACTCATGTTCAGTACGAAGCTGACATAGCTAACAACTTCATTGAGCACATTCAACACATCTTCCAATAGGTCTATGACATAATGGATAGAGCAAATTCTAAGTAGAAACGAAACCATGATCAACATTGGGTGCCACACATGTTCTAGGTGGACAAAAAAGTTTGGATACATTTGGAGGAGTGCCTCGTCGAGTCCCATCGAAAGCTTCACCTACTCTGATATGGGCCTTAAACCATCATGAAGGTGGTAGGGGACAATTATTTTGATCTCAACATTCCATCTTTCCTTAGCCTGCACCCAATATTCAATGTGGACTAGTTGCGACCATACTTTCCCCCATTGCTAGAAAAATATGACATTGCTGAGCAGATGACACCAATAGAGGTCAACCCAAGATGTATTGAACATGCCATAACTGATAGGATCATGGACACACAAATCAAGAATAATTTCTAGCAGAGGATCCAACTATATTGAGTTGTCAAAGCAGACCAACCCCTTCACCAGGGAAAGTGGCTCACCAGGGACCAGGTTCAACAAAATTTTTCTCACCACATGGAGGAACTTCAAGCAATGGAGACCATTTCTTCCTAAGGGGGGAGGACTGATCCAAGTGGATATTAACACAATTTACTATTTTTTAGTAGTTTTTCGAGTCCTAAGATTTTGGAGTTGTTTTGACCCCCTAAATGACATTTGTTGAGATTGCAACAAGATGATGGAGCTTAGTGAAAAGAGTCGCCTTCACTAAGTGGGCCCGCAGGCTATTTTTGGCGCAAGTCTATTTTTAGACATATGGATCATGTCTATGTTTATGGATGATTGATCAAGTTGGGAAAAATAGATGGACTTCTATTTTTGATGAAAGTGTGAGTGATCACAGTGTGAGTGATCAAGTCTATTTTTAGACTGGCTGTCAAAAATAGAAAAGTCAAATATTATTATCTCACAATAATATTTGGACTATAAACTTAATCTTATTCTCTTGGAGCACTTCAGTTTGAGCTACGGAAGTGGCACATGCAGCTGTCAGAAGGAAATTCGTTTTTCTTATGAGTCAGTTGAGTTGTTGCATGCATGACTTCAGTTAGAACTCAAGTGAGTTGAGTTTAGTGGACTGGAGGTACAGTTGATGGAGTTGTGTTCAGTTTAACTTAGTTAAACTAGTTGTAGTTAGTCTAACTGCAGATAGACTAATGATGAGTTGTTAAACTAATTATTAACTCATAATACAACTAAAGAATACATCAGTTAACTTAGTTGCATGTCAGTGCATGTTCAGTTCAACAGGGACAGGTGGTAGAGAATCAGATTGCTATCAGTTGTGACTATAGTTGTGCACCAGATCTTGCACAATCAAGGGATTGAGTATGCCAATGAGTTTGCTCACGTATTTGGCCCGCATTTTAGCCTTTTCTCACGTCCACAAAGAGTGAGTGACTATTTTGCAGGTGAAAATCGAGTTTGGGAAGCAATTCTCATCAGTTCTTGAGCAGGTATTGAGCAGTGGAGGCAGGCAAGCAGTGGAAGAGATTTGGAGATCAGATCTGAGCTGTATTGTGTGTAACAGAGGTGGAGATACTTGTGAGAAGTATTATGCTGTGTAATGTTACATGACTCAATCATTAATATACAGATAGTGTGGGGTTTTTAGCAAGATGCTTTCCCCTTGATACATACTGTGTTAATGTGTGAATGCTCTTGATGTTTTATTGTTATTGATGCTGCTATATTCTTGATCAACGTAGAGGAGCTTATGTATTGTGTATGTTTTCCGCATTAGTACATGATCAGGATAATCTCCATTGAATATGTGTTAAATTATTCAAAATTTCTACATGGTATCAGAGCTAGATGATTTGTAGAAAATATTTCTACATGGTATCGGAGCAGCTTGATTTGTAGAAGAGATTTTTACAGGATATCAAGCGAGGGTTGATCGGAAGCAGTTGAGTTGGTTGCTGGTGGAATTCGAATTTGCAGCAGTGTTTTCTTAGTGACAACGCAGCAATGTCTTTCAACGGATTGCGATTGGAGTATGCTCTTGAGGGCAGCTCAAACTATATTGCATGGAAGGACAGGATGGAGGCAGTATTGGATGATAACGGGCTGAAGGAATTCATAGATACGGATATCCCAAAGCCTACTGATGCTACTCAAGCTGATGCTTGGCAAAAGAAGATCGCAAAATGTCGAAGAATTCTGTTGGAGGGCGTGAAGGATCACATTGTGTCCAGCCTCCATGGAAAGGCTACTCCATATTTGATGTGGAAATCATTAACAGAATTATTCCAAAGCAAGAGTGATCAGAGGAAGCTGACGCTCAAAGATAAACTCAGAAACATCAAATGCGAGAAGGGAGACAGTATTCCCAAGTATCTCACGAAGTTCACTCAGTGTCGAGATGAGCTGGGAAGTGTGGGGGTTACTGTCGATGATGAGGACTTGGTGAGCTTGGCTCTCCTTGGTCTTCCGAAGAGTTGGCATTCCTATCAGGACTCTGTCAATGGTCGGGAGAAGTTGCCAGGATGGGAAAGACTATGGTCAGATCTTGTGCAGGAGGAGATCAGGCAGAGTACCAGGGACGGATCTTCGTCAAAGGGAGCTGATGAAGAGAATTGTGCTTTGGCTGCCAAAGCAAAGAAAGGGAAGAGCAAGAAAGCTTCTCAATCTGGTGCGAAAGGCAAGAAGCAGGATATGTCCAAGGTGAAGTGTTTTCACTGTCACCAGCATGGACACTATGCCACAAATTGTCCGCAGAAGAAGAAGAACAAGCAAGCTGCTGGATCTGTAGGGGGAGAGGCTTTAGCTTCTCAGTTTGAGCTTGATTTTTCATTGATCGCATGCTTGGTTTCAAGTGTGATGGGATCAGTGTGGTTTCTAGACAGTGGTGCGTCTTTTCACATGACGGGAGATAAAGATTTGTTCTCTGATCTGGAGGACAAAGATCTTGGAGTGCACATCGAGATGGGCGATGATGGTAGATACAGTGCGACCGGTATCGGTACCATTTCCTTTGAGAGGGAGTCTGGTAAACCCTTTGTATTGAAGGAAGTCATGCATGTTCCAGGATTGAAGAAGAATCTCATCTCAGTGGCGATGTTAGAAGACAAGGGGTATGATGTTGTTTTCAGCGAGGGAAAGGCCTTCCTGCGCAGCAAGACAACTGGTGAGACCCGGAAGATAGGGGTTCGAGTGAGGAACCTTTATCAGTTGCATGTAGATGGATGCGCAGCAATGGCAGGCAAGGCAGAAGGATTGGTGAGCCGGGATGATGGCGAGTTGTGGCACAGGAGATTGGGTCACCTTCACCATGGAGCCTTGAAGATACTGCAGCAGATCACTACAGGGCTTCCTAAAGGCACACTTGCGCAGTCAGATCAATGCAAGGGGTGTACTTTGGGGAAGTTTGTGAAAGCCACCTTTCACGAGAAGGATAGTCGCGCCACGACGATCCTTGAGAGAATTCACACAGACGTGTGTGGACCTTTCTCAGTTGCTTCGACAGCAAAACATAGGTATTATGTGATTTTTGTTGATGATTTCTCTCGTAAGTGCTGGATCTTCTTCATGCAGAAGAAGAGCGAGACATATTCAAAGTTCTGTGAATTCAAAGCACTGGTCGAGAAGGAGTCGGGGAAGAAGGTGAAGGCTCTTAGGAGCGATAATGGTGGTGAATACATCTCGGACGAGTTCAAGGATTTCTGCAAGGCAGAAGGGATTCGTAGAGAGCTCATAGCTCCCCATAACCCACAGCAGAACGGGGTAGCTGAGCGGAAGAACAGAACGATTGTGGGTGCTGCACGGGCAATGTTGCATGATCAGGGCCTACCCCTTCACTTGTGGGCGGAAGCATGCAATACAGCAGTTTATGTGCAGAACCGTTGTCCTCATAGGATACTTGGCATGAGTACACCCGAGGAGGCTTATTCTGGTAAGAAGCCTGATCTTTCTCATTTGAGGATTTTTGGTGCTAACGTTTACATGCATGTGACGAAGGATGCCAGAAAGAAGTTGGAGCCGACTGCAGAGGTTGGGATATTTGTGGGGTACACTGATACGCCCCACAACTATCGTGTGTATTTTCCAGACAGTGGTAAAACTGTTGTGCGACGGGATATAAAATTTCAGGAGGAGAAAGCCATGAAGTGTTCGCTTGAGAGGGAGCTACACTTGCATGCAGATGAGGAGCTATTAGTTCCTAAGGATGAGCTTCAGGACGTGGATCAGCCACAGGACGAGGTTCATGGAGTGGAAGAGACCACTCATGCAGCGCCAACCATCAGAGGGCGAAAGCGCTTGACAGAAGCTGAGCGACTGGCTCAAGATGCAGAGAAAGTTGTAGGACCACCTACAGCCCAACGCAGGCAGAGACAGTCACCTGATCGGTACACTGGATACATGGCTCTTATGAGCAAGTGTGTTGTGACTGAGCCATCCTCTTTCGAGGAAGCTGTGGAGGATCCCGCATGGGTAGACGCCATGGTGGAAGAGTATGATTCTATTGTCAGAAACAGTGCATGGGAGATTGTTCCTAGACCGGAAGGGAAATCAGTGGTAGGTTCGAGATGGATCTACAAAGTTAAGCAGGCAGCTGACGGGAGTGTGGAGAAGTACAAGGCAAGATTTGTTGCCCGAGGCTTTTCACAGATTGAGGGGATCGATTATGAGGAGACCTTTGCACCTGTCGCAAGGTATTCTTCCATACGGACGATTCTTGCTCTCTCAGCGCAGATGGGATGGCACATTCATCAGATGGATGTGAAGACTGCGTTCCTCAACGGAGTCATTGAGGAGGAGGTGTACATTGAGCAACCCGAAGGCTTTGAAGTCTTCAGCAGCGAGTCGCATGTGTGCAGGCTCAAGAGAGCGCTGTATGGGTTGAAGCAAGCACCACGTGCTTGGTACACACGGATAGACAGCTATTTCACAGGACTTGGATTCTCCAAGAGCGAGGCGGATCCGAACCTATACCAGATTGTGGTGGAGGGTAAGTTGCTTATCATTGTACTGTATGTTGATGATTTGATTCTAACGGGTGATGAGCTGTTGATACTGTCATGCAAGAAGGATCTTGCTACAGAGTTTGAGATGAAGGACTTGGGCCTCCTTCACTATTTCCTAGGATTGGAAATATGGCAGCGCAGTGGTGGACTGTTTGTTTCTCAGGGCAAGTATGCTCGGGAGATACTGGAGAAGTTCAACATGCATGGCTGCAAGCCTGTTGATACTCCTCTTCCTGGAGGTTGGAGGAAGGAGGATGCCACTTCGGGAGAAGAAGTGGATGCCACTGTTTATCGACAGTTGGTGGGGTCGCTGATGTATTTGGTCAATACACGACCTGATATATGCTATGCAGTTAACCAGCTTTCACAAGCTATGGTTAAGCCTACCAAGCTCTTCTGGAAGGCGGGCAAGCATGTATTGCGCTACTTGAGAGGCACATCGGGATATGGTTTGTGGTACAGACAGGAGGATGAGGTGAAGCTATGTGGCTTCACAGATGCAGATTGGGCAGGGAGCCCAACAGACAGAAAGAGCACATCAGGAGGGGTCTTCAGTATCGGATCGACAGCAGTTTCTTGGTACAGCAGGAAGCAGAGATCTGTGGCACTCAGTTCAGCGGAGGCCGAGTATATGGCAGCAAGTTTGGCTGCATGCGAGGCTATATGGATGAGGAAGATCCTGGTTGGTTTGTTCGGTTCTCATTTGGATCCTACTGTGATTTACTGTGATAACCAGAGTTGCATTAAACTCTCGGCTAATCCTGTATTTCATGATAGATCTAAACATATTGACATCAGGTACCATCATATCATAGATTGTGTGCAGCGGAGGATCATGTTACTTTCGTACATTCCAACGGAGGATCAGGATGCTGATATTCTGACGAAGGCTCTCACCAGGAGCAAATTCGAGTACCACCGAGGCAGGATAGGGGTTGCTGATAATCCATATCTTGTCGAGAGGGAGTGTTGAGATTGCAACAAGATGATGGAGCTTAGTGAAAAGAGTCGCCTTCACTAAGTGGGCCCGCAGGCTATTTTTGGTGCAAGTCTATTTTTAGACTATGTCTATTTTTAGACATATGGATCATGTCTATGTTTATGGATGATTGATCAAGTTGGGAAAAATAGATGGACTTCTATTTTTGATGAAAGTGTGAGTGATCACAGTGTGAGTGATCAAGTCTATTTTTAGACTGGCTGTCAAAAATAGAAAAGTCAAATATTATTATCTCACAATAATATTTGGACTATAAACTTAATCTTATTCTCTTGGAGCACTTCAGTTTGAGCTACGGAAGTGGCACATGCAGCTGTCAGAAGGAAATTCGTTTTTCTTATGAGTCAGTTGAGTTGTTGCATGCATGACTTCAGTTAGAACTCAAGTGAGTTGAGTTTAGTGGACTGGAGGTACAGTTGATGGAGTTGTGTTCAGTTTAACTTAGTTAAACTAGTTGTAGTTAGTCTAACTGCAGATAGACTAATGATGAGTTGTTAAACTAATTATTAACTCATAATACAACTAAAGAATACATCAGTTAACTCAGTTGCATGTCAGTGCATGTTCAGTTCAACAGGGACAGGTGGTAGAGAATCAGATTGCTATCAGTTGTGACTATAGTTGTGCACCAGATCTTGCACAATCAAGGGATTGAGTATGCCAATGAGTTTGCTCACGTATTTGGCCCGCATTTTATCCTTTGCTCACGTCCACAAAGAGTGAGTGACTATTTTGCAGGTGAAAATCGAGTTTGGGAAGCAATTCTCATCAGTTCTTGAGCAGGTATTGAGCAGTGGAGGCAGGCAAGCAGTGGAAGAGATTTGGAGATCAGATCTGAGCTGTATTGTGTGTAACAGAGGTGGAGATACTTGTGAGAAGTATTATGCTGTGTAATGTTACATGACTCAATCATTAATATACAGATAGTGTGGGGTTTTTAGCGAGATGCTTTCCCCGTGATACATACTGTGTTAATGTGTGAATGCTCTTGATGTTTTATTGTTATTGATGCTGCTATATTCTTGATCAACGTAGAGGAGCTTATGTATTGTGTATGTTTTCCGCATTAGTACATGATCAGGATAATCTCCATTGAATATGTGTTAAATTATTCAAAATTTCTACAACATTTTTTCGAGATCTGCAATAGGCATAGGCTACGATCCTACCAAAAATCTTGTATTACTCAGAGATACCTTTCTAACGAGGTATCATATGCACCAAACAAAGATCATATGACCAAGTTATGACCCCGAGAAGTTGGCTACCCAACTAACCCCAACGAGGCCCACAAACTCTTGGTGTTCCATCTCCTAGGGTTAGGGTTTTAGCTCAAGCTTATCTCCTTAGTTCAAGCCAAGTTGAATGGAAAATTAGTTATGAAAATGGTTTATAAGGGTGAAACCCATCATTTTATGAAGGAAGAAGAGGTAATTAAATTCAGTTTCTAGTTAGAACTATTGCGGTCCAAATTCAAGGTGCTAAACCTAGAAGTGGAGAAGTTAGTTGGCATGGTTCATGTATTCACCTTCTATATTGGAGATTAGAGTGAATTTTTCACTTTCACTATTATACCTATGGATGATTTTGAAGTCATTCTTGTGAAGGAAATTATGAGGATGGCATATGTGGCACCAATCCCTTTATAATTTTTTTAATCATTGATGACACAAAACTTCAAGTCATTTTGACAATGAGGAAGCAAATAGGTATGGTCACCAGGATGATGGCTTTGAGAAGGATCAATATGAGCTTAGATATATGGTATATGAAGGTAGGTTAGATATTGGAAGGATTTGGTTGAGGTGATTGTTGAACCTTGTAATTGTTATATATTTCCATCAGAATATTGAGCTTTGATATTAACATTTTTCCTTTTTATTCATAAATTATGATTCATTTCCTAGTATAATTCAAGCTTAGGAAGAATTGAGTTGTTCTCATAATCTAACCTTAAATAAATTTATTTTTATTTATAAATGAATTGCTAATTTGTTGGTTGGAGACTTTATCATAAATAGGGGTTATGAGAGAATGTCAAAGATGGATGAAAATTAATGGCATTCAAAGACTATACATTACAGATTCAAGCGAGGTTGCCTCTAAACTAAGGAGTTGGTTGCAAACAAAATTCTTGGTTTCTTCACCTGAAGATATCAAACTTATTTGAATTAAGAAATAACGATATGAGAATCTTTGATTCTCATATCGTTCCTTATTCTAGATATTTTCTGTTGTAACCACTCTTTTTGTATTATAAAATAGAGAAGTTCGCTCCTGTGCATGAAATGAAGAAGAGTTGTAATTTTCGAGAAAAGAATAGAGACTAAGCTTGAGTTGTAACTATCGAGACAAGTTAATGTAAAGGATTTCCAATTAGTTTCAGTTTTAATCAATTACTTTGTTGGTCTAAGTTTCCTTCGATACATTCTGACTCTAGTGGGTGGGCCCACTTTCCAGATGATGCACTGTATTTCAATATGTATTATTAATTTATTAAGAGTGCTTATCATTTCCTACACTTCATTGATTGGTATCATTTCCTACACTTCATTTTATTTAGAGAATCAAGAAGTATTTAATTATGCTTGTTCTTTCTTACAAAAACGATATTTAATTGATGTGAAATTTGTTATTTCCTTAGTTATTGCTTGATGTTTCTTTAATTACGATTGTTATTCTCAATTTCTATTTTTGCAGCATGATTTAGATTTAGATAGGCGTAGAATTATTTCATGAAATACTAGAGTAATATCATTCTTAGAATGAGAAATCATAAGTTTCTTTTAAACGGGATCTTAAATCGTTGTGAGATTTAATGATAGTTCATTCAAGAAATAATTAATTTGATTGGTTAAGTAGTGCATTCTTTAATTCGAGAGTTGATTTCTATTATTGGGATGGAAAATAGATCATTTTAAGGTTATAGTTAGCTGCTAGTAATATCTTGCATATATATTTTTTATTACCTTGAAAGAAAATGACGAATCCTTGGGTTGATATTAATGTTGATATTCGATTGTGATTTTAAAACAATTTAGGAATCCAACATTTTGGTGTTGTTGTATGGGTGGTTGGGAAAAGAGAGTTCTATTGTACTAATGTTTGGATGTAGATGCATACCTCATTCCCTAAGGGTTTTATATTGAAGACAGAAGGTAAGATCCTGCACACACACTCTAGTAAAAAACTTGTGGTGGTGTCTTCCCTCGGTCATTAGTTTTAGGTCATTTAGCATGCATGACTAGGAAGAAAAATAGAGGTAGGAATCAGATAGAAAGATCCAAAATCTACTTCAACAAGCACTAAAAACTAGGGTCAAGTTGGCCTAGGATGAATGAACTTTATAGGCAAAATCATTCGAATAGCAGAGTATCAAGTTTTAGTAGGACCGCGATTGATATCTAAGAAGGGATCTATTGTTATTAACCCTCCTGTAGCAGAATCCTCTGATGCTATTGAAGCTAAGATTCATGGTAAAACTATGGGATATGAGAAGAGTGGTCAAGCCTCATCAAACAAGAATCTTGATCCTCTTGAGAATAGTGAGGGGCAGTATTGTAATTTAAAAGAATGGAGAGGTGAACTTATTAATCCAGACTTTCAACCTTATGAAAAAGAACAACTTGTGCCACCCATTGTAAAAGAAGGGATCAAAATCCCTGACTTAAGTAGTGTCGTAAGGCCTAGACAGGGTTCAGAGTATCATCATCACACCGACCTTTTTCATTTAGTACCCCTTGATTTTGGAATCCCTTAGGAGTACCGACAGAATTTTGACCAAATGGGAAGAAAAGTGTCAGGTACACAAACTTCAACGGTAGAGTTTCCTATTGTTGATCCTCAAGCACATGCACCCATGAAATCTATTCCCCTCCAAGGCCTTCCTAACTTTTGTGGGTTGGCCTCAAAAGACCCAGATGCATTTTTATTTGAATTTGATGTTTTCTATTGAGGTTATGACTAAACAACTGATCCCTAGAAACTAAATTTATTCCCTTCTACTTTGAAGGGAGCAGATGTAGGATGGTTTATGGGATTAGAAGGTGGCACTATTAATTCATGGGATGGAATGAAACAAGACTTTTTCACTAAATTCCAGGATTATTGTCGATCTAGGGATTTAAAAGAAGAGATATTTAAAATAAAATATAAAGAAGATGAAACTTTGGAAGAATATATAGACAGGTTTCAGTATAATTTACGAAGGTAACCTTATATTACTCTTCCCATGAAGTACTAAAAACTGCCTTAATTAGAGAATTAAGGACGAATGGTTAGAAACATTCAATCTAATTGGGTAGGGAGATATTTATTAGGAACATTACAATGATATTGTTAAATGGTGGAGTAGGTATTCCCAGGGAAGCACAAGAGGTATACATGGGGTACGTGATCCTTTAAGAAGAGTTAGCAAGGTTGGAGTTGGAGGAGTCACTCACACAAAAATTGGTAATTTTTTAGAATATTTTAAAACTGATATATTAAGCACACTAACTACATAGTTGGACATTTTACAGGTGAAAAATAAGTAGGCCAAGATAGAACCGGAATTAGAAATTTTATTTCCTCATTGTCGACGAAAGCATGGTTGTAAAGAATGTCCACTAGATGCAATATAAATCTCTACCATTTGTGCAAAGGAACATTAAACTAACCATTTTCCATCTATCCCAAGATTTTTATTTTTTTAAGGAATTTGAGGAGGGACCTGAACTGTCATATCTGGCATCCCAACAATGACAATGGCAGTCCCACCCTTCAGGTATGACCTAATATCCTTCTATGTTTTTCCCTTGTCAATATAACCAACATCAATATTCTGGGTCACCCTGGAAAAGCCAACAACATCATGGCACATCTTGGAAAACCCAATAGTACTCTCCACCATCCTGGAAAAATCAACCATTCCATGAACCCTCATGGAAAAATCAACAATATTCTAGGCCACTCTAGAAAAACCCACAAAATGTTCCATTTCCTCCTCAATGGGTGAATCAAGTCGCTCAAGGGCCAATATGGCCCGAAAATTTGCAACACCCCTCTGGTCCTATTAATCAATCATTAGGAGCGTTTCCTCAGACATAACCATATGATCACAACCACCACTCTAGTTACCTTCAAACAATCCACCGCCGCTACATCCATAATTGTCTACATAAACGAATCTGAATCCAAATAATAGACCTGTACAACTTGTAGAAATTGATGATACTTCTGATTGTTTACCCCCCTCTTTGGAATGCAATGAAATTCAATTAAGGTCAGGGCATACAATTGCTACAAAAAACTCTCCAATAAGCCTTGAACAATAAAAGAGTGAAAAAGACAATAAAGAGCAGAACCAATCCGAAAAATATTCGACAACTACAACTTATGGTGGGCCAGAATCACTCGATGAACCTACGAGAGACCAAAGAGTAACTAAAGTTATATTTTTTCCTCCCCCGTTTCTAGAAATATTGACCGTAAACAAACAATTGATATATCCTGATTTTAATTTGATAAGAGAATTGCACAACCTCTGTGTTAAAATTTCTCTTCTTCAAGCCATTAAGTTCGTGCCTATTTACACAAAAACTATTAGAGAGATATGTCTTAAAAGGCCAGTAATAAACCTAAGTACCCTCCTACTATTCATGTCACGAGTAAACCATCTTATCTGATTTTAGGAAAATAGATCTCTGTGAAGTATGATGACCTCAGAGATCATCTAGTCACAACTCAAGTGCATGGTGTTAGCTTCCCGAATACTTTGGTGGATCTATGATCTAACATTAATATCATAATGCTTCAAGTATGTACTCTTCTTGGATTGGATACTCTAAAACCAACACTGATTACACTAGAGCTAGATGACGGATTTGTAGTTAAACCAGAGGGAGCTCTTGAAGATATCATTATTTTCGTAGAATCTTGGGAATATCCAATTGATTTCCTAGTTCTTAATCCTAAACATAAATTAGAAGGATATCCTCTAATATTATGAAGGCCTTGGCTTTCCACTACTGATGTGTGCATTGGATGTCGAACTAGAAACATGACAATTTCCAAGGGATTTTCTACAAATAATCTTACCCTTTACCCACCCGTCAACCCCAACATGGAGGCTAGAAAATCAATATGGTTTTCTCCTAACTATGAGAAATCCAAATTATGTCATGTACTCACTATTGATAAAGTCCTTACTTTTAAACGATAAATTGAAGAAGACACCATCAACAACTTCATGATCCAACCATCTACTGTAGAATATCCAACTTGTCAAATGTTGGGATTGGTATTGGACAAAGAAACCCAAGGTGATCCTATGGAGGAATATACTCATGATCACATTCCTATGATAGTAGTTCATAATAGCATCCCTATTGAGATTAAGCTCGGTGAAACACTAAACATCAATGTTGGCCTTTCTAATTCTCAACATGAATGATTAATACAAGTTCTTTATAAACACAAACAAGCTTTGACCTGGGACTATAAATATATGAAGGGTGTTGACCCACAATTATGCACAAACCATATTTATCTTGAGAAAGATGTCTGCCCTAATCATCAACCCCAAAATAGGCTAAACCCACACCTTAAGGATGTCTTCAAGCAAGAACTCCAAACACTACTCGATGTTAATTTTATATATCCCATATATGATAGTTAGTGGGTCTCTCCATTAGTTGTTGTTCCTAAAAATAATGGAAAATGGAGACCACATTTACTTGTCCATGGGGTACATTTGCATACAGGGTTCTTCCCTTTAGTCTTTCCAACACACCTGCAACCTTTCAAAGAGAAATTATGAGTATATTTTTTTGATCTAATTAATGAAGGAATTGAACTTTATATGGATAATTTTACACCCTATGGTGATGAATTTAATGAAGCTTTCAGAAATTTAGAAAAAATCCTCATAAGATGTATAGCTACCAGATTATTCCTTAGCAATGAAAAATGCCATATGTTAATGACCGAAGTTGTAGTGCTGGGACATTTCATATCTGCTACAGGCATTCGGTAGTCTCGGCAAAAATTGAGGTAATTCCAAAAATTCCTATTCCTCGGTCACCAAAAGAGGTACATATTTTTCTCGGTTATGTTGGTTTATATCAACATTTTATAACTCTTTTTTCCAAAATTGCAACACCTTTATATGCATTAACAGGACATGTGGAGTTTGATTGGACTGAAAAATGTGATGATGCTTTTGTAGAACTAAAGAAATTACTTCTGATAACACTGGTATCGATGGGTTCGCACTAGAAATTTCCATTCCACATATCCTCTGATGCATCTGATATAGCTATAGAATTAGTATTGGGACATGAGGAAGATTTAAAACCTTATTATGTTTATTATATTAGAAAAAATTTGTCTCCTACATAATTAAATTACACTATGATGAAAAAAAATAAAATAAATAAATAAATTTGGTCATTATCTATGTTGTTAACAAATTTGATCACTATATTACAGGTTATCCTATATTTTTGTATACTTATCATTCTACTATTAAGTACGTAGCTAAAAAACCTATTACAAATGGTAGAGTGACTCATTAGTTATTATTGTTGTAAGAATTTGATATCACCATAAAATATCAGCCTGGGAAAGAGAATCTTGTTTCAGAGTTTTTGTCGAGGGTTCCCCCTCCACCTGATTCTTCCCCTGTCGAGGACTGATTTCTAGATGATAATTTGTTCATTGTGTCTGTTAAGACACCATTGTACGTTGACATTGCAAACTACCTTGTAGCAAGAAAATTACCATCACATCTGTCGCCTCGAGAATAAAAACATATTATTCAATTAAGTGCTCTATTTTCATAGATAAATGTTATATTTTCCACATAGGGGAAGATCTGGAAATTCCCAGGTGTATTAGAGAAGATGTGGTTTATGATATCCTCAAATATTTCTGTGATGATCCATGCGAAGGTCATTTTGTTGATCGTAGAATTGGATACAAAGCATTGCAAGTGGGCTATTTCTCACCCACTATATTTAAATATGCTAAGGAATATGTTCAAAGTTGCAGTAACTGCCAGAGAATGGGGCCACCCATCCATTCAGATGAAATTCCCCTTCAGGAACAACTTTCGTTTGGACTATTTGAAAGACGGGTCATGGATTTTGTAGGCCCTATCAACCCACCTTCAAACCAAAAATCATATATTCTAGTATGTACAAAATATCTCGCAAAATGGGTGGAAGCGACAACTATTCCAAGAGTTACAGAGTAGGTGGTAATAAATTTTTTATTCAAACTCTTCATTCGATACAACCTACCTGTGGAACTTGTGACTGATGGAGGACCCCAATTTATAGCCCATAATATCTCTGCAACTTTATAGAAATATCATATTAAAAACAAAATTACTTCGCCATACCACCCACAAACAAATGGTCGGGTAGAAAGAACGAATAAAATTCTGGAAAATATTTTGACTAAGACAGGAGCTTCTAATCACTGAGATTGGGCCTCTAAGCTTCTTGAAGCCTTATGGGCATATCACACAACTTTTGATAATACTACTAGTTTTTCACCTTACTATATTGTTTATGATAAATCCCCACTTTTTCCAATCAAATTCAAGATCAAGACTCTTAAAATTGACCAAGAAGTTGGCTTGGATCTTTAAAAAGCATAGAAACAACGTTTACAACTTGATGAATTGGATGAGATGCGCCTTGCTTCTCTTTAGCAAACATCTCTAGTCTAGCAGCAAAGGGCCATATGGCACAATCGCCTTATCAAAAGAAAAACCTTTCAAAAATTTGGTTGGTCATTACTATATGATTCCAAGTTTCAAGACTTTCTCAGGAAGCTTCAAACTAGATGGTTAGGCCCCTATGAAGTTAGTGAGGTATATGATAGTGGAACTGTCTACCTCACTACCATCAATGATTCTGGAATTTCTTTTCTCTCCAATGGTCATTGACTCCACCTCTATCACCAACTAGTTACAAATTAGTATTTTCTTCATGCAGTTGCAAATGATGTAGATTTGCAGATTGTAGCCAAGAAAGGGAATACCCCCACGACTGCAATTCGATCAACCTTCTTTTAAACGTTTTATTTAAAAAAAGAGTTTTATTTGTTTATTTTTAGTATTTTGATGTATATATTTCTTTTCATTTATGTTTTGTCCCAAATTTACTATTGATGTTACTCAAGTAACAGTTGTTGCTACCTAATTCACAGTAGTTTATTATCGATTGTTGTTACCTAAGTCACAGTGTTGTTACCTAATTTTAAGTAATTGATTATCGATTGTTGTTACCTAAGTCATAGTTGGTGTTCTGCAGTAGTCGATTAATGATTTTTTTTACCTAAGTCACAACCAATGTTACCTAAATCACGATTGTTCTTACTTTGGTTACAATTGTTTCTACTTTGATTTATTTTCATCATTTTTATCCTCTTATTCCATTCAATACTTTTAATTCTTACTAATATTTCCTTTGGTTCAAATCAAAAAACATTTTTTCGTATTTTTAGACCTTTTATATATAATGATTTCACTATTAGTTAGCTTTGTTTATTTATAAACTAAATTGTATTGTAAGAGGATAATTTTTAAAAACTATGATTTCATCATGCCGACTTTCAACTTTCCTAACTTGTTAAGTTCCTGATTTTGTAAAATTAATAATGATTATGTTGTTCTTAAATAATTCCGACCTTATCTAATGAATTTTTTTCAACCTCAATCTTAATAAAGCAAAATATATTTATCAACAGTCACTTTAAGGTTCTTAGTTTTTGAAAAGAAAGACTAGCCAAGCTGAAATTAGTTACTAGAAAATGTTTTACACCATCCCTAGTTCTTAAGGACCTAACTTTCCACCCCATCTATTAAGTAATATTTTATGATTAACAATAAGCATAATTTAATTTTGAAAAAAAAGGAGTCACTAGAGGATAGGAGATATCATCACGAGCCAACCTACCATTATCATAGGTGTTACAGGTCATTTTTTTCACATCCAATCAAATGGCCTAGAAACTGGATCAATCATAATCTAATGACACTTTGCACTCAATCCCTACAAAGCCTAGAACATCTTATCTCCAAAAAGTCCAAGAATTATGGGTTTAACAACTTAAAAGCCTCATTTTTGGACCTATCACACTTTCCCTTTGAGCAACCCGCACTATTGAATGTTGTATACTTAGAGACTACTAAGACCAGTGCATGTTGCCTTTGTTGCAGGTGCAATGGCCTCTAGAATTCAGTAAAAAATAGGAATAATTTCAAATATTCTCTTTCCAGAAGCTTCCAATGTGGTTTTAATCATTTACTATTGATTGAGATCTTGAACTCCTATGCTTGGGGTCTTATATCTTGTCCCTAGAGCTTATCCTCCATCATATATGGATCTAATTCCTAGATTGGTAAATCCCAAACCACCCCATTTACCCTATAAATTTATTTCCTCCAATGGAGTCCGGGTTGGCTTTTGGAGACTCTTAGTTATGCCATCATGTTGCTTCTTTGTGCCTAAGGATCCATTATCCATCCATTCACTTGAGTTGTGATTGAAGGCTTTCTTTGTGACAAGGGAAGGACATGATAGTTGGGAGATATCTACAAGGTCAAGATCTATAAAGGGTTGCAATTTCTCCTATATTCATTAATACAAAAAGTGCTTTTTTTCCTATGCTTATGCCTTATTGATGAATATGTATTACAATTCCTTCTTGAATCATTATTTAGATATGTTAGTACATGTTATTTGTATGTTATAGTTCTCTTGCTTGTTTTAGTTGTCTTGCAGGTCCTATTTATAACATTTGGGTTTGGAGTCAAAGCTTGCAAGCAAGGAGAATAGGAGAACTTGTGCTGGAATCCAGGGAGTTCTTTCCTCCATGTTCTAATTTAAGGAAAGAATTGTTCATTTTGTTCCTATTGTTTCTAGATCATACACTAGATCTAGGGAGTTCACATATATTCACGGAAGAGAATTATCCGTCAAACAACTCGGTGACTCCACTGGGGATCAGTTGTTCCTTTAGTGGTTTCCTTTGTCTATTATTTTTATACCTTTGAAATCGACTCAATTTGACCTTTTCAGCCACTAACAAGCCTTAGGAAAGTATAATTCTTAGTATGGTATGGTTTGTTTTTTGCTTTTTTAGTAAAATCATCCCCAACACACCTTTTGTTCTAAGACAGAGTGACCCAACGCAGTTGTCTCTATCTATAAGAGCGGTGTTTACAATGGTGTCAATAATTCACCTATGATGATCCTATAGGATGAAAAAAAAATCATTTCTATGCCTTGCTCTGAGTTCTATTATGTTGTAGTCATTTTCCTAAGTATTTGAACCAACTCATTGTTTCTGTGAAGCCAATAGTGTGTTTAAATTTTATTGTGATTGCCTTTGGTCACTACTCATAGGTTTTTTTCAAATTCTTAACAAATTTTGAGTGTTTCTACTTGAATTGTGCATGAGTGTTAATCAATTTTAAGTGTCATCTCTTTTTATGTTTGGAATTTTCACCGAATTTCAGTTTAATTCCTTTGTTAATGAAATCTCGGATTACATTTGATTTCATTGGGAATTTCCTTTACTTACACTTGATTGGTTCTTTCATTGAATTAGTTAAGGAAGGTATATTTTTTCATAAGTAGTCTTGATATATTGCCTTTTTTTATTTGGAATCATCTTGTGTTTGTTTTGAATAATTATCTTGCATATATTACATTTGTATAGTTAGAATTCCCATTTTCACAACAAGAAAGGAAATCATGCATAGGTTACATTTGCATAGTTTTCAGGGGAATTGTGCATAGATTACATTGCATGGTTTGGCATCTTTTAGGGATTTCAAATTTTTAATTATAATATTGAAATTGAAGATCTTGTTTGGGAATTATTGTTATTTTCTGCATTATTGTTTGAAATTCCTTCCCTTCTTCAGATAATCTTCATTGAGTGAAAATAATTCTTTCCCATGCTTGTTGCATTGTAGGAGTTCAGGTGACATTGTTTTGCACTTGAAATTGAAAATTAATTCAAGATAAACTTTAAAATTTATTGAATTAATATAAGGATCATTTGGAATATTAACGATTCACACATAGTGGTCTAGGTTAGAGATATGTTCCACATAGTTAAATGTATGATTTTTCATTATTTTATCTATGTTACATTTTACGGGTATCAATTGTTGAATTGAGGCCTCTGTGATCCATAACAGTTATAAGAAGAACTTCAGCGTAAATCACATGTAGAAAACCTTTGTCGATGCGTTTCAAACCAACCAGTGTGGTTCATCGTTAGGACAAGTTGAATGAGCAGATCTAGCTTTGCATCTTAAATAGATAGGGCAGAATATCCAATGACCAAATTTCTAGACAAGGTAACGGCTCTAATGACAACAGCTAGATTTGACCAGGAAATGGCTAGATTGACTATGATGAGGGGTATAAACTTTATTTAATTAAATAAATAAACGTAAATGGACCATTTTATAATTATAAATATATAAAGTTATTATATATAAATATTAAAAATAGAGTATTCTATAAATAGTTAATTATATTTTAAATAAAATATAAGTTAAAGGGACATTAAAATAAATTAATTTAAAATTGTTTAAAAAATAAAAATAAAAAAAATTAATTAATTTAAAATTGTTAGATATCAAAGTTATTATATAAATATTAGTTAATTATAAAAGTTAAAAATAGAGTAATCTATAAATAGTTAATTATATTTTAAAATATAAGTTAAAGGGACATATATTTATAAATATATAAGTTTCATATTCGTAGTCAAAGAGTATTCAGATATATAAATGTTAGAGAATTCAAGTGTTAGAAAATTATTACAATATTTAAAAATTAATTAATAGATTATTAAGGGTAAAAAATAGTATATTAGTTTTAAATTAATTAATTATAAATTAAATTAATTTTAATTTATTTATTTATTCATTCATTTATTTATTTATTTATTTAATTAATTTATTTATTTTTTTATTCTATGGTTGTTACATTAACTTATTTAATTAATTATTTAAATCACTAGGGATAAGTAAAGGGGGTTTTTTAATAAAATTGATTTAATGGAAAGAATATTGGTTAAATAAATAGAATGAGCAACACATTTTAAAAAACAATAAGGTCAAGAATAGGACCAATAGTAAACCACTGAGCCAAAGGAAAAACCCTAGGAGGAAGGAAAAGACAAGGCTAAAAGGAGAAGGATCCAGGAAATTTAGGGGAAACATCGAAAGCACGAAAAGGATAAAAAGTGGGGGGAAGAAAGGGTGTCTACTTGATCCCTTGTTCTTGTGGGACCCCCTATATCGGGGAAACAGGGCACATCATCCATCAAAGGATTAATGAACATGCAGCTGACCTAATACATGGGAGAACCAAGTCTTCAACATTAGCAGAGCATGCGGAAAAGACCAAGCATCAGGTTTGTATAGAGGAGGCCAAGGTCATTGCCAAGGTTGCACAGTTCCATCACCGTAAATTCAGGGAAGCTATTGAAATTGAAAGAAGGCCTAACAATCTCAATAGAGATGATGGCTGGAAGATCAGTAGCTGCTGGATCCCTGCCCTTTCTTCTTAGTCTTGCTTTTCCTCCCCCCCCCCTTTTCATCCTTTTCGTGCTTTCGATGTTTCCCCTAAATTTCCCGGATCCTTCTCCTTTTAGCCATGTCTTTTCCTTCCTCCTAGGGTTTCTCCTTTGGCTCAGTGGTTTACTATTGGTCCTGTTCTTGACCTTATTGTTTTTTAAAATGTGTCGCTCATTCTATTTATTTAACCAATATTCATTAATAGTTTATTTTTTTCCATAAAATCAATTTTATTAAAAAAAAACCTTTGTTGATCCCTAGTGATTTAAATAATTAATTAAATAAGTTAATGTAACAACCATAGAATAAAAATAAATTAATTAATTAATTAAAATTAATTTATTTTATAATTAATTAATTTAAAACTAATATACTATTTTTTACCCTTAATAATCTATTAATTAATTTTTAAATATTGTAATAATTTTCTAACACTTGAATTGTCTAATATTTATATATCTAAATACTCTTTGACTACGAATATGAAACTTATATATTTATAAATATATGTCCCTTTAACTTATATTTTAAAATATAATTAACTATTTATAGATTACTCTATTTTTAACTTTTATAACTAACCAATATTTGTATAATAACTTTGATATCTAACAATTTTAAATTAATTAATTATTTTTTTCTTTTTTTAAACAATTTTAAATTAATTTATTTTAATGTCCCTTTGACTTATATTTTATTTAAAATATAATTAACTATTTATAGAATACACTATTTTTAATATTTATATATAATAACTTTACATATTTATAATTATAAAATGGTCCATTTACATTTATTTATTTATTTAAATAAAGTTTATACCCCTCATCATAGTCAATCTAGCCGTTTCCCAGTCAAATCTAGCTGTTGTCATTTTAGCCGTTACCTTGTCTAGAAATTTGGTCATTGGATATTCTGCCCTATCTATTTAATATGCAAAGCTAGATCTTCTCATTCAACTTGTCCTAACAATGAACCACACTAGTTGGTTCGAAACGCGTCGACAAAGGTTTCTACATGTGATTTACGCCAAAGTTCTTCTTATAATTTTACGAGTAGTCAGTGTTCCACGTATGTAAGTATATATGATCGTTCTCCATGTACCCTCGGGTATATCGGATGACTCTCCATGTATGAAAAGTATATTGGATTACTTCCAATTGTACATGACACTTTAGCCAACACTACTACAAACTATGCTTTTACGTACCTCCAGGTATATTTTGAAAGTCCCCACTATATTACAAACCTGCCATAGGTAACTAAGTCAGCCGCCTTGTTAACTGTGATACATTGTGCACTACATTCGGGGATATTGCATGCATGTACTAGAAATGGTATTGTGCAGTTCACAGGGACTTGGTAATCCCTTCTGCCTATATTGTTCTAAAACTAGTTAATCAACCGTGAAACAACATACTCAGTGTTCATGATACATTAAATTCCCATTTTAATCCTTATTAGGGCTTAGGTTGAATCTTATGGCAATAGTTCCTATGTCTACCAATCAAGGAAACCCCTCTTATTAGAATCTTGAACCTTTTCCTCCTTTTGGAAATATTGGTGCTCCTCATTATGGCAATGTTCTCATTTCTAGATTTACCATAGGTTTACCAGTATGGTTTTACTCAACCTTATGAGTCCCAAATGTCCAAATTACTCTACAACCAAGTCCTCCACATGAACAAAAATCAACCTTAAGTTGATCCTTAAGTTGACCCTTTTCCTTATTCACCCAATATCTCTTCTTCCCTTTCTTCGTCCTCGCCTAGTGAAAGTATTGATGCTAGTAACCAAGAGGCTAAGCAGAAGGAGAAAAGGCCAAAGAAGAAGAATCCAAATAAGCAAGGGAGAAACCAAACAACCATTGCTACAAGTGCAACTAATGTTGATAAACCTTCTAACAAGCCCCATAAATTCAAATTCCTCTGCATGTTATGTAAGGGTGATCACCTTTTTGAAATATGTTCCTAATATTTCCCAAGTATTAGAAGTGTGGTTTGTAGGCTCATATCAACCTTTTTCATCTGCCTCTAGAGATCATGCTAGTGAAAAACCGTCAACTAGTGATAACAAGGTTCCCAAGAAGAAAGGAAAAGTTAAATTTCCTTGTAAGTTATGTGAAGAGAATCATCCAATTCACCTTTTTCCTTGTTTGGATGAAGCCTCTAAAATATTGTTGGAAACCCTTACTGCTTCTCAACAACAACGTCTGGCTAGTTACTGAAAGATTTCCCCAAATCCTTCACTAGTTGATGAAATAATTAACCTGAATCCATCTTTAATTAATCCCTCTCTAAATGTGAATCCCATAAAACGGTTCCCAACCAACCATGGGTTGAGAAAGTGGTTAACCCGATTCCACCTTTAGTCAATCACAAGTTTCCCATAGAGATTAGAGATCATACCACTTAGGTTCTTCTCATTTCATCTGATTCTACTGAACAAGGGGGCATTTCTCCTATTTCCATGAAAAAATCTCCAAGTAATGAGGTCATTTCCTTTGATTGGAATCAATTGAAAAAAACCTAGTATCCCTTCTTACATGCCCTTCCAAATCAGAGTGAAATTTTTAAATGAGGATATATATCGCACCGTTGTAGATGAGGGTTCTTCTATTAGCATTATATCCTAGACTGCTTGGAAAGCTTAGGTTTCCCCTAATCTTGTGTCTATTACTCTGAATTTGTTAGCTTTTAACAGAAGAACCAATCAACCTTTAGGGGTCCTTCCTTAGTTACCTGTTACCTTGAAAGGAAAAACTATATGTATTGACATTATGGTATTCATTGGCCCTTTAGATTTGAATTTTCTCTTAGGGTGAGACTATTTTTATGCTATGATCATTGTCATGTCCACACTCTTTCAAGTGATGTGTTTCTCGCGTGATGTAAAAATAGTGACTATCATTCAAATTTCCTTCATCAGTTTTGATTTTATTGCCAATCATTTGACTTCCCTAAATCTTCCAAAATATACAATTGCATCTCCCCCACCACAGGTTAATTATATGGCAACATGTCCCATGCCCATACCTACTAATGAACATGAGCCTTTCATTGTTTGCTTAACTTCTTTTGGCCTAGTTCCTATAGGTGATATAATAAATCATTTATTGGGGGAATTGGAGCTTGATATTTCCATTGGGTATTTTGATATCTTCCATACCATTCTTCTTCCATTTGATGAGAACCTCTTGGAATCCTTAACCTTTTGGGGGTCATGATCTAATGTTATGAGCAGAGTTCATTTTCTTGTGTCAAGCTCATTAAAAAATGAAACAAGTTTCCACGAGCAAAGTTCCTTTTCTTTTGTCAAGCTTGTTAAAAATGAAACAAGGTTCCATGAGCATATTTCTTCTACTATGTCAAGTTCATTAAAAAATGAAACAAATATTCTCCCATTGATTTGACTCTTTGAATGTGATCTCGATTTCAATCTCAGAGATTCTCGCTACATTTCATTCACCCATAATCCTCTTCCTTCCTTCTTGGTGAAAAAATTTCTATTAGTAACCAACGATATTTTTGGGGTCCATGAGAAGAGTTGTTGGAATTTTTTTTTGGAGGGGCATGCCTCTGCCCCTATGCTAGGGGCAATAAACCAATTCCAAGTGTATTTTCCACATGTTTCAATCTTGTGTAAAATGAAACAATCTTCAATGTATTCTTAGGCATAGTTTTTCTTTCTTTCAAGATTGTATAAAAATGAAACCTATCCCATACTGTACCTATCATGATTGTAATTTTTTATTATCATGTTTCTACAATATGAGCCTTGGTTTTCGCATTCCCTCATCATAATCTTCTTGGCTGATTATTAACTTTCACTCGACGTTTCACTCTTTCTTGAGGAACCACTGCGATGAGTGGTCTTATTAGCCTGCCTCTCAACCTTTACATTTTTTGAGAAGTTCCATCATGTCCAGAACTAGTTGCTACTCTTTACACCACTCGTTCATCCAGGAGGAATCCTCTTTAAACTCTTTTCAAATTCTCAAAACATGAAAAGATCACCGAGAACTTGTCTTTTTGAACTCGTTAAAGCAAATGAAAGGATGTTTATCTAGTATAATTTTAACCCTTTTTCGAACTAGATAGAATATTTATGAAAAAGGAATACTTTAGTCAAACATGGCTAAAAGGTTCTCCTGGGTATTGTTTTACACCTTTTCGGGCCCAAGAAACAAATTTATGTAAAGGAACATTTTGGATTTTTCTTTTTCGCCTCTTTTTAAAAATCTATAGATATGAAAAAGAAGTCGATTTATGCCTTTGTTGGACTCATTAAACTATTAAACTATATTGGACTTGTCAAGCATGACGATACCAAACCACTTCTTCTTAGGGTTCGTTAAAAATACTCAGAAGGATTCATCCGAAGGATGAACTTATAGATCTCACATAAGTTATCCTCCTCAAGCTTTTCAAAAATAAAGAGGTACTAGCTAGAAATGGGTGGGAAATTGGGAAAATAGGACATTATACCTATTAGTGGGAGTATGTCTCTCTTGAACATGACATTCTTTCACTTCACCTTCGTGACTGCTTTGGGTTGGGAAATCTGCTTGCCTCTTTCTCGATCACACCTTAATTAAATCTTTCATGATGCGTCTTTAAGTCAATGTTGCCAACTCCATATCAATGTTGTTGATATGTTCAAGAGAAATTCCACCCTTAGTTGACATCTGCTACGATAACCTTAAGCCTTACTTCATGTCCACCTCTCCTGAACCATCTCTGCATCATTATATTCTGTCTCAAAACTTGATACCTATTTCTAGTTGTTGATGGGGGATGCATCAAGGCCTTCCTGTAAGGGGTCACTTCCTATCGACATCAACACATTATCTAGTAAGTTGACTCAGAAAATCCCTTCGGTGCCTTAGAAATTGAATACATTCATGACAATTTTCCTCACTTTCAGCGATAGGTTCTCATCATTGGCCCTCGACAAGAAGATTCTATGTGTTGTTTGACTTCATCTCATTCATTCACACCACATAGATTGTACGATAGAACCTTGAGTGTGATTATCTTTATCAGTGGTTCCTCTCACATTTGTTAACAACTTACATCATTAGTCAGTAATCAGATGGTGTCTACCATGTTTGACTTTATCTCATTTATTCACATGGTTACACTCGTACTATCAAGTGATGAGGTAGAAGACCCTGAATCTAGTTCCATCCATTCAGGCTGCGATTTCAGAATTTATACAAGATCACAAAGTATGATGGTTATGATCATTCAGAAAGTCATCCAAGCATGGGTCCACCATCTATCATCAATGGACATGAATTTGATTATTGTACATGTACATTCACTTATATGTTGAGTATGGTTATGCCTACCTCAACAATGATATAATGATGATTATGTATTGTAACAGATAATGATCTCAACCAATCTTTTCCTAATCTGAACTTGTCACATCGTAAAGAACTTCAGTCCTCAACCATTGCTTCTGAATTTATACTTTAGGGGGAAATCTGTTATAGATTTTATGTCACATCTAATCAAATGGCTTGGAAACCATATCAATCAATAGCCAATGACATTTTACACTCATCCCTAGAACATATTCTCTCCAAAAATTCCAAGATTTACAGGTTTAATAGCTTAAAAACCTCTTTTTTGGACCCATCACACTTTCCCTTTCAACATCCTGCTTTGTTGCATGTTGTACACTTATCAACTATGCTGACCAATGCATGTTGCCTTTGCTGCAGGTGTGATAGCCTGTAGAATTCGGTAAAAAATAAAAATAATTTTGAATATTTTCTTTCCAGAAGCTTCCAAGGTGGTTTTAACCGTTTACTATTGATTAAGATCTCAAACTCCTATGCTTGGGGTCTTATCTCATATCCCTAGAGATTATCCTCCCTCATATGTGGATCTAAGTCCTAGATTGGTAAATCGCAAACCACCCCATTTACCCTATAAATTTACTGCCTCCCATGGAGTCTGGGTTGGATTTTGGAGACTCTTAGTTATGCCCTCATGTTGCTACTTTGTGCTTAAGGATCCATTATCCATCCATGCACTTGATTTGTGATTGAAAGCTTGCTTTGTGATAAGGGAAGGACATGATAATTGGGAGATATCTACAAGGTCAAGATCTGTAAAGGGTTTTAATTTATCCTATATTCATTAATATATATAAAAGAAAAATTGTTTTCCTATGCTTATGCCTTATTGATGCATATGTATTACAATGCCTTCTTCACTCTTTATTTAGAGATGTTAGTACATGTTATTTATATGATGTAGTGCTCTTTCTTATTTTAGTTGGCTTTAAGGTCATATTTATAGAATTTGGGTTGGAGCTAAAGCTTGCAAGCAAGGAGAAGAGGATAAATTGCATTGGAATCTAGGTGGGTCTTTCCTTCATGTTCTAATTTTTCCAAGGAAAGCATCAGTCTTTTTGTTCATGTTGTTTTTAGATCAACCACTAGATCTAGGGAGTTCACCTCTGTCCGAAGAATAGAATTATTTGTCAAATGATAAGTCCTAATGAAGTGACATTACCACTAATGGTCACTAATCCAGGGTAACGTTCTGCGATCACGAGGTTGAAGGATAAGAGATCTCTTAACAAGCCAACTTATTCACTTTATTAGTTCCCATGAATGACATTGTTATTAACTAGTCACCACACTAGAACAATGATCTTTAGTAGACATTTGAATAAATTAAAATGACCTTGTAACAATGTATTTATTTCTAATAGATGGGACATTGGCATCTCAATGGGTTGGAAAGGTAACCCTATCGAGGCTACAGATGCCTATTGGAAGCAGTGGCTATGCCTATGGTATAGAATTTAATTTAATATTATGATCAACTTTGTTACCTTGCCTTTCCAAAGCTAATTACTAATAAATTTTATTGTTGTATATGTATAATGTTTTCTAGAACGTATAATTTATGAGGTAGCATTTAATTAGTTCTTGGATAGCGATGGATATGATTTATGTCTATTAACGAATTTTAAATATTTATTTTACATTTTAGGAACAAGACTTTTCAGACATTTAAAATTTGGCATTTTCAACATCTAACCTATTGTTCTCTTATTCTACAAATTTCGTACTTTTAAACATAGATAGCTAATTTACTTGATCAAATCGCTATTTAGAGGCCCTTAATTAATCTCCTTTGAAATTTTCTTTTTGCAATCATAATTATTTAACTCATTGATATGATGTACTTTAATGATGATCCCTCATCATTCCATTTATCCTTTCAGAGATACACATCAAATCAATCAATCATTACTTTATGATTTTCCAAAATGACCTTTTGACAATTTCTCCTTCATTGTTTTATGTGGAAACATCATTACGATGACCTACCATAACATTCAATTACTCAAAATCACCAATTGATTGACCTCTCACGTGATGATTGACTTACCTATTGGCCAAGGATGACCTTTAATTTCATTGGGGGGTGTAGTGGTGTAATAAATGAGTAATTATTTGATTACTTTATTGCATGTTGAATCTCACATGTTATTATTTTGGTACCAAATAATTTGATGATTTTATGTGTTGTAACCTTAACTGTGAATGACAAGCGATTGGTAGGCTAACACTATCTTATGAAACTTACAATTTATCTCTTCCTGAATAGTTGATGAGGTTACAACAATGGGAGGATAGTTTGTTTGGCATGAACCTAGTCATTTACGAATTACAGATGAAGCACACTACATCTTGAACCGCGTCTAATGGATAGATTACTTTGGAAGGATTCAAGGGTTTTACAGGGAAATAACATTAGAATTCATGCAAATTTTGAGTGAAGGGATAACGACAAAGAAAAATTTACAGGTCCAAGTTGATGAAAGGGCTATAGCCAAAGTTAAGGGACTTGTAGCAGAGGGAGATAAATGGTATGAAATGCACACTTCACTATAGAATGCAACTCTATTATCTTTTAAAAATGGATTATTCAAAAAAGGAAATGGATATAATCCCAATTCATTTTCAAAATTGTGGAAGGAATTGGAAGTAATTATTTAGAGGTACATTAAATGCGATGGGCGATACAATGTGGTCCATGGATGCCACCTCAAGTTGATGGCATACTTGAGGAAAATGGTATCCCTAAATATCCCTTTCTTTTTTAAATCTAGCTTACATGAGAATGCATGCAAAATGAAAAAAGCTAAGGACCATGCCTCAGTAGTGAGTCATCATGGGTAAATTAAATTATTAGTGATGAGAAGTCTGAACCAACCCCAATAGACTTGGGAAAATATTATAGGATAACCCATGCGTGAACAAGAAGCCCTACTGGAAAATGATCAAGAAAAATCCAAAGTTGTTGAAAAACCTACGGAAAACCTAGCTAACAATGGAAATTTTGAAACCATAATAGGTAATGAACATCTAGAAGTTGGAGTTAAAGAAAAAATTTAAGGAAACATTGACATCTCTAAAAAGTATGCCTCTCTATCTAAAAACACTCCACATGAACCTTCGCAATATGAAGCTTCAACTTTTCAAAAGCCTCGTAGGATAGAAAAATGAATTACATATTTCTTGGTTTCTTTACCCAAAGGAAGGAGAAGGTCGGCTAGGTTGAGTAAGTGTCAGCAAGGTCAAAGTTCACCTTCTCTTATCTCTCCTAGAGAATCAATTGCTCTCATTGATGAAGTAGATTTAACTTAGGAAATTCCTAATGAAAGGGAAGTATAGAATCTTGAAGAGGCCTAAAACCCTTTGGAGGAAAATTTGGATCAAGGAACTTATATTGCCGAGGACCCACCAGTGCCCGAGAAAATGGATTTAGATCAATAAGAACTTAATATAGAAGTGGCATTGACAATGGAAATGGTGGAAAATATATTGGAATCCATGGATATGTGAGATGAGATCATTTCTATGAGCCAAGAATGCTTTGATGACCCTATCTAGGAATTTCCAATTGATCTTCCAGCTACATAAGCCCAAAATGTTTCCACTAACTCTCTAGCCACTATAGTTATAAAACCATATTCTAATTCTGTGGCCACTACAGTGCATGAATTTTCTATTGAAATTGTAGCTACAGTCTTATAGCCTTCCTCTCCTCATGAGATAGCTCAACAATTTCATGTTGATGTTTTGGTTGTTACAACAAAAGAATCACATAATGACCTTTTGGTTACTGCCTTCTAAGAACCTTTTATTGATTCAGTAACTACAGAAGCTTGTGATTTATTGGTTGATATTTTGATGATTGATTCTTTGTCTTCTCATACTCAAGCAATCATTTTTGAATGTCTTGAAACTAAAGTCTTTACTTTTCCTCCAACAATTTTGTCTCAAGATAATAAAAAAAATCAGATAAGAAAAGTAGGAAGAGGAACAAACTTTTTGCAAGGATTACTACTTTAAAAAGGGAGAATGTCATATTGAAAAGAAAGGTGAATAAAATGAAGAATCAATTAGTAATTGGTAAAAAACCTCATAAGGAAATAGGTAAGCAATTTCAGATTCATAAGAAAAGAAAAGTTCCTAAATTTCAAACATCTAAAACTCATACTGAAGACCCAGTTTTAGCCAAAACATGGGTGCAAACAGATGTTGTGCCCCCCATACACTCCACTAATTGTAGAGGTTGAGATAAGGGTATTGAAAGAGATGATATCCAAATACAAGAAAGAGACAGACCCTATAGCTGAACACAAAAAATTGTTTAAATGGTTTCAGGAATTAACACATACAAATATAGAAATAACAGAGGACTTGGCCAATGCTAGAAAGGAAATCCATAATCTACAGGAGCATATTCATAAATTGAAGAAAGAGAAGGATGTGATTTATTCAATTATCCCATATATCATGGCTTGCAGAGCCCTATCTTGTAGTTATGATTTATTATTAATAGAGAAATACTTCATTCTTAAGATTAAGGTTGTACATCATGGTCATCCTTATGAGTTCGCTGGTATCCTAACTAATTTTCATAAACAGAATTAATACACACAGTTTCTTTTATGTGAACTTTATATGCACAAATTTTTTCTCTTATAACATAGAAATGAAAATATTGTCCCTTTCATTATATATGTGCAGTTTCAAGTGTCCATCTTATTTTCCCTAAATCAAATAGAGTAATAGAAATCTTGTATTCACTATGAATGAAATGGGAAATATTGTGACTTATGGAAAAGGGGAGAACCAAAAAATTCTTTTGCCACATATATTAGGCATAATAGATTTGTATGGAAGCCTATTGTTGTTACTAAACTTAGAAACATCCATGTGGGGGTGTTGACTTTAGGGATTGATTATCTGGAAGATATATGAAGATAAGTAGTGAGTGGAGCCAAGTTAAAATGGATGAGATAATCAAAAGAGATTAAGAACAAAGAGCCATTTGGGCTGCATAATTTTCATCAAGCCCTCTCCAAGGTTTGTGCCTATGTCTCAATTGTGATGGAAATAAGAATAAATTGGTTCGGGTGCAGGTATTGATGCCCGATGATTTGGTGTTCACAATATTATTATTAAGCTGACTACGAGTTATCACAGACATGTATGTATGATTCCTTCTAGGAAATTAGAGATAGGTGTGGATTCAGGTACAGAGGAGAGGAGACTTGTGAAGCCTACTCTCTATATGCCTCGCATGTTAATTACTTATTTTCCAGACACAGTATTTTTGCATGAGGACATGCAACAGGTTAGCTTGGGAAAAAATATTTAGCCTTGTAATTATTATATATTTGCATCAGAATATTGAGCTTTGAAATTAACTTTTTTCCTTTTTCTTCATAATTATGATTCATTACTTAGTATAAATCAAGCTTCGGAAAAATTGACTTATTCTCATAATCTCACCTTAAATGAATTTATTTATTTTATAAATGAATTACTACTTTGTGGGTTTGAGACTTTATCAAAAATAGGGGTTATGAGATCATATTGAAGTTGCATGAAATTTGATGGCATTCTATAAGTGGAAAATTCAAGCGAGGCTGCCTCTAAACGAAGGAGTTGGTTACAAACAACATCCTAAGTTTCTTCACCTAAAGATACCAAATTGAATTCAAGTAGGAATGAATGGTTTGAGAATCTTTGACTCTTACATCATTCTTATTGTTAGCTTGAGGGGGCCTGACCCAGGTTCAGCATTAGTTAGCCAAACAAATCCCTACACTACTAGCCCTTTTGGCATCAGCCTGCGGACCGCGGACCTAAGTCTCACCCAAAGCAGTATGGGGGAATGTTGGAACCAAGTTTCTGCACCCTAAGATGGTTGTGATGTCATTTATTCCCTTTATTCCTGCCTTCACGTAGGTCACTTCACTCTAGGGCTTTCCAGACGAGCCCTCTATTCCATCCTTCAATACCTCCATGGAAGGGTACGAATGACCTTCGCGTAGCCCTAACCCTTGATCTAGACACTTTCTCACTGCTAAGACAACGTATCGAGCAGATTCCTAAACTAGTCCAAGTGTCTTACTTATCTTAATAGATACTCATAGGTAGCACTACGTAAACAGATATTCTTATATGCATTCATTTATCCAATACAATCACACACATTCAAGCATCACATAAGAATTATAAAGGAAATTCATACATAAAATGATAATATGCATTAATCAGAACAAAGACACAGAAATTGCAGAATACTTCTCTTTATTAATCTCTTCCAAGTGATTACAGATTCTATCCACCCTGCGCACATAGCTACAGGGCTCCGCGCACTCAGCTGCGGACTTCTACCCTAGGCCTCTACACACTCAGTTGTAGAGCCTCTACCTACGCTACAACCCAAAACTTAGACTTCTGGCTCAGAGCTACTCTCTCTTACCTCATTCCCTCTTCTAACTACTTAGAGCTTAGTTCTCTTTATACAATCCCATGGTCCGCGGACCAAGGGTAGATCTCTTACAGCTGACTTTACTTTACAAAACTAAGGGTGGACTACCCTTTATGACACATGAAACCTTCGCGCTCTGCAACCACAAATTGGGGAGTCTTTACAATTTTATTACAAAATTAGACTCAAACATGGGATTTTAGCCACAAAACTACCCTTGGGGGATCCCGCTCCCAATAAGCCCCCAACACAAACATTGTGACTCGCCCTCAAGTCACTCAGTAGGTGTAGAGATCTTTATGCAAATCCCTTCCGGCTCGACCCGTATGACCGCTACCTCGACCATGCATTGAGCTTCCACCTGCTTCATGTCTTCCACTGTCTACTCCGTCACGGCTCCTGCACAGTTAAGCCTGAAGCTTTTGTTGCATCGCTTGCAGAGTTGCAATCTTGCCTTCGATATTTCCTAAGACTGCGTAAGCCTCCTCCAGCCAAGGCTTTAGTCTTGCCTTCAACACTACTTCCTTATGTAGAACTGCGTCCACATATTCCTTAAATTGCTTGGCCTCCTACAGCTTGGCTAGTCTTTGTGTCAGTGCGACGGTTCACATTGTTCCCTTTACCTCATCGTAGTGTTGTTGTAGCTCACGTGCTTCCATCTCTAGTCTTTATATAGTGGGGTCCTCCTGCAAGCTTGTTAGGACCTCAAATGATTGCTCAAACAACTGCATGTAGTCTGCTACTGCACTATCCATCGCCGCTACTGCTTTAGTGACAGTGGTCGCCTGCTATTCCTTCACTTCTAGAAGAGTTGAAGGCTAGGCCCTCAACTGTAGCTCTGTAATTTATAGGTTCAACTCCAACTGAACCCGCGCCATCTCAGTTTGAGTGTCATGCACCCTTGTGGCCAACTTGTGGATGCATACCTCGGCTGGCTCCTCCTCTGGAATGGCCAACTCTGGGGCCATTCGACATGCCTCCTAAACAACCTACATAATCCTCTTGCTATGATTGGTCACCTCGGTCTTAGTGGCGATGGCAAAATTTCTTTGTAGGGCCATCTATTCGTTGTTGATCCATTGTTCGTTGATTACCTGGAGGGCACAGTGCTCATGGGCCCTCAGCTTTGCAATTACTCCATCCTACAAAAGGTGGAATGCTTCACACGGGAGCGCTGCCAGGTTCAATCCGACTCCCTTTAAGGTGCTGACAATGGGCTTGTCAGCCTCATTTTTTGTGGTCAGTGCTCCATCCGGCAGCACTATCGCACTGGAAGTCTTCCTGCGTAGCATATCGGCAGCCTCTGAAGTGTCGATAGACAGGTTGGTAGACACCGTACCTTCCCACGATGCGTGGGTCTACAACTCTTGCAACCCTATATGGATGGCCCCTAAGACGATCTACTATTGCTATTCAAACTTTTGCAGGGCCTCCGCAGTGACATCCCTAACTGTGTCACCGATATCGTGTAAATTTCCCTCTGTCAATGTGATAGGGTCCAGTGAGGTCTTGGTCGCCTTTGATTTCTTCCTAAACCCTCCCTTCTCTAGCTCTATTGGGCACTTGATGCAAGCGGATGTCTCCTGAGGGTCCGCGCCATGTTTTTCTATTTCTTCCTCTGTCTTAGGAGAAGACGACCTCACACCTTTTTCAGAGCCTCACTCTGTTCCACCTGTCTACTTTCCTACCTGCTCTGCCTAGGCCTTATTAGTGGCCTCCTTTTTCCTTTTCTCGACCAGCTGTGCCATATTTAGCTTGGCCTCCTCCTTCTTCTTCTGCACAGCAAACTTGCTCCTACCGAATGCCAAGTCCATGGTAGTGCGCCACTCCGCCAGCCATTGATCAATAACCGCATCAATGGCATCATCCATGGCCAAATACGGCAAGTTGTACCACTTCTACGCAGGGTCCTTCCACGTGTTAACGGATACTCGATGGAAATCAGCTTTGAATTCGGCATAGCCCTGCAGGTTGGCGTACATCGTAGGCGACAATCCTAGTTTGCGATTGATGGCCATCCTAATTTTCATCTCCATAAAGATCTAGAAGATCTTGTTGTCCCTGAATCGCTACACGTCCTTGGTCACCCATAGCGAAGCATACTTCACTGCTTCGGGGAGGTCTATCGCGACCGAAGGGAACTGGCTGTCCTCTGGTAGCTCCCACATTACTAGCACAATCGATAGCAAGAGCCACGCGTAGTGGATCATCTTGCTGAGCTCTTGTGCTTCGCGACAGTTCACCTAGAGCTCTCGGTGAAGGTAGTCTGACTAGTTAAACTGGACTCCTTTCGCGCACTGTGCTACGAGAGTGACAATAGGCACCGACACCTCACCGATGCGACACTTCCTCATCACTTTCCCTGCGAGGATTTGTGTGCCTACCTTCACAACGAGGTCGCAGATGCTAGATATAACGTACCCGCGCGGATTTGAGCCATAACTTTCATCATAAATACCAGCTGCCTACTCCATTTGGCCTCACTTCTACCATTAAATCATGAACAGACTTTAACGGTCACTTTTCGGCCGACTTGCATGATTTTTCCCTGGGTAGCGCAGTTCCCTCCGCGCTGCCGCAGACCCTGTGACACTTCCTTGCTTATCACCATCATCTAATCGCGTAGCTTCCCAACCCGGGCAGTGTATTTTATAGTCTCGTTCCATTCAGCTGCCTGGAGTGCTAAGACTGTGCTACCTTCATTTACTCACATGGTTGGATCACTGGTGTGTGGCTTCAAGCGATTACCATTCACCTTTCCTGGGAAGGGTTATCCATTTAATTTGACTAGCTGTACCGCTCCTCCATCGGTAATTTCCTTAATAACATAGGGCCCTAACCAATGCATTCTGAATTTTCCTGGAAATTTATCAAACTTACTGTCATATAGAAAAACCAGGTCATTTACATTAAATGTGCGCAGCTTAATATGTAGATCATGCCATGCCTTTTCGCGCTGCTTTTGGACCTATTGGTGAAATCCAGCTAGAAATATTTCTTCCTCTAGTTCATCCAGTTGTGTGAGCCTTTCCTCCAGGGCTCTACAATCTGTCATACATATGAGCGCTACTATGTGTAGACTAGGCACAATATATTCCATAGGCATTACCGCCTCAACCCCATAGACAAGCCTAAAGGGTGTTTGTCCAATCAACTTCTTGCATGTCATTCAATAAGCCCATAATACTGCAGGTATGTGTAGGTCCCAGTCACTTCGTTGAGCATTTCAAACCTTGGTCAGTGTGGTTTTGAGCACTTTGTTGAACACCTCCACCATCCCATTAGCCTACGAGTGATAAGGTGTGCTCTTCTAGTGGCATACCTGAAATTCCTTCGTCAGCGCGCTGCTCGTCTCATTCAGGAAGTGCGTATCGTGATCACTCATCAAGATCTTTGGACGGCCAAATCACATCAGTACATTCTCAAAGAGGAATTTTGCAAGGGTCGTGCCTGTGCAATCCTTCACAAGTTATGCCTCTACCCAAAAAGTCAAATACGCCTTCGCGAGGATAATGTACCTTGCTCCTGTCTTTCCTTGGGGCTGAATGAGTCCCACAAAATCTATTGCCCACTTCTCAAAGGGTTGCAATGTCATCTGTGGATTCAAAGGCATCATATACCTCCACAATGGTCTGTCAATCCTTTGATGCACATCGCACACCTTGCAATACACCTTTGAGTCCTAATGGAGGGTTGGCCACCACAACCCTGCGCATAGAATCTTTTGCGTGGTTGCTCTTCTTGCATAATGTCCTCCCACGACGCCCCCATGAGCGTCCACGAGGATGCTACTTCTTCCAAACTCAGGTAGATACTGTCACAATATCTCATCAGACCCCATCTTGTACAGATGCCCAACAATGACAGAGAAATCTGCCGCACGTGTTATCACCCCAAGAAACTCTCCTAGGTTGTATATCAGAGATGCTCGGGAACATTACAAACTCAACAAAAATGTTGGAAAATGTTGGATGAATGGAAGGAATGATGCATATTCAAGCCAGATAACCACTTCTACTATGCTTAACCCCATACATGGGTGAACACCCCCAGACTATAAGGCTTTAGACCACCAATTACTCACATTTTGAGGATTAAGTGGAAATGGAGAATACTGATCACACCAGCAGATGCACAGGACCCTGTGATGGCCAGATGCAACCAGTAAAGAGGTCTGTAAATATATTTCCTAATGCACAGATAGGATGACAGTTCTCTGGCATTAAAACAACAAAAACCTGCATACACATTCAATAATACATACTAGATTCTAACACAGAGGTGGGATGATAGCCCCTCCAATGCTAAAAATCAAGAGCACATGAAAAATGCATAACAGGCACAGCCTGGAATAAAGAAGAAGTGGAAAGTGAGAAATTAACAGCAAAAGAAGCTTATATTAGCTAAAAATGAAGACCAGATGCTGCAGGTATCACAGTATTTACAGTCTCCAGAAGTTGAACTTTACATCAAAACAATATCCGTCAACCCTCATTACATCTTTTTTCTGGGTATATATGGTGGTTGATTACAAAATATCTGCTATCCTAGGTGTGGAGGGGTCATAATGGACCACCAACCATCTTAATTGTTTGATATGGATCTCTGCTACAATCAGTGTGATTTAATGAACAAGATTTGATCTTTCTGCTGCTCAGCCGTCCTTCTCAGGCAGGTAGAGTGTAATATGCATAAAACTTCATGACTGATTAATGCTTTGATCTACTCAAGGTCGTCCTTTTTCTTCTCAGCCATGATACCCTTAAACGCAGTTGTTGAGGAATAATGGCACAGGGTACCCAATTCTCGCCTCCTTCCTCCTTCGAAAACATGGTAGAGGTCGGGGCACCAGGACTGCGTGGCGGATGCATGGGCACGATGGAAAGGCAATACTGGCCATCCGATGAAACAAACAGATGGCAGAGATTGACTTGCAGTGGCTACCGGGAGAAAACGGGAGCGGACGAACGAGGGCCGTTGGATTGCGGGTGGCAGATCCAACGGTTGACGGGCGGCTAATAAGCGCAGGAGATAACGCGCGGGGGTTGTACGGGATGGCGGTAAGCGGTTTCCCAGCACCGCTCATGGGAGGTAGGCGGTATCCGTATGCGGGGCACAATGCAGTAACATTGCGATGCGTGGCAGAAACTATGGTGGGGAAACTGCTTTCCCCGTGGACTAACGAGTCTGCAGGTCTTGGCAGCAGGGAAAGAGAACAACGTCAGATCCCGCGGGAAATGATCGGATTGGTCAGGCTAAAAGCACGTGCTTTTGATTGATATGACGGGGGAAAATACCCCGCAGGTAGCGCTTTTTGCAAGGCACGCGGCTATATGGGTTTAACACCATTAGCACCCGGGGCAAAACTGAAATGGGGCTCCGATGCATTTTGGGGTTTTATGGAGAAATTTAGAGGAAAATAGAGGAAAACAGGGGTGGCGGGAGTTATAAGGTTATAAAGCAAATGAAGGGGGAAGGATCAAATGAACTGCTGCAAGCTCCCTTTTTGCAAAAAACACATGGTCACAGTGCCTTTGACCAGGCAAAAACCAAATTATGTAGCAGAGCTAACACTGGCTCCTTCTAGGGATGAGATCCTCCCTATGAGGTCTCAAGAACCTGTAGATCAATGCCTTTCCAGTTGAAAACAGATTAGCCAAAACTCCTAGTATTCCATTGGGCATGGAGTCTACTTTGCCTACACAAAACTGATAAAAACAAAATATTTACAACTTTTAAGGCCATAGACCTTAAACCACATAATTTTTTAGAAAACGCCCATTAACTGGGCCATCAAAAACTACTTCTCCCCCCATATTTTTCAGTATGAAGGTGTTGTTCCCTTGAATCTGAGAAATGATGAAAGAACCTATCCAGAAAGCATCAAATTTCCCATGGTTGCCTTTCTTTTCCTTCAACGCATCCCATTTCAAAACCAAGTCTCCAACCTAAAAATTATCTGATTTTGTCCCTTTGTCAAAAGGCTTCCTTGATCTTTATCTGATGTGTTGTAGCCTTTTCAACCAGCTATTCTCTAATCTGATGTACCTCTGCTAAATCAATGATCCTCTTTGCCATGTCTCCTTCATCATTATGTTCTGCTTGAAGGAATTTTGCCACAGGGAGAGTTAACTCAAGGGGAATACAGCTTCAGTGCCATATACCAGCTTGAATGGAGAATTGCCTATGGATTTCTTAATGGTTACTCTGTCATCCCACAGTGCATATTTGAGCTTAGCATCCCAATTCTTTTTATTGTCCTCTAGCAGCTTCTTAATTATCCTTATTAGGCTTTTATTAGAGGATTCTGCCAGACCATTTCCCTGAGGATAATATGAGGTGGAATGAACCAGTTTAATACCCATTGAATCACACATATCCACCAATTCTTTTGCTCTGAAGGTTGCTGCATTGTCTGTGACTAATTTATGTGGACAATCAAATCTGGTAATGATATTTTCAATTGAAAACTTCATGACCACATTGTGGTCAGCCTTCCTGGTAGGAATTGCTTCAATCCACTTAGTAAAATAATCAATGGCTACTAATATCCATATGTGCTAGCCACTGGAATGTGGATTGATTTCTCCAATGAAATCCATGCCCCACTACTGAAAAATTCCTTTTGCATGTATTTGTTTTAAGGGCAGGGACTTCAACTGCTATTTTCCTTCAAACCTTTGGCACCTGTCACAAGATTTAACAAATGAAAATACATCAGAAAATAAAGAGGGCCAGTAATATCCAGCTCTGAGAATCTTGAGGGTTGTAGTCTTCCAATAATGGTGCCCTCCACACATGCTGGAATGAAATTGTTGCATGACTTCTATTGACTTTTCTTTGTCCAGACACCTTAAAAGCACTCCAGATGGATCCCTCCAATAGAGCAGATTTTCATAGATACAATATTTTGCTTCCCTAAGTTTTAAAGTTCTGGCTTGACTTTGAGTAATGCCTGAAGGAATTTCTAGCTTCAACAAAAAATTAATTATTGTGGAATACCAATCACAAGAAGCTAGATTTTCTACTACTGACTGCTTTCTCTCTGGTTCAGCTGCTTCCTCTTCTTCATCTGTTTGACCGATTTCAGCAACTGTGCACAAGAAATCAATATCTAATGATCTGCAATTTTCTTCAGCCAATAACTTGGCAAGACACTGACCTCTGATCAGCTTGGTGGGCTTCAGTTCTATATTAAATTCAATCAATTTTGTAATCCATTTAGCCCTTCTTCCATCAGCATCAAGTTGTGTCAAAACATCTTTTATTGTAGCAGAGGGTACATATGCAATTATCTTGGAATGCAAGATATAAACTCTGAAAGCTTCCAATGATTTGATAAGGGCATATGCTTGTTTTTCAATAATATCATACCTCAGTTCAGCATCCCTCAACTTCTTGCTGAAAAATGCTACTGGATGTTCTGAACCTTCTTCATCTACCTACAATAAAACTGTTGCAATGGTGTCCTCAGAGGCAAATGAAAATATATGGAACTCCTTGCTGTAATTTGGAACTCTTAGAGTGGGAGCCTCCATAATATCTTTTTTAATGGACTCAAAATATTTTCTTGCTGCATCAGTCCATCTGACCTCTGACCCTTTCTTTAACATGGAGGTAATATGCTTCAAATATTCAGCAAAATTTGGGATAAACCTCCTTACAAAGTTAATCTTTCCCAGAAAGGACTGGATATCCTTCTTTGATCTAGGGACAGACAAAGTCTGTATTGCTTTTACTCTTTCTGGGTGAATTTGAACACCTGCAGCAGAGACAACATGTCCTAACAGCTTGCCTTCTTCTAAAGCAAATTGTGACTTTTTAGGATTGATTGAAATCCCGAACCTTTTGCACTTCAAAAACACTTTTCTTAAATGTTGCAAATGATTTTGATGGCTGCTGGAGTATACTATTATGTCATCGAGGTAGATAAGAACAAATTTATCCTTCTCTCATACAAATGCTATATCCATAGCTCTCTGAAAGGTTGCTCCAGCATTCATCAATCCAAAAGGCATCTTGGAGTACATAAAAGTGCCCCAAGGAGTGGTAAATGCAGTCTTCTCTTGATCATCTGGATGCACAGCAATCTGATTAAACGTTGAAAATCCATCCAAGAAAGACATCACTTTGGCTCCTGAGACTTTTTGCAGCAAATGCTCCATCTTTGGTAGAGGATAGTTGTCTTTCTTAGAGCATTTGTTTAAGTTTCCGAAATCAACACACAGTCTGATTTCCCCACTTTTCTTCATCACTACCACCAAATTGGCTACCCATTTAGAATATCTGAGAGGGACTATGATTTTGGCAACCAACAACTTTTTAATTTCTTTTTCAATCAGAGGAAGAAGCATCGGATTTATTGGTCTCAGCTTCTGTTTGAAAGGAATGGTGTCTTTCTCCAGAGATATTTTATGCTAGATTATCTTCTTATCATACTTTTTCAGGTCACTATACTCCCAGGCAAACACGTCAACAAATTGCTTCATTAATTTGCAGTATTCAGAACTTCAGTCAGCAGATAGATGAGTGGACAAATTTACATATCTAGGCTAACCTGGACTTCCTATATCATGCTTACAGACTGCAGATTGATCTTCTTTTTGGGCAGCCTTGTAAGGCACATCATTCTGGTCAAACAGTCTTTCAAGAGGAATTAAACCCTTAGGAATATGATTGCTGGGAAGCTGGACAATGCTATTTTTACCAATTTTATTTCTAAGCTGGGATTTGCGGCTTTCTAACAAGGCCTCATTCTCTTGGTCAATTTGCATTTCAGAAAACTCATCAATGACTTGTATAAACCTATTTATTTCATCATCATCATCAAAAACTTTCCAATGCTAGACATTATCAAGCAATGATGGTCTATATTTCATTTGGACTTCATAAATCAGTCTGGGAGGCATGGGAGGGATAAACATGCTAGCAGACATAGCAAGGGAATCAACAAGCTGATTTTTGGCTCTAGGGATATATGAAATACAGAAATAATCAAAGGAACCATTGATTCTCCATACCTCATCTCTGTACGCTTTCAACCTTGGGTGTTTTTCCTAGAATGTTTTATTTACCTGTTGAATGATCAGATCAGCATCTCCAAACACATTTATGTTCCTGATTCCTCTGTCTTTTGCTGCATTAAGGCCCAATAGCAACGCCTCATACTCTACTATATTGTTTATGACTTGAAAAGCCAGCTTAAAAGACAGTTGTGTGCTCTTTTGTTGTGGAGATATCAGCACCACCCCTGCTCCTGCAGTTTCCCTAGAACATGCTCCATCAAAGAACATCTCCCAAACCTGATTTCCTTGCTCTTCTTTGGCCTGAACTGTTGGTTTCCTGAGCTGCATTGAGGCCTTCTGGGATTCTTCTATTTGGAGGATACATGCTCCAAAATCAGTGTCCACAGTGTAAATGGGATGATTAGTAGGATTCTTCTCATCACTGATGATATATGCTAATTGTGCTTCTCTGTACAATCTCTTACTTTCTCCTCCAAAAACTGGGACAATGGCATAAGATAGATCATTCTGTAATGTCCCACCTAGTCTCTTAATCGATCCTCTAGACAGCAGCATGCCAAACATAGGAGGGACATCTGCTACCACAATATCCATCATCATACTCTTCATGGGCAGCTGAGTTAGGGTAATGGCTAGATCTTTGATCAATCCCAAACATTTCACCTTTCTTGAATCAAAATAGAACAAATCATGATACGGTCTGGTGATGTCAATGCCTAACTCTTCCATGACAGCTTTAGGCATCAAATTGTGGCTGGCCCCTGTATCTAGCAGGAAGTTGTGGAGGACTTTGTCATGAATGGTCAAGGAGACATAAAAAGATGGAGAATTATTATAAGCAGGTTCAATCATAGGGTTGAGCAAAACAACAAGCTTATCATCTTGCATATTAACAGAGTTAGTGGAAGCTTGTGTGGTTTCCAGCTCAAGGGCTTCAAGAATAGGCTTTCTAAATACCTCACTCTTCACCAGCTCTATCAGGGCCACATATATTTTTAATTTTTGGACTTCTGACTCAAAGCTAAAAGAAGAAGATAACTTATCAGAACCTTTTACCTCTTGAACTGGAGCTTTGAGAATGACTGAATCAGTTGCTGGTCTTCTCTGTCTGATATTTTGTGACTCTGTTTGGACATCAGCTCTCTGGGCAGGATTCTCTTTGACAATTTTTGCATTTGATCTCAAATTATATCTTTGTCGTTCACCAGTCTGCAGAACAGCTCCTCTGTCCCACTCCTGACTGTCTTGTTCCTGTAGCAAAGATTCTTCATAAGCAGCCAATGTCAAAAATGCAACGCTGCCTTTATCTTCCATGTAGTGAATTTCATCCTCATCTTCAAATTGTTCCTCCTCCATGACTACATTTGGAAAGGAGATTTAACCTTCTATTCTTCATTTGTTTCTTTACCCCTCTGAGTTATTTGTAACTGCTCATTTGCTCTTCTGAAAGGATTTGGGTTTCTTGGAGCAAATGTGTTCTGCTGCCTTGTTTTTCCTGAATTTTGCTCAACCTTTAGCTTAGAAATTTCACTAGACAATGACTCTATCATCTTATTCATTTTATCTAATTTAGGCTCTGAAGATGATGTAGAGGAGGTAGAAGCCTGAGCTCTCTGCCTCCTTTTGTCAGCTTGACCTTTGAGCTTTTCTACAGCCATGATATTAGACTCTAATTCTAGGGCTACATCCTGCATGTCTGCCAAAGTAGCACATCTTCATTCTCTCAACAATAGGCAGAAATCAGAGTTTTGCAGAAGTGGGGGTAGGCTTTACCTCAACTGGTATCTTACTATACATACGATTGAATCTTTTATTAAAATCAGGTAATGATTCCCCATTTTCCCTCTTCAAGTTACCAAACTCCGTATGGTAATACAACAAGTCCTTTTTATCTCCCTAGTGCTTCAAAAATGCATCATATAAGGCTTAAATATCAGCAATAGATCTAGAAGCTAGTTCTCTGAACCACTTTCTGGACTCTCCATTAAGGCTCTGGACAAAAACTCTCATCCAGACATCATTTTCACTTATGTCTAAGTTATCAACATAACTATAAAAAGCTTCAAGGTGTTCTTCTACTGTTACTCCCTCTGTGCCAGTGAACTTAGGCATATATTTTTGATATTCTCCCATAGGCATAAGATTCAAAGGAACAGGCAAGACCAAGGGTCCATATCTAGCAACAACAATTCTTGCTATCTTTGTGGGTGCTTGCTGGCCTGCCATGATTGGGATATGTGGAAGGATACTAGAAGATTGAGCAGTTTGAAACAATGAAATAGATGACAGAGACAAAGGGATGTTTTTGACTATATAGGAGGCTTTCTTTGGACTGAGATTCAAAGGGGAACTAGATGGAAAAGGGGTTGTATTAATCTCTAAAAGAATTTCCTTGTTAACAATGTTGGGCTCTAAATATTCAAACTGTATATATGCAGCTATAACTTTATCTTTCAGAGATAGATGAGATTTCTTAGGCTTACCTAATCCTGAGGCCCCTTTCTGTGATGCCTTCTTCGATTTGACATTCCTCTCAGGGTCAAGCACTGGTTCAGCTGATGATTTCCGAGGATTTCTTCGAGTATGTCTCACAAACTGAGCCAAAAATTCAATGTGGAGTCTCCAGATAGATGATTACAACCAAAAATGTGCCCAGACCTTGTCTATCATCAAAATCTAGAACTGTGTCATTCTCCCAGGGAAGTTGAGCTTCAATCTCCTCTCCCCGGCAACGACGCCAATTAATGTTATCACCCCAAGAAACTCTCCTAGGTTGTATATTAGAGATGCTCGGGAACAATACAAACTCAACAAAAATGTTGGAAAATGGTGGATGAATGGAAGGAATGATGCATATTCAAGCCAGATAACCACTTCTACTATGCTTAACCCCATACATGGGTGAACAACCCCAGACTACAAGGCTTTAGACCACCAATTACTCACAGTTTGAGGATTAAGTGGAAATGGAGAATACTGATCACACCATCAGATGCACAGGACCCTATGATGGCCAGCTGCAACTAGTAAAGAGGTCTGTAAATCTATTTCCTAATGCACAGATAGGATGACATCTCTCTGGCATTAAAACAATAGAAACCTGCATACACATTCAAAAATACATATTAGATTCTAACACAGAGGTGGAATGACAGCCCCTCCAATGCTAAAAAGCATGAGCACATGAAAAATGCATAACAGGCACAGCCTGGAATAAAGAGGAAGTGGAATTTGAGAAATTAACAGCGAAAGAAGCTTGTATTAGCTAAAAATGAAGACCAGATGCTGCAGGTATCATAGTAGTTACAGTCTCCAGAAGTTGAACTTTACATCAAAACAATATCCATCAACCTTCATTACATCTTTTTTCTGGGTATATGCGGAGGTTGATTACAAAATATCTACTATCCTAGGCATGGAGGGGTCATAATGGACCACCAACCATCTTAATTGTTTGATATGGATCTCTGCTACAATCAGTGTGCTTTAATGAACAAGATTTGATCTTTCTGTTGCTCGGCCATCCTTCTCAGGCAGGTAGAGTGTAATATGCATAAAACTCCATCACTGATTAATGCTTTGATCTGCTCGAGGCCGTCCTTTTTCTTCTCGGCTATGCTACCCTTTGAACGTGGTTGTTGAGGAATAATGGCACAGGGTACCAGATTCTCGTCTCCTTCCTCCTTCGGAAACATGGTAGAGGTCGGGGCACCAGGACTGTGTGGCGGATGCATGGGCGCAAAAAGAAGGCAATATTAGCCGTCAAATGAAACAAATGGATGGCAGAGATTGACTTGCAGTGGCTATCGGGAGAAAATGGGAGTGGACGAACGAGGTCCGTTGGATTGCGGGCGGCAGATCCAACAGCTGACGGGCAGCTAATAAGCATGAGAAATAACGGGCGGGGGTCGTACGGAATGGTGGTAAGCAGTTTCCCCACACCACTCATGGGAGGTAGGCGGTATCCATATGCGGGGGCACGATACAGTAACATTGCGACGCGTGGCAGAAACTACGGCGGGGAAACTACTTTCCCCGCGGACTAATGGGTGTGCAAGTCTCGGCAGCAGGGAAAGCGAACAACGTCAGATCCCGCGGGAAATGATCGGATGGCTCAGGCTAAAAGCATGTGCTTTTGATTGATATGACAAGGGAAAAGACCCCGCAGGTAGCACTTTTTGCAAGGCACACGGCTATATGGATTTAACACCATTAGCACCCGGGGCTAAACTGAAATGGGGCTCCGATGGATTTCGGGGTTTTATGGAGAAATTTAGAGGAAAACGGAGGAAAACAGGGGTGGCGGGAGTTATAAGGGTATAAAGCAAATGAAGGGGGAAGGATCAAATGAACTGCTGCAAGCTCCCTTTTTGCAAAAAACACATGGTCACAGTGCCTTTGACCCGGCAAAAACCAAATTATGTAGCAGAGCTAATAGCACGCACCACTAATTCCTTTTTTTACTAGACAGTGTATCCTTCTGGAGTAGTTCCTGTCATGAGGAAGTGTATTATACCCTCAAAATGGCCATCCGTGACACGTACTGCAAATACCTGCGTGTCAGGAAATCTCTCCTCCAAATTAGTGGGCTCTTCCCCTATTTCGATGCGCGACAGATGGTCTGGTCCCGCATTCAGTTGTTCGGGCTTCACAATAACTTCAAAATCATATTCCTAGAACAATAAGAGCCACCTGTAGATTCTCCCCCCCAACACAGGCTTATTGACCAGGTAATTTAGCGTGGAGTGATCCGTATACATCTTTAAATGGCCTCCCAGCAAGTAGTGCCTAAACTTTTAGAGCGCATACACCATAGCTAACCCTTCGTGCTTGGTGGTGGAATAGTTCTTCTCCGCTTTGGATAATATTCGGCTTGCAAACACGATAGGATGGTGTTGAGTCTTGAAAATGTCATTCATTTGTATTATACTTTCACTATTATGACCATTATATCACCTCCATTTCATCTTCATTTCACTACTATGTCACCACATTCATCCCACTTTCATTATCATTGGGCCACCTTTATGTTTTTCCAATATTTATTATTTCTAAGCCTTTTAAGTGAATTTGTGGTTAAACATTAGAAAATAATGTGCATATGCTTATACCTAACAAATGGGTTGAGGTTGTTGACATGTGTAGGTTGAAAGGAGACTTCTAGAAGACCCTTATGTGGCACTCTAAGGCCAAATTCGAATTTGGTTGGAAAGAATCATGGGATCATGAGGATATGTGTCACATCTCCTAATTGTATTGTAACTCTAAAAAGACATGTGTCTTATCAGTTCCTATTCTGATTAGGACTCTAGAGGTAGAGGGAGAGATTCATGGATTCTCATTAATGAGATGGCTCTCATCTTTTTGTATAAATAGGAGATCTCTCTCCTTCATTTGCTAGTCTTTCCTTTTAGTCTTTTCTTAGTCCTTTTAGCTTGTTAGTCACATGGCTTTTGAAAGCTTTGGAGAGCTTTGTTGTACTTTGTACTTTTGAAGAAATTGAATAAAGCTTTGATGTTCTCAACATGGAAGGAGATGTGAAGTAGATGTCATGGAGCATATTAGGATGTAAGTAGAGTAGATTTCATTTTGTAAATATTGCTTTGTAGAATGTAAGGTAGATTAGATTTTCATTCATGCAATTTCAATTCATGCAAGTGTGTTTAATTTTACTTTGATTTCATGACTAGTGCCATGTGTGATCATCTTGTCTATGTTGCTGACCTTTATTTTTCTGTAGTTTGATTTTCATTAGTATCATTTCTTTAACTTGCACTTCACTTTTTGCTCTTAGATATCAAGTTGTTCATCTATTGATGGTTCTTTTTCCATAATCAAATAACTTTATTGGAGCCAAAATATCACTTAGTACAACTTGGTTTAGTTTGCTTTAAGACTCACATTGCTGACTTGTTCATAACTAGTTGAAAGGCAAAAAGGTTAAGAAAAGGTTAAAGTAGTGTGATTTGTCTCCTTTATGTAGTGTCACTTAGATTTCACATTTCATTTTCATTTTAAATCAGCAACAGAGATACTGGGCCGATGTCATTAGTCCTTTATTTGATGTCTTTATTTTCCTTTAAGCATTTGATTTCATAGGTGGTAAGGGGCCCCTGCCTTGTATAGTTGTCACTTTAATTTCTTGTATTTCTTTTTCTGATTTTCATGTATATTAATGTACAGTTTAAATTACTGCATTTTATTTTCTTTTTAACATGTATATTATTGTACATAAATTGCTTTCAAGTTGATTGTAGATTAGTGATGCACATAGCCTTTTAATGAACTAATGACGTGATAGAATCATCTTGTCCTTTTGCTGAAGCAGCAAGGATACTGGGTCTCATAGTCATTCTCTCATTATTTGATTATTGCATTTTATTTCGATTGAACTAGTTGCCTTAAACACTTTAGAAAAGCAACAAGAACAAAACCACAAAAACAACATAAACTATAAAACAACGAAGTAAGAGAAAGGTTAACTAAGCACATATAGTGCACCACACTTCATCAGTTTACGATACCCGGATTGATAATTTATGTAGAGCAATTTAAGACGTTAAATTGACTAGACATTTTGGCGCCGTTGCCGGGGAAGTGTAATTAGAAGACCTTATTTCTTACATCTGAAAAAAAAATTAACAATTCTTGAGTATGCTCTCCTCCTGCACTTTGTGTGATCTGGAGGATCAGAAAAATGATTGTTATGTAAAAAAAAAAAAGTTAATAATTCTTGAGTATGCTCTCCTCTTGCACTTTGTGTGATCTGGAGGATCAGAAAAAGAATTATTATGTAAAAAAAAAAGGAAAAAATAAACTTCAACATTTCAATTGATTCAATAAAAAAAAATTGATGATGAAAAAATGAAACTCAAGTGCTTTGATAGGATCAAATTGTCCAAAATTGTCTGGTTATGCTTTGTAGTGGTCTTTAAAACACTGTATCCTGTTCAAATAAGGTTTTGCAACTTAGCTGCGGAAACTGCCCTGATTCCACAGCTAGCTGTGAATTCCGCAGTTGTTTCAAGGTTTAGCAGGTTACAGGCATCCAATGAAAAAACCGACCACATGGGCATCTCCAGAATTGTCCCGACATGGATCCTATCCTAGTCACCCAGCTCAGATCAATGAAAAACCAGCCTAAGACCTCACTCAAAGTCATGTTTTAGCATGTTTTTCTTGAAGTATTTGCTGCCTGAAATTGAAAATCCTTAATCCTTTTTATAAAATTTTACAATTTCAGAGAAGAAAAACAATCTATGGCTATCTCCATTCCTAGTTTTCACTGTGGCTTCAATAAAAAAATCTGCCTCCCTGATCAAGCTTTGGCCTGAAATAAACCTGCAACATAAAAAAAATGCACTGTATATGTGAAAAAAAAAAAAAAAACCAAGGGATTGAATGTTAAACGATTAGGTAATAATGAGGAGGTGAATAAAAATTTGTAGAAACCATAATAACTCCATCAAGGGGCCTCGGCATTTCTTTCTAAACGCTGAAATTTATTTCAGGTGGATTGAGCTCCTTGTTTAAGGACCGAATCGTGCATTTTTGGAGGTTGATTCCTCTAGGAGGCATTCATCATTTACAGGCAGATTTCTGAAGTTGATTTCACCCTTGGATAGCTACATTATCAGTCAGAAACAGAGAGTTTCTTACATCCCTGCGCTTGTCCTTCAGCCATGGCCAGTTTTCTAGCTCGGAGTAGCTTTGATGTTCCTGAAACCACAACCATCTGAACCTCTTCATGAAAATAGAATTTCAATAATGGAACAAGCTCATCAAAATTCATATGCTTCTGGACCCAAGAGATCTTATACTTTCAATACTACTTTTGGGTAGGGGTCTTTTACTTAAGCTACTTTTTCATTGGCTTCGTTCGGGATTCCCAGCTTGCGGGCAACAAGAATAGCGTCAACCCCCATCCTAAGCTTGAGCAAGTATTTCAATAACGCACTAGAGGATAAGATCTCAGAGAGCCTTAAAAGCATTACAATATAGATCGGTTGCCCCCTTTGTAATCCCAGAGATTTTGAACGCGAAAACGTAGAAACTTTGGGTTGTTCTGCCAATACCGATACAGAGAGAAGTACAGCAGCTATCATACCCTACTCACTCCACCAATCACAAACTAATGATCTGACTTACAGACCTAACACACAGCTAACTACCCCAGCTATCAGTCTTTCTCCGCTCCTATCCTCCCACAGGCAAACAGTTAACTCAGAAAAATGCGTAAACAACAAAAAAAACGTCAAACTTCACACCTTCGATTCTCCCAAACAGAGATGAATTTAGAAAAACTAAAACATGGGTTTTTTTTCCAGGTAGGTTAATTAGATAACCCAGAAACCGTTTGAGAAAATTCGTGGCGGTCTGGGAGAAATCCTCGGTTCTTTGGAGCCCATTTTTGACTGCCGCGCGTGAAAAAAACAGAACTTTCAATTAAATGAGCGGACAGTGATTTAATTCGGCTCTGCGCTGGCACCTACTCTACCTCTCCCACGTCTTCCACCCTTTGCCACCCGTTTGCAAATCATTAATACCTGTTTTGAACACGGCACTGTCTAACTCCATTACATACGGCTCTTCACTCCATAAAACTCCGCCAAGCAAGAGGTGTTTAAAACTTATACGGCTCCTCTCCACCACGATCTCCGCAGCCAAAAACTGAAACGTGTATGAAAGCCGTCCGACTCCAAGGGATTTGGCCGTTATCTCATTCCCTTATCACTCCATTCTCACACGCATTTGAACTCATTCTCATGCTTGTCTTCCACTTCTTCACACTTTCACCATTTCCGCTCTCGTTTTGCTGTAAACTTCACGTCTCTGTTTTAAACCCCGCAGCTCTGTTTCAAACTCCACGGTTCCATTTTCTACCTGTAATGCCATTTCCTCACAGATTGGATATGGAGGAAAAGAAACTGTAGGGGATCATGAGCAGCAAATTGATGAGCTTAACAAGGGTGAATCTGACGCTTATCCAGTGAGTTATAGTAATCAATAATTGTATTTAACTTGATGTACTGCAATTTTTATGTTTTCGGTTCTGTTGATGTGTTTATTTACATTTAAAAAAAAAACGAGTCCAGATCTGGCCGAAATGAACAAATAATCCTGCTACTAATAATGTCAGAACCATAGAAAAAATGGCAGATTTATGACAGTTCTTTTCTATGCCAGATTTATGACAGTCATAGATGTAAGCAGTGTTGTTATTACCTCGTATTACAGTGCGGCTATTCCACTAACAGCCTGAACCGTGAATTGCACTAGTTAAGTTAGTTGTCTTGAAGGGGCACATTTTTTTTCTCTTCCACGCACACAGCCACTCCATTTCACAGTACTTTCTACACTCTGCACTTTCCGCAGCCAATACAGCGTTTCCGCAGCTGTTTTGTTAAACTCTAGGTTGCAGGTGTCCTCAAGAAAAACAAGTCACATTGGTAGCTAGGGAAATGTCAGTACATGGATGGTGTCCTATTCATTCGATCAAATTTGATGAAAAAGACCACGGTCAAAGGGAAGTCAAATTGTGTGTTATCACAAAGTCGCCACACTAAGTCGCTGCATGTCAAGAAAAAATAATAATTTCGAATCAATGAAATAAACAAGTTATTTTCTCACTTTTCTGAAGGTATTGATTAATTTTGGATTGATAATGAAAGATGAATGGCTAACTTTTTATTCAATATTTTTAGCTACAGAGCTGTTCCCCAATTCCGCAGCCAGAAAAACCTCATTGTTCAAATCAGCCTATCTTTCTCATACAAAATTAGATTTTGATGATTTAAGTACCATTGGAAAGATGTCAACAAGATCTATACAATGAGAAATATATCAATAGAGTTTGAAATGGCAAATAATGAAATAAATTGCTGAAAAGAAGCAACATCAACTTGAGGCACTAATTCCAAAGCAGGTATAAATTCTTTTGATTTTTCCTTTGAGAACTTGTTTCATTAATACAAATTCTTAGTTTTGTGTGTAAATATCATAACTAGAGAGATTGATCACCTCTCTCCTTTGATAATCTTACATTCCATTGCAGAAGAAGTATTAGTTTTTTTGCAGGTTCCAAGAGGAAGGACAAATGACTACAAGAGAATGGTGTCTCTCTAAGAGACCAATTTGTTTCATAAGAGGATGATCAGCAACAAAGAGGAAATATGCTGATGCAAAATCAGATCCAAACACTTGAAAAACTTTCAGATACTATTGTCTCCATCACATCCATCCATCACATCCATACTTCATAATAAACCATTCACCTCATTCCACTCCATACTTTTCACTTACATTCACATACACTTTTCATCTCTTTTTGTCCATTCATAACCCACAAATAAAAGCAAGAGGCTCATTCACATGCTTATTGCCATTGCCATTTCTGTTCTCCATTGCCATCTTCCATTTTCACTTTCCATTCCTTGTCATTTTCATTCTGCAAATAAGCCCTGCTTCAATGCAAATTATTGAGTCCATAGTCCTTTGAGTCTAATTCCTTTGTAAAAACACCTTGAGGCTTGCATGCCTTAATGGCAAGTCCTCATGCTGACAAACAATGGGAATACATTAATGTCCCTTGTTCGTTAGATCTTCTAGGTGACTCGACATCAGCAAATTCATTCGTACCTAGCAAGATGTGTTTGGGCATCTTGACTCTCATTGTCATCAATGGTGAGAGTTCTCGTGTTGACTAGTGGCATCCATTAATGGCCACTAAGCCAACAATTTCCTACTATGTTCGACATCAGAACATCTTTTCACATAGTAGGAATTGTGCCAATGAGTTTTGAAGACATGAAGACTATTATTTTCAGCATTTTGGAGCAGATTCAGCAAGTTTTAGTAGAAGCAATAAAAAGTCATCTTATCTCTCTATCCATGACTCCTCTTGTTCAGCCACTTGAAGAATATGATCAGAAATTTTCAGCCACTACACATACAACTCATCCATTCCAAAGGGTAAGTGAAGGTACGGAATTTTCTAACTTTTGACCATAGAATTCCATAAAAAGCTAGAATGATAATTGTTGGAAAAAGATTTCTCTTCCTCATTTCATAAAATTGCCAATACCATCAGTTTGGGGGGGGGGAATACATTCATATTCATATCTTGCCATGTCCATATCATATTCAGGAGCTCACATACTTCCAACATATATTAATTATTACATTGCTATTATGAGCATACAATGGCTTTTGAAAAAGTGCTTAAAGGATAAATTGGATACAAACAAAATCATGGTTGTCACACAAGAACCAACCATCATGTAATCCAATAAAGATATACTTTGCAACAATAATCAAAATATCATTATGCAAAGTTCAAAGATCAAAATAGAAGGCAACAAAAAAAAAAAATGGTTGTAACACAAGAACCAACCATATTGCAATTCAAGTGAAACACTTTGCAGAAATATGAAGTTATCAAATGATATCATGCAAAGTTAAGCCAAAGCTCAAGGATCAAAAGAGTTAATGTAATATATATTGCATGAGGACATGCAATAGCTTCAGTTGGGGGGTATGTTGAGTCTTGAAAATGTCATTCATTTGTATTATACTTTCACTATTATGACCATTATATCACCTCCATTTCATCTTCATTTCACTACTATGTCACCACATTCATCCCACTTTCATTATCATTGGGCCACCTTTATGTTTTTCCAATATTTATTATTTCTAAGCCTTTTAAGTGAATTTGTGGTTAAACATTAGAAAATAATGTGCATATGCTTATACCTAACAAATGGGTTGAGGTTTTTGACATGTGTAGGTTGAAAGGAGACTTCTAGAAGACCCTTATGTGGCACTCTAAGGCCAAATTCGAATTTGGTTGGAAAGAATCATGGGATCATGAGGATATGTGTCACATCTCCTAATTGTATTGTAACTCTAAAAAGACATGTGTCTTATCAGTTCCTATTCTGATTAGGACTCTAGAGGTAGAGGGAGAGATTCATGGATTCTCATTAATGAGATGGCTCTCATCTTTTTGTATAAATAGGAGATCTCTCTCCTTCATTTGCTAGTCTTTCCTTTTAGTCTTTTCTTAGTCCTTTTAGCTTGTTAGTCCCATGGCTTTTGAAAGCTTTGGAGAGCTTTGTTGTACTTTGTACTTTTGAAGAAATTGAATAAAGCTTTGATGTTCTCAACATGGAAGGAGATGTGAAGTAGATGTCATGGAGCATATTAGGATGTAAGTAGAGTAGATTTCGTTTTGTAAATATTGCTTTGTAGAATGTAAGGTAGATTAGATTTTCATTCATGCAATTTCAATTCATGCAAGTGTGTTTAATTTTACTTTGATTTCATGACTAGTGGCATGTGTGATCATCTTGTCTATGTTGCTGACCTTTATTTTTCTGTAGTTTGATTTTCATTAGTATCATTTCTTTAACTTGCACTTCACTTTTTGCTCTTAGATATCAAGTTGTTCATCTATTGATGGTTCTTTTTCCATAATCAAATAACTTTATTGGAGCCAAAATATCACTTAGTACAGCTTGGTTTAGTTTGCTTTAAGACTCACATTGCTGACTTGTTCATAACTAGCTGAAAGGTAAAAAGGTTAAGAAAAGGTTAAAGTAGTGTGATTTGTCTCCTTTATGTAGTGTCACTTAGATTTCACATTTCATTTTCATTTTAAATCAGCAACAGAGATACTGGGCCGATGTCATTAGTCCTTTATTTGATGTCTTTATTTTCCTTTAAGCATTTGATTTCATAGGTGGTAGGGGACCCCTGCCTTGTATAGTTGTCACTTTAATTTCTTGTATTTCTTTTTATGATTTTCATGTATATTAATGTACAGTTTGAATTACTGCATTTTATTTTCTTTTTAACATGTATATTATTGTACATAAATTGCTTTCAAGTTGATTGTAGATTAGTGATGCACATAGCCTTTTAATGAACTAATGACGTGATAGAATCATCTTGTCCTTTTGCTGAAGCAGCAAGGATACTGGGTCTCATAGTCATTCTCTCATTATTTGATTATTGCATTTTATTTCGATTGAACTAGTTGCCTTAAACACTTTAGAAAAGCAACAAGAACAAAACCACAAAAACAACATAAACTATAAAACAACGAAGTAAGAGAAAGGTTAACTAAGCACATACAGTGCACCACACTTCATCAGTTTACGATACCCGGATTGGTAATTTATGTAGAGAAATTTAAGACGTTAAATTGACTAGACAGATGGTCCAAGCCTTCTCGGTCAACCTGTGTCAATACTGCTCCTAGCGTTATACATGACACGTCGACATGTACATGAAACTCCTTCTTCCAATCCAGGAAGACTAGTATCGGTGCGGTGACCATTTTTTCTTTCAATATATCCAAGCTCTTCTTACAATCCTCGTTCCAATAGAATGTGATATCCTTCTTCAACAATTTTTCCATAGGCGCGGTGATCTAGGCATAGCCTTTGATAAACTTTTTGTAATATCCCATATGTCCCAGGGTAGCGCACAGCTGCTTCACACTCCTTGGGGCTACCAAGTTCAATATCACCGCTATTTTTGTAGGATCTACCATCAATCCCTGTCTGCAAACCACATGCCCCAACAGGGTTCCAAAAGGAACACAAAACAAACACTTCTTTAGATTGAGTGTGATCTGGTATCTTCGACAGGTATCCAGCATCAGGCACAAGCTTGCTACATGGCATTTTACTAACCCAAACACAGTCTAGTCATCAAAATATACCTCCAGGAACTTATGAATAAATTCCTTGAACGCAACAATGACTACGAGCAAGAAGATCACATGCACATTCTTCAATCCAAACGGCATTACAGTGTACTGAAAACAACCCCACTCAGTCACGAAGGTTGTCTCGCTCATGTCCTCCGACGCGATTTTGATCTGGTGGTAACCAAAGAATCTATCAATGAAGGAATATGATTCCTAACCACCTACATTGTCCAACACTTCATCAATGAACGAAGTCAGGAAAGGATCATGCACACAAGCATCATTCAACTTTTTGAGTTCCATGCATATCTTTATTTCATCCTTTTGCTTCTTTTTCTATACCAGCATTGAGCTTACCCAGTCAGATTCTTCCACAAGCTCAATGATTCCTGCTGCGAGCATCTTGTCTAGCTCTAACCGGACCTTCTCCTTATACTTCGGATTGAGATGGTAAAGTCGTTTCTTAACTGGCTTCGCGTCAGGCTTTAATGTGACCTTCATAACACCCAAGTCCCCGATTATCCCCTTTAGATCCGTAAACTTGGTAGGGAATAAATCATGGTATTCACAGAGCAATTCAATGACCTTATCCACCGTTGCGTCATCCCAGTAGTCTCCAATCTTTGCAAATTTGGGTTCTGCCCCGTACCAATGTTTACTTGTTTTGTTTTCAACGGCGCAGTTATATCAGGGTTCTCAATCTACAGCCCTTTAACCTCGAAGTGACCTTTTGTTTCCGGAATGTTAATCTTTTGTGGATCCTCACCTTCTTCAGCAGTCACGTTATAGCATTCTAGCGCGTTACTTAGCTGAGTAGCCCACTCAGGTTGAATCAGGTCCAATGGATCCTGTGGTATTCGAAAGATAGCTGCTTTCATTTCTTGTAGCACCTCATCAATACAGTCAAACCTGTCTTCAAAACTGAATTTCATTACAAAGCCCTCACATAGAATATCCCATTCACTTGTATCATGGTGGAGCTCTATTTCTACATACCAATTCATCAGGACAACATCTAGGGTGTGGTAGAACAAGTGCACCCATTCAGGTTGGGGCTTTTCTTCATAAGCCTAGGCCCATTTAGCAAAATGCGCACACGGATTATCCTTCCCATCATACTTGTCTGTCATTCGCATCTTAGGCTTCCAAAATCGTGTTCTCATCATCCTCCTACATTCGCGCCAATCACCAAAGCTTCCCTTATGCGTACCCCACGATCTTGCGGGTGTAGCGTATAGTGCCCAGTGCAGCTCCTGGAAATGCTGCTTTTCTGGTACCTCCCTTTCAAATGCATCCAAAAATATATCTACCAAATTTAGGACATCATAAGTAGGCAGATTTCTTACCTCTGAGGACACACAGCGCAGCGATCGGGTTATCATGTTGCAATTCAATGTAGTCACTTCATCTAACCGATTCTACCAGTGTTCTAACTCTTCATCGGAGTCTGAAGTGCAGGAACTCTCACGATCCCAGCTAATTCATCCATCCGTAGTGGGATTCACCCAATATTGATCTCGCACTGTTATCTTATAGATATAGTCCAAATCGTCATCACTCTCATATTTGCGGACTGGTTTAGTATAGCGTGATCCCTCACTAGGATCTAGGGGTACTATTATGCGTAGCGATTTCTTCTCAAAGGTCATCTTCCTCTTCTTTAGGATGATTACCCTGTTCATATTAGTAGCCCAGTCGATTCCCAGGAGTGCGGGATAGGGATTACTGTCATCCACTATCTATATTACTTCAAAGTCAACCAACACGCTCGCACCTTCAATATCCATAGTCACCCCCTACAGCTATCCCATGGGGATGATCTTCTGCTGATTTTCCATCCTTAGCTGAATCGGAGACCATTGCAGCCTGAGTCTCCCCATCCGTTCCCAAGTCTACTTTGGTAGGATGTTCACATCTGACCCCAAGTCAAAAATAACCTAATCCATTTCATATTCTCTTATCTACGCGATATGTCTCATCTCCCATCCCATTCATGTCTTATGATTGCCAATATTTCATACCAGTTCACCCAGCGCAGTTCCAACGCATCTATTGATGAGTTCTAGTAACCCCTTTACAGCCTTACTATCATGCAATAACTTCATACAGGTCTCTAGGAAGGTTGTGAGCATAGAAGGGTCCATATTCTGATCAGGCTTATCCTTGCTTCCTAAGGTGGAGGCCTCAATGAAGCTCTTCTTCACTTCCATGAAGGTTTCACATGCGCGCCCCAAATCGAACTCACCCTCCTTCATCAAAGCTTTGCGAACCCATGTACTATCTTCTAACTGCTTCCCCTTGTCATCTCCTGTCACGATTCCACTTCTGAGAACTATATTTACTTTTGGATCCTCTTCGCACAGCTCAGACCTTATCATCTGTAGGTTCTGAGTTAGCAGAGGTGGTAGCGCCCCTTTTTCATGTATCCTTGCTATCAACGTAGGACAGTCTTCGATTTCATGATCAAATAGCGTGCAATACCTGCACGACGGACGTGTTGGGTTAGTGCAATCGTCGGCATAGTGTCCTAGTCCTCCGCAATTGTAGCAGAGCAACTGTCCTCGACCTCTGCCAGGTCCTCCTCCACCTTGACCTCATCGTGCCATCCCTCTGCTCTGTTCAGAGGGCCACATTTCTGCCTAAACCTTATAGGCAACAGTTTTATCCATCATCAATTCATAACTTATGCAATTATGCTCATCATGCCCTACCGACCTACAAAAGTTGTAGAACAACTGCTGCAATGTCTTACAAACTTCTGCAACAAATGACAGTTATACGTGGCATGTTTTCCTGCTACCTGACATATAGCGCACTGCAATACAGGCCTCACACTTGGTCCCGCTTGAGCTTCCGACCTCAAAGGCATCGATCCTCCTCCTACAATGTAGCTCGTAAAGACAAGGCAATGGTCCTTGTCATGCCCCTTATTCTTGCATTTCAAGCACCATACCTCTCCGCGCACCTCTGGTCGAACTGTCCTATCCTACTTCAAGCCTTTCATCTCAAGGAAAATATTTTTCAACTTCGCACGGATCTGTTGAACCCCAGATTTGGATCTTGCATCGGTGTTTCATGCAGCCTCATTGCGATCTCCAAGGCCTCTGCCTGAGTTTTTATCTTCAGTTGCGACAACGCAACCCTTTAGTGTGGCAGGAGCGAAGCCAAAAACCACTCGCGATGTTGTTCGTCTGTTAGGTTCATGTTAGCTTCGCAAATTGTACACTTCAACCTCTGATCCAGTTCCCAAGGTGTCTAACCTAGTTGCATCATGATTTATTTAAACCCCACAATAGACTGTGCTTTAGACTTATGCGTACTAAATTCTCTATTTAGTGCCATCTAGATGTCTGCCACTCCAGCATTTGGGTTATCATTAGCATACTTAATCTACTAGGTTAGTGTGTGAACTTGCAGAGTACTAACCAATTTCGCCTTCTTCATGTTGTCATCTGTAACACCCTAAGATTCCCATACAGCTTTCACAACGAACTAGAATTGGTCTGGGTCCTCATTCCCCATGCCTTTGAACAAAGGTAGCTTCACTGAATTTGCCATACTGAACTGCGGTGGAGGTGGAGGTGGTACAGGTGAAGTCACAGGTGATGGTGGTGAAGTTGGAGGTGGTGTGGGTGGAGGTGGTATTCACAGGAATCCTTGCCTTATTAACTAAATAGCACTTCACGAAGAAATCTGCGTTATTCCCTCTTCATCACCTTACATAGGTGAAATCAACGAACTATATTCAAGACCCTTTTTTCCTTTGTTCTTGTAAGTTTTTCCACTTCGTGTAGCCCCAAAGATCAAGGTAACTGCATAACCTGTTTTTCGGAGAATAACATTTTAATCCAAATATTCAAAGATTTCATGTACTTACCTTGCAGTCCTTTGAAAAGTTGTCACTCTGTCTCACTGTAGCTGAATGAGGTGTCTACTGCGAACTCAGTCACACACCCTCCTATGACACGATCAAGCCAATGATCGACGGCGTGGGCGATCTTGTCCTCAGATGCTTCCAATTTTTGTACTAGCTCCGAGGTCCAAACAATAGGACCGTCAAGTTTCCACCTTCCTTGGTTATCTGCTAGCTTCATGATCCACTCGTATAGCTCAATCAGAAAGGAGTAGAAAAATATCTCGTGGATCTCTGTATACAGGTACCTATCCAACCACTGTTCTTTTGTCAGTTGCGGGTTTCTGTTCTCCTGTCCCACGAATTCGTGGATCCTCCTATCCAACTAGTCTCTGATCTCCTTCTTAGTTGGATTCCAGTAATACGACATCACACATCTCTTATGTAGATTATGGTCCCGGAAATAGAACCATTTGTTGGCTTGAGGGGGCTTGACCCAGGTTCAACATTAGTTAGCCAAACAAATCCCTACACTACTGGCCCTTTCAACATCAGCCCATGGAGCGCAGACCGAAGTCTCACCCGAGGCAGTATGGGGGTATGCTGGAACCAAGTTTCTGCACCCTAAGATGGTCATGATGTCGTTTATTCCCTTTATTCCTACCTTCACGCAGGTCACTTCACTCTAGGGCTTGCTAGACAAGCCCTCTATTTCATCCTTCATTACCTCTGTGGAAGGGTACGACTGACATTTGTACAACCCTAACCCTTGATCTAGACACTTTCACGCATCTAATATAGCGTATCAAGCAAATTCCTAAACTATTCCAAGCATCTTACTTATCTTAATAGTAACTCACAGTTAGTAGCACGTAAACATATATTATTATAGACATTTTATGTTGTAATCACTCTTTCTGTATTGTATAATAGAGAATTTTTCTCCTATGTGGGAAACGAAGAAGAGTTGCAATTTTGGAGATAATAATTGATACTAATATTGAGTTGTAATTATTCAGATAAGTTAATGTAAAGGTTTTCCGATTAATTTCATTTTTTATCAATTGCTCCATTGATCTAAGTTTCCTTCAAGACTGTTTGACTCTGGTGGTTGGGCTCGCTTTCCGGATGATGCATTGTCTTTCAATATGTATTATTAACTTAGTAAATTTTCTTATCATTTTATTTTAGTTGATTGATTGTATTGTTTCATATAATTCATTTGATTTAGAGCATTAAGAAGTATTTAGTTACACTTGTTTTTTCTTACAAAAATGGCATTTAATTTATGTTAAACTTGTTGTTTCATTAGTTGTTGCTTGTTGTTTCTTTAGTTATGACTTTTACTCTCAATTGTTATTTTTGAAGCATGATTTCCATTTAGATATGCATAGAATTATTTCATGAAAGATTAGAGTAATCTCATTCTTAGTGTTATCACAAAATCAACCCTGAAAGGCTGCTGATCAGGTAGACCTTGAGTAACTATTTCAAACCTACTTTTGGCTGAGGCTTAGCCTCCTCAACCTGAGAGGGCTCTCTCAAAGGATTAAAGATTTTGATAATGAATAAGATGGCTAACTCTATGAAACAAATGAAAAAGTGTAAATGGTTGAAATACAATTAGAAAATATTCATTGGGCTTATGGAGTCAAAATTGTTTCAGTATGACAATACTGTTAGCCTTACATGGAAGTCAGGGCATCTAGAATTCAACATATTGAGAACACATCAGAAACATATAGGACAATATAGTTTATAAATGTATGAAGGAAGTTAGAGCACAATCAGTGATTTCTAAGTAATCACACATTCATACCACTGCAAATACTGAGAAGAGGACAATACAAGACATTCTGAACATTGAATTCCTTCTGATTCCTAAGAAGCAAAGCCAAATACTATATTACTAAAAACAAAGTCTTACACAAAGCACAATATCCCCTTTTCTCTGAAATCTTCCAACCTTTTGTACATTAAATTTTCTCCTATATATAAAGCTCCTTACATAACTGAGATTCCTCCTCCAGCATGAGGGGAATTCGAATTCTTCCTACTATGACACCTATTGACACTTAAAACTAACTATTAAATGTAACTAACTGCTAACTATCAGTTCTAGAAACCTAAAACAATTAGGAGTATAACTCCTCATCATGTTGGTAGTAGCATTTATTACAACCCAAACTCGTTCTCTGACAAATGGCCTTCTTCAGTTTAGCTTTGGTGGAGGTTTGAAACTCCTTGCTGGCCCTTGATGCCTCATCCCTTTACTGTTCCTGGAAATTAGGAAGCTACTCCTGTTTTTCTGCTTTTGGTCTCCACAAGGATCTTCGAAATCCATTATCTCTTTTGTTCTTCTTAATTGCATAAAAATGCATTGGATTATCTTGTCCTCCATACACTGCAGACTTTGCCCATATACACGTGGTAAAACAAAACTTCTTTAATGCTGCCTGAAGCCTCATGAACAATACTAGCTATGAAATAATGATCACTTATATAACATATAGCTTAGAGTTCATAGATGTCCTTCCTTCACTTGATTTGCCTTTGCTGGATGCTTACACTTTGTAAATGCTCCTTTTCAGAAACTCCTCTTCAAAAAGATTTCCTTTTGTCTCTCAAAATTGGTCCACCAAATCATAATATGCAACTACAGCAGTTTCGTAGCACGCTACGAAACTACTATGTAATTTCAAAAACACAGTTTAAGGCCAAAATTCCACTGTCTTGATCTTTCTATTCCTTGAAATGGCTTTTCCATCTGCCATGAAGTTGTTCAAAACTAGAAACATAGACACCATTCTTTAAGGTAAACTTCAAAAGGTAATCTACCAAAATTTAGGACTTAGCCTTACTTGCTATGTGATTTCTCTTAGCTAAGAATGTCCTTCATGCTGGCTTAGTTGTGTCTTCAAATCTTTGATTTGCCTCTTCATAATTCTAATTCCAGCTCTCAGTTTTGCATTGACCTTTCTGATGTATCTTACTTCTTTTATTGCAGGGACTGTCCAGGTATAGTATTGAGCATGACAATTGACCACTTTGGGTATTGAAATCATTTTATCTTCCCATAGGGCCTCCATTTTATTGAAATAAGCTTCCTTTATTGCATGTTTCCTTGAGGTTTTTCTTAGTTTGGAAATTTCAAGATTTGCCAAATTCAATTTCGTCTTCAACTCTTCAAAACTACATTCCTCTTGTTGAGAGATGACTGCCTTACCTCTGTCGTTTTTATGCAATTGTGATGATGTTTTTGATGCAGCCATAGGTCCTTCATGAGATTTTGTTACCTCCCCTGTTTCACTTGCTTTTGGCTGCGCCTCTTGTATCTCTTTTGAATGCCTTGTCACAGGTCTTCTTGGCTTAAAAACAAATTTAGAAACCTGATCATCAAATTTGAGCTTTTTAGAGGTTTTGGCCCTTTTGGTTTTGTCTTTACCTGTTTCTATCAAGTCTGCTCGAACCAGAGGAGATTCTTCAATGTCAATAGCTTGAAGAAAATCATTCAGACTTCCTTTTGAAACTGGGCTTCCCTCAGTAACCATTGTCTTGCCTTTTTCTTTAGCTAACTGGCTCTTGGTTACTCTTCTCTAGACCGTTTCACCTGTAGATTGCTCTTGTACCCCCTCTTTGATCTGAGCTTTCCCTTTTTGTGACAGTTGGGGTGTGTCTTGGATTACTAGTGGTCTTGTGGGCTCCTTTACCTGTTTCCTAGCTTTCAATTTTACGAATCTCCTTGATCTCATTTCTGTACGAAGACTAACTGATGGTGGAGAAATCTTCATAGCCTGAGGGCTTAGGCCAGTTTCATTCTTGAAGCCAGACATAAACACGAACATGGACCATCCCCTATCTATTTTCTGGAGCTCATGCAAAGAGATCAATTTGACTAAGTCGTGATCAAACAACGAGGTCTCACAGGCTTCCTTCTTCGACTAAACCTTGTCACACATTTTGCCTAGGCTACGAAACAAATAGAAAGGCAAATCAAGAGATATCTTTCCAGTGAAATGAAGCAGAAGCTTGAAGTGATAAGAATACACCTGATGATACCTCCCCTCACAGGTGAAGTATCTATGTATGCAGGTAAGTAAACTGGCATATGAATCTTTGACAAAACTCCTGGGCACTGACTTGTTTAAGTCTGAATCAATGAACTCTGGCTTCAAAAATTCCTTGCAGGGAGTCATATTAAACTTGAAATTTTTAAGCCACCTCTCCTGTCCCCTTGGAATTTCAGTGACTGTAGATATAACCTCGGGAGAGATTGGCAATTCAAGCACCCCAACTTTCGAATTCAATCCTGTGAAATTTAAAGCAAATTCTCTGGTGACTTGCATATGGCCTCCTTGAATTTTTTCACAAAACCTCCAATAGCCAACCTGTTTGCAAGCTTTTTCAACTTCATTTTTCTTTAGGATGATATCTAAGCCTTCAGGTTCATTCCTCAGACACCTGCCTGACCTATGATCTCTTCTTTCTGTAGATCCCTCCATGGAATTCCAGCAAAGTGAAGATTTGAAAAATATTGCACTGTCTCAATCTCGATCACTGCCTTGCTTGAAATGGATAAGGAAAGCTACCTCGCTTGATCTTCAAAGAATTCTAATTGAACGCCTGTCAATTTGCTTCTCATGCATGAACCCAAACATAATCATAGCTGTAAATACTTGGCTCTTTTTTGAAACTTGTAACTTGAGCGTACCAAGACACCTAATGAACCTAATGATGAGAATAAGCAGTTTAATGTGATAGGTAATGTGTATGGGCTGACAAATGATGATGTAAGATTAACTTATTCTGATAGATTTGACAGCTAGATGAAATTTGCCACTGATCTGCACGAATCCCCGATTTCGTAGCGCAGCCAGTGCAAATTCTGGGTTTTGCGCTACGAAAACACCTAGACTGGGTTTTGCACTACGAAAACTCCTAGACAGTTTTGTAGTGCATAAGAACCTTGAAACAAGTTTGACAGATGGAATTTATGTGTGATGTGGGACCAATAATAAGCAAGAACAGAGTATTTACCCTATTTGACCATACCAACAAAACTCTATTCAAAATCTCAGACTCTAAAACAACCATGAAAAGACCAGATCAAGACTGACACCAATCTTTGAAATCAAACTAATGCTCAGAATTTTGAAATTTTTCTTAAGTGATAACACTTAGAGTGAATAATCGTAAGTTTCTTTTAATCAGGATCTTAATTCGTTGTCAGATTTAATCATAGCTCCTTCAAGAATGAATTGATTTGATTGGTTATGTAGTGTGTTCTTTAATTCAAGAGTCAATTTCTATTATTGGGTTGGAAAATAGATCATTTTAATGCTATACTTATCTGCTAGTAATCTCTTTCATAAATCTTTCCTATTACCATGAAAGAAAAAGATGAATCCTGAGGTTGATATTAATGTTGATATTTGATTGTTATTTAAAAAAAAAATAGGAACCCAACAATGATGTGGAGATATATTCCAAAAGACACCTCCTAATGCATTTCAATTGAATATATGGTGGTTTGAAAATAGTTCACTTAACTTGGGTAGTTCTATAACATTTGAAGGATACTTTTAAGAAGAACAAATTTCCATTGTAAATGTTGCTATTGGAATTGGTGACCACTTTCCAACCTCTTTTCACTAAAAATGAGTCGTAATATGACTCACTATTAGTATGAAAGTTCGTGGAGTTAAGGACCCTATGGGGAAGTAGATGCCTATTTTGGTAAAAGTTAGAAGATTTAGTTTATTATTATGTGTTGAGAGTACATGTGCTTATTAAGGGGGGCACATCAAAACTAGTGTAGTAACAAATCCAAGAGTATAAGCATTTGGTTCCATAGAACATGATGGTGCACTCTCATGGTTTTGAATGCAAAGTTTGATTAGCTACTCATTTTTTGAAAAGGCATGAATGCTAATGGTGTACCATAGCATGGGTACTTGGACTTGATGGAAGGTGTGGGAGTAGCTAGCTATTTGAAGTGGTTGAAGTTGATTCAATTACAAATGGATGGTGAGTTTGAGTAGCAAATAATCAGTTGAAAAAGACATGGAGTTTTCTTAAAGATGTACAAGGATGGAAAGGAATATAAGTCGAGGAGTTGTAATTGTTTTTGTTTTCCCTTAGAGAATAAAATCACTGTTCCTGAATATCATATCAAATTGGAATGAGCTAGCTTCAACCTTGGAACTTGACATTTTGTAGCTACATTCAAAACAAGTGATGTTGCATGGGTGAAGTGCTCTTTAGGCTAGTGGTATGATCCATATAGGTGTAAGACAATTATGGTGGAAAACAAGTAGTTTATGATTGTAGACTAAATTTATAGTTACCTTAAGGAGATGAAGGTATATTGAAGAAAAAAAAGGAGTACTTCCCAAAGTGATGAAGAAGTAGTGTATAGTTGTAGAATTGGAGATTGGTGAGGTATATAATGTGAGAAATTTTTGATGTGGAAGATTGCAATGAGGAGTTCTTTCTATTGAATCATTCTAAAATTATACTACCTTAACACCCATCATTACATGTTAAGGGGATAAGATTCTGTACGGACCATTGAAAAGTGACATTATTTTCCTGGACTTAACAATATGAGTGTGCTACAACAATCCATGGAACATTTAAGGTGTGATTATATACATTAGTGAAACAAGGCTTGAAGATAGAGAGGGATCAAGAGGCATTGTTGCACTAACAAGGTGAAAAATGAAAAAATCCAATAAATATACGAGGCAAGAGAAGTATTTGGTTAATAAATTACTTTCTTGAGATGACCATGGTTAGAGTTGCATTTCAAGGAAGTCTAATCCCAGTGATTTGAGGTGGGACATAAGGGAATTTAAAGAATTTCAAGTGCATTGAGTGTGATAACATGCAAAATGTTTGGACACTTGGTTTGATCTCATTCCATGAAGATGAAAGACATCATGGAGTTAGAATGATCAAACTATTTAGGGTGTTAGTTGAAGTTTTACACTTCACTTTGAAGAGATAGTTACAACCATCTTGGATTATGTTGGACTATACGATGGAATTTGGTCTACTTACATGGTTGAGGAGTAAAATAACCCAATGAAGTGGGGAAAATAATTAAAGTGTTCACCTATATATAGTATCTATGAGGTGACATATATGACATTGAGGAGAAGGAACCCAATATTTAATATTAAATCAAGCAATGTTGTCCAAGTGAAGATCCAAGGAAGGTAAAGTTGGACTTTGTTTTAAGATAATTTTTGGGTTGGATTCTTTTTTAGTATTGAAGGATAGAATGGGGAGCTATAATAGGGATGTTTTCTTGAGTAATAAGGTGGTTACAAATGAAGTCATGAGTGGCTTAGGAAGGATATGTATAGGACTTGGTGTTTTTTTATATAAGGTATAATGTTCAACAAGTATGGAATAAGACATTTCAAGGTGGACATAACATGATGAATATGTCTCTTAAAGACAAGAATGACTCACTAAGACCTATAGGAGGAAGATTTGTTTATTGGAATGATTTAGAGATGTGGGTTTCAATATCCTTTCATGTTATTTTTGGCTATGCAACTATAACATAACATGGCACTCTTGAGTTGGGGAATATCTGAAGAGGCATAATCTAGTTGCACTAAGCCTAGGCTAACAAAGTCACTAAGACTAAGGTAAGGTAGTCTTGTGTGTCCTAGAGGTGCCAAAATGATTTTTTTTAGGGTGATCTCTAGGTTCATGACATGATCTATATTGGATAATTATATAATTTTTCATCCATATTAATGATTTCAGAGTGGAAAAATTCAAGGAATCATGTTACATGAGTAGCTTTATTGGCAAGACTCAGTTTGAGAATTGGGGTCTAAAACCTTTAGATGTCAGTTTGAGGCCTTAAATTTTTCTCACTAATTCATATCTTGGGGCCTAATATCTAGTAGCCTTTAATTCCAAGATAGGAGGAGATAAAACATATAGATATTCCATAAAAATAATCACAAGAACATTGATAAGAATACAGGAACAAAATATATCATAAAACTATGAAGAGAGAGAGAGAATTGGAGAAGAATGATTCCATTAAAAATAACCATTACATGCAATGAGACCAATTTTTGGAGCTATTATTCCTAACCTTCACTCTCTTCCAATTACCTTCTTATGAGGTGTTTTGTTGATAGATTCAACTTTAACTAGGTTTTACTCCATCAATTACACATTTATAAAATTCTCTTTTACATATAAAATAATAATAATTATTATTATTATTATGACTTATTCATCCAAACTTAGATTATAAGCTCCCATAACATCTAGATCAATCCTCCCCCCTTAAAAAATGATGGTCCCCATCATTCACCAATGTTAAAAAAGAGGGACCTCATTATGTTTAATGTATCATTTTGATTAAAATATGATTTGATTCAATGAAGACAAGGATTTTATGTGGTTAATACATAATCATGTGTTTGTGGATGACCCTTAATGAAGTTGTCAATGGCAAGTTTGGAGAAGGGTTTTGTGTGGTTTACCCATAACCATGGTTTTTTTCCTTTCGAATCTTTTTAGCAATGGACCTCTCATTGCGACTTTTATTATAACTTTTGTTACAGGTGATGAAATCAAATTCCATCAAAGACCCATTTTAGGCATTTAATATACCTTTGAATTGACATAATATACTTTCTCTATAATTATCTGTGTAGTGAGAAAATAATCCTTGAAACTCAAGGTATGTGGTCGTGTTGCTTTACAAACATGTGTGAATTCAAATGATGATATCTCTAAAACCAAGAAAAAAAATCAAATTCTACAATATTCATATTTGAGGTAACAAAAAATCCTTTAAATTGAGCTATTTTGAGGTAACAAAGTTCTTTGATGATTGTTTCCTTGCATTTCATCCATGATTATGCTTCTATGGTTCATAACACTACAGGGAAGTTGATAAATGGATGATATGAGGTGAACTAAGCTTCTCAATGATGCATACAAATTTTTTTAAGTTATGGAATGGTTGTATAATTTTTCAATAATAGTGAATGTGAGAACGTGAAGTGTAGATGACCACAAAGGATGCCAAGGGTTTGTGGAGCAGCATGGGTTGTTATAGAGGTCATGAAACATATGTGTTGTAGACCAATGGATTTATTGAATCCATAAGGATGATCATATAGTGGTTAATGAAGGTACAAGGGTATAAAACCTTATAATTCTTGTAGACCAAATGTGATACTTACAGTGTATGGCCCAGCAAATGGACTCCAAAGGTGACAAAAGTAGGTTGGATTTTTCCATATAAGTTTGAAACTGAAAGATTCTTCAAATTCTAGTTCTGATGGAATGGTAACCTAGATCTAATAACAATAATTTAGATCTTGGGAGCTAAGATCCAGAAGGATTGAATGCTAAGAGAGAGAGAGAGAGAGAATTGGAGAAGAAGGATTCCATTATGAAGAACCATTACATACAATAAGGCCCCCTCCTTCCCAACCTTCACTCTCTCCCTATTGTCTTTTTTTAAGGATTCTTGTTAATGGAATCAACTTTATTTAGGTTTTACTCCACTAATTACATATCTATGTTCTCGTTTACATAAAAAACTGACTTTTTAACTTATACTTCCAAACTTAGACTGTAACCCCCAGTATTTGGATCACTCACTTCATCATGGGATTCTGTGACAATTTTCTACACTCATACCTTTCCAAAAATGCAAGAATCATGTCAATCAAAGTTTAGATACAAAATTTATGCCTCCTAGAATTCGACGTATTGTGATTGACCATTGTAATTCAAGAGGATGCCCTTTGAACCCATGATACTCAGGGAAAATGGGCTAGGCATGTGTGGACTAAGAATAATAATCTAGAAGGGTTAATTTATAACTCATGTTGAAGGTTGAATGGGTTAAATCTAATCCCTAATTAGCTATCAAGTTGTGATATAACTGGACCACTATGAGGAAAACGAGTTCCATTTTATTTTCTTGCATTTTGTTATATACTATAGTAGAGTAGTTAAGTGTGTATCAATATATAGCATAATAGAGGGAATTTATGTTATGTAGTATTCCATGCACCATAGTTCTCAAGAAACTCCATAAGAGTGTCGTATCCTTGTATTTGCGCAATTTTCATTCGTGAAAAAAGAGAACATAGTAGCCTTACCTTCTATCTATGTTTTCTTTTGTAAGGGTTTACTAGAGAATAACTTGGTGTTCATAGTGGTTTGTAAGTGATTATATTTTCTTGTTATGTATTTTTCGCATACAATATATTGCTTGAATAAACATAAAAAATAATAATAATAAAATATGGAATCTAAAAGGAATTAACCCTTCATACTTTATATTTCAGTTTATTTTCATAGATCTGTTGTTAAAATTATCTAGTGGAAAATCCATAACAATTTTAAAATGATATCGGTATCAGAGTAGCTTTATTAAGCTATTTTGTGGGAAATTGTAAGGGATGAGTTCACTTTAAGTAAAAATTCATAAAATCTCAGCCATGGTCAATGAATCGATTTATGGTAACCCTTTATGTCTGGAAAAGGATAGGTTTACATGACTAGAAGAAAAAATCATTCACAATATCTCTTGAATATGGAAGACTTGAAGGTGACTATCAAACCATATCAAGGTGAGATAGATTATTTGAAGTTAAATCATTGGTTGCAGTAGTTAGAGGTATATTTTAGTGTTCACCATATAGAGGACGAGCAAAAAAAATCATTTTCTCAGTTGAAATTAGGGTCCATGCCCTAACCTATTGGGAAATCCACATGGAAATCATTATGCTAGAGGGGGATCCTCCAATAACTAAGTGGGAGGATTTTAAAAATCTCATAAAGTCACAATTCTACGATATTGTTTATGTATAGGACCAATGGATCTGATGTCATTAATTCATGCACAAATATGGGAAGGGTCTACAAACATACACCATATAATTAAATAAAATGGATATCTCCCAAGAACACACATGTACTCCTATCAAGTATATGTGGTCTCTACATAACCATCTGAAAAAATGAGTGATGTTATTTAGACCCAAAATGATGGGTTAGGCTTGTGTATAGGCATAATGTCTGGAAGGCCAAAAGAAAGGGAAATTAAATGGTTAAAAGCAAAAGGAACATCATAAAAAAATTTAGTAGGGGAAGAAGAAGTGGAAAGGGGGAAAGGACAAGAATATTGCAACCACAACACAACAATTCAAAGATCCTAGCAACCACTGCATCATTGATGGTTAAATAGAGGAGAAGTGTTGGAAATTGCATCCATAGCTCAACCCAAGGAACCAAAATAAGGACATGAAGAAGAAAAATATCATAGTCATATATTCAATAAATTAGGTGAAAAGTAGCTCATACATGGATGAGAATATTTTCTTCACATTAGTGCATAAATATGTCAATTGAGTATTGATGCAGGAGCATCAACCCATCCTCTGAAAAATCAGCAAGAACCACTTCTAGAAGGAAAAAATAAGAAAAGGTGCATCAAAAGGTAAGAGATTTGTTAAAAAGCTTGAAAAAACAGATCCATGAGGGATCTTAGAAATTTGTCAAGATATATGTTAAAAATTCCATGTTGAGAGATTTGTGGAGATTAAGTTAATTTTAAAGCCTAGCTTATGTGATTATGTTAATGTGCATGGTGATTTAATGCATTTATGGCTTGATGCATAGATCCTTTGACTTTGTTTGATGAATTAACATTACATGTAGACCACAAGGTTCATCATAATTTTTGTAGTGGAAGAAAGGATGAGCTGAGTTTGTGGGTTCCTAACCCACAAGTCCCAAGATTGAGCTCGTAAAAATATTGAAAATGAAGAGACCCAAAATTCATTTTCATCAAGTGGTATCACATTGTAGAAGATCCCTGTGTGTAGTGTGGAGGAGAAGTAGCGGAAGAAGGTACAATTTGATTGAAGATCTAGTAAGAGATTTTTTTTCTCTATGCAGGTGATAACAGAGGAAGGTGAGAAGATTTACAGCAGCCTAGAGCAGGGAGTTCTCAATTGGTTCTAGAGGAAAGAGCCAGTGAGATACCAAGAGCCCAAATGTTATCACCAAAAACTTGATCATCTAGCCTAATTTACTAGATGGATCGAAGCACGCCATGTAAATCCAATTTTACCATAGTAAAATTGCTTTCACTGTGAGAAATTACTTAATAAACCACATTTGTTAAGTAATTTATAATTAAACCCATGAAGAATAATTAAATAAATCACTATTTATTTAATTATCTTCTAGGAATAATTAATTAAACCATCGTTTAATTAATATTCCTTGTCATATTTGACCCAGTTATGAAAAATAAATAGTAATCATTAATTATCTTATTTTTCTCTAAGAATAATTAATTAATCACTAATTAATTATTATTCTTTTTCAAGTTTGACTAAATCCCTTAGAAATAATTAAATAAATCATTATTTGTTATTATTCCTTAACCAATTTCTTGAGATGATAAATAAATCATTTATTTATTTATTATTTCTAAATAAAAGTTAAAATACTTTTTCCCTCCTAACTACATAAAATAAAATATTCCAAGTGGTTATTCCAAGAATGGGGTTAATAATATTTTATTATTGCTCATTATTCGAGGATAACTCAATATTTTGTTATAAATAGAAGGGTTTTCCATTCGTTATTCATTTTTTATTATTTTCATTGTTGCACTCACTATTGTAACTCTAATTATTTTCATTGTCGCACACCACTTATCTTCCATTTAAGTTCCCATTGAGCTCAAACATTTCATTTGTTGGGTTTAAACATTATAAAGGAGAGAGACTCTATCAAAAACTGAAGACGTTTGAGGATAGCCAAGAACCCATCCCATAGAGGGGGACTGTTGGTAACATTTATTTGTTCCCTTCACAGGTGTTATAATAAAATCTATTTTTTGTATATCTGGTTTCCATTGGATGATTGCAGTTATTACTATTTCATTTTGTTGTTTAACTATGATGTTTGGTGGGTTTTGTTTCTATTAGTTGTTGCAAATCTACAATGTTTAGCAACCATTTATATTGTTGAAGTTTTTTGTCATCCACAGTCTTAAGTGGGTTCTTTTCATACATCTTTGAGAAGAATTCACTACAACACCAAACTCAAGAGAAAGTCTGGTGAGGCATCGTGTAACAACATGGAGACTTGTTACTGTAGAGGCGTGTTGCAGCTCACGAGTTGAAGTTGTTACAAGAAGACTAGAAATCATATGACTAGGAGGCCATAAATTTTTTGTACCTTGGGAGTCTGATGCATGAGCATTGGCCCATCCTCTAAAAAATCAGCAAGAACCACTTCTAGAAGGAAAAAATGAGAAAAAGTGCATCAAAAGGCAAGGGATTTGTTAAAAATCTTGAAAAATCAGATCCATGAGGTATCTTAGAAATTTGTTAATAGCTCTATGAACACATCCATGTTGAGACCTTTGTGCAGAGGATCATGTTGAGAAATTTATAGAGAAGACCATGGATCTTGAAAAGATCCACAATATTGTAATTTCTTCTATAAATTGTAGCTTTTGGGCATTGAAAAGAGGCAATCAATTGGATGAATATTATACCCACTGAGGCACCATGTAATATCATAGCAATTAAGTTAATTTTAATGCCTATTTTATGTGATTATGTTAATGTGCATGGTGATTTAATTTATTTATGGCTTGATGCACATATATTCTAACTTTTTTTATTAATAAACATTACATGTAGACCACAAGGTTGATAAGTTTTTGCAATGGAAGCGAGGATGAGATGAGTTTTTGGTTTCATAACCCATATGTCCCAAGATCAAACCAATAAAAATATTGAAAACAAAGAGACCCCAAAATTCGTTTTCATCAAGTATTCTTCATCAACAAGAGGAGGAGATTACCAAACTCTGCCACATAAAAATACAGGTCAAGAAGAAAAATATTGGTGATATGCTCGACTCAAGTTCATAAGAGAATCTCATTGGAATATAGCTAGACAACAAAATAGGACTGGATATTTGAGATAATCCTATCCCATATCCATTGGGATGGATAGATAAGGATGCAAAAAGCAAGGTAACAAAATAGTGTAAAATGAATTTTTTTGCCTGTGTTGATTATATTGATGAAGTAGAATTGGATGTAGTCCCACTAGATTTTTGTGGAGTTGTGTTCGGGAATCCCCATATGTACATGTGGGATGTAATATTCATGCCAAGAGCCAAAAACACGCCCTATCAAGGAAGAAAAATACTTCATCATCAACATGCATAAGGGAAATTCAAGTACTTCATAGTAAGCGCCAACCGAGATAACAAATTGATGAGTTCTAGAAAGAACTATGTTTTATTATTCTTAAGAGAAAATCAATTTGTAGAAGAGTTAATTAGAGAAAACTTATCCCTCGAGGAGTCTATTAAGGAACAAAGACAATGACTGGAAGAGTTTCTACATTTTTATAAGGGAGTGTTCTAATATTTTAAAGGGCTACCACACAAGAGGGAAGTGGAGCATGAGATCCAATTATTGCCAATATCTCCATTTCCAAACATTTGGTTGCATATATAATCTAATATAGAAGCAAATGAGATGAAGAAGTAGTCGTAGCAGCTTTTGGAGTAGAGTGCTACTAAACAAGTACCTTACCATGTGGGTAACCCATCATAATTGTGCCAAAGAAGGATGGGATTTGGAAAATGTGCATACATTAGAGGGTGTTAAACAAAAATTTTCTCAATAGAAGGTACTCCCTAGCCATGATAGCTGATATGTTGAATTATTTGTTGCAAGCCAAAAACTTCACCAAGATATAATTAAAGTCAGTATATCACCAAGTTCAAGGCAAAGAAGAAGATACCTAAAAGACATCCTTCAAAACTAGACAAGGTTTGTATGAGTGGTTAGTCATGCCGTTTGGTTTATGAAATGCACCAACTTTGTTCATGAAATTAATAAATTATATATTGTTCCCATATCTATAATCATCTATTATTGTTTATTTGGATGATATACTAGAATACAATGCTATATGGGAGGAGCACATCTCCCATTTGACGCAAGTGCTAGATACTTTGAAGAAGCACTAGATATTAGTAAATCTCAATAAATGTGAGATTGTATAACATTTTTTGGTGTATTTACACTATGTGATTGGTGAAGGGGAACTCAATATGTATCTTACCAAGATGGTGGTCATCATGGTTGGTGCATTCCCATGCTTCCAAGGTTAGAGTTTCATTGGAACAATATAGTACCTAAGGAAATTCATAGCCTCAATTTTAGCAGTAGCAACACCACCCAATGCCATAACAGTGGGTGCCAAGAGTTTCTAGTGGAGGAAGAGTTAGCAGAAGGCCTTTGAAGAGTTGAAGAAGAAAATAAATCAAGCACTCTTTCATTACCAAACTTTTAATAGACCTTCTAAGTGGAGACAAATGTGAGTGGGCATGTCATGGGAGTGGACTTAACAAAGCGAAGAATGCTTGTATGCTACCATTTTGAAGTGTTCCGAGGGGTGGTTCTCAATTACCCTACCTATGATAAGGATATTTATGCCCTAGTATAGGCTATGAAAAAGTGGAAACATTATCTAATGGGAAAGGATAATGTAATCCACACAAATCACCATCCATTACAATACTTGTGGGCCCAAAGTAAGTTACAACATACTAGGAATTACAAGTGGATGGGACTTTTACAATAATTTCATTTACTGATCAAGGAATAGAAGGGTAGCAGAAACAACTTCGAAAACATGATTTTAAGCCCATTCGAATTAAATTTCGTATATTTGGTAACTTTGATGCACATGGAGCCTCTCACAGATGATGCATATAAAGATACATATATAGAGGATGACGACTTCAGGGAGGTGTATAAACAACTATGGGACTAGATTCATGTGGACAGTGGTGTTAGCACAATTGACGATCATCTACATAATGGTTTACTCTAAAAGAAAGGAAATCTATGTGTTCTTAAAGGTGAGAGACTATATATGTTTAGATAGGTTCACACCTCTAAGGTTGTGAGCCATTTTAGTGTTGGGAAGGCAATTGAAAATTTGTAGAGATATGTGTACTTGCCTAGTATGAAAGAAGATGTAGCTACGTTCAATAGAGGATGTATATTTTGTTGTACCAATAAGACTAGTCATAGGAAGGAGGGTTTATACCATCCCTTACATGTACCCACTCATCCTCGGGAAATAATTTCCATGGACTTTGTGGGAGGTTTACCAACAACCAAGAAGGGACATGACTAGATTTTCATGGTATTTTATAGGTTCTTAAAGATGTGGGGGAAAGAAGTGAAAAACATGTTCTTAGAACATGTTTGGGTGCATTTGGGATACCAAGGAGCATCGTTTCAAAGAGAGACACAAGAATTATTAGCGTGTTTCGGACTACATTGTGGGAGAAGATGGACACAAAATTGAATAGGTCTATCATGGTTTTCCATCCATAAAGAGATGGGAATATAAAAGTAGTTAATAGGACTTTGGTACACCTTTTGAGGGCTTATAATCAAAAGCATCTAAAGATCTGCGATGAAAATATGGTCTACATACAACACTTCTACAATAGAGTAGCCCACATTTTAATAGGTAAGTCACCATTTGAGACATTTTTGGGATAATTTCCTCCTTCAACTGTATATGTTGTTATGGGCAACAATGAAGAGTGAGGGAGGATCTCATAGGGGAGAATTTAAGAGTTGAAAATTTTGTTGAGAATATCAAGCAAATCTATTTACAAGTATAGGAGGCACTGAAAACGTTATAAGAAAAATATAAGGCCATGCATGATAAATACAAGATAGAGATTTCATGCAAAGTGGGAGACATAATATGGTTATAGTTGAACAACGAGAGGCTTCAGGGTCCAAGTAATAAAATCAAGGCTCTGTGACATAATTCTTTTGAGATAATGAAAAATGCAGGAGATAATTCCCATAGACTTAGTCTACCTCCACATATGTAGATTTACTCAGTGGTGAATGTGGAAAATATGAAACTCTATGAGCCCTTCATGTTGGATTAGGAAGACTTGAAGCATGTCTTACCTTCCATAGAGGATTTAGCACTAGATGCTCAAGAAGAGTTGACATAGGATACAATTTTGTAAAATAGCTCTATAACTACAAGAAAACTATAACATGACCTTTGGTAGAATGGGTTAAATGGAAAAAATTTAGGAAAGGTTTAACGATAATCAAGGGAGAAGGTGGGGGGGAATTTCCTCACCTCATTCAATACTATATTTTGGTGAAGTATCCTTCCAAAATGGGGAGATATGATCCACATTGTATTACTATAATTTTTCATCCATCTTGATTCTTTCACAGTGGAAAAATTGAAGGAATCAACTTATAGGAACAGTTTTATCGGTTAGACCCAGTTTGGAGAATTAAGGTCTGAAAGCTTATGGGCCTAGTTTATGGCCTAAAACAATGTTTTTCCAAGGTAAATATTTATGTTTTATGTTTAGGATCCCATATTATTATTATTCAATTGAATACATTTCCAACTATATGATGGGCCTTAGTATTACAACAAGAATACTAAAAATCTCGAGGTCTCAACTTTAATTATCAACCAAGGGTTCATACAAAATTAAGAGGTATCAGTGTTATATGTACAATAGGAAATATATTCCACTTAGGTTGATCTGATGCATCTGAAGAGAATTAAAAATATACATATACCACTAAGCTACAGGAAAATCTTAGAAAATTCAATGAACAGTAAATAGATCCATTCTAACTTGCAAGAAAGGAAACAACTAAAAGGAGTTATATTTTAATGTAGAAAAGTAAACGACAAAAGGTAAACCCTAATCTAATTGCAAGAAGGTAAATGACAAGAAGTAATTCTACTCTATTTTTCAGAAAGTATATCTATATTATTACAATAAAGTAAATGACTAAAATAAACCTATGTTACTGTAAGATAACAAAGCAAAGATTCATGAATTTTGGAGACAGGTCAATCCTACTCTATGGTGCATGGTAAATCAATTCTATAGCTAAAACAAGACATAAACAACAAACCCTAATTGCATAAAGAAATCTACAACTACTAGGGTAAAGTTCCTAAGGGGTCTTTGAACCTCCAAACTCCATCTCTAGGTTCTAATGAACATCAAAAAATGCTAAGGAATGATAGACAAGCTTTTGGTGAAATTTTGAAGATGTTCTAAGGAAATCTGCGTATTTATACTGGATGACCCTATTTTGTTATAAGAAACATCCAAGAGAAAAGTTCTAGATGTAGTTTAAAGAGTGGAGAAGGTGGAGGAAGGTTGTGGAATGGAAAGTAAGTCATTTCCAAGCCCATGTGTGCCCAATGGATCTTCTCATAGTGTAAAAATTCCTTGTAGATTCAAACTGTTAATTGTAATATGCTAAAAAACTAGACTTAAATCTACTCTAATCATTAGTGGAAACAATTAAACAATCATGAAATCACGAAGCATACAAGATAAAGAATTCAATAAACACATAACACAATGATTTTCTGGGGAAATCCATAGCTAAAAACCCTTGCTATCTATATATTGCATTAGTCAAAAAATATGAGAAAATTACAATGCTTTTCTCAAGCCTGAGCAACCTCTGCACTATCCCTATCTGTCTCACTACATCCTAGACAAGCCTTGGCCAATACTTAGCCAATTTCCTACTTATCCAAGTCCCTATTTCCTTGCATTGTTCCTCAAGGAATTAGCCCCTATTTAATTGGGAAATTCCTCAATTATGAATTGCGCAATCCTCATAGGCCTCCCTCTGACTGCATGCACCATCTATACAATTCAGATGATTATACAACTAATAGTACAATGTCCCTCAACTCTAATTCCAATTGGGTCTTTCTCTAATTTGACATGCATGATAGAATTAAGAGTGATTCTTCAGTTTACTGGTTGATCAATGCATGCAACACCACAATGTACTTCAGGAAACACCACACTACACTTCAAGCATCACCACATTGTGCTTCAGGCAGCACCACACTCGACTACAGGCAGCACCACACTCGACTGCAGGCAACACCCCACTCGAGATCAGGCAACACCACACTATTAGACCTCCCAATATTTCCTCCATCAGTTAGAACTAGTTTAACTGAATTTAACACAGTTAGACTTAATTAATTAATTGCAACTCAAAATAAACTCAGCCAGAGCTCCTAGTTGTAGGAGAAACTCTACATGACTCTAGTTATACCCTCAACTCTAATTAACTAAGCCAACAAAGTCAAATTAACTTAGTTAACTAATAAAAGTTGTCATGAGATGTGGAATTACAATTTTACTCCCAATTTAATTCAAGGTCAAAATAAATTAGTATTTTCTTGTTGAATTTTCAACACATACAAGGGACAGGAAAAACTAGGGGTTTCCTATAGCTCAATTACGCATAATTTAGCTTGTTGGTAGTTTGCAGAGATGTAAAATAGTGGGTGAAAAGACGATGTTGTGAGTGAAATAAATTCATAAAAAAAACACTAACTTTCCCTATGAAACAATACCATCTATCTAAAATCAAATTGCATGGTTAGCTAATAAAATAAAGAAGCATAAACAATTGATAAACTACTAATTGGAGGAAATAAAACAACCATGGAAAAGATGAGTTGAATTTGAAATAAATACTACTTCCACATGAAAGAAAATATTATTTGTTTATTAGGTCAAGGTACATAAACAAACTCAGAAAATATCTTACTCATAAACCCTGCAAAGACAATATTCTAGAGATGAGATTTTGCAAAAAATCATAATTAAACTAAATGCATGGAAATAAATTGTACAAGAATGGTGCTTGAGCACCTAGGTTGGGCCCTAACCCAAGGAGGTTGAGATCCCTTAGAAGAAGGTTAAGCTGAGAATAAAAGAGTGATTTTTGTTAATCCTCAAAAGTTCTCATATATGAAACTTGACAAACTAAAATAATGGGCAAGAGCCTTTCTCTAATATTGACTATCTTCCACTAGAGTTTTTGAATCTCTACTGGGTTACTAAGGCCCCCATATTTATACAAAAAGTGCTTGAGAGGAAGCCTCCTTGAAGGGAGGACTACTTCCTTCCAAAATCTCTAAAAGTTTGGATCTAGTTCCTTGGTGTCTTTGTAGCTATAGGGAGATAGTAAATGTCCTTGGTCCAACTGAGTTGTGATTAGCCTTCAATAGGAAATAAGCCCCATACTCTTATCTTGCTAGATTAATGTGTTATTTGCATAAGATATCCTCAATGTCCTTCATATTAAATGTGTTAATAACACGAGATTTAATAATTATCTCTCAACCCTCCCAAGAACATATTAAATTTGAAAAAGAAATTATCAAATGCAGAAGGAAAGGTCAAATATGATTAAGGATGGTTATATGGGCCTTAAATTATACCTATTTGGGAGGCCCATCAATATGTAAGAATCACATAAATCTAAGTTAGGATGAAAAAGTTACGCCTCCCAGAAATTGACCTATTATTATTGACCACCATAATTTGAGAGGATGTTATGTCAAGCCCCATTACACATGGAAAAGGGGTTATTCACATGAGGATTATGGAGAAGGCACTGTAAGGATTGAGGTGTAACTCATATTGAGGATTCAATGGTTCAAATTTAACCCCTAGTTGGCTATCAAGCTATCATACAACATGGCCGCTAGGAGGAAAATGGGTTCCATTCTTTGCTTGCATTTTGTTCCATAATAGAGTAGAGTAGTTAAGCCTATATATAGAGAGAAAATTACAGAGAGGTTTTGTATTTTGTAGAAACCCATGGGAAACAAGTCTCAGGAAACTTCAGAGAGAGTTACTTCTCCTTTGTATTTGCATCATTTCCATTCCAGACAAAAGAAAGTTGAGAAACCTCACCTTCCAGCTATTTTTTCTCTTGTAAGGGTTTACCATAGCATATATTGGTGTTTGTAGTGGTTTGTGAGTGATTGTATTTACCTATTCTATGTTTTCTACATATTATCTATTGTGTGCATAAACAACATAAACAGTAATAAAAAAATTTAGAATCTAAAAAGGAATTAACCCTTCATAGTTTATATTTTAGTTTATTTTCATAGGATTTTTATGATGATTGTCAGAATATCCATAGAAGTTTAGAAATCATGAAATAATGTATTTTTCCACTAAATATTATTTATAACTTGTTACAAGAATCCTACCATAATGTGTTCAAATGTTGTAGATGTAACAAATGGAGCTAATAATGTTATAATGAAGACATATCTAAATGTAAGTTATACAATGGAAGACATGGATGGTTCACTTAAGCACATTGAGGATGATGATTATTCAATTTGGGAAATTTCTAAGAAATAGGGCATTCCAAGCAACACTCTCACATATTAGTTTCAAGGGCCTACTATCATAACAAGAAAAGAGCCACCAACCATATTGATATAGGAGCTTGAAATTGTGTAGTGGTGCAATGTTATGAATGAACTTAGCAATGGTACTGAAATGATTTAATTAAAGTCATATGTGACCCACATATTTCAAACTAGTCCTAAATGATATAGCGATGTGTTGGATGTAAAACCATGGTGCAATATATTTAAGAAAAAGCATATAGATTTGACAATAAGGAATGTTCATTTTTATCCGATTTATTTGTAAGCACAAGAAATATCACACTTCCACATGTCGATGATCACAATCTACTCATTTATGTTGATGATCACAATATACTAATTTAAAGAATCAGTAGATCCTTGATAAATTATTCTCTGCATGGGATGTCCAATTACTTATCTGAAACTTAAAACATGGGTTTATTTTAGTCTTAATACATTGGAATATGAATAATAGGAAACATGAGTGTTTAATTTTTACTTATGGTATGGCACATTAGAAAAAATGTGTTATGACTAAACATGACATCCCATAAAGAACTCTATACTCCCAATATTAGTAGAATGAAGGATTTTATGACCTTTTGTTTACATGGTTCAATATTGAAAAAATGATAAGTGTACACTTAAAACATTATATAAGGTTATGTTAGTAAAAAAATTATTCTTAACATTTAACTTCTTATTATCTTTCTATTAAAAGCTATGGGATATGCAACTCTACTTGATCACCAAATGATGTATTTTAACTATTTGGGAAGTGGACTCTCCATTTCTTTCCAAAACAACATACAAAATTGAGTGTCTAAAAGGCATTACATAAATATGTAATGTAATCCCCTAGCCCAAAGGCATATTGGTTAGATTTACTAATAGAATGATATCATTTTCAAAACAAGCTCTTATTTCTAATATATGGAGAACAACTTTCTACTATTAGAAATTCAGTTGAATAAGTAATTCTTGAAGAAATTAGTATAGAGGCACAACCTTCCAAAAAAGAAATTGTAGGCCAAGATCATAAAGCTTAAAGAAGTGTTAAAAATCAATAAGAGACAGAAAGCAAAGGGAGCCCAAATTTGAGCGATCTACCATCACTAAATGTTGATAGAATATCATCCAAGTAATTCAATAGGGTCATATCTACTAAGCATAACCTAATTGTCTATCATTCAAACTAATGGGAAAATTATTGGAGAGACAAAAATGTCTCATAAAAATATTGACCACTATAAAATTGGAATTTGTATTCCAGGCCTTTGAGATGTCTATTGAGCATAAGAAAGCAACACAAATGCTCAAAATTGTATAATGGTAAGGAACAAAATACAACACAAAATAAATAAAACTATTTTACTGAGTGAAGATGGCTAAAAACTATTAAGTTGACCTTTTATCAATGACTCAATTGAAAAAAAGGAAATTGAAAAATGAGTTATTGAATGGAAACACACCAGAAGACTTCGAGGTAGAAAAATCATTAGAAAAAGACACACTTACAAGTAAAATCAATACGTAAAGACACACTTAGCCATGTCTTTATTACCTAACAACTGAATGGAATTTATTCAACCAAGAAAAGTAATCATGTTTGTAGTTGTTTCTTTAGATTCATGATGTCACCATTTAATATATGGTTTTATTTATCCTGAGTTAAAAATAAATTTAATATTTGGATTATGAATCCAATATTAGAAGCTATTAATTCTCTCAAATCTATCTAAATATGTTTGTGATTGTTTCTTTTTTATTAGGAGTCATGTAAGATCCATTCATACCACACATAAAATCAAATTATTTAGAAAATTAAGTCTTTTCTATGGTTTAATGTCGAGGGAAATAGATCTCCATCATGTGTAAAGGAAGGAAGGCTTCATACATGGCCAAGGATTTTGGGGATCAGGAAGGTTTCATACATGGCCAAGGATTTTGGGGATCTTAGTGCCTTTGAAGGCTTGATGTTAATCTTCAAATATAAACACTATTCTAGATGAATTATATTGGATTTGAGCAACATAACAAGTGTGGGAAATTCATAGAATTTCATGAATTTCTAGTCATACCAATGCTCATAAAAATTCAAGGCCCATTTTCACTTCATATTATTGGAAATATGTAGGAGGATTACAAACCATTTCTCAAATATAATTCGGAGTAATTTTTTAAGATCCTTAATCCCCATGTTAAGGCCATAAAATGCATTAATTATAATTTTAATGGTTATAGTTAAGTTGAATTAGTGGTAGATGACATCATGCTCAATTTATCTCATATTCGTAATAAAGGAGATGAATTTGTATAGGCATATTATCTTGTGCATTGGATTCATTGTAAAGGAGGTTTCCCCTCTAAAGTAGATTGTAATTAATTTACTTCTTATCATTCTCAAGGCATGGATTTCTTATTATTTATATTTTTGTACTATTTTTGGATTCAGTTCATAAAATTTGGTATCATAGCATATGGCCCTATGATTTTTCTCCTTTAAATAAGATATCTTGGAATTTTTGCAATAACTTTTTTCTATAAATTTTTAGTTAGAAAATTGTTTAGGAGACTAAGGAGAAATATCAAGGTACAGGTGGTTAAAATTTTAGGTTCTAGTCTATTATTCTTTCATAGAAATAGTTTATGGACATTAACGTTTGTGACTAATCCTAAACTAGTTTTAAATGAGTCATCATGGAGTTTTCTCCATAAAAAAGTTTGGTGGAGTTTCAAACAAATGTTAATGAGATTTGGCAAGACACGTGGAAATTTTATCAATTTTGAATTGTTATGTTATGACGTATATCTTATGGAAGTTAGGGTTTTTCACTAGTCTTGAAATTAGTCTCCAATGAGTCATTTGAGAAATTATGCTATAATTTTTTTCGATCAAGTTTCAAACTATGAAATTTTTAAGAGTTAGGAAGAAATACGAACGTACTACATGCCAAAATTTTATACATTGAAGGGCCAAAATCTCGCATACATGCATACATACATATGTATGTATGTATATAGTTATGTATATTCATGTATTGGCAAGTCTATCAACACCTCAAACCATTAAGGTTGATAGAGTGCCTCAATTCTCTTTTTATATCTAGTGAGAAGTTTTCAAGTTTCATGTATTAATGAGGGAAGGCTTGAGAAGGAAAACACCATAAAAGTAAACTAAGTATGAGAAAATATAATTTATAAATCCATATGTATTTCTATCCCATTATAAGAGTAGATCTTGTTCTAGGGATTCAATGGTTGAGAAAATTAGGTATAGTTTCTACAAACTATAATGAATTATTCATGAGATTTAAACAGGAAGGTTTTCAATACAAACTGAAAGGGTTGAATTATACACCTTCTCAAGTTATCAACTCTCATAGAATGGAAAATCTCCCATAAAAGTGTAGCAGGGAAGTTGTGGTTAGAATTTATTTTATGGAAGCAAAGCAATAAAATGAAAATACTCTGAAAGAATTAGAATCCACCTTACATGAGAACTATAAGGTGTTTTAATGAATTCCTAAAGAGCTACTTCCATCTAGATATCATGAGCATCAATTTGAAGAAGTACTCCTCCTAATTAAATTCCATATGGATATTCTCATCAACAAAATAAGGTGATTTAGAAAATGATATAAGACCTATGGGATTCAATTATTATTCAACTAAGTAGTAGTTCATTTTTAGCCCCAATATTGATGGTGAGAAAAGAAAGATAATTCGTGGAGGATGCGTCCTGATTATAATTTCCCTGTTCCAAATATTAGTGAGCTATTGTATGAGCTTCATGGAGTGGACTATTTTACAAAGTTTGATCTTAAATTGGGATACCTCCAAATTAGATTAAAAAGATAATAAATTCACAAAAATATTTTAGAGCACATGAAATTGTTATAAATTCTTGGTCATGTCTTTTGAGTTAACTAATGCTCCTACTTTTCAAATCCTTACGAAAAAACATTCAACCCAGTCTTATAAAATTTGTGTTGTTTTTGTTGAAATGTGGTTATCATTGATGTCAACCCAAGCAGCGCCATATGAAGACCCACTTTTGTTGACCAATATTACATGGAAAATCACGATATTTAGAGTCAAGGGAAACTTTGTTGAATACTCTTTGTCATATTAATTCCAACAATATATGGCACATCAGGAGACTCTTCATGGTTTGAGAATTATGAAGAATTAAAGTTTATGCCCCCATCGTGTGATCAAAAACCCCAAAGGAGGTGCTATAAATAAATTTTATTTATTTATTTAAAAATAATAATAATTTAAGAGGCCTAGTGAAATGAAAAAAGGGGTTTTATTATGAATCTTTCTTTGCCTCCAAAATACAATTCAAAATTTAAAATTTGGATCTAAGTATTTTTGTTTCCAAAGAAAATGTTTAAATTTCAATTTCAAAATGTGTCCTCCTTCACGTCCGCTCATAGATGTTGGCATTGTGATACAGGTGTTGTCCTTGATGTCAACTCACTCAAATGACAGATCATAGTGCAGCAGGTCAATAGCAAAGAATTAATGATCAGACTACAAGGAATGAATAAAGAGAAGTATACACTGGTTCACCTTGACAAAGAAGCGTATACACGCAGGTTAATAGACCAAAAGGAGCGTATAACGTACACACACACTTTCACAGAAAGAAAAGCGCGTATATCTTGGGAAACTAAGTTTTTGTCCAAGGTATTTGGTCCATGGTATTTTGATACATGGTATTGGTCCAAGGTATCTGGTTTGAGGTATTGACACTAGGTATTTGGTCCATGGTATTGATCCTAAGTGGTTTTGGTCCATGGTATTGAGAAAGGCCTAAAACTATAAAAGGAGGAGAAGGTCACTAGGCCAAGTGTGCAAGTATTGAATATCTGATGAAGTGTGAGATCTAGTATACAGGTTATCAGCTTATGGTGCTTTGCCTGATCTTAATCGAGGATGAACCTTAGCGGTTGATGAAGGGATAAGATCTATTGATGGATCAGGATCTTAATGCTTGAAATGAATTATCATTATCTGGTTTGGTTATGTATAGTCTAGATCTGAATACTGATGCATGTTTTATTCTACAAATGTTATGATCTGGGTATGACTGAATTCTAAAATAGTTGTGAAGTTTTTAAGTTAGTATTTACAGATCTGTACATGAGTTCGCTTTGGTAAAAGCGCGTATACACACTAGTTCGACTCATCAGAGTAGTGTATACATTATGAAATATGATATCTGAATATGCAGTTGGTTCTTGTGGTTGTTGCAGAGTTCTGGGTTCTGCTCTGTGTTCTGGTGACTGTGTTTTGATGACAGGGCTTCAGTGATTGAGTTGTTGGGTGATTCAGGGATTGATGATTGATTATTTAATGATTGGTTAATGCAATGGTTGTATTGTAGTGGTGATTGATTTTGAGCTTCAATGTTGTTGATGGTTCCAGTATGAAAATTGGATGAAACGTGGCCTTCATATTATGGTGTCGTGATCTAGGAGTACCCAGTCTGAAAATTTATGAAACGTGGTCCCTGGAGGAAGAGAGAAGGTCGCAGCCTTCTGTAGGCCGACACCTACGTACTAGTAAACATATCAGCCAGTACAAGAGCCAAGGGGTTTGAGCTCCCTTCTAGTAGTAGCTGGAAAACAAGTGAAGGTTGGACCCTTCGGTAGGTCGGCGCCTGCATACTAGTAAACAGATCAGTTAGTACAAGAGCTAGGGGGTTATAGCTCCCTTCCAGTAGAAGCTGGAGAACGAGAGAAGGTTGTAGCCTTCTATAGGTGCATTCCTATGTATTGGTATGAGTCTGCGCCAGTATAAGATTGTAAACAGGTTTTTCTTATATTAAAAGAAGACAACAGCATGTGGTTTTTGTCTTGCATTGGGTTTCCACCTTAAATCTTGGTGTTCATGTGTGTTTCTTATGTGTGACGGTCTACTCTATTTTTACTACATCTGGTTACTGTTTATATGGTTAATGAAGTTCTGATGCACTGATTAAAGATCAACATATGATGAATTAAATGAATCATAAGTTTGCTAGATATACGCAAGTTGCCTTAAACACAGTTGCGTGCACATGCGAGTTCCCTTAATTGAAGCAACTTATATAAATCTTATTATGGAAATGAAAAGTTATTTACTTGCTAATACTGACTCACCCACCCCCCCTTCTCAGTATTATTTCCAACAATTGGTATCGGAGCAGGTCCTTTAGAAGAAACTTGATCGCTTGAAGGGAGACCCATTAAAATGAATAATCAAGAGAGCACGGGATCCATCAGACCACCAATCTTTGATGGGAGCAATTTTGTTTACTGGAAAATAAGAACCACAACCTATCTACAATTGCTTGGAATGGATGTTTGGGAAATTATGGAAAAAGAATATACATTTCCAACAGCAATTCCTACAGATACGACAGGTAAAAAGGATTATGAAACCAATGCCAAAGCTATCACTATTTTATTGTGAAGTTTGTCAAAATTAGAGTTTTTCAAGGTCATGCAACTCAAATCAGCCACTGCAATATGGGACAAAATCATTCTGAGCTACAAAGGAGAGTCTCAGGTAAAACATGTTTGTTTACTGGAAAATAAGAATCACAACCTATCTACAATCGCTTGGAACAGATGTTTGGGAAATTATGGAAAAAGAATATACATTTCCAACAGCAATTCCTACAGATACAATAGGTAAAAAGGATTATGAAACCAATGCCAAAGCTATCACTATTTTATTGGGAAGTTTGTCAAAATTAGAATTTGTCAGGGTCATGCAGCTCAAATCAGCGACTGAAATATGAGACAAAATCATTCTGAGCTACGAAGGAGACTCTCAGGTAAAACATGCTAAGCTTCAAACTCTCAGAATTTAGTATGAAACTCTTAAGATGCATAGTGATGAAAACATAGCTAGTTACTTCCTACATATAGATGAGGTTGTCAATTGTATGAAGAATTTGGGTGAAGAAATTAAGGAAGTTGTCTTAGTTGAGAAAATTTTGAGATCCTTGTCTACCATAGAAGAAAAACAGGATCTGCAGAATATCACTATGACGCAACTTCACAGAATCTTAACTGCCTTTGAGATGAGAAAACGAGGACCATCAGATAAGAGAGAAGCCGCATTTAAAGCATCAACAAAGGGAAAAAAAAACTCTATGAATCAGGACACATTTAGAAGAAGAAGATGAGGTAAATTTTGTCAACAAGCTTCAACGGGGTTCTGGAAGGTTCAAAGATAAGCTACCTTTCAAATGTTTTTCTTTGGTAGAGTTGGTCATTATGTTGCTAGATGCCCTCATAACAAAGGAAAGATGTCTAAAGAAGGTAATAGAAGTTATTATACTCATGATGATAGTGATGGCTTGTCCAATAGTGATGAAGATAATCAAGAAATTAACTACTCATGGCATATGAAAATAATGCCTTAGAAAAGGAAGATTTCCTTAGAGAAATCAGTCAACTTAAAAGAAGTTTGGCAGAAAAGGAGACAATCATAAACACAGTGACACATCAACTCACTGAAAAGGACAAACACAATGAAGTATTAGAATGTGAAGTATTAAGAGAAAAGAACTTGAAAAGACAAAGACTCTGAATCTTAGATTTGCTAAAGGATCAGAAACGTTAGAAGGAATCCTCAAAGTTCAGTGTTTACCCATTATAAAGACTGGTCTTGGCTTTCATGAATGTGAATCTAGCTCACAAGGTGAGGTAAGGAACTCCAATGAAAAATTTGAGATGCTCAACGAGGAGATAAAAAGTCAACCCCATCAACAACCAAGGAAAGAAATTATTCAAAGAAAATCATTTACTCCTAACTGTGGAAGTAATAGTCGATTATTTCCTTGAAATAATGATGTTGAATGTTTTATATGTCATAATTTTGGACATGTTTCAGCCAAAGGCAGAAGTAGAATGGTTCAATACCATCACATAGAAAAATAATCACGTTCCAGGTACTTTAAGGGATATTGTTTTGCTTGCAATATGTTTGGTCACAAAGCTAGTGATTGCAATAAAAGGAATATGAAACATGTAAGATGTTATGTGTGTAACAAGTTTAGACATAAAGTAAAGGAATGCAGGAGAAAATTTTGGACACCAAACCATAAGGAGCATACATCAAGACAAAATTATTGTTAGAAAGATGTGGCATAGCTCAGTTTGTAGACATAACAAACCTAGGGGAAGCTGAAAGTGTAAAACTTCAGTATTCCAATGTTCATACGCACCTATTATGAAGAGTAGTTGTGTATATACGCGAGTTAAACGCTGCACAGTCACGTATATGCTATTCTGAGGAAAAAGCAGCAGGACAGACTAAGGAAAATGAGTCTGATATGGTTCAGTCACTTATCTGCTTTTTTTGATGATGGTATGGCACATTTTCAAGGGGATCATATGCTTCTAATAATGTGTTATTGCCTAAATCTACCTCAGGCTGAGAAAGGTAGGTCTAGGGTAACATCAAACCACGCTTAACCTGGTAGCTAGCCCTACCAGGTCGGGAGAGGGCTCTCTCCTTGTCAATCTCAGGAAAATATGGCCAATAAAGCTTGAGATGACTGATATAAAGACTAATTTTAGGCTAGGTATGTGCTCAGAGGAGTTTGATTGAGTTTTATGGTGGTTTGTTGGATCAGATGTGAAAGGCAGTTTTGGGTTTGGGGAATGAACTCAGTTTTGCAGAGGTTTCTATGGGGCGAGGTAGGCAAGTGCTTTAGTACTTTAGATTAGGTGTAATGATGAGTCTTGAGACTGGTGAGGAGTTGGAGAGGGCATGGAAGTGTCATGAATCCTCTTCAAACAGTAGAAAACATGTAAAGCTAAATAAACCCTAAGGTAGAGCACTGCAACATCAATGATTTCCACCTTTATACTTGATTCATTTAGTTAAGCAAAAAAGAGAGAGATAATGGCACACATAAACATATGATAACTTGATTCATAGAGGAGAAAACAATACTAAATCACCTTTCCACAAGAATCCCATAAAATGTTGCAAACCCTGGTCTATTTCCTTGCCAAACTGCAGAGATGATGTACAATAGTGCTCAAAGCATTCACAAGAGTCCAACCTTTACAAATGACTGAAAAAAACACGTGATATAGACCTCAAAACTACCTATGCTATCCATCAAGGGTCGAATCCATGAGAAGAGGGGTGGTTTCAACCATATCTAAACTAGGAATGCAAAAAAAGGCAGTGGAATAGCTTGCCTCTAAAACCTAGGAAACTGATTCATTCAACTCAAAACCAGCTACAACTAATGTATCTACCTTATCAAGTCAATTTTTATCATTTTTACATCATAGTACATCAATTTACATCATGTCATATCATGAATTTGACCATAAGAGAGAAAAATTCAAACTAGAAGAAAACTAGGCGAAAAACAGAGTTTTTGAGCAAAATTGACAAAATTTTGCCTGATGCGCAATGCCATCTGCCTGATGCACAGCGCCTTTTCCAAGCTTAGTTTGAAGGCATTCCCCTTCACCAAATTAGCTCCCAAATGGATTTTTAGAAAGCCCTGTCTGTCTACTTTCTAGGACAAGTGGAATTTTTGGATTTGGTGTCCATTTGCCCCTTCAAAAATCAGTTCTCCCAAGACTGCTTCCTGTGGGTCCAAAAAGTGGTAGAGAGGGCATTTTTGAGGTGTTTTTTTCCCTTTAGGTGACCCAAACCTTCTCCAAAATTCATGAAATTTTCTGGGTTTTAATATTTTTTGATGAGGAATCCAAAAATGTAAGCCATTCCTCAAAATTCCAAACCAGCTCAATGCGCAGTGCCAATGGCGCTGTGCATCAGAGAAAATTTCCGGTGTTTTGTAATTAAAATTTACAAAATGACAAAAATTTCTCCAAAATTCTTCAAAATTGGTAGGAGGAAAGCTTATCAATTACTTTGTTGAGCCAAGGAAGCTTCAGCCAATATTCTAAGTTTATCTTGCTCCTTTTTGGATTTTAAGGCTCTCTTTAGCTTAGCTTTTAAGTTTCTTACCCTTCTCTTGCAAATCTTATTCCGGGCCAAGTAGTGATAAGCCATGTGGTGCAACATCTTTTTCTCCTTATTAGCTTTCTCTTGCAGCTTCTCCAAGTGAATGTTCACCCTCTCTAACCATGATTCCCGGTCAGCATTGATTTCTTGCTTAAGGGATGTCAATTTGCCTTTCCTCCTTTTGGTTGCTTGCTTGCTTTCCCTTATGGTTTGCAGCTCCATGATTGTTTTTTTATCCTCCAATTGCTTGTTTTGTTTCTCAAGGTAGTTAATAATCCACTTAGTGTTGTGGGGAAAAGTATCCGACTCGGATGACCCTATCCCTACTCTAAAGGTGACAGTCTTTAGCAACAACTGAAAGTAAAGCTTTGATGTTTTCCTTTATGAAAGTACAGAGAGAAGGAAGAAGAGATTAACCAACCTGGTGTCTTTCGCTTAGTCGATCCTTATCCTCTCTCTTTGTCTCTTGTTCCCAGCTCTTTGCTCTCTTTGCCGGTCCGGCTACACACAGATCCTGCACAAACAAGAGAGGAAACTACAAGATACAAGTACTCATAACTGATGCATGGATTAGAGTGAATCAAATATACATGTAAATACAATACATCAATGCAATACAAGTATATAGGAGAACATGCAAAACTTTATTGATAGAAGTAACAGGGTTCTGAGAAGGTTACAACCAATGATGGCTCCAATCCAGCAGCACCTCCCCAGCAGCAAGAACTCTCCTCTTCACCTCTAGTAAAACAATCACCCAATAGCTCTAACTGTAAACCAACAACACCTCCTTGCTTTGCACAAAATTCCAGCCTCCTTAGACCTCATAGAAGAGCCCTATATATAGGAGAGAAGAAGAGAGGATGAGTCAGCTTGAGGCTGGCATAGAGCTGACTAGTGTCCTCTCCCTCTTCAGTTAATCTTCAGTTCTTGAGTCCACTTGGAGATCCTTGCTTACACATGGTGATCAAGTACCTCTTACTCATCACAGGGCGAATCTCATGAACCAAGTGTCAGTTTGGAAGCTTCCTGGGCAGTTGACACCTTGCAGAATGACTGTGCCACTTGGCCAATCTCGCCCAGCGCAGGTAGCCTTCATTAGATTTGACTTCCAGCGCAGGTACAAGGAGGAGCAGTTGCATTCCAGCGCAGATGCTCAGTGGAGCAGCTGACATGATCCAAAATTAGCCTGTTTTGAAGTGTTTTCAGGTGGAGAACTGATTGGAAGTGCTATTGTTTGATGACCTTGTTCTTTTAGGGGTAAGAACAACATGTTTAGGGACTGAGGATCCCTGTAATTATTGACATTTCATGCTCCATGCTGCGAGGCACAAAAATGTCTATAACACTTAGCCCTCTCAAGTTTTAGTGATGAGGCATGGATGTCAGCTTCTTTCTCTCTAATGACCTCCTTGAGTCTTGAGTTTTGGGAAATCAAATCAGTATCCTCCTCCTGAATCAAAACAAAATCTCTCTCTTGACCTTCAGAAGGCTCTTCATCATGCAATGGTTGCTTCCCTTTATCCTGTACCTGCTCTGGTGAAGAAGAAGGCAAAGCCCCTTTCACCCCAGGTGAAGATAACATTTACCAGTTGGCCAGTGAAGAAAACAAGACCCCTTCCACCCCAGGTGGAGATAATACTCGTTTGGCAGCTACAAAAAGTCTTCTTGTCCCCTTTTGATAAGTTATAAACACAGAAATGTGAGCCTCTTCAGTTCTACTTTTATACTCTCCTTGTTGCCCGAAAGGTCCACCTTCCTCTTGAGGTTTTGCAAAAATTTGAGGTCCTTTCAAGATCTCATGGGCAATGAAGGTTTCTCATGGCACTCCCAACTGATTGAGCTGATGCACAACAATAATCTTGAGAACAGCAAAGTGATAAAGGCTATTAAGCTGTTGGGGGTATGGTTTCCTCTTTGCAAGCACAGTCATCCTCTCTATATTTTGCAAATGAAGTATGGAATACTCATCATTCTAACCCTAGTAAAATGCATAAGCAATCTGATATGATAAGCATAGAGTCTATAGAACCTTCCTTCACATGTGAAGTATTTGATGATGAGTTTCATTAGTGGAACATACCGATCCTCCAAAAACTTGAAAGGAAACACCCTGCCCAATTTACTGTGATATTTGGCTTTAATGTAGGGTTCATAGTGTTGTTTGCTGATATTTTGTCTTTTGTTCCACCTTTCCCCCACATCTGGCATCCTAGTTGCTTCTGCAATAATGGCTGGTGAAAGAGTAAAATTGATGCCAGCTAGCTGTACCATATTGTCCTCCATGTTGATGACAAATTGCCTAGCTAATTCATGATGATACTTAACCCTCTCAACCGTCTCACAAAACTCAAAGAAAGATTGGTATCTTAAACAAGTGGTGGCAAGAGGACAAGCAAGAAGTTCAACAATGCTAATAGGCTCCTCTCTGATTATTTTCCCACCCTTGTGAGGTCTCCTAGGTTGTACATTCCTGTCTATTGAACTGTCACTTTGTGTTTCTTCTTCATAGCTTGAGTCACTGTTTCTTGCCATAGTGCTTGTCTTAGGAAAATGATGAGATGAAGGTATGGTGGAAAAAGGATGATAAAAGAGGGATGAAAGAGGACACTGGTGATGAGTATGAAGAGATTTTACTCCTGGGAAGTGAATTTAGGGAATGAAGGGAATAGTTTTGGGAAATTAGGGTTTAGTGAGGGATTTAGGGTTTGGTGAGGGAATTAGTTGCTTTAGGGGAGTGAGATATGGGAAAATGGGATAAATGGAGTGTTTTAGGGTAATAAAAGAGTGAAAATGGTTTTAATTATGTTTTTGTGATGATGGAAGGAAATTTGCACTATTAAATGGAAAACAGTGAGGAGAAACTAGGGTTTCAATTTAGACTTGTAAAATTCTTGAAACAAGAGTGAACTCAAATTCAACCTTGGGAGGATGATTACTTACTTGTAGAATGCAAATATAGAAGGGTTATGGCACGATTTGGAATGATTTAGACAAATCTGGACTGATGCGCAGCGTGCTGGGCCCAATGCTCAGTGCCCTCCTGATACGCAACGCCAGTTCAAAATAACACTGTTGTTTTTCCTCTGATGGGCAACACTTGCCTGATGCGTAGCGCACTACCTCTGATGCGCAGCACTAGACCAAGTTGCCTTGAAAATAGGGTTTTGTCTCCTTGGCTCCCAAATCACGATTTTTTCTCTCTAAGAGTACTTTTGCACAATGAAATGATAAAGAGGACCTCCTTCACTTTAAATATGAATGACTTTAAATTTTTACTCATATCAAACCCACTTTTCTAATGTCAAAGTCACTTTTGGTTTTGAACTCTGTTTTTCCATTGAATTGACTTTTCTTAATCATTTGATAAATGATGCATTTGATGCTTTGCTTTTTTAGTCTGCAGTGGCTGGAGTTGGCAAGGTAAGTTAGGGCAGTAGCTCTGAACTTATTACATATAGAAAAAAATTGAAATTACATAAAATTTTGTACATAGAAATAAAAACTCTATTTTTCCCTCAAAACAAAGTTTTGAGGTAAAAACCACTTATTGATCATAGCATCATTGAAAATTTTGATTTTGTGAACTTATTGGACCTCCTCATGTGCCTGCTAACCTTTTATTGAGTATTTTGTTGACCATGGTGACAAACCCTAGACCTAATGAGACCTGAAAACCCTAAAATGACTTCTACAAGTGTAATGATAAAAAATGACTATAAATGACCTGAATTTGTGAAAATAGGCCAGCAGGTAAAAACCATGAGAGAAATTGACAAAGAACCACTACCATCAGATGATTCATGACCTAATGAAGTGCAGCTGATCGAATGAGACACCTATTATGCATGCAAAAAGAGAAATTTTGATCACTGATGGAGGGATGAAGATATCGACACTAACATAATGCATTGTTGGCATTATCTTAGAAGATCTTGGTACAGATCTGCATAATTGGTTTCAGGTGACTCTTTTGAAGATGTACAGGTTGCTGATGTTGATGACAGATGACAGATGGAAATATACAAGTTGCTGATGTTGATGACAGATGCTTATGGTGCATATAATATATGGTGTATGATAGTTGATGACTATCATGGTCTTGTTTAGGTCTTTGGTCTAAATCTCATGTATATCTTTTAAAGACCCATCAATCATATGATTTAATTTACCCCCACTATGCATGGGAAGGATGATGTAATAATTTCTATTTCAGTCATGTACAAACATTTGGTATATCCCCACTTGGTTGGGTGGATGAGTCAAATTTGGTATATCCCCACTTGGTTGGGAGATGGATGTATGAGTCATTGGTGATAGGAAGGTCATTGGTGATGTATGTATAGAGTCATGTTATTCTTTTGAAAAATATTTTTATAGACTATGCATGTACTCAGGGAGAGTATGGACAGCATCAAAGGGAGAGAATATCTTGGTCCGCCCTTTGCCCTTGATGTCAAAAGGGGAGACTGACTTGGTGTGGTTGTTGCCATAACGTCCAAAGGGGGATATTGTTGTCATTATGATACAAGTGTTGTCCTTGATGGCAACTCACTCACATGACAGATCATAGTGCAACACGTCAACAGCAAAGAATTAATGATCAGACTACAAATAATGAATAAAGAGAAGTATACGCAGGTTCACCGTAACAAAGGAGCGTATACACGTGGGTTAACAGACCAAAAGGAGCCTATAACATACACACGCACTTTCACAGAAGGAAAAGAATGTATATCTGTGGAAGCTAAGTTTTGGTCCAAGGTATTTGGTCCATGGTATTGGTCCAAGGTATCTGGTCCAAGGTATTGACCCTAGGTATTTGGTCCAAGGTATTGACCCTAAGTGGTTTTCGTCCATGGTATTGAGAAAGGCCTAAAACTATAAAATGAGGAGAAGATCATTAGGCCAAGTGTGCAAGTATTGAATATCTAATGAAGTGTGAGATCTAGTATACAGGTTATCAGCTTATGGTGCTTTGCCTTATCTGAATCGAGGATGAACCTTAGCAGTTGATGAAGGGATAAGATCTATTGATGGATCAAGATCTTAAGGCTTGAAATGAATTATCATTATCTGGTTTGATTATGTATAGTCTATATCTGAATACTGATGCATGTTTTATTCTGCAAATGTTATGATTTGGATATGACTGAATTCTGAAATAGCTGTGAAGTTTTCAAGTTAGTATTTGCAGATCTGTACACGGGTTCGCTTTGGTAAAAGCGCATATACACGCTGGTTCGACTCATCAAAGTAGCGTATGCATTATGAAATATGATATCTGAATATGCAGTTGGTTCTAGTGGTTGTTGCAGAGTTCTGGGTTCTGCTCTGTGTTCTGGTGACTGTGTTTTGATGACAGGGCTTCAGTGATTTAGTTGTTGGGTGATTCAAGGATTGATGATTGAGTATTTAATGATTGGTTAATGCAATGGTTGTATTGTAGTGGTGATTGATTTTGAGCTTCAATGTTGTTGATGGGTCCAGTATGAAAATTGGATGAAACATGATCTTCATATTATGGTGTTGTGACCCATGGGTATCCAGTCTGAAAATTTATGAAACGTGGTCCCTGGAGGAAGAGAGAAGGTCGTAGCCTTTTGTAGGTTGGCACCTATGTACTGGTAAACATATCGGCTAGTACAAGAGCCAGGGGGTTGGAGCTCCCTTCCAGTAGTAGCTGGAAAACGAGTGAAGGTTGGAGCCTTTAATAGGTCGACGTCTACGTACTAGTAAACAAATTGGCTATTATAAGAGCTAGGGGGTTGTAGCTCCCTTCTAGTAGAAGCTAGAGAACAAGAGAAGGTTGTAGCCTTCTGCAGGTGGGTGCCTGCGTATTGGTATGAGTCTACGCCAGTACAAGATTGTAAACAGGTTTTTCTTATATTAAAAGAAGACAACAGCAGGTGGTTTTTGTCCTGCATTGGGTTTCCACCTTAAATCTTGGTGTTCATGTGTGTTTCTTATGTTTTATGGTCTGTTCTATTTTTACTGCATCTGGTTACTGTTTATATGGTTAATGAAGTTTTGATGCACTGATTAAAGATCAACATATGATGAATTAACTGAATCATAAGTTTGTTGGATATACGCTAGTTTCCTTAAACACAGTTGTGTGCACACGCAAGTTCCCTTAACTGAAGTAGCATATATAAATATGATTATGGAAATGAAAAGGTATTGACTTGCTAATATTGATTCACCCGCCCCCCGCCCCCCACACCCTCTCAGTATTATTTCCAACAATAGAAGCCTCTTTTACCACTATAAAAGAAGACTCCTTCTCTCTGAAAGGTATGAATTCAGACATTGATCTAAAAATGGTTTCTTTTGTGTTTCTGCGGCCGAAGAGTAATCATGAAGTTCTTAAGGTGTAGGTTAGAGATTAATTCAATTAATGGTTTTTTAGATTAGAGTTTTTAGTGGTTCTTTCATTGGGTACTGTTAAGGCCACTCGGCCTTCCAACAGCCTAAAATATTTTGACATCATCATACCCCAAATGCATTTTGTTGAATACCGAGGGTACTTGCTCAATATGGTATTATTTCTTGGGTCTCTTATACTATGAGGCATCCAGAGCCTTGTATCAGCGAAGGAGAAGTGATTAGAGTTTATCTAAAACATATCAAAGGAACGATTTTCAGGGAAATAACGGCACAAAATTCCATTTTGATAAATCTAGGCTACTCGGGTTTACTGGCATGGAGGTTCTATGAAGTTTTAAACCCACTATGGCATGTTTTATTATTTCCTTGGATTTGTTGAGCTACCAAAGGAATTCAACCTCCTTTGAATTGTTTAAGAAAATACTTTTGGGAAACTCAAATGGCAAATTCATTGTGTTTGGGGCCTCTCATGATGCATATATGAAACTATTGAAGTCATATGCAACAAAATTGTAGAAGAACTCATGAGATCATGTGGTATGATCTACTAGTCATTATGGGATGAGTGTATGAGGGTTTCGTCATCTCTTCAAATTCGAGGCACAAGTTCCCTAAACATATTCAATTACATGAGTGAAGTGCAAAAGGAAGAAGTATCAATAACTTAAGAGCACATTCATCAGTAACATATTTACTTCAAAAAAATCAAGAACATCTTGTAGAGGTATCAGTGAGTACTATGAGCAATGGTAAAAGCAACTTTAGTATTTGAGTTCATCTTCAGGCATCATTGCATTAGGTATTTAATTTTGTCAAACTAATACTAGAGATTATTATTTCTTAGTTATAATATCATATCATTCTTGTAGTAGCATTAAAGAAGTTTTAAATACACACCGCAAAAAGGCTCTCATTATATTTTTAGAAGACTAGTTGGTTTAGCAAAAAGTATGGTTTTGTAACGATTGAAGAAGTTTTTTTTGTTTGGTAGTAAGGGTTTCATTAAATATCTTTGTAAGTGGGTCATTATCCCTAGTACGAGAGCCCACACTTGTTTGTCTATTTTATTATTATTTTCAGGGTGGTTGGGTGGTGCAATATAGGAGATTGAAGCATCCTTCAAGTTGTAGACTGAAAACACTTTAGGGTGGCAGGGTGGTTCTAAGGCAAGTTGGAGCTTGCAGGGTGTTGAAGCATCCTATCAATGGCAACTAATAAAACCAGGGTGTTGGAGCATCTTTCTAGTTGGAACTAGTAAATTTAACACTTTTCTAGAGTACTAAAAGTTTGGGTCTTCTCTTCTCAGTTGGAGTTGAAGAATATTTTCTACTCATAAAAATTATTAGAAAAGAATTCAGTGGTTTTTCTCCCATAAGGGTTTCCACCTAAAAGTTTTTGTGCATTGTTCTCTTGATGTGTTGACGTTTACTTGTTGTTAATTGTCCGAAAATTAATATCTAATTATAAAATATATTGATCCACCCCCCTCTTAGTATTTCCAACAATTGGTATCAAAGCAAGTTCCTTCATAGAGAGTTTGATCACTTGAAGGAAGATCATGGATTGTACGAAGAATGGCGCCCCACTACTCAATGGACAAAACTATGAATTTTGGAATGGAAGGATTGTAACAACCCCGGGCTAAAAGTTCATGTAATAAAGTTAATAAATGAAAAATAAGACCAAGGTCATGGGACATGTATTCCAAGCTAAATGTTGGGAAAAGCATCCTAGTTGGTGTCACATTCGGGTTATACATCTCTAAGGAAATTGGAAAATGAAAAGAGGCATTAATTGGCATTTATTTATGAAAATAAATGGAAATAGGAGAAAAAGGAGATGAAAGGTCAAAAATTTGCATGAGAGGAAAATTGAAGGAAAAATAGAGGAAATTTGAAGAAAATAGAGGCCTCAATGATAAAAAGGCTTTTGAGGATCAGTTCACAGCTTTTGTCAGTTCAATTTTGGAGATCTCTCTATTCTCTCATACTATTGCACAATTAGAGCATTATTGGAGCACTCTAGCATTGGAGAAAGGAAGGACAAGAAGGAAAAGGACAAGCAAGGAAAATTTGGATCTAGAAACTTCAGTAGGAATACTCGCACGTAACAGGCTACATGTGTGATTTCCTAGCTAGTTTGTGAATGCATGGTACATGAATGTATGTATTTGGTTCTCTTGTTGTCATTGTCATGGATTTTTCTGGGTGTGACAATGGTTTCATCCTTGCCTTGCCATTTTCGGATAGCCATGGTGTGATGGGGTTCTTTTATTTGGTTGTGCTTTGGATTGTTGGTTGGTTTTGGAACCGAGTGAGGTTGTCGCAGGAAAATTCTCGTAGGACCTAGGAATCCCTTAACCGATTTAGGTTGGATTGTAGTAAAACCTGAAGGTGGAGACAAGAAAATTCCTCAAAGTATTGGTGAAGAAATTCTGAGGCATCCAAGCTTTTTTTGGGCCTAGTAATCCATTGACTGGTTTTGGTGGGATTTTGGTAAAGCCTGAGGGTGGAGGTGGTTTAATCTCTAGGAATTCATGGTTGTTTATGTATTGGTTTTCCTATGTGATCTCTTGACCAATTTTGGGAGGATCGCGGGAGCATAAGGGTGGAGATGGTTTCATCTATGAGAATCCTTGGTTTTTTTTGTCTTGAGTCCCACATTCATGCTTGGAATATGGCACGAGGGTGATTGGATAAAAGAAATATTTGGTTCAGCTCAATCTATAGTCAGGTGGTATGTGGAAGTCCCTGACTTGGTTTGCTTTTTCATATGTTAATAAGAGATCTTTTCCTCTTGTATTTAATGTGTACTTGTACTTGCTATTATGTGGATTTGATGGTTGTTTTATCATGGTTATTATTCTGGTTATATGTTGGTTATAAGCATGGTTCCATAATAGGTTCTAGCTATAGGTCTTGATATCATGTTTGATTTGTTAATGAATGGTTAATGAATGAATGAGCTAAAAAATGTGATTGCAGCTATTATGAAAGGGAATTAGACCTACTTGATGATTCTCATATAATTATCAGAACCCTATGTTCAGATATGCATTCATGACCTATAGATTACATGTTCTCAATATGTTTGACAAAATTATTATCATGGTTAGGCCTGGTTAGGTCAAGTCTTTGATCAAGTTTTGTATGAATGGATTTTTCCTAATTTTATTTATCATTTTGGAAAGTCTCATTGATCTCTAGGTAGTAATCTGGAGGCTAGCCTGAAATGGTGGCTCAAAATCTGGGACCGCAACCTCTAAACTGAAGAATTTAGGTCACAACCGCACCCTAGTAGGTTTATGCATGTGGTTGGATGCCCTTAACTGCATGGAGGCCTTATCATGCATGTGGTTGAGAGACCATGTTAGCAAAAAGGCATTCCATCTCATGATTTGGGCACTAGGAGTGGTTCTTTAGCTCCTGGGTATCCTGTAGCTCCTAAGGAAGGTTAATAATGTTCCAGTTTGTTGATTCTGCTTCCTTAAATATAATTAGGAGATTGTGTCATGTCATAGTAGCCCTTAGCTCATGTTTACTTCGATAGGTTGGTGAAAGTGGATAAATGTGGGAGAGCGCGGTACAAATTGGTATCAGAGCATGGTTCAAATACTTGGACTAGATGGGCTAGATGCATGTTGTTATGCATGCATTTTCATGGTTAAGGTTATCGTGCATGAGGTCACTGTATTTATTTTATTTCATCATGATGTTGTTGTATGTTATGATTCTCATATGTTGGTTGAGATGGAGTAATATATCCCTATTATTAGAGTGAGGTTGCAACACTAGACCTCGGAGTAAGAGAAGATTGTCATATAGGTTTGTATTTTGGGCATGCAGGGATGTTGGTTAGTGGTTGTTATAAGAATTATGGTTATGTACATATCTGTCATTCTATTGTTTCTGTGGTTATGTGAATGATAGATGTTAGTTAATCAGTACAGTCATATGCATATGCATCAAATAGTCATGAATGATAGTAACTTGTTGATATATGCATTATGGTCATACACATGATGATTATGGTCATTTCATTTAATATCTTTATGTTATTATGTATCGTGCTAATCCAGATTGACCTTTGTAGATGGTCATGTTTATGGTATTTAAGTATAGGTCGATATATTTATCATATTGTGTCATACTAATCTAGACTGCTTGTGTAGATGTGATAGCCTCCCTGAGATACATTGAGGTATGAGTATGATTATGTAGTCTAATTGGTTTATCTAACATGGTATGTTTACAAGTTTTCTTAATGTTGATTAATTGCATGATATGAGTATGTGTCTATAAGATTGCATGAAGGAACGATCACATTTTAAGATGGTTGTACTAACACAATATGTGCTGAGATAGTTGATAGGTTCTTGAGTGCAAGTGGGTGCTAGTTGTGCTATTACAATTAATGATTGTGAGTTGACTATTGATTATGACATGGTTGTCAGTCTTGGTAAAGGTCGATTTCAAATTAATAGACACAATGTCTTGATCTTGGAACATATGATTGACATGTATGAAAAGTTGCAGGGAAACATGCTTGGTATTAGCATTACACAATATTAGTTGATTTGTTTATATAACTAACATTTGGGTGATGTGATAGCACCTAATAAGACTTAATTGCAGCAAAGAAAAAGGTAAAAGAAATGATTTAGGTGAGAATTCCTTTTCTTATGTTTGGAAACCACAATTCCAAATGAATGAGTGCTTTGCATGAATACAGGAAGTCTTCTTAACCTTGATTTTTTATGACATTATGTGGATATGTGTTATATTCATGAACATGTGTTTGACATGTATAACAGTTCTTTTCCAATTATGGTTGGATTCGTCAAGAGAATTGGAATCCCTTGAGAAATGATATGTGTACGTGTTCTTTACAGGTCAACATGCTAGGTACAACAAGGTACGATAACTGGTATATTGTTATGTTTATTTATGCACTGACGGTTGTGTGTTAATGGCAGTGTGATGTAGGGAATTGCATGACAAAAGAGACTTCCATGAAATATTGAAGCAAGATTAGGCTGATATTTCCCTTGGAAGCATTGGGAACCCATGGGATTGAGACATGGTGTTTTTTGTTAGTTTTGTTCTTTCAGTATTTTGTGATTTATTATGATTGATTTATTGTTTGATTGAATCTGGTGCATGGTCATGCCACTTTGTTTATGGTATCGTATTCCTATTGGTTTTCCATGGTTTTCTTCTTGTTTGTTTCTTGTCTTTCCTTATGTTTTAATGGTATTAGGGATTGGTTAGGGAAAGAGGAAGGATGATGGATCTCAGGAGAGCTTAATGAAACCCAACAGGTAATTTAAGACTCGGATGAATCCTAATGCATGAGTAAAGTGCAACGAAAGGCAAGAATATGATAGTCAGTTGAGTTGGTTGGGTCCATTGGGGTAAATGGATGGTGGTGGAATAATTATGAGAAAGGTAACATGAAAGGTAAAGTAAATGGATTTGAGGCGTCAAATTCCTTGGATATGTTGGGAAATGTTGTTCTAAATGTTGCGCATGATGTACAAGAATAAAGGAAGCTCTCTTAACCTTGACCTTATAATATATGGTAATTGTGTTGTGCTTATGATTATGCTGATGTATATATGTATATATATATATATATATATATAGATATATCTATCTATATATATATAGATATATATAGATATATATATAGGTATTTATGTTGTTGTTTTACAGGGCTGCCAGAGATCATGCTTGTGGAGGAATGATTGTTGAATGGCATGAAGAGGTTCCTGGTTTATGGGGAATTAAGTGGGAACAGTATCCCTGACAGATCTATAGGTTTAGTATCATGTGGATATGATTTGATATTATGTGCTTATGTCTATGTTTATGTTATGGACAGGTAATACTGAGGGATACATCGGTGGAATGAAAGTAGTGTGCTATGTGGCATGCTGGGACAGGCATGGATAGTGGAAAGACACTAGATGCAAGGTTGTTTGGCAGAGACTGTGTGGTCTTTGGATGTGCATACTATTGTTGTGTATATGTTGTGCATGTGGTGTTGTGTACAAATGGTTTTGTGTACATGTTGTATATCTGGTGTTTTGCACATGTTGTATATATGGTGTTGTGTACATTTGGTGTGGTGTACACGTTGTACATAAGGTTTTGTGTCTATATGGTGTTGTGTACATATTTTACATGTGGTAATGTGTACATGTGGTGCTATGTACTTGTTGTACATGTGGTGTTGTGTGCATGCAGTGATGTGTACATGTTGTACATGTGGTGTTGTGTGCATGCAGTGATGTGTACACTTTTTACATATGGTGTTGTGTACATGTGATGATGTGTACATGTTGTGTAGGTGGTGTTGTGTACATGTTGTGGAGGTGGCATTGTGTACATGTTGTATGTGTGGTGCTATGTGCATGTGGTTACGTGTACATGTTCTACATGTGGTGTTGTGTACATGTTGTACATGTGGTATTGTGTACATGTCATACATGTTGTGTTGTGTACTTGTGGTACTGTGATATGTGCATTGTGTAGTCGTTGTATCATGACATGTGTATTTGTTGTGTTGTATTATGTATACGTATATGTATTGTGTTGTACACCAAGTGTAGGTATATATGTGCTATTGTACACTAGGTGTAGGTGTATGTATTGTGTTGTACATTGTATATGGGTATGTACTATACAGTGTGATGGGACAGGCAGGTATGGGACTATCTGGGGCCTTGTTGGTTATATTGAGGGTGTAGGCGGTTTAGTCTCTTGATGCCATTGTTGTTGATATTGAGGGTTGAGGCATTTTAGTTTCTGGATGCCCTTGTTGTTGATATTGAGGGTTAAGATGGTTTAGTCTCTGGATGCCCTTGTTGTTGATATTGAGAGTTGAGGTGATTTAGTATCGGGATACCCTTGTTGTTGATATTAAGGGAGGAGGCAGTTTAGTCTCTGAATTCCATTATTGCTTGAAGAGAAGAGAAGACACTGGGTGTTGTCCGGGTTTGGAAAACCAAACCAGTGTGTATATGTGGTTAAAGAGAAGAGAATGCATTGTGTGCTTACCGGGTTTGGCAACCGATTCAATGTGTGTATTGAAAGGACAAATAACAAAGACAAAACTAAAGAACTATTTGGAAGATAAGTAGCAGTATTTTATTTCACTTTTTAAGCATGTGATATATGATTCTGATTTATGATGGTTGCATGTGATTTATGACTCTAATTTATGATGGTTGTGCTATGATCTAACCAGATGTGATATGTTATACATGATGAATTTATCAAAGAGCTAGTTTGACTTCTGATCAGAAGTAAATAGAATTGCAGTTGTACCTTATTGGCGGGCCACCGATGAGGTATGATTTCAATTAATTTCAATTCCTTTTTAGTCTAACGAAAATTATGTGCTTGGTATAGGAAAGAAGGGAAACGCCTGGTTTGGGTGGTTGAAACTGACTGCAAGAATTAGCAGCAACAACAAAAGGAATTGGAACAGGCATTAGTATGTTAGTAAAGCATTTAGGACCAAGGCCATTGTGGGACACTAGAACCTAATGTGTCCATTGACTACCATGAGCATGCTATAACTGGTATTATGGTTTTGAGGTAGGGATATGTCGTGGTTTTTGGACCTTCTGATGTGAAGAAACCTTGCCAAGGAATGGATCACCTGGGAAGGGGATGTCGAGCAACTTGGAAGGTGAGTGACTGCACGAAAGTGGGTGACAAGATTGTCCGAGGGATTGTGTAGAAGAGAAGGGAAGGTTGGGGAATGGATTTTTTTTGTCATTATCATTGTTAAATGCACATTGGGAGTGTGCCTCAGAACAATGAGTTGATAACTGTTCACTGAGGGAACAAGCAACACAAGGATCATAGCATTGGACACTGGATGTAGGTTTGAATTTGACAATGGATTATGGACTTCCTAGAAAGGGGGTGAATCATGGTATTTCTTTGAGGGTGGAGGTGTGAGCGTCTTCATTTCCTTGTTGTGGATGCAGACATCGTATCCTTTTATTTGATGGTTAGAGAAAATGTGCATATGTATATGCGTATATTATTGTAAATATTTAACGAGTTGTGGTTATAAACATCCATAGACAATATGATTATTTGTTGGTTGAAGAAAATGTGCATAAGTATATTTTCTTGTTATTATAAATACCATAATGAGTTGTGTTATAAAGCTCCAGTATGCGGTATGTTGTTTTGTTTTCAGTAGTGGTCATCGTCAATACTACAACGAGTTGGGTTATAAAGCTCCATTGATAGTATGTTTTATTTTCAGCGGTTCACTTGTCATAGGTGTCATAGAACACCGAGGACAGTGTTCCCCTAAGGGGGAGGGATTTGTAACAACCCAAGTTAAAATTTCATGTAATAAAGTTAATAAAGGAAAAATAAGACCAAGGTCATGGGACATGTATTCCAAGAATAATGTTGTGAAAAGCATCCTAGCAGGTGTCACTTTCAGTTTATTTATGGCTAAGGAAATTGGCAAAGGAATTGGGAAAGGAAAAGAGGCATTAATTGGAATTTATTTATGAAAATAAAGGAAAATAGGAGCAAAGGGAGATGAAAGATCACAAATTTGCATGAGAGGAAAATTGAAGGGAAAATAGAGGCCTCAATGATAAAAATGCTTATGTGGATCAATTCATAACTTTTGTCAATTTATTTTTGGATCTCTCTCTATTCTCTCATACTATTATACACTTAGAGCATAATTTTTGGTTCAACTCACTCTATGGTCAGGTGGTATGTAGAAGTTCCTGACTTGGTTAAATTTTTCATATGTTAATAAGAGTTATTTTCCTCTTGTATTTCATGAGTACTTGTACTTGTTATTATTTGGATTTGATGGTTGTTTTATCATGGTTATTATTCTCGTTATATGTTGTTTATAAGCATGGTTCGACAATAGGTTCTAGCTTTGGCTCTTTATATGTTTGATTTGTTGATGAATGGTTAATTAATGCATGAGATAAAAAAATTTATTGTAGCTATTATGAGAGGGTATTAGACCTTCTTGATGATTCTCAGATAAGTATCAGACCTCTATGTTCAAATATGCATTCATGACCTGTATATTACATGTTATCAATATGTTTACCGAAATGATTGTCATTGTTAGGCTTGGTTAGTTCAAATCATTGATCAATTTTTTTATGAATGAATTTTTCCTCATATTATTTATCATTCTGGAAAGTCTCACTGAGTTCCGGGAAGTGGTCTCGAGGCTAGCCTGAAATTGTGGCTCAGAATATGGGACCGCACCATCTAAACTGAAGAATTTGGGTCAAAAATGCACCCTAGTAGGCTTATGCATGTGGTTGGAGGCCCTCAACCGCATGGATATCTTGTCATGCATGTGGTTCAGAGCCCAGGTCAACAAAAAGGCATTCCAACTTAGGATTTGGACACTAAGAGTAGTTGTTTAGCTCCTGGGTGTCCTGTAGCTCTCGAGGAAGGTTAGTAAGGTTCCAGATTGTCGATTCCACTTACTTAATTGTACTTAGGATTTCGATTCATGTCATAGTAGCCATCATCTCATGTTTACCCTAGCAAGCCAGTGAAAGTGGGTAAATGTGGGAGAGCGTGTTACAAGGATGAAAGAATTTATTCAAGCACAAGGATTTGATGTTTGGAACATTGTAGTAAGCGAGTACAAAGAACCTTCGACTCCTCCTTCAGATGTTTCCAGCTTGAAACTTTATGAAAGTAATGCTAAAGTTAGAAATTCTGTATTGAGTGGTTTAAAAAATTCAATATATGTTAAAGTGCTTCATTTCTAATCAGTAATAGAAATTTGGGACAAGCTCAAAAATATATATGAAGGGGAAAAGAAGGCCAAGGAGGTCAAGCTTCAGACCTACTGAGGAAAATTTAAGCAGCTAAAAACAAATGAAGATAAAAATATTGCAACATATTTTGTTTGTGTTGAGGAAGTAGTAATTGCCATAGAAGGACTGGGAGAACCAATGGAAAACAAGTTAGTTGTCCGAAAAATACTAAGATCACTTTCGATGTGATTCAATGCTAAATTCTTAGTGCTAGAATAAAGGGAGTATTTATAAAATGTTAGCATGGATGAGTTGCATGGAATACTTACAGCTTATGAAATGAGAACGGAACAAGAGAGACCATCCAATAGATAAGTATCCTTCACAACATCCAAGAATATAAGGAAAAATAAATAGCAATCAAGTCCAAGCTTGAGTTGTTACGATGTAAAAACTTCAAATGAAGAGATAACTAACTTTGTGAGAAAGTTCGAGAATATGCAAATACAAAGGTAAAATCCCCTTAATATGTTTCAAATGCAGTGAGATTGTTCATTTCACCTCCAAATTTCTTCATGCAAGAAAATCTGATGATGAAGCATAAGATCCTAGTAAAGAAAATAAGAATTAAATAAGCTACAAGAAGAAAGGCAAACATAAAGGTTTTAAGAAAAGCTTCTATTCAAAAAAAGACAATTCATCATCTGAAGAAGAAAGCAATAGTGATGGAGAAAATGGCATAGGAAGAGTGTTATTCATGGAAATGGATAACAAGAACGAAAATCCTAAAGAGGAAGAAGATGATGAGGAAGAGGTAGACGAGGTTGAATTTGAAAAGGAGATTATCAATATTTTAAAGGATCTCAAGGTTGAAATAAGAAATTTCAAAACACTAGAAGTTGAGCTAACATAATTGAAGGAACAAACCAAAAGCCTCAATAATAAGATTGAAGAATTAAAAAATAACATCATCAATCTTAAGGTGCAGTTGGAAGAAGCCAAAAAAATTGAAGATTCGCTCAAAAGAGAAATGGAAGAAAGAAGCAAGGCAAGGGAATATTTAGAAGCAGAGATAGTTTCTCTACAGAAGGAAGCACATAAAATAAATGTCCAACAGAACTTTGCAAATAGCTCCAAAGCATTGGATGAACTCTTCAGTAGTCAAAGACCATGCAGTGGCAAGATAGGATTAGGCTACATGAAAACATTCATGAAAGGCTCAAGTTCCTGAATGACAAAAAACGAAGATGAACAGAAAACTTATGCGGAAATTATTAAAGGTTCCACCAAATAAGAAGAAATCTTCCCAACAAAACAAATGGTTCAAGAGATAGAATCAATAACCCACATTGATAAATCTCAAGAAGAAGTTCCTTGGAGAACATCATGAATAATATCTCCCCCTCTCAGGTATTAAACCATCTTTTTTGGTGTATGTTATTCTAGCAATATTTTGGACATAAAATTGTAAACTGCAAAGCCTATGCTAGGAACAAAAGCAACTTTGGAAGTTACTCTAGGAATGATTATCCAAAAATTTCTCAAGAAGATTACAAGAAAAACTATAATAGTTTTGGATACTTGAGCAATGAAGTATAATGCTATAAATGCAATAATTTTGGACATTTGGCTAAATATTACGGGTCAACCGCTCTTCTAAGGGAATCACAACAAAATCAAAATGCTCCTTCGAAGGTCTGGAAGAAGAAAAATGAAAGTTTCACACTTTCTCTAAAATCTCAAAGAAATAAGAATGTATGGTATGTTTACAGTGGCTTCTCAACACATATGACTAGGGATAAAAACAATTTTATATCACTGGAAGAAGGAAACGATGGAACAGTCTCATTTGGGAATGATGGTTTTGCAAACATTATAGGAAAATGAAAACTTAAGCTTGGAAGCTGTTATCTCAAAATCAAGCCCTGGAAGGCTGCAGACCAGGAAGACTTCAAGTAACTATTTCAAACCAATCTTTTAGCTAAGGCTTAGCCTCCTTAGCCTGAGAGGGCTCTCTCAAAGGGTTGAAGGTTTTCAATTATGATTAAGATGGCTAACTCTTTGTGAAACAAATAGGAATGAAGGTGGTGGAATCAAAATTAACAAGCATCCATTGGGATTATGGAGTCATATGTCCTTTAGCATTAACAGTAGAATTGGCTTTGTCTTAAAATCAAGGCATTCAGATTTCAAGATAGTTATAGTACACCAAACACAAAGAGGACAGTTTACAAGTATGTGAAGGAAATTAGAACACTGCAAGTGATTTCTAAGTAATCAAATACTCATAAGACTGTAGGCAACATGAAAAGACAACAACAGGAACACATACATTGAAATTTCAATGATTCTTGAGCAGCAAAAGCCAGTACTGTATTACCAAAGAAACAGAGTTTTTACATAAGCTTAATAACAGAGCTTTTTACATAAACTTCCACCCTTATTACATTTCCCTTTCTCCTATATATAGACCTGACTGAGATTCCTCCTTAAACATTAGGGGAACTCGAAATCTACTTCTAATGACACCTATTTAACTTTTAACTGCCTATTTAATGTTACAAACTTCAACTAGACTTTTTAGAGATCTAAATCAAGTAGGATTCTAACTCCATATTATGCTAATAATAGCCTTGATTAGAATCATTTTCATTCTTTGACATATGTTCCCCTTTTAGTTTGGTTGTGATGGATGTTCAAGGCTCCATGTTGGTCTTTAATGTCAGATCTTTCCATTGCCCTGAAACATAGGAAACTACCCCTGTTTATCGGTCTTTGGTTTGCCTCAAAATGTTCGAATCCAAAGAAGCATGCCCTTTATCTTTGATTATCCAAAATAGAATAGATTGCCACGTCCTTGATGTGCTGTCCACCCTTTTCATGTGTGAAGGCAAAAGTTCTTCCAAGCTGTTTTGATATATCTTGAACTGTGGTAAATGTGTTCACTTTATGACAAAAAATTTAAAATTGGATTCGAATACATATTTTCTCCACCTGTCTTGACTTGGTTGAATGTTAATAGCTTCAGATGATGCCTTGTATGCCTTGTAGATATTCCCTTTTCAAAATTCCCGCTTATATTTCAAAACTGGTTGACTGAGATTAGATTGTGTAGCTTTAGCAGTTTCGTAGCGCGCTACGAAACTGCTAAGCTTTAGTCATCACCTTCAGCAGTTTCGTAGCGCGCTACGAAACTGCTGTGTTGTTTCAAAAATCACAGTTTCAACCCAAAATTTTTCCATTTTGAGCCTTTTACTATTTAAGCATTCTTTCAACAGCTCCAAGACCTTTCAAAACTGAATGGGAATGTTTGATTCTTCAATAAAGATTATACCAAGCAAAACCATCAAAACTTTGAAACATAACCTTACTTGAAGTGAGACTTCTTTATGGAGATTCTTTTCGTTGGCTCAACTGTATCTTTAAGTCTTCAATTTGTTTCTTCATTACTTTGATCCCAGACCTAAGGTTTTTATTGACTTTTCTAATAAATTGAGCTTCCTTTATTGCAAGAGTAGTCCAGCTACAGAATTGAACACTCAACCACTTCAAGAATTTGAAATGTTTGGTCCTCCCACCGAGCTTGCATTTAGTTAAAATAAGCTTCCTTAAGTGAAAATTTTCTGGCAGCCTTTTTCAGTCTAGCAATTTCAAAGTTAGCCAATCCTAATCTCTTTTTCAAGTCTTCTACATTACCTTCTTCTTGAGTGGCAACTATTTTTCCTTTATCCTTTCTTTCATGAGGTCGTGTCCCCCCTCCTGTTTCATCTGCTCTTGGCAGCACCTCCTGTACTTGTTTGAACTTCCTCGTTATGGGTCTCCTGGGCTTAAAAGCAAATTGATAAACTTGATCATCAAACTTGAGTTTCTTTGAGGCTTTGACCCTCTTAGCCTTCTCTTTTCCTGACTGTATCAAATCAGCTTGAACTAGTGGGGACTCTTCAATGTCAATTGCTTGCAATAAATCATTTAAGTCTCCCTTTGAAACAGGGCTTTCTTCAATACTCACTGACTTACCTTTTTCTTTAGCCACCTGGCTCCTAGTCCTTCTTCTTTGAATTCCTTCACCTGTGCTTGATTCATGTGCAGTTTCTTTGACCTGAGTTTTCTCTTTAATGGACTGCTAGGGTGTATCTAAATTGTCAGTGGCCTGGTAGATTTTCTTACTTGTTTCCTTGCCTTTAGCTTTGAAAACCTCTTGGCTCTTGTTTCTGCTTGAGGACCGGTTGTTGTTGAAAGATCTTTTGCAGCTTGAGGGCTGAAACTGGTCTTGCTCTTGAAACCGGACATGAATATGAATGTGTCCCAGTCTCTGGCTACCCTCTAGAGTTCATGCAGAACAATCAACTTAACCAAGCCATGGTGGAACAATGAAGTCTCACAGGCTTCTTTTCTTAGTTGCGCCTTGTCACACATTTTACTTAAGTTGCGGAATAAGTAAAAAGGTAGATCAATAGATGTTTTCCCTGTGAAATGAAACAGAAGTTTAAAATGGTATGAATACACTTTGTTATATCTCCCTTCACAGGTCAGGTACTTCTGTATACAGGTAAGCAAATGGGCATATGATTCTTTGACATAACTTCTAGGAATAGACTTGCTCAAATCTGAGTTAATGAACTCCTGCTTTAGAAATTATTTGCATGGGTTCATGTCAAATTTGAAATTCTTGAACCAATTTTCTTGCCCTCTTGGAATCTCTGTAACTGTGGATATCATGTCTGGTGAGACCTGCAATTCCAGCATACCAACTTTTGAGTTTAGTCCTGTGAAATTCAGGGCAAATTCCTTAGTAACTTGTGCATGACCTCCTTGGAGCTTCTTGCAAAAATTCCAATATCCACCTTGTTTAAATGCATGCTCGACTTCTCTGTTCTTCAAGGTTATGTCTAAACCTTCAGGCTCGTTTCTTAAACATTTGCCTGACCTGTGATCTTTCCTTTCCGCCGATCCCTCCATGAAGATTCAGTGTAATGGAGGTTGGAAATGCTAGCACTGCTCAAACTCCAATCTCTGCCTTTCTTGAATGGCTGCCTCGCTTGATGACAATATTTTCAAATTGAAATCTTGCAGACTTGTTTCTCATGCAAGGCATACAATCATCATTAAGATTGTGCATACCTGGCCTTTCTTGGAACTTGTATTCTATGTGTAACAACGTACCTAGTGGTTGTAATAATGGAGATAAGCGGTTGGACATGATATGTGGAGTGCATAAACTGAAAATGAATGACGCTGCCATAGATTAACTTGACAAATTTGACATTTGGGAAAGATTCGCTGCGAAATGCACGAATCTCCAATTTTGCAGCGCGGTCAGTGTAAATTTTGAAGCACTATGAAATCACCTAAAACTTATCGCGCTACGAAATCACCTAAAGGAATTTTGCGCTGCGAAACTGATAAAAGGATTAATGCGCTGCGAAATCACTTCAAAATGGTTACATGCGCTAGGAAATCACCTAAAAGGATTTGTGGTACATAGTAATTTTTAAACCAAACTGACACATGGCTATGAGACCGGTGATGAATGAGAATGACTAGTGATGAAGGAGAATGCATACTTGACTCAAGACCCCCTAAGACTTAGACTCTAAGGAAAAACAAAAAACAAACTTAGACTAGCACCAACCTTTGTCATCAAGCTAGTATGAGAAATTTTGGCATTAGAATTCTTAAGTGATAACAGAAGCAAGGAGGCTAAAACAAAAAAATGTGCCACTCTTACAAAACATGAATCATATTCTAGTAAGAATAATTCAAATATGTGATCAAGGACACACGCTATTATTTGACTCAAATAAATGTGAAATAAGGAAAGAGAAATCTAGAAAGCTAGTGGCAACTGCAACTAGGACTCCAAATGATATATATATGTTGGATGAGATTATAAACAAAGGTTGTTACTTGGAAAAAGAGGATGAAAGTTGGATTTGGCACAAAAGGATGGGACACATAAACTTTGAAAATCTTGTCATAATTAGTAAAAAGGAAACTATGAGAGAAATGTTGTAGATTTCAAACCCAACAAGCACCTCATGCAAGCATGGAAAACAAACAAGAGTTGAATTCAAGACCAAGGAAAACTCCTCATCAAAAACATTAGAGTTGATACACATTGATCTATGTGAACCAATGAAGACAAAAGGACTGAATGGTGAATATTACTTTATGTTTATGATTTATGATTGTACTAGGATGATAGAAACTATCTTACTAAAGAAGAAGTTTGAAGCCTTTGAATGTTTCAGAATCTACAAGGAAATGGTTGAGAATGAAACTCATGTGAAGATCAAATGTTTGAATTTAGATAATGGAGGGGAATTCACATCTAAAGAATTTCAACACTTTTGTGAGGAACATTGAATAAAGATATTGTTCTCAGTAGCCAAGACGCCACAAAAAATTGGGGTTGTCGAAACGAAGAATACAACAATAGAAGAAATGGCTAGAACTATGTTGAATGATTCAAAATTAGGGAACGTATTTTGGGCCCAGGAAGTAGATACAATATTGTACATTCTGGACAGAGGGTTTCTTTGAAGCAACTATGATAAGACTCCATACAAAATATGGAAGGGGAGACCAAAAAATGTCAAAAATTTCAAAGTCTTTGGAAGCAAGTCCTACATTAAAAGGGAAGACTAGAAGAATGGAAATTTGACTCTCGAGTATATAAAGGCATATTTTTTGGGTATTCATGCAAAAGTAAATCATATAGATGCTATAATATAAGACTCAATCAACTAGTTGAAAGTATCAACGTGACGTTTGATGAAGTTCGTGGACCCAAAGGCCAAACAAGGAAGTTCATCCTCAGGTGAACCAAAGACAAAAGAAGAATAATAAGAAATGGTTAAACATGAAGCCCATGAGGAAGAACAATCAAATGAGGAAAAAAATGTCAATGAAGATGAGACAGGAAATGAGCAGTAGGCACCTTCTAAGACTCCTAAAATTTGGTATCAAAAGAATCATCCTTCAGATCAAATCATTGGGGACATAAATGTAGGCATAGGAACCAAAAGAATTGACAAATATGCATCCCAAAACAAGCACATATTTTTCTCCTATCCATGTTTGAGCCTAACAACTTTGAAGAATCTAGTCAAAATGTGCAATGGATAACAGCCACGAATGAAGAATTGGATCAAATTGAAAAGAATGACACATGGGAATTGGTTCCACGACCGAAGGACAAAAATGTCATTGGCACAAAATGCGTTTTCAGAAACAAGCTAAATGAGGTGGACAAGTCACCAGGAACAAGGCAAGATTGGTTTGCAAAGGGTATGAGTGGGTTGAAGGAATATATTTTAAAGAGAAATCTGCACCTATTTCTAGGATGGAATCCATCAATATGTTCTTGGCTTATATTTTTTCGAGAAGGATCGAGGTGTATCAGATGGACGTAAAGTCATCCTTCCTAAACAAAGAATTGGAAAAATAGGTCTACATAGAACAACCTAATGTATTTATGCTTACTAACAAGAAGTATTATGTTTGCATGGTAAAACTAGCTTTATATGGTCTCAAAAAAGCTCCTAGAGCTTGGTATGCCCATATAAATAGGTATTTACAGAAACAAGGATTCAAAAGAGGAAATGTCGATAGCAACCTATATGTAAAGGTTGAAAAAGTCAATTTGAATATCATTAAAGTGTATGTGGATGACATCATCTTTAGAAGTGATGATGACAGGCTAAGCAATAATTTTGAATTAGATATGTGGAGTGAGTTTGAAGTGTCATTAGTTGGTGAGTTAAATTTCTTCTTGGGAATTTAGATTTCTCAGGAAGATGATGACATATTCATTTGTTAAACCAAGTACATTAAATAAATGTTGAAGAGGTTTCATATGGAAGACAACAAACCAGCTAGCACTCTAATGGTGAATGATTGCAAGTTAAGCATGGAAGATATATCCAAGGATGCAGAATAAAGAATGTATATATCAATGATTGGAATTATATTGTACGTGACAACTTCAAGGCCATATGTGATGCAGACAATCGGAAAGGTAGGATGTTTTCAATCAGCACCAAAAGAATACCATGTTGTTTCATTGAATACATTTTTTTGATGCCTCAAGGGAAAAACAAATTTTGGCCCATGGTATCCAAAAGGAAATAATCTACCACAACTTATACAGATGTAGATTGGGTAGGCAGTTTTGGTGAAGGTAAATCACCAGTGGAGTATCCTTCGACTTAGGTGGTTGTCTTTTATCATGGCTAAAAAAGAAGAAATATTCAATCTCATTATCCACAACAGAAGTATAATACATAGTGATGAGTCCCATAAATATGTACATTTTGAATATCAATATGCCATCCTCTAGCCTTAAAAATATCCTTCTCTTACATTAGTCCACATATTTTGTTATATTATGCTTAGTAAGAGAAGTAAAAGGTGTTTGTCATAGTATGTGGCCTAATGTGGTTTAATTTTAGGAAAATGTGGCATTTTTTAGGCTATTACTATGCAGGATCTTGATGGAGACACTTAGGAGAGAATGTAGGGGGGTTTTCTACCTCCTTAACTCCCTAAAATTGGCTTGGGATCACAATATCCTCTCTCACCAATTCGATTTCATTGGCAAATGAGTGACTCTTATTCCAAGTGAATATCAAGAGGGACAAGATCCACCATTTTTGGGATCAAGGAGGGAACCACTCCTACTTTCAAGGGAGATGCTTCAGCTACCCTTTTGTATAAATAAACTGGAATAAGAGCTCACTAGGATTCGAAGTTTTTGTTCAGCTAGGTGTAGCTATTAAGCTTCAAGATTGACATTGTTATTTTCAACTTTTATGTGATGTATTAGAACTACACTTTTTGATAATGAGAAGTTAGATTTTAAGTTGCATCTGAGTTAGTTTCAGAGGACTGAGACCCTTGGGTTTGGGCCCAACCTAGAGGCTTTGGTCCCGCTTCTTGTACTTATGTTTCTTCTTAATTCCAAGCTGTTCATAGTTTCTTGAATTTGAGTAGAGATTAATCTATAAAATCATGTGGTTGCAACCTCTACATCACCTATCTTGTGGGAGAATGAGTGGAAGGATTCACAACCATAATCCAAAATATTTTGTTTATAATTTCTTGGAAATAGATTAGTGTTATTTGTCCTATTTTACATTTTCTTTCTGTTAGAAGTTTTTTTAGTGATTAGATTAGTGGTATTGCATAAATTGGACATTGTTTCAATTCAACTCATATTTTCCATCATAAGTTATTTCATTTTGTCAATGATAAATGGGTGCATGTATGTGATTGATTGCGGGGCTAGTTGATCTGCAAGGAAGGGAATCTTCACCACTTACATATTAAGCTCCTTCATCTTCTCCTTCCACTTCAAAAATTTGTCCCAAAACCTTGTTTTATAAGCCATTCTTCCTAATACACAAAGAGCTCTCATCCTAGTGCAAGACATGCCTCTGAGAGGTCCTGAGCTTCGCTAGGGGCTCAAACCAACCTCCCTCTATTTGCTTCAACTTCCATCCACCTCTCTATACCCTCAAAACAACGTTTTCACCTTCAAAAACCACTCAGATTCCCTCTTGTAGCATTACGTGCCTCCTATAGAATTCGGTTGTAGAAAACTTGTAGCATCATTTTCCTTCAAAAGCTTTGATCCCCACTGCAAATTTGACTTAGTCTAGATGCATAATGACCCCCATCTGTGATTTTATGATCATGGAAAGCTCCTAGGCCACTCCAACCCTTCCTTATAAGCAAGTGTGAACTAGGTAGATGATACATGCAATTTTGATTGGTAGTTTGATGAATTATGCAAGATAAATTAGCTTTCTTTCTTCAAGTAGATGTGGTAATTTGATGAATTCTGCAAGATAACATAGCTTTCTTTCTGCAATTAGATTAGATTTTGTCCTTTCATGAATTGAATAGTGAGCATTTACAAGTTGAGTCAATTACATTTCTATTTTCATAGCTAGAAGCAATTTCCAATTGTACATTTATCAGCAAGCTTTCAATATAATTCAGTAGTAGGAAGGGTCTCTGAGCACTTTTGATCTAATGTCATAACTGAGGGTGCCCTGACTGGAATCCTATCTGTTGGGCATATAGCATTGTCACCTCAAAGTTTGAATGAACCATAGGTTGATAATTTGAGTTGAGGAGCCCTTGGAAGTTGCAACATTCTTGGTCAAATACCAGGGCTCACCACTTTTTGGCGTCGTTGTCTGAGAGATGTCTAAGTAGATGTTGTTTCGGCTTAAGCATTGTTTTCCTTTTTGCATACAGTTTTTGAAAAAGTAAAAAAAATACAAAATAAATAAAAATAAAAAAACTCTCATGCCTCGAAGGAGTAGGGATAATCAGGGAAAATTCTTACCAAAAACCGGCATGCCCTCAAACAGTCAAACTTCACTCTTCTTCATTGACTGTGAGCTTCCCTCTCTGACTACAGGGGATTTAGCAGACCCTTTATGTGAGAAACCTAAATTTTTTGAAGAACCTATTGGGGAAGAAGAATAACCCACTTCACCTCCCCAAATTATGGCTGAAAATAGGGACAATGAGGTTTCTCCTATCAAAGAAACCAATGGAGATGCTAGAATGAAGAACATAAGCCCTACTACCCTTCCACATTTCCATGGCTTGACCTCTGAGGATCTTAATACCTTCATGTTTGAATTTTTTGTTGTTTGTAGGACCTATGACTATGCCTCTGATGAGCAGAAGTTGAATTTATTCCCTTCTACCCTTAAAGATGCAAGCTTGTGCTGGTTTATGGGTTTGCCTAGGGGTAGCATCACTAGCTGGGCCCAAATTCAATAGGCCTTCAATAGAAAGTATAGGGACTACTGTAGGTCCAAAGAAAACAAGGAAGAAATATTTAGGATGACTATTGGACCTGATGAATCCCTGCAAGACTATGAGGAGATATTTCAACTTAGTTATAGGAGGACCAACTACACGCTTGATCCTGAATCACTCAAAATAGTTCTTCTCTGAGGGATCAAGGAAGATATGTTGGAAACCATCAACATGTTGTCTAGAGGAGATATCTATTAGTTATCCTATGATGACATTAAAACTGTGTTCAAGAATCACTCTAGGGATGCCAAGAAGAAAGGTAGGGCTAGTCAAGGCTTGGTCAGTTCCTCCCCCTCCACAAAATCCATTAAGAATGAGATAGGTAACATGTTGGAGGATTTCAAGAGTGAATGTTGCATACCTTTTCACTACAAATGGATACCATGCAAATAAAAATATAGCAGGAGGAAGCAGAAAGGTCACTAGCTATTTTTTTCTGTAGATGCACCAAAAGACATCCTATGAATGACTGCCTATTGAATGTCATAGAGGTCTTCCTAGTCTTTGAAGAAAATCATGCAACAGAAAAACTCCCTTCTTTTCCAAGACTAAAATTTGTATATCAAGGGTCCAAAGGAAGGTTAGAGCAACTTTGTTTCATCAATAAAAGAAGACCTCAAGGACCTCAGCCATATCAACAACACATGCAAGGTGCACACTACTCTTATTATAATCAAAATCAGAATACACCCTTGCAACCTTGGTACTCTTCCACTAATCCATCCTAGTCCACACCTCCTTCTTTTCCTTATGCCCCTCCATATCCTCCTCAACCTAGCAACCATTCCCTTCATCCATATCCAACCCAATCTTCTAAATGGGGAAACCCATCACAAGGGTGGAAGCCTCAAGTGAACCAGCCTCCTGTTTTACTACCTCCACCCCAAACTCATCCACAGCTCACTCATCCTACTCCTCCTAAGTAACCTAAAATTCTTTCTCAATCAAATTTGAACCTGAGTGACAAGCAAGAACAATAGGCATACAATGGAGAGACACCTTATCCTACTTATGTTGTGGAAATCTAGGAGATCAACCTTCGGCTCGGGAGAATGATTCCAAATAACCACCCATCTTCTCCAGCTGAAGATATTGAAGAAGAGAAGGAAGAGAGTGTTCCTCAAGTCAATCCACCTCCTTTTCTTGAGAGGTTTATCCACCCTAGACAACATATCCTAGAAGAGGTTGAACTTCTAGGAGAATTGAAGAAGTTGTGTGTTAAATACCCCTTCTCTAGGCTATTAAATATGTTCCCATCTATAATAAGATCATCAAGGAGAAATGTTTCAAAAATCCTAGGAGAATAAAAAAGGACACCCCCACCATAAACGTTGTTAGGCAAATATTTGCTTTGATGCTTGGGAGGGTTATCTTCCCGAAATATCTAAACCATGGAAGCCATGTAGTAGAAGTGCACATTGATGGCCTTATATTCCCTAACACCCTAATTGATATTGGTGTTGCAACCAATGTGATGACTAAGGAAAACATGCCAAATTGAAACCTATAAAGGGATTTGAGAAAGACCACCACAGTGTTGCAGCTTGTAGACAAGTCCACAGTAGCTCCTGAGTGAGTTGTTGCATATGTTATTGTCTCCATTGACTCTTGGGAGTATCCAACTGATTTCCTAGTTCTCCATCCCAAAACCAAGTTTAATGGCTATCCTCTCATCTTGGGAAGGACATGGTTAGCCATTGTTGATGCTTACATTAGTTGTAGGGTTGGGAACATGATCATTAAGAATGGACATTTGTCTAAACAATTGGTATTGCATCCTCCTGCTCATTCTTATATTAAGCATGAATTACCCTTGTGGTTATAAGAGGAGGAAGAAGATGAACTATATCACACCACCCCCCACCCAATATACACTCTAGACATTATTATAGGAGGGGGCAACCTGATGAAGATGATCTCATTGACCATATCCTTCAGAATCAACCTCCCATTCCCATACCAATTGATGAGTTGATGAAATGATCTCGGAGTAATCCTTGGGCTGATTTATGCCCTATTTACTCAAGTCCATACCATGTCAAGATTGTAGAGTTTGGCTCATCTAGAACCTTAAAGATCAAGCCTTCTCTCTCAGCCAAATAGGAAGAAGAATTGCGCAAAGTGTTGAGGCAACACCTGGATGATTTTTCTTGGGTCTATAATGAAATTAAAGGTGTGCATCCCTCAGTTTGTACTCACCATATTTACATCAAGGAGAGATGCAAGGATGTGCACCAACACCAAAGGAGGATGAACCCAGATCTTAAGGATATTGTGAAAGAAGAATTGCAAAAACTACTGGATGTAGGGTTCATATACCCCATTTCAGATAGTGAGTGGGTGTCACCTCTTGTGTTAGTTCCTAAGAAGAATGGGAAGTGGAGAATCTTTGTGGATTATCGGGAACTCAACAAGGCTACAAAGAGTACCATTTTCCCTTTCCCTTCATTGACCAAGTCCTATATGGCCTTGCAGGGAAAAAATATTCTCCTTCTTGGATGGATTCAATGGATACAATCAAATTCAGATCAGCCCTGAAGACCAAGATAAGACCATATTCACATGTCCTTAGGGTACATTTTCATATAGAGTTCTTCCATTTGGTTTGTGCGATGCCCATTCTACTTTCTAGAGGATTATTTTGAGTATTTTTGTTGAATTGGTTCATGATTATGTTGAAATATACATGGATTATTTCACTCCTTATGGATGTGACTTCCATGAAGCTCTCTCCAATATGTGCAAGGTTTTGAAGAAATGCATTGAAATGAATCTCTCTCTAAGCCCTGAGAAATATGAGTTTTTGATGAATGAGGGGATTGTCCTTGGTTATTCCATATCCAAGGAAGGGATACAGGTAGACCCAAACAAAATTTCCATCATCAAAAGAGTCCCTACCCCTTAGGAGCAAAGAGATGTCAGGAGCTTCTTGGGACTAGTTGGGTATTATCGGAGATTCATATAAGAATTTAGTAAAGTGGCTTCACCTTTGTTTGGTTTGTTGGCCAAAGATTCAAATTTCTATTGGATCAGCAATTGTCAAGAGGCCCTTGAAGTGTTGAAAGAAAATTTGACCATTTCACCCATCCTAAGAGGTTCAAACTAGGCATTGATTTTCCATATCCATACTTATGCATCAGATAAAGTTGTGGGGGGAGCCTTGGGACAAGTAGAGGATATTTTTCCTTATGTTATTTACTTCATTAATAAGAATCTGTCTAAAGCTGAGTTGAATTACACTGTCACTGAAAAAGAGCCCTTAGTTGTAGTACATTCTTTAAAAAAATTAGGCACTATATCGTTGGGTACAAATTTTTTGTTCATACTGATCATGCAACCATTAAATATTTGATGAACAAGCCTTATGTTGATGCTAGGACAATTAGATTCTTGTTATTGTTACAATAGTTTGATTTGACTATTATTGAAAAACCGGGGAAAGAAAATGTGGTTGCAGATTTTTTGTCCAGGTTAACCTTGCCTACAGGTAACGAAGAGACGGTGTATGATCAACTGCTATATGAGCATCTTTTGTCCATGTCAGTGCTTTCTCCTTGGTTTTCTGACATAGAAAACTACTTAGTTGTTGGGAGGTTCCCTCCTAATCTATCATCCAAGGAGAAAAGAAAGGTTGTAAGGAAATGCTCTCATTTCACTTGGATTGGTGGCAATATTTTTAGATTAGGACCAGATCAAATCTTGAAGAGATGTGTAAGAGAAGAGGATGTCTTTGACATCCTCTCAACATTTCATGGTGGTCCTTGTGGAGGTCATTTTGCTGCAAAAATGACAACCTTTAAAGTTTTACATGTTGGTTTCTATTGGCCCACTTTACATCAAGATGCAAGGAGATATACCACTAGATGTGATCAATGCCAAAGGATGGGAAAACCCACACCCGGGGATGAAATTCCCCTACAACCTCAAGTCACCTTAGAGCCATTTGAAAAGTGGTGCATAGATTTCATTGGGCCAATTGATCCACCATCATGAGAGAAAAAGTATATCATCGTGTGCACTGTTTACTTGACAAAGTGGGCTGAGACAAAGGTAGTCAAAGAAGCAACTGAGAAGAAAGTGGAAAAAATTATAAGATAACACATCTTCTACAAGTTTGCGTATCCAAGGGAGGTAGTCACTAATTAAGGAGAACAATTCACATCCAATTTGATTAAAGATCTCGTGAGGCAGCACCATATCAAGCACAACACATCCACTGCCTATCATCCTCAAGAAAATGGGCAAGTAGAGGTCACAAACAGAGCATTGGAGAGAATCCTCACCAAGATTGTTAGCAGCAGCAGGAAATATTGGGCAGAGAGACTAATAAAGGCCACTTGGGCATACAATACCACTTGGAAAACTGCCACTGGGTTCACTCCATATGATTTGGTTTATGGGAAGAAATCTTTGCTTTCAATTGAGTTTGAATATAACACTTTGAGAATGACAACTCAGTTGGACTTAGATGTCACCACAACACAAAAAGAAAGGCTACTCCAACTGAATGGCTTAGATGAGTTCAGAATGCAAGCTCTCTTACACACTAAAGTCATACAGCTGCAAAGGAAGGTCTGGCATGACAAGCATATCAAGGAAAAGACTTTTCAAGAAGGGGATTGGGCCCTGTTATATGATTCTAGGTTCAAATATTTTAAAGGGAAGCTAATGACAAGATGGTTGGGTCCATACCTAGTGGAAAAGTGTCATGAAAATGGATATGTCCATATCAAAACCATTGATGAGGAAGGCATTCCCTTGCTTGTAAATGGTTATAGGTTGAAGTTATATAGAAGAACATTGTCCAAGGAGGAATTTATCAGTTCAATCAACAAAGAATTAAATGTGATTGGGAGTTTCATAGCTTCCAATCAAAAGCATTCCTAGAAATTTGAAAAAAAAAGGCCTGGATGAAAACCTCTATGAGGCATCTGAGGCCAACTCCAGGGTTGAAAACCTATTTGAGGAAGCCCAAGAGCAAATAAAAAGACAAAAAATAATAAAGATCCCTAGGTGAAAACCATCGTTGAGGCCCCTAGGGCAGGCATGCAGGTTGAAAACCACCTCTGAGGTAGCTTGTGTGTCTCAAGAAAAGAGAAAAAATAAAAAAATAAAAAATAGAACAAGGAAGAAACTTATATCATATTTTCTAACCTTTCTTTTGTTTTGCAGAATTGTACACAGTGGCAGATTTCATGGCTACAGGCCAAGACCTACAAGCTATCATCCATTCCTCCATCCATACACCTCATATCCATCCTCTCCATTCATATTACTATCTCTCTCCACCATCCCATCATCAAGAAATCCAAATTTCACCTCCTCTCTATGATGCTACAGGAAGGACTTGTATTGCTACAGGAAGGTCATGTAATGCTACAAGAGGAGCCCGTGGAGCTATAAGAGGGAGATTCGAGGAGGAAAACAATCCAAAAGACCATCTTGACTCTAAGAAATGATAAATAATCATATAATTATGTGTTGAATAGTTGTGTGTTGATTATTAATCATATAATTTGATGTAATTATTTGTATATTTTAAATTGGGGTTGTTACATGTGCTTCTATTTGCCTTGTAGTATTCTCTAGACAATCCCATGAATAATGGCCCAATTGACCACATGTTTAACACCTCACTTGTTGATATCTGCCGCTACCTCGTCCTCTTGAAGAAGACCTTCTCCCTTTGGCATCACTAATTCTTTTTTGTTGTGGTTGTTGGCTTGAGCTACTAGCTTCTCCCTTCTATTTTTGTTCTTTTCCTCCATAACTACTTACTCTCGTTCTTTGACTCTGCTTTCCCATCAACTTCTATTCAGATTTTAATGTAACACGATATTCTTCCTCAGCAGATCTCAATGACATTACGCTTAATTCATCTTGAATATAAAATCTCAATCCATTGATGTACTTGGAAACTCTCTCAAGTGTATCCTCTATATATATCTTGACCTAATGTTAACTTTGTAAAATTCCTCTGTATATTCCCTAATAGGCATTGTATTCTGGTTAATATTCTGCATTTTTCTAAACAAAATTAACTATTAATCTTTGGGAAGGTATTTACCTTTCAATTTATGGATCATCCTACTCCAACTCTTGATCTTGGATTTGTTCTTCAAGACCCTCTCTTCCTGCACTTTGTCCCACCATAAAAACGCATGTTCTCTCAGCTTTGTGGCAAGAAACTTGACTTGCTTTTCTTCTTGTATATCTACATATTCGAAATGCTTGTTCAAATCATTTATCCACTCCACCAATTCTTCTAGATCCAAACTTCCACTATATGTACGTACTTTTTCCTTTCACTTGAAACCTAGACCAAAAAATGACTTTAGAAATCTGAATTTTGGGGGTTCTACAACTATCTCCTCTTCCTCCTCTAGAAGTTCCTCATCACTTGTATCACCTGTATGATTAGTATGCCTGGTAGCCTCCATGGCTTCTAGACTCCACCAAAGATTTTTCACCTCTTCCCTCAATTCTGCATTCACAACTAGTCGACCTCTTCCTAGACCTATACCTCTTCCAATTATAAATGTCGTATTTGATAGAATAGATTAGTTAGAGGGATCAATTACAATAAATGAAATCAAACTTATTTTCGCTTTCCATAGAGCTTACCACTCTAATACCAAATGATGTAACATCCAAAGGAGATTAAGAACCACTTGGAAAAACTCCAGTTCAAAAAAAAAAAGATTAACTCTTGTTTCCAAGAAAAAGATAATCTTACCATCTACAATTGAACCACCAATATGATGCAATTACAAATATAACAATTCGATTTGTTGTGGATGTAAAACATTATTTAAATAAAAATGTTTCGTCGAACAACTCTTTTTCAATCGATTTCCAAAGTTATATGAAATAAATTCAACCCTTAAAAAAAAGCAAACAGGAGTTACCTATTCAACTCTCACTCCAGCCATACGATGTATCCAATCGGTGATTGATATTAGATTCAAAACCAAGCAAATTTTCAATTTTCCCAGGAAAATCACATCTATTGTTTACATCCATCTAATGATCCAAATCAAATCTAGAATGTTTGTCTATATTAGCATTTCCAAAGATAGAGCTTTAAAAAAAAAAAACTTACCATGAAGTTTTAAATTAGCAGTTTGCAACTTAACACAGAGAATTCAAGTCCATGACTGGTTTCAATATAATTGAATCAAATCACAAGACATCACGACATAAAAACAATTTCTTACTTTTCTTTCCTTTTGCCTATGCATTCTCATAAGCTCGTTGGAGAATGCATGTAAATCACATTCGTGATTTAGCTTGTGACTTACTCCAACAATTTAGGAATTAAGTCAAATGAATTTCCTTTCATGAACGTTGAGTAATTATCATTGCAACAATTTAAGTTCCACACATAAGTATTATTACGCAGTAAAAGTTGTTTCCTAGACAGAAGATGTATGAGTTTCAAGAAACTAATAGAAACTTAATCATATGTTCTTCATTCCATCCAACACATTCCTTGAATACAATTCTACACACTCTGCCCTCCCCCTCACTCTGTGCAAGTGCCTTATTTATTAATATATGGACACAAAATGTTTATAGTCAAGTATTTCTTCAAATCCATAAGAGTAGGATCTAATCAACAAAAAATAGAAAGAAATCATAATTGACTAATAAAAGTTCCACATATAGCGGATAGCTCTCAACCTCTAGATGGTTGCGAGTTCTTTATTTGGAAGTATGCCATTTATTGCACACACACACAAACCTCACCACTCACTCAACAACTAGATTTTTCTACAAATTACAAGGAGGATAAAATTTAAAATGATGCCCCTGCATCACCCTCTCCAACCCCTATTACTGTTGAAGAATCAACCATACAACAAGGGAGATAACTTGAAAGACATAATAAGCCATTACAAGAAATAACCTCCATAAAAACTAAAGGAAGCTAAACACAAGCCTCAGAAAAGAGGTTAGGCACCAAGAAGACCAAAACCCCTAAACAAACCATCAAACTATAAGAGAAATATGCAGTGCTACAGGAATAAATAGAAAGGATATAAGAGGGCACTACACAGTTACAGGAACAGGCATGACAAGTGCAGGAAGGGGCTAAGGGGCCACAAGAGAAACCAGATCCTCAACCATATTTGGGGTCCTATTCTAAACGGTTTTTGGGGGGAAGATACTCCCTACCCATCTTTCAATTCCACTCTTCTTTGAATTGGAAAGGGAGAGGGGTAGAAACCACAGGTGGATGCAAATTGCAAAAACGAAAGGAGTTGAAGATGTGGGGATAATGGAAGAGAAAATGAAAAAGATGGGATAAGAAATGAATGGCCTTAGATTCAAGGAAGCTAACATGAGGGAACAACTACAAACAAATAATAGAAAGTTGACATACCAGCTACAGGAGAAAGATGAGCCACTTGACACCATGGAAAACTTGGCCATAGAATCCATTCAATGTAGGCACCCATCAAAAACTTATTCCATGTTCCTCAAATAAAAATGGCTCCAATTTCAGATCAAGAACTTGGCACAACATGACTCTCTCCCTTTCCAAAGTTACATAAAATTCATTGAGTTTTTTCATAAAGCCAATGTTGAGGATAGAGCTAAAATGTATGAATTTTACATGCATAATTTGATATTGACTAACATGAACATTTGGGACCCTAACTCAATAATCAGAGGTGTGCAACTAATGGCATTGGCTTCATGTCTTATCCATGAAGAGGTCAGGGCTGAGGAAATCAAAATAGTCATGGATAGGGAGGTGAATGAACCCCTACAGGTCATGGTAGAGTTAAGATCCCCTCATCTTGTAGCCAACAATCATAGGCTCATTGCAACAAATCTCAGGCTAGCATTAGCATACAAGAGTAGGCCATTTTATAATTTGAGGATACTTTTAGGTTACTAGGGACTTACAACCTACAAATTTTTTAAAGGAGGTGGCACACTTTACCACATAGCTTGAGAATGAAAGAATACCACTCTCTAGAAAGACTAAGGAACGCTTTGGACAAGACAACTTTGTATAAGAGAATAGTCCAAAGGTTGAGAATCAATTGGATTAGGCTAAAGCTCACTTCTCCTTTACTATTGGGCTTGCAATAAAACACGGAACATGAAGAGGAACAAAGAGAGTGGGTAGAGATTGAGAAAAATGTAAGTTTCCATCATAAATAAGGCATCCCTTCTGAGGTGGCTTTGGATGTCAGAGAGGCCACCAGGGCCATGAACAAGGTTCAGATAAGAGACTAAGTTGCTCAGAGTGTAAGCAACACTTTCAGTAGGGGGGTATGATGGACCTCCCAAATAGGCACAATTCAAGGCCTGTCTAACCATCCTTTGACACCTTTTTACCTCTCTCTTCACATTTGATGACATGTTTTTGAGCTATAATGTGTTCACTAGGAAGATTTAGGGATATTTTTATATCATATAGCTTAATGTATTAAATGTGCAAGACAAGGAGCATTTATTGCACAAGATCACATTGGAGAAGGTTTAGGGGGCATGTTCCTCGAATTATCTCATCAACTACTTGGTTGGAATAAGGGCGGTTACTATCCCTCACTGACTGCAAGAATCTCAGGAGACCATATCCACTTTTGTAGGAGTTTCGGAGGGAAATAACCCTCCCTTAAAGGAGCTTCCCTTCACTTATTTTTGTATAAATAAAGGAGCCTAGGATCTTAGTAGGATTCAAATTTTTGGAGAAATATAGTGGTTGTTAGAGCTAGAGTTTGCTACTTGTTATTTTCATTTTCATGTTATGTATTTGAACAATTTTTGAGGTCAATGAAAATAATATTGTTTCCTCCGGTGTGAGTATGTTTTAACGGAGCTAATTTTCCTTGGCTTAGGGTCCAACCCAAGAACTCAAGCCCCTCTCTTATATATTTATGTTATGCATTTCCTTTTTTTCACTTAGCCTATTTTTATCTCCTTTTTGCAAATATGTTTATAAGAAAATTTTGTCTTTGCAAGTTGATCAGGAAACCCTCTTGAGAAGTGTCATTGTATGCCTTGCATAGACAAGCACAAAAATATAGTATTTCTTTTATGCAATAGTTATATCCTAGTTTAAATTAAACTCATCCCTTCCTATGCATTTTGGTTTTCTGCAATTAGTATGTTAATATCCTTTAATCATGATGTCTTTTCTAGTTGAATAATCACTTTGTGTGTAGGTGGTATATATTGGTTTAGAAGGAAGAATGGCATCATTTTCCATCACCAATATTGTCTCCTTCAACACCCTTCTTCACATTTCCATTTATTCCTCCAACTTGTCTACACACAGAAAATTACATGATAGAGCTACAAGAGATCATCAATTTGCTTCTTCCCCTTGTTCAAGATGGGATACTAAGTAGATGTAAGCTTGGAAAGGTCCTTTACACTCTTTCAAAACCTCCTACTATTTTCTCCCACCTTCAAAGTGCTTTTAGAACCCCTAGATCGCTCTCGGATGCAGTCATGTAGCAATACAGGGCATCCTGTAGTAGTCTTATAGAAATCCTGTAGCACTTCACAGAATTGATCAACACTCAGCCAAAGTTGCCTCTTAAGCCTATTTTTCACTTTTCATCTCTCTACAACACACCCCTAAGCCTTGGAATCCAACTTGAAGAGACCAAATACCCTTTGTACATCATATTTTCATCATTGTAGTTTTAAATCTAAACTTCGGGTTTAATGTTTTGGCTATGAGTTGAGTAACATAGAAATGGTTTACATTAATTTATTTTGATCCTTTGATGGTTTTTGAAACTAGAATAGAGTTTACCTTGATTGCAATAGTGTAGGTTTGATTTCTTGCAAGACCTATTAGAGTCACTTCTTTTGTGCAAATTATCTTGAGTTTACTTTCCTATCATTTTTCTTCTACAAAACATATTAGGATTTTTTTTCCAACCTTTATTTCCATGCAAATAGATTAGTGTTTCTTTGATGCAGTAGTACAAGCAACGAATCAATTGTTTCCTTTCCTTGTAAAGTTAAGTTCAGTAATTTGATTTCTTTGGAATTTTTCAAAATGGTATCTTCACATTTTAGTTCAATTCGTTGCTTCAAAGTAGCTTAGGTATAAATCTTGATTACTATGCATATAGAACTATCACCTCTTAAGTTTGTATGAACTCCATATTGATAAATTAAATCTGGTAGCCCTAGGAGTTGTGGCATACTTGGTGTAATATTAGGACTCATCAATAAGTCTATCAATTACCACCATGATGACACACCTTCCTTCAAATCTAGGTAAACCAGTGATAAAATCTATTGATACCTCCTCCCAACGCTGACTTGGAATGGCTAATGGTTCTAAAACTTTTGGGGCATTAATTGTTTCAAATTTACTTTCTTGGCAAACCAAACATTCTACCACAAACTTCTGAATATTAGATTTAAGGCCATCCCAAAAAATTCCTTATTGACCTCGTGGTAAGTTTTTAAAAATCATGAGTGCCATCCTATAGGAGAAGTGTGCAATTCCAAAAGAATCTTTTATTTGAGTTTGGGAGTTCTTACATAGATATAAAAGATCTTTGTACCATATTGAATCATTTTTCTAGATAAATGTATCATATATACTCGGATATTGCTGCAATTTTTTAATGAGTTTCCACACCTCTTCATAATTTTTCCATACATCCCTTGCTTCAATTATCCAATCAGGTTTGATTATAGAAATTGCATATAGAAATTCTTGCACATCCTTATCCCTTCTTTAGAGTGCATCTGCGAAAACATTTTGCTTCCCTTTTTTGTAGATGATTTCAAAGTCATACCCCAACATCTTTGTGACCCATTTTTGTTGTTCTTCTGAAGATGATATTTTTTTTCGAGAAGTATTTAAGACTATCATGATTTGTTTTTACCTTGAAGTGTCTTCCCATTAGGTAAGGGTGTCATTGCTTCACGGCATGTAGTATTGCCAATATTTCCTTCTCATAAATAGGTTTGTGTATATACCTTTCCTTGATTGGATGACTTTCAAAAGCAATGGGTCTTCCTTATTGAATTAAAACAGCACCAATGCCATTTCTTGAGGCATCACGTTCCACAATAAATGTTTTGGTGAAGTATTTTGTATCTCAACCTAGAGCTTGACACATTGCCTCTTTAAGATGTTCAAAGGCCTTAGTTGCTTCTTAAGTCCAAAAAAATGCATCTTTCTTCAGTAATGTTGTTATAGTTGTTATTTTCCCATAATTATTAACAAACTTGTGATAATAACCTGCCAACCTAATAAATCCTCGAATATGCTTTAAGGTTGTGGGAATTTTCCATTCATTGATGGCTTTAATTTTTTTCGGGTCTACTTTAACACCCTCGTGAGACACAACATGACCCAAATATTCCACCTCCTATAACCCAAAGACACATTTGGGGGGCTTTGTATACAATTGTTGCTCGTCCAATAGTTTAAGCACCCTATCAACATGTTGAACATGATCTTTCCAAGATTTGTTGTACATTAGTATATCATCAAAAAATATTAACACAAATTTTCTAAGGGTTAGAAAGTGGAATTCATCAAACCTTGAAATATGGAAGGTGCATTAGTAAGGCCAAAAGGCATGATCGAAAATTCCTAATGACCTTCATCAGATATGAATGTTGTTTTTGGAATGTCTTCTATCTTCATTCTAATCTGATGATATCCGAAATGAAGATCTAGCTTGGTGAAGTAAATTTCTCCATGTAACTCATCAAACAATTCATCAATGATAGGAATGGGAAATTTATCTTTTATAGTGAGCTTATTGAGATCTCTATAATATGGAAACATATGCCATGACCCATCCTTCTTGTGCACCAATACCATGAGAGAAGAGAAATAACTTTAGCTAGGTTGAAGTATACCTGCCTCTAGCATTTCTGCAACCATATGTTCAATTTCACTCTTTTGGGCATAGGTATATTTGTAAGGTCTGATATTCAAAGGAACACTTCCTGGAATCAAGAGAATAGTAGGATCTTGATCACGAATAGGTGGGAGACCTTTGGGAGTCTCAAATACCTTGGAATTATTGTTTAGGGCTCCTTGGAGATATGTAGAAATGGATGATTTTAATGTTTGAACATATAGTGAGAATAATTGTCCAATAACCCCTTGTTGTTCCTTCTTCAAAAGATTTTCATTCCATTAAAGTTGATTATATTCCTTGATTTCCCTAAATTACCCCTTAATTAAATTTCCTTTCCTTCCTAGAAAAATTTCAAGAAAAGTTCTTGAAAATTAAAAGCTATTATCCCCAAAGATTGTAACCATTAGACTATGAATACAACATTAGCATCACCCATTGGAATGGAAAGAATTGGACTACTTAATATATATTCCCCAGTGATTAGATGGATATTATGGAACTTCTAAGAGCAATTTATAGTTTCTCCATTTGCAACCATATCTTGAAACTTTGGTGTTGGATATATAAAGCAATTCAATTCCCTGGCTATCTTAAAATAAATAAAATTATGGGTACTACCCGAATCAATCAACATTATTACCTTTTCCTTCTTGATATATCCTTCTATATTGAGAGTTTGAGGAGTGGTAATTCCCACCAATGCATTACAAGATATGGTTAAACTCTTCTTTTTCAACCCCTGGGGTTGGTTCCTGGTGTATATATTTTTCTTTTGATGTTTGTTTTCCCTTTTCTTCCTCCTCTTCACAATTGATGTAAAATAATTTATTCTCAACACACTTATGACCTTTAGTGTATTTATTATCACAACTGTAACAAAGCCCTTCTGGTATTTTTTCCTCTAGTTGTTGTGGTGTCAACGTTGTAGGTTTTGGGAGGCTAAGAGCGACAACACTTCCATATTTGTAGTTGTGAGTGGTAGACCTCCTTGTTGCCATAATTTTGCTTTCAAATTTTCTTGCTAACTTGAAGGCATTCTCCAATGCCTTAGGTTCTCAAAGGTGAACCTTATGTTTGATGTTATCATTTAAATTCCCTATGAAGATATTAATCAGATGCTCATCTAGAATATTAGTTACCTTGATATTCAATATTTGGAAGTCCTCAATGTGCTCCCCAACTAAACCCTTTTGTTTGTGATTTATCAATTGGCTAAAGAAGGTATTGCTCTTTGTATCCTCATAATATGCTATCAATTCCTCCGTAAAAATTATCAAAGTGACAAGTGATTTACAAGAACAAAGCCATCGACAGCACACAAACTTATTGGCTTCTAAATATAAAGATGCAATGCATACCTTTTGTGTGTGTTGCACATCATGTATATCAAAGCACTTCTCCATCTGTAGTATCCATATTATTGAATCATTGCCATCAAACTTCCACATATCAATCTTTGACATATGGTTGGTCTTCAACCCAAAGCTAGAGTCTCTAAAATCATGATTCACGTTCCTTTTATTCTCATCAAGAGTTTCTTGGACTTCCTTATCACCATTAGGAAACATTTATTGTAGCAACTTTGTCAAACCTTCCTTCAAACCTTCTATTTCTGCTTTTAAACCTTCCATGTATGTTTTTAAATTGTCCATGTCCCCTTTTATTTTGGCTTGTAAACCATCCCTCTGAACATTCATTTCTCCCAATGCGTTTTTGGTTTCTCTTTATGAGAGCGAAAATTATTCCCACAATTTTGATATATCATGTTGCATTTTTTCTTCTTCATGTGTCATAGTATATCTTTCTAAGGGTTTAATGGGTGTAAAAAAAATTTGTTTGGGAGGAATTTTGGAATCACTATATGATATTAATGCTTCACTATTCCATTACCACTTCAAACTGATGTTGCAAATAAAATTTATGCAAATTTAAAAATACACACATGTTAAGAGCTTGATTTTGAGCTTGTTTATCTTGCTAACCTTGAAACTATTGTATATATGTGACTTCGGTCTCCCAAGGTCTGAAATTGTGTCCTAAGGTATCCCTTTATGTCTTCTTTCCAAACCCACCAGTTAGACCAGGATTAGTGATGGTTCTCCTAAATGTATATAAATCAAGGCCCATTTGGACATCCTTCAACATACATTTACCTCTCTCTTTGCATTTGATGACACCTTTTTTGGACTATAATGTGTTCATTAGGGATATTAAAGAATGTTTTCCATATCCTATAGCCTAACATGTTAAATGTGTAGGAAAAAGAGTATTTATTGTGAAGGAGTACGTTGGGGCCTGGCTTGAGGAAATATAGGAGGCTCGTTCCCTACATTAACTCACCAACAACTCTATTGATTATGGGGCAAATACTACACTTAGTGGTTGTGAGGATCTTAGGAGACTAAATCCAATTTTATAGAGATTTTAGAGGGAATCATCCATCCTTCCAAGGAGTTTTCTCCCTCACTCATTTTGTATAAATAAAGGATCCCAAGAGCTCAGTAGGATTCGACTTTTTGGAGGAACATAATAATTACTAGAGCTAGGAGCTAGTTACTTGTCATTTCAATTTCCATATCATGTGATTGGACACTTTTTGAGATAAATGAAAAGAATTTTTTTGCCTTCATTACTTTTTTTTAGAGGGTTGAGTTCCCTTGGGTTAGGGCCCAACCCAAGCACTCTATTCTCTCTCTATTGTACATTTTTATTAAGCAATTTCTTTCCTGCATTTAGCTTAGCAGTGTTTCCTCTGCAAATTTGTCATTCATTTCTGTTGGAAAGTGTGGTTGTATACTTTGTATTGGAAAGAACAAAAATATAGGTTTCTCTTGATGCAATAGTTAGATATTGATTAAAATTCAACTCAGTGTTTCCATTCTAATTTGATTTTCTAGGATTAGTATTGTTGGCATTCATTAGAATTTGATGCTTTGCTAGTTGGGTAACCTTCTTATGTGAAGGTGATACCTTTGGTTTGTAGAGAAAAGAGTACTATCATTTTCATTTGTAACCCTACTATCAACACCTCCTTCCATTCTCATCCATTTCTTCTAATAGTTTGCATACAGAAAATTCATCACAAATTGTTAGAGGCCAATATCCACATTCTCTCCTTGTGCAAGGTGGGATTCTGAGGAGTACTAAGTTTGGAAAGGTCTTCCATATCCTTCCCGGACCTTCTACCATCATAATTCACCTTAATATCACTTTCTAAGACCTTAGAAGGCTCTCGGATGCAACCTTGTAGCATTATAGGACATCCTGTAGCAATCTTGTAACATCTTGTAGCACCAAGTTGAATCCATCAAAACTTGAACAAAATTGATTCTTAAGCCTAGTTTTGTTTCTTAACCCTTCACAACATATTCTAGGCATTGGAACCAAGCTGGAGGAAGATCAAAAACCACTTAGAACCCTTCTTTTCATCACTGCAATTTATTTCTACTGTTATCACAAAATCAAGCACTGGAAGGCTGCTGACCAGGTAAACTCTGTGTAACTATTTCAAACCAGACTTTTGACTAAGGCTTAGCCTCCTTAGCCTGAGAGGGCTCTCTCAAAAGGTTATTGATTTTGACTATTGATGAGATGGCTAACTCTTGCAAAGTAAATTTAACAAATATATTGGCTGGACAGACATTACAAAGACTTCCATTGGGCTTATGGAGCTAATCATCCTTCAGTAAACTATAACACTACTCATTCATAGAAGTCAGGGCATGTAATGTTTAAATACTCAAAACACATCTCATAAAAACCTCAGCTTATAAATACACACAGGAAATCAGAGCAGCAAAGTGAATTCTGAGTGATTGTGTATCTATACAACTGTAAAAACATAAAGGATAAAACAAAACCACATATCTTGAGCATTTGAAACACTGTATGAATCCTGAGAAGAAAAGCAGTCACTTGTATTACTGAAAATGAGTTTGTACACAAGCCAAAATAACACTCTGTTTTCTCAAATATCCAACCCTCATTACATCAAAGTTTCATCTATATATAGAAACATATCTTTAACTACTTTGAGCTTCCTCCTCCAGCATGAGGGGAGCTCGATGACTGCTACTAATTACCCCTATCTGCTATTTAACTGACTCATTAAATACAATAAGTGCTAAACTGGAATTTTAAAGAGTCCTAATTAAACTAAAACTCTAATTCTATCCTCCTCGTAGAATGATTCTTTCTTGCTCCTTGACACCTGTCTCCTTTCAGTTTGGCCGAGATAGCTGAGAAGAAGATTCAATGTTCCAGGCTAGCTTTGGATGCTGGATGCGTTGATGGTTCAATAATATTAGGATAAAACCCCTGTTTTTCCGGTTCCAGTCTTCCACTACCTCTTCGAAAATGTAGCAGCATGTCTCCAGCTCTTTAATATCCCAAAAATGATGAGCATCACCATATTTCCAAATGTGCTGGAAGCTTCGTTGATGAACAGGTGTGCCAACCAAAACTCCCCGTATGCAGCTCCTTCCAAACCCTAATGACCGATAATAAAGTGACTTTATAATCAAAAACTTTAAACTTAGGTCAAAACATTTCACCTTTGTTAAAGGTACACCTGTCATAATTTGAATGGCCTGGTAGCTTCCTTTGATCTCTTTCATGTCACTTAGGTGTTCCCTTTGAAAATTTCTGATTATCCCATCAAACTGTTTGCCTGTATTAAAAACAGCACCTACAGTAGTTTTGCAGTTTCGTAGCGCGCTACGAAACTGCGAAACTGTTTAAATAGTTCATCTTTTCCTTGATATTTTCACTGCTAGACCTTTAATTCTTTAAACCTCCTTTACATGTGGCAGAGATCTATATGTCTTCAAAATAATGGAATTAAACAAAATTTGACAAAACTTAGAACAAGACCTTTCTCACCATCAATGAGCAGCTAATTGACCTAGCTGTGCTTTTAAGTTTGCAACCTCCCTCCTCAGGACTTTGTTTTCAGCTCTTAGATTCATGTTTATTTTTCTGATGAATTTAGCTTGTTTGAGAGCTGGAACTGTCCATGTATAAACATCAGCTACTGAATCCACCTGACCTACTAGGTTTTTACTTCCTTTTAACACAGCTCTTCGATAATTTGCATACCTGACTGCAAACTCCCTAGTGGCATTTGTCACTTTATCAATTTCATTTTTTGCTGCCTCCAACTGGTTCTTTATGGCTATAATATTACCTCCTTGGGAAATAATGACTGTTCTATTCTTGCCTTTTTGCTTAATTCTCTCTGCCTCCTCTGTTCTGGACAATTCTTCTGCTACCTCTGTTCTGGGCAATTTTTCAGCTTCCCTTACTTGTTTTCTTGTAACAAGTCTTCTTGGTTTGAAGATAAATTCCTCACCTGGTTCATCAAACCTTAGTCTTTTTGAAGCTTTAGATTTTTTAGTGCTTTCTGGTGATGATTGAGTTAAATAAATGTGCATTGGTTCAACATGCACCGGTTCAACCTGCTCAAACTCAATGGCCTCAAGCAAATCACTCAAGCTGGCCTTAGATATCGGGCTTTCCTCAACAGCTAATGCTTTGCCTTTTTCTTTGCTTATTTGACTCCTTGTCCTAACCCTTGACACTGTTTCAGATCCACTTGGTCCAGGTGCATCTTTCTTATGCTTAGCTTCTTCTTTTGATGATGGCTGAGGTTGCTCTTTAATAACCAAGGGCTTCACTGATTTTCTCAACTGTGACTTGGCCTTCTTTTTATCCTTTGCCTCCTTTCGAAGCTCAGCTATCGTGGGTTCCTCAACTGATTCTTCTTTTTCTCTAACCGGCTGTGGAGTAAGACCTGTTTTACTCTGGAAACCAACCATGAAGATGAAAGAGTTCCAGTCTCTACCAATTTTCTGAAGACCATCCAGCACTAACAGTTTAACCAAACCATGGTGAAATAATGATGTTTCGCAATCATCCTTCCTTAATTGCACTTTGTCACACATTTTTCTGAGACTGCGAAACAAGTAAAATGGAATATCTATAGATGCTTTACCCGTAAAATGCAACAGCAACTTAAAGTGATAGGAGTAGACCTTATTATATCTTCCCTCACAGGTTAAGTACTTTTGAATACAGGTGAGAAGAAGGGCATAGTGCTCCTTAACATAGTTCCTAGGCACAGCTTTTGTTAGATCTTCATTCACATATGCCTCTTTTAAAAACTCTTTGCAAGGGTTCATATCAAATTTAAAGTTCTTAAACCACTCTTGTCCCCCTCTTGGAATCTCAGTTACAGCAGCAATTGCCTCTGGAGACACTTGAACTTCTAACATAGCTATTTTAGAATTCAAACCCGTGAAGTTTAAGGCAAAATCCTTTGTTACCTGAGCATGGCCACCCTGCAGCTTCTTACAGAAATTCCAACAGCCAGCATCCTTGAAGGCTTTCTTCACGCCCTCATCTCTTAATGCAAGGTCCAAACCTTCAGGCTCTGTTCTCTGACATTTTCCAGACCTATGCTCCTTCTTCTCCATTTCGCTTTTGAAATTTTCACACAGAGAATGGCCAACAGCTTCAACTCAAATGGTAATTCAATTTTTTTTAACGCGGGCTCGCTTGAAAACAGGCTCACTTGAAAAACTCGGGCTCGCTTGCAAAATCAAATATCTCATCACACAGGTTGGTCATTTATGCATCATCTACGATCATCATAAAAAATCTTTGCACGGTAAAACCATTTGCATAATATTTATGTGCATGCCTAAAAATCTATTGGTGGAGTGATGGTTAATGAGTGTTTGGGAGGTACGCCCACTGACATGAACGGACAGAAGTGATGACTCATCCACAGGCTTGACCCTTTAAGGAATATATGCTGCAAAACGCACGAATCTGCGATTTCATAGCGCAGTTAGTTATGAATTGGCAAAATGCGCTGCGAAACGGCTTGATGCTGACGCGCTACGAAATGGCTAAACAATGATTACACTGCAGAACTGACCAATGAGACTGCGCTGCGGAATTACGGAAAGGATCGGTGACATAGGTAAGACAAGACATGGCTTTAACAATCATGATGGAGGATGACCGATAGGATTAGAGAATGATTTACATCAAACACCTTTAAAACTTCAACCCTAAGTAAGAAACATAGGACAAAAAACATTTGACACCAACTTTTTGACATTAAACTTGGACAAAGGATTATATACATATGTTTATATTTCTAAGTGATAACATCTACAATTAGGGTTAGTTGTTGAGATCATGAATTCAATAACATGAGAATAGTCTAAATTGTTATTTCTTGAAGAATTTATTGAAGTTTGAAACTATAATAGGATTTAATTTGGATGCAGTAGCTTAGGGTTGATTTCACGTTATTTACTTTATGCAGCTAGACTAGTTTTAATTCCCTACCATTTATTTTCTGCAATAGATTAGGGTTTTCATTTCCAAACATTTATTTCTATGAAAATAGATCATAAGTTTTATCTTATGCAATAGGACAAGAAATATTTTTTTCCTTTCTTGAAAAATTAGATTCAGTTTGCAAAATGGTCTTTGTACACCTTGGTTTGATTCACTACCTCATAGCAGCTTAAGTAGAATCTAGCTTACTATGCATACAACATTTTCACCTCTTAAGTTTGTATGAATCCCATATTGATAAATTAAATTTAATAGCCCTGGGAGTTCCAACATTCTTATTGCAAAACCAGAGCTCATCAATTGGATTCTTCAAGATAAAGTTATGCCAAATCTCCCACGATGACCTAATTATGGACTGGTTCAATGGAGTGAACTTGTATGGGATGTCAAGTGCCACTATTTCAATATTCAGCCCTGAAACTCCTACCTAAACAGCTATAGTCCATGCACTTTCAACCACTTTTTATGGAATTCAAATTTGATGCTTGAAGGGAAAGTTATGACATCTTTCCTTAGGAAACTTATTTGAGACTGAATTTTGGAGCATGCAGAAACCTTAAATTCCTTGGACCATAGCTCCGAAAATATAGTGAACCAAGGTCTGAAATTGTAACCTGATGGTCATCAAGATTTCACCTTCATGTGGCAGCAATTTCACGGTTTTAAGCTTCACATAATAGATATATATATATATATATATATATATATATATATATATATATATATATATATATATATATATATATATATATATATATATATATATATATATATATATAGCGAAAATTCCACAATGAATTGTTTGAATTAGTGAAACCCTAGAATTAAGAGCTTTGATACCAAATGTTATGTATCTATATCAAAATAGCACAAAAACATAAGAAAATATAGATCAACGACTAGATAATAAGCCACTTCGAGGGGGAAACCTCCCTTTACATCACATAAATGAACAATTCTTGGATGATTCAAATGACAAGACCTCCTTGGTATATATAGGAGTCTAAAGGGTCAAAATATAATTAGGGCCTACATAACAATAATAATATAAGGGCACAACAATAACAATAGTGGGTTTCTATGGGGCACAACAATAACAATATGGGGACTACACTAGTATTATAGAGACCTAACATCATAACTAGAGTTGGTAATTATCTTTCCAACATGGGTTGTGGTGGCTTGAGATCATAATAGCTTGGATTGCTTTGGATACTATCCTTATTTTTTTCCATGACCTCCTTGTCCATATATATACACAGAGATATCCTCATCTTCGAGGGAGAACTTTCTATCTATTTTGTTAACACACTGCAATATTTTTTCTTGTTTAACACATGCATTCAAGATTGTTCCTATCCATGATTATATCTTAAAGGTGTGTGGTGATTCATAGTTAATGCACATGCAAATCCTTGACGGGGGCCACTCAAGGTGAGATGTTGTGCTAAATTTTATGTTTTTGTATATATATGTGTGTGTTGTAATTTTGCTTGCAATATTTATTCTAGAAACTATTCATTTCATTTCCTAGAGTTACATTTGTTGCAGAATTAAGGTATTGTAGCTATGGAATTAGATTTACTTATGGTTGTAACCTTGGTAAAATAGAGAAACTAAATTGATAGCATAGGAATAAGTCCACAATGACTCTATCCTAGAAGGAGTCACTAACTAAGCATAAAAAACCATATATGATAGGAGTTTTGATTATGAATTAATTAATGTTGTTAGTATTTTATTATTTGGGATTTGAGATGGAATGGATCTATTTCCTTTATATTAATGAATGATGGGATTAATGGCAAAACTAGTTTTTATAAAAAATTTAAAAAATGTTCAGTTTCGTCTATCTTCCAACAATGGTGCTCGATCGACTTACATTGACATGCAACCCTCAAATGGTCAAACGAAAAATGTGGCAGGTATGGAAACTTTGTCGAAGAATATTTGGTGTCATCGATCGATCGATGTTAGCTTTTATCAGTCTTATAATGACCAGAAATGTCCAACCGTCGAATGAAAAGCGTGGGATTTATGGAAAGTTCATCAAAGGATATTCGTCATCGTCAGTCGACCGACGCCAGCTATTTTCGGTCTTATGATTTGAGGAAATTGTCCTTCTGTTGGTATTGCAATGATATGGAATGACGATTATTGACATCGGAACTCCAATGAGCATTTTTATAATGAAACACATTTTGTCTTGAATGACATGTGTCCATAACTATCATCGGAATTTTGATGATTATAAAATGTCGATAGTATGACTGTACCTAAAACAACGTTTAGTGAGCCCTCTTTTTTCCATTATAGTGATGAAACTTCATCGAAAGAACAACAAATGACCGTTGAAAATTGGTTCAATTTTTAGTAGTGTTAGGACCTGGTAGTACCACATTATGGATATGTTACATCCATAGCCTAAAATGAAGCATATTTATTTATTCTCTACGAGATAGCAAACTTTTTTATTTTTTCCATTACAGAAATATAATGTTGTAACAAGAAGACTACATGCCCTCTTTCTATTTGTTTCTAAATGTATTCGACATAATGCATAGACAAAGTGTAGTTTTGTATCACTTACTAATGAAATAAAATTATGATTTTTTTTCCTAAGGGGAAAAAAGGATGCGAGCAAGAAAGGCTTCAATATTTGTGATTATCATGGTTGCTTAAATGCAATGCTTAGATAGATCACCACTCATGCTCCTTGGAAGATGTAGAGATACCCTCAACCATGAATATGAAAAGAATATTCTTGCTAGTGACGAAGCCACTCTATACCATATATTAAATGGGCATCTCAAAATAATAGAGAACCTATAAAATCACATGTTATAAAACCAGCTCAAGAAAAAGATAGAAAAGATAGATCAACGCCTTAAAATTCAGCCTCTTCGAGGGGGCAACCTCCTTTACATTACATAAATGAAAAATTCTTGGATGATTCAAATTACAAAACCTCCTTTCTATATATAGGAGTCTAAGGAGTCAAAATATAACCCAGCCGACCTAACAATAATAATATAAAGCCACAAAAATAACAATAGAGGGATTCTATGGGGCACAGTAATAACAATATGGGGACAATAGGGGCACAACAATATTAATAAGGGGTACAACTACAATAGTAATGAGGTAATCACTAGTATTATAGGGACCCAACATGCCCCTCTCCTTAAAAAAAGTGTTGTCCTCAACGCTTGAGTAGTTCTCGATGCTTCTGTATAAAATTCTCATCCTCCCATGTGGAATCTTCAACAGATAAGTTCTTCCACTTGATAAGATACTCTGAAATTGATCGATTTCGCAGCTGTCGAGTTCTCGTTTCTATGACTGCTTCTGGTTCCAATATAATTTTTCCTTCCTCGTCAAGTTCTGGCAATATTGTTTGAACTGGGAGCTTGTCGCCTATAACCTTCTTTAAACATGAAACTTGGAAAACTGGGTGCAATCGAGAAGCTGCAGGAAGCTCCAATTTATATGCCATAGTACTAATCTTTTGCAACACCTTGTACGGACCATAATACTTTGGTGATAATTTATTATCCTTCTTAACTTTCTTGAGGGACATTTGCTTATATGGTTGTAGCCGTAGGAATACCCAATCACCTACATCAAAACTTCTTTCACTGCGATGTTGATCTGCTTGTTGTTTCATTCTATTCTGTGCCAACACGAGGTTATCCTTTAAGAGTTGGAGGACTTGTTGTTGATGTTCGATGTGATGTTACATTGCTTGAACCTTAGAATTTTCTCTTAAATATGATGTGATGGATGGTGGCTGATACCCATAAAGTGCCATAAATGGGGTCATTTTTGTTGTTGTATGGAAGGAAGTGTTATACCACCATTCAGCCAGAGGCAACCATTTGACCCATTGTGTCTGTTTATCAGATATAAAGCAACGAAGACATCCTTCCAAACATTTGTTTACTATCTCAATTTGCCCATCAGATTGAGGATGATAAGATGAGCTATGAGCTAACTGAGTACCAAGACAAGGAAATAATTCTATCCAAAAATTTCCAATGAAAATGGGATCTCTGTCACTTACAATAATCTTTGGGCTTCCATGTAGCTTTTGAATTATTTCCATAAATGCAGTAGAAACTGTACTGGCTTTAAATGGATGTGATAATGCACAAAAGTGTGCATACTTGGTAAGTCTGTCAACTACCACCATGATGACACTCTTTCCCTCAGACTTGGGTAAACTTGTGATAAAATCCATTGAAACCTCCTCCCAAAGTTGGCTTGGAATGGATAAAGGTTGTAATAGACCCGGTGTCTTAATTGTTTCAACCTTATTTTGTTGGCAAACCAAACATTCCGTCACAAAATTTTGAATATCTGATTTAAGGCCATCCCAAAAAAATTCCTTCTTAACCCTGTGGTAAGTTTTTAAAAATCTCGAGTGCCCTCCTAAGGGAGAAGTGTGCAATTCCATAAGAATCTTTTGTTTTAGCTGGGAATTCTTACAAAGGTATAAGCGATCTTTGTACCATAACGAATCATTTTTCCAGCTAAATGTATCTGACGTACTGGAATCTTGTTGTAACTTTTGAATAAGTGCCCACACTTCTTCATCATTCTTCCATTCCTCCCTTGCTTCGTTTATCCAATCTGGTTGGATAATATAAATGGCGCACAACAATGCTTCCACATCCTCATCCTTTCTTGAGAGTGCATCTGCCACCACATTTTGCTTCCCTTTTTTGTAGATGATTTCAAAGTCATAACCCAACATCTTTGTGACCCACTTTTGTTGCTCTTCAGAGGATAATCTTTGTTCTAAAAATTATTTAAGGCTATCATGATCCGTTTTTACCTTGAAGTGTCTTCCCATTAGGTAGGGTCGCCATTTCTTAAGTGCATGGAGTATTGCCAACATTTCCTTCTCATAAATAGCTTTGTGTAAAAAATTTCCCTTGATTGGATGACTTTCAAAAGCAATGGGTCTTTCATCTTGCATTAAAATAGCACCAATTCCATTTCCTGAAGCATCACATTCCACAATAAAGGTTTTTGTGAAGTCTGGTGTAGCTAAGACAGGTGCTTGGCACATTGCCTCTTTAAGATGTTCAAAGGCCTTTGTTGCTTCTAGAGTCCATGAAAATGCATCTTTCTTCAATAGTGTTGTTAGAGGTGCTACTATTCCCCATAATTCTTAACAAACTTGCGATAATACCCTGTCAACCCGAGAAATCCTCGCAGATGCTTTATGGATGTGGGGATTTTCCATTCCTTAATGGCTTTAATTTTTCTAGGGTCTACCTTAACTCCTTCATGAGATACAATATGACCCAAATATTCCACCTCTTGTACTCCAAAGAAACATTTGGATCTTTTTGCATATAATTGTTTCTCCTCTAATAGTTGTAACACCCTGTCAACATGTTCAACATGATCCTTCCAAGACTTGTTGTAGATTAGTATATCATCAAAAAATACTAACACAAATTTTCTAAGGAATGGCTTGAAAATTGAATTCATCAAACCTTGAAATGTTGAGGGTGCATTGGTAAGGTCAAAAGGCATGACCAAAAATTCATAATGACCCTCATGAGTTCTAAATGTTGTTTTCAGAATGTCTTCAGTCTTCATTCTAATTTGATGATATCCTGAATGAAGATCCAACTTGGTGAAGTAAATTGATCCATGCAATTCATCTAGTAATTCATCAATGACAGGAATGGGAAACTTATCTTTAATAGTGAGCTTGTTGAGCTCCCTATAATCCGAACACATGCACCATGATCCATCCTTCTTGTGCACCAATACTACTGGAGCAGAGAAAGAACTTTGACTCGGTTGAATTATACCAACCTCTAGCATTTCTGCAACCATACGTTCAATTTCACTCTTTTGGGCATAGGGATATCTGTACGGCCTGATGTTTGGAGGAACACTTCCTGGAATCAGATGAATAGCATGATCATGATCATGAATAGGTGGGAGACCTTTGGGTGTCTCAAATACCTTGGAATGATTGTCCAATACTTTTTGGAGATCTGGAGAAATAGATGATTCCAATGTGGAAACATCTAGCGAACATAATTGTGCAATTACACCTTTTCGTTCCTTTTTTAGAAGCTTTGTCATACCTTTAGAGCTGATTATCTTTCCCAGTTTCCCTGCAATACCCCTTAATTCAACTTCCTTTCCTTCCATAGAAAATTTCATGAAAAGTTCTTGAAAATTAAAAGCTATTGTACCCAAGGATTGTAGCCATTGGACTCCTAATACAACATCAGCAACTCCCATTGGAATGGAAAGCATTGGGCTATTCAATACATATTCTCCCATGGATAGCTTGATATTATGGCACTTTCCAGAGCAATTTATTGTTCCTCCATTTGCAACCATCACTTGACACTCTGGTGTTGGATATAAGAAGCAATTCAATTCTTTTGCTACCTTACAATGAATAAAATTGTGGGTACTTCCTAAATCAATCAACACTATTACCTTTTTCTTCTTGATTTTTCCTTCTATCTTGATGGTTTGAGGAGTGGTAATTCCCACCAATGCATTACAAGATATGGTCGGATTCATTTGTTCTTCATCTAGGCTTTGTTCCTAGAGTATATCCTCTTCTTTTAACCTTTCTTGCTCCTTTTCTTCTTCCTCTTCACAATCTATGTAGAATAATTTCTTCTCAGCACACTTATGACCTTTAGTGTATTTTCTATCACAACTGTAACAAAGCCCTTTTGCTCTTTTTTCTTCCAATTGTTGTGGTGTAAACCTTATAGGTTGTGGAAGACTAGCGGCAACAACACTTCCGCCTTTATAGTTGTGAGTGGTATGCTTCCTGGTTGCCATAATTTTGCTTTCCATTTTTCTTGCTAACCTTAATGCCTTCTCTAATGAATCAGGTTCGCAAAGGTGAACATCATGTTGGATATTATCCTTTAAAGGCCCTATGAACACATCAATCCTATGCTCCTCTGGAATATTTTTTACCCTTATGTTCAATTTTTGGAACTCCTCAATGTGCTCCATTATTGAACCCTTTTGTTTGAGACTTATCAATTGGCTAAAAAAAGTGTTGCTTTTTGTATCCTCATAATGTGCTATCAATTCCTCCGTAAAAATTGCCCAAGTGATAAATCGTTTACGAGAGCAAAGCCATTGATACCATACAAACTGATTTGGTTCCAAATATAAAGTTGCAATACGTACCTTTTGTGTGTTTTGCACATTATTGAGATCGAAAAATTGCTCCATCTGTAATATCCATGTTGCGGGATCCTTGCCTTCAAACTTCCTCATATCGATTTTTGGAATATGGTGCGTCTTCGATCCAACATTAGAGTCTATGAAATCATGATTAACATTTCCTTTGTTTGCATCATGAGTTTCCTTTCCTCCCCTTTCACTTGTAGAAAATTTGTCAAATCTGCCTTCAAATCTATCTTCAAATCGTCAATCTTGGCTTCCACGCCCTTTATCTTAGATTCCACTCCATTTATCTTAGCTTCTATTAGCTTTTGTGAGAGTGAAATTTGTTGCACTTGGTCTTGTAATTTTGATATATCATGTAGCATTTCTTCCTCTTCTTCATGAGTCATTCTAGAGCTTTCAGATTGCTTACTAGGTGTTTGCATTTTCTTTCCTCGGGGCATCAGTTACCGATACTAATGCTCTACTATGCCCTTTGAATTCTTTCAAAATAAATTTTCAAACCAAGCTTAAGCAAAAATTTAAAAAAATCTACACACCTTTTTTCACTTTGTAGGAGCTCGATATTGCCTCTGATGTATCTCTGTAATTTCGGATCATCCAATTCTGAAATTGCGACCTGTGGTAACCCTCTGTGTCCTCTTTCCAATGCCACTAGTCTGACCCCAATTGGATTCTTCAATGAAGAGTTATGCCAAATCTCCCACAGTGACCTGATTATAGACTAATTAAATAGAGCGAACTTGTACGACGTGCCGCGTGTCCCTGTTTTGACCTTTGGCTCTGAAAAATATATACAAGAAACTATAGTCCATCCTCTTTCTGTACCTTCTTACAAAATTTCAATCCGATGCTCAGAGAGAAAGTTATGATGATTTTCCCCAGGTCACCTGTTTGGAATGTAATTCAGGAGTCTGCAAAAAGACCAACTTCCTCAGAATCCAAAGCTGTGATACCAAATGTTATAAAACCAGCTCAAGAAAAAGATAAAAAAGATAGATCAACGCCTTAAAATTCAGCCTCTTCGAGGGGGCAACCTCCTTTACATTACATAAATGAACAATTCTTGGATGATTCAAATGACAAAACCTCCTTTCTATATATAGGAGTCTAAGGAGTCACAATATAACCCAGCCGACCTAACAATAATAATATAAAGCCACAAAAATAACAATAGAGGGATTCTATGGGGCACAGTAATAACAATATGGGGACAACAGGGGCACAACAATATTAATAAGGGGTACAACTACAATAGTAATGGGGTAATCACTAGTATTATAGGGACCCAACATCACACCTGCAATTTAGTTAGGATCTATAAGGGTCATTTGATATGTAATTTGTTATGAAAAGCTTATGCCACCACTAATATAGTATTGAACAATGCATAATAAAATATTTGTTCAACCTCCCAAGCATTGGAGCATTGTCATTAATAGATAAAAGCTATGATGAGAGAAATTTCAACCAACTAGGAGGGAAGTATTAGCGTTGGTTATGGGATCCATGCCACCATAGGCACATGGATGATTTGAAAATGATTTGCAAGTAGTATTTAGAATGGAAATCAAATTTGTTATTACCAATAATAAAATATGTGAATCCCATCCTTTCATGTTAATTAACTTAAAACTATACAATGATCTATAAAATTATTAATAAAACTCCCTATTGTTTCAAATTTATTGGTGATCAAAATTGACTTATCTTTTAACTATTATTATTTTTACTAAATATTTATATTTTAATAATAGCAATTAATATATATATAGATATATTAAAATAACAAATTTACACATTAATTTAATTTAATTTAATTAGATTATATATATGAAGTGTTGTACTCACATTAATTAAATTAAATTAAATTAGATTATATATGAAGTGTTGTCCTCTAAATAGCTTAATCCCTAATAATAGGTAAATTTCTTATAAATACAAATAAATATTAAATAACTTGTTTAAAAAAATCCAAATAACACAACGGACTCACATATGTCCCAATGGTTGGATGTGAATGTATTAAAATATTTTTATATTAAATTATACTTATGTAATTAGCATTTAATATATGGTATTATGTTTTTTAATATATGGTATTATGTTTTTAAATCTACCAAATCGATCACAATGCGTGAAATGGAAGTGGAGGTTATATTTACCCTGAATCGTAGCAAGTTCTAAATGATGAATCATTAAGGTTATAGGGTATTAAGAGTAATCTTTTCTATGTATTAAAAGTAATCTTTTCTATGTATTTCAGTTTTCTGATGGTGTGGATTTGGAGTATTCATACGCTGTTTTTACTTGTGTAGAAAATATTTTTAAATAATTGCGTAGAAAATATTTTTAAATAGGTTAAAAATTATATTGGAAGTTAGAATTTTATGTTAACGTTCGGAACTTGTTCATTAAATTTTGTTTTCAAGGGTTTTGGATATTTGAAGGATGACAACAATGTTAATTGTAATTTTGTAAAAATATTAATATTGTTAGCCTAAGAAAAGGATGGTGATTTAAACCAGCAAGGTTGTGCTTGTATAATTTATTTCTTCCAAACATGTCAATATAAATAGTAAAATGGGCAATGTGCAAAGGACTATGAGCTATATAAAATGTTTCAAATAGGTGGGTAAGATCATTGATATTAGCTAGAAAGAATATCTAGATTGAATTTAATATATTAACATAGAAGTTGTCTCTATAGTAAATAAACCACAACTCAAAATAAATAAATAAAGTATATTCTATGTGGAATGTTGTAAACAATGCGCTAAGATCATTGTTTTAGGTTAGAAAAATACCAAGTTTGAGTCCAATACTAACACAAAAATTCTCTCTCATGGATAAACCCCACATTTTTCTCCCTTCCATCTTGCACATCACCCATTGAAGCCTACCATAGCATGATTGATCGCATGGATTAATTAGTTTATCTATCTAGCTAAGCACCATTCATTGCTCATGTGTGTAACCTTCTTATCTATGTTATTATCCCCTATGAATCATTGCATGTTTCTTCCTCAATTTGCAGATAACTTCGATCCTAGAACCTAGAACACTTATATATAATAAAAAATTGCACAAGTAGATCTATTTTTCTCTTGTGGCCACCCCACCCCTTTATCGTGTGTTGCTTGTAGTGTAAATCAATTGAAATCTAAGATTAATCCCATCACCATATGCCATTTTTCTTCTCTTTATTGGTTGTTTCCAAGAAGATGTTGTAGGAGGAGTTGTCTAATCTTGTAGCAAACTTCCCTTTAGTTGCTAGAATTTGACAGTATGGAAATTTAGATTCCTATCAATCTGAGACTCTGACCAAATTTTTGACAATCTAGATCAGTTCAAAATTGGGAAAAAACCCTAAGGGAATTATTACACCATGCATGGTCCTTGGATCATGGTAGAATTTTGTTCATGCCCAATAATTAAGGGAACATTATTATTAGATTTGCAATAAAAAAGAATATTCATTTCCTACAAGATTAGCTTACTCATATCATAGTATTTGTGGTGATCAAAAAAAGCATGAGTTAATATAGTTAGTATCGATCCCTAAAGACCCTCCACTATGAAATGCATGAGTTAGCATGCACATTGAATAAGAATAATACAAAATGGGTCACTATATAATTGGCCATCTATTTTGGTAATTTCTAGGTGGAAAAAGTTTTGGATTTTGGCTTATGGGCCCATTTTAGCGGTAGATCCCACTTTGATTATTTCTACTTGAAAACCTTCTAGTGCCTATTAGTGATTTCTAGTCCAAAACATGACTTTGGTTTAACTTTTAATGAGTCATGATCAGAAGCAACCAAGGAATTAGGATGAACTTTTGATTTATATTTAGCATTCTCACAATAGTGAAATCCACACTTCTACCCTTATATACCCTTTTCTAACTTGTTTTCGGTAATTTCCCCCTTCACTCTTAGATGTTGTTTATGGACAACAAGGAATGAGGAAGATACCACATGAGAAACAAAGGTTGAAAAATTCACAAATAAAATAAGATTCATTTGCAAGTACATAAGACAATGGAGAAATCAAATGAAACTACAAGGTTTAGCATAAATTGCATGAAATTGAGAAAACATTCAAGGTGGGAGATAGAGTTTGGTTGTATCCAAACAAAGAAAGGCTACAGGGTCTTTCTAAGAATATTAAGACTATGTAGTATGGTCCTTTTGAAGTGTTTTAGAAGGTGGGTGATAATCCCTACAAACTTATTCTAACCCCACATATGCAAATTTACTTTGTAGTGAATGTGGAAAATTTGGAATTCTATAAGCCTTCCATGTTGGACCAAGAAACCATTGAGAAATTCCTACTTGCTAGAGAGAATTCAAAACCAGAAACTTGGGTAGAGTTAGCAGAAGATATAGTTTTGCAGAAGAACTCCATAATAGTCAGATGGGGGCATTATGGAGTCTAGTAGATTAGGTTGAAAGAACAACCTCTTAGCAAGGCTAAATGGTTCTCCAGTGAGAAGGTGAACGAAAATTTTCCTCACCTCCTTTAGTAAAATATTTTGGGGATCAAAAGAAAAGCCTCCCTAAATGGGTAGGTATGATATTTTTTTATATATAGTATCTCATCTATGTTGGTACTTTTGGGTACAAAAAATTGGATTTATTTACTTGTAGGGCCCATTTTAGGGGTAGGTCTCCTTTGGTGATTTGGGGTCCATAACCTTCTAAAACATTGTGAACAAAGTTCCTAGCCTCTTGAAACTATTGTGAACTTTGTGAGCTTTTATGTAGATTCTCACAGGTTGACCTATCCTATTAACCATTTTGAGGAGATGCCAAATTGACTCACATAATCCACACATATGGAGCTAGTCACGTTGTTAGCCTCCTGCTGCAGCAGGTTAATCATCTTTCATGATCGACATTTTTACATGCCAAATATGTTGTACTATGCATGCTGCAATGCTCCATATTTGCTACAGATGGCCAGAGAAGTATCCATGAAGGTGTGCCAGTTTTAATGCTATTGCTTTGTTCCAGTTTTGATAAGTAATCCATTTTGATCAGTTTTCAGTTAAGGGTAGGCCAAACAGCTTAATCTTGGCCTCCCTAGGTTTCAATTTCTTGTTGTAGAATATAGAGAATAAATATCTGTCCAAACAGCTTAATCTTGGCAGATTTGTAGATAGGTAGAGAAACAAGGGTGCTCAACAGCTTAATCTGAGCCCCTGGATGCAATAATTGTAGTTGTAGATAAGAGGATAGCAAGAAGAAAAGAATGAAAAACTGGGTATGCTAGTTCAAGTGCACCCAAACCAAAAGGAAGAGAAAATGCTAGGTGAGTAGGTCGAGTAGATAGCTTTGTGGTTGCAGAACCATGGCTTATGATCCATTTCATATTGTCAAATGTTATATCTATCATATCACAAGTTGAAGGCAGTTGTTCAGTTGGAGGACTTCAAGTGAGGCATGTCTAACTTCCCCTTCTTCCTCTTTCCCCAAATCACTCATTAACTTCCCCTAAAAGAGGTCAACATCTGCTTGATACCTCTTAAATTCATCATTCTCCATATCATTTGCCTTGGTGGAGATCTACTTCACTCAAGGAATGTTCACACTTCTTCTATCAGTCATTTTCCCCCATTGATAGCCTAAGACATCATTCTTAGCGCTTTTTCTCATCACTATCATATTAACTACTAACTTTATTATGTAACTCCCTATCTATTTCCCCTTCCCCTACTAAAACTATGTATATAACTCCCCTGTATACTTATCCCTTCCCCTTGGTTGAAAAATAACCATATATATCCTCGGGAATTGCTAAGTTTATCTGAAACTCAGCAAGAACCCTCATTGACCCCTCTAACCATCTTCCAAATGCAAAAGGACTCATTCCTTTGCATAGTTTACCTTCATATGTATAAAAATCATCCCTTTGGCCTTGGTTTGCCTTTATAAGGCATGAAACCCTCTTTGGCCACTAAACCCTCTCAAAACACATCACATTCCTCCTAAATGCCTTTGGACTCCTTCCAAGGCATGAAAGTTGCCAAAAACCATGCAAAAATCATTAAAAACCTTCTACAAATGAAAAAATCCTCCCTTTTTTGGCTATCGGACCCCTTCCGATGCCTTAGAATCCATCCGAAACACCAAAGGCTACCCCTCCGAATTCATTTTTCCTTTGCATTTTAACAAAATGCATTCTCCGATGAGAAAAGAATCTATTTGGTCCCCCTCCGATGCGATATCGCTATTAGGAGGGGGCAGTGGCATATTATAAGCAAAAATGGCTAAGTCTCAAGGCATGGGTTATAATGGGTCGCCGATCGCCGATACAGCGACCAAATCTCAGCCGTCCATCGCCCCCACCGATCCAATGGCCCGGATCATTTCGGCGATCACATATATGTCAACCCTCTGCCCCGCCGATTGCCGAAGTCCCGATATAATCGCAGCCATCCATTTTTGGGCCCCAGATCAATGGCCCATATTTAATCGCATCACTCCCATATGGCTCCGACCAGCGGAGCCGAAAAGTAATAAAGCGCGGCATAAATATATTTCGGGTCCGATGGGTTTCGGCGTTTTTATGTGGCAGCCCCATGACCCCGCCGATAGCGAAATGCCGACGTAATCTCTGCCGTCCATCGCCATCACCAAATCAACGGCCCATGTTTGTTCGACGAACACCCCTTATGTTTGGCTCCGATATTCCGGAGCCGAAATATTATAAAGGCGGGTCTTATAAAAGCCATCGAGTCCGTAAGGTCCCCGGGCACAGCGAAAGGAGAGGGCTCCCGACGAGCCGGAGCTGAATTAGTTTATAAGGGCAGTTTTAAGGGATTTCAGGTCCGCATATTGATTTTGTTAAAATCCGCCGATATGAAATCGCCGACGGACCGGACCCGATCTCCATAAAGAAAGGGCATATAAGCATTTCGGGTCCGCGGCATTTCGGAGGTTTTATGTGTTGGGACCAATGGTCCGCCCCGATGCGATTTAGTGCCAGCCGTTGGATCGGCCCGTGCCGGATCCAACGGCCAGCATTCAACCTTATGAACAGTAATCGCTCCCGCCCCAATTTTGATGGATTTTCACGTTTAAAGCATTTTTGCCTTATAAGAGGGAAAAGGGCCACTTTCTTTTAAACAGTTCGGCGCCCATCCCCGCCCCGCCTCCAAAATAAACATGGCATACTTTAGTCCATATTTGATCGCTCCAGGCCTGAAATAGCTCCAAATTGCAGGATTTTGGCCTCGGCGTGCCTCCAGCATCCAGTCTTCCGCCAGTTAGCAGTTGTTCATCATTTTTAGTACCATTTTTTATCGGCCAGCGCCAATAGCGTTCCAAAAGCCACAGAGGACATTAGCAGCAGTTATTTTTGCATTAAAAGGCAGAAGGGGGAAATGGGACAGTTTAAAGAGTATCAGCGGTGAGAAAAGACCCAGATTCAGTGCCAAAGTGTATCAGGATGCGACAAAGTGTATCAGTGAAGGTGTTCAATGCAAACTTTGAACCCGAAGCAGGAAATCATTAAAGAGCCTCCCAGAAAAGTCAATAAAGCAGCTTTGAGCCATAAAGGCTCACCAACTCACAGTTTTGGCCACTTAAGGCAGCAGAACCACTTGCAGGCGCAGATGAATGAATTTAAAGCACACTTATGGCTAAAAGAGCCAGCACAGAGCCATAAGGACAGATGTTGATCCATTTTTGAGGCAGCTGCCCCAGCGCAGCACTTAGATAAATGTTTTAAGCATTTACTTCAAGATAAAATAGATTAAAGCACTCATTTTCCTCAGATCTGCCTAAGATCTGCTGTAATAGATATTTTGAGATGCCAGTTGCCCCAACGCAGCTGTTAGATAGATATTTCTGCCATTTACTTCTGTACAAATTAGGTTAAAGGCATTTATTTGAGGAGATCTATCCCAGATCTGTTGTTTGTAGATATTTTTTCTATTTAAACCACCCTCTGTTATGAAAAAAGGGTTGGTTGGTCGATAACTTCCTCTAGACTTGCATTGTATTTTCTGAGAGTCTCTATAATCAAAGATCGCTGGAATGTTTGGGAGATGAACTGACTGTTGTGTTTTAATGTCTGAAGAGTGACTATGGAATCCTAACGCTTCTACATAGCCCAATAAGTGTTTCTTATCTCTGTTTATATTTTATATGTTTTATGCCATCATTGTTTCACTATCTAAATAGCAGAAAGAAAGAATAGTTCATAGCTCACTTAGTTGTATTATGTTCTCAATTTCTGTGATTTATCTCTGTTTTCCTCTGAATTAGTCCTGAATATGAATACTGATTTGCTCATATTTACACTAGTTCCTTCATATATGAATGTTGTTTAGGAATCCTTGATTGCTCCTATATAAATGTTCATTCACCTTCCCTCTGTTAGCATAATGAGAGCTACTTAGTTGCCTTTCATTCACTGACCTTTGTTCCATATTTATTCTAGCTAGATATTGTTTTATGTGTAGCTATCCTGCTCTGTATTCCTCTTGTGACCAAGAAAACGCAACAGCAAGCCTAATCCACGACTCCATGCCCAATGGTTTGAACTTCTCACACTATGCATCCCAACTCTGTTTGAAAGAATCCTCCATCCCATCAAAATCAAAACAAAACCCAAGACAATCATAACTAGCCTAAAATCAACCCAAAACAAAGCTAAATCATAAAGAGAGAGCCCTCTCTGATTGCAGGTAGGCTAGGACCTGCAGTCCAAAGATTGGTTTGTGGTTACCTCGGCCGTATCCTTTAAGGAGCTTTAAGGACAACCTGAGTGATAACACACGTATAGAACCCCTCCGTTGTATGTAACACTTTGTTGTTATCATGTCGGGTCTAAGATAAGACCGAGGGGTAACAGAAAAGCTAGGTCTGAAGCGTAAAAATGAGAGTAAATATTTTATTACCAAATAAATAAATATAATTTAAAACGCTTCGAAAACAAGACACCAAGAGATGATATTCTTGCCAAATGAAATCCCATTGGTGAATGGGAATGGATAATTCTTTCATGATAAGACTTCTAGATCAAATTCTAGATAAGCTTAATGGAATGGGAGATAAATATCCATTAAGTTTCTTAGCTAGAGAAAGATGTTAAGTTTAAGAAAAACATAAAAGCCTTGCAGGAGAGAAAGGCAAGATTTTATAGGAAAAGACATAAAAGCCTTGCAGGAGAGAAAGGAAAGATTTTATGGGAAAAGCCTCACGGGAGAGAAAGGCGAGATTTTCTAGGAAAATCCTAGGCAAATGGAAAAAAATATCCACAAAAGTGAGACGTCGCTAAAGGAAACCATATCATGAAAGAGGGCATTAAATACCCATTGAAGAGATCAACAAGAGGTAGTTGATCAATGGGAAAGAACTCTCGGCTCGGGGGTGAACTGGAGGAAGTCAGTTCTAGGTTGGGTGGTGGTGCTCGATTTTCCAAGTGACATTCTTTCAACTAATATGGTTTGATTCAATTGCATAGGATGTTTTGTATGTTGGCTCCTTACTCTTTATGTTGTCGAATCTTTAAGCATATGAGTATAATTGCATGTGATATCCTTGTTTATAAGATGGTTGGATACTTATGCATGTGACAACCACTGAATATAAATTTAATCAACATTAAATTTATTTAGTGTTTAGAGCATAGTAGGTGATTGTTAGTATTGTTTCAAGGAGGTATGTGACAAATGGCATCGGAACTCATAGGTTCAAATAGTACTACGACCTATTGGCCAACCCACATATGTAAGATATGAATGTGTTGTAGGTCCTATTCCAATGAGTTCTAAAGTAGTTCCCTAAGGCATTAGAATCCATAAAGGTAGAAACTAAATCTTAAAATGATTTATCAGATGAGGACTTTGAAACTGAAGGTAATTCTAAACTGAGGTTGTTGTTTCCAATTGCACAAAAAGATCACGTAAAAATAAAAGTAGTCTGAAACCCTGATTCATATCACTAGATATTTATTTATAAGGGATTTTTTCTTTTTTTAGCCACGAAAGGAGAAACACATAACCATGCATTATAAGAATATTAATCTTCCACCATGTTATTAATTATGTGACAAGAAGCCCTAATCTTTTGTGATGTGAATAACTAACCCTAGCCTCTGTGCCGTGAAGGCTACAAGTTCAATGATCTTGGTAGTTTTCTTTATTTTCCATGACTTGTTGACCTTCTCTACAACACATTGGATGACTTGAATATTATATTATGTTTTTGATTTGTTGACTATCTTCGTATATATGTCTGAGAGATGTATTCTTTGGCTCACAACATGTCTACATGTCTCGTATTCTGTATACTCATTGTATCTCGCACTCTCCATGAATAGTAGCTCGTTCTATTCATCACAGTGGCTCGCAATACAATCTCCAGTTTGTATTCTCCATTTGACATTGCTATGCTCAAGGAAATTATTGCAACTTACACCTATCTCTCTTAGGTTTTCATTAATGTTGGTGACTTGCTTTATGGTTTGTAATTATGTCTTTAAGGTTTGCCATTGTATAACTTGTGTCTCATGTTATCGATGCTACGCATTATGCATCATGGTTTGAATTGCATCCATTGAGGATCGTTTTGGTTAGGATATGCATTATTCACTATGATTCGTATTGCATAAGAGTAATACCTTCAACTATGATAGTAGTGCTATGATAATGATATATGGAAATAATAGCTATAGTGTGTTTATGACAACGTAAGCATGGTTTGGGTAGATGCATGGTTATATGGTAGAGACTTTGATGTGATTATTGTAACAATGGTATGTGACCATTGGAATGGTTTATAAACTGTGTTTCATAATTACCGAGGAATTCTTGGTTGTAGGTCAACGTAATCTCTATTACATTAGAAAGCATGTGAATCTAATATTTTGAAATCCAAGGCATAGGCCATTAACACATGCCAAAATTGTCGACATCCACGTCACATTGGCCCTACATTATGCATCCTCAATCGGTCAAAAACCCTACCACTTCTCTTGATAGGATTCTACACGTGGAAAACACATTAAAGTTCATGCATTCACAATTGATTCCCATCACATGTTGAGATATAGATAATTTTGCAGTTGGATTCTACTGAATCATATCTATTTTTTTTTAGAACAATAACATAATCGAAGATTCTCTATCAATCTTAAAGCATTCAAATAACGAGATTGTTGCAAGTGATTTGGTTATGAAGATCATGCTTGAAAATGCAGTTGAAGTAGGCTATAGAAAAACTGTTAAATTTCCCGCATAAATAATTTCTCACGTATGTATACCTTATATTTATGGGTAGGCATGTTTAGATAATTCAGATTCGTAAATATTGAAATAATATATCTATAATATATATAGAACGAAATTATATTCTGCTATACAGTGGGCGACAAGTTCTGGCTCCCTGCAATCTGGTTTGGAATATAACGAAGAATTGAAGAAAGTTGACTTAAAAGCCTTCTCCCTCTGTGGCGCTTGTTACCCTCTTAATGGTAGATTGACTCGAAGCGGTGTCAATCAACACCAACTCGAATAGTGGGAGGCCATGACACGCCAGAGAGACCTCCAAGGCACTGGTATTACCAGCCTATTGTTTTTGTCTTCTGCTCGAATTGAGTTACTGATTTCAAAACTTTCCAAAACCCTGTGCCATTGAGCTCTATGGCACACTTGGTGATGGTAGGAAGTGTTTTTTATTGGTAGTTTTAAAACACAACAGCACTTCCCAATTTGATTTTCGGAGAAAATCTCTGTGTCGACTACTTTTTCCTCTTCGGGATATAATGTCGCCCTTTCTGCTTGCCTTATCCACTGATATGGAGGTGTGCGTGTGCGATTGCTAATCGAGTTGCACACCTGTACCAAATCATGATCATACGCATTCCAGAAACAACTAAATTGTTGCAAAATAAAAGCATTCAGATGGATAATGGTTATCCTGATTGGCACACCCTTAAAAGTAGATAGTTTGGATAATGTTTACCCTGATCTTCACATTGACAAAGTCTCTTTAGCTCATATTCTTCTTGCATGAAATGATACTGGACATGACACGTATGTAGTGCCTGCTCAATCATCTTGATCGATTCATAGTTTCTTCGATATAAATACTCCTCATACCCATCCTATCGTATTGAGATTCATCTTTTATGTCTTGGAACCATATTAGGGGTCAGAAGGGGAACACTGGGGTCAACGAATTTGGAGTGATCAGAGCTTCTTAGCCAGTTTTGATGTCAGGATCTACAGAAATGCAGGCTTCCGAATTCTCACAAATTCCTTCTCCTCGATTAAAGAAGTAAAGTCATTGATGATGTCACCATATCGAAACTCTCCCTAGGAAAATTACAGTTCAAACAGCGACAGTATTTTGCAGATGCATGAAGCCTTCTAAGGCTTGAAGGCTGTAAATATGTTTTATTCGTAGTACATATGAACCAAGAAAGGGCCTCTTAGCACCATATGGATCGCAACGCACCTAGAGCACAAGCTCAGGAAGAACCAAGTCGCGAATACTAATATCAGCATCTCCATTGGTTCCAATTGCACTCCACCTATCAGCATCTCAAAAGGTGAATTACCTCTTCAATGAATACAGTGAAATCCTAGTAAAGATCAAGCAAGGATTCCATTCTACTGAAGTGGATCTGCCACCAAAGGCATCAAAAAAACCATATCATTCTATTACTCTTCCGAAAACTTTTGATCTTGATGATTTAGACTTTCCAGATAGCTCCTTTTTCCATGGAAATTTTATGGATCATCATGTTACAACCCAAGAGAAAATTACCTTGAAAGATTCTGTGGAAGACATTGTTTATTTGGGATCTCAATTTGGTCTTGATGAGAGATTTGGGGATGGTGATGCTTCGCAAATGAGTCTTGTTTTTTATGAGGTTTAATGGCATTTCTGGGAATTCATGGTCGATTAGACAAGATCAAAGGCTCATGGTCAAAAAAAAAATCCTCTATAAACCTTTATCAATCTCATCCTCCAGAAAATGGTGGATCGAATCAATTAGAAACTTGAAGAATTCTACGTGGAATCGATTTTCCTTTAGTTTTTTTTTTGTCGGTTTTCATTTGTTTTCTTAAGGATTTGAAATCCTACCATGATGTTGAAAATGCAACAAGATGATGGAGCTTAGTGGAAAGGAGTTGCCGTCACTAAGTGGACCCGCAGGCTATTTTTGGCGCAAAGTCTATTTTTAGGCTATGTCTATTTTTAGACATATGGATCATGGTCTATGAGTTGCAGGATGTTATTTGTGGATGATTGGTCATGTTGGTAAAAATAGATGGACTTCTATTTTTAGACATATGGGCAGATTCTATTTTTAGACTACCAGGCTAAAAATAGAACAATCAAATATTATCATCTCTTAATAATATTTGGACTATAAACATTATCTTATCCTCTTGGAGCACTTCAGTTTGAGCTACAGATGTGGCACATGCAGCTGTCAGAAGGAAATGCATTTTTCTTATGAGTCAGTTGAGCTACTGCATGGTGGAATTCAGTTAGAACTCAAGTGATTGAGTTTGGTGGAGTTGATGGAGTTGTGTTCAGTTTGACTTGGTTAAACTAGTTGTATTTAGTCTAACTGCAGAATACACTAGTGATGAGTGATGTGAATTAATTATTAATTAATTCAGTAATTATTAACTCATAAAGAAACTAAAGAATACATCAGTTAACTCAGTGCACGGACAGTTCAGTGGAGACAGGTGTTAGAGGTTGAGATTGCTATCAGTTGTGACTATAGTTGTGCATGAGATTTGCACAATCAATGGATTGAGTAATGCCAATGAGGATTGTGTGGTTCAGCCAAGGAAATACGAGTTTGCTTCAGCCATTCTCATCATTATTCTCATGCAGGATTGCACAGTGGAGGCAGGCAAACTGTGGAGGAGATTTGAGGCATCGGATCTGAGCTAGTTTGTGTGTAACAAGTGGAGATAGTACTGAGTACTTGTGAGGAGTATTGTACTATGTATTGTTACATGTTCTCAATCATTATAATATACAGATAGTGTGGGGTTTTCAGCTGTATGCTTTCCCCAGGTTACATACTGTGTTAATGTGCGCATGCGATTGATGTTTCATTGTTTTTAATGCTGCAAGATTGATGATCAACGTAGAGGAGGTTATGTATTATGCATGCATTCCACAATAGTGTATAATCGGGATAATCTCTGTGAATAAGTGTTTAATTATTCAAAATTTCTACACATGATAAATACATTATCTCTCATATTCACATATGTTTTAAATGGTAGCTAACCTAGAGAGGTAGGGTGGTGAGGTGCTTCGATCGTCTTCAGAATACTGAGCGAGAAAAGTCCCCGCAAAAATTGCAACCTCGAAAGAGCTGATCTGCGATTTGTAGAACATCTGGCGCTCCTAGCAGGCGGCGCTGAGACACGGGTGGAGCCTCACATTCTAGATGATGCTCGACGAAGCAGCTGGCCATGCTCACAGTGATGCACCTTGGACAAACTCGAGTCACTGGACATGTGAGTTATTTCTGTTCTCTTTTGTGGTCACTCTTAATATGATAACCAACGATTTTATGATCTTAGAATTATTTGTTTTGTATGGACATGATTCACTTTTATGCACAGGGATGTCTCTATTATAGTCATTAAAACACCATCATGGTTCCTACTTAAATAAGAGGTCTTTTCCTACGAGTCAGAATTTCAGTGATTTTCGTTGATTTATAACTGACCGAAACCGGTAAGGTTAAGGATGCAATAATTAAATTATGAGATATTTGTTTTAATACATAACACATCCCATAAAACATGAATACCTTCTATTATTTCTCCTCAGAGTTGTTGATTTACACTATGCTTTGAAGGTTCTAGGTTTATCCTTTCTCGTTATGCATACGATGAGTGTTGTGGATGAACGATGATAATATATGGCTCATTTGTGTGCCTACGATGAGTTGGATTGTGTGCTTACATGGATGGATGACGCAAATTTTCACTATTTACCATGATTTAAAATTGGTTTAAGATGCTTTACACATGATAGACCTAGTTTTAGATGTTATAGTCGAGCTTGAGGAATGAACAAAATTGTAATATTTTTTAAAGTATGATTATTATGGAAAGTTTGGATAATGGACTTTAGTGGGAGGGTCATCATGGCTTAATAAAATACAAACTAATGCCGGTAAATATAGTCCATCCAAGGACATAGCTTAATGGAATCAAGTTTATACTTATAGAGATCTTAAGAAAGGATGAAATATGAAGGGAAGAAAGGTTGAACTCTTATGAGGTAACTGGCAAACAAAAATAGATAAAATGACAAGTGCTCTTTCCATAGATCATGACCAACACGAGGAAAGATTAAAATAAAAGTATATAAATGGAATCTAAATAAATCATAGGAAAGAATTTCATGACATTCTATCCACCGTATCAGAAATTGATGGTTAATTAAATGGTTTTCCACCCTAGAACAAACTCTGAAGTTTTTCCTTATTTGTATCTATTCATTGAGTTTTCCCATGAAATATTGTTAAGCTCAAGAAAGACAGGTCTTTGTACAAGGTATTAGACTATGTATCTTAATTAATTATAATTGTATTTCAATTTAATATTTTTGCGTTGATTGGTGCATCTACATGTAATGATGCAATCCATTTTGGATGTGGTTTTTCCACTGGTGGAACTGTTTAATTCACCCTTAGTGGGAAAATGCTCCAAATATACACTATTGAAGGAACTAAACTTTATCAGGTCATTATTCTCATATTCAATAGAAACATGCATATTTAGTAAGTTGGAACCTGCAAGTTTCTTTTTGAATAAAGTAATATCCCAACAATTGTAACGAAGATATGCAAGAGGCACAAATTATATTTCCAATCTAGACTGAATTGGGGTCAGAGTTGTGAAGTGTGTGCACACATGTAATACAACTCACTATATGCATGTTGGATAAGAAATCATACATTAATAATTTTATGACCCTAATAGATAAGTCAATGGGGCTTGCACCCAAAAGTACATCTAGAGTAAATACATGATGGGAGTGTAAAAGTAACTCCTAGTGCTTCTCGATTAATAGCAGAAAGACAATATTAAATACAAGCTCGAGGGCACATTCTCAAGTTCACTCAAATTCTAATGTGTCAATTATTGCAACTCAAAGTATGCAACCTCAAACTCCACAACCTTGATGTGCATATCAATCCAAATATAGATGGGTTTCTCACAAATAGGGACCTTTCAAAATCTACAGCAAGAAAAATATGGTTCCAGTAGAATGATTGTAGAAATTGATAAGAATGAAATGATTTGTATGCTTCTACTATATATAAACAAAGTATACATGCTTTATGAGAACAAAAATGACAAACAAATTAGATATGGTGGTGTTGGATGCATTGAAGTAGAAATAGAGAAATTCATAGCAGCCTAATGACTAACAAGAATTGTACACTAGATTCGAACATGACTTGTCCGAATTAATTAACAATTTTTTGGAAAAAGCAAAAAGCTTCGCATTAATACAACTTATGATGGTCTAAGGATCTTATGCTAATAGTAAAATAATGCATGCATCAAGTAAGGTGTGACATGTAAAAGGGTTTAGGTGATGAAGAGAGAGGATAAAAAACCATGCAACAGCTCGTTGTTAAATCAATAGGATGCTTCAACCATATTGGATGGCTAAGTGGTACTAGTAATCGATATTTTTGTGCACAAGGATAATTGGTTTCGATAAAATGATATCTAGCAACCTATTCAAATTAATATACAATCGTACAATCTAGGATGCATATTTTGTACCACTATTTCCTACCAAGCAATATGGGAAAAATCTATCTGTCAGATTGCACGGATAGTGTTGTCTGGTTTCGAATATGGAAACATAAAAATTACTGCATAAACCATCCAGGAATTCATGTTAATGAATTTTATAATTGATAAATGAGTTATATTCTTTTGTATTCCAGATAGTGATTTAATGTTAAGGTGGGGTATCAACATGTTGATAACCTACGTATAAACCCTCGTACACATAGCACCCTAGAAATTAGGAGATTGGGAACATTGTAACCTTCATTTATGACTCATGTTAGGAGGAATTATTGATGACCAACAAGGTGTTGGGAATAGTGGTAAAAAGAGAAAACAAGAAATCATATGGCATAACTAGATTATGTGTGTTGTACTTTTAAGTACCAAACAATTATTTTATTGGTTAAAGACAAGGTTAAGATTGTTATTAAACTTCAAATATAACATTGAAGTCCATACTAGACTAACTATCATAGTCAATATCTTACTGTATTATTGGGCGAAGGTCATATTTCGGTGTTATTAAGACTTTGTATGGTGACAGAGCCAATCCCAAAAACCCAAATTTATTGGTATTGTAAAGTTGTATTATGCATGATTACCTCTATGTTATTATTTTCTCTTATTGTTGAAATTTTCCTGCAACCACAAGATATATGAACATGATTAGATCAATAAAAGCACTTAAATGCTTTGACATGAATTTATTCAGTTATGCTCTAGTTGCAGAAGTTGAACAGGTCCATTAATTCTCTATTCTCCAATTGACAAACCGAGCATGGTTTGATTGGACTTACCTAAAAGTAGTGTGAATAAATAATTGAAGGAATTTTTGGCATAATACTAACATTGTTGAAAACATGTGGATGAGGTACATGTCATGTATGTGATGCTATGGACATTTGGTATTGTGTACAGGTGGTACTATGTACATGTGGTACATATGGTACTAGTGTGGATGCATGTATTGCATGATATTATATGATGTGTATAGTTGTATGTGTGTGATGCACACTATGTGTATGTACACATGGTTGAGGAGAAGGCACCGGGTGATTGCTTGGTGTGGCAACCGATCCGGAGTGCATACAGAAGAAAGATAAAGTTGGAAGCTAAGGATTGATTAAAGGATAAGTATCAGTATTTTATTTCAGTTTTAGTATGCATATGATTTATGATTTTAGTCTATGATGATTACATGTGATCTATGATTGGGTTTATGATGGTTGCATGTGATTTATGATTTGATGGTTATGTTTTGAGCTAACCTGATGTGATATTTGTATACATGTTGATTGGTCAAATGTGCTAGTTTGACTTGCTGTAACTAATGCGAGGAAACTACAAGAAGCAAATGTTCAGCAAGAACATAAATGCATTGGAAGAACATGTATTTCTTCTTATTATTTAAATACAATGAAATTGAAAATGAGGAATCATAATTAAATGGCGAGAAACATTAACCCGTAGTTACTCAAATAATAGTACTATTATATCAAGTTATGACCTTAACTATGGTAAAACAAATTGAGTTTTTCTAAGGCATCTGAAGTCTCTCACAAAATTGATTGAAACAAATGTTATAGGTAGAAATTAAAGGAGATTTGCTGGAAGAACTCCTTTGTAACCTATATATCGGAAGATCTGATTCAGGTGGCAAGGCCATGGGAACCTGTAATTTCATAAACAACTACCTGTGAACGAGGAAATAAATTGTAATATGCAATAATACATCGAGGACAATGTAAATTTAACACCCCACCATTGTATGTAACACTCTGTTGTTATCAAGCCAGACCTAAGCTAAGACCGAAGGGTAACAGAAAAGCTAGGTCTGTAGTGTAAAAATGAGAGTAAATATTTTATTACCAAATAAATGAAGATAATTTAAAATGATTGGAAAACGAGACACCAAGAGATGAGATTCTTGCCAAATGGAATCCCAAATGTGAATGGGAATGGATAATTCTTTCATGATAATACTTTTAGATCAAATTCTAGATAAGCTTAATGGAATGGGAGATAAATATTCATTAAGTTGCTTAGCTGGAGAAAGATGTTAAGTTTAAGAAAAACATAAAAGCCTTGCAGGAGAGAAAGGGAAGCTTTTATAGGAAAATACATAAAAGCCTTGCAGGGGAGAAAGGCAATATTTTATGGGAAAATCCTCGCAGGAGAGAAAGGCGAGCTTTTATGGGAAAAGCCTAGGAAAATGGATAAAAAAATCCATAAAAGCGGGCCGCCACTAAAGGAGACCATATAATGAAATAGGGCATTGAAGATATCAACAAGGGTGATTTGATCAATGGGCATGAACTCTCAGCTCGAGGGTGAATTGGAGGAAGTCAGTTCTAGGTTGGGTGGTGATGCTCAATTTTCCAAGTGACATTCTTTCAACTAATCTAGTTTGATTCAATTGCATAGGATGTTCTGTATGTTGGCTCCTTACTCTTTATGTTGTCGAATCTTTAAGCATATGAGTATAACTGCATGTGATATCCATGTTTATAAGATGGTTGGATACTTATGCATGTGACAACCACTGAATATAAATTTAATCGACATTAAATTTATTTAGTGTTTAGAACATAGTAGGTGATTGTTAGTATTGTGTGAGGTATGTGACATCACATCTAGAATTTCAATAATATTCTAGGGGGTTAACAGCCTAAACCAATTTAGGGTTAAGGCATGCATAGACCCTAACACTAATCCTAAATGATTATTAGGATATGCTAAATACTAGGCCACTAGGAAAGGAAGAGGTTCCATTCTTATGGTATTGTTTATTGTTCCATAGTTGAGTAGAGCATTTAAGATTGAGATATTGAAGCACAATAAAGAAAGTATAATATTTTATAGTAGCCACACTACTCACAATGTCCATGCTAACTCCATAGTGAGTGTCTATTTATTTGCATTTATATTTCATAATTAAAAAGAAAGGAGTAAAACATAGGTCTCACTTTCTAATTAAATTTTATTACATCTTACCTTCATTGTATAGATGATGTATTATTGGCTTAATTTCTTTTATTCAATTTCAATTTATTTCAATATTTCATATATTAAACTAATAACAATTATATTTGAAAATCTAAAATAATACACTATTTAAAAAAAATCACAATACTATAAAATTAGTTATAATAAATTATTTTAATATAATATTCAGAATATTAATGATTAATTAATTTAAATAATGACATATAATAAAAATTTATTTAATTTAATATTAATAATATAAAATAAAATAACTTTAAATAATTCACATATTTCATTCGATATCATAACATTTTAAATCAAAAATCAAAATCAAGATTTTTCTCTTAATGTTGAATTAGTTGTTTCTCCTACCTAATTAGCCATACCCACCCAACCAACTGGTGGTATCTCCATAGATCGACCCTCCATATATTTTGGCCGCATATAAACGCTGATGTTAAAAGGTTCCTATCCATCACCATTGAGATGTTATTTTTAACTTTTGAATTTGTTTTTCCTTTTCATGCATTTTCTATTTATTTATTATGGTAATGGGGATTTCAAGAGTATTTTTCAAAGTTTAATGATTAAAATTTTGTTTTTTTTTAATAAGAGATGAGTATATACATTGTTATAAAATTTTATAGTCATATTTTTGTATGAAAATAGGTTTCGTATACTAATTATTTTGTCTTAACTGACATCATCATTATTATTATTACTATTATTATTATTATTATTACTATTAGTATTATTATTATTATTATTACTATTAGTATTATTATTCCAAAGAAAAAGGCATAATTTTATTAGTTAAAACAAAATTACATGTTACATTTTACTCAAAAGAAGTATCATCGAGTGAGTGACGGATGATAAGCAGAAATAGGAAAAAACAAACTAATATACAATAAGGAGATAAGGTAGGATTTTCTCCTCTTCTTTTTTTCCACCCTTCGCCATTCCCCTTAGGATGACGTATCAGAGACAAGTGCAAGTTGAAAGCTAGGTCTTGCATTTTCCTTGTCTGAGTCTGAGTTATATGTTGAATGGGTACCTTTATACCCACTTGTATCCATATCTTCTGTATTTTTTTTGTTTTTTCCTGGTTTTCCTGCATTTCATTAAGGTTCTAAGGGATTTCCCCTTGGTTTTTTGGGACCTATGTTGTCTAGGTGTTCCTAGTGGGTATAGGTTCCTCCTTTGCTTCATCTTCCTCCTCGGCCTGGCGGGGTGGAGGGAAGCTCCATCCTTTGGGATACTTCCCATTCTTCTTCTTTTTGCTGGTGTCTTTCTTGCCTTTCGGACAGATATTTTGTAGATGCCCTGTTTGTTTACAGATTTACATCTGAAAGTTGTGTTCTCATAGTCTAGTGTCTGAGTCCAATTCATTTGCTTGTGTCATATGAATGCAATCTGGTAATCCTTTGCTGAGATCTACTTCCACACATATCTGGGCATGTGTGTGGATCCTTTCTTCTAATCTTTGGGAATCAGTTTTGATATATTTCCCAATGATGTTCCCAATTCTTGAAATTACTCACTCCTCCCAGAGATGGAGGGCGAGGTTGTGCAGTCAAATCTACACCGACATTTTGGTGACAACCATGGTGTGATGAATAGACCCTTCGATCACCAGAACCATGGACCCTCCTATATAATACTATCCCTAGTCTCTGTTGTAGGAAATTTTACAATGAAAAACCCCTTTGAGCAGAGGTGAATTTCACATTCTAGGGACCAGTTGGTCAAAATCCAATGAAATAACTCCATAACTTTTTGACAGAAAGAATTAAAATGACAAATAATTGCTTGCAATTCAAAAGTAGAACAGTGCTCATTTTTTTCTGAATTATCTATGGTGAGTTCAGGGATTGAGTTTAGGAGCTCCACAATATATGGGCTAGGGGATGTACCAACCTATTTTTTTGGTTCTATGGTTGTTCTTTTCCCTTGCAAGATGTTCTTGAAGGAGGGATCTCCATTCATTTGCTTTAGTGTGGCTTCTGAGTTTTTTGAAGTACTGCCCCATAGCCTCTTCCCGCATTTGAATATTTGTTGGCTGATCCCGCACCGCCCCTTAATCTCAGGTTGAGAGTTATGGAGGATGTTGGTTGGATGTGGTAATCCTTCAAACCCCTGTTGTCCTGTAAATCTCTGCCTTCGAATATCAGACTCTGTAATTGGACAAGGTATCCAGCCTGTTGCAAGATACTGAGTTTCAATTGTTGCACTTTATCTAATGAATTTACCCAAATTAAAAAAGAACGCCCTACAGGGGATTTTATAAAAATTTGAAATCGACAAGACAAAACTAGGTTTCAGGAGTCATTATCCCCCTACTTGCCTAGAAACTGCATTTCAGAAGGGGATCTATGAGCCACATGGGGCTGGATAGAGTGGGGGAATGTAATATCTAGTGCCAAGCCTAACAGAGTGAAAATGAAGAACGACACGCAGGCTGGCAGAGCCAAAGTGGGGCTCGGAGAAATGCACAGGATAAAGAGCTCATGTCCAAAGAGCAAGAGAGACTAGGAGGATAGTACTAGTTTTCTGACATCTATGCATGTGCCCACAAACCCATAGAGAGCCCTTTGAGCATCATTCTGTTTAGTCGACCGAACAGAAGTAGTTGTAATGTTCAAATGCTCAACGAAAAGGGTCGCCGAGGATCGATGAGTAGAACCATGGGATGTGGTCGCCCACCACAGAGACTCTGACCATGACCGCAATGCAGTGCCCTAGGGAGCCCGCTGCGACCCCAACAACAGTTGCAGACCCGTGCCTCTGGCCTCTTGGATACGGAGCCTAGGCATGCAACAATTTTTTGAATCTTTACCAGCCAACCGGACCTATCTTCAACCTGGAGTTCATGGCTCATCCTGCAAGCCTTCCCGCAAAAGAGACTTGGCAATCGTTCCCAAGAAATGTTTCTCCCATTGATAAACCCTAGCTATGTTTTGCGCCATCTCTCCAAGAAGCACATTTTTATTATTATTATTCACTAGTATATTAAATATTGTTATTATTAGAATGTAAACTCTTAGATTTAAATAACTTTATATTAATTATATATATTCCAGCAACAACATTAAATGCATCTTTATTGAGTGAATATTAATTGTGTCCTATTCCATGAGTGGATAAGGAATTCAATCATTTCTTTTGGAATTTTATAGCTAAGAAATTTCTTAACATAAAATTACTCCAAAAATAGGTGAGAATTTCCATACACTATTTTAATGGCAAGAAGAGGAACACTGTGAGTGGAAATCATTGTACGAATAAATGCGCAAGAAATCACTCATGAAATCCTATGAATTCACTTCCTTATAAGGTTGTCCATCGCAATGCCAAAATAATAAAGTTGTTTACTTTAACAGTTGAATGTAATGAACATGTAAATTTATGTTCGGATGTTTTGTTTTTAAAGTTTTTTTTCTATTAAATTGATATCATATTATAAAATATGAAAATCATTTTCCTATTACTTCTTAGATTGGAAATTACATCAATGAAATTTTTTTATATTTTTTTATTTTTTTATCCCAAATGTCTATATACTAACTATATATATATATATATATATATATATATATTGACCAAGACTTCATTATGTAGTACATTATACCATTGTACTGGTAAATACGAAGTGAAGTAGAAAAATTATAATTTAACTGAAATCATCAAGAGGACACAAAAATATCAATAGTGCCCGAAATGGTTGGATTTACTGAATATGCACAATTTGATTTGTTGCAGAGCTGTTCCTAAATGCTAATTAATTCTTCATGTTCTTCCACCCCCAGTGGGGTAAGTTTGGATGTTTTTTTGTTAACCAAAACAAAGTTTGTGTTAATGAAAATGGTTTCACCAAAGCTAGCAACGATGCATATTTCAATTAAATCTAGCATGAAATTCACAAGCTTAAACATAAATCTAATTGTTAGTTTATCATTTATGCTTGTAAAGCTACTAAGAAACCCTATGTTTCATAGTTGTTTACAAGTTGAAACTTTTACAATAGTGTCTAAAATATAAGAAATAAAGAAATACATATAAAAATATGAAAATATTTCCCATGGGGTTTTGAATTAATGGTGAATCGGTGCACTGTTAAGGTCACCAATTCAAATCTCCCCATTGGTTAGCTAACAAAACAAACACTATGAAAATTTTTAAAATTGTCTTAGAATTCCGACCCTAACAAAGTGAGGATATTCCTAGTCCTTAATGTCCATTGGGTGCTTTGACTAATGCACTAATTTATTTTGTTATCCTAAATTTGTTGAAGGCCTGACTTTGCATTTTTGGATCCTAGCATTAAGGCTTCCATCCTCTAAGGAAATAGGAAGGATCTCATTCTTCCAAATTATGTGTCAATGTTGTCCACCCCTTGACTATGAATCTACAATAGGTTCATGAAATTGGCATTGTGTGCTACTATGTAATTGTTCAAAATCAACAAGTTTGACCAAAATTACTTGAATGGCTTCTTATTTTTTGTATAAGAACTTTTTCATTTCTTTCACCTCTATTTTATCCATCAATACCCTAACAGAGAGAGAGAGAGAGATGATGCGTAGTAGATCTAATCCAAATAAAACTACAATGGATAGACCATACTAGAACAGGGTTGAAAATGAGGTTCTTCTCTCTTAATGGTCGTGTTGCTCTAAGAGGAATACAGTAATAGAGAAGTACTATAAAATTAACTACCTTGACTATGAATAGAACACATGAATCTAATGGATGAATTTTGTAGAGAAACCTAATGATTTGCAGGAAGGAGTTGGATATATATAGAGAAAAATCCATCAATGTCCCTCCTGCCTGTAAACCAAGGGAAAGTGGTGCTTCCTCCCTACATCATATATCTATAATAAAAAATTGAACTATGAAATATTTCCTCTCATTACTAATAAACCCTACCATCATACCAAAGCACATCATGAAATAAGTTATTACCACCTAGATTACATAATGGAAATCAGATGCATTACCCATCACACCCATATGCCAATGTAGATGGAGCGAGTGAGCGAAATGACCATATCACATCTGTGATTTGAAATAGCATCTAACCATTATCTTCGAGGGAAATATAAATGGCAAGATCAAACCAAGTGGAGTCCAGCTATCCCTAACACCCCCAATGCCCTTTGATCCACTCTTTCTTCGTGATGTGGCAAATTTAATCCCCTAAATCAATGATTGCATGTGAAAAAAGGAAAAATACATTCTCTCATGGGTTCTAGCATACCCTAACTTCTTCATTAACAAGCAAGACCCCTTCTTAGAGTCTTGTGCCATATTTTTCCCAATAATTTTCCTCTTCATCTTGCTTATGCTTAATATGAGAAAAAATGATTTGGTGAACTGCTTGGATATATATTTAATTCAATTTAGGAGGGGATTTAATGCAAATTCTTCCAAAGAATACCTTTTAATTGGGGATCATATCACCACCATAGAGTCTCCAAAATCAATAATTGATTGTATACCTTTCTTTATTACCAACAACAAACATTGCCAGAGAGTTAAGCATTCAACTTGATTGTTTGAGAATTGAACAAGGCCCTAAGAATGACTTGCTACTTTGTCTCCTCTGGTATCTTAAAGAATCCCACCCACACCTACCACCCTTATTTGAGTTTAGATGTTAGAGGTGTCAATCTAGATAATTATCACTTCTAACACACTTCTCTTTACTTATTTTAGTACCTTTTTTCCATCCTTCATAACCATTTTGAGTTTACTATTGTTTATATTTTTATATTTCATACAAGGTATGATTCTCCATATTTCATATCATTTTATTGGATCTATGTTCGAGATATATATTCCTTTTTTTGTTTACTCACAATTATTGTGTATTCCAAGCTACTATTCCAAATTTTTATAACAAAGATATGCTCCTACTCGAGTGATACCATGATCTTTCTACTCTTATTTTGTCACAATGTTGCTACTCTAGTGAAGTCATGACACAATTGTGATCCCTTATTTCTTACAAATATGGAGGATACAATTGTCTTCCTTACAGTCGATTCCATTGATCGCAATAGTTATGCTAATCTAATCTTGAGATCGATAGGTATAATGGATCTAAGTTGTTTCGTGGGAAGGAAATTAGACTCATTACAAGGATGGTTGTTTCCATCTTACTCAGTTCTAATATCTAATGTGGACAAGATGCAATTAAGGAAACCAAAATTTTGTCTCAGTTATTTCAATACGGATGTCAGTAACCTATTTTGTTATTAAATATTAGTTAGAATGGCTTGAGAATCGATGGATTCTTGAGCCTATTATTAACATATTTTTCCAAGGATAGACAATTGAGAAATAGTATTAAAACCAAATCCTCCTTCGTAACAAATGAGAGTGATAGGAGGAGATGATTGTACTGTACTTTAATATATTTCTTTGATTAATATAAGAATCCATATTTTGTGGTTTAGAATTTATGTGCATTGAATAATTTTATTCCATAGCTTTTGAATTCATCCTACAATCCTTTGTGTGATGCAAGAAAGTGTTCCCTTTGCGGACAGAGGCAACCCATCTAGCCCTAGAGTGGGTCTAGTCACAAACAAGGATAGATCAACAATAGCTTTCCTTAAACAGTCATAGTTGGAGGCCTGCCTCAACCGATGGTCGATGGAGTTCCATTGTGCTGCTCCAGCTTCCGCTTCCTTCTCCTAATGAGTTATCAACCTGAAACAATGCAAAGGAAATACAACAAAGCACGTAACCAGAAAACAACAATGATCTGTTTACTCACAACGTCAAGAAGTCATGAGCTATCAAGTAAATTACATACAAGACATAGGAAAACATCATTGATTGTATTAATAATGAAATAAGAGCAAGCTTACAACCAAAGTCTTGACATCGTAAGCCTTCTCAGAGGGATCCAGCCAGCATGTTCCTCAAGCATTCACTCTTTGAAGATGGATATCCCAACATGCAAAGTTCTCTCTCACTCATAAGTTTTACACAAAGTTAAGGGCACTTCACAACCTTCCACAAACTATCAAGAATCCCACACTTGTCACACTCACACCAGCTACACTAACAGCACTGCTCAATCCAAGAATTTACCAACTATCCAACTATCCAAAACTAGCAGTGCATAGCAATGGTGAGATTTTAAATAGGAGGGAGTCTCCATGAAAGGTGGAAGAGTGAGCTTATCTCCAAGGAAGGTAGCACAAATGATGGAATAGCCACATCAGAGGAGGAAAGGCGATAAAAACTATGCCAACAACCAAGTCTGGAGTCATCCATAAGGTCGATTGTTGGAACAAATTCGCCCAATCTGGATCATCGCGAGTGCATAATTGAGCTTTAGCACTGACATCGCTAGTGAGCAATGTAGGCAGTCATATCATCGCTAAAGATGATAAGTAACCTCGTGCTAGAGCATGAAATCGGACCATCGTGGGAATCAGATGTTCTTCCACACTGGCAGCGCGGCTACACTGTTTATGAGCGCCATTCAGCATGTATATTAAGTCCATAGTTGCGATGAGGTAGATAACTTAGGAAAAGTGGGTCATTTGGCAGCACAAGAGAGAATTTGTTCAATATGAGCATGCTTGACTTGGACATATGACACAGTAGAAGGACTGGAGTGAAGGTAGTGACAAATTACTGTGTAACAGATGCCCCCTAAAGTATGAAGCCCGAGAGAGTGGGAGGGGTGAAATGCTTTACGAAACTGATTGAGCTGGAACACCATCTGGAAGAACCTGCATGCAGGTACAACTGATATCTCTGGTAATGACATACATGTAGTCTAGGCATGGGCGCAGCCATCCAAAAGACATACAAACTAGGTCTGTGGTATGGACACAACCATCCAGCTAATAAGACCATGATAATAACAAAGGTATGGTCGCAGCCATCCAGCTAATAAGACCATGATAATGATAAAGGTATGGTCGCAGCCATCATCAATGAGTCATGTAATCACGAACCAATCCACACAGCCAGAACATGTGTAATCTGAGTTCAGGGTCTTAAACCCAACCGACCATAGTACAGATTCTAACATGCGAATAGATGTGTTGAGGTCGAGCATGATAGAAAATCGCTTGATTACCGGTCAATGATGAAAACCATTAACAAGCACAAGAGAAACCACCAATAATTCCAATGGTTCTCAAGGTACTGTCTAGCACAATCCACGAAGTGTGAAGAAGGAGCTGAAGTCGAACACTCATGGAATCACCCAATCGATGACTAATGATGAAAGTCGACCATCAGGTGCGAAGAACTTGCCATTGAGGCATGCAAGCTCTAAGGTACCAAAGGGGATCTCTAGATCAATCTCCTGGATAATGAGCTGATGTCGACAGGAGACGACCCGTCGCAGGAGGGCCATAATGTTTCCCCCATCAACGACATGAGATAAGGAACAAGCGGTAGATGGCGAAACAGAGTATCAGAGGAGGAGGCAAGGATGTAAACTGCAAAAGGATTATACTCTTGAACATGTCAGTGACATGACTCCAGAGGGTGGCAGCATTCAGGTACCAAGGGATCAGAGGCTCGATGGAGACAGTGTGAATCGGATGGAATGAGGCTAAATGGCAACCCAAACCTGCGGAAGGCCAAATGATGATGTATGGATGTCCCAACCCGACAAGAAGCAAAAGTGTCGATGTTCAAGAGTGACTAGCTGCCAATGATGATTTCCAAATTTTACCCCACCATTGTTGGCGAGTACCCCAATTATTTTTGAAAACAAGCTTGAAGGGGATAGCATATGTTGTAATATAAGTGCAACTGTCGATCGAATCCAAACTAGTAATAGTTTAACGAGCCCTAGGGAGGAGAAGCTCGAGTCTCGTCATGGTGACGATTCCAATGTCGTCAGAGTTTAACAAGTCCGACATAGGTAAAACTCGGAGTCTTTTTCATATTTAGAGAGTTTGAAAAAGACACGGAAAAGAAAACTCCAGGGGGATCCTTTTTTGTAGATTTGTGTCTCTCGAGCCCGAAAAAGTATAAAATGATACTCAAAAGAACCGCTTGACCATTACGATTGAGGAGTACTTTTTTTTATTAGTGACCTCGACCCGAAAAAAGTAGAAAAGTGATCGAAATCATGTCGTTTCGTAACCAGTAACGAACCTGAAATGACAAAGGTCCAGCAATATTTTCGTGTTTACATGGTCGGAAAAGAGCTTAAAGTCGACCACCTCTTGTTTCTTTTAACGAGTCAAAAGGAATAACTCGACTATATTTTCATCTTTTAAGTCGGAAAAGAGCATTAAATAAGACTTCCATTTTTATTCTCTTTAACGAGTCAAAAAGGGAAAAATACTCGACAATCTTTTCATCTTTTACGAGTCAGAAAAGAGCTTAAAGAAGACTCGTCCTGGAGGAATGAGTGGTAGCAACTGGTTCCGACAATGGCGGAACTGTTCAAAACATGTAATGGTCAAGAGGCTGGCTAATAAAACCACTCATCGCTGCGGTCCCTCAGGAAAGGAAAAACAACCAAGTGAAAGCACATGATCAGCCAAAGAGATGGTGGCAATGGAATGAAACAACCAAGGCTCATCTAGCAGAATTTAGCGGATAAAAACGACAATCACAAGGTGTAAATCAGGTATGGGTTCATTTTTACACAAGCTTGAACCATGGAGAACTATGCTTGGATTCGGTTTCATGTTTACACAAGCTTGAAACAAAAAACTATGCTTGTTACAAGTTCACATGCCCCCAGCATAATGACGCAAATCGAGGTACATGCCCCCAAGCTTCATTGCATTCAACGAGGTGGATGGAATGAAGGTTCACATTCAAGATCTTGGAAAGACTCGAATTGGATTTTACGAGATCTTAATCAAAGACTTGATTTGGAAAGGGGAGTTGTTTCATTTTATAATGAGGTTGACATAGTGAAAAAGAACTATCCTTATAACCCTTGTTTCATTTTTTTAACGAGGTTGACATAAGATCAAGAACTTTCCTCAAGACTCCTTGTTTCATTTTTTAACGAGCCTGACACAAGGTCAGGAACTATGCTCATGACTCCTTGTTTCATTTTTGAACGAGGTTGACACAGGAACAAACTATCCTCGGGACACCTGCTCATAGGCCATACGAGAACATGGCTCCCAAGAGGTCTTCATGGGATGGAAGAAACGCACTCTCGGAGGAATACATGTCATGAGGCACTAATGACAGATTAGGTTCCAAAGCCCCCAATACATGATGTACGAGACTATCTGCATGATCATCAATAAAGGCGGAGACAGAACGAGTAGCCACATAATTGACTTGTGGCAAGGAAGGCACTGCTTGCGAGCAAGAACCGAGAGGGGATGACAGCTGCACAGGAGGCACCGGGGGACTAAAGAACGATAATTGATCGATGGTGACCATTCTTCCGTCATGTGGAAAACAAACCACATGGAAAAATGAAGAGACGAGGGCCCCCATGGCATAAACATAGTCACGGCCAAGGAGAAGATGGAAATCTAAAGCACCTTGGACAACCATGATGTCTATATAGACAGTTTTTCCCCCCAAAGTAATAGGAAACTTTGGGAGGATCCCTAAAGGTTGACTGGTTCCTCCGTCAAATGCCAACAGATTATGTGTGACTGGCACAAGTTGTGGGGAGCCCAAAGCTTGCCAAGTACTGCAAGGCATAAGACTGACAGACGCACCCTCATCCAAGATAGTGCCAGGTACTGCCTTATCATAGGCATGTACTGTAATCTGGAAAGGCACATAGCATGGAAGGTGGAATGCAGTCAAATGACTCCTGTCAAAGGAAACAACCGAACTACTTGGTGGGGGAATCATATGATTGCCCCCTGCTCTACAGGAACCGAAGAAGGACTCTCGTGATCAGCGGGGATAGGAGGGTCGTTTTCCGACTCTGGAGAATCTGATGAGATGAGGAGAACATGAGCATGACGCTCTTCCGAAACAAAGTGATCAACAGATGATGAACCCAAGTTGACACTCTCTCCGACCAAGGGTTGGTCTGGAATAGGCTTAGCACAGCCAGGTTCGGAAAGAGGAGGATGGACAAGAGAAGAATCTAAGTCAATCTCTTGGTCGATGGGGGGAGGGTCTAAAGAGAGCCTCTAATAACCAACGGGAAGTTGGGGTGAAGAAGCTGTAAGATTTTCCAAAACGGTGGAAGCTTTATCCATGAGCGAGCAAAGGTGAAGGGGATGGTTGCCTTCACATAGTCTACAGGGGAATCGAACCTTCCCTTTCTTCTTACCATTTCTAGTTGATAGGGTAGCATCGCCATGAGCTTCAGAGGACGATGAGGGACGAGCCAGATCATGAGACCATACTTCTAAGATCCTAGGAATGCCAGGACAATCACGAAGAAGATGGTCACCCTTGCACAATTTACAAGGAAACTTAACCTTCCGCAGAGGAGCAGAAGGTGTTCTGACTTGAGATGTACTTGGAGCAGTAGCTGCATAGGTGGCCTCGCATTTATTGGACTTCTTCTTCTTCTTCATCTTCTTCTTCTTCTTCTTAGTCTCCTGGTTACTAGATGTGAAACTTTCACCAGGCGAAGGAGGAGAGGAGGAGGAAGAAACAGGGGAAGAAGGCGTAGGCTCAACCTTGGAATCATCGTGTCGTGGTTCAGACAAAGAAGATGATGGAATAGGAGTCATGATGCTCGGGACCAGCGAGGTTGAAAACAACCGTACGGGCAAACCAATGGTTAACCCAGGCAAATAAAATGTTGCCATATATGGAGCACCGGAATTTCCAAATGAAGGAAATGGACCAGGATTTCCATCTGGGGGAAAACCTTGGCCGGTAGACTCGGGGAATGTTGCCATCGAGAATGAGCCTGAAAAAACACTCTTCTCACAACCAAGAACTCGAACTATTACCAGGAATATTTCGTGGGCAGTAAATTTTATGACGTAGGAACAAAACTTGACCTTTTCATGTTTCAAGAGTCGAGAAAAGGATGAAAAGATGAATCTATCTCTTTCGAGGTTTAATGAGCTTAAAAGGACAAGTGCTCAGATGAACCTTTTCTTTTAAGGAGTCTGAAAAGGAATGAAAGTGACTACTCTGGAGAAACTAGGCAAAAGGTTTACCAAACAACCCGTAAAACTGCATATACACCTTGGCAGTCATATGAAAACCAAGGACTTTCCGTACGGCAGTCAATCTTCCCGAATGTTGTCTTCGGTGTGTTACGGTTTGCAAGGCGGCAGACATGGTTTCCTAAGGATAAATGATGATAACCTAGTGGGGTCTCCCAACATATACTCGATGGTACATTGGAGCACAATTCCATACTAGACCGCTATTGAGTCACAGAAGGAGGAATCACCCAACCTTGAGTGCAAACAATAGTGACTAGGTTTAACGGCACCGGAGCACATCTCTAGCCTAGACCTCTAAATAGTGTGCATTATGTTCCAATACATTGTTAGGTTTATTCAGTTCATTTTAGAGTTGATCTTGAATTATGTTTTAGTTTCCAAGCCCTACCATATGTATATCAAAAACCTAGGATGCAGCTAGAATGAGTAAAGCATCTTTCATTTCGATGAACACCTACTTGCAGAAAGGTAGAGAGTTCATTCCCAAACCAAGACAAGCGAATGAAAACACTAAGAAACACAATGCATCAATACACTAATCTCACGATGCATCGATACTACTAATGAAAGACTTAGAGTTTTCTTTTCAATTTCTCAAACACGAAAATTTGAAATGCACATATACTTTCACTTTCGTATGCTAAATGGATGCAAACTTTTGATTTTCTTTTTTGAATTTAAAGAGACAAACAAGCAAGTGTGAATTGATCGATCCAAACAATTATGATCTATGCTTGGTACTGAAGAAATCGAATCAACATAAAAAATTGGTTCAATAATCGACACTAAAAATCAACCAGCAAGAAAACAAGCAGTGAAAAAGCCTCAAGCAAATCAATAAGACGGTTGTGGATGAACCTTGAACAAACAAGTAACCCAAGAAAATGGTTTCTCGATGAAACTTCTAAAGGGCTAGGTCACATGGTCCAAAAAACACAAGACTCACTCAATGAAATCAAAGAGACAGTACCCTAACCAAAAGCAATTAAAACAAGCTAATGAGAGACAAGAAACAATAGGGGATAAGCAAGATTGATGAATTCAGGAGGTAAAATTGTAAAAACAACTTTACAGGAATCATCGCAAGTGTTACACTGACAACTAGAGCTGTCATCGCTAAACTAGAGACCATCACTAGTGATGCATAGACAACTAGAGATGTCATCGCTAAATAGAGACCATCGCTAGTGATGCACAAACAACTAGAGATGTCATCGCAAGTGTTACACTGACAACTAGAGATGGTCGCGGAAGTACACCTATTTTCCGTGATGGTGCGATTTCAAGAGTCGTCGCGGGAATTAAACTAGCAACCCGAGATCATCGCTGGTGCAAAGCTATAAACTGGCGATGACGTCGCGACTATTAAGCTTTTTTCCACGATGATGTTCAAAAACAATGACGAATGAACAAAAACTCCCAAACAAGAACCAGTCAATCCAACAAACAACAGAGGGATTTCCCAGATCGATCTAGGTAACCCAAAAGACTGATAATTAATCCCCAAAATTCAAGAGAGGCCAAAATCAAAATCAAAACAAGAGAAAAGAGAAGAACATAGGACAGACTCCCCAGCGGAGTCGCCAATTTGTGATGCAGGAAAGTGTTCCCTCTGCAGATAGAGGCAACCCCTCTAGCCCTAGAGTGGGTCTAGTCACAAACAAGGACAGATCAACAATAGCTTTCCTTAAACATGCATAATTGGAGGCCTACCTCAACCGGTGGTCGATGGAGTTCCGTTGTGCTGCTCCAGCTTCCACTTCCTTCTCCTAATGAGTTATCAACCTGAAACAATGCAAAGGAAATACAACAAAGCACGTAACCGGGAAAAAAAAAAAAAAAAAAAGATGATCTGTTTACTCACAAAGTCAAGAAGTCATGAGCTATCAAGTAAATTACATACAAGACATAGGAAAACATCATTGATTGTATTAATAATGAAATAAGAGCAAGCTTACAACCAAAGTCTTGACGTCGCAAGCCTTCTCAGAGGGATCCAGCCAGCATGTTCCTCAAGCATTCACTCTTTGAAGATGGATCTCCCAACGTGCAAAGTTATCTCTCACTCATAAGTTTTACACAAAGTTAAGGGTACTTCACAACCTTCCACAAACTATCAAAAATCCGACACTTGTCACACTCACACCAGCTACACTAACAACACTACTCAATCCAAGAATTTACCAACTAGCCAACTATCTAACTATCCAAAACTAGCAGTGCATAGCAATGGTGAGAGTTTAAATAGGAGAAGGAGTCTCCATGAAAGGTGGAAGAGTGAGCTTATATCCAAGGAAAGTAGCACAAATGACGGAACAACCACACCAGAGGAGGAAAGGCGACACAAACTATGCCAACAACCAGGTCTGGAGTCATCCAGAAGGCCAACTGTTGGAACAAATTCACCCAATGTGGATCATCGCGGGTGCATAACTGAGCTTTAGTGCTAACATTGCTAGTGAGTAATGTAGCCAGTCAAATCATCGCTAAAGATGATAAGTAACCTCGCGCTGGAGCATGAAATCGGACCATCATGGGAATCGGGTGTACTTCCGCACTGGCAACGCGGCTGGACTGTTTATGAGGGCCATTCAGCGCGTATATTAGGTCCATAGTCGCGATGAGGCAGATAACTTAGGAAAAGTGGGTCATTTGGCAGCACAAGAGAGCATTTGTTCAATATGATCATGTTTGACTTGGACACATGACACAGTAGAAGGACTGGAGTGAAGGCAGTGACAAATTACTATGTAACACTTTGTTCCTAGGAGGCAAGGCCCACTCCACAGATCATGTGTTGATCTATTTCGCATATATAGCTTTATAATTATTTTAAATAATTAAGCTATTTTGTTTTGATACAAATAGTCATTTATTTGTGTGATCAATTGCAACCATGGTGTTTTTAATTGTTGCATTATTATTTCTATCAATTCTAACATTTCCTCTGAGTTCAAACATAGAACATAGTTGTATCTATTGATTATGTGTTGAGTGATATATCTTTAATATAAAAAAGAGCACATGGTCATAGCTCTTGATCCCTTGTTGAGTGGTTTTATTTTAGTTTAAATAAGAAGACGTAGTCGTAGCTCTTAATTCTTATTGATCCCTTGTTGAGTGTTTCCCATTGCTTTACTATAGTGCACAATAGAAAACCAATGTTAGAATGGAACCTATAGCTTGCATAAACTTTGGATGATAACCTTGAAAGAATACGTCATGTCTTGGTTTGATAATTTAAATGATCTAGTAAGGTAATTGCTTTTAAAGGAATAATTAATTGACCCAACATTTTTGGCACCTTTGTTGAGGAGGTTATTGAGGATGCAAAAAGTATGTCTAGCATTGATTTTTAATTAGCACACAATATTGGGATTTTAAGAGGGAAATTGATGACTAAACCTTCTAAATATTTCATCCATAATATTTTCAATTTAAATTAGAGCATACATAGAAGTTCTTTTGAAGACAAGGAAATAGAAATAGTAAGACAAGAGGTAAGATCTTGTGCATTTACTATGAATATTCTATGGTGAGTTTATATTTTTCTATTTTTAAGGCATGTATTTTGCATGAATAAAGGAATGAACTCCAAAGCACTAATGCAGTAAGAGTCAGTTTCAATCCAAAAAAAACTGCAAGTGGACAATGATAAAGAGGATGTCAAGTCAACAAGAAGGAGAATCTTGTAACACTTATCCTACCAACTCATTTTCAAAGCTAGAAGAAGAATATACTCCTTGTGAAAGACAAGGAGATACAAGGGAACTGATTACCAAGAAACCACTTTATAAGCCTATGCCTTGAGAAAATTGAAGGCAATCTAGTTTATGAGCCTATGCCTTAAGAAGAGTTAGGGGCAATTAATAGAACAAATTACAAGGAACTCTTGGACCGACATGGAAGAAGAGGTAGTCTCCAACCTTAATTTTGAATTTCCAATTAAGAGTATTGAGGGAGAAGCACCAATGAAATTTCTCCTACTCTTAGTTTTTGGCATTGATGTATGTTTCACTGTTGCAGATATGTTTTTGGTGGGCATTGATGTCAACCCGGTTGCTTGGGTTGCAGGTGACTTGGTTATGCATGTGTGTGTGGCTATAGATGGCTTATGTATGGATGATCTGTAGATGGTCTTTGGCTTGTCTACTAGCTTGGAATATCTTGGATATGTGGTGCTCTACTTGATCATGTTAATGCATACAGGTGTTGGTGGTTGCTATAGGAGTTAGAGTTGAGGATCCTTGTTGGTTAGGTCTCCATGTCCTGGATTAGGTATATCATGTTGATGATGTTATACATTGGGCTTGGAGAGGATCTACAAGTGTCAGTGAATGATTGAGATGGTTGTACATGTGTTGGAGGATGTCTAACATGTTTTGTAGCTGCATATTGATGGCAGATTTTTTGTGGAGCAGTTCGCTGGCCGAGGTGCTACTATGGTTGTTGGTTGGAATCCAAGTCAACCTAGTTTGACTTATGATGATGATAGTGATATGGAAATGACTTGGTGAAGTGTTGTAGAGGTGCCGGTGACTTCCAGAGGTCCTACAAAAGCTTATCAAGCTCTGGAAGACGGTTGAGTAGGATCTGAGCTAATTTTACTGAGTTTTGACCATCCTTTACTCCAGTCGCATGGATGATGGGTCATCAGAGCGACTAAAAAAGCTCCATTCATTGGTAGACAAACTTGTGGGAGTGACTGAGGAGCTCTAATCGAATCTAGCCTATGTTGTGTGTGTGACCGAGGTTTTTCACCAGAATATATTTCAAAACTAATATTTTGAGCTCATTATCTTCAAAAATGGATATTTTGTAAGGAAAGTAGAAGAAAGTGGAGGCTAAGAAGGTTTTGTCCATACTTTGTTTAAGATGTAGATAGAAGCATCCCTTGAGGAAATTCCCACTTAATAGCATTGAATTATGTGGTATTTGCATGTAGGATCATCCTATCAATCAGTATCCCTCACTGATAGGACTAAAGAAGGCATATCAAGGAATGAATGAAGAATTGAGGTACATCTTCCCCATTACTCCAAATAAATCATAGCTTCCTTGGACAATTAATATGACTAAAGGTATAAATATAGACCCTTCTCAAATTTTCAATACCTTTTGGACTAATCAAAAAGTGTAATACCCTTCTCAATAGATGCATTCCCCACCATGGTGTCCTCCTACACCTTGGCCATAGTGACCACCTCAGCCAACATAATATTACTAAAGGCCTCAAGGATGGTGGGGAATTTTCTCTGGGAACCCACAAATTCTAGTTCATTAACTTCATTTTCCTCAATAGCATCCATTACAACTACCTACAAATAATCCTCTTTTGCAGCAACAACTACCTATTAAACAATAAAATAGTTTAACATACTTGCATTGTTGAATTGTCTGGGTACCCTACATATTCCATCTCCCCTGTAGAATGTTAAAACCTCCATCTTATATCAAGGAGGGTGCTTAACCAAGAGACTCCTCCAATTTTTATGGAGCATGATGAAGAGGAAGACCAAAAGGATAAAAAAAATCATTATGGGGATCAATCTAAAGATCATTCTCCTGAAAAGCCACAAATTGTTCCTCCCAAAATTTTATCGCAACCATTGACTGCAAGGGTTTCCTTACTTCCTCCATACCTAGTAAGGTTAAGCCTAGCTAAATCCATTACTCAAACTGAGTTTAACTTATTGTGATAGTTGCAAAATAAATATGTTAAAATTTATTTATTCCAAGTGATCAAATATATCTCGATATACACTAATACTATTAAGGAACCATGCATTAGGAAAATTGGTAAGAAAACAAAGGATCCTCCAACTATCCATGTGATGGACCAATTGGTACAATTGATGCTCCTCTAGATATCATAATTATGGTATTCCAACAATTAATGTGCAAATCAACAACATTTGTATTCCAAATGCTTTGATTGATTTGGGCACTACCATAAATTTTATTTCTTAGGAAACCATGGAGATGCTTGGATTGGCTAATCTCATATAAACCCCTGTGGTTTTAGAACTAGAAAATTGATTCATTGATAGACCAATGTGAATTTCAGAAAATATAATCATTCATGTGGATTCATGTGAGGACCCTACTGATTTCCTAGTTCTACAACCAAAATCTCATTTGGGGGTTCACCCCCAATCTTGGGTTGACCATGATTAGCTACAACTAATGCATACATCAGTTGCAGATATAGAAATATAACAATATCTTATTGGGATTCCATAAACAATCTCGCTATATGTCCCCCTATTAGGCCTAGTGTAGATCATGAAAGCTCCATGTGGGTAGAAAATGTTTATAATTATGATGAGAATAGTAAACAACTATGTACAATAGAGGAATACCTTTGTTTTAAGGATGAAATAGAGGATGATGGGATCAATAGCTTTGTCAGCAACCCTCTTTTAGCTTCTCAACTAGACTCTCAGTTTTTGGACTCTATAATGAACCCCTCTACTCAATAAGTCTTATGATAGACCTATCTTTGGGTCCCATGCCTATGGTTCCCCCACATAACACCAATCCCAATAGCATTATTATAGAAATTGATCTAAGTAAAACCTTAAATATCAATCCACATATATCCCCTCTAGAAACAGAGAAACTAGTTTACCTCTTGCATGAACAAAAGGATGCATTTGCATGGGAGTACAAAGACATGAGGGTCATTTTCCTTGATCTAGGAACTCACCAAATCTATATAAAGAATCATTTCCTATATTTACAACAACCTCAACACCACATGAACCTGGTGTTAAGGGACATACTCACAGAGGAATTATAAAAAATTATAACTTTATCTACCCTATTTTTTACATTTGGTAGGTTTCTCCTCGTGTGACAATACCCAAGAAAAATGGAACATGGTATATTTGTATTGATTATAGGGAAGTAAATAAGGCTACACACTAGGACTTTTTTCGCTTTCTCTTCACAGACTAATCCTTAGACACTTTAGTAGGGAAAGAGTTTTTCTCTTTTCTTAATGGATTTAGTAGATATAACCAAATCCATATCACTCTTGAAATTTAGGACACTACCATCTTTGCTTTCCCCTAGAGGATATATTCTTATGGGCTTTGTAATGCACCATCCACCTTCCAATGAGCAATGAGAAATATCTTTTATGATATAATTCATCATTATGTCAAGATATGCATGGATGAATTCATATTCTATAGTAACAAATTCAATCAAGCCTTCACAAATCTGGAAAAAGTGCTTAAACGATGCAATGCCAATAATATTTCTCATTAAAAATATCATATGTTGCTCATACGAGACATAGTTCTTGGTCACCATGTTTCTTCTGAAGGGATTAAACTAGATCTAGTGAAAATCAAGGTGATACTAAATCTCCCTAGTCCAAAAACACGAAAAGATGTATGTAGCTTTTTAGGGGATGATTAAATTATCATCATTTTATCAAAACATTTACTAAGCTAACATCTCATTTATTTTTATTTCTTTCTAAGGATGTCGAGTTTGTTTAAACTAATGTTTCAATCTTATTTTAAAGTTCTTAAGGAACATCTCCCTGTAGCTCCTATTTTGTGAGGACCTGATTGGTCCATAGCATTTTACATTTCTATGGATGCCTCCAACGTAGTAATTGAAGCAGTATTGTGTTAGCAAGAAGAAGGAAGGCCCTATGTTTTTTATTTCATTAACAAAAACCTAGCTCTAGTAAAACTAAATTATACAGTAAGAGAAAAGGAATTTCTTGTTCTCATTCACTCTATTAATATTTTTTTATATTGCATCATTAAGTATCATATTTTTGTATATATTAATCATTCTACCATTAGATATTTAATGGTTAAACTTGTTGCTAATGGTAGAGTAACTAGGTGGTTATTGTTATTACAAGAATTTGACATCACCTTTGTTGGTAATCTTGGAAGGACAATATCATTATAGGCTTCTTGTCCATACATACCAATGATGGTGATTTTTTTCCTATTGAATATAGTTTTTTTGACAAACATATCTTTGTAGTATCTACACACCCCCTATGGTATGCATGTGTTTCCAACCACTTGATTGTAGGAAAGCTACCAACCCATCTTTCTCTAAGAAAAAAATAACATATAATCAAGCAAGTGTCAAGGATTCCTGAATAAATAACTACCTCCTTTACACAGGGTTGGATTGAGTGATTTGACATTGTTTCAGAGAGGATGAATCCATGATATCCTTAAGGTTTGTCATGATGAGCCTAGTGGTGGGAACTTTTCTGATAAAAAGACATATTACAAAATGCTTCGTATGAGCTATTTTTAGTCTTATGTGTTCTAATCTGCAAAAACGTATGTGAAAAGTTATGATAATTATCAAAGGATGGGCTAGCCTATTCAATTTGTTGAAATTTCTATTGGTTTTGTGTTATATTCTTTCCATGATTAGTCGCACACATGGAGGACCTACCTATGGTTTTGTCATGGGTTTTGCACATGGTTTTGGGCATGATGGTTTCTGCCCATGGTATTTTGTCGATCTGGTCAAGGGAACTACAATTATGTTCTAATCCAGGGTTAAATGGATTGGGGTTTATGAATGCTTCAACATGTATACATATGTATTGTAACATTGAAAGGAATATAATGAAAAATCAATCTGGTAGTCTCAGTTTTGGGATCCAAGGGAAAATCTTTGTGTATATTTTTTTATGTTCTCCCCATTATATATTTTCTATTTTTAAGAATTCATTTGCAGTAACTTTATGTATATGGTTAAAACCTACAATGTCACTGCAAACTTGACTTGTTATTGATCCCTTTGACAAATGGGCCTTACATTTTGTGGGACTAATAAATTACATGTCTTCTCAAAAGGTCCATATCTTTGTTTGCATTGATTATCTTACCAAGTGGGCGGAGGCCAAAGCACTTACAAGGGCCATTGATCAAGCTAGAGTAGATTTCCTTCATGAAGAAATATGTTTTCCATTTTGGGGTACCTCATGAGGTGAATAAATGGAAGGGCTTAGTTTACTTCTCACCTAATTTAGCAACTTACCAAAAAGTGTAAAATTTAGCACATGATTACAACACGTTAGTATCCACAAGCAAACGAACAAGTGGAAAGTACCAAAAAAATGTTAGAATACATTCTCATGAATATTGTACAAATTCACTATTTGATTGGGCTAATAAACTTCTAGAATATCTTTGGACTTATATAACCACATCGCGGAACACCTTACGTTTCACTAGTTATGAACATTTTTATGGTAAGAATATTATTTTTCCAATTGAATTTGAGGTTAATACATTAAGAACTATGCACCATTTAGATCTTACAATAGCACAACACCATTTCTTAGGTAATCTTAATGAATTTGATGAGATTCATCAAGTTACCTTGCATCAAAATTCTATTGTTCAACAAATTTATAAAGGTGGCATCATAAATTCATCCAAAAAAAGACATTCCAAAATGGTTTCTAGCCCTTGTTGTGTGATTCCATATTCAAGGATTCCAAGGAAATTTGCATGCGTTGGTTAGGTCTATATGAAGTGGATACATTTTTTGACAATGGCACTATCAAAATCAACATTATTGATGAAACCAAGACTCCTCTGCTTGTCAATCAACAATTTTTATGTTTGTATCAATGTGCATCATCTAATTGTCGAAAAGTATTTTGTTTCATAATTGATGCTCATCCCAACTTCAAGGTTATTAGTTTTGAGGCTTAGCCAACTCTAGCAACTTCTACCTACTACCATAACTCTGGGTGTTATGTCTCAACAATGCAAATTTACTACAAATCCATCCTTCTTTTTGTGTTGGCCACCAACTATGTTCTACTTTTTTTATTCTTCCACACATTTCAATACTATCACATGTACCATCATTCATACATTCGGGTAAGTGTAATCAGGTATGATTCTCCTATGCATTGACATATTTAATTAAATGGTGTGATCTATGGGAAAAATATAGTATCTAATCTCCTTATGCCACCTCCACAGGCCAACACTATCTGATCCTTTTATTTGCGGGGTAGTCATTCCGTCTGCCACATCATCCACCTCACCCATTTACCCATCATAATAGCTACCATTTTTCTACTTTTCTAACACCATATTTTCACCCATGCATAATGGTTTATTTACTTCCATCTTTGGTAATAAATTCCATCATTTCCAAATATATGCTCTCCTGTCCTTCCATCCTTAAATTGGCAATGATGGTCCACTACCTTCCCCGATGCAACTCAAATAAGTTTTCTTTGTTCCTTGTAATGTCCATGATGATCTACCATTGCTACACCAACAAGAGAATAACTCCTTTTATGGAAAAATCCCCATGGGTGGTTCCGTTGTTAGGCATAAACCCTTAACTTTGACTCAATTGTTGTGGAATGAGGAGGAATACCATAGTTTTCAAAATGGAGGATGGGTGGCATACCTTGAAACATTATAGGAGCATGATGTCAATTTTTCTTTGGAATTCACAGAAAAATTTCAAACAACCTTGACATTTTTATGAGATCCACATCAAGGTTACAAAGGAAGTTCCATCCATAGTCATAAGGTTATCATGAGATGGTGACCGTTGTTTTGGGTGGAAGTTTATGCTTCCAATGTCAATGTAGAATTTATTATTAGAAATAGAGACCTCAGTTAACAAAGGAAGAGGAGTTGATTGGAATTATTTACCTCAACCATGGAATGACGTTGTATATTTCATTCAAAAATACATAACTTGTGAAGGGAGAAATGACATTGTCTTTGGATATCATCATAAGCTACTCGCCCATCTCAAACATTGGTGGCTTATCAACACCCCTTATTTCTTACTAAGGACTCTCCAACATGAAAATATGGTTAAGGCAACAAAAACACATATAACCTATGTTTTTCATCATGGATTGATTTAACTTTTGATAATCAATTTCCTATCACCATCAAAACAGATGTGGGAATAATTCCAAGTCCTTCCAACTCAAAATGTAACCAAGGATAAATGAAAAAGGGGAAGGAATTATAAGCATGAGATGAATAGACATTGCCTGAAGCACTAGAGTAGCTCCCAATAATGTGAAAAAATCCAAAGGAAAATAAGGATGTGCTTCTTGATCACAGTCGAAACATCAAATCTCAAGGGTGGCACCAATATTGTCACATGAGAACTAACATTGGACTCAGAAATGGAAGAACTACATGCTACTACACAAGAACCAATAAGGAATTTTGTTTTTACGGAGTTATAGGTTGTTGTCACACAAGAACTAACAAAGATTCCAATTGCTATGGAGATGGAATTGTTGTTTCACAAGAACCTAGTTCAGATGGATTGCTTAAGCGCAAGAAATAAATAATTATCGGTTTCATTCCAGGTAAGTTTCACATGAAACCCTCTTATTTTTCACTCTAAATATAGAATGATGGATTGGGGAAGAAAAACCATAAATTCTAGTGTTTTATCCAAGAAAATTATTTGTCATTTCATCTTAGGGTTGTGGTCGAAGACGAGCCCTATAATTTCAATTTTGTGGAATCATTTATGGAAGAATTTTTTGGTAGCAATAATGAAGATATGAATTGTTATGTTATTTATATCGATATGGGATTCTCCTATTTCATTATTATAAGTGGAACTCGAATCATTTTTTTGGTCATGTACAGTTAATGGCCTTCACTTCTTTCCTGAGTCATCAAGTTCAATGGGAGTATGATAAACATTTTAATGAGAAAAACCAATAGAATTGCAACTTATGGGTGTGAGGTGAATACCATGATCCTTAGGTTATCCTTTCACTACACCATGCCACACTTCATTCTCATGCACAAACCTCTATTTTTTGATAGCTCAGCAAGAGGAAATTTCCTACTATACTGAACATATTAGTTCTATGAGGGAAGATTCTATGGTGACCAACAAGCATAGGTGGGACAATTATTATTAAGAAATAGAAAGGAGAGATGTTATAAAGTATCCTAACCTTTGCACCTTTCTATAGATGATAAATGAGTATGTTGAGTGCATTAGAAGATGTGGTCCTAGGTGGATTAGTCTCAAGTTTCACTTTCCCTTGATAAGATTACTTGCACAAACATATCATTTTGACTATATTTCGTGGCCCAATAAGGAAGAATATTGGTGTCAAGTTATTGAGAGTAATATTCGTTACTATTCAATTAGAGAACAAGGACATTGTACTTACAATCTCAACATTCTTCAACGCAGGCACTCATACTTCGGATCTAATTCGAGTTGACACAACAATTTCATGAGGGCACACAACATCTTCATTTTGGGGGAGATGTTAGGCTCTAGAATTTTCACTTTTAGCACACCTTTCTTTCCTTATTTTAGTACATTCCATCCATTCTTGAGAACCATTTTGATTTTACAGTTTTTTATATTGTTTTATTTCATCCAAGGTATGCTTATGCCACATTTCATGTCATTTTATTGGATTATGCTAATGTTTTTGTTGGGTCTCCAAAATGTCATCCACTTTCACCTTCATTTCCATCATTTTACCCTCATTCTGTAACTCTATAGCCCCATAACCTTACATTAAGTAACCATTTTCATCATTACATGGGTTTATCATTATTATTTTCCAAGTCATTGATTTTAAGTATTATAAGTGAATTTGTGATTAAATGTTAGGAAATTAACATATTTTCATATATATCTAAAAGTGTTATGAGTTTTGTGACATTGTAGGCCTACTTGAAGATTCTAGAAGGGTTCTACGCTGCCACCCAACCACAAATTCGAATTTTAAATTCCAACTCATGAATATTTGTGGAATAATTGTAGAAGATGTGGATCATTAACTATGCACATTCAAAGGAGAAGAATCATGGATGAGAGGATTTGTATCTTACATTTTTAGGTGATTGGTTGTAACCACAAGAGATAAATTTGGATTTAGGAGAGATCTAAGGATCTATATTTATTGTATATTTATCCTCAATTTTTGTATAAATAAGATCTAAGGGTTGTCAGTTGTTAGTTGTCAATTGTAAGTTATTAACTAATTAGCCATTAGTAGCTAGTTGTTAGTTGGAGGTTCCAAGTTCCATGCAAGATGTGATTTGTAAAGTGAGGATAGAGAATTATTGTAATATATTGTAACTCATTTTATGAAATACATACTGCCACTTTGATCTTTAAGATGTGATAGTTTTTTTAGTGTACTTGTTGAGGAATCGAGGGCCCCCATCAACAACAGTTTTCACACCTTTGTACATATTGGTAACATAGTATAGCTATGTTATTTCATTTCCTTTCAGCAAGTGTGTTTTCATTTTATGCAAGTGTGATTTTCCTTTTAGCAAGTGTGACTTCATTTCAGAAGGTTTGATTTCAATTCTGCAAGTGTGATTTCATTTATGCAAGTGTGGTGTGATTTCAATTGTACAAGTGTGATTTCAATTTCAAGCAAGTGTGATTTCTTTTATGCAAGTGTGATTTCAATTTCTTTATATTTGGTTTGGTTTGGATTAGATTGATTTAACTTGTTTGGTAATTAGTTTTAACTACATTAGATTAATCTATTATGATAAAAAAACTACCTAGTACATATAGTATAGGTATACCTCATCAGTTCTACGAACCCCGAGTTGACAATTAATGACAAGGATTTAACTCAGAATTGAATCACCCAACACTTCGGCATCGTTTCCAGGGAGGTATACATAGGTGTTTATTTTGAAAGTTTAGACAACTCATTATAGTTGTATTCATTATTAGAAGCATGGTTAAAATCATATAAAAATCATTTATGATGCATATTAGATTCACTAATTTTTCAAAAATTTGTAATAATATGTGTGCACAACAGGAATTATCAACCAGTTGGAGTAATTCACAGACAATTAAGAATTTGAAGAATATTCTTCCAAGAACTTTCCAGAATCTTAGCAAAAACTGGGATATCTACCTCTCGTGAAGAGTATATGTTAACTGCATGCAAAAACTTGTCTATCTCTCCACCTCCACAAGAAGATATTCAAGTTTCTTTTGATTCCTCTTGTTAATCTGTCGAAGAGATTAAACAATCATGCAATACTTTTGATGGGGAGCAACTAGTGGAATCTAAGATCGAGGAAAACATAACAGAGGAAGATATTTAATGTGATCTAAACCAAGAAAGGAATCAAGAATGTCATGGCCGTATTGAAAAATGGTTCCAATCAAGGATCAAGTCACATCAATCTTCCATTCTTCCTTACTTCTTAATTGCATTATCAAAACAACTGGTTTTTCATGCTTTGATATGTTTTAATGCATATTTTTTTAGAACTAGGCATGAATATATTTTCACTTTTGTTACGCACATGGTTACACTGGAAATATGCATACACTTGACACAATTTTTCTATTTCCTGTAGAGTAGAGTAGGATAGAATTAATGAATAAAACCCAAGTTTGGTGATGTGTTTTTTTTTAAGTTTTAAAGTTAGATTTTATTTTGATTTTCAATTTTTTTTTGTTGGTGCAGTAAGAGCCACCCATCTGAATAATCAATTACAGGAAGATGAAGAAAGAGAAGGAGCATTTGAGAAGAAGGAGACAAATAGAGTTTTGAGAGCCACAATTTGAAGTTAGAAATCGAATCCTTTTTATTTGTTTTTCAATAAAGAGTTTCAATATTGTTGAGTATGCTCTCTTCTTGCGCTCTCTACAACCAGGAAGATCAGAAAACAATATTGAACAAAGTTATTTTTAAAATTTTGCAATAAAAATTGGATAAGAGATCTAAATTCATAATAAAAAGTATAATTACAAGCTTTTTGAAAGCTAAAGTAGAAAAACTAATACCTCTAATGGATCTAGCACTATCAACAACCCTTATTTTGACTCTTTTTGCACATAATTTGACCAAACATTGAGAAAGATATCATTGTTTTAAGTTTTTTCCAAACTCTGTTGTTAATAAGCGTACAATTCAACCGAAACCCGGCTTGTGCACCCAGAAAATGGGAACAACGCGTGAATCTAGCCTTCCTGACCAGCGGTCGAAATTGTACGACAGTTAAAGTTAGCCCCCAGGTCTGAAAATATTGGTCACATGGTGCCATGCGACCACGTTGGGTGTCGAAAATCAAGGGTTAATCCTCATTCCTCCGTTGGCACCTTTAACTTAAGCACATGGTCATATGCGATTGCATGAAACCGTGGGTCGGGATAAGGCCTAGCCCTCATCCCCCGCCCATGTTCCTATGGCGCTAGAGAGGTAGGGGCTAGGGCTTAGCACCAGCCCCTCCCCCAAATAGTGTGTGCATAAACCTTAAATATGTATTTTGGGGACTTTATTAACAAGAAACATGTTAGCCAAGTTGGTTAAGTGTTTTGATGGTAGGTTAGAGGCTTTGGTTTCAATTCTCATGGAGGGTTGTTCAAACCTACACAAAATTTTGGTCCACCACGAGGAGGCCATGTGAAAACCATTGGTTGGTCCACGTGGCACTCTCTCATTGGCCCTTTGGCCCTCCACAATAAATGGTTAACCAATAAAAAAATCCACATGTCAACTAGTAAAACAGTGCCAAATGTCTACCGTTCATTAACCAATGAAGGTCCAATCAACTTTCCAAGTTTCATGACCCAGTCAGCATACGCTCTACTGACTGGGCATTCCTGCAACTCAAAAATTCATTTTTTTAGTTGTTTCACAAAACGATCAGAATGTGATTTCGGGAGCATCCGAAGTCAGATTTCAATGAAATGAATTGCGTTGGATTCAGGGTGACGAGATCTACACTTTGGCACTAGTTTCAAGCTGATCCGAGAATCTTTATATTTGAGCATTTTCTTGATCCACGAGATCATAGATAAGGGTGGAGTGCTAGAAAAAAAGAACAAATGCAGTTACAGGCTTCAACTTTCATAAAAACCTGCAAACATTAAAAACCCAACTGCAATAATTGACAAACCACCATCCGAGTCTAAATGCAAGTTGTAAAAGCGGCAAGGTAATGCAACGATCCGTGTTTTTGGTAGCTGCAGAATCGACACAATTTAGTAGCTTATGCAAATTTGGTTTATGATTTATTGATGAAGCATTAAGTGTGTGGAGAAGAGGTCTCAAGCTCAAAATTGGTTAGAAACACAATGAAGAAGTCACCAACAAAATAATAACAGGTGATCCATGGTACTAATCAGGTAAAAGTGCATTTAATTTTTCGTTCTTGAATTTGTTTTATTAGTATTATTTATGAGTTTTTTTGTGTATATATCAAATGAAGAGGGACTAATCACCTCTCTCTTTTGATAGTCTTACATTTTATTACAGAAAAATTGCTAAGTTTTTGTAGGTTCTAGGACAATGAAGGAAGATGAAACTATATGCACGAGTACCTTTTTAAAGACCAACTTTCTTTCAGAAGAGCATGATCATTCAATGTAAAATCAAATCCTCTACGTCATTTCTACTAAACAATTACCAATTTTACCATTGCTACACATTTTAAGCCTACAGTCGATCCATAATTGTCCATCTCCTTACGACCGAAAACCCATTTCCCTTACAATCTTTATACTTTCTTGCCTCATTTTCACTCACCCTTAACCAAAAAAAATAAACTCATTCAACTCCTTTACAAAGTTGAGTCCCCATGTTTCCATTTTCCTTTCTGTCAGATAAACCTTCCTTAAATGAAAAATTTCCATCTATAGTTATTCAAATTATTATTTCATACTCATGTTAGATGATGGAAGATTCATTAAGGCCTCCCTTCTAACAAGTTTTGACCCATCGACTCTAACACATCATCTAGGATCAAAACTAGAGATCTTTCAAGTACCTTGAGGCTTGCATGCCTTAATGGAAAATTATCTTGCCAATAAACAGTGGGAATACATCAATGTCCCCTCTTTGTTGGATCTTCTAGGTGACTCAACTTCGACACATCTATTCGTACCTAGTAAGATGTACTTAGGCATCTTGACTCTCATTGACATCAATGGTGAGTAGTCTCGTGTTGGTTAATGGCATTCATTAATGGTCAGTAATCCAAAAATTTCTTTTCTATGTTCGACATCGACACATTTATTCACATAGATAAGAATTATGCCATTAAGTGGAACGAATGAAGACTACATGATTTCAGCAGTTTGCAACAAGACTCAATTCAGAATTCAGCAGTCGTAGCAATAAAGATTCCAATCTCGTCCTCAATTCATACAACTAAGGGAAAGAAGAAGCAGATCAGATTCTTTTACTTCATATTCCATGATCTAGCAGCAGCAACCACACTCTTCGATATACATAGCTTGTCCACTTTTCAGGTAGGTGAAGGTATGTAATTTTCTAATTTTTAATCATGTAATTCCTTAAATGCTAAAATTGTGATTTTGGAAAATCCCTCACCACATTCATATTCCCTTTCTCATTTGCAAGAAAACTAAAAACACCTTAAGTTGGGGGGAAGGGATATTCATATTTCATGCCACATGTCACATTTCATTTCATCCTAACCAACATATTTTTCCCAAATCAACTATTATTGCATTTTGATTCAAAAAAAATATATGTTTTGCAATGATCAATTGATGAGCACATTAAATGGTTGATAGTCACTATGGGACTTAAAAAGGAATTCTCAATGTTTTCAAGTATTTTGATGCAACAAAAATAACAAAAGTATTGTTACACAAGAACCAATACTCATAAAATTTTGGTTGTCACACAAGAACCAACCATAAAAAATATATGTTGCAATCAAATGTATTTCAAAGTACACTTTGCAAAAAGAATAAAATTATCAAATGATATGATTATGCAAAGTTAAAAGAGAATCAATACAAAGCCAAAGCTCATATAGAAGCAAAACATTTCAAGAAGATAAACTTATGATTAAGGGAATCAATGCAATAGTTGCATGAGGACATGCAACATCTTCAGTTGGGGGTATGTTGGGTCTCCAAAATGTCATCCACTTTCACCTTCATTTCCATCATTTTACCCTCATTCTGTAACTCTATAGCCCCATAACCTTACATTAAGTAACCATTTTCATCATTACATGGGTTTATCATTATTATTTTCCAAGTCATTGATTTTAAGTATTATAAGTGAATTTGTGATTAAATGTTAGGAAATTAACATATTTTCATATATATCTAAAAGTGTTATGAGTTTTGTGATATTGTAGGCCTACCTGGAGATTCTAGAAAGGTCCTACTGGGCCACCCAACCACAAATTCGAATTTGAAATTTCAACTCATGAACATTTGTGGAATAATTGTAGAATATGTGGATCATTAACTATGCACATTCAAAGGAGAAGAATCATGGATCAGAGGATTTGTATCTTACATTTTTAGGTGATTGGGTGTAACCACAAGAGATAAATGTGGATTTAGGAGAGATCTAAGGATCTATATGTATTGTATAGTTATCCTCAATTTTTGTATAAATAGGAGTGCACCCTTGATACAAAGGGTTGTCAGTTGTCAGTTTCCAATTGTAATTTGTTAACTAATTAGTCATTAGTAGCTAGTTGCTAGTTGTTAGTTGGAGGTTACAAGTTCCATCCAAGATGTGATTTGTAAAGTGGGAATAGAGAATTCTTGTAATATCTTGTAACTCATTTTATGAAATGCACACTGCCACTTTGATCTCCGATATGTGATAGCTTGTTAAGTGTGCTTGCTGAGGAATGGAGGGCCCCCATCAACCAAAATTTGCACACCTTTGTACATATTGGTAACATAATATAGTTATGTTATTTCATTTCCTTTCAACAAGTGTGTTTTCATTTTATTCAAGTGTGTTTTTCCTTTCAGCAAGTGTGATTTCATTTCAGCAGGTGTGATTTCAATTCTGCAAGTGTGATTTCATTTATGCAAGTGTGGTGTGATTTCAATTCTACAAGTGTGATTTCAATTTATGCAAGTGTGGTGTGATTTCAATTCTGCAAGTGTGATTTCAATTTCAAGCAAGTGTGATTTCCTTTATGCAAGTGTGATTTCAATTTCTTTATGTTTGGTTTGGTTTGGATTAGATTGATTTAACTTGTTTGGTAATTAGTTTTAACTGCATTAGATTAATCTATTATGATAAATAACTACCTAGTACATATAGTATAGGTATACCTCGTGAGTTCTACGAACCCCGGGTTGACAATTAATGACAAGGATTTAACTCGCAATTCAATCACCTAACAATTTTGAGGGGATATATGCCTTTTTTGCATTTACTCACAAGGATGGTGTATGTCAAGCTACTACTCCATATTGTTATGATACATATATGTTGTTACTCTGGTTATATCAATATGCTACTACTCCAGTCACAATGTTGCTACTCTTGTTTTATCACGATGTTGTTACTCCTATTTTAATGTCATGTTGTTGATATTCCAATGAAGCCATGATGTGGTTCTGATCCCCCATTCATCACGAATCTAAACCATAATTGTATTCCTTGCAATTAATTCCATTGAAAATGCAACAATCGTCCTAATTTAATCATCTGATCAATTGGTATAATGAATCTGAGTTATTTCCTAGGAAGGAAGTTGGATTTGTTATGAAGACAGTCAATGCTAGGTTATTCAATTATAATATTTGACATGGACAAGGCGTAATCAAGGAAACCAATATATTTTTTCTGTTATTTTGATATGGATGTCAGTAACCTATTTTTTAATTAATTGTCAGTTAGAATTACTTGAATATTGGTAGATTCTCAAGCCTATTCTTAGAATATTTTTCAAAGGATAAATAGTTGAGAAATTTTATAAGAATGGTGTCCTTCTTCATAATGAAAGAGGGCAGAGAGGAGATCATAATTGTACTATGTTATGATATATTGTTGTGATCAATATAAGTAGATGTCTTATATGGTTCAAAATTTATGTGCTTTTAATAAGTTTATTTCATAGCTTATGAAATCATCCTACATCACTCTATTTCAAGGAGGCAAGGCCCACTCCTTAGAGAAAATGTTGAATTAGTTAGCATAGGTAGATTTATAGTTTTTTTAAATAATAAGTTACTTTCCTTTTGTTCAAATAGTCATTGATTTGAGTGATTAGTTATAACAATAGTGTTTTAATTTGTTACATTATTATTTTGGTCAATTCCATTATTTCCTTTGAGTTTAAACATAAAACATAGTTGTATCTCTTGATTCTAGGTTGAGCAATTTATTTTTAGTATAAAGAAAAGGACATAGCCATATCTATTGATCCCTTGTTGAGTGATTTCCTCTAATTTTAAATAAGAAGACACGGTCCTAGCTCTTGATCCCTTATTCAATGGATTTTTTTAGTCTAAACAAGAGGACATAGTTGTAGCTCTTGATCACTTGTTTATTGTTTTCATTTTCCATACTACATTGCACATTAGACAACCATCGTTATAAGGGAACATGTAGCTTGCATAGACATGTCATGATAACCTTGAAAGAACAAGGTGTGGCCTAGTTTCATAATTTAAATGATATAGTAAGGTAATTTTTTTTATAGGAACAAATAATCGACCCTGTTAGCTACCTATACCAATAGGTTTCATATTTCATGATTGGCAAAGAAAGTTCCAAATATGCTCTGCTTTGATGATACAAAGATCCATATTTCCAAAAGGAGACAATGTGTGTATATAGCTTCATGTTGATTAAGTTTTGATGGGTTGTCCAACAGCCTAATCTGGATCATGCCATGTTTCAATTTTCTGTTGTAGAATAGAGAAAGAAGTCTGTCCAAACTGTGTAATCTTGGCAGACCGGTAGCTAGGTAGAGAAAGTAAGGTTTCCAACTGCTTAATCTGGGACCTAGGAAGCAATAAGGCTAGCTTTAGATAGAAAGTCAAAAGAAAAAGCCAAAAGAAAAGAAAAGGCACATAAGGGTCTGCAAGTCTAAGTGCACCCTCCAAGAAGAAACAAAAAATGCTAGGCAAGTAGATGGGTAGGCAGATGGGGTTGCAGAAATGGCATTTCTTTCAAATGAATCTTGCTGGTCTAATACATAGCAAAGCAAAGGAGCATGACTAACTTCCTTTTTCCCCCTTTTTCACATTTATTACTAACATCCCTCCATCAGTTGTGTTCATGAAAGAATTTAAGGTTTTATGTTGGTTCTTATTCCTTTGAAAGCCACATTTCTTGTCTAAAAATCCTTTTCATTTTGATCTACTCCCTAAACTAAGTTGTTCTCATATAAACTTAGTGATTTCATCCCTCATTCACTTCTTCCATTCATATTAACCCCTAACTTCTTATTATTTAAATCCCCTATATTACCCTTTCCCTATTATTATAAACACTATGATGTATAAACCCCAAGCATTCTATAAATATCTCTTCCCCTTGGCATTATAGCCATATGTTCACTATCAGGGATTAAATTGACATCTGGTCAGTTTAAGAACCCAAAGCCTTACCCCTCTTTCCCCTTCAGAAGTTTTCTAAACCATGAAACCTTTCATTTGTAAAAGAACCTTGTGAAAAACCCCCATTTGCACCCCTAACCCGCTTCATTAGAAAAAACACATGAAAAAACCCACTTTTTCATTTAACCCAAAGTTCGGGCGCTATGCGCATTTTTATGAAAAATACATTGAAAACCATATGAATTTGTCGAAGTCCTAAGTCCCCGCCTGGGCACACCTTTCAAAGAAAATATTAAAATATTCTCCACCCGCTATCCGTATCGACCGGGCAGCTTAACGATCCGTCAACCGTCGGATCGGGCCCTTTTCATCCGACGGCCCTCATACATATCGGAGCGGCCCCGACGTCCGTAAGATAGCTTCCGATATTTGTCAGAGGGTGACGTCAGGCCTCTGCCACGCGTCACCCCCAAATTGTATCGGAGCACCCCCTGACATTTCCGCTTCTGTATATAAGGCGGTGCGATATCAAACCGCTTACCGCTTCCGGTTTCCGTTAACCCGCTAGGCCAGCGTCACTGCTACGTAATCGCCGCGTCAACGCCCCCGTTCGCCATCTGCTCCACCTGTCCGCCACCTCACCATCCCCGTGGACCACTCTTAAGCCGCCACGTCACTTGATGACCTCATGCTGACGTCATCCGACCTTGACCCCACCTGATGACATCATGCTGACGTCATCCAAAAAAAGCACCAATGTTCCAAAAAATACATATTTTGGCCAAAAAACCGTGTTTTTTGCACTTTTTGCAAAAACGACTGTTGTTTCTTCTGCATGCATTTTACGTCCAAGCTCTCACCAACCTGCTGAATTCGACCCGGAGACCATTGGCGCGCCAAACCCACCTGCATTTGTCACCATTGCCGCAGTGTACCAGGTATTTATTCGAATTATCCTCCCTGCGCCTAAGTTTGTCCATAATTCTCCAAGGATAACGTAAAACACTGAAAAAACACATAATTCACCGGCAAATCCTCTGTGCCTAGTCTCCATTTACAACTGTAAGGTCGAAATTCACCTGCTAAGCCTAGTTTACCCGAGTTTTCACAAACCTGCATTCTGTTCGCGCAATCGTGAACGGGGAACCCAAACTGCACCAATTCGCTGTGAAAAAGAGTTTTTTAAGGCCAAGCATTCGCCCTATCAGCGCTTGTGCAGTATTTCAATTGCTGCCATTACCATTTTATCCTCTGTTCCTCAGTAAATCACCTCTCTTTTCAAGAATTACTCTTTTGTGTTGCTCTGCACAGTAACACCAGTTTACATACCAACAGAGCTTTAAAGTAACCATGGATGCTCCAGTAGCTCCTGTAGCCTTGAACATTGCTCCTTTAAATGCTCCTCAGAGACAATTGGATTGGCAGCCATTAGCAGACCTGGATTATCAGATATCAGAAGAAATGCTAATGCACAGCAAGTACCACATTCACTTGCTGAATGAGTTGAAAATTAAACATGAGGCTGGAACAGATGTATTGGGCATTTGGGATTCTTTCCTCCCTCTCTTCAAGCTCCCTCAGGTCAACCAGTTTCCTGACCTAATCCACCTATGTGCTGAATCCTACGACGCCACTCAGAGGGATGTGATTGACCCTTCAGGCTCAGTCGTTTTCAATGTCACCCCTGAAGCCATCAAAGAGATGTTGCACTTCAAAACTGAGAAGAAATTAGTCCCTTTATCACTGGCTGATCTGATAAAGCAAGGAGCCAAATTGACAGATGCCCAAATCACCAAACTAAATCAGTTGTACACTGGGTCTGACACCGTGAAGTACCCTCCCATTTCTCATGTTTACCTCAACCAATTGGGCAGGGACCTTGTAGATATGATCAGTCCCATTCTGGGCTATAATTCTATTGAGTTTGTTGATGAAACTGTGCTGGTGATGATGCTCATGTTTGCCCCTGGCAAATCTCCAATCTGCTATGACTATGCCACCTACATATCTGACAAAATACATGAGCAACTAATGAACTTGGCAAGAGAAAGGGTGTTCAGATACACCTCTTACATCTATCACTTAATCTTGTATTATCAACATGAGAAGTTTCACTTTGCTATGAAGAGAGTGGATGCACAAGGCAATCCAAGGTCAGTGGTTTATTGGTCCTCTGCCTTCCACTGTAGATCTTGCTCTCCATATACTTATTGTGAGTTTATAGACCTCTTCATTCACCCAGCCATGTCTCTGCTCATGAGCTCACCTCCTCCTAGACTAACTGATGAGATGCAGAGGATTCTTCAGCTGTCCAAGGCATACAGCATTGGGGATTGGTACTATTACCAACACCACACAGTCATTAGAATCTATGGGTGTGAGTTGCCCCCATACAGATTGCCCAGATATGTGCCCATGAGATTGTTTGCCCTTGAATACTTCAGGAAGTTTGGGAATGTTGATGTGCTACATTTCTCAGGCAAGGGCAAGAAGGCACAGCTCAAGGTAAGAAACCAATTAGGCCACTTCATCTACAACAAAAGGGAGGAAGGTTGGCAAGAAGCAGACAGAATGCTAGAATCCCTTAGCCTACAGACCAATTTCCTTTGGAAACCTTATGACCCCAATCACTTCATAACTTTAAGAAGGGTCAAATATAGGTTGTCCGGTTATGACCATGTAAGGTTTCCTCACATAGAAAAGTATGCAAATCAAATTAAGTGGAGGAGAGGAACCTTAGAGGAGGCTGCCACACAAGAAGATTTAAATCAAAGAGCAGTTAAAAATCTCCAAAAGATGGCTGACTTGGAGCTTTGTTCACAGGTATTTGCTCTTCCAAGCACTCTAGGGGGAGCAGCTGCCTCATCCTCCACAGCACATCAGCAAGCAGCTAGAACTACTGATCAAACCTCTAGCAAAGGGAAAGAGAAAGAAATGGAGACAGAGCAGCCACCTCATGAAGAGGTGCAGCAACAACAAGTACAACAACAGCAGGTACAGCATCAACAAGAGGAGCAGCAAGAAAAGGAGAAATCAGGGCAACGAAAAAATATATCACAGGCCCCAATTTCCACTGAGCAGCAGCCACAACAAATTGTGCCTCCTAGGCAGGAGACAACAGTAGAGGCCTCAGTCCTTCAAACCCCACAGAAAGAAGATATCAGTAGAAAGAGGGACAGAGAGACTCCCCTCACAACATCAACAACTCATGGGGAGAAAAGACATAGAATGAATCCCCTTTCTGAGGAGGAAATGCCAATAGGGCAGTCTTTGGGCATGGGCCCACCTAGTATGGAGGCATCTGCAAGTTCCTCCCAGCAGGAACAAAAGAGGACAGTGGGAGGAGAAGTCAGCTCCTCAAGCCAGCAAAGAGGAGCTGAGGTGGGCATCAAGCAGCAGTTCATTGACATAAAGAAGAGGAATGAGCCCATAAGAGTACAGCTATATAATCATTTGTTGAAAATGGCTCCCACTAACCAGCAAAGACTAATGTCTGCATTTGATGTCCAGGAGGGCAAGATGATCATGAGCCATTTTATGCCAGCAGTGTTGCAGCCGCAGTCAGCTGCAGATTACATAAGGACCAACCTTGAGGTCCTTGCCAAGGACATCCACCCAATGGACAAAATCGAATTGCATAAGCAAACGGGTGAGATGGTGTATGCCTCCTTGGCAGATAAGACATTGGATAACTACAGGCTAGAAAATAGCCTAAATAATACAGTTTCCCAACTGGAGTTGGAGAGAGCATCCTCTCAAGCAAAGGACAACAGAATTAAAGCCTTGGAGGAGATAATCATAGAACTTGGGCATGATCCCAAGGACATCAAGGCTGTGCAGGCATTGTTGAAATTGAGAGATGCAGATATGGCAGCATTAAGAAAGATGGTGAAAGTCCCAGCAACCATTCACCCACAAACTGAAGATGTTGCCCAACTGAGACATGACCAAGATGCATCAGCTATGCTGGTGTCCCTATACAAACAGCTGATCCAAACACAAGAAAAATTGAGAGAATCAGAGGCTGCACAGGCTGCACTGCAGGCAGCATTACAACAAAAAGAAGGAGGACAAACATCTCAGCCTCCTCCAGAAATAATTAACCTGGAGGAACCTCCTCAGACTACGGCTCCTCCTACTGAACAGACAACACCATCTACATCAGCAACTGCACCAACAACAGAGCAGGCTCCAAGCCTGGATATGCAGAAGCTCAAGAATGAAATCCAAGCCCTGGAAGCCCAAATGGTAGAGCTAAATGAGGCCAGGGAGAGTCTAGCCAAGCTCAATGAAAGATATGATAAATCCAAGCAGACTGTGGCAGAAAAGGGAAGGGAAATCAAGGCCCTTAAGGATAAGATAAAGGAGCTGGAGAAGGAGCTCACACTTGACAAAGTGACAGCTGAGCTTAAGACAGTTTTATGGGCCAACATTGGCCAATCAATCACTGATCAATGGCAATACATTGAGACCATTCATGAGCAAATAGAGCTCATAGGGAAAGCACAGAGGGAAATCCAGAGATCAAGGGCATCTCTAGGCAATATGCCTGAGGTTGCCAATAGAATGATTAATGTGCTTAATAACAGAACAAGTGTTCAGCTGGTGACAATGGGAATCACAAGCAGAACTGAGACCATCCAGCTGATAAATAGGGTCCTTACGCTGAGAAGCCTGGTACAAACGCTGGAAAGAAGAAGCCAGGACATGCAGACAGAGGTAAATAAATTCATGGACAAGTTCACAGCACTACAGGGCAAAGGTCTTCCTAGCTTACTGAACAGCGCAGGACGACTACTTTGACATGAGCATTATGCCAAGAGGGTCAATACATTCGCTACTAATCAGATCACTGAAAGGCCCAGCACCTCAGAAGAAACAAGACCAGCAATAGGACAAAGTCTCTACAACAGGGTAGAGAACTTATTCTTTATAATGAATGAAATTAAACATCTGTTTGAAGTGCCTCCAAACTTCTACAAATACACAGAGGCAGATGAGACTTTAGAGGCAATTCTGAGACATCAATTGCCCACACAGGAATGGTGGACTAAGGCGATACAGATGATATTATAGACAAGAGGCCATCCACTAAGTTTTTCATCAAAAATACAAGTTATCATGCACAGGAAATTTTTGATAAAATCAGCATGCATGGAGAAGAATGGGTTGAGCCAACTCAACAAAACTGTTCAGCCACCAAAGCAGCAGTGACAGTCACAGGTGACAGGGCCGAAACGCTACAGGATGACAGAGCTACAAAGACACGTCATTCATCATTTATAACAGAGCGTTCAACCGACTCAATGGCCTCCAAAGGTCAAAAAGTTTTCTGACAGCATTAAAGAGCATTTATGTTGTATTCAAAGCTGTAATAACTTCTTATCTATTGTTCTGTACAAGTTGGTGAACACATTTATTTCTCAGATGACTCAACGCCTCAGATATTTTGTATGACAGCTTGTATATATTCCCCCTCGCATAAGTTTGCAGGGGTTGTTGTTGATTTCTCTTCCAGATTTCTTGTGTTGTAAACTTCCAGATTATTAATACAAAAGTGATGGAATTTCCAAAGCTCTGCGTTATTTGATGCATTGTGGTGTTTAGCTGAATGTTACAGGATTCCTGCGTATTTCATAACTCAATAAGTTTTCTTTAAACTCTTCGTTATGTGTTTTGTTATCTTCTCATAACTCATTCATGTTTTGTGTTTTACAGTTAAATAGAAAGGAAAAAGAATAGTTCTAGGATTTAATCACAGATCACCCTGAACTCAATCCATGCTATTATAAATGTTTTCTTCAGTCACAGTAATAAAGGTGTAATTCTTAATTGTTGCACCTCTACACTTTGTCTTTCACAGTGATTATTGTTTCAGGAATTCAAATCTGCTCCTGTGCAGTATATCTCTTTCTCACACTCCCAGCTTAGTGGAAAAATTCTTAATTGCTTTTTCACTAGTTAAACACACTTCACCATCACAATTTCAAGTTTGTTTCATGAAGTATTTAAAAGGCCCTGTAGTTTCAACAACTCAACTCAATATTTCGAATAACCTGTAGCCACAGACTCCATAGCCCAATGGATTAGAACTATCTGAAGATTTCCACCTTAGGTACATAGAGATATCCCTCAACCAAAACATAAACCAAACCCTGAACTCATAACTAGCATAAAATCCTCACAAAACAGAGACAAACCTTAAAGAGAGAGCCCTCTCCGATTATAGTTTGGCTAGAAGCTGTAATCCAAAGATTGGTTAGTGGTTACCCCGGCCGTATTCCCTTGGGAGTCAAAGGGAACAACCTGGGTGTTAACATAATTGGCGACTCCACTGGCCCTTTCACAGCAATTCAGCATGCCAGAAGGATGCAAGACCATTTTGAGAATTATGAAATAGATGATGACAGTGTGAGAATGAGAATCTTTGTTCAGAGCCTGACAGGGGATGTAAGAACTTGGTTTAGATCACTGGCTACAAATACCATTACAACCCCTGATGAGCTTTATCAAGCCTTTACTAACAGATGGGAGAAAAAGAAAGATCCCCTGCACATACTTGGTGAATATGATACAATCAAACTAGATCCTCAAGAGACCGTTTTGGAGTATTGTGCAAGATTCAACAACGTATATAATGCAATACCACAGAATTTAAGACCTCCTCCTGATTTAGCCTTGTACAAATTTCCGGATGGTTTTGACCCTGATATGGCATATCAGTTGAAGGAAAGAGCTCCTGAAACCCTTGAAGATGCCCAAAAGGTTGCTGTCACAGTAGAGGCCAACCTGATTGCCAAAAGAAACAGGGCAAGATTGGAAAAGAGAACCACCTTTAAAGAAGAACCCTCAGCCTTTGATCAAAAATTGGATGCAATATTCACTGGTATGAAGAAATTGGGTGATAGAGTAGAATCAGTTGAGAGAAAGTCATCATGGGAAGCACCACAAAGTAACCCTATCAGGAATCCAAATTTTAGGAGAAATCAAAACCCAAACACTGGCAAAACCGGTTCTGATCCAGACATAAGGCCTCCTTTCCAGGAAAACTATACTGAGGCATCCACTTCAAATGAGTAAACAGATGACACCCACATTAACCTAATGGGTCTGAATGATGAGCAGCAAGTTTTCTTGAGTCAAGAGGATCATAAAGATGATGACATTCAGCAATTCCAAACCAGGTCAGGTGAGTCATTTGACTTTAAACAAGGATATGACACAGCTGTTTATGAAGTTCATAAGCAATACAAGCTAAGAAGCAGAACTATAAATGTAACACAGCCCGAAAAAACAAAGGATAGCCAGCAGCCTAAAGAAGCTATCGTCACAGAACCTAGTGACAAAACTGGTCCAATTACAGACGAGGTAACAGTTGAAGAAATAACTCAAACATCCCCCTCAAAACAGAAGCCAGCAGATACAACACCCTTCCAACACAACCCAAGCAACATTTCTCAAAAGACAAGTAAGAGGGATAAACCTCAAGATCAAAAAGAGAATCAAGAGGAGGGCATCAAGGATTCTACTGAAAAGGAAAGGGCTATTAACCAAAATACCAAGACCCTATCTAAAAGACCTTTTGACTTAGAAGCTGAAATTGGCAAATTGAAGGTAGCTATTCCTCTTTCAGAACTAGCCAAGCATGACATTTATAGACGACAAATCAAGAAATCCCTTCAAATTACTCGTAATAAAGACAATGTCAATGTGTTGGATGACACCCCTGAACTTCTTTTCGGTCCAGAGGTTGATGGAAAGACAGATGTTACAGGTATCTTACCTTTCTATGTCAGCCTGCATGTTCATGACAAGATACTACACAATGCAATGTTTGACTCAGGTGCCTCTCACAACTTAATGCCTAAATCAGTCATGGAAAGATTGAATCTAGATATTACAAGACCATATAAGGACCTATTCTCATTTGACTCCAGCCAAGTTAAGTGTTTAGGTCTCATAAAAGATCTCTGTGTCTCACTCGTCCAATATCCCAATAAAACAATCCTGATGGATGTTGTAGTTGCTGATATCCCACCCAAATATGGGATGTTGTTATCAAGGTCATGGGGGGCTAAACTCCAAGGTTCCCTACAACTAGACATGTTGTATGCAACCATCTCAGTCTTTGGTCAACCCAAGAGGTTATATAGAGAGTCACTTATGAAATACATGGTCAGCAGTGAAGAAAAACCTCAAAATTTTCCCATATATGTTGTTCATTCTGATATAGATTCATATATTCTCTTCAATGATAATTCAGGTTTTATAAATGATGATGAGATCAAAACACTCAAACAAGATCAGGACATCAATGAACAAGTTGTTGCCCCAGGAATAAAGCTGATCCAATCAAGTGATGAGAATGTCCTAAAAGACAAACTAAATAAAGAACCAGAACCTCAACTCACAATCCCAGATCACAGAGAAGTTATTAGGTCTCCCCTAGAACAAGAGGTCTTATGGTTCCTTGAATTTGATGGGTCAGTCAACAAATTAGGGGCAGGAGCTGGAGTTTGGATACATAATAAACAGAACAATCATGCAGAAGGTCGAGCCTATAGGCTAAATTTCAGATGCACTAATAACATGGCAGAATATGAAGCTCTTTTACTAGGCCTTAAACTAGTAAAATTCTTACAAGCCACAAAGGTTTCAATACTAGGAGATTCAGACCTAGTTGTCCAACAAGTAAAGGGAAATTTTGTCACCAATGATAAAAGACTGAGATCTTATAGATCTGCTGCTTCTGAAATACTAAACTCTTTCACTGAATTCCAAATCACCAAAATCCCTAGAGACCATAATCTTCATGCTCACAGTTTGGCCACATTTGCAAGTACCTGCAAGCTACCTTTTGAGCCTCACCATTGCTTTACAGTTGAGGTAAAACACAGACCTTCTGTCCCAAACAATGTCAAGGACTGGCAAGTATTCGAAGATGATAACCAAATAAACAATTTCTTGACCTTACAAGAGGAATTTGCAGGACTAAATATTGACACTGAGGGAGCAAGTCAATCACAAATACTTGAGGGAGCAAGTCAATCACAAATACTTGAAAGAGCAAGTCAATCACAAATACAGAATGAACAGAATAACAAGCCAATATCACCTAAGACAGCTCACCAAATCCTACATCCAACAATTTTCAACAACACCAACATACAAGAAATTCAACAAATCAGTTGTGAAGAAGTGGCTGATGCTGAGGCTGAAGTGATACAATTGAAAGACAATTTTCTTCCAACAGGCCTAACTCCACTAGAGGATATTTTTGATTCAAATGATGTCCCTAGAAAACCAAAAATGCAGCCCCTTAACTCTGCCATTGAAGAATGCAACATTGGAACCATTGAGAAACCCAAGATAATAAAATTATCTGCATCCCTACCTCCTGATCAGAAGCCTAAATACATTGACCTTTTCAAATAGTTCCAAGATGCCTTTGCATGGAGTTATGAGGACTTAAAATCCTATGACACCTCTGTTATCCAACATACCATCCCTCTCAAGCCAAATCAAAAGCCATTTAAGCAAAAATTGAGAAGAATAAACCCTATGCTTCTCCCTGCAATTGAGAAAGAGGTACAAAAAATGTTTAAAGCTAGTATCATAGCACCAATCAGGTTTTCTGATTGGATTTCAAATTTAGTGCCCACAAGAAAGAAAACTGGTGAAATAAGACTTTGTGTTGATCTTAGAAATCTAAACCAAGTATCCCTCAAAGACAACTATCCCTTACCTAAGATGGATCACATTCTCCAAAGAGTGGTAGGAGCCTCAAGGATCTCATTACTTGATGGATTCTCAGGCTTTAATCAAATCCTAGTGCACCCTGATGATCAAGACAAAACTGCATTCACAACCCCATGGGGAACTTTCAAATATGTAAAAATGCCTTTCGGATTGAAAAATGCAGGGGCAACATTTCAAAGGGCAATGGATATTGCTTTTGCCAAAGAGATTCATGACTTTCTCGTCATTTATTTGGATGACCTTACACCTTTCTCAAAATCTGACCAAGAACACTTGAAACATTTAAGGCAGATCTTCTTAACCTGTAGGAAATATGGAATTTCCTTGAATCCCAAGAAGTCTCTATTCGGTTTGGAAGAAGGTAAGTTGTTAGGGCATATCATTTCAAAGGATGGCATAAGAATTGACCCAGACAGGATACAAGCTATCCTACAAATGCCCCACCCAAGAAACATCAAAGAACTGCAAGCTTTCTTAGGGAAGATCAATTTCTTAAGAAGGTTTATCCCAAACTTAGCAGAATTGATCAGATTACTTAATAACATGCTAAAGAAGGATTCAAAAGTGAAATGGATAGTTGAAGCAAATCAAGCCTTTGAAGGTATAAAATTGGCCCTTACCCAAACCCCAGTCTTAACAAATCCTCAGTTTGACAGAGAATTTATCATTTTCTCTTTTGCCTCCCAGCATACCATTGCTGCTGTTTTATTGCAGAAAGATGACCGAGGAAATGAGAAACTCATTGCTTTCTTTAGTAGAGCTCTTAGAGATGCACCTCTGAAATATCAAATCATGGAGAAACAAGCTTATGCTTTGGTCAAGGCCATTAAAGACTTTAGGATTTACATCCTTTATTCCCATGTTATAGCTTATGTGCCAAGTCCCATTGTAAAAGACATTCTCACTCAAGAAAACTTAGAGGGTAGAAGAGGAAAATGGATTGCCAACATCTTGGAATTTGATATTGAGATAAAACCAACAAAACTAATAAAAGGGCAAGGCTTGGCCAAATTAATGACAGAAGCAAACTTCCAAGCCTTAGACATAAACCAGCTGGACAATGAACCGGAGCTGGAGACTCCAAAGATCAATGTAGCCTTTGAACAATCCCCTTGGTATTCTGATATCTGTTATGTACTACAAAACCTGTGTGCTCCCCCAGGATTGTCCAGAACTAAATGTAGGTTCCTAAAAATGAAAGCTTCAAGATTTTGTGTTATAGATGGCAATTTGCTTTGGAAAAACCATGAGGGTATATTGATGAATTGCTTAATTGAGAATGAGACTAACAAAATCATGGAAGAATTTCATGCAGGTGATTGTGGTGGACACTTGTATTGGAAGTCCACTGTGGATAAGATATTGAGGGCTGGTTACTATTGGCCCACTGTTTTCTCTGATGTCAAGAAATTCACCACCTCATGTCATAAATGTCAAGTGTTTGAGGGAAAGAGAAAGTTACTGCCACTTCCTTTGAGGCCTATTGCAACAGAGAGACCTTTTCAGCAATGGGGCTTGGATTTCATTGGGGAAATTCATCCCTCATCTTCAGGCCAGCACAGATGGATTCTAACAGCTACAGATTACTTTACTAAGTGGATTGAAGCAGTTCCATGTAGACAAGAAAATGATTCCACTATCATTCAGTTCCTTGAGACTAATATTCTTTCTAGAATTGGTTGTCCTGATAAGATAATAACAGACAATGCTGCTGCCTTCATATCTAAGAAGATGGTGAATTTCTGCCACAAATTTCACATTACCTTGGGCCATTCTACTGCATACTATCCCCAAGGAAATGGCCTTGCTGAATCATCAAATAAAAGCCTTGTGAACATCATAAAGAAGGTGTTGGAAGAAAATAAGAAGAATTGGCATAAGAAGCTTGTCAATGCCCTATGGGCAGATAGACTAACAACCAAAAGATCAATTGGGATCAGCCCATATGAGTTAGTTTATGGATTAGAAGCCAAATTCCCTTCATCACTAGGGATCCTTGTCATGAAACTTCTTCAAGAAAGCCAGGCAGAACCAAATGATGTGCAAAGAAGGATCAATCAAATAATATGTTTGCAGCAAACTAGAGACCAAGTTTACAGCAGAGTTCAAGTTTTACAAGAAAAGTTAAAAAAAGCTTTTGATAGAAGGACCAAGGCAGAAGATTTCAACGTTGGTGACAAGGTCCTCAAGTGGGATTCAAGAAGAGAAGATAAGGGAAAACATGGAAAATTCGATTCCCTTTGGAGAGGACCATTTGCTTTCCAAGCAGTACAAGGAAACAATACTTACTTCCTTAAAAGTCTTGTTGAAACTGATTTGGATGAAGGTCCTGTGAATGACAGGATGTTGAAGCACTATTTTGAATACTATCCATAAATACAGCCTAAGTTTCCCCTGTACATATTCAGGTGTATGTTTTACTTTCTGTTAACATGTAAAAATGCAGTTTCTCAAGTTTTATTAGTTGTCAGCAAAAGGCAAATAAGTTCAGAGATCTACCAAGATGGGAAGGGCACAGTTTTGAGATTTCAAAGAACAATACCCCAAGGTTTGATACAAAAAAGTCAAGGGCCAAGGCATTCTGACCTGCTGTTCTTGGTCTTTCAAATGGAAAAACCATCCCCATGTGGAGCCACTGTTAGCTACCTATACCAATAGGTTTCATATTTCATGATTGGCAAAGAAAGTTCCAAATATGCTCTGCTTTGGTGATACAAAGATCCCATATTTCCAAAAGGAGACAATGTGTGTATATAGCTTCATGTTGATTAAGTTTTGATGGGTGGTCCAACAGCCTAATCTGGATCATGCCATGTTTCAATTTTCTGTTGTAGAATAGAGAAAGAAGTCTGTCCAAACTGTGTAATCTTGGCAGACCAGTAGCTAGGTAGAGAAAGTAAGGTTTCCAACTGCTTAATCTGGGACCTAGGAAGCAATAAGGCTAGCTTTAGATAGAAAGTCAAAAGAAAAAGCCAAAAGAAAAGAAAAGGCACATAAGGGTCTGCAAGTCTAAGTGCACCCTCCAAGAAGAAACAAAAAAATGCTAGGCAAGTAGATGGGTAGGCAGATGGGGTTGCAGAAATGGCATTTCTTTCAAATGAATCTTGCTGGTCTAATACACAGCAAAGCAAAGGAGCATGACTAACTTCCTTTTTCCCCCTTTTTCACATTTATTACTAACATCCCTTCATCAGTTGTGTTCATGAAAGAATTTAAGGTTTTATGTTGGTTCTTATTCCTTTGAAAGCCACATTTCTTGTCTAAAAATTCTTTTCATTTTGATCTACTCCCTAAGCTAAGTTGTTCTCATATAAACTTAGTGATTTCATCCCTCATTCACTTCTTCCATTCATATTAACCCCTAACTTCTTATTATTTAAATCCCCTATATTACCCTTTCCCTATTATTATAAACACTATGGTGTATAAACCCCAAGCATTCTATAAATATCCCTTCCCCTTGGCATTATAGCCATATGTTCACTATCAGGGATTAAATTGACATCTGGTCAGTTTAAGAACCCAAAGCCTTACCCCTCTTTCCCCTTTAGAAGTTTTCTAAACCATGAAACCTTTCATTTGTAAAAGAACCTTGTGAAAAACCCCCATTTGCACCCCTAACCCGCTTCATTAGAAAAAACACATGAAAAAACCCACTTTTTCATTTTACCCAAAGTTCGGGCGCTATGCGCATTTTTATGAAAAATACATTGAAAACCATATGAATTTGCCGAAGTCCTAAGTCCCCGTCTGGGCACACCTTTCAAAGAAAATATTAAAATATTCTCCACCCGCTATCCGTATCGACCTGGCAGCTTAACGATCCGTCGACCGTCGGATCGGGCCCTTTTCATCCGACGGCCCTCATACATATCGGAGCGGCCCCGACGTCCGTAAGATAGCTTCCGATATTTGTCAGAGGGTGACGTCAGGCCTCTGCCACGCGTCACCCCCAAATTGTATCGGAGCACCCCCTGACATTTCCGCTTCTGTATATAAGGCGGTGCGATATCAAACCGCTTACCGCTTCCGGTTTCCGTTAACCCGCTAGGCCAGCGTCACTGCTACGTCATCGCCGCGTCAGCGCCCCCGTTCGCCATCTGCTCCACCTGTCCGCCACCTCACCATCCCCGTGGACCACTCTTAAGCCGCCACGTCACTTGATGACGTCATGCTGACGTCATCCGACCTTGACCCCACCTGATGACGTCATGCTGACGTCATCCAAAAAAAGCGCCAATGTTCCAAAAAATCCATATTTTGGCCAAAAAACCGTGTTTTTTGCACTTTTTGCAAAAACGACTGTTGTTTCTTCTGCATGCATTTTACGTCCAAGCTCTCACCAACCTGCTGAATTCGACCCGGAGACCGTTGGCGTGCCAAACCCACCTGCATTTGTCACCATTGCCGCAGTGTACCAGGTATTTATTCGAATTATCCTCCCTGCGCCTAAGTTTGTCCATAATTCTCCAAGGATAACGTAAAACACTGAAAAAACACATAATTCACCGGCAAATCCTCTGTGCCTAGTCTCCATTTACAACTGTAAGGTCGAAATTCACCTGCTAAGCCTAGTTTACCCGAGTTTTCACAAACCTGCATTCTGTTCGCGCAATCGTGAACGGGGAACCCAAACTGCACCAATTCGCTGTGAAAAAGAGTTTTTTAAGGCCAAGCATTCGCCCTATCAGCGCTTGTGCAGTATTTCAATTGCTGCCATTACCATTTTATCCTCTGTTCCTCAGTAAATCACCTCTCTTTTCAAGAATTACTCTTTTGTGTTGCTCTGCACAGTAACACCAGTTTACATACCAACAGAGCTTTAAAGTAACCATGGATGCTCCAGTAGCTCCTGTAGCCTTGAACATTGCTCCTCAGAGACAATTTGATTGGCAGCCATTAGCAGACCTGGATTATCAGATATCAGAAGAAATGCTAATGCACAGCAAGTACCACATTCACTTGCTGAATGAGTTGAAAATTAAACATGAGGCTGGAACAGATGTATTGGGCATTTGGGATTCTTTCCTCCCTCTCTTCAATCTCCCTCAGGTCAACCAGTTTCCTGACCTAATCCACCTATGTGCTGAATCCTACGACGCCACTCAGAGGGCTGTGATTGACCCTTCAGGCTCAGTTGTTTTCAATGTCACCCCTGAAGCCATCAGAGAGATGCTGCACTTCAAAACTGAGAAGAAATTAGTCCCTTTATCACTGGCTGATCTGATAAAGCAAGGAGCCAAATTGACAGATGCCCAGATCACCAAACTAAATCAGTTGTACATTGGGTCTGACACCATGAAGTACCCTCCCATTTCTCATGTTTACCTCAACCAATTGGGCAGGGACCTTGTAGATATGATCAGTCCCATTCTGGGCTATAATTCTATTGAGTTTGTTGATGAAACTGTGCTGGTGATGATGCTCATGTTTGCCCCTGGCAAATCTCCAATCTGCTATGACTATGCCACCTACATATCTGACAAAATACATGAGCAACTAATGAACTTGGCAAGAGAAAGGGTGTTCAGATACACCTCTTACATCTATCACTTAATCTTGTATTATCAACATGAGAAGTTTCACTTTGCTATGAAGAGAGTGGATGCACAAGGCAATCCAAGGTCAGTGGTTTATTGGTCCTCTGCCTTCCACTGCAGATCTTGCTCTCCATATACTTATTGTGAGTTTATAGACCTCTTCATTCACCCAGCCATGTCTCTGCTCATGAGCTCACCTCCTCCTAGACTAACTGATGAGATGCAGAGGATTCTTCAGCTGTCCAAGGCATACAGCATTGGGGATTGGTACTATTACCAACACCACACAGTCATTAGAATCTATGGGTGTGAGTTGCCCCCATACAGATTGCACAGATATGTGCCCATGAGATTGTTTGCCCTTGAATACTTCAGGCAATTTGGGAATGTTGATGTGCTACATTTCTCAGGCAAGGGCAAGAAGGCACAGCTCAAGGTAAGAAACCAATTAGGCCACTTCATCTACAACAAAAGGGAGGAAGGTTGGCAAGAAGCAGACAGAATGCTCGAATCCCTTGGCCTACAGACCAGTTTCCTTTGGAAACCTTATGACCCCAATCACTTCATAACTTTAAGAAGGGTCAAATATAGGCTGTCCGGTTATGACCATGTAAGGTTGCCTCACATAGAAAAGTATGCAAATCAAATTAAGTGGAGGAGAGGAACCTTAGAGGAGGCTGCCACACAACAAGATTTAAACCAAAGAGCAGTTAAAAATCTCCAAAAGATGGCTGACTTGGAGCTTTGTTCACAGGTATTTGCTCTTCCAAGCACTCTAGGGGGAGCAGCTGCCTCATCCTCCACAGCGCATCAGCAAGCAGCCAGAACTACTGATCAAACCTCTAGCAAAGGCAAAGAGAAAGAAATGGAGACAGATCAGCCACCTCATGAAGAGGTGCAGCAACAACAGGTACAACAACAGCAGGTACAGCAGCAACAAGAGGAGCAGCAAGAAAAGGAGAAATCAGGGCAACAAGAAAATATATCACAGGCCCCAATTTCCACTGAGCAACAGCCACAACAAATTGTGCCTCCTAGGCAGGAGACAACAGTAGAGGCCTCAGTCCTTCAAACCCCACAGAAAGAAGATATCAGTAGAAAGAGGGACAGAGAGACTCCCCTCACAACATCAACAACTCATGGGGAGAAAAGACATAGAATGAATCCCCTTTCTGAGGAGGAAATGCCAATAGGGCAGTCTTTGGGCATGGGCCCACCTAGTATGGAGGCATCTGCAAGTTCCTCCCAGCAGGAACAAGAGAGGACAGTGGGAGGAGAAGTCAGCTCCTCAAGCCAGCAAAGAGGAGCTGAGGTGGGATCAAGCAGCAGTTCATTGACATAAAGAAGAGGAATGAGCCCATAAGAGTACAGCTATATAATCATTTGTTGAAAATGGCTCCCACTAACCAGCAAAGACTAATGTCTGCATTTGATGTCCAGGAGGGCAAGATGATCATGAGCCATTTTATGCCAGCAGTGTTTCAGCCGCAGTCAGCTGCAGATTACATAAGGACCAACCTTGAGGTCCTTGCAAAGGACATCCACCCAATGGACAAAATCGAATTGCATAAGCAAACGGGTGAGATGGTGTATGCCTCCTTGGCAGATAAGACATTGGATAACTACAGGCTAGAAAATAGCCTAAATAATACAGCTGCCCAACTGGAGTTGGAGAGAGCATCCTCTCAAGCAAAGGACAACAAAATTAAAGCCTTGGAGGAAATAATCATAGAACTTGGGCATGATCCCAAGGACATCAAGGTTGTGCAGGCATTGTTGAAATTGAGAGATGCAGATATGGCAACATTAAGAAAGATGGTGAAAGTCCCAGCAACCATTCACCCACAAACTGAAGAAGTTGCCCAGTTGAGACATGACCAAGATGCATCAGCTATGCTGGTGTCCCTATACAAACAGTTGATCCAAACACAAGAAAATTTGGGAGAATCAGAGGCTGCACAGGCTGCACTGCAGGCAGCATTACAACAAAAAGAAGGAGGACAAACATCTCAGCCTCCTCCAGAAATAATTAACCTGGAGGAACCTCCTCAGACTACGGCTCCTCCTACTGAACAGACAGCACCATCTACATCAGCAACTGCACCAACAACAGAGCAGGCTCCAAGCCTGGATATGCAGAAGCTCAAGAATGAAATCCAAGCCCTGGAAGCCCAAATGGCAGAGCTAAATGAGGCCAGGGAGATTCTAGCCAAGCTCAATGAAAGATATGATAAATCCAAGCAGACTGTGGCAGAAAAGGGAAGGGAAATCAAGGCCCTTAAGGATAAGATAAAGGAGCTGGAGAAGGAGCTCACACTTGACAAAGTGACAGCTGAGCTTAAGACAGTTTTATGGGCCAACATTGGCCAATCAATCACTGATCAATGGCAATACATTGAGACCATTCATGAGCAAATAGAGCTCAGAGGGAAAGCACAGAGGGAAATCCAGAGATCAAGGGCATCTCTAGGCAATATGCCGAAGGTTTCCAGTAGAATGATTAATGTGCTTAATAACAGAACAAGTGCTCCGCTGGTGACAATGGGAATCACAAGCATAACTGAGACCATCCAGCTGATAAAGAGGGTCCTTACACTGAGAAGCCTGGTACAAACGCTGGAAAGAAGAAGCCAGGACATGCAGACAGAGGTAAATAAATTCATGGACAAGTTCACAGCACTACAGGGCAAAGGTCTTCCTAGCTTACTGAACAGCGCAGGCAGACTACTTTCACATGAGCATTATGCCAAGAGGGTCAATACATTCGCTACTAATCAGATCATTGAAAGGCCCAGCACCTCAGAAGAAACAGGACCAGCAACAGGACAAAGTCTCTACAACAGGGTAGAGAACTTATTCCTTATAATGAATGAAATTAAACATCTGTTTGAAGTGCCTCCAAACTTCTACAAATACACAGAGGCAGATGAGACTTTAGAGGCAATTCTGAGACATCAATTGCCCACACAGGAATGGTGGACTAAGGCGATACAGATGATATTATAGACAAGAAGCCATCCACTAAGTTTTTCATCAAAAATACAAGTTATCATGCACAGGAAAATTTTGATAAAATCAGCATGCATGGAGAAGAATGGGCTGAGCCAACTCAGCAAAATTGTTCGTCCACCAAAGCAGCAGTGACAGTCACAGGTGACAGGGCCGAAAAGCTACAGGATGACAGAGCTACAAAGACACGTCATTCATCATTTATAACAGAGCGTTCAACCGACTCAATGGCCTCCAAAGGTCAAAAAGTTTTCTGACAGCATTAAAGAGCATTTATGTTGTATTCAAAGCTGTAATAACTTCTTATCTATTGTTCTGTACAAGTTGGTGAACACATTTATTTCTCAGATGACTCAACGCCTCAGATATTTTGTATGACCTCTTGTATATATTCCCCCTCGCATAAGTTTGCAAGGGTTGTTGTTGATTTCTCTTCCAGATTTCTTGTGTTGTAAATTTCCAGATTATTAATACAAAAGTGATGGAATTTCCAAAGCTCTGCGTTATTTGATGCATTGTGGTGTTTAGCTGAATGTTACAGGATTCCTGCGTATTTCATAACTCAATAAGTTTTCTTTAAACTCTTCGTTATGTGTTTTGTTATCTTCTCATAACTCATTCATGTTCTGTGTTTTACAGTTAAATAGCAAGGAAAAAGAATAGTTCTAGGATTTAATCACAGATCACCCTGAACTCAATCCATGCTATTATAAATGTTTTCTTCAGTCACAGTAATAAAGGTGTAATTCTTAATTGTTGCACTTCTACACTTTGTCTTTCACAGTGATTATTGTTTCAGGAATTCAAATCTGCTCCTGTGCAGTATATCTCTTTCTCACACTCCCAGCTTAGTGGAAAAATTCTTAATTGCTTTTTCACTAGTTAAACACACTTCACCATCACAATTTCAAGTTTGTTTCATGAAGTATTTAAAAGGCCCTGTAGTTTCAGCAACTCAACTCAATATTTCGAATAACCTGTAGCCACAGACTCCATAGCCCAATGGATTAGAACTATCTAAAGATTTCCACCTTAGGTACAGAAAGATATCCCTCAACCAAAACATAAACCAAACCCTGAACTCATAACTAGCATAAAATCCTCACAAAACAGAGACAAACCTTAAAGAGAGAGCCCTCTCTGATTACAGTTTGGCTAGAAGCTGTAATCCAAAGATTGGTTAGTGGTTACCCCGGCCGTATTCCCTTGGGAGTCAAAGGGAACAACCTGGGTGTTAACAGACCCAACAAGAGACATGTTTGAGTGATTAACTTAATCAACTAAAACCTAGTTAATTTACCATGAGAAATCTAGCACTCAAAGTGCTCGACTCTTCTAGACATTTTTCTCTTTAATTTTGGTTGGAATTATGGCTTAAATGCAAGTTCCACCTCTACAAGGGAAGCTTTGTAAATGAAACTTGGCCTTTGGGGGTTTGTACAATTATAAGATGACCCAAATCATTAGCTATTCAAAAAATTATTAGAATGCACATAAATGGTACTCATTGGAAAAATGAGGCTCACAAAAAACAGAGAAATTTGAGTGCTCGATATCAAATGCTAGTTAATATTATTAAAGAGAGTGATATCTATCTTGTTTGACTTATTTCACTTTAACTCATTGTCGAAATTATCATTCTTGAGATTTAACCCATTTACTTTCTATTGGTAGTTGTTTGTCTCCATTGTTTATGGTCACACACATATTTTGAAAATATTATCCATTTGATCAATGTAAAATTTATATATTTGTTTACACATAAAAATTTTGGTAATTTTATTAAAGATAATAAAATTACATAAACATCATAAGTGGTATTTCAGGATATTCTAGTTGGTCAAAAAAGTATAGATCAAAGATATGTACATAAAGTAAAAATAGTTGATTTTAATTATCAGCCTAATGGAAAGCATGAAATAAAGGTTTGCAACACTATATTAGAATTGGGGGATATCATTTCATTACTGAAGTAGCCTTTTACAAAAATAATTTGTCATGATACTCAACAATAGCTTTCTGAAATATATGCATAGAAGGAATCCAACCTTGAAACATTCAAAGGAAAAATCTAAAACCACCTTTGAGATGATATCTTTTATTATATCATCACTAAAAATTGACAGAATATCAAATCCAATACTCTTCAAGGTAAGAAGTAATTTTCTAGATGCCTTCTTGCATCTCGAGATTGTCTTTTGGGAGTCTATCAACTTCCAAGTTTTTATCCTTGTTGATGTGAGAAAAAATTATGTGAGAAAATGAAGCTTAGAGTTTTCTTATATCACAAAACAATGGCTGGAGAGTGAAGTTCCATAACATAAATTTTCCCTTTAAACATCTTGACACCAAGATAGAATCTTTGAGGACTTGGATTTGTGTGATTCCTTTTTTCAAAATTAGGATTAAAATGAACTCGAGAGGTATGAGTTTACTATGGTTATTAATGGGTCATTCTATTCCAACTTTGAAACTGATGAAATAGTTTCAAGAGAGGAAAATAATACCTTCTACTCCTCCTTTAGGTGGGTCTCCTTAACATGCTCCATAAAAAAAGAAATCTAATTTGTGATAAAACTCTGAACTCACTAAATAATGAAGGATGTGTGTGTTGTAATATGTATATTCAACTTTGAATATAAATATTTCTTATATATGTATATATATTCTTTTATTAACCCATAAGATGTAGACCAATTGGTTTGTGTGGAGTTTAGTTCCCACCAAGTCATAGGTTCAAATCTCATGGGGAGGGGTTGAGGATGGGAGCCACCTTTGGGAGAATTAAATTATCCCAAGGGGCGTCCAAGCTCGACCAAGCTTCACACAATCCTAGTGATAACATCTCACTGATGAGAAAATCGTTCTTCCATCCAACATTAGAGTTGGACCTGACCTAAACTCAGCGCGCTCTCTCTCTCTCTCGCCTAATTATTAGATGTAACCAATACACATTTTATATATATATATATATATATATATATATATATATATAGATATATAGATATAATATAATTATCTCACCTAATTATTAGATGTAACTAATACACTTTTCAATTGGAATGTTAGAAATATATGATTTGAATGTTAAAAATATATCATATATATATTAGTCATCATTCTCACCCTTAATCAAATTAACTAAAACAAAGTAAACAAATAAAGTTAAATCACTGCTATATCTCTACAAAATACATAAATATTTTCATATCCTTAACCTTAATCAACTCAACTAAAACAAGTAAAAAAACAAGGTTAAATCACCATCATATCTCTACAAAGTACATACATATTTTAAATTTGAATTTTAAAAGCTTATGATATAAAATAGTGATCATCCTCATCCTTAATCAACTAAACTAAAACATCTAAAAAAAATAAGTTAATCCTCACTGCATCTCTACAAAATACATATATAAATTTAAATTTTTCAATAAAAATCTCTTTCATCGCCAATTTTTTCAACCGTGTTGATTAACAATATAAACTATCAAACAGGCACGGTAACAAGTACCTGGTTTTTTGAGGTAGAAAAAAATAATCCGGTTTGAAAAGTACTCATTCAGAATACACTTTTTTTTAGTATATTTTGGACACTTCAAATTTTTTTTATGTATCAAGTATGAATATTTTTTTTAAATGTTAATGATTTTTATGCTAATTTTGAAAAAGTTTTGATAAGGCATCAACCTCTTTTTTCACAGAGCTTATTTTTGACACTTTAAATTTTCTAATGTATTAAGTGTGGATAATTTTTTAAAAATTTTGGTGATTTTCATGTGGATTTTGAAAAGCATCAACATTTTTTTAAGGCATATTTTTACACTTTAAATTTTCTTATGTCCTAAATATGCACATTTTTTTTTTTTTTAAATTGTTTATTTAACCGTTTTCAAGTTGTCTAATTCCAGGGGAAAAAAATTAAAAACATTAAAATAATGAGAAAAAAACTAAATAGATAAATAAAAATATACATTAAAACATAACAAAATTAAAAAAGCAAGGCCAAAAAAATAAAAACCAACATAGAATGTTAATAAACAAAAAAAATTGCGATTATAAAAATTTAAAATATATAAATAAAAAACAAAAAATAAAAAATTAATAAAAATACAAGAAAATATTAAAAAAACATAACTTTAACCAATAAAAAAATAAAAATAAAAATTAACCCAAAAAACAAAGACATATTAAAAAGAAAACATTAAAAAGACTTAAAATTAAAAAAAAAAAAAACAAAAACAAAAACAAAAAACATTGCAATAGAAAAATTAAAATAAATAACTAAATACATTAAAAACATAAACATTTAAGAAACCTAAAAATAAAAAATCGCCCATGAGGTGGGCAATTTTTATTTTATGTTATTTTAATTTAATTTTATGCTTTTATTTTTTAATTAATTTTTTTCAATGTGTTTTTATATTTTTTTGTTTTTATTTCTTTTTATTTAAATTTTTTGTTCTTTTAATGTTTTTTATTTATTCTTTTATTTAAATTATCTAATATTCTTATTTTTTCCTTAAATTATGTTTCTTTGGAAATATTTTCTTGTATTTAAAAAAAAAAACAATTAATATATTTTTTTTAATTTGTATCATTTACTTATAAGTTAATTTTGTTTTTTTAAATCATTTTTAATATAGTTTTTTTGCCGTGTTTTTTATTGTTTAATATTTTAATATATATTTTATTTACTTGTTATTATTTTTTTTATTTTTTGTGTTTTATTTTTTTAGTTTTTTTTAACCCATTATTTTGATTTTTGTTATATATATATATATATATATATATATTACTAGTTAATTTTTGTGTTTTTTTTTTTAAGTTTTTATTTTTATTTTCATATATATATATATATATATATATATTTTTGTTTTATGTTTTCTTTTCCTGCAAGGTTCGTGTCGATCCTTGACTAACAACCCGATCACATTATGTGTCAGTTTGATAGTTGATTTTAAAGTTTTTGTTATAATGGATCGAGTATAACCCCACAATGTGTCAATTCCTTGGTTGGTATTTAAGTTTTCATTACAATGGATCAGTTCGCCTACACTGCGTGTCAATTTGATGGTTGATTTTTAAATTTTTGTTGCAATGTGTCAAGTTGTCTTAGGCTAAGATTTTAAAGTTGATATACCTTTACCATTTGAAAAAAAAAATTACTCTTAGTATAATGACTCTTTCATTCAGGTATAGATTTTTTTTTTAAATTAATCATAGAAAATTTTCATAATACCATGGTTAAATATGTTGAAAAATTAAGGTTTCCTATAGTCACGATCTTTGGTTTAATTCCATGGTTGAAAAATTGTCAAAATTTTAAGGGTTTTCTAAGTCGTGATATTTTATCTTTAACATTATGGCTAAAAATTATTGGAATTTTAAGGATTTTCAAAGACATGATATTTTATCTTTAATGTCATGCCTAAAAATCATTGGAATTTTAAGGTTTTTCAAAGTCATGATATTTTATCATTATCGTCATTACTAAAAAATGTTGAAAAAATAACTCGAAAAAAAAAAAAAAAAAAAAGAAGAAAAAAAGAAAGAAAGAAAGAAAGAAGAAGAAGATATTATACAACATCAACACTTTTTGTTTTCAGGGTATTTGTTGCAAAAAAAAATAGTTTTTTTTAGCTTCTACTGTCATTTCTTAAAAATGTTGAAAATTTATCTAAAAAATAAAAATAAAAAATGTTATTCTAGAATCAATATTTTTCTTTTTCAGGTTGCTTTTCATATTTTTTTGAAAAAAAAATTATTAGAGTTTTAATTTTTAATTTACAGTTACCCTTTCATAATTTACATCATTGTATAAAAATATATTTCATCACTTTATAAGCTCCTACATTATAACTTGATTTCTTTAATAATATCATTACTAATTTTCTTGACCCCTTAATTTCAGTATAGATTGCAGTTCAATGCACCACTCCAAAGTTTTGAACCTAACATGGAATTGAGATTTGAACGTACACGCTCGTTAATAAGTTGCCTCATTCAAACCGAATAAACATTATAATACAATTGGCAAACCTTTTTCTGAACAAAACATATTTTATTATGTTAGTAAAGTGACATAAACGTCTAGGTTTAATAGCTTATAATGTATATCATCAATGTTGGGTAATGATATATAGATTTAAACTATGGAGTATTATTATTATATTTATAATTATAGATATTTTTATTAAAAAATTTGGGAAATTAAACAATTTTATAAAGTTTAATTTAATAGGTTACGATTTCACTTGGAAAAGAATGTTTTTTCTTACATGATTCTGATGAAATCTAGTGGAAATTTTTGGAAATCTAGGTTACAATTGTCAAGTTTTAGAATTTTGGGTCTTTCAAGGATATAATCATTCATTTAGAAAACTATTCATTCATTTAGAAAAATAATCACACATACACATAGTCAGAGATCACCTACAATAAGTATCTCTAACTAGTTTGTCCGTTCGAGTGGACAAGCTAAATATCTGGATATACCCATTAGCTCACCTGCTAACATCTTTCTCTCCGTCAAAAACCACCAAAGAGTTGAGTTTATTTAGTGTTTTGTGTTAATAAGTCAATAGAAATATCACAAACCATGGAAATTGAGAAATATGGGCAATGTTCATTGAACACACCTCAAATTGGTAATGTTTTGTCCATTGAACACACCTCAATTCTGTAATGTTTTGTCCATCCAACGAACTTCTAGTGTGAAGACACATTCCACAAACTCATATGCATAGGCATGAACACATTCCACCAACTCATATATATTGCATTCATTGTATCATCTTTGAGTCGGTGATGGTATATGCCCTCTATGTGTAGTCATATTGAGATTCAATATAAGATATCTTTTACTTTAACATTTTCAAATAAGTGAATTTCTCTATTGTTCAAGTTGTTCATCCTCTCAGAATTTTGTGATAGATATAAAGATAACGAGCATATTTATATATAAAATAATTTTAAAAATGTTAATGTATTTATTTTGTTATGGATTATTTTAAAACTAGTCTAGATTTATTTTAATTCTGGATCTACCAAACACCGAGAAAGATCAAATATCTTGAGGTGTAAACTTCTTTTGAAGTGAAAAGATATTTGATCACTCTTAGCGCTTGGTAAATCTAGAGTTTAGATGGATCTAAGTGATATTATATAAATTTCACATCTCTATATATAAAAATATTCTCATTTTTCATTTTATTAAAACCTAGATTTAATTTCTATGGAATATCCACGGAATATTTTTAATAGTTGTGAGAGCAGAGTGTTTAGATATATCTCAAAAGTATAACTTTTTTCTTTTAATTTAATTAAAAAATTGTTATAAAATTAAATTGAATTAAAATATCTATAAAATATTTTTATTGTGAAATGAGTTATGATTTTTGGGCATGTGGTATAGATAAAGCCATGGAATTGTAACAAAGACTTTTTACAAGTTCATAATATCCATGGTAAAGTGGGAGGTGAATATTCATGGTTAAGAATCTTGTTATATTGTAAGTTTATTGGTGTATTAAGTTTTTATGTGCTTATTAATTAATTTTAAATATGGTTACAAAATCATTATTAGCCCTTGCCAAGGAAGGACCCTAGCAATTGATTTGCTCATTGAACATTATTAGTTTAACATTGGCCAATTGAACTTATAATGTTTAACTTTAAAAAATAAACATTTATTTTTCAATATTATTAACAAAACTTTTTTGCAAACATTTTATTAAACCATAACTTGAAGGTCTTATTATAACCTTTTGATTTTTTAATCCAAAAATAGAATTATTGAAAATAGGGCATATCCACGTAAATAACATATTTACTATCAGTTACTTCCCACCATAATTTAAGTGAGTCTTTACATAAAAAAAAATTGAATAGAAATAACATGTAAATAAATATAAATTCTACATATTGAGCTGACATAAAAAATAAAAATATAAATAAAAAAATAAAAAATATTAAAAAAAAAATGTTGACATACTATCTTTCTTACATTACCTCCAACTGCTACACATCTCCCCTATAATGGCCTATAGAGAACCTCTCGACGCAATGGATCAAGCAAAAACAGCTTGTCAACATTCCATTAAATCAGATAAACAACGTACTTCCATGTTTATGTATAAAATAATTTTAAATACATTGATTTATTCATTTTGATAAGCATTGTTTTAAAATAATGCAAGCGAAAACAACTTGCAAGAATTCCACTAAATCCTATTTATAGATTAAGAAAATTACATTGAACTCTAAGTACCTCAAGTTGTGTCAATGAAATAAATTCATTACACACCACTTGTGACATCATATCTCTGCTATGTTGGCAATGGTAGTTGCAAATAGCAAAATCATAATGTGGTAAGAGATTCAAATGCAGCTAAGTCGTGGTGAGGGATGATTAAATTGAAGAGTAAACAAGGAAAATAAGTCGTCCATAAAATATTGGTCAACATATAGATGATCAAATATTTTCACCCTACTGAAATGATAACCAGACTTCCAAGCACTTAAAAACCTCCTTTCTTTTGAGGATAAGCAATTCAAAATAAAAACTCGGTCAGAATGACTTTTAGATGTGTTGTTGCATCCTTCCATTATTCAAAAAAATATCATGTCTGGATTGACCATTATTCAAAAGGAAAATTTTCACTGAATTGACCATCATTCAAAAGGATTTTTTCACCGAGTTGATCCCATCGCTCTTGTGTTCGAGATTGTACATTGATTTAGCCTCACGATTACTTCGTTTTAAGTCTTTGTTTTGAAAATCATATTAAGATGTTTTACGTTATTTTACTAATTGTGCTAAGAGTCACTCTACAACCTAATATAGGGGAGATGTGTAGGTGTAATGTAAGAAAGTTTGTCAACATTTTTAAATATCCAGAAAAATATATATAGAAAAAAATAAAAATACAAAACAAAAAACAAAACAAAATTAAATGTCAACTTCTTATGTTTTAATTAATATTCAAATTACCACCAATGGGGGTGATAATGGGAATTTAAGGGTGACCTCATAGGTTGGGCCCACCACCTTATAATTACATCAGCCATTTCTGGAGGTGGGTTGTCGCTGATCCAGGGGATAAAAAAATATGCTCAAAAATGAAAGTTCTCAAATCTCTTCAAATTGGCGCCAAATAGTAGATCTCGGTGTTTTGATTCCAACGACACTTGAATCGCCTCAATCCAACATCATATGAGGAAGTTATCATGTTCTAAAGTTTTTGGCAAACAATAAAAAAGTCAACTTGTAGGGTTGACTTGATAGTGTAAGGATGCCACATGATAGTCCATACGCTAACATGTTGTTGACATCAATAGGATAAATGAGTAGTATGGAACCAATCAAAACATGACACGTGACCTAGTCATACAGGGGAAAATGGCGCACTCTTATTGGTTAAAGGTGATTTGGTATGGGCCAATCACGGAGTGACATGTGGTCCAATCACAGGGTGCCACATGGCACTCTAGATGAGGCCAAAATTGGTTTGGTCAACCAACCAACACGCTGCATGGTTCTAACTTTCAACCTTCCACAATCCAACGAAACGATTTACCTTTACGCCACATATGTCTCTTGTTAAACGTGGGTGGCAGACTTTTATTTGAAGTATTGTAGTTCGGCGGTTGGGGGGAGGGTTGGGCCGATGGGCATGCCCAACCGAACCAACCCCAGGGGTTATGGAAAACCTGTGACCAATGGAGAGAGTTGGGAAGGGCATGGAGTGTGGCACCCTACCCATGCCCCAACCCATGGTTCTGTTAACAAACGTGACCACCAATGGAGTTTACGGGAGGGGCGAAGCACGTGGTATCCTACCTGCGCCTTAACCCATAGTCTTATCAACAGACAAGACCAGGATTAGGACTAGGGAGGTGTTAAACAAAAATATCGTCACCATGATTATTTGCAGTCAGTATGGGTCTATCATCACTTGTACTGTCCTCCCAAGCAAGTCTAAGACCTCAGCTCTTCAAATCAAGCTTTGGAAGTGGGAGAAAGACATTAAAAATCAATGTAACTCTGGTTCCGCACTTTCTCTCATGGTCACCTGCGGTCCCGCACCTTCTGTGTACAAAAGCTGCGTACCTACCTGCTCTGTTCCTAACGGTGTAGGTGCGGACCCCTGTGAAAGTCAAAAGGCGCAATTTTTATCTTAAAAAACTCACTTTGGATTAATTCTAGAGTTTTCTAGAAGGAATTTTGACGTGGATTGTTCGCTCTGAGGTGGTTCATGCATCCCAAAAGAGAAGGAGCTAATCTCTTGACTAAAGGAGCTATCCCTTTGAAGGAGGGCTTTATCCCTTTGAAGGAGGACCTAGTAACTTCTCTCCATTGCACTATAAATACAGGCATTGGGGTGAGGACTAGAGAGGTTAGAAGCTAAACATTTTGAGGGTAAATGCTGGTGAAATTGAGACTCTTTGGTTGAGCTTGAGAGGAGAGATCACATACCTCTTGGTTCCATTGGAGAGTGAGTGAAACTTGTCAAAGTAGAGGAGACATCTTGTTGGACCCTAGGAGGAGCTTTTACAGCGTCAAGGCAAAGGTTGTAAGGTTCTTCTTCTTTTGAATTAATACAATCAAACTCATTTTTCTCAACAAGTATCTTATGTTATTTGTTTCATGGACTCCTTGACTTTCATGTTAAATATGTTTTATGCAATTGGTTTTTTAGGTGCTATTTAATGTGTTTGCCTTGTTTGTGTTTGCATATTCGCGAAAAGGAGCTCATTTGGATCAAAGGAGCGAGGGCATCCACAAGCTTGCGTTGGACCAAAGGTAGGCCCTAAAAACCTTTGTTTGATATTGTTAATTGAAGCATATTTAGAGAAAGATAGTGTCTGGTTGGTTTGCTTGTCGTTAGGTCTTCTTTAGATTCTAGGAAGGTCTATCTTGTCCGCAAGATCGACTCATTCCGCGCGACAAAATGGCGACTCCACTGGGGACTTGATTGTTTTCTTTGTCTATACTTTGACCTGAGAAACTGTTTTTCCTGTTTCTGTTTTTAACTTGATGATTGTGGGATTGGGTGAATTTAGTTAATTTTGAGTTAGTTTTCATTTTTCATAGTTTTGGGAGAGGTACGCACCCTCTGAGTTAGGCACAATGCATACCTGTACGCACTTTTCCTTTGTGCACAGAGCGTAGACGCACCTGTGTAAACAGGTTGCCTGCGTACCCTGTCAAAAATTTGAAAAATTTTAAATTTTACTCTTTTTTATCAGTTTAGAATTTGTTTATAGGTTTTAGCCATTGCCTAGACCTGCTTGTTCCCTGTCAAAAATTTTCCTTGGTTTAATTTCATTAGCATTAGGGTTTTAGGTGGAATTCCTAGGAATTTTGCTTGTTGGGTTTGTTTTTCGTTTTGGTTGTGTAGTGGCTCTGAGCTTAGAAGCCCTAGGGACCTCAGATTACCTTGGTGTCTACTGGTCTTCTTGTGAGTCTGACCATTTATAAAATCTCCCCTTGTTGAGGAATTCGCTTTGAGTTTTCTCATTTCAAAATTTCGAAAAGCTTGTAGTTGAAAGTTTGGAATTTTCATTTTTACAAAAAGAAAACGAAAGATTGGTTGTTTTTTGACTAATTGTGATTCTGCATAAATTAGTCCTTAGCTCACATTTAGCTAAGTAAAACATCCTCAAAAAGACTTTTAGTAGGCTTTGACTTCAAGTAGCTTTTTATAGTTTGTAGCTCTCAAAGTTAGTCATTTTCATTAGTTTTGAGTGTTTTATTTACAAAATATAAAAACAAAATCTCTTTTGGAAAATTTTGTTTTTGTAGTGATTGAGTGCTTTGAAAAGAAAAGGGAAATTTATGTGAAATAGCTAGTTGTCTCGTTTTGAGTGCTTTGGAAAGGAAAATCTCTTCTTTTAATTTGTTTAATTGAGAAAGATTTGTGTTTACAAAGTAGTTGCATTTCTCAAACTCTTTCTTAACTTTAGAAGTTCATCGAAGAGAAAAGATTGTTTAAATCATCCTAGGTGCATCTTTTTAGTGATTTCAAGTCGAGTCTTTACACCACGAGTTTCATCTCCACCACCTCTTGACTTAAACAACAACCACTAAAATTAACGCTTAAAGTAAAATTCACTTAGTAACATTTTATTTCTAGGGCTCTGATACACCAACTTAGCTTAGGCTAGTGTCTTGGAGTAGGAGAGTAATTAACTCTCCAAGATAGTAAAAACAAACAAGTAGTTGTATCTTGTGGTAGGAAGAAATCCAATTGTTGCATTTATGCTCTGGGAAAGCTCCTCTTAAAGGAGAAGCACGAGATCGTGTCCGAACCAGTGTGGGAATCAATCCTTCCTCATTGGGAACGACCCCAGATATTCACGTATTAAAAACGGTAAACCTCGGATTAACCATTGTCGAGGAGCCTGGCGTCACTTGTTGGTAAACCTTGGATTATGTCAAGGAGCCTTCAAGGGGATTGAGCTTGCTACTCTGCCCTTGCGTGTGTATCGGATCGTAGACTTTTCCCCCAGGTGTATTTGTCTCAGTTGGTAGCCTTAGTGACCATATTCTTGAGGATTCTTCCTAAGGTGACAGTGGTGGGAAGATCCCATTGTACCTGGAGCAGACGTCGGCTAGACTCACTTGGATTTTCTGGGGGGTTCGCTTCACTCGAGATGGTTAAAGTGGAGGAACTGGGTCCATTCTATTCATTAAGCAGGTTGCCGGGGTAACTGTTCCAACTGCCATTTCTGTACTGGATTCTGCGACGTTGGATTTCATCACCAACTAGTGTTTTCGGTCCGGAAAGTTACTGTTTGTGTGTGTTTGATCTCTAGATTCTTTAGGCGTGTGATTCAAATTTGTTTGGTTCTTTAGAGGCTTTATGCTTTTTTCATTGAGATTTTACTTTGTTTACGTGTGAAGTAGTTAAAAGTTTTTAACTATGGCTGAATTACCAAGACAGTCCCGTAGACTTCGGGGCCAGTCTCCTGAGTTTGTAACCGTGGCTGATTTACTGAGGAAGTCCCGTAGACTTCGGGGCCAACCTCCTGAAGAAGTCCCGAGCCATCTTGAAGGCTTGAAAGTCCTCGTAACTCCTAGTGGCAGTAAAGTTGGGTCACCTGAAGAAGGAGAGTCTTCGTTGGTTGTTCATCCTAATTACCAAACTCTAGAAACAGGTTATAATCCTGAAGCTATTTCGGTTTCCGAACTTGCTGGTAGCTTTTCATCTACTAGTGATATAGGCGAAGAACCTGAGATATCTGAACCTGTTACTCCAACATCGGGGTTTGTCTCTCCAACTTCTAGTGCTCCTAATTCACCTAGGGTAGAAAGAGTAATCACCGAAAATCTTCCTTCTGGTTTGATAGCTATTGAAGAACTTGCTCCGGAAGAAGAAGTAGGCATCCCTATCCCTGAAAATCAACCTGTTATTGATCTAAGGGAGCGTGAATCAATTTTTTACAGTCCACCTAGAAGTACTACTTGGTATCTTTCTTGAACTAATTATTTGGAAAACCCAGTGTTAAGTTTTTCACCACCTCGTGCTCCTTATCATCCTAGGGGTTTTTATACTCCCGTAAATATGTCAGGTCAGTCGTCCATGTTTACTCAATCACCTGAATCTTTTTTGTATGGCGGTCCTTCTGTTCCCTTTGGGTATCAGTCACTTTCTGGTACTTTTTCGGGAGCATCTCCTCAACCCATTGAACAAGGGTTATTCACTGGAAGCAATGGTGCAAAGCCGTTGAGCGTAGAAGACATTCTTATGATGTCAGGTTCTATTCCCAATTCTCAACCTCAAGGTGGCCAGTTACCGCCTGGGGGGCAGCCTCAATTAACGCCTGAGGGGCAACCTCAAGGTACACAATTTGCATCTGGGGGGCAACCTCAAGGACAGTATGTGCCTACAGTACAATACGTTCCTCAAGGTCAACCCCAGACTCAATATGTACCCCAAGGTCAACCCCAGTATCAATTTATACCTCAAGGTCAACCTCAGTATCAGTACGTGCCACAGGGGTATCTACCCCAAGGTCAGTACTCGAACCAAGGTTTCCAACCACCCCAAGGTCAGTCTTATGTTCAAGGGACGGGAAATGTACCTTTCAATTATCAACAACCACAACAACCCCAGTATGGTCCGGTTAATCCTGGTTTTCCAGGAGGATACAATATCCTGAACGCGATTCCTATTCCTAGTTATCCTGGATATCCTCCTCCTGGGGCTGGTCTCATGACCCAGAGTTTTAGGGATCCTAATCGGCAGCTACCATTTATCGCAACTTTGGACTTACCAACTTGTCGCGCCTAACGAACGATCCGATAAATTATCTTTCGTTTTGGCCGCCAATGCCGAATAAGTTGCCCAGTGACATTCCCAAGTTCGAAGGTAAATCTGGAGAGGACCCGTCGAACCATGTGATGACTTACCACCTCTGATGTGCGTCTAACTCCATCACCGATGATTCGATCTGTCTTAGACTTTTCCAGCGCACTCTAATTGGTCTCGCGGCCAAGTGGTACATTGAGTTACCGCGAGGCACTTTTTATAATTTTAGTCAGTTAGCTACCTCGTTTTTAACTCATTTCCAGTTGCCAGTCCGATATGACAATGGCACGGAATTGTTAACTTCGCTAAAACAATCGACATCCACATACATTTCAGATCATATTCATGAGTGGAGACGTCGACGACGTTTAGTGAAGGTATTTATTCCGGATCAAATCTTGGCTGAGTGGTTTGTAAAATCTTTGTTGCCAAGGATCACTGAAGATGTTGCTAAAGCCAGAGTTGTTACTGAGGAGAAAGTGATTGCTCAAGCACAGTACCTTGACTTGGTCTATACTCAGTCAGGTACGTTACACGAAAAGATCCCCAATCTTCCCAAGTCAAATCAAATCATTGCAGCTCCTTCGGGATCTCATGCCGCTGACGGTATGATTGGTACGGTTAACACTAAAAGTAAGAAGAAGTCTTCCAAGAATTCTTCTCCTATCATAACCTTGCCTGATTCCCCGACAGGAGATTCTTCTGTAGAGGTTTCCGCCGATGTTCATGTTGTAGAATCATCTACAGCTAAATCAAAATCCGGCGGGAAGAAGAAAGGAAAGAAGAAGAATAAAACAGACAAAAATTCAAAGGAGAAACCTGAAAAGGTGGAATCCAATGATGAAAAGCGCAAACCTCGTTATCCGTGTCTCATTTGTGACGAAGAACATTTCACAAGAGACTGCCCTCATCGAGCAGAGGTTGCGAAGATCGTCAAAGGTTCCCAAACTCCTGTTGTTTTGAAGGATCCATTTCCAAATCAAGATAGCAAGATGATAGGTTCTTCCTCGAGTGCCAATGAAGAACCCATATTGATGATGTCCCATGTAAGGATTGCGAGTCGATCGCAAGATTATGGCAGTAAAAGTCCTGTTGGTGGCAAAGAAGCAGAATCTTCTCATTCTAATCCATCAACCTCAGCTCCCGGTTCCGATCCACTACAGATCGAGAAACCTAATCCAGACTTAGTAATCAAGCCGCCCGCCAAGGGTATACTTCGAAAGTCAGCTTTCAATCCACATGCGAGAGTGGCTCAGAATTATAACATTGTTGAGGATTTAGCTGTTTCACCCTGTACAATGTCGGCTTTGGAAGTGCTGCAATCATGCCCAGCACAGCGTAAATTACTTTTGTCGGCTATAGGAGCTGTTGATGTTCAGGACCCGAACCTAATAATCTTTGATCTAGAAAATAGTACACCGCGTTTGCCTCATCAAATGGCTTTCCAGATCCCAGTGATAGTCAAAAACAGGCCTATTCATCGGACTGTAATTGATGAGGGAGCCTCAACGTGTATTATGTCGATACAGTGTTGGAGATCGCTTGGTTCTCCTTCACTAAATCAATCCCCGACAATTCTTAAGGCCTTTGATGGCTGTGGGTTTCATCCTTTTGGCATTCTACAGGATTTGCCTATAGGGGTTGAAGGAAAAACCGTTAGTCTAGATGTGGAGGTGGTTGATGCCCCTTTAGACTACAACCTTCTCTTGGGTCGAAGTTGGTCTTACGCTATGACAGCAGTCGTTTCATCGGTCTTTAGAGTCATAAAATTTCCACATAATGGAAAGATCGTAACAATAGACCAGCTGGCTTACTTTTCATCCGACCCAGCCCCTTCGGAGAGTATTCAGCATGTCGGTAAAACGACTATCCCATATAAGGATGTTGGAGTAGGATTAGTTAAAGATGCCGGTTTACTTGGAACTTTTCCTTTTCCTCCAATCAACGCATCATCTTCATTTGCAACCATTCATATGTTTACATCAGACACTATTTTTTATGACGATCCTTGGATCGTTCCTTCTGAATCTGAAATAGACTCATTTGGTAATTCCATGCCTTTGAGTCCATATGAAATTGCCTATGAAGCCGTGCAGTCTTTTGCCGACATGTGTTCAATCGAAAATGACTTAATGAATGTGGTCCGTGAGGAATCACTTTTCACATCAACCTCGGATTTAACTACGTTTTCTGAACTTGTTCACTCTGATGAGCAAATTCGTGAAATCCTATGTGTAGATGATTTACCATGGGAAGATCTCCATCACAGATCTTCGTTTTTACCTGAGGATGATCGTTTTGAAAATGATTTCTCATCAATCTTTACGACTGAATATGTCAAGGAACCTCAGAATCCAATGAAACATCCGGATTCAGAGTTAAATTTGGGGAACATCTCTCGAACTATTCCCATTGACATTTCGGTTAAGCCCAGAATTGTTGAGAACATTCATATAGGTGCCTCGTGTACAGATGACGAAATCCAATTATATAAGGCCCTATTTCAAGAATTTCGCGACGTGTTTGCCTGGTCCTATGAGGAAATGCCAGGAATTGATCCCACGATTGTTGTTCATGAGATTAAGACTTACCCGGATGCTAAACCCGTCTGGCAACGTTTGCGTCAGATTCACCCACGAAAAGTTGCTGCAATTAAAGCAGAAGTTGAAAAACTGTTGAAAGCAGGTTTCATTTATCCGATCCCGTAAACAGATTGGGTATCGAATATTGTTCTGGTTAACAAAAAACAGGGAACAATAAGAATATGCATCGACTATAGGGACATTAATCGAGCTTGTCCAAAGGACAACTACCCAACTCCCTATATCGATCAAATCATTGATGATTGTGCCGGTAGCGAAATATTTTGCTTTATGGACGGTTTTTCCGGATACAATCAAATCAATATTCTACCTGCCGATCAATCGAAAACGGCTTTCATTTGTCCATGGGGGACATTTGCAAATTACCTTTTGGGCTCAAGAATGCCGGAGCAACTTTTCAAAGGGCGATGTCTTATGCGTTTCATGACATCAAACACATTGTGCAACCGTATCTCGATGATTTGCCTGCTCATTCATTACATCGAGCTGATCACCTCATCCACTTACGAGCAATCTTCATGAGGTGTAGGCATTATCGTATTCGGTTGAACCCACACAAATGTGTCTTCTGTATAGAAACGAGTCGATTGCTGGGATTTGTAGTTTCGAAAGCCGGCATTCGCGTTGATCCCTCGAAGGTCGAAGCTATTATCAATTTGCCTCCTCCTTCGAGTCTTCGCCAACTCCAAAGTTTGCAGGGGAAAGCAAACTTTTTACGATGATTCATTCCGAACTACGCCGAGGTTACAAAGGGTTTTACACGGTTGTTGAAACAAAATACTCAATTTTCTTGGGATGAGATACCTCAGAAATCTTTTGATGCACTCAAACACGCGTTGACCCATGCACCGTTGTTGCATCCTCCCAACTACAACCAGGATTACTTTTCGTATCTCGCCGCATCCCATTCCACCATTGGAATGGTCTTATTTCAGGAAGATAAATTCGGAACGGAACATGTGATATATTACCTTAGTCGAACGTTAAATCCAACTGAGCTAAAATACTCACATGTGGAGAAATTGGCATTGGCAGCCGTTCAAGCTGTCCAACGTTTTCGTCACTACATTTTACTACGTAAAACTACAGTCATTTCGGATTGCAACCCTATGATCTACATTTTGACCAAAAAATTGCTAGGGGGCAAGTACTCTAAATGGATCGTTATCCTGCAGGAGTTCGACTTGGAGTTTGAGAAATCCAAGTCTAAGAAATCTTTAGTTTTTGCAGAGTTAATGTGTGACTTCCCGCGTGCTGACACGGAAACTGCGGCAGAGGAGCCCATTGCGGACGAATCTTTGTTTCTAATCAGCACTTTAGATCCGTGGTATGGGGATATCATCGTCTATCTCCAGACCCAAGCCTTTCGGTCAGAAATTTCAAAGTCGGAACGTCGGAAAATTCGCTTCCAGTCCCAACAATTCAAAATTATTGGAGATACTCTTTATCGCCGTGGGGCGGATTCTATTTTTCGACATTGCTTAACTCACGAAGAGGCTGAAAGGGTTCTAAATGATTGTCACTCTGGAGCATGTGGCAGTCATATGTCTGGGTATGCCACAGCCCAAAAGATATTGTGCGCTGGCTACTTCTGGTTGTCTTTATTTAAAGATTGTATTACGGCGGTCCGAAAATGCCACAACTGCCAGATTTTTTATCGTAAGATGCGCGCTCCACCCGCTCCTCTCCTCCCTATAATTGCCGTTGGTCCTTTTGCCAAATGGGGTATTTATTTTATTACTTGTAACCCTCACTCGGCCGGGGGGCATGCGTATATCATCCTTGCGGTAGATTATTTTACTAAGTGGGCCGATGCGATGCCTACATTCGAAGCAGACGGCAAGACAGCTGCAATTTTCGTGTTCAATCATATAATTTCTAGGTTTGGTGTCCCACAAGCGATAATCACTGATCATGGACGTCATTTTCGAAACGTTATGATGACCGAACTTACAGGCCAGCTTGGCTTGCGTCACGATAGTTCAACTCCTTATTATCCACAAGCGAATGGTCTGGTTGAGTCCATCAACAAAGTTTTAGTTATCATGATCTGACGAATCATTGGGATTCATCGGTCGAATTGGCACAACATGCTATTTTCAGCGCTTTGGGCGTACCGAACTTCAATAAAAACATCAACAGGGTTCACTCCTTTCCAACTAGTTTATGGTTTGGAAGACGTGTTACCCATTGAGTGTGAAATCCCGTCACTGCAAATGGCCATCGAGTTACTTCCAGCTACTTCCGAAGAGGAAAAGCGGTTATTATACTTAGCTCAATTAGATGAGAATCGATGTGATGCTGCATTGGCAATCGAGACTCACGCAAAACGTATGAAAGCTCAGTATGATCGAAATGTGACCCCTCGAAATTTTTCGGAAGGAGACCTAGTGTTATTGTATGATCAAGCTAATGATAAGTTAGGTGCTGGAAAATTCTTTCCTATGTGGCATGGGCCCTATGTTGTCAAGCGAAAGCTAGCCAAAGGGGCTTATGAATTGGTAGACTTTGATGGGGACTCTTTGGATAAACCCAGAAATGGCCTTTACTTGAAGAGGTACTATGCTTAAAAGAATGGGTATGGAGATTTTTAGTTAGGTTAGTTTTTCTTTCTAGCAAGTGTGTTTTAGTTTAAAAAGTGTGCTTAGCTTAGAGAATGTTTTTCGTCATTATTCTGGCTTATCTTGGTTTTACTCTTGATATTGCAGATGTCGATGCCTCTTCAAACATACATTGGATTTGCTGATGGTGCTTGTCGTAGTACACGGAACATTTCTTCCGCAGCTTGGGTTATCTATTCGCCCTCTGACGAGTTAGTTTCTATGCATGGGGTAAGCCTCGGTCAAACAACAAACAACATTGCCGAGTATAGTGCAGTGATTGAGTTATTATCTGAATCTATTTCATTTGGGATTCGGAGTTTGATAGTGAGGTTAGATTCTGAACTCGTTGTATTACAGCTTAATAGAGTGTATGCCATTAGAAATCCAGTGTTACTGAGATTATTTTTGAGAGTGCGTCTCTTGGAACGTGAATTTGATTATATTGAATATCAGCATATTCCAAGATCTCTAAATACATTAGCAGATGCAATTGCTTCTCGAATGTTAAGTAGACATTTGCAATAATCATACATGTAAATTTAAAAACATTTCATCACACATGTTTAACAAGATAAGCCGGTAATAGTGATATATATATAGGAGTGTGTCAAAAAATACATCGTCTTCGATCATATGTTGAAAAACACCTTATGATCGGCAAAAATGATAAGTACAAAAAACAAAATGTTACATGTGCCCACAAAAGGCGATCATCCTATCACTGGTGATGATCTCTATAAGAAACCACTACCTGGGCCACCTTGCAAAGGAACCTCCTAAAAGGTCCCGAGACTCCAATCACATAGCACTGAAGTCGACGAGGAATGTCGTCTATAGTGGTCTCAGGAATATCCCCTGTCAAGCGCTCAAGATGGCCCTCCAACTCGGCCAAAACCTCTGCTGATTCGTCCTGTGGGGCTGGCAAGGGTGCAACTGGTTGTTTCCTCTCGAAAGGCCGGAGAGCGGCTGGTCGCTGTGGACCCACATCTGCATTTTAAATTTTTACTATCAGTTTTGAGACGATGCAAAAATAAAAAATAAAATTAAATAGAAAAGTTGAAAAGGATTTTACCTGACTCGTCCCACTGCTCTCCTGGTGGAAGAGCCATGTCTGGGTCACCATGGAAATCTATCCCAGCGTAAGGGAAGTCCTGAATGCAAAAAACCTGGTTTTCCAACCATTGGAAATACTCAGGCTTGAACCGAGCAACCTCTGTCCTCTCGTTCGGGTGACGGGCCATGACTGCGACCCATCGCATCAGTTTGGGCTCTCGAGGAAGCCTAGCTCCAATAGTAAGATGTTGTGGGATCAGCATAGGAACCCTCTCCAGGCCAAAACTCACGACCAAAGCCCCATAACCAAAGGTCTTTAGTCGTCCGCTCTTGGCCCTGGTCAGTTGGCCTTTCACATTGGCCAGCACAGCATTGCACCAGTTGAAGATGGTGCCTTGAAAGCAATCAACTGCCATACGCATCTGGGATCCGGTGGCAACATGTAATGCGGCAGCTCCACAAAGTCTGGTGACAGTAAACGCAATCACCATGAGCTCAGGACGGGATATGGTTTTTATGTCTATCCCTTTGTCTTTAGCCTGGCTGTTGCAGTACTCTAGCCGGAGGCTATCGACAGACTGGCCACCTGGCCTAGTCCCGTATAGAGTCAAGTCCTCGCCTCTCTTAGGCAAACCAGTCAAGAAATAAATGTCCTCCGGCTCAATTTCGAGCCGGTGCCCGCCAATGAAGAAACACTGATCCTGTACGCTCCACCTGTCAACCAGCCACTGTAAGAAATCTACCTGAGCCCTCATGCCAGGAATGGTCTAGAATTTGTACAATCCGCATGCCCTCAAAGCATCAAGTGAAGGCTGATGATTCCATGCGGCGGTATCCACGTCCTCATGCTCCCGTTCGCGCCAATCTAGCATGATATATTCTCTGCATCAAGAATAAAGATTAATTAGATTGCTAGAAAACTTTTTGATTGGTCCATTTTTGAGAAATTTTGGGTTCAAAACCCTTGCGGCGGGGTACGCACCCTCCACGTTAGACACAGTGCGTGGGTCCGCACCTTGTCTACATGGAAGGTGCGGACCCCGAGCTTTTTCCCAATGGAGAAAAAGTCGGGGTCTGCGGGTCCGCAATGGTAAACCTGCGGACCCCCGCGCGCGGGTTTTGCGCCTAAAAGCTCTCCCAAAAAACAAAATGAGGGGCTAAATCAAAAAACTAAACGGTTGAAAATGAAGAGTAAGATGTTGTGGATTACCTGGAGAAGACGGTGCTCGATTCCGATGGTTGGATTTTCCACAATCTTCACGGGAAGTTTTCTAAACAAAAGCACTATTTTCTCACCCAAACTCGAACGGTAAAAATGAATTGTCAAAACCCCTTTTTATAAGTTTTTTGAGTAAATGAATTGCAAATTTGTTTATGTTTCACTTTGAAAAGGTATTTTACGACATTTTTATCCATTTCAAACAGGTATGAGTAATGTTTGTGTCTTTGTGCTGAATACAGGATTGTTCAGACGAAATCTATTATTTTCAACGAAAAAACAAGTAGAGTCATCTTTAAGCCCTTTTCTGACTCCTAAAACATGAAAAGATTGCCGAGCGTTTCTTTTACACTCGTTAAAACGGAATTAAAAGACGGTCCACTTACAGCTCTTTTCTGACCGTAAAAAACATGAAAAGATTGTCGGATTTTTGTCGTTTCAAATTCGATATTGGTTATAAAACGACGTGTCGTTGATCGCTTTTTTATTTTTTCGGGTCAGTGACACTAATAACGAAAAGTACTCCTTGGTCGTAAAAGATCAAGCAGTTCTCTCAAGTATTATTTTATACTTTTTCGGGCTTGGGAGACACAAATTTACGAAAAAGGTCAACCCTGGAGTCTTCTTAAGTTTTTTCAGACTCTCTAAAATTGAAAAACACCGAGTTTCTCCTATACTGGACTCGTTAAAATTTCACAGTAAAGGACCTGTTCAATTACAAACAGGAACGAACCACTCCTTCTTAGGGTTCGAATCTAAACTAAGTTGGACTCATCCGAAGGATGAGCTTATAATCAAGCAAATGTTATCCTCCTCAAGCTAGTCAAAAATAAAAAGGTACTTGCCAGAAATGGTGGGGGAAAAGAGAGGAAAATGAGTCTGTTTGTCATACTTTGTAACCACTCTTGAACACGACACTTTTATTCACCTGGGTTGGGAAATCCTTTGCCTAACAGTTGATCAAACCACATTGAAATTCTTCAGCCGGTTTCTGGGTATTAACTTTGGGTCAATTGTCACCAAGCCATCTGTTGTGTTGGTATGTGTTCAAGAGGTCACTGCCAATAAGCCATTCATCTGCAAAATATCTGTCATCCATCTTGACCATCCCTGAGTCAGTCCTTGCAACTAAATTTCTTCAACTTGATCTATGATTTCGTGTTGTGGGCTTGCCTACAACGGATCGCTTTCTATCGACATCAGCACATTATCTAGAAAGATGATCTAGGAATCATCAGTACCTTGAAATCTGCATGCCTCAATGGCAGGTTTCTCGCCTTTGACGACAGTTTACATCATTGACTTTCGATCGAAGGATTCCGTGACATGTTCGACAGCAACACATCTACTCGCATCTCATGGATTGTACTGGGTACTTTGAGAGCCATTGACATCACTGGTGGTTTCTCTCACACTTGTTAACAGTTTACATCATTGACTGGTAATCAAGTGGTTTCTACCATGTTCGACATCAACACATTTATTCGCATGGATAGAATCGTACTATTTCGGGATATAGAAATGAAGACCCTGGATCTAGTTTCCACCATCCAGGCTGCGAGGAATTTTGTATTCATTATGTTGTGGACTATTCATAAACAGATGGTTGCGTCCATACTATGTTCACACGAGTCTATACTTATGATGTTTTACAATATCATTCCTGTATCAGATAGTAGATAGGTTTTCTAGTTAGTTTTGATCTGAGTATGGGAATGCCTACCTCAGCGATGATATGATCTCATATATATATCTTGCATTGAATGTTTTTACAGGTTCCGACCAGGCTCTCCACAAGATAATCCTCGAAATGATAAAGTACTTCACTCTTCCTATATGATAAATGAAATCCTCATCTACTACAAACTTCGCACTTTAGGGGGCAATCTGTTACAAAAAAATATCGTCACCATGATTATTTGCAGTCAGTATGGGTCTATCATCACTTGTATTGTCCTCCTAAGCAAGTCTAAGACCTCAGCTCTTCAAATCAAGCTTTGGAAGTGGGAGAAAGACATTAAAAATCAATGTAACTCTGGTTCCGCACTTTCTCTCATGGTCACCTGCGGTCCCGCACCTTCTGTGTACAAAAGCTGCGTACCTACCCGCTCTGTTCCTAACGGTGTAGGTGTGGACCCCTGTGAAAGTCAAAAGGCGCAATTTTTATCTTAAAAAACTCACTTTGGGTTAATTCTAGAGTTTTCTAGAAGGAATTTTGACATGGATTGTTCGCTCTGAGGTGGTTCATGCATCCCAAAAGAGAAGGAGCTAATCCCTTGACTAAAGGAGCTATCCCTTTGAAGGAGGGCTTTATCCCTTTGAAGGAGGACCTAGTAAATTCTCTCCATTGCACTATAAATCCATTCATTGGGGTTAGGACTAGAGAGGTTAGAAGCTAAACATTTTGAGGGTAAATGCTGGTGAAATTGAGACTCTTTGGTTGAGCTTGAGAGGAGAGATCACATACCTCTTGGTTCCATTGGAGAGTGAGTGAAACTTGTCAAAGTAGAGGAGACATCTTGTTGGACCCTGGGAGGAGCTTGTACAGCGTCAAGGCAAAGGTTGTAAGGTTCTTCTTCTTTTGAATTAATACAATCAAACTCATTTTTCTCAACAAGTATCTTATGTTATTTGTTTCATGGACTCCTTGACTTTCATGTTAAATATGTTTTATGCAATTGGTTTTTCAGGTGCTATTTAATGTGTTTGCAGATTCGCGAAAAGGAGCTCATTTGGATCAAAGGAGCGAGGGCATCCACAAGCTTGCGTTGGACCAAAGGTAGGCCCTAAAAACCTTTGTTTGCTATTGTTAATTGAAGCATATTTAGAGAAAGATAGTGTCTGGTTGGTTTGCTTGTCGTTAGGTCTTCTTTAGATTCTAGGAAGGTCTATCTTGTCTGCAAGATCGACTCATTCCGCGCGACAGGAGGCACGTGGTTTATAGCCCACGCCCCTCGGTCACCGGTGTCACCATATGACCTACCAAAGGAGTGGAGAAAAAGGGGCGAAGGGCTCATCCCATCAAAAATTTAATTAATGTTTCGACAAGATGCACCAAACCTAGCAGAACTCGTGGGTTGAACCCGAGACTTGCGAGTTGCAAACACTTTGCTTTACCAGTCCACCTAGGAGCCTGTTTATTTCCAATTTTGTAGTGCAGGGCTAGATTGTAGAGAGTTTTGTAGACATTTTGGAGAAGGAGGCCTATCTTCCTATCTTCGCTATTCGTCAGCCTTTTTGAGCCCAAGAAGAGCTTACATAGGGATTTTTGGGCATTCTAGATGCAATGGCTGTTAAAAAAATATTAGATATGACAGAGAAATGCAAGACATATAATATGCGGAAAAACACGAACACATAAAACCAGAGAGACATAGATATACGTGGTTCACCCAGTTTGGGCTACGTCCACCCTGAACAGCCAATCCTTCCTTTATATTATCCAGCAAAATGAAGAGACACAACCTACAGTAGATCCACTGTAATATCCTCTGTTTTCTCTCACAGTCTCACCTCTCTGTTTCTCGCTCTGAGAATACACATATGTTCCACAACCTCAATACAATACCCTCATACAAAGAGAGGGGTTGCCTTCTAGGGAAAAAAACCCTAAACTAAACATAAATTCTACCGTCACATCATTCGCCTAATGAATGGCCCAGATTGACTAGAAATTACTATACTTTTACAAGGGACGGCTGTCCCCCGAACCCCCCAGCCGGGGGGGATGGGCCCCCCCGAACCCCCGCAGGGGGGGGGACAAGTCCGACCCGCACCCCCCACGTGGAGGGGTGTACAATCTTCCTAGGGTATACATTCGGCTGAAACAAAGACCTCTAAATTAGGATGATAATCATGCTCCACACCCAATAATGGCAGTGTTATTTTTGAAATTTTTGCATTTTACGTTGATGTAATTTAACATTTGATCATATAATATAAAGTGCCAATATTGGAAGTTAGACCCAGAGACATAGCCCAGGAGGGGTTAACTCCGCCATCAATTTGATGTGTTGTGATGATGCTTATTGTACATTTTAAATGTTAAATTTTTGTAAAATTTAACTTAGTTTATGTATTTTTGGAATCACGATCCATTTCCCAAAAGAGATAAACTAGCTTGCAAAAATTTACATGAAACCTTCAATTTTAATTGTAACAGCCCTAGTGAAAATTCCATTTAAAAATATATAAGTCCAGGGTTGATGGGACACGTATTCCAAGTTGAATGGTGGGCGAAAAATCCTAGTGGGTGTTGATTCTGATTATTATGGCTAAGGAAATTGGCAAAGGCAATGGCTAAGGCTTTGGAAAGACAAAATGGCATTGTTGGCACATTTATTTATGAAAATAAAGGAAATTAGGAGAAAAGGAAGGTGAAAAGTCACAGGTTGCATGTGAGGAGGAAAATGAAGGAAAATAATGGAAAATGAAGAGAATAGAGGCCTTCATTCATAAAAAGGCTTCTGAGGATCAGTTGGAAAGCTTCTTAGTCAATGTTAAGCTCTTAGTCAGTGTAAGCTCTTGTCTCAAGCTTTTGCTATGGTTATGCATGGGATTAAGAAAGGAAAAGAAGGAAAGAAGAAGGAAGGAGCAAGGAAGGAAGAGTAGGATCAAGCAACGACAACATGGTTCTCCGTAGGTATCGCTTTGCATATGTGATTTCCTTGCTATATTTGGCATGCATGGTATTGCATGTGGTTCTTTTGTTGTTATGTCATTGGTTTTGCTAGGTGTAACAATGTTTTCAACCTAGTCTTTCCATTTCCAGATAGCTATAGTGTGATGGGGTTCTCATGTTTTGGTTGATCTGGATTGCTGGATGGATTCGAAGCTGAGTGAGGTGGATCTCCAAAATGATAGAACACATGGCCTAGTAACCCCTGAACCGGACTATGGGTTGCGGTAAAACCAAATTTTGTGTTGCCTCGAATGGCTTAGGAATCCTTTTCTATGAATGGCGAGATATACAGTTTAGTATGGAGATGGTTTTCTCTCCGTTGGGCCTAGTAATCCTGGGTTGGGATATGTGGTAAAGCCAAGAGAGTGGGTCTCGGTTTAGGGTCTACTGATCCGGTGTGGATTGCGGTAAAGCCTGAGAGACTGGGGTCTCGGTGTAGGTCCTAGTGATCTGAGTTAAGATTGTGGTAAAGCCTGAGAGACTAGGAGACAAGAAAATTCCTCATGGTGTAGGTGGAGAAATCTGATGGCATCCATGCTTGTTTGGCATAATGATCCGGGATAGATTACGGTAAAGCCTCGTTTCTATTGATGAGGGTGAGGTGGTTTAGCCTTGGTATTCCCTAGTTGGTTCTTTTGGTTTGAGTCCCACATTCATGCTTGGAATATAGCATGGGGGTGAATAGATGAAGAGAGATTTGGCTCAGCCATTCTATAGTCAGGTGGAACATGGAAGTCCCATCCTGGGTTTGGATTTTGCATCATTAATGAAAGGTTATTTCTCCTAGTATTTCTATGAGTATTATGATGGATTATATGTGGTGTATATGGTTATGATTTCATTGATATTTATGTCCCTATTATGTTGGTTATGTATATGTTTTATGATAGCAGCTATGTATGGCTCTCATCATGTTTTTACTTGTAAATGAATGAACAATGTATCTATGACCTAATGGATGGAATGGAAGTTAAAGTGATAAGGAAACAATGCTTCATGGCGAATCTCAAATAAGTATGAGACCCCTATGCTCAGATTTGTTATTTACACCTGTAGGTTGCATATTTACTAAGTGTTTTACAAAACATCTGTTATGGTTAGGCTTAGTTAGGTCAAGCCCTTAATCAAGTTTTGTGTTAGAGGCTTTGCCTTGGTGTCATTTATTGTCTTGGAAAGTCTCATCAATTTCTAGGCATTGGTTTGGAGACTAGCCCTAAAAAAGTGGCTTAAATCTCGTAGTCTCTAGCACAAAACTAGTTGAAAAAGTCTGCAGTCTCTCCCTTGCAGGCATTATGGGAGATACTATAGGTTTCCAGTCGCATGCATGCCTTGTCATGGGAGCGACTTTGGGTTTAGTTCATTGAAATTCTATGTTAAATCAAGGGTTGGGCACCTGGAGTGGTGGATTACCTCCTAGGAGTCCTTAAGCACCTGAGGGAGGTCTGTAAGGTCTTATTTTGTCGACTCCATTTCCTTAAGGTTACCTAGGAGGTTGAGTCTTATCATAGTGGCCTCTCATCGCATGTTTACCTCGGCTGGTCGGTTGCTTGGGTAGATGTGGGAGGAGGGTGTTACATTAATTTTCATATCAATTTGGTATCAAAGTGTGGTTTTTGTGAAGGTTTGACATATTTTGTAATTGTTTTTCTTGAATGATTACAAGGTCTAAATTGAGAAGAGGAGAAGGAGTAGTTGAAGAACCAAACCCTCAAATTGGCTCAAGGAGGCCACAAATTCCACAAGTCATGGCACATGAAGAAGGATAAGGATTGATGTATGAGGATGAGAGATATTTTAGAAAGGCTTTCTATCATATGTTTGAGATGGTGAAATTGTTGTACTATGAGAGGATAGCAAGGGTGCAAGGAGAAAGTTATAATCAGCCAAAAGGTAATGGTGGTGATGGGAACAAGTCTCCACCTCCACCTTCACCTTCATCTATACTTCCATCCTCACCTCCTTCTTCACCTCCTTCATCCCATAGACCTGCTCCTCCTCCATCTCCAAAAGGACATGCTAAGTCTCCTTTGATTAAGCTTGATGTCAAGTTTGAATTACCTATGTACAATGGGTAAGTAAATGTTGAAAGTTGGATAATTGGGTTCGTCAAATTGAAATCTATTGCAGGATTCAAATTATTGATGATGATGTCACAAAGATCCAGCTTGCTTCTCTTCACTTGGAAGGTGCAGCTCTCATCTGGTGGGAGGATAGAACTCAAGAAGATTTGAAGAAAAGTGGTAAAATTATATCTTCTTGGAATGATTTTATAACTGCATTAACAAGGAAATTGTATCCATTAGCTTACATGCAAAAAGCAATTATGGATTGAAAAAAATTTAAACAAGTAAAGGTCAGAGTGTCTAAAGTTACATACAAGAATTTAGAAGAAGATCTTTAATCTTGAACGTTGATTTGTATTCAAAATATACTCTCCTTAAGTATATAAGTGGATTAAATATTTATTTGAGACATACTATACTTATGTTTAATCCCACCAATCTATATGAAATGTGTTTTTATAAAACTCATTTAGAATCAAGAGGCAAGAATGTTCCTCAAGAGACTAGCAAGAAACCTTCTAAATCTGGAGACAAATGAAAGGGGAAGTTTAAAGGCAAAGGTAAAAAGAATGTTACTGTTAAGAAAGAGGGAGAGAAACTTACCTATAAAAAAAAAAAAAAAAATGGCCATGATGAATACCACTGTTGGAAATTACATCCAGAATTGAGACCAAAGAAGTTCAATAACAAGGGGAAACAAAAGATTGTTACTACAACTCAATAAGATCTAGGATCTGATTCAGGTGATGAAACCAAAATCACAACCATGGGAATGAAAGGTATAACTTCTAATGCAAGTACTAGTTCTTCTAGTAAGCCTATTGAATCTCAAAATGATAAAGAAAGAAGTGAGCGTTTCCATATTAGAGTCATTAAAAACATATAAAGGTTGATACATTATTTGATAGTGATCCCAAGTCAATCTTATCTCTAAAGCAATTGTCAAGAAACTTAATTTAAAACTACACCTCATACAAAACCTTACCTTTTGGGTTGGGTATGTGATGATGCCAAACTACAAGTGACAAAAAATTGTAAACTCAAAATTTCCATCACTGATAATTTTATAGACGAGGTAGAGCTTGATATTTTACCACTTGATATTTGCAGGATTGTTTTAGGGAGTCCATACTTGTATGACCGAAAAGCCATATTCTATCGTCATGAGAACAAATATCATCTTTTTAAAGATGAAATTGAGTATATTGTTAGAGCACATCGCAAGAAGATGAAATTATATCTTGTTAGCGTTGATCAGATGAAAATACTTGTAAATGCTAGCAAGAATTTTGTGTTGTTGATGATTAAATCTAAAGATACTGTTGAATCTGAACCTTTCACAGGATGTGATTCTAAACTCAAGCATGAATTGGTTGAAGTTGTTAACACTTATGACAAGATGTTTTATGAACCTGAAGGGTTACATCCAAAAAGAGGAATCCAACATGAGATTCACTTGCAGCAGGATGCACCACTTCCAAATATTGCATGCATAGAATGTCAGTTTTAGAGAGTGTGGAAATTAAGAAGAAAATTCAAGAGTTGCTTAACAAACGGGTCATCATGCCTAGCACATCTCCTTGTGGGTCTCCTATTCTTTTGGTTCCAAAGAAAGATGGTACTAGGCGCCTGCGTGTGGATTTTCAAGCCTTGAACAAGATCACGGTAAAGAATCATTATCCTCTTCCTCGCATTGATGATTTTCTAGATCAATTAAAGGAAGTTATTTAATTTACTAAGTTAGATTTGAAAAGTGGTTATCATCAAATAAGGATTGTTGAAGATCATATTTGGAAAATTTCTTTCACGACAACAAGGTTTATTTGAATGGTTAGTTATGTCATTTGGACTTTACAATGCACCTACCACATTCATGAGAGTTATGAATGATGTATTAAGACCATTCCTTGATGATTTTATCATAGTCTACTTAGATGATATTATGATTTTCAGTAAGACTCGTGAAGAGCATGTCAAGCATGTGAAACAAGTTCTAGATGTATTGAAAAAGGAAAAGTTGTATTTGAAGATATCTACATTTGAATTCAGGAAAACCTCTTTGGTTTATGTGGGTCATATTGTAGGAGGGGGTGATTTGAAGATTAGTCCCTCAAAAGTTGATGTTATAGTGAATTGGCCTAAACCTAACAATGTAACACAAGTTAGGAGATTTTTGGGAGCAACCCAATATTGGAGAAAATTTATTGCTAACTTCTCATTCATTGCAACACCATTACATGCTTTGAAAAGTTTGAAATGAGTCCCGATTGGTTCAATTACGTAGAGGTATTGTGATGACCTAGCTTGTTGTTTTCTTGGTTGTGTCAGTTTTGGGTCTAGTCTAGTTTTCTTTCCCTGTGCAAGTAGAGGCTCACATAAAAGGTGTTGGGATTTGGGTCATGCTTCCGCCATGGAATCAAGACAAAGGGGGAGGAGCAGAAGGGGAGGTGGTGGGCATGCCCTTCCAGGGTAGTGTGGTGCTCATATTTTTTCCCACGACTCATCCACCACCTTTTTTAACATTGTTCCACCAAAAATTCGCAAAGAAATCTGCAAGTTGGAGACAAATGTCAGCATAGAGAGACAATAACTTTCAGATTCAAAACTGATGGAGGTCATGCCTACTTGAGTTCCTGGCCTTGAGCATATTAGGGGTAGGAAGAAGCAATATCTCAATTCAATAGCTCTCCACTGGAAAATGAAGACCCTCCTTGGCCTAGTCTTGAGGAATAAACAAGTGGAGAGGTATAACATCTTCACTTCTTTGGAAGATGTCAAGAGAACATTAAGAAACCATAGGTTCTATTTAGAAAGATTTGATTCTCAGTTGGCCCATATTGAAAGTCATATTCCATGTGAATATGATGGCATGGACTTGATGGATCCTATTGGATCTAGTGCAAGTGCTCCGACTAATATTTATTTATTAGGTAATGATGATAAAATGCAGTAGGCTAAGAGGTGACAGAGATACTCTTTGCATTGCATAATGATGGGTTGGGTCGGGCGTTTGGTGTGCCTCTTCCCCACTTGTTTGTATGGTGGATTCTCTGGTTTGCTTTCTGTTCATGCTCTAGAATTTGTGGTTCACAAAGTCTAAGTTATGTTTTTCTTTGGATATACAATCGGGTATCGACTTTTGTCTATATTTCTGCTTAAAGACATAACTATAGGAATGTCCCTTTCAACATTAAAGCTTGAAATTCTGTCGGTTATCTTTTGTGGATATGTATGGCTACTTCGTCGAGAGACTTTAGGAAATTTAGTATGTAAAGTTACGTTGGTGACATTTCTCAACTCATTTCCATACTTACAATAGAAACATATTTAATCCCAATTAAAATATCAATGAAATTGAATGGAAAAGTCTTTTTTATATTTTTACAAAAATCACAAAATCAAAGTGCATTGAAACGACATTCTATGCTAAGCACTTTGATTTTATATTCAAATACTTGGTGAAATTATTTTCCATGGGAGCTTTTATGATCATCTAAGGATAAGCATAATAAAGGGGCAATCTGTTGAAAGAGTAGAATAGTTCCAATTCGAAGTTCTAGGCTTAATCTTCCACCCATTGTTCATGTACATATTGAAGTCAAGAAGGGAAGGTTGTTTATTATATATTATATTTTTTTTAGATTTTTCTTTAATGAGTTGCTAATAATAGTTAGGGAGCATAATTGTTCATTTAATATATTTCATAGTAGCTAATCCTTTTTGGGGTGTTAGAAAAGTCCTTTATGGTTCTAAATTCGAATGCCATATCTATGAAAGTACAACTCCCAATGATTTGCGGAATGTCATGCTATCATGGTGTCCACCTTAAACATTGGATGCTAAAAGAAATACCATGGTGAAATTACTCCTCATTTTATTTGAGAAAAACATGGTGAAATTATTCCCCATTTTATTTGAAAAATGGTTTGTAATCCTCCTGCGCCTTTTGATTAATATTGAGTGCAAAGGTCCCTTTAAATTTGACGAGCATTGGAGTCACCAGCGTCTTCCACACCCAAATTGCTATCATCTTCCACACTCAAATCAAATTTTATGTGTTACTCTTAAAAGCTTAAGATTAAACTTTCAAAGACACTAAAAACCCCAAGCCTCCCTTTACACACAATGGTCATGCACCATTGTCTCTTTTCCACAACATTGAACCACACAAAAGACTTAAATTTCTAAATAATTTGATTGTATGCATGGTTTGAATGGATTTATGATTCTTAATAAACAATCAACCATTACAAATACCTTTGCATATAGTTGAGGATGGTTATTTTTTTTATATTTGTTTAATAAGCTAAAGGTTAATTTTCTTTTAAATTTTTTTGGGCTAAATAATACTCTATATATAATAACTATTCATATATATATACTAATAATGGAAACATTATGATTTAAAAAAATAACCATAAATATAATTATTTATTTTGGTATTTTAGTAAATTAATATATAGTAGTTGCCTTTACCTATAAGAGGTTTTTTCTAGAAAGTTTTGGAGCTTAAGATTTTTTACATATTTCTATTCAATTTGCGACTTCTTTTATGTTTCCTCTGCAAATACAAAATTTGAGTCATGGGAAAAATGTCAGTTTAGTAGTTGTTTACCATCCTCATTTAATAAAATAATTTCATTTAGTTTGTCTTGTATTGTTTTCTTTATCATTATATAGTATGGAGCATTTGTGTCGCTTTCTTATGTTCAGTAGTCATCTCATAGCCTTGAAATATAAATTTGATGAGTCATTGTTCTCTCTCCCATAATTCTTCTATTTGTTTGAACAATACTTATTCACACAAAGTTATGCTTGGTAGCCATGACCTTAGAGAATTGCTTGGATGATTTGTTATCAACATTTAGCAACTTTAGATGGCTCAAATTTGGGTTTTATTTATTTTGTGTGCCATATTGATTTTTAATGCTTGTTTATGCTTTTTAATCTTGGCCTGCAATTTACCTCTATTTTCCTATTGACTAGAATAATTTCTTCAACCATTGCTTATTCCACCCACTTTCTAACAATATAAAGTTGCTTGCCATATACTAGAAGGAAGAAGCTATTTTGGAAATGAGATCATTTTATCAACCAATCCAACGCTATATACTTATGGGCTAAGGGATTAAATTCCATATTTATGCAATGTTCTTAAGACATTGAACTTGTACATACTTTAGTGAGATATGGAAAATCCATTTCTAAACAACTGAAAATACATGAGATTCATGATATAATACAATTGTGTATCCTGTAACTTGCACTAATGAGAGCCCAAGTAGTTAAAGGCTAGATGACTTTGGTTTACTAATATAACCCTATCTAATATTTTAAGTGCCTCGATATCATTTTGTCAAATATTCAACCATGTAAACAAAAGGTCATAAAATCCTTCATTTTATGAGTATTGGGATTATATATTTCCTAGTGGGACTTCATGATTTGTCATCCCTCCTTTTTTGATGTGCTATCCCATAAGAAAAAAATAAAACACCTACATTTTCCTACCACTAGGATTATATTATATTAAAACTATAACAAACTAGTGTTTCAAGTTTTGGATAAGTAATTAGTCATCCCACAGAAAAACGAAATTATAAAGGCTCACTATTATTTTCAATGAGTAAAATATGATTATTGATGTGTAGAAGTGTGATATTTCTTGTGCTTACAAATCATTGGGATAAAATGAGAAGTGCTTATTGTCAAATTGATATGCTTTTTCTTAAGCATGGCGCATCATGATTTTCCATGCAATCCATACCTGTATGGATTAGGCCTAATTTGGAATATGTGGGTTAGACATGACTTCAATTGAAGCATTTCAAGGCCAAGTTCATTCATGCCTTTACATCATTGCACAATTTCAACCTTCTTTGTTAATATTTGTGGTGGTTCCTTTCTTGTTGTGATAGCAGGCCCTTAGAACCGATATGTAAGAGTGTTGAATGGAATACCCCATTTCTTAGTAGTTTCCAAAATGGCATAACCATTATCCTCATTAAACATTAGTGAACCATCCATGTCTTGCATTGTCTAACTTATGTTTAGATATATCTTGTTTGTAGCATTACTAGCTCTAGTTGTTATGTCCACATCATTTTGAACACATTATGATAGAATTTATGTAATAGGATATAATCATCATCTTCTATTGACACATAGCTTGTGTCACAAATCTAGATTTAAACCCCCAAAAAATTCATTTTGTCACCTCTAAGACATGCAACATTGACTTGCCTTGGTCTTAGTGACTTTGTCACCCTAAGCTAAGTGCAACTAGACTACATCTCTTCAAATAGGGCCCAACCCAAGAATTCACATGTTATGTTAATATTTGCACAACCAAAAATAACATACAAGGACATGGCCAACCATGCCTCCAAATCATCCCAATAAAATAGTCTTCAACACTTGACCATTTCAACAATAAATAAAACCACAACACCAAGTTAGAGTGGTGCCTAAGCTTGGCACTTTAAATTTTATTAGGAAAATTATACAACCAAGTCTTTGTAATAGAAACATTGGTCAACTTCCACATCCTTGCATTTATATAAATAATTGCAAGTCTCACAAGACTTTCTACCACCTTGTTTTCATCAATTACTATCGTGGCACCTGCAAATCTACCTCCTATAGGTCTTAATTGTTGAATTTCTTATGATTTCCTAGATTGATAATTTCTTCCAATGATTTCTCCATTAATTTACCGCGTGTCACATTCATCATCAAGCAATTATACGTAGAAAATATTCAACATTAAAACAATAATGACAATAGAAACATGAAAAGACAACCAAACACAAGAGACACAAAATTTATCCAGGGAAAAACCCAACAACCTTTTCTTAGAGAAATTGTCTGATTCAACAAGAGATACAATCCAAATATTCTTGTCAAATAAAGTCAACTTACCAGTAACTAAACCTAGGTCAAACCTAGTAAAATTTCCCATAGAAAATTGCCCATAAAGTTTGGTCTATTGCCTAAAATAGCTCTCACATCATGCCTCGGATTCGTCCTTCATAATGTCTTAGATTCGTCCTTCACATGCCTTAGAAAAACTCCAAGTGTGAACAAAAGTAATCTAAATTGGATGCCCAAATGGAGAGGATGAATGCCAATATATAAATATTGAAAGAGTTGAATTTTTGTGTCCCTTCACTGGGGCCAACTTGAAGGCAACCTTACATTTGGAGGAAAAAATTCAAATTTTTCTTCTTTTGAAAATGAATTAGAATCCACATTTATATTTATCATTTCCTGTATATTTGGAGGGTTAAAAGTTTATTACTAAAATCGAGCATAGCTAAAAAAATGCAACACTCCCTCTTATCTAGGGAGGTATTCATAATGACTTTTCCAGATGTTCTTTTGTTGAATAAAAATTTCTCTATCCCAACAAAAGGTTGAATGAGCTCAGTTATGTTGATTAATCCATCCACCTCATGTTCTATATAAGAACCATGTGGAAAGCATCCCTGCATCAACGTCAAATAGAAGAACTACCTACCCACTACTCCTAAGGTCACCAATCTACCAAGGCCTAACTTGGAGTCTTGTTAAGAACCCCACTTGACTCATGGTGAAAACCTCCTTGGGTCACCAATCTACTAAGTCATCATTTGGAGTCTTGTCAGGAACCCCAGCTAACCCATGGTGAAACCCAAGGGCCCTAACCATAAATCATGGCTTCTTGATCAAATCCCATGACCTAAGGAAGATTATTTGCCCCTTGATGCAACAACATCAACATTTTCAACCAATGGAAACATTCTCAATTACTTCATGTTTGTCCAAATTCATCATGGGACAGTGACTCGTGAGAATGTCAGCAAACAACTCGACCAAAGAAATTTATGAGCCTCATTATGCCTTTTGTACCACCTACTATGACCTGTCATCACAATCGTCTCCCACACTTCATCAAACAATCCTATAGCTAATCTACTTCAAAACTTTCCAAACAAATTGCAATACATTCTGGCCAATATGAATATGTATAGAAGATGTGAAACATATCTCAATCAATAGTGCCATATTGGTACCTCAACACGACGATCTTGAATCCATCACCACAACTACTTTCTAGTCATTCTAATGTTGAAAAAAATCATGCTGGGATAATCCAGGTTTTTCCCTCTGCCATTCATCTTCATGAGATTGGGTACCATGGGAATGGCCATGGAATTTCTATCTATCATCCCAAATATTTGAAGGGTCGTAACAATATAGCATCCTTTTTTACCAAGGAATATCTCATTCGGCTTCTTCCACACTTCTAACCCTAAGAAGAAATGTATCAAGATCCTTCATGTCGAACTTAGAGATCAACTCCCTCTATTATGACTACTCCTTTTCTTATGGAAGCAAATCTTCCTTTCATCAGTGCTCCCTCTGACACGTGAGTCTTGACAACTAAAGCAAATGTATCCTCATAAATCTCTCCTTCTTGGGAGAATCATCTTGCCACAATTTTTTCTTCGTTATTCCAATACTTCCACGTATTTCTAGAGCCTTAGAAACCTTCACGATGTACCTATAATCCTCACTAGGAGGCCCATGAAACAATGATTATGACCTAGCAAAAGAACAAAGACAAGAGACTAACTAATAGAAAAACAATAATAATCAAGGAAGAGAGACATAAAGTAATTATCTTTTGAGGATTGAAGGGGATTTTCAGCTCCCTCTGGATCCTTGCATTATTGCAGAAGCCATTTACTTCCTTCTACAAATTTATTGTCCTCGTTCATCAACATCTTGCTTTCCTTGCATGAGCTATGGTTTCTTTGTCCAAGACATACCCATGTTAACAAGGAGATGAATCACATCACTTTTACTTGTATTCAACATTATAGGTCTTGATTTAGGGATTCATCCTTAGGAAATTCAATCTTATACTAAGTTGCCATTTTTTATTGCTATTAAACTTGTTGCTTTAGTACTAAACTAGTAATTTTATTGTTAGGCCATACTTCTACTATAAATGATTCTATTTGTGGCCATCATGGAAACACTTGTTCTCTCGGCTTAGGCAACATACATCTATAGCTAACATTCTTGCTATATGTTATGGCATCAATATGAGCTAAACTCATCTGAGGCAAGTTAGTGGACAACTTAATAAACTAACACTCTTAGTAGGTCCAATAATGAACTCTTGTACACAACAAGCACTATTAAAAACATAGATCAACTCGGGTTTTGTATCAAAATTTGATTTTAATCCATATCTTTAATATTGTCACAGACTTCACAATTTATCCAATATTATGCTTCAAGTCTTCTAGGGTTCACAAACCCTAATCTCAAAAACTTATTTGTAAATTTAGTTAACTTAGGTGGGACAATTCTTCCATTTTGAAGACTCAGTTGCAAGCCAATGAGTTCATTCTAGTCATTGGAATCCTTTCACCAAGTACAATCATAATTATGTCAGTGCAATGCAAGGCACCAAGATCCCTCACAAGGTATGTGGCATTAGAGGCTTAGATCTCAGCAAATTCAAAACAACACTTCTGCTTTTGAATACATATCTTGTAGTATAGTGTAACCAAAGGAAATATCCCTACACAAGTCCATACAAAACTTCAATCCAATATATCTTCAATATGCCAAACGTTTTCGGTACAGGTGTATGGAACATACATTTGGTTCATCCTCCTTTTTGCAGGTCTTATCATGCCTTTGAACCATAATCCAAAAAACTATTACTTCATACTACAAAACAACGGTTGTGCAAGTGACCTCATAAAATCTACGTAAAGTGCACGAGTAGTTGGATAAAAATATGCCATCATCCTTATACAAGACATACTTTTTAGGTCTTCCATAGAGTCTTATAACAGAACTCACTCCATCAAATTAGAAATCTTTAAGTGACTCAAGAAGACTTCCTTTACAAAAGAATCATCAACAACTTCTGATTGCAGAGTATCACAAAATGTTTGGAAAAACTTAGATGGTTGATCTTGGTCCTTCCATACAAAGTAAATTAGCCTCCTCTTTTCTACAAACAATTCCCTTTCAACTACCATAAAAAATAAACTTTGTCCACAAATTTCTGCTTTAAATTCTGCTACAAGACTGATATTATGGATAACTTCTTCAAGGATAGTTTCATAATCTAGTCCAAGAAACAAAGTTAAGATCTCCTTTAGACTTGGCTTAGGCATATAAGTTTGAAATAACTCAAAAGGACCTTTGAAAATGACTTTAATTCTAGCCTAACCAGTCTCATTACAAGTATAAAAAACAACACCTTGTTTTTGCTCTATAGACGGATCCTCAACATATTGTAATGTGCTTTCTTCATAATACATTAATAACAGTGATCCCATTCTTTATCTCATTTTTTAATGTCTTGATGTGCAAAAAGTAGACTTTATTATTCTAGGTTAGACATGGAGTCTTATTAATGTATCTTTTATCAGTTCTTGTAGCCAGAACAAGACTTCAAAGAGAACTAAGCATGTGATACTCGAAACACTTCAAACTTGTCATTGTTACTAAAGCATCCATCCAATATGTACTCCTATGTATAGTTCCTTCCACAGTCTAAGGGTTAAAACAAAATTTAGTAGACCTCATGCACAAAAGACAACTTTGTTGGATTTTCCACAGATAGATATTTCAAACTTCTTTTGGCCACTTTCCAAAGACTCTTCGTCCTTTAATGCTTGGATCGGGGCCCTTTTTCAGATTCTATTAGGCCTGCGGTCTAGTCATGAGGCTCCTCGTCCCTCCTAAGGTTTTTCGGCCCCTTGTAGCAGGCCCTGAGGCCCATCTCATCCAACTATAACAGGCCCTGAGACCTTCTTGACCCATTGTAATAGGCCCTTAGGCCTTCTCAGCCCACCTGAGGCCTTATACTTCATCCTAAAATTTTGACTAATCTTCCTTCTAGAATAGAATATAGGCAGAATATAGATCCTTTAGGGCACAAACCAAAAATAGATCTTGGCCTCCCTTTTGAAATATTTTTCATCTTACTTGCAACCAAAATTGGACTAGGGCTTCTTCAAGGTTGCTCTTTCACCATGGCCCTAATACCATGTTGATTTTTTCATGATTTCCTAGGCTTATAATTACTTCCAATGATTTCTCCATTAATTTATTTTGTGTCACATTCATCATTAAGCAATTATACATAGAAAATATTCAACAGCAAAACAATAATGACAATAGAAACATGAAGAGACAACCAAACACAAGGGACACAAAATTTATCCTGTGAAAACCCTAACTAGGAAAAAACACAACAACCTTTTATTGGAGAAATTGTTCAATTCAATAAGAGATATAATTTGAATTTTCTAGTCAAATAAATTCAAACTGACCAGTAACCAACCCAGATCAAACTTGGTCAAATTGGCCATAGAAAATTGCCCATAAAGTTTGGTATGTTACCTAAAAGAGCTCTCACACCATGCCTCAGATTCATCCTTCATATGCCTCAGAAAAATCTACGTGTGAACAGAAGTGATCCAAATTGGATGCCTAAATGGAGAGGACGAACACCAACATATATATGTTGAATGAGCCAAATTTATGTGTCACTGCACCGGGGACGACTTGAAGACGACCTTACATTTGGAGGCAAATTTTCAAAATTCAAATTCAAATTTTTCTTGTTTTGAAGCTGACTTGGAATCCACATATATATTTATCATTTCTTGTATATTTGGGGGGCTAAAACTTAATTATGAAGATCAACCATAGCTACAAAATTCAACAACAATATTTTCTTCAAAAGATCTAGTTGCTATATTATATCCACCTTGAATAATTCTCTTTCTAGTTGATAACATTATACCTTCTCTCAATACCCACTAAGTCCTAGAGTTACTATGCCTCCTTACTCCTCAAGAAAGCATCCTTATTAGACCTCCTCATTCTAAGCTTCAAGTCTTCAACTAACACCAACCCAAGAATTATTTTAGAACCAAGTCCAACTTTGCATTCTTCCTTAGTTCTTCACTTGGACACCTTCACTTAGTACAAAATATTTTTATTAAGTGACTCTTCTTCGATGTCTTATTCATCACCTCATATGTGGACACAAGTTCATGGTCTACTTCAACAAACACACACACACACACACACACATATAATGTTGTTCATGGACCCTAAAGATTGGTGACTGCTACGTCCATGGAATATTTATACTAGGCGGATACAACCCAAGGGATCACTTCTTGCTAGCTCAACGACAAAGCTTGACCTCGAAGGTGTTGAGAGAATTAAACTTGTAATTTCTCAATTGCAAAGATTCTTTAACAACAAGGACTCGATCAATTAAACTAACCCTCGAGACTTGGTCTACTTTAACATACTCCAAAATAATAACAGTTATCTCCTTATAATTTAGCCAACATTTCAAATGATTCGATCATTCCACTTATTGTGATGTCTTCCATCTTCATAAAAATGAATCTGAACCAAGTGCCAACCACGGTTGCATGCCAACCTACTTAGTACACTTGAAATGCTTAATATGACATTATGGCCCACCTCTTAGTCTTGGGCTGCAATTCCTTGAAATGCATCTCTAACGATGGACGTCTCCATCTCAAAAAAGTAGTAATACATTGGCTTTTAACATTTTTCAGTTTGTTAGGCCAATGATGCCTCTATATTTCACATTGTCTTAGAGCATTATTGTCACCAATCTTTACAAATGTGCCATGGACCCTTGTAGCATCCTCATAACATTGATCAAGGGCAACCATGCCACTTGTGAATGGTCATGCACATGCTCATCCTCGTGAGTGACATGTAGTGATGGGTGGTAGGGTTGTGACTTGTAATGTTGGAATGCTTCAACCAAGAGCACTAGCAATAAGGTTAGGATAATACAATTTGATAGATTATGGAAATTAATCTTCAACCAACACATTGCATTTATTAGAAAGCAAAGCTTGTTTTCTTTATTTTCAACAAAGATAAAGAAAATAACACATCTCCCTTTTAACCCAAAATATAAATTATTTATTTATTTCTCAAATGTGATGAACATGATACCTAGTACCCATTTGGTAAGTCATATTTTCTATTTTCTACATTCTTTATGGGGTTGTTTACTCACATTATAAATTCATTTGGATGGCAGATTTTTTGCTGAAATAAGGTAAAAGATAAATTTTTAAAAATCAGAATGTTGAAGTATTTAATTCGTTTTCTGACGGTGGAAATAGATTCAACATCATAAAAACCCTTGGTGCACCCAAAATCCTAAAATTTAACAGTTATAATCCAAAATATTCAAACATTTCTACTAAATTTTATCATAATCTTACCAGAATGTCCATTATTTTCCAAACTAATTTATACATTTTTTTTAAACTACAAAATATATAAAATAAACCTTATAAAAAAATTAATTAATTTTATTATTATTTTAATTCAATATTTTTTTAACTTTCCATTAGCTTGCCTCTTATTTTGCATTGATATTTTTTTGCAGCGACCGTGCATTTGCAGTGCCTGTCAGACCGTCCACTGACAATTCTGGTGACATGCCATTTTAGGAATGATGAAAATTTCCGTCAGAAAAAGCCCGTATGATATGTCATAGACGATTTCAACTGGTACTAAAGTTAATAGGAATATTGCAGGACACTATGGATTGCGCTCAAATCTATGAAGCACTGTTTTAAATATAAAATTAAAAAACTGTCAGAAAGTTTATCAAACCGAGAGTTCTACTTTAAGTAAAGTTTACGCTATTGCAATTAATTTATTAATAGCCTGCACTGCTCTTAAAAGCCAAAGCTTATCCGGAATAACTAAATTTCCTAAAAAAAAATCATACCCGAAACTGTACTGCAAGAAAGAAAGTTGAATGCAATCATACCGTCCGCCAATGTAAAGCCAGGCGAAGCAAGGTAACAAAAACATTAACAAAAACATCATCGTGGGAGGGAAATAGAGTTTGTTTTTTGAGTAACAACATGTGAATAAATGAATGGAGCGTGGAGAGAGAAGGCGAGCGCTATTTCTCTCGCATGTCAGAGAGCATTTATAATGCTATAAAGGTGGAAATAGGAAGGTGCCACTGCTTCCTCTTCTCGTCTAGGACTGCCGTTCCTATTATCAACCCAATTGAAATATAAATACATCTGACATGCTAGGGGAGTAAGAGTTACCTTGCTGCTAACCTGCCAAAATCAACTTTGAGAGAAATATAAATGCAAAGCAACTCCTATTCCCCTCATGTCAAGACACATTTATATTTCAATAAAGTTGGAAATAGAAACTGCCTTTCAAAACTGCATCTAAGAAGAAACCTCTGTTAAGATCGTGCGTTACGGACAGAATGAAATGATTTAATAACATGGAAGACTGCCCACTATTAAATGGTGTACCTTTTCACATACGGTTGAACGCAAACCCCGCCACAATAAATGTCAATGTACCTCTCTCCCGCTATTCTTGGTCCCTTGATAACTGTGGTGCAACATCCATTTTTTAACTGTAATATATTCAATTACAATCGTTGAAATTAACGTATATTCCAAAAGACCAAAAGACATGAAAGGGAATATCTGTGTAAAAAAACAAAAAAGCAAGTGTAAAATTAGAGTAAGTGTATATATATATATCATTATTCATTACATTTAATTTTTAATATTTATGGGGCATTCTATTTATGCATTAAAGTCTTATTAGTTGTATTTGTTTTTTATTATTTTGCATTTTTAAATATTACTTTTTCTTATTTTTATTTGTATTTTATTTTGCATTATATAATATAATTCATTACAATTTTTAACATATTAATATTGTTATTTTCATAAAACTAAAAGTAGTTTTAATAGGTCATAATTCAGTGACCTTAGATCAATTTATATTTCAAGAAATAAAATTAGCCAATTTGTTCATACCTCACAACAATGCATAATTATAATTAACAAAATACCTCAATTTACCAATCAGTAAAACCTATTGTAAACATTAAGGCTAACTTGAATTCAATAATTTCACTTGAATTTAGCTATTTTTAAACTAAGTAGCAATTCAGTAACTTTACTTTAAAGATATATTTGATTATAATGATATATTGTCTTGCAATTTTTTGTCAATCTAAAATTGAAGTTTTTTCTATTTTGCAAATTGTCTATTATGCTATTTTATCTATAAATGAAAATAGGTAGATAATGTGAAATGCATTTGTTATAGAACTTTTTGCAAAACTTTCCCTTTGCTAAGGTCATTAAACCTAGTTTTACTTTTATTTTGCTAGTATCAACTTTAGCTTTGAATTTGTATTAGTATAAATCAATGATGCATGTTATATCTTTATTCCAAAAATGATATTGTTTTTAAAGAAGAAATACTAATTACAAGATAATTCTTGAGCCATGTCAACAATTGAAAGTTATAGGCATGAGATGGTGTTGGCATTATGGCACAGGTTTGGAGCTATGGCACAGGGTTGTCCTTGATGGCAACTCTCTTTGGTAACAGATCTCAGTTCAGGCTTTCAGAATGAAGGAAAAGACATATACGCAGGTTCATCTAGATGAAGACGCGTATACACGCAGGTTAGACGTTACAAAGGCGCGTATGCGTATACACGCACTTTCACGCGAGGAAAAGTGCGTATATGTTGGAGAACTTACCTTTGGTCCGTGGTAGTTAGTCCTTGATATTTGAACCTATGGTTTTGGACCATGGTATCTCGTCAGAAGTGTTGATACCAAGTTTTGGGTCCATGGTATTGTGTTATTATGGTTTTGGACTGTGGTATTGTGAAAGGCCTAAGACTATAAAAGAGGAAGGAGATCATTTGGCAAAGTATGATCTGAATTAATGGAATATCTAATAAGTATTAGATCTGAAATATTGGTGATTGGGGTTATGGTGCAGATCTGGATTTGAATGAAGGAGGAACCTTAGCGCAAAGAGAAGGATAAGTTCTATTGATGGGTCATAATCTTAAGGCTTGAATGATAGAATCTTTGTATGATTTTGATATGTTATATGTGGCACAGGCTTGATCTATAAATCTGATAATCTGGGTTAATTACTGTCTGAATATTTGAAAGAGTGAATTATCCTTTATAGATCTGTACGCAGGTTCAGTGAAGCGAAGGCGCGTATACACGCTGGTTCAGTGAATACAAACAACGTATACATAGGTTGGTCCACACTCAGAAGCGTATGCACGCAGGTTTCAGGTTATTGAAGTAGCGTATATCTTTTGAGTTGTGATCTAGCTACTTCTGTTTATTGCTGCAGTGGTCTGGGTTCAGAATTTGGTGTGTTATTATTGTTACTGTGTTTTTGGGTACAGCTGTCAGAGAAGTATCTACTTGATTCAGTTCTAATTGGTGAAAAGGAGATTGTTTGATGCAGAAATTCTTGATGATTGATTGATGTTCATGGATCCAGTCTGAAAATTTATGAAACGTGGTCCCTGGAAGAAAGAGAAGGTTGTAGCCTTCTGTAGGCCAGCACCTACGTACTAGTATCTTGGCTAGTGCAAGAGCTAAGGGGGTTGTAGCTCCCTTCCAGGAGAAGCTGGAGAACGAGAGAGGGTTGTAGCTCTCTGCAGGTTGCAGCCTGCATACTGGTAAAGGAATGCACCAGTACATTGTAAAAGAAGTTTCTAAATAAAAGAAGATAGAGACGAATTGCAGTAGGTGGTTTTCACCCACATTGGGTTTCCACCTTATATCTTGTGTTCTTGTGTGTGATTGTCTTTTGCTCTGTTTTACTGTTTCTAGTTACTAGTTATTTAATTCTGATACACAGATTAACAATCAACATCTGAAAGATAAAGTAAATTATAAGTTTGCATTGTATACGCGGGTTTCCTTATACATAGTTGCGTATATACGCGGGTTTAATTAACTGAAGTAGCGTATATTATCTGGATTTGGAAAAGGGAATATTTGACTTGATAATACTGATTCACCCCCCCTCTCAGTATTATTTCCAACAATTGGTATCAGAGCAGGTCCTTCTGAAGAAGCTTGATCGCTTGAAGGAAGATCCATCATCATGAGCAACTACGAGAGAGAAGCATCTATCAGGCCACCAATTTTTGACGGGACAAACTTCGTATATTGGAAGGTAAGAGTTACTGCCTATCTTCAATCTCTTGGTATAGAAGTCTGGGATATCATAGATACAGGGTACACTTTTCCATCAGCAACTCCTACAGATCCGGCTGAGAAGAAGAAATATGAAACAAATGCAAAGGCTGTCAATACTCTATTAGGATGTCTATCTCAATCAGAATTCGTGAAGGTTATGCAGTATAAATCCACAAAAGAAATATGGGACAAGATTGTTCTGAGCTATGAAGGAGATGAACAGGTAAAACGAGCAAAACTTCAAACCCTCAAAATTCAGTATGAAAATCTCATAATGCACAATGATGAAAGTGTGGCTAACTATTTCCTTTGTGTTGATGAGATTGTTAATTGTATGAAAAATTTGGGTGAAGAAATAAAAGAGGCTATTGTGGTTGAAAAGGTTCTAAGATCTTTGTCCCCTAGGTTTGAATCTAAAGTTTCTGAAATAGAAGAAAAAGAGAATCTACGAAACCTTACCATGCCACAGCTGCACGGAATTCTGACTGCTTATGAAATGAGGAAAGGAGGACCTTCAGACAGGAGAGAAGCTGCCTTCAAGGCTTCAGGCAAAGGAGATTACTATGAGTCAGGACACGTGTTAGAAGAAGAAGAAGAATCTAATTTTGTCAAAAACCTTCAACGAGGTGCTGGACGATTCCGAGGTAAGCTACCTTTCAAATGCTTTGCTTGTGGAAGAGTCGGTCACTATGTTGCCAAATGTCCTCATAAGGATAAGATTGACAAGGGGAAGGAACCTGTTAGATGGAACAAGAAACATAATGCAAATAAGAAAAGCTATTACACTCATGAAGATAGTGATGGACTTTCAAATAGTGACGAAGATGAACGAGGTAATAATTATAAACTTTTAATGGCTTTTGAAGATGATGATTACATGGATGCTATAGATGAAGAAGGTCTTTATGAAGAGATTTCTAAACTCAAAATTTGTTTAGAAGAGAAAAATGTGATTATTAATTCTCTGCAATGTCAACTGGCTGAAAGGGAAAAACATCATGAAAAATTGGAATGTGAAATTGTTGGTCTTAGAAAAGAGATTGAGAAAACAAAAGCTCTTAATCTTAAATTTGTTAAAGGATCTGAAACTCTGGATGAGATTATCAATGTGCAACGTTCTCCACTAATCAAGACAGGTCTGGGATATAATGGAGAAGCATCTCAAGCATCCACCTCCAAAAGTTATCTTGATGCAGCAAGGAGGAGCGAGCAAAGGCCTAATAGAAATCATCAGGTAAATCAGGGACAGTTTACCTCAAGAATGAACAAAGACTATCAAGAAAATCGGGGGCAATCTACCTTAAGGACAAACAGAAGCCACAACCAGCCACAGGTAAAATCTTCCCAATTTGCCTCAAGAATGGATGTCAGTAGAAACTACAATCGGTTGGTTGATAGATTTGATAATCGCAGGAGTTTCTTCAATGGCCAATGTTTCTCTTGCCATAAATTTGGTCACAAATCAGCTCAATGTGTTGCCTATAAGACAATCATGACTAGAGAAGCTCAAAAACAAAGAAGTATGACTGGAATCACGAAAAGGACCTATAACAACTTTTCCACCCTTGAAAGTGAAATTGAATGTTCTATTTGTAATAAATTCGGTCATGAAGATTCTGAATGCAGGAGCAGGTTTCAGAAGACAACTCAGAAGGAACAAACCTCAAATGTGAGAACATGGAGAATGAAGGAACCGCAACCAGAAATATGTGGGATAGCTTTATATGCAGAAGGACAGGAAAATCAATGGTACATCGACAATGGATGTTCGAAGCATATGACAGGTGATAAAGAAAAACTTCAATCATATAGTACTTTAGAAAAAGGAAAGAAAGTTTCTTTTGGAAATGATACCCCTGTAGTCATAAAAGGAAAAGGCACTGTTCAGTTGAAAGAAAAAGTCAAGGCTGGAAATGTTTTGTACGTTGATGGTTTGAAGCATAATCTACTGAGTGTCAGTCAGATGTGCGATCAAGGAATTGAGGTAACATTTCGATCAAATGGATGTAGTGTTCATGATCTTGATACAGGAAAAACAGTGATCAAAGGCATAAGAACTCCAAAAAATTTATACATATTTGAAGAAGGACAACAACAATGTTACTTGAGAAAGAATGATGAACACTAGTTATGGCACCGGAGGTTGGGGCATCTAAGCTTTTCACAGATAAGGAAAGCATGCAAATACCAGGCAGTTCGTGGTCTTCCAGACATCAGAATTCCAGACAATACAATATGCAAATCATGTCAGTTTGGTAAGCAAACCAGAACTAACTTCCCTGAGAAGGAAGGATCAGCTAGCAGGCCTCTTGAACTAGTCTACACAGATGTATGTGGTCCATCTAGGAAAAGGTCACCTCAAGGAGAAGAATAATTTATATTATTCATTGACGACTTCTCCAGGATGGTTTGGATAGGACTTATGAAGCACAAAGACGAAGCCTTCGAAAAATTCAAATCTTTCAAAGCCTTGGTTGAAAACGAATCAGATCACAAAATTAAGTGCCTCAGGTCTGATAGAGGTGGGGAGTTTACCTCAAATGAATTTTTCGATTTTTGTGAAGAACATGGAATAAGAATGGAATTCTCTACAGCTAGGACTCCTCAACAAAATGGAGTAGTGGAAAGGATGAACAGAACAGTTCAACAAATGGCTCGTGCTATGCTTGATGAGTCTGGAACTCCTGTAACCTTCTGGGGTGAAGCTGCATTTGCTGCAGTTGTTATTCTCAACAAAACAAATGTCCGGGTGAACAGCACTCAAACTCCTCATGAGCTCTGGTATGGTGAGACTCCTTCGGTAAAACATTTCAAAATCTTTGGAAGCAAATGCTATATTAAGAATAATGATGAACATCTTGGCAAGTTTGAACCTAGAGCAGATGAAGGCATTCTCCTTGGTTATTCTCCTCATAGCAAAGCATATAAGTGTTACAACAAAAGACTTGGAAGAATAGTTGACATCATTGATGTAGTGGTTGATGAAGAAGGAAACATTCCTAGGCAAGTAAATTATGAAAATATCGAAGAGGATGAAGACCATCCTTCAAATCACATTGATGATGAAGAAGAACCTCAAGAGGCACCAAAGGAACAGATAAGGATAGAAGAGAAGACTCCATCCAGGTACGTTCAGAAGAATCATCCAGAATCTCAAATTTTGGGGCAGAAAGAGGCAGGTATACAAACAAGAAGAACTATTGCAGAAGCCTCAAGCTATTTGGCATTGCTCTCCTCCACTGAACCACAAAATGTAAAAGAGGCATGCAAAGATGAATGATGGGTCAAGGCAATGGATGAAGAACTTGAGCAAATCGAAAAGAATAACACTTGGGAGTTAGTTCCTAGACCAAAAGATAAGAATGTCATAGGGACAAAATGGATCTTTAAAAACAAGTTGAATGAAAATGGGGAAGTGATTAGAAACAAGGCCAGACTTGTTTGTAAAGGGTATGCTCAACAAGAAGGAATAGACTTTGAAGAAACTTTTGCTCCCGTTGCTAGACTTGAGGCCATCAGAATGTTCCTTGCTCTCTCAAGCTTTCAGAAGTTCAAAGTATTTCAAATGGACGTGAAATCAGCCTTTCTGAATGGAGACTTAGAAGAAGACGTGTACATTGAGCAACCAGATAGTTTCATTCTTGGGAATGATCCAAATCTTGTATGCAGACTAAAAAAGGCTCTCTATGGTCTTAAACAGGCTCCAAGGGCTTGGTACTACCATTTGGACAAATATCTTCATCAACAAGGCTTTTCAAAAGGATCAGCAGATAGCAATCTTTATATAAAAATTGAAAATGACAAATTGCTAATACTTGTTGTGTATGTAGATGATATTATCTTTGGCAGCAATGAAGAAGCTATGAGTCAAAGCTTTGCCTTGGTGATGCAGAAAGAATTCGAAATGTCTTTGCTTGGAGAACTGACATATTTTCTTGGATTGCAAATCCAACAAAATGAAGGCGATATCTTTTTGTCTCAAACCAAGTACCTCAAGCAGATTTTGAAGAAATATGACATGGAAGATTCAAAACCAGTATGTACACCTATGATTATAGGATGCATCCTCAGTGCAAATGATGAATCAGCAGCAGTGCATCAACCAACCTATAGATCCATGATTGGAAGTCTACTTTATTTGACAAGTACCCGACCAGACATCATGCATGCAGTGGGAATAGTTGGAAGATTTCAAGCAAATCCTAAGGAAACTCATCTTCAGGCAGTTAAGAGAATCTTCAAGTACCTTCAAGGAACTCAAAACTATGGCTTATGGTATCCTAGAGATACAGATCTCACACTTCATGCTTATGCAGATGCAGATTGGGCCGGAAGCGTGGATGACAGGAAGAGTACAAGTGGTGGTGCATTCTTTATGGGTTCCAGATTAGTATCTTGGTTCAGCAAGAAACAGAGTTCGATTGCTTTATCTACCGCTGAAGCGGAATATGTGGCTGCTGCATCTTGCTGCACTCAACTCCTTTGGATGATGCAAACCTTGCAGGATTTTCAGATCACTTGCACACCACCTATCTCCATCTTATGTGATAATACAAGTGTAATCAGCATTTCAAAGAACCCAGTCATGCATTCAAAGACCAAGCACATACCGATCAAGTATCACTTTCTCCGGGAACAAGTGTTGGAACAAAAGGTCAAATTGGAGTATGTTCCTTCTAAGGAACAAGTTGCTGATATTCTCACCAAACCACTGCCCAAGGAAACTTTTGAATACCTCAGACAGAAGTTGGGAGTAGTTGATGCATCATCTTGCTGTTAAAACTTGTCTGTTTCAGAGAAAAATGGTTGAACGCGAGTTTCCTGAGGAGGATCCGCGTACATACGTTGGTTTGTGCAGAGACAGTCGCATATATGGAGGTTTGATGGATATCAGTAGGGACAGGCTTTGGTTGAAGATATTCTGATATGGGTCTGGCAGAGACCATCCGGCATAGGTTCAGGGGGAGCAGATAAACTTCTAATGATGCATTGTTGGCATTATCTTAGAAGCTTTTGATTCTAAGCTGTTGTTGGTTTCAGGTGGAACAGAGGCAGAGGGAGAACAGAAGGAAATCTTGGTTGCTGATCTGAATGGTGATTGACAAATGCTACTGATATCAGTTATTGGTGACTTTCATAAGTCTTGCTCTAGTTATTTCGTCTCTATGTCATGTATCTCATTTAAGGTGTCAAGGTCATGTAACGTCAGGGGGAGCATGGTCAGCACAGCAGGGCAGAGATTTCAGCATGTACTCAGGGGGATCACAACCCTTTGCCCTTGATGACAAAGGGGGAGAATGACTTTGAGGATCTTGGGGTTGCCATCAAGTCCAAAGGGGGAGATTGTTGGCATTATGGCACAGGTTTGGAGCTATGGCACAGGTGTTGTCCTTGATGGCAACTCTCTTTGGTAACAGATCTCAGTTCAGGCTTTCAGAATGAAGGAAAAGACATATATGCAGGTTCATCTAGACGAAGATGCGTATACATGCGGGTTAGACGTTACAAAGGCGTGTATGCGTATACACGCACTTTCACGCAAGGAAAAGCGCGTATATGTTGGAGAACTTACCTTTGGTCCATGGTAGTTAGTCCTTGATATTTGAACCTATGGTTTTGGACCATGGTATCTCGTCAGAAGTGTTGATCCCAAGTTTTGGGTCCATGGTATTGTGTTATTATGGTTTTGGACTGTGGTATTGTGAAAGGCCTAAGACTATAAAAGAGGAAGGAGATCATTTGGCAAAGTATGATCTGAATTAATGGAATATCTAATAAGTATTAGATCTGAAATATTGGTGATTGGGGTTATGGTGCAGATCTGGATCTGAATGAAGGAGGAACCTTAGCGCAAAGAGAAGGATAAGTTCTATTGATGGGTCATAATCTTAAGGCTTGAATGATAGTATCTTTGTATGATTTTGATCTGTTATATGTGGCGCAGGCTTGATCTATAAATCTGATAATCTGGGTTAATTACTGTCTGAATATTTGAAAGAGTGAATTATCCTTTATAGATCTGTACACAGGTTTAGTGAAGTGAAGGTGCGTATACACGCTGGTTTAGTGAATACAAATAGCGTATATGCAGGTTGGTCCACACTCAGAAGCGTATGCACGCAGGTTTCAGGTTATTGAAGTAGCGTATATCTTTTGAGTTGTGATCTAGCTGCTTCTGTTTATTGCTGCAGTGGTCTGGGTTCAGAATTTGGTGTGTTATTACTGTTACTGTGTTTTTGGGTACAACTGTCAGAGAAGTATCTACTTGATTCAGTTCTAATTGGTGAAAAGGAGATTGTTTGATGCAGAAATTCTTGATGATTGATTGATGTTCATGGATCCAGTCTGAAAATTTATGAAACGTGGTCCTTGGAAGAAAGAGAAGGTTGTAGCCTTCTGTAGGCCAGCACCTACGTACTAGTATCTTGGCTAGTGCAAGAGCTAAGGGGGTTGTAGCTCCCTTCCAGGAGAAGCTAGAGAACGAGAGAGGGTTGTAGCTCTCTGCAGGTTGCAGCTTGCGTACTGGTAAAGGACTGCACCAGTACATTGTAAAAGAAGTTTCTAATTAAAAGAAGATAGAAACGAATTGCAGCAGGTGGTTTTCACCCACATTTGGTTTCCACCTTATATATTGTGTTCTTGTGTGTGATTGTCTTTTGCTCTGTTTTACTGTTTCTGGTTACTGGTTATTTAATTCTGATACACATATTAACAATCAACATCTGAAAGATAAAGTAAGTTATAAGTTTGCATTGTATACGCGGGTTTCCTTCTACATAGTTGCATATATACGCGGGTTTAATTAACTGACGTAGCGTATATTATCTGGATTTGGAAAAGGGAATATTTGACTTGATAATACTAATTCACCCCCCCTCTCAGTATTATTTCCAACAGATGGGACATTAGTTCCATATTGTGAAGAGTTTCTCTAATTAGTTCTCAGTATTCTTTAACATTTCTTAATAATTTTGGGTTGAGATCAAGCTAAAAAATAAACTTTTTATTAAGATAATTGCAACTTTAGAACAAAGATGGGTGTTGCTTGCACAATCATAACTACCAACTACAACGTTGTTACTTCAATTTAGCTACACAAAATTAGATAATAGATTTTGAAGTGAAAATATAGTAATAATTTTGGGTTGAGATAAAGCTAAAAAAAAACTTGTATTACGGTAATTGCAACTTTAGAACAAAGATGGATGTTGCTTTCACAATCAACTACAACATTGTTACTTGAATTTACCTACACAAAAGTAGATAATAGTTTTTGAATTGAAAATATGCTACTTTCATACTTGAAGCATGGTATAGAATTTTGTCAAATGTGGTTTGTTATATTGTACCCTGGGTGAAATGACCCAGTGGTAGTGCAAATGGTCAATAACTTGTGAGTTGTTAAATGACGTCTACCATATTTAAACCAATGGCGTGCAAAACTCAAATATATATGTTAAACTAGTAGGTGTGTAGATGCACTCAATGCCAACCAGTCATTGCCGAGAGCCAGTGGTCGACAATAGCCAGGAGGTTGTGCCAGGAGGTCCATACCCAATCTCATTCCAGTTGGTCGCTGATAAGAATGAGAAAAGGAATACAAATGTTTAAAGTGCCCACTGCAAGCCCTTCCAATGTCAGTAGTAATTAGTGACTAAATTCAAGCAGTTCCAACAATAGTTGGTTCATACATTCCAAAATTCAATAATTGAACTAAGCGGCGGGGAAACGCTAGCTATGCGGCCTTGTTTGATTCAATGAATACTAAAATTAGCCAAAAGTTTTGAAACAATGTTATTTTTCTCAATGTTGTGAATTCATATTAAAGAAACACATCACCTCGTTAATAAGGGGATAAGTATGAGTGAAAGATATATGAGAAGAGAAGGAGGAGGTTCCCTAATTCATACCTCTTTCGTGACATTTAAATACAATAAGTTAATAATGGAAGTTTCACAAGTTGTCTTGTTTTACAGGTTCAAAAGGACAATGAGTTTGGCTTTTGCTTCACCATGATCTCTAATGCAATCCATTGTTGATGCCCTATGATCATAGAAAATTTTAGGGGCTAATATTCGCAAGTGGGCTAATTTTCTATGGTTTTTCCAAAAAAAGATCATCAATTTCCATTTTTTTCTAAAAATTATTCGCCCAAGTTCTATAGTATGCAATTATTTTACCTTAAAATTTGCCAAAATTTTATCAAGGCTATTTATAAAACTATAAGAAATTGGCATGTTTTTACAAAGATATCAACAAACATTTTATAATTTGCAATTTGGGGACTAGTATGATTTGCCAAGGCTTCTAAACTTTAAGATAAATTTTTATCCTTAAAAATTTCGCTGCCTATGATTTGGCTTCTCTCTTTCTGTGGTTTGGAAATGTAGCTTTTCCCTTCCCTCTTAAGCCTGGGGGCTTGCTCAAGTCAATTCAAAATAGGGATTGAGGTGGGGGAACATATTGTAGTCTTTTGGAGGATGTTCACATCCTAGTGGGAAGTCATTTGGCCCAAAGTTACCTTTCATTCAGATAGAAATAGTTTGATATGGAAATAATGATGTGTGTTATGTGTATTGGTGGAGGTTAGAAGAAATGTGAAGTAGTGTGAATAGGTTGTAATAAATGCCCTTAAATTAGTGGTGAATTCAACAATCCCATAAAGGCATTGGCATCAAGTGTGGGAAGAAAAAATGATGGTTGAAATCCAATAATGGAATTGATAGGTTGTTGATACCATTGCTCAATTGAAATCACTACATGACCTAAAACAAGAGTTGTGGGCATTCATGCAAATACATAGGAGAAAATATCTACAGTTGGAACTACAATTGCAATTGGTAGTCTTGTTGATAGCTTGTATTGTTGGGTTTTTTCCACCTCGCACAAGAGGTAATTCAATCTCAGACTCCTTCATTCTATAGTCATGATTCATTCAATCTCAAGGAGGGGAGTATGGAGGTTAAATTCTATCCCAATTTGAAACTAGAATCCATCATAGATAGAGCATGCCTTACAAATAAATTAGAAATGGGCACATGCTTTAAGGGGTACACCAAGGAGATTTGAGTGATAGAAGATGCCCTTCTTTGGCAAGGGTTCTAAGATTTTTCCTATTTAAAATGTTTTGTTGAGTTATTTTGTTAATATATTAGTGTATTTAGTAGTACACTTGCCATGTTAGTTTGTTCAAAATTTAGTTAACTATACCCTCCCATGACATTTAATTGCAATAAGTTAACAATGGAAGTCACACATAGGTATCTCGTCTTGCAGGCTTGAAAGGATAATGAGTTATGGCCTTTTTTCTCACAATCTCTAACACATTCAATTGTTCATGCTCTATTACAAGCATAATGGTTTGGCTTGTTTTCATTAGTGGTTTATTTTTGTCATAGGGTGATTTGGAAACATAGTTTTTCCCCTCCCCTTGAGCTTAGTCTAAGTGTTTCAAGCCTAGGGGCTTGCTATGAATGCTTCAAAATGAGGATCATGGTGGAGGAATGGGTTTTAGTCTTATTGGAGGGGGTTTCATGTCATAGTTGGAAGTCATTTGGCCCAAAAGTTACCTTTAATTGAGGCAAAAATGGCTCAATGTGAAAATAATTGGTATGTGTTATATGAATTGGTGGCGGTTAGAAGAAATGTAACACAATTTGAACAAGGTGTAATAGATGCCCATAAATTAGTGGTGAATTCAATGCTCTAATGGAGTCTTTGGCATGAGCCATGGGAAACAAGGTTAATGGTGAAATTCAAGAGTGAGACCAATAGGTTATTGAGAACACTACTCAATTGCAAATGTTCTAAGACATGGAGTAAAAGTTTAGGTCATTCATACAAATATAGAAGAAAAAAATATGTGAAATTAGACCTACAACTAGGAATAATAGTCCTCTTGATAGTTTGTGTTGTTGGTTTTCTCAACCTCCAACAAGAGGAAATTCAACGTTGCACTCCTCCATTCTTTGCCCTTGACTTATTAAATCCCAAGGAGGGGAGTATGTGGATTCAATTCTCTGCAAATTTGAAATTGAAAGCCATCGTAGATGTAACATCCCTTAAAAAGCAATAAAAACGGGATACATTCTTTAAAGAGTACATCAAAGAGATCTTAGTGATACAAGATGCCCCTTATTGACAAGTATTTTATAATTTTTAGAGTTTAAAATGTTTTGTCAAATTGTTTTTTAATAAATCAATGTATTTAATAACACACTTACCATGTTAGTCGGTTCAAAATTTGGATAAACCAACCTAGATCTATCTTAACCTTGAATCTATCAAGTGTGGAGTGGGCTCAAATCTCCAAGGTGCAAACTTTTCCTCAATTTTTTTTCTCAAAAAAGAGGTTTGCACCTCAAGAGATTTGATCCCTCTTGGCACTTGATAGATCTGGGGTTAAGATGGATCTAGGCTAGTTTCATAACATTGGGTGTTATAATTGGAACTTATAATTTTTTGTGAAGATGGTTTTCCCTTCATCTATGTTCATGGTTTGTCATTAAATATTATAGTATTACCACCATATAACTTAAATGGCTTGCAAGCAAAAATAAACATCAATGCATGATAAGCATAAAATAAATCATAGAAATCAACTAAATTATTAGTTTATTTTAAATTATTATTATTATAAAAAAAAAGAATTAACATATGTTTTAGATATGTACATTTATAGAAATATGTCAAAAGATTAAAAAATCATTGAGATTCATTCCACTTAATCATGGAAATTTTTAACCTCTAAATAGGCTTTATTATAATATCATGGGCCAATACTTGGATTATCAATAACACATGTCCAAAAAATCATAACCCATGAATCATATCACAATTGTTTTTAATTAATTAATTTACATAAAATGGTTTCAACAACATAACTACTTTTAAAATGAATATTAATCTTTGCTTATATATATGTGTGTGTGTGTGTGCGCATGTGTTAAAGATGGCTAGAGTTTTGTATTAATAAAGGTTGGATTTTGGGCCAGAACCCTTACAAAAGTTGATTGCATTTTTCTCATTGGTATTTTCTAATGGCCATTCTTTAAAAAAAAAATCAAAATTGTCGTCATTCTTACATATACTAAAGTCATTACAATTGTACATACGATAAAAGGTCCCCAAGATCAAACAAGACTTGCATGGTAACATAAAAACAGAGATAGATATATGTGACGACCAAAAAAATGCCTCTAAAATATTGATCATCAATTGCGCCCTTTTCCAGGGTAATCTTCCCCACGCAGTTGTCGGGTATTCTTTACAGGAGCAATCCTAGAGCTAGTACCATTCAAGCCGAATTGAGAATTACCAACAATATAAATTTTCTAGTGTAGCAACTTAGGCATTAAGAGCCATGATCTTGCCCCTTAATACATTCAAAGAGTTCTCCATATCGTTGAGATGAAAAAGGAGTTTCGCCTCCATTAATAGTTGAAACGATTGACGCTGCCTATCGGCCATGTCATCGTGCCTCTGAGGGGTGTCAAGTAAATCTTTTGCAACATCCAAAATACGATCCAGGGTGCTACTCTCTGAGCCATATTCTGTAATATTTTGGTGCTCTACCATAGTCGACGTCGTCCACAGAGAACCGAGATCAAACTCACCACCCTTGTGACACTCTCGAGGAACGAAAAAAACTTCATATTTGTCAATGAATTCCCATCATACCATTAAATAACACTCATTGTTGAGCCACGAGCCCGATTGATACATAAAATCCATTGCAAAGCCAAAATCCTTAGAAGTGTGGGAAGCTAGAATCACTAATAACTTCAATTCATTGCTTAAGGAATGTTTTAGTGCGTTCAAATAAAGACCCACCCACTCCAGTTGGGCGACTCCTATATCCAACCCTATAGCAAAGTTAATGCAGCCTGACATGGCCGCTCGATACCCAGATATAACACGCGCGCGGTGATGACTAAGGGAAAAAAAAAACGACGTGTTATATCGGGGTATCGAGCAGCCATGTCAGGCCGCATTAACTTTGCTATAGGGTTGGAAATAGCATTTCCCCTCCAGTTGAAGGTTGAACGAATGGTCGTACCAGATCGGACAAATATAATTTATGATCAGCTGCCACTTGTGACAAAGGATGTGCCACTAGGAATGAAATTTAAAAAGTCATGGCCGAGGGGTGATTGTCAACAAGGCCATTAATCCCATCAACTTATGAGTTCGAGCCAGGATAAGACTTAAATGCTTAATGTGGGTGCTCAATCCTAGGAGCCATAAATTCCTTTTCTATGATATAACCTTGCCGATGTATGTGTACCATCGAGTTTTGTCCATAATTAAGGAATGTGGTGGTATTTTGAATTTCTAAAATTTATAATGGTTCTCCTTTGGCCTAGGGAAGAACCTTTTTTTGCCAACCTATCCACCATCTCATTTAGATGCCTATACACATGGAAAAACTCAAGGTGCTCAAACTAAGAAGTAAGTAATGATATCCTTTGCAAAATAGGAGGAATATCACCATTTTTTCCCCAGGTGAATAACAAGCAATGAGTCAAACCATGAGTTTTGGAATTTTCCTAGCCAACAATAGTTCAAGCCCTTTCAATAATGCTAAAAACTCAACTTGGTTGTTGGTCCAAATTCTGAGACCCCAAGAAAATTGGAACACTATTTCTTCCTCAAAACTTATTAAAGCCCCTCCCAATCTTGCCTCCGTTAAACCTTTAATTCGTCAATATTACTAAAAATATTAAGTAAAAATTAAATCTTATCCTCTAAATAATAATTATGAATAATTAAAATAAAATTTAAAAAACAATATTTCAAAATAAACCCATCAAAATATAAAATAAGAAAAAGTTAAAATGTTAATAAAATTAGTACAATATAACGTAAAGGCTTTTTAAAACAAAGCTTTAAAACGAAGTAGCCGTGAGACTAAATCAATGTAATATCTGGAACAAAAGAGCGATGGTATCGACCCAGTGAAAAAAATCCTTTTGAATGATGGTCAATACAGTAAAAATCTTCCTTTTGCAGAATGGTCAGTCTTTTGATCTAGGCTGGTTTTATAACATTGGGTGTTATAATTGGTTTTATAATTTTTTTAATGAATATTGTTTTCTGTTTTCTTATTTGAATATTATAATACTTTAATCATATAATTTAAATAGTTTACAAACACAAATAAATAACAATGGAATATTATAATATTACAATTATATAATTTAAATGGTTTACAAACTCAAATAAATATCAATACAGGAAATTGCATCCCTTTCACTTAAAAAAGAAGAAGGTACTTTTGGGATCAAGGGGTCTAAGATATACACTAAACCAACAAACTAAAAAAAATTCTAAACTATGGGAGATTAGGTGAAATCAACCGAACGTTTGTACTTTGTTTGACGACCGCTCGAAACTAGGGTTTTGGAGATTTCAGCTCTGGTTGCTGCTTTCGCGCCTGCGGCAGCAGGGCTTGCCTCTGGTGAGGCTTCCGGCCGCCTTTCTACCACCTTCGCTTGGGGCTCGCTGCGTCTGGTGGGGTTTGAAGTTCAGCGGCTCCGGTTGCCTGTGGAACGGATTCGACTTCGGCCTCTGCTCCCTTCTCTCCGGCGGTTCTCTTTCCTTGCGACGTGCTTTCCTCAGCGCGGCTCTGATACATCATCTTCGTCTGCCGCCCCCGGGTTGGTGGCCTGCTCTGCTCATTTCATAGGCAGAGTTCCGGTTTTGCATTGTGCTCTGTTTTGGGAGGAGGCGGAGTGTGTCCATTCTCTTTTGGTTTTCAGCGGACTTCGGCACTACTCCAGACTCTCTGTTTTGGCGGTCCTTCCTTGTTTATGCTGTGCCGCACGGCACTACTCCAGACTCTCTGTTTTGGCGGTCCTTCCTTGTTTGTGCTGTGCCATGGTGCGGGGGCGGGGGCTTTGTTGGGCCTCGTGGGGGCGAGGTGGCTGCCCTAGCCGCCTCTGCCCCCGACCCGCAACGCCTCTGCTCTAGTTGGGCCCTGATGGGTTCCCTTGCAGAGGTGTGGTTTTCTTTTTTTGGCTTTTTGCTGGCTTACCTCGGCAGTTATTGGATGCGTTGAGGGATCTGTGGTGTGGAGTCTGTCTCTGCATTGATTCGTGTCGTCTCATCAATGGCTGTTTCTGGTTGGTTTTCTAATGGCTTCTTTGGATATATGGGCGGTGTATTCCTCTGGCTTCTTCGGTCACAGGAGGAGAGTTGAGGGGGTGGGGGGTGTGGCTACCTTGGCTGCTCCCTTCCATTTCGTGCCTCTCCTCTTTGTCTTGGCGCCCATTTCGAACTTTCTGCACTTTCCTCAGGAGCTATTGTTTTTTTTTCTGTTTTTTTAGCTTGAGATGGGTAGGGGTATCCTCCTGTTTGGGGTTTACAGATCCATTCTTCTTGCTGCCCTGTTTGAGGGCTTTTCTGCATACTTCTCTTGAAGTATTGTTTTGTAAGTGGTTTACCCACACTACAGCATATGCGTTCAGCATCTACAGCATGTAATTTTATGAAATTAATGGAAATTACGAATTCTCTTCTTCGGAAAAAAAAAATATCAATACAGGATGATGAGCAGAAAATTATTTTAAATTTTTATTATTATAATTTAAATTAATATATGAATTATATATATAAATATAAATATGTGAATAGATTTTTAATCATTGAGATTTATTTCACTTCAGTATGGAGATTTTTAATCATTGAGATTCATTTCTTTTTTTTGCTGAAGCAAGAGACTTTCCTTCTATTTCAAAAACCCAAAAGTATAGTTACAATAAGTACAAAAGGCCTGCAGAAATGTGGGCCTATCAAACCATCGAGAATGAACAAACAAAGAAGAGAGCCACTAAACCAACTCAAGTCCAAACTGACGAACACACTGTCCCTACGTCAACAAGGAGACACAAGGACAAAGCCCGCGTCACCTCTCGTACAAAACACTCAAAGGATGAGATTTGACCGTTGATTGCCCCCGCCTGAAAAGGATGACGCGGAGAGAAATCAGAGAGCTAAGATGCGAGGTCTTTAAGGCGCGACCCCACCAACTAGCCCGGTGAGATCTGACCGTCGATTTCCCCTGCTAGAAATGGACGACGCGGAGAGATATCGGAGAGCTGAGATGCGAGGCCTTTAAGTCGCGATCAAGGGTGGTTTTAAGACCCCCCCCCCCTCGCCACGTGTAAAGAACTGAGTGGAATCGCTCTCAACAAGCGAAAACCACTTACCATCTGGGGGCCTTGCGATCAAAAGAAAACCGCTGCTATCCTAGTTTTCCGCGCCAAAAGAAAAAAAGCGAGGGAAAATCATAGAGGGAGCCGACCCGCCTTTCCACCTGCTTAACCCGACAATGAAGCTAGCTGCCGAAACATTCTGGAACTGCATAGGAAACCTTGTGTCGCCTCTCAAGGAACGAAGGAGATAAGGTTCCATACCCCAAAGGAAGAAATCACCAATGCAGAGAAAGCCCTAAATCAAGGAGCTGACCGCCGAATTGAGAAAAAGCAGGCAAAAAGAGCATTAATCTTGGTCTGCTCCTCGTGCCCAACAATCGAAAATTTCTTTGTCCTCTGCGGCTTGAGCCTTGCAGAGAGCTTTTAGCCTGCTTGTAGGCATCTCCTGCCATTTCATTTCTATTCTGCAATCTGGATTAGTCACTCCTAGGTTGGCCAGAAGATCTGCAAGTTTGTTGGCCTTCCGCCAAACATGGTTGAAGCTAACCGTTCGTAGACTTTGGAGATGTTTTTGGATTCTCTGGTACACTTGTATTAGTCTCCATTGTTTTGAGACTCTTTCAGGAGCTGTACCATAGCTGATTTTCTTGACTGCATTTATAGAAATTTCAGAGTCTGCTTCGATGAGAACATTTGAGTTGTTATTGAGTTTAAGAAGCTCTAGACATTGTTCCAAAGCCATTAATTCAGCCATGTTATTGGAAGCTTGGCCTAAATGACAGTGGAAGGCAAAAATTATTTTTCCATCTTCATCTCTTAAGACACCTCCATAACCTGCAGTCCCCGGGTTGCTTTTAGAAGCCCCATCAATGTTGCATTTTAGGTAACCATTTGGTGGAGGATGCCAGAACTCCTTTTCCCTTTCCACCATTCTTTCTTTTTTCCTCAGACCATTGAGGATGATCTCATGCATTCCCAGCTGCTTGAGAGTTCTCAATTCAAGTGTTGTGGGAGGATTCGAGGGATAACTGTGCAGAGTGGTGGACACAGTCTCCTTTATCTGCTTTAAGATCAATTCCATCAGGCAAAGCGGAGTAGTTTTTTCATCCTTGAAAATTCTTTTATTCCTTTCTTTCCAAGCATTCTAGATAATGAAGCTTGGTGTAAAGGTCCAGGCCAAATTAAGGATCTCATTCTCTGCAAAGTCTTTTCTCCACTCATTCAGGGTGTTAATAATGCTACCTTTGTCTTTGTCTGTCTGCTGAAAAATGCTTTTGAAAGAATCCCACAACCAGGAGGTATAGGTGCAGCTATTGAGAATATGCTCCATAGTCTCCTCTTGAGCCTCACATAATTGGCATCTAGAAGGCCCCATCACTCCCCTCTTCTGAATGTTATCCCAAGTTAGTATTTTCTTGTGATGAACTAACCACATAAACAGTTTGATCTTCATCCATCCTTGGTGATTCCAAAGCTTTTGCTAGGACCTAGCCAAAACGCAGGGCTCTAGGTTAAGAGAAATTCTTTTAGCCTCCTTAATATTAAAGATTCCTTCTTTGTTTTGGCCCCATCTTAACTGATCCTGCCCATCTGTAACCAAAATCTTCCTCTATTCCAATATGTTCATGAGTTCATATGTTTTTGCTTTTATGGGGCTGTCCGCTCTGCAATCTATTTTCCTCTAGTTTCTCCATTTCTCAGTGTCCCGAGGAAGATTCCAGAAATCCCTGACTCTTATTAGCCCTTGGAGATCAGTTTCTTGCTTGATGCCCAGAAAGTCCTCCCTTAATAACATCGGTTCTTGCTGCCATTTATCTTCCCAGAAGAGAGCCTAATAACCTGCTCTGATTTCCCAGAAGTTGTTGTTTTGAACTAGGCCTCTGTTTTCCCAAGTTTTACTCCAGATGTGAGAGCCTTTTATGTTCCCTGACATTCTGATGAGCTCACTCGTTTGCTAGGAGCTTGCATATTTCTCTTTCTAGGTATTAGCCCATTGCACCCCTGGTTCTTTAACCCATCTCCACCAAATTTTATCTCCTAAAAGATTACTTAGAATCTCCTGATCATCTAAGCCTAGGCCTCCATGACTTTTGGGCTTGCAAATTTTATCCCAAGACACAAGGTGTTGAAAATGCAACAAGATGATGGAGCTTAGTGGAAAGAAGTCGCCTTCACTAAGTGGGCCCGCAGGCTATTTTTGGTGCAAAGTCTATTTTTAGACATATGGATCATGGTCTATGAGTTGCAGGATGCTATTTGAGGATGATTGGTCACATTGGTAAAAATAGATGGACTTCTATTTTTAGACATATGGGCGGTTTCTATTTTTAGACTGCCAGGCTAAAAATAGAACAGTCGAATATTATTGTCTCATAATAATATTTGGACTATAAACATTATCTTATCCTCTTGGAGCACTTCAGTTTGAGCTACAGATGTGGCACATGCAGCTGTCAGAAGGAAATACGCTTTCTTTGTGGGTCAGTTGAGCTATTGCATGCAGGACTTTAGTTAGAACTCATGTGGTTGAGTTTCGGTGGAGTTGATTGAGGAGTTGATGGAGTTGTGTTCAGTATGACTTGGTTAAACTAGTTGTATTTAGTCTAACTGCAGAATACACTAGTGATGAGTTGTGTGAATTAAATATTAATTAATTCACTAATTATTAACTCATAAAGCAACTAAAGAATACATCATTTAACTCAGTGCATGGACAGTTCAGTGGAGACAGGTGTTAGAGGTTGAGATTGCTATCAGTTGTGACTATAGTTGTGCATGAGATCTTACACAATCAATGGATTGAGTATTGCCAATGAGGATTGCGTGGTTCAGCCAAGAAAAATACGAGTTTGGATCAGCCATTCTCATCTATTCTCATGCAGGATTGCGCAGTGGAGGCAGGCAAGCAGCGGAGGAGATTTGAACCTGTGATTGATTCAGATCTGAGCTAGTTTGTGTGTAACAGGTGGAGATAGTACTGAGTACTTGCAAGGAGTATTGTACTATGTATTGTTACATGTTCTCAATCAATATAATATACAGATAGTTGGGGGTTTTCAGCTGTATGCTTTCCCCGTGATATACTGTGTTGATATGTGTGATTGATGCTTCAATGTGCGCATGCGATTGTTTCTGAATACTGCAAATTGATGATCAATAGTAGAGGAGGTTATGTATTATGCATGCATTCCACAAATAGTGTATAATCAGGATAATCTCTGTGAATAAGTGTTATATTATTCAAAATTTCTACACAAGGGCCCATTTCTTTCTGGTTTCCTCCTTGCCCCAGAGAAAGTCTCTCTGAATGTTCCTGAATTGTTGTAAGACCCCTTTGGGAGCTGGCAGGGCTAATAAGAAGAAAACAGGGATAGATTGAAGAACTGCCTTCGTTAAAATCAATCTGCCAGCAAGGTTCAACGCCCTATAAGTCCATCGTTTGATCTTGTCTTGCATCTTGTTGAGCACTGGTTCCCAGATACTTTTGTGCATTGGTTTATCCGTCAGGGGGATACCCAAATATTTTGAAGGGAGGACCTCCCTTTGGAAGCCCAGAATTCTAGATATGTTCCTTTGGATAGCAATGTTAGTGTTTAAGGAAAAAAAAATTGATTTGGAGAGATTGACTTCCATACCTGAAGCCAAGGCAAAGTCATTTAAGATTTTCTTGTATGTTGTAGCTTCCTTGACTGTGGGGATGCCCTGCAGCATGGTGTCATCCACAAATTGTTGATGAGTCAAGGCTTGGTCGTTCTCCGTTAAATGGAGACCTTTGATCTTCCCTAAGCCTTTGGCCTTTTTAATGGTTCGGCCCAATCCTTCCATCATGAGTATGAAGAGGAAGGGAGAGAGTGGGTCACCCTGCCTGAGACCTCTGGAAGGTGTGAAGATCTCTGAGGGCGAGCCATTTACCAGAATTGAAAAGCTAGGTGAAGTAACCAAAGCCATAACCCATCTGATCCAGTCATGATCAAATCCAAAAGCAAAAAGGACCTTTTTGATGTAAGTCCAGTTCACCTTGTCATACGCTTTTGCAATGTCTAGTTGTATGATCATACCGGCTTGCTTTTTGCTAGTGAGAGAGTGAACAACCTCGTGGGCCTGAATAATATTATCCAGGATTTGCCTTCCTTCAACATAACCAGACTGTTCCCCAGAAATCAAAGAAGGAAGAAGAGGTTTGAGTCTATTGGCCAAGATTTTGGAAATAATTTTGTAAACAACATTACATAAAGCAATGGGTCTGAACTTATCAGGAGTCAGGGCAGAGTCCTGTTTGGGGATCAGGGAGATGAAGGAGTTGTTGAGTGCTTTCAGAATGGATTTACTTCTTCTGGAGTCCTCTACCACTTCCAAGATGTCCTGTTTGACCACCTTCCAACAAGCTTTGAAAAAATCAACATTGAAACCATCTGGACCTGGAGCTTTGCCATTCTGCATGTCTTTGATTACCATACTGACCTCTACTTCGGTAATTGGTTTGTTCAGGTTAAAGTTATCTTCTTTTGACACCATCCTAGGAATATTTTTTATAATTTCCTTGATGTGTTGTTCTCTGTCTGGATTATTTTCATTTGTGATGCCTCTGAAATATTGAACCAACACACCTTCAATATTCTTGTGAGAGGTCTGAAGCTCCCCATCAACATTCAATATTGAGGAGATTCTATTGTGCTTTCTATTGGCAATGGTGGAACGGTGGAAAAAACGAGTGTTTCGCTCACCTTCTTTGAGCCATTGCACTCTTGACTTTTGTCTCCAAAAGATTTCCTCCTATTTGCATAAATTCTCCCAATCTAGGTTGAGTTTTTCAGAGTTTTTCAGCTTGCTCACTTTTGGTTTTATCAAAACCATATGTGATCATTGCTTGGTGTAGTTCCTGCAGTTTGATCTCTACAGATTTTTTGTTTGCAAAAATGTTACCAAAATCCTTCTTGTTCCATTCTTTGAGTCTGACTTTTATGTGCTTTAGTCTTTTGTGGAGGAGGAACATTTTGGATCCCTGAACCTGAAGATATTCGGACCACCATTTTTCAATGTTGTTGATGAAGTCTGGGTGAGAGAGCCAAATATTCTCAAATCTGAAGGGTCTGTTTCTGGGAGCATCAATTCCCTTGATTTCTAGTTGAATCGGCCAGTGATCCGAGCCTCCAAATGGGAGAATACTTGTAGATATTTCTGAATTTGTGAGCATCAGCTTCTCGGAGATCAAAAATCTGTCTAATTTGGAGGCAACCTGAGCGTTGCCTCCTCTTTTGTTGTTCCAAGTAAAAAGACCGTTATGCATTTCAGAGTCAACCATTTTCATGTCTTCTGTGAAAGAATGGAATCCTACTGAGTCTCTACTGAGGATTCTGGTGCCTCCTTTTTTTTCCGAAAGAGATTTAATCATATTAAAGTCTCCTCCAATGACCCAAGGGATTTCTTCATGTCTGCTTCTGAGATCTGCCAGGGAGTTCAGAAATCTAAGCTTCTCATCAATTTTCTGAGGACCGTATACATTCGTAACCAGGAAGGTCTCCGACATTCCCATAGGTTGAATGATAGTTGATAAGTAGTTTCTTGTCGCCTCTGCATCTACAATGCTGACTTTTTGGGGGTTCCAAAGGGTGAGAATACCTCCCACTGTGTTCTCTGCTTTGACTTCTAGAAACTCAAATTTGCTGAGCCATTTGTTATGGATTTGCTTTATTTTCTGAATGGAGCATTTTGTTTCTTGAATAAAGATTATGTCCGGCATTGCTAGTTTCATTCTATTACTTAGCATTCTCTGTTTTCTTTTACTACCTAGACCTCTGATATTCCATGATATGAACTTCATAATTAAAGATTTGTAAAGGAGTAACTGGTTAGATCTTTCATCTTACCCGAATCTATCATTAGCTTTCCGCACTCCATCAGGAGCTCATGTTGCTTTTTTCTGCCTCTCTTTTTGCCTGGATTTCTGGTGGCTAATCCTGGAATTAATTTCATGGTTTTCACCCCTCTGTGCTCCTATTTGTGGATGTTTGTACCTTTCTCCAGTCCTCGTTCCTGAGTCTTCCATAAAAACAGCTGATGTATCCTGTAGCATTCTTCTTGAGGCAGAGATTCTATTCCTCCTTTGGTTCCTTGCCTCAGGAATCCTTCCAGATCCAAGTTTTCCTTGTCAAGGATTTCTTGTAGTTCATGATCTTCCATATCTATTTCACTTTGGGTCATTTCCTGGTCCGTTTCCATTTCTGTTTCACTTCTCATGGCTTCTTTTTGAGAGTCAATACCTGGAGAAAGATTTGTATCCTCTTTTTTTCCTTTTACCTTAGCATCATCCTCCTGATATTGAATCTCTCTTGTACTTTCTTCAGGCTCTTCTAGCACTTGAAACTTATTTTGACTACCCTTTCGCCCCTCAGTGTGTTGTTGTTTTGGCCCCTTTTTTCCTCCTCTTCCTCTGCTAGCCACTTTCTGGAAGCTTTCAGTATCCTTCATTGTATTAGGTTTTTCTTTGTTATCTTCTTTGCTGAGAGGGCATTCTCTTAGTAAATGCCCATGTTCATGGCATCTTCGGCATCTGAAGGGGATATGTTCGTAGTCTACCATCTGCACCCATTCCTCATCGTGAACTTCCAGGATGACTTCATCCGGAAGTGCTCCTGATAGATCCATTTCCACACATATCCTAGCAAAGGAGGTGTATTTTCCTCTTCTTGTGGCTTCAGAAGCTTTGACAAAGCGTCCTAGTTTATTGCCAATGGCAGCCAACGATTCAGTTTTCCAGTAGTCAAGAGGTAGAGAGTAGAGCCTTACCCACACAGGAACCGAAGAGAAAGTCTCCCTCTCTGGGACAAAGTTCATCCTCCAAGGTCTCATATAGAGACCTGCCGCAGCAAAAAAATAGGGACCTCCTTCGAATATTCTGTCTTTATCTTCAATGTTTGAGAACACTACTGTGAAGAATCCTTTTGACCCTAGATGTAAGTCAATGCTTCCTTTGGGTTTCCAATGATACTTGATCCATGTCTGTAAAGCCTTTTCTGTGGGCCATAGTCCCATAAATTTACAAATAATGGCGTAGGTTCCCATGTGTTCCCTGTGCTCCTGCAGAGCAGGATCATTTAATATTACTCGAGGAGTAATTTCTGCTTTCAGTTTGCAAGGTCCTTTCTGAGTTTTATCTCTTGAGCCCAGACTTTTGTCTTCTTCCTCTTTGTCCTTTGTGCTGTTGTTTTCTTTTGCTCTGGTCCCATCTGTGTCTTTTTCAATGCCCCTGTTACTATTGTTCATATCGCCTTTACTAGTTTTAGCTGGTGATTTATTTCTGCTGGCCACTGCATCTTTGTAGGAGGGAGCCGAGCTCCCTCCCCTGCCGCCCTCCATTAGAATCGAACCCTGCTCTCTATGGTCGCCCTGGTCGTTGCGTATCTCCCGCCTCCGCTTCCCCATCATTGAGATTCATTTCACTTCAGTATGGAGATTTTTAATTTTTAAATAGGTTTCGTTATAATATCATGGGTCAATACATAGATTATTGTCCGGATAGACATTCTCCAATTCAATATAGTAAAGATGCTATAATGTCATGTCAATATGGTAGAAATGTTGTAATATCATATCAATATGGTAGAGATGGTGTAATGTCATGTCCTGTTGACTCGCACAAATTACATAAACATAAAATAAATAAATAATTAAAATTAAATTAGAGTAAAATAGTCATTAGTTTTTAGAATATATATATATATATATATATATAATAAAATTATTTAATTTTTATATTTGAAAAAAAAAACAATTACTTTCATTAAAATTTGAAAATATAATGTTTTCATCTTCTAATAGAAATTTTGTTTTTTTTATTATAAGAAAAAATATTTGTTGTGTTTAGGCTTTCCAGCAGAATACCTGTCATGTCCAGTTAAACATTTTAACTACATCAAATTACATTAAAATAATAATAATAATAATAAAATTAAAGAAAAATAATCAATTTATCATTTATGTTTTTCTATCCACTTTTTTACCATCCATTGTTTTACCAATAATATTTTTATGATATTTATATAAGATAAAGTTTTAAAACTATTATTATAACATTATGTCATCTATATGCACATGAAGGAAGCGAGAAAGCTATTTACCAAACAAACTTTATTTTACTAGTTACTTATAATCTTCTAATTTGGCAAAATTTCACGAATTTTATGGACAGATAATTATGGCCTGGTAAAATATTTATTTAACTTGAATCATTTTCAGCGTTAAAATTTCTTTCTTCCTTCCATAAAGAATGATAATAAAAATGGGCTACATCTCCGAGGGTTTAACCCACTTCTTCCCAAAACCTCCCTTAAAAAATGGAGAACCCGGATTATTTTCATTGTAATTTCGGCTCATCATTTATACCCACTTACAAAATACGTGCAAGGCTCCTTCCATATAATATTTTTATGGAATATTTTTTAACAAAACAAATGGGAGGTTGATTTGAAAATTGCACGGGAAGCCATACAACAAATTCATGGAAATTAACACTAATATGTATGGAAAACCCCTTTGTTAATATGTACAAGATTAATCCGTATCACATTTTTCTAGAGTTTTGTGATTATTGTTTTTCTCGTTAAAGCTATACTATTCTATTATAGAGTTTTGTGCTTATTGTTTTTCTCGTTAAAGCTATACTATTCTATTATATTATGTACAATAAAACATTACATTCAGAAAGACATATTGCCCAAGGCCAACTGTGGCGCTGTGGGCGGCAATTCATGACTCAGAATTGGCCCTCGCAGGGGCGGCTTTACCAAACTTAATCTCTTCCAGCACATGACAAAATTCAAAACTATAATCAAACCTTGCAACAGCAGCCCACGCAGGAGCTTCGACACAAAAACAGAGATTTTCCCTCGCAGGGGTGACAGAGGACCAACGACAGCATGATTTCGGATCCTGCTAGCAGGACTATGGCCTATATTGACATATATAAAAACTAGAAAGACCCAAACAAAAAACCTTGGCTTATACCCGACGCAGACTGAAACAGAAAACTTATACCGGACCTGAGCAAAAGAGGAGGATGACGGAGCTTGCCGAGGGATGCTATTCCTCTGGCTTCTCCTCAAGGATTCGATATCACCCGTAGCCTTCCGGGCGACCTTCCCATTCTTCCACTTCGGCCTTTTTGGAGGTTGACGCCTCATTCTCGTGTGGTTGGGTAGTGATCTGCTCAGGAACTCCCGCTGGTTCTTCCTCAATAGTTTTCGGTTGGTCATCAGGGAGCGCTTCCTTGCTGCCCGAACCTCCTTCCTCATCCTGAGAGTCCTCAATGAATAGGACTGAGATATGAGCATTGATACGGGCATTATTCCTCGAGCTGCCAAGAGTGAAAATGGCAGTTCCAAACGCTGGCATCGGGGGCGGTCCAGCACTGGGACTGCCCGAATCCATGAATTGATTGACCTGTATGGGAGTGGCCCCTGATCTTCTATGACAATAACAACAGCAGCAATGGTGGTGGGATTCTGCAGCAGGGTTGCGCGAAGAGCCTCCACGAGCAGAGCCTCGCCTACTGAGCAGCCTTTGCCTTGGTTTGACCATATTTGCCGTGAAGCTGGTGGCTTGGAACAGAGCGTCAGAAGAAGATTTAACCAGCTTAAATCGCCCCCCCTCATAGTTGAGACCCCTCTCAGCCGATCCGGGACGAAGTTCAATAGCGTATAGGTAGCACTCAACTTGGAATTCACACTTGAGGTGTTCCTTGGCTTCGTGATGGCTATCTGCGACAGCAGGTGCTGAGGCTTGAAGGCGAGGAATGCCCCCAGGAAGATTGCCCTCAAGAGCCTGCACCACACTGACTTTACCTTGCGAATGGGCCTGCAGTAATCCTTTGCCCATCTTAATCCACTCAACATTCTCTCGATAATAGCCCTCCATAACTGCTCTCTGAAACAACAGCTCTTCACCTTATGTGACATTGAATGCAATGAGCTCATAAAACTGTTCTTCATTCTTCGGCGGCAGTGGGCAGTGAATGCCTTGAATGAACACGAGGCGGCACATGCTTGGCATGTGGCCTTTCCCTGGCTGACGTGCTAACACCCGCATCCGGGGAGTTTTGTGCTTATTGTTAAACAAATAATTAATAATTTATTTATTTGGGTTTATTGTTAAACAAATAATTAATAATTTATTTATTTATTTGTGTTTATTGTGAAACAAATAATTTATAATTTATATTTATTAGTGTAGAGGGGATTTTTTATTATCAAATTTGTTTGTTTTATTTGTTTCACATTTAACATATTATGGGAGTGATATTAAGTCTCAGAGTTTGTTAATAATAAGGAAAAATATATCTTATGAAAGAAAAAAACTTTGAATTAAAAATTTCATTTAAAAATAGCTATTTGTATTTATTTTTTATTATCATTTTTTTGTCTTATTTGTTTCTAGATCCAACATATTATTAGAGTGATATTAAATTTTATAGTAGAGATGTTGTAATGTTTAACATTTTAACTTTGTCAAACTAGAATAATAATAAAAATAAAATAAAAAACATGTATGATGGAGAAATAATAATAAAAATAAAATAAAAAAACATGTATGGTGGAGATGTTGTTATGTTTTGTTTAATATTTTTACTCTGTCAAAATAAAATAAATTTAAATTAAAAAAAAAAAACATTAAATTAATAGTTATAATTATAATTATAATTAATAATTAATAATTAATAATTAAACCAACCTAGATCCATATTAATTTTGGATTTACTAAGTGCCAAGAGAGATAAAATCTCTTGAAATGCCAACCTTCTTTTAGAGCAAAAAAATATTTGATCCATTTCAACTCTTGGTGGATCCAGAGTTAAGATGGATCTAGGTTGGTAGTATTACAACCATATAACTTAAATGACTTTCAAACACAAATAAATATCAATATGTGTTAAACATAAAAGAAACCATAGAAATGAACTAAATCATAAGCTTATTTTAAATCGTTATTATTATAAAAAGGAATCAACATATGAGTTAAATATATATACTTTTATAGAAATATGTCAAAAAAATTTTAATCACTGAAATTCATCCCACTTGATCATGGAGATTTCTAATCTCTAAATAGGTTTTTTTTTATAATAGCATAGGTCAAAAAGTAGATTCTCAATAGCACATGTCCAAAAAATCATAACTCATGTATCATACCACAATTATTTTTAATTAATTAATTTAAATAAAATGGTTTCAACATCATAATTGCTTTTGAAATGAATATTGACATTTGATTTGCAGATACTACTAAGAATATTATGTAAATATTAAATTCTATCATTTAAATAATAAATATGGATAATTAAAATAAAATTTTAGAAACAATGTCCGCATGGGGTAGCTCAAGTGGCAATGGCCGTGGAAATGAAGTCTCACCGAACCGGAGATCTTGGGTTCGATTCTTGTGCTACCCCCCTGGAAATGGGGTGAATAACGGACATGTAAAAACTCGAAAATGAGAAGGTCCCACCTAAGCTTACAAAAAAACAAAAATTTAGAAACAATATTCCAAAATAAACACGTTAAAATATAAAATATGAAAATGTTAAAATATTAATAAAAGCAAGCTTACATCTATTTTAATTTCGGATCTACTAAGGGTGGAGAGGGATCAAATCTCTTTTCACTTTAAAAGAACTTTGTATCTAAAATATGAAAATGTTAAAATATTAATAAAAGCAAGCTTACATCTATTTTAATTTCGGATCTACTAAGGGTGGAGAGGGATCAAATCTCTTTTCACTTTAAAAGAACTTTGTATCTCAAGAGTTTTGATTCTTCTGGACACTTGGTAGATCCATAGTTAAAATGTATCCATATTGGTTTTAAAAATAATATAATTTATAGTTTTTTAGTGCACGTCTCAAATATATTTAAGCATTAGTGTTTTGTTTGCTAAACATTATTTTTATAACTTAATATAATTATAATATATTAATAGTAATTTATGTTGAAATTTTGGAAAAAAAATATAATAAATATCTATTTTTTTTATTTTTTTTTAAATTATAAATTTTTAATTGTTGAAATTTAAACTTATAAATTAATAAAATTAATCATTATCTTAAATTTAATTTCAAATATATTTAAGCATTAGTGTTTTGTTTGCTAAACATTATTTTTATAACTTAATATAATTATAATATATTAATAGTAATTTATGTTGAAATTTTGGAAAAAAATATAATAAATATCTATTTATTATTTTTTTTTAAATTATAAATTTTTAATTGTTGAAATTTAAACTTATAAATTAATAAAATTAATCATTATCTTAAATTTAATTTGGTATAGTCTAACAAATAAACTAAATGGTTTTTTGGTTGGAATCTCACAATACAATTTCTCATAAAATTGTGATTTTTTGTTGTTTAAAATATATTTTTAAATATATAAATGGATTTTGCATCCTGAAAATCCCCACTTAATCTGTGCAAATTAAACAATTTAAATATATAATTTTTAAAAATTTAGTAATAAAATTGACCAATTGTTATTTTCAAATTAAACCATTTAATCACTTAAATACAACTCCAATAAGATATATGTTATTCCCATTCCCATATTACATAGATAGGAATAGGACTTTTATGAAACAAATGAAAATGAATTTATAATGGCTTTAAGTATATTTTCAATATTATTTTGGTTGTATTATAGTTAATATATTTGATGAAATGTGTTTAGGTTTATCAAGGCTCTCCAACATCTAGTATAAAGGATATTGCATAATTGTAACTACTCAAAGAAATATGGACTTGACACAACACATTTTTTATCCGAATTTAAATGAGAACACAACAAATTACATATATAACCATAAATACAAAGTTGCAACAGAAAGAGCACTTCATTTCATTAATATCAAATACTGAAGTATTTTTACAAACAGAATGGAAATAATGCTAGGTCGGACGATGGTAGCTTATATCTGAGAAGAGATGTGGCAGCTACATGCCTCTGAACTGTGTTACAATGAGGCTGAAAGGCCTATTTATTATTGAGAAACAATGGAAAACCCTAAACATCCAAAAACCTAACACTAGGAGATGAAGCGTCAAACTATGGGCCCCGTTTGGGTAAATTGGTACATCAACTTCCTGGGGTCGTAAGTTTGACATACGATCCTCGTTGAATGCATACAATACCTCGTTAGAAAGATCTATTCGAGGACTACAACTTTTGAGTGGCTAACATTGGTCTATGGCCCACGTTGGCCCCTGTTTTCCCCAAGAAAACATCATTTACGGCCTCAAAACAGATCCGGAAGTTCGAGATCTGAAAACTACCAAAAATAGTAAATTGTGCTACAAATAAGGAAAATGAAAAACTGAAAGAAACAATGTCGGGGGTCCAAGTGGAATAGGTGGGTGGCCACCAATATCCACCTGGATCATTCCTCCTCCCTTAGCAAGCAATGGTCCCCATTGCATTGAGTTCCTCCATGAGATGAAGAAACTTCTGCTGAACTTGGTCCTTAGTGAGCCACTTGCCCTAGTGAAGGAGTTGGCCTGCTTTGACAACCATTAGAGGAATTTTGAAGTCTAAAATGGGCCTCCTAAGAAAAATGTACAACCAAAATAAACTCCAATAGGATTCAAGACGATGATGTCAACCCTGGGGGATGATTCACCATTTTTGGAGTAAAAAAAGTAAAAAGTTTAAAAAATAATAAAATAATAAAACTACTTTTTCAACTCGTATTTTAAACATATCTCCCTAAGGTTTTACTCAAATTTTCGAGCGGGAGTACTCGCTGGATGCAAAATTTGATTCAATATCCAAGAACTACCCATGTTGCATAATTTCGATGGACCTTGCTACATGAAAAATGAGAAAAACATGAAAAACGTGAGTGCAATCACATTTTTCATGTATTTCTCATTTTTCATGTAGCAAGGTTCATCAAAAGTATGGAACATGGGTACTCCTTGTATGAGGAATCAAATTATGCATCCAATGAATGTTGTTGCTCGAAATTTGAGTAAACCTATTGGGAGATAAGTTTAAAATAAGAGTTGAAAAAGTAGTTTTTTATTTGTTCCCTTTAAAATTTGATGATTTAATGTAATCTTATTTGATTATTTCCACTATTATTTTATAATTTCCTTAGGAGGCCCATTTTAGACCTCAAAATTCCCCTAATGTTGATATAGTTGGATCCTTTGTTTTCAAGCGTTCTTAATCTACGCGTGCATGATCTGGTCAGTGGTGGCTTGTTCCATGCAGTCTGAAGTTAACTATGTAGGTGTGAGTTGTTCTGCAATGTTTGATGTGTCAAGCAATGGTGGGAAGTACGGTCAAAGGCGGTCCACATTGAACACCAAGTGCATGCCAAGGAATGGGGGAATGTTGAGCTCAAATGCATTGTCTCTCATATCCTTGGTAATGGTGTAAGGACCATATCGAAGTGGTCTGAGTTTCTGATGGCCTCTGGTAAGGCGTTCCTTCGACAAATGTAACCAGACTTTGTCACCCACCTGAAACTTGTGTGGCACCTGATGTTGATCATGTCATTGCTTGTACTTGGCATTTCATTTCTCCATAATGTGATGGACCTGCTCGTAGATGTGTTGGATGTGCTTCGGACTGGACATGAGCGGAATTTGCCAAAGTAGCTGCAAATGGTATGGCCACATCAATAGGACATAGTGGCTAGAATCCCAAGCCCACCTGAAAAGGGTTATGGCTAGTCGGGCTGTGGAGAGCTCGGTTATAGCTATGTTGGACATAAGGGATGCTCTCATCCCATGTGCGTGGATGATTTGACTTGTACATGCACATAATGTGTACAATCATCTTATTGACGACCTTTGTTTGACCATCAGTTTGAGGATGGAAATTTGTGGATTTAGTGAGTTTGGTGTCCAGCATCGACCAGAGACTGGACCAAAATGTACTAAGGAACCTGTTATCCTGATCTGAGATGATAGACTGTGGGATCCCAAAGTGTACCCGCACTCGTTCAAAGAAGATTTTAGCAGTGGCTTCTGCTGTGATATTCTTCTTGCAAGCCACCATAATGGCCATCTTCAAGAATCTATCGACGACCACAAAAACATAGTTGTTTCCATGCTTAGTAGAAGGAAGGCTTCACATGTAATCCATGGAGATGGATTCCCAAGGTCGACTAGGGGTAGGTAGCGGAGTATAGAGGCCTTACTTCTTGATGGTTGGTTTGGCAATGGCACAGGAAGTGCAGGATTTGATGTACTTCCTGACATCTTTGTTATCACCAAAAAATTGATCATCTAGCCCAATTTACTAGATGGATCGAAGTACACCATGTAAAGCCAATTTTACCATAGTAAAATTGCATTCAATGTGAGAAATTACCTATTAAACCACCTTTATTAAGTAATTTATAGTTAAACCCATGAAGAATAATTAAATAAATCACTATTTATGTGATTTTCTTCTAGGAATAATTAATTAAACCATTGTTTTAATATTATTCCTTGTTAAATTTGACCCAATCATGAAAAATAAACAGATAAATCATTATTTTTCTTTAAGAATAACTAATTAAACATTAATTAATTACTATTCTTTATTAAATTTGACTAAATCCCTTAGAAATAATTAAAAAAATCATTATTTGTTTATTATCCCTTAACTAATTCCTTGAGATAATAAATAAATCATTTATTTATTTATTATTTCTAAATAAAAGTTTAAATACTTTTTCCCTCCTAAACAAATATAATAAAATATTCCAAGTAGTAATTCGAAGAATGGGATCAATAATATTTTATTATTGCTCATTATTTGAGGATAACTCAATATTTTGTTATAAATAGGAGGGTTTTCCATTCATTATTCACTTTTGATTATTTTCATTGTTGCATTCACTGTTGTAACTCAGATTATTTTCATTGTCGCACACCATATTTTTACTGGGTTTATGTAGTATAGAGGAGAGAGACTCTACAAAAGTTGAAGACGTTTAAGGATAGCCAAGAACCCATCCCATAGAGGGGGACTAATAACATTTATCTGTTCTCTTCACATGTGTTATTATAAAATTATTCTTTACATATTTGGTTTCCATAGGATGTTTAGGGTTATTACTCTTTCTTTCACTGTTTAACTATGATTGTAGCATAGATTAGAATTTTGGCAGGTTTTGTTTCTATCAATAACTGTAGATCTACAATGTTTAACAGTCATTTCTATTGTTGAGATTGGTTGTCATCCACAATCTTAAGTGGGTTCTTTTTGTACATCATTAAGAAGAAAACACTACAACGAATTGGTGACTCCACTGGGTTTTATACTTCAGATCCAGAAACCTGGGTGACCTTTGGTTTTCAACTTAGGGTTTCATATTTTTTTTCATTTCTATTAATGTTTCCTAGTGTTTCAACCCTATATCTGATAAATTTATGACTTCCGCAAGCTTTCTGGTTGTTTCCGTAGGTCACGGGAACCAGCCACGGCAAAGGCGACACTTTTTTTTTTTAATTTTTTAATTTTATTTATTTATTTATTTATTTTTTCTAATTAATTAATTAATTAATTTTTTATTTTTATTTATTTATTTATTTATTATTATTATTTTAATTTATTTTATTTTTTATTTTGTTTTTATTTTATTTTTTAATTTTTTTTTTTTTTTTCGAAATTTGCAGACTGGGAGTCTCGGAACAGAAATCATAGTTTTCAGCCCAAAAGGTGCGATTTGGGCTTCAGAACGTAGCTTTCAGCCCAAAAAGTGCGATTTCATCAAAAAATAGGTCAGAACCTATGATTTTTGGGTTTTAGGGTTTTTCTCAGATCTGTTTTTAGGTTTTGCTGAGAGCTGTCTACTGGGTGTCTGACCTCTATCTCATCTCGCTTAGGCCTTGATCCATTCTATTTTACTCGTCAAAGTCAAATTTAGCCTCCCCTAGGGCTTCTAGTACACTTCCACCTTTCTAGGAGGAGTTTAGCTGAGTGAGAAGTTTGAGTTTCTGCAACACTTTCAGCCACATTTTCCAGATCTGTAACCTTTTGTTTCAGATATGATAAGATAGGTTGCTACCATCCATAGTTTCACATTTAAACTTGTTTGGTCATTCCCTTAGGGTCCCATTGGTTGCCCTAGGTGTTTCACCCATTTCCCTATCTTTTTACAACGATCTTCCCCTTCGGTTTTTTTTTGTTGTTGCTGCACCACTTTCTAGCAGCTTAGAGTCACTTGATCCCAGTCACACCGACATTCAGATCTCTTGACCATTTCAGTGTATTTTCCATTGGTTTAGCCACCAAGAAGTATAATGTTTTCAAACCCAGTTTGGGTGGGGTTTAGTTAATCATTTTGTTGTTCATTTTCTGTTATTTATTTCAGTTCATTTGCAGCAAGATTTTTTCTTTTTTTACAAACATGATCTGTGATTAATCAATTAATACACTTGCACACACAAGCACACCTTAAGTAAAGGGTGCTTGGTTTACATCGCCAAGCCAAGACTTAACATAATAAATTTATCTCACCACATTAGAGACAGAAGATATATTGTTGATCTCCCTTCACCATTTTCGTGTTCCCTATGTCCTTCCATCATTGCACCACCAAGACGTGAGTCGCGAAGACTATTAGGCCTTCAGCCCCAGTTTCCACTTGGGCATCTTACCCCTCCCCATCAAGTTCGAATTCATAGCTGTTGGGCATGGAATCCCCCCAAGGCATGTTTTGGGGCTTAAAGCCCAAGTTATAACCAAGTCCTTTGTAAAGGCTCCACGATTTGTGGGCACAGAGTGCAAAGTCATAATAGAATCACAGGGTTGTCCACCCTTCTTTTTGTAATGTAATGTCGGCTTGATAGACCTACCCATGGTCTGCGGACCATGGGATTGTATAAATAGAGTGAGGCTCTAAGTGTAGAAGATAGCATGTAGCTAGAAAATAAGAGAAGCATGATGAGTCTAAGAGATTGAGTCAAAGTGTAAAGGGTGTCTTTGGGTCGTAGAGTAGGAGAAGGCTCTGCAGCTGAGTGCATAAGGCCTAGTAGCTCGCAGCTGAATGCGCGGACCCCTGTAGCTGAGTGCGTAGGGCAGGTCGAGTCTGTAACCGTTGGAAGAATTAATATAGAGAAGTTTACTTTATTTCTGTGTATCTTTTCCTATTTAATATATTATTGGGTATAAATTGTAAGTGTACTGTTTATTCGTTGCGCGAACTTATATGTGTGTGCTGTATAAATAAATATAACACAAGGCTTCTATTTACGCGACGATAACTAACTAGCATAGGAAGATAGGTAAAATCTTAGGTGTGACTTAGGGAAATAGTGCAGAGCGCTTCTGCAGCAGCGCAGAAGCCCCACAGCCCCTAAAGCTGCACGAAGGCAAGTATATCAAGGTGCGAAGGCCAAGGAATTACGCGAAGCAACCTACGCGCAGGGACAAGCAGTTGGATCGAATCAAAGCCTCAGACATCTCAAGGGTGCGGAAACCTGGTTACAATACCCCCCCATACTACTTCGGGTGAGACCTCAGTCCGCGCTCCACGGACTCTTGCCGAAAGGGCCAGTAGTATAGATATTTGTTTGAATAATTAACTCCGAACCTGGGCTAGGCCCTAATAAGCCAACAAATGGTTCCATTGTAGTCTAGCTGGTTAGGATACTCAACTCTCACCCGAGAGACCCAGGTTCGAGATTGAAGTCATTATTCACGATGTGATGCTCGACTTGAGATAAAATGGAGTGGGCGACAGAGAGCATTAAAAACCAGATTTGGGGGGAACGGTCGAATTCAAATTCAAAAGGTGCTATAAATTACAAAGGGATGCCCAGCAAACAACACTTTGTCATTTGCGAATTGAGCAGAGCCCTGTTTGACCTATGCAGAACGTTGATTGAGCCCCTTAGTATGTGAGTGATATATTTCTGGTCGGACACGATGAAAACATTTGAGAAAGTTATGGAAATTATAGAGATGACCGCTAAAGAGGCCGCACACGCCCTGACTATGGGGGATGCCCCTGAAGGTGCCAGGATTGTGGTAGAAATCCCTAAATCACCACGCACACCGAGGCCGAAGAAAGATAAACAGTTGATGGTTCCCGTACGTGTGTCCCTGCGAAACCCACTGCACACCAGGCTAACAATGGAGGAGAAAGGGAAAGTTGTTAACATAGAAATCGATGAGGAGGAGGAAGACCTGGAGGACCTTATCATCGAAGAAGACGAGGATGAAGGCATGGAGGAAGAGACTAAGCCTACGCACCTTCCAACAAAGCTGCCTGCCTATATCCCCCCGTGGAAGGGGAAGGCTAAAGTGCCCAAGGATCTTGACGAGAGCAAGAGCTCTCTCTAGACCCCGCTCCTCCCAAACGACATCATTTTTGAGGGCACGCACCTGGGACAGGTGCCTAGCTTGAAATTTGAAGATTGGGATCTCGCTAACCACGAGAAGTTCCCTCACCTAGAGACCGTGCAACTCATGAAGCCTAAGCAGAACACTGCAGTGGGGGTTACCAAATTAGAGCCGCGAAAGTGGTTGTGCGGAGTGGAAAAGGCAAGGCTACTAAACCTGCTTTGGGTGCCACATTTCCACTGCGCCCCAATAACAATTTTCGTCATCAGGAAGCTACTCTGCTTGGTGCATGGTGGGTGTTTGTGGCTGGAGGAGCCCATCCCCATCATGGACCACTTGATTCACCGCATTACCCAACTTCCATGCAAAGGAGAGGACCTCGCAGATATCTCGGAGGGGAAAAGTAGTGACTTAGCCATCGCGAAGGCCATGAAGAAGAAATATAAACTGGAGAAGAAGAAAAGGGGCTACGCCATATCCAACATCAACAACAAAGCAGTAAGAGTGGCGACCCAAATACTGGCAAGTAAGGTTATGTGCAAGTGCCACGTGGACAAGGTACCCACGCCGGTGGTGGCACTTGTTGAACAATGCATGGAGGGGGTCCAATATAATTGATCCAAGCTCCTCTACAAGGAGTTCCTAGAGAATTGTTGCGAGGCTCAGGAATAAGGTAAAACGTTCCACTATGCATGGCTTTTGCTGTCCATAGTGCTCGTGGCAGGGGAATTGCTGGAGGATAGTCAGTTCCCCACAATTGATAGGGATTTGCTGGAGGCCCTGAAGTATGCTTTGCTTTAGGCTACAAAGGATGCAAACTGGATCCGCGACAGTAAGATATTCTAGGTGTTCATGGAAATGAACCTCAGGATGGGGATTAACCGCAAGCTGTGGTTATCACCCACTGCCTACAACAGACTGCAGATTTTAAAGCAGACCTCCATAGCATATACATAAGAGCACGCAAGGGCCCAGCTAAGAAATGGAGCGAGCTACCCTTTGTAGCCATGGACGATGTAATTTTTGATGTACTGGAGACATGGCCATCGAAGTGGTGCACCCTATACATCACGACAATGGAGAAGTCTGCGGTGCAAAGGAAGAAAGAGGAGGCCAAACTGTGCATGGTGTAGTTGGTAGAGAAGAGAAGGAAGGAGGCAGTGACAGCAGAAGCGTAGGAGGCACGGGATGTTGGACAGACAGCAGCAGAACAGAAAAAGGCCGCAATAGTAGCAGCAATGCAGGAGGCAATCGAGAAGGCACACGATGGCCAAAAGTTGCCTTTGCTTGGGTAGGAAGCAAAGGAAGAGGAGGGAGGTGCAGACCCACAAATCACATCAACACAGCTGAAGCACCAACGCCCAAGTGAGCATACAGGGCTGTGCAAGAAGGTCAAGGCATCAAAGTTGTTGATTGACCCGATCACCCTTACTAAAGGTGATCTGCATGACATCGGCGAGACGGTGCGCGATGTCACCTCCGAGGCCCTCCATAATTTTGCGCAAGAGAAGTAGATTGTGTTGGGGGCCCTCAGAGCACAACTACATGAGTTGTAGGTGTGCACTTCTCAGGCTGGTACCCTTTCGACTAGCCTCATAGTAGGGACAATTGCAGCAGAGCAGATGCTACGCACTTGGATGACCAATACAATAGTGTTGTCGGAAGGGGCACTGGTGACAATAAACGAGGCCGACAGGCCTGCGATTAGCGCATTGAAGGGTATCAGGATCAACATGGTCGTGCTCCCACGGGAGGCGCTATATGTCCTATATGATGGGATTACTGCAGAATTGCAGGCTATGGAGAGTTGCGCGTTGCAAGTACTAAGCGAGAAAAAGATCAACATGGAGCAGTTGAGCTTGTAGCGCAACGAAGTAGTGTCGTAGAATCGACATCTGGTATAGGTACTGGAAGAAGCATGTCAAAGTGTCCCTGAGCTGGCCATCCTAGCAAACACACCAGTAGAGGCGTGCATCCACAAGCTAGCAACAGGGGTGCGCGAGGTGCGAGAAGAAATGATTGAGCTTTAGCTAGAGCTAAATGTTTAGATCGCAGAGCTACAGTTGAAGGCACAACCGTCCACCCCTCCAGAAGTGAGAGAATAGCGCGCCAACACTATTACAGCAAGACTGAATGAGATCGACAGTGTAGTGAGGGACTTCACTAGAATGTTGGAGGAGTCATTTGAGGTCCTCATGAATCTGTAGGAGGACCCCAACATCCAGTGCTTAGAGACAGAGGCGCGTGAGCTCCAGCAGCAGTATGAGAACGTCAAAGGGATCGTGCAGACGATGGCCCTCACCTAGAGGTTTGCACGGATGTAACAAGCCAAAGCGTTGAAAGAATAGGTGGATGCATCACGGCACAAAGAAGCAGTCCTGAAAGCACGTGTTTAGCCTTGGATTGACAAGGCCTTCACCATCACGACAACAATTGAAGGAAAGCTCGCACAAATGCAGGGGACATAGGAACAAATGCAGGGAAGCAGTTTCGACACCGCGGTCTCAAAACAACGCGTACAGGAGATCCAGCAGGCAGCCGTTCAGTGCGCTGCTGACCTTGCAGCAGTTCGAACAGAGTTGGAGGGACTCTGCGCGAAGATCTCTACACCGACAGAGTGACTCGAGGGTGAGTCACGATGTTTGTGTTGGGGGCTTGTTGGGCATGGAATCCCCCCAAGGCATGTTTTGGGGTTTAAAGCCCAAGTTTTGACCAAGTCCTTTGTAAAGGCTCTGCGATTTGTGGGCATGGAACGTGAAGTCATAATAGAGTCACAGGCTTGTTTACCCTTGTTTTTGTAATGTAATGTTGGCTTAATAGTCTTACCCATGGTCCGCGGACCATGGGATTGTATAAATAGAGTGAGGCTCTAAGTGTAGAAGATAACATGTAGCTAGAAAAGAAGAGAAGCATGATGAGTATAAGAGATTGAGTCGAAGTGAAAAGGGTGTCTTTGGGTCGTAGAGTAGGAGAAGGCTCTGCAGCTGAGTGCGCAGAGGCTTAGCAGTCCGAAGCTGAGTGCACGAACCCCTGCAGCTGAGTGCGCAGGGCAGGTTGGGTCTGCAACCGTTGGAAGAATTAATAAAGAGAAGTTTACCATATTTCTGTGTATATTTTCTGTTTAATATATTATTGGGTATAAATTGCAAGTGTACTATTTATTTGTTGTGCGAACTTATATGTGTGTGATGTATAAATAAATATAACATAAGGCTTCTATTTACGCGAAGATAACTAACTAGCGTAGGAAGATAGGTAAAATATCAGGTGTGACTTAGGGAAATAGTGCAGAGTGCTGCTCCAGTAGCACGGAAGCCCCACATCCCCTAGGGTTGTGCGAAGGCAAGTATATCAGGGCGCGAAGGCTAGGGAAATATGCGAAGCAACCTGTGGGCAGGGACAAGCAGTTGGACCGAATAAAACCCTCAGACATCTCAAGGGTGTGAAACCTGGTTCCAGCACCCCCCCATACACTTTGGGTGAGACCTCAGTCTGCACTCCATAGACTGTTGCCGAAAGGGCTAGTAGTACAGGGATTTGTTTGGCTAATTAACTTCGAGCCTGGGTGAGGCCCCAACAAGCCAATAATTGCCCTCCGAGTCCCCATCCCAACTCTTCTCCTGGTCCTTTTTATTCCTCATATGATTCCGAGCCTCCTTCATCGCATATCATCACCATGTCTGGACCCACAACTGGTGCAGGAACCCAAACTGGTGGTGGCTCTAGTGCTATACCAGTGGTCACATCAGGTGGAACAGTCTTAGGAACCGTTCTGGCAGCCCCCATGCTCCCATTTATGGTTGGGTTAAGTCTACCAGATCTTAACCAGTTGATAAACGACCCCATACACCATGATGCCGGTTGGCCCTCTATGCTAACCAAGCTTCCCTTAGAAATCCCAAAGTTTGAGGGTATTGCTGGAGAGGATCCTACCAATCATGTTCGATCCTTCCACATGTGGTGTTCGTCCAACTCCATAACTGATGACTCCATTCGTCTTCGGCTCTTCCAATGCACGCTCACTGGAGACGCTGCAAAATGGTATGTAGACCAACCCTCCGCCTCTCATTCCATTTTCGTGATGCTTGCTAAAGTGTTCTTATCATATTTCCAATCACTTCTCTGAAATGAAATTGGTATGGAGCTATTGACCAAATTCCTTCAATCCTCCGCCACTCGCCTTTCCGACCATGTTCAAGAGTGACGTCGAAGGAGGAGCACATGTCGTGCCTCGCCTTTCGAAGGCCATGTTTATCTAGATTGGTTTCTCAAGAGCCTTTTATCCCCCATTGGGAAATACGTTGTGTCCCTTTTTCCTCAGACCGAGGAAGAAGCTCTCCAGATCGCTTTGAGATATGATCTGATTTATGTTCAATCCAGTTATGTCTATACTATCATTCTAGGCCTCCCTCATCTTGTAAGTGCAAATGAGCCAAGGGCATCTCACGCTGTAGATGGTATCGTTGGATCCCTTTCACACTCTACGCCGTACACTTAGCAAAGTTATGGCTACTCGTAGGGGGGCACTAATTCCTCGAACATTGATGCCCCTCCTACTAGCAACAAGTTTCTCGGGCCCCAACCCATCTACCAAACTATTTCTCCTTCTTATGCATAGCCTGGTGCTCTAACCCCTCAAGCATTAGCGCTGCAGCATCCCATGCATCCTCAGCCTCAGCGGCCACAACCCCCTTAGGGCCAGGTGCTTTCATAGTAGAGTGATACCAATCCCCAAAATTCGAAGAAAAAGAATAAGGGGAAGGGTAACAAGGGTAACTAAGGTAACCAGCCTAGTGAACCCCAGGGGAACCAGCCTAACACCAATAACCAGCAACAGGGTGGCCAACCCAAGCAGAACAAGGCTATTCATATGAATAAGCCTTGTGCATGTTATGGTGTACATGGCCACTATACACATGAGTGTCCTCTTTTACCCCATATGCACCAACTGTGGGAAGCTCAAGCAGTTTCTTGAGGTCAACAATCGCCTCAGAATCCTGCACCACCTCAACTAGCTGTGCTCACAAATCCTTTCCCTCAACAAGGATTTGTCGCTACTCAACCCCAGCCAGGTCAAGCAACCCACCTCCCCCAACCTTTTGGTCCCGGTGACTACCAGATCCTGATGATGAACTCTGATGAGGTGAAGCCCTCCAATATCAACCTACAAAATCGGTCACGTCAATATGACAAGTCCTCCACTTCGTCCATTGTCGAGTCCAAAACCAAAGTTTCCTTGAGCCTCTTATGAAACCAAATGGTCCTTTACAGATCCCTCAACCCAAATTTGAGGTCATTCCCAAGATCCCAAAGGGACCATTACAATGCGGCTTCTAACCGAGCTGCATATATATATAGTATAGTAGACAACTTGGCGCAATCACCTGCTGCCATGTCGACACTGGAAGTCCTCCAGTCGTGCCCTTCCCAAAAGAAGGCTCTACTAACTGCCTTGGGTGCAGTGGATCCTTCTAACGATCGTTTGATTGTCTTCCCAGTTGATACATCAGAGCACCCCCCATTACCTTCATCTGTTGCTTTCCATATACCAGTTAGAGTCTGTAATGCCATCATCTCCAGATGCATTATTGACGAAGGTGCATCCACCTATGTGATGTCCATTGCTATTTGGAAACAAATCAAGTCACCCGAATTTTCCCCCTCCACTATCAGTTTGCGTGCGTGGGATGGACACTCCTCCTAGCCCCTTGGCATGTATTGCTACTGTCCAGTGACCCTTGCGGGCAAGACTGTCCATGCCGATATCAAAGTCATTGATGCCCCTTTAGATTACAACATCCTCTTAGATCGTAGTTAGACATATGCCATATTAGTTGTTGCGTCTATAGTGTTCTGCAAGATGTGCATCCCCCATGAAGGGAAGATTGTTACCATTGATCAGTTGACTTACTACGAGCTAGCATCCGTGACCTCCCCCGAGTCCATCATTTCATTGATGTACAAAAACCAGTATTCAACTCCTTGCACCAGTGTCTCGCTCAGAGTCTATAAGGATTCCTCATTGTTGGGCACCTTCCCTGGTCCCCTCCCCTCCCGTTTCTGAACCTACTTCCAAGATTTTTTTCATGTTACAAGCGTCACAGGCTACCCTTAAGCAGTCCGGTACACCTAATCAACAGCCAGCTCCTCAACATCCTGCTGTTGCTCTTCCAGCTGAACCCTCTGGACCCACTCCCCCAGGACCTCCTCCATTTGTGGGTGCCTCTCCTATGTTCCCTCCAGGAACTATTCCTCCAGGTCTTAACCATCCAGGAGCTATTCCGTTGGGACATTATCCTTGTCGGCCAGATACCTTTCTTATTCCCTCCTCCAGGATTTTTTCTGTACCTATCATGGATTCACTGGTCCTTCCTAACATGACTCTTGGGATCCCAGTATGGTACATCAATCCCCATGCAAACACTCTGCCTGGTCAACCAAGACTATATCACGTTTTGACCTCGGTTCAACCGGTCCCCATGACCCCTATCGTTGCTTCAGTTCCATCACAACCTCAATAGCAACCAACCCCTATTGTGAAAGCATATGGCCAGGGGGCAAAGACAAAAGGAAATATTTGAAGGACAAGTCTCCCCAAGCTCCTCTAGCCCCTAAGGGCCCAAAGTCGACACCACCATACAATTTGTGTGACATCGTTGGGCACGCCACCAACAATTGTCCTGAGCTTCCTTAACTTAAACCATTGGTTCATGAAGCGTTCCCTAAGCCGAATATTTCAAAAGTCCATGTTAACTTACCGTCCCACCTAAGAAACTCAAAATGCTTCACACAAACCACCCTTGTGCCATGTGTGATACTCATGGTCACTATTCCCATTGTTGCCCTCGTCTCAATGAATTTTGCGATTTCCTTGGGGCGATTTGTGAATACGAGGCCACTCGTAATGGAGCCTCTACTCCTCTACCTGTGGATTCTGGTACCACCAGTCAACCAAAATAGGGAAACTCTGGCCCTACTATTATGATCCCTCCCCCCGATGTCGAGATGACGGGCACCACAGGCCCAATGGTTTACCTGTTGCCATCCTTGATTTCCTCTCCAACAAACCTTCCTGAGGGTGCTGTGTGCATTTCTATCGAACCTTTTTCGACAGAATCTGAGGTCTCAACATTAGTAGACCCTTTGTCTACTAGTCTGTCGTCTACCATTCAAGATGATGTGTATGTGAACCTTATTCCTTAGGTTGATGCACCAGGTAATGCCGCCACATCATGTAAATAGTCTTCCTCCCGTCCACCCATCTCCCAGCCTGATGAGGACACCATGGAAGCTATGTCTACCCTTGATTACCCCTACACTTGAGTAAGGGGGCATTCCTTCACGAGGATTTCAAAGGCCATCTCCTTCCTAATTCTCCCAATGCGCTCTATCTCTAGAAATGTTGCTCACAGCTTTGCGTGTCTTTATTTCTTCCATAAAGATAGGTAGATTGTATCATCTCATCTGTTGTCTTTTGCACCTTTTAGATGGATCCATCATCCACACTGTATATCGACCATGTCGATGGTGCGAGTCGCTTCTCTTAGAATCTAGCCTCGGAAGCCTAGGCCAGTTTTACCCCCTTGCATACGTTAGTCCTGTCAAACGGCGTGTGCATTGGCTCTGCCACCAATAATCAGGCCGAATATAATGCAGTGATAGGTTTTTTAGTTGATGCCCTCGCTCATCACATCCTTCATCTTCATGTTCGTTTAGATTCCTTGCTACTTGTCATACAATTGAATGGTGTGTATCATGTGCATAACCAAGTCCTATTTAGAAAATATCTACGAGTGAAGCTATTGGTATGAGAATTTGAAACCATTACTTTCAGTCATGTTCCTCGAGCCCAAAATCACTATGTAGATCATACCATTGCAAACAACATTCTAGATTGGAATTTATCACATGTATACCACAGAAGATAACCATACAAATGGCGAACCATCATCGTCATATAAAATGCATAATCATATTATGTATCATATAAGTGTTTGGAGCCCGTAGCTCTAAATACATCCAGTACACCCATAACATACTGGGGGGCACATAGGCCCCTACATCTCCTTTGGAGGATTTCATGCCAAGTTGGGTTGAGATGCTTGAATCCCTTTTTTGAGCACTTGGAACACAATGGCGCTCCATAAACTCCTCCTGCTAGGGGCATCATTCCCACCTTTGCATACTAGATCAACATCCCATGCTTGGGGGCATGATGGTTTTCCCCTGGCCATCTTCTCAATTAATTCTCAGCCTAGATCCCACTGAATCTAGGTATGGTCGATTATCCTCCCATTCCTTGGATAGTTCGTCCTACCGACCTCCCCGGTGAGCCATATGCACATCGCATATCGCAGATGTTTGATACCATATTTTCAAATATTCTACTCTATGTCCACATAGTCCCCATGTCTGACTTCCTGGATGAGGATGATTCTAGACCTCCTCTAGTAGTTCATTCTCGTTTTCCTCTTCCCTTAATTCTTCAGTAGGAACCATCGTTCCAAGAAGCATTAAGGCCATCGTTAGACAAGTAAGGTCACTTGCCTAAAAGTTTTAGATCCCAATTTTGATGGTCAGTTTGTTTGCTATGATATCCACAAGATTTAGGGCCTCTTCCTCCTCTCCAAATTCACCACAGCTCACTTAGTAAATGAATCCAAATTGGAGGGAAAACACCCTTTTATAAAAAAATCCCTAATTTTTCTATCGCCCATTGTGACTAGACCGTAGCTCAGTTTGACAAACTATAAGAACCATTAGAAATATCTCACCGAGCTCTAAAATGTGTCTTCCTCAGTTTTTGATGATTTGACACTTCACTTGGAAACCATTTTTCCAAGAAGGTCACTTCGCCATCTCTCAAAATCGAATTTTGTCATAAAGCAACACTTGTACTTTGAGGTCCACCTCCTCTTATTAATTGTTGTACCATACGCCGATTTTTGTCATGAGTAACCATCATTTACTCATGTTTTCATGGTCCCCACCGGGCCACGTCTGTGTCACAGCGTCATCGAGTCACCCTTGTTCAGAGCATCCGTGATGAGTCACCCTTGCAGTATTGGAGTCTATTTCATGCCCCATAATATCATGTCACTGTATTCCATCCATATTTGCATATCGTTCATCTTGTGGTGCCCATTTTGGCCTCCCGTCATACTGCCTTCATCCCCTCTGGAGTTGAGTCAATTGCTACCGGGTCAACCATGCACTTTATGCTCTAATAAGGGTAGTCGTTTGTTTGTCCCTCAGTCCCTTTTCGACGTTATCCCTGGTGTCAGTCCATTAGTCACATTACTATTTTCCCTTGTGCTTTAGTTGAGGATCCTCATTGCCTCATCTATCACGGACCCTATTCTATTGACATCAATTAATTTATTCCAGAATAACGGCCTAGAGGCTGGTGTATCTCGGTTCCAACTTTCATTTTTTTTCGGCACCTTGGATCGAGTAGAGGGTCTCATTATTTCCCTTTAACTTGGTCATTTCATGATCATGATCCATACACTTGATAGTCCAGTGATGTAGCAGATTGTACCAGTGATTCCCGAGTGGGGGTGGCCCTTTAGGTAGCCCCCAACATGCCTGGATGCATACCTCCTATGCTACAGCCTCAGATGCAGTTCCGCAGATTTGATGGGTTCAGTTCCTACCGATTGTAGTGTTCATAGCATGCACGTCTCCTCTAGATGATCCATTCAGTTTTGTAGAGCCCTTCCTTGTTCAACAGGGCTTCTGTGGTTGCTCTACCCTCCCTCCCACCCATCTTTGAGGGAAAGGGATTTGTATCTCATGTACTCAGATATTATTGTATTCAGTCTTGGCTCATGTTTTTACCAGGTGCATTATGTATATGGGACAAATTCTATTATTGTTTGGCTCTGTTATGCCAGCATGTCATGTACCATTTAGCATGTACTTAATTGCTCAGTTTCATATTTTTGGGTATGGGTATGGGTATGCCCTTATTTTTGTACTAAGTTATCTCGATGGGTATGGGTATGGGTATGCCTCCCCTGCCTCATTGAGGTCTGGTACCACAACATAAAAGGAGACTTGCATTAATCTCGCCCCCTCTGTCACTATCCTCTCTCAGATTCAACTTTGTTAGTATCTCTCTCTCTCCTTGACTGCCCTATGTTGTCTAAGTGATTGTGTCTTTACAACGTACTTCAGTCATACTTTTTTATCCTAACACTCGTACATTGGGGGAAAATCTGTTATCACCAAAAAATTAATCATCTAGCCTAATTTACTAGATGGATCGAAGTACACCATGTAAAACCAATTTTAACATAGTAAAATTGCTTTCACTGTGAGAAGTTACCTAATAAACCACCTTTATTAAGTAATTTATAGTTAAACCCGTGAAGAATAATTAAATAAATCACTATTTATGTGATTTTGTTCTAGGAATAATTAATTAAACCATTGTTTTATTATTATTCCTTGTTAAATTTGACCCAATCATGAAAACTAAACAAATAAATCATTATTTTTCTTATTTTTCTCTAAGGATAACTAATTAATCATTAATTAATTACTATTCTTTGTTAAATTTGACTAAATTCCTTGGGAATAATTAAATAAATCATTATTTGTTTATTATTCCTTAACTAATTCCTTGAGATAATAAATAAATCATTTATTTATTTATTATTTCTAAATAAAAGTTTAAATCCGGGTCATATTTTTCCGAAAAGTTTAAATACTTTTTCCCTTCTAAACAAATATAATAAAATATTCCAAGTGGTAATTTCAAGAATGGGATCAATAATATTTTATTATTTCTGATTATTTGAGGATAACTCAATATTGAGTTATAAATAGGAGGGTTTTCCATTCATTATTCACTTTTGATTATTTTCATTGTTGCACTCACTGTTGTAACTCTGATTATTTTCATTGTCACACACCATATTTTTACTGGGTTTATGCATTATAGAGGAGAGAGACTCTACAAAATCTGAAGACATTTGAGGATAGCCAAGAACCCATACCATAGAGGGGGACCGGTAACATTTATCTGTTCTCTTCACAAGTGTTATTATAAAATTATTCTTTACATATCTGGTTTCCATTGGATGTTTTGGGTTATTACTCTTTCTTTCACTATTTAACTATGATCGTAGCATAGATCAGAATTTTGGCAGGTTTTGTTTCTATTAATAGTTGCAGATCTACAATGTTTAGCAGTAATTTCTATTGTTGAGATTGTTTTTCATCCACAATATTAAGTGGGTTATTTTCATACATCATTGAGAAGAAAACACTACAACAATCTTGTCAAAGATTCAACCACTAGAAATACTTCTGCAGTACTGCCACTGTTTTCTCGACCCTGAAATGCCTAGCAACCCGATTGTAGTGCGCTTCCCAAATCATCTTGGCACGCTCGCTTGAAGGAACACAAAAGTGTCCCAGGTGGCATAAAAATGCATCCTGGAGGTGAAAATATGGAACTTGCTCACCCTCCAAGAGCATTTGGTTTGTGTGGCTGAATTCTGGGTCTCTTTTGTAGAGAAGTGGCCAATCAGAAGTCTCGTGCCCACAAGAGTTGAGCACGGTGGTTAATGCCATGATCGGTGGTCGACTGAGGCAGCCTTCAACATTATTGGTATTTCCCTTCTTATACTTGATATTCAAATGGAACTGTTGTTGGTATGTGGACCACTTCTGATGGCGATCATTCTACAACTTTCCTTGCATCTGTATGAACTGCAAGGGTCGGTGGTCTATGTAGATGACCGTTTCCTTCCCCAAAATGTAATGCTTCCATTTTCGGAAGACCTGCATAATGGAATACATCTCTTTGTCATAAGTGGGATACTTTCGGATTGTGTCTGAAAGTGTCTCACTCTGATATGCCACTGAATGCCCCTGTTGAGTAAGGACTCTCCCAATAGCATAGTTAGAGACATTTATCTCGATCTCAAATGGTTGTTGCAAGTCTAGTAATGTGAGCACTGGTGCAGAGCAGAGGCAATGTTTCAACTCTGCGAATGCCTTCTATTGACATTCAGACCAAAATAATTTTTCTTTCGCTCCTCCCTTGGTGATTTGACTGAAGGGCCAAGTTATATGAGAGTACCCCACTACGAACCTGCAGTAGAAATTGGAAAGACCCAAAAAATTGTGGAGCTTGGTTAGAGTGGTTGGGGCTGGCCAATCCCAAATGACTTGGATCTTGGCTAGATCCACATGCAACCCCCATTCATCAATAATGTATCCCATATATTGAACCTGGGTCATGCCAAAAGTTCATTTCTCGAAATTGGCACACATGTGTTGTCGCAGTGTTTGGAGAACCTGTCATCCAAGTATACCACAACAAAAGAGTTGGTGAATGGCTGCATGATGTCATCCATTAGCCTCATGAAGGTTGCAGGAGCATTCGTCAACCGAAAGGCATAACTAGCCATTCGAAAAGGCCCTCCTTAGCTTTGAAGGAAATCTTTCACACATCAGAGGGTTCGATTGGTACTGTTGAAATATGGAAACAAGAATATTCCAATTTAATTTGTCCTTGAATTAAATTGTGAATTAAAATCAAATTTAGTCTTAACAACTACTTGGAAATAATTAATTAATTTATTTTAAATTAATTAGTTGGAGAAATTCAAGTTAGAAGTCTTTCTAAAGTCATGCAAGAGTTATCCCTTAAATTAAGGAGATAAGATTGAGTTATATTTGAGTTGTAATTAGTTAACTCAGTTTACTGAGTTAAGTCCAGTTAAACTAGTTCCAAACTGTTTCAGTAACTAATAGTGAGTTAACAATTAGTTGATACATTATTGCACTCAACTAGTGCTACTACAGTTATCTGAAGATTCCCTCATCAAAAACTCATGCATGTCTATTATGAGAAAGACCGAATTGAGATTAATGTTCAAGGATAGTGTACTATCAGTTGCATGTGTTTTCTATGCAGTCAAGGATTCATCCTTGAGGATTGCACAACTTTGAAGGCTTGGCTTTCCACTTGGTAAAAGGCTAATCGTCCACAGGGAACAACGCAAGGAAATAGGAGCTTGGAGGGCAGGGAGGAAGGTTGGAGAGAAGCCAAGGTTGCTTGTGAGAATATGTGAGGATTGTACTGAGAGTTGGCTAGCTGTGAGAGCTAAGGCTTTGTATATTTCCTATGTATTTCCACCATGTATGATAATACAATAGTGTGGGGTTTTTAGCTGAGGCTTTCCCCAAAGTATTTTCATGTGTATTGTGCCATTGATTCTTCTTCTTCTGGTTATATTGTTCAACTTGATCTTTAAGCTTCTGCAAATTGATAATAGAAGTAGGTTATAATATTCTTCTTTGATTTATATTGTATTAACGGGTTAACCTATCATATATTTACTACATGGTATCAGAGCTGTGAATAGTATACTGAGAAGAGAATTTGAAGTTTGAAGTTTAGGGTTGCAGGTGCAAATCGAATTCATATCATACTTTAAGGTTGGCCAATGGCGTTCTATGGCTTGAGACTCGAGTATGCCTTGGAAGGTAGCACAAATTACATAGCATGGAAAGATAGAATGGAGGTTGTATTAGAAGACAATGGCTTGAAGGAATTCATTGATCAAGAAATCCCAAAGCCAGCTTCAACTAATGTATAAGAGTTGGTTGAGTGGAAGAAGTGTGTGGCGAAGGTGAGACAGATCATCCTTGAGGGAGTTCGAGACCATATTGTCTCGAGTCTCCATGGGAAGGATACTCCATTTTCAATGTGGAAGACATTGAAGGACCTCTACCAGAACAGTAGCGACCAGAGGAAATTGGCGCTCAAGGATAAGCTTCGAAGAATCAAGATGGAGAAGGGCGATATTATTTCCACATATCTAAACAAGCTCATCACCTGCAGAGATGAGTTTGGCAGTGTGGGAATAAATACTGCCGATGATGATATGGTGAGCCTCACTCTCCTTGGCCTTCCAAAGAGGTGGAATAGTTACCAGGACTTTGTGAATGGAAGGGATAAACTGCCAGATTGGGAATGACTATGGTCGAATCTTATGCAGGAGGAGCACACAAGATCGTTCTTCATCCAAGAATGATGATGAAGAAAATTTGGCCTTAGCAAGTAAGGCAAGGAAAGGGAAGGGGAAGGCTTCCCATTTCAAATTGAATTCTTCTCATGGAGGGAAGAAGGGTGACATGTCTAAAGTAATATGCTTTAATTGTCACAATATGGGACATTATGTGACTAACTTCCCATCGAAGAAGTCCAAGAAGGGATCCTTGGAAGGATCGGAAAGTGAGGCATTAACCTCTCAGTTCGAAATGGACTTTACCCTCATCGCATGAATGGTGTCATCGATGATGGGTTGTGTCTGGTATCTTGACAGTGGAGCCTCATTCCACATGACTGGTGATAAAAATCTATTTAGTGCCTTGGAGGAGAAAGACCTCAAGATGCAGATAGAGATGGGTGATGATGGAAGGTATAGTGTTTCAGGAGTGGGCATGGTTGCTTTTTAGAGGGAGCATGGAGCTCCTCTCACCTTGTCAGATGTGATGTATGTGCCTGGACTGAAGAAGAACTTGGTATCAGTCGCGATGTTGAAGGACAAAGACTACGATGTTGTCTTCAGTAAAGGAAAGGCGTTCCTAAGACACATAGACATGGGTCAGACCAAGAGGATAGGGATTCGGGTGAAGAATCTCTATAAACTAGAGGTAGATGATTGTGCAACATTGAGTACAAAAGTAGAATTGGTGCAAACAAAAGACATTGACGAGTTGTGGCATAGGAGGTTGGGCCATTTGCATCATGGGGCTTTGAAGATAATGCAACAGATATCTACATGACTTCCCAAAGGTAGAATTGAGCAAGTTGACACATGCAAATGTTGTACCTTAGGAAAGTACACCAAGTCTTCCTTTCATGATCGAGACAATCGAGAAAAGGCTATCTTAGAGCGAGTTCATACTGATTTGTGTGGACCATTCTCGATGGCATCCACAATGAAGCAAAGGTATTATGTGATTTTCATTGATGACTATTCTTGTAAATGATGGATTTATTTCATGCAGAAGAAGGACCAAGCCTTCACAATTTTTTTTGAGTTAAAATCTTTGGTTGAGAAAGAGTTAGGGAAGAAGATCAAGGCCTTGAGAAGCGACAACGGTGGAGAATATGTCTCTCAAGAGTTTAAGGACTTTTGTGCAGTGGAAGGAATTAAACAAGAGTTGACGGCACCTCATAACCCATAGCAGAATGGGGTGGCTGAGAGGAAGAACAGAACTATTGTAGGGGAAGCACGGGCAATGCTACATGACCAAGGCCTACCACTTCACTTGTGGGCTGAGGCATGCAACACAATGGTCTATTTGCAGAATAGAAGCCCGCATCGCATACTTGGGATGACGACACCAGAGGAAGCTTTCTCCAGTAAGAGACCAGATGTGGGTCACTTCAGGATCTTTGGCTCATCGGTATATTGTCATGTGACAAAGGATGCACGGAAGAAATCTTGAGCCGACAGCAGAGTTGGGGATATTTGTGGGGTACATTGATACACCTCACAACTATCAGGTGTACTTGCCTACCAATCAGAGGACAATGGTTTGCAGAGATCTCAAGTTTGATGAGTAGAAGGCCATGTGAGTTTCCCTTGAGAGGGAGCTCCAACTACAGGCTGTGGAGGAACTATTGGTTCCTAAGGAGGAGGAGCCTTAGACTGATGCGGAGAAGCTGCATGCAGAGGTTCCATGAGTGGAGACATCCACTCAAGCAGAGTCCTATAGAGATGGATAGAAGTGCACAAAAGAAGCTGACAGATTGTTGGAGGATGCGAGAGAGAATGTGGGAACACCATCTTCTCAGCGCAGATAGAGGAGGTCACCTGAGGGGTACAATGGATACATGGCCCTTGCTGGGGAATGTGTTGAGACCGAGCCATCTTTCTTTGAGGAAGCAGTGCAGCAACCGATTTGGGTTGATGCTATGGTGGAGGAGTATGACTCCATAGTTCGTAACAGTGTTTGGGATGTGGTTCTGAGACCGGAGAACAGGTCAGTTGTGAGTTCCTGTTCGCTTTACAAGGTAAAGCAAGCTGCTGATGGTAGTGTGGAGAAGCATAAGGCAAGATTTGTTGCTCGTGGCTTTTCACAGGTCGAGAGGATCATGTTGTTGCAGTATATTTTGACAGAGGAGCAAGATGCTGACATTTTGACAAAGGCATTGTCAAATTGTAAATTCAAGTTCCATAGAGACAGGATCGGGGTGGCAGATAATCCCTTTCTTGTTGAGAGGGAGTGTTGAAATATGGCAACAAGAATATTCCAATTTAATTTGTCCTTGAATTAAATTGTGAATTAAAATCAAATTTAGTCTTAACAACTACTTGGAAATAATTAATTAATTTATTTTAAATTAATTAGTTGGAGAAATTCAAGTTAGAAGTCTTTCTAAAGTCATGCAAGAGTTATTCCTTAAATTAAGGAGATAAGATTGAGTTATATTTGAGTTGTAATTAGTTAACTCAGTTTACTGAGTTAAGTCCAGTTAAATTAGTTCCAAACTGTTTGAGGAACTAATAGTGAGTTGATGCATTAATGCACTCAACTAGTGCTACTCCAGTTAACTGAAGATTCCCTCATCAGAAACTCATGCATGTCTATTCTGAGAAATACCCAGTTGAGATTAATGTTCAAGGACAATGTACTATCAGTTGCATGTGTTTTCCCATGGAGAAAACTCATGCATGTAGTCAAGGATTCATCCTTGAGGATTGCGCAGTTTTGAAGTCTTGGTTTTCCACTTGGTAAAAGGCTAATCATCCACAAGGAACAATGCAAGGAAATAGGAGCTTGGAGGGTAGAGAGGAAGACTGGAGAGAAGCCGAGATTGCTTGTGAGCATCTATGACGATTATACTGAGAGTTGGCTAGCTGTGAGAGCTAAGGATTTGTATAATTCCTATGTATTTCCACTGTGTATGATAATACAATAGCGTGGGGTTTCTAGCTAAGGCTTTCCCCAAAGTATTTTCATGTGTATTGTGCCATTGATTCTTCTTCTTCTGGTTATATTGTTTAACTCGATCTTTAAGCTTCCACAAATTGATAGTAGAAGTAGGTTATAATATTCTACCTTTATTTATATTGCATTATTGAGTTAACCTATCAAAAATTTTCTATAGGTACCTGGTGATATCCAAACTTCAAGTCGATCTTGCTGAAATATTTTCTCCTGTTGAGATGGTCCAAAAGTCCATCAATCCATGGGATCGGGTACCTATTTCGGGCAATGATCTTGTTCAGTGCCTGATAGTCAACACAGAGTCTCCAAGTCCCATCCTTCTTCTGTACCAACACGACTGGGCTACCACAGGGCGATGAACTCATCCAAATGTGACCTTTCTATAGCAGCTCCCGAATATGCCTCTTGATTTCGTCATTCTCCATAACAGAGCACTAATAGATTGGTCCATTGGGAAACGATGCACCTGGCGTCAGATTGATGGAGTGCTTGACCTGATAGTGCAGAGGCACCCCTGCGGGGGAGGTGAAGATGTCCTCGTACTCCTCCATGACCTTTTCCATTTGTTGTTGTCATTTAGAGGGGCCCTGTCTGGAAGTCGTGGCCACCATATTATTCTTTCCCTGAGGGCATATTCTCAGGAAAACAAATTTCTCGATTCTGGAAATGAGCTTACTGCATTGTTTTATAGTAACCAAAGAGATGGCAGTAGGTGGTTCTACCTTCTGTATCCTGTACAACTTATTTCCTAAGGTAACAATAGCAATGCGAGGCCTTGACTCGTATACAACATGTTGCTTCCACAAGTATGGTTGGCCTAATAATACATAAAAAACATCAAGGGGAGCAACATCACATAATACCTCATTCATGAAGGGCTTGATGTTGTATGGAAGGCGACACTATTGGCTGACGCGAAGATCCCATTGTTGGTGAAGCCACTCGATGGTGTATGATTGTGGGTGTTTTGTGGTTGGTATGCCAAGTCACTTCACAACCTCTACTAAAATTAGGTTCTTTTGGCTCCCACTATCGACAATGAACTATAGTGGGGAACCCTTTACCCACATCTGGTTGTGGAAAAGGTGCTCCTCGTCCTCTAGATCTTCAGGTTCCTCCTTCTAGATCTTCATGGTGGCAACGGTGGTGTTGGGCTGCATATTGATAATATTCTTCCCTTTGTCATTCCCCACGTTAGGTTCTGACTTAGAGTCGGAACATGCATCTAATTCAGAAGCCTTTAGATCGACCACCAGTGATTTCTTGCCCTGACACTCACTTGTGTTGTGAGTGGAGATCTTATGGAACTCACACCACTTTCCCGTGTCCTTCGTCAGCTTCGCGGTGTTGTTCTTTTCTTGCGGATTTGGCGGGTTGTCCTGGTCCACCCCACCTTAGCTTTGTCCTTTATTCTTTGGTTTGGGGGAACCTTTCCCTTGCTTCGGATTTGAAGATCCAATATCTCGCTTCCTCTGTTTAAGCTTCTGCTTGATCCTGATAGTGTATCAGTACGTCGTGTTGAGCGAGGAGATGTCTGGGAACTCCATCTCATCTTGGATGTACCTGTGTAGGTAAACACGGTACTTGAGTACCAAATGTTTCTCAGAATCCTTTGATACCCAACTTCGTGCAAAGGGTATGCAAAACATTAGTAAACTCTGACACATCTTGGTCCCTTTCCTGCCGTAACGTGGTCCACTTTATGTATTTATCCTCATAGCTCCCGATAGGGTAGTACTGCTCCTTGATGGCATCCTGGAACGAATTCCAAGTGGGTACGACTGAAAATTGTGAGGGCATACTTTCATCCTTTTTCTCACAGTAGGTTTCCCACCAATCCTTGACGTGGGGGGTGGCTTTGAGAAGAGAAAAAGTAATATTTTCCCGGCTGGAAAAATCATGAACAAAAAAATATCCTTCTAGCAGATTTAACCATTTTTCTACGGGGTCTGCATCTATTTGGCCCTCAAATATGGGGATGTCAAAGCTTACTTGTACCTTAAAAGGAGTGGAACCTCCAGAGTGGTTGCTGGATATGGATGCACTGTCGATGGGCAACCATTGAAGGATCTGGGAAAAGTTATCCATCATCGCGTTCCTTTTCTCGAGGGCCTCCTCGAGCAATATTTTGATAGGATCTCTTGCTCCCTCGTCTTTCTTTTATTCCCCATGGGAGGCCATCAAAATTTGCGAGGCCGGTCTTGCAAAGGTTTGACCAATTCAAGCCCTAACTCCTTATATCCTGACCTCATCGGGGACATGCAAAGAAAAACAAAGAAAGAGAAAACCACTCTAATACCACTGATCTGAATTTAAACAAGAACAAAAAAAATTATAGATATAACCATAAATACAATTATGCAGCAAAAAGAACACTTCATTTCATTAATATCAAATACTGAAGTATGCTTACAAACATAATGGAAATAAGACTAGCTCGGGCGATGGTAGCTTATCTTTGAGAAGAGATGTGGTAGCTACATGCCTTTGAACTATGATACAATGAGGCTCAAAGACCTATTTATTATTTAGAAACAATGGAAAACCATAAACATCCAAAAACCTAACCCTAGGAGATGAAGCGCCAAATTGTGGGCCTCATTTGGATAAATTGGTACATCAACTTCTCGAGGTCGTAAGTTTGGCATACGATCTCTGTTTGACGCGTACAATACCTCGTTAGAAAGATCTATCCAAGGAATAAAACTATCAAGTGGCCAACATCAGTCCAAGAGACTTGTTGGTCCCCGTTTTCCCAAAAAAATGTCATTTAGGGCCTCAAAACGACTTCAGAAGTTCGGGACTTGAAAATTTCCAAAAATAGTAAATTGTGCTACAAATAAGGAAACTGAAAAACTAAAAGAAACAATGCTGGGGGTCAAAGTTGAATAGGAGGGTGGCCACTAATATCCACCTGGATCAATTTTGGACCAGTGTTATTCTATATTTAATTTTCTAATTTTGAATTTAACTGTATATAAAGAAATTTAAGGCTTTAGGTGAGTATTTATCTCATTAATACAATTAACAATAATTTGCCTACTCATAATTTTTTATTGAAATATATACACATGCATAATTTTTATTTTTTGACATTTTAAAACTTTTTAGCTATTACTTAATATATTCTACATTTTTATCCCATTAAATATTATTTATAATATTGCACTTCAACAATTAATTATAGAAAGTTACTTAATATATTCTACATTTTTATTCTATTAAATATTATTTATAATATTGCTCTTCAACAATTAATTATAGGAAGATGAATGCTCATTCAACATAAGAAAGAATAAAAAGAGAGGGGTGTTAAAGTGTGGGATGCTTTTCAATCTTGAGGAAAATCAAGAATAAGTTTGGAATGGGGATTAGGCGAAGCAACCAAAAAATAAGTAAAATGATTAGTTGTATGTCAGGGGTTAAGAATTCTTAATTCAAGGTGATGAAGAAAGTTAATTGTCATTCAATACTTAACAATAATTAACAAACTCATTCATTATTCATCCTCCTCAGAAGGCTATCTAGAAAGGTTCTCTCAGTGAATTTGAGAAGAGGATAATTGCTTCAGACAATAGATTTTTTGCACGTTTTAATGAAAAGGAATCACTAATAAGATCATTTTTCTAATGAAGTCTCACACATTGATATCATATTCTTGAAGGTAAAAGAGGGTGTGTTCTTCTCCCCTATCCCATATCTAATTTTTTTAATGTTTAAGCTAAAGTTTTTCAGGTTCCTTTTCAATAAAAACCAATAGCACATGAAATTAAAGAGGAGTTGAGGGAGTACAAGAGACATTAAATCCCTTGTACCATCACACACTTTGATTATTATGGCAAAGCAATAGTTTCAATTCTATTTTATTGCAAACCCAGTTGAAGTTGGGATTATGGGTCTATTATGGATTTGAGTGTTTTTAATCCACAATTTGAAGGACACCCTCAAGTCATTTCCATGGTTGAGGTGATAATCCTAGATGCACCCTCTAATGTATGCTCAATTATATTTTGGAAGAGTGTGAGTGCTTGGTTAATTGGGAATGTGACTATGTTTTGAAATTTCATATTTTCCTATTCTCCAATCTTCATGGGCTTTCATTTGGATGTGGTAATGTTAAAATTTTCCTTCATTCCATTTTTAGTGAAATTTTGGAAAGGTTTTAAAGTTTGGCTCATGGGAATTTTGAGTATTACTATCAATTTTTTCTCTAACTAGTCTCTTTGTTTATTTGGTATTTTGGTTTGGCATTAGATAATTGGTAATGGAAAACATACAAGACGACTAGGATCAAGGGGTTTGGAATATGTTTTTCTATAGTCTATATGGCATGGCAAGCCACGATAATCCAGGGTGACGCTCCTTTGTAAATTTATTGATATTTGGTGTGTTATTCAAAGATAGGAGACACTTATTATAGACTACAGGACCTTGTTTTCACTGCAACATGGAAAATTCAAGTACATGATGAGAATCATAGTAATGGAATGGTGGTTGTTATAGAAATTTTGCTTCACATAAGAGATAGATTGGAAATCTATATGTAAAATGTTGTGTTATTTAATATCAAATCATCAATTAGACTATGAGCCCATAGATTACCTCTTCGAATTATAAAGTGTCTATTGGATTAGAGGAAGATGTGAATAATTATGAAGAATATGTTTTATAGATGGCCAAAGAAGTGGATGAAATGGACTTGGAACCTTAGACTTCTCAAGTTTAGAAGGAGGAAATAAACAACAAGAATATCCTTAATTAACTCTAGTTCGTATTATGTTTCATACAACTAATCTCTTTTTAGTCATATATCTTGGGATTTATACTAGCCAAAACTCTTGGGCATCCTACATAAATGATAGTTCCATCTTTTTTATATTTATTTTACAAGATTTTGGACAAATTTTGAACTATACAATGTTGGACATTCCTTCCTTTTGTATTATTACATTTACTAGTGAAGTTGTAGCATCTTTCTAATACAAAACTTAATCATACTTGTAAAGGAGAAAAAATATATATATTGGGACCCTACTAGTGCACATTAAGAAACATAGATAGTTCATAAATTGTCAATATTGTACTATTTGTATTGCCTTTCTTGGTCACTAATTTGACTTCTCAATGACTACATTTATTGTTGTGGGCTTGTTCCTAGTCCCATATCATGTTGGATTTGAAATTGTTGTAAACCTCTTGGTCCTAGCATAGTTTGACCTTGCAACTAAATAAAAATATTTGCTCCATTCATGTTTAGATTAGTCAATGAAAATGATGTTTCAAATGAAGAAAGCCTCTTACTATTAACAACATATGATAATGGAATTACTAATAATGACAGCTCATAATGGAATTGAATCATTTCCCATGGCCAATGCTCTTTGGAGGTTGGCTAATCTAAAATTACAAAGTTATATGAACTTATTTGTGTTTCCAACTTTAATGAAAGCTTAATTGATGCCAATTATTGAATTTCCTCTACCAAGAATAATAAAAACATTGGACAAATTAACAAGCATGTTTAGATAATTACCATACAAGAAACATGAGGTAACAAGACATGAATATCTAAATAGGGTTGCAGAACCCTCACTTTATCCCTCAAAAGGATAGAGTTTATATGGGACAAAATTGAGTGTGATTATAACATCCCCGATTTTTGGATTACTTTGTGGTGAGATTAGGAGGGATTTCTAGAGCTTATGTTAGCCATGTCATAGGAGTAAGATTACATTATTAGTGGGCCAATGGGGTTTTGAGGAGTTTTATGGGGGCCAACTAGGGTCACTTGCAATTTTTCATCATCAAGATCAATTCCACACATTTCAATATTGTTTTTGTTGCATTCTTGTGATTTTCATAAAACAGAGTTATTAATAGGAATATTTTAATTAATTAAGCTTAAGGTGTTGTTTTGGGTTGATTACTTGGAGACATATCTTAGTGTAATAGCTCATTGGAATTGGGATGAAAATATCTAAAAGACAAAATGATGAAAAGGGGCTTTGAGAGGCCAGTGTGATCATGGTGGAAATTTAAGAATTTTCTAGAGATAAAAGTGACTTTAATTACTAATAAAAAGTCACTTGAATTATTGAGAAAACAAGTATAAATCACAGGATCCTGAATTCGAAAAAAAAGTCACTTATTAAATAAAGGAGAAAAAGTGTTTTTATCTAAGGGGTAAATGAAAGGGGGGAAATGTCACTTAGAAAATAGGAGGAAAGTTCACTAAGTGGCAAATTAATAAAATAATAAAATAATATTTATAGAAGATTGGAGAAGATCTCGAAAAATCTTATAAAAGGGGAGAGTGTTATTCTCATTCATTATGGTTTATCATTATTTCTTAGTATTTGGTTTGGGAGGTTAGGGGAGTTTCTCTCAAGGGTTTTAGGTCAGACTCTCAAACTAGTTCTAGTGGACATCCATTGCCACCCTAGCTAGTATTCAGTCGATTTCATTCGTCCTCCACAACCACACTAGTTGGCTTATTGAGGAAGTAATTCAAACTTATCTATTGTGCTTATTTGTAAGTGATATATTGAGGATTGGGTTAATTTGCAAGGACCGTGTTGATATTCATTCGCTGAAGATTTTATTGTTGTTCATTTGTTGGATATCATATTATTATTTTTGGGGCCAAGTTTATATTCATCTACCAGAGATTATATTTTTGTTCATTTGTCGGATTTAATTTTATTATTGTTGGGGTCAAGTTGATATTCATCCGTCGGATATTGTATTGGTGTCCATTTTTCGAAGATCATATTATTATTGTTGGAGTCAAGTTGAAATTCATCTATTGAATATTATATCGTTGTTTATTTGTCGTATATCATATTATTATTGTTGGGGTCGAGTAGATATTGATCTGCTAGATATTATATTATTGTTCATTTGTCAAAGATCATATTATTATTGTTGGGGCTAAGTTGATGTTCATCTGTCAAAGATTATATTGTTGTTCATTTGTCAGAGATAATACTATTATTGTTGGGGTTGAATCATTGTTTATTTGTCGAAGAACAACTCTTGATTGTTGGGGTTGAATTGTTTGGGTATTTGGAGGCTGAATTACTACATTCCTTGGAGGTCAAATTTTCAGTGCAAATGGAGGGTTGAATTTGTCACTTATTAGTGGTTGAATTCTTGCTCACATATTTGTCAGAGATCATTTTAACTACTAGAGGATGAGATTATTCTCTAAGAGGACAAGGAAGATGAGATTGTTTTCTGAAGTTTCGAGTTATTTAGGAGGGCCAAGTCCTCATATCTGCTATGTCATGTTTCCCTGAGAGGCAAGTCCATTTTATGTGGGTTTGTATCATCTTTTCAAAGGGTCTAGTTGGTCTATCCAATTCTCGCGGTTGTATCATAGGTTTTCAAATTCTCATTTTCATGTAAACCCTGCAATTGAGTTCATAAAATTATTGGTTGTGCTCTTGGAAAAATTATACTATCCTCAGCCTGCAAAAGTGTTTGATGAAATTTTTATTCACTAAGTGTTTGAAAAAAGTCCTCAATGAATTTTTTTAAAAATTGTTGGGATAAAATAACAAATTTCACAAAAAGGTACATTACAGTGTTATCAGAGTTGGTTTTCCTTCCATCCTGGAAGGTTTATTTAGAGAAAATGTATTCAAACCAGCAAGCAAAATTTTCCACAAAATTCCTTCAAAAATTTGAAGAATATAATATAAATTTCAAAAAGATAATAGAGAAGGTTGGAGTATGGGTATCATCAGAGGCGGGGAAGAAAAAAATAGTTTGCAGTTTGGAAGATGATGAAGGTAAAAGAGAATAATTGTTGAACAAAATACCGGTGTTAATGTTATTAGTGCAATAGAAATAATGATTGAGGGTAAGGTCTATGATCAAACCTCCTAGGACGAATTGGGAGAATTCATACTCATTGAAGATGAAGCTATCCCATATTCACTCCATTAGGTTGGTACAAGGGTTTGGGATGAAGAAAAAATAGATAATGATGCAGAATGTGATGAGCCTCGGTATTGCAACAAGAATGTTGCAACTCCCAAGGCTACCAACTTTAATTATCAACCTAGGGTTCGTACAAACTTAAGAGGTATTGGCACTATATGTGCAGCATAGAATGTGTCCTTCATTTGTTTTCATGATGTAATGGAGTGCATGTAATGAAATCAAATCCTAAACTAATTGCAGAAAATGAAATGCTCGAAATGGAAACCTTAACCTATTGCAAGAAAGAAAATACAAGGAAAGAAACCTATTCTAATTGCATAAAGTAAAGATCATGAACTAAATGTCAACCATTACATTTCAAAGAGTTTAGATCCATTAACAGAGTTCATTGGATGTGGAAATCAAGAAAATCATCATTGTATTATCCAATTCATAAATTTGTCCATTAACCCAAATCGTTGAGATGTTTTGCATGGGTAAAGAGGCAAGTCCTAAGTGGTGTTTATCCCTCCTAAACCATTGATTTAGAGTGCAGGGTTCATGATTCAACCCTAATGGACAAAAAAAAAATCTTTTTGAGCAAATCTGGGCAATTATATACACATTGGAAGAGTACTACAAGAAACTACATGATGTTATAGATTTACTGCAGGAAGTTATAATTCATCGAATGAACAAGAAAATCAAATCCAAATTGGATGGGACAATTTTTGTTATTGGATAGGATGTATTAGATCTCGATTTCAATGGAATCAATCAAAAATACTTTTGTTTATCCACGCTAAGAAATAGAAAAAAATTACTAGTCTAAAATCTAGAAATTTGAGAACTAGTGAGCTAGTAAATCTATCAAATACCTAACATAATCAAGTGCAAATGAAATGGGGTAATTTTTTTTATTAAATAGAATGTTTTTTTATCTAATTCAAGTGGAATCAACTCGATTGAAGCTCTTTAGCATGTTCTAAAAAATAACATAAATTTATTGTTATTTGCCACAAGGGACTTCCAGAAATCTAGATTTGGGAATAAGAAAACTAATCCAGGTAGCTCAATGGTTACTATGACCTTCCAAAGTTGTTCCAAGGATGAAATGATGCTTGTGATCCTACACAAGAACTTAGTTCAACCATTTAACCCAATCATACAACAAGAAATCATCAATATTAAATGAAAAAATACGAAAAAAACCAGAACAAGAGTGATCAGGAGCTCAAAATTTGCCAAAAACTCAAAGCTTTCAGAATGGTGTGGAATCTAAAATACCGTGTAGAACTCATCATCCTAATTCCAGCGCAACTCATTTTGTAGAAAACCGATATCATATCCTCAAGGTATCACATTCTAATCGTTTTGCCAAATAAGCGAATTAAAAAAAAGGGACAACCCAGTTAGCAGTCGATATTGTTGACGTGGTGTTGACTGGGTAGGTGAGATGGAAATTTGACTTGGTCAATGCATTCTTTGGTGAATTGGTTGGCGCCAAGTGGCACCTTGTTCAGTGGTCCAAATCGCAAGTATATTGTGGTTCACGTGTTTTTGTGGTGTCCAACCATGGCCTAGCCAGAGGCCACCACATAGTAGCCCAAGGGCCCATCAAAATGGTTGTATTGACTTGGTAGAGGTAGCGGGGGTTGAATCACCGACCTCCCAACAAAAAACAAAGTTCATTACCATTGCACTGTGGCTATGTTTCTTAACCTTGTAAATTGGTGCTAATACTTAAGGTTCATGCCGCACGGTTTGGGGGGTCAGGCAGACTTAACCAACCCCCATGTGAACATTGCACCGACTGTCACGTTGACCGCCAACATTAACCACTAGGTCTAACCGCCCCATGTGAATGCCCACAATGTGACTGCTAGCATTAAACGCGAGGGCTAACCACTCCCATGTGAACACTTCATTGACATTAAATTTAACTACTGGCGGGTTTTAGTGGGCCGGTTACCACTCCTACAAATCTGCCCAAAAATTGGGGAATTTTTCGCTCTGATAACGGAATTTCAGGCAAAATTGTGGGTTTGTTACTGGATTTTGGGCAATTTGTGGAGCGAATAGTGGAGAAACTAGGAGAGGTCATAATTTCTTCAGTTTTCCGCCAAAATGGGTGAAAAAAGAGGCTAGGTAGCCATTTTTGGACATTCTGGACTCATTGGAGCAGGTTTAAAAATTAAAGGAGCACTTCTAGATAGGAGTTTTGTAGGTTTAAGTCTATGGGTGCCATGGTCACCTAGAGTGTTAAATCAATTTATGGAGGAATTTGAAGATGGAGATGACCTTGCAAGGGTTTTCCAGCCTCCATGTAATTTCCTGCAACATCTATTACATCAGTGTTGTAGCTTTTATTCCTCTTTTCTCTACGTGTTTTGGAGAAGATAATTGTTTATGTACTTCAAGTGGATTGTAGTACTGTTGATGCTCTTCAAAGTTGGAGTATGGGGTCGTGGTGCAAGATACCTTTGTTTTATGAAAGTTTACATGTTTGACTGTAGGTTAACATGTATTTGAAGTGTTAACTCTTGTAGAAGTTTATTTCTTTGAAGGTGAAACTAACCATTCCATTTCTCAACACTTTATGTACTCTTATTTTCTAAACATTGAGCATAATAAGAAGGGGTCATGCCATTAGAGTTGATCCAAGGAGACGTAGCCCAGTAAGGGTGAACTCCTTTAACAATGGCTAGTGTATTACTAATTGATGCATGCTTCCATTCAATGTTTTGAATTCATGTTTAAAGTTTTCATGAAATTAACATAACAAAACACACATAAATACTCATGTTTTTACTTGCTATTTTGGATTACAAACCTCAAGCACATTTTTGTATTCTGATGAGGATCTTAGCTTAGGAAAACTAATATTCCACATTCATATCAAGTTGGTATCAGAGCATTGGTTTTATTTGTGCAAGGAGGAATTCATTATTGTTTGCAGGTGAATGTGTTTTGAAGCTCAAGTGAGGAGAAGGTTTTGGATAGGAGAGCAATATTGTTACAATCTCTACCACTAGTTCTAACTGAAGTTGCAGTAGAAGCTTCAAACAAAGCATATCCCAAGGAGGAGAGACTACAAGAGTGACAGAGGATGTGAAGATTTTTAGAAAGGCTTTCTTAGACATGAAAGAAATGGTGGAAGACCTATATGAAGAGAGGAATAACAAATTGCAAGGTGAAAGCTCTAGACCTCCAAGAGGAGACTGTTCTCTAAAGGAAGAAGGTAGCAAGAATGGTGATAAACCACCATCTTCTCCACAATATTCGTGTTTTTCTACAACTCTTATGAAAGATGCTAATGTAGAAAGTTCCTCAGAGAAGGAAGATGGACAAGTTTGTAACTTTTTTCCACATGATGTGGAGGATGAGGTTCTATCAGCACCCAAATTCAAGGAGGTGAAAGAAGAAAGCCAAGGAGACCAAGAGGACCTTTATAGAATCAAAATAGAGTTTGAAAACATCTTTGTATCTCAATTAAAAGATGAGGCAAATGGTAATAATTTACATGCTTCTTCTTTACATGAAAGTGTTGATGTAAATTCATTTGCAGCCTTTGAAAAACATAGTAAAGACATTGGTTCCAAGCTCTTGACCAAGATGGGTTACAAGGGAGGAGGCCTTGGAGTGAACCATCAAGGCATTAAAAATCCAATTGAGGCAAAGGAGAAGAATAAATATGAAGGCTTAGGCTATGTTGCAAAGGAAGAATGGTCTTCTAGCGACAACTCATGGGTATCATGTTCTTTTTTCCATAAAAGAGGACATGAGGAGGCAAGATGTTGGGATTTGCATCTAGAATTGGTACCCGCTTGGTTCTTCAAGTATAAGGAGGACTTGAAGTGAAAAACATCTCAAAATAGAGATGAACAAGTTGAAGAATAAACGAAGCCAAGTTCTTCTTTCCATGCAAGTTACTCACGTAAGAAGCGTAAGCCAAAGGACAACAAAAAGAGGTATAATCATCTTGTTAATTAAAATTCTTTTAATAATCGAAAACAACATGCTGATTTGAATAACATGTTGAGGAATGTGTTTCCATGCATCCTTTGACTTTCATATAACCATTGTGTAGATAAGTTCTATAAAAGGAAAGAAATCATCAAGAAGATGTTTATTTCTAATGAAATTGAGACCGAAAAGAGAAAACCTCATCCAAGGTTAAAGATATGTGAGCCAAGAGAAACTCAAAAGAACTTTTTAACTCATTGCAATATCAGTGGGCATTGGGTCGAGAAGTGTTTGAAATTGTTTCCACAACTTCATCCTGGAAAGGGAAAGAAAATTATGTAAGCACCAGAAGAGGAAGCGACAAAAGAAAAAGTGGCGCAAGATGCGACTATCCCTGAAGAAACTCCAGAAGGAGAAAAAGTTCAAATAGAGGGTTCATGTACCTGTTTGGGTAAGAAATGGGTGAACTATTTGTCCAACTGAAGTTTGTAAATCATTGTTTTGCACTAGCTTCATATCCCCATAGTTGGGAAATTTGTAAAAGTGATGTTCATAAACAAATCACTTATATGCAACAATGTTTTCTTTGGGCATTTATTATGCTAGTTTGGCTTGTTGATAGTCAATTTGAATGGAAAATTTGGGAGTCAAGTTTATTCCATCTTGTAAAATGAATTTCTATTTGTATTTTAAGAAAGCATTTTAAAATTCTTGTATGAGTAGTTGCAGCACATTCAATATATTACAAATGTGTTAAGCACTCAAGTTATACAAGTATTCACTATGTGAAACTTGTTTTGGTTCATTTTTCAAAGTCTTTTTGGGATATTATCCTTGATAAGGATTTTGCAAAAGAGCAGCATAGGAATTATTCTTGGGAAGGATGTTGCTATGGATGGCCATAGCGACATGCATAAGCTAAGAAGAACACTGAACTTGAATTCTTTGGTCGGGTTATATTTCAAGTTCAGCTTGAGAAAGAGCCAAGAGAAGTACAATTCAAGGCACTACAATCATCGATTCAATTTAGTTTGGAAAAGTCAAGGAACTGTACCTTAAAATGTTGAACAGTTGAAAGTGAAATTTTATGGACCAAATATTTCAGTGGGAAGAGTGATTGAAAGCTCAAAATTTGCCAAAAATTCAAAGTTGTCAGAATGGTGTGGAACTTGAATGATTGCATAGATCTGATTGTCCTGATTCTGGCACAACTTGTTTCGCGGAAAACCGATATCATATGCTCAAGATATCGCGTTCTGACCGTTTTGCCAAATAGGTGAATTAAAAAAAAAGGGGCAACCCAGTTAGCAGTCCGTACTATTGATGTGGCATTGAATGGGCAGGTGAGATGGCAGTTTTACTTCGTCAATGCATTCTTTGGCAAATCGGGTGGCACCAAGTGGCACCTCGTTAAGTGTTCCAAATGGTAAGTATATTGTGTTTCACGTGTTTTTGTGGTGGCCAACCACGGGCTAACATGTGGCCTAGTCAGAGGCTGCCACATGGTAGCCCGAGAGGCCACCAAAATGGTTGTATCGACTGGATGGAGGCAATGGGGGTCAAACCACCGACCTCTCAACACACAACAGAGTTCATTACCATTACACCGCGGCTATGTTTCTTAACCTTGGTTCTAATACTTAAGGTTCAGGCCGTGCGGTTTGGGGGTTGGGTGGACTTAACGCCCCCCCCATGTGAACATTGCACTGACAGTCATGTTGACCACCAACGCTAATTGCCACCGCTTAATGCCAGGGCTAACCGCCCCATGTGAACGCCCACAATGTGACCGCTATCATTAATCGCCAACACTGACTGTCATCACTTAACTACTAGGGCTAACCACCCCCATGTGAGGACTTCATTGACATTAAATTTAGTGGGCCAATTACCAGTCGTACAAATCCACTAAAAAATTGGGGAATTTTTCACTCCGATAGCGGAATTTCTGGCAAAATTGTGGTTTTGTTACCGGATTTTGGGAAATTTGTGGAGCAAATAGTGGAGAAATTAGGAGAGGTCATAACTTCTCCAGTTTTCGACCAAATTTGGTGAAAAAAGAGGCTGGGTATCCATTTTTGGACATTCTAGACTTATTCGGAGCAGGTTTTATAATCAAAGGAGCACTTCTAGATAGGCCTTTTACAGGTTGAAGTCTATGGGTGCCATGGTCAACTAGAGTGTTGAATCAGTTTATGGAGGAGTTTGAAGATGGATATGGCCTTGCAAGGGTTTTCCAACCTCCATGTTCTTTCTGCAAAAGATACTACATTAGTGTTGTAGATTTTATTCCTAAGAGACTTGTTTATGTACTTCAAGTGGATTGTAGTACTGTTGATGCTCTTTGAAGTTGGAGTATGGGGTCTTGGTGCAAGATGCCTTTGTTTGCTGAAAGTTTACATGTTTGACTATAGGTTAACATGTATTTGGAGTGATAACTCTTGCAAAAGTTTGTTTCTTTGAAGGATAAACTAACCATTCCATTTCTCAACACTTTATGTACTCTTATTTTCTAAACATTGAACATAATGAGAAGGGGTCATGCCATTAGAGTTGATCCAAGGAGATGTAGCCCAGGAGGGGTGAAGTCCTTTAACAATGGCAGGTGTATTACTGATTGATGCATGCGTTCATTCAATGTTTTGAATTCATGTATGTTTAAAGTTTTTCATGAAATTAACATAAGAAAACACACATAAAAATTCATGTTTTTACTTGCTATTTTGGAGTACAAACCTCAAGCACATTTTGTATTCTGATGAAGATGCTAGCATAGAAAAACTAATATTCTACACTTAGATCAAAGAGATGCATGTGAATAAGAAGTGAAAGAAAGAAGATTAAATGATACAAAGGGGCTCTGAGGCTACTGGAATGGTCAAGTCCAAGGAAACTCAGAGTCCTATGAAGGAGACCAAGATTTAGAAATTGAACATGACACCAATCTTCATTATTTCCATCAATACAATTACATCCTTGCAAGAAATGACAGTGGAGCTGTAAAAATACGAGTTCTCTCCATAAGAAGACTAATAAAAATCAACCCCTAAAGGCAAATTCGAGTTGGTACTTATACAAAATGATTAGGAAGAATTCCCCATGAAAGGAAGAAACTTTCTGCACCAAAATCCCTCAAATAGTGGATCTGGGTCCCAATACTATGAAATTTGCATTAAATGACAGGGAACACATTCCTAGATTTTCTCAATCATTGGAGCTCCAGAATCCGTGCAATCATTTCATAATATCTTCTTGATTTATTATTTAATATTGATCCTCGTGTAGTAGGGAGCAAGTCCCTAAATTATCTCCTCCAAATCTTCATAATCTGCCCAATATTCTCACAATATTCCACGAAAATAAATAATATTAGGCACAAATACGAAATCATGCATAAACCTTCCTAATGAACATATTAAAGTTAAAAATACAATATCTAATGCAAAAAAGGCGGTTTAATTTGCTAAAGGATGGTTAGATGGGCCTTAATTTATGTCTAATTTGGAGGCCCATCATACCCCCCTGCTAAAAGTGTTGCTTATCCTTTGAGAAACTTAGTGACCTCATTGTGCCTCATTCATGGCCCTGGTGGCCTCCCTGATTTGTACATATATGCCTTTTTCCCCTTATGCAAGATGGGTTCTTTAACATTTTTCGGTTTGGCAAGGTCTTCCACATCCTTTTCCAATCTCCTGCTACCTTTTTCCATGATTTGGACACCTCTCGAACCCTCAAAATGCCCTTAGATGAGATCCTGTAGTAAACCAGGACATCCTATAGTAATTTCTGTAGTGACTACATGAAAAATTGTAGCAACCTATTTAAACTTGTTTTGAGCAAAAATGATAGTCTAATCCTAGGTTAGGCCCTCAACATGACTTCCATGCCCCTCAATGTCATTTTGGACTTGCTTTTCCATGCTTTTCTCCCCTTTCTGTAACATCTTTTAGGCCTTGGACAAAAGCTAGAAAGAGATTAGAGACCCCTTAGAAAGCCTCTTTTCATCACTGCAGTTTGAGTTCTATTTTGATGGTGAATTCCTTCTTGCCTTTTGTTGCCTTCTTCTTCTCTTTTGTGGCCTAGATGATTGCTTAATGGGATTTGGAGTTCTCTATTTTGATTAGGTCTCTCTTAGGAACTGCCATTTTGGTTTTTAGTATAATTTTTTCCTTTCTTCCTTCTTGTAGCAACATTCTTCCTTCCTGTAGCAGTCATTCCTTCTCTTTCAAGGTCTTCTAACTGCATGGGAGTGATGAGAAATGATGTAGAGGGTTTGGAGGACTTTGGTGACTTGGGCTTTGCACAAATTTCCTCTTTTAAATGTTGTCCCCACTCCTCAAAATCATCACCCTTCTTAATTTGGCTTTTCCACATTGCATGAGTGAGGGAGTTAGTTGCAATTAACTAGTTGAGGGTGGCTAAGGTTACTGATTCATCCTTATCTTTATAAAACCTCACCTCTCATGCATTAACAACACATTTCTAATTATAATATGCTTAAGAGAAGATGTCAAGAATATTGCATACCTTTACCTACCTGATGGTTTTTGGAGAGGCATTCATGTTACTTTTGAGTCTATGATCGATCCATGCTTCGCTAGAGGTGCTAATTTTCTTTTCTTGCTTCTGCACAAGTCTTCATAGCTTGTTGATTCTTTGACTGATAAGGTTTGTGTGTGAAATTTTCTTTCAAGTGCTCAATCGTTTTCTGGTGGAGTGGATGGACCGCTTCCTAAGGAGGGTGTGCCCCCTTTCAATCTTTAGAAATGGATTCATGTTGCTCAAGGTGGCTAGATATTCTATTGTGTGAGTGAAAAAAGAATTGATGTTAAGTTCTATTATAATTGTGTAGGCTACTTACATGAGGAATCCTCTTCCTGTAGCAGTAATTTAATTCCTCTTCAAGACCTCATTGATGCATGTGGGATTGATGGAAATTCATAGGAGGTATAAGGACAAGGTTAAAATCATCAAGAGGTGGTGTAGGTGGTGGAAAAGTTGATGACAAAGTTTTTATTTTTATTTTTTCATGTAAGGCAGAGTGGAATTTGAAGATGGATTTTGGTTAGATGGAGTGGATGAGTGATGAAAGTGGTGTTGTGGGACATATATCAACCTTCCCTAAATAATACATGACCTTTTGATCCCTTTCTCCAATCAGATTTCCTCTTGTAGCTTCTTCTCGACCATCCTGTAGTACTATATGATATTCCTGTAGTAATTCAGGACAACCTCCTATAGCAGACTTGTTTTGTCCATATCTCCCAACGGTAGAATTTATTGACCTAAAAAAATTTGAGCATGTTTCCATCATCCTTATGCACCTCCCCATAAAAAAATCTTGGCCAATGTATGCACGAATCTCGAGAAAAATAAAAAATGGTTGTAGGTGATGGAGGTCGATTTCTCAAAAACTGTGCATTGAAATTTGCTGAAATTTCTTGGACATGTTAACATCATACATATGCATCTACCCATGAAACAATTCTTTAAATGGATGTACAAATATCGAGAAAATTCAAAAATGGTTATATATGATGGAGGTAAATTTCTCGAAATGTGTGCACTAGAATTTGTTGAAATTGCTTGGGTGTGTTACTATCATCCATATACATCTACCCCTAAAACATCTTGGCAAACAGATGCATGGTTTTCAATATATGACAAAAATAAATTTTTTCTCTATATATTTTTGTTTCCTATAGTAACTACAGGATCTTCCTATAGCATTTTAGGATAGCAAGGAAAATGAGTGGTAAAAGCTTGGAAATGATGAGTGGATGGTGGAATAGATGAGGGTGATGGATTGAAATGGTCTTGGTCCTTCTGGAGCATCTGAGAAAAGGAGGAGAAAGCCCAAGTTTGACTTCCTTTGACTAGGATTTTGATCAACTTTTCTTTTGGTGGCTAACTTGTTTTTGTTGCTTGCAGAGATTGGAGAATACTTGCATTCATGAGAGAGAGATACATGGAGAAAATATTTTTATTTTTTCTTCTTCTTTTATTCTATGCCTAGTAGCCACCTCAATGCGTTTTTCAACTAGTAGGTCTGCCTAGGCGCCTCAAAGGAGGTTTTCACCTAGGATATTTTTTTCAATGAGCCAATCTCGGGCACTTCAAAGAAGGTTTTCACTTGAGAGTTTATTTTTTAATTTTATTATTATTTATTTATTTTATTTTTTTATATTTTATTTTTATATTTTATTTATTTTTATATTTTATTTTATTTTTATTTTTCATTTTTTTAATTTCTTTTTCTATCCTACTCTACTTGAAAAAACAAAATCATTTTCAAGTGTAGGAACACTTCAAGGAGTCACTTGCATAATTGGATGACAAATAAAATCATGTGTAGGCTCAAAACATATTCTTTGACATGTACTTGAATGTAAGAGACCAAATGCTTTGACTTTGATGATATCAAGCACAATTGAAGAAGAGAGTATTGTTGCAACTTAGTGATTGCCTAGAACCATATTTCAATATAGTTGTGATGCCCTTGGTCCACTTGCTGATTTGGATCATCTTGGATGTCTTCTTCTTCCATGAAATTCAGATCTTCTTCTTTTTGTTGATTATTCTCTTGAACACATAGAGGATTTGATGGTAAACATGAGAGCACTTTCCCAATATCTGATTCTGATGTCTGCTCTTCGTCAAGTGCAACCCATGATTCTTTGGTCTTCTCATTTGAATCTTCTTTTTCTGCATGTTGTCCTTCAATGATATCAAGAGAATCTATTTTTTGTGATACTCTTCTTGAGCTAAGATTAATATCATTTAGATCAAGAGGAGATTTTTTGTACCTCAGAATTGTAAGTGGGCTAAGCTACTTTAGTGTGTGGGTTCATAAATGATTGTACAGGTACTTGAGTGGAAGTGGATATTTGAGATGGATGTGGTTGGGGTTGTGGTTGTGGTGGAGGTGGATGGTAGGGATAACATGGAGTTGGGTATGGAGGATATTGAGGAAAATATTGAGGATATTGTGGATGGCTCCCATAAGTTCCTTGCCAACCTTGTTGCCAAGATTTGTTTTGGGGTTGAGATGGCCAAGGTTGCCAAGGAAAGGGTGCGTTCAAATTACTTTGAGATGGATGTGTATAAGCTTGAAATTGTGAATTAGGCTCTTGCATCATATCAAGTTGAAGAGGCTGCCATGGTCCTCTTGGAGCTACATAACATATCTACATTGGTAGTTGACTTGCTCTATTGTCGTCGTGATAAAATTCCTTCAAACTTGGTAATGAGGGCTAATGTTTAACATCATGTGATTCTGCATGGACAACACAAATATCAACATCTTCTTTTTTCTCATTTTGTATTCTTAACATTTTTACTTTTTCACTTATATTTCTAAGAATTTCTGTTTTAAAGTTATCAAGCAAATTTCCAAGTTTAGCCTGACTTATCGATATTGTTGTTGATTAACTTACCCTTGCCCTTCCTCTTGATATTTGTTTGCATGTTTCACAAATTTCTTCAAATGATAATTGATATACATCACCTCTACTCATGAGATCAAGGAGATCAATCCATTCACCCCTAATTGTTCTAAGTAAGAGGGTTTTTAGTGTGTCGGATCCTAAATGATGTAGTTTTGCTCTCTTAACATTATACATGAACCTCTCTATTAGATCCTCAAGGCTCTCATCTTCTTTTTTATTCATTCTAAAGATTTATTCTTTAAGATCATGATCTTTATATTTTCTATAAATATCTTTTGCATATCATTCCATGATCTTATTGAATTAGTCCCTAACTCATGAATCATTTAAGAGATCTATCCTTCAATGTTGCTGGAAAGAATCTCAATTTTTGAGTGTTTAATAAGTAACCATAATATCTACAAAAAATTTCAAATTCAAAGAGAAAGGTTTCCGGATCCTTTGACCTTAGACCATGAAAGTTTGGAAGAAAAATTGGAGGGATTTTCTTCATGTGCACACTAACATCAGTATCTTGAATAGGAAATCCAAGAGGATCTTCTTCATTGCCATCATCTCCATCCATTTCTTATACCTTCTCCGTCACCTCTTCTTCTTCTACCTGCAAAAAAGAATGGTGATGTGGCTCTTATTGCACCACGTGATCAAATGGGGGGGTTGGTGTTGGAGATTTTTTTTTTTTTGAATAAGAATGCTAATGAAATGAAATTTTTTGTTCATGAAATGAAGGATGCCTAATACAATTTTTTTGTTTTTGCAGAAAGTAAAAAATAAATGAATCACCTAGGGAAGAAAACAATGCATACTTTGACACCTCCCCAGCAAGGATGCCAAAAAAGTGATGAGCCTCGGTGTTGCAACAAGAATGTTGCAACTCCCAAGGCTACCAACTTTAACTATCAACACGGGGTTCGTACAAACTTAAGAGGTATCAACACTATATGTGCAACATATAATGCGTCCTTCCTTTCTTGTCATTATGTAATGGAGTGCATGTAATGAAATCAAATCCTAAACTAATTGCAGAAAATGAAATGCTCGAAATGGAAACCTTAACCTATTCCAAGAAAGAAAATAAAAGGAAAGAAACCTATTTTGAATGCATAAAGTAAATATCATGAACTAAATGTCAACAATTACATTTCAAATAGTTTAGATCCATTAATAGAGTTGATTGGATGTGGCAATCAAGAAAATCATCATTGTATTATCCAATTCATAAATTTGTCCATTAACCCAAATCGCTGAGATGTTTTGCATGGGTAAAAAGGAAAGTCCTAAGTGGTGTTTATCCCTCCTCAAACATTGATTTAGATCCTAGGGGTCATGATTCAACCCTAAGGGACCAAAACGAATCTTTTTGAGGAAATCTAGGCAAGTAAATACACACTAGAAGAGTACTACAAGAAACTACGACATGTTACAAATTTACTACAGGAAGTTATAATTCATTGAATGACCAAGCAAATCAAATCCAAATTGGATGGGACAATTATTTTTATTTACTAGGATGTATCATGTCTCCATTCCAAGTGGAATCACTCAAAAAGACCTCTGTTAACCCATGCTAAAAAATAACAGAAAATTACTAGTCTAAAATCTAGAAATTCGAGAACTAGTGAGCTAGTAAATCTATCAAATTCCTAACCTAATCAAATGAAAATTAAATGGGGTAAATTTTGTTATTAAATATAATTTTTGTATGATCTAATTCAAGTGGAATCAACTCGATTGAAGCTCGCTACATTTTTCTAAAAAATAGTAGACATTTACTGTTATTTGCCACAAGGGACTTCCAGATATCTAGATTTGGGAATAAGAAAACTAATCCAAGTAGCTCAATGATTACTCTGACCTTCTAAAGTTGTTCAAAGGATGAAATTATTCTTTTGATCCTTCAAAAGAACTTAATTCAACCATTTAACACAATCCTACAACAAGAAATCATCAATACTAACTGCAGAAATAGGAAAAAAACAAGAACAAGAGATGCATGTGAATAAGAAGTGAAAGGAAGAAGAGTAAATGATACAAAATTGATCTAAGGTTCCTGGGATGGCCAAGTACAAGGAAACTCATAGTCCTATGAAGGAGACCAAGATTTAGAAGCTAAACATGACACCAATCTTCATTATTTTCATCAATACAATTACATCCTTGTAAGAAATGACAATGGAGTTGCAAAAATACGAGTTCTCTCCACAAGAAGACTAATAAAAATCAACCCTTAGAGGAAAATTAGATTTGGTACTTATAAAAAATGATTATGAATCATTCCCCATGAAAGGAGGAAGCTTTCCCCACCAAAATCCCTCAAATAGTGGATTTGGTTCCCAATACTAGTAATCTACATTAAATGACTGCAAACACATTCCTATATTTTCTCAATCATTGGAGCTCCAGAATCTGTGTAATAATTTCAGAATTTCTTCTTGATTGATTATTTAATATTGATCTTCCTGTAGTAGGGAGAAAGTACCTAAATTATCTCCTCCTCAAAATCTTCATAATCTGCCCAATATGCTCACAATATTCCACAAAATAAATAATATTAGGCACAAATATGCAATTATCCATAAACCTTCCTAATGAACATATTAAAGTTAAAAATACATTATCTAATGCAAAAAGAGAAGTTTAATGTGCTAAAGGATGGTCATATGTGCCTTAATTTATGTCTAATTTGGAGTCCCATCAGAATGTTTGTCATCATTTAACGAGATTGTTGAGGAAAATCATGAGGCTACATCAATTAATGATGATTCCAAGTAGGTGTGCAAAGATGATAACACACAAGAAGTCATTGATGTGAAATCAATCCCATAAGATGATTTACTTTGTGAAGAAGATGTTGTTCATACACTTACTTGTTCCCATAATTTGGAAAACCAATTGAAGGTAAGCATCGACTAGATTATGGCAACCACAATGCATTATAATGAGACATGGGCAATAGTGGAAAATCACTATTGGAGAAATGAAATGATACATGACAATTTGGGAGGAGAGCCTTCACTCGCAGATTTTCATACACTCAAAGAGGCATTGGTAAAGATGGAATACAACTACCTTCACCTTCTTTTAGATAGAGATCACCTACTCATGCTTGTTGAGATATACCATGATGCACTAGAAGGCAAAGAGGAGGAAGTTGACAGGCTTACTAATGAAATTGAGACTACCTAAGAGTCCGTGAAAAGAACTGAGATGGCCCTTCAAGAATCAGAGTTGTGGGTTGAGCAACGTTATATGGGGTTGAGTTGTGGACATTCTTCATCCCCCATGGCAGACAAGTTAACTATGGAAACCATCAAATAAGAGGATGTTATGGGCACTCATGATTTGATAGAAGAACCTCCAGTGATATTTAAGCACAAGGAGCACCCAGATGAACAAGCACTTGCAAAGAGGTATGTCCTAGAGGTTTTTTATTATTCATCCATTTTATGTGGAGATAAGTATATTTTAGACGAAGGTATATCCATCTGGGATCCAAGTTCAATTAACATGAGTGAAGTGGATAGTGGAAGCTCGGGTTGGCATTGGGATTTGGGTGGGGTTTTCCATCTTATACCGGAGGTGCAATATGAATATGGTGGAATGGTTAACCTAGTGATCGAGCACACACATTCCTTCATTGAGTTCTTGTCAACACTAGTGGCCAGTTGGTTTGACAGGCGAATGAGCATACTCTGGGATATGTCCTGGCACATTTTCTGTGTATGGGATTGCAAGATTATCAACGTGCTCTAGCAGGAGTCATTTTAATGGGACAACATTAGTATGCCACCAAGAGGGGGATTGTATGGAGATGATTATCTTCCATTAATATATTGGGCACAAAATCCACCAAAGATTGACACAATAGTGACATCCCCATTAGCATGTGAGGAGTCACGCCACTCAATTTTACGTAGGACTAGTGAGGGGATAGATGAGCATATGGGAGCATCATGTCTTTGATCAAGATATTTGCATATTAGAGACAGAGAGAGGGGAATTCATAGGATTACCCTAGGGGATTCACACACCTATCAGTCTCCAATACTATTTATTGTCCCAAAGGATTTGGTTGTCACCCATTGATGCTTTCACCATGAGCAACAGGACATGAGAGGTTCACCTAAGACAGTTGGATGAGACACAAATCGTAATGGACAGGATAGAGGATTTCTAGTTGAGGCGTATGGTCAATGCACAATTTGGAAGGGGAAAGTTTAGGGATGGGATGGTCTACTGTAGATGTAGCATATGCTCTGTCCCCGAGCACACACTTTGGAATATGATCATGAGGGATGTGTGTGACATACCTTTGACAAAACATTCCAAGGCATTGCACGAGCATGAGGAAAAATGGATGGTAGACCTATTTTACAAGAATGCGTGTAGGATCCAGGTAGTATTTGGGTGCATCATTAGGAGAAGGGATAGAAGAGTTCCTTGTGTGATCTGGAAGGACAAAGGTGGTTTAACATGCAATAGAATTATTATCAATGCATGGTCTCCAGTTGTTGATTGCATACAGGTATCAGAGGAGAGGCACGAATGGGTTCCAACAACTATAAGTAATATGCAACATTTAATAGAGATTGGGAGTTGTGAACTTCTGAAATGGCTGTGGGATGTTGGGACCCAATTGGTTCACTCCATTTCTCTATGAGCATGGATATGACAATGAGTGATCTAGTTCAATTTGTATATTTTCCCTACTGTTTCTCAGGGTCGAGTCTAGTTGTAGACCGATAGACTCTAACCTCGCTGAGATGCCTTGGAAGGATGTGCTTCATGGTTTTGGTTTTGGGCCATACAGATATTTTGGCATATCATTCCGGGTGAGGAGGATTCATTATGAGCACGATGGGAAGTTATTTGTGACTAGAGTAGTGTAACGACAACATGGCAATCTCTTTTTTAGATTAGCATGGGACCCTTCCATCATAGGGATTGGCAGTTCAAATACTATTAGGGATGAGATGGTTTTTACAAGGGGATATCACTCATATCTTCTATTGGACCTCAGTTTCACAAATAGTGCTTCACTTCTCAGTGATTTGTTGATATTTTGGAGTGCCACACTAGTATGGCAGTGTGATCAACAAGAGGAAGTCGTGGTTAGTTCATGTGGAGTAGGACCCTTCTGAGTAGGAGTTGGATTGTACTTTGAATATTTCACTCTTGAGGAACATAAGATTGGTTTTCGGATATAAAGGCCTCTCAAGGAGATGTCCGAGGTTTTCCATTTTCAAGATGCTTTACTTATTGGTAGTATGCAAAGGGCCTATGATGTCTATGCCTTTTTGGGGAGTGAGTGGAGAAAGGAATGCTTCATGATGATCAATATGGTTTGGAACCTCGGTATTATGATATTTATTTGTGTTGGGGTAGTAGAGTCATTTGGTATTGTGCAGTGGCACATTTGGGACCCTAGAAATATTTTGGATCAGCTTGTGGAGCAACAACATGTGATGACATTGCTTGAGGACAAGTAATTTGGGGAAGGGAGATTGTAGTGCCCCAATTTTGGGATTGCCTTGTGGTGAGATTAGGATGGATTTCCAGATCTTATGTCAGCCAAGTCATAGCAGAAGGATTACATTTTTGGCGGGCCTAGAGGGTTTTGAGTATTTTTATGGGGGTCGCCAAGGATCGCTTGCCATTTTTCATCATTGGGATCGTTTCCCCATAGTTCGATCTTGGTTCCACTGCATTCCAACGATTTCCATAAAATAGAGTTATTAACAAGCATGTGTTAATTAATTACGCTTAAGGTGTTGTTTCACATTGATTACTTGGATAATAGCTTGTTAGAATCGGGACAAAAATATCTACAAGACATAATGATGAAAAGGGGCTTTGGGAGGCATGTGTGATCATGGTGGAAGTTTAAGCATTTTGTAGAGCTAAAAGTGCGTTTAATTAGTAATAAAAATTCACTTATTAAATAAAAGGAGAAAAAGTGTTTTTATCTAAGGGGTAAATAAAAGGGGGAAAAAGTCACTTGGAAAATAGGAGGAAAATGCACTAAGTGGCTTATTAATAAAATAATAAAAGGATATTTCTAGAAGATTGGAGAAGATTCAACAAAATCTTATAAAAGGGGAGAGAAGGCCATTTCTCATTTATTTTGGTTTATAATTGTTTATTGGTATTTGGTTTGGGAGCTCAGGCGAGTTTCTCTCCAGGGTTTTAGGAAAGTCTCTCAAAATAGTTTTGGTGGAAATTCATTGCCACCCTAGTTAGTATTCAATCGATTTTGTTGGTCCTCCACAACCACCCTAGTTGGCTTATTGAGGAAGTCATTCAGAATTTCCTATTGTGCTTATTTGTAGGCAATCGATTGAGGATTGGGTTAATTTGTAGGGACTTAGTTGATATTAATCTGTTAAAGGTTATATTGTTGTTCATTTTTCAGATATCATATTATCATTGCTTGGGCTGAGTTGATATTCATCTGTCAGAGATTATATTGTTGTTCATTTGTCGAATACTATATTATTGTTCATTTGCCAAATATTATATTGTTGTTCATTTTCCAGAGATCATATTATTATTTTTGGGGTCAAGTTGATATTCATTTGTTGAATATTACATTGTTGTTCATTTGTCGGAGAACATATTATTATTATTAAGGATAAGTTGATATTCCTCTATCAGAGATTATATTGTTGTTCATATGTGAGAGATCATATTATTATTGTTGGGGCCGAGTTGATATTTATTTGTTGGAGATTATATTTTTGTTCATTTTTTGGAGATCATATTATTATTGTTGGGGCTGAATCATTATTTATTTGTTGGAGAACAACTCTTGATTGTTGGGGTATTTCGAGGCCAAGTTTCTAGTGCAAAGTGGGGGGGGGGGGGGGGTGGTGGTGGCGGGTGTGCGGCGGGGAATTTGTCACTTATTGGGTGTCGAATTCTTCCTCACATATTTTTTGGAGATTAATTTAATTTCTAGAGGCCGAGATTATTATTTTAGGGGTTGAGTACACCAGGAAGACGAGATTATTTTTTGAATTGGGGATTTACTAAGGATGGTTGAGTTCTCATATTTTCCAAGTCATGTTTCTCTGAGAGATGAGTCCATTTTCTATGGGTTTGTATCATCTTTTGAAAGGGCCAAGTTGGTTTATCCAATTGCGGGGTTGTATCAGAGGTTTTCAAATTCTCATTTGCATGTAAACCCTCCAATTGACTTAATAAAATTATTGGTTGTGCTCCTGAAAAATTTGTGCTATTTGTGTTTATTTCTTTATCCGCAAAAGTGTTTGACAAATGTCCAAAAGGAAAAAAAATTAAAATTGTTGGGATAAAATTTTTTTTTCAAAAAAAGGTACATTATAGTGAAATTGTTGTGTTTCCTCCTATTTATATGGGATGTTGTGATAGGAATTTTTTATATTTGTTCTCATAGGAAATTAGTAGGAAGCAAATTATTGAACTCCAATTAGGAAGTACTTAATAGAGATTGGCATCCCATTGGAAAGTTCCTAATAGAGATGATTAATCTATTAACTAAAAAGTAATGGTTAAAATTGTGTCCCTTGTCAACGGGCATTCTAGAGTTTGATATGATGAATATTATTAGAAATAATTAAGCGCAAATATAATCATATATTGAATGATATAATATTTATTTAAAAAATATAATGAAAATAATATCTCTTCACACACACTCCCCCCAATGGGGTGAGTATGTTAATTGAGGGTGGTTGTTGTGGGATGAGTCTGCCACCACGTTGACATGATGGACATTAAAGACTAGGGGGGCATGGCTCATCCCTGGAATGCACTTACACGCAATGGCACAGGTGATTATTTATGCAAGGGTTGGTGAGTGGGTGAGAAGTATGAGTTTGGAAAGGGGTGGCAGAAGTTAGGGCCTTTCCAGGGGTAAGGAAATTGGCCCCCTACTAACAGTGCGTAAGTTGGTTTTGAGGTTCATGGGGGTAAGCTCAGTTTTTTATTTACAAATTTAGTTGAGATTGAGGTTGCCAACAAAGTGGAGAATGTAGTTGGGGAAGGAGAACCTACAATTGTGTGCAGTCTGGTGGGATACAAAGGTTTACCTTGTCTAGGCCAAGTTGTGATTGTGGTTGGTCAATAAACAAAGTTGGTGGGTGTGTCTCTCATGGAAATTGCACTCCTCATCATTCTAATATTGGTTTCCCTGGTAATCCCTCTTTGGCTTGTTAGTTCTCTGGGTAGAGGGATTTTCTATTCTATCAGCTTATATTGTGTTGGTTAAGGGGGTCTGAACCAAGTTCATAGTTATTCGCGCCAACCAAAAAAACCCTAACTTCTGGCCCTTTCGGCAACAACTCGCATAACGCAGGCTGCAGTCTCACCCGAAGTAGTATTGGGGGATGCTAGAACCAGGTTTTTGCATCTAGAGATCGTGTGATGTGTGTTCAAAAGCCCTTGTAGCTCAGATCTGCCTTCGCATAGATTTGTATCTTCCTATGGTCCACTACTGCAACTCTATCCAAATGTCTTCCAGACCTTCGCGAAGGTCTACGATCATGATTCTCAGACCTAAAAGAATGAGACTCATAACTTTTGCTTAGTAAATAATAACCCTAGATATGCCTTCGTTGATATTTCTATCGATCACGAACTTAGTCACAAAACTTCCAAGTGTGTGATCAATCCAATGATCCATAGCCCACGTGATATTGCTTCCTGATGCTTCTAGATGTCACACTAGTTTTGGAGTCCACACTATAGGGCCATCAAGCCTCCATGTCCCTTTACTATCTGCAAATTTAGAAAACCATTCATGTAGTTCGTCAAGGAAGAAACATAAGAATTCTTCAGTCTTGTCTGTGTATAAATATCTCCGTAACCATTGTTCCTTAGATAATTTAGGGCTCCTATTCTCTTAAGCTGCGAACGCGTGCACATTTCAGTCAGTTCACTTCTTAATCTCTTTCTTTGTACGAAACCATTTATCACACATCTCTTAGATAGATCCCAGTCTCAGAAACAGAACCATTTGTTGGCTTAAGGGGCCTTGAACCAGGTTCAAAGTTATTCACGCCAACCAACAAAACCCTAATTTCTGGCCCTTTCGGAAACAACCCGCATAGCACAGGTCATAGTCTCAACTGAAGCAATATTGGGGGATGCTAGAACTAGGTTTATGCATCCAAAGATCATGTGATGTGCGTTATGAAGTCCTTGTAGGTCAAATATGACTTCGCGCAGATCTATATCTTCCTATGGTCCACTACGAAAACTCTATCCAAATGGCTTCTAGACCTTCGTGAAGGTCTACGTCCAGGCTTTTAAGACCTAAAAGAAGTAGACTCATAACTTTCGCTTAGTAAATAATAACCCTAGATCTGCCTTTGCGCAAATCTACCGATTTGAAGAGTTATCATATCAGATTTAGTTACTACCTTCACGAAAACAATTCATTACTCATTTCATGCATAAATATCAAAGATTTTATAGATTCGTGCAAAGAATACTCTTTACTTCATAGAAAACAGATCATTAAGAAACAATGCATAAAATTTAACGTAATTAAGAACAAGGCACTGATGCAAGAGATTTGGTCCAAAACAATCTTTATTAGATTCAACATTCATTTTATAGACTCTTCTGCCTTGCGCACCCAGCTGCAGGGGCCCACACACTTAGTTGTAGACTTGCCACGGTCTCCACGCACTTAGCTAGAGCCTCCCCTTTCGCCTAAGTACAGGAAAACAGAGCTTTCCTGCCTTAGCACTTTCCCTTACACTTGTTCTTTTCCAAAATGTCTTCCTCTATACTCGTTATAGCTTTTCTAATATAATATCATGGCCCGCAGCTTATGGGCGAGTCTCAAAACCATCCTATCACTTACCCATACAAGGGGCTAAAGCCCCTTTGACTCCTGCTTAGCTGCGCACTCTGCTTCCACATTTCATGGAGACTTTACATTCTTTACAAAATTCTACTAAAAAATTGATTAAACTAACCCGAAATTGACACTAGGGACCCTATCCCAACATATTGGATATTTGGTTCGACAGGTTTTGGGGCTGGCAAGCTAGAGTATGAGTTTATTCTAATCCTTATATGTTGTTTTGGTATGTTGGTTTCAATTGGTATGTATTTTTGGAAAAATATATCCAGTCCCCTCTTGAAAGTGTTTGTCACAGAGAGATATCATGTATTTGTAATTCTTAGATTTCTCAGACTTGGTTTTTTGTTTTACTAGTGTTTTTTTGAAGAAAATTTAGTATTAGTTCTGTTGAGGTTCACAGCTTTGGTATCTTGTCTCAGAAAGGGGTGGATGGGGCTACTGTATTATTCCTACTCTCAGGGTATGTCTGTGGGTGTGTCTTGTTGCCCAAAGTTCTGTAGGTCATAGGGGTGATAAGGAATTGTTATCCTCGGAGCACGGTAAGGGTGGTTTGATCATATGTTGTAGTTGGTATCAAGTGATTGATGTTGGATATAATATTTATGTTAATCAGTCTATGTGTAGTAAGAGAGTAAGTGGTGATCACAATGCCTAAGGTCAACATAGGTCCTATTTGTTTACCTAGGACTCTATTGAAGCCTACTTTAATGTTGTTCCGCCTAAGACTTGGTGAGAAAATTGGAATGTGGAAACCAAGGTGGGTGTTGAAAGACAATATTATTATGTTTATGAGATTATGGGGAATGCATCCAACTAGATACCTAACCCTGGCCATACCAAGGGCCGAAGAAATCAATAACTCAATGCCATTGCTTTTCACTAGAAAATGAAGACCTTGTTGGGTATGGCTCTAAAGGATAAGCAAGTGGAAAGTTACAACATGTTTGCTTCGTTGGAGGACATAGAAAGAATGCTGAGAAATTGGTGCTTCTATATGGACAGGATTGATTCCAAAATCACCCATGAAGGGAATCTCCATGTGATTCTAAACACACATGATCCTCTTGGTTCGAGTGCAAAGGATCTAGCTCAAATATCTTGCTTAGACTCTTAATTAATAACAAGTTTGATAGTGTGATAGTATTTATGATGTCACCCTTTGTTTTGTTTTTCCTAGATACAACTAGAATATCTACTTTTTACTTTTTGGGTCTCTCTATAATATATAGATGGAGAATTCTACTAGCCTTTATGTTGCCAACAAGAATTCCTTAACTCCTTAGTTCAATAAGAATAAACTACACAATATGTAAAATTTATGTAAACTAGTTTTGAATAAATTTTGAGGCATTAAAGTTTTTTAATTTACAAAAATAAAAAAATACATATTTTCACACAAACACACACATTAGTTCAATTGTTGATTATCAATGTTGTAGTTATTTGGAAATGTTTGTATTAGGAGGCATACTAGAGATGTCATTTATGAATGTGGGAATAAATGTAAAAAATTGATGTTCACATGTTTTGTTTTTGTTTTCTATTGTGTTTGTGATTTGCGGGACTAGCTTGTGGTCTAATAAATAGTGACACCTAGGCATTAAAATCATCTATGAATCACACTTGGTTTTTCAGCCACACCAAACCTTAACATGGATGGATTTTAGGTTTCTTTTTTACCACAAAGTTTTAGACTTGGGTTAGCATATAAATGAGGCCCGTAAAAAATAATCATGTTATTGGGATTCACAACTTAGTTCATCTTTACCTTACCTATCAAAAAGAAAATTCATGGCAATCAATTTTTTTTCAATACTTCCCATCACTTCACACTCACACAAATTAATAAGTTATTAATTTATATTTATATTAGGAAGTGTCAATTGTAAGTTTACAAAAATGATAATTGATCAAATCTTTAAATAAGAAATCAATGTCATGTCCTGATGATGAGTCTTGCTCTAGACTCGAAACGTCGACAGAAAAAGATGAACACTGTGGATGATCCGAATTCAATCTCTCAAAAACCACTCCACAGAAACCTGCAATCCAAAAAAGAAATCAATGGTTATTTTCATGGGTCCAAAGCAATAAAATCATAAAAGAATTATCAAACACTTTCAATATACATATAATGTAGATTTATACAATCAAGTTTAAGTTCATTAAATTTTAAAATTTTATTAAAGAGATTAATTATGTTGCTTGTATATTTGGAATAGAGCTTAAAGAATTTTAATTTAGCTATCAATAATTATTAGTTGGATGGTAGGAATTCAACCTCCACTAAATATTCTAGAATATTCATAGTAGTATACATACATCAAAGGTTGATATTTGTCTCCAAAGTAGTTATGTTATTTTTTCCTTTTTAATTAAATTGATTAATTGGAAAAAAAAAAATGTTATACGAACAAGTGTTATATGAAGTCAATTATGATTCTTTGGGCATGTGGTATTGATAATCTATGGTATTGTAACATAGTGTTACACATCAGTTTGTCACTCTTATGTAAATGATACCAAATGTGAATCTTACACAGTTTGATGAACTATGATCATAAGTCCCCTTGAAAGATGGAAGAAGTACCTATCATCAAGTAAACGAATCTTAGGTTAAATACTTAAAAACCATATTTTTGGAGATCATTGTGGGTCCTCAGTTCATAACTTGCGATGGACGCACCTTGAATAATTAATGACCCGCGATGTCATCGCAGTTTTCCTTTGTTACAGTCACGATGATATTCTTATGTGAGTAAAAATAAAAAGTAAATGAAGCTTCCTTTTCTAGAAGCCTTGTGGTTGGTATCTAATCCAAATTGGTTGAGATTGAGCTCAAGCTCCCCATATCCTGGGCCTCCTTCCTCCTATAGTGGATCCATCCCACTCATTGTGGATCTCTCTCCTCCCTTCATGGATCTCTCAACTTCCACTCCTTCCTATAAGTACAATGCCTTCAAAGAGAGTTGGGTTTCCATTTTAGACCTTTGAACTTACCTACACATTGCTCAAATTTCCATTGGAGTTATTTTCATTTCAAAGGCTTGGGTTGAGGATCATTGCAAGGAGACTCCAACATCAAGGCACTTGGTTGTAAATCTCCTCCTATTTATCATTAATAAAAATAATTGTTTCTTCCCATGTGCATATGTTATAATGTTTATTGTAAGGATCCTTGATCTCTTACATGGTTTATGATTGAATATTTGATATATGTTATGCTTTGATCTCTTGTTTGGTTTTTTCTTTACAGGTCTCCTCTTGGAGCATCAAGGGAGAAAGGTTGGAAGCTACAAAGGATAATAGTGAGGGTCATCAATGAGCATTTCATGAAATGGTATGAGTCTTTGCATCCTCTTATATATGTGATTCAATCATAAATTAGGGAATGTTTTCATTTATTTGTCTATTTCTTACTAGGTTTGGTTGTCGAGCCTAGGGATATTTGTTATGTCTGTAGCACGAGACTTGTTCGCCTAAAAACATTGCGGCCATACTGGGGAGTGAGATTCTCTTAAGTTTCCTGTGCGTTTGAAAAAATTGAGTTGTGTTTTGAGTATTTTGGTCAACTTTCATTAATTCTGAAACCCTAAAACTATGAAATCTTTTAAGAATTTTTTATTTTTTCTAAGTTTTTGCACCCATCGTCTCGGGGGGTAGCTCAATTGGTTAATCCGAGAATTGTGAAATTGTTGAAACTCAAAATACCCAGGTTCAAATCCCCCTTGTTGTGACCCGCGCTACGGGGAGGAGGACATATCATAGCCCCCCGAGGTTTACTAGTAGTTACGTGTCAGGTGGGTTGTTGGGTTCCTTTGGGTTACAAAAAAAAATGCGCCCATTGTGGATATTTTATTAACAGATGTGATGGCATCGCTTTTTTATGCTTAACAACCATGACCATTGCGTTGGTGTCTACTTTTGACTTGCGATGTGGAGAAAAAATTAAAATTTATTTGTTTCTTTCTCTATTTAAGCTTCAATCGGAGGATCAATTTGGGTTCTAATTTAATTGTCATTATTTTGTAAATGTAATTGTTTTCTTTGATTTCATTTGGCTACTTCGTGTGGAATTTTCCATTGTTACATTTTTTTGATTTGGTTTCTTCATTGGCTTATTGAAGGAAAGAGTCATTGTTGTAGATGATTAGGTATTTTGCATCTTTCTTTCTTTGTCAACAATAATCATTTTCAGAGTCTTATGGTTTGTGTCTTGGAAATTTTTTTATTAGATTATATATAAAATATTGTTTTCACAAAAGAAGGAAAATTGTGCTTGGATTGATTTGCATTGATTGTTTCATTCTAAAAAATGTGTGTATTAGATAATTTGTTGGGTTTTCTCTTATAAATTGATTCTTGCATTACAAAAAGCTTGTTGTTTGTTGGAACGAATTGGTTGCATGTTGTAATTCTTTCTCTCTTATATATATAGATATATAAATATCTATATATATATATATATATATATATATATCTATATATATATATATATATATATATATATATATATATATATATATATATATATATATATATATATATATATATCTTTGCAAAAATTGTAGAAAGTTTTTGTTTATTTTGAAAAAGTGTTTTTTGAATAATTTAGTTTGTTGGTGAAATGAAATTTGTGGAAGATAAGATCTTTGCATTTATTTAAAAGTGAAAGAAATCTTCTCCTTCTCATAAATCAAATTTCATTGAATTAAAGAGGTTATAATTCCATATTTTTTGCATTAATTTGGAATTAAGTTATTATATCATTTGGTTATCATATACATTTGATTACCTTTAATGAAAAGTGAGACATTAAAATCAACCAAAGTATTTAAAATAAAAAATTGATCAACAATAATCACATTTAGTTTGGGTCTCATTCAGAAGGTGTGTTTTGACGTTTATAAACATAGGAATTATTCGTTTCTTGTCAATGTTACATTCTACAAGTGGTCGGTATTCCACGTACATCAAAGTATATAGGACCTTTCTTCCAATAGGAAGATGGTCCACGTATTATGAGTATATAGGAATTCTTCCCATTGTACAATTATGCATTAGACAAGACTAACATGGGTTATACTTCCACGTACCCTTAGGTATATAGGAAGCCTATTTATAGGTTGCAAACCATCCATAAGTAACCAAGTCGACCGACTTGTTGCATGTCATACACCGTACACAAAATTCAGGGAGATTGCTTGCATGTACCTTACGGTATATAGAAGTTCACAACAACTTGGTAAATCGTTTATACCTAGTGAACCTTTTTACTACTATTTCTTATTTGATTGATTAAAATTGTGTGATTTAACTATCATACATTGTTAAAATTTCCTAATCGAAATTCACTGTGGCAACAATTATGGAATTTACCAATTAGGGAACCCTTTTTAACAGGGATCCTAGTTCTTTTCCTTGCTTTGCAAAAGGTAGATTCTCCTTACATGGCTATGTTGTCTCTTCCTAGATTCATCATAGGTTTACCAGTATGGTTGTTTTCAACCTCATTGGTCCCAAATACCCAATTTATTTTGCCTAAACTGAGTAATTCACCTCAACAACACCAACCGTTTGTTGAACCTTTACCTTCTTCACCCATAATGTCTTCTTCCCTTTCTTCTTCTTCACCTAGTGAAAGTCATAATTCTAGTAAATAGGAGGTTAAGAAGAAGAAGAACCACAATAATAAAGGACCCAACCAACCAACCATTGTTGTGAGTGTTGATAATGTTGAGGAACCCTCCAACGCGCATTGCAAACTCAAATACAGTTGTAAGATTTTTAAGGGTGACAACCTTCTTAAGGATTGTCCTAGTATATCTAGAGTCTTAGAGGTGTAGTCAAAATATTCTCATCAACTTTTTATTGGACCTGTTATCACTTACTACAAAATTGTTCGAATGGTGCCAGATGGTGCCAAAAGAATGCAAAAGAGAAGATAATTTTGCATTCATCTTCCAAGCCATAGAAGGCCTCAAAGCCTACATCAAACCCTCTCCATTGGAAAGTGGTATGAGCAAGCTTTCCAATGATATGTGGAAGTCCGGAAATGGACCCTTGGATCAAAAGATATGATATGTCGAAGTTTCAAGGATTTGAAGCCTTAGGAGAGAAGGAACATCGAAGATCACAATATCGGAGGTCTAGAAAATTGGAGATCACAATATCAGTGATCGCACTTCAGAGCATCAAAGTATATCGGTGCATCACATATTGGAGGTCCATAAAATCGGAGATCACAATATCAGTGATCGCACATCTAACATATTGGTGCATCACATATCCGAGATCAAGAGACATCAGAGATCGGTGGTCACAACATTGGAGCTTGGAGGAGATCATCACATCGACACATCAGGGATATCGGCAATCGAAGGATCAGAAATTCTGAAAGTGTAAACCTTTTAAAAGTTGCAATATTCAAAAAGTTTCGATAGTGTTAAAAACTATCGGGAACGCCAATAAATGATTAACAAAAGATTTCATCGCAAAACCAAAGGTGGGCAGGTCCTTTTCTCTCTCCTCTAGCGGGACACATGATGACATATGATTGGTTCCGATAAAGCTACACGTGGCATTTGACGTCAACATGACGTGGTGGTACAGAAGGACACATGGTAGTCAGTTTTGGAGTTTTGAGGGGGCCTAAGGGGACAAATATGGGTGACACATGTCACCACTCATAAGCTGACACGTGGAATGATGATGTCATATCAGAGGTTGAGGATGTCAGCAGTTTATGACACTTGATACTTGAAAAAGTTTTGATAAGGGGGCTCCGATATTGGGCTGGCACATGGTCTAGAATAACTTAAGGAACTAGGGGCAGAGAGCTCTTAACAAAGGAAAAATAGGCCCTGTGCAGGAACAAAATTTCCTAGCGCCTTAAGGTTAAGCCTCTAGTCATCGCACCTAGTCCCATGGAGGAAAATAGAAAGGGGTTAAACAAAAGGGGCCAAGGACATCATAACTCTGTTTTCGTAATGTCTTTAAGAATAAATTTCCTGATGAGTAGAAGCTCTAATATAATACTATTGCAATAATAAAGGACATATTTGGCTTCGATAATGTAATAAAGAGAGTTAAATGTGTATGGGTCGATAGCTACAAGATTGAATGCGGTAACAGAGAATTTGGTCTCGAAAGTAATGGCAACGTTCAAAAATCATTGGGTCAATGTAGCAAGGACCACGATCTGCAGGAAAGAATGTTGGGTCTGCCTTGAGGTAATACAAGCCATCTTTGTGCTCCAACGCACATCTTCAGTGAGTAAATGGAGGTATGGGACTAAGGAAGCAGTGTGTAGGTCACCTAAGAATTAATTTCTCAGAATGGAGCTCCACGTAGTTAGGCAACGAAAAACTTCCAGGCCGATCTCTACTTCTGCACTGTGACAAGCAACCAACAGTTGATCACTTTAAGCTCCAGAGGGTGAGGAATTCAAGAAGTTAAGGCAAAAGCAATTGGTGAACTAACCAAGTAACAAAGTAGGAACATCATGGAAAAAGAGTGGCCTAATCAGAGGCGGTCACAGGAATGGGCATGGATATATTTTGCTATGGTCATCATTTAGTTTTCCCATATTTTGTTATTTTTTACTTCGTTTCATTTTAAAGGAAAAATCAAATCTGTTGTAATCATTTTGGGCAGCAGAGCCATCACACGCCAAGGCAGCTAGAGCATGGTTAAGATATTTTGTCACTGTTGTTGAAAAATCCCCTCTCCTTATAAATAGAGGGAAGAAAGTTCAATTTTTTTGGGAAAGGACTCTTGGAAAGGGCCTTTTCCTATTTTCATTAAGGAAATGTTATTAATATTGATTTATGCACATTTCTCAGAAGATTAATAAGCGATTTCTAGTGATTCCAACTTATTGGATTACAATATGTTCATTTCGCCTTGTGTTTTCATATATGTTAAATATTCTTCTCATATTTCAAGTCACGTAGCTACTAGACATATTTCTCATTATATGAAGATTCATTTAGATCAAGTTATTGATGGAAAATTCTTGTATTGATGTGGAAATAAAAATAAAAATAAAAATAAAAAAAAATTAAAAATCGCTCCATGTATCTTAGCATTCCATAAGAATTTCATTACTCACGTTTCTGTCTAAATCTAGATACACCGAATTCTTAGCATTTAAGCTCTATATGATGGATTTCACCTCTATTGTCTTCTACCATTACATCTGTCTTAACAAATGATCTGCTACTTCGTGTGGAATTGTCCATTGTTACATTTTTTTGATTTGGTTTCTTCATTGGCTTATTGGAGGAAAGAGTCATTGTTGTAGATGATTAGGTCTTTTCCATCTTTCTTTCTTTGTCAACAATAATCATTTTTAGAGTCTTATGGTTTGTGCCTTGGAATTTTTTTTATTAGATTATATATAAAATCTTGTTTTCACAAAAGAAGGGAAATTATGCTTGGATTGATTTGAATTGTGTTTCATTCCCAAAAATGTGTGTTATGGAGAATTTGTTGGGTTTTCTCTTATATATTGATTCTTGCATTACAAAAAGCTTGTTGCTTTTTGGAATGAATTGGTTGCATGTTGTAATTCTTTCTCTCTTTTATATATGTATCTTTGCAAAAATTGTAGAAAGTATACAATTATTTTGAAAAAGTGTTTTTTGAATCATTTAGTTTGTTGGTGAAATGAAATTTGTGGAAGATAAGATCTTTGCATTTTTTGAAAAGTGAAAGAAATCTTCTCCCTCTCATAAATATGATTTCATCGAATTGAAGAGGTTGTAATTCCATATTTTTTGCATTAATTTGGAATTAAGTTATTATCTCATTTGGTTATCATATACATCTGATTACCTTTAATGAAAAGTGAGACATTACAATCAACCAAAGTATTTAAAATAAAAAATTGATCAACATTAATCATATTTAGTATGGGCCTCATTCAGAAGGTGTGCTTTGACGTCTATAAACATAGGAATTATTCATTTCTTGTCAACATTACATTCTATGAGTGGTCGGTATTCCATGTACACCAAAGTATATAGGACCTTTCTTCCAATAGGAAGGTGCTCCACGTATTATTAGTATATAGGAATTATTCCCATCATACAGTTACGCATTAGACAACACTAACATGGGTTATACTTCCACGTACCCTCGGGTATATAGGAAGCCTCTTTCTAGGTTGCAAACCATCCATAAGTAACTGAGTCAACCGCCTTGTTGCATGTGATACACCGTACACAACATTGAGGGATATTTCCTGCATGTACCTTATGGTATATAACAGTTCACAACAACTTGGTAAACCGTTTATACCTAGTGAGCCTTTTTACTGCTATTTCTTATTTGATTGATTAAAACTGTGCGATTTGACTATCATACATTGTTAAAATTTCCTAATCGAAATTCATTATGGCAACAGTTACAAAAATTACCAATTAGGGAACCCCTTTTAACAAGGATCCTAATCCTTTTCCTTGCTTTGCAAAATGTATGTCCTCCTTACATGGCTACGTTGTCTCTTCCTAGATTCATGATAGGTTTACCAGTATGGTTGTTTTCAACCTCATTGGTCCCAAATAGCCAATTTATTTCACCTAAACTAAGTAATTCACCTCAACAACACCAATAGTTTGTTGACCATTTACCATATTCACCCATAATGTCTTGTTCCCTTTCTTTTTCTTCGCCTGGTGAAAGTCATAATTCTAGTAACTAGGAGGTTAAGAAGAAGAAGAAGAAGGATAATACATGACCCAACCAACCAACAATCGTTGTGAGTGTTGATAATGTTGAGGAACCCTCCAATGTGCATTTCAAACCCAAATACCGTTGTAAGATTTGTAAGGGTGACAACCTTCTTAAGGATTGTCATAGTATACCTAAAGTCTTAGAAGTATAGTCAAAATATTCTCATCAACTTGTTGTTGATCTTGTTATCACTTTCTGCAAAATTGTTCAAATGGTGCCAAATGGTGTCAAAATAATGTGAAAGAGAAGATAATTTTGCATTCATATTCCTAGCCAAAGAAGGACTCAAAGCCTACATCAAACCCTGTCCATTAGAAAGTGGTGTGAACAAGATTTCCAATGATATGTGGAAGTCCAAAAATGGACTCTTGGATCAAAAAATATGGTCTGTCGAAGTTTAAAGGATTTGAAGCCTTAGGAGAGAAGGAACATCAGAGATCACAATATCGGCAATCGCACATCAAAGCATCAAAGCATATCAGTGTAATGCATATCAGAGGTCCACATACATTCGAGATTGGTGGTTGCAGCATCGGAGCTTCGAGGATATCTCTAAGCTGCCACGTGGAATGATGATTTCATATCGGAGGTTGAGGATGCCGACACTTTACAACCATTGATACTTGAAAATTTCCGATATGGGGGCTCCAATATTGGCCTGGTACATGATCTATAAGAACTTAAATAACCAGGGGTAGAGAACTCTTAACAAAGGAAAAACGGCCCCTGGGCAGGAACAAAATGCCCTAGCACCTTAAGGCTAAGCCTCCGGTCACCGCACCTAGTCCCATGGAGGAAAATAGAAAGGGGTTAAATGAAAGGGGCCAAGGACATCGAAAATCTATTTTCGTTATGTCTTTAAGAATAAAAGTACCAATCAGTAAATGCTCTGATATAACACTATTGCAATAATTTAGGACACATTGGGCTCTGATAGTGTAATAAAGAGAGTTAAATGGATATGGGTTGCCAGCTACAAGATTGAATGCGGTAATAGAGAAGTTCGTCTCGGAAGTAATGGCAATGTTAAAAAATCGTTGGGTCAAGGTAGCAAGGACCACGATCTGCACAAAAGAATGCTGGGTTTGCCTTGAGGTAATACAAGCCATCTCTGTGCTCCGACAGACATATTCAATGAGTAAATGGAGGTATGGGACTAAGGAAGCAGTGTGCAGGTCACCTAAGAATTAATTTCTCAGAATGGAGCTCCACATAGTTAGGAAATGAAAGAGTGCTAGGTCAATCTCTACATCTGTGCTGTGAGAAGCAACCAATAGTTGATCGCTTTCAGCTCCAGAGAGTGAGGAATTCAAGAAGTTAAGGCGAAAGCGACTGGTGAAGCAACCGTGTAACAGAGGAGGAACATCATGGAAAATGTGTGGCTTGATCAGAGGTGGTCACAGGAATGGGCATGGATATATTTTTCTATGGTCATCATTTAGTTTTCCCATATTTTTCTATTTTGCACTTTGTTTCATTTTAAAGGAGAAATCAAATCCATTGTAATCATTTTGGGCAGCAGAGCCATCGCATGCCGAGATAGCTAGAGCTCGGCTGAGATATTTTGTAACTGTTTTTCAAATCTCCCTTCTCCTTATAAATAGAGGGAAGAAACACTTAAAGAAGGTTCAAAATTTTTGGGAAAGAACTCTTGGAAAGGGCCTTTTCTTATTTTGATGAAGGCAATGTTATGAATCTTGATGTATGCAAATTTCTCAGAAGATTAATATGATATTTTTGGTGATTCCAACTTATTGGATTGCAATATGTTCATCTCCCCTTGTGTTTTCATATATGTTAAATATTCTTCTCAGATTTCATGTCACGTAGCTGCTAGACATATTTCTCATTAGATGCAGATTCATTATATCAAGTTATTGATGGAAAATTCCTATATTGATGTGGAAATAAAAAAATTTAAAAAGTTTTCCATGTATCTGTTGATGGTGCTGGACCTGCCAACATATTAGGGGATCTCCCTGGTAAGAAGTCCCAATTAGACCTCAGAAAATTTGGTGTAGGAGTCCCAGTAGTGGGTCATATAGCAATGCCTTGACCGTGATTTTGCACAGAGGCAAGTAAGATAACTCTGTTGGTAGCAAGGGCATGACTGCTGGAGTGAGTCAACGAAGGTGCATGAGAGGTTCTAACACAAGTGGTTTGAGATGAGCGTGCCCCTTGGAAACCTGTAATAGTACTCAGATGGGAAGGGAACACATGAGAAAAGATACATCACAAGCTGGAAAGAAAGTCAGCTGGCAATCCAAAGTCATGGTTAAACCAATCAACACATTTAAGAAAGATTCATACATACTCATACGAGACAATCCATACATGCATGCGTAAGGAAGAAAATACATATGACATTTAGAGTAAACAAGACAACTGGAATTCAATACAACATATGCATGAAACATGTTGGCTCTTATTATATAAACAAATGTAAGTTCCAGTCATACAATACATGCATGTACACCTGCTAGCCCCAATAGTGGAACATTACAGCCACATCTGCCTGCTCCTCCAAAGAGATGAACTAGCTCCGTGTAGTGGAGAAGCCAAGGCACCTTACAACACTCTCCAAGCTCTCTCCAAGATAGTCTTATCGGAAGCTTGGCTAACCAAAAGCCTCTACAATGAGTTATGAGGGACTATGTATAGCAAAGGGTGGGGTGACCCTTGACATTCCCCTTTGTGATAGTTCAAATACCCTCATGACTCTTCATCTACTCTAAGACTGTTACATCCAACTATTGACACTTGAACTTCCACTTGACACGACGTTACATTACAATGCACATGTGCTCATGTGAGACGAAATGGCTTGAGCAAGCCATGCAAGACATCACTGACACTCGGTCCATTGGGATGAGACTAACTCTTTGACATGCTTGTGATGGCGAAGGTGGTGAGCTGATGCCAAGCTTGGTCGTCTGTGATGGTGTGCATGCATCCCATGGTGACATCTTGTTGAAGTGAACTCTTTCCTCTGTTGCATCCGGTGCATTAGTATGGCTCCTTCATCCAACTCGTCTGATAGCATGCACATGGTCTTCTTGGGTGTGGCTGAGCCAACAACACACTGATGCATAGTGTCTGTGTCGATCTTCAAGTGTGCGTTGGTGGTCATGAACATCAACTCTCCAAAGTACATGTTCAGCTCCAGTTGGACTTGCTTCTTGTCTTCGCCTTGGTGAGTGTGCTAAATGAGTTGGATCACATGTGTGCGCACAATTACATGCATGTTGTTGAATCCCTTGCATGCAATCAACAACACTATTCACCATGTCTACTCCGTGCCAGCTATTGGGATAGATCTATAAGTTGTACGGGTGCAGTTTCATCCATGAGTGCATGTTGTGCCCACTGCTATTCCTGTTCCTTCTGCAACTCATTCGTTTATTTGTGCAGCTTCATGTTCTGCCATGAGTTGCTACTTCACCACATGTAACTCCTTTGTTCCATTCTTTGTCTTCACATGATCTTCATGTTGTGTCGCCACCTCATAGCTTGAGTCTTCAAAGTTTCTTTCATCATTAGTGGATCTGCTTGAGCTTGCAACTTTGTTTCGCCTATGTGTTGTCAACAACCTTCATCTTGCATTCATTTCATTCAGTATGTTTCTGTCAGCTGTTGTTCATGATGCTGCTCGCTGTGATGCTGCTGTTGTCATATCTTGATGTCCTTATCTACGAACAACTTGATATCTTTGTGAGTAGGCAAGCTCATAGACATTTGATCGACTGCATCTCCAGGTATGCTCTGAACAGTGTCTTTGACTCTACTCTCTTGGAAACCATTATACCTGCACTGCTAAGAGGTAGATGAACACCTGCAATACTTGGAGACATGGCAACACTAATGGCAAGAAATCTGTTAGTCAAAAACAAAAATGAACTTGAGAACTGACTTGCAACATGCTTGTGTGATTGATCATGAAGGTTGCGTAATTTCGGCCAGGAGGTCGGGGGACTGACTGCCAAGACTGCACAAGGCACAGTCCAGTCTGGCTGTTGATTGCTAGAATTTCACAATGCACAATCTCAGCTGGCAATGGCTGTAGGCTTAGTGACTGCATTACACAATTTTCTAGGCCAACAGTCACTATCCATCAGAAATGTGCAAAGTAGTCCTAGAGGATAGTGCCTGGGCAGAAATAAACATTTCTAGAGAGGAAGATAGAGCCTTCCTTCCCTGGATTGTGCAATGTTGTCTCAGTGAAGGCAAAGTCCGGTTTGAGGTTGCCTAGACTCGCCGACAAGCAACTGAATGCGGATGTGAGTGTGAATGCATGGTGATACTAAGTGTAAGTATAAATGAATGATCATGCATGCAAATGGTGAATGACAGATTCAGAAAATGGAACAACATGCATGTGGGTGAGGCGAGTCACCGAATCAGCGACCGTTCGTGAAAAATAGTTTCATGCATGCAACAAAAGTGAGATAGCAACAAAAATTATAACGGTGCTAGTATAAGCTAGTGTGTATTAAAACTACAGTAAACGCTCACTGAAATCAAGCAAACGACATTCATACAAAGCAAAACACAAAAATTGCTAGAAATGCAGCATAAGACATGGAAAGTGAGCTTAACCCAAGACAACTAAGTTGAATGTGCCAACAACTCCTAGATGTGATGTGGGATGTTTGAGCTGCAAGGTTAATGTGAGGAATGAGCTCTGCAGTGTCAGTTGATGAGTTTTGATAACATCGAAGTGGTGACGTGCATGCCACAAATCTAGGGAAAGCAACACTTGGTGGGAGGTTTCTAAAATGATAATTACATGTAACCTCCAACTTCTATAAATAAATCCCTGAAACAAGGGATGCCATTGCATGCTTCCTTGGGAGAAGCAGCCCATGCATGCAAGTCAGTTTTTCTTGGTCCCGGAGGGAACCGGTCAACTCAGTTGCACATGCAAGAGACTGCTCGACTGCTAGGAGAAAATGCGCATTTCTGGCTGAGAGTTCGGTTGGCTACCCAGAAGATTTGTGAAATTTCTAGGCAGAGTAGCTGACTGTTGCCTAGATTTGTGCAAATTCTGGGTTGAGCAGCCTTGCTGGGGAAAATTTCACAATTTTCACTATGAGTGTTGACTGCGAGAGTTGCGCAATTCTGGAGCCTAGCAGGCTACCAGTTAGGATTGTGCAAATTATGGAGGGAAGGCTAGTTGCCCTCTAGAATTACGCAATTTCTTGGGGAAGCTGCTCAGCTTGCAACTGGATCAAGTCCGGGTGATCAGCCTGTGAGGGGAATGCATCGACGTGTGATTAACAGGCTGCCTTTCTGCAAGAAAAACACTTAAGCTTGTGTACTTGATGAAGCAAGACATGCTGTTGTGAAGGTTGGTAGGGAGGCTCCAAAATGAAGCTAAGGCAAAATTTTGGAGGGTGGTTGTAGTCGCTTGGTGGAGTCCCTGCAGTGGGCCATATAGCAATGTCTTGACCGTGATTTCACATAGAGGCAAGTAAGATAAATTTGTTGTTCGCAAGGTTGTGACCACTGCAGTGAGTCAAGGAAGGTGCATGAGAGGTTCTAACACAGGTGGATTGAGATGAGTGCACCCCTTGGCAACTTGTAATAGTACTTGGATGAGAAGGGAACACACGAGCGAAGATACAACACAAGATGGAAAGCAAGTTAGCTGGAAATCCAAAGCGAGGGTTAAACCAATCAACACATTTCAGAAAGACTCATACATACTCATACAGAACAGTTCATACATGCATGCGTAAGAAATCAAATACATATGCCATTTAGAGTAAATTAGACAACTGTAATATAATACAACATATGCATGAAAAGTGTTGGCTCTTATTATATAAAGAAGTGTAAGTTCCAGTCATACAATACATCCATGTACACCTGCTAGCCCCAGTAGTGGAACGTTACAGCCACATCCGCCTGCTCCTCCAAAGAGATGAACTAGCTCCATGCAATGGAGAAGCCAAGGCGCTTTACAATACTGTCCAAGCTCTCTCCAAGATAGTATTATCAGAAGCTTGGCTGACCAAAAGTCTGTACAATGAGTTACGAGGGACTATTTATAGCAAAGGGTGGCGTGACCCTTGAAATTCCCCTTTGTGATAGTTCAAATACCCTCATGACTCTTCATCTACTCTAAGACTGTTACATCCAACTATTGACACTTGAATTTCCACTTGACACGACGTTACATTACAATGCACATGTGCTCATGTGAGATGAAATGGCTTGAGAAAGCCATGAAAGACATCACTAACACTCAGTCTGTTGGGATGAGACCAACTCTTTGACATGCTTGTGATGGCGAAGGTGGTGAGCTGATGCCAAGCTTTGTTGATGGTGTGCATGCACCCCATGGTGACATCTTGTTGAAGTGAACTCTTGCCTCTATTGCATCCAATGCATTGGAATAGCTCCTTCATTCAAATCTTCTGAAATCACGCTTATGGTCTTCTTGGGTGTGGCTAAGCCAACAACACACTGATGGATCATGTCCATGCTGATCTTCAAGTATGTGTTGGTGGTCATGTGCATCAACTTTCCACAGTACATGTTCAGCTCCAGTTGGACTTGCTTCTTGTCTTCGCCTTGGTGAGTTTGCTGAATGAGTTGGATCGCATGTGTGCGCACAATGACATGCATGTTGATGAATCCATTGCATGTGCTCAACAACACTACTCACCATGTCTGCTTCGTGCCAGTTGCTGGGATAGATCTATAACTTGTACAGGTGTAGTTTCATCCGTGAGTGCATGTTGCGCCCATTGTTGTTCCTATTCCTATTGCAACTCATTCGTCTTTCTGCGCAGCTTCATGTTCTTCCTTGAGTTGCTGTTTCAGCACATGTAACTCCTTCTTTGTTCCATTCTCTATCTTCGCGCCATCTTCATGTCGCGTCGTCACCTCATAGCCTGAGTGTCCAGAGTTTCTTTCATCATCAATGGATCTGCTTGAGCTTGCAACTTTGTTATACCTCTGTGTTCTCAACAACCTTCCTCTTCATTCATTGCATTCAGTATGCTGCCATCAGTTGATGTTCGTGATGTTTCTCGCTGTGATGCTGCTACTGTCATATCTTGATGTCCTTGTCTACGAACAACTTGATATCTTCGCGAGTAGGCAATCTCATAGACATTTGATCAAATACATCTCTAGGTTTGCTTTGAACAGTGTCTTTGACTCTGCTCTCTTGGAAACCATTGTACCTACACTACTGAGAGGTAGATGAACACCTGCAATACCTGGAGACATGGCAACACTCATGGCAAGAAATCTATCAGTCAAAAACCAAAGTGAAATTAAGAACTGACTTGCAATATACCTGCGTGACTGATCATGAAGGTTGCACAATTTTGGCTGGGAGGTTGGGAGACTGACTGCCAAGACTACACAAGGCATAGTCCAGTTTTGCTGTTGACTGCTGAAATTGTGCAATGCACAATCTCAGCTGGTAATGGTTGCAGGCTCAGTGACTGCATTGCGCAATATTCTGGGCCAGTAGCCACTGTCCCTAAGAAATGCACAAAGCAGTCTTCGAGGACATTTCCTAGGAAGAAATGCATATTTCTAGAGAGGAAGACAGGGTCTTCCTTCCTCGGATTGCGCAATGTTGTCTCAGTGAAGGCAAAGTCCAGGCCAAGGTTGCCCAGACTCGCTGACAGGCAACTGAATGTGGATGTGAGTGAAAATTCATGGTGATATTGAGTGTAAGTATAAGTGAATGATCACACATGCAAATAGTGAATGAAAGATTCAAAAAATGGAACAACATGCATGTGGGTGAGGCGAGTCGCCGAATCGACGACCGTTCGTGAAAAACAGTTTCATGTATGTGAGAATAGTGGGACATAAACAAAAACAGAAATGGTGCTAGTACAAGAGAGTATGTATCAAAACGAAATAAATCACTTACTGGAATCAAGCAAACAACATTCATACACAGTGAAACACAGAAAGCTCTAAAAATGCAACATAAGACATGGAAAGCGGGCTTACCCCAAGGCAGCTGAGCTGAATGTGCCGACAACTCCTAGATGCAATGTGGCATGTCATAGCTACAAGGTTGATGTGAGGAATGAGATTTGTGGCATCCATTTGATGAGTTTTGAAAACATAGAGGTTGTGACATGCATGCCACAAATCTAGGGAAAGCGACACTTGGTGGGAGATTTCTGAAATGATCCTTGCATGTAACCTCCAACTGCTAAAAATAGATCCCTGAAACAAAGGATGCCTTTACATGCTGCCTTGGGAGAAGCAACCCATGCATGAAAGTTAGTTTTGCTCGATCTCGGAGGGAACCAGTCAATTCAGTTGCACATGAAAGAGACTGCTTGACTGTTGGGAGAAAATGCGCATTTCTAGCTAGGAGCTCGGCTGCCTACCCAGGAGATTTGCACAATTTTTGGGGAGAGCAGCTGACTGCTACCCAGATTTGCACAAATTCTGGGCTAAGCAGCCCTGCTGGGGAAAATTGCACAATTTTCACTGTGAGTGTTGACTGCTAGAATTGCGCAATTCTGGAGCCCAGTAGGATGCCAGTCAGGATTGCGAAAATTTTGGAGGGAAAGCTAGTTTCCCTCCAGAATTGCACAATTTTTTGGGGAAGCTACTAACCCTGTAGCTAGACCAAGTCCGGGTGATTAGCCTGTGAGGCGAATGCATTGAGGTGTGATCAACATGCTGCCTTTCTACAAGAAAAACACTAAAGCATGTGTACTTGATGAAGCAAGACATGCTACTATGAAGGTTGGTAGGGAGGCTTCGAAACAAAGCTAACACAAAATTTTGAAGGGTGGTTGTAGCTGCTACAATAGTATCTTAGCATTTCATAAGTATTTCATTACTCTTGTTTCTGTCTAAATCCAGATACACCGAATTCTTAACGTTTAAGCTCTGCATGATGGATTTCTCCTCTACTGTCTTTTACCATTACATCTGTCTTAACAACTGATTTTCTACAAGCTCTCAATCTGTTTTAGCCACCACTTACTTGAGGATTATTTCTTGTGTATTCCTGGGTGTACATTGGTTCATACATTGTATCTTTATGAATGGTTCTGAATCAATCCTATTTGCATTACTTGTGACAAACTATGGTCCCACAAGTCATTAAGATAAACTTGACAACACTAATTAAGATGTCCTAGGCACTGGTCTCCTGGCAATCCAGATGTTGTCTCTAGGAGGCTTCTATATCTTTGAAGCAATTTTGCAACTGGTGAAAGAAAAAGCTACAACATATTTTTGGCACCATTGTCGGGGAAAGAATTAGACTATTTTTCCTTTGGGTACGAGATTCATATACTCTTTGATAAGGTGAGCAAAGATGTGTGGGTTGTAGATTTATCACCTTGGCGACTCCACTATCAAATCATAAGTTCATCACCCTGGATTTTAAGAGGCCCCATACCCGCTCAAATGCCTCTCAACAAATAACGCCAATTTTACCTGATCCAACAAAACTAATATCCAGAAGGACTAGGAAGGAAAAAATCCCCAATATTGATGCTACTATGTCCTTTTTTCCTGAAATATCCTTATCTAATTCACAGAATTCCATAATTCATCACTCTAATTTTTCTCCAAGAGTCCTGGTATATCCTTTAGAAATTGGTCAGCTACTCAGTACCCCCTCCCTAGAGGGAAAGGAAGAAGAAGTTTCAGGAAGCACCCCTTCTCTCTCATTTCCTCCCCTCCTTGAACTTCATGAGGTAAAATAAATCCTCCAGAGTAGCCATACCTGCAGTGTGAAAAATTTCTCATTCTACGGTCAATCAACTGTCTCTCAATTGGTCATAGCTTAGAGACCCCTAATAAATCAAGCACCACCACCTCTGCTCCATATGGTTGTCTCAAGTTTCCTATTAACAAATATGCTCCCTTAGACCTGCCTCAACATTTTAAGTGTTATGCCAGGGACTATCTCAAATCCTTGCCCAGGTTAAATGGAGAAGATGACACATCAGCGCAGAGACACGTAGAAGCTTTATGTCTCTTTGTAGAAATGTTTAATGTCGAGAACCTGTATTTAGTGTTGAGGCTCTTCGTCCAATCTCATGGGGAAGTCAAGAAATGGTTCCAATCCTTGCCTAATGCTTCCATTACCACTTGCTAATGGTTCTATGTATAATGAAAGATTGCGGTTTCTGAAAGGGCAGGGACTCTCCCTCTTCGCATCTGAAAGGGCAGGGAGTTGGGTAGCCTCTCCCTCTCGTCGAAAATGGACAAACAGAAACCGCAATCTTCATTTGTATCTCAACTCTGAAGAGTCGGTTGACATCACTTTCCCGATCTTCACCATCTGATTCCCCACTCACGATCACTGATATGGAAGCCGTACTATTAGTGTTTAAAATGGATTGACAAGTAGTGCCACCCGGGTGATCGTGGGCGCAACACCACCCCCGGGCTGCCCCGCCCCGCCCGACCGGCGGCGGGTCGATTCCAGAGGGTTACGGTCGGGCGGGGCGGGGCGGCCCGGGGGTGGTGCTGCGCCCACGATCACCCGGGTGGCACTACTTGTCAATCCATTTTAAACACTAATAGTACGGCTTCCATATCAATGATCGTGGGTGGGGAATCAGATGGTGAAGATCGGGAAAGTGATGTCAACCGACTCTTCAGAGTTGAGATACAAATGAAGATTGCAGTTTCTGTTTGTCCATTTTCGACGAGAGGGAGAGGCTACCCAACTCCCTGCCCTTTCAGATGCGAATAGGGCGATCAATCCGGCACGACCCATCTCTCACATTTATTGAAACCAAGACATTGTCCTTTATAACGTCTCAATTATGAACGTAGGGTTACAAGACATTTACTATTTTAAGACTATGCAATGAATGTAGACCATATATGGACCACTAGAAACGAAGTGGAGGTTAGAGATTTATTGTTTTAATTCAATGCCATGAACGTAGGTATCAAAGACCATTAGAAAACATATTTTATTGATAAATTGAACCATCGATTAAGACGAATTTACATATACAGTTAAATTTCATGGAATTTGGTTTTCAATGTTTGACTTTTGCGAACTCAACATAGACATTATTTTCAAGGTGGTTGAGTTATAACCCAAGGAAATTATAACCCAACGTTTTCCAATGAAAATGTAATAATAGAAAGAGATCAAATGTATATTAAGTGTATATTGACTTATGTATAATATTTTGTGTGTGATTCATTACTAAAACCCAACCTTATATTCAATTATGATATTTATGTTAGGTTTTAGTTCCTTATCTTTCGTTTGTTTTGAGTTATAATTTAAACTCATATTTGTTGTATTGTTGTTTAACTTTTTAAATTTTATTTTCATTATCGTAATCAAACAATGGAATTTTTTATTTAAATATATATAGAAAATGTAATTCTTATGCATTAATGCGACCGCCTTTTCTTCTTTGATTAATTTTATTATATAATCATTTATATGCATTAAGGGTGTTATGTAAATACAATTTTTGTTTTATTTTATTTCTTCATATAAACCCTTTGTATATAGTTAGTTATATTTTAATTAGAATTTAAATAGATTATAATTTCTTTTATTTAATTGTTGTTAAATAAATTATTACATATAAGTTTATTTTGTATTCTTATGTGATTAATATTGAATTTGATATTCACAAATATAAAAAAAAAGTAACCACTTAAATGTAAACAATTAAAATCATGCATGAATTAATAAATAAATAAATGTCTTCTCTTTTTCATTTTAGAAACTTAATCATTTAAATATCTCATATTCAAAAGGAGGGTGTTTATTTTAATATATTCATTGGTAGGGTTAGTGTAGGTAAGGGTGGGGGGTGGGGGAAGGTATGTGAAAGAAAGAGAGAGCACAACTGTGATTTTCGCATTGATTTTTAAGTTAATTATTATTTTTTGAAAAAAAAAGTTGTTATTATTATTTTTTTGACATGAAATTCATAAAAAAAACTATTATTTGACCATTTTTAGTTAATATTTTTGTATAAAAATTGTGATTTTGACATGTTAATTCTAGCAAAAAATTATCAAAACGTTTAGTTTTTTTGTTATATTTATGTTAAAAATGGTTATTTTTATGTCCATTGTTAAAAAATGTTGTTTTTTAGAAACAATTATTTCATGTGGATTGAAAAATTAATTAAGGATGTATAAATATGTAGATTATCTAAAATTCAAACTATCGACTTTCTAATTTAAAAACGCAAAACAATAAAAACCCCCCTAAGAAAAAAAAAATTAAGATAGAGAACAAGAAAATATGAATAAAATGACGACTTCAAAAACTATCAAATTTAGAAAATAATTTTTTTACATTTCACACACTAGAAAATTAAAAGTCAAAAAATAGGTCTTTTAAAAAAAGGGTGTGATGCAGAATACTCACTTTTTAAAATCAGCATGAAAATCACTACCATTCTAAAACTTGATTTCATCCTTGAACATGAAAAAAAATTAAAGTTCCAAAAACCATGTTCTAAAAAAAACATGTGTATTCTGCATCACCACTTTTGAAAATCGGGTCATTTTTTTGCTACCTCTACGAAACGGGTAACAGTATCAGTTCCCGTTTCAAAGTTTACATTGTTTACATATTGAGGCTGGGGTTGACCTTGAGGAATGTATTGCACTATGGGTATATACTGTCCTTGAGGGTGCCCCCCAGACGCAATTTGTGTACCTTGAGGCTGCCCCCCAGGTGTTAATTGAGGCTGCCCCCCAGGCGGTAACTGGCCACCTTGAGGTTGAGAACCGGGAATTGAACCTGACATCATATAAATGTCTCCTACACCCAACAGTTTATTACCATTGTTTCCAGTTAATAACCCATGTTCAATGGGTTGAGGAGATGCTCCCGCAAAAGTACCAGAAAGTGACTGATACCCAGAGGGAACCGAAGGAGCGTCGTACAAAAAACATTCAGGAGATTGAGTAAACATAGACGACTGACCAGACATATTTACAGGAGTATAAATACCTCCAGGTGGATAAGGAGTACGAGGTGGAGAAAAACTTGACCCTGAGTTGTCCAAATAATTGGTTAACGAAAGATACCAAGTAGTACTTCTAGGAGGACTGTAAAAAATGGATTCATGCTCCCTTAGATCAATAGTAGGTTGATCTTCAAGGATAGGGACGCCTATTTCTTCTTCTGGAGCAAGTTCTTCAATAGCTATCAAATCGAAGGAAGATTTTCGGTGATGACTCTTTCTACCCTAGGTGAATCAGGAACACTAGAAGTTGGAGTAACAGGTTCAGATATTTTAGGTTCTTCGCCTATATCACTAGTAGATGAAAAACTACCAGCAAGCTTGGAAACTGCAATAGCTTCGGGATTATAACCTGTTTCTAGACCTTGGTAATCTGGATGGACTACCAACGACGACTCTCCTTCTTCAGGTGAACCTACTTTACTGCCACTAGGAGTTACAAGGACTTTCAAACCTTCGTAATGACCCGGGACGTCTTCAGGAGGTTCGCCCCGAAGTCTACGGGACTTCCTCAACAAATTGGCCACGGTAACAATCTCAGGAGATTGGCCCCGAAGTTTACGGGACTGTCTCGGTAATTCAGCCACAGTTAAAAAAATTTAACTACTGCACACACAAACAAAGTAAAATCTCAAAGCAAACTGCCTAAAGTCTCTAAAGAACCAAACAAATTCGAATCACACGCCTAAAGAATCTAGGGCGCCAAACCATACACAAACAGTAGCCTTCCGGACCAAAAACACTAGTTGGTGATGAAACCCAACATCGCCGAATTCAGTACAGAAGTGGTGGGTGGAACAGTTACCTCGGCAACCTGCTTAATGAATAGACCGGCACAAGTTCCTCCACTTTAACCGTCTCGAGTGAAGTGAACCCCCCGGAAAATCCAAGTGAGTCTAGCCGACGTCTGCTCCAGGTACAGAGGGATCTTCCCTCCACCGTCACCTCGGGTAGAATCCTAAAGATAATGGTCACTAAGGTTACCAACAACAACAAATATACCTGGGGGAACAGTCTACGACCCGATAGCACGCAAGGGTAGAGTAACAAGCACAATCCCCTTGCCGGCTCCTTGACAATAATCCAAGGTTTACCGACAAGTGACCCCAGGCTCCTCGACAATAGTCCGAGGTTTACTGTTTGTAGTACGTGCGTATCTGGCGTCTTTCCCAATGAAGGAGGATTGATCCCCTCACTGGTTCGGACACGGTCTCGTGCTTCTCCTTTAAGAGGAGCTTTCCCAGAGTACAAATGAAACAGTTGGATTTATCCTACCACAAGATAAGCTACTTGTTTGGTTTTGCTGTCTTGGAGAGTTAATTACTCTCCTACTCCAAGACACTAGCCTTATCTAAATTGGTGTTTCAGAGCCCTAGTAAATAAAAAGTTACTAAGTTGATTTTACTTTAAGCATTAATTTTTATGGCTTTTCTTTAGGACAAAAGGTAGCGGAGATGAAACTGATGGTGTGTAGACTCGACTCAAATCCACTAAAAAGATGCACTTAGGATGATTTATACTAATTTTCTTTTTCAATGAATTCCCTAGCTAAGAGAGTTGGAGAATGCAAAATTGATATAAAGACAACTTTCTTGGCAATGAAAATCAAAGAAACAATCTCTTTATCTTGTCCAAAGCATACAACACATGACCACTAATTATTTCACGAAAATTCCTTTTCTTTTCAAAGACTCAAATGCTACTAAAGCAAACTTTTCTTCAAAAGAGATTTTTTGGATTTTTTCCCTATATTAACAAAGCATATAAAACTACTTTAATAGAAATCAAAGTTAAAAAATCTATGGCAGTCAAATCAACTCAATTTCACCCAAAAGCAAATCTAAGAGAAATTCACCTAAAAGCAAATCTAATGAGGCCAAAACCTACTAAGTATGATTCCAGGATGTTTTACTCAGTCATGATTTAACCAAGGACTAGTTAATGCAGAATAAAAAACCAGTCAAAAACAAAAATCAAAATCTTTTGTTCTTTTTCTTAAGAATGAAATTCACAACTTTAACCAGCAAGCTTTCTCGAAATTCCGCAAAGAGACAACACAAAGGTAGGTTTCTCACACAGGTGGATTTTATGAAAGGTCCGACTCCTAAGAAGACTGAAAAGACCAGGGAGATCCAAGGTTTTACAACTTCTAAAGCCAAAGTCACTACAGGACCAATGCAAAAATCAAACCCTAGGGCTAGAATTTCTATGAATTTCACTAAAACCCTTGACACTAATGAAACATGTTTAGATGAAGACTTCTGGCAGGTAACCAGTGGATCTGGGTAGTAAAAACAAATTATAAACAAAATCTAAGAGGCAAAAAGGAGAAAATTGAAATTTTCTTAATTTTGACAGGGTACGCAGGCAACCTGTTTGCACAGGTGCGTGTACGCTCTATGTACAAAGCTGCAGTGCGTACAGGTACGCACTGTGCTCAACGCAGAGGCTGCGTACTTCTAGCAAAACGAAGAAAAACTAAAATCTAATTTAACCCTAAGCTATCCCACCCAAATGCACAGTCAAACAGCCATAAACCAGAAAACAAACGACTTTTCTCAAATCAAAGTTTCACACAAAGGAAAAATCATTCACATCAATGGAGTTCCCCAGCGGAGTTGCCATTTTGTCATGCGGAAAGAGTCAATTTTGCGGACAAAACCGACCTCCCTAGAAGCTAAGGCTTTCTAGTGACAAACAAGACAATTAAACACTACCTTTCTCTAAATATGCATTTAGAATACAAGTAATCAGGTGTTTATAACATACCTTTAGTCCAACGCTTTGTAGTAGTCCAGCCTCACCGATCCGGATGAGATCCTCCTTCTCTTCGAAACCTGCATTCACTAACAAACAAAAGATTACATAGCACCTGAATAACTCATACAATAAAACATATTCATCATACAGACCAAGGAGTATATGAAACAAATCATTTATAACAACCTGCTGAGAAAAATGAGTTTAATTGTATTAAGTGGAAACAAAAGAAACCATTACAACCTGAGCCTTGGTGTTGTGCAGGTCCCTCCCAGGGTCCAGCAAGAGTTCTCCTTTACTTTGATCAGCTCACGCACTTCCAAATGAAGCTAAGAAAGGATGGGAATCTCTCCTCTCAAGCTCTATAAGGGAGTCCTAATTCCAGCAGCATCTACCCTTAGGAATGTTCAACTTTCAACCTCTCCTCCCTCTGGCCCAATGCCTGTATTTATAGTGCTTTAGAGGAAGTTAATCAGGTCCACCATCAATGGGATAAGCCCCTATTTGAATGGGATAGCTCCCCTCTTGATGGGATAAGTTCCTCTTTCATAGGGATACATGAACCATATGGAGGCGCTCAATACACATCAAACAAACTTCTAGAATGCTCTAGAAATGACCACAAGTAACTTTTTTGAAGTGAAACTTGCGCCTTTTGACATTTACAGGAGTACGCACCCACCCCTTTACAGACAGAGCGTACAAGTACGCAGGTATTGTGAACTTGGGGTGCGTACACACAGGTAAGGCTAAGAGAAACTGCGTACCCAGAGTTATTTGACTTTTTAAGGACTTTCTCTCTTTCTTGGAGTTTGACATGAGGAGCAGAGGTATGAGACTTGCCAAGGAGGATAGTATGACAGTTGATGGAGGCATACTAACTGCAAATAGTCATGGTGAAAATTTTTAGTGTAACAAGGGGGAGCATCTTTTCCACTCACAAATGTGGGTGAAGGGTTCGCTGCTACAATTCATTATCAACAGTGGCAGCCAAAAGAACCTCATTTCAGCAGAGGTCGTGAAGTGGTTGGTCCTACCAACTACACCACACCCATAGTCGTATAGTATCTGGTGGCTTCACCAAGGATTAGATCTTCGAGTTCGTCAGCCATGTAGCCTTCCCTACAACATCAAGCCCTTCACAGACGATGTATTGTGTGATGTTACACCTCTGGATGTTTGTGATGTATTATTAGGCCAACCATACTTGTGGAGGTGACATGTTGTGTATGAGTCAAGGCCTCGTGCTGTTATTATTTCTTTGGGTAATTCATTATACAAGATATTGGAGGTAGCCCCACCTACCGCCACCTCTTTGATCATTGCTAAGAAAGGAAGCAAGCTCATCTCCCAGACTAGGAAATTCATTTTCTGTCTGTTTCGCTCCCAAAGTAAGGGGAAGATCACCACCACATCCATGAACCCCGTGAAGGGTTCCTCCACACAACAGCAACAACAAATGGATACGATCATGATAGAACACAGGAACAAATTCCCCTCACCCACAGGGTTACCACACAAGCTTCAGGTGGGCAACAGAGTCTAGTTACATCTGCAGAAAGAATGCCTTACAAGATCCCATCAGAAGTTAAGACCACTTCGACATGGCCCTTACAACATTACCAAGGTTGTGGGAAACAATGATTTGGAGCACAACATCCTCCATTCCTTTTCTTGCACCGAGTGTTCAATGTGGAATGCCCTCTACCATGCTTCCCACCATTACTGGACACATCATAGATTGCAAAACAACTCAGCAAGGACCAAGTTCAGCAGATGGAGGAACTCAACGCAATGGGGACCATTTCTTCCTAAGGGGGGAGGAATGATCCAGGTGGATGTTGGTGGCCACCCACCTATCCCACTTGAACCCCCACAATTGTCTCTTTCAATTTTTTAGTTTCCTTAATTGTATCACAATTTGCTATTTTTAGCAGTTTTTCGGGTCCTGAACTTCCAGAGCCATTTTGAAGCTGTAAACGATATTTTTTGGGAAATTTAGGAGCAACATGTTGCTCTTCCAAAAGTTGTAGTGCTAGGATATATCTTTCTAACGAGCTATTGTACACGTCAAACGAAGATTGGGTGCCAAAGTTACTACCTCGAGAAGTTGATATACCAACTTACCCAAAACGGGGCCCGCAATTTGGCATTTCATCTTCTAGGATTAGGTTTTGGGATGTTAAGGGTTTTCCATTGTTCAACAATAAATAGGCCTTTGAGCCTCATTGTAACACAATTCAGAGGCATGTAGCCGCCATATCTCTTCTCAGAGATAAGATACCATCGCCCTAGCTGGTTTATTTCCATTGCTGTTTGTAAACATATTTTAGTATTTTACATTAATGAAATGAAGTATTATTTCCACTGCATCTCTGTGTTTATGGTTATCTCTGTAATTTGTTGCGTTCCAATTTAAATCTGGATAAGATAATGTGTGGGATTTGGAATTGTTCAGTCACGTGTCAGAGTTAAAAATGAAGTAAGTCAAAAGCTTTGATAACAAGTGCCCAATGCATAAGAACACGACCGTTATTTTGTCAAGTGAAACAAAGAATTATCAGAGATCTTTGTACATCGACACGTAGGAAATTTAAAAATAAAATAACAAAGCGCATTCTGTGAATGAGATGAGGTATGGCCAAAGGGTAGCAACATTGCTTGTGTTCACATGAAAGACACAAAATATTCAATATTAATGACGTATTTGGTCGTGACCTCGACGACAGAAGAAGGATTTGGAGCAGAATAGTTGCTCCTGATCTCTACTTTAGATCTTATCGAGACGCTTAGCTAGCCCATCTGCATAATGGAAAAAGAAAAATTTTGGAAGAAAAGGCCCTGATTAGAAGTGATTTTTTTGACAATTGCTTTGGTGCTATTATGAGTTTAGAGATCCTGGTCGAAGGCGAAGAGTCACTCAAAGTTCACAAGGTATACATAAAACTTGTGATTGAATTGTGCGTATGAATGTTTAAGATGGTAATGTTCGAGGTGGTATTGGAAGGACAGCGTTGTAGGTGGTATTCGAAGAGCAGGTAGTGTACAAACCTTTTTCAAAGGCTTTTATAGTATAATTATTTTATGTTATGGAAATATTTTTAGTTTATTTTTGAAATTCCATAAATATTTATTATAATTATAAATTTAAATTATATAATTCATTGTATTTTAAAGGCAGAGATTTTAGATGTTAGATAACTAATGGAAAACAAATATAAGATGTGATGTCATATTACCAAGAAAAGATGCAGTAATATAGAACTTGAAATTTAAACAAAATTTCACATAATACTATTAAAATCTACTAGGCCTCGTATCCACTGTAACCTAGTGCACCTTGTTCTACATACGAAGTATGGATTCAATTGTCGACTACTTGCAATCATACTCTACTGATAAATGACCATCTTGAGATACATAGAAGAGAACTTGTACAAGGAATTCAAAACAGTTGTAGCTTATTAGTCATTATGTGTCTGTTATTTGCATATGCTACTTGGAACATCTTCCATCCTGCAACACCAAAAGACATGGCCAACATCAACATGATCTCTTGACAATCAATATCGTAAGGAAAGCAGCACATGTCCTTCCATAAATTATGCACTTCAAATCACTGTTACCTACATTTACTTGTGGAGATATCAACACCTAAAACATCATTCAAAGGCGTTTTGGAAACTAGAGAAGCCCAAAGTAGCTCCAGTGCCTAATAAATAAATAAACAAGAAGTTGCTATCACCTTGCCATTAACAACAACATTATGAGTACAAACTATTTAGCAACATCAAGAACACAAACTAAGTATACATGACTATAGTTTCTCGTCACCTCATTGGGACTGACAGACGCATTTCATTCCATCAAATCCGATAAATCATTGAGATTGAACTTACTTATTAAATTTGATAATGTTGTTGATGGATGTCGAGGGAGAGATCTCTAAGTCATCAGTGATCATGAAGGTAACTGTCTCCTTCACATAACCTCCCCCACCGCTTCCACCTCCATTGATTTCTGCACTATTAGTGCTATTTCCCGTGGAAGGATTCTTCAGTTGCAACATATGCTTCATATCTTTGCCACAGGAGGAGTTGTTTCCATTTGGAGTGTTGTCATTCTTTGCGCGATTCAACGCTGAAAGAAATTTGATAACAAAAGCAATTGGCAACATGAGAAGCTAAAGAGAATATCTAAAAAAATCCTTTCATGGTTTTTCATACAGTGTCTTTCAAATTTTTTGGTTGACCAGAAGCCTTAGCATTAGCAGTTTTACTTGCCATTCGAGGACAATATTTACTTCAGATGATGATCACTCAGATTCAAAAGAAAATGTGATAACAGAGCAGTAATAATGTTAATAAGAAGAAATCAACATCTATTTAAGGGCGAAGAGGGTAGCACCGTGGCACATCCCTAAACGGTCAAGAAACATTATTCGAGCATCAGGTACTCTGTGAACGATGCGATCCACCTTCATTTTATTTTTTTCTTACCACCACAGATTTTTTAATTTAATAACACATGGGACATGGATAATCAACAACCTTTTTAATTAAATGTTTAATTATGTGAACAATATACTAATTGTTTTATGAATTACCTTTTAATAATAGCCAAGGTTTAGATACAAAAGTTGGGACCTTTGTTATTGTGATTGTCTGTCGCTAATGGTGTAGATATCAACTTACCACAAATTAAACAGAATGGATTTTGATTTAAATCTCCATCTCACAAAAACAATGATACGAAAAACATATAGAATCTTAATCCACATGCACACTTACATGAAGCAAGCATTAAATGCACATACATCATCTTAATCCTAAATTTATTAAGTATTGAAACATATCAATGCATACATTGGTATATTAGCTTTATCTCAAGTGGTTAGGAGGAATGATTGTTATCTTTTATACCCAGGTTCAGTTCCCACAAGTGACATGTCGAGCTCATGACCTTGAGCCTTATACGACCAATGGGATACACACTTAATTTTAAGCAACTTCTTCTCAAATTAGGTCCCAATTTTTGAATTTGAACTTCTGCTTCTTCCCACCCAATATTTTGCAATTATGTTAACATTTGATATTGATTTTTTCAAAATAATATATATTAATATAATATTAGATAAAAATCATTCTATGAGAAGAAAATAAAGTGAGAGGGGAGATGGCTTTGTGACCACATGACTCTGGCTCCTGAACACATTCAACTAGGGCACCTTCAACTCGTGACTGTGGTTAGGACCCTATTCTACCTCCCTTGGTGATTGCAGCTCTCTACTAGCACTTTATGTCTTCCATTATTCTGGCACTTGGGTTATACATTGGTGCACTTGTCTTGGGAACTATCGGTTGGAAAATATTTTGTGGATCTCCTATTGCTATCTGTCAGCTAAGATGGAGGTTGATATGCTCAACTACTCCGAGGATCCATTTTACTCTATGCCTATCTAGATGGTTTCTCCACCACATCTACCGGTCACTACCTCTACCATCTATATACAGTTACCTTCGATGCTGGCGAACGACCCTAGGGTTTTCTCGGCATCCATTTTCTCTCATCCTTGTGCTCCGACTTGGAATTTTCTTCCACTGGTTGGTCCTTCTTCATCATCTTTGCCTATTTCTGGCTCACTAGACACATCCTTTTACTTGTCTTGCTTTGACTATTCTCCACCTTCTCCATCTTCTGTTCAGTTCTTCACCTCCTTCTTGGACCGGTCCACATCATCTATTTCCCTAGATCTCTTAGGTATACCCTCCTCTGTGGTACCTTTCCCATCTAACCCACTGGATCTCGCCCCCCATTCCTTTCTGACATCGACTCCATCTTCCCCTGTCCCCCCTCCACAGGTACCCATCCCTTTCACATCTGGATTTTTTGAAGGCTCCTCCCTTCCGCTACCTGACTTGGGAGAAGGTTCTAGGCCTTGTACAAGACAGGGAATTGCCCCTGATCCCCCTGTCAACCCCTCCACTGGAAAAGTGCCTCGGACTATAAAGAAGTACAAGGGAATCAAGGTTGGGAACAAGAAGATTTCGTTAACTTTTGGTGACGACCTATATATGGGAGATGTGCTCTACACCGCAAATAGGGTTCTGGTTGGTTGGGTCCGGGGACGTTCCTACATTGCTGCCTGTCTCAGACAATGTACTTTGGATATTTGGGGCCAACTACTAGAATATCTCCCTTTGGTGGTTACTTTATCTCACAAATGGTTCATCCTCCATTTCCAGTGCACTGAATACGTACCCTGGGTTTTATCTAAGTTTTGGCACATAGAGCTTGGTCCAGTCTTATTTAAGAGATGGAGTCCCCTTTTTGACCTAGAACATGAAAATTTGGGGGCTAGCCCAATCTGGGTTTGTCTGCCTGGCATTCCGCTACATTTATGGTCTGAGGACATTTTTAAATGCATTGGTAATGCTTTGGCGACTTATTTGGACTATGATAAATCCTATATTGTCACTGGGAATATGGCTATGGCTCACATCTTGGTACATTTGGATACGCGAGAAGGTTTGGAGGAAAACCTTCAAATTTAGTGGAGGAACACTTGTTGCCTATAGATCCTCGATTATGAGGGGGTTCCCTACAAATGTCGTTGGTGCCATAAAATTGGGCACCTGTACAAGGATTGTCCACTACTTACTTCTAGTTGTACTTCTGTATCTCAACATGATCATAACCCAGCAGATAATCCATCAAGCTCACAGGACAAGAGACCTACAAAGGCTATTGGGCACCCCCAAAAGACATTTACTTAGATGCATGGACTGAGTAAGGAACCTGTTAGCCCTCCCTCTCCTCACATCACCAGATCATGTGCAATTGTGGCTAGCATCACTTCAGGTAATCCTTCCTCTACTCTCCCTCTTTTTACTGCCTCTCTTTCTGAATCTCATCTCTATGCATCCATATCGCATTGCATCTCAACACCTGCATTTGTCCACCCCCCTCTTACATGCTCCCCAATATCTCCACCCCCCCGCCCCACCCCCCCCCCCCCCCCCCCCCCCCGACGTTTTTTGATACCCCCCTTGTTATCCTTTATGTCCCTTTCACTGCACCCTCTAATGAGACTTCAAATGATTCCTAACTGAGCCATCCTTACCTCCTCTTATCAGTGGTCAAATCTTCATCCGATGATTGTTGCGACATTGGTATTGTCCCCCCTTCCAAGTCCATCAAACCGACCATAGGTAGACATTCCCATATCTCGAAGGCTATCATCCAAGATGGATTGGATGTAGCATAAGGCGGATAAGTTCCCATTTATAAGGTCCTTAGTGCTATTACCTCCAACTAGGACCCCCTCCCCTGGTTCTCCATGAAGTGGTTATCCTACAATTGTCATTGGATGGCTAGTCCTGCTTAAAAACTAACCTTTAGGAGACTACTTGAACTTGAGAAGGTTGACATCATATTCCTTTAGGAAACCCTTTCTCTCATTGATCATATCATCCCTTCCCTTGAAGCACTTTTATCTGGTTGGCACTTTCATGCTCTGATGTATGAGGCCGCTTTGGAGGCATTGCTTTTTGTTATAACCATTGGGTTGTCAATTTGCTCAATATTTGCGGGGTGGGGGTGGGGTATTATCGGGGTAGACATATTTTCTTCTAATATTGGGAGGGATTTGAGACTGATCAATGTATATGGTCCCTACATTAAGTGGGCTCCATATTGAGAAAATCTTCTCAATACTTCATACATGCAAGTTGATAACATCATCTTGGGGGGTATTCTTAATTTCTCCATCGACCATGCAGAATCTTGGGGACACAATGCCCAGGTTGATCCTCTATCTGATTCCATCAGTCTTCTGTTAGAAGATCACCAATTATTGATATTCATATGGCTCACCTCCAAGCTACTTGGCGTAATTGAAGGACTGGAGAGGCTATACTTGCCAGAAGGTTGTACCATTTCCTTATCAAAGATTCTCTTCTAGGTTGATTATCCCTATACAGGAAATGGGTGGGATCTAGAGGTTTATCTAATCACTCTCCTATCTACATTGAATTTGCAAGTGTAGATCGCAAGCCAAAATTTCCTTTTAATTTCAACTCGACTTGGCTCAAGGATGAGGAGTATACCAAAATGGTCATTGATTATTGGAAAACAATTCCCCTTGCTCCTGGACATACTCTCACTGAATCCTTTGCTAAAAAACTTCTGTGTCTCAAGCACAAAACAATTGACTGGGCCAGAGAGAAAAGAGTAAGGGACGATCACCTCCTTAATGATATTGAAATTGAACTTGCAAATATGGTTGGTGTGGATGGTCGGGGTTTTGAATTTGTTTAAGAAAAATAGCGTCTTATCAAACTTGAAGCAGAGAGGACCAGGATCCTAAAGGACAGAGAGGAAACCTGGAGACTTATGAGTTGATCCATTTAGCTTCAATCTGGGGATGATAATACAAAATTTTATCATCAATTTGCAAATGGTTGACGGGACATTAATACTATCTAGAATTTGGAGGATGATTCTGGACACTGGGTACAATCATTCAATCATCTGGTCACTCTCAGTACCACTCATTTCAGTTGGCTCTACAAAGCACCACAGGAAGCTACTCTTGCTGAGATTATCAAAGTGGCAGGGTTGTTTCCTAGATTTTTCAATCATGAAGTTGCAGAGGATCTCGTCAAGCCAATATCTATGGGTGAATTGGAAGGCACCCTCAAATGGTTCAAGAAAGACAAGATCCCTAGACCGGATGGATGGCAGGTAGAATTTTATCTTGCTTTTTTTGAAGTAATTGGAAATGATCTACTTCAGGTTATTGAAGAATTTCGGGTAAGTGGCCATATGTATGATGCATTTAATTCAACCTTCATTGCTCTCATACCCAAATCTGACTCCCCTTAGACCTTCAATGACCTTAGGACCATCTCTCTCTACAATTGTATTTATAAGATCATAGCCAAGTTTATTACCAACCACATTAAACCTATTTTATATGATTATATCTCTCCATAATAGTTTCCTTTCCTTAATCATTGTCAAATTCATGAAGTTGTTGGTACTGCTCAGGAGGTCCTCCATTCCATCAATATCAAGAGGCTAAAAGGCATGATCCTCAAGATTTATTTAGCAAAGTAATGTGATCATACTAGTTGTCTTTACCTGAGAATGCTTTTGACTCATATGGGCTTTCCCTTAGCTTTCATCGAGTGGATCATATATTGTATTACCAATTTTTCATATAGTGTACTTATCAATGGTTCTGCTTATTCCTTCTTTCATGCTGAGTGAGGCCTTAGATAAGGTTGTCCTTTCTCTCCCCTACTATTCTTACTTGTCATGGAAGGCTTGAGTCAGTATTAAAAAGACAGGGAAGACTTCAGGGTATTAAAATCACCAACAGCTACATCCTTACCCACCTTCCTTTTGTTGATGACGTCCTCATATTCCTCAATGGATCGATTAGAGGCACAATTGCATTTTAATCTATCCTCAGATCCTTCTGTTTTTCCACAGGCATGGAATGCAATCAACTTAAATTGACTCTGACTACTATTGGTTGTTCCCTCAATGAAACATACACTTCTCATCAACGATTTCCTTATACTATTCTCCCATTTGATGATGGTCTTTAATTTCTGGGATTTAGACTGAAGCCCATACAGTACAAGCTAGTTGATTGGGTATGGCTTGTGGAAAAAATTGAAAGGCGACTGAATATCTGGCATCATAGATGGATCTCTAGAGTTGGCCAACTCACACTTATCAGATCTATATTGGAAGTTACACCGTTCTACTAGATGTCATTGGCATGGATTCCAAGGGGCATATTACATAGAATACAACAATTGTGTTGCAGATTCTTATGGAAAGGGAAACAAGAAGGCCATACATATGCTTGGGTAAGATGGGAACTCATTGCTCTCCCAAAGAAAGGGGGCAAATGGGGCATGAAAAATTTAGATGCCTTTGCAAAAGCATTAGCAGCCAAAATGGGATGGCAAGTTCTTACTTCAAGAATCTATGGACTAAGGTGGTAATATGGAAGTATATTAATCCTTTTCATATTCTTGATTGGATCAGGTGACCAACTTGGAATAGAATAAATATATCTACTATTTTGAGAGCGGTTTTAAACTCTATCATACATCCATGATGTATTAACCTAGAGGATTGGTAATGGTAACTTGGTTTGTATTGGCATGGATCCCTGGTCTAGATGTGGGAATGCTTTTCATCTCCCCCTTGAGATACTACACTTCCTCTTGAATGCATGTATCACTAGACTTGCCCAAATAGTTGATCTATTGGGTATACATACCATCTGGCACAATGATTGGCAAACCTATATTAGTGCACTCTTAGAATCACATGTCTGGATCACTAAGGGAGAGGATGAGGTCATCCGGGCTCACTCGTAGCATGGTTGCCATTCTCCTAAGGAAGGATATCCTCTCATCTATTCTACACACAAACCCCTTGTTTCTGATTGGTGGTGGTGCGCTCTCTGGAAGCCAAAGTCACCTCCCAGAGCTAAGCTACTCATGTGGTGTATACTCTGCAACAAAGCCCCTACAGGGGACAATTTATAGAAGCAATCATATTTTGGACCAACCTGGTGTATACTATGTAAGCAGGCATCAGAATCTATTGAACACTTATTTCTATTATGTCCTATTACCATTGTATTATGGCATAATGTACTTGCAAATATACACCTTCCCAATCGTTGGCATGGAGCTAATATATTGGAAGCATGGAAATCGTGGTGGTCTGTTGCACACCCAACCAAGATTAGGAACCTCCCTCTCCTGATATGTTGGTGCATTTGGCTGTAGAGAAATAAGCTTATCTTTACCGATACCTCCCCACTTTTGCCACAAGCAACAACACATCTCATAACAATATATAACAGTATACCGTAGGATTAATTCCCTCACACTACTTGCAATATCTTTGCCGAGAATATTGACAAGAACATACCTTGGGAATATTTTGATGGTTTAGCACAACAGCAAGGTTGTGGTGGGGGAGTGTTACTACATATTACTGGAAATCCTTCTTATAGAATCGAAATGGGACTGGGAGATGGAACCAATAATTTTGCAGAACTTATTACACTCAGACATTTACTATATTTTGCACTTGAGAAGGGATGTCATCACATACAGATTTTTGGTGATTCCAAACTTATCATAAATTGGTTTAACCAACAATCTGCATGTCACATGCACACACTCCGGAACATTTTAGATGAGACTATGCTTCCGAAATATCGATTTGATTATATTTCTTATCATCACATATATAGGGAGCACAACCAGGTTTCTGACAGATTATCCAAGGAGGGGACTTTGGATGATCCAAGAGTAGACAAAGCAGGAATTTTACAGATACTTCCATAGATGTTATGATGTCTAGCAACAAATTGGGGAAGACAAGCCCTAATTTTATGGTTTCTTGAGATATGACTGTGATCATAATTTTTCTCAGTTATTCATGTATATATGTTTTATTTGACAAACATATCATATGTATAATTTATTAGTCTCCCAACCTAGGATAGTATAATTTTTTATAGTATCAAATAGGTAGTGGAAATAACCACCCTTATAGCATATGCTTTCAAGTATCTACAACATGTAATTTTCAACATTTTAATGAAAATTGTGATTTTTCCTTGGGCAAAAAAAAACATTGTATGAGGAGAAAACCATAAAAGTAGGCACACTTACATGAAGCAAACATTAAATGCACATACATCATCTTAATCCTAAATTTATCAAGTATTGTAACATATCAATGTATATAGTGGTCTATTTGCGTTATCTCGAGTGGTTAGGAGGAATGATTTTTATCCTCAATACCCAAGTTCAATTCCCACAAGTGACATGTCGAGCTCATGACTTTGAGCCTTGTACAACCCTATGTAATATCTTGTTGTTTCCTATTGAGATGGAGGGTAAGGTATTTTTTTACCCTCAACTTCAGTTAAAAGGATTTCACAAACATAGATTTATATATATAAAAAAAGGAGAACATTGTGGCTAATATAGTGTGTTTCAAATAAGATTGAAATCAATATAACAATCACATCAACACCAACATTCAATTGAGATAAGTATAGTTATGGTTTTTGTATGACCATTTTAAATAAGAATGAACATTAAGATATTTTCTCACATTTATAACCAAGGTCACATAATGGTGTTTCATGACATTATTTAAATAATAGAGTTGGAAAAATTGTAAGTGAATATCATAGCAATGCGTTGTTATATGACATGATGTAAGATCAAAGCATTCGTATAAACTTTTGTTTAATAATTTAATGGATTGTTACAACATTTGGTCTTTTCAATTGCATATGTGTATGGTGAATTCTTATAATGCACATTATTTCTTTATGGGGGCATAGTTACTATTTAGAAGGAGTGGACTTTAGTAAAGTAATTATTAATTTATAATTAGAAAGATCGAAAAATATTAATTATTCTTGGTATAGTGTTGAAACTTACCATGGTAATTATTGCATATGTGGACTAGCACTACTTTTTGAATTCATCTAATTAATTCCTATTTACCACATTTTCCTACATGTATCATTCCCATCACACATTTATTTCACTAGGCATGCCCTATTATTGTTGCTTTCTCATGTGTTTGAGTAAGGATGTATCCTCAAGAGGAACCATGAATCAAAAGAGAAAATAAGTAGAAGGATAAATGCACTATGGGGCGACTTCATATTTCCTAGATATAACTCAGGTGTTAAAATAAACCTAATCTAGAAACATAAGCATAAGGAGAACAAAGAAATCATTGAAATGTAGATTATTGTCCAAAACCATGTCTAAAACCATCATCACAAGTGCATTGGATCATGCTACCCTACCATATTAGTAAGTATTAGATGTTAAAAATACTCATAAGCTTGGTGACGAGGAAACAAAATAAATATTGCAAGGCTCATTTCACCTTGGTTCCTCGCCTTTATACTAGCATTACACTTTGATATTACAAGACTCCTTAATCTTGGTTACCTCTTTACAACACAAAATATATCCATAGAGTAGATGTTGCCTTTTATTGCATGAGATATACTAATAGAGTAACTAATAGTCAAGAACAGTACAAGACTCATTTTACCTTGGTTACCTCACACTAGTTGAATAACTAGTACTTGATGATATTACAAGATTGTTTTTATCTTGGTTACCTCTTTGTTATGTGAATTATCACTTCAAGGAAAACTTCTTCTAGCAGAGGTTATAACAAACGTTTGTAGTGTTATAAAATTGGCAAAAATTGTCAAAAAAACTTTTGTTGCAACATTTGTTTGCAGTAGTGGATGTTTTAGCGGAGATTATAACATGACTTCATCACAACTGAAAAAATCTAGGTGGTCGAAGGTTTTAGTAGATGTTTTTTTAGCAGTATGCTTCATTAAAAAATAGCACTGGTGTGCTAAATATATAAAAGCACCAGGGCTATATACCTAACTAAAAGCACCAAGGCATTGAATGCAAAGAACATGGTGCTTGAAATATATACCACCCCAGTGTGTATATTTAAGAAAAAATGCCTCGGGGTGTTCTTTTAAGGAATGACACCAGGGTAGGAACAAAAATATTGCATACCTGGTGCTTTTATTTAAACTCGTAGCTCTGACGCCTATGATTTGTACAAAAGCATTGGTGTGCTATTGATATAAAATAATTTGTGCTATTAACTTGAATAATGCACCGAGGTTGGAAATAATATTTTGTATCATCGAGGCATTAGTTCTATGACAACATTGGTGCTTTAAGAATTACAATGCACCAGAACATTAAATGCAAACAATATCAGTGCTTGAAGAATATAAAGCCCTGGTGTTGTCATTTTTAGAAAAGGCACTGGGCATGCAAAAATATTTCCATGATGGTGCTTTTAGATAAAATAATGCACCGATGTGTGTTTATCTTATAGATGCACTGGTATTTTGTATGATATTTTCTCTTTTTTAGAACCAACGACCTATGATAGTGTAATTATTGTGATTTTTTAAATCCGTTATTCATAAAAAAAATCGACATATATCTTATAACACTGTTCGTATAAATTATATTTTGATTAGTGCACTTGTATATGATGTTTGGATTAATTTGTTATATCATTAGATTTCACATATATTCATTATAATATTTAAACATCCATATATTTAATCAGTGGTGTAATATTTCACAATGATATTGGATAACACAATAGAATAAATTAAAATTTATTTTATTATATGTCATAAGAGGCTCTTTGTCATACAAAATGGAATAGATATTGGTAACCCCTTGTCTTTCAATTGGGACATTATGTCCATTACATCAAACAAAGTGTCTAATTTTCATAAACAATTATTTCAAAAAATACAACAACTTGCATTGATATCCAAATAGATCATCATTCTTCGCTCGAACTACTATTAGTGCTTGAGCTACTTGCATGACTTGGGTTATTTGGATGAAATTTTTGTTGATTGCATCAATTGTTTTTGTCTTCTTGATCATGTTCCATTTGCAAACATAAAAATAAAGTGTAATGAGTGTATCTACACTGGTGAGAATAATGTAAATTGAAATAAATAATATACATCAATGTAAATTGAATAGTAATGTACCATAGAAAGAAATGACTCGTGAGTTGTACATATAGTTTCAAAAGCATGTCTCATGCCTTTTTGCAACAACTCTTCTGTTGGCATAGTTTCATACTTTATTTTCTGCAAGTTTATAACCCATTATAAATCATAGATTTAATATAAGGATCTTTTTGTTCTATTAACTATAAACTCATATAAGAAAAACAACATAGATACTTACAAATTTTACAATTAATTTCTGATATGCCAACATATACTCACAACCCATATTTAACCTAATGTCAGTCAATTCTTCTTATGACTCTTCTTTGTATGTTAGCACTTATTTGAAGACATTCAAGGATGGTTGTTGTAAAAAAATTTAAAATATACTAAAATGAAACCTTGAGTTGTTATAAGGAAATATTAACAATTACTCATAAACTTTGATATCAACCATTTTCTTCGTTATAGTCATGTTTTATGTGTTGAATGAGTTCCATTTTATTTTCTTTTTTCCAAAAAAATACTTAATGCTAAATTATTTGTTTATGTGTAAAAAGTTAATGATTACATACATTTGAATCACCTTGTTGTTGAGATGGCTCCACTTGTGATGCAATTATGTCTATTTCTTTTACCATCTCCTTGTACACTTTTTTGGACATTCATACTGGCATGTTTCGCATATCAGCTCCTTGATTCTTTAGGATTTTCATAATCTTCCCGAAAAAAGTAATAAACGATTTTTATATTGATATATGAAAAATAAATATAATAAAATTGATATTAATAAATGAAAGGCTTGTAGTAATATATACATATAATTCCAGAAAATCATTTTAATTAGGAATATTACCTTCTAAATGATTCTTTTTTGTTGTTGTATGTTTTTTCTATTGCAACTCTGACAGGTCCCATTGACCATGCTCTGAAAACGCTTCCTGTAGTTTAGATATAACTTGGTTCTTGGAATCATTCTGTTGATTTTTGTATTGTAAGTGGAAAGTATATTTATATGTTTGTTCCACTATATCTCTCATGGCTTTGTAAATTATTTCCCCTTTCATTAACCTCCAGCACCACTCTAGATGAGATAAGGACCAATTCATCGTCATTTACATGTTCTATATTTGTATTTTCGTAGAACGACATTGATCTTTTCCTTCGTTGTTGCTCCCTGTATAACATTAAACATATATGAATTAATAGATTGTTTGAAACATGTTATATAATATTCTTAAGTATAATATTAAAAAAAAAAACTCATATTGAATATTCTTTTTTCATTCACTTGATTCATCCTTATGTAATTTTTCTATCGGGCTTTTACGCTCTTCTGCACTTAGATTATAAATAATCTTATGCTTTTTTAGATGTGTTATCATTGTATTGATCAATGTTTTTGTTACTTGACAACTTTTTAGACATTTTTAGACCGATAGGCCTTCCTTTGAAAGAGCTTTTCATCGTCCTTCTGATTCTCAGATAGACATCTGGTGTATTTGGTTTAAGTGACATCTGGTTCATGTTTATGTAATCTGATTGACATTTGTTCAAGTTAAATATCTCATATCTTTGTGACATCTGTACACAGATTTCTTTCTGACATCTATACACAAATTTCTATTGACATTTGTGCACACCGCCGGACTTCTAGAAGAATCAGTTTGAATTCATTATAGAGTTAGTTTTTGCTTTGAGTGCTTCTTGGTCAAGAAAATAACAGGATCGCTTTAAAATGATATCCTGGTGCCGAGAATAGCGGGTAATCTGTTTCTTTTGCAGAGCTTTAATCTCCGGCAATTTCGATTAGGGAAACTTAATACAGATCCTGGGAGATTTTTAGTCAAATTCAAGCCAGACTTAAGCCACAAGATCGGTGGGCGAGGAAATAAATCAATGCCTGTATTTGCCACTCAAATGCAAACGGCATAAAGTTTTCACAATCTGGAAAAGGAAACAGACCCGTTGTTAAAGCCACTGTAAATAACCCTCATTTGCTTTAGAATGGAAATTTTCTTTTTTTTGGTCGGTAGATTGATTAAACTCTCGGGTTTTCTACCGTAAATAACTATGTTTTCCTTTGGAAGGAAATTCCTTGCCAGTGGATTGCTTGAACTCTATTGCTTTTCCTGGTGTAAATAACTTTCTGTAGCTTTAGAAGATAATCCTCTTTTTCCTCCTTTTCTTTTGGAAGAAGCATCCTCTTTTGATAGGTTGAACAAATTTGATCTGAGAAAAAAAAACGTCTTATCAGTCGGCTCTGATATTTCGTAGCTTTCTTCTTCTTTTTCTGAGAGTCTTCAATCAGGGAGCATTCTCAAGGGTTCGCCCGCTGTAGCTGGATCATTATTATTTAAGAAATATTTTCAGCGCCAGAGCAATATTAAATCCGGTGAACTGTAGTTTATCTTCATTATTTTCCGCAGATTTTGAGAAAAAATTTCAGATACATATTTCAATATAGTGTTTTCAATCTTTAAAGAACAATGGATATCGTTGATAATTTTTTTAGATTTTCCGATTTCATTTTGATTCTCGAAAGTAAACTAAATTTGATATTTACAGATTTTGTTTTCTTTACGCAGATGTAAGAGATTCAATACTCTAGGCCGTCAAAGCTTCCAGCTGGTCAAGCGGTGCGCACAATTTTATGAAACGATGGGCCGAAGCAGGAAACATCGAAGCCTGCTACACTCTAGGCATGGTAAGCGCACTGATTCTTTAATAAAAGTCCGCGTAGTAGCCCATGAGATTACTTTATTTAAACGTTTACGATTCCAGAGAGCCGCCTTAATTTAATCCCCCTTCATGTGCAGATCCGATTCTACTGTCTTGAAAACCGAGGCGGCGGAGCATCATTGATGGCCAAGGCCGCCATTTCATCACACGCCGCAGCCCTATACTCCCTAGCCATCATTCAATTCAACGGCAATGGAGGCACAAAGAAAGACAAGGATTTCAAAGCCGGGGAAGCCCTGTGCACCAGGTCAGCATTTCTTGGCCACGTGAACACCTTGCGAGAGCTCGGCCACTGCCTGCAGGATGGTTACGGCGTTACCAAGAACATGGCCGAAGGAAGGAGCTTTCTCGTCCAGGCCAATGCCTGGGAGCTCGCCTCAATCTTGCCCGCCCATTACTTCAGAACACATCAAGATACACGGCTCCAGCCTTTTGAACCATGGCTCAAGAACCTAAATGGCGGCAACAGACGGCAAAATCATCTCAATCCTATTGATTTATTTTGGTCCTAAGTTGAATGCAAACAGAGATGGATCCACCAAATTTTTTGACAAGTTTGGATCTGAATATGGGGAAACAATTTATGAGAAACCTAAATATTAAGAAAAATAGACACTTGGACCAAAAACATAGAGAATTCATATTTCTTTTATCTTTTTTGCTCCAAATCACTCTCACAAATCTAAAAAATGCGAACTGCAATGAGAAACATTGATTGTGTACTTTAGGATGGGGAGGGGGGTACTTTATACGCAAAAGATAGTGTTTTAAGGTCCCACACTTTGACTATTTTATTTTTTATTTTATGTTTTTTCATGTGATTTTAACCTAAATGATTTTCTTTGGAGGATCAGCCAACCCAACGTTTCTAGCAAGTTGAAAAAAGGACTCCAGCAGAGCCTTCAATGCTTCAGTTCAGAAACATATCTAAGTTAGGGCTTCATTCTCTTTTTTGCATAAATAGTGGTTTTTGTAAATTATATTTCAGATGTTTAATCAACAAAGTTTCTCTCAGATATCTCTTCCTCCATTAGAATCGGATTTGCAGGTGCAATCTACTTGGTTGTGACTTGTGAGAGTGTTCCCAATACTTATTTTATGCTTTTAGCTCTTACTTTTGATATTTTGAGCTTCATGTCTATTATATTTCTGCTTTTACTTTTAGGTCAAATCAGTATTGAAGTATCGGTTCGCCATTTGCTTTTAGGTACATTACAGTCCTAACAACAAACCATTGGTAGCAGAGAAATTACACAAGGTCTATCCAGGCCTTCTATGTCTGCCATACTTCTAAAGCATACATAAACAACATTACTCTTTTCACATAGCAAAAAAGCTAAAGAAATCTGATAAACCTTTTCGGCCAGTACCAGCACACAGGATCTCACAAGACCAGAGGTTTTGGGAAGATTCTGTCGTCACCTGGAATAATCAATATCCAAGCTCTCTCAAGGAAAAATCTTTCATTTCCAAATTATGGAATCTGATTCCAAAGTTTGTCACTTGGAAAATTTGGAAGAAGATCATCTTCCACTAAGGCAAGGGAAGCCATGAAAGCAACGATGTTCATTAGTGAAAAAATTAGGGCCTGCTACAAAAGATCAAAATGAGGCAATCAATTATACAGACAAGTAATTGCAATGGGTGAAAGGTTGGGGTCTTGAAGAGTGGACTCAATTTTCAGACTCCCCACCTGAGATTCTTTCCCCAGTTCAGCCCACTCTCTCATGTATATGGTAATATATTCTTCCTTGATGGGAGAGCAAAATGAAACCTAGGCAGAGCATGGGGAGGGTGCTCAAAGGACCCATGAGAAAAGACAAGACTAAAATTTGCTCAAGCATGAGCATGTGACCAAACCACAAATAATATTGCAGGACACATTTTATGCAAAGGCCTAAAACTGACATCCAAATTAGAGATTTGAGACATCAAAATTGCAGAGGACTCCAAAATTATCATTGACATTATGAATGGGGTGGCCTTCCCCACTAGCATTAACTTGTCAAGAATTATTACTGAAGATAAATCATTGACCTCAAACTTAAAACAATAAGTTTTATGCAAGTCTATATAACTTTTAACTCATAAACCAATGCACTTACTTATAAGGGGGCTGATCTCAGCACAAGAGATTCAGATGAACAAATCATCTTGCAGTAATACTCTCAGCATTAAGTAATATCTGGCACAATCTAAGCAAGATCATTCTCCCCCAGTGCTCCTAGTAGTTTTCCTTGTTAGCTTTTGATTTTTTGTGCTCACATCAGGTGTTAGTGACACAGTCCCATACTTCATCACTGAAAACTCCTGATTACCATTGATTTCGTTATGCTGCCACTGTTAGAACTCCAAGACCTCAACCAAAGGGTACGCTGTGAAGTCCATCTACAATATAACTCTAATGGCATTTTCAGAAGTACCAAACTAGCTGATTTTTCCAAAAAGAATCTCTCTCACCACGCAGATCAAGGAACTCACAAAGAAACTCTGTGACTACAAACATTGGTTGTCAGCAGCAGAGGCTCAATCTGTGGGCCTTGTAACAGGGCAACAGGTGACTAATGAAGAGGAGTACTATAACAACGCCTACCTTAGGTCTTGTGAAACATGTGGCAGTTCTGCAGCACTCATCGAAGAATGAACTCTAAATCATGACATTGGTGGAACGTCAAAGGGGAGAAACGGTATTCGTTATGGACAATTAGGGCATGGATAGCTGAGAAAACAATAATTGAACAAAAACAGCCTTCCCAGTACTTAGCCTTCAACAATCCCAACATGCAACCTTCGATCCACAGACTCCAGTTCATGCAGACTCTTTTCACTTTGTTATTTCTTAATGTGTGGCTGGGTTGTACAATTTTGTTCTTATGGGATATACAACACAAGAGTTGCCAACACTATGGTCACCTTTAAAGTCATTTTCAGTTGTAAAGCATACAACCTTTTGTAACCATGCCAAGTTAAGTAAATACATCAGCATTGCAACAACTTACCATGGTACAATGAGGAAAAAGCTAAAGCAAATTAGAGGTTGAGGAAGTAAAATAGAAAAAGGAAATTAAATCAAAATGCTTTGAAAAGATCAGCTCTGATTGCCCCACAATTATGGCTGCTTTGATTTCCACACAGTTATGGCCACAGGCCATGTGACATTCTTGTGAGATGAATGAAATTTATCTTGTGTTGTTGAAAAAATGACAACTTGTACAAACTGCAAGTAACCATGAACTAGTCTGAAGGACAACACATAAAGTTTCAGTAAATTATGGAATGATTTCAATTAAACGTTTTCAGTATTTCTTGTAATTCATTGGTCTTAGATACAATTGAGAGTTTGAGACATTATCAGAACATTACCTCCTACATTTTTGCAGATTGTATTTGCATTGATCTATCTGTTATATCTATCTCAATCTCATTATTCTACTTGGGAGTCGAAACAAAAAACAACAACCGAAAATAGCATATGAAATACTGGTGGAAATGTCCAAGACTGAATTTAACAAGAACATACCATGGCCTTCAACTTTAAGGCAAATGTCATGGGATCATAATGATGAGCTCTCATTTCAGCAACTAGATCATTGAACGACTCTGGAACTACCATTCCTTCTGGAAGCGCTTTACTTTATTGTTTACTTGGAGGAGAACACCAAAAATCTCTTTAGCCATTCTCTGCACCATACATGTGCCATCTTCAAATGTCAATGAATTGAAAACACCAATGAGTAATAGAAGCCATTACATAATGGGCGAACATATACAATTATGCCCTTCTACAGAACCATAACCACAATGTGAAAACAATATCACATGAGTTGGACTCAGCAACAATTTGCACGGACAACAGGAAAGCTCAAACGGGAGACTCGACCCAGCAACTCAGCTAGATTTTATCTAGCACTTTATTATTATTATTATTCTATGGTAATTTTGAATCTATTCTTAAAACTGCGTAGTGGCAATTCTGTAGATAACTTTTCAAGCAATAATTGTAATAAGTGGATTCGAGTTACTGGATTTATGAGTGTGTATGTTAGGGTACAATTCAAATTCAAAATAGTAAAAATTAGCAATTGTTTTTAAAAGTGTAAAGATACATTGAAGGTGTGGAAGATTTGGGAAGATTTGTCTTATAGTTATGCATATAACATTTTAAATGAATTATCTTCAAAATATGTGAATTCTTGTTAAGATTTGGGAAGATTTGTCTTATAGTTATGCATACAACATCCTAAATAAATTATCACCAAAATATGTGAATTGTGGTAATCCATTAATATATTTGTTCCTATTAATTGCATGTGGATTACTAAGATAAAAATGTGAAAATCCTGATTTTTAAGATATATATACTTGTAATACAAGTTTAGAACCACCACTTCAAATCTCATTTCTAATGGGCGTGTATGTTAGGGTATAATTCAAATTCAAAATAGTAAAAATTAGTAATTGTTTTTAAAAGTGTAAAGATACATTGAAGGTGTGGAAGATTTGGGAAGATTTGTCTTATAGTTATGCATATAACATTTTAAATGAATTATCATCAAAATATGTGAATTCTTGTCAAGATTTGGGAAGATTTGTCTTATAGTTATGCATACAACATCCTAAATAAATTATCACCAAAATATGTGAATTGTGGTAATCCATTAATATATTTGTTCCTATTAATTGCATGTGCATTACTAAGATAAAAATGTGAAAATCCTGATTTTTAAGATATATATATACTTGTAATCTATACAAGTTTAGAACCACCACTTCAAATCTCATTTCCAACCTGTCCGATAAAGCTTATAATATTTCAGGGATCCACAATAAATAAACAAAGTAACATTATAATTTATGCTGCAAATATACAGGTAATTTATACTAAGACATCATATGTAAAATCACTTGATAGATAGACTGGAACAAAACTATAAATATCCTGAGTAGAAGCATTGAATAGATTTTAAATATCTTGAGCACAAGCATTGGATAGCTTTTGAAAAATATGGCTGCAACAAAACTATAAATATCCTAAGTAGAAGCATTGAATAGCTTTTAAATATCTTGAGCACAAGCATTGAATAACTTCTGAAATATAATTAGTGTACCAAAAGATTGGAAAGCAATATAGGATGTAGTTCATTTCAATTAGACAACAATGGAGTTTCAAGGTGTGTAAACATAGATAACAACGAAGTTTCAAGGTGTATAAATTTTTATAATGAACAACATTTCTAAAAACAAGTGTGAACTTTTATAATGAATAGCATTTCTAAAAACAACTATTGCAATCGCTATAATATAAGAGTTTTTAAAGTTTTAATTCTTTTTTTTATAGTAATTATGATATATATAATTGAAAATAAGTAAGCAATAATTTTAACTATATCAATAATGATGATATATTATAGTTTTGTGATGGAGGAGTTTAACTATATCAATAATAATGATATATTATAGTTTTGTGATGGAGGAGTTTGATGAGGAGAAACTGCAATCAAGATATACATTTAAAAGCAATTATAAATCAATTTTAATCAATTTAAAAAAAATATATTAATTAATAATACAATAATATAATCTAATTATTTTAATTGACTTTAAATGGTGATTTTTAACATTCTCTATTTTTAATATTAAAATGACGGTTTCTAATATTTTCTATTTTTAATATTAAAATCACGGTTTCTAATATTTTCTATTTTTAATATTTTGTTATAAGTAGATAAATTATTGTTTATATATATATATATATACAACTTATTACATATAATAAACATTCATAAAATTAAAATATAAATTTTTACAATATCTGTATAAGATTTAAATTTACCAATATATATGGTATAGGGCATACGCATTGTATCATTTTTCCAAATTCTATATTATTTTTCCAATTTAAAAAATCTATCGGCCTCTCTTTGCACCTTTTGGGGAAATTGCTAGTTTATCAATATACAACTTGTACCATTCAATACAGAAGCCATTAAATATATTTTATACATAAATAAAAAAAATTAGTCAAAAAGAGTTATGGTAACCATTTCAGTGATTTGAATAAACACCACAATGTGTTTAATCTATTAAATGCACCAGAAGTTTAATTGTTTAGCACTAACAACAAAAAACATTTCTTTTAATTATGATGGTGCGATTTGTAATGATAAAAGAACCACCATTACAATAAAAAATGAAAACATAAAAAATTAAATACAAGTCACCTAATGGTGTTATTTAGTAGAGGCGATTCAGTGTGTTATATTACAACGAGTGCACCAATAAATAGACACCATTTTTAAAAAATGAACAATGCTGACGGTGCAATATGTAACGACAAAAGCACCGCCAACACTGGTGCATTATATTTAAGACGGCACACTGTGAAACAGATGTAGTTTTTTTAAAAAATAGATAGGGTTGATGAGGTTTGGATCTAATTCAATAAGTGGTCCCCCTACTTTACGTGTAAAATTCCCTATATATATATATATATATTAAGTACACAAACTCATTCAATCTAAAATGCCTAAAATGAAAAACCCTAATTGCGAATTGGTAGAGGGAGTTAAAACCTAAGGTGAAATTTTGTAGTCACATAAGCAAGAAGAAGCAAGGGTTTACCGTAAGTATTGAATTTTTTTGTTTTTTTGTTTTGTTTTGTTTTGTTTTTTGTTTTTGTTTTTGTTTTTGTTTTTTGTTTTTGTCTTTTTGTTTTTGTTTTTGTTTTTTTGTTTTTTTTTTTGTTTTGTTTTTTAATTTTAATTAAATTTAAATAGAAACAGAGATCGTAAAAATTTTTACTACTTAAATCGATAGTAATTTTTTTATTATGCAAGGTTTTAAAAACAAATCTGAATTTTGAATAAATCTAACATAAATTATAAAAAAATTTAACAGTAAAATTTAAAAAATAATTTAAGTAGGGTTTTGAGTAAATCACCATGCCTTTCAAATTTATATCTTTCTGTGGTTCTAAAATATTTTTCTACTCCACAATGCTCCCATTTTGTCTATCTTGTAAATAATCTCTCTTTTAATTAAAACTAACAGAAATTGTAAAAAAAAAATATTAGTAAAATCAACAATAAAATTTAAAGTTTTTACTATTTAGGGTTTTGATTGAATCACCATATCTTTCAACTTCTGATCTTCTAAAAAGTTATATTGTTCCAAAGTATTTTTTTGCTGCATAGTGCTCTCGATATGTCTCTCTTGGAAATATCTCCCTTGGAATTTTTGGAAAAATAATGAAATAGTGAATAACTTATTACTATTTAAAATACTTTATGAAATTAGATTTCGAAAAATCAATTGTCGCTTTTTCAATTTGAACAAATTATGAAATTAGATTTCAAAAAATCAATTGTCACTGTTTCAATTTGAAAAAAAAACTTCCCTTTTTTTCACTTTTTCTGAACATCGATGTGTTAGATCGTAAACGACATCGGTGCGTTTACAAGTAAAGCACACCTATTATGATAAATTACAAGTATGCTATTTTTTTAAATGCACTAACATAATAGATTTTTTTTTTTTCAAAATCATGAAAATGATGCGACTAATATTTTAACACAATGATGTGGATTTTGTTTAGATGCAACGGTGTAGTAATTGTTATAAGAGCATCAACATGATAGAATTCCTTTTTACTTTTGAAATCTCATAAATAGGTGCATATCGGTGCTATTTTTATTTACTTTCAACAAACCAATTACATTGTGCTTATGAATATCATTGATGTACTAATGTTCAATATTTTTTGAAATTAGGATTTTGGTGATGATGAGCGACCCACCTACCATCTTCTGGTACACCCCACTATAAAATCAAATCGAGAGAAAGTTGCATTAAGAGAAAGACTAGAGAGGAAGCATACAAAGGCTGGTTAAATAAACCACATATTTAATTCCCACTGCTTCTAGATTTACCAATTGGAATAAATACTACAACATTAGTTCTTCATCACAATTTGGCAATGGAGCCAATCAAATAGAGGTTGGTATGGATGATTACTTATGAGATACAACTACCATGAAGACTATGTTCTTAGATGCATTGCAGAATGATGAGCTAGGGGATGATGCTCATATCATTGATACCTTATTCAAAAGCCTAAAATATGCTTCCACCACCCCTCTTTAGACATGGCAGTCATTCAAATCATACTCAGTTGGGGACAATAATGTTACTGTACAATTTGAAAGAAAAGTTTGGCATGTAAAATGAATGTTTCTCGGCATTATTTAGGTAATTGATTTCCATGATCGACCAAGTCCCTTATAGTTCGAGAAATCTTCTCACACAACCAACATTAAAAGTGGTCGATTTTATGAACATTAAATATTGACATTGTAAATTTATATTTTCCACCAATTGCAAGTTATTCAAATATAAGGTTCTTTCGAGTGATAATGTCTTGTAGGGTAGCTGCGAAGAGGCAAAGTAGTTGTTGAAAATGTTGGGTTTTGAGTACATATCATATCATGCATGTCTGAATGATTGTATTCTCTATAGAGCAGAATATGCAAACAAAGAGATAGGTATGAAATGTGGGCATGAAAAGTACCATAAATAAATAAGAAACATGTAAATCGCATGGTCCTCCTCATAAGATATTGAGGCACATGCCTATAATCCCAAGGAATCAAACAAATTTTCGTTGCAAAGAATTAGCTATGCCACAGGGATGACATGCCTCACACAGAAGTGAGTTAGGAGTTATGTGAATCCCAATAGATTCAATAGCCATGAAACATATGGAGGATACATGGCCCGAAAAATTCAAGGATGAAGTACGAAGTCTATGACTCAGCATAGCCATGGATGGTGTCAACCCATATTCCCTCCAAAACACCAACTATTTTGTTTGGCCTATATTAGTGATCAAGAACAATACCCTCCCACGGTCGTTTGTGAAGAATGAACATCTTATGTTGGCTCTCATAGTCCCTGGTAGAAGAAAAGTGAAGAATATGGATGTCTACTTACAACCATTGGTATATGAATTGAAGGAATTATGGGAAGGATACATGTGTACGATGTACCAAGACCTATCACAACAGAGAGTAATTTTACGTTTTATGGCATATGCGCTTACACCATACATGATTATCTAGGCTTAGGAGTTTGCTATGGTAATTTACATGTTTATTGATTTGTTTATATATGTAACAATAGTGTTTCTCATATTAATTTAATTCACTGCAATTGTTATGATCTTCATGATCGATAATGTGCTCTATATACAATATTTTCGCAGGTATTGTAACAAAAGGGTATCATGGATGTAAATGTTGTGGACCTTCTCTGAAGGCTAGGTGGTTTGACCACTTATGAAAGCCAGTGTATGACTACTCTAGGTTATTCCTCCTAGAAGAACACCCTTACATAAGAGTGACATCCACTTTCAATGGTAAACCAGAGGGAACCCAAGGGCATGCAATAATGGAACTAGTTGAATGGCTTTGAGCATATGAGAGAGAGAAGGAGAAGAAGTTTGCAGAAATGTTTGATTCAAATGGGAAGACTATGTTCGATGATCCAGAATTATTCGACACCTATGTTGAGAAATTTCCCATTGGGATGAAAAGGAAATTTGTCTTTTATGGGCTCCCATATTGGGAACATATTAAGATTTCCCACTTACTAGATCCCATGTATATATTTAAAAATGTTTCATCTTCTTTATGGAGGCACATATCATCGAAAGAAAATGACACATTGGCTTTTAAGAGAGATCTTATTTCTTCAAAAACTAAAAATAAATATTGGCCAAGGCAAGAAAGTAGAGGAGAGGATGGTCCCTCTTGGTCTTTCAAAGAAGGTGATGTTGTTAGGTAAACTTGACTCAGAGATAGAGTCAAAATTGACCAAGTCTAACAGTAGTGGTTTTTTGGGCACAAGGTATTATGTACCCATGGTTTTCTGCCCATGGTATTACATGTAATGGAGTTTATAAAAGGTTGGGAGGGACTTTATTGTAAGGTAGGCCAGGGTGGTGAGCGGTGAAGGCTCACTTGGCCAGGTTGGCTAGGGTTTTAGCCAAGGATAATGAAATTTCATTATGGTGGGTTTCCCCATAGTTGGGGTTTTTCCTAGTTAAATATTGTTTTTGTTGTTGGTTGTTCCTCTCAGTAAATCTTCGTAAATAAGTTAATTCTTCGGTTATTTTTCTTCATCTGGTATCAAAGAGAAATGTTGGCTTTAGAGGAACGCTTCTACTCCAAAGGGTTTTGTATTGGCCTGGTAGATAGAGAGATAATTGAGTTGACAGATCTAGAGATATGGATAAAAATCCATAGATTGTGATTCAATTTGCAGCCAAACCCTGGCAGGGTTGTATTATTCTTTTAGTTTTGGATCAGATCAAATAGGTCAAGAGAAGTGGCATGGTGTTCTTGGGAAAGTGACAACACGCGGTTATTTTTATACCTCAGTTAAGAATGGTATGGAGCAGTGAGAAGCCACTTGTGAGAGGTTGTATAGTGGCTAGGGTCGACGACATCAAAGGAGTTCAATGTGAATATGGTTATGGCACTGGTGTACATGCATCTAGATACAATGTCGGTGGGCAGGGGTCCAGAGCAGATGAGGTCGATGATTGGGTCGTCTGGAAGTGGCCTGATTTGGGCGATCACAAATATGGATCGTTCCGGTCTATGAACACCGAGGGATGGGGTGGTAGGAGAGGGGAAGGCCTTAGCTTGTATTGGATCTACCCATTTGACCAAGGAATGATCCACTGTTGAAATCATCTTTATCAGATGCTTAAGAGGTCGATGTGCCAAAGATGGATTCGAAGCCAAATTTGTTTAGAAATGCTCGCCCCCAGGAGGAGATTTTGGCTAAAAGGGGTGAGGATTGGAAGAAAGTGGACTCTAAGATTGAGATCGGAACCTCTAGTTATCCCACTAGCACCCACTCAAACCTCCCTCAAAGTCCTCTCAGTGATGTCGCACCCCCTCAGGCTTGTCCTAAGGTTAATCCCTTTGGAGATGCGAAACAACGTGAATTTTTGCTAGAATAGAATAGAAAGGATTGGTATGCTGGTGCTTTGTAGTGGTAATTGGGATGAGAAGCAGATTCTACCATGCAGAGATGTAAACATAAACAGGTCACAGGATCTCAAGCAGCATGAATATGGCAACAATGCCCCTACTGGGAGGTTGGGGCTATCAAGGTTATTAAAGGAGAGGAACCATGTTGTTCCAGTCATCCAATAATACATTTTCACGTGGAGGGTTTATTTTGGTTGGGCGATGGTCCATACTCCAAAGAATGTCGTTGAATTGCTAGGGTCCAAGTAAGAATGGGAATGGTGGATTTCCCGTGTTGTGATTAACCATGTCACCAACCATCGCTCGCTGATAACAAGTGTAAGTCGTGAAGGGTAAACATTTGAATGGGTTATGTTTTATGCATCAACAAAATCTTAGGGGAAATGATTAAGGGCTCACTAAAACCATTAATGAGTGAATGGAAACGTTAATAGCTATGGTTTTTTGGTGAAATCGTGTCTTGCTACATAGGGTGAATTGAATTCAATGCCACCAATAAGTAATTAGTTGGATATGAAAATGAGAGCAACCAAGCAAGAGGATAGCAAGAAACATCAATAATAATAATAATAATAATAATTATTATTATTATTATTATTATTATAATAATAATAATTATTATAATGGAGTCAAAATTGTTTTATTGCATGTAAATGGGCATACTGTTGTAAGACCTAGTAAGGCATGCATACCCCTGGGAAATCATTGGTAAATTTTGGGTTAGACCTAGGTGATAGGGGGGATGTTAGGTTAACATATACTCCGGTATAAAATTTGTGGGGGATTAGGGTCAGAGTGAGCATGGTTGGGCAAACTCACTTGGCAAGGTTGGCTGGATTTAGTCAAGGAACCCCAAGTCAAGTTTAAGGGGAGAGTGTTAGGTAAACTTGACTCGGAAATAGAGTAAAAATTGACCAAGTCTAATAGTAGTGGTTTTTTCAGCACAAGGTATTATGTACCCATGGTTTTCTGCCCATGGTATTACGTGTAATGGAGCCTATAAAAGGCTGGGAGGGAATTCATTGTAAGGTAGGCCAGGGTGGTGAGTAGTGAAGGCTCACTTAGCCGGGTTGGCCAGGGTTTTGGCCAAGGATAATGAAATTTCATTATGGTGGGTTTTCCCTGAAGTTGGAGAATTTCCCGGTTAAATATTGTTTGTATTGTTTATGTGTTTTGTTGTTGGATGTTCCTCTCGGTAAATTTTCATAAATAAGTTAATGCTTCGAGTAATTTTTCTCCAATCCCATAGATTTTAAGGAAAGATGATCTTTCTTTAGCAAAGGAAGATATAATGGGTGTGAGGGTGCATTCTTTATATGGGTCTTCACTATGGTGTTACATCATTGTGGAAGACCATTTATTAGAGTTGAAATCGCATGACCATTTGAACCTTATAAGAGTACGCATGTCAAAAACATGATTTTATTATTTTTTATTATTTTTATGCAATGTGATAAAATATAATTAAATTTTATTTGTTTTTACTTTGCAGTGTTGTTATCCTCTGATCATATGTGGGTGTGTGAACCATGACTTCCCCCAAGACCTACGACATTCCATATGTAAATTATCTACATTTGTACGTTGGATCACATCAAAGGAGATTCATATACCTAGCACTCCACAGTGGCATCAAGAGATAGTTGAGATTGTTTGTATGTTTGATAAGGAATTGCTGACGAGTTTCATGGACTTGCAGTTTCATCTTTTAATTCACCTAGTAGATGAGGTTGAATTAGTGGGGGTGGTTTCTTGTCATTGTGTGTTCTTCTTAGAGAGGTATATCAAGAAATTGAAAAGTTTTGTTTCGAAAAGGGAAAAACCTAAGGGGCCTATGGCAAAGGGGTACATATTGTATGAGCCTTTCTATTAGGTTAGTGATTACATCATTCAGATTGACAACACACTAGGTGCGGTGATTTGGGACAATAAAAGGGATGAAGACAAAAGAGAAGGGGAGCTTCTCTAAATGAATGGAAAAAGGTGCATGATAAAGTGTAATTGGCTTATTATTGGTCAAATTTGTACACAGTAACTATTCACACTGAACTTCATATTAATGCATTTTTTGATCTCATACATACTATATATATTAGTTTGATTTCATCAACGAATTCATAAATTGAAGCCATTAACAAATTCATTCTTTACAATATGGAAGCAACACAGTCATGGTTCACATTGTATGAATAAAAGTGGAGGAAATGGGAGAATGACAGGAAAGAATTCAAACAATTGAATGGTAGAAGTGTGCCTTATCCTAATCATTTAAAATAAAACATGTCAATGGCATGCCCTAATAGTTGGGTTGTTGATCAATTCAAAGAGAAATACGATGGATCTAGTCATTACCCACATGTTGAAGAGGATACACTAAACATAGGGATTGGGTGCAACAACTTGGTAATAATCTCTTTCAGTACATTTTTAACTTCATAATGCATCTTTGAATTTTAACATCTATATTTTATATTTTAATTATGTTCAAGTTATTAGACACACGACACTATATTTTTCACCTATTTTATAGGTGCATTTGTTCCCATCTGTGTGGGCATTTGGACATCATTTTCGCACAGAGGATGTTGATGATGGATGCATGAAACAAGACTGTGGAGTGGAAGTCAAGTTTGAAAAATCCATCCATGCTGGCCACTGTGATGAAAACCTAATATAGGGGACACTAAGTTAAGTTGTAAATATGTAAGAGATCATTCAAGTGGACTTCTCTTCATTCCAATGTGTTATTTTTAGGTGCAAGTGGTGGGACACCTTTGATCGGAATAATGTAAAGGAAGATCACGATAGTGGGCTGATATCTATCAACTCTAGAAAGATGTGGCATGAAGCTAGGGAGCCTTATGTTTTCCCCAAACACTGCAACCAAGTGTTTTTTTACCCAAATGTGTTGGATAGGGATTGGTGGTTCATATTAAGACACGACCCTATATCAAAACATATTTTTGAGAACAACAATGTTATCATGCCAAGCGAGGAAGATAATTAGGGTGATGACAACGAAGAGTGATATGTACTTGTGTTATTTCATCATTTATACTATTGTTGTATGTTTTTGTTTTCTTTATTTCAATAATTATATTGTTTTTTATTTGTCTTATTGGAATTTTATATAATTGGTAAGATTCACAAATGTTTTTACACGTTTTTTGTAGTGGAAACATTTTTATACTTAAAACTAAGTATTTCCAATTGTGTAATTTATAATTTAAAAATTAAAATTTTAACATATTTGTTTGATGTGTTTAAATATAATTTACAGTGGAATTCTTCTACAGGCTTTGGATAGACATCACGATGGATGAAAAGATTGTAATTCTAAGCATGGGATATCAATTTATAACTATATTTTATTAAGATATCAATCTATATATACTCATATTATCTTGTTTCTCAAATGACATTATGAGTATCAATCTAAAATAAATAACTCACAAAGTGATAGAAAATGGAGAAGGAAAATCATATATGTGTACTAAAATGCCATCGTCAAAGTTTTTCAATATAGTAAAATAACCTCCCTTATTTTCACTATGCAACATATCTCCATAAATATAAATGCAGTTTAAAGCATGGTGTACAATATCTATGATAATAAGGATTCAAGGTGACAATCCTTCTCAAATATGAAAATGAGAATAATATAACCAAAATGAGAAAATAGATAATTTGGAAACAACATTGAATATTTATTCTAGATTTAGATACTTGTTAGTTTATTAATTAGTTCACATATTTTTTCTTCAGATTTATTTCAAAGTCAATATAAATCATGTAGTGATAAATCTATGAGGACTTTAACCATGAAAATTTTGTGTATTAATATGTAAGATTAATTTCTTGACGTGAGAGATAAAGTCATGTTTACTATATTTAAATTTCAATTCTTGCAACATTATGTAAACTAAAAGGAGGTCTTATGCATGTATAAAAGGTTGATTACATCTTTTTATGGACCATAAGAGAAACAAATGGGCTTACATGGATGCATGAGAGAGTTCATATTTTTCTTGAAGAGTTTTGACTTTTTTTTTTCGATGGAAATTATAAATAAAAGTTGAATTAATAAATACTTTATGGATAAGAATTAAAGGATAAATAATACGATAGTGATTAAGAGGCAGTTGTTTGAATTTCTAATAGACTTGGTGATGCATTTTCTTTCCTATTTAGTTTATGTAAAGTAAATGTATGTCTTTATGTATTTATAAGTAAATTATTTACAGTAGACATGTCTTTATCATTGTAAACTTGATTAAATATTAGCTAGGAGAAATGTGTATACATGAATTTTAGTGACTATCTCGTGATAAGTATGTGGAGAAAATAATATCTCTTGAGTTGTTCATTAAGAAATAATCAAATACATTATTTGTCAAAAAGATAAATCTAATATAGTATGATTTATGTATTATTTAGCTCATGTTTATTATTAACAAAGATAAATTTAAACGATGATAGTAAATAAAGAACCAAAATAGCACCAAAATGTCATATCTTTATTACTAGAAAAAATTTCACTTGTTTAAGGGAGAACTTCCAATAGAGCAAATCCCCAATTACAAGTAACTTCACAAGCCATTTTTACATTTTTTTTATCCTCGTCTTTACCGAAATTTATAGTTTAAATTGGTAAGAGTTGCTATAAATATTAAATTTAAATTACTTGAAACATTTGTAACTTTAGTGATAAATTAATTTTTATTAAAATATAAATTTTAAAGTTATATTAAATCTAAATTACTTATAAAAAATTATGAATTAGGTTTTTTAGATTTAACAATAGATTGAATTTTATAAACCAATATAGATTCATCTTAACAATGGATCTACCAAGAAACGAAAGTGATCAAATCTCATTATATGAAAATCTCTGTTTAGAATGCAAAATTTGAAAAAAGATGTACATGTCAAAAAATTTAATCTCTTTCAGTGATTAATAAACCTGTGATTAAGATGGATCTATAGTGTTTTTCTATCTCTATATAAAGATCGACCATCGTGTATTTTTTCATTGTTTAAATTGTATTTTTTAATAATTTATTATTATTATTATTATTTTATATTAAAAATTGAATGAGTTACACATTTTCTTCTTACTAAGAACTAACTAAATTATTTTACCTTTAATTTTTTTCCTTGTGAGTATTGAAATATTTTACTAGTTAGGTTTCAATGAATATGAATGAACTAAGAAATAGAAAAATATTTATGGTAATTAATACAATTATAGTTTCAACCATACTAAACGTTGTAATTTATAAAATATCTTTGCATTTTTTTAAAGTAAGTCATTTTGCATGTAATTTCTTATTTAAAATTTTGATATAACTTCACCAATACATAATCTATAGTAAATATTATTTCATAAAAATAAAGAGCATGATGATAACATCTAACAAACATAAACATCATCTGTCCATGGGGCCTTGGATATAGTAATCGGGTGCTTTGCTAAGGTACTCCTTGATGTGAAGCATCATTTCAATTCACCACCCCAATCGGGGTGATATATTGGACATGTTGAAGATGTAGTGCTGCCAAGCTTACAAAAAAAATAAATATAAACATCATCTAAAATAACTATTCAAATTTGTTAACATCATCTAATTATATACACCTCTAGCACATATATATGTCATTAGCTAGCACACAAATATAATAATCTAACAGGGCATCATCATCGTGGTCACATCTAACAAAACACAAGAATTCTAATCTAACATCATCGCCACATGCATCCTCAAATATACATCTCATTTCAGATAGCTACTATCACATACACATCTATCTACAAGCACATTAAATGAACATATCTAACATGACCTAACAATATACACATTAACACCAACATATAAATTAAGTACATCAACATGAACAAAAAATGAATTTTATATATATATATATATATACACACACACACACAAACAAGTTAAATAATTGTTATAAAATATTTAATACAACACACGTAGTAGTGGCAGCATGGTTTGTAACAGAAAATAATGGATGGTCAAGTATTGCCTCAACAGTCGAACAATGAGGTACAAGAGGAGAAGGTGGTTGGTTTTCTCTCTTAGGAGAAACATTAGGCACCATCGTGAGTAATGGGAAATTATCATGAGGTGAATTATAAGGAGGTGGAGTACTACTAGAAGGATCATCAACACCCTAACCATGATCCGATGGGGTACCACTACTAGAAGCATCACCACCCTCATCATCATGATCCAGTGGGGTAGCACTGGGTGAAGAATCATGTGACATATATGATGCATTCCCATCCATCCTCGTTGCCAGTAACCTGGTAGCTCTGATGATATGATGCATAAGACTCATCATATCACGCGAAAAATCCCTTAAGAGCTCTGGGAGCCTAGGATCTACCCTGATTTCTTGAGCCTTCGTAGGGAAGACTCCCTCCTCAACCAAATTCCTAAACAATTGGTCATAGTACTCCTTCATGAATTGGACACGGCCCTATGCGCCCACATGCTCACACCCCTCTACATCTGAGGATGTGCTTCACCCTCCGAGGCCTCGCCCATCTATGTGTCTTCTTCTAATGGGGGAGGAGGCATGTCCCCAGCAAAACTATCGATGTCTACAAAATATATAGTACACAATATTAATTAGACAAATTCATCAAACCATTTAATAAAATAAGTTAAATAACGTGCTAGAATAAATTGTATTCTAATTAATTAAGACAATAAAATGAAACTAGATTAATTTACAGAAAACACAATATTAACTCTATCATCTGCAAGCTCATTGAGTCAAAGAGTCCAAAGTATTATTTGGAATTCTTATAAATAAATAAAGGATTTTTTTTTTTCAAAAATGTAATTCGGGTCAATTCACCTCAAGAATCCAAGTCAACCCTCTTTCATGACAATTCAACTCACTCAAAAGAAGTGTCTTTTCACATATGAGAACAACTATATATTAGCATACATCCTCCACCAAAATGGAAAGAAATTTGGTGCTTTTTGTGATGTGTTCTAAGGAAAATATGCATGAAGTTCTAAATCTACTCTCCTGTGAAGGAATGTGAGTTTCCTGAAGACATATGTCTATAATGGAATGTGAGTTTTTAATGTGAGCCTTTATTTCTTTGTTTTGTAAAGGAATGTGAGTACAAAAGATAATGAAAAAGTCACATGACAAGTACGAGGTTTATTAGGATTAACACATACTTGAGAAAACATTCAAGGTGGGAGTAGAGTTTTGTCAGATCCAAACAAAGAAAGGCTACAATGTCTTGGTAAGAACATCAAGATTATACCGCATGGTCCTTTTGACGTTTTAGATGAGGTGGGTGATAATGCCCATAAAGTCAGTCTACCCCAGTATATGCAAATTTAGTTAGTAATGGATGTGGAAGTTTGAAAATCTATGAACCTTCCATGTTGGACCAAGAAAGTAATGAGCAAGTCCTACTTGCTAGAGAGGATTTAGCACTAAAAGCTTAGGAAAAGTTAGTAGAAGATATAATTTTTCAAAAAAATTCCATATCAACCAAATGGGGGCAGCATGAACTCTGGTAGATTAGGTCGAATGGGAAACTTCTTAGCAAGGCCAAATTGTATTCTAGTGAGAAGGTCTAGGAATTTTTTCCTCACCTCCCTTGGTAAAATATTTTCAAGATCAAAAGCAAAGCCCCTCTAAATGGGGATATATGATATGAATAAATCATTATATAATTTTTCATCTATTTTTTTACTTTCAAGGTGGGAAAGATTAGAGTTATTGGCTTGTAGGGTCAATTTTAGGGGTGGGGTCCATAACATTCTAGAGCTTATTTGAGCCTTAAACATACATTTTGGGTATAAAATCATTTCAAACAAAATTTTCAGCACCTTGATATTTTTCTACACTTTTTATCTTTTCAACAATCCAAACAACACCTCAATCGAAGTTTATATGTGGAAGTTATGCATTTCACAAGTTGACATTTCCTATTGACTAATACGATACGAAGGATATGCCAAATTGGTTCACATAGAATTTCAAGAATATTCTAGAGATCCAAACCCCAACATTAAGTGAGGGTTGAGGCATGCAAAAACCCTAACTCTAACCCTAAGCGACCACTAGGCTATGTTACATACTAGGCCACTAGGAAAATAAAAGGTTCAATTCTTATGGTATTGTTTATTAATCCATAGTTGAGTAGAGTAAGTAGGAGTGAGATATTGAAGATAATAAGGAAGGTAGAAGATCTTGTGGTAGCCACATGGCTCATATTGCTAATGGCAACTCCATACTGAGTGTCTCTTTCTTTAAACTTACATTTCATAAATTAGAAGAAAATAATAAAGCCTATGTCTTACCTTTTAATTAGATTTTTCTACAATAATCTTCTGTTCATTATACGCCTGATATATTTTTCCATTATCTTGTTTCATTTCAATTTCAATTTATTTCAATATTTTATACATTACACTAATCAAAATTAAAAGAAAAAAATATACAATATTGAGATTTCCTTTATTATTTAAAATGTTATAATAATATTAATAATATACCAATCAAATAATAAATATAAAGCATGGAAATCAATAACATTGTTATTATTAAATAACATTAAACTAAATAGAGTTATTCTATTTAATTTAGTAACCTTTGAATAATGCATGCATGTTTTACTCTCAGCATTGGACAATGATTTGTTAGAGGCTTGCTTAAACTCTATACCGCCAACCTATAAGAGGCTGCTAATAAGATAATTTTTTCAAATAAGTATCACAATCATGATCTTCCTTTTAATTGCTGGTTTAGTTTATTTTCCTACCTAATCAACCCTAACCACAATTAATAATTAGTGACATGGAGATAAATCAACCTTCACAATTTCATATCTTTTTGATCGTATATAAACCCTAATAGATTGTAAAAAATTCCAATCCATTACCATTTGGCTGTTTGCGATGATCGAAAAGTCAAAGAAAATTATTTTTGACTTTTGTGATCGTTTAATTCTTTTTCATGTGTTATTTATTTATTATTCAAATTCAAATGCTAAGGACATTAAAGTTCTACGAAATTTAAATATTTAATATTAATTCAACAATTATAAAACATTTAAATATTAAATATATAAATAAATGTTATAAAATATTTAAATATTAAATATATAAATAAACGTTATAAAATATTTAAATATTAAATATATAAATATATATTATATATTTTATAATAGTGTAGTTTAAATTTAGAGATGAAATAGATTTTTTCATTAGAATTTATTAAAATCTAGTAATACAATTTTAAGGTTTTGTGTTATTTAAAATATATTTTTGAATGAATAAATAAATTCAACGCTCTGTAAAATTTTTAGGGCACACTAAATTCAAACTTTTAAAAATCTTTATTGGATTTTAATGAAAATCAACCAGAAAAAAATTATTATGAAAAAAGTTATTTAGTCTATAAATTAGACTACGCATTTTATAATTACCTCAAAAGGCATTTTCTCTGCATACTACGTTTTATAATTACGCCTAAAAGCATTTTCGCCGAGGGATTGGGGTCAGCAAACACCATTCACCCACCCAATTTAAGAGCTTCATTTTAGTCCTCCTTAAACTAATTGAAATTTGACACGTGTATTCATTTTTCCAATTTATTTATTTATTATTGAAATTGAAATTCTAGGTACATTAAAATTCTACGGAATTTAAATATAAAAAATATAAATAAAAATTATGTGTTTTGTAATAATATATTTAATGTGATTAGTATGAAGATCTAAATTATTATATTTAAAATAATTTTAAATTTCATGTTTTAAAATAATTATATATATAATTATTTTTTATTAGTTAATAATGAAAAGAAAAGGAAAAAGAACTTTTATTTGATAAGTTTAAGCTGGTTTATTTTTAAGAAATTGGAAAATTTTGAATATAAAATACTACAAGAATATAAAAAAAATTATTAATTTAAAATTTCTATATAAAAATAAATAATATGTATTTTGAAATAATGTATTAAATATGATATGGATTGGGATAAATATTATTTAATATATATTGGTATATATAACATTTAAATGTAATTGTGTATATTTTAATTTATACAACATTTATTTAATTATTTGTTTTTTTTGAAAGAAAAAGGTTTATAATTTTATTATATTTAAACGATGAATTTACATTTTGTATATACACTTCAAAAGTGTATTCATGTATTACCCCAATCAAGCAGTTTTACATTAAGAGTTCACATGAGGATAAAATTGATTGAAGAAGACTGTACATTTTGTCTTCCATAGAAACATGTAAAGAAAGAAACTTTGCACCACCAAACATTATTGGCAAAAATTCATAAATCAGGGATAAAATCCAAATTGTCCATTATTGAGCAAAAAAGGGGACAAGTAGAGTATTAATAAAGTACGTAGTCATCCCAATCCAGTAGATTTCTACATTGTTGAGAGCAAGTAATAACAATAAATACTAGACGAAATACATAATTATCCATATGCATATAAAATAACAAGATTATCCATGAACGTCAACAAAAAATGGGCAGCTAAAACAACAATTGTAAGCAAAGCCAAAAGATATGTAAAATAGATATATGTGGATCCATGTGTAAACATTCCTACTCTACATCTGGCACCCAGATTGGATCCCTGAAATTACAATGAAAATATTCATATGATTGGTAGTTAACTTGTTCAATTATGGCTCAAATATTCTTTTCCAAAACGAGACCATCTTTTGGCAAGTTATCTATTGCATGATTCCTTTCCCTGTGAATATGTGAGCATAAAAACAATATGAAAGTACCAATAATATGCTTGATCTCCTCTAGAATAGAAAATGTATAGATTTTCTTGCAAACATTAGTCTTATTGAGCTAGTTAACCAATATCATTGAGTCCTTGAATGTGTGTAACTGAGTGCAAACCTTCTCTTTGGCAAACAAAAGTAAGTTTTTGCAGGAAAAAACTTCCACTTGATTATTTGTCCCAGGTCCCAACCCCATTTTGACTTTGCAACTGTGATCTAGATAAAGGAATAAGATAAACCCTCCTCCACTATTTTGACCATTGTTTATAGAAGCACAATACAAAAAAGGCCCACAACTTAAAAGTATCAATGCTTTCAGGAATAATCAATCTAAGGGTTGCATTACTTTTTTCCTTAGGGCAGTGACATAAAATAACAACCACCTCATTTGTAGTGTGCACATGAACCAAAATCTTGTCCTAGAAAACCACCCTATTACTAGCCAACCATAGCCCCCAATAAACAATGAGGGGTAGAGCTTTGAACAAGTGACAACTGGAGTTTTCACACCAAGTTAGCTAGACAACCTTCTAATCCACCCCTTCCCAAGGAATAGAGTGTCTCAGAGCAATACTACAGACCTTCCATACCTATTGATAGAAAGGGAAATCCATAAACAAATGAAAAACACTTTCCCCATTGTTTTGACATAACAAACACCAACCGGGCCCACACATGAACCTTCTCTGGAGAACGTCCCAAGTGGGAACCTTCTTCATCATAAGACACCACATGAATAATTTTGATTTTGGGGGGAATTTTGCTTTCCATACCACCTTCCACCACCATTTTTGCTCCACTTCCACTCTATCTTCCATAAGGAAAATGAATCCCAACTTTGAAGTGTAAGATCCAAAAGGGTAAATACACCAAAAAGTTCACCAAGTATGTCATTCAATCTAATGTGGCCATAATATAATTCTTGTAAGTACTCCTCAAATGAAACATGACACTCCTCATCTAAACTAAGCTCCTTAGCTAATAGTCATCCCTGTCACCAAATAGATGTAAGATCAGGATTACCAATATGTGCAAGTTTGTTGTAACCTTTGCCTTTGAGCATATTAGTTGAAGGATGGGGAAACAACTGATTCATGCCACCACTAGGCAATGGATCAAGGCCAAGTCTAACCCTGTCACCTCTACCAACCCGTTAGATTAGACCACTTCCAATGATATCAAAAGAATTGATAACTACCCTCCAAATAATTGATATATTTAATCTTGGTTTGTCTGGCCTTCTTAACCAATCTTCTAAAGAACTAGGAGCAATGTGCTTGTGAAATACCAATGGAATCCATAGGCTTTGCATTCCAACCACATTCAATAGCCAATGCTTTTGAAAAATAAAATAAGTTCCTTAAGTCCTGACCTCCTAGGTTTAGCAATGGTGTCTCATTTGTCCCATGGCATCACCCCTAACTCTTTTTTCCTAGCCCAAAGGAAAAAAGATCATAATCTCCTAAGTTTTTCCAAGACACATTTGAGGATCCAAGCTAAAGAAGCCCAATATACTGGAATGTCTTGTAATATTCATTCTATTTGAACCAAACAACCTGCTTTGGAAATCCATATATGGCACAAACAATTCATATGTTTTTCCACCTTTGCAATGAGCCAAGTCCATTCTACTTTGCTATAACAATTGGGTTTTAGCTAAAAACCTAAATATTTCAAACCTCTCTCTAATGGCTTGGAATCATAAGGGAGACGTTGTGATATATGACAGATATCTACATCAATTATATTGTGGTGAGATATGGTATATTTTTTAGAATTGATAGACATCCTAATGGTGCACTCAAAAAGAGATAGAATCTCCATAAGAACCAATATCTCCTTGAATTCACCATTGCAAAATTTAAGAATATCATCAACATATAGGAGGTGGGTAATTATCAGATTCCTAGCAATGAGAGAACATGCAGGTCCCCACACATCTTAGCATTAGATAGAAGAAAACATAAGCCCTCATCCACTAGCAAAAGGAGAAGAGGAGAAAGAGGGAAACCCTGGTGCAACCCTCTTTTTGCATAGAAAAAAGGAGAAGTTGAACCATTTAAGAGGACCACAAAAGAGACCAATTGTATAAAACTCATGACCAAGTTTATGAAATCAAGAATGAAACCTAGATGGGTAAAAAGGAGCCTGATAGTTATCCATTTTACTTTGTCATAGGCCTTGGATAAATATATTTTGATAACTACCCCATTTAGATTTTATGTTTTTTCATTGTGTATACCTTCTTGGGCCACACATTGATAGCTTCATGGATTGCCTCCCCTCCAAGAAGGAAAATTTCTCAAGGGAAATGAATTTAGAAAGAATGGGTTTGAGCTTGGACACAATAATCTTGGTAATAATCTTGTAAATGGCATTAAATAGGGATTCATGCATAAATTTTGAGAAGGAGAGAGGTTGGCTTACTTTTAGAATAAGAGCAATTAAATTTGAGTTAAAAGTTGTTGAACAATGTAACAAGGTTCGATCTTCATATTTAGCATTGTACTTATGTCATTGTATATTCGATGTAAAAAGAAAAAGAAGAAAAAAAAAATCAAGCATGGGTTTCATGCTCAAGTCAATTTATTATTTTATTCTAACATGTTCTTCATGCTTATATTATTTGTATTCGTCAAAGTGAAAGTTTAATTAAAAGCATGGAAAAAGAATTTTTCAAATATGTATTTTGGGTCAAAATTGCCTCTAGATGCCAAGTTCGCCCTACCCTAGAAGACATGTCTATTCAAACCCCTCTGGACAATATAAATAGATGGTGAATTGAGCTCATTTGAACACAAGCAATTGAAATGATTTTTTCTGAAATATCACAAAATAAAGGAGGGTCGAAGTCTAGAATTTACAAGAAGTCTAGATTTGTGGAAGTTCTTCGTTAACACATCTCTTATTGAAGATTTTTTTATGATGATGTGCATGTTGCTAGTCTCTTGTTTTTGATGGATTTTTGTTAAATTGGCAACTAGGGCCAAACTCCATGTGGGTCGGCTTATTTATGGCAGATGATATTTTTATTGGATCCCTCTCGTCAAGAGGTGTAGGATTGATCCAAAGATCATCCGATTCCGATAAGTAGTTATGGAGATATGAATTTATTTTGTTTATGTAATTATTATCAAGCCGACCAGCTCTTTATAGGATCTAGAAGCCCAACCGACGTGTCTATTCATCATCCTCATTTTAGTATAAATAGATGAGTATTTGATGTCATTTGAACAAGTATTCTTGAGTGATCTCCTCCTCTCCACGTCTTGGGTTTTTGGAGAAGGAGTGAGACACCAAGAGTAACATGCTTATACGTGGATGATGCCCTAGCTATATACGCAGCAAACCTATTACATGCACAGCATACCCTATACTCTATCACGCCGATCATGGAGATGCATAAGCGCAACTAATGAAAGAAGTTTCAACGCTGTAGAGTCTTACCCTCATCGCAGTAAATGGAACAACAATGGAGACACTTGCATATAAGAAGCAAGGCACATACGTTGTCATTCATAGAAGACATATACGCACAGCAAATTCATCTATACGCTGTCTAGTTCAAGCACGTACGAACGCAGTCATGGACCACACAATTAATATGCTGTTCATTGAGACCTAGCCGCAGAGCTAAGGACCTACACACAGTAAATATTACACGGTCTTAATGTTACCCTAACACCCAGCAAATATTATACGATGTATGCAGCGAATATATGCCGGTCATACGCAGAGATGGAATGTGTTGCAATTTGCAACAATATAGTGAACACTCCATCGTTGGTTGATTAGACATATGTATGTACGCTGGAGGCATATAATATACGTTGTAATGATACGCTCTTCATAGTAATAAAACAACAGATGCGATGGATCCGGAAGATACAACCACATAAAAGAGATACGCTGAATAGATCTTGCCCTAATTATACAGAGATCCTTATACGCAGTTAGATTATGGAAGACATTACACTGTAATAAACATTATGTTGTAATGGGAGAAAATTCATATGCCATAATGAATTCATCTAGCCGCTGTCATGGGAGACAATTCATATGCTGAAATGGGTACATCTAGCCATAGATTATGGAGACTGTAATATGCATTTCATGAATGTAATACGATGTTCTAATGAAAGTGATACAATGTTCTAAATAGATGTGATACACTCTTCATAATGGATGTGATTTGCTGTTCTAAGTGAATGTGATGCGCTGCTCTACGTGGATGTTATACGCTAACTATAGCCTAGCTGCTCTGCTAGGCTGCAAGCCATAGCAAGCAGCTAAGGCTGATATGTATATGACCACCATTATGAAGCAACAGAAGAGTATTATGAGCAGCATGATGAGCTGCATAATGGGCAGTAGTATAAGCAACATGATGCATGAGCAAGTAGCTAAGGCTGATATCAATAGAGGCAAACTGTTGCAGCATGATGAAGCAACGAGAAGGCAGAGGCAGCAGCATGGTGAGCAGCGCTATGAGATCATGTGCAAGGGTACATTAGCAGGGGCAGCGACATGATGATGATGCTCATTAGTTTGAATAGCATTATTATGGATAATATCATGGACATGGATAGCAGCATGGTGCAGTATGCAGTGGTGCAACTAGAGGACCAAATACAACACAATGATAGGTATCAGTTGAAGCAGAATGTCTTCAACTGATCTCATCGTTATAAGAAATGATCTATGCTAGATCTAGATAAGTCAAAGTGTTGACTTTTGTTGTAAATGTATTATCTCTCTCTCTCTCTCTCTTTCTCTGCTGAACTTTGAAGATAAAAATAGATTTGATCAAAGGGTTTCCCCACACATTGTGGGGTTTGTCCCTGGCTCGCGCCATATCTTGTGTCCTCTTGCCTTGGCTTGTCTTCTGCGATTTTATATTTATGTTCTATCTGCAGTTTATTGTAATGGTGATGTGATTGCTAACTGTGAAAATTTAAATAAATTGCTCTAGCATAGAACATACCTAATCTTAACATGGTATCAGAGCTGAGGTGAAGACAATGCCCAAGCAAGAGTGAAATAGCAATCACCGAAGACAGTTGGGACAAGAAAGAAGGATCAATGGGTTCCTCATAATTCACTGAGGGTGAATTCAAAGCAAAGAATGTTATCAGAATGGCACAACAAAAGATTTTGATGGTCCATCTTAAGATCACTTCATTGGGAAGTTCAGATCTAAGGGTGGAAGGAAAGGCGGATGCCTTGTTAAAATAAGTTCGGCCGTTATGCGAAGGAGTGTTCGAATGGCAGAGACACATCTCTTGATGAAGATAACAATCATTCTTGGGACATCTTCAATGATCAAAAGAATGACTGGTAATGCAGGTCATCAAGGAAATGGTCGACTCTTCCACGAAAGCAAGGAACCCCAAAATCTCTTTTATGTACCTGATCGAACCTGATGTCCATCTCGGAAATGGAAGTCAAAGGTTGCAGGGTGGCACTTATCGATGGAAAGGTACGTGTTTGAAAATAGATCTTTTAAAGATGTTTTTGAGTTCAGGGTTGTATCAAGTTGCAGGAAGTCCACTGGGGACCATGTCCATTGACTCAGCTCTAGAGGTCTGTGAGTCAAATGGTGACTAGGATTCCTGAATTCAAAAGGAAGCATGAAGGTACATGTCTGAAATGTACCAAAGGAAAATATTATAAGGGTACCATTCCCCTCATGCAGCAGGTTCACAGGTTTGGAACAACCCGAGGAGTTTGAGAATCATGATCAAGGAATCTCATGTATACAGGTGGAAGAAAGCCCTCTATGGCTTGAAGAAAAACACCTCAGGCATAATATGAGAGGATTGATAGCTATCTAATGCAGCTGAGATTCACTAGGAGTGAAACCGATCCAAACCATCACTCGAAGGTTGTGGATGATAAACCTCTCGTACCGACACCTATGTCTGACAGGTGCAGACCCTCTCATTTATAGGAGACAGAGGGAGTTGGATTCTGAATGTGGAAAGATAAGATGCAAGCTTGTGACTGCCTCGAGGATCTTAACTTTTAGAAGTTATATGGTAATGATGTCGGACCAGATTTGGGAAATGCCTCTGAGTTTCTTAAACTCATTCGTGTTGATGTTCTTGGAGAACCTCCGTCCGGACATCTATGTTGCAGTTAGCATGGTGAGCTCATATTTGGTTGAGCCTCACTAGATTGGTGCCAAGAATCTTCTAAGATATCTTCAGGGGCACAATATCTCATGAATTAAGATACACTGCCGGAAATATGAAACCACATGATTATTCGAATGATGAGTGGGCAGGAAGTATGGAGGATCACTAGAGCACTTCTGAGTGCTGTTTGGAATCTGCCTTGGTATCCTGGATGAGCAGGAAGCAGAAGTCGATGACTCTGAGCACCACCAAGGCAGAATACATTGCTGATAGCATGGCCTTCTGTGAGGCAGTCTGGTTGCTGAAGCTCTTCAGTGAGCTGTTTGTACACATGATGAATACCACTGTGAATCTCTGTGACAACCAGAGATGGGATTCGATTATTGAGGAATCTCGTATTTGACAATTGCTGCAGCAAATAGACATCAATTACTGCCTTATCTGGGATATGGTAAGTCGATGATCAAGGAGGCTCCATCACACTGAGATGATGTACAGGACAGAGCCCTAAGGAAAGATCAAATTTGTGAACGACTTGGAGTCGTCGAGAGACCTTTGTAAAAGGGTCCTGCATGCTGCATACATTGAGCTCTAGGAGCTTTGGGGGGCTTGCAGTTCTATTGGAGCAACATACGACCACAGGGTGACTCACCCTCCCCTGGTGGTGCGCACTGAAACAAGATGATTCGCTCTCTTGTGGGACACGATGATTCGCTCTCTTGTGTAGTAGGATGATTAGTTCTCCTGTGAGGCCTGGATTGATGTGTTCTCCATGGCGATTGTAGCAGGATTGATGTGTTCTCCTGTGAGGCCTGGATTGATGTGTTCTCCATGGCGATTGTAGCAGGATTGATGTGTTCTCCTGTGAGGCCTGGATTGATGTGTTCTCCATGGCAGCCTGGATTGATGTGTTCTCCATGGCGATTGTAGCAGGATTGATGTGTTCTCCTATGAGGACAAGATTGATTAAGTTCTCTTGTCAAGGCATCCTACCCATGCAGTCTGGGACTCATGGGAAGTACCTCTCATCTGATTAATGAGCAGGGAAATGAAGTTAGGGACCATAGTAGTACCGATGGATGCATCGTTGTATCTACTGTACTCCCTATGCTAGGATGTCCTCCATTGATCTGGGATCAATGATACTGGTCTGGGACCAGTGGTAGGAGTTGTACATGCTATAACGCTGACTTTGGGTCGGCTGAGACTGGTCTGGGACCAGTGGTACATACTCCAAGACTGACTTCGTGTCAGTGCAATACTGGTCTGGGACCAGTGAGAGTGGTACATACTATGACGCTGACTTCGGGTCGGTTGAGACTGGTCTGGGACCAGTGGTACACTCTCTGAGACTGCGATACTGGTCTGGGACCAGTGGTAGGAGTGGTACTTACTATGAAGCTGACTTCGGGTCAGTTGAGACTGGTCTGGGACTAGTGGTATGCACTCTGAGATTGACTTTAGGTCAGTGGAGAATGATATGACTCATTCTCGATCAATTATTCTTCTTCATAGTTCAACAGAGATGAGCAGAGCCAGCAGAGCAAAGCTAGGAGAGCTGAGCTGAGCTGAGCAGAGCTAGTAGAGCTGAGCAGAGCAGAGCCAGCAGAGCCAACAACACTGAGTAGAGCAGAGCCGAGCCAGAAGAGCTGAGCAGAGCAAAGCAAAGCCAGCAAAGCTGAGTAGAGCCAGCAGAGCTAGGCAGAGTAGTGCAAGGCACTAATGGCAGAGATAGTACAGTCGTACATATGGATCAGCGGATGGAGTTCTCCCTAGTTGAGAGGGAGTGTTAAATTGGAAACTAGGGCCAAACTCCATGTAGGTCGGCTTATTTATGGCAGCTGATATTTTTATTGGATCCCTCTCGTCGAGAGGTGTAGGATTGATCCAAAGATCATTTGATTCCGATAAGTAGTTATGGAGATATGAATTTATTTTGTTTATGTAATTATTATCAAGCCGACCAGCTCTTATATAGGATCTAGAAGCCCAACCGACGTGTCTATTCATCATCCTCATTTTAGTATAAATAGATGAGTATTTGATGTCATTTGAACAAGTATTCTTGAGTGATCTCCTCCTCTCCACGTCTTGGGTTTTTGGAGAAGGAGTGAGACACCAAGAGTAACATGCTTATACGTGGATGATGCCCTAGCTATATACGCAGTAAACCTATTACATGCACAACATACCTTATACTCTATCACGCTGATCATGGAGATGCATAAGCGCAGCTAATGAAAGAAGTTTCAACGCTGTAGAGTCTTACCCTCATCGCAGTAAATGGAACAACAATGGAGACACTTGCATATAAGAAGCAAGGCACATACGCTATCATTCATAGAAGACATATACGCACAACAAATTCATCTATACGCTGTCTAGTTCAAGCACGTACGAACGCAGTCATGGACCACACAATTAATATGCTGTTCATTGAGACCTAGCCGCAGAGCTAAGGACCTACACATAGTAAATATTACACGGTCTTAATGTTACCCTAACACCCAGCAAATATTATACGATGTATGCAGCAAATATACGCTGGTCATACGCAGAGATGGAATGCGTTGCAATTCACAAAAATATAGTGAACACTCCATCGTTGGTCGATCAGACATATGTATATACGCTGGAGGCATATAATATACGTTGCAATGATATGCTCTTCATAATAAAAGAGATACGCTGAATAGATCTTGCCCTAATTATACAGAGATCCTTATACGCAGTTAGATTATGGAAGACATTACGCTGTAATGAACATTATGCTGTAATGGGAGAAAATTCATATGCCATAATGAATTCATCTAGCCACTGTCATGGGAGAAAATTCATATGCTGAAATGGGTACATCTAGCCATAGATTATGGAGACTGTAATATGCATTTCATGAATGTAATACGATGTTCTAATGAAAGTGATACACTGTTCTAAATAGATGTGATACACTCTTCATAATGGATGTGATTCGCTATTCTAAGTGAATGTGATGCGCTGCTCTACGTGGATGTTATATGCTAACTATAGCCTAGCTACTCTGCTAGGCTGCAAGCCATAGCAAGCAGCTAAGGCTGATATGTATATGACCACCATTATGAAGCAACAGAAGAGTATTATGAGCAGCATGATGAGCTGCATAATGGGCAGTATTATGAGCAGCATGATGAGCTGCATAATGGGCAGTAGTATAAGCAGCATGATGCATGAGCAAGCAGCTAAGGCTGATATCAATAGAGGCAAATTGTTGCAGCATGATGAAGCAACGAGAAGGCAGAGGCAGCAGCATGGTGAGCAGCGCTATGAGATCATGTGCAAGGGTACATTAGCAGGGGTAGCAGCATGATGATGATGCTCATTAGTTTGAACAACATTATGATGGATAATATCATGGACATGGATAGCAGCATGGTGCAGTATGCAGTGGTGCAACTAGAGGACCAGATACAACACAATGATAGGTATCAGTTGAAGCAGAATGTCTTCAACTGATCTCATCGTTATAAGAAATGATCTATGCTAGATCTAGATAAGTCAAAGTGTTGACTTCTGTTGTAAATGTATTATCTCTCTCTCTCTCTCTTTCTCTGCTGAACTTTGAAGATAAAAGAAGATTTGATCAAAGGGTTTCCCCACACATTGTGGGGTTTGTCCCTGGCTCACGCCATATCTTATGTCCTCTTGCCTTAGCTTTTCTTCTGCGATTTTATATTTATGTTCTATCTGCAGTTTATTGTAATGGTGATGTGATTGCTAACTGTGAAAATTTAAATAAATTGCTCTAGCATAGAACATACCTAATCTTAACAATTTTCTATGTGGAAGGAGGGCTTGAATTGGCATATTGAGGGTTGGAATCTTTTATGGTCATGAGTCTTTGATATCTCACTTTGAACTGATTCTACAAGAAGAGAAATTTTTCTAGGTTTTCTCTGCTGAGGGGTTTTCGCCTTGGCTTGGAGCCTATATTTTGTGTTCTCTGTTTCTTGTGATCTTCATGTTTTGTGTGTTTCATAATTTTTTGATGTAGAGAACATAATAAACATTAACAAGAAGCCAAAAACGTTCACAAACAATTACTAAAGAAGAGAAATCCACCTTAATTTCATAAGCCTGTTGATTCCTCAAAAAAAGGCAGATAGATTCCACCCTCCTGAGATTCTTCAATTACCCCTAAGTAATTGGGGCCCAGAGTATCGAACAACTCTAGAAAAAATTCAACACCCAAACCATCTGGCCCAAGGCATTTATCTCTTTGGAAACTCTGCAACACTACTTGGAGCTCCTCCAAAAAAGCCTCCAATGTTATTGCCCTACTCTCTTCATCATCCACCATTCAAGGAAAATATTGTGCAATTTGTAATACTTCAACGATTGACATTTCTGAAGGTGCTTTAGAAATATATTCAAAGTGTTGTTTTCCCAGGTTTTCCAACCCATCAAAGGATGAAACCTCAAATGCATTTGTATATTTCATGCTCCTAATGGTATTCACCATTTTCTGGCCTTCAATAAAAGCTTGGAAAAAAATCATGTTTTCATCTTTTTAACTAAATGGCTCTGCTTTTTAGGTGCCACTCCTCCTCCCTAGATGCAAGAAGGTCAATATTTCTTTTTTAAAGGTTACTTCATATTACGCTGGGCTCCTGGGAAGAGAAACATTCCCCTTCAGAGGATGAGATAGGCATGAGCTTCCTTTCTAACTCCTCCAACTCTTGGAGATATTGCAATTTCTTCCTTTTTACCCAATCCTTTGTCTTTTGTTTGATCACTTTTAGATTAGCTTTGAATTGGGTTGTTGTTAATGCATCCGAGAAGGGAGAAAATGGGATCTAATTGGACTTTACTAGTGTTAATAACTCCTCATCCTTTAACCATGTTTAATTCAACTTAAAATTGTTGGTTGGTTTCTTAGGGGCCCGTCTTATGTCCAAGAAAATGGGGGACTGGTCCAAAATTCCTCCCTCACCAATCTAATGTTTGATCATGGGAAGAGAATCCAGAATTCATTTAACAAGGAGGAATATATCAATTCTCTTTGCAACCCAAACATCACGAGAATAATGGTTCCTCTAGGTAGGGCATATTTTAACTAGCTCCACATCCACCAATATACTAAAAACAAGCCTACTTTTGAAGAAATCCACTAATGGATTTGGCCTAGCCCAAGGTCCCCAAGATTCGGAAGAACTCAAAGAGAAAGTTAAATTACCACCAGTGATGATGTTATTTGATCAAAGGAGAGATCTATTGAGAAGATTATCCCAGAAGTCTATGTGATTTTGCGTTGGGCCATATATGTTAATCAACATAAGAGCTTGACACAAAACCATAGAAGATACTTCAATCCCCATAAAGGTATCCATGCTCCAAATATTTGAAACATGAATTTGACGAGGTTTCCAACCCAGTACAATCCCCCTTGATTAGCCAAAGACATCTATGGCTGAGAAATTCCAACCCTTCATAACGGTTTTTAAAAACAAGGTTATTTGTACACTGCAGCTAATAGTTTCCTGAAAAAAGATGATATCTGCTCCATTTGCATCGAAAAGTCTCTTGAAATATTGTTTTTTATAGGGACAAATGATACCCCGAAAATTGAAAGACATAATTTTCATTTAGGTGACTCCATAGAGGTTAGGCTAGCTCTAAGGGCCCCTCTAATAGGTAATCACTTTCCAACAAGATTTGCATGGGATTTCTCCTTAGTTTTGGTAAGGAATTATTTCCTACCTCGACTTTATCCTTCCACATGGTACATAGAAAGTTGTCCCAACCCATAGACAATACCACTCTTTTAAGGGACCATAAGTCGAGAATGGAGATTGTATAGGACAACATCAGATTCATTGAACTAAAATGAGGTAAAATTAGAGGTGGATGATGGTGAGGACATGTCTCCTAGTGAATTTTGACAATGGTAGATATCTAGAACAATAAAGTTAAAGGAAATTAGAGAAGGGTTGTAAGAACTAACTACACAAGAGTCCTCAGATACCATAGGAAAACACAACTGATATTGAGAAAAGGAAAAACAAACATCATTGATAATAGGATTTGAGGAAGAAGAGGGAACGAATTGACAAGGTGCCTTCACATTCTAGATTTGAATGAACTGGAAGTTAAACGTATTTCCAAGAAGCCACAATTTTCTATTGAGATACTTAATCATCTTCCTCAATACTTTGTGAATTCAAACTAGATGCAAAAACCAACGACTCCTGAGATTGAACCCCCTGCTCATTACCACTGTCTGGATTTGAAACTTTAGATCTATTTTCCTTCTTGTGCAATGGGAGAACATATTATTTTGTGAGTTTCCCATGTTTATGGCATCTTCCGCATCTAAAAGGAACACCTTCATAGCCCAACTCTAGGGGAGAAGCCTAGGACCCATATTAATTGCACTAGGAAGCCCACCATGAAGATCCACACTAATTAGGATTTGAGCCATGGACATATCACCAGTGATGAGATAAGAGGAGTCATGCTCCAAGTAAACCCCCAAAAGAGTACCAATATCTCAAAAAATAAGTTCATGCCACACATGGGCATGGAGACCCGAAATTCTTACCCAAAGAAGAATGATGTTCGTTCACTCATGTATTTCATTGAAAAGGGGGGGAAACATTTGAAGATTATATGAAAATATTAAATTTCCAATATCCTACCCAAAACTTGCTTGACATCCTCTTCATCCTCGAAGATAAGATGCACCCATCCTTTGGCTAGAACCCTAATACACATAGGGGTTTTTAACAGAGGGTACACCACATAATCCACCCATTCAGTGAGAAAAGAGAATATGAATTTCAGTCCTTGAATCCTACCAACCAACAATAGATGACTCAATGCCTCCACATGTTGGATAGCCACATCTTCTCTTAAGGATAAAGAAATCATCATGTCCTTAGTCTGTTTAATAAAATGTTATTTCTTCCTTTTACCTTGGACTATGCACGTTTCCTTTCTGGACATACCTCCTTCTTAAGTAGATGTGTCATCCCTACCAACATATAGCACTTCAAGACCATTATTGAAATACCTGTCATCTTCCACTTGCAACACTAGATCCCTCAAGAAGTAGCTCATTGGGGGCACGTATGGGAGCATATGGGGAAGATAAAAGGATGTGGTAACCACTAGAAAGAAGAAACCCTCACTAAAACCATGGCCCTTTGAAAAATATGCGTTTTCAACTGAAATATGAGGTCCAAACCATAAATACCAAGGTTAAAAAAATTGCAATTTAGTCATGGATTGAGATGAAAATAATGAACACCAATGGGTTAGTTGAAACCCTTGGAAACTAATGATTTCAACAAGAGACTCCTCACCACCCAAAATCCCAGTAGGAGAGAAAGGAACATTAGAGAATGATTTTGGGAAAAATACTAGGGGGGGTGAATCAGTATTTTAAAACTCACTTAAACCTTTCAATTTTTTATTCAGATTTTTGTACATTACTATTATTACATAAACCAGTGTATGTACGTGACTGTGATGAAAAAAAATAGTGTATACCCACTTGACTAACTTTTATTTATTTCATCATCTATTTAACTTGAATCAGTGCATCATTACTTCATTAGACATTAATTAAAAATTAAGCATGAGAAGTAAGAGCAGAATAAACCATCACACATAAGAAACATAACAACACATAAGGACATCAGGATTTTAGGTGGAAACCCAATGTGGGATAAAACTATTGATGCCATCATCTATGTCTTCATCTTTTATTACAAAGGAAAACATCTTACAATCTTGTACTGGCGCAAACTCATACCAGTACGAATGAACCCACCTACAGTAGGCTACACCCATCTCTAGTTCTCCAACACCCAATGGAAGGGAGCTCCAACCCCTTGATCTCATTTAATGGAACCCACTAGAAGGGAGCTCCAACCCCCTGAAGAGATTTACCAGCTACCACTCGAAGGAAGCTTTGAATCCCTCACTGAAGGCTCCAACCCTCAACACCTTTATGGACCATGTTTCATAATATTTCATACTGGATCCACTTGAATCAAAACATAAAATCTGTAGGCTACTTTTCATCGTATTTTCAGGCTAGACCCACGTTTATCATTTAAGCCCAATATCAAATAACAACTCTAAAACCAATTATTATAACAAAAAACTCACTTACTAAACCAATTGAATCATCAAATCAATCATTGAATAACAATCAACCAACGCAACTAGATTAACCCAATTCATATCAAAACATATTACAACACAACCACTCACAGGTATACCAGATGATATATTGTTCATCACATAAATCAGATCTTGTCATTGCAAACCTAGAGCAATCATATGTTAGAAAATATATGCTATTGTTCTGAATCATACCCGCTTATGTACGCACTTCCCTTGAAGACTACCTATGTACAAATCTCAAAATGTTGATACATGAGTTTGAGTCACTATAAAACTGAATCAATCATTGAATCTTATACTGAATTCATCACAAATACATATAACCATACAACAACCTCATCACTAGTCATCATTCCATTCCATAACCAAAAAAATCCTAATGAGTACTGTCAAACACATATTATTATAAAAGAGACATCATTGAGAGACAACAACAATCATAACAGAACTGATCAAATATCATCAATAGACCATACTACAAAACCCTAGCATGTATACACGATGTTTACAAAGAACATCCACGTATGTATTCTCTTCTCATGTTTGACACCTACATACAAATTTTGAACTTTCGTAGAATGTATACGGTACTCCCTAGAAGAAGATTCGTGTATGTATGCTACCTCTCTGAAGCAAACAAGAGTATAGATCAGTGATCACTAAATCATACCTTCGCTACAGCCACAACACATGATTCTCAAACCTTACAGTCATATATTCATGTCAGAGTATAATTATCACCACAAATATATCATTGTTAGTCATAATCATAAAAGATCAAGCAAGCATATTCATTAGTCTCTACTATTATTTCAAACCTATCAAATCTGAAACTCTTCCATGCTCCTTGGTGCACACATGTTTAAGATCAAATCATTCATAAATAACCCATAACTTGCACACACTAAAACTTGATATCCATCTCCTTATATAGCATAAGCCTTAACCAATACCTTATGCCAATCCCTTAATAATGCTGATGGTATTCTTTGAAGAGATCAAATATCCGTTGTCGTTCTCAATACTATTGGCCAATACCATGGTAAAGATCACTACTATTCTAATTACCATGGTTCGGAATATGTACGTGACTTTTCTTCATCATAGCTATGTATGTATGCATCATTTATTCATAGGACCCACGTATACTTTCTCAAACTTCACGTTTATCCCTACTCTATCTCTGAATTGATATTCCTTTGTTCATTCTCTTTGTCACATCTAAACCAACGTGTATAATCATCATGTTACCATAATTTTGACATCTTTATCAAGTAGGCTTCCATTAAGGACAACACATTAGCCATAATGCCAACAATCTCCCCCTTTGGACTTGATGGAAACCACTTTGGTTCTTGGTCACCACCACATGCAAATACTTGCAAAGACATTTGTAAGCACACCGAGTTTCTCTCAAGGCATTCTTCTACAAAGACCAAGCTACTCTCCCTCTTTCACATCAAGGGAAAAGGGCTGACCAATGTTGAATGAAGACCTCTCTCTCCCTTTGTAGAGATTAGCATTGTAGATCTGATCTGTTGAATATGAACATTGTATACTAACCATTCTCCCCATAAGCATATGTTGAATCTTCTAGAAGATACAAAAATAAGTACATGAATCTATGACTCAACCAAATATGGTCTTTCCTATCACCAAGGACTAATACATACATCAATCACCGACCACAGTGGGGTTACATATCAAATGTCCAAAATAATGGAATTGCATACATAATTGACTTGACCCTAATAGTCAAAACATGATTGAAGATTATAATTATTACATGATGGGTCTTTACATGACCTTTACATCAAGAGCGACATTTATAACCAAAAACAAGGGCCTCAACCATGAGGTAGCAAGACCATAATAGTCATCATATGAACTTGAAACATAAACTTTTGATAGCAACAACATGAACAACAACATGCACATCCTCATCATTAATATGCAAGATAAGACAATGTAGCTTCATTATCATCAACCTGTGACCAGGTATACATAATTGCCAATTAATTGTAGCAACACCATAAGATTGTTCTGTAGATATCTGTTACCAACTCATCCCCTTGACATCAAATTATCAAGGTCAAATTACTCTTTCCATTTTTGTGAAGAACAACAATCCACGTACATCAAAGTCATATAGATCTTTTGCAACAACATATATTTCCATGCATCAACAACATATCATAAGCAACAACTTTTCACATGAAGTTCAAGCAATATATATAGGCCTCATCCATAACTTTGCCAACAAGAAGCCATAATGACAACAACATAGCATGATCAACTTCACTAAATGCAACTTATTCAATATATAGTCATCATCCAAAACTTCAGTGGCAAATGTGTCTTCAACAACATCACCATTGATATATACTATGCATGAACACCATTATGCAACAAGGAATGCTCAATAAATCATAATTCCAATAATGCATTATTAGAAGCATAACCAATAATCCCCTTGAACCTATTCCAACTATTTACTATCTAGTGTGATTACGTCCAACTCATCCATCAACAAATTCATTAAAGAAAAAATCACACATTGCAACAACTCATGAAGCATCATCATTTCTAAGTAATCATCTTAGAATTATCAACATATTGTAATGAATCAATGTAAGAAAAAGAAATCCAAATAATAATTATCTTAAGCATATCAGAACCTCTCCCTGATTTTTTTTTACTGTTTCTTCACCTCATAGAAACATACGTGATTGTCTAGATCAAAACTCACATATATACATGATTGTCCTTCATAAGATCTGCGTACTGAAAGTAAAATGCTGAATTTTTGTATCCACCACTCCCCTTGAGCCTATATTGTATGTTCATGTTCATTGTTACTACATCAGATGCATTGTCAGTAATATAAGCAACATGAATATCAAAACAACATGGGAATCATCATCAAGATATACATATGTATAGCTCCCCCTGAGATCATACATCACTGATCATGAGGACTTGATAATCATCACCTACTCTTCATGAGGTCATGTACCTCACATCACTTCTGCAGTCATTGTGAGAAGTAGTATTCTTTTAAGAACAATGTACTGTAGTAGAGACCATGTTCTTTTACTCTAAGTCTGAATAAGAGGAACAATTCTCCCTATTTCTATGAGAAATCATTTCTTTAAACACATATAATTTTTCTGAATTTATGTATCCTCTTGCTATGACCTTTCCAATTTCTTCATCTATAACCTTGCATTTGGTTGAAGTAAACACAATTGCATTTTCTTTATCCGCCATTTGACCTACAGTAATAATGAGCTTCTCTTCTATACTTATTAATTTTTTCTCTACCTTTTCCTAGAACTTTTGTTGGAGAATTATTTCAAAGAATAACCTTACCATCTTTGTTATTGCCGAGAGAATCAAACTTGTTCTTATCTCCTGTCATGTGATGAGAGCATTTGTTGTCTATGTACCATTCATCTTCATCTTCACACAAGTAGAGGGAAAGACCACACCTTATTTATTCTTCTTCTTTTTGCTTATTATGAGAAATGTTGGTGGATCCATCTTTCTCAGACCTTTTGACATCAATATTCTTATCTTATTACTAGCCATCTTGACTGTGGCAATCCATTGATTTGTTCCTGCATTATTTTGCTACATGCACAAATTTGTTACAAGCATAACATCTTATATGACCAGAAAAGGGAGCAGAGGAATCATAATATTTTTGTTTCATATTCCTTCTATTACAATCAATAGCTTTGTGACCAAATATGTTGCAAGCAAAACAATATCCCTTAAAGAAACCTAAGTACCTAGGAGTTGATGATATTTTTGAGAAGCAACTATTTTCTTGAGATTGAAACAATCTACTTCTGCAATTGGTTGCAACATGTCCATAATTATGACATATAAAACATTAAACATTATTGATCAGAGGAGAGAATAGACTAATGTTTCTATTATTGGGAGTAAATGATTACTTTTCAAAATCCATCTTCCTTAGATGTTGATCTTGTTGAATTCTTATCTCTTTGACAGGAATTTCAGATTTCATATTGTTATCCTTCAAGATCCTTGTACAAGCTTATGAACTAGATTCTCCTTTCACAAATTCATGAAATCCAAGACCATATTTAATGGTGAGATACCTTTGACTACTCAAAATGGTATCCAAAATTTTAGTACTATCTTGAAATCTTAAGTGTTTATCCTTTTCATCTAATTTTCCTTTTAGAATATTTACCTCAACCTCCATTCTTCGGTATTTTTCTCCCTTTACCTGATATTGTTTCCTCATTCCTTCTTCAACCTTTCTTCCTTCTTCCAATTTCTCCTTTAAATCGATAATCCATTTCTTTAGTCCATTTTCTTGTTCTTCAAATACTTGAAGTAGCTCTTCTTTTTGATTGTTTGACGTTTTTAGATCAACTCTTAGAGAGAATATCTTAGCTTCAAGTCCTCCACAATATATTTTATATTCTACTGCAACATGATCCCTGTTATCATATGCTTCCAGCTCATCCTTAAGATTAATAATCCTTTTTAAATCAAGATTGAGTTTACTTATAAGATTAAGAACTTCCTCTAAACTAACTACTTCTGAACCAATAACTCCATCTAACATAACATACTTATCTTTTGATACATCATTACTTTCTTTAGAAATAAGGTTACATTTTGGTTCTTCTGATGAACAATCTTCCTTTGTTCTTACTCCATGGATTTCCGAAATCGTATCCCATACTTCCTTTGTAGTTTGATAGTGCATAGTATTTCCTAATGCTAAATTAGATATGCTACCAAAGATCTCATTTAATTATACATTATTATTTCGTAATTCTTCACCTAATGGAGGAGTTTTAATGCATCCATTACATACTAAATTCCAAACATCAGATGCTAGGTTCATTAACTTAGACTCCATTTCTTCTTTCCACTCATGATAGTTATCATTATTGAACATAAACATACCTTTATTGTCCATTGTTTCTAACGTTCCTTGTTCTTCTGCTTCTGGGGCCATTATTTTTTAACTTGTTTTCTCTTTAGAATGATTACTTTCATTTTTACCCATGAGAGCAAGTCTAGTTGATTCACTATCATATACACTATCATCATTATTACATAGACAAGGAAATGGAACACAATTAGATCAAAAAACCATACTTGATGATTCTCTGTTATTGTCTTCTTCATTCTTCATCAATAGAAAGTGGGTTTCTCCCAAAGTTGATTATCCACTGACGTCTATAATTACCACTACATCTTATATATCATTATCGCTACCACAGTTCTCTGACTCCTTCCTTTGAGCTATCTTCTTCTTTCTCATCATCCTTGATCCACTCCAAGCAATTAAGCCTCAACTAAAGTGACCTGCTCTGCAAAAAATTGTTTGGAAAAATACTAAGAGGTAGGGGTAAATCAGTATTTTAAAACTCACTTAAACCTTTCAATTTCTTATTTAGATTTCTGTATGTTATTGTCATTAAGTAAACTAGCATATGTACGTGACTGTGATGAAGAAAAATAAGGTATAGCGAGTTAACTAACTTTTATTTATTTAATCATTTGTTTAGCTTAAACCAGTGCATCATTACTTCATTAAACATTAATTTAACATTAACCATGAGCAGTAAGAGTAGAATAAACCATCACACATAATCAACACAACAAAACATCAGGATACCAAGATTTTAGGTGGAAACCTAATGTGGGAGAAAACCACAGATGTCATCATCTATTACTTCATCTTTTATTATAAAGGAAAATATCTTACAACCGTGTACTAATGCAGACCCATACCAGTATGCAGACACCCAACTTCAAAAGGCTACAACCTTATCTCATTCATGCAGCACTCACTGGAAGGGAGCTCCAACCCCCTGGTCTCGTTTATCAGCACCCACCGGAATGGAGCTCCAACACCCTGAAAATATTTACCATCTACCACTAAAGCGAAGCTTTGACTCCCTCACTGAGGGCTCTGACCCTCAACACCTTTGTGGACCACGTTTCACAATATTTCATATTGGATCCACCTCACTCACAACATCAAACCTGTAGGCCTCTTTTTATCATATTTTCATACTGGACCCACTTCCATCATATAAGCCCAATATCAAATAACAATTTTGAAACCAATCACTGTATCAAATAACTCACTTACTAAACCAATTGAATCATCATATCAATCATTGAGTAACAATAAACCAATGTAACTAGATGAAACCAATTCATATCAGAACATATTACTGCATAACCACTCAGAAGTATACCAAACCATATATTGTTCATCACAGAAATTAGATCTTGTCACTGCAAACCATGATCAATCATATGTTATAAAATATATGCTACTATTATGAATCATACCCGCATATGTACGTGCTTCCCTTTGAAGGCTATCTATGTGAAAATCTCAAAATATTGATACCTATGTATTAATCATTGTAACATTGAATCAATTGTTGAATCTTATGCTAGATTCATCACAAATATAGTTTACCACACAATAGCCTCATCACTAATCATGATTCCATTCCATAATCAAATCAACCCAACCAATATTGTCAAACACAGATTATTATAAAAGAGACATCATTGAAAGACAACAACAATCATAATGGAACTGACCATATATCACCAACAACCCATACTTCAAAACCATAGCATGTATACGCAACTTTTACAAAGAACATCCGTGTATGTAAGTGCTTCTCACGTTTTACACTTGTGTACATATTCTGAACTTTCGTAAAATGTATACGTTACTCCCCACAAGAAGATTTGTGTATGTATGCAACCTCTATGAAGCCATCCATTGTACAAATCTATAATCATTGAATCATACCTTCATTGCAACCACAATACATACTTTGAAAATCTTACCATCACATATTCATGTTAGAGTATCATCATCATCATAGATCTATCATTGTTGTTCATAATCATAAAAGGTCAAGCAAGCATATTCATTCTAAGTCTCTATTATTCTTTCAAACCTATCAGATATGAACCTCTTCCATGCTCCTTGGTGCACATCTGTTTCAAATCCAATCATTCATCAATAACCCATAACTTGCACACACTAACACTTGATATCCATCTCCTTATATAGCATAAGCCTTAGCCAATACCTTAGGCCAATCCCTTAGTAATGGTGATGGTATCCTTTGAATGGATGAAATATTCGTTGACGCGCTCAATACTATGGGCCAATACCATGATAAACACCCCTGGTATTCCAATTACCATGGTGTAGAATATGTATGTGACACAACACCTGTGTATGTACACAATATTTATTCACATATACTTTCCCGAACTTCACCTTTATCATTCCTCTGTCTCTAAACCAATATTACTTTGTTAATTTTATCTGTCACATCTGAACCAACCTGTATAACAATTTTTTTTACCATAATGTTGACATCTTATCAAGTGGTTTTCCATCAAGGACAACACATTATCCATATTGCCAACAATCTCCCTCTTTGAACTTGATGGCAACCACTTTGGTGTTTGGTCACCACCACATGTAATTACCTGCAAAGACATTTGTAAGCACACCAAGCTTCTCTCCAAGCATTCTTCTCCAAACACCAAGCTACTCTTCCACTCTCACATCAAGGGCAAAGGGTTGACCAATGTTGAATGAATACGTCTCTCTCCCTTTTTAGAGATGATCATTAGAGATCTGATTTGTTGAATATGAACATTGTATACTAACCATGCTCCCCCTCAACATATGCTAAAACTACTAGAAGGTATACAAAGAATTACATGAATCTATGACTCAACCAAATATGTTATTTCTTATCACTAAGGACTCATACATACATCAGTCACCCAAAAAAGTGGGGCTACATACCAAATGTCCAAAATAATGGAATTACATACATAATTCACTTTACCCAAATAGTCTGAACATGATTAAATATTACAATTATTACATCATGAGTCTTTACAAGACCTTTACATCAAGAGACATATATGACATTTATAACCAAAGAAAGGGACCTCAACCATGAGGTAGCAAGACCAGGATAGACATCATAGGAACTTGCAACCTAAACTTTTGATAGCAGCAACATGAGCAACAACATGCACATCCTCATCATCAATATGAAAGATAAGGCAATATAGCTTCAATATCATCAGCCTATGACCAAGTATACATCATTACCAATCAAATCTACCAATAACATAAGATTGTTCCATATAGGTCTATTATCAACTCATCCCCTTGACCTCATATCATAAAGGTCAACATACTCTTTCCATTTGTATGAAGATCCACAATCCACTTACATCAAAGACATAAAGATTTTTGGCAGCAACATATGTTTTCATGCATTGACAACATATCACATGCAATAAATTTTCACATGAAGTTCAAGCAATATATATAGGCATCATCCATAACTTCACCAACAAGAAAACAAAATGACATTAACATAGAATAATGAGCTTCAGTAAATGTAACTTATGCAATATATAGTCATCATAAAAATATTTAGCAGCAAATGTGTCTTCAACAACATCACCAATGATATATACTCTTCATCCACACCACTATGCAACAAGGAATGCTCAAGAAATCATAATGCCAACAATGCACTATTAGAAGAATAACAGATTCATCAAAGCAACAATAACACATTGCAACCACTCGTGAAGCAACATCATTTCTAATTAATCATCTGGGTATTATAAACAGTCTGTAACCAATCAATGTCAGAACAAGAAAACCAAATAATAATTATTTGAATCATATCATAGCCTCTCTCTGAGTCTATCCCACTATTTATTCATCTCAGAGAAACATACGCGGCTGTCTAGATCAAAACTCACATATATATGCGTTTGTCCTTCACAAGATTCGCGTACAAAAAGTAAAATGCTAAATTTTCATAACCACAACTCCCCTTGAGCCTTGGCTGTATGTGCTTGTTCACTTTTACTACATCAGATGCACTGTCAGTAACATGAGCAACATGAATATCAAAATAACATGGGAATCATCATCAAGATATACATATGTATAGCTCCCCCTGAGATCATACATCACTAATCTTGAAAATCTGATAATCATCACCTGCTCTTCATGAGGTCATGTACCTCACATCACCTTTGCATTCACTATGATAAGTATTCTTTTAAGAACAATGTACTGCAGTAGAGACCATCTTCTTTTACTCTATGTCTAAAGAAGAGGAATTATCCTCCTCATTTCTACGAGAATTCATTTCTTTAAACATGTATAATTTGTCTAAATTTATGTATACTCTTGTTATGAGATTTCCAGTTTCTTCATCTATAATATTATATTTTGTTTAAGTAAACACGATTACATTTCCTTTATCTACCATTTGACCTACATGTAGAATATTCTAATTTAGCCCTTGAACTAATAAAGTATCAATTGCTCTTCCATACTTATTAATTTTGGATCTACCTTTTCCTAGAAATTTTGTTGGAGCATTATTTCAAAGAATAACCTTACCAAGTTTGTTATTCCTAAGGGACTCAAACTTGTTCTTATCTCCTTTCATGTGATGAGAGAATCCACTATCTATGTACCATTCATCTTCATCTTCAAATGTGCAGAGGGAAAGACTACACCTTATTTGTTCTTCTTCTTTCTCCTTATTATGAGAAATGTTGGTGGATCCATCATTCTCAGAACTTTGGACATCAATATTCTTATATGATTTCTTGTCATGTTGTCTATGGCGATCCATTGATTTGTTCTTGCATTCTTTTGCTACATGCCCAAATTTGTTACAAGCATAACAATTTATATGACTATAAAATGGAGCAGAGAAATCATAATATTTATGTTTCATATTCCTTCTATTGCAATCAATAGCTTTATGACCAGATATGTTGCAAGCAAAACAATATCCCTTAAAGAAACTTGAGTACGTAGGAGCTCATGATATTTCTATGAAGCGACTATTTGTTTGAGATTGAAACAATATGCTTCTGCAATTGGGTGCAACGTGTCCATAATTATGACATATAAAACATTCAACATTATTGATCAGAGGAGAGAATCGATTAATGTTTCTATTATTGGGAGCAAAATGATTTCTTTTGAAAAATCATCCTCCTTGGATGTTTAACTGGTTGACTTCTTATCTCTTTGATAAGAATTTTAGATTTCATATTGTTATCCTTCAATATCCTTATACAAGCCTATGAACTAGATTCTCCTTTTATAGTTTCATGAAAACCAAGACCAGATTTAATGGTGAGAGACCTTTAACTAGTCAAAATGTTATCCAAAATATTTGTACTATCTTGAAATATTAAGTGTTTATCCTTTTCTTCTAATTTTCCCTTTAGAATGTTTACCTCTGTTAACTAATCCTTCGAGATTTTTATTGTATATTGGATAGTATGTAATTAATTTTACATTTCGTTTTTACAGTTAATAAGTTATTAAGACACAACTATCTCGTACCTAGATTTCACATGTATAAATAAGTAATTTTATCATTAATATGACACTCTTTCCTTGTGCTATTTCATTGTGTTCTTTCATTGTGGAGTTTATTTGGGCTTGTACAGTGGTATGCGAGTCCTGGTTGGGTTGTTCCTAAACTCCATGTATTTGAAGTCTATGGTAAAGGAGACGCAGAGCGTGAAGACTGTGAGATAGAGTGTAGCAGAAGGTTAATCCAATGGAGCAATGAAGTGGGATGCCCAAACTATTGACTCTCTGTAAGTTTCAAATCTTTCAGTCATAATGAAAACGATTGGAGAAATTGAGTGGCATAATTTTTTTTAGTAATTACATTTACTATAGTAAACAAGAGTTTAATCACAGTATTTTCATTTACCACAGTAAACATGAGTTTAATGACATTAAAAGTTATGATGGATAACAAGATACATTTACTATAAAACGATACACAGAAAGCTTTCTAAAGAATACAAAAAAGAAAATTTGAAGAATACACAATTTTTTAATGAAAAGGATACAAAGTTTGAATGATACAAGTCTTTTACAGAAAATTTACTGAATTTTTTTACTGAATTATTTGTGAAGGATACTTAAAATGAAGTATATATATTTTGGTGGCTGAAATTTTCTGGCAAGGATGTATATTTTTGGCGGTTTGAATTAAATTTTTATTTTTAATGAAAAGGATACAAAGTTTGAATGATACAAGTCTTTTACAGAAAATTTATTGAATTACTGAATTTTTTTACTGAATTATTTGTGAAGGATACTTAAAATGAAGTATATATATTTTGGTGGCTGAAATTTTCTGGTGGTTTGAATTAAATTTTTATTTTTAATGAAAAGGATACAAAGTTTGAATGATACAAGTCTTTTACAGAAAATTTATACTTAAAATGAAGTATATATATTTTTGAAATACATATTTTTTTAAGAGGCCATTGGTAAAATAAAATTTAGTTTTGAAGGCTAATAAGATTTGAACCTAGCTCTTTGCTAGGCTATTTTTGAAACTTACCACTAAACCACAAAGCCAACTTTGTTAAAGTAAGAGGAGAAACGAATTTATATGTTTTCAAAAAGTATTTCATATATTTTGAATTTGAAAGGATTTGAAGAATATTTGGCTACATAACAATTATGACTTCAATAATTTCTATAGTTGGAGTTGTTCTTAATGGAAATGAAAATTATCAAGAATGGTTTAGAAAGCTTAAAAGTGCCCTTGTTTTTAACGATTTGTGGGAATTTTGTCGAGGCAAGAAGGATAGTGATGGAAAAGAAATTGCACCAGAGCCGCCTGATAATGAGAAGAAACATGAAATTTGGGAGACAAAAGACAACAAGGCATATGCATTAATAATTGCACCAGTAACAGAAGAGGTAAGTAGATATATCATTTCTTATGGTACTACATTCGAAGCAATAAAGAAGTTGAAAGAATTGTATGATTCACACTCAGAACTCGAAATTATTCAGTTATTGTTAAAGTTGTTTAATTTGGAGATGAAGGATAACGATCTTGTGAAGAGTGCCTCTGAAATAAAAGCCATTTTTCATGATATAGAAGCCACTAGATTAAGGTAGATTTACAACTTACAACTTTTATGAAATTCCTTCACCCCGTCTATTCAAACTATTTGGAATCTCTCCAAGCTAGTGGGCAGCTAAAAGACATTGCATTTGATAAACTAGTAAGAAAAATAGCTTAGAGAGAAAAAGCCTTTGGGAAGAAAGAGGATTCACCTAACTCTAATGTAGAAACGTTATGCCTTGCACAAAAGGATCAGAAGTCTCATGCTGAGACTTCTGGAGGTGATAAAAGTAGTAGAGGTCGTGGTAGGAGAAATTATAGACGCAGGCGAGGGAAAAATAATCAGGGAGATAAACAACAAAGGAATTTTAATGATTGACTAGTTGTCCAACATTTTAGAGTCTTTGGTTCTCTATGCTATGCATTAATTCCTAAGCATCAACGTAACGAGTTGGGTGCTAGGAGCCGAAAATGTATTTTCTTGGGATATTCTGCTACTTCCAAAGCTTATAGATTGTATGATGAGGATAATAAGAAGTTCATTCTCTCTAGAGATGATGATTTCCTTGAATCAGATAAAAGTAATTCCATTGTTGATAAGAAACTTGCTCATTTGGAGAAATTTTCATCTAAGAAGTTCTATTTTGAATTTGATAATGTTGTTCCACACACTGAAGGGGGGGTTCCCACTCTAGATCAATCTGTGTTTCTTCCATCTTTGACTCATGAGAATGTTATTGCTGAAGAAAACTTAGATCATAGTAATGTTTTTGCGGGACCAGAAATTGCTCTTGAAGAGCCTGTTGTTGAGCCTATTTTTCAAGATGAGAAACCATCACAACCACTTCAGCAACCTTTACGAAGATCTACACGTGCTTGAAAAGTTCCAAGCAAGTATGATGATTTTGAAACAAGAATATCTTATAAAGGTGATTCAGGTAATGTTTCTCGTGATGTGAATTCAATCATTGTACAATTAGCGAACCTAATTGTTTTGAAGAAGCTGCTAATTGTGATGAATGGAAGGATGCAATGCAAAAGGAATATGATGCACATATTAAGAATGGAACTCGGAGGTTAGTGGATCCTCCTGCAGGTGTCAAACCCATTGGTTGCAAATGGGTCTATAAGATCAAATACAAAGCAGATGGTTCGCTTGATAAATACAAGGCAAGACTTGTAGCAAAATGCTACGCTTAGAAGGAAGGTGTTGACTACACAGAGACATTTGTTCCTACAGCAAAATGGGGCATAATTAGAACTCTGTTTTCTTTTGCAGCTTAGAATAGTTGGAAGATACACCATATGGATGTTAAAATAGTTTTTTTGAATGGCTATTTGAAGGAGGATGTTTATATGTTCAGCCTGAAGGTTTTGTTGTTAAAGGAAAAGAGCACAAGGTATGAAAATTGGTTAAGGCTTTGAATGGACTGAAACAAGCATCTCATGCATGGTATGAAAAGTTAACTGAAAACCTTCTCAAATTGAATTATAAGTTATTTGATCTGGATGATGCAACTCGTTTCATAAGAAAATTGGAAAGTCAGTTGTATCTTTGGTTGTGTATGTAGATGATTTGATGATCATTGGAAACAATGATGACTATATAGTGTCCATTAAAAGAGAATTATTGAAAGTTTTTGACATGACAGATTTGGGTTTATTACATTATTATTTAGGGATTTAAGTTGATCAGAAACCCAAATATATTTTCATTTCTCAGAAAAAGTATATTGGATAGGTATTGGACAGATTTGGTATGTAAGATTGTAATCCTATCACTACTCCTATGGAGCAGAATTTGAAGCTTACTTCCACTGAAGGAAGTATGTTTGAAGATCCAAACAATTTGTTGGAAGTTTAAATTTTCTAACTACTACTCAACCTGACATAGATTTTGTTGTAGGGATACTTTCCAAGTTCATGCATAAGCCATGTGAAGGTCACTGGAATGCAGCAAAGCAAGTGCTCAAGTATTTGAAAGGCAGTTGAACATATGGAATCCAATAATCCAAAGTTGTATATTTCCATCTCATCAGCTATTCAGATTCAGATTTTGATGAAGATAAGGAGAATGGAGTCTCTACTTCTAGTTATTTGATGAGTCTTGGATCAACAACCATCAGTTGGAGATCACGCAAGAAATTTGTTCCTTTTGAATTCTACCACCGAAGCTGAATATGTTACAGTAGCTCAAGCTACAAAAGAAATCATTTTTCTTCGCAAAATACTTGAAGACTTGCAAGAGAAACAAAAGGCTTCAACTCCACTACTCGTCGCAACTCTTCTGCAATTCAGTTGGCCAAGAATCCCAAGTTTCATGATCGAAGCAAGCATATTAACACCAATATCACTTGATTTGACATTATGTAGAGGCCAAATTTATACATCTGACACATTGTCCTACTTCAGATTAGATCGCAGACATATTTATAAAGCCACTGGGACATGAAAAGTTTGAAAAATTCAGAATGCTACTCGACATGTCAGATGTCCCTTCTGATTAAGGGGGGAATGTTAACTAATCCTTTAGGATTGGTATTGTATATTGTATAATATGTAATTAGTTTTACATTCTGTTTTTACGGTTAATAAGTTATAAAGACACAACTGTCTCATACTTAGATTTCACATGTATAAATAAGTAATTTTATCATGAATATGATGCTCTTTCCTTGTGCTCTTTCATTGTGTTCTTTCATTGTGGAGTTTATATGGGCTTGTACAACCTCAATCTCCATTCTTCAGTATTATTCTTCCTTTACATGATATTGTTTCCTCATTCCTTCTTCAACCTTTCTTCCTTTCTCCAATTTCTCCTTTAACTTGATAATGTCATTCTTCATCCCATTTTCTTGGTCTTCAATACTTGAAGTATATCTTCTTTTTGCTTATTTGAATTTTCTAGATCTTCTCTTAGAGATACGATCTCAACTTCAAGTCCTTCACAATACTGTTTAGATTCTACAACAACATGATCCCTTTTATCATATGCCTACAACTTATCGTTAAGATTAATAATAATTATCAAATCAAGATTGAGTTTACTTCTAAGATTAATAACTTCCTCTAACTTGTCTGCTTTTGAATTAGTAACACCATCTGAATAACATACTTATATTTTGATACATCATTATTTTCTCTAGAAATAAGGTTACTTGTTGGTTCTTTTGATGAAAAATCTTCCTTTTTTCTTACTTCATGGATTTCTTGAAGAGTATCCCACACTTCCTTTGCAGTTTCATAGTGCATAATATTTCCTAATTTTGAATCAGGTATGTTACCAAAGATCTCATTTAATGCTACACTATTCTTCCGTAACTCTTCACATGATGGCGGAGTTTTAGTGCATCCATTACATACTAAATTCCAAACATCATATCCTAATTTCACTAACTTAGACTTCATTTCCTCTTTTCATTCTTGATAGTTATCATTACTTATTGTAAACATACCTTTATTGTCCATTATTTCTAACTTTCCTTGTTCTTCTACTTCTAGGGCCATCATTTTTTATTATGTTTTCTCTTTAGAATGCTTACTTTCACTTTTACCCATGAGAGCAAGTTTAATTGATTCATTGTCATATTCACTATCATCATTATTACATAGACAAGGAAATGGACCACAATTAGAAAAAAAATCCCATACCTGATAATTCTTTGCTATTTTCTTCTTCATTCTTAATCAATAGAAAATGGGATGCTCCCAAAATTGAGTATTTGCTGACATCTATAACTGTCATTGCATCTGATATATCACTGTCACTACCACAATTTTCTGAGTCCTTCCTTTGAGCTATCTTCTTCTTTCTCATCATCACTTATGCACTCCAAGTGGTTAAGCTTCAACTGAAGTGACCTACTCTGAAGTCAATTATTAGGAAAAGTACTAGGGGGCGGGTGAATCAGTATTTTAAAACTCACTTAAACCTTTCAATTTATTATTCAGATTTCTATATTCTACTGTCACTAAGTAAACCAATGTATGTACACGACTATGATGAAGACAAACAATTTATACCCAGTTAACTAACTTGTATTTATTTCATCATCTATTAACTTGAACCAGTGCATCATTACTTCATTAAACATTAATTAAAAATTAACCATGAGCAGTAAGAGCATAATAAACCATCACACATAAGCAATACAACGACACATGAGGACACCAATGTTTTTGGTGGAAACCCAATGTGGGAGAAAACCATTATTGTTGTCATCTTTGTATTCATATTTTATTATAAAGGAAAAGATCTTACAATATTGTACTAGCACAAACTCATACTAGTATGTAGGAATCCACCTGCAAAAGGCTACAACCTTCTCTCATTCTCTAGCACCCAAAAGGGAGCTCCAACCCCCTGATCTCATTTACTAGCACCCACCGGAAGGGAGATCCAACCCCTTGAACATGTTTACCAGCTACCACTGGAATGAAGCTTTGAATCCCTCACTAAAGGCTCCAACCCTCAACACCTTTTTGGACCACGTTTCATAATATTTCATACTGGATCCACCTGAATCACAACATCAAACCTGTAGGCCACTTTTCATCATATTTTCAGACTAGACCCACTTCCATCATTTAAGCCCAATATCAAATAACAATTATGAAACCAATCACTGTATCAAATCACTCACTTACTGAACCAACTGAATCATCAAATCAATCACTAAATAACAATCAACCAATGCAACTAGATCAAACCAATTCATATCAGAACATACTAATGCATTACCACTCATGAGTATACCAGACCATATATTGTTCATCAAAGAAATCAGATCTTGTCACTACAAACCCTGATCAATCATATGTTAGAAAATATACACTACTATTTTGAATCATACCCATGTATGTACGTGCTTCCTTTATAGACTACTTGTGTACAAATATCAAAATACTGATACTTGAGTCTGAATCACTATAAAACTAAATCAATCATTGAATCTTATAATGAATTCATCACAGATATATATCACCATACAATGGCCTCATCACTAATCATAATTCCATTCCATAACCAAATCAACCCAACCAGTATTATAAAACACATATTATTATAAAAGAGACATCGTTGAAAGAAAGCAACAATGATAACAGAATTGATCAAATATCATCAACAAACCATATTGCAAAACCCTAGAAATTAATACACGACTTTTGAAAATAAGATTCGTGTAGATATGTGCTTCTAATGTTTCACACCTTCTTATAGATTTTGAACTTTCAAGGAATGTATACGCTACTCCCCATAAGAAGATATGCTTATGTACATGACCTCTATGAAGCAAACTAGTGTACATATCTGTAATCACTAAATCATACCTTCATTGCAAGCACAACACATACTTCACAAATATTACCATAACATATTCATGTCAAAGTAACATCATCACCACAAATCTATCACTGTTAGTAATAATCATAAAAGGTCAAGCAAGAATATTCATTAGTCTTTACTATTATTTCAAACCTATCAGATATAAACCTCTTCCATGCTCCTTGGTGCACACCTATTTCAAATCAAATCATTCATCAATAACCCATAACTTGCACACACTAGCACTTGATCTCCATCTCCTTATATACTATAAGTCTTCGCCAATTCTTTATACCAATCCCTTAGTAATGTCGATGTTATTCTTTGATGGGATCAAATATTTGTTGTCACGCTCAATAATATGCGCCAATACCATGGTAAATATCCCTCATATTCCAATTACCATGGCGAGGAATATGTATGTGACTTTGTGTCACCATACCTACATATGTACACGACCTTTATTCAAAGGACCCACATAAACTTTCCCAAACTTGACCTTTATCATTCCTCTATCTCTAAACTGATATGCCATTGTTCATTCTCTCTGTCACATTTGAACCAACCTGTATAATCGTCATGTTACCATAATTTTGACATCTTTATCGATTAGGTTTCCATCAAAGACAACACATTTGCCATAATTCCTACAATCTCCCCCTTTGGAGTTGATGTCAACCACTTTGATGTTTAGTCACCACCAAATGTAAATACCTGTAAAGACATTTGTAAGCACACCAAGCTTCTCTCCAAGCATTCTTATCCAAACACCAAGCTACTCTCCCCCTTTGATATAAAAGGAAAAGGGCTGACCAATTCTTAATGAAGAATTCTCTCTCCCTTTGTAGAGATGAGCACTGTAGATATAATCTTTTGAATATTTACATTGTATATTGACCATACCCCCCTGAGCATATGTTGAATCTTCTGGAAGATATAAAAAGAATTACATGATTTTATGACTCAACCAAATATGGCCTTTCCTATCACCAAGGACTCATATTTTCATCAATTACCCAACACAGTGGTGTTACATATCAAATGTCCAAAATAATGGAATTACATAAATAATTGACTTGACCCCAATAGTTTAAAGATGACTAAATATTACAATTATTACATCATGGGTTGTTACATGACCTTTACGTCAAGAGATAGATAAGAGATTTATAACCAAAGACAAGGACCTCAACCATTAGGTAGTAAGACCATAATAGTCGTCATATTAACTTGAAACATAAACTTCTGACGTCAACAACATGAACAATAGCAGGCACATCCTCATCATCAATATAAAAGATAAGACAATGTAGCTTCATTATCATCAACCTGTGACCAAGTATACAACATTAGCAATTGTTAGGTCCCTATACTACCAGTGTAACCCCTTGCTGTTATTAGTACAACCCCATTATTTTATTGTTGTGCCCATGTAATCCCCATGTTGTTATTATTGTGCCCCATAGACACCCACTATTTTTATTATTGTGCCCTTACATTATTATTGTTATGTCGCCTCTGATTATATTATGACCCCTTAGACTCCTATATATAGAAAGGAGGTCTTGTCATTTGTATCATCTAAGAATTGTTCATTTGTGTAATGTAAAGGACGTTTCCCCCTCGAAGAGGCTTAATTATAAGGCATTTATCTTTCTCTTCTATCTTTTTGTGAGCTGGTTTCTTAACATTTGGTATCAGAGCTGTGGATTTTAGGGTTTCGCTGCTCCAAACAGGTCATCGTGGCATTTTCACTACAAATTTTTTTTTGCGCCATTTCAGATGCTAAAAAAAAACCCATTTGAGAAGAAATTGTGCTGAACCTCGGGTCCAAATTTCAGAGCTTGTATCATTATATTTTCGAAGATATGATCTGAGGAAGTTAGGGTTTTTGCAAGCTCCAGAATTTAAGCTAAAACAGGTCATCATGGGATTTTCACTATAACTATTTTGCTACAAAGTTTCAGAAGCTAAGAAAAAAACCCATTTGAGAAGAAATCGGTCTGAACGTTGGCTTTGAATTTCAGATCTTGTCTCGCTATGTTTTCAGAGATATAGTCTGAGGAAGTTAGGGTTTTTGTAGATCCCTGAATTACAGTCCAAACAGGCCACCTTGGGAAAAGTGTCATAACTGTCTCTTTGAGCATCAGACTGAAATTTCATAAGAAGTTATAGAAAGAGGACAGAATGTAGTTTCTTGTACATATTTTTTAGATCCAAAGGTCAAAATAGGGACACGTGGCACTTCATACAAGTTTTCTCTTCTAAAAAGGTATATAATTAGGTCATCTTGGAAGATTGTGCATAACTATTTCTTGGAGAATCTAAATTCGATCAGACTAGTGGCATTAGAAAGAGGACACAGAGGGCTACTGTTGATCACAATTTTAGAAATGTAAGAACTGAAATTACAGAGTTATAGTCGTTTCAAGATCGAGATCCTAAAATCAATAAAAATCGAGATGAGGAAGTTTGATGGCAAGGATCCTGTAAATTGGATACTACAGATGGAGAAATATTTTGATCTACATGGTGTACCACTATTACAAAAGGTATGTATGGTATCTTCATATTTAGAACAAGATCAATTTTTATGGTATAAAGGGCTTTTTTCTCATAAAACACTTGTTACGTGGTCAATTTTCACGGAGGAAATTATAGCACATTATGAGGATACAAAGAGCAACACCTTCTTGAGAGCAACACCACAACAATTGGAAGAAAAAAGAGAAAAAGGACTTTGTTACAAAGTGGAAAGAAAAATTGTGGCAACAAGGAAGTCTACCCCTCACAACTCTAGAGATGGAAGTGTTTTTTCTCTTAGCCTTCCACAACCTACAAGGGTTACACCACAACAATTGGAAGAAAAAAGAGAAAAAGGGATTTGTTACAATTGTGATTACAAATGCACTAAAGATCATAAGTGTGCCGAGAAGAAATTATTTTACATAGAGTATGAAGAGGAGGAAGAAAAGGATCAAGAAACATCAAAAGAAGAGGATATACACCAGGAACCAACCATCGAGAAAGAAGAAATGAATCCAACCATATCTTATAATGCATTGGTCAGAATTACCACTCAAACTATTAAGATAGAAGGACATATCAAGAAGAAAAATGTTCAAGAAGTGAAAGATCACGTCGAGCATCAAGAAATGAATCCGATCATCTCTTTTAAAGCATTGGAAGAAATTACCACTCCTCAAATTCTCAAGGTAGAAGGACATATCAAGAAGAAAAATGTTCAAGAAGTGAAGGATCACATAGAGCATCAATAAATGAATCCGACCACATCTTGTAATGCACTGGAATAAATTACCACTCCTCAAACTCTAAATATAGAAGGACATATCAAGAAGAAAAAGATTTAAGCAGTGAAAGCTCAGATCGAGCATCAGCAACAAGTTCTCCAACTTTTAAAGGATAACGCCACTTTGGTGCAGAATCGAATGAAACAACAAGCAGATCAACATCGCAATGAAATAAGTTTTGATGTAGGCGATTGGGTATTTTTATGGTTACATACATACAAACAAATGTCCCTAAAGAAAGCTATTTATGAGAAGGAAATGTTGGCAATACTACACGCACTTAAGAAATGGCAACCTTACCTAATGGGAAGACACTTCAAGGTAAAAACGAATCATGATAGTATTAAATAATTTGTAGAACAAAAATTGTCCTCTGAAGAGCAACAAAAATGGGTCACAAAGATGTTGGGTTATGACTTTGAAATAATCTACAAAAAATGGAAGCAAAATGTTGTGGCAGATGCACTCTTAAGAAAGGATGAGGATGTGGAAGCATTGTTGTGTGCCATTTCTATTATCCAACCATATTGGATAAACGAAACAAGGTATGAATGGAAGAAGGACAAAGAAGTGTGGCCACTCATTTAAAAGTTGTAGAAGATCCCAGTTCAAAAAATATTTCCAGAACTTGACGAGGAAGGAAAAATCATATTGGAGCCTACAACAGTCATAGAAACAAGAACCCGACAGCTACAAAATCGGTCAATTTTAGAGTATCTCATCAAGTGGAAGAACTTACTAGTTGAAGATTCCACATGGGAGGACAAGAATTTTATACATGAGCATCAAGAACTACTCAAGTGTTGAGGACAACACTTTTTGAAGGAGAGGGGCATGTTAGGTCCCTATACTACTAGTGTAACCCCCTATTGTTATTAGTACCACCTTATTATATTTTTGTGCCCATGTAGTCCCCATATTGTTATTATTGTGCCTCATAGATGCCCACTATTTTTATTATTGTGCCTCATAGACGCCCACTATTTTTATTATTGTGCCCTTACATTATTATTGTTATGTTGGCTCTGATTATATTATGACCCCTTAGACTTCTATATATAGAAAGGAGGTCTTGTCATTTGTATCATCTAAGAATTGTTCATTTGTATAATGTAAAGGAGGTTTCCCCCTCGAAGAGGCTTAATTCTAAGGCATTTATCTTTCTCTTCTATATTTTTGTGAGCTGGTTTAATAACAACAATAACATAAGATTTTTCCATAGAGATATTTTATCAACTCATCCCCTTGACCTCATATCATCAAGGTCAACATGTTCTTTCCATTTTTATGAAGAACCACAATCCACGTACATCAAACACTTATAGATCTTTTGAAACAACATATATTTTCATACATCAACAACATATCACATGCAAAAAATTTTCACAAGAATTTCAAGGAATATATATATACGCCCCATCCTTAACTTCACCAACAAGAAGTCTTAATGAAAACATAATAGCATAATCAACTTTACTAAATGCAACTTATGCAATATATAGTCGTCATCCAAACTTCAGCATCAAATGTGTCTTTAACAATATCACAATGATATATACTATTCATGCACACCATTATGCAACAAGGAATGCTCAAGAAACCATAATACCAACAATGCACTATTAGAAGCATAGCAAATGCTCCCCTTGAACTTATTCCAACTATTTACTGTCAAGTTTGATTACGTCCAACTCATCCATCAACAAATTCATCAAACTCATGAAGCATCATCATGTATACGTAATCATCTAAGTATTATCAGTAGACTGTAACTAATCAATGTCAGAACAAGAAAGCCAAATAATAATTTTCTGAAGCATATCAGAACCTTTCCCTGAGTTTATCCCATTATTTCTTCATCTCATAGAAACATACATGATTATCTAGATCAAAAATCGCATATATACGCATATGTCCTTCATAAGATCAGCGTTCAAAAAGTAAAATGTTGAATTTTCATAACCATAGATACCCATGAGCTTGTACTGTATGTTCTTGTTCATTGTTACTACATTAGAGGAACTATCAGTAATATAAGCAACATGAATATTAAAACAACATGGAAATCATCATCAAGATATACATATGTATAGCTCCCCCTAAGGTCATACATCACTAATCTCGAGGACCTGGTAACCATCACCTGCTCTTCATGAGTTCATGTACCTCACATTACTTCTACAATCACTGTGACAAGTATTCCTTTAAGAACAATGTACTGCAGTAGAGACCATCTTCTTTTACTTCGAGTCTAAATAAGAGAAACTATCCTCCTCATTTCAGTGAGAAATCATTTCATTAAACACGTATAATTTGTACAGATTTTTGTATGCTCTTGCTATGACCTTGCCATTTTCTTCATATATAACCTCGCATTTGGTTGAAGTAACACAATCGCATTTCCTTCATCCACCATTTGACCTACACTTAGAATATTATGCTTTAGCCCTTGAACTAATAAAGTATCCATTGCTCTTCTATACTTAGCAATTTTGTCTCTACCTTTTCCAAAAAGTGTTGTTGGAGAATTATTTCCAAGAATAACCTTACCATCTTTGTTTTTCCTTAGAGAATCAAACTTGTTCTTATCTCAGAATTATGACTTCAGAAATCTTTTTGTTGTTTTTGCAGCAACTTTTGCACCTGTATACTGTGGTCAGAAGTATGTGTCCTTTCCATATTGTGCACCACACTTTATTCCAATCATAAAGGGAAATCTATGTGCTATATGTGAGCTTGCAGTTGTGTTCTGGGTCTTCAGATGCAGGTCAAGGGAAAGGAAGTTAAGGATGATACTGTTCAACAGAAAGAGCTCGCAGTTTATTTTAGTCATAGCAACCTTCAAAAATTCCATTTGAGGTTGGCTTTGCTGAATACCATGGGTGTTTGTTATAAAGGAGGGAGCTTCAGTACAACAGCTAACTTTGCTTGATGACTATTGGAAAGTGAACCCCTGCAAACCATTCAACAAAGGTACAAGTTCTGCAGGCATGCGAGAAGCAGCTGCAGGATGCCAAAAAACTGAATTATGACTTTGACTTCAGAAAGCCTTTTGTTGGTGGTGCAGCAACTTTTACACCTATATACCATGGTCAGTCAGAAGGATGTGTCCTGTCCATATTGTACAGCATGCTTTGTTCCAGTCATACAAGGAAATCTCTGCCCTATATGTGAGCTTGCCATTGTGGGTTCCAATGCTTCTGGGTGCTGAATGTGCATCTTTATTTCAAGAAATTTCATCACCCATGCATATTTCCATATCAGTATTGCACTCTACCTTTGAGAACCATGTTGAGAGATATGGCAGGACAATCACTAAAAAGTCTTGGACAAACTTGAGGGTCTTCTTAAGAGATTGGAGGAGGCTGTTTAGTGATCACTGAAATGACAGTAGAAGTAAAACTTTCCATGTTTTTTCATTGTTTACAATTTGAAATTCCAGTCTGTGTTTTTGCTTCCCTTTCTCAGTCTCAGACAACGAAAAGTGCCAGTAATTTAGCTTTAGGTCTGGAGAATTTTTGATAGACCCCCCTGGGTGTTAATCCTATCTTTATCGTGCAAGTGTTCTATTGGTTTGTCTGAGTAGAAACAGGCACTAGGGTCTTATTATTCAACATCAGAAAGCAATGTAATTGTTTGAATGCTTTTTCATATGTAGGCCCTGTCCAAATCGGAACTGCTCAAATTGCCCTGTTGGACTGGGCATGGTATTGAACCAGCCTGCTGACCAGACCGGTACCTAACCAGTACAAACTGGCCCTAACTGACTGGACAGGAGACTTAAATTTTTATGAAATTTCTGAATGAATTTTCTTGTACATGCACAACAGACTTAGGTTTATTATTTTGATGATGACTATAGATGCACAGTAAACAGTTGTGAAGTTTTCTTAATGCATGGAAATCACAATCCTCTCTTAATTATGACTCGAGAGTCAAAATTTATATCTCTGAAGTTGTTATGTCTTCGAATGAAAACTATTGACAAAATGCTTAAAAGAATTGGTTTGCATCTACATAACAACATTCATGTCTGTACTTGTATGTTGGTCATAGTGCTTTAGATTTGAGTTGCTATCTTTGTTTACACAGGTATTCTAAGTTCAGAACATAACCATCACTTTTACACCAAAAAGACTTGGAAATTTTACAGCCAGCTGTTTGTGCTACATTGTTATAGACATTTTTGTGCCTTACAGCATGAAGCATGAAATTTCGATAATCTAAGGGATCCAAAGTCCCTAAACATGTTGTTCCTACCCCTAGAGGAACAAGGTCAGCAAACCACAGCACTAAAAATCAGTTCTCCACCTGAAAACACTCAAAAACAAGCTAATTCTGGATCATGTCAACTGCTCCACTGAGCATCTGCGCTGAATGTCAACTGCCCCACTCTGTACCTGCGCTGAATGTCAAATCTAATGAAGGCTACCTGCGCTGGGCGAGATTGGCCAAGTGGCACAGTCATTTTGCAAGGTGTCAAATGCCCAGGAAGCTTCCAAAATGACACTTGGATCAGGGAATTCGCCTTGTGATGAGTAAGAGGATCTAGATCTCCAAGTGGAAGCAAGAAACTTCAAGTGGACACAAGAACTGAAGTATAACTGAAGTGGGAGAGGACACTAGTCAGCTTCATGCCAGCCTCAAGCTGACTCATCCTTTCTCCAAATCTCCTATATATAGAGCTCTCTCATGAGGTCTATGGGGGCTGGAATCTTGTGAATGTAAGGAAGTGTTGTTGGTTTGAGTATAGAACTATTGGGTGATTGCTTTGAAGGAGGTGAAGAGGAGATTTCTTTTTGCTGGGAAGTGTTGCTGGATTGGGCCTATTATGGTTGTAACACTCTCAGAACTTTACTTCTTCCATTAATAAAGCATTTGAGGTTCTTCTATATGCATGTGTCTTTGTGGCGTATTGATGCTTGTATATTTGATTTATTCTAATCCTTGAATCAGTTATGGATGTATGCTTCTTGTAGTTTCCTTTTCTTGTGCTTTTGCAGGATCTTTGTGTAGCTAGGCCAGTGAAAGAGCAAGGAGCTGGGAGCAAGCAGCAAGGAGAGAAGATTGGATCAAACATTAGCGGAAGATAACGGTTAGTGGATCTCTTTCTCCCCTCTCTTACATCTCATAAAGAAGTAATCTTGAATAGCTTTGCATTCAGTTGTTGCTGAGGTACTATCACCCTTAGAGTGGGATAGGGTCATTCCGTATTGGATACTTTTCCCAACAACAAATTGGCGACTCCGCTGGGGATCGTATCTTGTTGGTTGTTTGTGTTTTTGCTATTCATTTCATAAACAAAGGGAGTACCGAATCGAATTGCATTTGGATCTTTCAAATGCAAAGTAGAGGGCAGCTACTCTAGCTCAGTTTCTGGGCAAGTTTATGATTTGAAGAGCTGATCCACAAGGACTCTAATAAGCTCTTAGTGATAGCTTTTCATCCTCCTTGTCATCCCTTAGTATGTCCTTGACTGATAGCTTCTGATTTGGCCAAAAACTGTGAATTTTTGAGCAATCTGTGACCCAGAAACCAAGAGAAACGAAAGTTTCGTTCTTCAGTGCAACTGCTGTGAAGGCTGTCTGCATTTCAGTGCAGTTCCCAAAGGGGCTACCTGCGCTGAAGGTCAAACAGACAGTGTCCCACCTGCGCTGGACCAGTCTTGCCTTGTGCTACTGGGGTTTCCTGCTGTTTCTTGCCCCGTTTTCACTCTTGTTTTGCTGCCTGTTACCAGTCAGTGTGCCTATCTGAAACCAACCTTCCTTGTCACTATTCCGCCTCGGTTGTATAAAGAAACTGTGTTTGTTCTTTGTGTATTTCTTGTATCATTTACAGATCCCATAACGAAAGTGAACTAGTCTTGCTGTGGCCTCTTAGATCTAGACCTGTGATAAAGTGTCGTTTTGATCTTAAGAGTTAGTTTGTTTGCTGTTCATAGTTGATTGAGCTTTTGCTTTCGTCATATGGTTTGAATTTATATATTTCTAGTGTCGAAACAAGTAAATCTTAAGGTGTCTTTTGATTTTGGACAAGCTTGTTTGCTTTCACTTGAAATTGAATTCAAAATTATACAACAACTTTCTTTTTTGCATTACGCCAACATTAAGAAAGAGAAAAGAAATACTTGCATTGTGCATGTGCATTATGACAGTTTGCATGTTGATTTAGGAAAAAGTGCATTAGTGTGTGCTCTATGATCTGTGTGAAAAGATGTTGTCTTTCTTTTCCCTCTATAGTTAAGATTTTCAAAGTTGAAAGATTGAAAAGCTTGTTTATCATCTTAGACTGCATTTAGGAGTGTTACTATACATCTCGTGGTGATCCATAAAGGCAAACTGCTAAACAAGATCAACCTTAAAATAAATTGAATTTACATAACAACGCATTGAAACATAACGCAAACACATAGAGGTCTAAGCTAGAGACGTGTTCCGGCGTCGTTAAACGTGATATCTTAGCGTTGAGTGGTTGGGTGATTCCTCCACGGTGAAGCGATAAGTATCAATACGGACTTGTGCTCCCATATACCGTCGCGTATATATTGGGAGACCCCTATAGGAACAAAGCCTTTATCCGATAGGAAACCGTGTCGGCTGCCCTACTGATTGCAATGCAGTGAACACAGCATTCACGAAGATCGACCACTCGTACCGTAAAACGTATTCTGTGGTTTTGCGAAAAGTTTGGCACACCCTCTGCCTAGAACTCCAGAGCAGTTTCTTTTGGCCTTTTTCAAACTCTATAACTGAAAAAGTCCATTCGAGCATTTGTCACTTCGGGCTCGTTAAAACATCGAAGGAGACTAGAGTCATCTTTAGCTTTTTCTCGACTCTTAAAAAGTGAAAAAGCAAGTTGTGTCTAAAGCGTCGTTATAAAATTTATTTTAAACGGAACATAATCACCTCCTATTCCCGCGTTGATCTGTAGGTTGAGAACATGGAACGCCCCAACCAAGGAATTCCACATGATGGAAATCCTAGTCCATTCTCCTCTTGGGGAGAAGTTGTTGCGCCCCACATGGCCACATTGTCGCTTCCAGGACTGACAATTGGCCTGCCTATTTGGCTATTCTCAACTAATGTAGTTCAGACCACCATGGTTCCTGAACAATCGAGTCAACAGTTAGATGAGTCTAGAGCTGCCCACCAGCCTTCAACTTCCTATAACTCTTTCTCCAATCCTTCGTCTTCGCAAGGTAGAGCCGGCAAAAGCCAAGCTCCCATGGAGAAGAAGGAGAAGAAGAAGAAGGAGAAGAAGAAGAAGGAGCCTAAGGCGACTGGGGGCAAGCAAAAGACATCTGACAAAAATCCACACACAGCACAGACCGGGCCTAAATCGCCATGTGTCATATGTAGAGGAGACCACTTCCATAGAGATTGTCCCTGTATTCCCCGGATACTAAGGGACTGGTCCCCTCGGTTGCACAATTCGGGAGCATCAACCTCTGATAGCCATGTTGAATGCTTACCGTCAACCAGCGAAAGTGAAGGTTCAAGACAAAGAGGGGGAATAAGATCCCCCTGCAAACTGTGTAAAGGCGATCACGCCATCCACCGTTGTCCCTTCTTAGACGAAGCGAAGAGAGTTTTGGAAGATCGTCCGGTTTCACCGTTGAGACTTCCTCCTGGATACAAAAAACTCGTGCCAAGTCCTTCGTTGGTTGAAAATACAGCTGGCCCGCTCAAGTGGTCAGCTGAAGCGTCAGTCATTGAAAATGAACCTACTGAATCCAGACCAGACGAAAGTCTAAAGGTCGATACGGCAGTTGACCCGGTTCTTCCTTCAGAGGTTTCATCCTCAAATGACACCGTCACTGAAGATTCATCTTCAAATGACACCCTCACTGAAGAGAATAAGGATGACACCATCCAGATTCTTTTCATCAACACCGACTCTGATGAGCATCAGGGCAATGCGCCCATTCCTTTATCGCAGGAAGGAACATCGTCAAGGTCATATCCGGCCGTGTATTCGGTCCCACCACCAAGCAACCTGGTTGTATCCTTTGATTGGAACCAACTAGGCAGACCCCGGTTACCAGCCAGTATACCATTCAGAATCATAGTCCAAATTTACAGGATGGTAATGGCTGGAACTATCATTGATGAAGGGGCATCTGTGAGTATCCTTTCCTCTATTGCTTGGAAAGCACTGGGTTCCCCAGAGCTTTTGCCTGAGATAAGAAATCTCTCGGGTTTTGATAAAGGAACCAGTCGACCATTAGGGATCCTCCCCAATGTGCCTGTTACATTGAAAGGGAAGACCGTTCAGATGAATGTGATGGTTGTTCAAGGACCCTTGGATTATAACCTACTCCTTGGACGAGACTATATATATTGCATGGGAGCTATAGTCTCCTCACTCTTTAGAGTAATGTGTTTTCCACACGAAGGAAGAATGGTCAAGCTCGTAGACCAACTTTCATTTCCGGGATCACGCATCGCAAATAGTCACATACCAACCCTTAATGGTCTATTCACCCAAGAAATGTCTCCACCCCCAGTCCTCCTTCCCGATGAGTGCGAGTGATTCGAAAAGATGGGACTGGAACCCAGGGGGCATGCATCCTGGTCTGCTTCGGGCAGAGGAAACCTTGGGTATAAGGTAGAATTTCCGCGAAGGAATATGACTAGTCCGTACCCCGTCCGTGGAAGGAAGAGGGGTTGTTCTAGAACAGGATTCTTTTGTCAAGGTTACTTGTTTGACAAAGAGTCATTCACCCTTGTCTATTTCGGTAGACATTGCCGAAGAAAGAGATTGATTTGCGGCAGCAAATAGAACCATCTTTGGGTAACCAGAAAGAGGCAAGCCTCACCCTTTAAAACAAATGTTTTATCGGATAAGTAGGGGCAGCCTTGAAATTATACCTTACACCTGGGGGCATGCAACCTTTTGGAGTGCAAGCAAGGGACGACTATTTATTTTTTAAATTTTTAGGTCCTCCCTTTAAACCTGTAGGTCTAACCCTTTAAACTCGTAGGATTAGCCGTTTCCAAACTTGCATAAAGAAAGGATATGAGGAGCACAGCTTCGTGAGATAAAGCTCCGTAAAAAATAGCTATCTCACAGGAGACATTTCTTATCTTATGACTGGTATATCGAGCAGTTTTACCGCGGAATTTATGCTCGTTAAAAAATAGAAAAGCGAGATCCGAGCAGTTTTAGCGTCATAGTTCATGCTCGTTAAAAAATAAACATAAGCTTTTGAGCAAGTTTAAGCTCGTTAAAAAATGAACTTCCCGGTAAATAACCATTAAGAATGTACCCTGATCAACCGTAAAAAGACCTTGGTCGTGTTTTGTTGCAGCCATCACCTCCACCGTTCATTTGGCCGATCGTTTACCTCCATATGATTGTTTACCCATTTTGAGGAACAGCTGCGAAGAGTGATTTCACCTAGCCATCCTTGTGACACTGCCGTGATTGGAAAATTCCAACCTGTACCTGGAATCTGCTGCTATCCCTGTTTATCACTCGTTCCTCAAAAGACGAGTCTTCTTTGAGCTCTTTTCTCCTGACTCGTAAAATATGAAAAGTTTGCCGAGTTTTGGCCTTCCAGCTCGTTAAATTGACCGGAAGAGCTATCCCTCCTCTAGATTTTAATCTTTTTGGACCTGAGGGATTATTGCACAAAAAGGTCGAGCGCTTGTTTTATTTGGCTCGTTAAAGTTATCGAAAACTCATCCCTTCTGTATTGTTTTATACTTTTTCGGACTTAAGGGATTAGATGACGAAAAAGGAATTTTGGAGTTAACTTTCTGTACCTTTTCAGACTCTCTAAAAATGAAAAGGACCGAGTTTTCCTTGTCGTTAGACTCGTTAAAATGATTAAATAGCGACAAACTTGTCTTTAGACGAGAACGAGTTTCCCTATCGCTAGGCTCGTTAAAACATAGCGATGGGCTTGCCCGAAGGGCAGGTTATAGAACAAGCATATGTTATCCTCCTCAAGCTTGACAAAAATAAAGAGGTACTGGTCAGAAATGACTGGGGAAAAATTGGGAGAACCTCAAAGCTTTAATGGTAGCAAGTCGCTCTTGAACATGACGCTTTGTCCTCCGTATCACATCGGGTTGGGTTGTTTTCATTCACCGGTCTCATCACCATGGTCCTCGCCAAACCATCCACATTTGGGGTAATGCTACCGATCCATCACATCAGTGCCGTTATATGTTCAAGAGATGTTGTTCAGAAAGAGTCAACCATGTCCCATCCACTGCCATACAATATCCTTCATCCACCCATGATCGCCACCCTGAATCATATTTCACAGATTGTTTTCACCTCCACTAAAATCATTAGCTCCGTTCCGTGTCACTGATGTGGGATTCATCAAGGCCCTCCTTTGACGGATCGCTTCTTGTCGACTTCAGCTCATTATCCAAGAAGTTGATCTAGGAACAACCCCCTCAGTACTTTGAAGCTTGCATGCCTCAATGGCAAGTTTCTCACTTCCGGCGATAGGTATACATCAATGACCTTCGACCAGAAGATTTTGCGTGGTGTTCGACGCCAAGTCCTTTATTCACACCACGTGAATTGTACTGCAGTACCTTGAGGGTCATTGTCATTATTGGTGATTCCTCTCGCGCTTGTTAACGGTTTACATTATTGACCGGTAATCAAGCGATGTCTTTCCATGTTCGACTTCAGCGCAATTCTCACATGGATCGACTTGTACTTAGAGTGAAGATTGAGCGAGTTTGAAGACCCCAGATCTAGTTTCATCCATCCGGGCTGCGATATATATTCAGGAAATATAAAGACATTTGATATGTACATCATTACAGCAGATGATCATCCTACTCAAAGGATGATAATTTCAGCAGAGAATTATCAGTCTACCATCAGACGATCGTCTGTTCTATGTACCAAAATGAATTTATAAAGCTGAGCATGGGAATGCCCGCCTCAGCTAGATCATGAAAGCAGAATGAAAAATAATGTATTGTATTGTATTTTATTACAGGGCACCTCTCAGCGATTGAATGAACTTCGGATCCTCCGGATAAAGCATTTCACCCGATAAACAACCTCATGCTTTAGGGGGCAACTGTTATAGACATTTTTGTGCCTTACAGCATGAAGCATGAAATGTCGATAATCTAAGGGATCCAAAGTCCCTAAACATGTTGTTCCTACCCCTAGAGGAACAAGGTCAGCAAACCACAGCACTAAAAATCAGTTCTCCACCTGAAAACACTCAAAAACAAGCTAATTCTGGATCATGTCAACTGCTCCACTGAGCATCTGCGCTGAATGTCAACTACCCCACTCTGTACCTGCGCTGAATGTCAAATCTAATGAAGGCTACCTGCGCTGGGCGAGATTGGCCAAGTGGCACAGTCATTCTGCAAGGTGCCAAATGCCCAGGAAGCTTCCAAAATGACACTTGGATCAGGGAATTCGCCTTGTGATGAGTAAGAGGATCTAGATCTCCAAGTGGAAGCAAGAAACTCCAAGTGGACTCAAGAACTGAAGTATAACTGAAGTGGGAGAGGAAACTAGTCAGCTTCATGCCACCCTCAAGCTGACTCATCCTTTCTCCAAATCTCCTATATATAGAGCTCTCTCATGAGGTCTATGGTGGCTGGAATCTTGTGAATGTAAGGAAGTGCTGTTGGTTTGAGTATAGAACTATTGGGTGATTGCTTTGAAGGAGGTGAAGAGGAGATTTCTTTCTGCTGGGAAGTGTTGCTGGATTGGGCCTATTATGGTTGTAACACTCTCAGAACTTTACTTCTTCCATTAATAAAGCATTTGAGGTTCTTCTATATGCATGTGTCTTTGTGGCGTATTGATGCTTGTATATTTGATTTATTCTAATCCTTGAATCAGTTATGGATGTATGCTTCTTGTAGTTTCCTTTTCTTGTGCTTTTGCAGGATCTTTGTGTAGCTGGGCCAGTGAAAGAGCAAGGAGCTGGGAGCAAGCAGCAAGGAGAGAAGATTGGATCAAACATTAGCGGAAGATAACGGTTAGTGGATCTCTTTCTCCCCTCTCTTACATCTCATAAAGAAGTAATCTTGAATAGCTTTGCATTCAGTTGTTGCTGAGGTACTATCACCCTTAGAGTGGGATAGGGTCATTCCGTATTGGATACTTTTCCCAACAACATACATGCACTTGAAAAGGTGTCATTTATTTGCTGAAACCAAGGCATCTTTTAATGCAATTGACTCGCAAGGAAATTTATGTCACAATTTAGATTTGCATTATTTGTATATTTATCTGTTTATATGCTGAAAATTTAGTAGTGGGGTATACTGTAATACTGTATTCACGCTGCCTGGGAAACTTACACCCAATTTGAACCCAAAATAACTATTTTCTGAATGCATACAAGTGGTCTGAGTTTTCCTTCAGGACAGCCACAAGGACAAGTGTTTTTCCATATTAAATCTTAAAGTGATTTTTTCATTAAAAACTAATCATTTTATGTATTTTTTTCAACTCTGGTTCATTGATTCTGTTTCCTGTTTGAAACCCAGTTAGATAGCTGGCCAGTTCAAAGCCCGGTTCCTGTTTTTAAGACCATACTTCAATCCCATGCAATTTTTAAGATCTCTGTCCATTAATATTTAACTGTTTTAATTGCATAGCTGGTTTTCAAATGGTGTTTTGGACAAGAGAATATTAATGGCAATATAGGAAACTCTGATAGAATGTAATGACTGAACAATGTGCTAGGAGCAGAAGTTCAGTGAAATGCTGATTAATGGGTTTGAAAATATGATAGGAAAATAGAAACACATGGAGGATGATGAAAAAAAGTGAGTGGTGTGTTAAATGTTGTTAATTAGCACTTTTGTTATTGACATGGATATGTTGGCATATTTGGATGCTGTAATATTGAATGGAGAAGACTACATTATTTTACAAATTTCTGAGCTGGTTGGTGGAGAAGTGATGATTAGATTAATGGAAAAACAAAACAATGTGTGAGGAATAGTTAAGTGAAGTACTGACATTAATGGGTTTGAGAATACATTAGGAAAATTCAAATGCATGGAGGATGATGAACAAACTTGGACTGGTGTTTAATATGTTGTTAACTGCAATTTTTGTTGTTTTCCTTTGCATGCCAACTTTTTGTCTTTAAAATGCTGAATATTCTCTAGCAATGGAAGAGAATATGAAATTTCAATTCCTCCAAAGTGAGATTTACCACATAAAATCAGAAATTTCAGTGCTTGGATTAATATGCCCTGGATCACCATTCTGGACAAGAGATGATTAATGTCAAAAGGTTATTAAGGAACAATGTAGGAAGAGAAGTCTAATGAAGCACTGATATTAGTGTTTTTAAAAAAATGACAGGAAAATGCAGATGCATGGAGGATGATGAACCAAGTTAGGAGTGGCATGTAATATGTTATTCAACTACTACTTTTGTTATTGACATGAATGATGGGGCACTCAACATTTTATGGCTAATGGTAATAATGATTTAATGTGTTGCAGAATACCAAATGTTGACTCTCACTGTTGCAGTGATTAAAGTACAGTGTTACAGAAACCAAATTGAATTCGATCCAAGGTAACTTTTTTGCTGCATTCTTGTTGGTTTCTCTATATGTTGGTAGAATCACAGGGAGAGTAACCAATATGAAATGATGTGCATTGGTATTGAAATAATAATTGGCCTTAATTGGCCAGTGTTGGTGATGGTGCAAGTAATTACAAAGTCGGGCAAATTGACCTGAAAGAAATAGGTGAAGATTACTTGTTTGATTATGATTTCAATGTGTGGTTGGCTTTTAAAAATCATAACAAGGTAATGATGTTAAGCAGAAACAACAGTTGGTGGCTTGAAGTAGATGGGATGTGTCATGCTGGGAGTAGCAATTTGATCAAATATATTCCAAACTTTTTCAATGACACCAGATAGGGATGTTACAGAATAGAACGTACATGCAGTGATAGTTTGTCGCCTAAATTGGTTAAGTCAATTTATGGCAATTCTGATATTTATCTTGCTTCACCCAAAGCTCCTTATCCTGTGGAGCTTGTCCAAGAAAATCCTTATCAGTTTTCTGAGATTTTAATGTTGCATTTTCTGTCTTACTATTTGCTTAGACTTAAAATCAAATTTCATATTAGCTTTTAGTCTATAAACTGTCGAAGATACTCTGGAATTTAATATGGAAATGAGATTCCCTACATAAAAGAGGAAAATTTAGTGCTTTAATTAATATACTCTAGTTCACCTTTTGCAACAAGTGACGATTAATTTCAAATCAAGGTTCTAGTTAAGTTTGGTTGGCTCTTGGAACAACATCTCAAGTACCATAAGATGGGAATATTTGCTGCCCATGGATTTCCTTGGTTTGTTTCATCTTTTGATGGGAGAGTGCAAGCAAGAACACGTCTATACAATTTGAATAGTATGTACTTGCATTATGGTGAATTCTCTCTGGTTATCAAGGTGCTCCGGGAACTAGGGCATCTTCAGATTTACATGATATTTAACTATTTTCTAGAGAGATCAGGGGACTCTGGGCACAAGTTTAATAGGATGGTGATGATGGCAATATCATTGAATATTCTATGACTAGAAATGTGATTTGGCAGGTGTGAGGCCTTCTCTTCTTACCCTCGAACATATGATTTTATTCATGCAATTGGCATTGAATCTCTAATAAGAGATCTGAGTAGAGGTGGAAACAGGTGCCTTTCTGATCCTCCATTTGTCTTTTGGGTTTTCTTCAGATTCCTGAACCTATCACTTTATATTGTTTATATTCATGAACCTTGGTCTAAAGAATGATATCTCTCCTCCTCTGTGATAGGCATTCTTCAATCATCATTTTTAGTTCCATGTTAAAGTTCATGTGTTACTTACTCATTGGTTTTGGATTTTATGCTTACAGATGTAGTCTTGTTGATTTGATGATTGAAATGGATAGAATTCTCGGCCTGAAGGAACTGTTGTTGTCCGGGATACTCCTAAGGTCATTGATAGGGTTGCAAAGATTGCAAGTGCAATACGCTGTAGTACAGAAGTTTATGACACTGACACTGAGGTATCTAATGTTCTGAAAAGTCTCATTGTGATATCCACTAACAGAAGGCACGGGTCTAAAAATTGTTTAGTTTGAGTTTGTGAGCAGGATGTGAAATGGTTCAATTTGTTTCTGCATGGTTGTTTTTTATTTTTTTTACAAAGATAGCCCTTCAATTGCTTGCATATTATGAGTTTCTTATGGATTCCACAATCTCCCCTGTTTAGCTACTGTACCTTCAGCTAATACATAGTCATTTGAAAAAGATGTACCTTCAACTCCCGTATCTATTTTTTCACCAACTTTATGACTGCAATCACAGGAAAAATTAATCAACATAAAACATCTCCCCATGACTCTGAAAATGTGTGGAGTTGTTACAGCCAATTCACACTTCCGAGTGTTAGTTAAATTAAGGTGAATGAGACTAAAGAATTCCTGCCCTTTGAACCAGAAGTTGTTAAGTTTTGTTATGGATAATTTTTAGTAACATCCATGACACACATATGCCGTTATTTTTTAACTTAATCTCCACTATGTTTAACTTATTGTTGGAGGCAATCCTGAATGGAAAGAGAAGGAGGTACTGATGAGACTTGGTCACTAATTCCCAGTGTACTTAAACCAAATATGTATAGAAATGGATTTTTATATTTTGTATCCCGCCCACCTCATTGTGAATATATCATGTACGACTTGGTCAACAATGATCACTCACCTAACTCTATAATTTTTATTTCATGACCCTGAGAATCTTGGCCAAAGATGATCACTCTCCACCAATTTTGTGCTTTCATAAATACCTAATACAATATAGAGTGTACATCATGCATAGTTACAACGATATTCTTTTATAACTCGCATTCTTTTTTTCACATTTGTAAGTATTTTGCATTGTTGTTGACTGTACTAATATCAGTTAGTATCAAAACCTCAGATTAACTACTTTGGGAGTTCTGCAATTCCAGCTTCCTTGGTGTCCCTTTTATTCAGAATTATCCTCAAAATCTCACCTCCAAGCTACTCTAGGAATCCATAGCACATGAATTTTTCTCTTCTCCTATTAGCAGGTCAATAGACATGCATGCAACACCTTCCCACTCCAGCTTCTTTATCCATTTTTCCACGGTTTTCCATACATTTTCTACAATCACAGTACTCTTCACAACCTTGAATACCACATGTTTAATTGCCATGCTAGAGTGGGTTCCTATTGTGTCTATCATGGATTCTTGGCACAAATCTTATCATAGATCAGAACTGAAGTACTACAATTTTGGCATTCAACTTGCAATATCAAGCACACTTGCAATTTTTTCATGAATGTCTCCTCGACACAAATTCTTCCTGCAGTGCCACACTTCAAAACTCCAGATCAATGTAGCTGGTGTTTCAGTTTTGCATCATGACTTTTAAACTTACCATTTCTCTCCTGGGGTCTATGATTGTCCAATTTTGTGCCTGAAAAAAATACCTTGCCATCTATGTCTCCCACTCTGCATGTTGTTTGTTGATTAATTTCTGAGTTAGGATTGTCCAATATCTTCAGAGATTGTAATGGAAGCTAGCAAAAGCTATTCACAACAAACATATCAACTTTTCCAAGGAGTGTCACATGATTTTCTTTTCCACTTGGTAAGTATTGTCCAATTATGGTAAGAGACCCTATTTTTTGTCTTTGCTAGTGGGCTTCAGTACAACAACTTTGAGGAAAAAATAACCTAATAGTCACTCTATGCTTGGAAGGTTTCAGAGATGAAGGCAAATTACTTCTGTCATCATGGGGTGATAAGAAATTTAATATTAGAAGAAGAGGAGGTACTAGTAGATTCTAAATAAATTAGCAATGCAACAACATAAATGTTTGCAACAAATTTAGAGAGATCCACCTTGTTGAATAATGCACACACTACATGGATAATGGATTTCCGTACTTTATGCCTTACGACGTTTTCTTTGCAACATCTGGTGCAAATGCTAGTTTATGTACCATTCATCTTCATCTTCAAATGAGCAGAGGGAAAGACCACACCTTATATGTTCTTCTTCTTTCTACTTATTATGAGAAATGTTGGTGGATCCATCTTTCTTAGAACTTTTGACATCAATATTCTTATCAAATTGCTTTCCATGTTGTCTGTGGCGATCCATTTATTAGTTCTTTCATTCTTTTGATACATGCCCAAATTTGTTATAAAAACAACATATTATATGAACAGAAAAGGGTGCAGAGGAATCTGTTGTGCTATACAACAACCCTCCCCATTTCAAATTTTTAATCTTAGTCTAAAGATGCTAAATAAGAAACTTAGAAATAGGTCCCCTTTAGGATATAAAAAGCAATAAAACCGTTTGAGTAAAAATAGATTTTCCATACTTTTCATATAAAAGTTATTTTATGAGTGTTAGGAACCGCTCATCGCAAATTGCAATTGCTTAAGACCAATGAACATCCATTTGAAAATGTGCGATGCGATCAAAGTCATATCAAAATTCCTCATCACAAAGCTTTAAATTGAAATGATCCATTTATAAACATGCAATGTGATATAGCTATCACATTTCGCATGGCGGTAATCCTAAAGAATAAGTTAGGGTACTCCATTGAAACTTTGCAATGCGATAAGGCTATCACAGATCACATATTGCCAATCCATAGGAAAACATTGAAACCACTCCATTGAAGCTTTGCGATGCGATATAACTATCGCAATCGCATATCGCATATCGCACTCCTAATAGAAGCAAGTAATATATACTATGAAGACTCGTGATATAATATTAAATCAATTATAAAGGAAAACATGATTTACGAAGGAAAAACATGATTTTCCAAGTTTGAAAGGAACCCGCCAACTCTACGTGCCAGCTCATCACGCATCGCAATCGCAGCAATACGAAGGATTCTTTCAGACATAGCGCCTGTAACTCCCGATTTGCGATACGCGATGGCTCTACAAATATTAAAATAATACAATCACTAATTGCAAAATCGTAGAGGTATGACACCTGTTCTAAAAGGATTGTTTGAAAAGTTGCGATGCGATATATATTAACTCGGAATTAAAGTTTCACGTCATGAGGATATGGTAAAGGATTAAGAGGCAGTTATGGTTACAATCCTTTATTGATTTCATCCTTTGTGACTATGTACAATATGAGGCCTTTTGCATCTAATGTGCATAACTACTTTTAATCTGTAATTAGTTGTATTGGCTTCTCTCAAAGTTTTTTGCCTATCACGCTCTTCATTCTCATTTTGCAGTGTAAATCCATAATCACGCAGTCAGTCAAGATGTGTAAGAAAGCTTGAAAGAAAAAGGCTCCCCTTACAGTGGATGAAGTACAAGGAAAATTGGTGTTAATATCAGATACTACCTGTCAAGGCCTTGGTAAGATCTCGTGGGAAGGCATATATGATTTTCTTGAAAGTGAAAATCTGAAGGAGATAGAAGAAGAAGCAACAATTGATGGAACTGATGAAACAGAAAGCACGCTCAGTGATTTGGCCGGCTCTTTCCTCCATCAAATAGCGGCCCATGCAAAGGTTTTACCATATAATGATCTGGTAAGATGGGTAATCAAGAGCATTAACATAACATACAAAGCTTTCTTCACAATTGATGGAAGGATGTTTGGACCCTTCAAACCTGAAGACGTCAACAGAATGTATCATTTGCCAAATCCCCAACGACACTACAACAAATCATTTCTGGAAGCTTTCGCCAAGGAGAATCAGATGGAATTAGACCCTATCAAGCAATGGAGACACTTTCCTAACAAGCACGAACATGAATCATCTGGTATGTATTCTGTGGACTCCTTGGCATCTCTATATTGTTATGCTGCTGCTATGATGTGTAGACTCTTTGGAAGCCCCGATTCTTCTATATTTTCAATTGAAATGGTTCCGTTGATAGAAGCAGTGATAAAATCCTTTGTCATGGATTGGGAAACTATCCTATCGGATAAAATGGCTAGTCAAATACTAGATTATAGAAAGAACAGATTTGTCACTACTCGAGTTGTGCCCCCATTCTATATGAGTGCTTACATAGTTGACACAATTTGTTTTAATTCTGACTTTCCCATCCTAGGTTGGAAATGGACTGTTCAGGATCCAAACCCCATTCATATTTACCATAAATACTTATGGAAGTATGAATACAAGAATCATTTATACAGGATTTGCCATGGTTTCATTTTACTTGTCCATCAAGCTATCTTTAATAAACCTGCTCCTTGGTTGTCTAACGAGGCTAGCATTAATTTAACCTCAATCGGCAGTTGATTCAAGGAAGAGAGGTTCACCTATATTAGGGTTTTTGCAGCATTACAGATCCTCATGACCTTCCACTTTACATTCCGGATAAGCTATTAGCCAAGGAAGTAGCCTACCAGATAGCGGAAAAAGGGATGTCTAGAAATCTTAAAGACTCCAAGAAACAGTTGTGGCCTCCCTTTCCTCTTCGTTGTGGCACCTACTCATTGCATGATTTTAAACATGTTAAGAAAGAACCAGACAAGACAAAAGATCTGGGTCTAGCTATTATCCCTAAAAGACAATATGACCCAAATAAGGTTGCTTTCAATTTCACCACTCAAGTGAAATTTATTAAATTCATGCATGAGGAAGATGAGTTTCATGACTTATTTGCTTCAATAGAGTTATTCTCAACAGTAAGTCATCTAGAAAAATTCAAATTGGGTGCTGAGAAAATGAACAAATTCATGGAATACATGACACAGAGGTTACTGGCAGTACCTTTGGATTTATTAAATACTACACCAATCATTTAGCAAGCAGAGCACAACGGAGAGCAAGTTGTAGAAAATATTTTTGGAGAAGATGAAACAAGTGATAAGGTCAGTGAACCACTGAGCACTAATGTTCACATTGATCCCATAATGATTAAAGAATGGGAGCAATTTGATCAACAGATCAAAATTCAGAATGATCCTCAAAACATTATCACATCAACGCCTCATGGAACACAACGGCCCATTATTCCTAATATTGTGATTGAAGAGACACCCAACAAAGACACAACTTGAAAAGAGATGGAAATAATCCCTGAAAATCCTTCAGGAGAGATTGCATTGAACATTGAGGAAATTCCACCCTTGGATGTGTTTTACCACCCAAAACACAGGGTTGTAGTCAAGAGGTAGAGGAAAAATAGGAAAATAGACCAAACATCATCCACAGCTCCTCAATCTGAATTTATGAATGTCATATGGAAAGATTCAGAGGTCAATCCTTTTGAGTATTTCACTAAGTTATCTCAATTTGCAGATGCATACACAACTTCTATAATTGATAAGGCAACTGAAGTGAATCAATTAATCAAAGAAAAAGATCAAAAGATTAATTGGCTTTAAGAATAGTTGGTAGTAGAGCAGCAAAAGATTAATCAGTTTGAGGAACAGTTAACAGTAGAGAAGCAGAAGAATGAGCAACTTGAAGAACAATTAAACCCGGAAAAACAAAAAAATGACCAACAGACCATTGAAAGACAACAACAGCTATCTCAAGAGCTCGAGCAACTTAAATTGACACATTAGAAAGAGATTAAATCTAAAGAAGAGAAAATTACACAGTTACAACTCTCTATAGAACAATTCAAATATTATCCCAAGACTGGAGAATTTAAGAAGGAAGCCTTAGAGGCAAATAAGGCTTTATCTCAAAAGCTGAATCTACTTTGCCAGAAAATATCTCTTATTGATCCATTATGCATCATAACGACATCACTGATTGACCAAGCAGTTAATACCAGGTTAGAATTTGAAGATGTGGATGATAAAGTCACAAATTATCTCTCCTGGCAAAGCACAGAAGAAGGAAGAACTACTAAATTACCTAAAATTGAAGAGTCTCATAAAGAGATATTGTTTTTAGAATGGTAAATGTAGCTGATAAAAGTAGAAAGAGCTACCTCAAGGGCCAGGGATATAATGAATAATATTATTGAATTGGTGAATGATAACTTATATGGTGCCTATTTAATTTATGATTGTTCCCCAGGAATTCTTCCAAAGGTGAAAGTCTTAGAGAAGCAACGGAAGCAATATTTGGACACCAAGGAGGAGCAGCTCAACAAAGTACAAAGTCTTAACTGGGATGCGCATTGGTCCTTTGTGGTCAAGCTACACAACTAATAGATGACTATCAAGGGCCTTGTTGATGCCATTGATCGCATTATTCCTGAGCTCTCAGATGCCACATACACAAGACAATTACACTCCAGGATGAGTCATCCTCCAGAAATCCAAAACATGCTCTCGATTTGTCGATTAAAGATACAAGAGAAAAAATAGATGTGATGAATCTCTTCAAAGGTTATCGCAATTCTATTTTTGAAATTCGAATCCCATATTTTGATGAAGGAAGTTCCAACAACTCTTAGCAATTTTTATGGATAGATTGTTTTTAATTCACCGTAAAAACCCTTTCATGTTATTTTAGAAAGGGTCCTCAATTTCTATAAAAGTAGACTTGAGAAGTTTGCACTTCTGCACTTCTTAATTTATTTTTTATAAGCCATGGATTTAGGTTCAGACTTCTTGTGAAAGAGCTTCATAAAGACTTGCATTTTTGTATCTTCGTGGAGTTTCCAGAATAAGAAGATTGAATCAGATTGTTACTTGCATAACGAGACTCAAATGCATATGGTACTTCTATCATTGTTCTTTTTTCTTGTTTTATGTAATTAGCATTCCATTGATTTGTTATTGTTGATATATTCTCATGTTTCAAACAACTCTATATTATTTCAGTTCTGAATGATCTAGAATTGTTATATTGTATACATATGTCAACAATAAATATTAGTATGTTATGCGATATGTTTTCAGATTACTTTGTTTAATTTCTTATTAAAAGTAATCATCATTTAAATGCATCTTTCTGTAGAGAAGTGAATGATATATATTATCATTTGTCTGCTAGGAATCATCAAGAATCACATTATTATGAGATCACTTGGGTTAAATATAAATATATATATGTCTATATATATATATATATATATATATATATATATATCTATATATATATGTATGTATGTATGTATGTATATGTATATGTTTGTATATTTTCACAAGTATTATAATCCAAACCATCTATCATCTTGTTACATATTCTAAACCCACACTCATCAAATCACACCTTTATTGGGAAACTAGCCCCATAATATCTAGTCCGAGCCACCACACCAAATGGATAGGAGCTGCACTAAGGTCCGGACCGGGTGGTTATCCCCCAATATTGGTGCTACGATTTTAGAGGAATCAACATTTCTGGCGCTAGAAGGAGGGCCAAACTGTGAATGGCAAGTAAATCTAAATCCACAGGCCATTCTAAGAGTAAAACTCCCTCACCATCACCTCCAACTTCTCCTTCGAATTCTAAATCTCCTATTCCTAAGCGAGAAGTTGAAAATAAAAATACAACACCCATTGCTGAAACCCTAAACACACCAGACAATTCTTCTCCTGAACCTCCTAAAGTACAATCTTTGATTCATAAACTCCAGGGGATTTCAATATCCCAAGAAGAGCCTGAGTTATCCCAAAGTAGTTTTACTTCCCAATATATCCCATCGCAGCCGCTTACTAGGGAAAAGAGTGAAAAACTTGGCATTCCACCAATTGAATTCCCTCTACCAAGTCGAAAAAGGGCTAGAAAGACACCATCAGAATCTAACAGTGAAATTTTGTCCTCATCATCATCCATTCCATCCATACCATTTCAAGGTCATACATCTATTTCTCAACTTCAGATCATAGTCCAAACATGTACAGGAACTTCAACATCCTCTACCCAATCACTTTCAACTGCCTCGTCACCCTCTTCTACTATTAGCTCAATAATGGCACATAATCAACCTCAACCAAGGCCATGGACCAACCCAGGAGCTGTCAGAATGCCTGCACCTTTGACCCAATTTCTAGCACATACTGAAAAATGGCTACCTAAATTTAATCCTGACAATGGCCTGTTAGCGGAAGAACATATAAACAATTTCATGTTATCGATTAACTTGAATGGAGTAACGGAAGAAGATGTTGTTAGTAGACTATTTCCATACACTCTACAAGGAGCAGAAGGATCATGGTACTTTTCGTTACCACTAGGTTCTACTTATAGCTGGGATGCTTTCCAAGAGAAATTTCTAACTAAGTTTGGAGACGATAGGTCTACAACAAATTTTATTAATGACCTCTCCAACCTGAAAGCCAAATCAAAAGAGCCCATTAAAGACTTCAACTCACGCTTCAATAAGTTGCTGAATAAAATACCTGCGACATCCAAGCCTAGTGAGGAGGTCCGAAATGAATGGTAAATTTTTGCTCTACCTTCAAACATAGCCATCTTCGTTGATAGGGTTTCCAAACCAACATTAGCAGAAAATATCAAGGAAGCAATAACTGTTGAAAAACATATCCTTGCTTTGGAAAAGAAAAATGCTCTAGAGGAAAGGAAATCCAAGAAAGTTACCTTTAGAGATGATTCAAAGAAGAAAGCAACCAAGGATCCATATGACATGGAAGGCTTACAAAAAGTTCTTAAAACTATGTCTAACAAAATGGTTGAAATAAAAAAGCAGGTAGCTGAAACTTCTATGAAAAGTTCATTTAGGACTTTAAGAGAAATCAGCCAACTGATCCTAAAACACCTAATGCTATATCTAATGCAGAATCTGACCTAGATGATGATGAAGAAGAGGATACAGTTTTATCAACTGAAGAAATGGAAGAAGATGAAACAGTTGAATGTCATGGAATGTGGGACTTTATCCTCCCCAACTCTGATAATGAAAGTGAACAGGAAGCTCGGCCAGTAAATACCAGAAAAGTATAGTAGAGCCTAATCAAGCAAGTCAAAAGAAGAAAACTCAAATCCTGTTACTAAAGAGAAAGTTCCCACAAAGAAATCTCTAGTTGTGTCTCCCGACAATCAACCATCTTCGTCCAACCCTCCCTCATCATCTAAAACGCTAGTAGTTTCAGATTCCATCGATTATAACATAGTAGAATATATGAAGAAGACTCAAGCAAATATTTATCTGCATGAACTTAGCAAGCTCAAGCATCAACAAATGTTGTTGCTTAAAGAATTAAATGCAGTACCTTCTTCTCCTCTTCCAACTAGTGTATTATTATCAAAGGTTGCTAGAGGATCAGGTAAGCCACCATCTGATAAGGTGGATGCTACCGATGTCGTTTTGATTGGGGATAAGTCAAATTCTCATACCCCTCCTTTTATCTTAACTTGTAAGATCTACAATAGAAATTTGCATAACTGCTTGATTGATTCAGGGGCTTCATCAAACATAATGCCAGCATCAGTTTTCTCCAAGTTAAATATTGAACCCCAGAAATCTGTAGTTCATATTGTCCAATTAGATCGAACTAAGGTTCAAGTTTTAGGAGAAATAAATTCAGTTACTATCAGATTATCTGCTGATCCCAGGGTTGTCCAAAGAATTGATATATTAATTGCTGACATTCCTGAGTTTTATGGTTTGATCCTTAGCAGAGATTGGTCTGAAAAACTTCATGGTTATATTTCAACTGATTGGTCTCACATGTGGCTTCCCTATAATGGGAAACCAAAGCAAATCAAAATTGATCGCGAAAAACATTTGACTCACACAGTAATTAAGTGTGAAGAAGAAAATCAACCTGTAGCCTTCAATAATAACATTCTTGGAAACTATTTGGCTAAATCATTTTTTGGGAATTTCAATGCTCAACAATCTCCTTTTCTTGTTAATAGTGTCATATCACAAATCGAAAATTTCTCCTGTACCGATACTTCTAAGTGTGTTAGTGTTGTAGATAAACCTATAAATAAGCCATTGTTTTGGTCTTTGTATTTTGATGGATCTAAATCTAATGACGGTGTAGGAGCAGGACGTATTTTAGTCAGTCCTGAAGGAGAAAAAACAATGTTATCATGTAGATTAGAATTTGAGTGTACCAACAATACTGTAGAATATGAAGCATTGATTTAAGGTCTCTATAAACCAATAGGCCTAAATATCCAATATCTGAAAGTATTTGGTGATTCCAATTGTCATTAAACAAGTGAGAAATACTATCCATTGTCTTTCAGGGCATCTGAAACATTATCAATAACTTGTTCAAGATCTCATAACTCATTTTCTGGCATTTTCCATTTCTCCTATTCCTAGATCATAGAATGCAGCAGTAGATCTCCTGGCTAATGTTGCTTCTAAACTCCTTCCATCCGAGGATTATAGTCTAGATAGATTTTCTATTGAATTAATTTTTCGGCCATTTGTCCCAGATAATGTCACCAATTGGTGTGTGTTCAATCATGATGAGGATATCTTAAATTTCTTGACATCTGAAGGATCTTATGACGATCAAATTATTGATGAAAGTGATCATGATCTTCAATTAAAGCAGAGACTCAATGAAAATCCTATTCCTAAATCTGTGGTCAAGCTAGAAGATCTTTATGATATTAAGGATAGATTCAAAAAGGTCACTAATGCAAAACTTCAAAGTTCAACTTTAAGGTTTGAATTAGTAAATCTCGACACTGATGCCAAACCACAAAATGTTAATCTAGGACTTGGACTTTCATTAGATGAAAGATTTTCTTTCATCGGTTTATTGAAGAAATGCAAAAATGTTTTTTCTTGGAATTATGAAGATCTGAAAACTTATGATACCTCTATCATTCAACACACAATTCCAATGATCTCTGATGAGAAACCTGTACAACAGAAACTAAGGAAAATTCACCCAAATCTTGAAAGTCAAATCAAAGTAGAGTTGAATAAACTCCTTAAAGCCAAAATAATCTTTCCTATTAGACATTCTAAATGGGTCTCAAATTTAGTACTTGCGAGGAAAAAGAATGGTGATATTAGGATTTGCATAGATTTTAGGAATCTCAACAAAGCATGTCAGAAAGATAATTTCCCATTACCAACAATGGAGCAGATACTTCAATCAGTAGCTGGCTTAGAGTTAATGTCTTTTCTTGATGGTTTTTCAGGATACAATTAGATCCTAGTACATCCAGACAATAGATTAAAGACTACATTCAGAACCAAATGGGGAACATATGCTTATCAGAAAATGCCTTTTGGTTTAATAAATGCTGGAGCTACTTTCCAAAGAGCTATGGACATAGCTTTCAAAGGTTTTATCAATAGGACAGTCGTTGTTTACTTAGATGACATAATTGTCTATTCTAAGAAAAATAGAAATCATCTGCATGATTTAAAGCAGATCTTTGAACGTTGCAAAAAATATGGGATTTCCTTAAATCCTAAGAAACCATTCTTTGCTCTTAATGAAGGTAAAATTTTAGGGTTTATTGTATCCAAAAATGGCATATACATTGATCCTGATAGGATAAAAGAAATTTCTGATATCCCTTTGCCACAAAATAGGAAATCTATGCAATCATTTTTAGGACAGATAAATTTTATGAAAAGATTTGTTCCTGATTTTTCTCATATTATTTTACCCTTGCAATCCATGATTAAGAAAAACTCAGCCTTCAAATGGGGACATAACGAAAAAGAGGCTTTTGACTCGATTAAACAAGCGATCATTAATGCTCCTACACTGAGTAATCTGAATTTTTCTAGTCATTTTATTTTGTATACTTTGGCCACTGAAACATTTTATGTTGTTGTTTTAACACAAATCAATGATCAACAAGTAGAAGCACCCATATCCTTCTTTAGTTCTAATTTGCAGGATGTTGAGCTTAATTATTCCGAAGTTGAAAAACAAGCCTTCATTGTGTTTAAGTATGTTAAACATTTTAGACCATTCCTCCTAAAGACACACACTAAAGTAATAGTCCCATTCTCTACAGTGAGACAATTGCTAGTTCAAGAAGTAGGAGAGAAAAGAGCTAACTGGGTAACAACTTTACAAGAGGATGACATTGATATTAAACCAGAGAAAATTGTTAGAGGGCAAGGTTTTTGCAAGTTATTGGCAGGAGCTTCCAATATACTGGATCATGAAGATTCAGATAGTATTGCACAAGTAAATGAGATAAGTATCGTTGACTCTGAATCTCAATATGTTTATCTGATATTTTACTTAAAAAATGGATATGCTCCCCCTGAATTCAACTAAGAAAACAAACGTGCCTTAAGGTTAAAATAAAAACACTATCAAATCATTGATAATGTGTTATTCTAAAGAAACTATGATTCTGTTTTGTTGAGATGCCTTGAAAAAGTTGAAGGACAAACTATTTTGCAGGAACTACATGATGGCCCAGCAAGTGGAAATTTTAGAGGAGACACTACAGCCCACAAAATACTACATGTTGGATATTATTGGCTGACTTTGTTCAAAGATGCCCATGACTACGTGAGGAAATGTAAGATATGCCAAACTGTTAGCGGGAGACAAAGGAAACCAGCCTTTCATTTACAACCAGTTAACATTGAGCAACCATTTGAACAGTGGGGGCTTGATATTATAGGAGAGATCGTTCCACATTCTTCCAAGCAACACAGATACATCCTCACAGCCATAGACTACTTCACAATGTGGGTAGAAGCAATTCCACTAAAGGTAGCCAATTTTGATGTGATTATTGAATTTATTGATTAATTCATCATTACAAGGTTTGGTTTACCTAATGCGCCTATCTTTGACAATGCATCTTATTTTTATGGAAATAGTATAGTTGAATTTGCTCTTAAGAGAGGTTTTAAGTTAAAATACTCTGAAAATTACTATCCTCAAGGAAATGGCTTAGCAGAGTCAACTAACAAAAATCTCATTAGGATTATTAAAATAACTATTGATCAAAACTAAAAGAATTAGCATATATCTTTAATTTTCATTATGGGCAGATTGTATAACTCAGAAGGCCTCAATAGGTAGTTCTACTTTTAACTTAGTATATGGGAAAGAAGCTGTAATTCCACCAAATTTACCCCTCCCATCTCTAGCCCTAGTACAATTTATTGAAGAAACTCCTTCCTCTATTCAATTAAGGTTTGATCAAATTCTTAAATTTGATGAGGAAAGAAAAAAGGCCAAAATTACTTATGATAAACATCAACAAGTCGTTAAATCTTCTTTTGATGCAAGTTCTGCTGGCTCAAAAACATTACAGATTGGTGATCTCGTTTTGAAATGGGATAAAGCACATGAAGACAAAGGTAAGCATACCAAATTTCAGAAGATGTGGCTTGGACCATTTCAAATCATTGAAAAGATAGGCTCATCAACATTTCTACTGCAAGACTTATCAGGAAAGAGAGATTCTCTTCCTATGAATGGGCTTATCTTAAAGAAATTCTTTTCCTAAGGAGGTAACCCCTTCTTACCTATACATATTCTTTATGAAAATTTTGGTTTCTTTTAAAAATAATGTTGTAAATAGTCTACCATTGGCTTTCTACTATTGAAAAGCTCTTTGAAAGAATATTGTGAATACTTGCTTTTAAAAAGTAGAAACTTTCAAGGAAAATGATTACAGTTTTGGAAATTAGATAAAAAACATGAAACTCTGAAGTCTTCTTTAAATTTGTGAAATCTTTCAAACCTTGAAAACACAGAAAAACATTTTAATTTTTATCAGTTGAGAAAGGTTATTTATAAAAAGGTAAAGACTTTCTCCAACTAAGCATCTACAAATCTATAATTGTCATCCATAAACTCTTAAGGAGTCAAGAATTCACCCCATCCACTAGGTTTATGATTTTTTAGAGTGTAATTCTAAAATATATCTGATTTAAAAGATAAGAGGTCTCATTACAAGCCTACTTACCATGATCATTGGGAACTAGTTAAGCTGAAATTACCAATACTGCATACTAAAAAAGGGTAATGGCTTATAATCAAAATACAAGGGGTCTCATCATGAGCTAACATGTTCAGTTTAATTAGAACTAGTGAATGGAATTGTCATATTATGGCTACCAAACCAGGGAAATGGCTTTTAATCAAATAAAATAATATATATTTCTGAATTGTCTTTAAAAGATTATACTCTTCAATGGATGGGACAATGAATAATTTATGGTTAAAAGGTAACCTTGTTGAGACTATAGATGTTTGCTGGCAATAGTGGCATTACCTATGACAAAAGAGTAAATTTAAAAGCTAAGTTGGAGGAGCCCCCTACTTTATCTTTAACAACCAATCAAAGCTTGAAGAAACCAAAAATGTTTTTATTTATGATAAGGGTTTGTAAATGAAATTGCAAAATTGATATCTTTGTTTTATTCAGAGTAAAAAAAAAATATCTAACTAGTTCCAAGATAGTTCCCTTTTCCTCAATTGATTCTACTTAAGAAAGTGTTAGAAATTTCATTATTTTATTCAGAGATAACTAGTTCTTCCAGTGAATCGCCAATTGTTGTGCTATACAACAACCCTCCCCATTTCAAATTTTTAATCTTAGTCTAAAGATGCTAAATAAGAAATAGGTCCCCTTTAGGATATAAAAAGCAATAAAACCTTTTGAGTAAAAATAGATTTTCCATACTTTTCATATAAAAGTTGTTTTATGAGTGTTTGGAACCGCTCATCACAAATTGCAATTGCTTAAGACCAATGAACATCCATTTGAAAATGTGTGATGCAATCAAAGTCATCTCAAAATTCCTCATCGCAAAGCTTTAAATTGAAATGATCCATTTATAAACATGCGATGTGATATAACTATCGCATTTCACATGTCGGTAATCCTAAGGAATAAGTTAGGGCACTCCATTGAAACTTTGTGATGCGATAAGACTATTGCATATCGCATATCGCCAATCCATAGGAAAACATTGAAACCACTCTGTTGAAACTTTGCGCTGCGATATAACTATCACAATCACATATCACATATCGTGCTCCCAATAGAAGCAAGTAATATATACTATGAAGACTCGTGATATAATGTTATATCAATTATAAAGGAAAACATGATTTACAAAGGAAAAACATGACTTTCCAAGTTTGAAAGGAACCCGCCAACTCTACGTGCTAGCTCATCGCAATCGCAACAATACAAAGAATTCTTTTAGACATAGTGCTTGTCACTCTTGATTTGCGATATGCGATGCCTCTTCAAATATTAAAATAATACAATCACTAATCGAAAAATCGCAAAGTTATGACACTTGCTCTAAAAGGACCGTTTGAAAACTTGTGATGTGATATATACTAACTCAGCATTAAAGTTTCATGTCATGAGGATATGGTAAAGCATTAAGAGGCAGTTATGGTTACAATCCTTTATTGATTTCATCGTTTGTGACTATGTAAAATATGATACATTTTGCATCTAATGTGCATAGCTACTTTTAGTCTGTAATTAGTTGTATTAGATGCTCTCAAAGTTTTTCTCCTATCACGCTCTTCTTTCTCATTTTGCAGTGGAAATCCAGAGTCACGCAGTTAGTCAATATGTGTAAGAAATCTCGAAAGACAAAGGCTCCCCTTACAGTGGATGAAGGACAAGGAAAATTGGTGTTAATCTCAGATACTACCTGTCAAGGCCTTGGTAAGATCTCATGGGAAGGCATATATGCTTTGCTTGAAAGTGAAAATCCGAAGGAGATAGAAGAAGAAGCAATAGCTAATGGAACTGATGAAACAGAAAACACGCTCAGTGATTTGGCCAGCTCTTTCCTCCATCGAATAGTGGCCCGTGCAAAGTTTTTACCATATAATGATCTGGTAAGATGGGTAATTGAGAGCATTAACATAATGGACAGAGCTTTCTTCACAGCTGATGGAAGGATGTTTGGATCCTTCAAACCTAAAGACGTCAAGAGAATGTATCATTTGCCAAATCCCCAACGACACTACAACAAATCATTCCTAGAAGCTTTCGCCAAGGAGAATCAGATAGAATCAGACCCTATCAAGCAATGTTGACACTTTCCTAACAAGCGCAAGCATGAATCGTCTAGTATGTATTCTGTGGATTCCTTGGCATCTCCATATTTGTATGTTGTTGCTATGATGTGTAGACTCTTTGGAAGCCCTGATTCTGCTAGATTTTCTGTTGAAATGGTTCCGTTGATAGAAGCAGCGATAAAATCCTTTGTCATGGATTGGGCAACTATTCTATCAGATAAAATGGCTAGTCAAATACTGGATTATAGAAAGAACAGATTTGTCACTACCCGAGTTGTGTTCCCATTCTATATGAGTGCTTACATAGTTGACACAATTTGTTTTAATTCTGACTTTCCCATCCTAGGATGGAAATGGATTGTTCAGGATCCAACCCCCATTAATAATTACCATAAATACTTATCGCAGTCTAAATACAAGAATCATTTATACAGGATTTCCCAAGGTTTCATTTTACCCGTCCATCAAGCTATCTTTAATAAACCTACTCCTCGGTTGTCTGACAAGGCTAGCATTGATTTAACCTCAATCAGCAGTTGGTTCAGTGAAGAGAGGTTCACCTATATTAGGGTTTTTGGCAGCATTACAGATCCTCATGTCCTTCCACTTTATATCCCAGATAAGTTATTAGCTAGGGAAGTAGCCTACCAGATAGCGAAAAAAGGGATGTCTAGAAATCTTAAAGATTCCAAGAAATAGTTGTGGCCTCCCTTTCCTCTTCGATGTGGCAGCTACTCATTGCATGATTTTAAACATGCTGAGAAAGAAGCAGACAAGGAAAAATATCTGGGCCTAGCTGTTATCCCTAAAAGACAATGTGACCCAAATAAGGTTGCTTTCAATTTCACCACTCAAGTGAAAGTTAGTAAATTCATGCATGAGGAAGATGAGTTTGATGACTTATTTGCTTTAGCAGAGTTATTCTCAATAGTAAGTCATCTGGAAAAATTCAAATTGGGTGCTGAGAAAATGGAAAAATTCATGGAATACAGGACACAGAGGTTACTAACAGTACCTCTGGATTTATTAAATACTACACCAATCATTCAGCAAGCAGAGCACAGTGGAGAGCAAGTTGTGGAAAAGATTTCTGAAGAAGATGAAACAAGTGATTAGGCTAATGAACCGCTACGCACTAATGTTCAGATTGATCCCATATTGATTAAAGAATGGGAGCAATTTGATCAACAAATCAAAAGCCAGACGTATCCTCAAAACATTATCACATCAGCGCCTCCTGGAACACAACGGCCCATTATTCTTGATATTGTGATTGAAGAGACACCCAGCAAAGACACAGCTAGAAAAGAGATAGAAATAATCCTTGAAAATCCTTCAGGAGAGATTACATTGAACATTGAGGAAATTCCACCCTTGGATGTGTTTTATAGCCCAAAACACAAGGTTGTAGTCAAGAGGCAGAGGAAAAAGAGGAAAATAGACCAAACATCATCCACAGCTCCTCAATCTGAATTTATGAATGTCATATGGAAAGATTTAGAGGTCAATCCTTCTGAGGATTTGACTAAGTTATCTCAATTTTCATGTGCATACACAATTGCTACAATTGATAAGGCAACTGAAGTGAATAAATTGATTAAAAAAAAAAGATCAAAAGATTAATTAGCTTGAAGAAAAATTGGTAGTAGAGTAGCAAAAGATTAATCGGCTTAAGGAACAGTTAACAGTAGAAGCAGAAGAATGAGTAGCTTGAAGAACAATTAAACCTCGAAAAACGGAAAATTGACCAACAGACCATTGAAAGACAACAACAGTTGTCTCAAGAGCTCGAGCAGCTTAAATTGACACATCAACAAGAGATTAAATCTAAAGAAGAGAAAATTACACAGTTACAACTCTATACAGAATAATTCAAAGATTATCCCAAGGTTGAAGAGTTTAAGAAGGAAGCCTTAGAGGCAAATAAGGCTTTATCTCAACAGCTGAATATACTCTGCCAGAAAATATCTCTTATTGATCCATTATGCATCATAACGACATGACTAATTGACCAAGTAGTTAATACTAGGTTAGAATTTGAAGATGCGGATGATAAAGTCACAAATTCTCTCTCCTGACAAAGCATAGAAGAAGGAAGAACTGCTAAATTACCTAAAATTGAAGAGTCTCATAAAGAGATATTGTTTTCAGAATGGGAAACATAGTTGATAAAATAAGAAAGAGCTACCTTCAGGGCCAGGGCTATAATGAATAATATTATTGAGCTGGTGAATGATAACTTATATGGTGCCAATTTAATTTCTGATTGTTCCCCAGGAATTCTTCCAAAGGCAAAAGTTTTAGAGAAGCAATGGAAACAAGATTTGGACACCAAGGAGGAGTAGCTCAACAGAGTACAAAGTCTTAACTGGGATGCACATTGGTCCTTTGTGGTCAAGCCACACAACCAACAGATGACTATCAAGTGCCTTGTTGGTGCCATTGATTGCATGATGCCCGAGCTCTCAGATGCCACATACACAGGATAGTTACACTCCAGGAAGAGTCATCCACCAGAAATCCAAAACTTGCTCTTGATTTGTTGGTTAAAGATACAAGAGAAAAAATAGATGTGATGAATCTCTTCAAAGGTTATCGCAATTCTATTTTTGAAATTCAAATCCCATATTTTGATGAAGGCAGTTCCAACAACTCTCAACAATTTTTATGGACAGTTTGTTTTTAATTTCAATATAAAAACCTTTCATTTTATTTTAGAAAGGGTCCTCAATTTGTATAAAACTAGACTTGAGAAGTTTACCCTTCTGCACTTCTTAATTTATTTTTTATAAGCCATGGATCGAGGTTCAGACTTCTTGTGAAAGAGCTTCATAAAGACTTGCATTTTTATATCTTCGTGGAGTTTCCAGAATAAGAAGATTGAATCAGATTGTTACTTGCATAACGAGACTCAAATGCATATAGTACTTTTGTCATTGTTCTTTTGTCTTGTTTTATGTAATTAGCATTCCATTGATTTGTTATTGTTGATATATTCCATGTTTCAAACAACTCTGTATTATTTCACTTCTGAATGATCTAGAATTGTTATATTGTATACATATGTCAACAATAAATATTAGTATGTTATGCGATATTTTTTCAGATTACTTTGTTTAATTTCTTATACAAAGTAATCATCATTTAAATGCATCTTTCTATAGAGAAGTGAATAATCTATATTATCATTTGCCCGCTAGGAATCATCAAGAATCGCATTATTATGAGATCTCTCGGGTTATATATATATATATATATATATATGTTTGTATATTTTCACAAGTATTATAATCCAAACCATCTATCATATTTTTACATATTCTAAACACCCACTCATCAAATCACACCTTTATTGGGAAACTGGTCCCATAATATCTAGTCGGAGCCACCACACCAAATGGATAAGGAGTTGCACTAAGGTCTGGACCGGGTGGTTATCCCCCAATGTTGGTGCTACAATTTTAGAGGCATCAACAGAATCATAATGTTTTTGTTTCATATTCCTTCTATTGCAATTGATAGCTTGTGACCAGATATGTTGGAAGAAAAATAATAACCCTTAAAGAAGCCCGAGTACGGAGCTGATGGTATTTCTATGAAGTAACTATTTTCTTGAGATTGAAACAATATGATTTTGCAACTGGCTGCAACATGTCCATAATTATGACATATAAAACATTCAACATTATTGATTAGAGGAGAGAATTGATTAATGTTTCTATTATTGGGAGAGAATGATTTATTTTGAAAATTTGTCTCCCTTGGATGTTGATCTGGTTGACTTCTTATCTATTTGATAGGAATTTCATATTTCATATTTTTATCCTTCAATATCCTTATACAAACATGTTAACTAGATTCTCCTTTTAGAGTTTCATGAAAACCTAGACCAGATTTAATGGCGGGAGATCTTTGACTACTCAGAATGTTATCCAATATATTAGTACTATCTTGAAATCTTAAGTGTTTATCCTTTTCTTCTAATTTTCCTTTTAGAATGTTTACCTCAACCTCCATTCTTCGATATTGTTCTTCTTTTACCTAATATTGTTTCCTCATTCCTTCTTCCAATTTCTCCTTTAACTCGATAATATCTTTCTTCAACCCATTTTCTTGTTGTTCAAATACTTGAAGTAGCTCTTTTTTTTCTTGTTTAACTTTTCTAGATCTACCCCTAGAGAGACAATATCAGCTTCAAGTCCTTCACAATATTGTTTAGATTCTACTACAATATGATCCTTGTTATCAAATGCCTATATCTTATCCTTAAGATTAATAATCCTTTTCGAATCAACATTGGGTTTACTTCTAAGATTAAGAACTTCCCCTAACCTGTCTTCTTCTAAATCATTAACTCCATATGACATAATATACTTATCTTTTGATACATCATTATTTTCTTTAGAAATAAGGTTACCTATTCATTCTTCTGATGAACAACCTTCCTTTGTTGTTACTTCATGGATTTCCTGAAGATTATCCCATACTTCCTTTGCAGTTTCATAGTGCATAATCTTTCCTAATGTCGAATCAGGCATGTTACCAAAGATCTCATTTAATGATACATTATTCTTTTGTAATTATTCACCTCATGGAGGAGTTTAATGCATCCACTACATACTAAATTCCAAACATCAGATCCTAGGTTCATTAACTTAGACTTCATTTCTTCTTTTCATTCATGATAGTTATCATTACTTAGCATAAACATACCTTTATTTTCCATTGTTTCTAACTTCCCTTGTTCTTCTGCTTCTAGGGCCATCACTTTTGAATATGTTTTCTCTTTAGAATGCTTACCTTTACTTTTATCCATGAGAGAAAATTTAGTTGATTCACTATCATCTTCATTATCATAATTATTACATAGACAAGGAAATGGACCACAATTAGAACAAAAACCCATACCTGATAATTCTTTGTTATTGTCTTCTTCATTCTTGATCGATACAAAGCGGGGTCCTCCCAATGTTGAGTATTTGCAGATGTCTATAATTGTCCCTACATTTGATATATCACTATCACTACCATAATTTTCTGACTCCAGCCTTTGAGCTATATTATTCTTTATCATCATCCTTGATCCACTCCAAGCTGTTAAGCTTCAACTAAAGTGAACTACTCTGAAACCAATTGTTAGGAAAAATACTAAGGAGGGGGTGGGGGGCTGGTGGGGTGAATTAGTATTTTAAAACTCACTTAAAACTTTCAAATTCTTATTTAGATTTTGTATGCTATTGTTATTAAGTAAACCAAAGTATGCACGCGACTACGACAAAGACAAACAATGTATACCCAATTAACTAAATTTTATTTCTTTCATCATTTGTTTAACTTGAACCAGTGCATCATTACTTCATTACACATTAATAAGACATTAACCATGAGTAGTAAGAGAAAAATAAACCATCAAACATAAGAAACACAACAACACATGAGGACACCAAGATTTTAGTTGGAAACCTAATGTTGGAGAAAACCATTGTTGTCATCATCTCTGTGTTAATATTTTATTATAAAATAAAACGTCTTACAATCTTGTACTAGCACAGACTCATACTAGTATAGAGGCACCCATCTGTAGAAGGCTACAAGCTTCTCACATTTTCCAGCACCCACTGGAAGGGAGCTTCATCCCGTTGATCTCGTTTACCAACACCAACTAAAAGAGAGTTCCAACCCCCTGAACATATTTACTAGCTACCACTGGAAGGAAGCTTCAACTCCCTCACCGAAGGTTCCAACCCTCAGCACCTATGTGGACCATGTTTCATAATATTTCATATTGGATCCACTTGACTCACAAGATCAAACTTGTATGCCATTTTTCATTATATTTTCAGACTGAAACCACTTCCATCATTGAAGCCCAATATTAAATAAGAATTCTGAAACCAATAAAGGTATTAAATCACTCACTTAGTGAACCAATTGAATCATCAAATCAATCGCTAGATAACAATCAACCAATGCAACTAGATCAAACCAATCCAAATCAGAACATATTACTGCACAACCACTCTTAGTTACACCATACCATATAGTGTTCATCACAGAAATCAAATCTTGTCACTGCAAACCATGATCAATCATATGCTAAAAATATACACTATTTTTTTGAATCATACATGCATATGTACGTGCTTCCCTTAACGACTACCTATGTACAAATATCAAAATACCGATAACTGAGTTTGAATCATCGTAACATTGAATCAATCATGGAATATTATGCTGAATTCGTAACAAATACATATCACCATACAATAGCCTCATCACTAATCATCATTCCATTTCATAACCAAAACAACCCAACCAATACTATCCAACACAAATTATTATAAAAGATACATCATTTACAGATAACAGCAATCATAACAAAGCTAATCAAATATCATCAACAACCCATACTATAAAACCCTAGCATGTATACATGACTTTTACAAATAACATGTGCATATGTACGTGCTTCCCATGTTTGACACCTATGTAAAGATTCTGAACTTTCGTAGAATGTATACGTTACTCCCCAAAAGAAGGTTTGCTTCTGTATGGGACTTATGTGAAGCAAACCAACATACAGATATGTAATCACTATATCATACCTTCACTACAACCACAATACATACTTCACAAACCTTACTATCACATATTGATGTTAGAGTATCATCATCACCACAGATCTATCACTGTTTGTCATAATCATAAAATACCAAGAAAACATATTCATTAGTCTCTACTATTCTTTTAGACCTATTAGATCTGAACCTATTACATGCTCCTTAGTGCACACTTTTTTTAGATCAAGTCATTCATCAATAACTTATAACTTGCACGCACCAACACTTGATCTCCATCTCCTTATATAGCGTAATCCTTAGCCAATACCTTGGGCAAATCCCTTAGTAATGTCGATGGTATTCTTTGACAAGATAAAATATTTGTTGTTGCACTCAATAATATGGTCCAATACCATGGAAAACACCCCTGGTATTCCAATTACCATGGTACAAAATATGTACGCGACTTTGATTCACCATACCTGCATATGTACGCGGTATTTATTCATAAGACCCACGTATACTTTCCCAAACTTCACCTTTATCATTCCTCTATCCCTAAACTGATATTCCTTTGTTGATTCTCTCTTTCACATATGAACCATCCTGTATAATCATCCTAGTACCATAATGTTGACATCTTTATCAAGTAGGCTACCATCAAAGACAACACATTAGCCATAATGCCAACAATCTCCCCCTTTGAACTTGATGGAAACCACTTTGGCGATTGGTCACAACCATGTGTAAATACCTGTAAAGAAATTTGTAAGCATGTCAAGCTTCTCTCCAAGAATTCTTCTCTCAACACCAAGCTACTCTCCTCATTTGGCATCAAGAAAAAATGGTTGGCCAATGTTGAATGAAGACTTCTCTCTCCCTTTGTAGAGATGAGCACTATAGATCTGATTTGCTGAATATGAACATTATATACAGACCATGCTCTCCCTAACCATATTATGAATTTCTAGAAGATATAAAGAGAAGTACTTGAATCTATGACTCAACCAAATATGGCCTTTCCTATCACCAAGGACTTACACTTACATCAATCACCCCCGCTTATGTACGCACTTCACTTGAAGACTACCTATTTACAAATCTCAAAATATTGATACTTGAGTCTGAATCACTATAAAACTGAATCAATCACTAAATCTTATACTGAATTCATCACAAATGCAAATAACCACATAATAGCCTCATCACTAATCATCATTCCATTCCATAACCAAAAATCCCTAACGAGTACTGTCAAACACATATTATTATAAAAGAGACATCATTGAGAGACAGCAACAGTCATTACAAAACTAATCAAATATCATTAGCAGAACATACTATAAAACCCTAGCATTTATACACAAATTTTACAAAGAACATCCATGTATGTATGCGCTTCTCATGTTTGACACCTACGTACAAATTATGAACTTTCATAGAATGTATACGCTACTCCCTAAAAGACGATCTGTGTATGAACACTACCTCTCTAAAGCAAACAAGCGTATAGATCGGTGATCACTGAATCATACCTTCACTGCAACCACAACACATACTTCGCAAACCTTACAGTCACATATTCATGTCAGAGTATAATTATCACCACATATCTATCATTGTTAGTCATAATCATAAATGATCAAGCAAGCATATTCATTAGTCTCTACTATTCTTTCAAACCTATCACATCTGAACCTCTTCCATGCTCCTTGGTGTACACATGTTTTAGATCAAATCATTCATCAATAACCCATATCTTGCACACACTAAAACTTGATATCCATCTCCTTATATAGCATAAGCCTTAGCCAATACCTTAATAATGTCGATGGTATTCTTTGACGAGATCAAATATCTATTGTCATTCTCAATACTCTTGGCCAATACCATGGTAAAGATAATTGGTATTCTAATTACCATGGTTCAGAATATTTACGTGACTTTGCTTCACCATAGCTATGTATGTATGTCGTTTTTAGCCATAGGACCCACGTATACTTTCCCAAACATCACCTATATCCTTCCTCTATCTTTGAATTGATATTTCTTTGTTCATTTTCTTTGTCACATCTGAACCAGCTTATATAATCATCTTGTTACCATAATGTTGACATCTTTATCAAGTAGGTTTCGATCAAGGACAACACATTAGCCATAATGCCAAAAATCTTCCCCTTTGGACTTGATGGCAACCACTTTCGTTCTTGGTCACCACCACATGCAAATACTTGCAAAGACATTTGTAAGGACACCAAGCTTCTCTCAAGGCATTCTTCTGCAAACACCAAGCTACTCTCCCCCTTTCACATCAAGGGCAAAGGGCTAACGAATGTTGAATGAAGACTTCTCTCTCCCTTTGTAGAGATGAGCACTTTAGATCTGATTTGTTGAATATGAACATTGTATACTAACCATGCTCCCCCTGATAAAATGTTGTATCTTCTGGAAGATATGAAAATAAGTACATGAATCTATGACTTAGCCAAATATGACTTTTCCTATCACCAAGGACTCATACTTACATCAATCACTGATCACAATGGGGTTACATATCAAACGTCCAAAATAATGGAATTAAATATATAATTGACTTGACCCCAATAGGCCAAACATGATTGAATATTACAATTATTACATCATGGGTTCACATGACCTTTACATCAAGAGACAGATATGACATTTATAACCAAAGACAAGGACCTAAACCAAGTGGTAGAAATACCATAATAGTCATCATAGGAACTTGCAACATAAACTTTTGATAGCAACAATATGAACAACAACATGCACATCCTCATGATCAATATGCAAGATAAGACATTATAAGTTCATTATCATCAACTTGTGACCAAATATACAACATTACCAATAAATTGTAGGTACAACATAAGATTGTTCCATAGAGATATGTTATCAACTCATCCCCTTGACCTCATATCATCAAGCTCAATATGCTCTTAACATTTGTATTAAGAACCACAATCCACATACATCAAAGACATATAGATATTTTGCAACATCTCTTTTCATGCATCAACAACATATCATATGCAACAAATTTTCACATGAAGTTAAAGAAATATATATAGGCATGTTGACAGTGTTGGACCTATCAACAGGTCAGGGATTTGCCTGGTAAGAAGTACCAATTAGACCTCGGATTGTTTGGTGTAAGAGTCCTAGCAGTGGGTCGTATGTCAATGCCTTGACCTCGATTTCACACAGAGGCAAGTAAGATGTCCCTGTTGGTAGCAAGGGTGTGACAGTTGCAGTAAGTCAAGGTACATGAGAGGTTCTAACACACTGAAGGTGAGGTGAGTGCACCCCTTGGAAACTTGTAATAGTACTCGACTTGGAAGAGAACACACGAGCAAAGATGCATCACCTGCTGGAAAGAAAGTCAACAAGAAATCCAAAGTGATGTTTAAACCAACAACACGTCTGCAACAAGATTCATACAATTGCATACAAAATAGTTCATACACAAATTCGTAAGTTAAATAACACACATTGTTAAAGCAACTAGAATAGTCCAACTACAATAACAACATATGCATGAAAATGTGATAGCTCTGTTATATTAAGAAGTGTAAGTTCCAGTCATACAATACATCCATGTCCAACCACTACCCTCGATATCAGGATGTTATAGCCACAACCACTTGCTCCTCCAAAGATATATACTAGCTCCACACTGTGGAGAAGCCAAGGCCGTTACAATACTGTCCAAGATTTCTCTAAGGTACTCCTATTGAAGCTTGGTTGACCAAAAGCCTTTACAATGAGTTATGAGGGACTATTTATAGTAAAGGATGGGGTGGCCCTTGACATTCCTCTTTGTAATAGTTCATCTACCCTCATGACTCTTCATCTACTCTATGACAGTTGCATCCAACTATCGACACTTGAACTTACACTTGACAAGATGTTACATTACAATGCACATGTACCCATGTGAGACAAAATGACATGAGAAAGCCATGCAAGACATCACTATGACTCGAACAACCATGGGAATTCCAACTCTTCAACATCCTCACGATGATCGACAGTAGCAAACTGATGCCAAGATTGGTAGTCCATGATGGTCTCCGTGTACTCCAAGGTGACATCTTTTTGGAACTTGACTCTTGCCTCATTAGCATCTGGGTACAAAGCTCCGGCTCCTCTGTCCGACTCATCTGATAGCATGCGCATCATGGTCTTCAACTTGGTTGGACCAAAAACATACTTTTGCATGGTGTTTGCACTGATTGGCAAGTCTGAGCTGGTGGCTATGCGCTCAACCTGTCAACGAGTCAAGATCTAGTTGGGCCTGTGCCTTTTCCTTCCCTGGGTGAGAGTCCCAATAGATGGGATTGCATGTGCACAAACCACAACATCCATACTCTTGAATACACATGCATGGGAAGCTTGTAGACTAGTGATGAGCTGCGGGAGCTCTTCATAGTTCTAGATATGACTCTGGATGCGTGCCTTCAACTCGACTGCTTTGGGCTTCATCATCTTAGCCAAGTGAAGCGAGGCTCCCTTGTATCTCATTGTCCATGTTTGCATGTAATCAATAGAAACATGCACGTTCGACAAGATACGTGCTCTTCTAGCACATCGTTGTTGTCATCTGTTGAGATGGATGACTGCCTTATGCATGGTACCCATGGAAACTTTTAGGGGCGAATGTTCGCCCTTTGGCGAAATTAAGGGGTTTTAAATTTTTAGTGGGTGAATATTTTGTATCATAGTACATTTTTACAAATTGCCTCAAATAGCCCACCTTATTTTAAGGGAAAAGGTAAAAAAGGTAAATTTAGCCCTTGAAATTAGGAGTTACAACCTTCCATTCACCCTAATTTTCAAGAATAGGTTTTATTTAAGTAAATCCTATGGGCCAAATACCATATTTATAAAAGAGGTATGGTAAATTAATAAAAATATAAATAAATGAGAGGTATGGTAAATAAATAAAACATTTTTTATATTTACTCCATAAGTCACCTTATATACATGCAAGGGCGTAAACAAATAAAAATATAAATAAAGTGGAGATATGGTAGATAAATAAAACCTCTTTTTAAGGTATGGTAAATAAATAAAACTATAGATAAACTAGACATACCCTAAATAAACAAAACGTCTTTTTATATTTAGTCCATAACCCTCTTTCTATTTATGAAGGCTCAAAAAAGAGGTTTTATTTAAGTGAATCCTATGGGCCAAATACCATATTTGTAAAAGAGGTATGGTAAATTAATAAAAATATAAATAAACGAGAGGTACGGTAAACAGATAAAACATTTTTTTATATTTACTCCATAAGTCATCTTATATTTACGAACACTCAAAAAATGTGTTATATTTAGGTGAAACCTATGGGCAAGATACTATGGGCCAAATACCATGGGCTAGATTATTATTAATACCATGAAAAAAACATTATTAACCCTAATATTAGTATTATTAAAAGTAAAAATGGCACATGGTATTGACCCATGGTATTGACCCATGGTATTCACCTGGAATGTAGTCTATTTAAATGGGGGAATTAAGTTAGCATAGATCCATCTTTACTATGGATCCACCAAGCCTGAGAGGGATAAAAAATGGATGTTGTAACATAATGTATGTTAAACATTTTAACTTGGTTAAAATAAAAAATAAAATAAAAATCAATTATTAATTTTATTAATTTTATAAATTACTAATAGTAATTTTTAAGCTCCAAGTTTATGATAACCCATGGTATTGACCCATGGTAATACCATGGTATTCATGTGAGCATTGACTATTTAAAGCGGAAATTCTATCATCTTAGATCCATTTTAATTCTGGTTCTACCAAGTGCTGAGAGGGATAAATAGATTTCATCCCCTTAAGAGTGGTAGATAGTTAAGATGGATATAGGTTGGTTTTTATGATAATGAAGATATTAAATAGACTTAGGAAATTATATTGTAAAAACATCTTAATGTGAATGGTTAAAGCTACATTTAGTCACTTCACAAAATTTAGTAAAAAATACCAATATCTCCATTAATATTGGTTTTTAACTTTTTCTATTTAACAAAAAAAAATTCAAACTTTGAAACCTTATCACTCTTTCAGCATCACCCTCGCAGAAGATTTCTCACCATTTTTCAAACATTCTCAATATGATATCTTCATGAAAAAGTTTAGGTACTAACATTGGATTAGTTTTGTCTTTGAGGTTTCTGCGAGTTACATCATTGTCTGTATTATCTTCCGAATACATCTAATGCGATGTATCCGGAAGATAATACAGACAATTGGATTAGTTGTTTGAAAAATAAGTTGGTTTGTACAACCTTTCATATTTTGTGCTATTCTTAGTTTGTTCTAATGATTTGTCGGGGTTGGAGCCACTGCACCATATTTTCCTAAAAGGTGGAGATTGTTCACTAAAAAGGAAATTAATCTACCTGTTACAACATTGTTAAAAAATGCGAGACCTATGAGGGTAGTGAATTATGCTAATAAGCAATTTAGATTGGGAGAGACGTAATTAAATTTTATTATTTAATTGAAGATTTCCAATTAAAATAATAATAAATCTACATTTATATATTCATATATTGATTGGAAGGATTCTCACAATGGTCACTTCTTTCAATTAATATACCTGTTACAACATTGTTAAAAAATGCGAGACCTATGAGGGTAGTGAATTATGCTAATAAGAAATTTAGATTGGGAGAGACGTAATTAAATTTTATTATTTAATTGAAGATTTCCAATTAAAATAATAATAAATCTACATTTATATATTCATATATTGATTGGAAGGATTCTCACAATGGTCACTTCTTTCAATTAGATCCCTTTCAAGCCCTTCAGATACCTAATACTTTCTTATATAATATAGTTGGGGCTTGCTACTTGTTGGCGTGTTGAGGTAAACAAACTTGATGTGTTTTTTTTATCTCACAGTTGGAATCTATGGAATAAGAAAGAAATTTGATAACTTGAAAAAAGTGGTAGCTTGACAAAAGTTGTAGAGAAAAGATTAATCTCTCCTACCTTGACAGAACTCGTTGTCAATATCAACACCTACAAGAACTTTGTTTTCGAATATTATCAAAACTAATAGAAGGATATGAAAGAGTGTATTGTAAGAACCTTGACAAACACGACCACTGAAACTTGGAACATTGCTTGTAGGAAGAGAAAATTATGTTTATTTTTCCAAACATGTATGTTAGTATATTACAGTTTAATGAATATGTTTTCTTATTATCATATATGGTTTCATACTTTAACAAAACATTTGCCAAGACTTCACAACGTTTTATTATTCAATAAAAGATTTCCCAAGATATTACAAGATTTTATAATTCAGTGAAAGATTCTCCATCACTGTACAAGATAATATAACCTGGTGAGAGATTCGCCAAAAAAATTATATATACACATTATATTATTGATAAAATCGCCTCCCATTTTTCCTATGTATCATGGGGATTAGCGCATTTATTATATATATAAATTTAGGGTGGTTCTTAAAATTTTCCATGATGGTACCAAACTTGGAATACAATGCCCGCATGACTGTGTCAAGGGAAAATACTTCATCTAGTGTTGCCTTCTTCAATTCTTCTCCGGTGGATGCTGTAACCAATTCTCCTCACTGCTTTGCCATCTATAGCTCCTTTGTCATTCGCTCATTCTTAGCTATCAGAAAGCGAACACTTGAGATAGTGGCTTTGGCATAAGCTCTATTAACATCATTCAATGCAGTTGGATGTTTGACCACATCAGACATAATCATTCGTTCCTCATACTGCTCAGGAGACATATGATCTTCTGAAGTTGACACTCTACGATATTGTACAACAAAATGTTGAGACTCATCAAATGAGATGTTGCGCATCTCTCCTTCCGGATGATCTCCAAGGATCTCAGTATCTCCTTGGTTGCTTGGGACTTGCTCATCTTCTGGATGCAGTGAATGTGGTGGGTTTACCTCTTGGTGTGAGGCATGAGGTTAATGTCTTGCTCTAATTCATGTCACTCCATATCCATATCCATTTGTTCAAGTGCTCGCTCTATCTCCTGAGCGAAGTCCTGCTCCTATGATGGCTCACCCTATTTTCCTGATGCCGTGTGTTCTAATGAGTCCACTACCTGTACAGTCATTTTTTCGTCCATCTACATAGGTTGTGCCTCTTATTGTACCTATTCTTGTTGCGATTTCTTCTCCTGTCTGCGCAACTCCTATTCCTTCCGGAGTTTCTTCTTCAACTCACGCAACTCCTTCTCTATTTCCTCCATTCTCTATTACTCTCTCTACGTTTGTGAGTTTTTCTTGTCACATTGTTGCCTTTTTAGCTCTATAGCCATAATTTCTTTCTCCACTAGTGGATTTTCTTGGAACTTATTTTCTCTTCCTCCATGCAATCGGCAATCTTCCTCTTGCCCTTGTCGCGCACTGGTATGTTCACCTCTGTTGCTGCTTCTACTTCTGGTGCTTTTTGAGATGATACTTTGCTAACCATTCCAAAATGAATCCGACCGGTTCATTGAGTCTGGAGGAGTTGTAACAATATCTCCATGGGTCCTCCTCTACCAAATGACATGCCTCGTGGATCCAGTTTAACTATACTCTCACGCAGTGATCTTTCTCAAGACAATGTGGGTCATATGGATTGTAACTTTGGAGTTTGAATGGATACTTCTTCATCTTCTCTACTGTGACATCCACATGCTTGAAAATTTGGATCTCGTATAAACCAATGCGCAATGGAAGAGTAGGCGAAGGTTCCTTCTTCTTCCAGTGCACCCTAGCTGTCAATCTTGTTGAGGTGTGATATGCTAAGTCCTGCATGGTGAGTATGTCCAAGGAAAACTTCGGTATAACATGTGGAGGCTTCTTCGCATTGTGCATCTGTATGAAGGTGTCAGACGGTGAGGCATACAAACTATGTCTATCAGTGCCTCCATTGTTGCCTTCAAAATGCAGGGTGGATCCTCTTCGAATATCATCTTGTAAATCAAGGTGACAAAATGATCGGATAGCCATGTGATAACTCCTATGAAGATGGATTCATAAAACATCTTACAATAAGTGTTCACAGTAGTCTCCATCGGTGTCGATGCCCACCTCAGGCCCGGGAACTCATGTCGGGCACAGAATGCATCCAAGATGTAGGTGGACATGTAGAGTTCTTCTTGCATACCTTTGGGCAGTTGTCAAGCCCTTGTTACCTATTCCTTCAACTGATGAGCCAACATGTCGGACCAATTACATGCTTTTCCTTCTCTGGCGAGTTGGTCTAATGCGATCACCCAACTCTTTGGGAAGGTTTCCATTCTTTCTTGGCCATACAGTCGAGATTCTAATATGACGAAGTATTGATATGCCTTCTGCAGTATCTTAATCTTGTAGACTTGGTTGGGTGTCATCCTGAATTTAGTCTGCTCCTTCGCCTAGTTCTTCAAAATGTCTCTAGAGTTGGCATTACTGGTGGGTAAGTTGAAGGGTGTCTCCATGATGGTCACGGGTTCTGACATTTGATACATCTCATCATAATCCTATGCCTTGAAGGTAACAATCTCCATCCCACTGACACTGCTGAATGTCATCATATCAGGATCATTGTGCGAGACAATCCAATGTATCATGTCTGCGCATGGGAGCACGAGATACCTGTATGCAATATAGTACAAGCCAAACTTGTGGATGTTCACATAGACTTGGTGATCTTTGAGATCTTCCCCAAATGTGCCTGCAAATGCATCATTGACCTCTTGCCATTTCAACTTGATTTCCTTGTCTACAATCAGCTTGGTATGTTCATAGATCGACATAATTGTAGACACTCGCTCAATTGCTGCTCCAGTTGCACTTTCACCAATGTCCTTTCATCCTGCTCTCTTGGAGGCCATTGATATTGAATTGCTAAGAGGCAGACGAAGACTTGCACAATTTGGAGACAAAGCGACATTCTTGGCAAGAAATTTGTCAGCGAAAACCAAATCAAACTTGAGGAAATACATGCAACATACCTAGGGATTGACTAGTAAGGATTGCGCAATTTCTTCTGGGAGGTTGGTTGACTGGCTGCCAAAATTTCCCAAAAGGAAGTCTGGGCTATCTAGGGAGGCTAATTGGCTATTGGATTTGTGCAATGCGCAATACAGGCTCACCTCCTAGCTGTTGGAATTGTGGAATGCGCAATTTTAGATGGTAGTGATTGTAGGCCTAGTGACGACATTGTTCAATTTTCTAGGCCAGCATTCACTATCCCTCAGAATTGTACAATGCAAGCCTGAAGGACAAATCCTGGGAAGAAATGCACATTTGCTGAGAGGAAGACAGAGCCTTCCCTCTCAAGATTGCATAATGTTGTCTTGGTGAGGTAGAGTCCGAGCCAAGATTGCTTAGACTTGCCTACGGGTAACTAAAAGAAAATGTGAAGGTGAATGCATAGCAATACTCAGTGTAAGTAGGAGTGAATGATCATGCATGGAAACAGTGAATAAAAGATTCAAAAAATGGAACAAGATGCATGTGGGTGAAGTGAGTCGCTGAATCAGTGACCTTTCGTGCAAAACAATTTCATGCATGTGACAACAGTGAGATGTTAACAAAAATTGAAATGGTGCTAATACAAGCTAGTATGCATGTAAACGACAACAAGCGTTCATAGAAATCAAGAAAATGACAACCACACAAGTGAAAACAAAAAAAGTGACAAAAACGCTGCAAAAGACAAGTTAAGACAATTTACCCATGAATAGTTGAGCTGGATGTGTCGAAGAGTACTAGATGTGCTATGGGATGTCAGAGCTCCAATATCGATGTGAAGAAATGAGCTCTGATGCATTGAATAAATAAGTTTGAATCTCATGACACGCATGGCACAAATCTAGGAAAAAGTGACACTTGGAGGAAAGATTCTAAAACGATCTTTGGATGTAACCCCCAGCTACTAAAAATATCTCCCTAAAATCAAGGGATTGTTTTTTCATGTTGATTTTTTTATTCCAGGAAAAAGTAGCCCATGCATGAAAATCAAGTTTTCTTAGTCCCAGGTGGAACTGGTCAACTCAACTACACATGCAACAGTCTGCTAAGCTAGGAGGAAAAAATGAGCATTTCTGGGAGGGAGTTGGGCTGGCTACCCAGGAGATTTACGCAATTTCTAGGTAGAGGAGTTTACTATTGCCCAGGATTGCACAATTCCTGGGTTGAGCAGCCCTACTGAGAGGAATTGTGCAATTTTCTCAATGAAGATTGAATGGCAGATTTGCGCAATTCTGGAGCCCAGAAGGCTGCCAGACATAATTGTAAAATTTCTAGAGGGAAGTCTGGTTTCCCTCCATAATTGTGCAATTTCTTGAGGGAGCTGCTTAGCTTGTAGCTGGACCAAGTCCAAGGAAACAACCTATAGGGGAATGCAACATGCTCTCATGGACAGGTTGTCATTCTGCAATAAAATCACTGAAGCTTGTGTACTTGATGAAGCAAGACATGTTTTTGTGAAAAGGTTGGTAGGGGCGCTCCAAAACGAAGCTAAGTAAAAATTTTGGAGGGTGGTTGTAGCCGCTACAACACTCGGTGACACACTGGTAGAACTCCAGCTCTCTAAATGGACCTTGTTCGTGAACATCAAGTCTAACACCTCTGGAAGTATTGTTCAGTACTCAGTTCATCTTGGTTTCACATTAGCTTGATTGTAAGATGTATAATCTACCAAGCTCTTTGTCGATTGACACACATTCCAAGCCAAGGCAATGAAGTTTTTTTTATTGGGGTTGAGGGGTGTATTGGTGCACAAGCAGTATAGTCATTAGAGTCTTAGTTTCATCTTCGGTGTTGCTCCGCTGCCAGCAAGCCTGGACAGTACCCCAGTAGAGTCACATAAGAACACAAGCATCGCTTCATTGCCAGTGAGCCTAGTCAGTACCCCAGTGGAGTTGCTTGCATCACCTCTCTGCACAGGAAGCCTTTCTCTTCTTTCACCTTATTCATTTTTCATTTTTTCATTTTTTTTATTTTTCATGTTTTCATTTGTTCATAACTATGCATAGCACTTACAGGCGGAAGAGGGATTCCAACTTATTGAGAGCGAAAGAGGTTGTTCCTTCAGAGAAGTAGTTTATTATATACCTTTGACGTGCTTATTAAGGTTTTCCCCCTCACCTTACTCTACTTGATTGAGTTGACAAGGGTTAACCCAAAACAACCGACTAGAGTAGGTGCCACTAGTTAGCGTGCAAGCATTGTGTTTTCACCAAGGTTCACTTCGAATAGTATGTATTTTCCATCGATGTATCATGGACTAAAAGTAACAAGTTCTTCATACAGAGGCAGGATGACAGATAACCAAGTAGTGATATATGCACAAGAAATCTTGTACTTTACCCATATTTTTTCAAGAGTCATACATGGTTTCATGTGAAACTAACCTACGAATAAAACAAGAAAACAAACAACAAAGCAAAGAAGAAGAAGAAGAAAATGCGAAAGCAAAGTAAGCAAACAAGCATGCAAACAAAAAGGCAAATCAAGTAAGCAAACACTACTCCTACTCTTAAGCTAATGATGCATGGGCCCGATCATGTGAAGTGATATTTCCAATGCATCCACCGGCGCATTGGTTGACCCATGTTGGTGAAGGCTTGGTCCGCAAGAAATGCGGTCGTGAAAACCAAAAAACAAGAAAGATATAACAATGAAGACAAACACACTTCATGTTTAAAAGTGTCCACGGGATATAAGTGAGAGCAAGTAAAGGACATGAGGTCCGTAGAATTTTCATGGTGTTGTGTGACACTGCGTGTAGCTTTCAAGCATACACATACTCTTGATTGTGACATGCAAGCAAACGAAAGAAACAAAGACAACTTGCGTTGTGCATGTGTGCTTGTGATGTAAGATTCCTCCAATGCATGAGTGATGGGATCGTGCAGTTCGAGTGGAGGAAGCATGATCTATGTGTGAGATTGATCTTCTATGCATATAGATGAGTGATGAGGAGCCTCGGGTGATTGAAAAATTTCCTAATAGGAAGTGAAACCAACATTAGGACAGCAAGGGCTTGACATAACCATCAGCACGGATTGAAGTGCCTCAACAGCCTGGGGGGTTTCGACTTCATTCTCAAATAGATCATCATAAACCGGCGGCTTCGAAAAATCAACTACAATAGAATCATGATCATGATCAAATATGGGAGTAAATGGATCACGACAACCACGATCAGAAAAATCAATGATTTCATTAGCATCCTCATGATCTGATGAATCAAACAAAGGGGTAGATGAGAAGCGAATAAATTCATCCTCTGTGTTTCCGGAAAAGGCATATGAAAAATCAAGTGGATTTTCAATGAATAATTCATCCTCTCCATTATCGAATGATGGACTGACATTCGGTGTGTCCTGAGAGTGATCAACAATGGCTACATCTGTAGATGAAGATACACATGTGAAATCATGGATGGTAGGTTCACCAAAGATGTCAGGAAAGAACAGAGGGGGCTCAGATGGAAGGGAGTCATCCTTCGCCGAGTGTTGATGCTCAAGATCCCAGTCATACTCTTCATGAATGACAACGCATGTTGGTTGTGCAACACCAACTCCATCAGTGGCTTGATCCTCGTTCACAAGAATTGTAGAGTCTGGAATGGAAGAACACAAGACAGTGTCATTTGGAGGAACAACTGAGTATGAAGACGGAGGTTGTGGTACAAAATGCATATGAAAAATTGATGGACTCACAACCAAATCTGCGCGAAAATTAAGCAAAGATATGTTGGGAGGATGTAATAGCTAAAAAGATGTGTGAGCATGATCTCCCACATCACTTTGCAGTGGTGGAGCTGTTTGATGAGGGGACGACGGAAAATCACTTGTGACAGTGACCGCATCCATCTGTGATTGTGCAGATCCATCACTGAAGAATATTGAGTGATGCTTGAGTTCAAACTTATTCTTGGGATTGGAAGATTTCTTAAGACAATACTCAAATTGGTACCAAAGATAGAAAAATTTCATCTGGCTCTTCAGAGCTTGAAACTGCAAATCGCGGAAGTACTGCCAAAAATCCATATGTGATTCATGCGAAGCCTTTCGTTGTTGTAACAGTTTTTGGTTAAGATGTTCTGGATCAAAATGATAGAAAGTGACTTCAATGAAATCACATAAGTGCTCAAGTGATTGCATGATGTCAGCCAGTAGGCTGCATAGCCACCAATGTGGAGATTCGCGAAGTGTGTATGCAAGTAGAAAATTGGCCTATTCATTAGAACATCCATCTTCCTCATGAAGCATGGAAAGGAAGTCATGTAAGAACTCAAGCCAGGAAACTTCGCCTTCACCATCATATGTGTATGTGGAAAAGAGATCGAAAAACTCCCTCATGATGGTAACAGATTCAGCATGCGAAAAACATCGTGGAGGGAGAAGAGTGCAAGAATCCATGATAGATATGCAAAGGTTCAAAATAGGATGAGAGGACACAGCTTGTCATCTGTCCCTCCTTCTAGCGCCAGAAATGTTGATAGCGTTTGACCCGCCAACATGTCAAGGGATCTCCTAGGTAAGAAATCCCAATTAGACCTTAGACTGTTTGGTGTAGGAGTCCCAGCAGTGGGTCATATGGTAATGCCTTGACTGCGATTGCGCACAGAGGCAAGTAAGATGTCCCTGCTGGTAGCAAGGGTGTGACAGCTGCAATAAGTCAAGGAAGGTGCATGAGAGGTTCTAACACACTGAGGGTGAGGTGAGTGCGCCCCTTAGACACCTGTAATAGTACTCAGCTTGGAAGGGAAGACACGAGCAAAGATAAATCACTAGGTGGAAAGAAAGTTAGCCAACAATACAAAGTGATGTTTAAACCAACATCACATCTGCAACAAGATTCATACAATTGCATATAAAATAGTTCATACACAAATGCACAAGTTAAATAACCCACATTGGTAAAGCAACAAGAATAATCCAACTACAATAACAACATATGCATGAAAACGTGATATATATGTTATATTAAGAAGTGTAAGTTCTGGTCATACAATACATCCATCTCCAACCACTAGCCCCGATAGCGGAATGTTATGGCCACAAATTCCTGCCCCTCCAAAGAGATATACTAGCTTTGTGTAGTGGAGAAGCCAAGGTGCATTATGATATTGTCCAAGCTTTCTCTAAGGTACTCCTATCGAAGCTTGGCTGACCAAAACCCTTTACAATGAGTTATGAGGGACTATTTATAGCAAAGGGTGGGGTGGCCCTCGACATTCCCCTTTGTGACAGTTCATCTACCCTCACAATGCTTCCTCTACTCTATGACTGTTACATCCAACTATTGTTACTTGAAATTACAGTTGACAAGATGATACATTACGATGCACATGTACCCATGTGAGACAAGATGACTTGAGCAAGCCATGCAAGACATCACAATGACTCGGAAAACCATGGGAAGTCAAACTCTTCAAAATCCTCGTGATGATCGATAGTAGAGAGCTGATGCCATGATCAGTAGTCCGTGATGGTGTCCGTGTACTCCAAGGTGACATCTTTCTAGAACCTGACTCTTGCCTACATAACATCCAAGTACACAACTCGGGCTCCTCTGTCCAACTCATCTGATAGCATGTGCATCATGGTCTTCAGCATGGCCAAACCAACAACATACTTGTGCATGGAGTCTGCACTGATTGGCAAGTATGGGCTTGTGGCTATGCATAACAACTCATCAAAGTATGAGTCAAGCTCTAGTCGGACCTGTGTATTTGTCTTTGCTTGGGTGAGAGTCCCAATAGATGGGATCACATATGCGTGCACCACAACATCCATACTCTTGAATACACATGCATGGGAAGCCTGTAGACTAGTGATGAGTTGCGGGAGCTCTTCATAATTCCAGATCTGACTCTGGATGTGTGCCTTCAGCTCGACTACTTTGGCCTTCATCATCTTAGGAAATTGAAGGGGGGCTCCTTTGTATCTCATCATCCATGTTTGCATGTAATCAAAAGCAACATGCACATTCGACAAGATACATGCTCTTCTAGTACATCTCTTCTGCCATTTTTTGAGATCGACGACTACATTATGCACGGTACCAAACTTGGAATACAACTTCCACATGATAGTGTCAAGGGACAATACTTCAGCTAGTATTGCCTTCTTCAATTCTGCTTGGGTGGATGTTGTAACCAATTCTCCTCCTTGCTTGGTCGTCTGTAACTCTTTCTCCATTCGCTCATTCTCAGGTATCAGAAAGAGAACACTCGAGCTAGTCGCTTCAGCATAAGCTCTGGTAGCATCGGCCAATGCAGGTGGATGTTTGCGCACATCAGACACAATCACTTTTTCCTCATACTGTGCAGGAGACGTAGGATCTTCTGGATTTGGCACTCTGTGAGATTGCACAACTCTATTTTGATACTCGTTGAATGAGATATTGTGCATCTCTCCTTCCGACCGGGCTCCAAGGATCTCAGTGTCTCCTTGGTCGCTTGGGACTTGCTTGTCTTCTGGATGTGGTGAAGCTGGTGGGTCAACCTCTTGGTGGTGAGGCATGAGGTCGATGTGTTTCTCTAATTCCTGCCACTCCATATCCATATCCATTTTTTCAAGTGCTCGCTCTATCTACAGAGCGAAGTCCTGCTCCTACGATGGCTCACCCTGTTTTCCAGATGCCAACTGTTTTAATGATTCCACTACTGTATGGGTGTTGTTTCATCCATCTACACAAGTTTCACCCCCTGTTGTACCTTTTCTTACTACGCTTCCTTCTCCTGTCTGCATAGCTCCTCTTACTTCTGGAGTTTCTCCTTCAACTCATGCAACTCCTTCTCTGTTTCCTCCATTTTTTGTTTCTCTCTTTGCCTTTGTGTGGTTCACTTGTCGCATTTTTGCCTCTTTGCCTCTATAGCCATAGCCACTTTCTCCAAAAGTGGATATGCTCAGAACTTGTAGCTTTTCTCTTCCTCCATGCGATTGAAAATCTTCCTCTTGCCCTTGTCATGCATTGGTATGTTCACCTCTGTTGTTGATGGTGCTACTGGTGCTCTCTAAGATGTTGCTTCACACTACTTTGCTAACCATTCCACAACGAAGTTGACCGATTCATTGAGTCTGGAGGAGTTGTAACAATATCTCCATGGGTCCTCCTCTGCCTAATGACATGCCCCGTGGATCTAGTTGAACTGTACTCTCACGCAGTGATCTTTCACAAGACAATGTGGGTCATACGGATTGTAAATTCGGAGGTCGAATGCATACTTCTTCATCTTCTTTGCTTCGACATCTGTATGGTTGAAACTTCGAATCTCATATAACCTAATGCGCAATGGAAGAGTAGTCCAAGGTGCCTTCCTCTTTCAGTGTAGGCTAGTTATCAATCCTACTGAGATGTGATATGCTACTTCCCACATGATGAATATGCCCACGGCAAACTTTGGTAGAACATGCAAAGGCTTCTCCGCGTTCTACATCTGTATGAAGGTGCTGGACGGTGAGGTGTACCAATCATCTATGTCTATTAGTGTCACCACTACTGCCTTCGACATGCAGGGTGGATCCTGTTCGAATATCATCGTGTAAACCGGGGTGAAAAAATGATCAGATAGCCATGTGATAACTCTGCTGAAGTTGCATTCAGACAACATCTTACAATAAGTGTTCATAGTAGTCTCTATCGGTGTCCATGCCCACTTAAATCCTGGGAACTCCTGTTGGGCACAGATTGCATCCATGATGTAGGTGAACATGTATAGTTCTGCTTGCATACCTTTGGGCGGCTATCGAGCCTTTGTTACCTATTCCTTTAGCGAATGAACAAACATGACGGACCAGTTACATGCTTTGCCTTCTCTGGCCAGTTGGTCCAATGTGATCACCCAACTCTGTGGGAAGGTTTTCATGCTTTCTTGGCCATACAGTCGAGATGCAAAGATGACCAAGTATTGATACTCCTTCCACAGTATCTTCGTCTTGTAGACCTGGTTGGGTGTCATCCTGAATTTAGCTGGCTCCTTTACCCAGTTCTTCAACAAGTTGGCATTGATGTTGGGTAAGCTGAAGGGTGTCTCCATGATGGTCACAGGCCTCGACATCTGATACATCTCATCATAATCATGTGCCCTTAAGGTAGCAATCTCTTCTCTCTGACACTGTTCAATGTCATCGTCTCGAGATTAGTGTGCGATACAATCAAATGTATCATGTCTGCACATGTGAGCACGGGATACTTGCATGCAGTCTAGTACAAGTCAGACCTATGGATGTTCACATAGACTTGGGGATCTTCAAGATCTTCCCCAAATGTGCTTGCAAATGCATCATTGAACTCTTGCCATTTCAAATTGATTTCCTTGTCTACAATCAGCTTGGTATCTTCATAGATTGACAGACTTGTAGACACTCGCTCAATTGCTGCTCCAGTTGCACTTCCATCAGTATCCTTTGATCTTGCTCTCTTAGAGGCCATTGATCCTAAGCTGCTAAGGGGCATAAGAACACTTGAAAGATTTGGAGACAAAGCGACATGCATGGCAAGTAATTTGTCAGCGAAAACCAAAGCAAACTTGAGGAAAGACAAGCAACATACCTGGGGATTTACTGGCAAGGATTATGCAATGCCTTCTAGGAGGATGGATGACTAGCTATCAAAACTACTTAAAAGGTAGTCTGGGTTGTCTGGGGAGGCTAGCTGGTTGCTAGATTTGCATAATGCATAATCCAGGCTGGCTTGTTGGACGTGGAATTGCGCAATGCACAATTTCAGTTGGTAGTGGTTGCAGGCCCAGTGACTGCACTGCGCAATTTTTTGGGCTAGTAGTCACTGTCCCTCAAAATTGTGAAATGTGTTGGATACCTATACTAATAGGTTTCATATTTCATGATTTGCCAGGAAAGTCCAAATATGCTCTGCTTTGGTATTACAAAGATCCCATATTTCCTAGAAAACAAGAGGTGTGTAAAGTGTTTCAAATATTGAGGACCTTATTTCAATTTTGTGGATGATTCAACAGTTTAACCTGGATCATTGCCATGTTTCAATTTTGAGTAATAGAATAGAGAAAGAAGTCTGTCCAAACTGCTTAAACTTGGCAGACAAGTAGTTTAGGTAGAGAAGTAAAGGTTCCCAACAGCTTAATCTGGGACCTTGGAAGAGATAAGGGCAGAAGTAGATAGTAAAGAATAAAGAAAAAGCCAAAGAAAAGAAAAGGCAAGTAAGAGTTTGCAAGTCCAAATGCACCCTCCAAGGAGAAACAAAAAATGCTAGGAAAATAGCTGGGTAGGTAGTGTGGTTGCAGAAAGGGCATTTTCACCATTGCATATATGTCAAAAGATGTTTTGCCAAGGCAAAATCTATCAATGTGCAAAGTGGTAAATTCCATCAAATTGCAGCAAGGAGCATGACTAATTTCCCTCACTCCCCTCCAATTTCATTTCTAACATTCCCCACTAGCCTGGGATTCATGGAAAAGACTAAGGTTTCATGCTGGTTCTTAATCTTTAAGAAGCCACATTTCCTGTCTAAAGATCTTTTCATTTTGATCTACTCTTAAAACCAAGTTTGTTTCATATAAACTCAATGGTTTCCACATCCACTTACCCCCTCCTCCATAACTAACACTAACCCTATTATATAAATTCCTTATATCACCTTTTTCCCTAATATTACTAACACCAAGGTGTATAAATCCCAGCATTATCTACATATCCTCCTTTTGGCATTATAGCCAAGTAAATGGTCTAAGGAGACTTCAGTCCACCTGGGACTGTGGTCAACCTTGTCTTGGATGTGCTCTGACCTCTGGTTATGAGCAGAAATCCTGTCCCTCAAGCCCTTACTGTCTCTCTGCTGAAAACGCACAAAAAACCCCCTTTTTCCTATATAAACCCCTGAAAAGCCCCAAAAACCTAAAAATTGCGAAAAAACCCACTTGCCTATAGTCATTCGCCCAAAAATTAAATTGAATATTTTATTGCGCTGGCGGGACCCCTCCCCAACATGCTCGACCAGTCGGAAGGCCCGCCAGCCGTCAGATCTCCGTCGCCCGGATCTAAAGGTGGGCGGTCATTTTCACCCCCCGACCTGCCGACCTTTAGCGTCCGGGGAAAGTGGTTTTGCCTATCCCGTACAGGGGATGCGTGGCAGGCGGTGGGGTTGTTCGGAGCCCCCCTTCCCGTTACCGCCTTTGCCCAAAGGTGGTGCGGGGAACCCGCTTACCGCCACCCCTAATACCACTCTCCCCCCACGTCATCTGTACGTCACCCTGACGTCACCTCGCCGGCGCCCGCCCCAGCGTCCCGTGGCCCTCCACGCAGACCCGCCACTGTACCCGCCCGCCACCTTGTCCTGCCACCCTGGCGAACACCTCGGCAGCCACGTCACCTCCGTACCTGGGCCCCACCATGACGTCATGCTGACGTCATCGGCGAAAAAGCGCCAAATGCACACTTTTGCCAAATTTAACGATTTAAACGACTAAATGAATTGTTTTCGCTCATTTGCATGCGAAAGAGAAACTAGCCGTTGCCAACAGTTGCCGCGAAACCTCTCACTCAGCCATCAAATTCGACAATCCGACCATTCAAAGTTCAGAATTCGACGGCACTAAGTCTCCACAACCCGGCCCGCGAGCTTCCAAGTCGATTTTCCAGGTATTTCGCCATTTCCTTCCACTTTGCCCGTGAATTCCAATTTTCTGTAGAATTCACCATTAAAGACTGGTAAAATCACTTAATTCAGCTCCACCTGAGCACCTAAACCAAACCCAAGCAACCTGCCCCATCCCTTAGCCACAATTTGACACTGGAGAAATCAGTTCGCGGGTTAAAACTGCAAAATTTGCCCCCGAGGTACCCGGCATTGTTCCCTTTTGCCAAGTACAGGTTACCTGCACTCTTCCTAAAGAATTATCACTACCTCTGCAAACATCCTCTTAGGCAATCCACATCCTTGAGAAGTTACAGCACTTTACCAGCTTGCTCACAATTTTACACTAGAAGAGGACATCACACTCAATACAGTTTACCTGCTGCTTAAGTCTTTAAAGACTTATCAAACTATTACCTCTTCCTGCACACATTCAGACTATATCATGGCAGCATCTGCATCCTCCTCCCTCAGTGTTACTCCACTAAATCAAACCAATAAGGAACTGGAGGCCTTGCCATTTATTGACAAGGATTGTCTCATCAATGACTTTGAGGGAAGCAGGGACTTCTTGAAGACCTTCACTACACTGAGGGAAGACCATAAGGCTGGACTTGGTACAGATGGAATATGGGAGTCAAACCTGCCCTATTACTGTCTCCCAGCTGTGAATGTTTTCCCTGAAATCATTCACTTATGTGCTCAAAATTATGATCTGGAGCACAGAGCTGTCAATACTCCATCAGGGAGGATCCTTTTTTATATAAATGCTGACTCCATCAACAAGATGTTACAGTTTGATCAAACGGAGTTGCTAGTCCCATTCTCCATGAGGTATTTACTGGAAGCTGGTGATAAGATGACCAGTGAGGAGCTGCAGAAGGTCACCAGGAACTACATGTGGACTGAGTGCCAGCCTACAGGGCCACCCCCTTATCTGCATGAACATTTCAATGACTCAGGCAGGCTGCTGCTGGACATGATAGCCTATGTGCTAGGTTACCAAAACAGTAAGCATGTGGATCAAGCCATGCTCGTATTGCTGTCTGCTTACAGCCCACGTAAACCCCCTGCCCGAAAGTATAACTTTGCTAAGTTCATAGCCAATAGGATTCATGATCAATTGAGCAAATTGGACAGACAGGGGGTCTTCAGATACTCAGCTTACATCTACCACCTGTTCATGTTTTATCATTCTGAAGCTTTCCCATGCTACATCAGAAGGCTGGATAACAAAGGAGAGAGAAGATCTGTCATTTTCTGGACCTCAGTCTATCATGAAATCACAAATTCACCCTACACCTATTGTGAATTTGTTGACCAGTTTGTGTACCCAGTCTCCTGCATGCTTATGAAGTCCCCTCCACCTAGAGTATCTAATGAGATCAAGAAAGCTTTGCAGCTATCTAAGAAGTACAAAATAGGTGATTGGTACCTATATGAACACCATACTGTGTTCAGAGTATATGGTTGTGAGCTCTGTCCATATAGGCTACCCAAGTATGTTCCTATGAGATTATTTGCCTTGGAGTATTACAGGCAATTGATTCAGTTAGACCTTACCCATTTCCACAGCTCCAAGAAAAAGGCACACCTTAACTTCAAAAATGAGTTGGGTCCTTTCATCATGAACAAGAAGGAAGGATGGGAATCTGCAGACCTGATCCTCAAGGACAAATACAAATTGTCATACAGTTTTCGATGGGTCCCTTATGACCCTCAAGGTTTCATCACTGCCAGGAGAACTAAGTACAGACTCCTAGGGATTAAACACTGCCACTACCCACACATAGAAAAATATGCCAACTTACAAGAATGGCAGCTGGACACTTTAGTTGAGAGCTTAACTGAAGAAGAGAGAATGCTTAAAAATATGAAAGAACTTGAGAAGACTATTGACCTGGACTATGTGCTCCAGGTACCTTTCAGACTGCCTCAAACAGTGGGAGAAGGGACCTCAGTTACCAGGACAGCGCCACAAACAGCAGCACCAGGCTTAGATAAAGGAAAAGGAAAAATGGATGCAGAGGATGAAGCAAAAAAGGAACAGTCAAAGGAACAGTCACAGCAAACAGAACAACAAACAGAACAACAAACAGAGCAGCAACAAGAACAAACTATTCTGCCACAAACTGGGCTGCCAGAACCCCCCCTATTGCAAACACCACCACCTCAAATTGAGCCACTAAATACCTCAGTTTTGCAGACCCCAGCACATGAAGAAAGGGGTACTAAAAGGCAAAGAGAAGAGTCCACTCCCCTCAGTGGATCCTCCCACCAGCCAGAAGCCAAAAGGCAAAGGGCAGATTCCCCAGAGGTGGAAGACATTACTGAAGATGTCTTGAACGATACAGCAAAGGACAGGGAGGGCAGCCAACATACAGGGACAAGCTCCTTTCAGCAGGAGCAGAATTTACAGCTTGGCTTGGAGGTGTCATCCTCTTCTCAGCAAAGCCAGAAGCTTAAAGGTGCTAAGGCTACCTTCAAACAAATCAAGGCAGCAAATGAGTTATTGAGGGCTGAGGTTTACAAACAGTTTATAGATGCCACTCCAGCCCAGCAGGAAAGGTTGATGTCAGTTTACGACTTCAAAGAAGAAAAAATGATATTCAGCCATTTTAAACCCAAGGGGCCGCACCCAATGACAACTGCAGATTTCATCAAAACAAGGGTGGAGGTCCTGGCTAAAGACATACACCCTATGGACCAAATTGAGCTCCACAAGCAGACTGGGGAGATGGTCTATGCCACTTTGGTAGAGAAGGCCACATTAGCTCATGAGCTGAAAGAATCTTTGAAGAACACAAACACTCAACTAGATTTTGAGAGGTTGTCCTCTACGGCCAAGGACAATAGGATAAAATCTCTTGAGGAGATTATTGTTGATCTAGGGCATGACCCTAGTGATCCAACCGGGGTAAAAGCCCTCATGAAGAAAAAGGATGATGATCTAAATGCCATGAAGAAGAGGTTGAAGCTGTTACCTACAGAACACCCTCAGACAGCTGAATTGCAAAAGGAAAAGCAAGTTAATGAACAACTCGACCTCTTATTACAGCAAGATCAAAGGATCCAAGAACTAGAGAAAGAGCTGGAGGGAGCATTGCAAGACAAACAGGGAGGATCTACACTCCAAACTCCTCCAACAGATTCCACAACAGCAACAACTTCTGGGGCAGCAGTGGCCCCCACAACTGAAGCAGCAGGTACAGCAACAGCTCCAGATGCCCACCCCAGTGTAGAAGAACTGACCAAAGCTGTCAAGGCAATGGAGCTACAAGCGGATGAAATAAGGAAAGCAAAAGAAAAACTGGCAGAGATAGATGCCAAATATGATCAATCAAAGATAACGGTAGCAGAACAGGGCAGACAGATTAAGGCTCAAAAAGATAAAATAAAGGCCCTGGAGAAGGAGCTCAATCTGGAAAATACTATGGCAGAAATCAAAAGAATCTTGTGGAATAAAATTACCCAAGCCGTTATCAAACAGTGGAAATCCATTAAAACAATGCATGAGCATATGGATTTAATCGTACAAGCCCAGGCAGATGTCCAGAGGGCCAAGACAGTGTTAGGAAACAGACCTGAGTATGCTAGCCAATTGATAGAATTTTTGAACAGGCAAGACAAAGAGGAGCTAGCAGCTGTTGGAATCACCAACAGAACAGAGGCCATCCTCATGGCTAAAAAGGTGCTAACTCTCAGAGGTTATGTACAGACGGCAGAAAGAAGAAGTTATGAGATACAGACTGAAGTTGAAGATTATAAACTCAGAATGGGAATGCTACAAGCAAGAGGACTGCCTAGCCTGTTGAGCAGCTCAGGAAAACTGATCAGCAGTGATCAATTTGCAAACAGGGTGGCCGCTTACATTGAAAATCAAATCACTGCATCCAGCAGTACCTCTGAGGAAACAGTTCCTCCAACAGGACAGAGCTTGTACACTAAGCTTGAAGGCTCATTTTTTATTGAAAATGAGGTAAATCATCTATTTGAAACTCCTCCTAGTTTTTTCAGATATACAGAGCTTGATGAGACTCTAATTAAAATTCGGAGGCACCAAATGCCTAAGGAGGACTGGTGGCAGGCCATGCTCCAAATTTTGCCACGGTAGTTTCAAGACATTCGGCCACTGCCAGCTCAGGTCACCAGAAGACGAGTGTAAAAGAATCAATGTTTGAAAAGCATCCAAAAAGTGATTCATCACTAACGATGACAGCTAGTCACGTTTTGAACAGCGCATCCCCAACCGACTCAGCAGCTCTCAAAGGCCAAATATCTTCTGACAGAACATCAAGACGCCTTCATTTTGTATTCAATGCTGTAATAAATTTCTGATAATAATATCTCAAAAGTTGGTGAGAATATTAAGTCTGAGATAACTTAGAACTCAGATATTTTGTAAGCAATCGCAAGTATATATTCACCCCTTGCAGAAGCTCAAGGGGTTGTTGTTATTTTCATTTTGGGCATCTCATTTGCTGTAAAATTCTCAGAGAAATAATACAAAGGGTGAATGGAATTTCCGAAGCTTGGTGTACCTTGATGCATTGTGATGAATGGTGGATATTGCAGGATTCCAGAGTGTTTCATAAAACAATAAGTCTTTCTTAAATCTCTGTGTTACATGTTTTCGAGTCTTTTGTTCTCTTTCATTGTTTAAATGTTTTACACTTAATAGCAAAGTAAAAGAATAGTTACAGGATTTAATCACTGATTACCCTGAACTCAATCTGAGCTATTATCCATGTTTTCTTCAGATACAGTGAATGAAGTGTAATTCTTAATTGCTGCACTTTAAAACTATATCTTCTACGGTGATAGACATCCCCAGGGATTCAAGTTTTGCTCCTGAGGCGTCTATCTGTTTCTCATACCTAGTTTGGTGGAAATACTTGAATACTTTAGCGAAAATTCTTAATTGCTTTCACTGGTTTTTTCACCTGTTTGTGTTATAAATCAAAAATTTTGTTGTATGAAGTATCCAAATGGCCCTGTAAGTTTCACCAATTCGCCTCAAAGTTTCTAGACACCTACAGCCATAGACTCCATTGCCCAATGATATTTGACTCTTTGAATACTACATCATAAGACCTAAAAGAAACTCTTCAACCAAAACATAAACAAAACCTGTGCATAATAGCTAGCCTAAAACCCTATCATAAACAGATACAAATCATAAAGAGAGAGCCCTCTCTGATCACAGTTTGGCTAGAAACAGTGATCCAAAGATTGGTTAGTGGTTACCCCGGCCGTATTCCCTTGGGAGTCATAGGGAACAACCTGGGTGTTAACAAAATGCAAGACTGGAGGATAGATCCTGGGAAGAAATGTGCATTTCCTAAGAGGAAGACAGAGCCTTCCCTCTTAGTATTGCGCAATGTTGTCATGGAGAGGAAAAGTTCGGGCCAAGGTTGCCTAGACCCGCTGACAGGAAATTGAAAGAAAATGTGAAAGTGAATGCATGGCAATACTCAGTGTAAGTAGGAGTGAATGATATTGCATGCAAATAGTGAATGTAAGATTCAAAAAATGGAACAACATGCATGTTGGTGAAGTGAGTCACTGAATCGGAAACCTTTCGTGCAAAACAATTTCATGCATGCGACAACAGTGAGATGCTAACGAAAATTGAAATGGTGATAGTACAAGCTAGTATGCATGTAAATGATAGCAAGCATTCACACAAATTAAGAAAACAACACTCAAACAAGCAAAAACATAAAAAGTGACAGAAATTTTTCAAAAGACAAGTTAAGACCACTTACCTATGAATAGTTGAGATGGATGTATCGAAGAGTCCTGGATGTGCTGTGGAATACCAAAGCTCCAATATTGATGTGAATAAATGGGCTATGATGCGTCAAATAAATAAGTTTGAAGCTCATGACGTGCATGCCACAAATCTAGGAAAAATCGACACTTGGAGGAGAGATTCTAAAATGATATTTGCATGTAACCAACAACTGCTAAAAATAGCTCCCTAAAATCTAGGGATTCTTCTTGCATGTTTCTTTTTCTATTCCGAGAAAAATCATCCCATGCATGCAAGTCAAGTTTTCTTGGTTCCGGGTGGAACCGGTCAACTCAACTGCACATGCAATAGTCTGCTCAGCTGGGAGGAAAAAATGCACATTTCTGGGAGGGAGTTGGGTTGGCTGCCCAGTAGATTTGCGCAATTTCTGGGGAGAGCAGTGGATTGTTTCCCAGGATTGTGCAATTCCTGGGTTGAGTAGCCTTGTTGGGAGAAATTGCACAATTTTCTTAGAGAAGCTTGACTGGCAGATTTGCACAATTTTGGAGCCTAGTAGGCTACCAGATAGAATTGCACAATTTCTAGAGGGAAGGATGGTTGCCCTCCAGAATTGCACAATTTCTTGAGGGAGCTACTAAGCCTGCAGTTGGACCAAGTCCGGGGAAACAACTTGTGAGGGGAATGCAACAAGCTCTCATGGACAGGTTGTCATTTTGCAAGAAAATCACTGAAGCTTGTGTACTTGATGAAGCAAGACATGTTGCTATGAAAAGGTTGGTAGGGAGGCTCCAAAATGAAGCTAAGGAAAAATTTTGGAGGGTGGTTGTAGCCGCTACAACAAGGACTAATCCATAACTTCACCAACAAGAAGACATAGTGATAACAACATGGCATAATCAACTTCACTAAATGCAACTTATGCAATATATAGTCGTCATCCAAAACTTCAGCAACATCACCAATGATATATATTATTCATGCACACCATTATGCAACAAGGAATGCTCAAGAAATCATAATGCCAATAATTCACTATTAGAATTTGTTGACGTTGTTGGACCCGCCAACATTTAGGGATCTCCTCGGTATGAAGTCCCAACTAGACCTCGCACCGTTTGGTGTAGGAGTTCCATCTGGTACGATGACCCGATTTCCATTATCTTATATATTTTCCTTAGCTCTTGTGTTCATCACATGATAATGTTATGCTCGTAACTTCAAGAAAGCGAGGTGTGTGTGCCTGGTGAGTGCGGAATGTAACTCTATGTCCAGGTTCTCTTATTGTCAAAAAGTGGGGGAGGTAAAGTGAGCCTCTGGAATAGTCCCAACATAGGAAGAAACACATGCAAACAACAACAAAGGTTTGTCAAGCATCCAACAGAATATTCCACAGTGGATGCAGTAGTCGTGAAAACCAAAGCTCAAGGGAAAACATGTACATTGCCCAACAGAATAGTCCACATGGGGGGTGACGGTCATTAACACCAATAAATACACAAATATGGTCTGTCTAATATTTGGCAGAGTAGTCCACATGGACGGGACAACAGTGATAAACAATACAACACATCTTCAACAATATGAGTACTAAATAACCGAAGTAGTTCAACTATCTTAGTACAGGTTAAGAAAACATGCATTACAAACATTTAAATAATAGTCTTACAAATGGATACAAAACATGTGGGAAAACGTGTTGGCCTCAAATAGGCTTCTGAATTAAGAAAAATATCCAAGACACATGTGTACACCATACATCACTAGCCCTAGTAGTGGGAAATTAGAGCTACTCCTCACACCTCAAAGAACAGACTGCAAATTCTCAAGGCTATGTGGGAGGTGCCAAGTTGAAAATTCCCTTGCTTATACAATGAGGGGGTATATATAGCCAAGGGGGTATAACTGACCCTTGTGACTCTTCGACTTCCCTCATGACTATTTGACTTCCTATGACTTTTTTACTCTACATGACTCTTCAATTTCTTATGTGGGTCTCTTGGACTTCCACTTTAAAGTACATTGATTACAGCAAGTATGGCCCATAGTAGTGATGTGGTCAAGACAAATCATGACACAACTCGACATGACACTACTGACATGTACTGGCTGATTTTGGTGTCTGTGTCAAGCTGATGTATTGCCGAGTGATGATATGCTCTTGGTATAACATGTCTTAACCTCTGCATGGAAAAGTGTGCAGGGTCTTTGATGGTCTTAGTATTGTCTTCATGGTGCATGTGAATGTGTCCCTTTCTCTCACTTGGTAAATTTTCTTTATGTGTTCGTTTGACAATGAGAAAGTCTTCTAGCCTGTGCCTCTTCTCCATCCCGTTCGTCATCACGTCGTGTTTCATCAATGTACCTGTTCCTGCAATCACTCATGATAAGACAACATCAAATCGAAAAATCTCCTAGCATATCATAAGGCATTATCTTTCATTTCGGTGTAGGTGATTGGTTGAGGGACAAGGCACTGAGGCTACGGGAGCACAACATAGGTCAGGTTGGTAGGGCAAGACAACTCTGCACAATTCCTGGGTTGTTTCTAGAGTGGGAAGGAAGAGGAGGACAGGATAGCTTTGCGCAATTTTGGAGCTCAGCATAGCCCAGGGTCATAGCTCAAGCTCTTTCTTCGGTTGTCTAGCGGAAGGCTTGATGGGAGGTGTTACGCGAAGAGTAGAGTGGATCGGATTCTGGGACAACTTCTACGCAGTTCTGGGAGTCAGTCAGTTGGCCCATTTCCAGAATTGTGTAGAGCTGGCTACCCGAAGGAGAGTCTCGAGTTTTGTGTAGTTCTTCGTAGTAGTGCAAGGTCACTGAGATGGGTCCGGTTGACAGAGGGTTGTTGTTGGATTAAGGGGGCCTGACCCAGGTCTAGAGTTGTTCTCGCCAACCAACAAAACCCTAACCGTTGGCACTTTTGGCAACAACGTGCATAATGTAGGCTACAGTCCCGCCCGAAGTAGTATTGGGGGATGCTAGAAATAGGTTTCTACATACAGAGGCCGTGTGATAAGTGATCTTAAGTCCTTGTAGCTCAGATCTACCTTCATGCGGACCTGTATCTTTCTATGGTCCATTATTGCAACTCTAAGAAAACGACTTCTAGACCCTTGTGAAGGTCTACAATCAGACTTTATAAACCTAAAAGAAGCAGATTGTCCACTTTCGCACACTAAATAGTAACCCTAGATTTGCCTTCACTCAAATCTACCCAATTCAACAGAAATCATAATAGTGTTATCCTTTATCTTCACGAAAACATATAATTACTTAGCTCATGCATAGATATTAAAGATTCAATGGGTTCACGTAGCAAGTACACTTCATTCCACAGAAAATAGATTATTAAACCATGATGCATAACTTGAACATAAATAAGAATAGTACACAAAGGCAAGATATTTGTTCTAAAATCAATCTTTATTATATTCCGCATTCAACTTTATAGACTCTTCCACCCTGCACACCCAGCTACAAGGGCTCGCACATTCAGTTGTAGACTTGCCAAGGTCTCCGCGCATTCAGCTACAGGAGCCCTCCCCTTTCGCCTAACTACAGGAAACAGAAATTTCATGCCTTATTACTTGCCCAAAACAATAATATTTTATCTTCGATTGATACGTAGATTTGCTATGACTCAACTATATATAGCTTTTTCAATACAATACCATGGTCTACGGACCATGGGTAAGTCTCAAAACCATCCTATCACCTACCCATAAAAGGGGCTAAAGCCCCTTTAACTCCTACTTAGATGCGCACTCCAATTCCACATTTCGCTAAGATTTTACATTCTTTACAAAATTCTTCTCAAAAATTGGATAAACTAACCCAAAATTGACCCTGGGAACCCTATCACAATAAGCCCCCAACAAAAATATGGTGACTGGCCCTCGAGTCACTCGGTTGGCACCTCGATCTTGTTGCAGAGGCCACTGAACTCAACCTGCAATGTTACTACATCAACAGAACTCTGTACTGTGGCCTACTGCACTTCCTCTATGAGTTTTTCTATCGTGGGGCTTTCAACCGCTAGGTGCATCATTCTCTGTGTCTACTGAAGTGTCTTTAATTTCTCCTGAACTGATAGAGTAAGTTGACAGGCTTCCTCTATCCATGGATGTATTCTAGCCTTGAGAAGGGTCTCTTTCCTCTGTAGCTTTTCAATCTATGATTACAGTTGTTTGCCTTCCTGCAATCGTGCAAGCTGTTAGACTAGTGCCAAAGTGTGCACAGTTGCCCTGACTTCATCAAATTTCTGTTGTGTCTCCCATATATCTATGTTGAGCTTCTGCAAGTTTAGGTCCTCCTACAAATTCTTCCATAACTCCATATCCTGATCGAATATCATCGCGCAGTTTGTGACTGTTGTATCCAAAGTGCCCATGTTTTCCCTGATAGTTTCTCTGCGTTGCTCCCAGACTTCTAGCAGAGTGGTTGGTTATAACTTCAGCTGTAGCTCTGAGATCTTCATCTGAAAGTCAAACTTGAATTTTCTGATCTCAACCTTGGACATGCGAACTATAGCAGCAAATTTTCTAATTTTTGTTGTCGCTGCAACATCCTCTAGAATGTTTAATTTTGGAATTGATTTTCACGCATGCATTATTGCGGTTTCCAGGCTTTGACTTCGTGCTTATAACTCTTCCTTTTCTTTTAGAGCCTGAGCCTTTTCCGCAAACATATGCTCATTTTTTACTTTGAATTCACGTATCATTGTAAGCGTGCTCTGCTTCTTGATCCTAAACTCATCTGACACCCTCTGATGCAGTGCATGGAGGGTCTAAAGCGACAGTGCGACTAAGTTCACCTAATGTCTTCGACTATACTCAACACAGTGCGGTCTTCCTCTAATTCTATGTGGACTGATCCTTCTGGTAAGGGTATGACTCTGAGGTCCAGAGTTCATTCCAGCTCTACTATTGTCTTGCTCCCTTACGCGAGGCTTGCTGGTACCCCGCTCGCTTGCCCAATGCTCGCTTGACTTCGGCCTGTTTGGATCTGCAGCTCACGTAGATCCTTCTAGACGCTCCCTAGCATCTGTATAGACTATTGTTCAAATTTTTGCCACAACTCTATTGTGGTGTCTCTTACCTTTTTTCCAATCTCATCTAGATCCCCTTTTGTGAGGATCATTGGGTCAATGCACGCTTGTTTGTCAGATTTGTACTTCTTCCTTGGCCCAGTAGTTGTCTCCTTACTGCGCTCCTCAATGTAAAGGGAGTGCTCTCCTCCTCTCCACCATCTCCACCCTGCCCTGATAGTTCTTGCTCCTCAAATTGCTGGGAAGTTGAAGCTTCGACTTCCTCTGTGCTAGTGCACTCTGCCTAAGCATGCTCTTTCACAACGCGCTCTTTTTCCATAGCTGCCTCAGTAGCAGCTTCTTTCTTTTTCTACTCAGCCAAAGCTCACATTTCTTTTTGTGCTACTTCTTTCCGCTTTTGTGCATCCATCATCTTTGCAGCAGAGCTCTCTCCCTCTTTATTGGTACCTACACCAACATCCATGGGTTCACACCACTCTGGTGGTCACCTTCCCATAATCTCCTACACAACTATTTCTGAGACTAAGTATGGTGGCTTGTGTCATATATGCTTAGGGTCCTTCCTCACCCTGATTGATTCATTGTGGAAATCAGCCTTGAACTCCATGAAGGCCCTCAACTACTCGAACAAGGTTGGGGACAACCTTGGCCACTGACTAATAACTATGCAAAGATCCATTTCCATTAATATCTAGAAAATCTTTGATTCTTTGATCCACTCTGGATCTTTTTCGACCACAGCGAAGAAAAATTCATTCCTTCTGGTAAATCTTTTGTCTGCGAAGGAAACTGACTATCCTCCAGTAATCTCTAGGCTACTAAGACAATTGACAACAAGAGCCACACATAATGAAAGGGCTTATTGTCTTCCTGTGCTTCATGACAGTTTGTGAGGAACTCCTTACATAAATATTGTGCCCAATTATATTTTATTCCCTTCACACACTGGGTAGCCAATGACACTACTAGCGCTAGAACTTTTTCCACAAAGCATTTCCTCATAATATTTTCTGCAAGAATTTGGGCGGTGAACTGCACTACCTGGTCTTGAATGGAGCAGATAGAATATCCGCGTGACTTCTTAACTAAAACAAATTCATCCTTCATCTTATCTGCCAGCTCCTTTTCTCCACTTTTCCCTCCAAACTCCTAGGCAGGGTCTACCCCTTTATAGGGGCAACTTTGTAATCCGATGGATGAGAATATCCATGATTAGGATGGGTTCACTGATCCATAAGCACCCAACGTGCACCGGCACGAGAAGCTGGCACACACAAACAATGTTGATAATGGATTTGTGAAAATGTGGTATGCAGAGCATGTGCAGCAACCTGGCTAGCTCAACACCTCTGACCCATTCCATGGATTCCAGCCACATAACCCTAGTCTCTTTGTAATAGATCTTATTCATGTATTTGTGAGTAGCCAAATGAGGGAATCTATCGTGGTCCTCGAGATCCCAATCTTCCATCTTCAACACCGGAATGCGTGCTAAGACCGTGCCTTCAGATTCAACCCATTCTGGTAACAAGGGCGTTGAAACCATAAACTTTCTGGAATTAGGGTCTTTTGTTACTTTTTTCTTCCCTTTCCACAGAGGGATATACTTTGGGAGCCATGTGATAGGCTCACCCTCCTCAGCATCCAATTCCTCCACTCCTTGGAATTCTTCTTCCTCCAAGTCCACAATTTTCTTCGACTACTTATCCTTCTTCTCCTTCTGCCGAACCTCTGGGTTCTTCCTCGGTGAATGTCTCATTGGTACAGGTTTCTTCTATTTATATTTTGCAGATGATTTCTTTAGCCTAGGCGACCTTGGCACTGTAGGCACAGCGGGCGCAGCTTCCATAGATACAACCTCAAGCCACTCCACCTAAGAAATTCCAATCCATCACCATTTCATTGTTTGCGATGATTCAAAAGTCAAAGAAAAATTATTTTGACTTTTGCCAATCTATCCATGTTCTTGTTTAATCCTCTGAGAATGTGGCAGAACTGGACCGAGGGGAAGTATTTCAGAGTTCTGTTTACTCTTGCTATCTATTTATTCAGTTCCGGATCCTTGAGCCTTTTCTTTTTTACCATTGTTTTTATCAGCAATTTTGAATCACATATGATTATAATTTCGTTTGTGTTTTCTTTTTTGGCCATTTGGCAGGCTTTCAAGAGACTGAGAATTTCAGCTTGGTTGTTGGTTTTCAGTCCAAGACCCCAGCTGAATTCGTCTTTTTTCCCATTCTGAAAGAAGATCACACCTCCTGCTCCTGACCTCCCTGGGTTGCCTTTTGAGGCTCCATCAAAGAAAATAGTGCACTTGTCCTGGGATTTCCACCACTGATGGAAGTTGTCCTCTGATTCACGGATCTGCCATCTTTCCTTGTGAATTGGGCGCATATTTGCTGAGTGTCTGGCCTTTCCTGTATAATCTTCCAACCACGCCCTTTCTTCGCTTCTAAGGGAGTTGTCTTCCTTAACTGAAGAGTGGATAAGAGTTTCTAAGAGGAGGTTCTTTGCCTGTTCCGCCACTTTTGCTGTAGACAACTCAGTTTTATTGAAAATAATCTCATTCTGAGCTAACCAAATTTTCCAGCAAACATATTTTGGAGCAGCTATCCACACTTTGTGCCAAATTGATTTACTGACAGTACGGTGGGGATAGCTGGCGTTCTAGGAGGTGAACATGGTGGCTATCGTGATTTGAGTTGGGGGACTCACATTCAGCCTGGTGAAGAAGATGTACCATACCTCCTTCGCAAAATCACACACTATGAACAGATGATTTGCAGTTTCCAGATCTCTTTTGCAAATGACGCATCTGTGTGGCCCTGCTATATTCCTTTTGCACAAATTTTCTCCAGTCAGAATTTTGTTGTGAAATAAGGCCCAAAAGAAGAAATTGATTTTGGGGATGTTAAATCTGTCCCAAATCTGCTTCCACATAGTTTCCAAGTATGGCGAGTCTTGTTTGCTTTTCATTTGATACTATCCTTGGCTTGTTGTGTACACTCCATTCTTGACCTAGCCCCAAGCATCTTTGTCACCAGTGTGAACTGGAGCAAAGTCAGAGATTGTGTCATTAAGGGTAGCCAACTGAGCATTAAATTGCTCTGGGATTCTGGGGAAATTCCATCTCTGCCAATTTCCTTTACTATCCCATTCTGAGATATCCTCGATTTTCCGAATGCCTTTTGCTCGAAGCCAATCTCTAATCTCAGAAATCTCATTGTTTTCAACAAGAGGGCGGTGTCCCATGACACAGTCTTTCCATAGCTTTGTTTTTTTACCATTCCTAGGAATACGATACAGGTGGGTTCTGAAAAACTCGATGCCTCTGTTGCACAGTTTCCAGGCCTGCGTGCCTTTTGGGGATTTCTCCAGCTTGAAGGTCTTGATAGACTGATTTTTGAGATATTTCTGCTTGAAGATCTGGCTGACTGGGTGGTTAGGCTCAGCGCAGAGCTGCCATAACAACTTGCAGCCCAGAGCTAAGTTTGTGTGCACAGGATCACGTATTTGAAGTCCTCCTTCCACCATCGGTCGTTTCACAGTTTCCCAACAGATTAAATGAAATCTATTGGTATTCCCGCGCCCTCCGTTCCACAGAAAATTGCGCATGAGTTTGGAGATTTGATCTGAGATGAATTTTGGAGCCATCATGAGAGAAGCTTGGAATGTGGGCAAAGCCGAGACGACAGATTTGACGAGCGTAAGTTTTCCACCTGTAGATAGCCAAAAGCCTCCCCACGCTACTATCTTCTTTTTGAATTTTGAGATTACTTCCTCCTGCAGATGATTTCTGTTGGAGCCCAGCATTATAGGGAGACCCAAGTATTTGATTTTTTCCGATTCTGCGTGCCCTATATATCCCAGATCTTTTGCAATTTTCTCAATTGTGTGTTGGTCTATATTCCAACCATACACCACGCTTTTCCTCTCACTTACCAGTGCTCCCGAGATGCTACAGAATTTCTGGAGAATGGTTCTGAAGGTATTTGCTATTCTTGAAGAGCCCCCCCCAAGCAAAAGAGAGTCATCGGCGAAAAGTGCATGATTCACTGGTTCTATACCTTTCACGATTATGATCCTTGGTATACTGCCAATTTGTTTTTCCAAAGTCAACTTTCTGCTTAAGGAATCTACCATCAGGATGTAGAGAAAAGGTGAAAGAGGAAAAACCTGCCTCAAACCCCTGCTGGCTAAGAAGAATTTTGCAGGTCTACCATTTATCATTGGTGCTATCCATATCTTCTCCAGGCAAGCTTTTATTAGATTGATGAAGTCCTGGCTGAAACCAAAAGATGATAGAACCCTATACAAGAAAGAGCGATTAACTCTGTCAAAGGCATTACACATATCCAGTTTAATGAGAATACCTTGTTCTTTTCATGAATGATTGGAGTGCAGAGCTTCCTGTACTTGAAAGACAAGATCCAGAATGTGTCACCCTTTCACAAAACCCCCTTGGGCAGGAGAAATTAATTTTTGTAGAAGAGGTTTGATTCTGTTTGCCAGTAGCTTGGCCACAATCTTATAGGATGAATTACACAATGAGATAGGCCTGTGTCTATTGAAAGAACCTCGGCTTGCTTCCTTTGGAATTAAGGTGAGGAAGGTGGAATTTATGCCGCCTCCGACCTTTGCCTTCCTCATGAAACCTTGAACCATTCTAAGAAGATCAGGTTTAATTAGCTCCCAGCATATTCTATAAAAGTGGATTGAGAATCCATCAGGCCCGGGGCTTTGTCTGGCTCCATGGACCAGACAATATTTGATATTTCTTCTTCCGAAACTGGGCTTAGGAGAGTATCATTGTCGTCTGAACTAACTAGATGAGGAATGTTTGTGAGGAATTCTACGATATCCTCCTCGCTCCCATCTTTTCCAGCGCTAAGGAGGTTTTGGAAGTGCTTCACAGCGGCTTCCTTAATTTGTTCAAATCCTCTGCATACCTGACCACTAGATGTAGTGATTTCTGCAATGTGGTTTCGCGAAAGGCGAGCCCTGTATTGTCTATGGAAATATGTAGTATTTATGTCCCCTGCTTTGAGCCACAAACTGCGGGACTTTAATCGCCAGTATTCTTCCTCATTTCTGAAGGAGCTGTATGTTTTCCTTTGGGCAGATTTTTCTTTGTCTAAATTTGTGGGTGAAATATCTTTCTCTTCCAAACCAAATTGAAGTTCTTCTAGCTAATTTATTGCTTTTTTCCTCTGGCTAGTGGGGGTGTTAGTGGCTTTCTTTATCCATTCTTTTAGTGCCTTCTTAGTGTTTTTCATTTTTTGCTCCCATACAAAGCTTGGGGAGCCTAAGACATCTGTTTTCCATGCTGTTTGAACAGTTTCAAGGAACCCTTCCCTTTCGACCTAGAGAGGGCTGAATCTAAAAGGAAGAGGACCAAGGTCTTCTTCTTCCTTTAAGCACAATAGGATTGGTTTGTGATCCGAAGTTAGTTTAGGAAGGATCTTGGAGAAAACAATTCTATTGTCCATCATGATAGAGCTGCTAGTGAGGAATCTGTCCAGCCTTGCTGAAATATGATGTTCCCTTGTTCTGTTATTTTTCCAAGTGTATGCTCCTTTCACAGGCTTAGAGTCTACTAAATCCCATCCCTGAATGAGGTTTTCCACTGTGGAGAGGAAGGGGTCTCTTGTAGAGCATCCACCTCTATTTTCTTTGGGGTCTAGGATTATGTTCAGGTCTCCTCCTATGAAAATATTCGTAGGGTTGAGATGCTCTAAGTAATCCGAGAGTGTCTTCCAGCACTCTTTTTTTTCATCATAATGCACTGGGACATACATATTAAACAAGGCTAGTTTAGTATTACTTGCTATATGATGTAGTTCTGTATATATCCAATGTTGGGTCTCATAGGATCTGTCTAGAGTGAAGGAATTCTTAGACTAGAATGTGCCTATTCCTCCAGCCGAGCCTCTAGCACTGACTACCTTTCCTGAATCAAATTTCCATTTTATATTACTAGTGTTAAGAAGGATCTCCCCTTCTATTTTGTCTCTTGGAGCATGAGTATGTCTATGGGTTCCATTTTCATTAAATCTTTGATGGCCTCTGCCTTAATGGGATTCCCCAAACCCCTACAATTCCAAGAGACCAGCTTCATCATTTACAACTTGTTGGGGTGGGTCCACCTCCCTTGGGAGCCCTTGGTCTGGTATCCTCCCAAGAGTCATTTCAATAGTGGCTTGACTTCCAAGGGTTTTTTGCCTTTCTGATTCTTCTTCCCTAGTTTCCTTGTTTGATCTCCTTCCAACTCGCTTGGATGGCCTTTCAAGGGTCTCATCATCCGAGGAGCCCACATTTTCTACCTTCTTCTTCTTATGTTTGATTATATCAGCATATGAAGGGGAAGAATTATTACTTAGATTCGGATTTGGTGTGTTACCTGGATCTTGAAAGTCGATGTTGTTTGGCTGGGGAGGATCTTCCTGTTCTGTCTCCAGAGGATCTGAGGAAGGAGTGAGAGATTGGAAGGGATTTTTGTCCTCCACTGTGCTGATTGCTTCCTTGTTTCCGGCATTTTGAAGGCTTTCATTTTCTTTCCCTGATTTGTTCCCTGTCTCCTTGCCTTTTTTTTGTTGTTCTCACTGTTATTTGTTGTTTTCTTTACTTGCTTCCATTGCTCTCCTTTTTATTTCTCTGTGGTTTCCTCATTTTTCTTCTTACAATATCTTGCAAAGTTCCCGTATTCGTGGTAGTGCCGGCATTTGAAAGTAAGCTGCTCATAATCGAGCTCTTGGATGTGAGTCTAGTTCGCCACCGAGAGTTTAATGGCTTCAGGTAGCCCAATTTCAAGGTCGACCTCTAAGCAGATTCGAGCACAAGAGTATTGATCCTTCCTTGGCGCCTGATCTATATATCTGTCGAGTGCATTTCCGATGGACTGCAGCGAGTTCTGACTCCAACAGTGAAGGGGAAGATGAGGAAGGCGCACCCAAACCGGCACCGCCGTGGGCACATCTTGAGCTGGATCAAAGTCGGGGGACCATTTATTCAAGTAGAGTCCTTGAGGGCCCATGAAATATGGCCTATTTCTGAAGATCAGGCTTCTATATTCCGCATTGTCGAACACGAACACAAAAAAACCTTTGCCCATGAAATGACTTTTTATTCCTTCTTTGACCAGGGGAGTCCTTACACTTTACCCAACCTTCGACAGCTTTCGGGGAAGGCCATAACCCTGTAAATTGACCAATAAGGCCTCTTTTGGCGAGATTCAGCGCTGTTCTACAAGTATCTTCCACTGGCAGAGACACCATTGGAATGTTTCCCAATTTTTTAACGAACCTGAGCTGAGGACTAGAGGACTGTTGTTTCCCAGCAGCTGCGACGAGAGACCTGAATGCTTCAAGCTCAGGAGGAGGAGGGGGAGAATCTTCAGAGCCGCCACCAAGATCCATGGCGAAGAAGGTCACCCACGAAAAAAGGGGACCAACCAACCGCAGCTAGGCCACAAGCGGAGCCCCCATGCCAATGAGGAAAAACTAGTACATATGAATCCATCTAGATCCTAGATGATTCATTCAAATTGAAAATTTAAGGACATTAAAGTTCTACGAGATTTAAATATTGAATATATAGATAAATATTATATGTTTTATAATAGTGTAGTTTAAATTTATAGATGAAATAGATTTTTTCACCGGAATTTATTAAAATCTAGTAATACAATTTCAAGATTTTGTGTTATTTAAAATATGTTTTTGAATGGATAAATGGATTCAACGCTCTGTAAAACCTCTGGGACACACAAATTATGCAGATTAAATAATTTAAACTCAAACTTTTAAAAATCTTTGTCGGATTTTGATGAAAATTAACCAGAAAAAATGTCGTGAAAAAGGTTATTTCGTCTATAAGTTAGACTACGCATTTTATAATTACGTCGAAAGGCATTTTCTCTGCGTATTACGTCTTTTATAATTATGCCGAAAGGCATTTTCGCTGAGATGTTGGGGTGAGAAAACACTGTTCACCCACACAATCTGAGAACTTCATTTTCGTCCTCCTTAAACTAATTGAAATTTGACACATGTCCTCATCTTTTCAATAAATTTTATTTATCTTTTATTATTGAAATTGAAATTTTAAGTACATTAAAGTTCTAGGAAATTTAAATATAAAACATATAAATAAATATTATGTGTTTTGTAATAATATATTTAATGTGATTAATATGAAGATGTAAATTATTAAATTTAAAATAATTATAAATTTCATGAAATATGTTTTAATATATATACATATATATATATATATATATATATATATATAAAATCAGTTTTTATTAGTTAATAATGAAAAGAAAAGGAAAAAGAAAAAGAATTTTTATCGGTTAAATTTAAGTTTGTTTATTTTTAAGAAATTCGAAAATTTTGAAGATAAAATATTACACCAATGTAAAAAAAAATTATTAATTTAAAATTTTTATATAAAAATAAATAGCATGTATTTGGCAATAATGTATTAAATGTGATATGGATTGGGATAAATATTATTTAATATATATTGGTATATATAACATTTAAATGCAATTGTGCATATCTTAATTTATACAACATTTATTTTTATTTTTTTATTTTTTTTGAAAGAAAAAGGTTTATAATTTCATTTATATTTAAATGATGAATTTATATTTTGCATATACACTTCAAGAGTATATTCATGTATTACCCCAATCAATTAGTTTTACATTAAGAGTTCACATGAGGATAAAATTTATTGAAGAAGACTATACATTTTGTCTTCCACAGAAACATGTAAAGAAAGAAACTCTGCACCATCAAACATTATTGGCAAAAATTCATAGATCAGACATAAAAGCCAAATTGTCCATGATTGAGAAAAAAAGGGGACAAGTAGAGTATTAATAAAGTACGTAGTCATCCCAATCCAGTGGATTTCTACATTGTTGAGAGAAAGTAATAACAATAAATACCAGATGAAATACATAATTATCCATATGCATATAAAATAACAAGATTATCCATGAACGTCAACAAAAAAACTGGCAGCTAAAACAAGAGTTGTAAACAAAGCCAAAAGATATATAAAATAAATATATGTGGATCCATGTATAAACATTCTTACTCTGCATCTGGCATCGAGATTGGATCCCTGAAATTACAATGAAAATATTCATATGATTGGTAGTTAACTTGTTCAATTATAGCTCAAATATTCTTTTCCAAAATGAGACCATCATTTGGCAAGTTATCTATTGCATGATTCCTTTCCCTGTGAATATGTGAGCATGAAAACAATATGAAGGTACCAATAATATGCTTGATCTCCTCTAGAATAGAAAATAAATAGATTTCTTGCAAACATTAGTCTTATTGAGCTAGTTAATCAATATCATTGAGTCCTTGAATATGTGTAACTGAGTGCAACCTTTCTCTTTAGCAAACAAAAGCAAGTTTTTGCAGGACAAAACTTCCACTTGATTATTTGTCCCAGGTCCTAGCCCCATTTTGACTTTGCAACTGTGATCCAGATAAAGGAATAAGATAAACCCTCCTTCACTTTTTGACCATTGTTTATAGAAGCAGAATACAAAAAAGGCCCACAACTTAGAAGTATCAATGCTTTCAGCAATAATCGCTCTAAGGGTTGCATTACCTTTTTCCTTAGGGTAGTGACATAAAATAGGGACCACCTTATTTGTAGTGTGCACATGAACCGAAATCTTGTCCTAGAAAACCACCCTATTACTATCCAACCATAGTCCCCAATAAACAATGAGGGGTAGAGCTTTGAATGGGTGACAACTGGAGTTTTCACACCAAGATAGCTAGGCAACCTCCTGATCCACTCTTTCCTAAGGAATAGAGTTTCTCATCTTGTGTGTGGAGCATGATTGTTCAGAGGTCTTTGTTTCAGCCGGATGTATACCCCAGGAAGTTTGTACACCCCTCCACGCGAGGGGGTGCGGGGGGGACTTGTCCCCCCCGCGGGGGTCCGGGGGTCCGTGTTACAGGGAAAAGTGTCTATTTAGAATTGCTCTATCCTACTAAGGTGTGACAGCTGCCTTAGAAACAAACAGAGAAAAAACTACTTTTGTATTTCCTTTATGAACTATAGATAGAGAGGAATAGAAAGAACCAACCTGTGTCTTGCGCTAATCCTTTGATCCAATCCCTCTCTTCTTTGACAGTCTCCAGCTACCTTCTCCCTTACTTGCCCAGCTTCACAAAGTACCTATAAGATCACAGAAGAAAACACTATACAAAGACATGGATCTATATTCATAAACAACTTAGGATCAGATTTAAGTTAACCATACAAATGTAACAAGCATCAATGATACAAAAGCATGGGGGAAAAACTCAAATAGTTTTTATTGATAAACAAGAAAAGATCCAGGAGGAGTTACAACCGATGGTTCCTGACCCAGCATCAACCTCCCAGCAAAGAAGCCCCTCTTCACCTCAAACAAAGCATAGATCACCCAATACTCTGATGTTTGTCTCAAAAAACCAACAGCAATTCCTTACAATATGCAAAATTCCGGCCTCTGGATCTCTAAGATGAGGGATCCATATATAGATATGTGTAAGGAGGATGAGTTAGCTTGTGATATGATTAGTGTCTTCTCTCTGTCAGTTCTTGCTTCCACTTGGAGACTGAAGGCCTCTTACTCATCCTTGGTCGAATTCAGTGAGGCAAGTGTCACAGGAGAAGATTCTGTAAGCTTCCATTGTCTCTCCACCTCGCAGAATGACACTTCCATTTGTCATTTCTTGCCCATCACACCCCACAGAAGGGACTTTTGAAATGCAACGCACCCTCACAGTGCATTTAGGTGCAATGCAACGCACCTAGCCAGTGGAGCAACTGAAATGATCTTGTTTTGACTTATTCTGAGCAGTTTCTGGTGGAGAACTTCTGGGAGAAGCTGTAATCTGTTGACCTTGTTCCTTTAGGGGTTAGAACAACACTTTTAGGGACTTAGGAGCCCTTGGTTTATGGACATTTCATGCTTGGAGTTGTAAGGCACAAAAATGTCTATAACAGTTGCCCCCTAAAGTATGAGGCCGTTAACCTTTTGGTGTCGGGTGAAATGCTTTATTATGAGGATCCGAAGTTCTTTCAATGCTGGGAGGAGACCTGTAATAAGATACAATACAATACATTATCTTCATACTATTTTCATGATCTAGCTGAGGCGGGCATTCCCATGCTTAGCTTTATAAATTCATTTTCATGTGCATAGGACAGACAATCGTCTGAGGGTAGACTGATGATTCTGATAGAGCCATCATCCTTTTCGTAGGATGATTATCTGTGTCGCAATGCTGTACATTTGATGTCTTTATTTCCCTGAATATATATCGCAGCCCGGATGGATGAAACTAGATCCGGGGTCTTCAATCTCGTCCAATCTTTACTTGAAGTACAAGTCGATCCATGTGAGAAATGTTTTGAAGTTGAACATGGAAAGACATCGCTTGATTACCAGTCAATGATGTAAACTGTTAACAAGCGCGAGAGGAATCACCGATAATGATAATGATCCTCAAGGTACTGCAGTACAATCCACGTGGTGTGAATAAAGGACTTGGTGTCAAACACCACGCAAATTCTTTCGGTCGAAGGTCATTGATGTAAACCTGTCGCTAGAAGTGAGAAACTTGCCATTGAGGCATGCAAGCTTCAAAGTACTGAATGGGGTGTTCCTAGATCAACTTCTTGGATAATGAGCTGATGTCGACAAGAAGTGATCCATCACAGGAGGGCCTTAATGAATCCCACATCAATGACACGGAACGGAGCAAATGATTTTGATGGAGGTGAAAACGATCTAATGATATAATGTTCAGGGTGGCGGTCATGAAAGAATGGAGTATAATGTATGGTAGTGGGTGAGACACAGGTGACTTCTCTGGATGACTTCTCTTGAACACATCGGCGACACTGATGTGATGGATTGGTAGCATTAACCCCAAATGTGGATGGTATGGCGTGACCATGGTGATGTGACTGGTGAATGAAACAACCCAACCCGACTTGAACACGGAGTGGAAGTGTCATGTTCAAGAGCAACTTGCTACCAATAAAGAATTCTTTGAGTTTTCTTCCCGATTTTCCCCAGTCATTGCTGACCAGTAACTCTTTATTTTTGTCAATCTTGAGGAGGATAACATATGCTTGTTCTATAATTTTCCCTTCGGGCAAACCCATCGCTATGTTTTAACGAGCCTAGCGATAGTGAAACTCGTTCTCGTCTAAAGACAAGTTTGTCGCTATTAATCTTTTTAACGAGTTTAACGACAAAGATAACTCGGTCCTTTTCAATTTTAGAGAGTCTGAAAAGGAACGTAAAGGTAACTCCAAAATTCCTTTTTCATCATCTAATCCCTTAAGTCCGAAAAAGTATAAAACAATACAGAAGGGATGAATTTTCGATAGTTTTAACGAGCCGAATAAAACAAGCGCTCGATCTTTTTGTGCAATAATCCCTCAGGTCCAAAAAGATTAAAATCTAGATGAGGGATAGCACTTCCTGTCCCTTTAACAAGCTGGAAGGCCAAGGACTCGGAAATCTTTTCATATTTTATGAGTCAGTTGAAAAGAGCTTAAAGGAGACTCGTCTTTTGAGGAACGAATGATAAAACGGGTAGCAGCTGATTCCAGGTAAGGTTTGGAATTTTCCAATCACGGCAGTGTCACAAGGATGGCTAGTGAAATCACTCTTCGCAGCTGTTCCTCAAAATGGGTAAACAATCAAATGGAGGTGAATGATCGGCCAATGAAAAAGTGGAGGTGACGGTGAAAACACGACCAAGGCTTTAATGGATGAAGTACTACATTCACGGTGGTTATTTACCAGGGAATAGTTCATTTTTTAACGAGCTTAAACGCAGGTGGAAACATTTGCTCATGTCTTATGTTTATTTTTTAACGAGCTTGAACTATGTGCTAAAACTGCTCGATTAAATGGTCTTGTTTTGATTTTACCATAAATAGCTTTGTCCTTTCAAAGATCTTACTGTATTTTCAACTGCTTCATCAAACTAGTCAGAAATGAAGAATATTTGCTTGAAAACGAGTTAGAACACTAATACTTTACTTTGAACTACGTAAAAGTAATGAAAAAGTGTTTCTTACCTCTCATTTTACCATTTCATTTGAACTTGGTTTGTTGGAGCTTTGGAGGTGCTTTTCTCCCTCGATTTTCATCAGCTGATTTCGGGAGATTCTGTGGACGATTCTCGGCGCCGTCTGGACCAGGTAGGAGCTAAACCTGAGCTCTTTCATTTCATGGTTTCCATTTTGCATTTTGAGTTTGATTCCTAGCTTTTCTGAGTTCCTGGGGTTTGAAGAACTCGTTCTGCCATCAACGCACCCTTAGTGTATCGAAAACTGCGTTGAATGTTGGTCTGTCTAAAGGAAATCTGACATTCAACGCACCTAGAACATTGTTGCAGGTGCGTTGGGCGCAAAAAGGGAATTTGATGCACAATTTTTGATGGAATTTTTTGCCTGTTTCTCACCAAAATTAGGACCTAACTCCTCTCTTGTTTGTTTTTCAGAGATCTTTGGAGTAAGATGACCATTACATGGCGAGAACGTGAGCATGAAGAAGAGGACATGCTTGCCCTACATGATCCAGTTACAGTGAACGCGCTGCGGAACTGTGGCTTGCTGAAGTTCTTCCGCATTTCTAGCATGAGACAACAGATCAACTTACTGTAGTATTTGCTCGATGCTTGGGATCCTACCAATCAGGTTTTCCAGATCAGGGGCAAATCTATCCCCTTGACTGTAGTAGACATTTATTTCTTGACTGGCTTGTCGAGGCGGGGTGCCCCCATCTCTTTGTCAGGTTCGGCTCGAGGAGGCGATTCTGTGAGAGATTATGTCCGCCGGTACTGTAGAGAAGGATCTCAGCCGAGTAAAGACGGCAAGATCATCATCTGTGATGTCACTGACAGGTCCCTCAGGACTATTCTGTTTACTTTTGGTAGGATGGCCGGTGGTGCGGCTCTTCATGTAGCCAACCGATATTACATGCAGCATGCCTTGGAATGCCTCCAACCGAAGGTGTTCAACTGGTGCGACGTAGTACTTCTCGTGATGAAAGAACAATTGACCAAGATAAAGAGCGGAAGGTTGAAGAACTTTGGGTATGGTTCTATTTTGACCGCCTTTGCCTTGGAGAAGATACCACTGATGCAGTCGCAGTACATTGCACTCGATTTACCTTCTCCTACTGAACCACGTATGCAGAGATGGGTTGACCATATGTCTAGGCATGCTGGCCAGTCTCAGATTTCATTTTCTGATACCTTATTCAGGTGGTTTGATCGTCAGGAGATGGTTTATTCTGAGTATCCATACGCTGTCATGGACTTCCGGGGTGACCCAGATTTAGTACTGCCGGATGGCGAGCAGTGGGGCGCCATTGGTAAAATTTTTGACCATATTCCTGTTTATCGTTTTTTTTTTATAATGTCCTTGTGCTTTATTCTATCAAGACTTTAATCAAACTCATGTGTACATGCAGATGTTGGTCCCGTTCGTCCAGTAGTTCACCTGAGAGTACCAGCTGCTGCCCCAGCAGGAGAGGCCGTCGGAAGGGCTATTCTTCGTGACCTTGATGTGGCCAAGACTCTCACAGCATTGCAGGAGCAGGTTGAGGGCCTCACTCTCGGTATTCCAGATGTGAGGACCGACGAGCTACCTTTGCGGTTACAGCGACATACTACTGGTGTGCCCAGACGATGGACTCGTCTCTTACGCATGATTGCACAGGCTGTGACTTGCTATCACGAGCATCATTAGACTAGGGTGCCCCCTAGCATTTTGAGTTTTTGGGTCGTTTGACCGATTTTGTCTTGGTTACAGAACATTATGTGTAAACCATAAACAGTTATATATATTTTTGATTTTCGGAGTTTTATTTTGGTTAAGTTACATGATCCAAATACAAGCATTGATGGAATGTTTCTTTTTATAAATGTTGCAAATGTCTATCTAACACATAATTTGCTAATGAGTCAGTTAATTTGTTTAAGTTTCTAGAAATATGTTGATATTGAATAGAATCAAATTGTCTTTCCAAAATCTTAACTCTTAGGAACATGTGATAAATAGCTGGATTTCGAACAGAATAGATACCATTGAGTTGTAGTATTATGAGTTGTGAGTCTAGCCTGACAATTAGTCGGCGTATACCATGTGTGATGGCATCAGAGAGAAGTTCTATCAACGCGCTATATTCAGTGATGTTATTCGTTGATCGACCAATACATACACCTCTAAAACTTACTAACTCGCCGCTTGGATCAAAAATGGCCCAGGTTGCGGAGGACAGGTTCCGCGAACTACGACTCGCTCCGTCGGCATATCCAACACATGACTCCAATAGGTTTGACATCTGCAATAAATGTAAAAAGTGGATTACTTGACCAAAATAAACACTTTAGCGAAAACAAAAATATAACAAAAGCATACTGGTTACCATTACGCATAGTAACGCTTGAGGTACAACCCATTACGAGGTTGCGCAAGTGGAATTCCGTCATAATCCATTAACTCGTAGGCTCCTTTTGCTAACACTCATTTAACAATATAGGGGCCCATCCATAAAGACTTAAATTTACCTGCTCACAATTTATCGGATTCTTGGTCGTAAAGCAAGACCAAGTCACCTTCTGAGAAGACACGGGGTTTGACATTTTTGTCGAACTGCGCCTTGACTCGTTTCTTATGGGCTTCATTAGCCAAAGCGGTGTCACGATGGGTTTCATCCAATTGGATTAATTCCAAGAAACGAGCCTCTTCTTCTGAAGTTCCAAGGAGGAGATCAATTGTGAGTTTGAGAGACGAGATTTCACACTGGATTGGTAAGACTGCTTCCAGGCCATATACCAGTTGGAAGGGTGTGAACCCGGTTGCATTCCTTACTGATGTTCAGTAAGCCTACAAAGCTGAGTATAGGATTAGGTGCCATCTTCTTTTGTGAACTCCAATCATCCTTTACAGCATGCGTTTCAGGACCTTGTTGATTGCTTCAACTTGGCCGTTGGCTTGCGGATAATATGGAGTAGAGCTGTCGTGAGACAACCCCTAGTTTGGCAGCTAATTCGACCATCATGTGATTGCGAAAATGCGATCCATGATCTGTGACTATAGCCTGTGGTATGCCGAATCTGGCGACTACATGATTGAAAAAGAAGAGGGCAGCTGTTTCACCAGTATTATCTAATGTAGGCATCACCTCGGCTGATTTGGTAAAATAGTCAACTGCGACTATGATATACCCATGCCCCCTGGTCGAGGTGGGGTTACATGTCATGAAATCGATGCCCCATTTGGCGAATGGCCCAACAGCAACTATTGGCTGTAAAGGTGCGGGTGGTCTTCTGGTTTTGCTATCGAAAATTTGACAAGCATGGAAACTTCTAACTGCGGTTATGCAATCTTTGAACATTGTTGGCCAGAAGTATCCTGCTCGTAAAATTTTTTGTGCTGTAGCATATCCAAATTGATGCCCCCCACACGCGCCTGAATGACAATCATTCAGGACTTTTTCGGCCTCCTCATGGGTGAGGCACCTTCTCAGAACTGTATCGATACCATGACGGTAAAGTGTATCACCAACGATCATGTAGTCTTTTGCTTGGTATCGAATACGCCTTTGTTCGGAATGGGAGGTGTTTGGCCTGTATTTTTGGGTTTGGAGATAAATGATTATATCCCCATACCATTCATTGCTTGCAGATATCAGAAACAAACTTTCATCTACGATTGATTCTTCGGATGTTTCATTGTTGGACGACGATGGGAGATCGCACAATAATTCTGCAAAAACTAGAGCTTTCTTTGACTTGGATTTTACAAATTCCAGATCAAACTCTTGTAGGATTGCTATCCATTTTGAATATTTGCCCCCCAGCAACTGTCGCGACAATATATAAGTCATGGGGTTGCAATCTGACAAAATGGTAGTTTTTCGAAAGAGGACATAGTGTCAAAATCTCTGTATTGCTTGAACAGCTGTGAGTGCTAGCCTTTTAACGTAAGAATATTTGTTTTCTGTATCATTTAAGTTTTTACTTAAATAATATATAGGATGCTCAATTCCATCGACTTCTTGAACTAAAACCATTCCGATGGTCGTATCCGTTGCAGCCAGATACAGGTTAAAATCTCTTTGATAATCAGGGGCGTACATTAATGATGCTTTCATTAGGGAATCTTTTAAAGCATCAAAGGAAGCTTGCGCAACCTGATCCCAGATAAAGGGTACTTCCTTTTTCAAAAGACGTGTATAACCTTTAGCAAGTTCGGCGTAATTTGGAATGAATCTCCTCAGAAAGTTTGCTTTCCCTTGGAGTTTATGAATCTGAAGCAAATTCGAAGGTGGAGGCAAATTTATGATTGCCTGGACCTTATATGGGTGGAGACGAATCCCGTCCTTGGAGACTACAAAGCCAAGTAAACGACCAGAACTGACGCAAAATACACATTTGTGCGGATTGAGTCGTATCTTGTAGTGTCGGCAACGTAGAAATATCGCTCTTAAATGCTGCGGATGATCAGTCCGCTTTCGCGAATGAGCCGGAAGGTCGTCGAGGTACGGTTGAACGATGTTTTTGATGTCATGGAAGGCATAATTCATTTCCCTCTGAAACGTCACCCCTGCGTTCTTTAAACCAAAGGGTAATTTTCGATATGCGAATGTTCCCCACAGACAAATAAATGCAGTCTTTGACTGGTCCTATGAGCGGATATTTATTTGATTATACTCGGAGAATCCATCCATGAATGAAAAGATTTCGCATCCGGCGCATTCATCAATTATCTGGTCAATGAAGGGTGTAGGGTAGTTATCTTTTGGACAAGCTTGATTTACATCCCTATAATCGACGCACACTCTAATTGTCCCTTGTTTTTTCATAACAGGGAATATTCGATACCCAATCGGTTAGAGGAACCAGGTAGATGAAACCAGCATGGAGAAGTTTTTCAACTTCTGCCTTAATGGCAGCGGCTTTCTTGGGATGCACTTGTCTTAGCCATTGTCGTACTAGTTTGACATCTGGATACATCTTAATTTCGTGTTCAACGATACTCAAGTCAATGCCTGGCATTTCACTGTATGACCAAGCAAAGACATCTTTGAATTCGCGAAAAAGAGCGTTATATATTTCCAGTTCTGAAGGAGAACAACATTTGCCAACATAAATATTCTCTACAACATCTGTTTTGGTCGAGATATTTATGGCTATAGTCTCTTCAATGTTGGACAAGTTTCGCTCGGAATCCACCGTATTTACAGTATTTGACAGAAAATCAAAGACTGAAGGATGGTAAAGGTCATTTTGAGTATCTTCTCCACAATCTGGAAGAAGAGAACTACGGTGGGAATCATTCCATGGTGCTCCTTCAATTACCATAGATTGGACAGTTCCTTCGTCGGTGACATGCGCTCGCGACCAAGGATCAGAAGGAGTACCATATTCTCTAGACCTATCTATCCAAATGCTTGATGAGCGTTGATTTGGGTTTGACTCCCATGCTAGGAACATTGATTGCTATAATATTTCTGTTGGGCTTGGGGGAAAAACCACTGCATGATCCATGTCGATATCGTTTTCTGAGATCTTTTTAGAAGATATCATGTTGCAGGTTTCTATCGACGCTACTTCTGCTAGATTGATTGGAGGTGGAAGAGCGAAAGTTCCCATTAGTATAGGATCTTTTAGTAGGCCTACTCCGATATTTTGAAGTGAATGGGGGCTTCCATGGATCATGGGAATGCTTCCAGTAATTTGAGAACCATTGGGGAGGAAGTTTTGTTGATCGACGATTGTAATCCCTCCTTGAAAGGGAAAGGCAATCTTTCTAAAATAGGTCAACACAACAGCTGCCATGGCATATATTCATGGTCTTCCTAGTAGGATGTTGTAATCAAGATTCCCATCGATGACTTCAACATCTATTTCTACCGTTTTCCCTCCTAGTTCAACTTTCAAGTTACTTAGGATACCATATGGGGTATATGTCCTTCCGTCGAATGCTTTTAATGTCATCGAAGATCGCGACAAGGTTGGAGATCCTAAAGTTTTCCAACAACTCATGGACATAATGCATGTAGATGCCCCCTCATCAATAATCGTTCGATGAACAGTTTTGTTGAGGGCTTTCACTTGAACAAGGAAAGCTAGTTGAGCTGGTAATTGAGGATCGTATCCTTTATGATCGAAGGATACAAGATTGGAATCCTTTGGGTCAATCCCACCAATGGCCGATAATAAAGCCTGCCTTTGGGATGGGAAATTTTGTAGTACTTCAAGAGTCGACATAGCGGATGGCGATTGGGCCAAATCTTCCACTATGTTATAATGTTGTGCCGCTCTAGCGTGGGGATTAAATGTCGACTTGTGTACTACTCCCTTTGGCGGTTTTATCGTCAATTCAAGAATGGTGGGTGGCACAACTTCTGTCGAAGTCATTGTCGAACTACTTGGTTGATCTTTATCCTTGTTGTTCGACAGCTGTGGATTCCCATAATCCTTGTTCCTTGTCGATATCAAAGCATCATTTTGCTGTTTTGAAACCGACAACATTAGCACTTGAGACGGGGAAGCATTTCCACTCTCAACCAGATTTGTTCCTGGATTTGGAAATGGATCAGTTAACACTGCGGAGGTTTTCGAACTCTTGAAGAATTTCTTAAGCTCAGCCCTGTGTCGACAATCTGTGGTCCAATGATCCTCATCGCATATAAAGCATCAATATTTTTGTTTCCTATTTCCAGGAGGGTTTGAAGAAGATTTTTCAAGTGATGATTCCTCATGTTTCTTCTTCTTCCCTTTGCCTTTTTTCTTGCTCCCTCGTTGTTTGGTTTCTTTGCCTTTGTCTGTCGATACGACATTTACTTCTGAAGCAAGAAGTTCGTCTTTTACATTTTGACCTGAAATCTTACGGGCCTTTTTGGATGTAGCCTTTGTCGATTTCGTGTCTGTCGTGCCAATCACACCGTCGCTGGCATGAGAGTCATTGTTTGATTTAGGAGGAGGAGGAATTGAGAATTCCGGTCTAGGGGCGTCAGATATTTTGTCGTAGAGCGTGCCAGACTGAGTGTAAATCAAGTCCAGATATTGCGCACGAGCGATAACTTTCTCTTCTGTTACAACTCCCCCCTTTGCCACATCTTCCGTGATGGAAGGCAGTAATGACTTCATAAACCATTCAGCTAAGTGCTGATCGGGGACGTACGTTTTTACCATCCTACGACGACGTCGCGACTCATGTATATGATCAGATATGTGAGTGGCCGTTGTCTGTTTGAAGTTGGTAAGAAGTTCTGTTCCCGTTTCGTACCTTATTGGTAACTGAAAATGGGTTAAAAAGGTTGTGGCTAAGGTACTGAAGTTGTCGAACGAAGCTCTGGGCAATTCAATGTACCATTTTGCCGCCGGACCCGTTAACGTCCTCTGAAAGAGGTGAAGTCTTATCGAATCATCATTTAGGGTGTTTGATGAACACCATAGATGAAAGGTCATCACGTGATTCGATGGATCTTCACCCAGATTTCTATTAAATTTAGGAATATCTGATGGAAGTTTGTGCGGAATCGCTGGCCACCAAGGGGCGTAAGCAATTGGATTGTTTGTTAATCGATTTAAATCAGGTAACTCTTAAGTTGCCACAAAGGGTAACTGTTGGTTCAGGTTAGGTGAAGCATACCCAGGGTAAGATGGGATTGCCTGAGCAGTTGGTCTTTGCATACCGGCATAATGCATATGCTGCTGGTATGTTTGGTAAGGTTGGTGGACATGACCATTGTAAAATGGTTTTATTTGACCGTTTTGAATGTACAGTTGTCCACTGTTAGCAAAGATTTGTTGCTCAGAACCTTGGTATACTTGTTGAAACTGCGGTTGTTGGTATTGCACCAGCCATGGTTGTGAAGCCATGTGCTGTTGCCCGATACTAACAGTTTGACCAAGATGAGGGGTAATTGTACCCGTCTAAACCTGTGTCACTCCACCAGTTGGCGATTGTGGTTGAGTCGCAGAGTCAAGGGGTTGTTGCATTACAACCTGAGAAACCTGAGGTTGGCATACAACAGGCAGCGCTTGAACTTGCGACACCGTCACAATAGCTGGCGTAGTCGGAATATTCAACATAGGTACGCATTGTTGCATTGAGTACACAACTCTTGGTTGTTGAGGTAGTATAGGTACCCAACCACTTGAGGTAATTCTAGTATAACCTGAATGTTGTTGTGAACTCCCATATGGATATCCTCCCGTTGGGGATAATGAAAGGGTATGCTACCCCCCATACGGTGGTAATCTAGAACTCAAGGGAATTGTTTGCCCTTGAGGACCGGACTACCCAAATTGACCTCCAAATGGATCAATTTGTTGAGACTCAACATAAGAGTTTCCGGGTATTATTCCGGATGAACAAACTGGAACGGACCATACTGTCGAAATAGCCCCTGAGTGGGCTCCTTCTAGCAGTTGAGAGCTAGTCGGGATAGATGGTATACCGACGAACATTGTCGGAGTGATAGCAGGGAGTTCTGTCGTCGCTGTGTCAGATGACACAGTCCTAGATGTTGACGGTTGTTCAGACATTTGTAGTCTATCCAAAAGATTACCTAGCAATTCTACAGGAGCTTCTGCTGGTGGTAGACTAACTTCTGATGAAGAAGGATATAGAGTGATCCTGACTCTAAAGTGCATTGGAGTACTTGTTTGAGGATCTTCTACAATTTCTTCTATTGCAATCAGACCAGGTAGAAGGGGAAGACCGTCAGGTCCGTAAAATATTTCTGGTGCTGAAGAAGGCAGCGGCAGATGTTTGAAGAGTAAGACTCTTCGAACCGATTTTAGATGGAACTGGTTTGGTAACACAAGTGTTTATTCTCAAACTAGGATCAGTATCGTTGTCCTTCTGTGGCTGTTGAACTTCTTCTGTAGAGGCAGGGATTCCAGAAATGTTTGGAGTAACCGGAGTCTCTGATGTCATTGGAACACTTGTTCTAACTTTGATAGGAGATTTGGAACCGGTTAAACGAGTTTGCTTTGTCCATACTGGTTTCGATTCCGGAGACAAAGACGGTTGACTCGTAAGCCTCCGCGAACGACGGGGTTTCAATTGACTTTCTTCCACGATTGCGGATTACTCGATCAAGTAAAATAAAGGGGAAGTATGTTTCCGAATTAAATGAATTTTAGACGCTTTGACACAACTTGTTTTTTCAGTTTTTAAGAGTCGAGAAAAAACAAAAGATGACTCTAGTCTCCTTCGATTTTTAATGAGCCTGAAGTGACAAGTGCTCAGATGGACCTTTTCTGTTAAGGAGTCTGAAAAGGAATGAAAGGGACTACTCTGGAGATCTAGGTAGAGGGAGTACCAAACCAATCGCAAAACTGTAGAATAATTTTTATGGTACGGCAGTCAATCTTCCCGAATGCTATGTTCAGTGCATTGCGATCGATAGGGTGGCAGACACGGCTTCCTAAGGATAAAGGATTTAAGCCTATAGGGGTCTCCCAAAATATACTTGACGGTACGTGGGAGCACAAGTCCGTACTGGCACTTATCGTCTCAAAGTGGAGGAATCACCCAACCATCAGTGAGGACAACAGTTACCAGGCTTTACGACACCGGAATACGTCTCTAGCCTAGACCTCTAAATGTTGTGCGTTAAGTTCCAAAGCGTTGTTAGATTCATTGAATTTATTTTAATTTGATCTTGCTTATGAAGTTTGCCTTTTGGGTTCACCACGAGATGTAGATGTAATTCCTAAAATGCAATCTAAAGATGATAAACAAACTTTTATCTCTTTTGTGCAATGAAAATCCTAGCTACTAGAGGAAAAGAAAGACACAATCTTTTCACAAAGAGCAAAGAGCACATTGTAAATGCACTTTCCTAAATCAAGCCAAACAGACTGTCTATATGCAAATGCACATGCATGTATTTGTTTTCGACTTTCTTAGTATTGATGCTAAAAAGAAAGTTGATGTAAAAATCTGAATTTCTTTTCAAGCGACAAATATAAACAAGCTCTTTTTCGAAATCAAAAACAGAGATGATTACGACACCTTACGATTTTGAAATGAACACTTGTTCTTGACACTATAAAATCAAAAATTCAGACCAAAGGAAATAGTAATAATATAATCGACCATCTACAGCAATCAAACTTTCTCCTATGATCGAAATCGACACTTGCGACAGATTCAAATCAAAGGATGACAGTACGACTATTCTACTTTTGCAATGGAAAACTGTAAATGACTCAACAAACACACAAAAACATCTACAGTTCTTTTGTACAAAGGAGGCGGAGTAACAACAAGGAAAAGGGGTTTCAAACAGACATATACTGATCACAGGCAGCAAAATTCAGAGATAGAACTAGAAAGAATGAAGCACAAGAACCACAGCTACACAGGGCTAGTCTGATCAGCGCACCTGTAACACAGAGAATCTGAAATGCAGCGCAGGTTTCCCTTTTGGGAAGTGCGCTGAAATTCAGGATCTCTTAACATTACTTGCGCTGGGCCAGAAATGCGAATCTATCCGGGTTCTGGGTCACAGTTTGCAGTTCAGTCTTTGGTTTTTGGCCGAGTAAAAGCAATCAGTAATTCAACAATCAGGGGTAGATCTAAGGAGGATCTAAGAGCTATCACAAGGGCAATCAGATAGTTTGTGAATCAACTGTTTAAATCATAAACAGATCCAGTGAATGGATTGAAGCAGCAGTTATCTACTTTGCATTTGTTATGGCAAATGCAGTTCGAATGCCACTTATAAGTTTATGAAACAAACAACAAAGAATGATACACAAACAAACTAATTAGCTCCCTAGCGGAGTCGCCATTTTGTTACAGGGAAAAGTGTCTATTTAGAACTGCTCTATCCCACTAAGGTGTGACAGCTGTCTTAGAAACAAACAGAGAAAAAACTACTTTTGTATTTCCTTTATGAACTATAGATAGAGAGGAATAGAAAGAACCAACCTGTGTCTTGCGCTAATCCTTTGATCCAATCCCTCTCTTCTTTGACCGTCTCCAACTACCTGCTCCCTTACTTGCCCAGCTTCACAAAGTACCTATAAGATCACAGAAGAAGAACACTATACAAAGACATGGATCTATATTCATAAACAACTTAGGATCAGATTTAAGTTAACCATACAAATGTAACAAGCATCAATGATACAAAAGCATGGGGGAAAAACTCAAATAGTTTTTATTGATAAACAAGAAAAGATCCAGGAGGAGTTACAACCGGTGGTTCCTGACCCAGCATCAACCTCCCAGCAAAGAAGCCCCTCTTCACCTGAAACAAAGCATAGATCACTCAATACTCTGATGTTTGTCTCAAAAAACCAACAGCAATTCCTTACAATATGCAAAATTCCGGCCTCCGGATCTTTGAGATGAGGGATCCATATATAGATATGTGTAAGGAGGATGAGTCAGCTTGTGATTTGATTAGTGTCTTCTCTCTGTTAGTTCTTGCTTCCACTTGGAGACTGAAGGCCTCTTACTCATCCTTGGTCGAATTCAGTGAGGCAAGTGTCACAGGAGAAGATTCTGGAAGCTTCCATTGTCTCTCCACCTCGCAGAATGACACTGCCATTTGTCATTTCTCGCCCATCGCACCCCACAGAAGGGACTTTTGAAATGAAACACACCCTCACAGTGTATTTAGGTGCAATGCAACGCACCTAGCCAGTGGAGCAGCTGAAATGATCCTGTTTTGACTTATTGTGAGCAGTTTCTAGTGGAGAACTTTTGGGAGAAGCTGTAATCTGTTGACCTTGTTCCTTTAGGGGTTAGAACAACACTTTTAGGTACTTAGGAGCCCTTGGTTTATGGACATTTCATGCTTGGAGTTGTAAGGCACAAAAATGTCTATAACAGGCCGATCCCCCCCGGCTGGGGGGTCCGGGGGCTAGCGGTCCCCCGGCGGGGGCTCGGTTGCAGCACCCCGGAAGGTAAAAACAAATGTAAAATTGCCTTGTAAAAGTATAGTAATTTCTAGTCAATCTGGGCCGTTCATTAGGCGGATGATTTGACGGTAGAACTTATGTTTAGTTTAGGGTTTTTTGCCCTAGAAGGAAACCCCTCTCTTTGTATGAGGGTATTGTATTTGAGGCTGTGAAATAGATGTGTATTCTGTGAGCGAGAAACAGAGAGGTGAGACTGTGAGAGAAAACAGAGGATATTACATCGGATTTGCTGTAGGTTGTGTCTCTTCATTTTTCTAGATAATAGAAAGGAAGGACTGGCTGTTTGGGGTGGACGTAGCCCAAACTGGGTGAACCACGTATATCTGTGTCTCTCTTGTTTTATGCGTTCTCTGTGTTTATATTTCTGCAATATTTTATGCGTTCCATTGCTCCGTAATATATAATTTTCTAACAACTGGTATCAGAGCCGAAGGTCTATTTGGCTGATAAATTCGCAGGAAAGAAGGGCTCCTGGTTCGAGTGGGAGCAATGGCGGAAGATGGTAAGTTTAGGGTCGAGAAATTTAACGGCCAAAACTTCTCGCTGTGGAAGATGCAGATGGAAGATTATCTGTGTCAAAAATATCTATACCTACCATTGGGCGGAAAAACAAAGATGCCGACGGGTATGAAAGACGAAGAATGGAACCTTCTCGATAGAAAGGCACTCGGAACAATACGGTTGTGCCTTGCTGCATCAGTCGCCTTCAACATTTCGAAGGAAACCACGACAGAGGGTTTGATGCAGACGTTGTCGAAACTATATGAAAAACCCTCGGCCTCAAACAAGGTATTTCTTATGAAACAGTTATTTAATATGAATATGTCGAAAGGTGGATCTATTGCAAACCATTTAAATGATTTTAATACAGTTACAAGTCAGTTAAGTTCTGTAGGGGTAAACTTTGATGATGAAGTTAGAGCCCTGTTATTCTTGTGCTCACTACCAGAAAGTTGGAATGGTTTGGTAATGGCCATTAGTAACTCCGTTTCTGGATCTAGTACTTTAAAGTTTGATGATGTTGTCGGTGCTATCCTTAGCGAGGAAATGCGACGGAAAAGCTCCGGTGAGACATCGGGAAATGCTTTGAGTGTAGAGTCTAGAGGAAGAAAAATGGAAAGAGGAAAGAGATCAGGATATCGGAGTAAATCAAGGAAAGGCATATCCAAGTCCAGATTGGGGATAGTGTGCTGGAAATATGGAAAGAAAGCACACATAAAGAAAGACTGTAGATCTCGGAAGGGAAAAGAAGGAGATGCACAGCAAGAAAGCAATCATGAAGCAAATGTGACAGGTGAGGTGCTACAAGATGCTTTGATTCTTACTTTCGAAAATATTACTGATTCCTGGGTGGTAGATTCAGGGGCTTCATTCCATGCCACACCTGATAAGAAATACTTTCATGACTATGTTCAAGGAGATTTTGGACAAGTTCGTTTGGGTGATGATAAACCCTGTAAAATTATTTGAATGGGTAAGGTTCTTGTAAAAAAACAGAATGGAAACCAATGGTTACTAAAGGAGGTAAGGCATGTTCCAGATCTAAAGAAAAATCTGATTTCAACAGGGCAGCTAGGCGGTGAAGGTTGTGTGACAACTTTCACAGATAAAGCTTGGAAGGTCACCAAAGGAGCCCTGGTAATAGCAAAAGGCGAAAAGGTTGGTACATTGTATTTATGCAATGGTATTTCTAACTCTGTTAATGCTTTAACTTCCAAAGGAGCAGATGCATAATTATGGCATCATAAGCTCGGACACATGAGTGAAAAGGGGATGAAGATTCTTCACTCAAGGAATTTGTTGCCGGGTTTGAAGAATGTTGATTTGGACTTTTGTGAGAATTGCATTTATGGAAAACAGAAGAGAGTCAGATTTCTCAGAGTTGGGAAAGAAAAGAAGAATGAAAAATTAGAGCTTGTGCATACAGATGTATGGGGACCTACTCAGGTATCATCTCTCGATGGCTCTCGTTATTATGTTACTTTTATTGATGATGCAACTAGAAAAACTTGGATTTATTGTATTAAGAATAAATCTGATGTATTTCATACTTTCAAGAAATGGAAAGCTTTGGTTGAGATTGAGACAGGAAAGAAATTGAAGTGTCTTAGATCAGACAATGGAGGTGAATATTGTAGCAAAGAGTTTGATAGATACTGTTCAGAACATGGAATCCGCAAAGAGAAGACAGTTCCAAGAACACCACAAGAAAATGATGTGTCGGAAAGGATGAACAGAACAATCATGGAGCGTGCAAGGTGCATGAGATTGCATGCAGGATTGCCTTTGCAGTTTTGGGCAGATGTTGTAGATACTTCTGTTTATCTAATAAACAGAGGGCCTTCAAGTTCCTTGGATGGTGGCGTTCCATAGGAAGCATGGACAGGTAAAAAGGTAAACTACTCTTTTTTAAAGCCTTTTGGTTGTGAGGCCTTTGTCCATATTGATAAAGAAAATAGAACAAAGCTTGAGGCAAAGTCAAAGAACTGTACCGTTATTGGATATGGTGTTAATGATTTTGGTTATCACTTATATGATTACGAAAATCACAAAATCATTAGGAGCAGAGATGTAATATTCAATGAAAAGGTCTTGTATAAGAATCAGTTGCAGGAAAAGAAACAGGAAAAGGAAAACAAGGAATACGCAGTTCTTGATGAAATCACTGAAAAGGTAAAGGTGCCTGAAAATAATAATAATCAACAACAGCAACCACCACAACAGCAACAGGCACCCCAAACACCTGAAAGTGGTGTTAGAAGATCTACCAGGATAAGTAGACCCCCTGAACGATACTTTCCTTCATTATATTATTTATTGTTGACTGATTCTAGTGAACCCGAATGTTATGAAGAAGCAATGCAGGTTGAAAGCAGGAAGAAGTGGGAGGTAGCCATGGAAGAAGAGATGGACTCCTTAATGCATAACTAGACTTGGGATTTAGTTAGGTTGCCTGCAGGAAAAATTACATTGAAGAATAAATGGGTTTACAGGCTGAAGGAAGAAGATGGAGGAAAACAGAGGTACAAAGCTAGACTTGTGGTGAAGGGGTTTGCACAGAAGAAAGGTATTGATTTTGATGAAATATTTTCTCCGTTGTTAAAATGACTTCAATAAGAACTATTTTAAGTCTTGTAGCAGCTGAAGATTTGCATCTTGAGCAGTTAGATGTAAAGACAACCTTTCTCCATGGGGATTTGGAGGAAGAGATATATATGCAGCAGCCACAAGGATATGAGGTGAAAGGGAAGGAGAAACTAGTGTGCAGGTTGAAGAAGAGCTTGTATGGCTTAAAACAGGCTCCAAGGTAGTGGTATCTAAAATTTGACAAGTTTATGTCTAAACAAGGTTATACTAGATGTCACTTTGATCATTGTGTTTATCTAAAAAAGCAAAATGATGGCAGCTATATTATATTGTTATTGTATGTGGATGACATGCTTGTTGCAGGATCTAACATGCAGGAAATAAATGTACTCAAAAGAAAATTGGCAAATTCATTTGCAACGAAGGATTTGGGAGCTGCAAAACAAATCCTTGGTATGAGAATCACTAGAGACAGAAAAAATCACAAATTAACATTGTCTCAGAATGAGTACATACAAAAGGTGTTGAAAAGATTTAATATGCATAATGCAAAACCAGTTAGTACACCTTTTGCTAGCCATTTCAAACTTAGTAAGGAAATGTACCCAAAGACCCAAGAAGACATGGATTATATGTCTAAAGTTCCATTTGCATCAGCAGTTGGAAGCTTAATGTAAGCAATGGTCTGCACAAGGCCTGATATTGCACATGCAGTGGGAGTTGTAAGCAGGTACATGAACAATCCAGGAAAGGAACATTGGATGGCAGTGAAATGGATTCTCAGATATTTGAAAGGTACCACAAATCAAGCATTATGCTTTGGTTGTTCAAACATCTCCCTACAAGGATATGTTGATGCAGATATGGCAGGTGACAGAGATAACAGGAGGAGCACTACAGGATATGTATTTAATGTTGGAGGAACAGCTGTCAGTTGGGTTTCAAAAATCCAAAGTGTTGTTGCACTTTCAACAACAGAAGCAGAGTATGTTGCTGCTACAGAGGCTAGTAAAGAAATGATTTGGTTACAAAGGTTTATGGGTGAATTGGGTAAGGAGCATGATATGGGCACGTTATACAGTGATAGCCAAAGTGCCATTCATCTTGCAAAGAACTCAGCATTTCATTCTAGGACTAAACACATACAGCTCAAGTACCATTTCATACGATCAGTGTTAGAAGATGGAGAGTTGAAGCTGGAAAAGATACACACTAGCCAGAATCCTGCAGATATGCTAACAAAAGTTGTAACCAGGGAGAAACTGAGAATATGCTCAGTTTCAATTAGTCTTCAAGGATGATGATGAAGATGAGAAACAACCAGGTCCAAAGAGGAGTCATTGTCCAGCAAATGAAGCAACGGTGGAGTTTGTACAATCATTCTCCAAGTGGGAGATTGTTGTATGTGGAGCATGATTGTTCAGAGGTCTTTGTTTCAGCTGGATGTATACCCCAGGAAGTTTGTACACCCCTCCACGCGGGGGGGTGCGGGGGGGACTTGTCCCCCCTGCGGGGGTCCGGGGGGGCCGATCCCCCTCGGCTGGGGGGTCCAGGGGCCAGCGGTCCCCCGGTGGGGGCTCAGGGGCAGTGCCCCTGAAGCTAAAAACAAATGTAAAATTGCCTTGTAAAAGTATAGTAATTTCTAGTCAATCTGGGCCGTTCATTAGGCGGATGATCTGACGGTAGAACTTATGTTTAGTTTAGGGTTTTTTTCCCTAGAAGGCAACCCCTCTCTTTGTATGAGGGTATTGTATTTGAGGCTGTGAAATAGATGTGTATTCTGTGAGTGAGAAACAGAGAGGTGAGACTGTGAGAGAAAACAGAGGATATTACAGCGGATTTGATGTAGGTTGTGTCTCTTCATTTTGCTGGATAACGGAAAGGAAGGACTGGCTATTCGGGGTGGACGTAGCCAAAACTGGGTGAACCACGTATATCTGTGTCTCTCTTGTTTTATGCGTTCTCTGTGTTTATATTTCTGCAATATTTTATGTGTTCCATTGCTCCGTAATATATAATTTTCTAACATCTCAGAGCAATAATACAGACCTTTTGTACCTATTGATAGAAAGGGAAAGCCATAAACAAATGAAAAACAATTTCCCCATTGATTTGAAATAAAAAACACCAACCGGGCCCACACATGAACCTTCTCTAGAGAACGTCCCAAGTGGGAACCTTCTTCATCATAAGACACCACATGAATCATTTTTATTTTTGGAGGAATTTTGGTTTCCATACTGCCTTCCACCACCATTTCTTCTCCACTTCCACTCTATCTTCCATAAGGAAAATGAAACCCAACTTTGAAACGTAAGATCCAAAAGGGGAAATACACCAAAAAGTTCATCAAGTATGTCATTCAATCTAATGTGGCCATAAGATAATTCTTTTAAGTACTCTTGACATGAAACATCATACTCCTCCTCTAAACCAAGCTCCTCAGCTAAAATTCATCCCTGTTGCCAAATAGATGTAAGATCAAGATTAGCAATGTGTGCAAGTTTGTTGTAACCTCTATCTTTGAGCATATTAGTTCAAGGATGGGGAAATAAGTGACTCATGCCACCACTGGGCGATGGATCAAGGCCAAGTCTAACCCTGTCGCCTATACCAATCTGTTAGATTAGACCACTTCCAATGATATCAAAAGAATTGAGAACTACCCTCGAAATAATTGATATATTTAATCTTGGTTTGTCTAGCCTTCTTAACCAACCTTCTAAAGAACCAAGAGCAATGTGCTTGTGAAATACCAATGGAATCCATATGCTTTGCATTGATATAAGATACCAACCACATTTGATAGAAAATGCTTTTGAAAAATAAAATAAGTTCTTTAAGCCCCAACCTCCCAGGTTTAGCAATGGTGTCTCATTTGACCCATGGAATCACCCCTAACTCTTTTTCCTAGCGCAAAATATCATAATCTCCTAATTTTTTCCAAGAAACATTTGAGGATCCAAGCTAAAGAAGCCCAACATACTAGAATGGCTTGTAATATTCATTTTATGAGAACCAGACAACCTTCTTTGGAAATCCATATATGGCATGAAAAATTCATGTTTTTTTCCACCTTTGCAATGATCCAAGTCCATTCTACTTTGCTATAACAATTGGGTTTTAGCTAAAAACCAAAATATTTCAAACCTCACTCTAATGGCTTGGAATCATAAGGGATAAGTTGTGATATATGATAGATATATACATCAATTAGATTGTGGTGAGATATGGTATATTTTTTAGAATTGATAGACATCCTAATGGTGCACTAAAAAAGAGATAGAATCTCCACAAGCACCAATATCTCCTTGAATTCACCATTGAAAAATTTAAGAATATCATCAACATATAGGAGGTGGGTACTTATCAGATTCCTAGCAATGAGATAACATGGAAGTCCCCACACATATTAGCATTAGGTAGAAGATAGCATAAGCCCTCTTCCACTAGCAAAATGAGAAGAGGAGAAAGAGGGAAACCCTGGTGCGACCCTCTTTGTGCATAGAAAAAGGAGAAGTTGAGCCATTTAAGAGGACCACAAAAGAGACCAATTGTATAAAACTCATGACCAAGTTTATGAAATCAAGAATGAAACCTAGATGGGTAAAGAGGAGCCCGATAAATATCCATTTTACTATGTCATAGGCCTTGGACAAATCTATTTTGATAACTACCCCTTTTAGATTTTGTGTTTTTGTGTTGTGTATACCTTCTTGGGCCACACACTGATAGCTTCATGTATTGCCTCCCCTCCAAGAAGGAAAATTTCTCCAAGGAAATGAATTTAGAAAGAATGGGTTTGAGCTTGGACAAAATAATATTGGTAATAATCTTGTAAATGGCATTAAATAGTGATTCATTCATAATTTTTGAGAAGGAGAGAGGTTGGCTTACTTTTAGAATAAGAGCAATGAAATTTGAGTTAAAAGTTGTTGAACAATGTAACTAGGTTCGGTCTTCATATTTATCATTGTACTTATGTCATTGTATATTTTATGTAAAAAGAAAAAGAAGAAAAAAAATATATTTTTCAAGCATGGCTTTCATGCTCAAGACAATTTATTATTTTATTCTAACATGTTCCTCATGCTTATTATTATTTGTATTCTTCAAATTGAAAGGCTTATTTAAATCATGGAAAAAGAATTTTTCAAATATGTATTTTGGGTCAAAATTGCCTCTAGATGCTAAGCTGGCCCTGCCCCAGAAGACATGTCTATTCGAACCCCTCTAAACAATATAAATAGATGGTGAATTGAGCTAATTTGAACACAAGAAATTGAAATTTTTTGTTGTGAAATATCACAAAAGAAAGGAGGGTCAAAGTCTAGAATTTCCAAGAAGTCTAGATTTGTGGAAGTTCTTCCTTAAAACATCTCTTATGGAAGATTTGTTTATGATGATGTGCATGTTGCTAGTCTCTTGTTGTTGATGGATTTTCTATGTGGAATGAGGGCTTGAATTGGCATCTCGAGGGTTGGAATATTTTATGGTCATGAGTCTTGGATATCTCACTTTGATCTGATTCTATAAGAAGAGAAATTTTTCTAGGATTTCTCTATTGAGGGGTTTTCGCCTTGGCTTGGAGCCTATATTTTGTGTTCTTTGTTTCTTATGATCTTCATGTTTTGTGTGTTTGGTAATTTTTTGATGAATATAGCATAATAAACATCAAAAAGAAGCCAAAAACGTTCACAAACAATTACTAAAGAAGATAAATCCACCCTAATTTCATAAGCCTGTCGATTTTTCAAAAAAAGGCAGATAGATTCTACCATCCTTCTGAGATTCTTCAATTACCCCTAAGAGATTGGGGCCCAGAGTATCAAACAACTCTATAAAAGATCCAACACCCCAACCATCTGGCCCAAGACATTTATCTCTTTGGAAACTATGCAACATTACTTGGAGCTCCTCTAAAAAGCCTCCTCTGTTATTGCCCTGCTCTCTTCATCATCCACCATTCTAGGAAAATATTGTGCAATTTGTAATACTTCAATGGTTGACATTTCTAGAGGTTCTTTGGAAATATATTCAAAGTGTCATTTTCCCAAGTTTTCCAACCCATCAAAGGATGAAACCTCAAATCCATTTGTATATTGCATGCTCCTGATCCTATTCACCATTTTTTGGCCTTCAACAAAGCTTGGAAAAAAATCATGTTTTCATCTTTTTAACTAAATGGCTCTACTTTTTATGTGCCACTCCTCCTCCCTAGATGCAAGAAGGTCGATATTTCTTTTTTCGAGGTTACTTCAGATCACGCTGGGCTCTTGGGAAGAGAAACATTGCCCTTCAGAGGATGAGACAGACATGAGCTTCCTTTCTAACTCCTCCAACTCCTGGAGATCTTGCAATTTCTTCCTTTTTACCCAATCCTTTGTCTTTTTTTTGATCACTTTTAGATTAGCTTTGAATTGGGTTGTTTTTAATGCATCCGAGAGGGTAGAAAATGGGATCTAATTTGAATTTACTAGTGTTAATAACTCCTCATACTTTAACCATGTTCAATTCAACTTAAAAGTGTTGGTTGGTTTGTTAGGGGCCCCTCTTATGTCCAAGAAAATGGTGGACTGGTCCAAAATTCCTCCCTTACCAATCTAATGTTTGATCATGGGAAGAGAATCCAGAATTCATTTAGCAAGGAGGAATATATCAATTCTCTTTGCAACCCGAATATCACAAGAATAATGGTTCCTCTAGGTAGGGGGTATTTTAACTAGCTCCACATCCACCAATATAGTAAAACCAAGCCTACTTCTAAAGAAATCCGCTAATAGATTTGGCCTAGCCCGAGGTCCCCAAGATTCGGAAGAACTCAAAGAGAAATTTAAATCACCACCAATGATGATATTATTTGATCAAAGGAGAGATCTATTGAGAAGATTATCCCAGAAATCTATGTGATTTTGGGTTGGGCCATATATGTTAATCAACATAAGAGCTTGACCCAAAACCATAGAAGAGACTTCAATCCCCATAACGGAATCCATGCTCCAAGTATTTGAAACATGAATTTGATGAGGTTTCCAACCCAATGCAATCTCCCTTGATTAGCCAAAGGCATTTATGGCTAAGAAATTCCAAGCCTTCAAAAGGGTTTTTAAAAACAAGGTGATTTGTACACTACAGCTAACAATTTCCTGAAGAAAGATGATATCTGGTCCATTTGCATCGACAAGTCTCTTGAAATCTTGTCTTTTAGAGGGACAAGTGACACCCCGAAAATTGAAAGACAATTTTCATTTAGGTGACTCCATAGAGGTTAGGCTAGCTCTAAGGGACCCTCTGATAGATAATCACTTTCCAACAACAAGATTTGCATGGGAATTCTCCTTAGTTTTGGTAAGGAATTATTTACTACCTCAATTTTAGCCTTCCACATGGGACATAGAAAGTTGTCCCAACCCATAGACAATACCACTCTTTTGAGGGACCATAAGTCGAGAACGAAGGTTGTATAGGACAACATCAGATTCATTGAACTCAAATGAGGTAAAAATAGAGGTGGATGATGGTGAGGACATGTCACCTGGTGCATTTTGACAATGGTAGATATCTAGAACAAGAAAGGTAAAGGAAATTAGAGAAGGGTTGTAAGAAATAACTACACAAGAGTCCTCAACTACCATAGAAAAACAAAACTGAGATTGAGAAAAGGAAAAACAAACATCATTGATAATAGGATTTGAGGAAGAAGTGGGGACGGATTGACAAGGTGCATTCACATTCTAGATCTGAATGAACTAAAAGTTGAACATATTTCCAAGAATGCACAATTGTCTATTGAGATACTTGATCGTCTTCATCAAGACTTTGTGAATTCAAACTAGATGCAAAAACCAATGACTCCTGAGATTAAACCCCCTACTCATTACCACCGACTGGATTTGAAACTTTAGATCTATTTTCCTTCTTGTGCAAGGGGAGAACATATCTTTTGTGAGTTTCCCATGTTTATGGAATCTCCTGCGTCTAAAAGGAACTCCTTCATAACGCAACTCTAGGGGAGAATCCTAGGACCCATATTAAATGCACTAGGAAGCCCACCATGAAGATCCACACTAATTAGGATTTGAGCCATGGACATATCACCAGTGATGGGATAAGAGGAGTCATGCTCCAAGTAAACCCCCAAAAGAGTACCAATAGCTCAAAAAAAGGAGCTCATGACACACATGGGCATGGAGACCCTGAATTCTTACCCAAAGATGAATGATGTTTGTTCACTCATGTATTTCATCAAAAAGGTGGGGAAACATTTGAAGATTATATGAAAAGATTAATTTTTCAATATCCTACCCACAACTTGCTTGACATCCTCTTCATCCTCGAAGATAAGATGCACCCATCCTTTGGCTAGAACCCTAATACACATAGGGGTTTTTAATAGAGGGTACACCACATACTCCACCCATTCAGTGAGAAAAGACAATATGAATTTCAATCCTTGAATCCTACCAACCAACAATAGATGACTTAAGGCCTTCACATGTTGGATTGTCACATATTCTCTTAGGGATAAAAAAAATCATCATGTCCTTAGTGTGTTTAATAAAATTTTATTTCTTCCTTTTACGTTGGACTATGCACTTTTCCTTTCTAGACATACCTCCTTCTTAAGCAGATGTGTTATCCCTACCAACAGATAGCACTTCAAGACCATTATTGAAATACCTCTCGTCCTTCACTTGCAACACTAGATCCCTCAAGAAGCAGCTCATCGGGGGCACGTTTGGGAGCATATGGGGAAGATAACAGGATGTGGTAGCCACCAAAAAGAGGAAACCCTCACTAAAACCCTGGCCCTCTGAAACATATGCATTTTCCATTGAAATATGAGGTCCAAACCATAAATCCCAAGGTTCAGAAAATTGCAATTCAGTCATGGATTGAGCTGAAAATCATGAACAACAATGGGTTAGTTGAAACCCTTGTAAACTAATGATTTCAACAAGAGGCTCCTCACCACCCAAAATCCCAGCAGGAGAGAAAGGAACATTAGAGAATGATGTTGGGAAAACTATTAAGATGGGGGAGGTGAATTAGTATTTTAAAACTCACTTAAACCTTTCAATTTCTTATTCAAATTTTTGTATGTTACTATTATTACATAAACCAACATATCTACATGACTGTGATGAAGAAAAATAGTGTATACCCATTTAACTAACTTTTATTTATTTCATCATCTATTTAACTTGAACCAGTGCATGATTAATTCTTTTGACATTAATTAAAAAGTAAGCATGAGAAGTAAGAGAAGCATAAACCATCACACATAAGAAACACAACAACACATAAGGACACAAAGATTTTAGGTGAAAACCCAATGAGGGAGAAAACCATCGATGCCATCATCATTATCTTCATCTTTTATTACAAAGGAAAACATCTTACAATCTTGTATTGGCGGAAACTCATATCGGTATGAACTATCCCACTTGTAGAAGGCTACACCCTTCTCTAGTTCTCCAACACCCACTGGAAGGGAGCTCCAACCCGTTGATCTCATTTAATGGCACCTGCTAGAAGGGAGATCCAACTCCTTGGAGAGATTTACCAGCTACCACTGGAAGGAAGATTTGACTCCCTCACTGAAGGCTCCAACCCTCAACACCTATGTGGACCACGTTTCATAATATTTCATAATGGATCCACTTGAATCACAACATAAAACCTTTAGGCCACTTTTAATCGTATTTTCAAGCTAGACCCACTTCCATCATTTAAGCCCAATATCAAATAACAATTCTAAAACCAATTATTGTAAAAAAACACTCACTTACTAAAACAATTGAATCATCAAATCAATCACTTAATAAGAATCAACCAGTGCAACTAGATTAACTCAATTCATATCAAAACATATTACCGCACAACCACTCGCAGGTATACCAGACCATATATTGTTCATCACATAAATCAAATCTTGTCACTGCAAACCATGGGCAATCATATGTTAGAAAATATACGCTATTGTTCTGAATCATACCTGCTTATGTACGCACTTCCCTTGAAGACTACCTATGTACAAATCTCAAAATATTGATACCTGAGTTTGAATCAATATAAAACTGAATCAATCACTAAATATTATACTGAATTCATCACAAATATAGATAACCATACAACATCCTCATCACTAATCATCATTCCATTCCATAACCAAAAAACCCCAACTAGTACTATCAAACACATATTATTATAAAAGAGACATCATTGAGAGACAACAACAATCATAACAGAACTGATCAAATATCATCAACAAGTCATACTGCAAAACCCTAGCATGTATACGCAATGTTTACAAAGAAGATCCATGTGTGTATGCTCTTCTCATGTTTGACACCTACATGCAAATTCTGAACGTTCATAGAATGTATATGCTACTCCCCAGAAGAAGATCCACACATGTATGCTACCTCTCTGAAGCAAACAAGTGTATAGATTGACGATCACTAAATCATACCTTCGCTGCAGCCACAACACATACTTCACAAACCTTATAGTCAAATATTCATGTCAAAGTATAATTATCACCACATATCTATCATTCTTAGTCATAATCATAAAATATTAAGCAAGCATATTCATTAGTTTCTACTATTTTTCCAAGCCTATCAAATCTGAACCTCTTCCATGCTCCTTGGTGCACACATGTTTTAGATCAAATCATTCATCAATAACCCATAACTTTCACACACTAAAACTTGACATCCATCTCCTTATATAGCATAAGCCTTAGCCAATACCTTATGCCAATCCCTTAATAATGCTGATGGTATTCTTTGACGAGATCAAATATGTGTTGTCGTTCTCAATACTATTGGCCAATACCATGGTAAAGATCACTAGTATTCTAATTACCATGGTTTGGAATATGTATGTGAATTTTCTTCACCATAGCTACGTATGTACGCAGTGTTTAGTCATAGGACCCACATATACATTCCCAAGCTTCACCTTTATCCCTACTCTATCTTTGAATTGATATTCCTTTGTTCATTCTCTTTGTCACATCTGAACCAACCTGTATAATCATCATGTTACCATAATGTTGGCATCTTTATCAAGTAGGTTTCCATCAAGGACAACACATTAGCCATAATGCCAACAATCTCCCCCTTTGGACTTGATGGCAACCACTTTGGTTCTTGGTCACCACCACATGCAGATAATTTCAAAGACATTTGTAAGCACACAAAGTTTCTCTCAAGGCATTCTTTTGCAAACACCAAGCTACTCTCCCCCTTTCACATCAAGGGCAAAGGGCTGACCAATGTTGAATGAAGACTTCTCTCTCCCTTTGTAGAGATGAGCACTTTAGATCTGATCTGTTGAATATGAACATTGTATACTAACCATGCTCCCCCTGAGCATATGTTGAATCTTCTATAAGATATAAAATTAAGTACATGAATATATGACTCAACCAAATATGGCCTTTCCTATCACCAAGGGCTCATACTTACATCAATCACCGACCATAGTAGGGTTACATATCAGATGTCCAAAATAATGAAATTACATACATAATTGACTTGACCCTAATAGTCCAAACATGATTGAAGATTATAATTATTACATCATGGGTCTTTACATGACCTTTACATCAAGAGACAGATATGATATTTATAACCAAAGACAAGGGCCTCAACCATGAGGTAGCAATACCATAATAGTCATCATTTGAACTTGAAACATAAACTTTTGTTAGAAACAACATGAACAACAACATGCACATCCTCATCATCAATATGCAAGATAAGACAATGTAGCTTCATTATCATCAACATGTCACCAGGTATACATCATTACCAATCAATTGTAAGAACATCATAAGATTGTTCAATAGATATATGTTATCAACTCATCCCCTTGACCTCAAATTATCAAGGTCAAATTACTCTTTCCATTTTTGTGAAGAACCACAATCCACATACATCAGAGTCATATAGATCTTTTGCAACAACATATATTTCCATGCATCAACAACATATCACATGCAACAACTTTTCAAATGAAGTTCAAGCAATATATATAGGCCTCATCCATAACTTCACCAACAAGAAGCCATAATGACAGCAACATAGCATAATCAACTTCACTAAATGCAACTTATTCAATATATAGTCATCATCCAAAACTTCAGAGGAAAATGTGTCTTCAACAACATCACCATTGATATATACTATTCATGCACAGCATGATCCAACAAGGAATGCTCAAGAAATCATAATGCCAACAATGCACTATTAGAAGCATAGAAAATACTCTTGTTGAACCTATTCCAACTATTTACTATCAAGTGTGATTGCATCCAACTCATCCATCAACAAATTCATCAAAGAAACAATCACACATTGTAACAACTCATGAAGCATCATCATTTCTAAGTAATTATCTTAGAATTACTAACAGATTGTAATGAATCAATGTGAGAAAAAGGAATCCAAATAATAATTATCTGAAGCATATTAGAACCTCTCCCTAATTTTTTTTTACTGTTCCTTCACCACATAGAAACATACATGATCGTCTAGATCAAAACTCACATATATACGCGATTGTCCTTCGTACGATTTGTGTACAAAAAGTAAAATGCTGAATTTTTGTATCCACCACTCCCCTTGAGCCTATATTGTATGTCCCTGTTCATTGTTACTAAATCAGATGCATTGACAATAATATAAGCAACATGAATATCAAAACAACATGGGAATCATCATCAAGATATACATATGTATAGCTCCCCCTGAGATCGTACATCACTGATCATGAGGACCTAATAATCATCATCTACTCTTCATGAGGTCATGTACCTCACATCACTTCTGTAGTCACTGTGAGAAATAGTATTCATTTAAGAACAATGTACTGTAGAAGAGACCATGTTATTTTACTCTAAGTCTGAATAAGAGGAATAATTCTCCCTATTTCTGCAAGAAATCATTTCTTTAAACACGTATAATTTTTTTGAATTTATGTATCCTCTTGCTATGACCTTTCCAATTTCTTCATCTATAAACTTGCATTTGCTTTAAGTAAACACAATTACATTTCCTTTATCCACCATTTGACCTACACTAATAATGAGATTCTCTTCTATGTTATTAATTTTTTCTCTACCTTTTCCTAGAACTTTTGTTGGAGAATTATTTCAAAGAATAACCTTGCCATCTTTGTTATTCCTGAGAGACTCAAACTTGTTCTTATCTTCTGCCATGTGATGAGAGCATCTGTTGTCTATGTACCATTCATCTTCATCTTCATACAAGCAGAGGGAAATACCACACCTTATTTATTCTTCTTCTTTCTGCTTATTATAAGAAATGTTGGTGGATCCATATTTCTCAGATAGTTTGACATCAATATTCTTATCTTATTACTAGCCATGTTGTCTGTGGTGATCCATTGATTTGTTCCTGCATTCTTTTACTACATGCCGAAATTTGTTACAAGAATAACATCTTATATGACCAGAAAAGGGAGCAGAAGAATCATAATATATTTGTTTCATATTCCTTCTATTACAATAAATAGCTTTGTGACCAAATATGTTGCAAGCAAAACAATATCCCTTAAAGAAACCTAAGTACCTGGGAGTTGATGGTATTTTGTGAAGCAACTATTTTCTTGGGATTGAAACAATCTACTTCTACAATTGGCTGCAACATGTCCTTAATTATGACATATAAAACATTCAACATTATTGATCAAAGGAGAGAATCGATTAATGTTTATATTATTGGGAGTAAATGATTTCTTTTGAAAATTCATCTTCCTTAGATGTTGATCTTGTTGAATTCTTATCTCTTTGACAGGAATTTCAGATTTCATGTTATTATCCTTCAAGATCCTTGTACAAGCTTGTGAACTAGATTATCCTTTTACAAATTCATGAAATCCAAGAACATATTTAATGGCGGGATACCTTTGACTACTCATAATGGTATCCAAAATTTTAATATTATATTGAAATCTTAAGTGTTTGTCCTTTTCATCTAATTTTCCTTTTAGAATATTTACCTCAACCTCCATTCTTCGGTATTGTTCTCCCTTTACCTAATATTGTTTCCTCATTCCTTCTTCAACCTTTCTTCCTTCTTCCAATTTCTCCTTTAACTCAGTAATCCATTTTTTCAGCCCATTTTCTTGTTCTTCAAATACTTGAAGTAGCTCTTCTTTTTGTTTGTTTGACTTTTCTATATCAACTCTTAAAGAGAATATCTTAGCTTGATGTCCTTCACAATATATTTCATATTCTACTGCAACATGATCCTAGTTATTATATGCTTCCAGCTTATCCTTAAGGTTAATAATCCTTTTTAAATCAAGATTGAGTTTACTTCTAAGATTAAGAACTTCCTCTAACCTGTCTACTTCTGAATCAATAACTCCATCTGACATAACATAATTATCTTTAGATACATCATTATTTTCTTTAGAAATAAGGTTTCATTTTGGTTCTTCTGGTGAACAATCTTCCTTTGTTCTTACTCCATGGATTTCCAAAATCTTATCCCATAATTCCTTTGCAGTTTGATAGTGCATAATTATTCCTAATGCTAAATCAGGTATGCTACCAAAGATCTCATTTAATTCTACATTATTATTTCGTAATTATTCACCTAATGGAGGATTTTTAGTGCATCCATTACATACTAAATTCCAAACATCAGATCCTAGGTTCATTAACTTTGACTTCATTTCTTCTTTCCACTCCTGATAGTTATCATTACTTAGCATAAACATACCTTCATTGTCCATTGTTTCTAACTTGCCTAGTTCTTCTGCTTCTAGGGCCATCATTTTTTAATATTTTTTCTCTTTAGAATGCTTACTTTCATTTTTACCCATGAGAGCAAGTTTAGTTGATTCACTGTCATCTGCACTATCATTATTATTACATAGACAAGGAAATGGACCACAATTAGAACAAAAACCCATACCTGATGATTCTTTGTTATTTTCTTCTTCATTCTTCATCAATAGAAAGTGGGTTGCTCCCAAAGCTGAGTATTTGCCAATGTCTGTTACCACTACATTTTATATATCATTATCATTGCCACAGTTTTCTGACTTCTTCCTTTGAGCTATCTTCTTGTTTCTCATCATCGTTGATCCACTCCAAGTAGTTAAGCCTCAACTGAAGTGACTGGCTCTCCAAAAAATTGTTGGGAAAAATACTGAAGGGGGGGGGGGGGTAAATCAGTATTTTAAAACTCACTTAAAGCTTTTAATTTCCTATTCAGATTTCTGTATGTTATTGTCATTAAGTAAACTAGCATATGTACGTGATTGTGATGAAGAAAAACGAGGTATATCCAACTAACTAATGTTCATTTATTTCATCATTTGTTTAACTTAAACCAGTGCATCATTACTTCATTCAACATTAATTAAACGTTAACCATGAACAGTAAGAGTAGAATAAACTATCACACATAATCAACACAACAACATATCAAGGTACTAGGATTTTAGGTGGAAACCTAATGTGGGAGAAAACCACCGATGTCATCATCTTTTATTATAAAGGAAAATATATTACAATTGTGTACTCATGCAGACTCATACCTGTATGCAGACACCCATCTTCAGAAGGCTACAACATTATTTCATTCATGCATCACCCACTGGAAGGGAGCTCCAACCCCCTGGCCTCGTTTATTGACACCCACTGGAATGGAGCTCCAACCCCCTGAATATATTTACCATCTACCACTCGAACGAAGCTTTGACTCCCTCACTGAAGGATCCAAGCCTCAACACCTCTGTGGACCACGTTTCACAATATTTCATATTGGATCCACCTCACTCGCAACATTAAACCTATAGGCCACTTTTTATCATATTTTCAAAATGGACCCACTTCCATCATTTAAGCCCAATATCAAATAACAATTTTGAAACTAATCACTGTATCAAATAACTCACTTACTAAACCAATTGAATCATCATATTAATCATTGAGTAACAATTAGCCAATGCAACTAGATGAAACCAATTCATATCAGAACATATTATTGCATAACCACTCAGAAGTATACCAAACCATATATTGTTCATCATAGAAATTAGATCTTGTCACTACAAACCCTAATCAATCATATGTTATAAAATATATGCTACTATTATGTATCATACTGGCATATGTACATGCTTCCCTTGAAGACTACCTATGTGCAAATCTCAAAATATTGATACCTGTGTATTAATCATTGTAACATTGAATCAACCATTGAATCTTATACTGAATTCATCACAAATATAGATCACCATACAATAGCCTCATCACTAATCATCATTTCATTCCATAACCAGATCAACCCAACCAATATTTTCAAACACAGATTATTGTAAAAGAGAAATCATTGAAAGACAACAACAACCATAACAGAACTGACCAAATATCATCAACAACCCATACTTCAAAACCCTAGCATGTATACACGAATTTTACAAAGAACATCCGCATATGTATATGTTACTCCCCACAAGAATATATGCGTAATAATATATGCGTATGTACGCGACCTCGATGAAGCCAATCATTGTACAAATCTATAATCATTGAATCCTACCTTCATTGCAACCACAATACATACTTTGCAAACCTTACCATCACATATTCATGTCATGTTGCGTGTGGAGCCTGATTATCTTCTGTATTCAAAGGACTCAGCCGGATGTATACCCCAGGAAGATTTTATACCCCTCCACATGGGGGGGTGCAGGGGGGACTTGTCCCCCCTGCGGGGGTTCGAGGGGGCCGATCCCCCCCGGCTGGGGGGTTCGGGGGCAGCACCCCCTGAAGCTAAAAATAGATGTAAAATTGCCTTGTAAAAGTCTAGTAATTTCTAGTCAATCTGGGCCGTTCATTAGGCGGATGATCTAACGATAGAAGTTATGTTTAGTTTAGGGTTTTTTGCCCTAGAAGGCAACCCCTCACTATATATGAGGGAATTGTATAGCATCTATGTATATCTTTATTCTGAGTGAGGAAGAGAGAGGAGATTGAGAGCGAAGAGGGTGTTACAGCGGATCTGCTGTAGGTTGTATTTATTTAAAGTTTACTAGATAATATAAAAGGAAGGACTGGTTGTTTCTCCGTGGATGTAGCCCAAACTGGGTGAACCACATATATCTATGTCTCTCTTGTTTTATATGTTTTATGTGTTTATATTTCTGTAATATTTTATGTGTTCCATTGCTCTATAATATATAATTTTCTAACATGTCAGAGTATCATCATCACCATAGATCTATCATTATTGTTCATAATCATAAAAGATCAAGCAAGCATATTCATTAGTCTCTATTATTCTTTCAAAACTATCGTTCTGAACCTCTTCCATGCTCCTTGGTTCACATCTATTTCAAATCAAATCATTCATCAATAACCCATAACTTGCACACACTAACACTTGATATCCATCTCCTTATATAGCATAAGCCTTAGCCAATACCTTAGGCCAATCCCATAGTAATGCCGATGGTATTCTTTGAATGGATCAAATATTCGTTGACGCGATTAGTACTATGGGCCAATACCATGGTAAACACCCCTGGTATTCTAATTACCATGGTGCGGAATATCTATGTGACTTTTCTTCACAATACTTGCATATGTACATAATATTTATTCATATAACCCACATATACTTTCCCGAACTTCACCTTTATCATTCCTATGTCTCTAAACCAATATTTCTTTGTTAATTTTCTCTGTCACATCTGAACCATCCTGTACAATAATTTTGTTACCATAATGTTGACATCTTATCAAGTAGTTATCCATCAAGGAAAACACATTATCCATAATGGCAACCACTTTGGTGTTTGGTCACCACCACATGTAAATACTTGCAAAGACATTTGTAAGCACACCAAGCTTCTCTCCAAGCATTCTTCTCCAAACACCAAGCTACTCTTCCCCTCTTACATCAAGGGCAAAGGGCTGACCAATGTTGAATGAATACGTCTCTCTCCCTTTGTAGAGATGAGCACTATAGATCTGATTCGTTGAATATGAACATTGTATATTAACCATGCTCCCCCTCAGCATACGTTAAAACTACTAGAAGGTATACAAAGAAGTACGTGAATCTATGACTCAACCAAATATGTCCTTTCCTATCACCAAGGACTCATACATACATCAATCACCCAAAATAGTGGGGCTACATATCAAATGTCCAAAATAATGGAATTACATACATAATTCACTTTACCCAAATAGTCCGAACATGACTAAATATTACAATTAGTACATTATGGGTCTGTACATGACCTTTACATCAAGAGATATATATGACATGTATAACCAAAGAAAAGGACCTCAACCATGAGGTAGCAAGACCAAACTAGACATCAGAAGATCCACAATCCACTTACATCAAAGACAACATGGGAATCATCCCACTATTTATTCATCTTAGAGAAACATACGCGGCTGTCTAGATCAACCTCACATATATGTGTTTGTCCTTCATAAGCTTCACGTACAAAAAGTAAAATGCTAAATTTTCATAACCACAACTCCCCCCCGAGCCTTGACTATATATTCTTGTTCACTGTTACTACATTAGATGTACTGTCAGTAATATAAGTAACATGAATATCAAAACAACATGGGAATCATCATCAAGATATATATATATATATATATATATATATATATATATAGCTCCCCCTGAGATCAAACATCACTAATCCCGACGATCTGATAATCATCACCTGCTCTTCATGAGGTCATGTACCTCACATCACCTCTGCATCCACTGTGAGAAGTATTATTTTAAGAACAATGTACTGTAGTAGAGATCATCTTCTTTTACTCTATGTCTAAGGAAGAGGAATTATCCTCCTCATTTCTGCGACAATTCATTCCTTTAAACATGTATAATTTGTCTAGATTTCTGTATACTCTTGTTATGAGCTTTCCAATTTCTTCATCTATAATCTTATATTTTGTTTAATTAAACACAATTACATTTATTTTATCCGCCATTTGACCTACACTTAGAATATTCTTATTTATCACTTGAACTAATAAAGTATCAGTTGCTCTTCTATACTTATTAATTTTGGATCTACCTTTTCCTAGAAATTTGTTAGAGAATTATTTCCAAGAATAAACTTATCACCTTTGTTATTCCTAAGAGACACAAACTTTTTCTTATCTCCTTTCATGTGATGAGAGAATCCACTATCTATGTACCATTCATCTTCATCTTCAAATGAGCAGAGGGAAAGACTACACCTTATCTATTATTCTTCTTTCTCCTTATTATGAGAAATGTTGGTGGATCCATCATTCTCAGAACGTTTGACATCAATATGCTTATCTGATTGCTTGTCATGTTGTCTGTGGCGATCCATTGATTTGTTCTTGCATTCTTTTGCTACATGCCCAAATTTGTTAAAAGCATAAAAATTTAATTTAACTATAAAATGGAGTAGAGGAATCATACTATTTATGTTTCATATTCCTTATATTGCAATCAATAGCTTTATGACCAGATATGTTGCAAGCAAAACAATATCCCTTAAAGAAACCTGAGTACCTAGGAGCTCATGATATTTCTATGAAGCGACTATTTGTTTGAGATTGAAACAATATGCTTCTGCAATTGGCTGCAACATGTCCATAATTATGACATATAAAACATTCAACATTATTGATCAAAGGAGAGAATTGATGAATGTTTCTATTATTGGGAGAAAATTATTTCTTTTGAAAAATCATCTTCCTTGGATGTTTAACTAGTTGACTTCTTATCTCTTTGATAAGAATTTGAGATTTCATATTGTTATCCTTCAAGATCCTTATACAAGCCTATGAACTAGATTCTCCTTTTATAGTTTCATGAAAACCAAGACCAGATTTAATGGCAAGAGACCTTTGACTACTCATAATGTTATCCAAAATCTTAGTACTATCTTAAAATCTTAAGTGTTTATCCTTTTCTTCTAATTTTCCCTTTAGAATGTTTACCTCTGTTAACTAATCCTTCGGGATTGTTATTGTATATTGTATAATATGTAATTAGTTTTACATTCCATTTTTACAGTTAATAAGTTACAGAGACACAACTGTCTCGTACCTAGATTTCACATGTTTCAATAAGTAATTTTATAATTAATATGACGCTCTTTACTTGTGCTCTTTCATTGTGTTCTTTCATTGTGGAGTTTATTTGGGCTTGTACAATGGTATCAGAGCCCTAGTTGGGTTGTTACTAATCTCCATTTATTTGAAGTCTATGGTAAAGGAGACACGGAGTGTCAAGACTGTGAAGATAGAGTGCAACAGAAGGTTAATCCAATGGAGCAACGTAGTGGGATGCCCAAACTATTGACTCTCTGTAAGTTTCATATATTTGAGTCATAATGAAAGATGATTGGAGAAATTGAGTGGCATAAAAAAAGAGTTTAATAACAATATTTTCATTTACCACAGTAAACATGAGTTTAATGATAGTAAAATTTATGAAAGATAATAAGATACATTTACTACAAATGGGAGATGTCTGAAGGATACAAATTTTAAATGATACACAGAAATATTTATGAAGAATACAAATTTTTTTACTGAAATTTTTTAATGAAGTATTTGTGAAGGATACTTAAAATGAAGTATATATGTTTTGGTGGCTTGAATAAAACTTTTAATTGAAGAGTGGTCAATTTTCTAGCGAGGATATATTTTTTGGTGGCTGAAATTTTAATTGAAGAGTGGTCAATTTTTTGGTGAGGATGTATATTTTTGGTGGTTTGAATTAAGTTTTTAATTAAAGAGTGGTCAATTTTTTGGTGGTTTGAATTAAATTTTTAATTAAAGAGTGGTCAATTTTCTAGTGATCTGAAATACATATTTTTTTAAGAGGCCATTGGTAAAATAAAATTTATTTCTGAAGGTTAATAAGATTTGAACCTAGCTCTTTTCTAGGGTATTTTTGAAACTTACCACTAAACCACAAAGCCAACTTTGTTAAAAGAAGAGGAGAAACAAATTTATATATTTTCAGAAGTATTGCATATATTTTCAATTTGAAAGGATTTGAAGAATATTTGGCTACATAACAATTATGACTTCAATAGTTTCCATAGTTGGAGTTGTTCTTAATGGAAAGGAAAATTATCAAGAGTGGTTTAGAAAGATTAAAAGTGCCCTTGTTTTTAACGATTTGTGGGAAGTTTTTCAAGGCAAGAAGGATAGTGATGGAAAAGAAATTGCACTAGAGCTGCCTGATAATGAGAAGCAACATGAAATTTGGGAGACAAAAGACAGCAAGGCATATGCATTAATAACTGCATCGGTGATAGAAGAGGTAAGTAGATATATCATTTCTTGTGGTACTACATTCGAAGCACTAAATAAGTTGAAAGAATTGTATGATTCACACTCAGAACTCGAAATTATTCAATTATTTTTAAAGTTTTTTAATTTGGAGATGAAGGATAATGATCCTTTGAAGAGTACCTCTAAAGTAAAATCCATTTTTCATGACATAGAAGTCACTGGAATTAAAGTAGATTTACAACTTACAGCTTTTATAAAAGTCCTTCACCTTATCTATTCAAACTATTTGGAATCTCTCCAAGCTAGTGGGCAGCTAAAAGACATTACATTTGATAAACTAGTAAGCAAAATAGCTAAGAGAGAAAAATCCTTTGGGAAGAAAGAGGCTCCATCTAAATCTAATGTAGAAACTTTGTGCCTTGCACAAAAGGATCAGAAGTCTCATGCTGAAACTTTTAGAGGTGATAAAAGTAGTAGAGGTCGTGGTAGGGAAAATTATAGAGGCGGGGGGGGGGGCTAATCAGGGAGATAGACAACAAAGGAATTTTAATGATAGACCATTTTCCAACATTTTAGAGTCTTTGGTTCTCTATGCTATGCATTAATTCCTAAACATCAACACAACAAGTTTGGTGCTAGGAGTCGCAAACGTTCCACTGTTGATAAGCAACTCTCTCATTTGGAGAAATTTGCATCTAAGAAGTTCTATTTTGAATCTGATAATGTTGTTCCAATCATTGAAGGGGGAGTTCCCATTCTAGATCAGTCTATGGTTCTTCCATATTTGACTCATGAGAATGTTGTTGCTAAAGGAAATTTGGATGATAGTAATGTTTCTGCAGGACCAGAAATTTCTCTTGAAGAGCCTATTATTGAGCCTGTTTTTCAATATGAGCAACCATCACAACCACTTCAGCAACCTTTACGAATATCTACACGTGATCGAAAAGTTCCAAGCAAGTATGACGATTTTGAAATTCTAAAGGTGATTCAGGTAATGTTTCTCATGACTGTGAATTCAATCATTGTACAATTAGTGAACCTAATTGTTTTGAAGAAGCTACTAATTGTGATTAATGGAAGGATGCAATGCAAAATGAATATGATGCACTTATTAAGAATGGAACTTGGAGGATAGTGGATCCTCCTGCAGGTGTCAAACCCATTGGTTTAAAATGGGTATATAAGATCAAATACAAAGCAGATGGTTTGCTTGATAAATACAAGGCAAGACTTGTATCAAAAGGCTATGCTCAGAAGGAAGGCATTGACTACACAAAGACATTTGATCCTACAGCAAAATGGGGCACAATTAGAACTTTGTTTTCTCTTGCAACTCAGAATAGTTGGAAGGTACACCATATGGATGTTAAAACATCTTTTTGGAATGGCAATTTGAAGGAGGATGTTTATATGTTTCAACTTGAAGGTTTTGTTGTTAAAGTCAAAGAGCAAAAGGTATGCAAATTGGTTAAGGCTTTGTATGGACTGAAACAAGCATCTCATTTATGATATGAAAAGTTAACTGAACACCTTCTCAAATTGAATTATAAGTTAATTGATTTGGATGATGCAACTCTTTTCGTTAATAAAATTGGAAAATCAGTTGTATATTTGGTTGTGTATGTAGATGATTTTATGATCACTAGAAACAATGACGACTATATAGTGTCCATTAAAAGAGAGTTATTGAAAGTTTTTGACATGACATATTTGGGTTTATTACATTATTATTTAGGGATTGAAGTTGATCAGAAACCCAAATATATTTTCATTTCTCAGAAAAAGTATATTGGATAGCTATTGGACAGATTTTGGATGTAGGATTGTAATCTTGTCACTACTCCTATGGAGCAGAATTTGAAGCTTACTTCAACTGAAGGAAGTATGTTTGAAGATCCAACAAAGTACAGACAACTTTTTGGAAGTTTAAATTTTCTAACTACTACTCAACCTGACATATCTTTTGTTGTAGGGATACTTTCCAGGTTCATGCATAATCCATGTGAAGGTCATTGGAATGCAGCAAAGCGAGTGCTCAATTATTTGAAAGGCACTCGAACATATGGCATCCAATATTCCAATGTTGTAGATTTCCATCTCATCAGCTATTTAGATTCTGATTTTGATGGAGATAAGGAGAATGGAGTCTCTACTTTTGGTTATTTGATGAGTCTTGATCACCAGCCATCAGTTGGAGATCACACAAGAAATTTGTTCGTTCTGATTCTACCACTGAACCTAAATATGTTGCAGCAGCTCAAGCTACAAAGAAATCATTTGGCTTCGCAAAATACTTGAAGACTTGCAAGAGAAACAAAAGGCTTCAACTCCACTACTCATCGACAACTCTTTTGCAATTCAGTTGGCCAAGAATCCCAAATTTCATGATCGAAGCAAGTATATTAACACCGAATATCACTTCATTCGACATTATGTATAGGCCAAAGTTATACATCTGACACATTGTCCTACTTTAGAGAAAATCGCAGACATATTTACAAAGCCACTGGGACGTGAAAAGTTTGAAAAATTCATAATGTTACTTGGCATGTCAGATGTCCCTTTAGATTAAGGGGGGAATGTTAACTAATCCTTCGGGATTGTTATTGTATATTGTATAATATGTAATTAGTTTTACATTTCGTTTTTACGATTAATAAGTTACCAAGACACAACTGTCTTGAACCTAGATTTCACATGTATAAATAAGTAATTTTATCATTAATATGACACTCTTTCCTTGTGCTCTTTCATTGTGTTCTTTCATTGTGGAGTTTACTTGGGCTTGTACAACCTCAACCTCCATTCTTCAGTATTATTCTTCATTTACATGATATTGTTTCCTCATTCTTTCTTCAACCTTTCTTCCTTCTTCCAATTGCTCCTTTAACTTGATAATGTCATTCTTCATCCCATTTTCTTGGTCTTCAAATACTTGAAGTATATCTTCTTTTTGCTTGTTTGAATTTTCTAGATCTGCTCTTAGAGAGACGATCTCATCTTCAAGTCCTTCACAATATTGTTTAGATTCTACTACAACATGATCCCTATTATCATATGCCTACAACTTATCCTTAAGATTAATAATCCTTATCAAATCAAGATTGGGTTTACTTATAAGATTAATAACTTCCTCTAACTTGTCTTTTTTTTAATCAGTAACACCATTTGAATAACATACTTATCTTTTGATACATCATTATTTTCTCTAGAAATAAGGTCACTTGTTGGTTCTTTTGATGAACAATCTTTCTTTTTTCTTACTTCATGGATTTCTTGAAGAGTATCCCACACTTCCTTTATAGTTTAATATTGCATAATCTTTCCTAATTTTGAATCATGTATGTTACCAAAGATCTCATTTAATGCTACACTATTCTTTCGTAATTCTTCACATGACGGAGGAGTTTTAGTGAATCCATTAACTTAGACTTCATTTCTTCTTTCCATTCCTGATATTTATCATTACTTAGTATAAACGTACCTTTATTGTCCATTATTTCTAACTTGCCTTGTTCTTCTACTTTTAGGGCCATCATTGTTTAATATGTTTTCTCTTTATAATGCTTACTTTCACTTTTACCCATGAGAGCAATTTCAGTTGATTCAATGTCATATTCACTATCATCATTATTACATAGAGAAGGAAATGGACCACAATTAGAACAAAAACCCATAACTGATAATTCTTTGCTACTTTCTTCTTCATTCTTCATCAATAGAAAGTGGGATGCTCCCAAAGTTGAGTAGTTGCTGACATCTATAATTGTCATTGCATCTGATATATCACTGTCACTACCACAATTTTCTAACTCCCTCCTTTGAGCAATCTTCTTCTTTCTCACCATCCCTTATACACTCCAAGTGGTTAAGCTTCAACTGAAGTGACCTACTCTGAAGCCAATTTTTAGGAAAAATACTAAGAGGGGGGGAGGGGGAGGGGGTGAATCAATATTTTAAAACTCACTTAAACCTTTCAATTTATTATTCATATTTCTATATGATATTCTCATTAAACCAACATATGTACATGACTATGATGAAGACAAACAATGTATACCCAGTAAACTGACTTTTATTTATTTCATCATTTGTTTAACTTTAACTAGTGCATCATTACTTCATTACACCAGGGTTTTTGGTGGAAACCCAATGTGGGATAAAACCATCGTTGTCGTTATCTTTGTTTTCATCTTTTATTATAAAGGAAAAGATCTTACAATCTTGTACTAGCACAAACTCATACCAATATGCAGGCACCCACCTGCAAAAGGCTACAACCTTCTCTCGTTCTCCAACACCCACTAGAAGGGAGCTCCAACCCCTTGATCTCATTTACTGGCACCCATCAGAAGGGAGATCCAACCCCCGAACATATTTACCAGCTACCACTAGAATGAAGCTTTGACTCCCTCACTAAAGGCTCCAACCCTCAACACCTTTGTAGACATGTTTCATAATATTTCATATTGGATCCACCTGAGTCACAACATCAAATCTGTAAGCCACTTTTCATCATATTTTCAGACTGGACCCACTTCCATAATTTAAGCCTAATATCAAATAATAATTATGAAACCAATCACTTTATCAAATCACTCACTTACTAAACCAACTGAATCATCAAATCAATCGCTAAATAAAAATCAACCAATGCAATTAGATCAAACCAATTCATATCAGAACATACTACTGCATTACTACTCACAGGGTATACCAGACCATATACTGTTCATCACAGAAATTAGATCTTGTCACTACAAACCCTGATCAATCATATGTTAGAAAATATACACTACGGTTTGGAATCATACCCATGTATGTAAGCGCTTCCTGTGAAGACTACTTATGTACAAATATCAAAATATTGGTACTTGGGTCTGAATCACTGTAACACTGAATCAATCGTTGAATCTTATAATGAATTCATCAAAAATATATATCACCATACAGTGGCCTCATCACTAATCATCATTCCATTCCATAACCAAATCAACCCAACCAATATTATAAAACACATATTATTATAAAAGAGACATCATTGACAAAAAGAAAAAATCATAACGTAATTGATCAAATATCATCAAAAAACCATACTGCAAAAGCCTAGCAATTAATACACAACTTTTGAAAAGAACATTCGTGTATGTACGTGCTTATAATGTTTCACAACTTCTTACAGATTCTGAAATTTATTGGAATGTATACGCTACTCCCCATAAGAAGATATGCTTGTGTATGCGACCTCTATGAAAAAAACCAGTGTACATATCTGTAATCACTGAACCATACCTTCGCTGCAACCACAACACATACTTCAAAAATATCACCATCACATATTCATGTCAAAGTATCATCATCACCACAAATCTATCATCATTAGTCATAATCATAAAAGGTCAATCAATCATATTCATTAGTCTTTACTATTATTTCAAACCTATCGGATCTGAACCTCTTCCTTGGTGCACACCTGTTTCAAATCAAATAATTCATAAATAACCCATAACTTGCATACACTAGCACTTGATATCCATCTCCTTATGTAGTATAAGTCTTTGCCAATTCCTTATACCAATTCCTTAGTAATGTCGATGTTATTCTTTTATGGGATCAAATATTTGTTGTCACGCTCAATAATATGGGCCAATACCATGGTAAATATCCCTCATATTCCAATTACCATGGTGTGGAATATGTATGTGACTTTGCTTCACTATACCTATGTATGTACATGACCTTTATTCAAAGGACCCACATATACTTTCCCAAACTTGACCTTTATCATTCCTCTATCTCTGAACTAATATGCCTTTGTTCATTCTCTTTATCACATTTGAACCAACCTGTATAATCATCATGTTACCATAATTTTGACGTCTTTATCAAGTAGGTTTCCATCAAAGACAACAAATTTTCCATAATTCCTACAATATCCCCCTTTGGAGTTGATGGCAACCACTTTGGTGTTTGGTCACCACCAAATGTAAATACCTGTAAATACATTTGTAAGCACACCAAGCTTCTATGCAAGCGTTCTTATCCAAACACCAAGCTACTCTCCCCCTTTGAAATAAAAGGAAAAGGGCTAACCAATTCTTAATGAAGATTTCTCTCTCCCTTTGTAGAGATGAGCATTGTAGATCTATTTTTTGAATATTAACATTGTATATTGACCATGCCCCCCGAGCATATGTTGAATCTTCTGGAAGATATAAAAAGAAGTACATGATTTTATGAATCAACCAAATATGTCCTCTCCTATCACCAAGGACTCATATTTTCATCAATTACCCAATACAGTGGTGTTACTTATCAAATGTCCAAAATAATGGTGTTGAAAATGGCAACAAGAAATGCTAAAAATAGAAGTGCTAAAAATAGCACTACTATAAATAGCAGTTTTGGTACCAGTGCTGGATTGAGCAATAGGGAATGAAAAATGGAAGTGTTAAAAATAGCAATAGAGTGTTGGATTGAGCGACAGGGTATGAAAAATGGAAGTGCTAAAAATAGCATTGCTATTTTTAGCAGTTCGGGATAGATTCCTATTTTAGTTAGTCCCTGAACTAAAATAGTGAAGTAAAATTCGAATTTGATCTTAGCAGTTGTTTGTAAAATAATTAATTAATTCATCTTGAGTTAATTAGTTAAGGAAAATCAAACATGAAGTCTATGTGGGGACATGCAACAGTTTCTCCATTAATTGAGGAATTTATCCATCAGTTAAAGAGATAAGGATGAGTTCCATATTGAGTAGTAATTAGTTGGCTCAGTTAACTGAGTCAAGTCTAGTTAGATTGATTTAAATAGTTTGTTTAAATTAATGTGAGTTCATTTAGTTAATGCATGCTTGCATATAACTGTTGCACTTTAGATAACTGAATATTCTATCATGAATAACTCATGCATGTCAGTTCAGGCAGAGACCCAGTTGAGATCAAAGAAGGGACAGTGTACTATCAATTGGATGAATATTTTTCCTATAAAGGAAGCTCATCCATGATGAGGATTTATCTCCTTCAGAACTACGTAGTTGGATTAGAGGTTAGTGAGTGTGTGAAGAGGCCAATTCACACAAGTGGCTGCACTGGAACCCAATCAAAATTGTGCAAAGAAACAGGAGGCTTGGAGGGTAGACTAGAGGTTAGATAGAGGCCTTTGACTGTCTATGAGTGGCAGAGGTATTGCAGAGAGAGCAGGATAGCTTTTGAGTTGATTATTTTTGTAATACTGGCTATATTTCCACTTGTATGATAATACAGAGTTGGGGTTTTAGGTTGAGGCTTTCCTCGGGTAAATTCTTCTGTGTTGTGTGTGATTGATTCCTTCTTATCAGTTATATGTGTTCTTATTGATGTTTCTCATGTTCGATTAAGCTTCCACTAAATTGTTTGTAGAAGTAGATCAAGTGTTTTTCTTTAGTACATTGCATTACTAGGTGATCTACAGGTGGGAATTTCTACAAATGGAATTACATACATAATTGACTTGACCCAAATAGTCTAAAGATGATTGAATATTACAATTATTACATCATGGGTCATTACACGACCTTTACATCAAGAGATAGATATGAGATTTATAACCAAAGACAAGGACCTCAACCATTAGGTAGGAAGACCATAATAGTCATCATAGGAACTTGCAACATAAACTTCTGACGACAACAACATGAACAATAGAAGGCACATCCTCATCATCAATATGAAAGATAAGACAATGTAGCTTCATTATCATCAACCTGTGACCAAGTATACAACATTAGTAATAACATAGGATTGTTCCGTAGAGATCTTTTATCAACTCATCCCCTTGAACTCATATCATCAAGGTAAACATGCTCTTTCCATTTCTATGAAGAACCACAATCCACATACATCAAAGACATATAGATATTTTGCAACAACATATATTTTCATCCATCAACAACATATCACATGCAACAAAAATCTATCATCAAATGTGTCTTCAACGACATCAATAATGATATATACTATTCATGCACACCATTATGCAACAAGGAATTCTCAAGAAATCATAATACCAACAATTCACTATTAGAAGCATAGCAAATGCTCCCCTTGAACTTATGCCAACTATTTACTATCAATTTTGGTTATGTCCAACTCATCCATAAACAAATTCATCCAAGCAGCAATCACACATTGCAACAATTCATGAATCATCATCATTTATAAGTAATCATATAAGTATTATCAGTAGACTGTAACCAATCAATGTCAGAACAAGAAAGCCAAATAATAATTTTCTGAAGCATATCATAACCTCTCCCTGAGTTTGTCCCATTGTTTCTTCATCTCATAGAAACATAAACAATTATCTAGATCAAAAATCACATATATATGCATATGTCTTTCATAAGATCTACGTTCAGAAAGTAAAATGCCGAATTTTCATAACCATAGCTACCCTTGAGCTTGTACTATATGTTCTTGTTCATTGTTACTACATCAGAGGAATTGTTAATAATATAAGCAACATGAATATTAAAAAAACATGGAAATCATCATCAATATATGCATATCTATAGCTCCCCCTAATTTCATACATCACTAATCCTGAGGACCTGGTAATCATCACATGCTCTTCATGAGGTCATGTACCTCACATCACTTCTACAATTGTTGTGAGAAGTATTCCTTTAAGAACAATGTATTGCAATAGAGACCATCTTCTTTTACTTTGTGTCTGAAGAAGGGAAATTATCCTCCTCATTTCATTGAGAAATCATTTATTTAAACACATATAATTTGTACATATTTTTGTATGCTCTTGCTATGAACTTGCCATTTTATTCATATATAACCTCACATTTGGTTGAAGTAACACAATCACATTTCCTTCATCCACCATTTGACCTACACTTATAATATTATGCTTTAGCCCCTGAACTAATAAAGTATAGATCGCTCTTCTATACTTAGTAATTTTGTCTCTGCCTTTTCCCAAACGTTTTGATGGAGCATTATTTCCAAGAAAAACCTTACCATCTTTGTTTTTCTTGAGAGACTCAAACTTGTTCTTATCTCATGTCATGTTATGAGAGCATTTGTTGTTTATGTACCATTCATCTTCATCTTCAAATGAGCATAGGGAAATACCACACCTTATATGTTCTTCTTATTTATGCTTATTATGGGAAATGTTGGTGGATCCATATTTCTCATAACTTTTGACATCAATATTCTTATCTGATTGCTTGCCATGTTGTATGTGGCGATCCATTTATTTGTTTCTGCATTTTTTTTCTACATGCCCAAATTTCTTACAAGAATAACATATTATATGAACAGAAAAGGGAGCAGATGAATCATAATGTTTTTGTTTCATATTCCTTCTATTGCAATCAATAGATTTGTGACCAAATATGTTGTAAGAAAAATAATATCCCTTAAAGAAGCCTGAGTACGAAGTTGGTGATATTTCTATGAAGTGACTATTTGCTTGAGATTCAAACAATATTCTTCTGCAACTGGATGCAACATTTCCATAATTATGACATATAAAACATTTAACATTATTGATCAGATGAGAGAATTGATTAATGTTTCTATTATTGGGAGATAATGATTTCTTTTGAAAATTCATCTTCCTTGGATGTTGATCTTGTTGACTTCTTATCTCTTTGACAAGAATTTCATATTTCATATTGTTATCCTTCAAGATCCTTATACAAGCATGTTAACTAGATTCTCCTTTTACAGTTTCATGAAAACCAAGACTGGATTTAATGGTGAGAGATCCTTGACTACTCAGAATGTTATCCAAAATATTAGTATTATCTTGAAATCTTAAGTGTTTATCCTTTTCTTCTAATTTTCCTTTTAGAATGTTTACCTCAACCTCCATTCTTCGATATTGTTCTTCCTTTACCTGATATTGTTTCCTCATTCCTTCTTCAACCTTTCTTCCTTCTTCCAATTTCTCCTTTAACTCGATAATCTCTTTCTTCAACCCATTTTCTTGTTCTTCAAATACTTGAAGTAGCTCTTATTTTTTCTTGTTTGACTTTTCTAGATCTACTCCTAGAGAGATGATCTTAGCTTCAAGTCCTTCACAATATTGTTTAGATTCTACTGCAACATGATCCTTGTTATCAAATTCTTGCATGTTATCCTTAAGATTAATAACCCTTTTCGAATCAACATTGAGTTTACTTCTAAGATTAAGAACTTCCTCTAACCTGTCTTCTTATGAATCAGTAACTCCATCTGACATAACATACTTATATTTTGATACATCATTATTTTCTTTAGAAATAAGGTTACCTGTTCATTCTTCTGATGAACAATCTTCCTTTGTTCTTACTTCATGGATTTCCTGAAGATTATCCCATACTTCCTTTGCAGTTTCATAGTGCATAATCTTTCCTAATGTTGAATCGGGTATGTTACCAAAGATCTCATTTAATGCTACATTATTCTTTTGTAATTCTTCACCTGATGGAGGAGTTTTAATGCAACCATTACATACTAAATTCCAAACATTAGATCCTTGGTTCATTAACTTAGACTTCATTTCTTCTTTCCATTCCTGATAGTTATCATTACTTAGCATAAACATACCTTTATTTTCCATTGTTTCTAACTTGCCTTGTTCTTCTTCTTCTAGGGCCATCACTTTTGAATATGTTTTCTCTTTAGAATGCTTACTTTCACTTTTACCCATGAGAGAAAGTTTAGTTGATTCACTATCATCTTCACTATCATCATTATTACATATACAAGGAAATGGACCACAATTAGAACAAAATCCCATACCTGATAATTCTTTGTTATTGTCTTCTTCATTCTTGATCAAAAGAAAGCAGGGTCCTCCAATGTTGAGTATTTGCGGACATCTATAATTGTCACTACATCTGATATATCACTATCACTACCACAATTTTCTGAATCTTTCCTTTGAGCTATATTATTCTTTATCATCATCCTTGATCCACTTCAAGCTATTAAGCTTCAACTGAAGTGAACTACTCTGAAACTAATTGTTTGGAAAAATGCTAAGGCGGGGGTGTGAATCAGTATTTTAAAACTCACTTAAACCTTTCAATTTATTATTCAGATTTTTGTACGCTATTGTTAGTAAGTAAAGAAACATATGTATGCAACTGTGATAAAGACAAACAATGTATACCCAATTAACTAAATTTTATTTATTTCATCATTTTTTTTAACTTGAACCAGTGCATCATTACTTCATTAGAGATTAATAAAACATTAACCATGAGTAGTAAGAGAAAAATAAACTATCACACATAAGCAACACAACGACACATGAGGACACCAATATTTTAGTTGGAAACCTAATGTTGGAGAAAACCATTGTTGTTTTCATCTTTGTGTTAATATTTTATTATAAAAGAAAACATCTTACAATCTTGTACTAGCACAGGCTCATACTAGTATGGAGACACCCATCTGTACAAGGCTATAATCTTCTCTCGTTCTCCAGCACCCACAGGAAGGGAGCTCCATCCCCTTGATCTCGTTTACCGGCTCCGACTAGAAGAGAGCTCCAACCCCCTGAACAGATTTACTAGCTACCACTAGAAGGAAGCTTCGACTCCCTCACTGAAGGTTCCAACCCTTAGCACCTATGTGGACCATGTTTCATAATATTTCATACTGGATCCACCTGACTCACAAGATCAAACTTGTATGCCATTTTTCATTATATTTTCAGATTGGACCCACTTCCATCATTTAAGCCCAATATTAAATAAGAATTCTAAAACTAATAAATGTATCAAATCACTCACTTACTAAACCAATGGAATCATCAAATCAATTGCTAAATAACAATCAACCAATGCAACTAGATCAAACCAATTCAAATTATAACATATTACTGCACAACCACTCACATTTATACCATACCATATATTGTTCATCACAGAAATCAGAGCTTGTCACTCCAAACCCTGATCAATCATATGCTAAAAATATATGCTATTGTTCCGAATCATAACCGCATATGTATGTTCTTCCCTTGAAGGCTACCTATGTATAAATATCAAAATACCGATACTTGAGTCTGAATGACTGTAACACTGAATCAATCATGGAATATTATAATGAATTCATAACAAATACATATCACCATACAATAGCCTCATCACTAATCATCATTCCATTCCATAACCAAAACAACCCAACCAATACTATAAAACACAAATTATTATAAAAGATACATCGTTGACATATAATAGCAATCATAACAGAGCTGATCAAATATCATCAACAACCCTTATTGTAAAACCCTAGCATGTATATGCGAATTTTACAAATAACATGCGCGTATGTACGTGCTTCACATGTTTGACACCTGTGTACAGATTCTGAACTTTCATAGAATGTATACGCTACTCCCAAAAAGAAGTTCTACTTCTGTACGCGACTTATCTGAAGAAAACCAACATACAGATCTGTAATAACTACATCATACCTTCACTACAACCACAGCACATACTTCACAAACCTTATTGTCACATATTTATATCAGAGTATCATCATCACCATAGATCTATTATTGTTTGTCATAATCATAAAATACCAAGAAAACATATTCATTAGTCTCTACTATTCTTTCATACCTATCAGATCTGAACCTCTTCCATGCTCCTTGGTGCACACCTTTTTTAGATCAAATCATTCATCAATAACCCATAACTTGCACACACTAACACTTGATCTCCATCTCCTTATATAGCGTAATCCTTAGCCAATACCTTAGGCAAACCCCTTAGTAATGTCAATGGTATTCTATGACAAGATAAAATATTTGTTGTTGCTCTCAATAATATGGGCCAATGCCATGGAAAACACCCCTGGTATTCCAATTACCATGGTGTGAAATATGTACGCAACTTTGCTTCACCATACCCGCATATGTATGTGGTATTTATTCATAGAACCCATGTATACTTTCCCAAACTTCACCTTTATCATTCCTCTATCTCTAAATTGATATTCCTTTAGTGATTCTCTCTTTCACATATGAACCATCCTGTATAATCATCCTAGTACCATAATGTTTACATCTTTATCAAGTAGGTTGCCATCAAGGACAACACATTAGCCATAATGCCAACAATCTCCCCTTTTGAACTTGATGGAAACCACTTTGGTGATTGGTCACCACCACGTGTAAATATTTGTAAAAAAATTTCTAAGCACACCAAGCTTCTCTCCAAGCATTCTTCTCTAAACACCAAGCTATTCTTCCCCTTTGACATCAAGGGAAAATGGTTGACCAATGTTGAATGAAGACTTCTCTCTCCCTTTGTAGAGATGAGCATTGTAGATTTGATCTGTTGAATATGAACATTATATACTGACCATGCTCTCCCTGACCATATTTTGAATCTTCTAGAAGATATACAAACAAGTACATGAATCTATGACTCAACCAAATATGGCCTTTCCTATCACTAAGGACTCATAGTTACATCAATCACCCCCACTTATGTACGCACTTCTCTTGAATACTACCTATGTACAAATCTCAAACTATTGATACATGAGTCTGAATCACTATAAAACTGAATCAATCACTAAATTTTATACTGAATTAATCACAAATACAGATAACCATATAGCAGCCTCATCACTAATCTTCATTCCATTCCATAACCAAAAAAACCCTTACCAGTATTGTCAAACACAGATTATTATAAAAGAGACATCATTGAGAGACAACAGCAATCATAACAGAACTAATAAAATATCATCAACAAACCATACTGCAAAACCCTAGCATGTATAGACAACTTTTACAAAGAACATCCACGTATGTATGTGCTTCTCATATTTGACACCTGTGTACAAATACTGAACTTTCGTAGAATGTATACGCTACTCCCCAGAAGAAGATCCATGTATGAACGCTACCTCTCTGAAGAAAACAAGTGTATAGATCAGTGATCACTAAATCATACCTTCATTGCAACCAAAACACATACTTCACAAACCTTACAGTCACATATTCATGTCAGAGTATAATTATCACCACAGATCTATCATTGTTATTCATAATCATAAAAGATCAAGCAAGAATATTCATTAGTCTCTACTATTCTTTCAAACCTATCAAATCTAAACTTCTTCCATGCTCCTTGGTGCACACATGTTTCAAATCAAATCATTCATCAAAAACCCATAACTTGTACACACTAAAACTTGATAGCCATATCCTTATATAGCATAAGCCTTAGCCAATACCTTATGCCAATTGCTTAATAATGTCGATGGTATTCTTTGACGAGATGAAATATCCACTGTCATTCTCAATACTAATGGCCAATTCCATGGTAAAGATCATTGGTATTATAATTACCATGGTTCAGAATATTTATGTGAGTTTGCTTCACCATAGCTACGTATGTACGCAATTTTTAGTCATAGAATCTATTGTCCCTTAAGAAACCAATTCTTTGTCTGTGCAGAAATTGTTCTTAAGACATTAATGTTTATTATTATTGTCACTTATCTGTATGATTTATCTTCAACTGAAGGACCTGAAAGACCTGGTTCTTAACCCTTAATACTTATTTGATATGAAAGTCTCGGAATGCAATTTGATTGTTGAATATGAATGTTGAGTGGAGAATGCTTTGAGAAGTTAGAGACAATATGTTTTTTTACACAGAAACTATTATTTATAACACTTTGGGAAGTTAGAGACAATATGTTGCTTTACACAGAAACTATTATCTGTGAATTAGAAGAAATGTAGAAGTAAGGGTTTTAAGTATAGGAGCGCTCTTTAAGGAATTTTAACTTCATTCACATAAGTAAACAAATACCTGCAACTTCATTATTATACTTAAAGAAAAAAAGACATATAATGACACATAACAGAGGCCTCACAAAATCATACCCAAAAATGTGTGGAAAACTTATGATTCTTTCATTAATCAACAGTTTATCAAAAATACAGTGGCCTAGTCTCCAGGTTCTTCAAAATTCTAACCCTCTTTCTATAATTTTTCCTCTTTTTATACATCATGTGACAATTGATAATCACCAAAACTGTCAAACTTCTTAACTATCTCCTAACTATATAAAGTAAAAATCATTATAGAATATTACATTGGAGGGTAAAAGACACCTGATTATCAAGAAAATAAAATAACAAGTAACAAAAATTAGAAAACTGATGATGGTTGCTTGTTCTGGAGCTTGACTGCTAATGAAGTTTCTCTATAAGTGTTCTGATAATAGTTAAACTGCATTTTAACAAAATTCCGTCCATGGAATTGGACCCATGTATGTATCGAAAATGTTCTGATTGGCTAAAACATAAAGAAACCCTTATGGCCCACATATATATCAAGAGTGTTCTGATTAGCAGAAACACAAAGAAACCTGACCAATCACCATTCCTTTGGAGTTTCGGTCATCCACCTCTAATTCTAGTTATTCTGCTAAAACAGTGGAATTGGTTGATTTACTCAGAATATGGCTTACTATGGAACTGAAAAGAATTTAGACTCCGGTTCATAATCTTATCGCATGCCTTTTCCACAGACCTTTTCCTTCCCCATGGAAACGATTGGAAACAAAACTACAGTTCAAATCTTTCTCGGGTCTGAAATTTATAATAAATTTCGTGCACTTTTCGATGCGATATCTGTCGGATCTCATCACTTCTTCATGAGTGGTTGTGATTAATCCAGACTTCAGTGGATTAAAACACATTCTATAAACCATCGCGTCCATTTTCTGAATTAAATATCATCCTTGTTAACCACGCGATTAGCGTCGGATCTGCATTCTTCAAGTGGACGACCCTGATCAACTGAGGTTTTAACTCAATTTTATAACTTCTCGCGTCTGATTTTGGAGTAAACCTTGCCCTTGTTAACCGCGCGACTACCATTAGATTTGCTACCTGTCGATTGGATGACTCAGATCTTCTCCTGGTTTTCTCACGTTCAAAAGCCAACAATAATTTAAAACAACCCATTTCCTTCAGATTTCCGCATTTTCCTTTATTTCCATTATAACATAATATTTTATTTTATTATTTTATTTTTTTGCAATAAAACTTAAAATAAAATTAAAATGACAATGGATGCTACAACATTTGGCTCCACCTAGGATAGTGCTTTTTCCACAGAAGCACTAAGAACCACAGATTAGTGCCTTCACCTCGAGGATGGAGTCATATATTGCTTAGCCAATTTAAATTCTATGGAATTTGTACAATGAATTCTCTCTAGTATCTACAATGACAGGATGCTTGTGCTTCAAAACTAGAAAAAATGTTTGAGGTACTTCCCATTGACAGGCAGTTGTAAAGTTTCACCATCAAGATTCTCCAAGAAGAATGTATTATTTTTCCTTGCTTCTATAATTCTGAATAGGCCATACTAGAGTGGATCAAACTTCCCATGTTTTCCCTTATATTCTCTTCTAGTATCCCACCTCAATACTAGGTATCCAACCTTAAAATCAATTTCTTTGGCCTTTCTGTCAAAAATACCCTTCATCTTTGATTGATACATAATCAAATTATCTCTTACCTTATCCCTACTTTCCCTCAACTCCACTACGTGATGCATTCTTCTTATCAGAGCATTGGGCTCTTCTTTTGCCTCCTGAATCATTGCAATTACAGGCTTCATAAGTTGAATTGGAAACATAGCTTGAGTTCCATACACTAACTCAAAAGGCGATTTGCCTGTAGACCTTCTTGTAGTCACTCGAACAGCCCATAGAGCAAACTTTAACTTTGAATCCCAGTGTTTCTGATTCTTTGCAATAGTTTTCTTAAGGATCTTCATCAATGTTTTGTTAGTGTATTCAGCCAATCCATTTCCATGTGGATGATAAGCAGTTGAATGAGATAAAATAACATTATACTTCTGAAAAAAAAGCAACAAACTTACTTGAACTGAACACTTGAGCATTGTCTGTTATGATTTTGACAAGGCATCCAAATCTGCTGAAAATGTTTTCCTCATATGTCTTGAGATCCTCATAGGACCAAGCCAAAACATCAGTGTATTCCCTGAAAAGCTTAATATATCTCTCCTTATAATTAAGTGAAACTTCCTTGAACAATTTGACCAGCTTGGGCTCCTTCTGGGTTCCAATATTGTGATCTTGAATCTGCTCATCCTGTGAAAGGAAACCAGCACCTGTTCCTTCTTTAGAATAGGCTCCATCAAATAAGCACTTCCACACCCCTTTTGTTTGCAGCTCTGTATTTACACTGGCTTAAGTAAGCTACCTCTGGTTATCTTCAGCCAACTCTGCATTGTCATGCAGCATGAAGCAAGAAAAGTCATCTTTTTCTTGGTTATATACAGGTGAATTACTTGCTTCATTATTTGTGATTTTTCTAATTATGGTCATTAACTATCTTCCTTTAAATAATCAATTTGACTTTTTGACTGTCCCAAACTCAAAGCTAGCCGTTGATCTAGATAGCTATTGGAGGCCCTGCTCAAACTATTTAACATGCAAATCTAGATCTGTTTCTTCAACTTGTCCTGACGATGAGCCACACTTGCTGGTTCGAAACGCGTCGACAAAGGTCTTTCTATATGTGATTTATGTCGAAGCTCTTCTTATAAATCTTGTTTCGCTGTACAACCATCTTTCTTCTCCACCAAAAATTGGTATGACAGCATAAGTAAAATCTAGTTTCAAAACACCACCCAATTTAGCCCCCCATGACCTAGATAGTAACATTCCAAACCTAGCATGGATATCTGCTACCACTACATTCATTACCAAGCTTCTAGTTGGGATCTGGGCTAGTGACACCACTATATCTTTATTGACCCCCATACACTTGACTTTATTTGAATCAAAAGAGTACAAGTCTCTGTAAGGTTTAGTAACTTGTAGGTTTAGTTGTTTCATCACTGATAGTGTCATAAGGTTATGTGAAGCTCCTGAATCAAACATATAATTATGCAAGAGGAAATCATGAATCAATAAAGAAATGTAGAAAGGAGGTGTTCAAGAATCTACCTCCTCCACATGTGGACCAAAAACCACTATTGGTTTATCTTCTTTCAGATTCACAGTGTCATTTATATTCACATTCTGAGATATTGATAAACTCAACAATTTCTCTTTGATAAACTGGTGTTTTGACCAACTCTATGACTGGCACTTGAATTCTAATCTTTTCTAACTCTTTAGTCAGACTAAACACCTGGACTTGTTTAATATTCCTTTCATTTTCATCTTCACTTTTCTTCATCACTGAAATCTCTTGTGGAATGGAAACAATTCTTTCTAAAGGAATTTTATCACTTTTATCTTGAGAAGGCTCACCTTGAAGTATTTGAGTCTTGCTATTTGTATTCTTCTATTTTTTTCCTTTATTTAATTGTTTTGCAGGATGTGGTTCTTGTGGAGTCGCCTTTTGTAGGGGAGCTGGAACTTGCTGCTCACCTTCATTTTCTTGACTTCTAGATCTTTTCCTTGATCTCAAATCATATTTCCTATGTAATTCTTCCTACATAAAATCAGAAAATTGCTTCAAATACTCATCAATTTCATTCACATCATAAATGGCATCTATTTCAGCATATTCATATTCTTCTCCCTCAACACCTAGTTCATCTTCATCTACTGCATAAAATGTGGAAATCTGATCATCATGGTCCCTAGAATGCTTTGATACTTCATCAGGATCTACCTCTAAATACAGTGGTGCTTAAACCTGATCTTGGTATTTTCTCTCCTTCTGCAAGATTTGCAAAGGTTGTCTTCTATATTGAGGATTAAAGTTTATGTTTTGGTGTGCTTGCCTCTGAGAATTCTTACTCTCCAATTCCAATTTAATCAATTTACTAGACAAAGTTTTAATTACATTATTCATAGCCTCTAATTCTTTACTTTGAGAGGATTCCACTTTAGCCTTTCCCTTATCTTGGATAGGCTGTGTCTCTGGTGCTTTACCTACATCCACCAGATTTGCTTCTATTTCTAATGCATCAATTTGGATCTAATCAAGGGTTGTGGATCTTCTCTCCCTCAGTGTGAATCCAAAATTTGATTCAAAAGCCCCAGCAAAACTTATTTTTGCACCAGCAGTAGGGAGCTTAATCTCCACTGGAAGACTATTGTACAATTTATTAAACCTTCTGATGAATTCAACAACACCTTCATCAGATTTCTTCTTAATAGCATTAAACTCTATGAGTGAATACCCATGGTCTATTTTCTCTCCCCATCTCTGGGTGAACAGGCGCTTCATCTCTTCCCATGAAGGAATAGAGTTATTAGGAATCCCTTTAAACCATTTTCTTGCTTCTCCATCCAAGGATTGCACAAAAAGTCTTAAAACAACATCCAGATGTTCAACATTTAGATTTTCTACAAAATTACAAAATATTGTTATATGATTCTCTATTGTTTGTTCATCCTCCCCCTGCGAAACGAGGAAGAATCTTCAAGTATTCTTGTGGAATTTGATTCAACTGTTGTGGCAATTGAATAGGTGCATATCTATTCATTAAGAATGCATGTGTTGCCATGTTTTCTCCTAAACTTACTGAATCTTGAGTACTAGCAAGTGTAGAACCTGTCTAAGGAGTAAATGAAATTTGAAAAGGTGGCAATGTAGTTATAAGTTCAGGTTGAATAACTATAGCAGATACTGAGAAAGAAACAGACTCTAAAGACTGTTCTTGACAGTTGGGTTCTTGAAATGAAGTGGATGTAAAAGGTGACTCTTGGTCAATAAAAGGTGAATGTTTGGATGAAATATGTGTTGAACTATTGCCAGGTGCAGATAGTGTAGGACTTGGTGTAAATGGAGTTTTAGGCCTTCCAACCCTCTTGGAAACTAGCCTCTCAAGGTCTGAAAGGGCTTGAGCTTTCTATTGTGAGGTATCTAACCTCATATGAGACCTCTTTGAAGCCAGATTTATTGCATTTTGTTCAATACAGCCAAATATTTCCTCCTCGTTGAACAACCAAAGGAAAATATTAAAAACCCAGGGAAAAGTGTTCTTGACTTCTCTCCCCGGTAACGGTGCTAATTAATGTTGTCCCTTAAGAAACCAATTTCTTGGCTGTGTAGAAATTGTGCTTAAGACATTAATGTTTATTATTATTGTCAGTTATTTGTATGATGTATCTTCAAGTGAAGGACCTGAAAGACCTGGTTCTTAACCCTTAATACTTAGGTGATATGAAAGTCTCAAAATTCCATTTGATTGCTGAATATGAATGCTGAGTGGAGAATTCTTTGAGAAGTTAGAGACAATATGTTGTTTTACATAGAAACTATTATCTGTAACACTTTGGGAAGTTAGAGACAATATGTTGCGTTACACAAAAACTGTTATTTGTAACTTAGAAGAAATATAGAAGTAAGGGTTTTAAGTATAGGAGTGCTCTTTAAGGAATTTTAACTTCATTAACATAAGTAACCAAATACTTGCAGCTTCATTACTATACTTAAAGAAAAGAAGACATATGATGACACATAACAGAGAAGTCACAAAATCATACCCAACAATGTGTGGAAAACTTCTGATTCTTTCATTAATCAATAATTTATCAAAAATACAGTAGCCTAGTCTCCAGGTTCTTCAAAATTCGAACCCTCTTTCTATAATTTTTCCTCCTTTTATACATCATGTGACAGTTGATAATCACCTAACTACTTAACTATCTCCTAACTGTCTGAAGTAAAAATCATTACAGAATATTACACTGGAGAGTAAAAGGCACCTCATTCTCAAGAAAATAAAATAACAGGAAGTAACAAAAAATTAGAAAATCGATGATGGTTTCTTGCTGTTCGAATCTGTAGCTTGACTGTTGATGAAGTTTCTCTATAGATGTTCTGATAATAGTTAAATTGTTTTAACACAAAAAACTGCATTTTAACAAAATTTCGTGCATGGACTTGGGCCCATGTATGTATCGGAAATGTTCTGATTGGCTAAAATTTAAAGAAACCATTATGGCCCACATATATATTGGGAGTGTTCTGATTGGCGGAAACACAAAGAAACCCGACCAATCACCATTCCTTTGGAGTTTCGGTCATCCATCTTTAACTCTAGTTATTTTGCTAAAACAGTGGAATTGGTTGATTTATGCATAATATGTCTTACCACGGAACTGAAAAGAATTTAGACTCCAGTTCATAATCTTATCGCATTTTCCTTTTCCACAGATCTTTGCCTTCCCCATGGACCTGATAGGAAACAAAACTGTAGTTCAAAGATTTCTCGGGTCTGAAATTTATAATAATTTCATGCACTTTTCAACACGATATCTGTCGGATCTCATCGCTTCTTAATGAGCGACTGTGATTAATCTGGACTTCAGTGGATTAAACCACATTCTATAAACCATCACGTCTATTTTCCAAATTAAACATTATCCTTGTTAACCGCGTGATTGTCGTCGGATCTGCATTCTTCAAGCGAACACCCCTAATCAACTGTGGTTTTAACTCGATTTTATAACTTCTTGCGTCTGATTTCGGAGTAAACCTTTCCCTTGTTAACCACATGACTATTGTTAGATCTGATGCCTGTTGATCGGACAGCTCAGATCTTCTCCCTGGTTTCATGCATTCAAAAGCCAACAATAATATGAAACAACCCATTTTCAGATTTTCTCATTTTCCTTTATTTCCGTTATAACATAATATTTGATTTTTTTTCATTTTTTGCAATAAAACTTAAAATAAAATTAAAATGACAATGGATTCTACAATAGGACGCACATATACTTTCCCAAACTTGACCTTTATCCTTCCTCTATCTCTGAATTGATATTCCTTTGTTCATTTTCTTTGCCACATATGAACTAGCTTGTATAATCATATTCTTACCATAATGTTGACATCTTTATCAAGTAGGTTTCCATCAAGGACAACACATTAGCCATAATTCCAAACAAGCTCCCCCTTGATGGCAACCACTTTCGTTCTTGGTCACCACCACATGCAAATACTTGCAAAGACATTTGTAAGCACACCAATATTCTCTCAAGGCATTCTTCTACAAACACCAAGATACTCTCCCCCTTTCACATCAAGGGTGAAGGGCTGACCAATGTTGAATAAAGACTTCTCTATCCCTTTGTACAGATGATCACTTTAGATCTGATCTGTTGAATATGAACATTGTATACTAACCATGCTCCCCCTGGGAAAATGTTGCATCTTCTGGAAGATATAAAAATAAGTACATGAATCTATGACTCAACCAAATATGGCCTTTCCTATCACCAAGGACTCATACTTACATCAATCACCAACCACAGTGGGGTTACATATCAGACGTCCAAAATAATGGAACTAAATATATAATTGACTTGACCCTAATAGTCCAAACATGATTGAATATTACAATTATTACATCATGGGCCTTCACATGATCTTTACGTTAAGAGATAGATATCACATTTATAACCAAAGACAAGGACCTCAACCATGTGGTAGCAAGACCATAATAGTCATCATAGGAACTTGTCAACATAAAACTTTTATAGCAACAAAATGAACAACAACATGCACATCCGCATCATTAATATGCAAGATAAGACATTTTCGCTTCATTATCATCAACCTGTGACCAAATATACAACATTACCAATCAATTGTAGCAACAAAAAAAGATTGTTCCATAGAGATATGTTATCAATTCATCCCCTTGACCTCATATCATCAAGCTCAACATGCTCTTTCCATTTATATTAAGAACCACAATCCAAATACATCAAATACATATAGATATTTTGCAACACACCTTTTCATGCATCAACAACATATCAGATGCAACAACTTTTCACATGAAGTTCAAGAAATGTATATAGGCATGTTGACGGTGTTGGACCTGCCAACATGTCAGGGGATCTCCCCAGTAAGAAGTCCCAATTAGACCATGGACCGTTTGGTGTAAGAGTCCTAGTAGTGGGTCATACGCTAATGCCTTGACTGCAATTTCATGCAAAGGCAAGTAAGATGTACCTGGTTGTAGCAAGGGTGTGACAGCTGCAGTAAGTCAAGGAAGGTGCATGAGAGATTCTAACACACTGAGGGTGAGGTAAGCGCACCCCATGAAAACTTGTAATAGTACTCAACTTGGAAGGGAACACACGATCAAAGATGCATCACCAGCTAGAAAGCAAGTCATTGAGAAATCCAAAATGATGTTTAAACCAACAACACGTATGCAACAAGATTCATACAATTGCATAAAAATTATTTCATACACAAATTCGTAAGTTAAAGAACACACATTGCTAAAGCAACCAGAATAGTCCAACTACAACAACAACAATGCATGAAAATGTGATAGCTTTGTTATATTAAGAAGTGTAATTTCCGGTCATACAACACATCCATGTCCAACCAATAGCCTTGATAGCGAGACATTACAGCCATAACCACCTACTCCTCCAAAGAGATATACTAGTTCTGTGTAGTGGAGAAGCCAAGGCACGTTACAATACTATCCAAGATTTCTCTAAGGTACTCCTATCGAAGCTTGGCTAGCCAAAATCCTTTACAATGAGTTATGAGGGACTATTTATAGCAAAGGGTGGGGTGGCCCTTTGTGATAGTTCATCTACCCTCATCACTCTTCATCTACTCTATGGCTGTTACATCCAAATATCGACACTTGAACTTACACTTGACAAGACTTTTCATTACAATGCACATGTACCCATGTGAGACAAAATGGCTTGAGCAAGCCATGCAAGACATCACTATGACTCGGACAACCATGGGAAGTCCAAATCTTTGCAATCCATGTGATGATCGATAGTAGCAAACTGATGCCAAGATTGATAGTCCGCAATGGTGTCTATGTACTCCACGGTGACATCTTTCTGGAACCTGACTCTTTCCTCCATAGCATCTGGGTACACAGCTTGGGCTCCTTTGTCCGACTCATCTCATGGCATGTGCATCATGGTCTTTAGTGCGACCGGACCAGCAACATACTTTTGCATGGTGTTTGCACTGATTGGCAAGTCTAGGCTGGTGGCTATGTGCATCAACTCGTCAAAGTACGAGTCAAGATCTAGTCGGGCCTGTGCCTTTTTATTCTTCTAGGTGAGAGTCCCAATAGATGGGATCGCATGTCTGTACACCACAACATCCATACTCTTATATACACGTGCATTGGAATCTTGTAGACTAGTGATGAGCTGCGGGAGCTCTTCATAGTCCAAGATCTGACTCCGGATGCATGCCTTCAGCGTGACCATTGTGGGCTTCATCTTCTTAGGTAAGTGAAGTGGGGCTCCCTTGTATCTCATCGTCCATGTTTTCATGTAATCAATAGAAGCATGCATGTTCGACAATATACGTGCTCTTCTAGCACATCTTTGTTGTCATTCGTTGAGATGGATGACTACCTTATGCATGGTACCAAACTTGGAATACAATACCCACAGGACTGTGTCAAGAGACAATACTTTATCTAGTATTGCCTTCTTCAATTATTCTCAAGAATATGTTGTAACCAATTCTCCTCCCTACTTTAGCCATCTATAGATCCTTCATCATTCACTCATTCTCAGCTATCAAAAAGCAAACACTCAAGATAGTGGCTTTGGCATTAGCTCTGTTAACATTGGCCAATGCAGTTGGATGTTTGCGCACGTTAGATATGATCACTCATTCCTCATACTACACAAGAGATGTATGATCTTCCATATTTGACACTCTGAGAGATTGTACAACTTTATGCTGAGACTCGTTGAATGAGATGTTGTGCATCTCTACTTCCGGATGATCTCCAAGGATCTCAGTTTCTCCTTGGTCACTTGGGACTTGCTCGTCTTTTGGATGCAGTGAATTTGGTGGGTTGACCTCTTGGTGGTGAGGCATGAGATCAATGTCTTTCTCTAATTCCTTTCGTTCCATATCCATATCCATTTTTTCAAGTGCTCGCTCTATCTCCTGAGTGAAGTCCTGCTCCTATAATGGCTCACCCTGTTTTCTTGATGCTACTTGTTCTAATCAGTCCACTACCTGTACGGGCGTTGTTTCATCCATCTGCACAAGTTACAACCCCTGTTATACCTATTCTTGTTGTGCTTCCTTCTCCTATCTGCACATATCTTGTTCCTTCCGGAATTGCTCCTTCAACTCATGCAACTCCTTCTCTATTTCTTCCATTCTTTGTTTCTCTCTCTACCTTTGTGAGTTTCTCTTGTCGCGTTGTTGCCTCTTTGCCTCTATGGCCATAGCTACTTTCTCCACTAGTGGATTTTCTCAAAACTTGCATCTTTTCTCTTCCTCTTGCCCTTGTCACGCATTGGTATGTTCACCTCTATTGCTACTGCTATTTCTGGTGCTCTCCGAGATGCTGCTTCATTAACCATTCCACAATGAAGTTGACCAGTTCATTGAGTCTGGAGGAGTTGTAACAATATCTCCACGGGTCCTCCTCTGGCCAATGACATGCCTCGTGGATCCAGTTGAATTGTACTCTCGTGCAGTGATCTTTCACAAGACAATGCGGGTCATACGGATTGTAACTTTGGAGGTCGAATGGTTACTTATTCATTTGCTCTGCTTCGACATCCGCATGCTTGAAACTTTGGATCTCGTATAACCCAATGCGTAGTGGAAGAGTAGGCCAAGGTTCCTTCTTATTCCAGTGCAGCCTAGCTTTCAATCCTACAGAGATGTGAAATGCTACTTCCTGCATGATGAATATGTCCAAGGAAAACTTCGGTATAACATGTGGAGGCTTCTCCATGATGTACATCTGTATGAAGGTGTCAGACGGTGAGGCATACCAATTAGCTATGTCTATCAGTGCCTCCATTGTTGCCTTCGACATGCAGGGTGGATCTTGTTTGAATATCATGTAAATCGGGGTGACAAAATGATCATATAGCAGTGTGATAACTCCTATGAAGTTGCATTCGCAAAACATCTTACAATAACTATTCACAGTAGTCTCTGCCTGTTTCCATGCCCACTTCAACCCTGGGAACTCCTGTCGGGCATGGATTGCATCCAAGATGTAGGCGAACGTGTAGAGTTTTGCTTGTATACATTTGGGCAGTTGTTGAGCCCTTGTTACCTGTTCCATTAGCTGATGAGCCAACATGCTGGACCAGTTACATGCTTTTCCTTCTCTGGCCAGTTGGTCCAATGCGATCACCCAACTCTTTGGGAAGGTTTACATGATTTCTTGGCCATACACTGGAGATGAAAAGATGACCAAGTATTGATATGCCTTCTGTAGTATCTTCGTCTTGTAGACCTAGTTGGGTGTCATCCTGAATTTAGCCGGATCCTTCACCTAGTTATTCAAAATGTCTCTGGAGTTGGCATTGTTCTTGGGTAATTTTAAGGGTGTCTCCATGATGGTCACAAGCTCTAACATCTGATACATATCATCATAATCCTGTGCCCTGAAGGTAACAATCTTTGTCCCGCTGATATTTCTCAATGTCATCGTCTTAGTATCATTGTGCAAGGCGATCCAATGTATCATGTCTGCGCATGGGAGCATGGGATACCTACATGCAATTTCGTACAAGCCGAACTTGTGGATGTTCACATAGACTTGGCGATCTTTGAGATATTCCCCAAATGTGCCTACAAATTCATCATTGACCTCTTGCCATTTCATCTTGATGTCCTTATCTACAATTAGCTTGGTATCTTCATAGATCGACAAACTTGTAGACACTTACTCAATTGTTGCTCCAGTTTCACTTTCATCAATGTCCTTTGATCCTTCTCTCTTGGAGGCCATTGATCCTAAACTGCTAAGAGGTGGAAAAACACCTGCAAGATCTAGAGACAAAGTGACATGCATGGCAAGAAATCTGTCAGCGAAAAACAAAGCAAACTTGAGGAAATACATGCAACATACCTAGGGATTGACTGGCAAGGATTGTGAAATTTATTCTAGGAGGTTGGTTGACTGGCTGCCAAAATTGCACAAAATGAATACTGGGCTATCTAGGGAGGCTAACTGGCTGCTGGATTTGCACAATGCACAATCCAGAGTCGCCTCCTAGGTGCTGGAATTGCAAAATGCACAATTTCAGTTGGTAGTGGTTATAGCCCCAGTGACTGCATTCTGCAATTTTCTAGGCCAACAATCACTGTCCCTTAGAATTGCACAATCCAAGACTAAAGGACAACTCCTGGGCAGAAATGCACATTTCCTAAGAGAAAGATAGAGCCTTCCCTCACAGGATTGCGCAATGTTATCTTGGTGAGGCAGAGTCCCACTTGGACCCGCTGGCGCGCAACTGAAAGAAAATGTGAAGGTGAATGCATGGCTATACTTAGTGTAAGCAGGGGTGAATGATCATGCATGCAAATAGTGAATGAAAGATTCAGAAAATGGAACGACATGCATGTGGGTGAAGCGAGTCACCGAATCAGCGACCTTTCATGCAAAATAATTTCATGCATGCGACAGCAGTGAGATGGTAACGAAAACTAAAACGGTGCTAATACAAGATAGTATGCATGTAAACAATAGCAAGTGTTCATTGAAATCAAGAAAACAACACTCACACAAGTGAAAACAAAAAAAAGCGATAGAAATGTTGCAAAAGACACGTTAAGACAACTTTCCCGTGAATAACTGAGTTGGATGTGTCAATGAGTCTTGGATGTGATGTGGGATGTCAGAGCTCCAAGATTGATGTGAAGAAATGAGCTCTGATGTGTCGAATAAATAAGTTTGAATCTCATGATGTGCATGCCACAAATCTAGGAAAATGCGACACTTGGAGGAAAGATTCTAAAACGATCTTTGGATGTAACCCCCAACTGCTAAAAATAGCTCCCTAAAATCTAGGGATGCTTTTTTCATGTTGATTTTTCTATTCTAGGAAAAAGTAGCCCATGCATGCAAGTCAAGTTTTCTTGGTCCCGGGTGGAACTGATCAACTCAACTACACATGCAACAGTTTGCTCAGCTAGGAGAAAAAAAATGCTCATTCCTAGGAGGGAGATGGGCTAGCTGCCAAGGAGATTTACACAATTTCTAGGCAGAGCAGCTGAATGTTGCCCAGCATTGCGCAATTCCTGGGTTGAGCAACCCTACTGGGAGGAATTGCACAATTTTCTCAGTGAAGCTTGACTGGCAGATTTGCGTAATTCTGGAGCCTAGTAGGCTGTCAGACAAAATTGCAAAATTTTTGGAGGGAAGGTTGGTTTCCCTCCAAAATTGTGCAATTTCTTGAGGGATCTACCCAGCTTGCAGCTGGACCTAGTCCAAGGAAACAGCCTGTAGGGGAATGCAATAGGCGCTCATGGACAGACTATCATTCTGCAAGAAAATCACTGAAGCTTGTGTACCTGACGAAGCAAGACATGCTGCTATGAAATGGTTGGTAGGGAGGCTCCAAAACGATGCTAAGGAAAAATTTTGGAGGGTGGTTGTAGTTGCTACAACACTTGGCAACACACTAGTAGAACTCCAGCTCTCTAAATGGATCTTGTTCGTGAACATCAAGTCTAAAACCTCTGGAAGTATTGTTAAGTTCTCAGTTCGTCTTGGTTTCACACTAGCTTGATTGTAAGATGTAGAATCTACCAAGATCTTGGTCGATTGACACACATTCCAAGCCAAGACAATGCAGTGGTTTCCATTGGGGTTGAGGGGTATATTGGTGCACAAGCAGTATAGTCATTAGAGTCTTAGTTTCATCTTTGGTGTTGCTCCGCTACCAGAAAGCCTGGACAGTACCTCGGCAGAGTCACGCGGGAACACAAGCATCGCTCCACTGCCACCAAGCCTAGTTAGTACCCTGGTGATCCAGGGATATTTCACTTATGGATGTATGAAAAGAATCACATGTAAGAATTGCAGCTTAACACAGAATATTAATGTGCACATAAGGAAATAAGAGTAATACATAAAAGCATGACAAGAAGACACCAAGACTTGATAATGTAGTTTGTCCAACTCGGACTACATCTCTAGGCCCTACTCGATCACTAGGGAGGCCTTCATATATTAAATGGCATGAAAAGGAGAGAATACAATCATCAATACATCAAAATAGGCTTATACCTCCATTCTGGACAATGGCTGTGAAATGGAGAGCTCAGATGGAGAAATGGATAGCACTAATGTGTCTGTGGCATTAAGAGGGGCTGAAAACATATAAAACTTGTCCAAATCAGACAAAATGCACTATTGGCCACCTAAAAGCCCTCCTGCCTCGAACAACGTGTTGAAAGTCCTCCACCCCCATCCTTTTTCCAATCATCGGGCTTTATATGTGTCATTTAGGACAAAGTCTGCTTAATAATCGGAGGTCAGTTCATTCAGAATGGAATCCATTAGGTAGAAGGGTCAGCGGGCACAACAAACTCTCTAAAATAGCCTTTTTTCCACTCAAGCCAAATACACAAAAAACCTTGAAAAAAATTGAAAAACCCGAAATGTCGAACCTCAAAATTTATCAAATCAAACCTATAAATCCATCAGGTTCGATCCTTAACACCGATCGCTATCACTAATGTCATCGGCCCTGTCTATCGGGAATCTTTGATCACCGATCGCTGATCCGTCGATCCACCGATCGCTGATCCGCCAATTTAATCCTGGTCATTGATCTGATCCTTGATCAGATGGTTGAGATTGCATCGCATGTTGCTATCGCTCTATTCACTGGACCTATCGCATGGAATCGTTGATTTGCCAATCGCCAATCCGTCGATCCGCCGATCACTGATCCGTCGATTTAATCCTAGTCATTGATCTGTTTCCTGATTGACAACTGAGATTACCTGTCGCTGATCAGAAGATCCCAATCGCAACGTCACGAAGGTCCTGGTCTTTTGCCTTGTGTTTTGCTGAACCGATTTGTCAATGATGATATCGACAATTGTTACATTGCAGGTCTGAAGCCCTCGATATCGCTGATTGCCTGCCTCCAACCCGATATATTGGCAATCGCTGATTGGGGTTGTTAAGTCCACCCCTTTGCACGTTTTTTGATGCAATTTCCTTTTAAAAGGCTAAAAACCCATTTTTAGGAGAAAATGCCTCATTTTCCAAAGGAACAAGGCAACCTTCTTTCTGCCATAACTTCATCATCCGGACTCGGATTGGAGTGCCATTCACACCATTGGAATTGTTGGCATTATGATGCATGTGTTGTACTTGATGGCAAACAAATCATAGAAGATCAACTCACTTATATATATCTAGATGAATCTACGGAAGAGATATCAGATGAAAATTCTCAGTATGACAAGTCCAAAGGGGGAGATTGTTGGCATTATGATAAATTATAGTGCAACAAATTTATTTGATAAATTATAGTGCAACAAAGTTCATGTAGAGAAAAGTTCACACACTTTTATGCAGAGAAAAGTTTATTCCATGTAGAGAAAAGTTCACGCACTTTTATGCAGAGAAAATTTTATTCCATGTAGAGAAAAGTTCACGCACTTTTATGCAGAGAAAAGTTTATTCCATGTAGAGAAAATTTCACGCACTTTTATGCAGAGAAAAGTTTATTCCATGTAGAGAAAATTTCACACACTTTTATGCAGAGAAAAGTTTATTTCATGTAGAGAAAAGTTCACGCACTTTTATGCAGAGAAGAGTTTATTTCATGTAGAGAAAAGTTCACGCACTTTTATGCAGAGAAGAGTTTATTTCATGTAGAGAAATGTTCACGCACTTTCATGTAGAGAAAAGTTCCCTTCATGCAAGAGAAAAGTTCATGCACTTTCATGGTTGGTTCATGGTATTAGTCTGACAGTTTTTGATCCTATGGTTTTGGTCGGTGGTATTGCATCCAAAAGTGTTGATCTCATGCACTTTCATGGTTGGTTCATGGTATTATTCCGACGGTTTTTGATCCTATGGTTTTGGTCCGTGGTATTGCATCCAAAATTGTTGATCCCAAGTATTGGGACCGTGGTATTGTGTTATTATGGTTTTGTACCGTGGTATTGTGAAAGGCCTAAGACTATAAAAGAGGAAGGAGATCATTTGGCAAAGCATCTTCTGAATGATTGAATATCTCATAAAGTGCTAGATTTGGAATACTGTGATTGGGTTATGGTGCAGATCTAGATCTGAGCAAAAGGGGGATCTCACCAGTTGATGGAAAACAAGATCTAAGGATAGATCGGGATCAAATGGTTTGAAATGAACTATCTCTATATATTTGATTATGCTTATTCTATATCTGTATACTGCGCTTGTAATGATCTGAACTGAGTATAACTTGAGTTTGAAATTGCTGCAAGTCATGTTTGAATATTTATAGATCTGTACGCGGGTTGGCTTTGGTGTAAGCTCGTATGTATGTAGGTTTGGTTCATTGTAGTAGCGTATACAATTTGAGCGATGATATTTGAAGTCACAGGTGGTTCTGGTTGTTGATGGGTTCTGATGATAGTTTAAAGGTGTCAGTATTTTGCATATCCTGTTTGGTTGATTGTGTTTAGCTTCTGTATTGATGGATGAGAACTAATATTGGATCAGGATCATAATGGCTCATATTTATGTGATCTGATGGACTAGATCTGGGTGCTAACACATATATTATCCTTGTATATGTATTGATCTAGTGTTTGGGTGATTCAGAAGATTGATTGATTATGTGCTTCAATGATATTAATGGGTCCAGTATGAAAATTGGATGAAATGTGGCCTTTCAGATTATGTGTTGTGCTTCAGGAGTATCCAGTATGAAAATGTATGAAACGTGGTACCTGGAGGAGAGAAGATTGTAGATCGGCGCCTACGTACTAGTATCTTAGCTAGTACAAGAGCTAAAGGGGTGGCAGCTCCCTTCCAGTAGCAGTTGAAAACTTTGGAGCATTGTAGTAGGTAGCAGCCTACGTACTAGTAATTGGATCGGCTAGTACAAGAACTATGGGGGTTGTAGCTCCCTTCCAGGAAAGACTGGAGAACGAGAGAGGGTTGTAGCTCTCTATAGGTAGAAGCCTGCGTACTGGTATAAGACTGCACCAGTACAGAAATATTGTAAGAGGATTTTCTTATTAAGAAGAAGATTGAGATGACTTGCAGCAGGTGGTTTTCTCCCACATTGGGTTTCCACCTTATATCATGGTGTTCATGTGTGTGGCTTATGTGTGATGATCTGTTCTATTTTACTGCACCTGTTTACTGTTAATATGGTTGATAATGTTATAATGCACTCATTAAGTATCAACTAACTGAATCATAAGAAGTTGTGGAAGTAGCATATATGAATCTAAATATGGAAATGAAAAAGTTTTATTGATGTGATAATACTGATTCACCCCCCTCTCAGTATTATTTCCAACAATTGGTATCAGAGCAGGTCCTTTGGTAGAAGCTTGATCGTTTGAAGGAGATCTGTGGAACAATGGGAAAGAAGCTTAAGAAGAAAGCTCATAAGAAGAAGAAGACATCTCAGAAGAACTATGACAGTGGGAGAATCGATTGGGGATTAGGTATAAGAAGCTCTTCAGATTCAGATTCAGATTCAGAATCATTTCAGAAGGAAGATGAACTATCAGGTATGAATTTGCTATCCTCTGATGTTCCAGCTATCTATCCATTTGGAAAATATGGAAGTGATATCGAAACAACTGAATGTGCTCTTATGGGTGAGGAAGAAGGATATCAAATAGAAGCAGAATTTAACAGGCTGACAAACAAAATTAGTGAACAAGAAAGACTTCTGAACATAAAGAGTGGTTCCCTCAAAGAAGCTGTTACTAGACAAAAGGCTCAATGAGAGTTATTCAAGGAGAAATATCAAAAGTTGCAGGTTGAAGCAACATCTCTAAGAAATGAAGTCAATGAAAAGAACACAACCATCAAGAAACTCAGAGATAGATCCAGTTACTATGAAAGTATTGAAGCCATGATCCGCTCTCTAAAGGAAGATCTTGAAGAATCAAAGAAGCAGAATAAAGATCTAGTCCAAGATATTGAAAAACAGGGAAACGAAGTTATCAGCTTAAAATCTCAACTAGAATGTGCCTTCAGAATTTGTCAAATGCAACAGAATCTGAATGAAGAACAATAAAAGGAGATTCTCAAGCTAAAGCATCAGTTGGAAGATGAAAGGAAAGCTGAAGAAGACATGAAGAAGCAATATCTAGAAAAAGAAGAACAACTTCAGGTTGAGGTAAATATCTTGAAAAGTAAATTAGAAGAAAAGGATAAGCTCTTACATTTTCAAGATAGTACTAAAGTCTTGGATGATATTCTTAATAGTCAAAGATATCCTACTATCAAAACTGGTCTTGGCTTTCATGAATCTGTTGAAGGTGAATCTAGTTCACAAGGTGAGGCAAGGAACTCTAAAGAGAAATATAAAATGATCAACAAGGAGATAAGAGAGATGAAAGGTCAATCTCATCATCAACCAAGGAAAGAAATTCTTCAAAGAAAATCTTTTACTCCTCCTATGAATAATGTTGAATGTTATGTATGTCATAACCTTGGACATGTTGCAGCCAGATGTAGAAGAAGAAGGGTTCAAGATCATCAAACAAACAGATCATCTCAGTCAAGGTACTTTAATGGATATTGCTTTGCTTGCAATATGTTTGGTCACAAAGCTGTTGATTGCTACAAAAGGAATATGAAACATGTAAGATGTTATGCATGTAACAAGCTTGGACATATAGCAAAGGAATGCAGGAACAAAGCATAGACATCACACCAAAAGGAGAAAACATCATCACACTTGAAGATATGGAAGAAAAAGGAAGTTCAGTCAGAAAGTGGTGGCACAACACATTATATAGACATAACAGAGGGAGCCGGAAGTGTAAAACTTCAATCTCCTACGCAAGCTTGATAAAGGGAAGTTGAATATATACACGAATTTGTTATTGCACAGTCGCATATATGATTGTTTGAGGAAAGGCAGTAGGGACAAGTTCAGGAAAAGGATCAGTCATGATTCGGTTTATTATTTGCGCTATTTGATAATGGTTACAATTTGCTGATGATGTGTGGAAATGACTTGATGGTTAGAAGTGTTTTGTTTCTAACTTGATAATGAAGATGTCTTGATACTTATAGATGATTTATGCATGATCAGATCTAACAGTAAACAGATGGCACAGGTTTAGGGGGAGCATATGTCTTTAATAATGCATTGTTGGCATTATGGTTAATAGTCCTTGGTGATGATGCTTATATGGCTAAATGATATATCTTGCTATGATGTGGTTATGAGTTGTCCATGATAAAATCTCATATGATTCTTGGGGTTACATAGTTGATGTTCAGATCATATTTATGGATTGATTCTTAGATGGTGCATATATGATGCTTACATGGTGATCTTCATAAGGATAAGGAGAAGTACAAAGATTGAATACACATCTTCATTACTTGATGATGAGTCACTCATATGTTGTTGTCGTCATATGCATAAAGATCATATAATATAGTTATGATGCAGATATTCCCAAGTGTTGATACATGGATGATCTTGTTGATAAGATGGCTATGGTGTTTTTCACATATCATGTGAATGATTTTATGATGATGAGTTGATATCTATATGCAGACATACCCTGTTATAGGAAATTTACAGGTTGTTGATCTGGAATTGGTTGTACGCGAGTTTCATAAGGAGTATTTGCATATATACACTTGTTTCTGTGGAAACAGTTGCGTATATGTTAATATGGAGGAAATCAGTGGGCTAGACTCAGGGTGAGAAGAGTCTGATATGGGTCAGATAGAAACCATCTAGCACAGGTTCAGGGAGCAGATTAACTTCTAATAATTCATTGTTGGCATTACCTTAGAAGCTCTTGGTTCGTGTACACAAGCTGTTTTGGTTAGAACAGGTGCAGAAGGAGAACAGAAGGAGATCATGGTTGCTGATCTGAAAAGTGTTTGACAGATGCTGCTGCTATTAGTTATTGGTGACTTTCATAAGTCTTGCTCTAGATATTTCGTCTCTATGTCATGTATCTATTTTATGGTGTCAAGTTCATGTAACGACCTATATTGGTTTCTCCACTATGCCTGGGATGAAGATGTAATGTTCTTGTTTTATCATGTGTAAAATTTTGGTGTATCCCCACTTGGTTGGGTGGATGAGTCAATTCTAGTATATCCCCACTTGGTTGGGAAATGGATGTATGTATGAGTCCTTGGTGATAGGAAGGTCATTTATGATAGAGTCATGTTCTTCTCGTAAAACATCTTTTTGCAGACCTTTCTTATAGTCAGGGGGAGCATGAACAACACACTTCAGCAGAGCAGAGACTTCAGCATGTAGTCAAGGGGAGCATGGACAGATTGGTACACCTTGGCATATACAAAGGGGGAGCTCATTCAGAAATTTCAGCAGGCACTCAGGGGGAGTATGGACAGCAAAGAAAGAGAATATCTTGGTTCGCCCTTTGCCCTTGATGTCAAAGGGGGAGAGTGATTTGGTATTGTTTCCATCAAGTCCAAAGGGGGAGATTGTTGGCATTATGATGCATGTGTTGTACTTGATGGCAAACAACTCATAGAAGATCAACTCACTTATATATATCTAGATGAATCTACGGAAGAGATATCAGATGAAAATTCTCAGTATGACAAGCCCAAAGGGGGAGATTGTTGGCATTATGATAATTTATAGTGCAGCAAATTTATTTGATAAATTATAGTGCAACAAAGTTTCCTTCATGTAGAGAAAAGTTCACACACTTTTATGCAGAGAAAAGTTTATTCCATGTAGAGAAAAGTTCATGCACTTTTATGCAGAGAAAAGTTTACTCCATGTAGAGAAAAGTTTACGTACTTTTATGTAGAGAAAAGTTTATTCCATGTAGAGAAAAGTTCACGCACTTTTATGCAGAGAAAAGTTTATTCCATGTAGAGAAAAGTTCACACATTTTTATGCAGAGAAAAGTTTATTTCATGTAGAGAAAAGTTCATGCACTTTTATGCAGAGAAGAGTTTATTTCATGTAGAGAAAAGTTCACGCACTTTTATGCAGAGAAGAGTTTATTTCATGTAGAGAAATGTTCACGCACTTTCATGCAGAGAAAAGTTCCCTTCATGCAAGAGAAAAGTTCACACACTTTCATGGTTGGTTCATGGTATTAGTCCGACAGTTTTTGATCCTATGGTTTTGGTCCGTGGTATTGCATCCAAAAGTGTTGATCTCACGCACTTTCATGGTTGGTTCATGGTATTATTCCGACAGTTTTTGATCCTATGGTTTTGGTCCGTGGTATTGCATCCAAAATTGTTGATCCCAAGTATTGGGACCGTGGTATTGTGTTATTATGGTTTTGGACCGTGGTATTGTGAAAGGCCTAAGACTATAAAGGAGGAAGGAGATCATTTGGCAAAGCATCTTCTGAATGATTGAATATCTCATAAAGTGCAAGATTTGGAATACTGTGATTGGGTTATGGTGCAGATCTAGATCTGAGCAAAAGGGGGATCTCACCAATTGATGGAAAACAAGATCTAAGGATAGATCGGGATCAAATGGTTTGAAATGAACTATCTCTTTATATTTGATTATGCTTATTCTAGATCTGTATACTGACGCTTGTAATGATTTGAATTGGGTATAACTTGAGTTTGAAATCGCTGCAAGTCATGTTTGAATATTTATAGATCTGTACGCGGGTTGGCTTTGGTGTAAGCGCGTATGTATGCAGGTTTGGTTCATTGTAGTAGCATATACAATTTGAGCGATGATATTTGAAGTCACAGGTGGTTCTGGTTGTTGATGGGTTCTGATGATAGTTTAAAGGTGTCAGTATTCTGCATATCTTGTTTGGTTGATTGTGTTTAGCTTCAGTATTGATGGATGAGAACTAATATTGGATCAGGATCATAATGGCTCATATTTATGTGATCTGATGGACTAGATCTGGGTGCTAACACATATATTATCCTTGTATATGTATTGATCTAGTGTTTGGGTGATTCAGAATATTGATTGATTATGTGCTTCAATGATATTAATGGGTCCAGTATGAAAATTGGATGAAACGTGGCCTTTCAGATTATGTGTTGTGCTTCAGGAGTATCCAGTATGAAAATGTATGAAACGTGGTACCTGGAGGAGAGAAGATTGTAGGCCGGCGCCTACGTACTAGTATCTTAGCTAGTACAAGAGCTAAGGGGGTGGCAGCTCCCTTCCAGTAGCAGTTGAAAACTTTGGAGCATTGTAGCAGGTAGCAGCCTGCGTACTAGTAATTAGATCGGCTAGTACAAGAACTATGGGGGTTGTAGCTCCCTTCCAGGAAAGACTAGAGAACGAGAGAGGGTTGTAGCTCTCTGCAGGTAGAAGCCTGCGTACTGGTATAAGACTGCACCAATACAGAAATATTGTAAAATGATTTTCTTATTAAGAAGAAGATTGAGATGACTTGCAGCAGGTGGTTTTCTCCCACATTGGGTTTCCACCTTATATCATGGTGTTCATGTGTGTGGCTTATGTGTGATGATTTGTTCTATTTTACTACACCTGTTTACTGTTAATATGGTTGATAATGTTCTAATGCACTCATTAAGGATCAACTAACTGAATCATAAGAAGTTGTGGAAGTAGCATATATGAATCTGAATATGGAAATGAAAAAGTTTTATTGATGTGATAATACTGATTCACCCCCCCCCCCCCTCTCAGTATTATTCCAACAGGAATTAGGGCGATGAGAACTTCGATCTGATGTCAAAATACCTACTTTTCTGCCACTTTGAATTTTGAGTTTTTCCATGCCATTGTATCTGAAGATCCACCTGGATCAATCCTCCCCATTGAGGAGCTTTTGGACCACCAAAAGCTTTCATTAGTCAATTGGCAAGTGATGGAATTTTTCCCTCACCATTTTTTTCTCTAGCCATTTGGCCTTGCTAGGGTGCATTCCCTTGAAACCAACTCGAAGGTATTCCACATCTCCTCACTGTGAAGTCCTGGTCCTTCTGTCAAGGATGATGTCTTCAGGTAACTCATCAAGATATTTTGGAGAAAAATCATCAAATGTAGGAACTATGCCCATCTCTTCGGTGTCCATGATCAATGGAGGTTCATACAGCTTTAGGTTCTCTACATTCAACTGAGTACATCTGCATATATATCGGAAAATCAAGACGAAAGGCATTGTTTCCAATCTTCTCCAATATGGTGAATGGACCATACTGGTTGGGTCACAACTTCTTCCCTTCTTCCTTCATCCTATCCTTGCTGCTGTGAAACCACACTTTGTCACCCACTTGGAATTGGTGGTTGACTCTGTGTTTTTCATGTCGAGCCTTGTAACAGGCTTGACTTTTCTCCAACTGCTCTTGTACTGCTTAGTGAATCAATTGGATTCGCTAAATGAACTACTGAGCTTTGTCCCTATCATTACATCCACTGGAGCCATCTTCCCTTCCAAAGACCATATCAAAAGGGTCCTTTGACAGTTAACCAAACCATGTCTCAAATGGTGAACATTGCATAGATGAATGCACTACTCGGTTGTAGGAATGTTGTACATGTGGGATATGTTCATCCCACAACTTGGGATGTTTCCCACAATAGCCTCGTAATAAGTGTACCACAGTATGGTTGACAATCTATGCCTATCCATTATTCTGTGAATGAAATGTTGTGCTTCTTTTCAATTTGGTGTCCATCATCTTCCACGAGTTGGTCCAAAACTCTCCTAGAAAGCGAGAGTCCCAATCTGACACAATTGATGTGGGCAACCCAAAATGGACCCAAACATGGTGAAAGAAAAGAGAAGCAGTCTGCTTTGCAGTGATTTGCTTTTACAAGGCATAAGAATACACATTGTGCTAAAATGGTCCACGACAACATACAAATAGTTGTGACTCTTTTTGGACAAAGGCAACCCTCCTGCAAAGTCCATTGACACACTTTCCCATAGATGACTCGGAATAGGCAGTGATGTGTAGAGCCCGACTTTTCTATTAGAGGGATTTGAAACAGAACACATCACACAACCCCTTACATGCCATTGTATTTGAAGATTCACCTGGTACACCTGGCGAAGTTGCTTGCATCACCTCTCTACGCAGGAAGCCTTTCTCTTCTTTCACCTTATTCATTTTTCATTTTTTTTTATTTTTTTTTACTTTTCATATTTTCATTTTTTTATGACTGTACATAGCACTTATTCATTTCAGAGGCATAATAGGGATCTCAACTTATTGAGAGCAGAAAAGGTTGTTCCTTTAGAGAAGTAGTTTATTATATACCTTTGACATGCTTTTTAAGGGTTTCCCCCTCACCTTACTCTACTTGACTGAGCTGACAAGGGTTGACCCAAAACAACCGACTAGAGTAGGTGACACTAGTTAGCATGCAAGCATTGTGTTTTCACCAAGATTCACTTCAAATAGTACATATTTTCCATCGATGTATCATGGAATAAAAGTAACAAGTTCTTCATACAGAGGCAGAATGACAGGTAACCAAGCCTCTTGTACTTTACGCAGTGATAGCTGCACAAGGCCTCTTGTACTTTACGCAGTGTTTTTCAAGAGTCGTACATGGTTTCATTGGCATCCTCATTGATTAGAAAAATCAATGATTTCATTGGCATCTTCATGATCTGATGAATCAAATAGAGGTGTAGATGAGAAGAGAACAAATTCATCCTCTGTGTTTCCATAAAGGGAAAATGAAAAATCAAGTGAATTTTTAATGAATAATTCATCCCCTCTGTTATCGAATGATGTACTGACATCCGGTGTGTCCTGAGAGTGATAAAAAATGGGTGCATCCATAGATGAAGATACACATGTGAAATCATGGATGGCGGGTTCACCAAAGATGTTAGGAAAGAATGGAGGGGGCTTGGATGGAAGGGAGTCATCCTTCGCTGAGTGTTGATGCTCAAGCTCCTAGTCATACTCTTCATGAATGAAAATGCATGTTGGTTGTGCAACACCAAGTTTGAAAGTGGATTGGTCCTCGTTCACAACAAGTTGTGTAGAGTCTGGAATGGAAGAACACAAGATAGTGTCATCCAGAGGAACAACCGAGTACGAAGATGGAGGTTGTGGTACAAAATGCATATGAAAACTCGATGAACTCACAACCAAATCTACGCGAAAATTAAGCAAAGTGATTTTTGGAGGATGTAACAGCTGAACAGATGTGTGAGCATGATCTCATGCATCACTCTGCAGTGGTGGAGTTGTTTGATGAGGGGATTGCAGACAATCACTTGTGATAGTGACTGCATCTGTCTATGATTGTGCAGATCCATCACTAAAGAATATTGAGCGAGGCTTGAGTTCAAACTTCTTCTTGGGAAGCACTTCCAAAAATCCATAGGTGATTCATGTAGAGCCTTCCGTTGTTGTAACAGTTTTTGTTCAATGTGTTATGGATCAAAATGATAGAAAGTATCTTCAATGAAATCACATAATTTCTCAAGTGAGCACACACTATCAATCGGTAGGCTACACAGCCACTAATGTGGAGATTCGCGAAGTGTGTATGCAAGTAGCAATCAGCCCTGTTCGTCAAAACTTCCATCTTCCTCATGAAGCATGGAAAGGAAGTCATGTAAGAACTCAGGCCATGCCGCTTCACCTTCACCATCATATGTGTATGTGGACAAGAGATCAAAAAACTCCCTTATGATGGTAACAGATTCGGCATGCGAAAAACATTGTGGAGGGAGAAGAGTGCAAGAATCCATGATAAATATGCAAAGGTTCAAAATAGGGTCAGAGGACACAACTTGTCATCTGGCGCTCCTAGCGCCATAAATATTGACGGTGCTTGACCCGCCAACATGTCAGGGGATCTCCTATGTAAGAAATCCCAATTAGACCTCAGGTCGTTTGGTGTAGGAGTCCTAGCAGTGGGTCGTACGGTAATGCCTTGATCGTGATTTCACACAAAGGCAAGTAAGATGTCCCTGTTGGTAGCATGGGTGTGATAGCTACAGTAAGTCAAGGAAGGTGCATGAGAGGTTCTAACACACTGAGGGTGAGGTGAGTGCACCCTTTGGAAACCTGTAATAGTACTCAGCTTGGAAGGGAACACACGAGCAAAGATACATCACCAACTGGAAAGCAAGTTAGTGAGAAATCCAAAGTGATGTTTAAACCAACATCACATCTGCAACAAGATTCATACAATTGCACACAAAATAGTTCATACACAAATGCTTAAGTTAAATAACACACATTGTTAAAGAAGCAAGAATAATCCAACTACAATAACAACATATGCATGAAAATGTGATAGCTCTGTTAAATTAAGAAGTGTAAGTTCCTCTCATACAATACATCCATGTCCAAACACTAGCCCCGATAACGAGACGTTACAGCCACAACTGCTTGCTCCTCCAAAGAGATATACTAGCTCTGCACAGTGGAGAAGGCAAGGCGCATTATAATACTATCCAATCTTTCTCTAAGGTACTCCTATCGAAGCTTGGCTAGTAAAAGCCTTTAGAATGAGTTATGAGGGACTATTTATATCAAAAGGTGGGGTGACCCTTGACATTCCCTTTGTGATAGTTCATCTACCCTCATGACTCTTCCTCTACTCTATGACGGCTACATCCAACTATCGACACTTGAACTTACACTTGACAAGATGTTACATTACAATGCACATGTACCCATTTGAGACAAAATTAATTTAGAAAGCCATGCAAGACATCATTATGACTTAGAAAATCGTGGGAAGTCCAGTGGTTCGACATCCTCACGATGATCGACAATAGTGAACTGATGCCAAGATAGGTAGTCCGTGATGGTGTCCATGTACTCCAAGGTGACATCTTTCTAAAACCTGACTCTTAGCTCCATAGCATCTGGGTACATAGCTCAGGATCCTCTGTCCAACTCATCTGATAACATGCACATCATGGTCTTCAGCGCAGTCAGACTAGCAACATAATTGTGCATGGTGTCTGCACTGATTGACATGTCTGGGCTTATGGCTATGCGCATCAACTCGTCAAAGTAAGAGTCAAGCTCTAGTCAGACTTGTACCTTTGTCTTCTACTAGGTGAGAGACCTAATATATGGGATCGCACGTTCATGCCTCACAACATCCATACTCTTGAATACATGTGCATGGGAAGCTTGTAGACTAGTGATGAGTTGCGGGAGCTCTTCATAGTTCCGCATCTAACTCTAGATGCGTGCCTTCATCTCGACTGCTCTGGGCTTCATCATCTTAGGCAAGTGAAGTGAGGCTCCCTTGTATCTCAACATCTATGTTTGCATGTAATCAATAGCAGCATACACATTCAAAAAGATACATACTCTTCTAACACATCATTGCTACCATCCGTTGAGATGGACGACTGCATTATGCATGGTACCAATCTTGGAATAAAACTTCTGCATGACTGTGTCAAGGGACAATAATTCATTTAGTATTGCCTTCTTCAATTTTTCTCGAGTGGATGTTGTAACCAATTCTCCTCCCTGCGTGGTTTTCTGTACCTCCTTCACCATTCGTTTGTTCTCAGCTATCAGAAAGCAAACACTCGAGCTAGTGGCTTTGACATAAGCTCTGATAGCATCGCCCAATGTCGTTGGATGTTTGAGCACGTCAGACATGATCACTCTTTCCTCATACTGCGTAGGAGACGTATGGTCTTCCGGAGTTGAAACTCTGTGAGATTGCATAACTCTATGTTAAGACTCATCGAATGAGATATTGTGCATCTCTCCTTCCAGCTAATCTCCAAGGATCTCAGTGTCTCCTTGGTCGCTTGGGACTTTCTCGTCTTCTGGATGTAGTGAAGCTGGTGGGTTGACCTCTTGATGGTGAGGCACAAGGTCGATGTCTTGCTCTAATTCCTATCGCTCCATATCCGTATCCATTTGTTCAAGTGCTCGCTCTATCTCCTGACCAAAGTGATGTTCCTACAATGTCTCACTCTGTTTTCTTGATGCTAGCTGTTTTGATGAGTCCACTAACTGTACAAGCGTTGTTTCATCTTTCTTCACAAGTTGCACCCCCTACTATACCTATTCTTGCTATGCTTCCTTCTCGTATTTGTGCAACTCCTGTTCCTTCCGAAGTTGCTCCTTCAACTCATGCAACTCCTTCTTTGTTTCCTCCATTCTTCGTTTCTATCTCTGCCTTTATGTCATTCGCTTGTCGCATTGTTTGATCCAGGTGGATGTTGGTGGCCACCCACCTATCCCATTTGGACCCCCACAACTGTCTCTTTCGGTTTTTCAGTTTCCTAAATTGTAGCACAGTTTACTATTTTTATTAGTTTTTCGGGTCCTGAACTTCTGGAGCCATTTTGAGGCCCTAAATGACATTTTTTGGGGAAATATGGGAGCAACGTGGGTCCACGGACTGATGCTTCTCTTCCCATAGTTGTAGTGCTCGGACAGATCTTTCTAACGAGCTATTGTACGTGTCAAATGGAGATCATATGCCAAAGTTACGACCCCGGGAAATTGATGTACCAATTTACCCAAACGAGGCCCACAATTTGGCGTTTCATCTTCTAGGGTTAGGTTTTGGGATGTTAAGGGTTTTCCATTGTTTCTCAACAATAAATAGGCCTTTGAGCCTCATTGTAACACAGTTCAGAGGCATGTAGCCACCACATCTCTTCTCAGAGATAAGCTACCATCACCCTAGCTGGTTTATTTCCATCTCTGTTTGTAAGCATATTTCAGTATTTTACATTAATGAAATGAAGTATTATTTCCACTACATCTTTGTGTTTATGGTTATCTTTGTAATTTGTTGCATTCCTGTTTAAATCCAGATCAGTGGTATCAGAGCGGTCTGTTTTTCTTCTATAGTTTTCTTTGCATGTCCCCAACGAGGTCGAGATATAAGGAGTTAGGGATTGAACTGGTCGACCCTTTGCAAGACTAGCCCCGCAAATCCTAACGGCCTCCCATGGCAGATGAGAAGAAAGACGAGGGGGTAGGAGATCCTATCAAAATCTTTCTCGAAGAAGCCCTCGAGTGGCAAAGGAACGTGATGATGGATAGCTTTGTGCAGATCCTTTAGCGGCTATCCAGAGGCAATGCATCAGCTTCCAATAGCTACTCAGGAAACACCATACCATTTAAGGTACAAGTTAATTTTGAAATCCCCATCTTCGAGGGTCAAATAGATGCAGATGCCGTAGATAAATTGTTAAATCTGCTAGAAGGATATTTTTATGTTCATGAATTTTCGAGTCGGGAAAAGATTGTTTTCGCTCTTCTCAAAACAGCCCCCCACATCAAGGACAGGTGGGAAACATACTGCGAGCAGAAGAATGAAAGCACAGGCTCACTATTTTCAGCCACACCCACTTGGGATTCATTTCGGGATGCCATCAAGGAGTAGTACTACCCTGTCAAAAGCTACGAGGACAAATACATAAAGTGGACCATGCTGCGGTAGGGAAGGGACCAAGATGTGCCAGAGTTCACAAACATTTTTCATACCCTTCGCACACAGTTGGGTATCAAAGATTCTGATCTGAATCTGGTACTCAAATACTACGACTGCCTACACAGATACATCTAGGAAGAGATGGAGTTCCTGAACATCTCCTCACTCAGAACGGTGTACCGATACACTGTCAAAATCGAGCAAAAGTTCAAACACAAGAAGCGAGACTTTGGATCTGCAAATCCAAAGCCCAAAGGACAAAGCCAAGGCGGGGTGACCCAAGACAACCCGTGAAAGCCACAAGAAAAGAACAATACCATGAAGTCGAAGAAGGACACAGGAAAGTGGTGTAAGTTCCACAAGAGTCCCACTCATAACACAAGTGAGTGTCAGACCAAGAAGTCGTTGGTGACCTAGTTGAAGGCTTCTGAATCAGATGCATGTTCCAACCCTGAGCCAGAATGCAACAAGGGGAATGGCAAAGGGAAGCAGATCATTGATGCAAAGCCCAGTGCCATTGTTGCCACCACCAAGATCCAGAATAATGAACTCGAAGATCCAGAGGAGGGGGAGCATATTTTCCACTCACAGATGTGGGTGAAGGGTTCGTCGCTACAATTCATTGTCGATAGTGGTAGCCAAAAGAACCTCATTTCAGCCAAGGTCATGAAGCAGTTAGACCTACCGACTACACCACACCCACAACTGTACAATATAGGGTGGCTTCATGAAGGATGAGATCTCAAAGTCCGCCAACAGTGTCGCCTTCCCTACAGCATCAAGCCCTTCATAGACGAGGTATTGTGTGATGTTACACCTCCGAATGTTTGTGATGTACAAGTAGGCCAGCTATACTTGTGGAGGTGTTACAGGGAAAAGTGTCTATTTAGAACTACTCTATCCCACTAAGGTGTGACAGCTGCCTTAGAAACAAACAGAGAAAAGCTACTTTTGTTTTTCCTTTATGAATTATAGATAAAGAGGAACAGAAAGACCAACCTCTGTCTTGGGCTAATCTCTTGATTTGATCCCTCTCTTCTTTGATAGTCCACAGCTACCTGCTCCCTTGCACGCCCAGCTTCACAAAGTACCTATAAGATCACAGAAGCATAGCACAATACAAAGACATGGATCTATAATCATAAACAATCTTGGGTCAGATGTAAATTGACCATACAAATGTAACAAGCATCAATGATACAAAAGCATGGAGGAAAACTCAAATAGCTTTTATTGATAAACAAGAAAAGAGCCAGGAGGAGTTACAACCAGTTGTTCCGACCCAGCATCAACTTCCCAGCAAAGAAGCCCCTCTTCACCTCAAACAAAGCTTAGATCACCCAACAATCTGATGTTTGTCTCAGAAAACCAACAGCAATTCCTTACAATATGCAAAATTCCAGCCTCTGGATCTCTGGGATGAGTCAGCTTGTGATTTGATTAGTGTCTTCTCTCTGATAGTTCTTGCTTCCACTTGGAGACTGATGGCCTCTTACTCATCCTTGGTCGAATTCAGTGAGGCAAGTGTCACAGGAGAAGATTCTAGAAGCTTCCATTGCCTCTCCACCTCGCGGAATGACACTGCCATTTGTCATTTCTCGCCCATCGCACCCTACAGAAGGGACTTTTGAAATGCAACGCACCCTCAAAGTGTATTCGGGTGAGATGCAACGCACCTAGCTAGTGGAGCAGCTGCAATGATCCTGTTTTGACCAATTCTGAGCAGTGTCTCATGGAGAACTTCTGGGAGAAGCTGTAATCTGTTGACCTTGTTCCTTTAGGCGTTAGAACAACACTTTTAGGGACTTAGGAGCCCTTGGTTTATGGACATTTCATGCTTGGGGTTGTAGGGCCCAAAAATGTCTATAACAGTTGCCCCCTAAAGTATGAGGTTGTTAATCTTTTGGTGTCGGGTGAAATGCTTTATTATGAGGATCCGAAGTTCTTTCAATGCTGGGAGGAGACCTGTAATAAGATACAATACAATACATTATCTTCATACTATTTTCTTGATCTAGCTGAGGCGGGCATTCCCATGCTCAACTTTATAAATTCATTTTCATGTACATAGGACAGACAATCGTCTGAGTGTAGATAGATGATTCTGATAGAGCTATCATCCTTTTGAGTGGATGATTATCTGTGCAGAAATGATGTACATTTAATGTCTTTATTTCCCTGAATATATATCGCAGCCCGGATGGATGAAACTAGATCCGAGGTCTTCAATCTCGTCCGATCTTCACTCGAAGTACAAGTCGATCCATGTGAGAAATGTTCTGAAGTCGAACATGGAAAGACATCGCTTGATTACCAGTCAATGATGTAAACTGTTAACAAGCGTGAGAGGAATCACCGATAATGATAATGACCCTCAAGGTACTGCAGTACAATTCACGTGGGGTGAATAAAGGACTTGGCATCGAACACCACGCAAAATCTTTCTGTCGAAGGCCATTGATGTAAACCTGTCGCCGGAAGTGAGAAACTTGCCATTGAGGCATGCAAGCTTCAAAGTACTGAATGGGGTGTTCTTAGATCAACTTCTTGGATAATGAGTTGATGTCGACAAGAAGTGATCCGTCACAGGAGGGCCTTAATGAATCCCACATCAATAACATGGAACGGAGCAAATGATTTTAATGGAGGTGAAAACGATCTGGTGATATAAGGTTCAGGGTGGCGGTCATGAAAGAATGGAGTATAATGTATGGTAGTGGGTGAGACACAGGTGAATTCTCTGAATGACTTCTCTTGAACATATTGGCGACACTAATGTGATGGATTGGTAGCATTAACCCCAAATGTGGATGGCATGGCGTGACCATGGTGATGTGACCGGTGAATGAAACAACCCAACCCGACTCGGACACAAAGTGGAAGTGTCATGTTCAAGAGCGACTTGCTACCAACAAAGTTTCTTCAAGTTTTCTTCCCAATTTTCCCCAGTCATTGCTGACTAGTACCTCTTTATTTTTGTCAAGCTTGAGGAGGATAACATATGCTTGTTCTATAATTTTCCCTTCAGGCAAACCCATCGCTATGTTTTAACGAGCCTAGCGATAGTGAAACTCGTTCTCGTCTATAGACAATTTTGTCGCTATTAATCTTTTTAACAAGTTTAACGACAAAGATAACTCGGTCCTTTTCAATTTTAGAGAGTCTGAAAAGGGACGTAAAGGTAACTCCAAAATTTGTTTTCCGTCATCTAATCCCTTAAGTCCAAAAAAGTATAAAACAATACAGAAGGGATGAATTTTTGATACTTTTAACGAGCTGAACAAAACAAGCGCTCGATCTTTTTGTGTAATAATCCCTCAGGTCCAAAAAGATTAAAATCTAGAAGAGGGATAGCACTTCCTATCCCTTTAACGAGCTGGAGAGGCCAATGGCTCAGCAATCTCTTCATATTTTACGAGTCAGTTGAAAAGAGCTTAAAGGAGACTCCTCTTTTGAGGAACGAGTGATAAAACGAGTAGCAACTGATTCCAGGTAAGGTTTGGAATTTTCCAATCATGGCAGTGTCACAAGGATGGCTAGTGAAATCACTCTTCGCAGTTGTTCCTCAAAATGGGTAAACAATCAAATGGAGGTGAATGATCGGCCAATGAAAAAGTGGAGGTGACGGTGCAAACACGACCAAGGCTTTAACGGCTGAAGTACTACATTCACGATGGTTATTTACCAGGGAATAGTTCATTTTTTAACGAGCTTAAATGTGGGGGGAAACATTTGCTCATGTCTTATGTTTATTTTTTAACGAGCTTGAACTATGTTTCAGGACCTTGTTGATGGCTTCAACTTGTCCGTTGGCTTACGGATAATATGGAGTAGAGTTGTCGTGAGACAACCCTAGTTTGGCAACTAATTCGACCATCATATGATTGCGAAAATGCGATCCATGATCTGTGACTATAGCCTGTGGTACGCCGAATCTGGTGACTACATGATTGAAAAAGAAGAGGGCAGTTGTTTCACCAGTATTATCTAATGTAGGAATCACCTCGACCCATTTGGTAAAATAGTCAACTGCGACTATGATATACCCATGCCCCCCGGTCGAGGTGGGGTTACATGTCATGAAATCGATGCCCCATTTGGCGAATGGCCCAACAGCCACTATTGGCTGTAGAGGTGCGGGTGGTCTTCTGGTTTTGCTATCGAAAATTTGACAAGCATGGCAACTTCTAACTGCAGTTATGCAATCTTTGAACATCGTTGGCCAGAAGTATCCTGCTCGTAGGATTTTTTGCGCTGTAGCATATCCAGATTGATGCCCCCCACACGCGCCTGAATGACAATAATTCATGACTTTTTCGGCCTCCTCATGGGTGAGGCACCTTCTCAGAACTGTATTGATACCACGACGGTAAAGTGTATCACCGACGATCATGTAGTCTTTTGCTTGGTATTGAATACGTTTTTGTTCGGAGTGGGAGGTGTTTGGTCTGTATTTTTGGGTTTGGAGATAAATTATTATATCCCCATACCATTCATTGCTTGAAGATATCAGAAACAAACTTTCGTCCACGATTGTTTCTTCGGATGTTTCATCGTTGGACAACGATGGGAGATCGCACAATAATTCTGCGAAGACTAGAGCTTTCTTCGACTTGGATTTTACAAATTCCAGATCAAACTCTTGTAGGATTGCTATCCATTTTGAATATTTTCCCCCCAGCAACTGTCGCGACAATATATAAGTCATGGGGTTGCAATCTGACAGAATGGTAGTTTTCCGAAAGAGGACATAGTGTCGAAATCTCTGTATCGCTTGAACAGCTGCAAGTGCTAGCTTTTCAACATAAGAATATTTGCTTTCAGTATCATTTAAGTTTTTACTTAAATAATATATAGGATGTTCAATTCCATCGACTTCTTGAACTAAAACCATTGCGATGGTTGTATCCGCTGCAGCCAGATACAGATTAAAATCTTTTTGATAATGAGAAGCGTACATTAATGATGCTTTCATTAGTGATTCTTTTAAAGCATCAAAGGAAGCTTTCTTTTAGCACTTGAGACGGGGAAGCATTTCCACTTTCAACCAGATTTTCTCCTGGATTTGGAAACGGATCAGTTAACACTGTGGAGGTTTTTGAATTCTTGAAGAATTTTTTAACCTCAGCTCTGTGTGGACAACTTGCGGTCCAATGATCCTCATCGCATATGAGACATGGATTTTTTGGTTTCCTTTCTCTAGGAGGGTTTGAAGAAGATTTTTCAGGTGATGATTCCTCCTGTTTCTTCTTCTTCCCTTTCCCTTTCTTCTTGCTCCCTGGTTGTTTGGTTTCTTTGCCTTTATCTGTCGATATGGCATTTACTTCCGAAGCAAGAAGTTCATCTTTTGCATTTTGACTTGAAATCTTACGGGCCTTTTTGGATGTAGCCTTTGTCGATTTTGTGTCTGTTGTGCCAATCACGCCATCGTCGGCATGAGAGTCATTGTTCGATTTAGGACGAGGAGGAATTGAGAATTCCAGTCTAGGGGCGTCAGGTATTTTATCGTAGAGCGTGCCGGACTGAGTGTAAATCAAGTCTAGATATTGCGCACGAGCGATAACTTGCTCTTCTGTTACGACTCCCCCCTTGCCACATCTTCCGTGATGGAAGGCAGTAATGACTTGATAAACCATTCAGCTAAGAGCTGATCAGGGACATACGTTTTTACCATTCTACGACGATGTCGCCACTCATGTATATGATCAGATATGTGAGTGGCCGTTGTCTGTTTGAAGTTGGTAAGAATTTCTGTTCCCGTTTCGTACCTTATTGGTAACTGAAAATGGGTTAAAAAGGTTGTGGCTAAGGTACTGAAGTTGTCGAACGAAGCTCTAGGCAATTCGATGTACCATTTTGCCGCCGGACCCGTTAACGTCCTCTGAAAGAGGCGAAGTCTTATCGAATCATCATTTAGGGTGTTTGATGAACACCATAGATGAAAGGTCATCACATGATTCGACGAATCTTCACCCGGATTTCCATTAAATTTAGGAATATCTGATGGAATTTTATGCGGAATTGCTGGCCACCAAGGGACGTAAGCGATTGGATCGTTTGTTAACCGATTTAAATCAGGTAACTCTAAAGTTGCCACAAAGGGTAACTGTTGATTCAGGTTAGGTGAAGCATACCCAGGATAAGATGGGATTGCCTGAGCAGTTGGTCTTTGCATACCGGCATAATGCATTTGATGCTAGTAACTTTGGTATGGTTGGTGGGCATGACCATTGTAAAATGGTTGATTTTGACCGTTTTGAATATACGGCTGTCCACTATTTGCAAAGATTTGTTGCTCAGAACCTTGGTATAATTGTTGGAATTGCGGTTGTTGGTATTGTACTAGCCATGGTTGTGAAGCCATGTGCTGTTGACCGATACTAACAGTTTGACCAAGATGAGGAGTAATTGTACCCGTCTGAACCTTTGTCATTCCACCAGTCGGCGATTGTGGTTGAGTCGCAGGGTCAAGGGGCTGTTGCATTACAACCTGAGAAACGTGAGGTTGGCATAAAACAGGCAGCGCTTGAACTTGCGATACCGTCACAATAGCTGGCGTAGTTGGTATATTTGACATAGGTAAGCATTGTTGCATCAAATATACAACTCTTGGTTGTTGAGGTAGTATTAGTACCCAACCGCTAGAGGTAATTCCAGTATAACCTGAATGTTGTTGTGAACTCCCGTATCGATATCCTCCCAGAGGGGATAATGAAAGGGTATACTGCCCCCCATACGGTGGTAATCCAGAACTCAAGGGAATTGTTTCCCTTGGGGGCCAGACTGCCCAAATTGACCTCCAAATGAATCAATTTGTTGAGACTCAACATAAGAGTTTCTGGATATTATTCCGGATGAACAAACAGGAACAGACCATACTGTCAAAATAGCCCCTGAGTGGGCTCCTTCTAGCAGTTGAGAGCTAGTCGGGACAGATGGTATACCGGCGAACATTGTCGAAGTGATAGCAGGGAGTTCTGTCGTCGCTGTGTCAAATGACACAGTCCTAGATGTTGACGGTTGTTCAGACATTTGTAGTCTATCCAAAATATTACCTAGCGATTCTACAGGAGCTTCCGCTGGTGGTAGACTAACTTCTGATGAAGAAGGATATAGAGTGATGCCGACTCCAAATTGCGATGGAGTACTTGTTGGAGGATCTTCTACAATTACTTCTATGGCAATCAGACCAGGTGGAAGGGAAGACCGTCAGGTCCGTAGAATATTTCTGGTGCCGAAGAAGGTATGGAATCGGCAGCGACAGATGTTTGAAGAGCAAGACTCTCCGAACTGGTTGTAGATAGAACTAGTTCGGTAACACAAGTGTTTACTCTCAGACTAGGATCAGTATCACTGTCCTTCTGTGGCTGCTGAACTTCTTTTGTAGAGGCAGGGATTCCAGAAATGTTTGGAGTAACCGGAGTCTCTGATGTTGTTGGAACACTTGTTCTAACTTTAATAGGAGATTTGGAACCGGTTAAACGAGTTCGCTTTGTCCGTACTGGCTTCGATTCCGGAGACAAAGATGGTTGACTCGTAAGCCTCCGCGAACGACAGGGTTTCAATTGACTTTCTTCCACAATTGCGGATTACTCGATCAACTAAAATAAAGGGGAAGTATGTTTCCGAATTAAATGAATTTTAGACGCTTTGACACAACTTGTTTTTTCAGTTTTTAAGAGTCAAGAAAAAACAAAAGATGACTCTAGTCTCCTTCGATTTTTAATGAGCCTGAAGTGACAAGTGCTCAGATGGACCTTTTCCGTTAAGGAGTCTGAAAAGGAATGAAAGGGACTGCTCTGGAAATCTAGGTAGAGGGATTACCAAACCAATCGAAAAACTGCAGAATACGTTTTACAGTACGGCAGTCAATCTTCTCGAATGTTGTGTTCAGTGCATTGCGATCGATAGGGAGGCAGACACGGCTTCCTATGCATAAAGGATTAAGCCTATTGGGGTCTCCCAAAATATACTTGACGGTACGTGGGAGCACAAGTCCGTACTGGCACTCATCATCTCAAAGTGGAGGAATCACCCAACCATCAATGAGAACAACAGTTACCAGGTTTTACAACGCCAGAATACGTCTCTAGCATAGACTTCTAAATGTTGTGTGTTAAGTTCCAAAGCGTTGTTAGATTCATTGAATTTATTTTAAGTTGATCTTGTTTATGAAGTTTTCCTTTCAGGTTCACCACGAGATGTAGATGTAATTCCTAACATGCAATCTAAGATGATAAACAAACTTTTTATCTCCTTTATGCAATGAAAATCCTAGCTACTAGGGAAAAGAAAGACAGAATCTTTTCACAAAGAGCAAAGAGCACAATCTAAATGCACTTTCCTAAATCAAGCCAATCAGACTGTCTATATGCAAATGCACATGCATGTATTTGTTTTCAACTTTCTTAGTATATGAATGCTAAAAAGAAAGTTGATGCACAAATCTGAATTTCTTTTCAAGCGACAAATATCAACAAGTTTCTTTTCGAAATCAAAAAATGGAGACGATCACAACACCTTACGATTTTGAAATGAATACTTGTTCTCGACACTAGAAAATTACAAATTCAGACCAAAAGCAACAGTAACAGGATAATCGAGCATCAACATCAATCAAATTCTTTCCTACGATTGAAATCGACACTTGCGACAGTTTCAAATCAAAGGACGACAGTACGATTATGCTACTTTTGCAAAGGAGAACTGTAAATGACTCAACAAACACACAAAAACATCTACAGTTCTTTTGTACAAAGGAGGCAGAATAACAGCAAGGAAAAGGGGTTTCTAACAGACATATACTGATCACAGGCAGCAAAATTCAGGAATAGAACTGGAAAGAATGAACCACAGAAGCCACAACTGCACAGAGCTAGTCTGAACAGCGCACCTGTAACACAGAGAATCTGAAATGCAGCGCGGGTTGTCCACTCGGGAAGTGTGCTGAAATTCAGAATCTCTGAACAGTACCTGCGCTGGGCTAGAAACGAGACTCTGTTCGGGTTCCGGGTCACAGTTTGCAATTCAGTTCTTGGGTTTTGGCCGAGCAAAAAGTAATCAGTAATGCAACAATCAGGCGTAGATCTAAGGAGGATCTAAGAGCTATCACAAGGGCAATCAGATAGTTTGTGAATCAGTTGTTTAAATCATAAACAGATCCAGTAGATGGATTGAAGCAGCAGTTGTCTACTTTTCATTTGTTATGGCAAATGCAATTCGAATGCTGCTTGTAAGTTTATGAAACAAACAACAAAGAATGATAAACAAACAAACTAATTACTTCCCCAGCGGAGTCACCATTTTGTTACAGGGAAAAGTGTCTATTTAGAACTGCTCTATCCCACTAAGGTGTGATAGCTACCTTAGAAACAAACAGAGAAAAGCTACTTTTGTTTTTCCTTTATGAATTATAGATAGAGAGGAACAGAAAGACCAACCTCTGTCTTGCGCTAATCTCTTGATTTGATCCCTCTCTTCTTTGATAGTCCACAGCTACCTGCTCCCTTGCACACTCAGCTTCACAAAGTACCTGTAAGATCACAGAGGCATAGCACTATATAAAGACATGGATCTATAATCATAAACAATCTAGGGTCAGATGTAAATTGACCATACAAATGTAACAAGCATCAATGATACAAAAGCATGGAGGAAAACTCAAATAGCTTTTATTGATAAACAAGAAAAGAGCCAGGAGGAGTTACAACCAGTTGTTCCGACCCAGCATCAACCTCCCAGCAAAGAAGCCCCTCTTCACCTCAAACAAAGCTTAGATCACCCAACAGTCTGACGTTTGTCTCAGAAAACCAACAGCAATTCCTTACAATATGCAAAATTCCAGCCTCTGGATCTTTGGGATGAGGGATCCATATATAGATATCTATAAGGGGGATGATTCATCTTGTGATTTGATTAGTGTCTTCTCTCTGATAGTTCTTGCTTCCACTTGGAGACTGATGGCCTCTTACTCATCCTTGGTCGAATTCAGTGAGGCAAGTGTCACAGGAGAAGATTCTAGAAGCTTCCATTGCCTCTCCACCTCGCAGAATGACACTGCCATTTGTCATTTCTCACCCATCGCACCCTATAGAAGGGACTTTTGAAATGAAACACACCCTCATAGTGTATTTGGGTGAGATGCAACTCACCTAGCCAGTGGAGCAGCTGCAATGATCCTGTTTTGACCAATTCTGAGCAGTTTCTCATGGAGAAATTCTGGGAGAAGCTGTAATCTGTTGACCTTGTTCCTTTAGGGGTTAGAACAACACTTTTAGGGACTTAGGAGCCCTTGTTTTATGGACATTTCATGCTTGGGGTTGTACGGCCCAAAAATGTCTATAACAGGAGGCGACATGTTGTGTATGAGTCAAGGCCTCATGCTGTCATTATTTCTTTGGGTGATTCATTATATAGGATACCAGAGGTAGCCCCACCCACCACCACCTCTTTGATCACTGCTAAGAATGTAGCAAGCTCATCTCCCAGACTAGGAAATTCATTTGTCTGGTTCGCTCCCAAAGTAAAGGGAAGATCGTCACCATATCCATGACCCCCGCGAAGGGTTCCTCCACGCAGCAGCAGCAACAGAGGGATACGGTCATGAAAGAACACAGTAACAACTTCTCCTCACCTATAGGGGTACCACACAAGCTTCAGGTGGGCAATAAAGTCTGGTTACATCTACAGAAATAACGCCTTACAACAGCCCATCAGAAGCTCCAACCAAGCCGACATGGTCCTTACACCATTACCAAGGCTGTGGGAAATAATGCTTTGGAGCACAAAATTCCTCCATTCCTTTGCTTGCACCGAGTGTTCAATGTGGACCGTCAGTGACCATGCTTCCCACCATTATTGGACACGTCAGAGATTGCAAAACAGCTCACCAAAGACCCAGCTCAGTAGAAGCTTCCTCATCTCAGGGAGAAACTCAACGCAATGGAGACCATTTCTTCCTAAGGGGGGAGGAATGATCCAGGTGGATGTTGGTGGCCACCCACCTATCCCATTTTTACCCCCACAGCTGTCTCTTTCAGTTTTTCAGTTTCCTAAATTGTAGCACAATTTACTATTTTTAGCAGTTTTTCGGGTCCTGAACTTCGGAGCTGTTTTGAGGCCCTAAACGACATTTTTTGGGAAATATAGGAGCAACATGGATCCTTGGATTGATTTTTATCTTCCCAAAGTTGTAGTGCTCAGACAAATCTTTCCAACGAGCTATTGTATGTGTCAAACGGAGATCGTATGCCAAAGTTACAACCCGACGAAATTGATGTACCAATTTACCCAAAGGGGGCCCACAATTTGGTGTTTCATCTTCTAGGGTTAGGTTTTGGGATGTTAAAGGTTTTCCATTGTTTCTCAACAATAAATAGGCCTTCGAGCCTCATTGTAACACAGTTCAGAGGCATGTAGCTGCCACATCTCTTCTCAGAGATAAGCTACCATTGCCCTAGCTGGTTTATTTCCATCTTTGTTTGTAAGCATATTTCAGTATTTTACATTAATGAAATGAAGTATTATTTCCACTACATCTCTGTGTTTATCATTATCTCTGTAATTTGTTGCATTCCTATTTAAATCCAGCTCAGTGGTATCAGAGCAGTCTGCTTTTCTTCTTTGTTTTTCTTTGCATGTCCCCAACGAGGTCGGGATATAAGGAGTTAGGAATTGAACTGGTCGACCCTTTGCAAGACCAACCCCGCAAATCCCGACGGCCTCCCATGGGAGATGAGAAGAAAGACGAGGGGGCAGGAGATCCTATCAAAATCTTGCTCAAAGAAGCCCTCGAGCTACAAAGGAACGCGATGATGGATAGCTTTGCGCAGATCCTTTAGCGGCTACCCAGAGGCGATGCATCGGCTTCCAACAGCTACTCGGGAAACACCACATTGTTTAAGTTACAAGTTAATTTTGAAATCCCCATCTTCGAGGGTCAAATAGATGTAGATGTCATAGATAAATGGTTAAATCTGATAGAAGGATATTTTTCTGTTCATGAATTTTCAAGTTGGGAAAAGATTGCTTTCGCTCTTCTCAAAGCAGCCCCCCACGTTAAGGAATGGTGGGAAACCTACTGCGAGCAGAAGAATGAAAGCACAGGCTCACTATTTTCAGCCACACCCACTTGGGATTCATTTTGGGATGTCATCAAGGAGCAGTATTACCCTGTCAAAAGCTACGAGGACAAATACATAAAGTGGACCACGCTGCGGCAGGGAAGGGACCAAGATGTGCCATAGTTCACAAACATTTTTCATACCCTTCGTACACAGTTGGGTATACTCAAATACCGCGGTTTCCTACACAGATACATCCAAGAAGAGATGGAGTTCCTGAACATCTCCTCACTCGGCACGGTGTATTGATACGTTGTCAAAATCGAGCAAAAGTTCAAAAAGAAGAAGCGAGACTTTGGATCTGCAAATCCGAAGCCCAAAGAACAAAGCCAAGGTAGGGTGACCCAAGACAACCTGTCGAAGCTGCAAGAAAAGAACAACACCACGAAGCTAAAGAAGGACACAGGAAAGTGGTGTGATTTCCACAAGAGTCTCACTCATAACACAAGTGAGTGTCAGACCAAGCAGTCACTGGTGGCCGAGTTGAAGGCTTCCGAATCAGATTCTTGCTCTAACCCTGAGCCAGAACCCGACAAGGGGAATGGCAAAGGGAAGCAGATCATTGATGCGGAGCCCAGTGCCACTGTTGCCACAACCAATATCGAGAAGAATGAACCTGAAGATCTAGAGGAGGGGGAGCATCTTTTCCACTCACATATGTGGGTGAAGGGTTTGTCACTGCAATTCATTGTCGACAGTGGCAGCCAAAAGAACTTCATTTCAGTAGAGGTCATGAAGCAGTTAGACCTACCGACTACACCACACCCGCAACCATACAATGTCGGGTGGCTTCATGAAGGACGAGATCTCAAAGTATGCCAACAGTGTCGCCTTCCCTACAGCATCAAGCCCTTCACAGATGAGGTATTGTGTGATGTTACACCTTTGGATGTTTGTGATGTACTAGTAGGCCAGCCATACTTATGGAGGCAACATGCTGTGTATGAGTCAAGGCCTCACGTTGTCATTATTTCTTTGGGTGATTCATTATATAGGATACCAGAGGTAGCCCCACCTACTGCCACCTCTTTGATCACTGCTAAGAAAGGTAGCAAGCTCATCTCCCAGACTAGAAAATTCATCTGTCTGGTTTTCTCCCAAAGTAAGGGGAAGATCGTCACCACATCCATGACCTCCGCGAAGGGTTCCTCCACGCAACAGCAACAACAAAGTGATACAGTCATGAAAGAACACAGGAAAAACTTCTCCTCACCTACAAGGGTACCACACAAGCTTCAAGTGGGCAATAAAGTATGGTTACATCTACAGAAAGAACGCCTTACAAAAGCCCATCAGAAGCTCCGACCACGCCAACATGGTCCTTACACCATTACCAAGGCTGTGGGAAATAATGCTTTGGAGCACAACATTCCTCCATTCCTTCACTTGCACCAAGTGTTCAATGTGGACCTTCATCAACCATGCTTCCCACCATTACTGGACACATTAGAGATTGCAGAACAGCTCACCAAAGACCCAGCTCAGCAGAAGCTTCCTCATATCAAGGAGAAACTCAACGCAATGGGGACCATTGCTTCCTAAGGGGGGAGGAATGATCTAGTTAGATGTTGGTGGCCACCCACCTATCCCATTTGGACCCCCACAACTATCTCTTTCAGTTTTTTAGTTTCCTAAATTGTAGCACAGTTTACTATTTTTAGCAGTTTTTTGGGTCCTAAACTTCCGAAGTCGTTTTGAGGCCCTAAACGACGTTTTTTGGGAAATCTGGGAGAAACATGGGTCCATGGACTGATGTTTCTCTTCCCAAAGTTGTAGTGCTCATACATATCTTTCTAACGAGCTATTGTACGCGTCAAACAGGGATCGTATGCCAAAGTTACGACCCTGAGAAATTAATGTACCAATTTACCCAAATGGGGCCCACAATTTGGCGTTTTATCTTCTAGGTTTAGGTTTTGGGATGTTAAGGGTTTTCCATTGTTTCTCAACAATAAATATCCCTTTGAGCCTCATTGTAACATAGTTCAGTGGCATGTAGCCACCACATCTCTTCTCAGAGATAAGCTACCATCGCCCTAGCTAGTTTATTTCCATCTCTATTTGTAAGCATATTTCAGTATTTTACATTAATGAAATGAAGTATTATTTCCACTACATCTCTGTGTTTATGGTTATCTTTGTAATTTGTTTCGTTCTTGTTTAAATCTAGATCATTGCTACCTATTTTCCTCTATAGCCATAGCTGCTTTCTCTATAAGTGGATCTGCTCATAACTTGTAGCTTTGCTCTTCGTCCATGCGATCGACAATATTCCTCTTGCCCTTATCGCACACTAGTATGTTCACCTTTGTTGCTGCTACTGCTACTCATGCTCTCCAAGATGTTGCTTCACGCTACTTCGCTAACCATTCCACAATGAAGCTGGCTGATACATTGAGTCGAGAGGATTTGTAACAATATCTCCATGGGTCCTCCCCTGCCCAATGACATGCCCCGTGGATCCAGTTGAGCTATACTCTTGCGAGTGATCTTTTATAAGATAATGTGGGTCATACGAATTGTAAATTCAGAGGTCGAATAGACACATCTTCATCTACTTTGCTTCTACATCTACATGCTTGAAACTCTGAATCTCGTATAACCCAATGCACAGGGGAAGAGTAGGTAATGTGCCTTCTTCTTTCGATGCAGCCTAGCTGTCAATCCTGCTAAGATGTGATATGTTTCTTCCTACATGATGAGCATGTCCAAGGAAAACTTTGGTAGAACATGCAAAGGCTTCTCCACATTGTACATCCATATGAATGTGTCGGATGGTGAGGCATACCAATCATCTATGTCTATCAGTGCCTCGATTGTTGCACCGGGGTGAAAAAATGATCAGATAGTCATGTGATAACTCCTATGAAGCTGCATTCGGACAACATCTTACAATAAGTGTTCATAGTAGTCTCCGCCAGTGTCCATGCCCACTTCAAGCCCAGCAACTCCTATCAGTCATAGATTGCATCCAAGATGTAGGTGAACATGTAGAGTTCTACTTGCATACCTTTGGGCGGTTGTCGAGCCCTTGTTACCTGTTCCTTCCGCTGATGAGAAAACATGTTGGACTAGTTACATGCTTTGCCTTCTCTGGCCATTTGGTCCAATGTGATCACCCAACTCTGTGGGAAGGTTTTCATGCTTTCTTGGCCATACAGTCGAGATGCAAAAATGACCAAGTATTGATACGCCCTCTGCAGTATCTTCATCTTGTAGACCTAGTTGGGTGTCACCCTGAATTTAGCCAGCTCCTTCACCTAGTTCTTCAAAATGTCTTTGGAGTTGGCATTGATGCTAGGTAAGTTGAAGGGTGTCTCCATGTTGGTCATGGGCTCCGACATCTGATACATCTCATCATAATCTTGTGCCCTGAAGGTAGCAATATGTTTCCCAATAACACTGCTCAACGTCATCGTCTCGGGATTAGTGTGCGAGACGATCCAATGTATCATAGCCACGCATGGGAGCATAGGATACCTGCATGCAATCCGGTACAAGTCAAACTTGTGAATGTTCACATAGACTTGGGGATCTTCGAGATCTTCCCCAAATGTGCCTACAAATGCGTCAATGACCTCTTGCCATTTCAGCTTGATGTCCTTGTCTACAATCAACTTGGTATCTTCATAGATTCACAGACTTGTAGACACTTTCTCAACTGCTGCTCCGGTTGCACTTCTATCAGTGTCCTTTGATCCTGCTCTCTTAGGGACCATTGATCCTGAGCTGCTAAGAGGTGGATGAACACCTGCAAGATCTGGAGACAAAGTGATATGCATGGCAAGAAATCTATCAGCGAAAACCAAAGCAAACTTGAGGAAAGACATGCAACATACCTGGGGATTTACTGCCAAGGATTATGAAATTTCTTCTAGGAGGATGGTTGACTGGCTACCAAAACCTCGCAAAAGGCAGCCTGGGCTATCTAGGGAGGCTAGCTGGTTGCTAGATTTGCGTAATGCGTAATCAAATCTAGCTTGTTGGATGCTAAAATTGCGTAATGCGCAATTTCTGCTAGTAGTGGTTGCAGGCCCAGTGACTGCATTGTACAATTTTCTGGGCTAGTAATCATTGTCCTTCAGAATTGCGCGATGCAAGACTAGAAGACAGCTCCTGGGAAGAAATACGCATTTCCTGAGAGGAAGACAGAGCCTTCCCTCTCAGGATTGTGCAATGTTGTCTTAGTGAGGCAGAGTTTGGACCAAGGCTGCCCAGATCCACCGACAGGCAATTGAAAGAAAATGTGAAAGTGAATGCATGGTGATACTTAGCGTAAGTAGGAGTGAATGATCGTGCATGCAAATAGTGAATGAAAGATTCAGAAAATGGAATAGCATGCATGTGGGTGAAGCAAGTTGCCGAATCGACGATCGTTCGTGCAAAATAGTTTCATACATGCAACAGCAGTGAGATGCTAACAAAAACTAAAATGGTGCTAGTGCAAGCTAGTATGCATGTAAATGACAGCAAGAATTCACATAAATCAAGCAAACAACAGTTGCACAAGTGAAAACAGAAAAATCGACAGAAATGCTGCAAAAGACAAGTTAAGATCACTTACCCGTGAATAGCTGAGCTGGATGTATTGAAGAGTCTTGGATGTGTTGTGGGATGTTAGAGCTCCAAGATCGATGTGAATAAATGAGCTCTAATGCGTCGAATAAATAAGTTTGAAGCTCATGACGTGCATGCCACAACTCTAGGAAAAAGCAACACTTGGAGGAAAGATTCTAAAAAATCTTTGCATGTAACCCCCAACTACTAAAAATAGCTCCCTAAAATATAGGGATGCTTTTGCATGTTTCTTTTTCTATTCCAAGAAAAAGCAGCCCATGCATGAAAGTCAAGTTTTCTTGGTCCTAGGTGGAACCGGTCAACTTAGTTGCACATGCAACAGTCTGCTCAGCTGGGAGGAAAAATTGTGCATTTCTGGGAGGGAGCTGGGCTGGCTGCCCAGGAGATTTTCTCAATTTCTAGCCAGAGCAGCTGAATACTACCTAGGATTGCGTAATTCCTAGGCTGAGTAGCCCTGTTGGGAGGAATTACGCAATTTTCTCAGTGAAAATTGACTGGCAAATTTGCTCAATTCTGGAGCCCAGCAGGATGCCAAACAGAATTACGCAATTTCTTTAGGGAAGGCCGATTGCACTCTAGAATTGTACAATTTCTTGAGGGAGTTGTTCAGCCTGTAGTTGGACCAAGTCCGAGGAAACAACTTGTGAGGGGAATGCAACAAGCTCTCATGGACAGGCTATCATTCTGCAAGAAAATCACAGAAGCTTGTGTACTTGATGATGCAAGACATGTTACCATGAAAAGGTTGGTAGGCAGGCTCCAAAATAAAGCTAAGGAAAAATTTTGGAGGGTGGTTGTAGCCGCTACAACAAGGCTTAATCCATAACTTCACCAACAAGAATACATAATGATAACAACATAGCATAATCAACTTCACTAAATGCAACTTATGCAATATATAGTTGTCATCCAAAACTTCATCATCATCACCAATGATATATATTATTCATGCACACCATTATTCAACAAGGAATTCTCAAGAAATCATAATGCCAATAATTCACTATTAGAAGTTGTTGACGGTTCTGGACCCGCTAACATTTAGGGGATCTCCTCGATATGAAGTGCCAACTAGACCTCACACTGTTTGGTGTAGGAGTCCCATCCGGTATGATGACTGATCCAGGTGGATGTTGGTGGCTACCCACCTATCTCACTTGGACCCACACAACTGTCTCTTTCAATTTTTCAGTTTCCTTAATTGTCGCACAATTTACTATTTTTAGTAGTTTTTCGGGTCCTGAACTTCTAGAGCCGTTTTGAGGCCCTAAACGATGTTTTTTTGGAAAAACTTGGAGCAACATGGGATTTTGGGCCAATGTTTCTCTTCCCAAAGTTGTAGTCCTCTGATAGATATTTCTAATGAGCTATGATGCGCGTCAAATGGAGATTGTATACCAAAGTTACGACCCCGGGAAGTTGACGTACCAATTTACCCAAAACAGGGCCCATAGTGTGGTGCTTCATCTCCTAGGGCTAGGTTTTTGGATGTTTAGGGTTTTCCATTATTTCTCAACAATAAATAGGCCTTCGAGCCTCATTGTAACACAGTTCAGAGGCATGTAGCCGCCACATCTCTTCTTAGAGATAAGCTACCATCACCCTAACTAGTTTATTTCCATTTCTGTTTGTAAGCATACTTCAGTATTTTACAATAATGAAATGAAGTATTATTTCTGATGCATCTCTGTATGTATGGTTATATCTATAATTTGTTGCATTCCTGTTTGAATATGGATCAATGGTATTAGAGCGATCTGCTTTTTCTTTGTTTTTCTTTGCATGTCCCCAATGAGGTCAGGATATAAGGAGTTAGGGCTTGAACTGGTCAAACCTATGCATGACTAGCCTCGCAAATCCTAATAGCCTCCAATGGTAGATGAAAAGAAAGATGAGGGGGCAAGAGATCCTATCAAAATCTTACTCGAAGAGGCCCTCAAGCAACAAAGGAACCCGATGATGGAAAACTTTTCCCAGATCCTTCAACGGCTACCCAGAGGCGACGCATCGACTTCTAACAGCTACTCTGGAAACGCCACACCCTTTAAGGTAAAAGTTAACTTTGAAATCCCCATATTCGAGGGTCAAATAGCTGCAGATGTCGTAGATAAATGGTTAAATCTGCTAGAAGGGTATTTTTTTGTTCATGATTTTTCCAATCAGCAAAATATCACTTTTGCACTTCTCAAACCAGCCCCCCACGTCAAGGACTGGTGGGAAACCTACTGCGAGCAGAAGGATGAAAATATGACCTCACTGTTTTCAGTTGCAACCACTTGGAATTCATTCTGGGATGCCATCAAGAAGAAATACTACCCTGTCAAAAGCTATGAGGACCAATATATAAAGTGGACCATGCTACGGCAAGGAAGGGACCAAGATTTCCCAGAGTTCACCAACATTTTTCACACCCTGCGCACACAATTGGCTATCAAGGATTCTGAGCTACATTTGGTACTCAACTACCAGGGTTGCGTACATAGATACATCCAGGATGAAATGGAATTCCTGAACATCTCCTCACTCGGCACGGTGTACCAATACACTGTCAAAATCAAGCAGAAGTTTGAACAAAAGAAGTGAGACTTTGGATTTGTGAAGTTGAAGAACAAAGGACAATACCAAGGCGGGGTGACCCAAGATAACCCATCGAAGCCACAGGAAAATAAAAACACCACGAAGTCAAAGAAGGACACAAGAAAGTGGTGTGAGTTCCATAAGATCCCCACTCACAACACAAGTGAGTGTCGGACCAAGAAGTCACTGGTGGCCAAGTTGAAGGCTTCAGAATCATATGCATGTTCCGACCCTGACTCAGAACCCAACAAGGGGAATGGAAAAGGGAAGTAAATCATTTACGTGAAGCCCAGCACCATTGTCACCACTGCCAAAATCCAAAAGAATGAGCCCAAAGATCTAGGGGAGGTGGAGCGTCTTTTCCACTCACAACTGTGGGGGAAGGGTTCACTGCTGCAATTCATTGCTGAGAGTGGGAGCCAAAAGAACCTCATTTTAGTAGAATTCGTGAAGCGGTTGGGCCTACCGACTACACCACACCCGCAGTCGTACAATATCGGGTGGCTTCACCAAGAACGAGATCTCCGAGTCTGCTAGCAGTGTCGCCTTCCCTACAGCATCAAGCCCTTCACAGATGAGATATTGTGTGATGTTGCACCTCTGGATGTTTGTGATGTATTATTAGGCCAACCATACTTGTGGAGGAGACATGTTATGTATGAGTCAAGCCCTCACGTTGTTATTAGTTCTTTGTGTAATTCATTATACAGGATACCGCTGTAACCCCACCTACCGCCACTTCTTTGATCTCTTCTAAGAAATGCAGTAAGATCATCTCATAGACTAGGAAATTTATTTTATGTTTGGTCCGCTCCCAAAGTAAGGGGAAAATCATTGTCACATCCATGACCCCCGCGAAGGGTTCCTCCACGCAGCAGCAGCAGCAACAGAGGGATATGATCATGAAAAAACACAGGAACAATTTCTCCTCACTCACATCGGTACCACACAAGTTTCAAGTGGGCGACAAAGACTGGTTGCATCTACAGAAAGAATTCCTTACAAGAGCCCATCAGAAGCTTAGACCACTTCGACGTGGTCCTTACACCATTACCAACACTATGGGAAACAATGATTTGGAGCACATCATTTCCACATTCCTTCACTTTCACTGAGTGTTCAATGTGGACCACCCTCGACCATGTTGCCCACCATTACTGGACACATCAGAGGTTGCAGAACAGCTCACTAGGGACCCAGTTCAGTAGAAGTTTCCTCATCTCAGGGAGGAACTCAACGCAATGGGGTTCATTTCTTCCTAATGGGGTAGGAATGATCCAAGCGGATGTTGGCGGCCACCCACCTATCCCACTTGGAATCCCACAACTATCTCTTTCATTTTTTCAATTCCTTAATTGTAGCACAATTTACTATTTTTAGTAGTTTTTCGGGTCATGAACTTCTGGAGTCGTTTTGAGGCCCTAAACAACGTTTTTTGGGAAAATTGTGAGAAACATGGGTCCATGGACCAATTTTTCTCTTCTCAAAGTTGTATTCCTCAGATAGACCTTTCTAACGGGCTATGGCACACGTCAAACGGAGATTGTATGCCAAAGTTATGACCTCGGGAAGTTGATGTACCAGTTTACCCAAAATGGGGCCCATAGTGTGGCACTTCATCTCCTAGGGTTAGGTTTTTGGATGTTTAGTGTTTTCCATTATTTCTCAACAATAAATAGGCCTTCAAGCCTCATTGTAACATAGTTCAGAGGCATGTAGCCACCACATCTCTTCTTAGAGATAAGCTACGATCGCCCTAGTTATTTTATTTCCATTTCTGTTTCTAAGCATATTTCAGTATTTTATAGTAATGAAATGAAGTATTATTTCTGCTACATCTCTGTATGTATCATTATGTACGTAATTTGTTGCATTCATGTTTAAACCTAGATCAATGGTATCAGAGTGGTTCGCTTTTTCTCTGTTTTTCTTTGCATGTCCCCAACGAGGTTGGGATATAAGGAGTTAGGGATTAAACTGGTCAAACCTTTAGATGACCAGCCTCGCAATTCCCAACAGCCTTGCATGGCGGATGAAAAGGTAGACGAGGGGGAAGGAGATCCTATCAAAATCTTGCTCAAAGAGGCCCTCGAGCGATAAAGGAACGCGATGATGGACAACTTTGCCCAGATCCTTTAGCGGCTACCCAGAGGCGATGCATTGGCTTCCAACAGCTACTCTGGGAACACCACACCCTTTATGGTACAAGTTAACTTTGAAATCCCCATATTCGAGGGTTAGATAGACACAAATGTCGTAGATAAATGGTTAAATCTAAAAGAAGGGTATTTTTTTTGTTCATGATTTTTCCAACCAATAAAAGATCACTTTTTCACTTCTCAAAGCAGCCCCCCACATCAAGGACTGGTGGGAAACCTGCTACGAGCACAAGGATGATAATACAGCCTCACTGTTTTCAGCCGCACCAACTTGGAATTCATTCTAGGATGCCATCAAGGAGCAGTACTACCCTATCAAAAGCTATGAGGACAAATACATAAAGTGGACCACACTATAGCAGGAAAGGGACCAAGATGTGACAGAGTTCACAAACATTTTTCATACCCTACGTACATAGTTGGGTATCAAGGATTCTGAGTTGCATTTGGTACTCAAATACTGGGACTGCCTACACAGATACATCCAGGATGAGATGGAGTTCCAGAACATCTCCTCACTCAGCACAGTGTACCGATACACTGTCAAAATCTAGCAGAAGTTTAAACAAAAGAAGCGAGACTTTGGATCTGCGAATCCGAAGAACAAAGGACAAAGCCAAGGCAGGGTGACCCAAGACAATTTGTCCAAGCCACAGGAAGAGAACAACACCACAAAGTCAAAGAAGGGCACAGGAAAGTGGTGTGAGTTCCATAATAGCCCCACTCACAACACAAGTGAGTGTCGGAACAAGCGGTCGTTGGTGGCCGAGTTGAAGGCTTCAGAATCAGATTCATGCTCCGACCCTGAGTCAGAACCTGACAAAAGGAATGGCAAAGGGAAGCAGATCATTGATGTAGAGCCTAGTGCCACTATTGCCACCGCCAAGATCGAGAAGAATGAGCTTGAACATCCAGAGGATAGGGAGCATATTTTCCACTCACAGATGTGGGTGAAGGGTTTGCTACTACAATTCATTGCTGACAGTGGGAGCCAAAAGAACCTCATTTCAGTAGAAGTCATGAAGTGGTTAGGCCTACCAACTACACCACACATGCAGCCATATAGTATCAGGCGGCTTCACCTAGGACGAAATCTCTGAATACGCCAATAGTGCCACCTTCCCTACAGCATCAAGCCCTTCACAGATGAGGTATTGTGTGATGTTGCACCTCTGGATGTTTGTGATGTATTATTAGGCCAACCATACTTATGGAGGTGACATGTTGTGTATACATCAAGGCCTCGCACTGTTATTATTTCTTTGTGTAATTCATTATACAGGATACCGGACGTATCCCCACCTACTGCCACTTCTTTGATCTCTGCTAAGAAATGCAGCCAGATCATCTCACTGACTAGGAAATTTATTTTCTGTCTAGTCTGCTCCCAAAGTAAGGGGAAGATCATCACTACATCCATGACCCCCGTGAAGGCTTCCTCCATGCAGTAGCAATAGCAAAGGGATAAAATCATGAAAAAACACAAGAACAACTTCTCCTCACCCACAGGGGTACCACACAAGTTTCAAGTGGGCGACAAAGTCTGGTTGCATCTGCAGAAAGAACGCCTTATAAGAGCCCATCAAAAGCTCAGACCACTCTGACATGGTCAAACAATGCTTTAGAGCACAACATTTCCCCATTCCTTCGCTTGCACCAAGTGTTCAATGTCGACCACCCTTGACCATGCTTCCCGTCATTACTGGACACATTAGAGGTTGCAGAACAACCCACCATGGACCCAACTCAACAGAAGTTTCCTCATCTCAGGGAGGTACTCAACAGAATGGGGACCATTGCTTCCTAAGGGGGGAGGAAAAATCCAGGTGGATGTTGGTGGCCACCCACCTATCCCACTTGGACCCCCACAACTATCTCTTTCTATTTTCAATTTCCTTAATTGTAGTACAATTTACTATTTTTAGCAGTTTTTCGAGTCTGGAACTTACGGAGCCATTTTGAGGCCCTAAACGACATTTTTTGGGAAAAATAGGAGCAACATGGGTCCATGGATTGATGTTTCTCATCCCAAGGTTGTAGTCCTCGGATAGATCTTGCTAACGAGCTATGGTACGCATCAAACGGAGATTGTATGCCAAATTTATGACCCCAAGAAGTTGATGTACCAATTTACCCAAAACGGGGCCCATAGTGTAGCGCTTCATCTTCTAGGGTTAGGTTTTTGTATGTTTAGGGTTTTCCATTGTTTCTCAACCATAAATAGGCCTTTGAGCCTCATTGTAACACAATTCAGAGGCATGTAGTTTCCACATCTCTTCTCGGAGATAAGCTACCATCACCCTAGCTAGTTTATTTCCGTTTCTGTTTGTAAGCATATTTCAGTATTTTACAGAGCGATATCAGTGGTATCAGAGTGGTATCAGAGGGGGCAGGAGATCCTATCAAAATCTTGCTTGAAGAGGCCCTTGAGTGACAATGGAATATGATGATGGATAACTTTTCCCAGATCCTTCAGCGGCTACCCAGAGGCGACGCATTGGCTTGCAACAGCTACTTTGGAAATGCCACACCCTTTAAGGAACAAGTTAACTTTGAAATCCCCATATTCGAGGGTCAAATAGACATAGATGTCATAGATAAATGGTTAAATCTGCTAAAAGGGTATTTTTTTGTTCATGATTTTCCGACCAGCAAAAGATCACTTTTTCACTTCTCAAAGCAGCCCCCCACATCAGGGACTGGTGGGAAACCTACTGCGAGCAAAAGGATGAAAATATGGCCTCATAGTTTTCAGACGCACCCACTTGGAGTTCATTCGGGGATGTCATCAAGGAGCGGTACTACCCTGTCAAAATCTATGAGGACAAATACAAAAAGTGGACCACGTTGTAGCAGGGAAGGGACCAAGATGTGCTAGAGTTCAAAAAAACTTTTCATACCTTGCGCACACAGTTGGGTATCAATGATTCTGAGCTGCGTTTGGTAATCAAATACCACGACTTCCTACATAGATACATCTAGGATGAGATGGAGTTCTTGAACATCTCCTCACTCGGCATGGTGTACCGATATGCTGTCAAAATTGAGCAGAAGTTTAAACAAAAGAAGCGAGACTTTGGATTTGCGAATCCGAAGAACAAAGGACAAAGCCAAGGCAGGGTGACCCAAGACAACCTGTCCAAGCCGCAGGAAAAGAACAACACCACGAACTTAAAGAAGAACACAGGAACGTGGTGTGAGTTCCATAAGAGCCCAACTCACAACACAAGTGAGTGTCGAACCAAGCAGTCGCTGGCGGCCGAGTTGAAGGCTTCAGAATCATATGCATGCTCCGACTCTGAGTCAGAACCTGACAAGGGGAATTGTTAGGCCCCTATACTACTAGTGTAACCCCTTATTGTTATTAGTACAACCCACTTATTATATTGATGTACCCATGTAGTGCCCATATTGTTACTAATGTTCCCCATAGAAGCCCACTATTGTTATTATTGTGCCCTTACATTATTATTGTTATGTCGGCTCTAGTTATGTTATGACCCCTTAGACTCCTATATATAGAAAGGAGGTATTTTCATTTGTATCATCAAAGAATTGTTCATTTATGTAATGTAAAGGAGGTTTCCCCCTCGAAGAGGCTGAATTCTAAGGTGTTGATCTATCTTTTCTATCTTTTCTTGAGCTGGTTTCATAACATTTGGTATCAGAGCTTTGGATTCTAGGGTTTCGCTGCTCCAAATAGGTCATCATGGAATTTTCGCTATAACTTTTGTTCTGTGACGTTTCAGAAGTTTCAAAAAAAACCCATTTGAGAAGAAATCGCGTTGAACCTTGGGTCCGAATTTCAGAGCTTTTTGCACGATATTTCCGGAGATATGATCTGAGGAAGTTGGTCCTTTTGCAGACTCCTGAATTACATTCAAAACAGGTGACCTGGGGAAAATAGTCATAACTTTCTCTCTGAGCATTGGATTGAAATTTCGTAAGAAGGTACAAAAAGAGGACGGACTTTAGTTTCTTGTATGCATTTTTTAGATCCATAGGTCGAAAAATGGACATGTGGCACTTCATACAAGTTCGCTCTTCTGGAAAGGTCTATAATCAAGTCATCTTGGGATATTGTGCATAACTCTTTTTTTGGGAATCTAATTTGGATCAGACTGGTGGCATTGGAAAGAGGACACAGAGGGCTACTATAGGTAGCAATTTCAGAACTTAAATATCTGTAACTACAAAGTTACAGTCGTTTCAAGTTCGAGGTCCTAAAATCAAGAAAAAGCAAGATGAGGAAGTTTGATGGCAAGGATCCGGTAAATTGGATACTTCAGATGGAGCAATATTTTGATCTACATGGTGTACCACTGTTACAAAAGGTATGTATTGCATCTTCATATTTAGAACCGGATCAATTTTTATGGTATAAAGGGCTTTGTTCTTGTAAAAAACTTGTTACGTGGTCGATTCTCACGGAGGAAATGATAGCACATTATGAGGATACAAAGAGAAACACCTTCTTTAGAGCAACACCACAACAATTGGAAAGAGTAAAAGGGCTTTGTGACATATTTGAAAGTAAAATTATGGCAAAAAGGAAGTCTACCCCTCACAACTATAAATATGGACGTGTTGTTCCTCCTAGCCTTCCACAATCTACAAGGGTTACACCACAACAATTGGAAGAAAAAAGAGAAAAAAGGCTTTGTTACAATTGTGATAGCAAACGCACTAAAGGTCATAAGTGTGTTGAGAAGAAATTATTTTACATAGAGTATGAAGAGGAGGAAGAAAAGGATCAAGAAACATCAAAAGAAGAGGATATATGCCAGGACCCGGCCCCAGAGAAAGAAGAAATGAATCAGAACATATCTTGTAAACTATTGGCAAGAATGACCACTCCTCAAACACTCAAGATAGAAGGAAATATCAAGAAGAAAAAGGTGCAAGAAGTGAAAGATCACATCAAGAAAGAAGAAATTAATCCAACCATATCTTGTAATTCACTGGTCGGAATTACTACTCCTCAAACTAGCGAGACAAAAGGACATATCAAGAAGAAAAATGTTCAAGAAGTGAAAGATCACATCAAGCGTCAAGAAACGAATCCGACCATATCTTGTAAAGGATTGGAAGAAACTACCACTCCTCAAAATCTAAAGATAGAAGGACATATCAAGAAGAAAAAGGTTCAAGCAGTGAAAGATCACATCAAGCATCAACAACAAGTTCTCCAACTTTTAAAGGATAGCGCCACTTCGGTGCAAAATCAAATGAAACAATAGGTAGATCAACATCATAGTGAAAAATGTTTTGATGTAGGCGATTGGGTATTTTTACTGCTACATCTAAAGCAAGCTATTTATGAGAAGGAAACGTTGGCAATACTACATGCACTTAAAAAATGGCGACCTTACCGAATGGGAAGACTCTTCAAGGATGAGGATGTGGAAGCATTGTTTTGTGCTATTTCTATTATCCAACCAGATTGGATAAACGAAGCAAGGGATGAATGGAAGAAGGACAAAGAAGTATGGCCACTTATTCAAAACTTGCAAAAGATCCCAATTCAAAAAATATTACCAGATATTGAAAAGGAAGGAAAAATCATATTGGAACCTGGAGCAGTCACAGAAACAAGAACCCGACAGCTACGAAATCGATCAATTTCAGAGTATCTCATCAAGTGGAAGAACTTACCCGCTGAAGATTCCACATGGGAGGACAAGAATTTTATACAGAAGCATCAAGAACTACTCAAGCGTTGAGGACAACACTTTTTGAAGGAGAGGGGCATGTTAGGCCCCTATACTACTAGTGTAACCCCTTATTGTTATTAGTACAACCCACTTATTATATTGATGTACCCATGTAGTGCCCATATTGTTACTAATTTGCCCCATAGAAGCCCACTATTGTTATTATTGTGCCCTTACATTATTATTGTTATGTCGGCTCTAGTTATGTTATGACCCCTTAGACTCCTATATATAGAAAGGAGGTATTTTCATTTGTATCATCCAAGAATTGTTCATTTATGTAATATAAAGGAGGTTGCCACCTCGAAGAGGCTGAATTCTAAGGCGTTGATCTATCTTTTCTATCTTTTCTTGAGCTGGTTTCGTAACAGGAATGGCAAAGGGAATGCCACCACCAAGATCGAGAAGAATGAGCCCGAACATCCAGAGGAGGGGGGGCATCTTTTCCACTCACAGATGTGGGTGAAGGGTTCGCCGCTGCAATTCATTATTGACAATGGGAGCCAAAAGAACCTCATTTCAGTAGAAGTCGTGAAGCGGTTAGGCCTATCGACTACACCACATCCGTAGCCATACAGTATCAGGTGGCTTCACCAAGGACGAGGTCTTCGAGTCTGCCAATAGCGCCACCTTCCCTACAACATCAAGACCTCCACAGATGAGGTATTGTGTGATGTTGCACATCTGGATGTTTGTGATGTATTATTAGGCCAACCATACTTGTGGAGGTGACATGTTGTGTATGAGTCAAGGCCTCATGTTGTTATTATTTCTTTGTGTAATTCATTACAGGATACCGGAGGTAGCCCCACCTACCACCACTTCTTTGATCTTTTCTAAGAAATGCAGTAAGATCATCTCACAGACTAGGAAATTTATTTTCTTTCTGGTTCGCTCCCAAAGTAAGGGGAAGATCATTGCCACATCCATGACCCCCGCGAAGGGTTCCTCCACGCAACAGCAGCAGCAGAGGGATACGATCATGAAAAAACATAGGAACAACTTATCCTCACCCACAGGGGTACCACACAAGTTTCAAGTGGGTGAAAAAGTCTAGTTGCATCTACAAAAAGAACACCTAACAAGAGCCCATCAAAGGATCAGACCACTCCAACATGGTCTTTACACCATTACCAAGGTTGTGGGAAACAATGCTTTGGAGCATATCATTTCTCCCATTTCTTCACTTGCACCAAGTGTTCAATGTGGACCACCCTCGACCATGCTTCCCACCATTACTGGACACATCAAAGGTTGCAGAACAGCTCACCAGGGACCTAGCTCAGCAGAAGTTTGCTCATCTCAGGGAGGAACTCAACACAATGGGGACCATTGCTTCCTAAGGGGAGAGGAATGATCTAGGTGAAGTTTGGTGGCCACCCACCTATCCCACTTGGACCCGCACAATTGTCTCTTTTAGTTTTTCAGTTTCCTTGATTGTAGCACAATTTACTGTTTTTAGCAGTTTTTTGGGTCCTGAACTTCCGGAGCCGTTTTGAGGCCCTAAATGACATTTTTTGGGAAACATAGGAGTAGCATGGTTTTGTGGCACAATATAGCATGTCCCAAAGTTTTAGTTCTTGGATAGATCTTTCTAACAAGCTATGGTGCTTGTCAAACAAAGATAGTATGCCAAAGTTACAACCCCGGGAAGTTGATGTACCAATTTACCCAAAACGGGGCCCATGGTGTGGTGCTTCATCTCCTAGGGTTAGGTTTTTGGATGTTTAGGGGTTTCCATTGTTTCTCAACAATAAATAGGCCTTCGAGCCTCATTATAACATAGTTCAAAGGCATGTAGCCACAACATCTCTTCTTAGAGATAAGCTACCATCGCCCCAGCTAGTTTATTACCATTTCTGTTTGTAAGCATATTTCAGTATTTTCCAGTAATGAAATGAAGTATTATTTATGTTGCATCTCTGTATATATGGTTATATCTGTAATTTTTTGTGTTCCTGTTTAAATCTAGATCAGTGGTATCAAAGCAGTCTGCTTTTTCTCTGTTTTTCTTTGAATGTCCCCAACAAGGTCGGGATATAAGGAGTTAGGGCTTGAACTGGTCGAACCTTTGCAAGACCAGCCTCGCAAATCCCAACGGCCTCCCATGGCGGATGAAAAGAAAGACGAGGGAGTAGGAGATCCTATCAAAATCTTGCTCAAAGAGGCCCTCGAGCGACAAAGGAACGTGATGATGGACAACTTTGCCTAGATCCTTTAGCAGTCAACCAGAGGCAACCATTGGCTTCCAACAGCTACTCTGGAAACACCACACCCTTTAAGGTATAAGTTAACTTTGAAATCCACATATTCGAGGGTCAGATATACACAAATGTCATAGATAAATGGTTAAATCTGCTAGAAGGGTATTTTTTTGTTCATGATTTTTCCAACCAGCAAAAGATCACTTTTGCACTTCTCAAACCAACCCCCCACGTCAAGGACTGATGGGAAACCTTCTGCGAGCAGAAGGATGAAAATACGGCCTCATTGTTTTCAGCCGCACCCACTAGGAATTCATTCCAGGATGCCATCAAGGAGAATTACTACCCTGTCAAAAGCTACGAGGACAAATAAATAACATGGACCATGTTGCGGCAAGGAAGGGACCAAGATGTGCTGGAGTTCACAAAAAATTTTCATACCCTGCGCACACAGTTGGGTATCAAGGATACTGAGCTACATTTGGTACTCAAATACCACAGCTACCTACACATATACATCCAGGATGAGATGGAGTTCCTAAACATCTCCTCACTTGGCACAACGTACCGATACACTATCAAAATCGTGCAGAAGTTTAAATAAAAGAAGTGAGACTTTGGATCTCCGAATCCGAAGAACAAAGGACAAAGCCAAGACAGGGTGACCCAAGACAACCCGTCCAAGCCATAGGAAAAGAACAACACCACAAAGTCAAAGAAGGACATAGGAAAGTGGTGTGAGTTCCATAAAATCCCCACTCACAACACAATTGAGTGTCAGACCAAGCAGTCATTGGTGGCCGAGTTGAAGGCTTCAGAATCAGATGCATGCTTTGACCCTGAGTCAGAACCCAACAAGGGGAATGGAAAATGGAATGCCACCACCAAGATCTAGAAGATTGAGCCCAAAAATCCAGAGGAGGGGGATCATCTTTTCCACTCACAGATGTGGGTGAAGGGTTCACCGTTGCAATTCATTGTTGACCGTGGGAGCCAAAATAACCACATTTCAACAGAAGTCATGAAGCGGTTGGGCCTACCGAATACACCACACCCACAGCCGTAAAGTATCGGGTGGCTTCACCAAGGATGAGATCTCTGATTCCACCAGTAGTTTCGCCTTCCCTATAGCATCAAGACCTTCATAGATGAGGTATTGTGTGATTTTGCACCTCTGGATGTTTGTGATGTATTATTAGGCCAACCATACTTGTCGAGGTGACATGTTGTGTATGAGTCAAGGCCTCTCTTGTTATTATTTCTCTGTGTAATTCATTATACAAGATATTGGAGGTAGCCCCACCTACCACCACTTTTTTGATCTCTGCTAAGAAATGCAGTAGGATCACCTCACAGACTAGGAAATTTATTTTCTTTCTGGTCCACTCCCAAAGTAAGGGGAAGATCTTTTCCACATCCATGACCCCTGCGAAGGGTTCCTCCACACAGCAGCAGCAACAGAGGGATACGGTCATGAAAATGCACAGGAACAACTTCTCCTCACCCACAGGGATATCACACAAGTTTCAAGTGGGCGATAAAGTCTGGTTGCATTTGCAGAAAGAATGCCTTCCAAGAGCCCATCAAAAGCTCAGACCACTCTGACATGGTCCTTACACCATTAACAAGGCTATGGGAAACAATGCTTTGAAGCACAACATTTCCCCATTCCTTTGCTTGCACTAAGTGTTCAATGTGGACCTCCCTCGACCATGCTTCCCACCATTACTGGACACATAAGAGGTTGCAGAACAGCTCACTAGGGACCCAACTCAGCAGAAGTTTCCTCATCTCAGGGTGGAACTCAACGCAATGAGGACCATTGCTTCCTAAGGGGGGAGGAATGATCCAGGTGGATGTTGGTGGCCACCCACCTATCCCACTTGGACCCCCACAACTATCTCTTTCATTTTTTCATTTTCCTTAATTGTAGCACAATTTACTATTTTTAGCAGTTGAACTTCCGGAGCCGTTTTGAGCCCCTAAACGACATTTTTTAGGAAACCTCGGAGCAACATGGGTCCTTAACCCTATGTTAATCTACCAAAAGTTGTATTCCTCAGATAGATCTTTCTAACGAGCTATGGTGTGCATCAAATGGAGATTGTATGCCCAAGTTATGACCCCAGGAAGTTGATGTACCAATTTACCCAAAACGGGGCCCATAGTGTGGCACTTCATCTCCCAGGGTTAGGTTTTTTGATGTTTAGGGTTTTCCATTGATTCTCAAAAATAAATAGGCCTTCGAGCCTCATTGTAACACAGTTCAGAGGCATGTAGCTGCAACATCTCTTCTTATAGACAATCTACCATCACCCTAGCTATTTTATTTCCATTTCTATTTGTAAGCGTATTTCAGTATTTTACAGTAATGAAATGAAGTATTATTTTTACTGCATCTCTGTATGTATGGTTATATCTGCAATTTGTTTCATTCTTGTCGAAATCTGGATCAGTGGTATCAGAGCGGTCTGTTTTTTCTTTGTTTTTCTTTGCATGTCCCCAACGAGGTCAGGATATAAGGAATTAGGGCTTGAACTGGTCGAACCTTTGCAAGACCAGTCGCGCAAATCCCAATGGCCTTCCATGGAAATTGAAAAGAAAGATGAGGGGGCAGGAGATCCTATCAAAATCTTGCTCAAATATGCCCTCGAGCAACAAGGAATGCGATGATGGACAACCTTGCCTAGATCCTTTAGCGGCTACCTAGAGGCGACGCATCAGCTTCCAATAGCTACTTTGGAAACACCACACCCTTTAACGTACAAGTTAACATTTAAATCCCCATATTTGAGGGTCAGATAGACGAAAATGTCGTAGATAAATGGTTAAATCTGCTAAAGGGTATTTTTCTGTTCATGATTTTTCCAACCAACAAAAGATCACTTTTGCAATTCTCGAAGCATCCCCCCATGTCAAGGACTAGTGGGAAACCTACTACGAGCAGAAGGATGAAAATAAAGCCTCACTGTTTTAAGCCGCACCCACTTGGAATTCATTCTGGGATGCCATCAAGGAGCAGTGCTACCCTATCAAAACTATGAGGACAAATACATAAAGTGGACCATGCTGCGGCAGGGAAGGGACCAAGATGTGCCAGAGTTTACAAACATTTATCATACCTTGCACACACAGTTGGGTATCAAGGATTCTGAGCTACATTTGGTACTCAAATACCGCGGATACCTACACAGATACATCCAGGATGAGATGGAGTTCCCGAACATCTCCTCACTTGGCACGACGTACCGATATGCTGTCAAAATCGAGCAGAAATTTAAACAAAAGAAGCGAGACTTTAGATCTGTGAGTCTGAAGAACAAAGGACAAAGCCAAGGCAGGGTGACTCGAGACAAACCGTCCAAGCCACAGGAAAAGAACAACACCGCAAAGTCAAAGAAGGACACAGGAAAGTTGTGTGAGTTCCATAAGAGCCCCACTCACAACACAAGTGAATGTCGGACCAAGCAGTCGTTGGTGGCTGAGTTGGAGGCTTTAGAATCAGATGCATGTTCTGACCCTCAGTCAGAACCTGACAAGGGGAATGACAGAAGGAAGCAAATCATTGACGCGGAGCCCGATGCCACTGTTACCACCACCAAGATCCAGAAGAATCAGCCTGAATATCCAGAGGAGGAGGAGCGCCTTTTCCACTCACAGATGTGGGTGAAGGGTTCACCACTACAATTCATTGTTGACAGTGGCAGCTAAAATAACCTCATTTCAGTAGAAGTCGTGAAGCGGTTGGGCCTATTGACTATGCCACACCTGCAGTCATATAGTATCGAGTGGCTTCACCAAGGATGAGATCTCCAAGTCTGCCAGTAGTGTTGCCTTCCCTACAGCATCAAGCCCTTCACAGATGAGGTAACATCAGCATGTTATGTTACCCCTCTAGATGTTTGTGATGTATTATTAGGTCAACCATACTTGTGGAGGCAACATGTTGTAAATGAGTAAAGGCTTCACGTTGTTATTATTTCTTTGTGTAATTCATTATACAGGATGCTGGAGGTAGCCCCACTTACCACCACTTCTTTGATCTCTGCTAAGAAATGCATTAAGATCATCTCACAGACTAGGAAATTTATTTTATGTCTAGTCTACTCCCAAAGTAAGGGGAAGATCGTCGCCACATCCATGACCCCCGCAAAGGGTTCCTCCACAAAGAAGCAGTAGTAGATGGATACGGTCATGAAAAAACACAGGAACAACTTCTCCTCATCCACAGGGGTACCACACAAGTTTGAAGTGGGTGACAAAGTTTGGTTGCAACTGTAGAAAGAACGGCTTACAAGAGCCCATTAGAAGCTCAGACCATTCCGACATGGTCCTTACACCATTACCAAGGTTGTGGGAAACAATGCTTCAGAGCACAGCATTTTCCCATTCCTTCGCTTGCACTGAGTGTTCAATTTGGACCACTCTTGACCATCCTTCCCACCATTACTGGACACATCAGAGGTTGCAGAACAGCTCACCAGAGACCTAGCTCAGCAGAAGTTTCCTCATCTCAGGGAGAAACTCAACCCAATGGGGACCATTTCTTCCTAAGGGGGGGGGATGATACAGGTGGATGTTGGTGGCCACCTACCTATCCCACTTGGACCCCCACAACTTTCCCTTTCAGTTTTTCATTTTCCTTAATTATAGCACAATTTACTATTTTTAGAAAATTTTCAGCTCCTGAACTTCCGGAGCCATTTTGAGGCCCTAAACGATGGAACACTAGGAGCAACATGGGTACATGCATAAATTTTTCTCTTACCAAAATTGTAGTCCTCGGATAGATCTTTCTAACGAGCTATGGTGCATGGCAAACGGAGATTGTATGAAAGTTACCACCCCGGGAAGTTAATGTACCAATTTACCCAAAATTGGGCCCATAGTGTGGCGCTTCATCTCCTAGAGTTAGGTTTTTGGATTTTTAGTGTTTTCCATTGTTTCTAAACAATAAATAGGCCTTTGACCCTCATTGTAACATAGTTCAGAGGCATGTAGCCGCCACATCTCTTTGCAGAGATAAGCTACCATCGCCCTAGCTAGTTTATTTCCATTTCTATTTGCAACCATATTTCAGTATTTTACAGTAATGAAATGAAGTATTATTTCTGTTGCATCTTTGTATGTATGGTTATATCTATAATTTGTTGCATTCATATTTAAATTTGTATCAGTGGTATCAGAGCAGTCTACTTTTTCTCTATTTTTCTTTGCATGTCCCCAATGAGGTCGGGATATAAGGAGTTAGGGCTTGAACTGGCCGAACCTTTGCAAGACCAACCTCGCAAATCTCGACGACCTCCCATGGAAGATGAAAAGAGCGATGAGGGGGAAGGATATTCTATCAAAATCTTGCTCAAAGAGGCCCTCAAGTGATAAAGGAACGCGCTGATGGACAACTTTGCCCAGATCCTTCATCGGCTACCTAGAGGCGACTCATCGACTTCCAACAACTTCTCTAGAAACGCCACACCCTTTAAAGTACAAGTTAACTTTGAAATCACCATATTCGAGGGTCATACAGATGCAGATGCCATAGATAAATGGTTAAATCTACTAGAAGGGTATTTTTCTATTCATGATTTTTCCAACCAACAAAAAATCACTTTTGCACTTCTCGAAGTAGCCCCCCATGTCATGGACTGGTGAGAAACCTACTACGAGCAGAAGGATGAAAATACAGCCTCACTGTTTTCAGCCGCACCCACTTGGAATTCATTCTGGGATGCCATCAAGGAGCAGTACTACCCTGTCAAAAGCTATGAGGACAAATACATAAAGTGGACCTCGCTGTGACAGGGAAGCGACCAAGATGTGTCGAAGTTCACAAACATTTTTCATACCCTGCGCACATAGTTTGGTATCAAGGATTCTGAGTTGTATTTGGTACTCAAATACAATGGCTTCCTATGCATATACATCTAGGATGATATGGAGTTCCTAAACATCTCCTCACTCGACACAGTGTACCGATCCACTGTCAAAATTGAGCAGAAGTTTCAACAAAATAAGTGAAACTTTGGACCTGTGAATCCAAAGAATAAAGGGTAAGCCGAGGCGGGGTGACCCAAGACAACCCATCCAAGCCATAGGAAAAGAAAAACACCACAAAGTTAAAGAAGGACACAGGAAAGTGGTGTGAGTTCCATAAGAGCCCCACTCACAACGCAAGTGAGTGTCGGACCAGGCAATCGTTGGTGGCAAAGGGAAGAAAATCATTGATGTGGAGCCTAGCACCACTATTGCCACCACCAATATATAGAAGAATGAGCCCGAATATCCAGAGGATGGGGAGTGTCCTTTCCACTCACAGATGTGGGTGAAGGATTCGTCGTTGCAATTCATTGTTGACAATGGGAGCCAAAAGAACCTCATTTTATCAGAAGTCGTGAAGCAGTTGGGCCAACCAACTACACCACACCTGCAGTCGTACAGTATCGGGTGGCTTCACCAAGGACGAGATCTCCGAGTCCTCCAGTAGTGCCACCTTCCCTACAGTGTCAAGCCCTTCACATATGAGGTATTATGTGATGTTGCACCTCTATATGTTTGTGATGTATTATTAGGCCAACCATAATTGTGGAGGCAACATGTTGTGTATGAGTCAAGAACTCCCGCTGTTATTATTTCTTTTTGTAATTCATTATACAAGATACTGTAGGTAACCCCCCCTACCGCCACTTCTTTGATCTCTGCTAAGAAATGCAATAAGATCATCTCACAGACTAGGAAAATTATTTTATGTCTAGTCTGCTCCCAAATTAAGGGGAAGATCGTTGCCACATCTATGACCCTGTGAAGGGTTCCTCCATGCAGCAGTAGCAGTAGAGGGATACAGTCATGAAGCAACATTGGAATAGCTTCTCCTCACCCACAGAGGTACCACACAAGTTTCAATTGGGCGACAAAGTCTGGTTCCATCTGCAGAAAGAACGCCTTACAAGAGCCCATCAGAAGCTTAGACCACTTTGACATGGTCCCTACACCATTACCAAAGTTGTGGGAAACAATGCTTTGGAGCACAGCGTTTCCCCATTCCTTCTCTTGCACCAATTGTTCAATGTGGACCTCCCTCGACCATGCTTCCCGCCATTACTAGACACATCAGAGGATGCAAAACAGCTCACCAGGGACCCAGCTCAGCAGAAGTTTCCTCATCTCAGGGAGGAACTCAATGCAATGGGGACCATTGCTTCCTAAGGAGGGGGGAATGATCTAGGTGGATGTTGGTGGCCAGCCACCTATCCCACTTGAAACCCCACAACTGTCTCTTTTAGTTTTTCAGTTTCCTTAATTGTAGCACAATTTATTATTTTTAGTAGTTTTTCGGGACCTGAATTTCCTGAGACTTTTTTGAGGCCCTAAACAACACTTTTTGGGAAAACTATGGGCAACATGGATACTATTTTGGTCTTCCCAAAGTTTTATTCCTTGAATAGATCTTTCTAACGAGCTATGGTGCACATCAAACAGAGATTGTATGCCAAAATTATGACCCTGGGAAGTTGATGTACCAATTTACCCAAAACGAGGCCCATTGTGTGCCGCTTTATCTCCTAGGGTTAGGTTTTTGGATTTTTAGGGTTTTCCATTGTTTCTCAACAATAAATAGGCCTTTGAGCCTCATTGTAACACAGTTTAGAGGCATGTAGCCGCCAAATCGCTTTTTAGAGATAAGCTACCATCGCCCTAGCTAGTTTATTTCCATTTTTGTTTGTAAGCATATTTCAGTATTTTACAGTAATGAAATGAATTATTACTTTTGTTGCATCTCTGTATCTATGGTTATATTTTTAATTTGTTATGTTCTTGTTTAAATCCAGATCAATGACCTCGTTTCCATTATCTTATATATTTTCCTTAGCTCTTGTGTTCGGCACATGAGAGTGTTATGCTTGTAACTTCAACAAAGCGAGGTGAGTGTGCCTGGTGAGTGCGTAATGTGACTCTGTGTTCAGGTTCTCTTATTGTCAAAAAGTGGGGGAGGTAAAGTGAGCCTCTTGATGAGAGGGAATAGTCCCAATGTAGGAAGAAACACACGTCAACAACAAGAAGGGTTTGTCCAGCATCCAGTGGAATATTCCACAGTGGATGTGGTAGTCATGAAAACCAAAATGCAAGGGAAAACACATACACCACCCAGCAGAATAGTCCACATGGGGGTGACAGTCATTAACACCAAGAAATACACAAAGATGGTCTATCTAATGTCTGGCAGAGTAGTCCACATGGACGGGACAACAATGATAAACAATACAACACATCTTCAACAATATGAGTACTAAAATAACCAAAGTAGTTCAACTATCTTAGTATAGGTTAAGCAAACATGCATTACAAACGTTTAAAGAATAGTCTTACAAATCGATGCAAAACATGTGAGAAAATGTGTTGGCCTCAAATAGGCTTCTGAATTAAGAAAAATATCCAAGACACATGTGTACACCATACATCACTAGCCCCAGTAGTGGGACATTAGAGCCACTCCTCACTCCTCAAAGAACAGACTGTGGACTCTCAAGGCTATGTAGGAGGAGCCAAGGTCAAAATTCCTTTGCTCATACAATGAGGGGGTATATATATCCAAGGGGGTATAACTAACCCTTGTGACTCTTCGACTTCCCTCATGACTATTTGACTTCCTATGGCTTTTCGACTCTACATGACTCTTCAATTTCTTATGTGGGTCTCTTGGACTTCCACTTTAAATTACATTGATTACAATAAATATTGCCCATAGTAGTGATGCGACTGATACAACTCATGACACAACTCAACATGACACTATAGTTATGTATTGGCTGATTATGGTGTCTGTGTCAATTTGATGTGTTGTTGAGTGATGATATGCTCTCGGTATAACATGTCTTAAGCTCTACATGGCAAAGTGTGCAGGGTCTTCGATGGTCTTGGTCTTTGCTTGATGGTGCATGTGAATTTGTCCCTTTCGCTCACTTTCTTGATGTGATTTATGTTTTCATTCGACCGCTAGCAAGTCTTCTAGCATGGGCCTCTTCTCCATCCCGTTCGTCATCACGCCATGTTTCATCGATGTACGTTTTCCTGCAATCAGTCATGACGAGACAACATCAAATCCAAAAATCTCCTAGCATATCATGAGGCATTGTCTTTCATTTCAATGCAGGTGACCAGGAGAGGGACAAGGCACTGAGGCTATGGGAGCACAACACAAGCTAGGATGCGAGGCTCTAGAGCACTGTCGAGAAAAAATTCATAGATGTTGCCAGGAGATAGATTTTCACAATCTGAGGCAGCAGTGAAAGCTGCAAGGAAAAACCTACCTGCGAGGATGAACTGCGCAGTTTTCGAGAGGAAGGCACGTGGGGAGTTGGAGAGGTTCTTGGCCAATCTGCGCAATTTTCCAAGGGAGCACTAGGCAGGTCATCCATCTTGGATCTGCACAATTTTTGTGGGGAAGACACTGCGAGCAGTAGGAGGCACCGGTAGAAAAATTTGTGCAGTTTTCCAGAGGAGCACAAGGTCAGGTTGTAGGAGCTCTTGGTCAAAATTGCGTAATCCTAAGAGACAGTCTAGGCCCAAACAGTTCTGTGCAATTTATGAGCTAGTTGCAGAGCGAGAACGAAGAGCAAGACAGGGCATATCTGCACAATTTTTGAGTTCGTTGCAAAGCGGGAAAGAAGGGTTGGTAGGGCAGGAAAGCTCTGCACAATTCCTGGGTTGGTTCTAGAGTGGGAAGGAAGAGTAGGACAAGACAGTTTTGTGCAATTTTGTAGCTCTGTACAACCCAGGGTCATGGCTCAAGTTCTTTCTCCGATTGACTAGTGGGAGGCTTGATGGGAGGTATTGTGGGAAGCATAGAGTGGATCGGATTCTGGGACAACTTCTGCGTAGTTCTGGGAGTCAGTCAGCTGGCTTATATCTAGAATTGTGCAGAGTAAGGTACCCGGAGGAGAGTCTCAAGATTTACGTAGTTCTGTGTAGTAGTGCAAGGTCACTGAGATGGGTCTAGTTTACGGAGGGTTGTTTTTGGCTTAAGGGGGCCTGACCCAGGTCCAGAGTTGTTCGCGTCAACCAACAAAACCCTAACTACTGACCCTTTCAGCAACAATCTGCATAATGCAAGTTGCAGTCTCACGCAAAGCAGTATTAGGGGATGCTAGAACCAGGCTTCTACATCTAGAGACCGTGTGATAAGTGACCTTAAGTCCTTATAGCTCAGATCTGCCTTCGCGTATACTGGTATATTTCTATGGTCTACTATTGCAACTCTAAGAAAAGGACTTCTAGACCCTCGCGAAGGTCTGCGATCAGACTTTATAGACCTAGAAGAAGCAGACTATCCACTTTCATGCACTAAATAGTAACCCTAGATCTGCCTTCATGCAAATATACCCAATTCAAAAGAAATCATAATAGCATTATCCTTTGTCTTCACAAAAATAGATAATTACTTAGTTCATGCATAGATATTAAAGATTCAATAGGTTCGCACAGCAATTACACTTCATTCCATAGAAAATAGATTATTAAACCATGATGCATAACTTGAACATAAATAAGAATAATACACAAAGGCAAGATATTTGTTCCAAAATCAATCTTTATTAGATATTGCATTCAACCTTATAGACTCTTCCACCCTGTGCACCCAGCTACAGGGGCCCACACACTCAGTTGCGACTTGCCAAGGTCTTTATGCACTCAGCTGGAGGAGCCTTCCCCTTTCTCCTATCTTCTATCTTCGATTGATACTTAGACTTTATATGACTCAACTATATGTAGCTTTTTCAATGCAATACCATGGTCTACAGACCATGGGTGAGTCTCAAAACCATCCTATCACCTACTCATACAAGGGGCTAAAGCCCCTTTGACTCCTACTTAGCTGCGCGCTCCAATTCCACATTTATCGGAGACTTTACATTCTTTACAAAATTCTTCTCAAAAATTGGCTAAACTAACCCAAAATTGACCCTGGGAACCACTAAGCCCCCAGCACAAATATGGTGACTGGCCCTCGAGTCACTCAGTTAGTGCCTCGATCTTGTTGTGGAGGCCACATAACTCAACCTGTAATATTGCTACATCAACAGAACTATGTATTGTGGCCTACTACACTTCCTCTACTAGTTTTTCTATCGCCAGACCTTCAACTGCTAGGCGCATCACTCTCTGCGTCTGTTGAAGTGTCTTTAATTTCTCCTAAACTGATAGAGTAGGTTCACAGGCTTCCTCTTTCCATGGTTGTATTCTAGCCTTGAGAAGGGTCTCTTTCCTCTGTAGCTCTTCAATCTGCGATTGCAGTTTTTTTCCTTCCTGCAATCGTGCAAGTCATTGAATTGGTGCCAAAGTGTGCACAGTCACCCTGACTTCATTAAATTTTCATTGTGTCTCCTAGATATCTGTTTTGAGCTTCTGCAAGTTTGGGTCCTCCTGCGGATTCTTCCATAACTCCATAGCTTGATCGAATATCATCGCGCAAATTGTGACTCTTGTATCCAAAGTGCCCATGTTTTCCCTAATAGTTGCTCTGCGTTGCTCCCAGACCTCTAGCAGAGTGGTTGGTTGTAACTTTAGCTGTAGCTCTGAGATCTTCATCTGAAAGTCAAACATGACTTTTCTGATCTCATCCTTGGACGTGCAAACTGTAGCAGAAAATTTTCTGATTTTCGTTGTAGCTGTGACATCCTCTAGAATGTTTAATTTTGGAATTGACTTGCTCGTGTGCATTATTACATTTTCCAGGCTCTGACTTCATGCTTGGAACTCTTCCTTTTCTTTCAAATCTTGAGCCTTTTCCGTGAACATCTACTCATTGTTTACTTTGAATTCACTTATCACTGCAAGCATGCTCTGCTCTCTAATCTTAAGCTCGTCTGACACCCCTTGATGTAGTGCATGGAGGGTTTGAAGTGACAACGTGACTAAGTTCACCCCAATGTCTTTGATTGTAATCAACATAGTGTAGTCTTCCTCTGATTCCGCGTGGACTAATCTTTCTAGTAAGGGTATGACTATGAGGTCTAGAGTTCATTCCAGATCTACTATTGTCTCGCTCCCTTGCACCAGGCTCGTTGTCACCCCACTCACTTGCCCAACACTCACTTGAATTCAGCCTGTTTGGATCTGCAGCTCACGCAGATCCTTCTGGACACTCCCTAGCATCTACATATATTGTTTTTCAAATTGTTGCCACAACTCTGTTGTGGTGTCTCTTACCTTGTCGCCAATCTCATCTAGATCACCTTCTGTGAGGATCATCAGGTTAATGCGTGCTTGTTTATCAGATGTGTGCTTCTCCTTGGTGCAGAAGTTGTCTCCTTACCGTGCTTCCTCAATGTAAAGGGAGTGCTCTCCTCCTCTCCACCATCTCCGCCCTGCCCTGATAGTTCTTGCTCCTTAGAATGCCGGGAATCTGAAGCTTTGACTTCCTCTGTGCTAGTGCGCTCTGCCTAATCATGCTCTTTCATAGCATGCTCTTTTTACGTAGCTGCCTTAGCAGCAACTTCTTTCTTTTTCTACTCAGCCAAAACTCGCGCTGCTTTCTGTGCTGCTTCTTTCCGCCTTTACGCAACCATCATCTATGCAGTAGAGCTCTCTCCCTCTTTGTTGGTACCTGCACCAACGTCCATGGGTTTGTGCCACTCTAGTGGTCACCTTCCCATAATCTCCTGCACATCTATTTCTGAGACTAAGTATGGTAACTTGTGCTATATATTCTTAGGGTCCTTCCTCGCACTGATTGATTCATTGTGGAAATCGTCCTTGAACTCCGTGAAGGCCCTCAACTACTCGAACAAGGTTGGGGACAACCTTGGCCGCTGATAGATTTATGCAAAGATACATTTCCATTGATATCGAGAAAATCTTCTATTCTTTGATCCATTCTAAATCCTTTGTCAACCACAGTGAAGAAAACTTTGTTGCTTCTGTTAAATCTTCTGTTTGTGGAGGAAACTGACTATCCTCTGGCAATCTCCATGCTACTAATACAATTGACAACAGGAGCCACGCATAATGAAAGGGCTTACTGTCCTCCTATGCTTCGCGACAGTTCGCAAGGAACTCCTTACACAAATATTGCGCCTAGTTATCTTGTACACCCTTCGCGCACTGGGCAGCCAATGAAACTATTGGCGTTAGAACTTCGTCCATGCAACATTTCCTCATAATCTTGCTTGAAAGAATTTGGTCGGTGAATTTTACTGCCTGGTCTTGAATGGAGTGGATAGAATATCTGCGTGACTTCTTGACTAAAACAAATTCATCCTTCATCTTATCTGTCAGCTCCTTTTCTCCACTTTTCCCTTCAAACTCCTAGGAAGGGTCTACCCCTTTATAGGGTAGCTTTGTAATCCAATGGATGAGTATATCTGTGATCGGGATGGGTTCACCGATCCATAAGCACCCATCGTGCACTAGCGCGAGCAGTTGGCGCACACAAACAGTGTTGATAATGGACCTGTGAAAATGTGGTACGCAGAGCATGTGCAGCCACCCGGCCAGCCCAACACCTGTGACGTATTTCATGGGTTCCATCCGTGTAACCCCAGTCTCTTCGTAATAGATCTTCTTCATGTATTTGTGAGTATCCAAATGAGGGAATCTCTCGTGGTCCTCAAGATCCCAATCTTCCATCTTTAGCACCGGAATGTGTGTTAAGACCGTGCCTTCAAATTCAACATGTTCTGGTAACAAGGGCATTGAAACCATAAACTTTCTAGAATCAGGGTCTTTCGTTACTTTTTTCTTCCCTTTCCATAGAGGGATATACTCTGGGAGCCATGTGATAGGCTCACCCTCCTCAGCATCCAATTCCTCCACTCCTTGGAATTCTTCTTCCTCTAGGTCCACAATTTTCTTCGACTGCTTATCCTTCTTCTCCTTCTGCTGAACCTCCGGGTTCTTCCTTAGTGAATATCTCATCAGTACAGGTTTCTTCTATTTCTATTTTTCAGCCAATTGCTTCAGCCTAGGTGACTTCAATGCCATAAGCACAACAGGTGCAGCTTCCATAGATACAACCTTAGGCCCCTCTGCCTGAGAAACAACAGCTTCAGAACTGACTAGTGCAGACATTTTGGCAAGGATGATCTTTTGGTTCCACTCAGGTAAGGTTGCAAATATTGGGCTTGAAGCTAAATCCTCCCAAAACTATCGACTCATATACTTAAAACAACAAGGCTCATAGACAATTCTCATAAGGCAAAGTGTTCTTCGGTAGACCAACCTATCCAATTTATAGGAGGTTTTGAATTCAAATCTAACTGTTCCCTCCAATTTATGATCATAAATGTGTCTTTGGCAGCAGATCTTCAAATATTTTTGCCATAAATGGCACCTACCCACTCCTCTTAATGGAATTTTTGCCATCAAATCATGAATAGTAACTCCAACGACTACTTTTGGACCCATCTGCGTGATACCATCCTCCATGGCACAGCTCATCCAACTCAGCTTCGCCTGTCGCATAGCCTCCCTACTATGTTTTTCTCCTCTTCGGGTAGTGTATTTTGTAGTCCCACAATCCCTTTCAGTTGCTTGAATTACTAAGGCTCTCCTACTACCATGTAGTCATTGCGTAGGAGCAGGATCCCCTGTATACAGCTTCAACCTACTTCCATTCACTTTTTGAGGGAATGGTTCCCCATTCAGTTTCACGAGCTTAGCTGTGCCACCATCCGTGATCTCCTTAATAACATATGGACCCAACCAGTGCATTTGAAATTTCCCAGGAAATTTTGTGAATTTGTTGTCATATAGCAGCACTAAATCACCTATCTTAAAAGTCTAAAGCTTAATATACTTATCGTGCCATGCTTTCTTGCGTTCCTTTTATACATGCTGGTGAAAGCCTGCAAAAAAGCGATCCTCTTCTAACTCCATTAGTTGTGCGAGTCGTTCATCCAAGGTCTCATGATCCACCATCTATTTCAAAGCTGCAATACATAAACTTGGTACAATATACTCGATAGGCATCACTGCTTCAATCCCATAGACCAACCTAAACAGTGTTTGGCCTGTCAAATTTTTGCAGGTCGTTCTATATGCCCATAGCATCGTTGGTACATGCATATCCGATTCATTCCTCTACGCATTTCAGACCTTCGTCAACGCATTCTCCAAGATTTTGTTAAATGCTTCCACCATTCCATTCACCTGTGGGTGATAGGGCGTGCTCTTTTGATGATACACATGGAATTCTTCAAGAATTGCGCTAATCATTTCATTCAAGAAATGTGTACCCCTATCACTCATCAACATCTTAGGGCATCTAAATCATGTTAAGACATATTCAAACAAAAACCTCGCAGCGATGGCAGTTGTACAATCCTTCACAAGCTTATAGTAATTTACAGGGTAAGTTTCTTAGATAGAACACCAAAGGACACTGCTCACAAACTGATCACAGATCAATACACCAGTATTCTTGACATGGTTAAAACCCTCAAAGAGGGAAACAGTCCATGGCCTGAGCCAATGTGGCCACTTTAGGCAATTTATTAATAAAATAAAGAAAATTTACATAAGCTTCTCTCATGAATGGTCACCTTACAAATGACCCTCCATGCTCTTTAAATAGAGATCATGGACCAATCGGGTGTTAAGCCCCAGATCAAGTGTCATTAATACTGAGGAGAGAATGAACCATCAGATCATTTCATGTCTAGAACATATCATAATCATCGGATTGTAAGTTACAAAAGTACATAGTAAAGAAACACACTTTACCTAACTCTTCACTAGAACAAGTTATACTTAACTATTTCCTATGTGTCGGAATATCCTAACATCCCCCCCTTAAGAACAACCTGGGATAGGATTGAAGGAAGTAAAAATATGACACAATAGGAGAAGGAAGGAGGCATTATAGCCTATCCCCCCTTAGTGACAACTTCCAAAACTCCAACCATAAATCAAATTTTAGTAAACTTTGCCCCTATGAGAGCCTTTGTAAAGATGTCTGCAACTTGATCATCGGCTGAATAATATTGCACTTCAAGAGCATGGTGATCCAAATTGGATCCTAAAACACTCTCTAAGTTTTCATGAACTCTTTAAAAATCATGCCAAGGATTAAAAGGCTTATAAAGATCAAGCTTATCGGAGATATCCTCGTAATAGTTGCAATTTGTGATCAGCGTAGAGCAACGAGGACCGTCGGTCAAGCACGCAAACCGTCGACCCATGGTAACACGCACTATCGCAAATTAGCAAATCCAAAGGCCATTTCGAGAAATATGGGTAGTTTCTGATATGACAAGTTGCTAATCACATATCGCAGGGCAAACCCCTCAAAGAAGGAAAGGCCACAAGCACCCGAACCCGAAAAATTATAAAATGCAACGGATATCGTTCTGATTCCATGGAAGCGAGATGCCACACAACCGGTAGAATATCGGAGGGGTTTCAAGCAATAAGTGGTTTCAACCGAGTTCCGCTCGATGCCATATAGCGAGTGCCACAAGTCTAGCGGAAGAGAGAGAAAACCATTCACATCAGACGGGTAAACATCATGCTACTTAGCCACCCGATATGAACAATGACTGTAGGATCTGGGGTCCTGTTGAAGCCCCGAAAATCGGGTCGACAACAAGGGGGATACCCACCCGGTCCGGACCTTGGTTGGCAGCTCCTTATCCGTTTGGTATAGCGGGTCCGACTGGGGATAATGGGACCAGTTTCCCAATCTAAGGGGTGTGTGTGTGTGTAGAGTTGGATGATGCTGATCTAGGAGTACTTAAAGCTAATTTAATTCAAACTTTTAAACTAACTCTATGCTATTGTAATCTAATGAAAAACAACACATCTAATCTACGCTAACCCGGGGAGTATTTATTCTATTATGCGATCTAAAGAGATTTCGAACAATAACTGGTAATAAAGATCATTCAACTATCATAAGAATAGAAATCAATTAAGATAAACCACTCTACATAAAAAGTTAAGCAAAACAGTTATGAACAGCATATCGCATAATAAGTTATTCATATATCAAACACAAATAAATGACTCCACCATACAGAAGTGCCAAATGGTAACCCACACATTCATGCATTAACATATAAACAACTGAAAATTGTATATCACTTTAAGAATATAAGCAGAAATGGTCAAGAGATAAAAGTACCATTTATGACTGGTTCCACTCATAAGCTTCAAGCAACAACGATTTATCTCTACTTGGTCTAACATCTACTAAGAGTACAAAAGTGCAACATCAGTAGCAGATATCAAATGCAAACATTGATAAATCTCGATCCAACCATTCATCAAAAACCCCCTTCGAGGGTGCAAAAGTGCATGTTCTGAGGACAAGTTTTTTGACAAATTTCTGGACCCTTCTCCAAATGCCTGAGAAGGGTTTAAATACTGCTAACTAATTAATCTTAATTACATAAATTTAGGACACGGTTTTAAATGACCTCCCTTCTACTAAAGCAAAATTATTTCTAAAAATTGAATCTAATTCCTAACCGTTTCTGTATTTGCTCTTTAGTGTTGTAAGCATGCAAAATTCGCCTGGGAAGAGTTAGCTGGTCATCTTCTCCTTTCGTTTGAGCTACAAAAATAGAAATAACAAGCGCTGGCACCACTTTCTGGTAAACTAGAAGATATTTTCGAAAATCTTCTTCTGGCTTGGTGTATTCACTGTGTGTATACTTGGTAATAACCCAAATTTCTCTCAAATGATTCTGCTTTTGCTATTTCGGTTTCCGACCTTGCGAATGACTGAATAAGTTAGGGATTTTGCTCTCTGAACAATTTTCTGCATCGAAAACTGCCTCCATTCTTTGTTCCGGGCTTTTCTGGTGCGTTTTCCTTCTTTAGCGCCTTTTTCTTTTTGCTTTACCCAGTCTAAGATTCAGGATCTTTTGTAAACATGTTGCTTTTGTGTGCCTTTGACTCTGAGTTTTGGATGGCCTATTGACATCAGTATCTGTTGAGTGATACTCTGGAATCTATGGTCCTGTTGCATGCGGCATCCATTTGTGAAGGCATCCCTTCTCTATTCTCCAAGCATTGACGCTTTCCCCTTTTCCTTAGATGTTTCCTGCACATTGCTTTATTATTTGATGTCTTACAGTTTACGCAAAGGAAAAGAGTAATGATGAAAATATTGACATGAAAGCTTTAAGCTCTAATGAATGCATAATCATGACACCCATAATGAACTGACTCTTCTAAAAACACAACACAATCCTTCTTGGATACTTTGGCGTACAATCATTAATTTCTTTTAAGGCGCGCGCCCAATTTTGGTCTATAGACAGCTTTCCTTGAATACTGTGCCGAGGAAATTTTGCGATGGGTGATTTCTGCGACTCGCATCGTAGTATCGAGGATCGCGTTGTCAAGATGTGTCATCGAAGGAATTGATGATCGCATTCATCGCAGATCGCAACATCGCAGATCGAAACATCGCAGATCGCAATATCGCAGATCGCGAATCGCGCTTAGTCATCCAATCATTGTGTGCTGCTTATGTGATGTTGCGATATGCGACGTCGCATATCGGCCGTCGGAGATTCCTTAAGTTTTTCGTTTAAGAGTGCTTCATAATATATGTGATGCGATGAATTTCGCGTCACTTCTTCGCAGCTTATTATGCGCATAGGAAAATGCTTCACTCTCTTCTCGCAATGCGATACAGCTTTAGGGAGATAAAATACAAAAAAATTTGATAAAATGTTTCTTTTGGATTTTTATTAAGGGTCCCCATTTGCTTGGTGTTATTGCTAATACCAAACAAAGAGGGGGGTTGTTGGTGGCCACAACAATGGCGATTCACTGTGAAGAACCAATTATCTCTGCTTTTCTATTGAATTTTAACTTCCAAAGCAGAAAAATTTTCATACGTCTAAATTTTGTTATGGACAGATAGAGTACATTACACCTTATCCTATCAATGACATTTTGTCTCAACCTTTTCATATTCCAATTGTTTGTTTCCTCAGGCTTAGTCCTTGTATTCACACCAGACATTACTTGGTCTTTTTAAAGATAAAATAAGGTCTTCTCTGCGTGCTGGCTTTTAAAATATGCCCATTTGTCGTAGGTAGAGCCTTTGCTGCCCGTAAGCGTCCATAGCCTCGACAGGGTTACCTGTTACCCAGCAATGATCCTTTATCCTGCTTAAGGCTACTTACAACTTTTCAGAGAAAAACCCCTTTTGACACTTTTCCCTTTTTTATTCTCTAAAGAACAATGTCTTGGTTTGGTGGCCAAATTATGACACAGTCATTCACTTGATTTACACTTTTGTTGAACAAGCTGGCTCATGATGAGACCCCTTGTCTTTTGATTGCAACAATCTTGAGTCGTTGCCCTATTTTGGTGGACAATATTGGCAAAGTCAGCAAGTTATAATATCTATGATCATGATAAGCTGGCTCGTGATGAGACCTCTTATTCTTTGAGATACAGTGTTTTCTTGGATTGTTCCTCTGAATGCTGCGATTTCCTTTAGCAGGGAGGAAGTCATTGTTTTTCCTTAAGAAAGCTTTGGACGACAATAATAGAGTTTGAAAACAGCAGTTTTACAGAGAATATTTATTTTATTATTGATACCTTTCATTGTGCTTATATAAAACAATTTTTTACCAAAGGTTGCTTTCATCAAATTTTTTGAAGTTGAAACTAGTATCATATCTAGGCTAAAGTTAACTCTACCTGTCAATAATAAAGATCAGATTTTTCGAAAAAAAATTGCTACTTGTACAAGCGAAAATGCTCAAAATCTGATAGAGAATTGGTGTCTTTTTCATGAACCCCTTTAGTAACCATCTACAACTGGTTTTATTTATAAGAAAGAGAAAAACAAATAAAAACTAACACTATCCTACAAAATAGAAGAGTGATCTTCTATGGAAAATATATTTTAAGGATCTGTCCATTAATAGGCAAAGAATCCCTTCGACCTGCTAAATCCTGCAACACAAACGTTGATGGGCCTATGACTTCTACAATCTGAAAAGGACCAAGCCACATCTTCTGAAATTTTGTATGTTTGCCCTTTTCTTCATGAGCCTTATCCCATTTCAAAACTAAATCTCCCATCTGAAAATTCTTTCTGGTCATTATGCTTGAGTCAAAAGAGGATTTTATCAGCGCTTGGTGATGAGCATGGGTTTTCTTAGCTTGTTCTCGTCGTTCTTCTAATTTAATTATTTCCAATTGTCTTAGTTGTATGGAGGAAGTAGATACCTCATCGATGTGTTGTACTAAAGACAAAGAGGGGATGACTAAGTGAGTTGGAAGAACCACTTCTTTCCCATAAACTAAATTAAAGGGAGAAGTGCCGATTGAAGCTTTCTTCGTTATTCTATCTGCCCATAAAGCATTTACCAGCACTTTGTGCCAATTCTTTTGGTTCTGGTCAACTGTTCTTTTAATAATCCTGATCAGGTTTTTATTTGTCGATTCAGCCAATCCATTACCTTGCGGATAGTAGTTGGCCGAATATTTCAGTTTGAACCCTCTTTTAAGTGCAAACTCAGTCATTGTATTTCCAGAAAAGTATGAGGCATTACCAAACATTAAGGCTGTTGGCAATCCAAACCTAGTGATTATAAATTGATCTATGAATTCAATAATGTTTTCAGAATTAGCTGTCTTGAGAGGAACTGCTTCTACCCATTTAGTAAAATAATCTGTTGTCGTGAGGATGTACCTATGCTACTTAGAAGAGTGAGGAATGATCTCACCTATTATGTCCAAGCCCCACTGACTGAATGGTTGCTCGATGTTTACCAGCTGTAGTGACATGGACGGTTTCTTTTGTCTCCCTGCAGCAGTCTGGCAGACTTGGCATTTCCTCATGTAACTGTGTGAGTCTTTGAACAGCGTGGGCCAATAATATCCTGCACATAAGATTTTATGTGCAGTAGCATCTCCAGCATAGTGTCCGCCTACTGGTCCATCGTGGAGTTCCTGCAAAACCTTTTTGGCTTCAGTTTTCTCAAGACACCTGAGAAGCACAGAATCATAATTCCTTTTAAACAGAACATCATTTATGAGCTGGTATTGTTTAGCTTTCAATCTCAGAGCTCTTTTCTTGGTGTGATCCAGGTGTGATGGAGCATACCCGTTCTTAAGATAATAAATGGTGTCAGCATATAATGATTCTGCATCGTTTAGGCTTACCTCATACGTATGTACCTCTTCAGATGAATTCTCAGGAATTTGCGATGCTCCAGCCAACATTTTGCAGAAGCCTTGACCTCTTACAATGCTTGCTGGTTTGATCTCAAGATCGTATTCTTGTAAAGCGATGATCCAATTTGCTCTTTTCTCACCCACATCCTTCTGTATTAGAAGGTTTCTTACCACTGGAAACGGTACTATGACCTTAGTATGGGCTTTAAGTAAGAAAGGTCTGAAATATTTGATCGCTTTGAAAACAGCATATGCCTGTTTCTCCACGTCTGAATAGTTGAGTTCAGCACCTTGTAAATTCGAGCTAAAAAATGTGATTGGAGCTTCCGCTTTCTCTTGATTTGCTTGAGTTAGAATCGCAGCATATGATTTCTCTGAGGCAAATGTGTATAAGATAAAAGATTCTGAAAAATTCGGGGTTGCTAAAGATGGAGCGTTAATGATAGCTTGTTTGATCAGGTTGAATGCTTCATGCTCATCTTGACCCCATTTAAAATTTGAATTCTTTTTAATCATGTTTTGCAAAGGAGAAACAATCTGTGAAAAATCTAGGACAAATCTCTTCACAAAATTGATTTGACCAAGGAAAGATTGCATGGTTTTTTTGTTATGAGGTATGGATATTCCAGAAATTTCTTTGATTCTGTCAAGCTCAATGTGAATACCAGATTTTAACACTATGAATCCTAGAAGTTTTCCTTCACTTAATGCGAAAAAAGATTTCTTTGGGTTAAGTGAAATCCCATACCTTAAACATCGTTGAAAGATTTGTTTCAAGTCTTTGAGATGGTCGCTTCGCTTCTTGGAGTACATTGTTATATCATCCAGGTAAATCACTACAGATTTATTGACTAAACCCTTGAATGCGATGTCCATGGCTCTCTGAAATGTAGCGCCAGCATTGATCAAACCAAATGGCATCTTCCGATATGCGTATGTGCCCCATTTAGTTCGGAATGTGGTTTTTAACTGATCGTTGGGATGTACCAGCACTTGATTGTATCCTGAAAATCCATCCAAAAAAGACATTAATTCTGAGCCTGCTACTGCCTGTAATATCTGCTCCATAGGTGGCAGGGGAAAATTGTCTTTTTGACAGGCTCTGTTGAGATTCCGAAAATAGATACAAATTCTAATATCTCCATTTTTCTTTCTAACGGGTACCATATTGGAGACTCATTTGGAATGTCTGACGGGGAAAATTATTCTGGCTCTTAATAACTTATTTAGCTCAGTTTTTATCTGATTTTCTAAATTGGGGTGGATTTTTCTGAGTTCCTGTTGGACAGGTTTTTCATTGTCAATCATAGGGATAGTATGTTGAATGATAGAAGTGTCGTATGTCTTCAGCTCATCGTAATTCTAGGAAAAAACATTTTTGTATTGTCTCAAAAGACGGATATAAGCTAATTTTTCTTCAGGGGCTAGGCCGTGGCCTAGATTAACGTTTTGTGGTTTATCATCGGTTCCTAGGTTTACTAATTCGTAGTTCAGAGTTGAACTGTAGAGCTTAGAATTGGTAGACCTTTTAAACCGACTTTTCAAATCATATAAGTCTTCTAACTTAACCACCGATTTAGGTATAGCATTATCAGTGCTATTTTGTTGAATTTGTCGATCATGATGGTCTTCGGCAAAAATCACATGGAATCTCATTTGTCGACGCGTTTCGAACCAACTAGTGTGGTTCATCGTCTGGACAAGTTGAAGAAACAGATCCAGTCTAGCAAGATAAATAGTCCAAGCAGAGACTCCAACGGCTACAAAAGATTAACGGCTAATTTCTGACTCTAGAACCCAGGTTTAATTATTATTTTATTAATTTAATATTATTACTATTATTTATAACCAAGTAAAAATGAATTAACGGTTAGTATTTAAAATATTACTTATATTATTATTATTATTATTATTTAATATATATATATATATAAGTAATATTTTAAATACTAACCGTTAATTCATTTTTACTTGGTTATAAATAATAGTAATAATATTAAATTAATAAAATAATAATTAAACCTGGGTTCTAGAGTCAGAAATTAGCCGTTAATCTTTTGTAGCCGTTGGAGTCTCTGCTTGGACTATTTATCTTGCTAGACTGGATCTGTTTCTTCAACTTGTCCTGACGATGAACCACACTAGTTGGTTCGAAACGCGTCGACAAATGAGATTCCATGTGATTTTCGCCGAAGAATCTTCTCTAAAACTGATATGGATCACAGAAGCCTTAACTCTATTCATGATGGTCTTCGTCAATTATTTGATTGGAGTAGGATCCTTCAGAAGTGAGGAAATTTACAATGTTAGGATCGTCATTGAATACTCTCCAGTTTGTAATGTTGTCAGGGATGGACGGTCTAAAGATTAATTCTATTGAGAATCTATCTGAACTAAAATCTTCGGAGGGAATAAGTCTAGAGGCTACGTTAGCTAACAGGTCTGCGCTCGCGTTTTGGAGTCTTGGGATTGACAAAATATTGAATGCTATGAAATGTGTAGTCAGATCTTGTACTAAAGATTGATAGTGTTTCAAATGACCTGATAGGCAATGTATGGTGTTACGTACCTGTTTGACGACAATCTCAGAGTCTCCGAAGACTTGAAGGTACTTAACGTTCAACCCGATTGCTTTGTATAGGCCTTGTACCAAGGCCTCGTATTCCGCTATATTGTTTATGCAATCGAATTCAAGTCTGCACGTAAGCATGGTCTTATTTCCCTCTGGGCTAATCAGAACGCATCCTGCTCCTGCTCCCTCGTTAGATTTAGAGCCATCAAAATATAATTTCCAAAATAAAGATGTATTTACAGGTTTATCTAAAAAATTAACACACTTTGAATTATCAGTTTGGGAAAAAATTTCAACTTGGGACAAAACTGAATTTTCTAAGTAAGGTGAGGTATGAGCATTGAAATTGCCGAGGAAAGAATCTACCGAGTAATTGCCTATGATACTGCTGTTGTATGCTATTGCTTCATTTTCTCCCTCCAATTCCGTTACTATGTACTTCTGGTGTAACTCTCGTTCAACCTTTATTTGATTCGGTTTACCATTGTAGGGTAACCACATGTGCGACCAGTCGGTTGAGAAGTATCCATGGAGTTTTTCGGACCAATCCCTGCTAAGAATCAAGCCATAGAATTCTGGGATATCAGCTACTAGAATGTCAATAACCTGACATACCTTCGGGTTAGACGACAATCTTATGGTCACTTGATTAAGTTCACCAATCACTTCGACTTGAGATCGATCAAGCTGAACTATGCGCACTGCGGATTTTTGTGGTTGAGCATTCAACTTGGCACATATTGATCTGGGTAAAATATTCGTTGAAGCACCAGAATCTACCAAACAATTGTGCACATTTTTATTGAAAATTTCATAAGCGAGAAGAAAAGGGGGAGTGTGAGACCTTGATCTTCCTCCAATCAAGGCGATGTCATTTGGATCAACCTTATTGATCATGTTGGTTGGAGGTCTTCCCATGTTGTGGGAAGCTACAGCTGTAGGCAAAGATGTAGTAGGCACGGCATGTAATTCTTTCATCATTATCTTCTGTTGATGTTTCAATTTGCTCAATTCATAAAGAGTGATATTAGCCCTAGTCTTTTTCATGTCATCAATAATATTGTACTCCATTTCATCCAACACAATTAGTGTTCTTGATGGAGATGTTTGATCTGATTGGACTGGGCTAGATTGAGTCGCTTTAGCGGTCGTTTTCTTTGTTGCGACTTTATCTTTTGCTGCAGGGCTTGTACCCTTCTGCTTAGGGGTAGTTTGGGGATGATCAAGTTGATTTTTGCTTCGTGTGCTAACCGGAAATGCTTCTTGATCTTCTTCTTGCGGGAGGATGAAATCCCACATTCCTTGTAGTTCCACAACTTCTTCGTCATCGGTCTGCCCTTCAGTGGTATTCTCTTCTTCTTCCTCTTCTTCGGATTCGATGTTTGAGATAGCGTTGGGTGGTTTCACATCCATTGAAGGACTTCTTTTAAAAGCTCTGTAGGGCTTTTTTGAAGAAGTTTCTGCTACTTGTTTTTTTATGTCAATCATCTCATTGGACATGGTTTTTAACACTTTTTGTAATCCTTCCAAATCGAAAGGGTCTTTCATTTGTTTCTTCTTGGGGTCCTCCTTGAAGGAGACTTTCTTAGATTTGCGTTCCTCTATCGCAGATCTTTTTTCCAGGGCTACTACGCATTTCTCTACTGCTATCGCCTCTGTCAAGTTTTCAACTAAGGTTGTCTTATTTGCCCTATCCATGAAGATTGCCAAGTTTGATGGTAAGGCCATAATATACCATTCACATCTTACTTCTTCGCTGGGTTGGGAAGCAGTGGGAATTTTGTTGAGGATTTTATTGAACCATAAATTGAAATCTTTGATGGGTTCTCTAGCCTCGGCTTTAAGATTGGATAGGTCATTGATTAACGTTGCCGTTGATCTGTCATCACCAAACTTGGTAAGGAATTGACTTTGAAAAATGTCCCAACTTGTGATAGACCCAGAAGGTAATGAAAAGTACCATGACTCGGCTGTTCCTTGCATTGTATAGGGAAAAAGCCGGACAACAGCATCCTCGTTGGTAACTCCGTTGAGATTGACAGAAAGCATGAAATTATTAATATGCTCTTCAGCTAGCATGCCTGCTTCTGGATTGAATTTGGGTAGCCATTTCTCAGGATGGGCGGGTATTTGGCTCAGGGGTGGAGGCATTAGAACTGCCCCAGGATTGTTCCATGGAGACTGGGCCATCATTGAGCTACTAGTAAATGAAAGTGCAGAGGATGATCCCTGATGCTGGGAAGATGAAGATATTATGATCTTTGATGATTGAAGAGGAGGGGTTGTGGAAGATGGATGAGTGGTTTGGAATGAAGATGTGGGTGGCTGACTTCGCGGTGAGGGAGTTGAAATGGACGACGTAGATGAAAGAGTCTCACTGTCAGACTCTGGTGGTGTTTTCCTTGCTCTTTTCCTGGTGGGGAGAGGAAATTCAGTTGGCTGGATGCCAAATTTTTCACTCTTTAATCTGGTCAGGGATGAGCAGGATTGTACTGCGAAGTCATGCTACTTTGAGATTTATCAAACCTCTGTGTAAAAATAGAAAATCCCTGGAGTTTGCGAATCAGAGTTTGAACTTCAGGGGGTTCAATGGTAAATTGGTCTGAAATATTAGGGTATGTAGCAGCGGTTGATACTCGAGCGACTTCTGACTCTGGATTTAAACGTACTGGGGAAGTCGGGGGAGTTGATGAGGGCGATTTACTCTCAGAATGGTATTTAGATTTTGATTTAGGTGCCATTCATAGTTCGGGCCCTCCTTCTAGCGCCAAATATGTTGAAGCCCCGAAAATCGGGTCGACAACAAGGGGGATACCCACCCGGTCCGGACCTTGGTTGGAAGCTCCTTATCCGTTTGGTATAGCGGGTCCAACTGGGGATAATGGGACCAGTTTCCCAATCTAAGGGGTGTGTGTGTGTGTAGAGTTGGCTGATGCTGATCTAGGAGTACTTAAAGCTAATTTAATTCAAACTTTTAAACTAACTCTATGCTATTGTAATCTAATGAAAAACAACACATCTAATCTATGCTAACCCGGGGTGTATTTCTTCTATTATGTGATCTAAAGAGATTTCGAACAATAACTGGTAATAAAGATCATTCAGCTATCATAAGAATAGAAATAAATTAAGATAAACCACTCTGCATAAAAAGTTAAGCAAAACAGTTATGAACAGCATATCGCATAATAAGTTATTCATATATCAAACACAAATAAATGACTCCACCATACAAAAGTGCCAAATGGTAACCCACACATTCATGCATTAACATATAAACAACTAAAAACTGTATATCACTTTAAGAATATAAGTAGAAATGGTCAAGAGATAAAAGTACCATTTATGACTAGTTCCACTCATAAGCTTCAAGCAACAACGATTTATCTCTACTTGTTCTAACATCTACTAAGAGTACAAAAGTGCAACATCAGTAGCATATATCAAATGCAAACATTGATAAATCTCGATCCAACCATTCATCAAAAACCCCCTCCGAGGGTGCAAAAGTGCATGTTCTGAGGACAAGTTTTTTGACAAATTTCTGGACCCTTCTCCAAATGCCTGAGAAGGGTTTAAATACTGCTAACTAATTAATCTTAATTACATAAATTTAGGACACGGTTTTAAATGACCGCCCTTCTACTAAAGCAAAATTATTTCTAAAAATTGAATCTAATTCCTAACCATTTCTGTATTTTCTCTTTAGTGCTGTAAGCATGCAAAATTCGCCTGGGAAGAGTCAGCTGGTCGTCTTCTCCTTTCGTTTGAGCTACGAAAATAGAAATAACAAGCGCTGGCACCACTTTCTGGTAAACTAGAAGATATTTTCGAAAATCTTCTTCTGGCTTGGTGTATTCACTGTGTGTATACTTGGTAATAACCCAAATTTCTCTCAAATGATTCTGCTTTTGCTATTTCGGTTTCCGGCCTTGCGAATGACTGAATAAGTTAGGGATTTTTCTCTCTGAACAATTTTCTGCATCGAAAACTGCCTCCATTCTTTGTTCCGGGATTTTCTGGTGTGTTTTCCTTCTTTAGCGCCTTTTTCTTTTTGCTTTACCCAGTCTAAGCTTCAGGATCTTTTGTAAACATGCTGCTTTTGTGCGCCTTTGACTCTGAGTTTTGGATGGCCTATTGACATCAGTATCTGTTGAGTGATACTCTGGAATCTATGGTCCTATTGCATGCGGCATCCGTATGTGAAGGCATCTCTTCTCTGTTCTCCGAGCATTGACGCTTTCCCCTTTTCCTTAGATGTTTCCTGCACATTGCTTTATGTTATTTGCTGTCTTACAGTTTACGCAAAGGAAAAGAGTAATGATGAAAAGATTGACATGAAAGCTTTAAGCTCTAATGAATGCATAATCATGACACCCATAATGAACTGACTCTTCTAAAAACACAACACAATCCTTCTTGGATACTTTGGCATACAATCGTTAATTTCTTTTAAGGCGCGCGCCCAATTTTGGTCTACAGACAGCTTTCCTTGAATACTGTGCCGAGGAAATTTTGCGATGGGTGATTTCTGTGACTCGCATCGCAGTATCGAGGATCGCGTCGTCAAGATGTGTCATCGCAGGAATTGATGATCGCATTCATTGCAGATCGCAACATCGCAGATCGCAACATCGCAGATCGCAATATCACAGATCGTGAATCATGCTTAATCATCCAATCACTGTGTGCTGCTTATGTGATGTTGCGATATGCGACGTCGCATATCGGCCGTCGAATATTCCTTAAGTTTTTTGTTTAAGAGTGCTTCATAATATATGCGATGCGATGAATTTCGCGTCGCTTCTTCGCAGCTTATTATGCGCATAGGAAAACGCTTCACTCTCTTCTCACGATGTGATATAGCTTTAGGGAGTTAAAATACAAAAAATTTTGATAAAATGTTTTTTTTGGATTTTTATTAAGGGTCCCCATTTTCTTGGTGTTATTGCTAATACCAAACAAAGAGGGGGGTTGTTGGTGGCCACAACAGGTCCCTAGATCAACGGCAGAGACGTGTTCTGATGGATGACCGGATTTGACGGGGTCAACATGCAGAATTGTATAGGATTTGAAGTTCGATATGGAAAATGTGTTTGCGGAAGGTCGTGTTTCACGGGTATTCTCAGAGTTAACAGAAAAAATGATCGTTTCAAACATGTCTAAGAGAACTGACACTCATCTGTTATGAAATAGGTGGCCACCTCCCTGTGAGGCATTATATAGTGGCTGATTATGCAGGACAGAGGGATTCAAAAGAACAGAGGCAGAGGAACCGCAAAGCTGGGAAGTAGAAATGAACAATCAGGAAGAAAATTGGCTTTAAAGCCACAAAATGACAGAGAGAGAAGCAAGCAGTGAGAGCACAGAGCAGTAGGTAGTAAGCCGAAAGCAGAGAGAAGAAGTCGAGCTGACCTATAGAAGCAAAGGCAGCATCGAGCCAGGATTAAGATAAAGACAAATAGAGTCAGAGAGTCTGTGTACTCCAGTGAAGGCTTGAGAAGCCCAAGGGCACTCCTCTATAATGCCTGTCATGTATGAGTCTCAGATTGGGCTCATACTACTGTGACCAATAGAGGTCGAGAGTTAGTAAGGAGAGTCTGTGTACTCCAGAGACTTGGGGGATCCAAGTACAGTCTTGTTGATTTATATCTGTTGTGTGAGACTCAAATTGAGCTCACTGTTGTAAAAAATCTGCTTTGAAAACATAATAGAGAGGCCACCACTGAAGGTTGGACCAGGAGACGTAGCCCAGGAGTATTGGGTGAACTCCTTATTAAACTTGTTGTGTTTATATGTGTTGCCTGTTATGTTTTCTTTAACTGCTTCATTGCATGTGTATTTCGCAATCTTATCGATCCGTTGCATAAAATAACATAGGCACATCCATGCACATGTGTCTGTAATACCTTATTGTTTGTCTTAGAACAATTCCGGATCAAGTGGTACCAAAGCTCTAGGTTGCTAACGTTAGACAAGCTTGTGCTGGATTCTTTTTTTTTTGTTGAATGATAATTAGATCAAAGCTTAAATTAGGAGAAGGAGAGTTGGTTGAAGCTAATCCATAAATTAGAAGAGTCTATACAAAGAGGAAAATGTCAGAAGAAAGTCCCTTGGAATCAGACTCTCAGTTTATGGACAGTTTCATGAACATGAGAGCCATGGTAGAAGAAATGTATAGGGAGTTTAAGAGAGGTAGAGGTGAAGAGTCATCAACCTCCAAACAAGATAAAGGAGTAGAGGAACCTCTTCTAGTTGCCCACCCAGAAGGCAAAGGAAAAGAAGAGAAGCCGTCTCCACCATCTCCCCCGTCATCACCTTCATCATCATCTTCTTCACATAAAAAAAGCCCTGAAATAAAATAAAATAAAATAAAAAAAAAAAAAACCTTCTATGATTAAATTAGATGTGAAGTTTGATTTGCCAGTTTATGATGGAGAATTGAACGTAGAAAAGCTAGATAACTGGATTAGACAGATTGATGTATATTGCGGAGTGCAGAACATTGATTCAGAAAGGAGAAAGATTCAGCTGGCTAGCCTACACCTTGGAGGCACCGCCCTGGTATGGTGGGAAGGCAGGACACAAGTTTATTTAAAGAAGCATGGTAAACTTCTTTCTACCTGGAATGAATTTGTTTCTTCAATTAAAAAACAATTCTATCCACTAGCTTATATGCAGCAAGCTATGATGAGTTAGCAAACCCTTCACCAATTGAAAGGGCAAAGTGTACAAAGTTACACTCAAGAATTTAGAAAAAGAGATTTGATTCTAGGCATTTCTTTAGACTCACCTGAAACTTTGTTGAAGTATATAGGTGGTCTACATAGTTATTTGAGACATACCATTCTCATGTTTAATCCCACTAGCATAGATGAGGTATCTGTTCAGGCTACACATCTAGAGGCTCAAGGCAAGAATGTGAACCCAAAAGTTGGGGGATTATCAAAACCCACTACAAGCAAGAGCAAGGAAAAGAGAAAGCAGAAATGGAAAGAGAGGAAGGAAAATTTTGTACAAAAGACCAAACCTTCGTGCACTCACTGCAAGAAGGATGGGCATGATGATGAACACTGCTGGATTCTACATCCAGAGCTAAAACCCAAGAAGTACGATGGCAAAAAGAAGAAGACTTCTAAAACTATTCAGAAGGATTTGGGGTCAGACTCAGGGGATGAAACAACAATAACAGCCACAGGTATAAAAGGTAAAAATTCTGAAGCATCCACTAGTAATTATGCACAATCTACTGATAATGAAGAACATGATTGGAAAAGACATGAGATTTTTCATATTAGAGTTGTTTCCAAGCATCAAAAGATTGATATTTTGTTTGATAGTGGCTCACAAGTAAAGTTAATTTCTGAAGAAATTGTAAAGAAACTGGGGTTACTAACCACACCTCACAAGAAGCCATATCCATTGGGTTGGTTATGTGATAAAGCAAAGCTACAAGTGACTAGACAATGTAAACTTCGGTTTTCTTTTGGGTCAGCATTTGTAGATGAGGTTGAGTTAGATATTGTTCCCTTGGATATATGTGGAATTGTTTTAGGAAGTCCTTACTTTTATGATAGAAAAGCCATTTTCTATAGAGCTGAAAACAAGTATCAACTCGTTAAAAATGGAATTGAATATATTATAAGAGCTCATAAACTCAAGAATAATTATACTCTCATAATCTTAGGGCAGATGAAAAGAATTGTAAATGCATGCAAACAATTTTTACCAATGGTTGTAAAGGAAAAGAAACCTGATAAAACCAATGTATTTGAGGGTTGTAATGCTAAAAAGCAATTTGATTTAGAAAAATTTGTTTCAAAATATGATATACTATTTCAAGAACCTAAAGGTTTGCCACCCAAAAAGGAAATAGTACATGATATTAATTTGCAACAAGATGATCCATTGCCTAACATCAGAATGTATAGGTTGTCCACTTTAGAGAACGCAGAAATCAAGAAGCAAGTATAGGAGCTGCTCGAGAAAGGGTTCATAAGACCTAACACATCACCATGTGGGTCTCCAATTGTCTTGGTGAGAAAGAAAGATGGCTCATGGAGAATGTGCATTGATTATCGAGCACTGAATAAGATAATGATCAAAAACCGTTATCCCCTTCCTCCCATAGATGATCTATTAGATCAGTTGAAAGAAGCTCTTTACTTTTCCAAGTTGGACTTGCATAGTGGTTACCATCAGGTCAGAGTTGCAGAGCAAGATGCATGGAAGACTGCTTTCAAAACAAAGCATGGATTGTATGAGTGGTTGGTTATGCCTTTTGGCTTAACTAATGCTCCTGCTACTTTCATGAGAGTAATGAATGATGTACTCAGGCCTTTTATTGATGATTTTGTCATTGTATATCTAGATGACATTCTTGTATTTATTAAAACATGGGAAGAACATTTGAAGCATGTAAAGCAAACTCTAGATGTTTTGAAAAGAGAAAATCGTTATGTTAAGCTATCGAAGTGTGAATTTGGCAAAACATCTTTGAATTATTTGGGTCATATTGTAGGGGGTGGTGAATTGAAGATAGATCCCTCTAAGGTTGCAGTCATTGTAAACTGGCCTAAACCCAAATTTGCTACAGAAGTTAGAAGCTTCCTAGGAGCAGCACAGTATTGGAGAAATTTTATTGCTAACTTTTCCTTGATTGCAGCTCCCTTACATGCTTTAACAAGATTGAACAAGGTGTTTCAATGGGGAGGCAAACAGCAGAAAGCCTTCGACACCTTAAAAGAAAAGATTAGTATAGCACCAATACTAGCACTGTCCGATCTTCAAATACCCTTTGAGATTGATACAAATGCCAGTGACTATGCCATGGGAGCGGTGTTGATGCAGCACAGTAAACCCATATGTTATCATTCTGAGACATTTAATTCTGCAGTAGTTAATTATCCCACATATGATAAATAATTGTATGCATTAGTATAGAGTGTGAAAAAGTGGAAACATTATCTAATGGGCACAGAGACAGTTATACATATTGATCATCAGCCACTTCAATATTTACACTCGCAAACTAAGTTCCAACAATCAAGATACTATAGGTGGATGGGTTTTCTACAACAGTTTCATCTTGTCATCAGATATAAAAAGGGCATACACAATAAAGTTGCAGATATGCTATCCAGACCAATCATAAATGCATCTACTATACTTAAGCATAATTCAGTATTGCATGAAAGCTACATTGAACAATATGCTCAAGATATAGATTTCAAAGATGTATATGCAACTTTAAGTCATGGAAAACAAGTAGAAGAATTGGATTATCATGTTAAGGACCAACTCTTGTATCATTTGGGAAAGTTATGCATTCCTCAAACCAAAAGAGTAAAGATAATTCGAGAAGCACACACTTCTCTAATATCAAGTCACTTTGGTGTAAGTAAAACAGCTGCACAGCTGCAAAGATTTTGTTATTGGCTAAAAATGAATGAGACAGTTTCTAGATATATAAGAGGGTGTACCATGTGTGCTAAAAGCAAGCCCAGCAATACAAAATTAGGCTTGTACACTCCACTACCAATTCCTTCTCATCCTTGGGAAAGTATTTCCATGGAATTTGTTGGGGGGCTGCCTAAATCTAGAAAAGGTCATGACTATTTATATGGTATTGTGGATAGGTTCAGAAAAATGTGTATTTTAATACCTTGTAACAAACAAATTATAGTTGAACAAACAGCAAAATTGTTCTTTCAGCATGTATGGGTTCATTTTGGATTACCCACTTCCATTGTATCTGATCGAGATTCCCGATTTGTTGGGAGGTCAAGTCTGTGGGAATTTATGGACACCAGACTGAAGAAGAGCACAGCCTTTCATCCACAAACAGATGGCCAAACAGAGGTGGTCAACAGGACACTGATCCAGTTGCTCAGAGGCTATTGCAGTAAGCATCCCAAGCTTTGGGATGAACATTTTTGTTGTGTGCAACATGCTTACAACCGGGCTAAACATTCTTCTACACATAGATCTCCTTTTGAGACCTATTTTGGTTTCATACCAAGGTCTCCCTTGGATTTTGTCTTTGGTAAAGACATAGCGGTTGATGGACACAGTGATGTGGACAAGGCAACCAAGTTCATTGAACAAATCCAAGAGATTCACCAAGCAGTACAGGAATAGCTGGAAAGGAGCCAAGCCAAGTACAAGGCAAGGCATGATAAGCATCGAATTGAGCATAGTTTCCAAGTTGGTGATCAAGTCTAGTTGTATATCAACAAAGACAGAATGCAAGGTGAAGGTAAGAAGCTAAAGCCAATAAGGTATGGACCTTTCAAGATACTTGAGAAAATTAGTGAGAATGCTTTTCGCCTTGATTTGCCAACTTACATGCACATCTATTCAGTAGTTAATGTCGAAAGCTTGAGACTGTTTGAACCTTCATTGGTTGAAGATCCCGAAGAGCAAAGTCAATTGCCTTCTATTGATGATCTGTTGCTTGAATATCTCAATGAATTGCAGGAAGATATAGTTCTGGACAAGAAGGTGAGAACTATGCGTAGAGGGGATGTTGAGTACCTTAGGATTGGAATCAAAGGTTCAAAACCAAGTAGTGCAAGATGGATAGAAATTGGGCAAGAGAGGAATCTATATCCTCACTTGATTGATGCTTGAAACCTAACTTTTGGTGGTCCAAAAGCTTTTTCAATGGGAAGGTTATGATCCAAATTGGATCCTAGAACACTCTCCAAGTTTTCATGAACTCTTTAAAAATCATGCCAAGGATTAAAAGTCTTATAAAGATCAAGCTTATCGGAGATATCTTTGTAACAGTTGAAATTTGTGATCAACGCGGAGCAACGAGGATTGTCGGTCAAGCGCACAGATCATTGGCCCATGGTAACGCGCGCTATCACAAATTAGCAAATCCAGAGGACATTTCGAGAAACGGGGGTAGTTTCTGATATGCGATTAGCGACATATCGCAGGGCAAACCCCTCAAAGAAGGAAAGGCCGCAAGCACCTGGACCCGAAAAATTATAAAATGCAACGGATATCATTCTGATTCCGTGGAAGCGGGATTCCACAAAACTGGCAGAATATCGAAGGGGCTTCGAGTGGTAAGCGGTTTCAACCGAGTTCCACCTGATGCCATACAACGAGTGCCATGTGTCTAGCGGAAGAGAGAGAAAACCGTTCACATCAGACAAGTAAACATCATGCTACTTAGCCGCCCGATATGAACGATGACCGTAGGATCTAGGGCCCCCAGATCAACAGCGGAGACGTGTTCTGATGGATGATCGGATTCGACGGGGTCAACAGACAGAATTGTATAGGATTTGAAGTCTGATATGGACAATGCATTGGCGGAAGGTCGTGTTTCATGGGTATTCTTGGAGTTAAAGGAAAAAAATGATCGTTTCAAACATGTCCAAGAGAACTGACACTCATCCATTATGAAATAGGTGGCCACCTCCCTGTGAGGCATTATACAGTGACTGATTATGCAGGATATAGGGATTCAAATGGACAGAGGCAGAGGAATCGGAAATCCGGGAAGCAGAAATGAACAATCAAGAAGCAGATTGGCTTTAAAACCACAAACTAATAGAGAGAGAAGAAAGCAATAAGCTAAGAGTAGAGAGCAGTATGTAGTAAGCTAAAAGAAGAGAGAAGAAGCCAATCTGACCTACATAAGCAAAGGTGGCATCGAGCCAGGATTAAGACAAAGACAGAGAGAGTCAGAGAGTCTCTGTACTCCAGAGAAGGCTTGAGAAGCCCAAGTGCACTCCTCTATAATGCCTGTCATGTATGAGTCTCAGATTGGGCTCATACTACTATGATCAATAGAGGTCAAGAGCCAGTAAGGAGAGTCTGTGTACTCCAGAGACTTGGGGGATCCAAGTACAGTCTTGTTGATTTATATCTGTTGTGTGAGACTCAAATTGAGCTCACTATTGTAAAAACTCTGCTTTGAAAACATAATAGAGAGGCCACCACTGAAGGTTGGACTAGAAGATGTAGCCCAGGAGTATTGGGTGAACTCCTTATTAAACTTGTTGTGTTTATCTGTGTTGCCTGTTATGATTTCTTTAACTACTTCATTGCCTGTGTATTTCACAATCTTATCAATTCGTTGCATAAAATAACATAGGCACATCCATGCACATGAGTCTGTAATACCTTATTGTTTGTCTTAGCTCAATTCCATATCATATGGTCATGAATGAGATTTTTTATGAAGTGCATGTGTATTTCAATGTGTTTGTTGCAATGATGTTGCACTGGATCTTTACATAGATGAATGACACTTTAATTATCACACCAAAGTGTAGTCGGATGTTGCCGTTGAAATCCAAACTCTGACGGGATCTGACAAAGCCACAGGGCTTCCTTACTAGCTTCTATGGTGCCACGATACTCTACTTCTACTAAAGAAAGAGAAATGGAACTTTGTTTCTTGCAAGCCCATGTAATAGGTCCAGAACCAAGAGTGAAGACATAACCTGCAGTAGAATTCTGATCATCAAGGTCACCAGCCCAATCGGAATTAGTGAAACCAACCAATAGAGGAGATGCTTCTGCATTGTAATGAATCCCAAACTGAATTGTACCTCAAATATAATGAAGTACTCTTTTAGCTACCTTCCAATGACTTTCATGTGGGTTTTTCATAAACTGAGCAATAAGATCAACAACAAAGGAAAGTTCAGGAAGGGTATGGGTCAAATACAAACTTTTTCATACAAGCTGACGGTATAAGGTAGCATCAAATTCAGGGGAAGTACAAGTGACTGAAATTTTGGCTCTAGATTGAAAGGTAGAAGGGGTTGGCTTATAGCCTTCCATATGAAAGTGGCATAGAAGATCACATGCATACTTGGACTGGGAAAGGGAAATACCTTCCTTGGATTGCAAGACTTGAAGACTAAGAAAATAATGCAAGTGTCCTCAGTCTGTCATTTCAAACTGCCTTTTAAGGCCGAACTTCACATGGTTTATAAGGTTGGGATAACTACCAGTAAGGATAAGATCATCATCATAAAGAACAAGAATGATAAGAGACTTACCCACTTTCTTGGTGTAGGCAGTATTGTTAAAATGACACCTAGAAAAGCCAGTATCTAAAAGAAAGCTATCCATTTTGGCATGCCAAGACCGAAGAGCTTTCTTGACACCATAAAGGGATTTCTTGAGCTGATATACAAGGCTGGAGAGTTTTTTTTAAATCCATGACGTTTTTCCATATATTTCGTCATGCAAGTCCCCATGCAAGATGGTAGATTTAACATCCTTCTGATGGACTTCCCATTTGAAAGAGGCAGCAAGGGAAAGAACAATGTGAATAGAGTTCAATTTGGCAATAGGGGAGAAGGTTTCAGTATAGTCAATTCCTTCAACTTGTGAAAAGCCCTTAGCAACAAGACGAGCTTTATGTTTATCAACTTTTCAATCTGGTCCAAACTTGGTTCTGTAAACCCATTTACATCTAACAAGTATTCTTCCCTTCGGAAGAGGAACAAGATCCCATGTATCATTTCCCAATAATGAACGATATTCTTCAATCATAGTTGTGTCCCAATCTGGATGGCCTGAAGCTTCTGCAAAGGTGTCAGGATCATAATTTGCTGAAGCTTGAGCTAGTAAAGAAGAGGCTCTATCGAACTGAGAACGTGTACGTCGTTGATTTGTAGGATCACCTGCAAGAGAACCTGCTACATCCTGAGTAGCACAAACCCATTTTGGAAGCTAAGGAGCTGAAGGAGGATCCTAAGAAGGTGGGGGAGGATTTTCATCCTCGCTGTCATCATCTGAAGAAGAAATATTTTCAGAAATAGAAAGGATAGAGAGAGGTGGCACATCCGTCGAACTAGGCTCGTAGGCCGATATATTTTCAGCAAACTTTACATCTCTTCTAATGATAACATTTTTGGATTTAGGTGAAATACTTATATATCCTTTGCCATCTTCAAAATGTCCAACAAAAATACATTTTTCACTCTTAGGTTCTAAGGCTTTATGTTTCTCATCAGGAATATGGGCCCATGCTTCACTTCCAAAAACACGAAAGTGACTTACATCTGGTTTAATTGAGCTCCATGCTTCTTCTGCGGTGATATTCTTTAAAACCTTAGTAGGAGTGTGATTTACTATGTAGTTTTCACAGTTAATTGCTTCTACCCAAAAATTAAGACTAAGTCCTTTAGATTTAAGCATACAATTAGCCATTTCCTTTAAGGTGTGATTCTTCCTTTCAGCTACACCATTTTTTTGTGGAGTATATGAACAATGTAAACTTTGAAATGGGAACTTTGGCCCAAAAACCCCGTAAAAACATAAAAACAGTGCTAAAAATGAAAAGTGTGTATACTGGAACGATGGGTTTTTTTTTAGGCTCAATTTTGAACATGTTTTAAAAATGGTAGTGAAAACGAATTTTTCGTGCAAAAATTGTGCAAAAAACACCCTGAAAACGAAAAGTGTTGATACTGGAATGATGGTTTTTTTTTAGGGTCAATTTTAAACATTTTTAAAAAATGCCAGTAAAACTAAATTTTTATGTGCAAAAAAACAATTGTTTTTGACGAAATAAACACACTAATGTTTTTGGTATAATAACATTTTTCTTTCCTAAGTATAAATTCAACATGTTTTACTAATGCCAATAAACATAAAATAATGGGATCTGAAACACGTTAAAATTCTATCAATTTTCATCCATGCTGTTAAACATATAATAACATCACACTAGAGATCACTAAAATTCTAATTGTTTTCAACCATAACATTAAAGATACAAAAAAAAATTGGAAAATTTTCAACCATAAAATTAAAAAACCATGACATTATGAACAAATTACATGACTAAATTAATCAAAATGTCACTATTTGTACATTGAATGAAACATACATTATATCTCTAATCTATTGTTGCATTGTAGATATTCTAAACAATAAAAATCATCATAATTAAAAAATATAATCCAACAACATAAAAATGACTCATAACTTCTGATTTAACACCATATGGAAATCAAAAAAAAAAAAAAATTGAAGATACGATGCAAGCATCAATTATATAAACTGTCTTAGACAATTATTCAAAATCGCTCATATTTTCTTGCACACCATCAGAATTCACATCGTCAGATGAATGACTATATGCAGACGAAGATGTTCCATATTCTTCTCTATCATCAACTAGTGCCCCATCTGAGTTCACATGCATGCCCACCATTTTAGGTTTCAAAATTCTTCTAGATCTATGACTGATTTTAGTAGACTCCCATCTCAACATTGTTCCTTCTGGCAACAACCTTTTTAGAATCTCTATCGTCTTGAAACAAAGAGTTCCTCTCATAGTTAAATTGAAGTCATAAACAAGTATGTGAACATCCTACAATTTTAAGAGGTCTGTGCAACGACGATTTATATTTGTACCCTTTCTTTTTCTCTTTCCGCCAATTTTTTTATCAACTACCATCTTTGGCTTATACACACCATTGAATGGGTGTGTATTTGTGGCATACCAATGTACTTCAACATCTATAATATCTTCATTTTCTGCAAAGACCTTTATAACCTTAGCAACCCATAATGGATAGCCATTGGGATCTCCATCTGCTAGCACTGCGATCATGCAACCCTCCTTAATATCATGTACTGAACCCCTGTAAAGGTCTTCCATGGGTTCACGTTGTGCACGAGATCTTCTAGAACCAATATACATCTCTCTTTGCTCTACCTGTGAAGAAATAATAATACCTTGAGATTGTTGTTGTTCAACAATGTTTCTTTCCTCATGTTCATTTGACACATTTTGTGGCCAAATAAATGGATTTTTCAAAGGCATATCTTCATTTGTTGTTCTTGAAATGATATCACTTTGATTATTGAAAAATGACTCCCACCAAAATGTATCAGCAATGTCAAAGTACTCATATGTATATCTAATACATTTTTTAATTTCTTCTAGGCAATCAAAATAATTTATATCTCTATTATGTCTGCGTGAATTATGAACTTCACCAACTAATTGTAATAACAATATTTTTGATGCAAATATTGGATGATCTAGAATGAACTTCAAAAATTCCAAACCTGATGATGATGCCCATTCTGTAGTAGGTGAATACTTCTTGCCCCATATTATTATTTTCCCATCAATTCTTTTGATACAAAATTGATGTTGGAAGCTAATGTCATTAAGTTGTTCAATGCATTTCTCCTAACCATGTGATCTAGAATAAACCTTCACATGTCAACAGTTTCTTCCAAAACATCAAAAGTAGGCTCTGGCATGCATGATTTCTTAATACATTCAATTAATGATGGCAAGCTCCCAACTTCCTTCCTCCTCAATGTGACTAAAAAACGACTGAACATGTGCTCAATATGGTCATGAGTGTGCCCGACAAGAAGGAAACCAACCTTTACCTTCTGAAAAATTCTCAATTCAACAAGCATGTTTAGATATCCAAAAGCAACTTGATTTTTGTTTTCACGGCAAGTGTTGTCAATTGTAGATACAAAACTTTAGGAAGATTACCAGACCAAAGAGAAAGCACATCATGAATTATGGTTATCGTCAGATTTTCATCATTATGAATATTTGGAGCTGTGAAGTACACCCTTGGCAACATTTTCCCATTGAAAATGGTACAACCATCCAAGTGATACTGAATAAAATTTTCCTCCTGTAAATTTTTGGGTGTGCAAAGAAAATGTGGTAAAAGTGTTATCTTATAGTCCATACTATCCATTATCAAACCCAAATATTTATTCAGATTATCATAACACTTCTTTCAATGCTTGTACAACTTTTTCCTTTCACTTGTTTGTTGTTCACGATGCACCTAAAGTTCTTGACAATGGAATCTACACAACATAAAAGAATCATTAAGAAATATGTTTTCGTAGTTGATGACTATACAATTTTAAAGTTAGAGTTATGAATGCTTAACTCTTTCTGACCCTTCACATTTATCCATTTTTTATTTAAGAGAAGCACATGTACTGCAAATCCCCATCCTTGTATTCTTAGGAATACAGACATTGTTGAATTATTTCTTCCATACCTTCCCAAAATATTGATATGTAAAAACCGACCATGTCCCTCAGAACCTTCTGCATATTCTTTGTACAAGTTGTAGATTTCTCGTCTTGACAAATTATCTAGAATATGTATTGTCTCTCTATTTGGCATACACTCTCCATGCTTTGAAAATAAATCTTTCATCCATGACATTGCATTATTTGATAATGACCCAAATTGTCGTTTATGACATACTTCTGAATAAAATGTGGGATCCTTTTCCAAATTTTCTTGGATTCTTGAGAGACGAAAATTACCCATCGAATGAAACATTTTGAAATCCTTTCTACATATAAATAAAGACCCAATATGATAATCATAACATGAGAATGTAGATTGCATGCAGCCAACTAAATATAAATTTTGCATGCTTTTATTCATTCACAAATATCTCTTCCTTTTCTCTAATGCAAATTTGAAATCCATATGTTTCAAGAAATCTTTTTGACAACATTCACTTGAAATGAGAGCGTTGATAGAACTTCTTCTTGTCAGATATTCTGCTCTACACCTTGTATAACTAGAACATCTTGGATTGATACGAAAAGGTTTGCTCCTACTCCTCAATACAATATTTCTTGGCAACATCTCCATCATTGGATCATCATTTGTATAAGCATTTTCATCATCATTTTGAGGAATGTTATCCTCACTATGATCAGTTGTGCTTTTGAAATACTAACTTGGAGGATATTCTTCATCTTCCCCTTCTTCAGTGCTACTATCATAGTCCTTATAATTAGGACTAAATGGAAAATTTGACTTGATGTTTATTGGATATTCTTCCTCATGTGCATTGTCAGTGCTACTCTCATAGTCCATAGAATTAGGACTACATCGAAAATGTGATTGTTTACTTACTGAAAATTCTACATCTTGTTCTTTGTCACTGCTACTCTCATATTCCTTAGGATTAGGACTAAGTGCTTCATCTTATCCTTCGTCACTACTGCTCTCATATTCCTTAGGATTAGGACTAAGTGGAAACTGCAACTCTTTATTTATTTGAAAATCTTCATCATGTTCTTCATCACTGCTACTCACATAGTCCATAGGATTAGAACTAAGTGGACACTGTGACACTCTACTCATTTGAAATTCTTCATCATGTTCTTCATCGCTGCTTCTTTCATAGTCCATAGGATTAGGACTAAGTGGACACTGTAACACTCTATTCAATTGAAATTCTTCATCATGCTCTTCATCACTACTGCTCTCATAGTCCATAGGATTAGGACTAAGTGGACAACGTGACACTTCATTCTTTTGAAATTATTCATCGTGTTCTTCATCACTGCTACTTTCATAGTCCATAGGATTAGGACAAAGTGTACATTGTGACACTCTAATCAGTTGAAATTATTCATCATGCTCTTCATCACATTGGACACTGTGACACTCCATTCTTTTGAGATTCTTCATCGTGTTGTTCATCACTACTACTTTCATATTCCATAGGATTATGACTAAGTGGACACTGTGGCCCTCCATTCTTTTGAAATTCATCATCATGCTCTTCATGATTGTTGCTCTCATAGTCCATAAGATGAGGACTAAGTGGACATTGTGACACTCCATTATTTTGAAATTCATCATCATGCTCTTCATCATTGTTGCTCTCATAGTCCATAGGATTAGGACTAAGTGGACACTGTGACACTCCATTCTTTTGAAATTCTTCATCATGCTCTTCATCACTATTGCTCTCATAATCCATAGGATTAGGACTAAGTGGAAACCGTGACTCTTTATTTATTTGAAATTCTTCATCCTGTCTTTCATCAGTGCTGCTCTCATAGTCCTTAGGATTAGGACTAAGTGGAAGAATTGACTCTCTATTCATAGTGGAAGAATTTTTGTTATATTCATCAATATGAATAGAGTTGTTATGCGACGAAGATGTTGATGCTTCACAAAGTGAAACTTCACTATCAGAAGAATCCATGCCTCTCAAATAGAAGAGGTTGAATGATACAAATGCAAACTCTCCTAATGAAAATATATAGCTTAAAGAATGAAAATTTCCCTCGAAAAATTTTCACCAAAATTTTCGTTTCATGTATTTCCCTCCATTATTTTCTTCTACAATTTATTGAAAAAATTTAACTAATTTTTTTTATGAAATAAATCTTTAAAATTAAAATTGTAAACTAAATATTTTACCTAAATTAATTTATTACTTAAACTATATAATATTTACTAAACAATTGAATGTTTATTTATTTTTATTATACCTTATAAAACAAATTAATCCCACATTCACTGTGTTGTAAAACAATTCTGTAATATTCGCTTTATCATAGTTTCCTATATCGCCATAACAAAATTAACATGTTAAAATTTATAAAAACAAATTAATCCCACATTAACCGTATGGTAAAACAATTCCGTAATTTCTCATATATAATAAATTTCATTATCACTATTCCTCACATCACATCAAGGTTTTTCAAAGTTTGTTAAAAGACTTGGAGCGAATTTGTGGAGCAGCTACATTTCTATCAACAACATATTCAACGGAGGATTATCGCATTTGAAAGGTTAGTTAATTTTTCTACTGTGCAAATTTTAAAATTAAATAAGTTTAATGAAATTCAAAATTTTTTTAGTAGTTAAAAAATTTTGTGGGATAGATTTACCCACTACATCCACAGTGGGCGTGGTGGGCCTGATAATGCTCCCAGTGGCCCAACGGGTCCGTGAGTGAGGGGTGGGGGGGTTGGCTGCGTAGAACCCCGCTCCACCCCAGCAGCCCAATGGCCCACCATCCTGACAGGCCGTTGGGTCGTCGAGGTGGGGCGAGGAGGCATGCACTGTTAATCACTTCTTCTATCACTTAGTGTCACCATGCATTCATTGACTTACTTGCTTTCAGTTGCCCATCAGCCAGTCGGGCCAACCTTGGCCCGAGCTCTACTTTCACCAAGGCTGCATTGTGCAATATGGGAAAGGAAGGCTCACCTTCCTCTCCAAATTTGTGCATTCCTACCCAACACTGGCCTCCAGGACTATTTTGCGCATTTCTGGAGGATAGTGGCTACTTGGACCAAGAAATTGCGCAAATTTGTTCTTGGGCCAGCAGTCCTTCCCAGCTAGAATTTCACATTGTGCAATCCCAGTAGTTAGTAGCTAGACTGGAATGTGCATTGCACATATCTAGCAGTCAATCAGTCTCCCAGCAGCTCGGACTATGCCTTGTGCAATCTTGGTAGTCAGTCTCCCGACCTCCCAATCGAAATTGCGCAACCTTCATGATCATTCACCCAGGTATGTTACAAGTCAGTTCTCACGTTCATTTTGGTTTTCAACTGACAGATTTCTTGCCATGAGTGTTGCCATATCTCCAGTTATCGCAGGTGTTCATCTACCTCTCAGTAGTACAGGTACAATGGTTTCCAGGAAAGCAGAGACAAAGACACTGTTTAGAGCACGCTTGGTGATGCAGTCGATCAAGTGTCTATGAGTTTGCCTACTCACGAAGACATCAAATTGTTCATAGACAAGGACATCAAGCAATAGCATCATAGCGAGCAGCATCATGAACAATAGCTGAAGGCAGCATATCGAATGCAGCAAATGCAACGAATGCAAGAGGAAGGTTGTTGACAACACAGAGGCAGAACAAAGTTGCAAGATCAATCATATACACTGATAACGAAAGCAACTTTGGAGACTCAGGCTATGAGGTGATGGCGTGAAATGAAGATTGTGCAAAGATAGATAATGGAATGAAGAAGGAGTTTCATGTGTCGAAGTAGCAACTCAAGGAATAACATGAAGCTGCACAGACAGACGAATGAGTTGCAGTAGGATCAGGAACAACAGTGGGTGCAACATGCACTCACAGATGAAACTGCGCACGTACAAGTTAAAGATTCATCCCAGCATATGACATGGAGCAGACATGGTGAGCAATTTTATTGATCACATGCAATGGATTCAGCAGCATGCATGTCGTTGAGTGCACGCATGCAATCCAACCCATTCAACACACTCACCAAGATGAAGACAAGAATCAATTCCAACTGGGGCTGAACATGTACTTCGGCAAGTTGATGCACATGACCACCAGCACACACTTGAAGATCAGCAAAGACACTATGCATCAGTGTGTTTTTGGTTCAACCATACCCAAGAAGACCATGTGCATGTTGGAAAATGAGTTGGATGAAGGGGCCAAACCAATGCACCAATTGCAACGAAGGCAAGAGTTCGCTTCAGCAAGATGTCACCATGAGGTGCATGCACACCATCATGGATGACCAAGCTTGGCATCAACTCACCAGCTTCACCATCACAAGCATGTCAAATAATTGGTCTCATTACAGGGGATCGAATTTCAGTGATGTCTTGCAAGGCTTGCTCAAGCCATGTTGTCTCACATGAGTACATGTGCATTGTAATGTTGAGTCATGTCAATTGTAAGTCAAGTGTCAATAATTGGATGTAACAGTCATAGAGTAGGTGAAGATTCATGAGGGTAGTTAAATTGTCACAAAGGGGAATGTTAAGGGTCACCCCACCTTTGCTATAAATAGTCCCTCATGACTCATTGTAAGGGCTTTTAGTCAGCCAAGCTTCTACTAAGACTATCTTAAAGAGACTTGGATAGTATTGTAACGCACCTTGGCTTCTCCACTGCACGGAGCTAGTACATTTCTTTGGAGGAGTAGGCGAATGTGGATGTAACATTCCACTTTTAGGGTTAGTAGGTTTACATGGTGTATTGTATTATTGTGACTTACACTTCTTTAAGAATAAGAGCCATCACATTTTCATGCATATGTTGTTATTGTAGTTGGATTTTTTTGGTTGCCTTAATGATATATGTTTTTTAACTTACGTACTTGTGTATGAAATGATTTGTATGCAATTATATGAATCTTGTTGTTAATGTGTTGCATATGTTGTTAATGTTGTCACCGTCCATGTCAACTACTTTGTCAGACATCAGATAGACCTTTCTCATGAACCTTGCTATATCAACCATCACACTCATCTCGGGTTGATCCATGAGTGTTGTTCCTAGCTGAGTTAGGACTGATCCCTTTCAACCTAGAACTCACCTTCACCTTCCTCTCCCTTCGAAGTGTTGGAACCTCTCGTACACATCCCTTGACTCTCGGCATCAGTCACACCCTTGCTGTTGACAGAGTTATCTTACCTGCCTCTATCCGACATCATGGTCAAGGAATTACCTTACGACCCACTGTTGGGACTCCCACACCAAATGGTCTGAGGTATAATTGGAACTTCTTACCAGGTAGATCCCCTTGACATGTTGGCAGGTCTAGTAGAATCAACATATTCTAATCGAAAACATAAGGTTGCAGGTTGGTTAAAACTAGTTGTTATGACACATATTTCTGCTGACATGTAAGGTCTTCAATATTTTGTGCAATTTTTTCAAGTTCTTATATTTTCTTTTACAAATTGCTTTATATCGGTTTTAATTTCTTGTATCTTTGTGTTTGCGGGTGGGGAACAACTATTGTGGCTACATTGGAAATTTCATTACACTTAGCCTTGAACTTATAGCTGGTTAGGTTAGGAGTAGGTCTAGTTGCATTCTAGTTTCCCTTGTACACTAATTTTTCACTCTCTCCTTTGTTTTCTTACTTTTGCATGTTGCTTTTAGTCTTCCATTTGCTTTGTTATTTTGGTATTCATCTCTTCTTTTTTCATGTCTTTTCTTTTGTGTTGTCTTTAATAAGTCTTTGCATGAAAGGTGTTCCTTTGGATCAAAAGACAATGTAGCGAAGCTTTAAAAGGGGAAATTGTGATGACAAGAAATGTTTGGCTACTATGTTACCCTCTTCTCTATTTGGGTCTATATATCTCTAAATTATATGATGTGTGAATGGAAAATACATTTTTTTCCAAACAAAAAGCCTTTGGTCTAACAACGAAGTCTATATATTTATTAAGATCTTCACTCCTTACTCATCCTTGTATTGAATGGTGTTTATACTTGTCGACTCAACTAAGTAGATATGGGAAAGGGGAAAACCTCAAAACAAGCATATCAACTTTAGATACTATATGAATCCCTTAAATAAGGAATAACCTCTCTTACAAGTAATAATATGGGATCCCTCTTCCACCTTCAAAATAAACAAGTGCCTTTGCAATTTCTATTAGTAACTAAATAAAGAGGTGAATAATATAAAGGCTTCTTGAACAGAGAGGTGAAGCAAGCAACTTCGTTGGGTACTAAACAGGGCTACTGGCAATGAAGCGATGCTTGTGATTCCTTGAGGTGACTCCACCGGAGTACTAAATAGGCTTGCTGGCAGCAAAGCAACACTGAGAAACGTGATTAACTCTAATTATCAAAATATAAATACAGTTACTATCCTTCTCCCCTACCGAAACAATTGAGGTGTGACTGGTCTTGTAAATGTGTTTGAAGTTGAGAAAGGAAAAGAAGAGACTATATCTTTAACAGAGATAAGTGGAAACTCGAGGTAATATTCATGGTGAATCAATACTTCCTGAAATACTGAAACCTTGAACTTAAAGGTAAAATTAAAATAGAGAATTTAGAGTTATACCACCGTGTCGCCAAGTGTTTTAGTTGTGACAAACACCCTCCAAAATTTTGCATACACCTGAATTTTGGAGCTTAGTGAGCATCTTGCGATTTTTGGTTCCATGGTTTCTTCATAGTTGGTTGGTGTTTTGTAAAGTATTTAAGTCTTCTTCTCAAATTCTATGTGTCAAATTCACTTGTTCACACATGTTTAGCCCTTGATGAATTCACAAGAGCACCTTTCTCCTACCAGCTTAAATAGCCATTGCACAATTCTTGAGAGTAAGGTTTGCACAGTCTCTAGAAATAGAGATTTTTCAATGCTTAGTTGCAGTGCTTCAATAGTGATTACATAGTCCATAAGGACAATGAACTGTGTATACTATGTCAATAGCCAGTGTGCACTCTCCAGTGATAGTGTCTCTCTCACTTTGGTTGCAATTGTACTTATATTCCGGTGAGTTTTCCCAATTGTCGCTTTTGTGCACCTTTGCTTTCAAAAGTGTCTCTTTCACTTTCTCGACTACCATTTTTTCTTGATTTCACTTTAAAAAGTGTCATTTACATCTTATCTTCACTCTGGCATGTGTCTCTTTCACTTTCTTTACCTTTTTCAAGTGTCTTTTCACATTTTTTAACTATCACAAGCATCACTTCTAACCATTTTCACTCATGTATGTGTCACACCTTCGCGCATCACTAGAGGACGCTCTAGTGGACTCTTTTGCAATATATGGTCCTACATATCATAAGAATATGTGATAGACACATTCCTATAGCTTAGCACACTATATGGTCATACTCGACACTTCTGTCACAACTTGTATTCTAAGTGTCGCACTTAGAAATAAGTGTCGCTTTGTTGTCATTTCAAGGTGTGATCGTTGTTCATGAAATTCCCTTGGCTTGTATTAATGACATTCATGTGTGTGATCCATGTTTGAGTCTCGTTTAAATGTTTTTCCCTCTCTTACTCTATTGGTCCCACACTTAGCCATTCGGGACCTCTTCTTGGTCCTCCTACCAAGTGCAAGTTATGAAATCATTGATCATGTCACCAAGTGATGAGCTTATATCTTCATGAGCCTCATTTATAAAATATCCCCCTCCTAGACTTGTGCACTGAGTCCTTCTCAAGGTTAGATCCTATCATTGCACATTGATAATATTCAAAGCATAATCCTCTAACCCTTGTTGCTTGTACTGACTCACTGCATTGAGCTTTGATCAGTTATGCTTTTCATAATGCATGGAGAACTTCTAGTTGACAATAAATAACTTCTTCACCCCCTTTTAAAATCAAATTACACAATGCAAAAGGCCTCCTTTCACATTGCAGTGAGAAGCCTCTTAGCAAGGTGACTTGATATTTTCCTACTTTCTTCAGCTAACTATGCAATCTCCTCTTCCAATGAGCCTCCCTCGGCACATGGTCTAGTTCTAGTGGAAATTCAGTCCATGCCAGAGCCACTACATCCCTCAAATATGTAAGTATAAGAGTCTACCCCTCAAGCACTACATTGTGCACTTGTAGTGTCTAGTCTTCTTCCACTAATGATTGGAATCCCTCACTGCACCACCCTCTTGTCCTACTTGGCCTACTTATTGCATGGCACGTTTCTAGTCCATAGTGAGACCTTCCCTCATTCACTGTGAATTCAAACTGCATAATCATTATCTTCCTCTCCCTTCAACCCTGCGCGTTGTGCAGGTTTAGTTAGAAATCTCATCATCCTTGCGTTTTACACCTGCTCATTGTGATGGACCCTAAAGAGCTCATCTAGATAGCTCATTGCATAGTTTTAGTGATTAGTGGTTCTTTCCTTGGCCATTCTTGATCTCAACTGCATTATTCCCAACAAGCCCTTCCTTCTCAATCCTTTTATAGACCCATCACAAGTATTTTCTTCCATAAGAAAAGTAGGGATAGAATAGATTATTTATGGGTTAATCTTGCCTTGTCATGAGTGAACTTCATTGGAAGGTGTAACTCCTTAACAGGGAAAGGTGATTCTCAAGGAATATGTCAAGGATAAGAAACAAAGAATCACTTGGAGAGAAGAAGCACAAAAAAGAACCACCATGAATACAAGAAGAGATATTGGACCATGATGGAATGAAGTCATTTCATGATAACTCATAAGGTACCAACATTGATCCAAGACCCTTCGGAGGGTGAATATGAAGCACAAATCATATCTATCATAAATAATGCAAGACATAGCAGCAAAGGGATCACCTTGGCACTGTCAAATCATCATGAATTTCCATGTCATCATTTCCAAATCATGGCTTGTACAAGTGTCATCACAACGTCATATGTGTCAATGTGTCTTTCCACGTGATGTGGAATGTAATTATGTATTTTCAAGAAAATTGAAAAATGTAAATGTATGGAAGTCCAAGAGTCACATGTGGAATATGAAAAAATCACATGTAGACCAAAGAGTCAATAGAAGTTTAAAGATCACTTAGGATTCCAAGATTCATGAGGGTAACTCAAGGTTCATGCTTGTTATAAGACATTTTGTCACATCTGGTCAATAGGCCTTCAACTAGATCAATCAACATCCTTTGACCTCCATTTCATCATCCTTGCACAAAGCCCTAAGAACGATTCATTATAAACCCTGAGTTTCTGCCTGAAAATGCCTTGTTTTAATCATTTTAAGGACCAACACACATTGGTCGCTTACTATCCAGCGTTGACTACCAAGTTTCCCTAATCTGCATCTGCGATGATCACTAGCAGGTTGCTTAGTGTTGGGGGTGTGTTGATTCTAGAAGCTCAGGACAAAGAGAAAGAATCTCGAAGCTTCCTCTTCGAAAAGCTTCTAGGATCTATTTTAACCATTTACCTCAGGTAAAAGTCTTGAATCCTATCCTATCCTACCTTGGATTTTTCATTGCTTATCCCTTAAGCTCATCCCCCCATCAAGAGTGGATCTCAATCCTAGATTGGTAAAAGGATAATAATTCATGAACTACCTCTCCTTCCTATATATTCACCTCATTCCACAAGAACCTAGTTGGTTGTGGTTGGATTTTGAAGAGTGATTCTACCCTTATGCTACTAATGTGAGAAACAGCTTTCCATGCATTAGGGTGATTAGAGGTGAAATTTGTCACAAGGAAATGACAAGTCAACTTGGAGGAACTCTTTTACAGGATCAACAACTATTTTTTGTTGTAACTCACTCCATTTCTATGCAAAAATTTCAATTTTTCCTATATATGATGTTATGGTTTCATATATTTCAATACCATGTTTATCTATTGAATAAAGTGATTAGATGATGCTGCGTAGATTTCGTGGATCCTTGGCTTATGTTATCTGACTGTGCAGGTTCTAATAATAGCGATCAGAGCTAGGATTGGAGCATTCAAGCCAAAGAAGGAGTGAATCATATGGCATATTCCAAGTAGGCTTCATCCCTTATCTATTTCCTTTAAGGAAAACATTATTCCCTTTGTCTTTTTGTTGTTCTAGGTCAGTCCACCAGGCCTAGGGAAGATACTTCTATCTACAGTTGTAGATTCCGCATAACAATGGGGATATCAAAAGTAATTTATTTTGTTATAAATACACCCTAATAACTCAAGAAAAGGGCTTTTGTAGGCTCAAACTTTGGATATCTAGCTTTGGCTTCTCTATCTTGGTATAGGGGAGAATATCATTCTTTAGAGAAGCAAGAAGTGACTTAATGTTCTGCTACTTGAGCTAGTGGCTCACCATTGTAATTGTTTACTTGGATATTTCACTTAATTATCAAAATCTCATTGATCCAGCACAACATATATTTTGAATGTTGTAATTATATCCTTTAGATGTTTGTGGTATGTGTAATGTTCATATGGATTAAATAAATTGAACTACTCCATTGGATTTGGTTCTTATCTTGTTAAAGGTGTGTTGTACTTTCTTTAATGATCATTGTGTCTATGTGAACTATTTTGCTAGATAACTAACGAAACTTTTCTTGCTATCTTCTGTCTCTCTTAAGATAGTACTATTAATTTCCTTCTAGAGCCTCACTCTTTTCTCCCCTCTCATGAAGGCATCCTTTTACCCATTGCAATTGGTGTTTCACAGTGGCAACTTACTTTTTTGTTCAAAGGTTATGTGTGTAATCTCTTATGTCATCCATTTAAACTAAGGAAATCATTTACTTAAGGTGGTTGGGATGATACTCTGGATGTGCCTCCTACTCCAAAAATTTTGAGGTATAATTGGGACTTCACATCGAGGAGACCCCCTGTATGTTGGCGGTATCCAGCACCATCAACAAGATCTAATATCTCTAACATACCAAACAAATATATATATATATATATATATATATATATATATATATATATATATATATATATATATATATATATATATATATATATATATATTTGAAATATTTTCAAGTAATTTAGATTTTCCTTCTTTGGCTTAAAGATTTGGCTGACATTGAGTTGAAATGTACACCACCCTCAATTAAGTTTGTCTTCATCAACCTATTTTGAATGGAATTTTGTTTTGTTTTAATAATGCCATCCTCTAATCAACCTCTAGTATAATGATTTCTCTGATTTCTTTTGAGATTTCACTATGATCTTCATTGTTGCCCATGATTTTTTCAAAATGAGCAATTTTTTGTTTCTTCCTCCTATCAGTTATCATATTTTCTTCTACATAAGCAATATACTCATCATCAACTAGAAAAGCAACATTCCTGGGCATTTTTGTTTTTGGTCTTATATGGATTTTCTCCTTTCCAACATCAGTTCTAATCTCCTTCTCAGTAATGGAAACATATTCTTCAACTTTAGCTTCCTCATCTTCAAAAGTAGCATGCTAGATTTACTAGATTGATTCACTATAGGCATCTTTGTTGATCCCCTGTATGTACTCTTGTAGCTTCATGAAGTATTTTTCTTTTCTTTTTTCTCCTATATGCTTATGACTCTGTGTGGAAACAGTGAACCACGGTCATAATATCTCTCTCTATATAATAAAATCCCCCCAACATAATTGAAAGACCCTCAGCAAAATACTATCAAACAAAATATAATATGTCAATAATAAATTATAAAAAATATATTGATACTTACAATAATGCAAAACACATAAATATAAATAAGAAAATTTGTGTTTTTTTGTGTAATGTCATTTATGATTTGTTCACATATCTTTGTAGAATATTCATCCACGTTGTTGTCGCTCCTAGAGACAACCTCGGATTTCTTACAAGACTAGTTCCTAAGCACATCTAGATTCGGTGTGTCTCGTAAGATTCTCAGGAGATTGGAGACATCAAATATACTTTATAAATGTATATATTTAAGTTGTATGGGTTAGTTCATTCATCTAAAGGGGTAAGCCATGGATTTCTGGTATTTCTTTATATATACAGATCGCAGAAATATATGCATAAACAATGGAGGCCGAGTAGTTCAAGGACTTACAATTTAATAAGCTTTTACAGAGTTATGAGAGAGGAGAAGGAGAAGGAGTAGCTCATCATATAGAGCTTAACACGTCAAGAATTCTACACTTATCACATAGATCTTGAGGCATCAATAATGTCTACACTTGTCTGAGTTACAAGTAGATATAATGGATAAAAGTGGGACTAAATTATATGATTCACGTAGCGCCGGTTTAAAGATATAATTTAAATAACCCATATACGCACATGCATCAATAAGTCAATATAAATGAATCTGCGAGGAAGTATGAAATATTTCTAGCATCTATGACTGCATGAATTCAGAGAAGAAGCATGAACAAATGGGTTTGAATAGAGAGATAACATATTGTAATACTCGAAGGGGGAATCACCACCATTTAATTGATATTCTAAAAGATATGCCTTATTAAGTCATACATTCTGAAAATAGCATTCATCCTTTTCTTTAGAATTTCTGAACCTTTGTTAAGTGTTGCTTCCCCCTATTTATCTGGAGAGGGAAGCATTTGAATCATTCATTACAGCAAAATATCTTATTTTGAGTCTCAATTGTCAAATCAACTAACTATCTCGGCTAGGGATGGCTTTGTGGCCCAAAAACATTGTAAAATATTAATTGCCTCATTTAATGGCAGCACATTACAAGGTAATAAAACAAGTCAACCATCAGGTCAGAATGTTAACAAAAATATCTTCTTGCCCATCCCTGTGATCGCTACTGCTTCAGGTTGTAGTTTGCTCACGGTATGGCCTCCTGTGCTGCTCAGCCAACTCCCGTCATTTCTTCCTTTACTACTTGAACCATTCATCCTTCAAAGTTGGGAGTGGGCACTATCAGTTTCATGTTGCAGTACTAAAGTAGAGGACCCCTGGGCGGTACTTCGTTTTCTCTCTATATGGGGGCACCATGTCGAATAATCAATTCTTCCCGAGCTACCAAGTCCTCGTTTACTTCTGTCAGTGTCAACCCTGGTTCCATGTCACAGAGGGCCTTTCTGGATCAGCCCATGTCGAGTTTGAATGATCCATCTTCCTTATTAAATGCCATAGCTTCTGACCCATCCGCCTTCAAAGCCCTGTACCATACTATTGGGTATTAATGGCAGCGAGACTTTTACTTTGGAAGGCATTGCAGAACGACAATCTCCGATGCTCCTTGGCCCCCTTTGTTTTAGCCTCTACCTACATTTATTCTCATAAGACCGAGGGGTAGGGCTTTTGGCAGGAGAGAGTGTGAGGATGAGTGGTTTTCAGAAGGGGGCATGAGTGCTAAGTGGTAAGTAAGGGGGGGTGTCAAATGACACAAGAGGGAGATGTAGCAGAGGAACCCAGTGGGGGGACCCCCCTGCTGATAAAGGGAAAATGGCAGGGAGACAAAAATTCCTGGGAGCCGTTGATCTAGACAGTGTCAATCTAGGTTGTCCAAAGATGGGGGGTGTTGAATGAGCGTGCAGCCTTTGATGGATGGACCCGACAACCTTTTAACTCCATTGCATAAAATATCGCATCCGTGGACTTCCTGCATATCACAATCGCAATGCAGGAGAGGGTGTGAAGATGAGTAACCTTTGCTTTGTGTGATCATTGATTGCGGGACTGATGACGTCATCAATGCCATGTGGCACCTCCTTAATGATGACATGTGTCAGCCACAAATGCCCCCATAGGGCCCCTGAAAACGCTAAATCTGCGTGCCACATGTCCTTTGTACTGCCACATCATGCTGACGTTAGCTTCCCTGTGGATTCATCTGGACCAATGGTGCTCTACCACGTGGCCCCCTGGAGGAGAGAGAAAAGGCCTGCCTGCCTCTGGTTTTGCAACTGATTTCCTTTGTAAAATGAAATTAGCCCCTCCCAGCACTTTAACACTAAAGCCCAATTCTCGGTGATTTTCATGACTAGGTTCTGGCATGCACCTGTGTGATCACTGATATGCAATATCGGTGCTCTCCATCGTGAAAGGTCGATATGTTATGCTCCATGGGCCTCTAACCGTCGATCTACGATTTGTGATATCAGTTATTGGCAGATCGCAAGTTTCGTTGCCTTCCATTGTTGTTGTTCTAGAAAGGCCTCGATTGCGATTTGCAATGGGCCTAACACTTAGCCATATTTTCTTTGTTTTCTGGCTTTGAAAGGGCATCTTCAACCTGCTCTAAGTGTTGATCCATGAGTCTGTTTTTGGAGTTCCACCTACCATTGGAAAGATTGTTCTGAGCAATATGCAATGGAGAGGATCTGATTTGGCTTTGAGTGCTTTTGTGGCCTGGAAGATGGCTTCAAACTTCACTTCTCTTTGGCAACTTTGATCAACTGAAACTCATATTGCAATGAGTGGCAACACATGTCATACATTGTCAATGCAAAACACTATCTAATATTCTCATGTGACTTGGGCGGTTTTGTATGTACATAAACAACTTTTGTATTCGGCACCAAACATATGTCTCATACGCTTCCCACCACCTCATAATTTCCACCATTGTAAAGCATACCAACATATAGATATATGTACATACCTTCTTCTCTTTCTCTATCTTTAACATACCATGTAAATTTTGTACAATTCATTTCTTGTTATGTCTTCCATTCTGAAATAATTTTCATTTCATTTGAGGAGCCAATTGCTAACTTTTACCATGTGCCTCAGTTCGGTTTCATTCAGTAGTATTCTTGAGGGTCCACCTGCAACTTTAGATGATGTAATTGTTGACTTTGGTCCAGAAAGATTCACAAAGACCTTCTTTAATGCCATTTTCCTGCAAAAAGGATATGTGTGTGTGTGTGTGTGTGTACATGTGCATGCATGTACATGTACATGTACATATACATATAAATATATATAAGTTAATTAGAAGAAAAACCCATATCTTAGGTAAATAAACAAAACAAAACAAAATTTAAAATTTAAAAAAAAAACACTAGAAAAAATATAACAATAAAAATAATTTTGTTAAAAACAATTCAGATTTAATTTTATAATTTTAAACTTAAAAATAAATTAATTAATTAATTAATAAAATAAAATAAAATAAAAAACTATTATAATTTAACTTTTAACTTTTAAAATCAAAATTTACAAAAAAAAAAAAAAATTAACAAAAAAATTAGTTCCCGCACAGGCCCACGACCTTGGGGCCCTGGTCGGGCCAAGTCGCCCCTACCCAAGCATGCAGCCCATGGGCCCTAAGCACCTAGGGTCGATTCCTAGAATCATCCCAGGGCCCCTTCGCTTCGGGCCTGGGCGGAGGCAGATGAGGTGCCCTTAACCAAGGTTACGACCCAAGGACCCTGGGCACCCATAGTGGATTCATGGAATTGGCATTGGGTACCCACGGCCCCTACGCTGCGGGCCTAGGTGGCGTTCGGCAAGGTGCCCCTGCTCAAGCCAGCATCCCAAGGGACCTAGGCACCTAGGTTCAATTCCTGGGATCAACTTTGGGTGCCCAGGGCCCATGGGCCACAAGGTTGTGCAAGGGTGCCTCACCCGCCCCCACCCAAGTTCGCAGCCCAAGCACCCTAGGTGCCTAGGGTTGATTCTAGGAAACATCCCTAGGCACCTAGGGCCCCTAGGCCACGAGCCTCGGTGGGGGTGGGTGAGTCTGGCCTGGGGGCAGAAAATTTTTAATTTTTTTTTTATTTCGAAAAAAAAAAAAAATCTATTTCTTTTAATAAATTAAAAAATAAATAAAAATAAAATGAAAAATAAAAAATTGATGGAATAGTTTTTTTTTTTGGTATCTCGGAGGAACATAGCAACCCACTTGACATGTAACTACTAGTAAACCTTCGGGGGTTTACGACTTGTCCTCCTTGTCATAAACTAGTCACCTCAATGAGGTTTGAAGCTAGGTCTTCCTTGTTTCAACAATTTCCTAAATTTCAAATTAATGAATTGAGCTACCCTCCAAGAAAAATAAAATAAATTTTAAAAAATTATTTGTGAGCATAAAACAACATATTTTCTCCACATTCCTCTTTAAAGGGTCAAAATAGAAGGGAAACTAACCTTTGAAATGTGAAAATCTCCCATTGAATGTCTTGTCAAAGACAATGTAGCTCCTCTACAAAATTGCTCCAAGCTTTTTAACAAAACCTCTAGAAGACTTGATGCGATGTAAGAAATAGTTAAAATGAAAGTTATTAAATAGTAGAGATTATGGGATTACTTTATCACTTCTTGAATGTGGGATGAAAAAAAAAAAAAATTAAAAAAAAACAATCATATATAGTTAATATTATGATGATACACTAACTTTTGTTAAATGTGGGATAAAAAATGTAATATAAATTATAAAAAAGAACTTAATTAATCAATAAATGTTAAATAATTTAAGTAAAAGATTAATTTAAATAAATGATTTATTTTAATTTCGAAGGAATGTATTAAAGGAAAATTTGAATGGAAAGTATGGTCAAAATTTTCAAGACAAAATTTTAGTAGAATGTTTTCAAATAAATTTTAGATGGAAATTTTGGAGGTAAATATTTCAAATGAAATTTTAGGAGTCAAATTTTTGGGTGAAATTATTTTGGGGGGAACTTTGGAGGGAATTTTTCATTCTTTAAGCTATAAATTTTCATTGGGGGAGAGTGCATTTGTATCATTCAACATCTTCTGTTTTCCAGTCATGGATTCTTCTAATAATGAAATTTGTCTTTCTGGATAATCACATCTTCATCACGTAACAACTCTATTCATATTGATGAATATAATAGGAATTCTTTCACTAGACAGTCAAATTTTCCACTTAGTCCTAATCCTAAGGACTATGAGAGAAGCACTAACGAAGGGTAGGATGAAGAATTTCTTGTTAATAGAGAGCCAAATTTTCCACTTAGTCCTAATCATAAGGACTATGAGAGCAGCACTGACGAAGGGTAGGATGAAGAATTTCCAGTAAATAGAGAGCCAAAATTTCCACTTAGTCCTAATCCTAAGGACTATGAGACCAGCATTGATGAAGGGCAAGTTGAATAATTTCTAGTAAATAGAGAATCACATTTTCCACTTAGTCCTAATCCTAAGGACTATGAAAGCAACACTGAAGAAGGGTAAGATGAAAAATTTCTAGTAAATGGAGAGTCAAATTTTCCACTTAGTCCTAATCCTAAGGAATATGAGAGCAGCACTGACGAAGGGAAGGATAATAATTTATAGTAAATAAAGAGTCAAATTTTCCACTTAGTCTTAATCCTAAGGACTATGAGACCAACATTGATGAAGGGTAGGATGAAGAATTTCCAGTAAATGGAGAGTCAAATTTTCAACTTATTCCTAATCCTAAGGACTGTGAGGGCATCATTGACGAAGGGTAGGATGAAGATGATGAAGAATATCCTCTAAGGCAGTATTTCAAAACCACAGATGATGGTAGTGAAGAATTTCTAGCATGTGAGGGCGGTAATGAATGTTTTCCAAGTAATGATGGTGATGAATTTCCTAACTATGTTCAGAATGACCATAGTGAGGATAATATCCCTCCTAATTATGATGAAAATGCTTATAGACAGGATGATGAAATGATGGAAACATTGCCAGAAAATATTTTATCGAGGAGTAGGAGTAGATCTTTTCATATCAATACAAGATATTCTAGTTATACAAGGAGTACGACAGAATATCTCACGAGAATAACTTCTATCAGTGATCTGATTTCAAGTGAATGTTGTCAAAAGGATTGCTTGAAACATATGGATTTCAAGTTTGCATTGGATAAAAGGAAGAGATATTTTCCAATAAATAAAAGCATTCAAAATGCATATTTAGTGGGGTGCATGCAATCTACATTGTCAAGTTACGATTATCGTATTGGGTATTTATTTCTCTATATAAAGGCTTGCAAAATGTTTCATTAAATTGGTAATTTTCGTATGTCAAGAATTTAAGAAAATTTGGAAAAAGAACCCACATTTTATTCAGAAGTACGTTAAAGACGAGAGTTTGGGCCATTAGAAAATATTGCAATGTCATAGATGCAAAACTTCTTTTCAAAGCATGGATAGTGTATGCCAAATAGAGACACAATACATATTCTAGATAATTTCTTAACACGAGAAATCTACAACTTATACAAGGAATATGCAAAAGGTGTTGAAGGAGATGGTAATTTTATTACATATCAATATTTTGTAAAGTTATGGAGGAAAGAATTCAACAATGTCTATATTTATATAAGACAAGGATGGGGGTTTGCAATACATGTGTTTCTCTTAAATAAAAAAGGGATAAATGTCAAGGGGCAGAAAAAGGTAAGCATTCATAACATTATTTTTAAAAAAAGTATAGTTATAAACTATGAAAATGTATTTATTAATAGGCTTCTCTTATGTTATGTGAAGATTCCATTGTCAAAGCACTTTAAGAGGATCATGATCAACAACAAGTGAAAGGAAAAAGCTGTGCAAACATCAAAATAAGTGTTGTGGTAATACAAATAAACATTTGGATTGGATAATTGATGGTATAGACCAAAAGAAAACACTTCTACCACATTTTTTTCGCACACCAAAAAATTTACAAGAGGGAAATTTTATTCAGTTTCACTTGTTCTATTATATGGTCTTCAATGGGAAAATGTTGCCAAGGGTTTACTTCACAGCTCCAAATATTCATAATGATGCAAATCTAACAATAACCATAATTCATGATGTGCTTTTTCAGTGGTTTGGTAATCTCCGTAAAGTTTTGTATCTGCAATTGGACAACACTTATCGTGAAAACAAAAATCATATTGTTTTTGGATATTTAAACATGCTTGTTGAATTCGGAATTTTTCAGAAGTTAAAGGTTGGTTTCCTTCTTGTTGGGCACACTCATGACCATATTGATAAGATGTTCAGTTGTTTTTTAGTAACATTGAGGAGGAAGGATGTTGTGACCTTTCCATCATTAATTGAATGTATTAAGAAATCATATATTCCAGAGCTTATTTTTCATGTGTTGGAAGAAACTATTGACATGAAAAGGTTTATTATGGGATCACATGGTCATGAGAAATGCATTGAACAACTTATTGACATTAGCTTCCAACATCAATTTCATACCAAAAAAATTGAGGGTAAAACACTTATATGAGGCAAGAAGTATTCAACTACTGTAGAATGGGGGTCGTCATCTGGTTTGACATTTTTTAACTTCATTCCAGATAATACTATATTTGCATCAAATATGTTGTTATTACAATTAGTTGTTGAAATTCATAATGCATGAAGGGAGAAGAGAGATATAAATCATTCTGAATTCTTGGAAGAAATTAAAAAATCTATTAGATACACATATGCATAATTTGATCTTTCTAATTCAAACTGGTGAGAGTCTTGTTTAAATAATCAAAGTGATATCATTTCAATATCAACAAATGAAGATATAGTTTTGAAGATTCCATTTATTTGGCCACAAAATGTGTCAAATGAACATGAGGAAAGAACATTGTTGAACATCAACAATCTCAAGGTATTATTAATTCTTCACGAGTAGAGGAAAGAGAAATGTATATTGGTTCCCGAAGATCTTGTGCATAACATGAAGCCATGGAAGACCTTTACAAGGGTTTTGTACAGGATGTTAAGGAGGGTTGCATGATCAGAGTGTTAGTAGATGGAGATCCACATGGCTATCCATTCTAGGTTTCCAAGGTTATAAATGTCATTAAAGAAAATGAAGATGTTGCAAGTGTTGAAGTACATTGGTATGCCACAAATACACACCCATTCAATGGTTTGTACCATTCAGAGATGGTAGTTGATAAAAAAATTAGAAGAAAGAGAAAAAGAAAGGGTACAAATATAAATCATTGCCACACAGACCTTTTAAAATTGGAGGATGTTGGCATACTTATTTATGGCTTCAGTTTAACAAAGAGAGGAACTCTTCGCTTTAGGACGATAGATATTTTGAAGAGGTTGTTAGCAGAAGAAACAATGTTGAGATGGGATTCTATTGAACCCAATCGTAGATCTAGAAGAATTTTGAAACTTGAAATGGTGGGCAAGAATGTTGACTCAAATGGGGAACTAGTTGATGATAGAGCGGAATATTGGTAACCTTCATCTACATCCATTCATTCATTTGAAGATGTTGTAAATTCTAATGTTGTGCCAAACATATGAGTGATTTTGAATCATTTTCTAAGACATTTTATGTAAATGATGTTTGTGTGGTAACTTGAAATACATATTTTAGCTTTCATATGATCTTACATAAAGTTATGAGTCATTTCTATGTTTGTGGATTATATGTTTTAATTATGACGAATTCATTTGTTTAGAATATCCACAATGCAACAATAACTTAGAGAAACAATATATGTTTCATTCAATCTACAAGTATTGATATTTTGATTAAAACTAAAAAAAAAAATGTTGGAAATTAATGTTACTTTTTTAAATTATACAGTGATATTTCTATGATATTATTTATTCTTATCATTTGTTATACCATAGTTTTAAAAAAAAAAAAAAATTTACAATTTTAATGCCTCATTAAAAGGGGATACTTCATTTTGATGGTTGTTTTTTATGTTTTTGTTGCAATGGGATAAGTTGTCTTCGGCTAAGATTTGAAAAGAGCTATACTTTTAGCCTTTAAAATAAAAATTACTCTTGGAATAATGACTCTTTCATTTAGGTGTTCATTTTTTAAGTTTTTTGTCATATAATTTTTTCATAATGTCATGGTTGAAATATGTTGAAAACTTAAGGTTATTTAATTCCATGGTTGAAAAATTATCAAAATTTTAAGGTTTTCCAGATTTATCATATTTTATCTTTAATGTTATGGTTGAAAACAATTAAAATTTTAGGCTTTTTTAATGTCATGATATTTTATCTTTAATGGCATGGATGAAAATTGTTGGAATTTTAAGGTTTTTCAGGTCCCGTTATTTTATCTTTAATGTCGTTGCTACCAAAAACAAAAAAAAAAAAAAAAAAAAAAAAAAAAAAAAAAATTGTTATTCTACCATCAACCCTTTTCATTTTCAGTGTGTTTTTTCATCTTTTTTGCACAAAACAACAGGTTTTTAATGCCATTTTTTTAAATATTAAAATTTACCCATAAAAAAACATCATTTTGGAATAAACACTTTTTATTTTTGGGCTATTTTTCATGTTTTTGGGGGTTTTTTTAGCTAGAGTTCTCGTTTTGAGTTTATAGATCCCGTTTGAAAGTTTACATTTTTCATAGCCCTATCAATACACACACCTTGAACACCTATGCAGAGTACTTTTCCTCCTCTTTTATTGATCATGCAACTTATGCTCCCTCAAATAACATGAATCTCTAGCTCAATAACCTACCACTATCAATGATCATGGCTCCTTTTGTGTCTCTGAACTTTGGTTGAACATAAGTTTTCCCACTAACTTCTCATTTGCTCCTCCAAGGACACCAACACCTAGGGTCTTCACCAGTGCCCACTTCTTGCCTCTTTTTTCTCCAAATATGATATAATTAGGTTTTGGAGGCTGCCCTCTTATCACTGAAGTTGACCTCTTTCAACTCATTGAAATAGGGCACAAATGGCAACCCTCCTGTTTGTCCTTTTACTCCTCCAAATCATTTTTCTTAGGTTGATATTTCATTGTTGTTCAAACACATTAAACATCCCTTCTAAACCACCTAGCAATTCATCAACTTGGAAGGACATTAACATACCTCTAAGACGTCATCATATGCCTCAATACTCAACCCTGTGCATGCATCAGTTCCGAATATTTTTTACCCTAGTTAGGGCACCTATACAACCCACATCTTTTCCTCAAAACCTCATTAAAACATGTGCAAACCCTCTCCACAAGCCCTAATCTCATGCACTATAAATCGACCCTTTTCTATAGTTCTTCCAAGGTCAAATCAAACTTATTTATGCTCCATTTAGGGCTCAACCTACCTGCAATAAATAGACATACAACTCGTTTTTTTCAAGAGTATTGCACCACACTTAAGTATAGAAATCACTCCTCTCCAACTTGGTCACCACCCTAGCTTCACGTCCTAGACCAATCAAAATAAAAAGATACCAAACATTCCTTCTCTCTACTTCAACTAGGCTTCTTAAGGTTGAAGCTACCTTAGGTGTCCTTCTCCAATGATGAAATTCACTTGGATGTGGATGTGATCAAATTAGCCTCCTCCTCTTTTATTTATATCTTCTCTAGGTGTAATGACTAACCCTTCAAAGGGCACATTTCAAGCGTAGTCAACTTGAACTTAATGTCATTAACCCACCAGATATAGATAAAAAAAATGTATTTCCTTCATTTAATCGATTCCCCATTGTTTGTCTTAGTTTCCCCTTGATCCATTAAGATCTATCCACTTGCACAATGGAAAAACCATCAAAACTCCTCTTGGTTTCACGCCCAGAAATTTGGGTGAAAAACCCACTGCTTGGGTACACTTGCCCACAAAGCCTATGTGGGTCAAACTTCTCCCAAACCTTGTACCCTAGGGTGTGGGAGTACCTCCCAAGGTACCTAAGTCAAAAATCCCTCTTAGCGAGGGAGGTACTTCCACCACTTGGAAGTATCTCATCATTATCATTGCTACTAGCGACACTAGCCCATCTCCTGGAATTCACCATTACAACATACCATGTAGAATGAACCACTCTTGGCTTGGTAGTGTATCTACCACCATAAGCATCCTACTTCTTTATTCTTTCATGATAGGCCTTCATATCATACCATAGTTCCTTCTTTATAGTTGTAGAAGTCCCCTTACTTCCTACTGACCACACTCTCTTCTTTGGTTGTGGGTTATCCCTCTGAACCTACATACTCCTACTATATGTTATCTCCCTCTGAGCCCCAGGAACCTACACTAGCTTCTACTCATGATCTAGAGTCTTACCTGTCAACCAGTATAGACCATGTTCCCGACTCTGATGAAATCTATAACAAAGTTAGAGCCTTTCGGCCTGAGTCCCTCTTTCCCATCCTGGAAAATCATGTCAAACCCCTTCTGCTCAATCACTGGGACAGAAAACACGTTGTATTTGAGATCTGGTACAAATTGTACATCCTAAATTCGCAATAACCGGCCTAAATCCATCCTAAATTCGCAACAACCGGCGTAAATCCATCCTAAATGGAACAACACCTGATCCTTCGATCTCTTTGTGACTCTTGTCGACAACCATCATGTGGAACTTTGAGTCCTAATCAGTTCAAGTCTCAAACACATCACATGAACTTGTCATATGCTTCGACGTACCAATTTCTGTGTGCCATGTAGTCTCATAAATGGTACCCTCGATGAAATGACAAACTAGGGAAAATTCAACATCCTCTAACTTTCTCGAGAGGTCATCCAACTCAAAAGAATTAGCAACACCTACTATCTCCTTCCCCTTATTTTTCTCATTATCACCCTTCTTCTTCTTCGAACACTTCATCCAACAATGTCCATATTTTTCACAACTAAAACACTATATCTTACTCAATTCCTTCTTTAGCTTGCCCTTCATTCTTCCTGAAAGATCCACATTATCATCAAAAGTCTTCTTCTTCTTATAAACGTCCTCATCTCACAGATCCTCCTGAATGAATTCATCTAACGACCTATTCCATTCTGGAAAATTTTCACAAGCAAGGATCCCTTTGATGAAGGGCTTCCATTCCTTGGTAAACCCTTTCAAAGTAACCTTCACCATCTCAAAATATGAAACAGTATCTCCGATGGAAGCAATTTCATCCATGAACTTGAGACATGCTCGTCATATATGGGGCCACTGATTCACCATCCACTATCTTGGTGCTCTTCAACTTATTTTTCAATACCAACAATCAGCTCTCATTCTTGTTCTAGAACAATCCTGAAGAGATTTCCATATCTCATGGGCATAAATCTTAATGGATAGATGAGGTGTCAAATGATCTTTTACACTATCTAGGATGATCAACTTTGCCTTCTTATCCAACTCCTCATATGCTTCCAATTCCTTAGTGTATGTTGGTTTCTTAATCTCCTTGTCAATAAATTCCTATATCTTATTCACCATTAAGACCAACTTGATCCTTTCCTTCCATGGACTATAGTTAGAAAACCCATTCAACTTGTCCTCATATCACATACCAACTGACAACTTCGCCATTGCTACTAGTCTCTCAACAACAATGGAACCAACTCACTCTTGAGTTGTACGCAGTGAACACTTTGATTCATGGTTGACCCTTCAAAGTAGATCTCATACTATGTTTATTTTTCGATGACAATCAAGAATATGGTTTGATTCTAAGATCATGATCATAAACACACATAAATGCCATAATACTTCTACTTTGCACTGGGGAAAATACATCACAATGAATCAACTAGTACACAAGACAAAATTTTCAACCAAACACTTGCTATATTACAAATATTTAATACAATAATCTTAGGGTTCCCATACCAGGGATCATGTCCCTTACAATCAGCTCTGATACAAGACAACAAATAGTACATGGTATCAACAACTATGACGACCAATATACCCTGAACAAATTACACTTGAACTATTTGTTGATGTAACACTTCCACATCCCTTTCATTCCACATATCTTGAACGTCTCTGGCAAGTACTTTGTCTTCTCTTATGATGATCATGCAACTTATTCTCCCTCAAATAGTGTGTATCTTTAGTTCAAAAATCTTCCACTATCAATTATCACGGATCCTTTTGTGTCACTGAACTTTGGGTCAACACAAGTCTACCCATTAGCTTCTCATTTTCTCCTTCAAGGACACCTGCACATAGGGTCTTCCCCATTTCCCACTTATTTCCTCTATACATCTCCAAAGATGATATAATTACAGCTTGGAATTTGTGCTCCTATCACTAAAGTTGACCTCTTTCAACTCACTGAACTAGGGCACAAATAATAGCCTCTTGCTTTTCCTTCTACTTCTTCAAATTGACAAGACTTAGGGAAAAAACAACCTGGCCACTAACAACCCTTTTCTTCTCCACAAAGGACTATACTTATGGCATCAAGATAGCCCTTAACAACCCTCCAAATCATTATTCTTGGGTTGATCTTTCATTGTTGCTCAAACACATTAAACATCCCTTCTACATCAGCTAGAAAATCATCAACTTGGAATGACATTAACATACATCCAAGATGTCATCATCTACCTCAATACTCAGCATTGTGCATGCACCAGTTCTAAAAAAATTTGGCCCTAGTTGGGGAAGCTTTAAAACCCATGTCTTGGTCTCAAAACCTCCTTAAACCCTATCATGCAAACCCTCTCCACAAGCCCTGAACTCTTGTGTTGTAACTTAACCCTTTTCCATAGTTGTTCCAAGGTGAAATTGTCCTCAGTCTTTCTCCATTTAGGGCTCATCTTACTTGAAATAAATAGAGATACAACTCCGCATGTTCTCAGGGGTATTTCACCACATTTATTCACAAAAATCACTCCTCTCCAACTTGGCCATCACTCTTCCTTCACATCCTAGACCAATCATATTAAAAATATACCTAACAATCCTTCTCTCCACTTCGACTAGGCTTCTTAAGGTTGTGACTACCTAAATTGTCCTCCAATGATTAAATTCACTTGGATGTGGTTATGATAAAATGAGCCTTCTCCTATTTTATTTATATCTTCTCTAGGTGCAATGACTAGCCCTTCAAAGGACACCTTTCAAGCCTATCTGACTTGAACTTCATGTCATTAACCAACCACATATAAATAAATAAAATTATTTACTTAATTTGATCAATGCAATCATGATTTCCTTAGTTTCCCCTTGCTCCATTAATATTTCTTCACTTGAAATAATGGTCAAACCATCAAAAATCCTCTTGGTTTCATGCCCACAACTTTGGGTGAAAAACCTATTTCTTGGGTATACTTGCCCACAAAGCCCATGTGGGTAAACATTCTCACAAACATTGTACCCTAGGGTGTGAGAGTACCTCCCAAGCTACATAAATCAATATAAAAGACATTCTTTAAACACACTTTCCATAGCCAAACTACTTCCTCACTCGCATGAGTGGCTACCATGTATTCAGCCTCTATTGTTGATAGTGTCGTGACTGACTATCACTTACTCATCTAGTTAATATAGCTCCATCGAAAAACTTGAAAACATATTTGATAATTGACCTTGTTTTGTTCATATCGTTATCTTAGTGTACATAGAAAAACCCTTGTACACTTCATTCATTGTCATCCTTCGGTCCAACAGGGTAGCAAATCACATGACCACTCATGCCACACAAATACTTGAATACTCTTTTGATAGCAAGCCAATTATATTTTCCATGTGTTGCAAGGATCTACTCAATAATCTAACTTTATTACAAGTATCTTGCCAAATGTAGACCATTGCATACATCAAATAACATATGGCACTTGCATATGGAACATGGGTCATGTCCTCTCTTTATTTTTTTCTTTGGATGCTATTTCGCATTTCTTGTTTCCCCAACAAGAATTGGTACCTTCACCAATTTATAATCCACATGTTGAAATGCTTCAGAATTATTTCAACGTACTTCCTCTAACTTATCCATTTTTTCCTAACTACTTTATCTCTCCTAATATCCATTTCAAGAATGAATTGTGTAGCCCCGAGATCCTTGATGCTAAATTTGGAGGATATTTTCATATTTACCTCCCTGATAGCACCCATGTAATTTCCAATCAACAACATATCATCAACATACATCACTACATATATGAAACACTTACCTCACAACTTGAGATATAAACATTGATTAGATTTCCTTCTCATAAATCCCAATCCCTGGATGTATATTTCGAACTTCTAGTACCATATCTTGGGTGATTGATTCAGACCATAAAGGGACTTCCTTAACCTGCATACCAACTTCTCCTTTCCTTTTACTATAAATCCTTGAAGTTGTTTCATGTAGATTTTTTCTTCCCATAAATGTTGTCTTTACATCCATTTTCTCTATTTCCATATCAATTTTTGCAACCAAATACAATAGCACTCTAATGGTATTTTATTTTTCAATAAGGGAAAGTATCTCACCAACATTTAGTCCCTCGACTTGGCAACAACCTTTCACCATTAATCGATCTTTGTACTTCTCAACCCAACCTTTTGCATTCAACTTTTTTTGAACACCCACTTGCAACCAATAGGTTCCTTTCCATCAAGTAATGTGATCAAATCCTGAGGAATTTCTTTGAAGTTATTTTGGGTGTTAGGAGAGAGCTAGGGTTCGACTGCTAGGGTTCTGACCACAATACAGACGGCGCAGTCTGCACAGATCAGGTTACCATCACGGGCCTGACCTCTAAGCTCTGTTTCGACTAAGCAACTCAGGGTTCTATCGAAGGACAATGGACTCACCCCAGGGGGGGCGTCAACGCCCTCCCCCAAAGTAAACTCCTCGCAGCAAGGACCTGAACGAACGATTCTGTTTGGCTCTGTTGATGAGGAAGTGATCAACAAGGAGAACTTGCAACAATACGGGCACAATGAGACAGGCAGTCAGGGAGACAAGCCTGGGGTCATGCACGGAAGGAAGGACAAACCAGAGGAAGTTTCGAAGGTCTCTTCCACTACATGCAAACCAATAGCCACCGAACGGCCCAGAATAGAGCTGCCGGGACAGAAGATAGATGAATGAATCCAATACATGAGGGATCATGCCCTCATTGGGAAATTTATCGGGTTCTGGCCGTCAGAAAAAGCCCTATATGGGTGGATTGCAGCGAAATGGAAACCCAAAGGAGATGTGACTCTGCAGCTAGGACCGAAAGGCTTCTTCACTGCGATTTTCTTTTGCCTTGAGGACAAATACAAAATCCTGGGTGAAGGGCCTTACTTTTTCAACTCAGCTGGTCTGTATTTAAGGGAATGGATAGCAAGATTTAATCCGGACAAGGAAGACCTCACCTGGGCGCCAGTCTGGATAAGAATGTACTCTCTTCCAGATGAATACTGGGATGAAGACATTCTCAAAGACATTGGAAATGGATTAGGGGAATACATAAAAGCAGCAGAAGAAACAAAAATGCGTAGATACACTTCTTACGCTCGCATCTACGTCTTTATGCGCCTGGACAAAGCCCTGCCAGAATCGGTAAGTCTCTCTCACCGTGACAATGAATGGATTCAACCCTTGGATTATGAACATGTCCCTTTTCGATGTCGAAAATGCCACGCTCTCAGGCATCTATTCAGGGACTGTCCCCTAAATGCCAAAGCTAATGCTCCTGAACCCTCTGATTCCTTGACCCAGGATGGCTTCACCAAAGCTCCTAGCCGCAAGAGAACGCACAAAAAACCTTCAACCGGGAAAAAGCCCCAGCAAGACAAAGCCCCCAGCCCTGCTATGAGGAATAGCTTTGAAATTCTAGCTCAGACCTCGGAAGAGCAAATCCAGTTCTCCAAGCCCAGCTCCGTTCCCCCTTCCTCCTCCTCCCAACCTCCTTTCTCAGCCTCCCACTCTGATCATCAAACCCCTAAAGTTGCACTGGCAAACCCCAAGGAAGGTCGAAAGGAACCAGTAGAAAAAGACAATGAAATGGACGTAGATGGAACTCCAGACCCCCTCCAAAGCTTAGATGTTTCCACTGAAGGAAACAACCAGGTGCAACAGATGGATGAAGAACCAGAAAGTATAGATCTGAATGGACTAGACATTTTAGAACTAGAAGTAGCATGCAAAAAGAAGGCTTTCGACAGTATCCCTGAGCTTCAGCTCAACAAACTGGAAGTGGTCATCTCAAGGGCTTACCAGCAGCAACAGCTGGGCATCCAGCTAGGAAGTCTATGGGATGGAGGCCTTCCCCAAAAAGACTCCGAAAAGAGGGGAAGAAAAACTAATCTCCAGCGAACAATAGCGGTAGGAAAAATCCTGGTGGACTCAGGCAGGTATGCTAAATTGACAAAGTACTATAAACTCTCTACAAACAGTGAATCATGAAGCTCATATCATGGAACCTAAGGGGGCTCAACAGCCCAGGAAAACTTAGAATGCTAAAAAACATGATAAAAATGGAAAATCCGCAACTATGCTTTCTCCAGGAAACCAAGTGTAACAGCTCTACACTAGGCAGTATTCTCTCTAAAGCATGGACAGGTTGTCAATCGGTGGCAGTGGATGCATCTGGAGCATCAGGGGGGCTTGCCATTGCATGGAACACACAAGCACTTACACTCTCTGATTTCCATGCCTCTCACCACCTCATCCAGGCTGCCTTCCACATTTTAGGCACCAATATTCATGGAAACCTCTCAAATGTCTATTTCCCACAGGAAGCAGGAAAAAAAATAGCTCTTCTCAACACCATAGAAGCTCTGAATAACAATAGGAGGCATCCTCTTTGGATTATCGGAGGGGATTTCAACATGATCACTAAGTTGGAGGAAAAGATTGGGGGAAGAAACAGATTGGAATAGGAAAACACCCATTTCAAAGACTTCATCCAGAACACCTCTCTTATAGATTTACATTTCTGCAATGGCATTTTCACCTGGAGCAATCGAAGAGCAGGAAAGCATCAAATTGCTTCCAAATTGGATCGTTTCCTCATATCAGATAATTCGGTTCACTTAGGAGGAGACATCACAGCTGCCATTCTTCCCCACTCAGGCTCGGATCACTGGCCAATTGCCCTCCAATGGCAACGACCAGGCAACTCCATTAGAAGACCCTTTCGCTTCGAAGAGTTCTGGCTCACTCATCCATCTTTCAAAGACTTTGTAAAAACAACCTGGACAACCTTCACTCCGCCTGAAGGCTCCAAGATGTTCCAGTTCCAACAGAAACTCAAATACTTAAAAAGCCATCTAAAGTGGTGGAACAGTGAGACCTTTGGAGACATCTTCAAGGCGCAACATCACTTAAATAAGGAAATGGCGGATCTCCAACAAAAAATAAGCACAGAGGGTCACACTGAGGGAACCCTGGAGCAGGAGCAGCACATCCACAACCAGCTGGAGGAGAGGAGAAAGCAGGAGGAGATATACTGGAAGCAAAAGTCTAGGATCAGATGGCTGAAAGAGGGCGAGCGAAACACCAAATTCTTCCATCGAACCACGGTTCAACGAAGAATGCACAATAACATCCCTTTCATTCAAAAACAAGGAGGGGCAAAAGCAGAACAACATGAGGAAATTGAGGAGGAGTTCCTTCATCACTTCAAGCAAGTTCATCTAGAGCCCGATGCAGACAGGCGACCTGCTATAGATAGAATTACACACAATGTGCCAAAGTTAATCACGGAGGAACATAATGAACTTCTCCTCCACCCTATCCTTACTCAGGAGGTGGACACGGCCATGTCACAGCTCAAGGATGGAAAAGCCCCTGGCCCAGATGGCTTCACCACAACTTTCTTTCACGCTTTCTGGGAGCTGATAAAAGAGGAGGTATGGCAAGTTGTAGAGGAGTCGAGAGCTCTGCATTGGCTACTTCCCTCACTCAATTCTACCTTCATTGCCCTTATACCAAAAGAGGTGGATTCAATCACCCCAGAAAAATTCAGGCCGATTGCTCTATGCAATGTCATATACAAAGTCATCTCCAAAGTAATTGCCAACAGGTTAAAGCCCCTCTTGCCACTGCTCATCTCTCCAGAACAATCGGGATATGTGGAGGGGAGACAGATAATGGATGGCATTATCCTCTCGCATGAGATCATACACTCCCTCAAGCAGTCCAATCAGGCAGGTATGATTCTAAAACTTGATCTTTCTAAAGCTTTTGATAAGCTCAGTTGGACCTACATACAACAAATGCTAATTGCCTTTGGATTCTGCCCCATGTGGATCCGATGGATCATGAGTCTCATTTCCTCCTCTTTCTTCTCCATTCTCGTGAACGGGATCCCTTCACGCCCCTTCAAACCATCCCGTGGAATCAGGCAAGGTGATCCCCTCTCCCCCTTCCTCTTTGTTTTAATGGCTGAAGGCTTAGGTCGTCACATTAAACAAGCCCTCCTCTCTCAACGGCTAAAAGGTCTCTCCATCCACCGCTCCCCAGCCATATCCCATCAGCAGTTTGTTGATGACACCATGCTCTTTGGCTACCCTTCTGTCCAGGAAGCCTCCTGCTTTAAAGCCCTGCTCAATGACTTCTCTGAAGCCTCCGGAACCAACATCAATAGCTCCAAATCGCAGATCTTTTTCTTTCACACCCCTTCTGTCGTTAAGACAACTGTTGCTCGAATCTTGGGTTTCCCTATTGCATCTCTCCCCTCTCATTACCTTGGAGCCCCCCTTTCTGTGTCAGCCATCAAGCACTCCTCCTGGCGTTCTCTCATTGAGAAGCTCGAATCCCGTCTCAACCTCTGGACGCACAGAGCTCTGAACTTGGCCAGTCGTGTAGTGCTCATAAATTCAGTTCTTCAGGCAATGCCGCTATACTTATTCTCAATCCTAGCAGCGCCAAAATGGGTTCTAAAAAGAATTAGGGCTCTTCAGCAAGGTTTCCTATGGGGAAACACGGCAACAAATTGCAAATGGGCCCTGGTAAAATGGACCACTGTATGCAAGCCCAAAGAAAAAGGGGGCATTGGTCTTAGAGACCCTGAGCATAGCAACACTATCATGAGTGCAAAAATCTGGTGGCAATGGCTCATTAACCCAAAAAAACCTTGGGCCACAATCTGGACGGCCAAATACGCCAATCACAGACCCCAGGAGGAGCTCATCAGGTTCACTCCCAATGACAAAGGCTCGCTAATTTGGAATGCGGCCAAACAACACTTCCAGCTGATACAGCAACATAGTTTCTGGGAAGTAAGAAATGGCAGAACTGCACGATTCTGGACAGATGCTTGGAACCAAATGCCACAGCTCAGTTGTATTCTTAATCCACCTCTGAACTTCATTGGGGAGGAGCAGCAGCAAGATAAGATTCGGCATTATTGGACCCTGGAGACAGAGCAAGGCTTCAGGAAATGGAAACAGGGCAACCAGTTAATCACAATTGAAAATCACCAAATCGTTGAGGAGCTGGAAAGGGAGCTGTGTAAAAGAAGCATCAGACTTGACGAAGGCAGAGACATTCTATGATGGGGGTATCGGCCTAAGGGAGCCTTCACTACATCTGAGGCCTACAAAATCATAAGCAATAACCCTGCTCCCCCTGACCCAATTTGGAGCAAAATCTGGGGGTTAGGATCATGGCCCAAAGTCTCCTACTTCCTTTGGTTGGTGGGACATCAGAGAATCCTCACATGGGATAAACTCAGGCGCAGAAATTTTCATGGCCCCTCCATCTGTTTTAATTGCAATTCCCATGAGGAAACTCTCCAACACCTCCTGGACTCCTGTCCCTTAGCCAATCAACTATGGGAAAAGGCTAGCTTCAGATGTCAAAGAAGATGCAGACAGGAGGGCGATATCACCAACTCTTTACGTCATTGGCAACAGAATCCTTACAAAAGTGAAATTCTCAACCATTTATGGAACATAATCCCAGGGCTCCTCCTATGGAGCATATGGAAGGAAAGGAACAAGCGCATATTCAAAGATCAGCGATCTTCGATAGATAGTATCTGGAGTACGTTTTGTGGGAATCTCAAAGAGACGTTGTTGCTCCGCTCATGGACTGAGAAGGACTTTCCGACTCTAGACAATGAGAAAGCCATTTTAGAAAACTGGCAAATGCATCTTCCTCAAGGACTTCACAATAACAGCCCTTCTAATGGCAGCAACCTTAAAAAAGTCTCCTGGACTGCCCCCCCAAAGCACACCTTCAAGCTTAACTTTGATGGGGCCTCAAAAGGAAATCCTGGAATTGCAGGCTTTGGCGGAATTGTAAGGAATCATGAAGGCATACCCCTACTGCTCTACTTTGGGAACATCGGGTGGGATACCAACAACTCGGCTGAGTTAGAGGGACTCTGGCAAGGACTCCTTCTTGCATGGAAACACAATTTCCTACCCCTGGAAGTGGAAGGAGACTCCCAGATTCTTATAAATATGGCCAAGCATCTCCTAAATGGATCTCATGCAAGGAAAATAGCTACCAGTTGGAGGCTCGAAGCGAGACTGGAAGCCTTAGAGCAAGCGCTCCACAGCAACAGGGCCATCACCTTTAATCACATAAAAAGGGAAGGCAACAAGGTCGCTGACCTCCTGGCCAATATAGGGGTGGAAAATGAGAATACTCTACTCACAGGGAAACTGGATATCATATCAAATCATGATCAAGCACAGGAATGCACTCGTCTGCTCCAAAGAGATGCGGCTCCCCCGGATGCGGGTGACAGCTTGGATGGGACGTGCGTTTAATTGGGGCCACATGCCAGCCATGCGCCGTCGCAAGGGAAGCACATGGGCGCTGGCCTGTCTGTGGCCGCTAGGGAATGAAATGTTTGCCACTCTCCAGAATCGCTTAAATGCACTGTCCGGCGCTTCAGCTCGCATGGAGGTCGCAGTAATGGCGAACGGGTTTCGAGGTGGAGGCAACCATGTCAAAAGCAATGGGGGGTTGGATCTTACTGCGCTGGTTCAGGGTATGTTCATGGTTCGTCCCCAGGGTATGTTTATGCAACCCCTGGAGCTGCGAGCAACTCCAAGAGGCTATCTTTCCGTCCAGGTCAATTCACCGTCGGTTTGTGGTATCCCCTGGTCTGGTTTGTTCCTCAATTACGCGTTGTGTATTCTCCATTCGGACCCTGCAATTATGGTCAGGCCTAGACAACGTATGCTCAGTCGTCGCGGCACCTCCCGTGGGGGGTCTTCTCGCCCTCCTGCAGAAGCTTCCTATCCCCATTGCTGTCGTTGCAATTGTCATCGTTCCCGTGATGCCCACCCCCTTCAGTCCAGTCAATTCCTGGACTCAAGTGCTCCTGATTCTGCTTCAATGCCCGCCTTCGGCTCTGCCATTTTCAACTTCAATAGTTCTATGAACCACCCCAGGATCAGTGCCCATGTCTCGGTTCTCTTCATCGAAGACTCACAGGACGGCAGCGACTCTCTTGATGATCGCGGGAAGCGGCCTGCTGACGGCTCAGAGACAGTCATGGAAACGCCTGCGGCTACACCAGAGGAGGTCTCAAATCGCCCTCTGGCTCAGAAGGAGGTGATCAGCACAGGCGAAGACGCCAACATGGAAACTGCTCCCACTGCAGCGGAGGTGGCGGAATATGGGTGGTGCCGGGTGGTCGAGGAGGAACCGGACGAATAGCGGCGCCATCGTTCCAGGTCTCTACGGCACTTCTGTTTAGCCTTTCGGCCTCTCCAGCTGCTCTGTTTATTTTTGGTCTCAAGTTCTTGTTATGTCGGCAAACTGTCTTTGTGTGGGTCTTGGGTACCGGGCTCTTGTTCTTTGGGTGGGATGTGTCTGTTTTCCCCTGCGCGGGATTATCCTGATATTCTGCTGGCGCCCCTGCGAGGGCTGGTTTATTTTTGGTCTGGTTAAGTCCTCGGACATAGTAGTCTCAGTTGTTCCAAGCTGCCATTACAGGCATCTGGTTCTTTCTGTCTTGAAATGATGTAACCGAATTCTGTTTATGTATATAATAGATTAGTTTTAACTAGAAAAAAAAAATGTGATCAAATCCCATGTCTCAATCTTGTGTAAAGAATCCATTTCGTCCTTTATGTCTCTTCACTAGAATTCACCCTTTATTGAGTTTATTTCTACCCCCGACTGACCTAGATTCTTCTCCAGTCAAGAATAACACAAAAATAGAGCAAAAATTAGGTGGGTATATCTTTTAGGTTCCTTCATTACTCGAACAAATCTCCTCAAAATCTAATTCTATCATTTTACCTCTTCATCTAAATCAGTTAACTCCTCTTAGTCACTTTCTTGTGGCTTCAAGTCAAACACCATATTTATTTTCCTTTCTTATTTTCTCAAGTCTCTTTAGTCCTGGAAGTAAACCTAACTTCCTTAAAGATCACATATCAAATGCAAACCCCCTTTATTGTCATTGGATCCCATAACTTATACCCTTTAATTCCATCCTTGTAGCCAATGCAAATACACTTGATTGCATCATTATCTATAGTTTTTCTCTTCTCCATTGTGATATGGAAAAAATCATTATAACCAAAGGCTCTAAGATATGTGAGTGATGGATTTTTACCAAAACATGCTTCATATGGAGCTTTTCTCACCAATGATGATAATGGAGATTTATTCACCAAGTTGCACCTAGTGTTGACTACCTCTACCCAATATCATGTGCCAACCCCACACTATTGAGCATGCTCCTTGTCTTTTCCATCATTATCTCCATTCTATTTTCAAAACTACTCAATTTTTTTAACACAAAGTTCACCTCCATTTTTAGTGCTCGAATTTTTGCTTTTCCTATTTTTCTAGTTTTCCACAAAAGATTTGGACTCTTAAAACTTCTTGAAAACCTCAAACTTATTCTTCGATAAATGAATCTGTATCATCCTGGAGAAATCATCAATCAAGGAACATAATATATGGAGTCATCTAATGACTACAGTAGTACTAGACCAAATGCATCACTATGAATTAGCTCCATAATCCCTTTTTCCCTTGTAACACCAAAGGGAATGTATCAATGAAGGATACATAATATATGGAGTCACTCAGTGACTACATTGGTACTATCCAAAATACATCACTATGAATTAGCTATAAAATTCATTTTTCCTTTGTAGTATCAAAGGGGAATCTAACACGACTTTGTTTCCCAAAAACACAATTTTTATAGAAATCAACTTCCAGATGGTTATTAGGAAAACCTTTGACCATACCTTTTCTTTGCATAAATTGACGTCCTTTCTCTTTAATATGTCCCATCCTTTAATGCCACAACATAGTTTTGTCAACTAGATAATAAGCTAACCCATTGGTTTCATGAACAATTGCACTACTGCATCCACTCAGCTCATTATGCCCCAACAACTTGTATAATGTCCCAATCCAATCACCTCTCATTAGTATCATTGCTTCACAAACTATTTTACATGAATACTTCTAGAATATGGTATGCACACATGCATCGACCATTTTTCTTTCCAAACTCAGAATATGCAGTACCCATGGTGATCTTCTACTCTAACAGTTCTTCGGTAGTAGTCAAACTCAACATCAACCAACTATCCTAGTTATCAAGTTGTCACCCAAGTAGACATCAAATCCATCATATTCTTCATACTCGCAAAACCACTACCTATGGGGTATCATATGATAATATGTTCCTAATTCAATTAACCATGCCTCATGATCTAATTGTGTACTTTTCAAAGCTAAATATATATCTCCCACTTCATTTGAAGAAGTTGTTCCTTAAATCAATTTCCAGTTAAATCCCTTCCTTTTCTTAGTAATCTTCAACTTACAATCTCTTTTGTGATTCCCTAATTCTCTACATTTCTAACATATTCTTGTCGACTTAGCTAGAGATTTAGATCATCCTTTTTTATTTGGATTTCCCTTTGGAAATTTTTTCTTTTCCAATATCTATCAGTCAACCTCTCACCAACAACACATATTTGGTTTACCCTTCCATGTTCCTTCACCTCGTCTCCCCTAATAATAGAGATGCCACCACATCCTCAATATTATTCGTGGTTATATTACTCCTAATATTTGTAGCTAGACTATCTCATCATTTTGGAAAAGAACACAATAGATTGATACATGTTTCTTCTTTTCTAATAGAAATATCCACACTCAATAGTTGTTTAATCACAATATTGAATGCATGCAATATTTCTATGACCAAATCACTCGCTTTCATCCTTAGAAAGTAGATTTTCTTCTAAATAAACAACTTATTGACTGGCAACTTCGACTAGTATATGTTTCCCAACCTATCCCATATTTTCTTGGTAGTGTCTTCCCTTGAGAAATTAAACAAACCTAATATACAAGACAAATTTGAATTGTACTCATCACTTTTCTTTCGAGTTTCTCCCTACCCTCCATCAACTTTCCAGTCATATGTTTTCTAGGATGCACAAAAATCCACTATTATCAATCTATGAGGAGATCCTCTATTTTAAGCTTTCAAATCGTAAAATTATAGCCATTAAACTTCTTACTCTCAATTCTCTATTACCATCCATCCTTTATCGAAATTATGTATAAATATTCCCACTCGAATAGGCTTATTTATGATCTAATTAGGAATGGTGTTATTGAATAGATCCAAGTTCAAAATCTTCAACCTTTGATAATAGGGACGTCCCCCTATAGCAAAAAATGATCTATGATACCATATGTCAAGCTTAAGGCACTTAATTTTCACTTCAAACACCAAAATTCCAAACATAGACTCAAATATATATATAAACCATAAAATAAACTCAATTAACATAAACCTTTAAATAAACAATGGCACACCATAAATATTGACATAGCACACAAATATTTTATCATAGAAATTCTTAACTAGGAAAACCATCACACAAATATTTTATCATAGAAATTCTTAACTAGGAAAACCAGCACACAAATAATTTATCATAGAAATTCTTAACTAGGAAAACCAGCAAACTTTTGAGCTTCACTACTCTTATATTCTCAATTGAATATTGCAACCAGTTATAATGAACATCAACCTTGGTTCACATCGAAGAGTCAAGAACAGTGCATTTATACGTAACCTTATCTCTATCAATCATGAATAACTCATCATACATATTCTCTCATCAGCCTTATATCATGCTCTATTTATAGGCATAGAAAACCCTAATTTGAAGCATACTGAATCAATGCAAGTGGCTAAATATCATTTTATAATATCTTAAGAACCCTTGGATTCATAATTATTTTCTAACCAATTCTAATTGTAGTTAATTCCCTTTTCACCACCAGTCTAATTTGATTATGTGCATACACCCGACATTCATTCCTTCAACTACTCTAATCAATTATCAACTTTCGTTGGCTACTTGACTACTCATTGACTTCAATTGATTTAATTTTTTTCAACTTTCCCATTTATTTATCTTCCCATAAAATTAACTTCAATTTTCTCGTTGACTTTTTATCTCTTGTTGATTGTTCCTAACCAAAATTGTTGAGGTCCATTCCTAGTTGTCTTGCTCAACTAGACCACCAATTGATTGAGCTTACCTGAAAAGCGTATAACAACTCAAATGTCATGAGGGTATGATGTCCCCCCTATTTTGGAGAATTTACATAGGGATTGAAGCCCTCCCAAGAAAAAGGGATAGTTTTTTTCATCCATTTTTTGTGGTTTTTGGTACACTATTGTTTCTTTTGGCAGATTTGTGGCACACGGTTTTTAAGCCCGTGTTTTCAAATTCTAGTTAAGGAATTAACATTGTAATATAATCTATGTCAATGGATTAGGGATTTTGGATTCCATACGATCCTTTATCTTGTATTTTAAATGATGAATTTGATTGATGGTAAAAAATTAGATGTGTATTATTAAACATTTAGCTTGCTTTCATGTTAAACTTTTCCAGCATAATTCTCAATATCATATGCCATTTTCATTATTTATTTTTTTTATTAATAAAAAATGTGTGTATGCATTTCTTACCATTATATTAGATATCCCTTATAACCTTAATTTATTTGAATTTACAACGAAAATAATTCATTTATATATAGTTTAATTTGTACATAACAAATTTATTAAATAGAAAGATATAACATACTCTCTAAAAGAAACCTTGAAATGTTGATTATCTTTTTCCCCTCATTATGTTTTTCTTGGAAACTAAAATATATATATATCAAATCTAATTTTGGCATGTTAGGAATCCATTAAAAATGTTAGAATCTTCGAAAGAGCACCATGAGAATTTAAATCAAGTCAAGATGGAGGATATTTTTCTAAGGAGAGGGTTTTCCATGGTTCTATACAAATTGTGGATCGGTGTAGGGCCAAGGGCCCTATCCCTCCCTCGCTTTCTTTGTCATGTACTCCCTTGACAAAGATCTCACAACTAATCCACATGTACGACATGGAGTTATATTTCTCTAATGATCCCTTTGAGGGACTCCAAATATGGAAATCTCTGCCTCCACAATCATCTCAAAGCATGGGTTTGGTCACACAATTAATCTCGGTGCAAGATAGATAGAACCTTGGGACAATTGACACAGGGAATGAAGGGGGGTGAGGCAATAATTTTAGTCCTTCCCTATCACACCACTCCCTAGAAATGTGTCAAACCCTCCATATAATCCTTGTGCTCCATCATTTTTCATTTACATTATTTAGTCCCACCCTCCTCGTTGTGAATGCTTACCTATGGAACCCATATCCCTTCACTCCTTGTTAGATGCATTCATTTTTCCTAGGAACTCTTGTTCTCTGCCTACTTCATTGGACATTCCCCTTTTCCAACAATCCTCCAACTTGTCTCCTAATTTTATCAACGGCTTTCTAACCCAAGATATGCTCAATGGAGGCAGTAAAAACCATAATTCCTTAGTTCTCTCACCTCCACCTGTTGAGAAGAAAATGTGGCTGAAGAAAATATGCATAAATTGTAATGTCAAGGAACCCTATTTGGTTTTAAGGAAATATTTTGAAACTAAAATAGGTCCTTTCCATGGAGAAGGAAGTCATTGTTAAATGTTTTTCTAGTAAAGAATGTCTATGGTGGTCCATTGGTGTTGCACAAAGATGAATCTTCGGCCCCTTCTTGGATATACCCCAAAATGCATACTCTTAGAAAAGAGTTGGATGTGTTGGTTGATGAAGGACATCTAATATGCCCAGAATATTTGGGAAGGAAGATGGTTTTTGGGCTCTTGGGAACTTTACTTGAATCCCTGGATAGTTGATTTTGATGCCAAGTCGGAGAAGCATGATTTATTATTGATCTAGATGAGGCTCCTTGGAATACCCCTTATATTATGGTTTGTGGATGTATTTAAAGAGACAATTAATACCCTTGGCTTTTCTATGAAAGTGATTTCTCTTACCATAATATTGTTGAGAAATCCAAAAAGAGGCAGTGAAACGATTTCTCTTTTTATGAAAATATATTGTGATGCTTTAATTATTATTATTTATTATTTAGAATTATATTTTCTTATCACCAATACTAATTCCATGCAATAAATAAAAGAGAACACAAGATGTAGGCACGGTGCCAGGAAAAAACCCCACTCTAGGCAAAACCCAATCAAAGTTCTTCCTTCAGTAGATTCAAGATGAGACAACCAAGACCCTTACAAAATAGAATCGAGACTACCTCCATCAAGTCATCCTTGCTTCACTTCTCACTGTGGTGATACCGAACCCTTCACATTGTGGTGGCACTGAATCCTTCACATTGTAGTGGCACTAAATCCTCCATACTGTGGTAGCACCAAACCCTCCATACTGTGGTTACACCGAGATAGTGTTTTCACTGAGACTATGGTATAGTGGTGGCATAGAAATGTGGGAGCATAGAATTATGATTGACATAGCAACAAAGTCATCTATGTTCCTTATCTGAACTTCTATCTCTTTGAGATCACCGAAAAAAATCTTTGAGATCACCGAAAAAACATCTAAGATCACCAAAATTTATCTTTGAATTGTGAGCTCTATTTCCATGATTTTATGTGAAGTATAGGCCTGTATATATAGTGTAATTTCCATCCTAAATGATTTGACATGAATCATGAAGAGATGTGTCTTTGTTGTAGGCTGACATGAGTTCATTTGATGACTATTCCTTTGAGGCTGACTTGAAGGAGACTTTGAGGAGGCTGACTTGATGATGATCAAGGAGACTTTGATGGAGGAGTCTTTGACCAATAAACAAATTGACTTTGAAAATAACCTAAAGCCTACAATGGAGGCTTGACCTAAGACAAATGACCCAAGCATGAAACCCATGCTTTAATAAGTCAATTTCAATAATAATAAAATTATTTTTGCTTTTCTTTTGACAAGTATATTACATTTTGACTTCAAGTAAAATTATGAAGACCGAACCAAGTTACATTCTTCAACAAATATGGGTTATATGGGGATGGAAAGGTTTTTGGTAGGTTTGAACCTTTCTAAAGGTATCCCTGCCTCTACATCTATTAGCTTTGGATCCCTCAAACATCAGTAAAGCTTGGATTATGAGGGGCTTCCATATAAATGTCCTTGCTACCATGCCCATAGTCATGTCAATAAAGATTGTTCCATTGGGAAATCCTTTAAACACTAGATAAAAAAGGATGCTCTATTTGTGGTCTCTCCTCCATGATCAACAGATGGATGAGATCCTCCTGCTACCTCTCCTACAAAGCAATCATCAACATTGAAAGATAGAAATGAGTCACCCTAGCCAGATCTCTCCTCTAAAATGGATGCCACTCATTCTATTTTTGAAATTAGACCATGGTTTATGTTGGGATCACAATTTCCATTACACCAAAACCCACAGGTTTTTTTAAACGGATGCATTGCTAGATTTAATGGATCCTTATGAGGTGATTAAACACATGTTGTGAAACACAAATGGAGTGCTTCCAAGTCCAACAATATCACCCCCAGCATGAGTTAGGGGTGTTTCAAACTTGATACCTTTAGCTCTAATACCATTTTTTGGGATCACAATTGTCGTTACACCAAAACCCATAGCATTAGTAAATGGATGCATCGCTAGAGTTAATGTATCCTTGAGATGTGGTTAAATACATGTCATGAAATACACAATGAGTGTTGCCAATTCCAACAATTTCAATTATCTTCTTCTATGGAGGTCCAACCCTTTGAAGGTATGCTCTTGGTTATGGTGTCTTTTTCATTTTTTTAACTTAATACTAGTACGAAGTCCACTCTTTCTTTGGATTATGCTATCTTTTCCTTAGATATTATCTCTCTTATGAATCTATAAAATTTTGTGCTCCTTATCCCTCCCCCTGATCTTCCCCCTTCCTCCCCCCCATATATCCCCTAATTTCCCCATTGCTCATGTATCACTCCCTCTCCACCCCCCCCCACTACTTCAGTTCACCCCCATCATCCCCTCTTCCCATCCCTCTAGGTATAATTTTTCTCCTTTGCATGTCTCACCTCCACCATGTCCTTAGAATCCTCAAATTCCTTTCATCCCAACACAAGAGGTGGTTTTTACTCCTTGTGAAGATTCCCCAAGAAAACCTGATAAATGTAAAAAATCCTCACTCTATATTGCCTAGCACCTTATGCACTCTAAAATTAAATCTAGTAAGCAGATTTCTATTATTTTGGCCCTTAGATATTTTGGCCTTGTCCTATCCTCCAAATGAAAAATCTTTCATTAAATTGAATGGGTATATTCAACCCCTCCAAGAAATTGGCTACTGATCGTATCGTCTGCATACACACTCCCCAAATCATTTTTCTTCAAGAAAGTATGGTTGATGGTCAAAGAGAAATTTCAACCCTCAAATATTTTCTTCCCTCATGGGAGTTTCTTGCTATCGACACATCTAGAAGATCAAAAAGTATTACTATTGAATGGGACACAAATTGGATATGCCTCTCATCATCTTAGCTCATTATATCTGGATTGGTTACAAATTTTTTCTAGATAAATAGACAAATCTCTCCCCTTTATAATTTTTTATGGGCCTTTTATAGACAAACAAGAGTATTGGTCAAATTTTACAAAACTCCCTCTTTTAGACTCTAGCAAGGTCATTTTTTTTTTGTGAGGAGGATTTAAATTTCTCATAGGGAGTAGTGAAAATATAGGGTGCCTCTGCTAGAAATTCCCCCCTTACAAATTTATTCATAAAGATGATTCAGGACCTGAGGTTTTATGATATTTTACCTACTAAGATTGTACCTACTTGGTCTAATAATAGATCGATTTTTGAACACATTGCAAAAAGGCTAGATTATTTTATTACATAAGAATCCTTGTTGGATAATGGATTTCGCTTTGGTAAAACATATTATGTCACAAGGGATTCTAATCACTCTTTTTTGATGGATGAAATTGAAAGATAATCGCTCAACATTTTTCAAATCCTTGGTGACATAAACTAAGAATTATGGGAGTTTACTCAGAGTTTATAGCCTTCTTGAGTATATTACAACTTCAAAGTAAGTGCCTAGTAGCTAAATACAACTAATATTAATGTTGATGCCCTAAATGTATATCTATATCAACCACAATAACCATCACAACTCAAAAAACAAGAAACGAAATTAAAGTGTTGAATTGAAGATAAATTACAAATATCAAACAAAAACATTTATGACAGAGATCAAAACATGTAAACATACTCATGTAGAATTTACCCCAACATGAAATTCATTTTCTATGCTTCAAATAGAAATTTATCAGTAGAAGAGACGTTATGTACAACAAAAAATATATTGCAATCAAGAAAGTAAAGAAAAAAAATAGGATACATGATGGTAGGATAAGAAATAGATCCTTCATTGAGTATACTTGAAAATATTGTTCAGATATAATAAACTCAAGCTCAACATATTAAAATGATGATCATCACAAATCTCCTGTACAAATGAATGCATCTATAAATTGTATAACTCAAATGAAAGTAAAAAAGAACAATAAATAAGCCTTGGCCTTGCTACAGTTGGCTCAGTGGGAAATTTTGGACATTGGTATGCTATTGCATAGAATGTCAGTTATCAGTACTGAAAAATATAAAACAATTATAATATCATCAATGACCAAAGTAAATAATACCTTACTCAGCAAGTGAGAATTTTAGACCTCCATTCATTGTTACTATTTAAAAGGAGCCTTGTAACAAGAGTTTATGAGATTCAAATATCTAAACAACACAACAAATTATCCCAAAACTAAAGTAACAAAACTAAGTCATGCCATTCTCTATGCAAACTTCGATCTTGTTTTCCTTCTCTAGGAAATTAATTTATATCTGAGCTTTCTTTGAGAGAGTTATGCAACCATTTTATTTTAGTTAACTCATGTTAACAATTAATTACTTAGATAGGTAAGGAGGAAAATGATTTTAATATTGGGATCTTAAAAAATAGGAAACATCCAGTGACTCAAGAGGGAGGGAGGACCCACATCCGTATCCATTTCACACCATAATATTTCATAAAATATTTTTAAATAAAATTCGAAGATGCATGATAATATCTTATGCTTTTCACATAGGAATGCATCACATAATATTCAATTATCAAAATTGACCTTCATCAAATAACTGCAATATATAATATAGTTTTTCCACAAAATAAGTGCATAGTAAATGTCCATGAGAGCTTATCACCAGCAGTATTCACAAAACTTCCATCAAAGCCACATGAGTCCAAAATTTGTACCATCGACTTAATGAATCAAAATCTGTAAGAGAAAACAACTAAGTTATAAGTTATTTCAAAAAAAAGTTTCTCAATTGATACTATTGATTGTTGTGTGGAAGATTTTGTAGGGTTCTCATTATACACTACTTCCTTTATTTTATCTCCTTGTTTTGGTGATGAAATTGCAGAGATAGGATCATGATTAGATCATTTAGGTTCATGAGTATACTTCTCACTAGCATAATCAAGTGTTAGTGAATCAGAATCAGTAAATTTGGAGGTAAGGTGAACAATAGTAACAACTTTTGTGGCAGGGACAATAGTAGGGCTTGCATGAGTACTTTCAGTAATAGGTGTAGTGTGTCTCAGATTAGAACTAGGATTGAATTCCTCTGATGGAGAATATTGTGAGTGATTGGTTAAAGAATGAGAGGGAGCAGACATATGGTGAATAGGACTAGTGAGGAATTGTCCCAAACCTCTTTCTTCTCCATGAAAAGGGCTTGGTGATTAGTTGTAGTTGTCATTATGAACATTGTCCCAAGAATTGTCAACATGGTTTTGTATATGAATTTCATGGATGTTCGAATGTGGAATCATAGGGGAAGAGTAATTTCATTGGAAGAAAGGAGGCATACAAGTGACATTCAGGGAGCCCAAAAATAGGTGCCTAGTGGTGTCCAATTGGTGAAATTTTTCAGAGTCGACATTAAAATGCACAAAGAAATGTATATTCTTATTTCTCCCAATATCCTAAATACCAAGGGGTCTATTTCCTTAGCCATGGCCCATATTTTCTGACTTGCATGAACTAGAACTCATATCTACAAGTGAATTGTAGCATTAACAACAAAAAATAACATAAGAAAGTTGACAAGACAAACACTAGCACATTTCCCTTTAGAAGTACTACAGTAAGATTTCATTCAACACAAATACCAATGAGCTCTCTTGTAGAGGGAAAATGGGATTTGTGGAAGGAGAGGGGAAGGGTACAATGAAAAATGAAAGTCAAATCGAATAGGGAAAAGAAACCCTTGTCAATTTCTAAAAATATGTCTCTTTTTATACCATAGTAAAATGCCATATTAGAATGATTCCTTTTTTATTCTGGTTTTTATTCTATTTTTTTTATTTTCCTTTTCATAATTTTGACCTCTTCTGATATACTGTCATATATGAAAAAATTGATAGAGATTACAAATAATTTCTAAAATTTAGCTATAGTAATTCAATACAATAAGGAATGGCATAATGCATGCATCTTTGGGATCAGGGTTTTTATAATAAAATGACGATTTTAGTTTCAAATCAAAATAATGAGTGGAACCGGGGAAAAACCATGTAAACAGATGGATTTATAATCACAGTTAGGGTTCTAGAAGGAATTGAGTCAATATATATGAGGGATCTTGATAATTTAACCAAAATTATGTCAAATTCCTCTTCATGATACTCATAACCAGACACATTTTTTTGCAAAAACAAAGGTCGAATGAGAGCTTTGAGCTACAAAAGGCTCAGCAAATAATTTTGTTAATTTTTGGTAATTTTAATTGCAATTGAAATATTATATAGAGAGAATCTTATTTCTATGAAAATAAATGAGTGAATACATAATGGTGACAGATAGTATAGACAGAGGTAGGGAAAACATTAAAAGGAATATACAGTCATTAGCCAATGCCAAAAAATTGATTCACTATGAAATTAACCATAAGATACCAACTTATGAAATATGCCCTCAAACTAGTCGACACAATACTTGCCAGAATGTACAACAATCGACCCACGAACCACTTTATGATTTACCCTTTAAAATTATAGCTTGCCACAGTAACAAGCAGAGAAATATTGTGATTAACTATGGATGAAATTCCTAAATGAACTTGGGTTCCCAATTTTAGAAATGTACAATTTCTAAGTAGGAAACCTTATTGCGAAGGGTCATTGATTCTACAACCAAAGAAATTACCATCCCTTGGTTAACATCATGTACAGTCTCTTTCAATACTTGGGCAAAAATTCCCCATTCTAAATTTTATCATTTAAGGCTAAGAGTGGCACCAAGCCATCTCATTTTTAGTGGGTTCAAAAATGGCATGTGAACAACAAGATAATTTGGGCAAAATAATTACACATCAACCATCCAAATGACTCAACACGCATGCATCCACCACATGGGTCAAATATGTGGGTGTGCATACAAATTTCATTGAAACCCTTATCATATATCTACAACAACATATCATGAAATATAACAGTGAAGTCAAAAACCTAATTATAGTCATATATCAAAGTTGAAGTTGCGAAGAGAACTCAACCAAGAATTAAAGCAGGCTATCACACTATATGCATAACAGAACTTCGAACCATATAATATGAAAAATTCTGCTCCATAAAATGTAAACCACATAATTTATATCATATAAAGCACTTGACCCCATATAACATGAACCATTGCTATAACACGTAATTGTTTCTAATTCATTACCAAAACATATATACCATCGCTGCTTTATAAACTAAGTGTATTTGTTAGACATATAACTCTTTCTTTTGAATCTTTTTTAGAATAAATTTTATGCTTAAGTCATTTGCATTCATGATTTGGCTTGCATGGAATCCATAAATATAAGTTGAGAAATATAATAATCCTATCAACATAATACATCACTCACATCAAAACTGAACATTTTTTATATAAGACTTATTTCATATAATATGCATTCATGAAATATATGTTTATATAGGGTGTCCCTCCCTCCTCTAGTCATGGAAAATAGAAAAATTAGGGTCACGTAAAATACAACACAACAATGGTGGACAGGTAATTTTGTAACTTAATTCAATATTAGATTTTAATGAAACTAATATCAACAACTGGTGACTCCACAGGGAAATATAGGTGACTATATTGAACTTAGGATTTCTGGTTTCACAGAGTAGAAGACTCAATGTATAAAACCAACCCAAAACCCCTCTCACGGAGAGAAGAAATATTCACTTACCTATTCATTTTAAATCTTTCATAAAACAAAAGTATTTAAGGAAACTTTTTCCAAAAGAAATATAGGAGTCGTCAGTTTTATAGCTTGTTGGAATATAATAGGTCAATATAAACGCCACATCTAAAATTCATTAGGATAATTGATACTTGGTTGTAGCATTATTTGTCCTCATCTTTTGCGTGAACTAAAGCTAAGCTAGTTGTATTTCTATTATGTACAAATATTTCAAAATATGTATATCTATCATTTCAAGTAAAACTTGTAAGAGGATCATGTAAACAACGAAAATAGCACTAAAAGGGAAAAGTAATTAAATAAAATAAAGGCAAGCAATAACAAAGAAAAAAAGTAAAAGAAAAAATGGAACAAGAGTAGAGGAATGATCAAGGTTGAAGTGATCTTGTAGTAGGATCAATAAAATTCCTTATATGAGCTCCATTCGCAGGACATGACAACAACCTATCATCATCATCCTTTAGCAAGTATGAATTATTTCCAATTATAGTTGCTATCTCATAATGAACAATCCATAGTTGATGAAACTTTGTATGTTTTCCTTTATCTACGTGTGCAAAGTACCACAATAATAACTTTTTACCAACTTCAAAAGTAGTAACATTATATTTATTTTCAAAATACTTTTTTATGGTACTTTGCCTCTTCTCCATTCAATTCAAATTTGAATACATTTGTTCATCAAGAGCCAATAAAGCATGATATCTATTAATGAGGTCAGATTCTTTAAATTCTTCAGTTTGAAACACTAGGAGAAAAGAAGTTAACTATAATTAAAAAGGAGTCACACCAGTACTGACTTTGGTTGTGCTCGTATTTGCCCATAGGGAATAAGGAAGCAAAATATGTCATTGTCTCAGATTATTTTTTATGACATATTTAAGGATTTTAATTATTTTTTTATTCATGGACTCAACTAGTCCATTCCCCTATGGATAATAACATGAGGAAAATGAGTGTTCAATGCCAAATCTTCTACAGAAAAGAGCAATTTTGTTATAAATAAATACAGATCCATTATCTAAGACAATGTGAACAAGTGTTCCAAATCGAGGGAACAAATCTTCTTCAAAGAATTTAATAACTTGATCCTCAGTTGCCTTTTTAAGAGGAACTTCTTTAGACCACTTAGTAAAGTAATTTGTTGCATTAAGAATGAAAATATGTCTCGCTAAGGATGGTGGATTTATAGGTTTGATAAAATATAATCCCCACATAACAAAAGGACAAGTAGTCATAATAGGTTTTAAAGGCACAGTTGAATATTGTTGTCTTCCTATTACATTTTGGCATTTGGCACATGATTTCACAAATTTAAAACTATCATGAAATATATGAGGTCGTAAGTATTTGGTAAGCAATAGCCTTTGCATCAAAATGACCACCTACATGATCAGATTGTTGAGAAGAACCCTACAATGATTTTAAAATTTGGTTTGTAGATTTATCATCTGCACGTCTCAACAATGTACCTTGAGGAGATTTTATAAATAAGATATTTCCAATTAAAAACACATTTTGAAACATCCAATCTTAATATTCTTCTTTGTGTATTTTCTAAGTTATCTAGGATATTTTTATGAATTAAATAAAATAAAATAAATATCGTGATACCAAGGGAGTTAATGCAATTCAAACTTTTCACCGTGAATAAAGAATAATTCAAAAAAATATTCATTTAGTTCTCCATCCTCTTCATTATTTCCCAGACTTTGTGCCAAATGTAAAGCCAATTCTCGCCCTTTGATTGATCGTTAAATCATGTTCTTGATTTTTTTCAACCAATGAACTAACTTTCCAGACATGAGATATTGAGATAATAAGAATTTAATAGATGGTAAATGAGTTTTGACTTCCATGTGTTTACCAATAATTAAATGCCTAAACTTTTCTATAGATTTTACCAAAAATTAAGCATGTTTTTCTATCAGATAATACTTCAAGAATTGTTAGAAAGACTCTTACTCATGAATGCTACAAGTTGTTCAAGCCCGTCATGATTTTTCTGCATTAGAATAGTAGATATTTCTTCTTTAGTGGCATTGAAATAAATAATGAAGTATTTGGTAAAATCTAGGGTGGCCAAAATATGGGCTAATGAGATTGCATCTATAATTTGTTCAAAATATTTTTGAGTTGATAAATTCCAACGAAATACTTGGTTTTTTTTCAATTTATGGTGAATAGGTTTGACAATCCTATTGAAATCGGGTATAACCTCCTTACAAAATTAATATTTCCCATGAAAGATTGAATTTCTTTCTTATATTTAGCAAGAGATAGGGATTAGATGGCCTCTACTCTTTTAGGATCTATATTGATTCCAGAATTGGAGACTATATGTCCAAGTAACTTACCATACTTAACTCCAAAGATGGATTTTATAGAATTTAAAGATATCCCATATTTTTGACAACATATAAATACTCCTCTCAAGTGATCAAAATGGTCACTACGTTTCAAATATATGGTTAGATCATCTAAGTAATCTTCAATAATAACTCCAATCATATCGTCAAATGTTATATTCATAGCCAATTAAATTAAAAAGTAGCTCTGGCATTTATAAGGCCAAAAGGAATTTGATTAAAAACAAAAGTTCCCCAGTTAGTTGTAAAGGTAGTCTTGTGTCTATCATTTTTCTTAAGAAAATTTAATTATAGCTGAAAAAATCCATCTAAGAGATACATCATATTCAAACTAGCTACCTGTTGTAAATTTAACTCCATGTTAGGGAGTGGAAATTTGTCCTTCACATTGGTTTTATTAAGGTAACAAAAATCAACATACAAACGAATTTGACTAGTCATTTTCCTGACAAGAACTAGACTAGCTACCCACTCAGAGTATTTTATTGGAAAAATGATATGTGAAGAGAGTAGATTATCTAATTCAATTCTTATGGTTGCTTCAAGGGTAGGGTTTATGAGTCTCTATTTTTTTCTTATAAGTAAAAATTATTTCTTTATAGGTATTGCATGACTTAGAATAGAAGGGTCAAAGCCTTTAAGATCATTGTAAGACCAAGCGAATGTAAAATTCACATAAGAGATTTAAAAATATTTCAATTTCTTTAGCATAACAAGTTTATGAAATGTATAACATCTTAGGTTCCTTTTAGTTCCTATATTAACTTTAATAGTTCCATCAATTGTTTTGCTGAAATTTTTATAAGGGTTTTCATTATTTGTTGCATCACTAGGTGAAAAGGTTTCTTCCAAAGGAACAAGATTCTTAGGTTCTTTGTTTTTCCCCGGATTAATAATCTGGGATGATTCATGAATTTTATTAACAAGAAAATCATAAAGATTTTTATCATCTTCAAAAAAGTGTCACGACTCTTCATTTTCAAGAAGGTGTGGCCTATACAAGGATACTACAAGACAATCAAGTTTATTAGACTTGTCAAATCTTCCAAGTCTTACAACATACGTGGCTAGGTCATCAACAATAGTATTCATGCTTCAGTTAATATGAGTAGTATTAAAACTTTCAAATTTTGAAATGATTTCTAAAGCTAAACTATTATAAAGTCTCATCAACTTATTAGAAGGTTTGTAAACCTTTTTAATCAAATTCACAGTCAGTTTTGAATCTCCAAATATGGCTCGATTTTGATAACCCAGCTTAAGAGCATTGTTTAAACCAAGAAATAGAGATTCAAACTCTACTACATTGTTAGTACATGAAAAAATTAATCTATAAGAAAATGGATGCATCTTACCTAAACAATTTTGTAGAATAATCCCAACACCATTTCCTTCTTGGGATGATGGCCCATCAAAAATCATATTCTACATATTCAACAGAGGCTTGAGGAATATTTTCAATGTAAGGCACTATTATTTCCTCTTTGTAGACGATGATATTTTTAGGGCCTCTAGGAATAATGATATGGGTGTCATCCATGGAGTAATATCCCCTAGATAGAGATTTCCAATCTCCACCTAGGATGATCAAATAATTGCTAACAACCATATCAATAAATTGTATATTGCAAGCGGTACGGATCTCGGGATGAGAACACATGACCAATGTAACATCCTTAACCTCCCCAATGGTTGGTTGCTTTTTTTAATTAAAGTCTAGCATATTTCTAAATACTTCATTGTACAAGATAGTCTTAATTCTTTCATTATAGTATTTGACATAACATTGGGGCCCTATACCTCATCAATTAGAAAGCGATGAGCAATTTTGTCAAAGATTTTCATATAAACATAAAAGGGTGGATTCTTTGGTTGTTTATAACTAGTTACAGTTCTAACAACTTCATTCACTGAGTGTTATGATTCTTCTTCCATTTCGATAATAGTTACAAAGGAAGTTGAGTGTTTAAGTTGTTTTTCAATAAATTTTATGAGATTCACAATCTTCTCAGAGGTTCTAGCTAAGTCTAATAATGTAGAATTTGATTTGATTTTAGCTAAATCCTCAATTGTATTATATTTTTTAGCAATCTTAGAAGGATTTGAAATTGATTTTGGATTAGAGTTAACTCCATACTTAGTAGGTTTTTCAAATGAAAACTACTTAGGAGTAGAATTAGCATTATTGTGATTAGAAGAATTATTTTGAAATTTTTATTATAGTTTGTGCACATGTATTTACAACATTAACGTTATATTATAACCAATATAGGCTATTTATAGAAGCATTTCTTATCAAAGGTATAGGTTTCTTGCCAAAAATCCTCTCCTTACTCGCTTTCATAATTTTACATGTTTTTTCATCATGATAATCCTCACAGAAATTACACCATGAGAAATTTACAAGGAAAGTATCAGGTGGGGATGACATGGGAATAGATTGAGAAGATGAAGGAAGAGCAGAGTTAGTTGGAAAAGGAGAGACTTGATTTTCAAATGTTGTCATATTGTTATTCATGTCATGCATCAACTACAATATTGTAGACATTTACATGCTTTTATTTGATTCATTCAAGGGGAGACCCATTCTTAAGTTTTGATTTTCAAATTCCAAACAAGTTTGTAAGTTGATGCTAAATTATTAAGAACTTTTTCCTCAATCCTATTTTTGTATGTAGGAGGTATAATATTATAATAATGAACCACAACAACCTGATTGCAGGGTCTAATCAGATCAGGAATTTGGTTGTATAATTTGGTAAATCTTAAATTGAAATCCTTGGGCATTTCAACAAGCTGAAAGATCATGTTATTATATTCTTTTAACCAATTGGCAGGGCTTTGTTGTTGTCCATATTTAGATTTAAACCAATAAAAAGATCATCCCAAGTGGAAAAATATTTAAGGGGAAAATAAAAGAAATCAAATGCGGCCCTCCCCTCCAATGTATTTAAAAACAACTGCATACACATGTCATTGGCATTAGCTCCTATGTTATTACAGGCAATGGAAAAGGAATTTAAATGTTCTTCCACAGTACAGGTGCCATTACTTGAAAACATAGGTAGATAATCCTTAAACTTAGGTAAACGAATAGTGGCTAGAGGTAAATCTAGAGGAGAGGGAACATGCCATGGAGTTGCATTCGAATCCTCCTCAAATTCGAACAAACCATAATTTTTAATAACTTTATTAGGGTTGGTAGTCGAGATGACAAATCTAATATATTATCTATACATTCTACCAATAGGCAGTGCATCCATTATGAATGATGGTATGTTAAACACAAGTATTCTCTATATAAGCGTAGAACTGGACCATAAAGGGATTGCATAAGAGTGATTTTAATTTGTTGAATATTTTCCTTTCAACTTTTGGTAGCTGATAACGAATTGAATTCAGGAGATTTCCCTCTAACTCTTTGTGACCAGCAAGGAGTATCAGACGCTTAATGAGAAGAAGATCAATATTGGCAAGGAAGTGTATGCATTTACATGACAAAGTTTAATTTAATTAGGTTGTATTTTAGATAACCTCTATCTAAATTGTGCATCAACAATTTCAATATCCCTTGATATTGAAATCCAAGATCTTTTAATTTCTTCCCTAGCCTTGGTAGTATTTAACATTACATTAAACAAGTTTGTTGAAAATTGTTAAATTTGGGTAATAAGTTAGGTTGAAATAGAGCTTGTAATGCCATTTAGTATAGAGGATGTGAAAATTTAATCAACTTGTTCTAATTGATGAAATATATCATAAGATATCTACAAAGTAAAACTGAAAAAGTGAACAACTAACATTTGTTAAAGCTCTTTCTTGCAGATTCTTTAGCAAGCACCAATAATGATTCACAATTTCCTCTTTCTCAATACTCATCTTAAATGGGGAAACTCTAGTCATGACCTCCAAGATAAATCAGATAAAATAAAGAAAAAAATGAAAAATAAACAATAAACCAAAACCAAAGTAATAGAACTGAAAAAGAAAAGAAACATGACAAAAAATAAAAAAATAAAAAGAAACCAACAACAAAATAAAAACAAATGATCACTTTACACTCAAGCGAAGAAGTATGTAAGGGAAACATTGTATGAATGGCACAGATGGGATGCTCAGCAAGGTTTGACGAACCTAACTTCATTTGGATGTCAACAGGGCTACACTGCATAGGTTATGGCTCGAGTAGCGAGAGGATGAGGGTGTGGCAAGAGAGGTCCGGCCCCCAGGCAGACAAGGGGCCGAGCACGTTGGAAGCTCGCAGGGGTCGTAAGCCTATCGAGCACCTCATAGCAGAGGTTGCAGCGACATACCAAGACGAGACGGAGGCGGGAATTCGGAAGTTGATCGAAGATTGGGAAGTAGAGATTAAGCATGAAAGTGAATCAGAGGAAGAACTCGACAATTGGAGGTCATTGGTCCCAGACCCAGGGAATACTCGTGGGAGAATCACTCAATTTAAACACACCCTTTATCTATATTTATTAATGAAGAGCCTTATTGGAAAAGAGATGGAACAAATCTCTGTGGGGATGGTGGTTACAGTGTAGGGCTTGCCAAACTATAAAAAAGATATGGAGAAAATCCTCTTCTAGTTGCACAAACAGGACATCGGGATGGATCGAATCGACCGCCACATCCCTTGCATTCTAGAACTATATGGAATGATAGGGACGACTGCTGAAGATCCTGCTTTTGTTGCTTGTGTCTCAGATGAGCAGAAATACTAGACCCCCCATGCATATTTTTTGTTTATGCAGTTAGCTTTTAATTTTCCTGTTGCATATGCTAGTTTTTACAATTATGTAGTATCTGGACATGAGATTGAGACTTATCTAGCTTGGATAGAAAGACTAAAACAATTCTATTTTTGGATGGCTTATAACGTTGACGGTGGCCAACAGACTTGGTTTCCCCTTGGAGCAAGTTGAGGCCACCCGGTCAACCTGTGTGGTGTAAATTTTCCTAATATATAATAGAAAATGGATGGATCTACCAAGTTTAGTGATGAGCCTTGGTATTGCAACAAGAATGCTGCAACTCCCAAGGCTACAAGCTTTACTTATCAACTCGGGGTACATACAAACTTGGAGGTGGTAGTGCTATATGCACAAGTAGAAGTGAAGGTCCTACTTGTTGTCGCTGCTCATCTGGCAAGAGACCCCAGGGGTTCCAAGCCAGACTTCTATAACATCAGAAGAAGCTTAATTTCTTGATGGAAAAAGAGAAAATCTATTCTAAGAGAGAGCTACTCTACTGCAGTAATGAAGAAAACATCATGTAATGTTAAACCACACCATAACCTAACTAACCATCTAAACAGCTACGCTAAACAGAATTGCTAAATCAACACTAACCTAATGTTGATATCTAAGTTGAAGAGGTAAAGAGCATTAAACTATACTAAGGTGTAAACAAAGGAACTAAACTAAATCTATTTTCAAGTGGAAGAGTAGCCGGAGATCGAAATTGGTGAAAGGAAGACGTAAGGACACAATAGTGCATAGGGATCGTTGGATCGATCAACGACCAGAAGATGGACGGTGGAGATCTTATCTCAGGGGCTTAAGTGAATAGATGGATGAATAGGGTTAACGAACAGGATGAACGACGAGGATCGTATTGCAAGGAATTAAGTGAATGGATGGATGAAAAGAGTAATGAAGTAGATGTGTTGAAAATAGCAACAAGAAATGATAAAAATAGAATCCAGAAATTCCAATTTAATTTTTCCTTGAATTAAATTGTGAATTAAAATAAAATTTACTCTTAACAGCTGCTTGAAAATAATTAATTAAGCTATTTTGACTTAATTAGTTGGAGAAATTCAAGTTAGAAGTCTTTCTGAAGTCATGCAAGAGTTATCCCTTAAATTAAGGAGATAAGATTGAGTTATATTTGAGTTGTAATTAGTTAACTCGGTTTATTGAGTTAAGTCCAGTTAAATTAGTTCCAAATTGTTTGAGGAACTAATAGAGAGTTAACAGTCAGTTGATGCATGCATGCACTCAACTAGTGTACTCCAGTTAACTAAAGATTCCCTCATCAGAAACTCATGCATGTCTATTCTGAGAAAGACCTAGTTGAGATTAAAGACAAGGACAGTGTACTATTAGTTGCATGTGTTTTCCTATAAAGAAAAATCATGCATGTAGAAGGGATAATTCCTTGAGGATTGCGCAGTTCTGACAGTGTGTGCGATCAGGTGATCATCCACTTGGTGAGGTGAGAGTCATCCAATAGGAACGGCGCAAGGAAATAGGAGCTTGGAGAGTAGAGAGAAAGGCTTGAGAGAAGCCAAGTTTGCCTGTGAGCATCTATGAGGATTGTAATGAGAGCTAGCTAGTTGTGAGAGCTAAGGATTTGTATAATTCCTATGTATTTCCACCTTGTATGGTAATATAGATAGTGGGGTTTTTAGCTGAGGCTTTCCCCAAAGTATTTTCATGTGTATTGTGTATTGATTCTTCTTCTTCTGGTTATATATTGTTCAGCTCGATTTAGCTGGATCTTTAAGCTTCCACAAATTCATAGTAGAAGTAGGTTATGGTATTTTTCTTTGGTTATATTGCATTATCGGGTTAATCTACAATTAGATTTTCTACATGGTCTTAGAGCGAGATTTGTAGAGAATTTGTAGAATTTCTACAAGATGAACAGCGGAGATCTTATCGTGAGGAATTAATTGAATGGAAGGACGAACAGGGTTAGCAGGAGATGAATGGTAGAGATCTTATCACGAAGATTAAGTGAATGGATGGACAAATAGGATTAATCGGCACATGAATGGTGGAGATCGTATCGCGGGAAGAAAACGTGCGGAAATGATGGAGCGGGTTTCGAAGGTGGTAAGCAGTTTCTCGCACACCCTCAAAGCTGTAAGATGTATTTCTGAATTTCATGCGATTAGCCTAACTGAGCAACACGTAGCATGAGAAAACCACTTTTCTCATGTACTCTCGGGTGGATAATGGTCGTGCAAGAATCTGCGCGAGATTGCACAATAGTCGTCAGATCAGGCTAGACAGATCGACGGTGGAGATTGGCCAAGCTATTTGGCGAGCGGGTGACGCGATAGCCATCGAATCAGGCTAGATAGATTGACGGTGGAGATTGGAGCGCATAAAGTATTGAGGTGACACAATGGCCATTGGATCAAGAGACAGATCGACGATGGATATTAGAGCGCATAAAGTAGGTGGAATACTTCACGCGCGATGGCCATTGGGTAAACTAATGAATCAGATGGTGATTGGTTAGGTTTTTTGTGGATCGGACGGTGAGGAAACGGTGCATGAAGAATGTGTTGAAGGAGGCTTCAAATCAAAACGACAAAAAAACCAGTGAGGGTGAAGGTGGACCACGAGTGATGGAAAACGATGATAGTGAAACGAAAGAAGTAACTATGTCAAACAACAAACTCCAAAGTTTATGCGAAAACTAGAAACCTGTGTTTTTGGGGTTGCTGAAGGGTCTCTTCCTTAATTCATGGTCCCAGAGGGAGGAGGTGAGGCCGAGACACCTGCGGACAACCTTATGGTGATATTTTTCTCCTAGCTAACCTGTGAATTGAAAGAAGGCACAAATGGAATTAAAATAAAGCACAACCAATCTACTTTACCCTATTGTAAGCGGAATGTATCTACTTAAGCAAATAAACAGAAAACCAAGAAACTATGCTATACTGCTATAATGGAAATGAAGCTACTTAAGCAAATGAACAGAACCAGAAATCTATGCTAGCATACATGTACAATAAAGAGGAGCTTTGGCTGCTTAGACTGGGCCTTCACCCAAGAGCTTTAGCCCTCTGAGTTAACTCAGTGCTGGCTCAAAACAGAACTCATCTTTATTATAAAAACCATGGATTACATAACAAATTGTCGCAAGTCTTGCAACTCAGAGATAAAGCAGAGTTTTACAATAAAAATCTGAATCCTACTAAGGTCCTAAGCCTCTCTACTTATACATCTGAAGTCTCCAACGGCTTCCTTCCCATTAGGGAGGCTTGGCTCCCCACTCAAGATAAACTAGTTTTCGTCACTTTCACTTGCTCAGCTGTCTTTTAGTCCTCATGATTTGGTTGTTTGCACTCCAAGCTGATGGATGAATATTCGAATGGAGGGATAATAAATGAGGAGGATTTTCCTCCTATAATTCCTCTCCCTTGTCCCATTCGAGTTTTGACCAAGGTCTTTGCCACAGTTTGTTGCTTTTATCCTTTATTCCTACATTTTTCCTTGCTTTTATCCCTTATTCCTGCATTACATGCACATTACACCACAAAGCAAAATATCCAACTCTAACTCATCTCATAAACAAAATATAATCAAAAGTATGTAATAAGTTGTGAGAATAGTTGGTTTGACTAAGCTAGGAGATGAATTAAGGCCAACTAAGGCCCATAGAATTACCTAATGATGAGGCTTATCAATTAACAAAAAAAAATGAATGATCACTTTACGTCCCTAGTATGGTCGCCAAAGAAATGTTGATGGACGAAATAGAAATACTAATTGATCAAAAAAAATTAATGCCTTGGTGGTATAAACCAAGAAAGATGGAAACGTTACCTGGAGTTTATAGCCTTCTTGAGTATATTACAACTTTGAAGTAACTACCTAGTAGTTAAATACAAGAAATATTGATTTTCCCCCTAATTGTATATCTATATCATCCACTAATAACCATAACAACTCAAAAAACTAGAAACGAGATTAAAGCGTTGAACTGAAGATAAATTACAAATATCAAGCACAAAGCATTTAGGACAAATATTCGAACATGTAAATAAATTCATGTAGAACCGGCATCAACATGAAATTCATGGTTTGTGCTTGAAATATAATTTTATATGTAGAAAAGATGTTATGTACAACAAAAAAGATACTGCAATCAAGAAAATAAACAGTGAAAATAGGACACGGGATGGTAAGATAAGAAATAGATCTTTCATTGAGTATACTTGAAAATATTGTTTAGATATAATAAACTCAAACCTAACAAATTAAAATACTTTGCATCAAGAATCTCTTTTACGAATGACTATGTCTATGAACCGTATAAGTCCAATGAAAGTAAAAAATAAAAATAAATAAGCCTTAGCCTTGTTGAAGTTGGATTAGTGAGAACTTTTGGACGTTTGTATGTTACTACACATAATGCCAATTATTAGTACTAACAAATATACAGTATTTATAATATCATCAATGTCCACAGTGAATAATACCTTACTCGGTAAGTGAGACTTATATACCTCCATTCATTGCTACTATTTAAAAGGAGCCCTATAGCAAGAGTTTATCAGATTCAAATATCTAAACAACATAGTAAATTGTCCCAAAAATAAAGTAACCAAACTAGGTTATACCATACTTTGTGCAAAATTCGATCTTGTTTTCCTTCTCCAATGTATTTATATCCCATCTTTCCTTGAGATAGTTATGCAACCATTTTATTTTAGTTAATTCAGGTAAACAACAAATTACTCAAATAGGTAAGGAGAAAAACAATTTTAATATTGGTCTCCTTAAAAACAATTTCAAGAGGGAGGGAGGACCCACATCCATATCCATATCACACCATAACATTTCATAAAATATTTTTAAATAAAATTCAAATATGCATGATAATATCTTATGCTTTTCACATAAGCATGCATCACATAATAGTCAATGATCAAATCGACTCTCACCAAATAAATGTTATATATAATATATTTTTTCCATAAACGAAGTGCACAGTAAATGTCCATGAGAGATGATCACCAAAATTATTCACAAAATTGCCATCAAAATCATATATGAATCCAAAAATTATACCAGCAGCTTAATCAAACAAAATCTATAATACTAAATAGTTGATTTATGATTTGTTTCAAAAAAAAGTTTCTCAAATAATATTATTGATTGTTGTGTGGAAGATTTTGCAAGGTTCTCATTGGACACTACTTCTTTTATTTTATCTCCTTATTTTGGTGATATAATTGCAGAGACATGGTCATGATTAGAGACTTTAGGGTTAGGCATAGACTTCTCACTAGCAAAATCAAGTGTCAATGAATCAAAATCAGAAAATTTGGATGAAAGGTGAACAATAATGATAGTTTTCGTAATAGGAACATCAATATGAATTGCATGAGTACTTTCAGTAAAAGGTAAAGTGTGTCTAAGATTATAACTAGGATTGAATTTTTGTGATGGATAAGATGGTGATAGAGTGGCTAAATCATGAGAATGAGTAGACATATGGTGAACAATGCTAGTGAATCCTTGTCCCCAACCTCTTTCTTCTACATGAGAAGGGTTTGGTGATGGGTTCCAACGATCATTACAAGCATTCTTCCAAGAATGTTCAACAGGGTTTTGTATAGGAATTTCATGGATGTTCTGATGTGGCCTTAGAGGGGAAGAGGCACTTCGTTAGAAGACAAGAGGTTGACAAATGACATTCACTGATCCTAAAAATAGGTGCCCAGTGGTGGAAAATTGGAGAAATTCTTCAATGTCAATAGTAAAATGCATGTATAAATGTATCTTCTTATTTCTCCCACTATCCCAAATACCAAGGGGTCTATTTCCTTATTCACGACCCATCCTACCTAACTTGTGTGAAATAGAACTCATATCTGCAAGATAATCACAACATTAAGAACAACAAATAACATAATTAAGTTGATTAGACAAACACTAACACATTTCTGTTTAAAATTACTACAATAAGCTTGCATTCAAGACACGGACCAACGAGCTCTCATGCAGAGGATAAATGGAGTTTGTGAAAGGAGAGGAGAAGGGTATTATGAAAAATGAAATCCAAATCGAACATGGGAAAATAAACCCTTGTCAATTTTTGAAAATATGCCCCTATTTGTACGTGGGGAAATACCATCTTACACTTATTCTTTTTTAATTTTGGTTTTCATTCTTTTTCTTTTATTTTCCTTTTCATGGTTTTGACTTCTTCTTTTATAATGTTGTATATGGAAAAATCGATAGAGATTACGAATCATTTCCAAAATAAGTTGTAGTAATTCAGTGCAATAAGGAATGGCTTAATTCATGCGTCTTTAGTATTAGAGTTTTTATATTAAAATCGTTTTTTTAGTTCTGAATCAAAATAATGAGTGGAACCAAGGGAAAAAAACATGTAAATAGATGGATTTCCAATTAGAGTGAGGATTCTAGAAGGAATTGAGCCAATATATAATTTAACCATAAGTATTTTTTCAAATTCCTGTACATAATTCTCTAACCACATAATGTTTTTTGCAAAACCCTAGGTAGAAATAGATCTTTGAGTTGTTTAAGGATTAGTAACCAATTTTGTGAAATTACTAGTAATTCTAATTGCAAGTGAAATATTTCGTAGAGAGAATGTTATTTCCATGAAAAAAAATGATTGAATAGATAACAACAATGGGTAGTATAGAGGGAGGCGAGGAAAACATTAAAAGGAACAAAGAGACATTAACCAGTGCCAAAAATATAATTCATTGTGCAATTAAACATAAGATATCAACTTACTAAATATTCCCTTGAAGTAGTTAGCACACGTCTTGAAAGAATGTACAACAGTCGTCCCACGTGCCACTTTATGATTTACCCTTCAAAATTACAGTTTGTTGCAGTAACAGGTGGAGTAATAGTATGATTAAAAATGGATGGAATTCCGAAATGAACTTGGGTTTCTAATTTTAAAAATGAAAAATTTCCAATCAGGAAACCCTTATTGTTGAGGGTTTGTATACTACAATTACAAAAATTTCCAACCCTTTTTTAACATCACAGATAGGCGCATTCAATACCTAGGCTAGAAATCCCCATTCCAAAGTCCAACATTTAAGACTAAGAGTGGCGCCAAGCCACGTCATGTTTAGTGAGTTCATAAATGGCATGTGAAAAACAGGAGAATCGGGGTAAAAACATAACACATCAACCATCCAAATGATTTAGCACGCATGCATCCATCGTGTGGGTCAAATATGTGAGCAGGCATACAAATTTCATTGAAATTTTTATCATATAACTGCAGTAATGTATCACTAAATATAACAGCGAATCCAAAACCCTAATAACACTCATATATCAAATTTGAATCCACAAAGAGAACCATAACTCAACCAAGAATTAAAGTGAGCTATCATACTATGTGCACAATAGAAATTCAAACCATATAATATCAAAAATGTGGCTCCATGAAATGTAAAAGGCATAATGTATATCATATAAAGGACTTGACCCCATATAACATGAACCATTGTTATAACACATAACCATTGCCAATTCATTTCCAAAACATACATATCATCACCCCTTTTAATAAGTGTATGGATAGGACATATAACTCTTTCTTTTGACTCTTTTTTTGGAAGAGATTTTATGCTTAAGTCATTTGCATTCATGCATTTGGTTTTCATGGTGCCCATAAATATAAGTGGAGAAATATAATAAGCATGTCAACGTAATCCATCACTTACATCACATCAAACATTTTCTTATATAATACATATCTCATATAATATGAACTGATGAAATGTTAAGTTCTTATATGGTGTCCTCCGTCCTTTGGTCATGGAAAAGAGAAAAATTAGGGTCACTTAAAACATGACACAACAATGATGGAGGGGTAATTTTGTAGCTTAATACAAAATTAGATTTTAAAGAAACCGGTATCAAGACTCTCCTATTATTCTTAGCATTTCTCTCTAATCCCATTGCACCCTTTAAGATAAACCCTTCCTAGCAGGAACAACTCTCTCTAATTAATGCTCTAAAACCCTCTTCGATACCCCTTTTTTTTCCTCACTCCCCCACCATATATTTTCATTGAAATCTCAAGTTGGAAAATACCTAATCATAAAATGGTTTAAGAAAAGAAAACAGAGAACAAAAAATCCCTTATTGATATTGAGAGTAGACTTCATCTATTCCATGAGAAAAGCTCACCTAAGCCTCCTTCCTTAGGAAGGGAAATTGAGATTAAAGAAATGGGGGAAAAAATGAAGAAATTACTCTTAGACAAGGAAAGGGAATGGAGGATGAAGAGTAGAGCAATCTGATTGAAAGAGGGATATGAAAACACAAAATATTTCCACATATTTGAAAATCAAAGGAAATTTCTCAACACAAAGGTTGGGAGGTCAAAAGGCCAAATGGTTCCTCTACAACCTCCTTCAAGGATATTTCTAAGGAGGGTTGCAACTACTTCAGAGACATCTTCCTCTCTCCCCAAAGATATTTTATTCAATAGATCTTGGAGGTTGTCAACCTTTTTCCTAGTTTTATCGATCAAGAGGGAAACTCATCCCTAATGGTAGAGGTTACAAGGGAAGAACTCTCAAAAGTCCTCCATAGTTTCTAGAAAGAGAAAAGTCCTAGTTCATATGGAATTCCCATTGAATTTTACACTGAATGTTTTGACTTCATTTTTGATGAGCTTCTTGTTGTTGTGGAATATTCAAGATCCTCTCAACAGTGCCTTGCTCCCTTCAACTCCACCTTCATTTCTCTTATTCCAAAATAAAATTCACCTACCTCCTTTAATATCTTTAGCACAACCCCCCTTTGCAATTCTATTTACAAGATAATTTCAAAGATTATTGCCATTTGGCTGAAGAATTTTATGTCTGATCACATCTCCAATGAGCAATTTGGATTTCTAAGAAATTGACATATCCATGAAGCGATAAAACTTTCCCAAGAAGTAATGCACTCCATCCATAGAAAGAATCAAAGAGAAATCATTTAGAAATTTGATCTCTTAATATCTTTGATAGGGTGAATTGGCTCTATCTTAGGTTGTTGTTGATACACCTTAGTATTTTCCATGCCTTCATAATATGGTTCATGAACTATATAAGCACTACCTCCTTTTCCCTCTTAATAAATGGAGCAACAACCCCTTTTTTCCATGCATAAAGAGGTTTAGGACAGGGTTGTCCTATACCTCCTATTCTCTTTCTCCAAGTAGTAGAAGGACTAAGTAAATTAATCTCAAATTCTAACTTGAGAGGAATATTTCAAGGAATATATATCTCACATGGATACTACCTATGAAATTTACTGTTTGTGGATGATATTTTAATTTTCTTTGAAGTGAAATTACCTCATCTACTCACTTTAAAATAGATATGTATCACTTTCACCAAAGAAACTGACATGAAAATAAATTATGAAAAAACCTCCATTTATGGATGGAGGATCCCTAGTGAAATAAAAGCCTTTATGGAAGACATCTTCTCCACTCTAATCCTTTAAACTCTATATTAAAATATCTAGGCTTCATTCTTAAGCCAGTGGAATATCTCAAATCTAAATAGCAATGGCTCTTGGAAAAAATAGAAAAAGGGATTTGAATCTGGTGCAATAAATGGCATTCAAGAGCGAGGCAATTAGTTCTATTCAAAACAATTCTAGAGGCCATTTTGGTATTTTGGTCCTCCCTATCCTGGATATCATTGGGAATCTTTAAATAAATTCAAAAACTCATTCAAAATTTTATCTAGGAAGGAAAGGAATATAAAAACACCTTTTCTCTTACAACATAGAAATCCATTACCATTCCAAAATATTATGGAGGGTGGGGATTAAAAAACCTTTTTTAGTCCTCAAAAGCTTTGGTTGTAAAAGAAGTATGAAAGCTCATTTAAGGAGATGTTTTTTTGGTTCCTGTCACTCACTAGGAATATATTAGCCCACAATCAATTTTGGAGTGGATTAGATCTACCCACAAATCTGCAAAAAATGGATCAATCATTTAGAAAACTATAATATAAAATTTCCCTATAATTAGTGAAAACCTTTGTTGGAAAGTTGGAAATGCCTCCAAGGTCAAAATTGAAAGGGATCTTCAAATTAGCATTCATCGAAGGTTCAGATTTCTGGACCCTCTTATCAATATTCTCAATGAAGAAGGATGTCTCACCTTATATCAGATAGTGAGATGTATGGCACTCTATAGAAATCAAGATTGGGCCTTTGCAAAGGACCTCCTCATTGAAAAGGAATTTTTTCAATCCTAGGTAGCCTATATTCAGGCTTTAAAATTTTCTAATATATCTCTTTCTAAACTTGAATATAGTCTAATATAGTTCCAGAATCCCAGGGGGATCTACACTCCAAAAGTTTGGATACATGACTCTAACAGGATCTCATGCTCCCTTTGACCTCCCTTGGCAGATTAAAAAACTATAGAAACTAAAATACCCTCCCAAATATATCATTTTCATGTGGCTTCTTCTAAAAAACCAACACATCCATCTAGGACAATTTCAAAAAAAGAGCCTTTCAAGGATCCAACATGTGCCTCTTGTGTAAAAAAAAACTAAAACAATCTCACACCTCTTCATTTATTTCCCTTTCTCCATTTCCCTTTTTCCAAATATGTGTGGAAGGAAACCAACTAAAAAACTAAAATACCCTCCCAAATATATCATTTTCATGTGGCTTCTTCTAAAACACCAACACATCCATCTAGGACAATTTCAAAAAAAGAGCCTTTCAAGGATCCAACATGTGCCTCTTGTGTAAAAAAAAACTAAAACCATCTCACACCTCTTCATTTATTTCCATTTCTCCATTTCCCTTTTTCCAAATATGTGTGGAAGGAAACCAACTAAATGGAAAACAAAAAATGTCCCTAGGATGCAAAACATTGTTGAAGAAAACCTAAAAATCTAGATGCAAAACTTAGTTTCATCAAAAAACCCAAAACTTCCTCTCTTGAAAGCAGGGGTATATTCCTATAAGGGAATCACATTATTTTTTAAGATAGAAGCCCAATGCCTACTAGAGTAGCCATCAACAGTTTATCCTTAACAAGTGAAATCAAACCTCCCCTAGGAAATAAGAAACAATACACTTTTCAAGAATTCAGCATCAAAACTTATTTCTCCTGAGATTTTTTTAACATGGAACACAAGTTTCTCCCTCTATGGGAGGAGCTAGTGTAATTCTAAACACAAACTCCATTTTATCCTTCAACATATTTTCTAATGTTGTATGGGCCACCAACAACTATGATGAATTATTTACTCTTAAAATTATCCTACAACTAGCAAAAGAACAAGGGCTTCAAAAATTGCATCTAAATGGTGACTCCATGATAGTAATCAATTGGATAAGGGGAACAACTCAAATTCAAAATTACACACTTTTCCCTCTGTATCAAAAAATTTGAATTTTAAAAACATTTTTCTCAAAAATATTGTTTGACCATGTCTACACGCACACGAACTCAAAAATTTTTATCTATAAATTGTCTTGGGTATTCCACTGGATAGTTCATCACATTAGGTATGATAATATTATATTAAAAACCTAAGATCCTACATTATTACAATTTTATTAAACTTTAAGATCTGTAAATTTAACTATAATTAGTGCATGCATGAAAATGGAAATTATGCAGAAAAGTAGAGAACGAAAAAATAAGCACTCACATACACAAAACACAAGATATGCTCTTTGCGAAACCCTTTCAGGAGAAAACTCAGCTAGAAGGTGATGCTGCTTTGCTCTCTTTCTCTATCTGGAAATATGGTTGTAGGTACAAAGAAGTAATGCATGTGGCCTGTGGGCTCCTACAGTGCATAGATCCTCTCTATGTGCTCTACCTACTATCTCTCTTGGCTACCTTTTCTCAACTATGGAACAAAATGCTCTCGAAAGAATGGAATGCCTCTTCCTCCTAGTGGCCTGGTTATAACACAGCCCGATAGTCTACTAGTGGTTAATTTTGACTACATCAAATCTTAACTAGAACTACAATATAAACTCTTTTAGAGTCTTTTAAATCATAATCATGTTGCTAGTCCCTTTTCCATGAATAATGGGGGCTGACACGACATCCTCCCAAACTATAGGTGTGAAAATAGGAAGGTCAACTTCTGAGTGGCATAACTTTTGCATATGGACTCCTATTAACGTGATTCTTGCATTGTTGGAAAGATCCTTGTGTGTAGAATAGCATGAAGTGATGCACACTAAAGAGACAAAATTTTACCCCCAAAAAACTTCATTTGATGCCTCAAAACGCTCTTGGAAGGTTTCATACCTCGTTTTGCCAAACTGGGTCCCGTCGGTAAAAACGATCATGTGAGCTCATTCCTCCACATTTTCCACTCCAAATGCATCGAGATGGATAAAAAATATATAAGGATCCAATATGGATCAAGTTGACTCCCTCTCAAAGTTTGGGCCAGATTTGGACAGAAGCTCTTGCAAGGCCACAGAAAAGGAAGCGGGATAGCTATAGGAATATCTTCTGGACCATTGGGCATAACTAACATATCATCTTAAACTATTGTCCTTATTTTCTTATGTCTAAAAAAAGTAATTTTTTTATGATTTGTATATATGTGTGGCTTCCAACCCACTGAGAATTGTTTAAGATTTTTGAAGATAGTATCTAAAGTATATGTTGTAGCTTGTTAAAGGATGGAAGCCTACCGCTTGGTGGATATTATTAGCTCTTTTTTACGATGTAATTCTAGAGCATCCTTATCCTCTCAGGCTACATAGCCATATAAACGATTAAATGCATATGCACATGTGATTGTCCTTGAATCTTACAAATAGAATTATGAATTCTTTTTTATAATGAAAAAAAAACAACAAAAACAGACAAAAAACGATCAAATAAATATGTGTTATTTATTTTATAAAATAAACCTAAAATTTATACAAATTTAAATGTTTAATTTTTTTTAATAATATCACTTTTTCATTTACTAGTTACAATTTTATTTTTTTCATAAAATATATTATTATTATGAAATGGTAAAATTTTAAAATATTCTCAACTACCACCTTTGAATGAGAGAGAAAGAAGATTTACCAAATAAAAAATCATATATGAGAAAACCATTATTTTCCACTTATTCCTTTACATTTATTTAAAATGTTTCAATTTCTTTTTTTTATTAAAAACTATTTTTCTACTTTTATGCAAAAACTATTATTTTCTATTTATTTATTTTTCATTTATTTAAAATGTTCTAATTTTCTATATATATATATATATATATATATATATATATATATATATATATATATATATATATATATAACTAATATATCTATATAAATTAAATGACTGGTAAATATAGATAGCCATCAACCCATAATAGCACACTTATCTCATAATACCTCTCACATTGTAAATATTAAAGATAATAATAATAATAATAATAATAATAATAATAATAATAATAATTTTTTTATTTTAAATTTTATTATTTTTATTATTATTATTAGAAGTTGTAGGAGAGGGAGGGGTGCTCTATGAATCCAAGGAAGACAAAGTTGCAGTGGGTTTAGGATGCATGACAAAGAACCAAGTGGAAGTGTATACCCTCTACTAGGGGACTATGTTAGCCAAAGAAAATCAGGTACTCATTGTTTTGGGAGAGTCCCTCCTTATCAATGTTTAGTGAAGGGTTCCTCTCTGAGGGACAAACATTAGAAATACTTATGAAAATAAGTATAAAAGAAACTGAAGATTTCTCTTACATAGCATATTTTTATGTTCTCCACAATCTTAAAGATGTGGACTTATGTGCTAATGAAGGGTGTAAATTAAGATTGGAAGATTTAAAAATGAATGGCCAAATTAGGCCCTCTCCTATTCCCTAGAACTAAATGGATTGGCATTGCATAGTTATGAAGGACTGCATTATTAGGGTAGGCAGGAGTGGGAGGGGTTCTTTATAGCCCCGATGGAAAAATAGTAACACAAGTTGCTTGGGTTTTCGGTATAGCGACCAACAATTATGCAGAATATCTCGCATTATGGAAAGGTCTGGAAGTGGCAATCCCAAAAAAAATTCAATCCTATTAGTTTTTGGAGACTCAATGTTTTCATTCATCAAATGACCAAGGCCATGAAAGCAATATGCTCAGAATCCCCTACCATAAATCAAAGGGTTATAGGCATCTGAATTTGACAGTTGACGTCTTAGCCAAAAAAATGCTCCACTATGGGGCAAGTTAGTTTGAAAGTGGAGAATAGATTCAACATCTCCCCAATTCCTTAATATAATTGAAGGTTCAAATTTCAACAAGATTAGGGGGGTTTTTCTTCCCCAATGTACTGTCTCAACGATCACTCCAAGTAACAATCATTGGTTATATTATTCGCTCAACCATGGGAAAGTTTTTGAAATTGACACATGGTCATCTCTCTCCATATACTCTCGCTATGTGGCTTGTTTCCAGTAGAGGTTGGGTTTCAGGTTCCAGTGGCTTGTTCATTTATGGCCATGGATCTTTCTACTCCCTCCCTAGTGTTTTAAATGGGTTAAAAAGTGGCATGTCATTTTACTTAAACAACATGCACTGTACAAATATGGTTATAGAATTGCAACTACTCAAGAAATTTAATCTAAATCAAGAGACACAATTCTACTCTACTGCTCTGCGGAAATTAATTCACAATTTATAACAATATTCACAAACATGCATCAAACACATACATGAGTACATAGATTGATCTAGGGGAAATCAACTAGTAAAAACCCCTTAAGCTTGCTTGCATTAATCATATGAATAGAGAATGTATTACAATTGCTTGCTCGCTTTGAGCTCAACTTGCAAGTGAATAACCTTTCTCTCTACTCAATGAGAATCTTTGACCCATACTTATTCAATTTTTTCCTCTGCTTGAGCCCCTATTTCCTTGCCCAAATCCTGAGGAATTAGGCACAATTTTTTAATAATTTTCCTTCAATTGGTTGTGCAATTCCCAAGGTTGGATCTTTGACTGCATGCAACACTTGTACACTAAATACTAGTCTAGAACTAATGTTACACTACCTTGGAATCTCCACCACAGTTGGGGAACTCGAATTCTCTACATGCACTAGCTATTTTTGGTTGGTTGATTGATCAGTTAACTGGATAATCACTAAGTTATATTATTGTCCCACTGCACAACTGACATCCAACTAGTTTTGTCAACAGTTAGAACTATTTTAACTAAATACAACTGGAAATAACTAAACTAAATTTCTACAAATTAGCAATCACACATGCATAATTGAACTCCAATCCCTCTAACTTGAATTTACTAAGCTAACTGAGTGACAAGAGCCATGTCACTTTAGTTAACTACCTCCAAGTTGTTTATTGATGTGGAAATTCGAATTTTCTCAATTTGACCAAGGCGAAATCAAATTGAGACTTTCTTACTACACTTCTCAACACTCCCTCTTAGCAAGAAAGGTATTTTCAACCACCCCTATACTACACCTATGGAATTTGAAATCCCCTCTTGACAAATCCTTTGTCAAGATTTCAGTATCTTGTTCCTCTGTCGGAATGTATTGTAGAAACATTATCCTCCTCTACACGTGATCCTGTAAATGATGATATTAGATATCTATAAGCTTGGATGGATCGTGAAATATCAAATTCTCAGATAGATTAATGCAACTTTGGTTATCACAATAGATCATAGTTGGATCCATCTCCTGACCAAACAATCCCACAATTATATTTCTCATCTATAACGCCTCACATGATACTTGACTTGCAATCATGGATTCAACTTTTGCTAAGTTGAGCGCCACCAACCTCTGCTTCCTATTATACTAGGAAATTGTTGCGGACCCAACACTGAAAATTCTACTTGATGTAATCTTCTGGTCAGTTGGGCTCCCTGCCTAATCTGCATCCATAAAGCCACACAAATTCACTCCCTCTATTCATTTGTACCATAACCCATACTGGGTAGTGCCTCTAAGGTACCATAAGATATTATTTGTTTCCTTCCAATACAATTTGGTCAGCCTAACCATAGCTTGGCTCATCTAGTTGACTACATAGCACATAACTGATTGTGTATTCAAAAGATACATCAATGAACACACTAGCTTCCAGTAAATGGTATTGGTAGCATCAACCTCTTCACCTAAAGTGGCATTCTCCTTCCTCTAGTTGGTCGTTAGAGGTGTCTCCATGGGCTTACAACTCTCCATGCGAGATCTTTGCAGTATCTCAGTGGCATACTCTCCTTGATACACAAACAATTCCTCATCACCTTAACATATTTCCAGCCCGAGGAAATAATTCATGAAACCCATGTCTTTCATCTCAAATTCCCTTGCAAGAGTTCATCAGTTGCTCATCACCTGTAAATATTTAATCATCAACATATAAAATAGTGATAATAAATTTACCTTCTACCAAAATATGATAGAGGTTCACATCCACTTCACTTTTGGTGAATCCCAATCCATTGATTTAGCTATCGATCTGAGTGTACCAAGCTCGAGGTGCCTGTTTGAGACCGTACAACACTGGCATGAGTCTGCACACATGAGACTCCCGATCAAATGTCTCAAAACCTTATGGTTGCTCTGTGTACACTTCCTCTTCAATAACACCATTGATAAATCCTTTTTTTACATCCATCTAGTGGATCTTCCACCCCATCTATGCATCCAGTGCAAGAATTGATCTAATCAATGAATACCTTGCTACAATAGAAAAGGTTTCCTCATAGTCAATTCCCTCAACTTGAGAGAATCCTTTGGCCACAAATCTGACCTTATACTTCTCTATGCTTCCATTTGTTGCATGCTTAACTTTGAAGATCCATTTCAAACCCACAATTTATTTATCTGTCAGTCTTGGGACCACTTCCCAAACATTTATCTTCATGATGGATCTGTATTCTTCCACCTTTGTATAAACCCAAACTAGTTTCTCAAACGCTTCCTCAAAAGAAGATGCCTCAATCTCTACAAGCTCAGTCATTAGATCCATGTATCTAGTGTACCTCTAAAGTAACCTCCTTTGCTTGCACAAATTTGAAGGATCTCCCACATTCTCCCTCGCATCCTACACAAATCTATCATCTCTCTTGGTTCTCTTTCTACCTTCTCTAGATGGTTCTACTTGAGTGGATGTCTCCACTCTGCCTCCTCTCTTATCCTCCATTTGTGGCTACTCCACAACTTCTTATGGCTCCTCCTTTAGAGCTAAAAGCTCCTCTTCCGGTTGGATCTGAAGCTCCCGCTCAAGATAGCATCTCATTTCTTTCTCCTCATCAAAATTTACATCCCTCCACACAATTTTCATTATGAGGGAAGGTAAGTACACCTAGTAATTGTGTGGAGTTTCGATGTAACCTAGAAAAACTCCCAACTCTATTGTTTAATCATACTAGAGAATATGATGAGGACTCCCAAGAAAGCCTCCTCCGGTGTAATCATACCAATAATCTGATGAGGACTTTGATTCTATAAGTAGACTACTATGTTACATGCCTCTTCCCATAAATGAAATGGCATGCCTTGGTCATGTAGCATAGTTTTCGTAGCTCCCATAATTCTTTGGTTCTTCCTTGTAGCAACCCCATTATGTTGTGGGTTGTGGGGTGTTGTGATCTCTCTTTGAATTCCTTCTTTCGCACATAAATCATTGAAGTCATTCGAAACATACTCACCTCCATTTTTCGCTCATGAGATACTTCATCTTCTTTTCGGCCTCTTTCTAACCTAGTTCCTTGAATTCTACAAACTTTGAGAATGTCTCATTCTTCTTATACATGAATAATATCTAGCACTTTCTTGAGAAATCATCAATAAAAATAACATAGTACTTATGTTTGTCAGTGGAGGCTATCGAGAAGGATCCAAAACATCAGAGTGGACTCTCTCCAACATTACATGTGCTTTGTTGTCTCGATCATGGAATGTGGATTTTACATACTTCCCCAAGTACAACCCTTGCAGACATTCTACTCCTCAAGTGATCCTTTAGGGATGCCAGTGGTTATTTTCTGCATAATTTTTAAGGCAGCATGATGAAAATGGCCCAATCTCCTGTGCTAGAGCTCACTGACTTCATGAATTTTCACTTTCTCTTCCTTACTGCTTAATGCAACACAATATTCCACATCAAGTTTATACAGTTTCTTCACATGAACCTCAATATTCTTCACCTGTATAGTAGTTATGTGCCTCAGAAATGCTTTACCTTTACTGAAGATTACATCATAGTAGTGGTCTTCCAAAACTACTATAGAGATGAGGTTCTTCTTTAGGCCTGGAACAAACATGACATCTTCAAGGTGAAGAGGGGATCCTGACTCCCTCTTAAAGGTTATTGTACCAATCCCGATAGCACTATACCTTTCGTTGTCCCCAAGCTCAATATGCCCTTGGAGATCTTTCTCCTCTAAGTCACTAAAAAAATCTCTACACGATGTCATGTGGAATGAGGCACCTGAGCCTAAGCACCACACACTTTCCATCACAACGTTGGTCATGCATGTGATAACGGTCAAGTCTAGCATGAACTGTGAAGTTGATGCTTCACCGGCTACTCCTCCTAAGTTATTCTTGCTATACTTTTTGTGTGGACACTTTGTAGAATAGTACCCAAATTCATGACAAATGAAGCATTTTGTTTTAGACAAGCCTTTCTTCTTGCCCCCTTGGCTAGATTCTAGTTCCTTTTACCCTTCTTTCCCTTTCCAACCTGTTATCACAAAATTGTGTACTAAGGGCTGCTACTTAGCAAGATCTCATGCAACTATTTCAAACCAGGCTTTAGACTAAGGCTTAGCCTCCTTAGTCAGAGAGGGCTCTCTCACAGATTTTTGATATGGATTAATAACAAGAAAAGATGGCTAACTCTTCAAACAGTACATGAAAATAAGCTGGTTGGAACAACAAAATAACACTTCTTCCATTGGGCTCATGGAGTCAAACACCTCTGCAGTAAACTATTAACTACTCAATCATGGAAGCCAAGGCATATAATGTTTAAACACTCAGAACATTTCTCAAAAAGAACCTCAACTCATAAACATACACAGGAAGTCTGAGCACTAGGTGAATTCAGAGTGATTGCATGTCTATTGAGCTGTAAAACAGAAAGGATAAAGACAAAACCATATATATTCTGAGCCTTTGAACACAAGATGAATCTTGGGAAGAAAAAGTAATCTTTCTATTACTGTCAAAAGTCTTTTTACATTAGCCAATATAAAAACTCTGTTTTTTCATAAATCTCCAACCCTACTTACATCAGAGTTTCTCCTATATATAGGAAAACAAAACTAAAACTACCTTGAGTCTCCTCCTCCAGCATGAGGGGAGCTCGATGGTCTATCATTAACTAACCTTATCTATTTTAAACAAACTTATTAAATACAAAAGGTATTGTGCTGTAAATACATAGAGTCCTAATCACATTGAAATTCTAACTCTATCTCCTCGTATGCATGATGCCTTTCTTGAGCTTTGACAGCTGTCTTTTGTTGGTTAGGCTCAAGATGATTGAGCCACAAATGCAAGGAACGCTGACTTTGGATACCTGTAAGCACTGATGGATCATTTATCATCAGGATCAAAGCACCTATTTTTAAGGTCCCTGTCTCCTACCATCCTCCGAAAATGTAGCAGCATGTTCCCAACTCTTTAATCACTCAAAGTATGGAACGCTGCTACCAAACACCATGTCTCCAGATGAGCTGTAGGCTGTATTGATGTACAGGTGTCTCTCTTCTAACATTCCCGGTCAAACTGTTTATTCTGCATCGAAAACATCACCTACAGCAGTTTCGTAGCGCGCTACGAAACTGCTGTGTGATTTAAAAAACACAGTCTTCCTCTAAACTCCTCACAAAATTGAATAGCTGCTGTTTGGGAAGAGTCAACTCCTTGATGTTGATCAGATACACCCAAGAGCATTTGCAGGCTCTCTCTATTGTACAGTGTTGAAACAGTGCCATCATTTAGACAGGATTCATCTAGAATGCATTGGAAATAGTCTATAACATCCTTTGTCCACAACTCCACAAGTTTGCCTGCGCCTTGTCTTGGCCTCCAAGGGAACTCACAACCCTCCTGAGATTCATATGCTGAAGAATTTTGACCTTCAAGACATAAGTTCGGCCCTCTTCTTAACTGATTCAAACCTTGCTTCTAATGGTGACAAATGGCTTGAGATCGAACTGCCTTTCAGTGCACAAATTCTGGTAAATTTGGCTATAAGTGAGTTGCTTTAGGAAAAACCCAACTTGGCCTCTCCAAACTTGGCATAATTACTCTAAATAATTCAGCCTATACCAACTGAAATCAATCGACCTCTGTTACAGGAGTGCAACTAAACCCTCTTTAAATCTGAAACAACAAGTAACACAAGCTTTTTAATTTGCTGACAATAACCTCTGCTACAGGCTATAATTCAACCTCCTTAAACGTGTGTAAACAAAGAATTCGGCCTCCGTGCTTGTTGATATAATCCTAGGGATAAATGGCTTGAGTATTTTGGAGACTTGGCCCTCTAATGCCGAACTCGAACTTCCTTGAGAATGATATAAACCACGCCCTCCTACAATAATGAACCATGTTGCCCGTAACAGTGGAATAGTGTGCTTAATAAGTGCTTCAATACCAACTTCAATACCATCCACATAAGCAAACTTATAAGACCTCCGGACATACTCATCTACCTCTAGGCCTGCTCCATGAAAAACTAATCCATAACATGTGTGTCTCTGTCCATTTTCATGAGTCCTTCATCAAAAGTCTTTAGATGTTTGATATGGCATCCTTCAAATCACTGATACTATATTTATCTGCAGAACCAACCTGTGCATTTCAGTAAACAGAGTATTACAGAGAAAATCCCTGCGTTTCCAATGTTCATCTGTGCAGCTTCATTTGCAGCATTCTTAGTCCATATGGCAATCTTATCTTGTCGAGCACGCACATTGACCAAGTGTGCAGCCAGAAAGTATCGACAACAGGTTTTCCTTTCAAGGGTGCGTATTTGCAGGTTCTACAGGCCTTTCAATAGCCTCTACTTACTCCACAATTTCCCCTTCTTCCGCTTCTGCTGCGATCACAACGAACAAAGAAATCGAATGCAGTGAAGAAAACTTCCAAACGGAGTGCCGGAGAGAATTCCAACTGATGCACAAAACAGTGATTCAAGCCCGTGAACGCTCTAGAGTCTCGGTTGAGCCCTAGTTTCTTGGTCTCTTCTATGAGGTCTATTTTCAATTCCAATTGGATTGTCGCAACATTGCGAGGATGGAATGACCGCAGATTAGTATCAGTTTGATCCTAAGTTCCTTGCAGAGGTTTCTGCGTAGATTTGCAACAGTGTTTGTGGAGTAAATAGAATAGCTTATGACATAACCTCAAAAACCTCCATCAACTGTAGAGTGGGAGTGATATGCATGAAATGGATTGAGCAGCCTTGAACGCTCCTACTACAACAGGACTGTGCAATGTTAACATCTGATATATGCAAATTCCATCCATTCAAAACGATTCTTACTGGATTTCAATTGGGATTGTCTTCGTCGATGACATTTGGACAGTGAAGACAATTAGAATCACAACAAAACAAGTTCTGTAGACTTATTGAAAGCCTAATTTCTCATATAGAAAAGAGTGTGATCTGCTAGATGTATTAGGATGTATGCTGCCATGTGTTCATTACCCTGCTCTGATGCGTGCCATGTGTGCACGTTGCTGTCGTTCAATCCTTAATGCAGAAACTTGACTTTTCACCCTAGGAAACCCTTTATTTTCTTTTAGGAAATCGGATAAGTACTAGATGCAAAGTAAGAAATACGAGGCTGTGCAGAACTTGCATTAGCACCGCTAATGATTTCAATCTGCGTTCTAAAGTCAATATGACTAGCAAGCGCTCCAGCAAGCATGACATGATCCTTCTTTAGATCCAAGATCCCTCGCAACTTTTATACCCCTTTGCTAGCTTTGTAGAGAGTTAATATTGGAACTGTTGATAAGAATCTGGAAGACTGCCAACAACTGCTGCCCGATATCGACCTGCGCTTTCAACTTCTTCTGCCCACTCTCTAATAGACAGGGTCTCAAACATTTGCAAGGCATCATCTCTTATTTGTCTTGAGGGATCAACTACTTTGTAAAGTATAAGGCTTAGCAACCTCTGTGTTTCACATTTTGAAAGTTCTCGCTGCATGTACACCTCTGCCAGGACAGTAAAGTACCCATCTGCAATTGATGAATCCGATGAGTAGCACTGGTCTATACATACTGGAAAAAGATACAAGTTACTTTGAAGAAGATCCATTAGAGCTGTTTTTGCAAGTATAACTCTGGACTGGCCCCTCCATAAAGAAAAAAAAAACAAGCTGGATCTTTTTCCAAGATTGAGAAGTTCAAATGACAAATATGGTGACTGTATAAAAATCAATCTTTCAACATGAAGTCTTGCGCCTGTAAACAGTTATCAACAATTTTGCAAATGTCTCGTTCTAGCTTTGCTGCATCTACCGGAAATGTAAGGTCAATCTCCTTGAGACTGAAGTAGAGGGCGTTCACCGAAGTATCAGGTAAAGCCTCACCAGGATTTACCACAATGCCATCAGCCACAAAAGAAGTAATTCTTAAACATGATTCCTCTTGAAGATTAATCTTAATGGGCTGCAACTGAACAACTGAATGTGATGGACCAAAAGGCTCTTGTATGGCTCTAAACACTGATTTATTGTTTGAACAAATCCCCAATTTCGTAGCACGCTATGAAATCACCTAAACAGGTAGCGCTGCGAAACTGCTAAAAGGATTCATGCGTTGCGAAAACACCTTGTCCTTATGCTAGGCTAAAAAAATTTGGCAACAGAATTTTCAGTGATAACAGTGGCTCCACTTGGGATAGTGTGCCCTTGTGGTACACTAAGAACTCGCAGGTCCAGTGCCTTATCCATTTATGACAAACAGAAATTTGCTTGACAAGCATGACTGTAGGAGAAAAAAAAAAAAAACTACATCTACTGAAAAATGCTCAGTTAACCTTGAGCTTATTTGCATTCACCTACCTACCTACCCTAACAACTTCAAACTTCTTTCAGCTCAATCAATGTGAAATTTCCAATGTAGCCAATCATTTATCTTATCTGACATTTGAGTCCTTTGGCTGTGCTTGAAACAAAAATAAACCAGATACTGAAGTAACCGAGGCAGCATGAGGTGTAACTGTTCTTCAACATGAAAATATAACTGGAAGCCGCCTGAACAGTAAATCTTTTCCATGTATTCAGCTATAGGGTCAAAAAACACATGGTTAGTTTGCTGATTCTCAAAACCTTCTGTATCTTTAGACAACTTACCTTCAGCCACACCAAATTTATTTGATATGCTATCCAACTGCCTTTCTGAATGATGCTCACAAACAATGTAATTTTCCTCACTACTATGATCATTATTTGAAGTAAGCTGCTGCAAGGAATTACAAAATTGAGCAAGCTTTTCCTCTGCCTGAGGGTCATAGAAAATTTCCTCCAATATTTCTTCTTGCTGGGTGCAATCAATTTCATCTCCATCATGATCTGAAACCTGACAAATCTGCTGCATCTCTACATCAATATCAGAGGATTGAACATGGTTTTCACAAGTAAACCCCTGCTGCTCTTCATGCTGCGTTTCATGGGATGATATACTTTCTCCTTGGTGCTGAAATGCATTGTTATGGAGAGCCTCTAAAATTTCTTCATCCATAAACTCATCATCACCATAACAATCCTCCAAGTACTGAATAAGATTTAAAGAATGCCTACAGCAATCTTTGAGCAGCAACAAAGAAGGATAACATTCTTTATACATTTCACAGAACACATCATGGAAATCAGCAAGAGAAGATAATGAACCATTTTCCAAACTTTTATACCAAGACCATGCTTTTCCTTCTAAAGTGGCCATAAACATCCTCATGAGACAATCTTCAGGGAAATGAACCTTAAGACTGCGTACATGCATATGAAACCTAACCAAATGGAGAGCAGCATCATCCTTCTTTTCATCTTTGAATATTGGAAGATCATCTAACCAATCAACCTTTGGCATAGGATTTGGAAAACCAGGGATATGAGACCGATCCATAGGAGCATACCTGGCATTCATTCTTGCAGTGGAACTCATCTTGTAACTTCATCAAGCTACTGATCTTCTAGCAGTGGAGTCACCTTCCAACTTCTTATTTGATGTGTGGAGTCGCCAAGGTAGTTTTGCAGCCTCAAAATGATGCCTGAGCTCCTGCTACCTTCAGAAGTTCAGCCATTGATTTCGGGAATGAATAGACTTCAGGCTCCCGGCAGACGCACCAAAATGTTATCACAAAATCGTGTACTAAGGGCTGCTACTTAGCAAGATCTCATGCAACTATTTCAAACCAGGCTTTAGACTAAGGCTTAGCCTCCTTAGTCAGAGAGGGCTCTCTCACAGATTTTTGATATGGATTAATAACAAGAAAAGATGGCTAACTCTTCAAACAGTACATGAAAATAAGCTGGTTGGAACAACAAAATAACACTTCTTCCATTGGGCTCATGGAGTCAAACACCTCTGCAGTAAACTATTAACTACTCAATCATGGAAGCCAAGGCATATAATGTTTAAACACTCAGAACATTTCTCAAAAAGAACCTCAACTCATAAACATACACAGGAAGTCTGAGCACTAGGTGAATTCAGAGTGATTGCATGTCTATTGAGCTGTAAAATAGAAAGGATAAAGACAAAACCATATATATTCTGAGCCTTTGAACACAAGATGAATCTTGGGAAGAAAAAGTAATCTTTCTATTACTGTCAAAAGTCTTTTTACATTAGCCAATATAAAAACTCTGTTTTTTCATAAATCTCCAACCCTACTTACATCAGAGTTTCTCCTATATATAGGAAAACAAAACTAGAACTACCTTGAGTCTCCTCCTCCAGCATGAGGGGAGCTCGATGGTCTATCATTAACTAACCTTATCTATTTTAAACAAACTTATTAAATACAAAAGGTATTGTGCTGTAAATACATAGAGTCCTAATCACATTGAAATTCTAACTCTATCTCCTCATATGCATGATGCCTTTCTTGAGCTTTGACAGCTGTCTTTTGTTGGTTAGGCTCAAGATGATTGAGCCACAAATGCAAGGAACGCTGACTTTGGATACCTGTAAGCGCTGATGGATCATTTATCATCAGGATCAAAGCACCTATTTTTAAGGTCCCTGTCTCCTACCATCCTCCGAAAATGTAGCAACATGTTCCCAACTCTTTAATCACTCAAAGTATGGAACGCTGCTACCAAACACCATGTCTCCAGATGAGCTGTAGGCTGTATTGATGTACAGGTGTCTCTCTTCTAACATTCCCGGTCAAACTGTTTATTCTGCATCGAAAACATCACCTACAGCAGTTTCGTAGCGCGCTACGAAACTGCTGTGTGATTTAAAAAACACAGTCTTCCTCTAAACTCCTCACAAAATTGAATAGCTGCTGTTTGGGAAGAGTCAACTCCTTGATGTTGATCAGATACACCCAAGAGCATTTGCAAGCTCTCTCTATCGTATAGTGTTGAAACAGTGCCATCATTTAGACAGGATTCATCTAGAATGCATTGGAAATAGTCTATAACATCCTTTGTCCACAACTCCACAAGTTTGCCTGCGCCTTGTCTTGGCCTCCAAGGGAACTCACAACCCTCCTGAGATTCATATGCTGAAGAATTTTGACCTTCAAGACATAAGTTCGGCCCTCTTCTTAACTGATTCAAACCTTGCTTCTAATGGTGACAAATGGCTTGAGATCGAACTGCCTTTCAGTGCACAAATTCTGGTAAATTTGGCTATAAGTGAGTTGCTTTAGGAAAAACCCAACTTGGCCTCTCCAAACTTGGCATAATTACTCTAAATAATTCAGCCTATACCAACTTAAATCAATCGACCTCTGTTACAGGAGTGCAACTAAACCCTCTTTAAATCTGAAACAACAAGTAACACAAGCTTTTTAATTTGCTGACAATAACCTCTGCTACAGGCTATAATTCAACCTCCTTAAACGTGTGTAAATAAAGAATTCGGCCTCCGTGCTTGTTGATATAATCCTAGGGATAATTGGCTTGAGTATTTTGGAGACTTGGCCCTCTAATGCCGAACTCGAACTTCCTTGAGAATGATATAAACCACGCCCTCCTACAATAATGAACCATGTTGCCCGTAACAGTGGAATAGTGTGCTTAATAAGTGCTTCAATACCAACTTCAATACCATCCACATAAGCAAACTTATAAGACCTCCGGACATACTCATCTACCTCTAGGCCTACTCCATGAAAAACTAATCCATAACATGTGTGTCTCTGTCCATTTTCATGAGTCCTTCATCAAAAGTCTTTAGATGTTTGATATGGCATCCTTCAAATCACTGATACTATATTTATCTGCAGAACCAACCTGTGCATTTCAGTAAACAGAGTATTACAGAGAAAATCCCTGCGTTTCCAATGTTCATCTGTGCAGCTTCATTTGCAGCATTCTTAGTCCATATGGCAATCTTATCTTGTCGAGCACGCACATTGACCAAGTGTGCAGCCAGAAAGTATCGACAACAGGTTTTCCTTTCAAGGGTGCGTATTTGCAGGTTCTACAGGCCTTTCAATAGCCTCTACTTACTCCACAATTTCCCCTTCTTCCACTTCTGCTGCGATCACAACGAACAAAGAAATCGAATGCAGTGAAGAAAACTTCCAAACGAAGTGCCGGAAAGAATTCCAACTGATGCACAAAACAGTGATTCAAGCCCGTGAACGCTCTAGAGTCTCGGTTGAGCCCTAGTTTCTTGGTCTCTTCTGTGAGGTCTATTTTCAATTCCAGTTGGATTGTCGCAACATTGCGAGGATGGAATGACCGCAGATTGGTATCAGTTTGATCCTAAGTTCCTTGCAGAGGTTTCTGCGTAGATTTGCAACAGTGTTCGTGGAGTAAATAGAATAGCTTATGACATAACCTCAAAACCTCCATCAACTGTAGAGTGGGAGTGATATGCATGAAATGGATTGAGCGGCCTTGAACGCTCCTACTACAACAGGACTGTGCAATGTTAACATCTGATATATGCAAATTCCATCCATTCAAAACGATTCTTACTGGATTTCAATTGGGATTGTCTTCGTCGATGACATTTGGACGGTGAAGACAATTAGAATCACAACAAAACAAGTTCTGTAGACTTATTGAAAGCCTAATTTCTCATATAGAAAAGAGTGTGATCTGCTAGATGTATTAGGATGTATGCTGCCATGTGTTCATTACCCTGCTCTGATGCGTGCCATGTGTGCACGTTGCTGTCGTTCAATCCTCAATGCAGAAACTTGACTTTTCACCCTAGGAAACCCTTTATTTTCTTTTAGGAAATCGGATAAGTACTAGATGCAAAGTAAGAAATAAAAACGAGGCTGTGCAGAACTTGCATTAGCACCGCTAATGATTTCAATCTGCGTTCCAAAGTCAATATGACTAGCAAGCGCTCCAGCAAGCATGACATGATCCTTCTTTAGATCCAAGATCCCTCGCAACTTTTATACCCCTTTGCTAGCTTTGCAGAGAGTTGATATTGGAACTGTTGATAAGAATCTGGAAGACTGCCAACAACTGCTGCCCGATATCGACCTGCGCTTTCAACTTCTTCTGCCCACTCTCTAATAGACAGGGTCTCAAACATTTGCAAGGCATCATCTCTTATTTGTCTTGAGGGATCAACTACTTTGTAAAGTATAAGGCTTAGCAACCTCTGTGTTTCACATTTTGAAAGTTCTTGCTGCATGTACACCTCTGCCAGGACAGTAAAGTACCCATCTGCAATTGATGAATCCGATGAGTAGCACTGGTCTATACATACTGGAAAAAGATACAAGTTACTTTGAAGAAGATCCATTAGAGCTGTTTTTGCAAGTATAACTCTGGACTGGCCCCTCCATAAAGAAAAGAAAAACAAGCTGGATCTTTTTCCAAGATTGAGAAGTTCAAATGACAAATATGGTGACTGTATAAAAATCAATCTTTCAACATGAAGTCTTGCGCCTGTGAACAGTTATCAACAATTTTGCAAATGTCTCGTTCTAGCTTTGCTGCATCTACCGAAAATGTAAGGTCAATCTCCTTGAGACTGAAGTAGAGGGCGTTCACCGAAGTATCAGGTAAAGCCTCACCGGGATTTACCACAATGCCATCATCCACAAAAGAAGTAATTCTTAAACATGATTCCTCTTGAAGATTAATCTTAATGGGCTGCAACTGAACAACTGAATGTGATGGACCAAAAGGCTCTTGTATGGCTCTAAACACTAATTTATTGTTTGAACAAATCCCCAATTTCGTAGCACGCTACGAAATCACCTAAACAGGTAGCGCTGTGAAACTGCTAAAAGGATTCATGCGCTGCGAAAACACCTTGTCCTTATGCTAGGCTAAAAAAATTTGGCAACAGAATTTTCAGTGATAACACAACCAATGAAAAATTTTCTTCACCCTCTCCCTTGGATGAACTTCCATCTCTGGTATCTCACATGATCTATTCTTGTACCAAATTGGACCATAATCATTCCCAATTCAATAATTTCTCCCTCCCGTTCACCAAGTCTTGGTAGTTATGCCATATTTTAGGAAGTCCTAGAAGAGCTCGGCTCACCGGGTCATCTTCTGCAATGTTCACACCAACCCCTCCAAGCTCATCCCAAACTTGTGTAAGCCTGGTGAGATACTGCGTAATATTATCATTCTTCTGCATATTGATGTTTTGAAGTTTGTCTTTGAGGGCCATTTTTATACGGTCACTACTATTCTCAAATAGCTCTATCAATGCCTTCCACATTGCAAAAGGATTTTCTTTTCTATGGAGATTTCAGACAATGTGGTGCCACAATCCCTTTGACATTATTCTCCTCACCTTAGCTACATATTTCTTCCATTGCACTAGGTTCTAGGCATTAGTTGATCCTAGTTTTGGAATGTTTGTCTTGACATAATCCTGCAATCCATTGTCATCAAGCACTGCCTCCATGTGATCCTTCCATGAGATGAAATTCGAGTTTCCTTCCAAGGAATACTCTAATCTTAGCCCATTGGAGTTGATTTTCCCAATCCTAAAGAAATCCTGCTACATTGAAGCTACAAATTCGAACCTCCTGAGGAACAGCTTCGAAATTCTTGTTCTAATGTGAATCATGTTCTGATACTATGTAGAAATATGGTGATAGAATTGAAATTGCTCAAAAAATTTAATCTAAATCAAGAGACACAATTCTACTCTACTTCTCTACGGAAATTAATTCACAATTTAGAACAACATTCACAAACATGCATCAATCACATACATAAGTACACAAATTTATCTAAGGGAAACCAACTGGTAAAAAACCCTTAAGCCTTCTTGCATTAATTAGATGAATAAAGAATGTATTACAATTGCTTGCTTGCTCTGAGCTCAACCTGCAAGTGAATAACTTTTCTCTCTGCTCAATGAGAAGCTCTGACCCAAACTTAGTCAATTTCTACCTTTTCTTGAGCCCCTATTTCCTTGCACAAATCCTGAGGCGCCTATTTTTTAGGAATTTCCCCCAATTGATTACGCAATTCCCAAGGTTGGGTCTCTGACTACATGCAACACTTGTACACACTAGACTAGCCTACAATTGATGTTACACTGCCTTGGAATCTCCGCCAGAGCTGGGGAACTCAAATTACCTGCATACACTAGATATTTTTGGTTAATTGATTAGTTATCTGGATCATCAATGAGTTAGATTGTTGTCCCACTGCACAACTAACCTCAAACTAGTTCTATCAACAGTTAGAACTAGTTTAACTGAATAGACCTGGAAATAACTAAATTGGATTACCACAAATTAGCAATCACACATGCATAACTCAACTTCAAGGCCTCTAAATAGAATTTATTGAGCTAATTGAGTCCCAAGAGCCATGTCACTTCAATTAACTACCTCCGAGTTGTCCACTGATGTGGGAATTTGAATTTTCTCAATTTGACCAAGGTAAAGTCAAATTGAAACTTTCTTGCTACACTTATCAACATGCAGGATGTCATGTTTATTATTCTCCCTCTGGTGGGATTTGGGGTGGTTCATCTCAGTTGCGGAGTCTGGGCACTTGAACAAAAGAATGGAATTAAGTTAATCTTCTAACACCATCCCTCAATTGTCAATTCTTTGTCTGGTTGATATATGGGAAATGGATTTGGATTTATTATTGTATTTTGGTTCATGGAATGCTTATAAATCTGCCTACATATTGAATCCCTAGTCCTCCAGAGTATTAATGTGTTTTCATCCCATCCCGGTTCAGAAGTTGGTAGTTTCCTTGCCAATAGGTTATATAGTTAGGTGTTCATTCTCTAGTATGCAATGGAAAATTACCTAGCCTCCTCGAAAAACAACGACGTCATCCTTGTGCTCGATAGGCTTCTGGACGCTTCTCAGGCTCTATTAGTTTCCATTAACAAGCTAGATGATATGGTCAAAAGGCAGCGGAATATGTTCCAACTCTTCCTGGAAGCGAGGAGGTGCACTCTCTTTATTTTTTTTGTCTGTTATGGAAGTATCAAGGTTTGGAAGCATGTAGATGGTTTTAGGAGGTGAAGGTCACAGTGCCCCTGATTGAAGGACAATAACTCGTCGTCTCAAAAGGATGATGTTGATGGCTATAACCATTGTTTATTTTTGGGGTTTTTGACTCTAGGTAGTGTCTTTTGCAAATATGTTTCCCTAATTTTCTATGTAGATTTTGCTTGATACGTGGGATTTTATGTAGAGTTTACAGTGGATGTGTTTTTGGTTTAAGTTGGAATCTCAGCCTTAGTGCAGGCAATCTGTTTGAACAATGTTTTTTTAATAGAAATTATGTATCATAAAATCTATGTAAGGGTTCTAGTCCCTAATCCAATGTATACTAATACTAAAACCCTTACCGGTTCTTTAAAAAAAAAAACAAAGGATTTCATTATCAATAATAATAGTATGACATGTACTTTTTGTGTTTTGGTGGGTCTCGTTTATGAGGTGTATATATAAATACAAAATTCTTATTCTAGTTAAAAATAGTAATAATAATAATAATTAACATGTGAATTAAAATATATATACATTTTAAAAAACATACAACAATAAAAGCTAGTGTCTGACACCTATGTACATGAACTTTGTTTAATAAGATTGAAAATCAAAAAGGGGATAACTACCTTTGAGATAAATTTCAACTCTCTATCCCTCACTACCATTAAAAATATTTTTTGTATATTCTGTGGAGATTAAATCCCTATCATCTACCAATAATTAAATTAAATATATCTACTGGCATAAAAATATATTTACAAATTTTCAAATATTTGTAACCACCCTTGAATGAGAGAGAAATAAATTTTACCAAATATACAGTTTTAGTGGGCCTAATGGTTAAGAGCATTTTTTTTCTCTTAAGAAGTAACAAGTTCAAAACTAGAGTAGGGTCGAGTATGTAGATGCAGAATTCCTGCAGAAACTCTGATAGATCTAGAATTCTAGTTAAATTAAACACAAGTAATTTGCTAATATTCAAGAGAGAAGAGAAATAATTTGCTCCATAAAATCAATGTATTAAATTAATGAACAATAGTAATACATGAGCAACCAAACCTATAATCCCAAAGGGAGGTGGTTATATAAAAATTGTCGAATCTATAAAACTAGGAAAAAACTAGTAAAAAGCTAGAAAAGGCTAAGAAAAGCTAAAGGGAGGCCTAAAATAGCAACAATGACTCAAGGCAACCTATGCCAACTATTAGCCACGAGGAAAGCATGAGGAGGGGTGAATTTCCCAAGGAAGGCAACTTTAAAACATGCTAAAATGGTCTGGGGGACCAAATCCCTTGATTTAAGGGGGAATAATCATGTGGGGTGCCAATCCTAAAATAACTCAAGTGGATGAGGTGTGGTTAGGTGTGAACATGCTCTTAGATGTCTAAATGGTTTAGGAAAGTGGTTGGACCAATATTTTCATAATATTAAGCCTTTAAAGGCAAAAAACAAGGGAAAGTTGGTCGACCAAGCTAGTTTACCAAAAACCAAGTGTGAACATGATTTTTAATGCATGTGGCTAAGTCAAGGATACTTAGGCTAAAAAATAAATGTAGATGTTAGGATTATATTCCAACACCCCCCCTTCATCCTAACTCACTTATCTAAACTGAGTCCTGGCCAAGATTCCATGTTAGGTACTCAGGTACAATAAATAAAAGATCCTCATAAAATGAAGAAAGAGGGAAAACCTCATGGTAAAGCCCCCCCCCCCCTTCATCCTAAATCACTTATCTAAACTAAGTCCCGGCCAAGATGCCATGTTAGGTACTCAGGTACAATAAATAAAAGATCCTCATAAAATGAAGAAAGAGGGAAAACCTCGTGGGAACCCCCCCCCCCCCCCCCCCACAAAAAAAAAGAAGGAAAAAAGGGCTAAGTGGCCAGAAGGGCCTACTCAGCTGTCTCCACCACTCCAAGCATAGCTCTCAGTTCTAAAAATTTCTTTTCAGTGAAATACTTGGTGAAGATGTTTGCAACCTATTGCTTAGTGGGGCAGTACTGCAGTGATATGACTCGGTCACGGATTAGCTCGCAGATGTAATGCATGTGAATCTCGATGTGCTTGGTCCTCTACCTCTGAACTGGATCAATCAATATCTGAATGGACCCCTGATTGTCACAAAATATGATAGTCAGAAGTGGATACTGAATACCAAACTTGGAGAGAAGCCCCTGCAACCAAACAACCTGTGTAGCTGCATTCGCTACACCTCTATACTCTGCCTTGGTTGTAGATAAAGCAATCGTGGATTGCTTCTTGCTAGACCAGCAAAAATGCCCTGAACCAAAGTTGAAAACATAACCAAAGGTGGACTTGTAGTCTGTACCATCGCCAGCCCAATCAGAATCTGTGTACCCAATCAGTGAAAGTGGGAAATCTGCAGCATAAAAGATACCAAAACTGGAAGTACCTTTCACATATCTAAGGATTCTCTTTGCAGCTTTCTAGTGAAGCTCATGGGGCTCCTGCATATATCTAGAACAAACTCCTACTGCAAAATATATATCAGGTCGAGTGTGAGTAAGATACAACAAACTCCCAACCAACTGTCGATATAGTGTACTGTCCACCAAAGGTGTAGTACCCGCATCCTCAAATCTGATCCCCAAAAGAAAGGGAGATGTTGTTGGCTTCTATTCTGTCATCTAAAAGCAGACAAATAGATCTGATGCATACTTAGAACTTGCCATCTTGATCCCTGAAGTAGACTGAGAAACTTCAAGACCAAGAAAGTAGTGCAATAGTCCTGAATCTGTCATGGAAAATCGATCGTGCAATGCTAATTTTTTCGAATCAATAGCTAAGGTAAGGTTCCTTGTCATCAGTAAATCATCTACATAAAGTACTATCAGCAAAAGGGAATCATCATGTTGCAACAAATAAACATTAGGATCAGATTTTCATCGAATGAATCCAATGGAAAGCAGGAAAGCATCCATCTTTGCATATGAGGCTCTGGGAGCCTGTTTTAGGCCATACAAAGATTTCTTTAATCTGCAAATGAGGGAAGAGTTCTGAATGTATTCCTATGGCTGCTCCATATGTATCTCCTCCTTGAGAAATCCATGTAGAAATGCACTCTTCACATCCATGTGATGAACTTCCCATCTGCGAGAAGTAGTAATGGCTAAAACTAGTCGAATGGAGTCCATTTTTGCAACAGGTGCAAATGTCTCAATGTAGTTTATGCCATGTACCTGTGGGTATCCTTTTGCAACATTTCGAGCTTTATACTTTCTGATCTCACCATCTACATCAATCATTGTTTGATAGATCCATCGGCATCGAACAAGCTTTCTTCCTTTCGGAAGTGGAACCAAGTCCCATGTGTTGTTTTCCATGAGAGCATAGTACTCTTCATCCATGGCAACCTCCCAAAGCGGGTTTCCAGCAGCCTCAGAGTGTGACTGTGGATCTAAACCAAGTTTCATATAGCAATGTATGGGAATCAATGGTTCGGTGGTAGCCAAGGCTTGAGGAGCCCCAAAAAATTGTGATCTAGTCCTTCTCGCATCCGCAGGATCACTGACTAGTTCACCCGCATCTTGTAGCGTTTTCTCTGCCCAAGTTGGCAGCTAAGTTGGAGCATCCATGACCTGCTCCTCATCCTCTAAATTAGACCTAAGATGATTCTCTGATGGCTTCTCTTAAGTTCTTGAAGAATTTTCGTACTCCTCCTCATCAGTGGCAACAAGCGATTCCTCGACAGGGTCCGCTGAAAAATCATGCAGTGATTCTTCTTCAAACTTCACACTTCGAGCTACAAGGAACTTTTCAATGTGAGAGTCCAGTAATCTATATCCTTTGACACTGTCAGTATATCCAACAAATATACATTCAACACTTTGAGGCTCCAAAGCCTTCCTCTTATCTGTCGAAATGTGAGCCCATGCTCGTGAACCAAAAATGCGAAAGTGCGACACTTTCGGTTTCTTACTGGTCCAACATTCAAATGGAGTGGTGCCTTTGAGTGCTTTGTGAGGAATGTGGTTTTGAATTTATGCTGCACAATTAATAGCTTCAGCCCATAGCTTAGGAACTAATGATTTTGACTGTAGCATACAATTGGCCATCTCTTTTAATGACCGGTTTTTCCTCTCTGCAACACCATTCTGTTGTGGTGTATATGGCACTGTGTGTTGTAGCTGTATACCTGCATCAATACAAAGTTGTTGCACATATTTGTTGACATACTCTCCCCCATTATCAGTACAGAGTATCTTAATCCTACACCCAGACTCATTCTCAGCAAGTGCTTTAAATTCTATAAGGCATTCAAATACTTCAGATTTTAATTTTAGAAAAAATACCCAATTAAAGTGAGAGAAATCATCTATGAAGGTGAGTACATATCGAGCCTTACTGATTGAAGGCTGCAGGAATGGGCCCGTGATGTCATTATGAATCATCCCAAGAGGTGAAGAAGCTCTCTGTGCCTTCCCTTTTTCAAACTTTTGCTCCGAATGCTTGCCAAGAATGCATCCTTGGCATACACTGCTTGTGAATTTAATAGCACGCAATCCTTCTACCATGTTTTCCTTGCTGAGTTGATGCAAGTACTTATAGTTTAGATGGCCAAATATTTCATGCCATAACCTGCTGATATCTTTAGATTGTGATAGAAATATTGTGCTAATAGATTTAGGAACAATGTGGGAGAAGAAATACAAACGAGAACCGTGATTTGCAATTCCATGTGCAAGTTGTGAGCCCGTGGAAATGTCGGTAATCACTGTGGAGTCTGGAGTGAACTCCACCTTCCTTCTAGAGCCGGAATGAGTGATATGATATATCGAGAGAATATTTGTGGATAGAGAGGGAAGATGAAGCACATTTGTGAAGCAACCCCCTTCAAGGTCTACAATTCCTTCTCCGCACACCTTTGCGGGTGTGGCATCTCCCAAGTAAATTAGGGATCTGGTGCTTTCTTCGATGGAGGAAAAATCATCTTTTGATGCAGCCATATGGTTCGATGCACCTGAATAAAGGATCCAAGTTGATGGATTGGATGTGACAGCCATTAAAGCATGACCATCTTGTGCTCTCCCTTTCCCATATCTCGTTCCGTTATCATGCTTATTCTTTGCATTCTCGGGCACGATGAGATTGTGCTGCTACAATTGCTTAGCCATCTCATCGATTGTTTTCCTCGTGCAATTTTCTTCGGAATGAAAACCTTTGGAACAGTAGCTAAAAAGTGTTCTTTCCTTCTTCTTCTTACCCTTAGGCAAAGAATATCTCTCTTAAGATTATACGGGTCTCTCCTTCTTCGATTCATTAAATTTACCCTTCCCTTTTTGCTTGTCTCTTCCACTACTCTTTGGAGCATCAATAGCCGCAAGTTCTTGGTTCTTTGAATGCTTGATGGTACCCATTTGGACTAACTTAGCTTGCTCTTGAGTCAATGCTACATTGAATTCATTCAATGGAGGCATTTTCCATTTTTCCTAAGTCAATTTAGATGCTTGAAAATACGATACAAATACAGAATATTCAGGGCCTAATTTCGAGAGAATCGAAAGGATGAGTTGATCTTCCTCTCTCTTGACTCCACATGTATCAAGTTCAACGAGGAGGGATTTAAACTTGGTGAAGTATTCGTGCAGGTTTTTGAAATGAGTTGGACTAAGGGATATGAGTTCATTCTCCAGTTGATGCACTCTCATTTCATCCTGCTTGTCGAATAGTCCTTCCAATGTGGTCCAGACCGCATCAGGAGTAGTGGTTCCACTAACATGAAAGAGGAGTTCTCTGGAAATTGATAGGCATATCATCCCAATTGCTTCATCTAATTTATTGAAATACTTGATCTTCTCCGATTCAGAAATCAGTTCAGTCTCAGTTCCCATTGTTACCCTGTAAAGCCCTTTGCTTCGGAGTAGCAGAGTGATCTTTGTCTTCCATTCGAAGTAATTGAAAGGATTTATAATGAGTTTAGTGGGCTAAGAGAGATGATCCATTGCTTCTTGATGTGCCTCTTGATGATCTATACTTGCAAATAAAACTGTGTACAATCCACTAGATTCGAACTAGCTCCTATACCATGTAGAATTCCTGCAGAAACTTCGATAGATCTAGAATTCTAGTTAAATTAAACACAAGTAATTTGTTGATATTCAAGAAAGGAGAGAAACAATTTTCTCCATAAAATCAATGTATTAAATTAATGAATAATTGTAATGCATGAGCAACCAAACCTCTAATCCCAAAGGGAGGTGGCTATATAGAAATTGTTGAATCTAGAAAACTAGGAAAAAACTAGTAAAAAACTAGAAAAGGCTAAGAAAAGCTAAGGGGAGCCCTAAAATAGCAACAATGACTAAAGGAAACCTATGCCAACTATCAGCCATGAGGAAAGCATGAGGAGGAGCGCATTTCCCAAGGAAGGCAACTTTAAAACATGCTAAAATGGTCCAGGGGACCAAATCCCTTGATTTAAGGGGGAATCTTCATGTGGGGTGCCAATCCTCAAATAACTCAAGTGGATGAGGTGTGGTTAGGTGTGAAAATGCACTTAGATGTCTAAATGGTTTAGGAAAGTGGTTGGACCAACATTTCCATAATATTAAGCCTTTAAAGGCAAAAAACAAGGGAAAGTTGGTCCACCGAGCTAGTTTACCAAAAACCAAGTGTGAACATGATTTTTAGTTCATGTGGCTAAGTCAAGGATACTTGGGCTAATAAATAAATGTAGATGTTAGGATTATATTCCAATAGTAGGGAGGTAGAGTATGCATGCCTTCATAGACTTAACAGTTAAATCGTTGTAATAATGTTGGTTATTTAGGGTTATTTGGGTGGTTAGAGGAAGGAATAAAATCTTGGTCACACAAAGTCAATCCCTGGAAGTAACATGACGAATATGAATGGAATTGAAATATGCATATACTTCATAATGCGTATATTCTTTTTGAATTTACAATAATACACATTTTAAATATTTTTTCCCAGTTATTTAAAAACAACAATTTGAAAATATTAACACTTTTTAAACTCAACCAAAATTTGATTGAATTCAAACTTTTAAATCCCTAAATTTCATAAATTCATATCTCTAAAATCATTTCAATGTGCTAAAGCTTTTAAATCCCTATTCATAACTTCATATCTCTAAAACCATTACTCAATATGGACTAAAAAATTTAATGTGAATACTCCATTTAATGATCTTTCAAATTCCTTCGGAGGAACCACAAAGATGACAGCTCCAAAATGTTTAATTTAACATGTTGCAGCTCCCTTGATGTTACACGGAATTTCTATTATTACTTGATGAAAAACTCTCTAGTTTTGGCATGGTCTCTTATTTGTATGAAATATTTATCATGAGTTCTTATACGAGTTCTTATCATTTGAAGTTTATTATTGGTTTCCTTTCACCTACATTGATCCAAGTGGATGTTGGTGGCCACCCACCTTTCCCACTTGGACCCCCACAACTGTCTCGTTTAGTTTTTCCGTTTCCTTAATTGTAGCACAATTTACTATTTTTAGCAGTTTTTCGGGTCCTAAACTTCTGGAGCCGTTTTGAGGCCCTAAACAACGTTTTTTGGGAAAACTGGTAGCAACATGGGTCCATGGCCTATTTTTGCACTTCCCAAAGTTGTATTCCTCAGATAGATCTTTCTAATGAGCTATTTTGCGTGTCAAACGGAGATCGTATGCCAAAGTTACGACCTCGGGAAGTTGATGTACCAATTTACCCAAAACGGGGCCCACAGTTTGGCGTTTCATCTCCTAGGGTTAGGTTATTGGATGTTTAGGGTTCTCCATTGTTTCTCAACAATAAATAGGCCTTCAAGCCTCATTGTAACACAGTTTAGAGGCATGTAGCTGCTACATCTCTTCTCAGAGATAAGCTACCATCGCCCTAGCTGGTTTATTTCCATTTCTATTTGTAACATATTTTAGTATTTTACATTAATGAAATGAAGTATTATTTCTACTGCATCTCTTTATTTATGGTTATTTCTGTACTTTATTGCGTTCCTGTTTAAATTCGGATCAATGGTATCAGAGCGGTCTGCTTTTTCTCTGTTTTTCTTTGGATGTCCCCAACGAGGTAGGGATATAAGGAGTTAGGGCTTGAACATGTCGAACTTTTGCAAGACCAGCCTCACAAATCCCGACAGCCTCCCATTGCAGATGAAAAGAAGGACGAGGGGGTAGGAGATCCTATCAAAGTCTTGCTCGAAGAAGCCCTTGAGTGACAAAAGAACGCAATGATGGAAACTTTGCCCAGATCCTTCAACGGCTACCCATGGGCGACGCATCGCTTTCCAATAGCTACTTTGGAAACACCACACCCTTTAAGGTACAAGTTAATTTTGAAATCCCCATATTCGAGGGTCAGATAGATGCAGAAGTCGTAGATAAATGGTTAAATCTACTAGAAGGGTATTTCTCTATTCATGATTTTTTCAACCAGCAAAAGATCACTTTTGCACTTCTCAAAGCAGCCCCCCTTATCAAGGACTGGTAGGAAACATACTGCGAGTAGAAGGATGAAAATATGGCCTCATTGTTTTCAGTCACACCCACCTGGAATTCATTTCAGGATGCCATCAAGGAGCAGTACTACCCTGTCAAAAGCTATGTGGACAAATACATAAAGTGGACCACGCTGCGGCAGGGAAGGGACGAATATGTGTTGGAGGTCACAAACATTTTTCATACCCTTCACACACAGTTGGGTATCAAGGACTCTGAGCTATATTTGGCACTCAAATACCGCGGTTGCCTACACAAATACATCCAAGAAGAGATGGGGTTCCTTAACATCTCCTCGCTTAGCACGCCGTACCATTACGCTGCCAAAATCGAGCAGAATTCTAAACAAAAGAAGCGAGACTTTGGATCTGCGAATCTAAAGAACAAAGGACAAAGCCAAGGTGGGGTGACCCAAGACAACCCATTGAAGTAACAAGAAAAGAACAACACCACAAAATCGAAGAATGACACAGGAAAGTGGTGTGAGTTCCATAAGAGCCCCACTCACAACACAAGTGACTATAGGACCAGGCAGTCGCCAGTGGCCGAGTTGAAGGCTTTAGAATTAAATGCACGTTCTGACCCTGAGTCAGAACCCGACAAGGGGAATGGAAAAGGGAAGTAGACCATTGATGCAGAGCCCAATGCCACTGTTGCCACTACCAAGATCCAGAAGAATGAGCCCGAATATCTAGAGGAGGGGGAGCATCTTTTCCACTCACAGATGTGGGTGAAGGGTTTGTCGCTGCAATTCATTGTCGATAGTGGCAGCCAAAAGAACCTCATTTCTACAGAGGTCGTGAAGCAGTTGGGCTTACGGACTACTCCACACCCACAGCCATACAATATTTGGTGGCTTCACCAAGGACGAGATATCCGAGTCCGCTAGTAGTGCCACCTTCCCTACAACATCAAACCCTTCACAGACGAGGTATTTTGTGATGTCACACCTCTAGATGTTTGTGATGTATTATTAGGTCAACCATACTTGTGGAGGCGACATGTGGTGTATGAGTCAAGACCTTGGGTTGTTATTATGTCCTTGTGTAATTCATTATACAGGATATCAGAGGTATCCCCATCTACCACCATTTCTTTGATATTTGCTAAGAAAGGTTGTAAGATCATCTCCCAGGCTAGGAAATTTATTTTTTGTCTAGTTCGCTCTCAAAGTAAGGGGAAGATCGTATCCACATCCATGACCCCTGCGAAGGGTTCCTCCACGCAGCAGTAGCAGCAAATGGATACGGTCAAGAAAGAACACAGGAACATCTTCTCCCCACCCACAGGGGTACGATTGCACTGTCAGGACAAGCATTCATTTGATTTGACTCCTAGAGCACCTCTACCCAACAGGTCGATATATCACTGCTCCATTCTAAAAAATTACAAGTACAAGAAACTATGGTCCTTACACCAGTACCAAGGCTATGGGGAATAATGCTTTGGATCACATCATTCCCCCATTCCTTCGCTTGCACCAAGTGTTCAATGTGGACCACCCTCTACCATGCTTCCCACCATTACAGGACACATCATAGATTACAGAACAGCTCACTAGGGACCAAGTTCAGCAGATGGAGAAACTCAACGCAATGGGGACCATTGCTTCCTAAGGGGGGAGGAATGATCTAGGTGGATTTTGGTGGCCACAAACCTATCCCACTTGGACCCCCACAACTGTCTCTTTCAATTTTTCAGTTTCCTTAATTGTAGCACAATTTACTATTTTTAGCAGTTTTTTGGGTCCTGAACAATCGGAGCCGTTTTGAGGCCCTGAACAACGTTTTTTTAGGAAATTTGGGAGCAACAAGGGTCTATAGATTTATTTTTCTCTTCACAAAGTTGTAGTCCTCATATAGATCTTTCTAACGAGCTATTGTGTGCATCAAACTGAGATCGTATGCCAAAGTTACGACCCCGGGAAGTTGATGTGCCAATTTACTCAAAACGGAGCCCACAGTTTGTCGTTTCATCTCCTAGGGTTAGGTTATTGGATGTTTAGGGTTTTCCATTGTTTGTCAACAATAAATAGGCCTTCGAGCCTCATTGTAACATAGTTCAGAGGCATGTAGCCACCACATCTCTTCTCAGAGATAAGCTACCATCGCCCTAGCTGGTTTATTTCCATTTCTGTTTGTAAGCATATTTCAGTGTTTTACATTAATGAAATGAAGCATTATTTTTGTTTCATCTCTTTATTTATGGTTATTTTTATACTTTAGTGCGTTCCTGTTTAAATCTGGATCAGTGGTATCAGAGCGGTCTGTTTTTTCTCTGTTTTCCTTTGTATGTCCCCAACGAGGTCGGGATATAAGGAGTTAGGGCTTGAACTGGTCAAACTTTTGCAAGACCAGCCTTGAAAATCCCAATGGCCTCCCATCGCAGATGAAAAGAAAGACGAGGGGGTAGGAGATCCTATCCAAATCTTGCTCAAAGAATTCCTTGAGCGACAAAGGAACGCAATGATGAAAAACTTTGCCCAGATCCTTCAGCGGCTACCCAGGGGCAACGCATCGGTTTCCAACAGCTACTCTGGAAATGCCACACCCTTTAAGGTACAAGTCAATTTTGAAATCCCCATATTCGAGGGTCAGATAGACGTAGATGTCGTAGATAAACAGTTAAATCTGCTAGAAGGGTATTTTTTTGTTCATGATTTTTCCAACCAGCAAAAGATCACATTTGCACTTCTCAAAGTAGCCCCCCATGTCAAGGATTGGTGGGTAACCTACTGCGAGCAGAAGGATGAAAATACAGCCTCACTTTTTCAGCCACACCCACTTGGAATTCATTCTGGGGTGCCATCAAGGAGCAATACTACCCTATCAAAAGCTATGAGGACAAATACATAAAGTGGATCGTGCTACGGCAAGAAAGGGAACAAGATGTGTAGGAGTTCACAAACATTTTTCATACCCTTCGAACACAGTTGGGTATCAAGGACTTTGAGCTACATTTGGTACTCAAATACCGCGGCTACCTACACAGATACATCCAATATGAGATGGAGTTCTTGAACATCTCCTTGCTCGGCACGGCGTACCGATACGCTGTCAAAATCAAGCAAAAGTTTAAACAAAATAAGCGAGACTTTGGATCTTTGAATCCAAAGAACAAAGGACAAGGCCAAGGTGGGGTGACCGAAGACAACCCATTGAAGCCGCAAGAAAAGAACAACACCACAAAGTCAAAGAAGGACACAAGAAAGTGATGTGAGTTCCATAAGAACCCCACTCAAAACACAAGCGAGTGTAGGAGCAAGGAGTTGATGGTGGTAGAGTTGAAGGCTTGAGAATCAGATGCATGTTCTGACCTTGAGTCAGAACCCAATAAGGGTAATGGCAAAGGGAAGCAGATCATTGATGCAGAGCCCAGCTCCACTATTGCCACTGCCAAGATCCAGAAGAATGAGCCCGAAGATCTAGAGGAGGCGGAGCATCTTTTCCACTCACAAATATGAGTGAAGGGTCCATCGTTGCAATTCATTGTCGACAATGGCAGACAAAAGAATCTCATTTTAGCATAGGTCGTGAAGCGGTTGTACCGACTACACCACACCCGCAGCCGTATAGTATCGGGTGGCTTCACCAAGGACGAGATCTCCGAGTCCACCAACAATGTTGCCTTCCCTACAACATAAAACCCTTCACAGATGAGGTATTGTGTGATGTTGCACCTATGGATGTTTGTGATGTATTATTAAGCCAACCATACTTGTGGAGGCAACATGCGGTGTATGAGTCAAGGCCTTGCGCTGTTATTATTTCCTTGTGTAATTCATTATACAGGATATCGAAGGTAGCCCCATCTACCGCCACCTCTTTGATCTCTACTAAGAAAGGCAGTAAGATCATCTCCCAGACTATGAAATGTATTTTATGTCTAGTTCACTCTTAAAGTAAGGGGAAGATCGTAGCCACATCCATGACCCCCGCGAAGGATTCCTCCACGCAGCAGCAACAGCAGATGGATACGGTCATGAAAGAACACAGGAAAATATTCTCCCCACCCACAGGGGTCCCGTTGCACTGTCAGGACAAGCATTCATTCGATCTGACTCCCAAAGCACCTCTACCCAACGGGCCGATATATCACCGCTCCATTCTAAAAAATGACAAATACAAGAAGCGACATGGTCCTTACACCAGTACCAAGGTTGTGGGGAACAATTCTTTGGAGCACATCATTCCACCATTCCTTCACTTTCACTGAGAGTTCAATGTGGACCGCCCTCTACCATGCTTCCCACCATTACTGGACACATCAAAGATTGCAAAAAAGCTCACCGGGGACCAAGTTCAGCAGATGGAGAAACTCTACGCAATGCGGACCATTTCTTCCTAAGGGGGGAGGAATGATCCAGTTGGATGTTGGTGGCCACCCACCTATCCCACTTGGACCCCCACAACTGTCTCTTTCATTTTTTGTGTTTCCTTAATTGTAGCACAATTTACTATTTTTAGTAGTTTTTCGGGTTCTGAACTTCCGAAACCGTTTTGAGGCCCTAAACGATGTTTTTTGGGAAATCTAGGAGAAACATGGCTCCATGGTTTGATTTTCCTCTTCCCAAAGTTGTAGTCCTCAGATAGATCTTACTAACGATCTATTGTGTGCATCAAATGGAGATCGTATGCCAAAGTTACGACCCCGAGAAGTTGATGTACCAATTTACCGAAAACAGGGCCCACAATTTGGTGTTTCATCTCCTAGTGTTAGGTTATTGGATGTTTAGGGTTTTCCATTGTTTATCAACAATAAATAGGCCTTTGAGCCTCATTGTAACACAGTTCATAGGCAGGTAGCCGCCACATCTCTTCTCAGAGATAAGCTACCATCGCCCTAGCTAGTTTATTTCCATTTTTGTTTGTAAGCATATTTCAGTATTTTACATTAATGAAATGAAGCATTATTTCTATTGCATCTCTTTATTTATGGTTATTTTTGTACTTTATTGCACTCCTGTTTAAATCCAGATCAGTTGTATCAGAGCGGTCTGCGTTTTCTCTGTTTTTCTTTGCATGTCCCCAACGAGGTCAGGATATAACGAGTTAGGGATTGAGCTGGTCGAACTTTTGCAAGATCAGCCTCACAAATCCCGATGGCCTCCCATGGCGGATGAAAAGAAAGATGAGGGGGCAGGAGATACTATCAAAATCTTGCTCGAAGAAGCCCTTGAGTGACAAAGGAACACGATGATGGAAAACTTTTCCCAAATCCTTCAACGACTACCCAGGCGTGACGCATCAGTTTCCAACAGCTACTCTGGAAACGCCACACCCTTTAAGGTACAAGTTAATTTTGAAATCCCCATATTCGAGGGTCAGATAGACACAAATGCCGTAGATAAATGGTTAAATTTGCTAGAAGGGTATCTTTCTGTTCATGATTTTTCCAACCAGCAAAAGATCACTTTTGCACTTCTCAAAGATACCCCCCACGTCAAGGACTGGTGGGAAACCTACTATGAGTAGAAGGATGAAAATACAGCCTCACTGTTTTCAGCCACACCCACTTGGAATTCATTTCGACATGCCATCAAGGAGAAGTACTACCCTATCAAAAGCTACGAGGACAAATACATAAATTGGACCACGTTGCGATAGGGAAGGGACCAAGATGTGTTGGAGTTCACAAACATTTTTCATACCCTTTGCACACAATTGGGTATCAAGGAATCTAAGCTACATTTGGTACTCAAATACCGCGGCTTCCTACACAGATACATCCAGGACGAGATGGAGTTCCTTAACATCTCCTCACTGGGCACAGCGTTCTGATACACTATCAAAATCGAGCAGAAGTTTAAACAAAAGAAGCAAGACTTTGGATCTGCGAATCCGAAGAACAAAGGACAAAGCCAAGGTGGGGTGACCCAAGGCAACCCGTCGAAACCGCAAGAAAATAAAAACACCACAAATTCTAAGAACACAGGAAAGTTGTGTGAGTTCCATAAGAGCCCCACTCACAACACAAGTGAGTGTAGGACCAAGCAGTCACTGGTGTCCGAGTTGAAGGCTTCAGAATCAGATGCATGTTCTGACCCTGAGTCAGAACCCGACAAGGGGAATGGCAAAGGGAAGCAGATCATTGATGCGGAGCCCAGTGCCATTGTTGCCACTACCAAGATCTAGAAGAATGAGCCTGAAGATCCAGTGGATGGGGAGCGTCTTTTCCACTAATAGATTTGGGTGAAGGGTTGGCCGCTACAATTCATTGTTGACAGTGGCAGCCAAAACAACCTCATTTCAACAAATGTCATGAAGCGGTTGGGCCTACCGACTACACCACACCCACAGTCGTACAATATTGGGTGGCTTCACCAACGATGAGATCTCCGAGTTTTCCAACAGTGTCACCTTCCCTACAACATCAAACCCTTCACAGATGAGGTATTGTGTGATGTTGCACCTCTAGATGTTTGTGATGTATTATTAGGCCAGCCATACTTATGGAGGCAACATGCGGTGTATGAGTCAAGGCCTCGCACTGTTATTATTTCCTTGTGTAATTCATTATACATGATACCGGAGGTAGACCCATCTACTACCACCTCTTTGATCTCTACTAAGAAAGGCAGTAAGATCATCTCCCAGACTAGGAAATTTATTTTTTGTCTAGTTCGCTCTCAAAGTAAGGGGAAGATTGTAGCCACATCCATGACCCCTATTAATGTTTCCTCCACACAGCAGCAACAACAAATGGATACAGTCATGAAAAAACACAAGAACATCTTCTCCCCACCCATAGGGGTATTCTTGCACTGTCAGGACAAGCATTCATTCAATCTGACTCCCAAAGAACCTCTACCCAACGGGCCGATATATCACCGCTCCATTCTCAAAAATGACAAGTACAAGAAGCGACATGGTCCTTACACCCGTACCAAGGATATGGGGAACAATTCTTTGGAGCACATCATTCCCCCATTCCTTCGCTTGCACCAAGTGTTCAATGTGGACTGCCCTCTACCATGCTTCCCACCATTACTGGACACATCAGAGATTACAGAACAGCTCACTAGGGACCAAGTTCAGCAGATGGAGAAACTCAACGCAATGGGGACCATTGATTCATAAGGGGGGAGTAATGATCCAGGTGGATATTGGTGGCCACCCACCTATCCCACTTGGACCCCCACAACCATGTCTTTCAATTTTTTAGTTTCTTTAATTGTAGCACAATTTACTATTTTTAGCATTTTTTCGAGTCCTCAACTTTTGGAGCCGTTTTGAGTCCCTAAACAAAGTTTTTTGGGAAATCGGGAGCAACATGGGTCCATGGACCGATGTTGCTCTTCTCAAAGTTATAGTCCTCAGATATATCTTTCTAACGAGCTATTGTGTTTGTCAAATGGAGATCGTATGCCAAAGTTACAACCCCGGTAAGTTGATGTACCAATTTACCCAAAACGGGGCCCACAATTTGGCAATTCATCTCCTAGGGTTAGTGATGAGTGCCATTATTGTAGCAAGGATGTTGCAACTCCAGGGCTACCAGCTTTACTTATCAACCCAAGGTTCGTACAAACTTGGAGGTGATAGTGCTATATGCACAAGTAAAAGTGAAGGTCCTACCTGTTGTCACTGTTCATCTAGCGAGAGACCCCAGGGGTTGCAAGCCATACTTCTTTACAGTCAGAAGAAGCTTTATTCTTTGACGAAAGAAGAGCAAATCTATTCTATGAGAGCTACTCTACTACAGTAATGAAGAAAACAACATGTAATGCTAAATCACGCCATATCCTAATTAACCATTTAAATAGCTATGCTAAGCAGAATTTGTAAATCAACACTAACCTAATGCTGATATCTAAGTTACAAAAGTAAAGAGCATCAAACCATACTAATGTGTAAGAAAGGAAACTAAACTAAATCTATTTTCACTTTTTTGGTTTTTTTTGGTAAAATCAAGCATGCAATTTAATTGTTCTTGTGGATGTGACAGGTGGATGGAAGGTGGTTAAGGATGGCTAGCAGGCCTATGGAGTGTTTGGATGGTGTGGAAGGGTCCTAGGAGGCCTTTTGTGAAAGGAAATGCCACTGATATAGAAGATCAAGCTGAGAATGAAATCATTGTGTAAATATTTATTTATTAATACAGAAGTGCGATTTCTGAGTTTGTGTGGTGTGTATTGAGTAATTGAATTATGAACTGTGTGTGGATTAGCGTAATTCTGCATAACATAAGTGTGCGGGGAATTCAAAAAGAATCCGAGAGAGATGAAAGTGCTCAGAGGAGTATTGCGATGATCGGACAGTGTTGGAGTCTGATTGAATAACCAAATCAAAGCTCAAGAGTGGCAGTGTTTAAATAATATGCAGAACAAAGTTTGGGAAGGAGTCAAGCGGAAGAGCAATCGAAGATCGAAATCAGTGAAAGGAAGAAGTAATGAAGCAGCAGTGCACAGGAACCGTTGGATCAGTCGGATCAACGAACAGGATTAACGGAAGATGAGCGGTGGAGATCTTATCGCAGGAGATTAAGTTAATAGATGGATGGATCACATCAAGTCATGTGTCGACAGAAGGGTGGAAAACGTGCAGAATGATGGAGCAGTCTTCGTAGGTGGTAAGCAGTATCTTGCATGCCCTAAGAGTTGTAAGCGGTATTCCTAAATTTCACGCAATTAACCTAAGTGGGTGACACATAACACGAGAAAACCACTTTTCTCGCGCGTTCTTGATCGAATATCGTTCATGCAAGAATTCATGCAAGATTGCGCGATAACTGTTGGATCATGTGGGACTGATCAACGGTGGAGATCAACCAAGCTAGTTGGTGAGCGGCTGATGCGATATCTGTTGGATCAAGCGAGACAGATTGATGGTGGAGATCAACGAAGCTAGTTAGCAAGTGGGTGACGCGATAACTATTGGATCAAGTGAGACAGATCGACTGTGGAGATTTGGAGTGCCTAAAGTCAAACGTTGAAATGAATACGTCAGCTATGCGATATGCGATTGACAGTGATTGGTCAGGTTTGTCGTGGATCAGATGGTAAGGAAATCCACAGGTATAATCTGATTAAGATGTGATTTATTAGCTTCCGCTTAAGAATTTCAATGTGTCTAGGGGAATTTCAATGAAAAAGGACAAAAAAATAGTGAGGGTGAGGGTGGACCAAGAGATGGTTGAGGTGGATGAGGTGAAATATGGATGTTGGTGATGAAGTCTAGACCTCCTCCTGAAGTACCTGCAATGCTTAAAACGTGTGTGTCTTCCAAGAACTATGCAACAAGATACATTCGCATAAACTAGAAAAGTGTGAATCAGTTGCCCATATTATGCATGAAGAAAGTGTTGAAGGAAATGAGAATATGAGTGAGATCTTATTACAGAAAGAGAGTGATGAAAAGAGATGACAATGAAATGAACGAAGTACTGAATCAAGACAACAAACTGCAAAGCTCATGCAAGTCTCTTCCTCAAGTCATGGTCCCAAAAGGAGGAGGTGAGGCTGAGACACCTACTGACAAGCTTATGGTGATATTTTTCTCATTTCTAACCTGCTAATTGAAAGAAGGCACAAACGGAAGCAAACTAAAACACAACCAATCTACTATGCACTATTGTAATGGAAATGTAGCTACTTAAGAAAATGAACAATTAAACCATGAATCAATGTTATCATACATGTACAATAAAGAGAAGCCTTGGCTACTAGGGTTGGGCCCTAACCCAAGAGCTCCAGCCCTCTGAGTTAACTCAGTGCTGGCTCAAAACAAAACTCATTCTTATTATCAAAACCATGGATTACATCAAAAACTATCACAAGTCTTACAGCTCGAAAATAGAGTAGAGTTTCACAATCAAAAATCTGAATCCTACTCAGGTCCTAGGTCTCTCTACTTATACATCTGAAGTTTCCAACGACTTCCTTAAAATTAGGGAGACTCAACTCCCAAACTCGAGATAAACTGGTGCTTTGACTTTCACTTCCTCGACTACCTTCTAGTCCTCATGATTTGGCTGTTTGCACTCCGAGCTGATGGAGGAATATTCGAATGGAGGGGTAGTAAATGAGGAGGATTTACCTCCTATAATTCCTCTCCCTTGTCCCATTCGAGTTTTGACCAAGGTCTTTGCCAAAATTCCTTTCTTTTATCCTTTAATCTTGCATTAAATGCACATTAGATCACAAAACAAAATATCCAAATCTAACTCAGCTCATAAACAAAATATAATTAGAAGTATGCAATAATTTGTGAGAATAGTTGGTTTGACTAAGTTAGGAGGTAAATTATGCCCATATAATTACCCAATGATGAGGCTCATCATCACCCCCCTACTCAAAGTGTTGCTCATCCTCTGAGAACTTAATCAATGTCCATGTCCTTCATGGCTCTAGTAGCTTCTCTGACATCCCATGCCTCTGTTGTGGTCTCTTCTTCTTGTTCATAGAAGACTGCTTTCCTTTTTACTTCTTCCCACTGCCTCTTTTCCTCTTCTTCTTTTCTCCCTTCTAGCATCGCTAGGAGTAGTGGTGGACTGAATTTTAGGCCTATCCAATTGACCTTCAACCTTTGCATTGATTGCTTATACATAGGTGTCCTGTTGAGGGCCTCTCAACCTTTGAGGGGAGTGATATTCTCTAATATTCAAGTTGTGTGACAGTGTGTTCCATCTCCTTAAGCATGCATGTATACTATCATCTCCTAGAAACCTAAACATATCCTCAAAATATGAAATTGCTTGCTCTTGGGCAACAAGATATCTAGGTGCCAATTGAGGATCCTTTGCAATTATATTATGGGTGCTGATTAGGGCCACAGGATTTGATTGTTTAGCTCTGATGAAAAGAGGTTCATTTTTCTCTCTGGCCAATATTCTTTTCATCTCTGCAGCCCTTGAATCCTCATGGTTCATCCATGATGCCAAAGCCATTAATTGTAGATCTCCTAGCTCGGAATTAGGATCCCAAACATTCATGTCTGTGAGGGCCATGTTGTGCAAGTAAAACTCTACCATTTTGGCCCTATCCTCTAGTGTACTTTGATCACAAAGATCAATAAACTGCCTGTAGTCTTGAAATGGCATGGTGTCCCTTTATGCTACTGTTTTAATCTGAAATTGCAGCCATTGTTCTCTGAGGTAAAGAGCATAGGATTTAGCTGGCATCCTACATTAGATGGCCTCCAAGGAGAGGTTGGCCATACATGCTAGTTGGTTTTCCTTTCCTACAATTGTCCTCTAAGCCAAGCATTTTCCATCTCAAGTTGATCTCTCATTATTGCTTCTCTATCCCTTAAGCCACTTAGCTCTTTGCCCATTTCCTTGAGCTTCTCTTCCATGTACCCAATGTCTTCCACCCTTTTTGAGATATCACCCTGCCTCCTTCAATAAACCGGTAGTAGGAGTCTAGGTTAGGTTGGGGACTTGGTTCCTTTGTCTCAAGGTCTTCCTCTCTTGTTTCTTGCTACCCCCCTACCTTGCTTTCCAATTTCAGTGCTTCCTGTAGTTTTTTTTGTGGATACTATAGGATGGCCTTACCCTTTAGGGAAGTTGATCTGGTACTAGGCCTCCTTACATAGGTGACTGGTGACTTAGGGGAAGGCATTTTGTCTCTTGTTGTAGGGGAATGTTCACTCTCAATAGGGATTTTTGTTGATATTTGTGGCTTCCCTTATTTGATTCTTGTGCTCTTTCTTGTTCTGATATATAGAGGGGTTTGCCTCCTTCTTTTCCCTTTTTTCTTAACTGGGGTGCAGAGAGCAGTGAGGGTAGCTGCTACCTCCCTCTCAGGGGCCTCTGGAGACACCCTAGGTGACTCCTCCTTGTGTTCTTCCCCTTCTATTTCAATGCCTTCTTCCTCTCTATTTTTCTTATCTTCTTCCTCTTGTTGTTCTTTCTCATCTCCATCAGTTTCTTCCTTCGTTTCCTCCTCTGTTTCAGCATCATCCTCCTTCTTTTCCCCCCTTCTTCTTCTACTTCATCACATTCCTCTATATTAGTTTCTTCTTCATCCATCTCATCCCCATCTAGCTATGTATCTTCTTCTTCTTGTTTTGCCTCCTCCTCACTGAGAGAAGGACTAACATCATAGGTGAGGGTTTTTATGTCATCCTCTGTTGGTAAGTCTCTGAAGACTGACCATGTTATAGGGATCCTGAGGCTTTGGAGGGCATCCTTGATGAGGATCCTAATCAACCCATGGTGAGCCAATTTTTGGGAATTCCCTTCCTTCACTTTGTTGCTGGAGTCTATGAGTGATTACATCAAGAAATAGGGTATGCTCAGTCTTTGGTGAACTGGTGTTTCTACCCCAATAATTCTTCAAGCATCCTAAAATGGTAACCATAAACAACATTGTATCTACCCTCACATGGGATATATTTGATGAGTTGGTAACCTACCTCACTCCATGGGTATGGCAGAATATCCCTCCTTACTCCATCTTTATTCTCTGTGGGTTCTTCACCTTCTAAAAGGAATTTCCTTTTTGCCACCTGGTTGTCTACTTTGTCTTCTTTTCTCCATGGAATTCCTCGGGGAAGTGTTGTGACCCTACTAATGAGCTCTGGGGTGAGATCTATAGTGAGCCCTCTAACTATAACAGTGGCATGGATTCTACTGTGTGGAGTGAGGGAATGAGAAAATTCGAAAAACCTCATCCATTGGTGTCTTATAAAGATTTCAAGCACTTGGGGGTGTTGTTGTATCCTCACATTGTTTTTGGGTTCTCTCCTATTAAACCCTCCTATCATCTTTCTTGTGAGAGGTTTGACACAACAATTTTAAATTCAGGAGAAAACAGAGTTTCCTATGTATGTAATTCACCTCCCACAGTTGTTATATCCACTAGCTTTTAGAGCATGTCTAGTTCATCTGCTTGTAAATGGGGATGGATTTTTAGATCTTACCTCTCTAGAATGGTGGAAATGGACAGTTCTCATGATATTCCCTCTTGAACCCCTCTCTGCCTATCCTATAGACTGCCTCTGTGTATCCTGTAGATTGCTCCTGTAGACTGTTCCTGTAGGAATTCCTGTGCATGCTCCTGTAGAAATTCTCTTGCAGAATGATGGATCCTTGCTTCCAGTGGGTGGCCAGAGTTATGAGAGTGACTTGAGTGAGGGATTTTCGAGGAGGTGGAATGCATGAATGCATGCAAACAATGTTTTGTTTCCCTTTATGGATTTTCAGGGTGAGGTGGTGTGCTGGTAGCAGAGGTACATTGCCATTTTTGGACCGTTGTTTCCAACTACGACCTCATCATTCCCACTCCTCGTAATCAGCTCCCACCTCGTAGATCCGTAGTTAACCACTTCTTGTCCTACTCCTCCTCTGTCTTTGAGTTGACTACAGCCATGTGTGAGAGGACACCCAATTTTGTATGTGATGACTGAACGAAGGTGGCCAAGTTAACTGGCCACATTTTCACTTATAAACCAACTACCTCGTATCCCTTACAACTTTTGATCAAATGATGCATATGAGTGAGAGAGCAGTATACTTACCTGTGGTCTCGATGGAATGCTATAGTTGTCAAACATCAGAGGTGTTGAATTGTTTATTTGTTGCATGGTCATTCTTCTTCCTCCTCTGTTATCTGCTGATGGTTTCTTGGCTTTTGCAGGTGTCTGTGACTAAAGATATAATGTTGCTGCTGCTGTGGAGCTCCTGGATCATCCTAGTGAAGACTTGTAGTTGATGATTGATATTCTATGGGATAGGCTGCTACACGATTTCCTACAGGATGTCCTATAGCTACTTCTCCCTTAGAATTTCTTAATCATGTTGCTATCTGGGGTTGTGAGGACCGAGCGAGTAGGAATGTGTGTGGAGCAAGGGACATTCAGGTCGTGCTCTTACTCTCCTCTATTTTCCATTTTTTCTTTTTTTCATAACTGGCAGAAACTGATCTCTTTTTTTTTTGAATGGTGAGTGCACGGATGATGGTATTGCACAAGTTGAAGGGTTAGATCATGTCTAGAATGAAGTTTGGGGACCTAACCAACCTACCATTCACCCTCAGATTACTTCCTGTAGGTTTTATGGGCCATTGTAATTCCTACAGGATCATCCTGTAGAAAACACAGTCTTCGCCTAAATTGAAGCAATGAAGTGAAAAAAACAATGGAATTAATGGAGGGATGCATGGTAAGGAGTGGAGGAGATTAATATATGTGAAGCAGGGTTCCCTTTGAATCTTCTCTTTTCTCCTTTATTGTCTTTCTCGCCCACCTGCAAATAATAATTATGTATTTTTTTCTTTTTTCTTTTTTGAAAAATACCTAGGCTGCCTCAGAGAGATTTTCACCCTAGATGTTTGCCCTAGGCACCTCAAGGAAGGTTTTCATCTAGGGATCTTCTTAATCTTTTTTCATTTTTTTTTCATCATTGGGCTGCCTCACAAGGTTTTCAACCCAAATATGGGACTCAAGTGCCTCATGGAGGTTTTTGCCTGAATCCTTATTCTTTTTTCTCTTTTTCAATGACCTGATGAGGGAGGAGCTAGAAATTGCTCCACCATCATCATAGTCTTATTGATATTGTCAATGAACTCTTGTTTTGATAAAGGCTTCTTGTACATTTTCAATCGGTGTCCATTAACAAGTAATGGAATGGCTTCTTCATCTATAGTTTTGATTTGCACTGAACCATTATCATGGCATCTTTCCACCACATAAGGTCTAAGCCATATTGTCCTTAGCTTGCCCTTGAAGTCTTTATACCTAGAATCATATAACAATGCCCAATCGCCTCTTGAAATTTCTTCTCCTTAATATGTCTATCATGCCAGATCTTCCTCTGAAATTGAAATATCTTTGTATGTAGGATGGCCTGCATTCTGAATTCATCCAAGTGATTCAAATGGAACAATCTTTCTTTGTGTGCATGACTGAGATACAAATACAGTTGGGTTGCCATCCTCAATGTGTTATATTCAAATTGAATGGACAACAAAGCCTTTTTCCTATAGACCAGCGTATAGGGTGTAAATCGAGTGGTGGTATTCCATGTTGTATTATAGGCCCAGGTGGCCTCAACTAGTCTCTCTACCCAATCCTTCCTACTGCTACTCACTACTTTGGTTAAGATTCTCTCCAGTGCCTTGTTGGTCACCTCCACTTACCCATTAGCTTGTGGATGATAAGGAGTGGAGGTCCTATGCTTGATTTTGTGATGGCTGAGCAGTTCTTCAATCATGTTGGAGGTAAACTAGTTGCCTTCGTCTGTGACTAGCTCTCTTGGGTACCCAAATTTGTAGAATGCATTCTTCCTTAGGAACTCAGCCACCTTCTCTTTAGTTGTTGCCTTAATCGCCTTGGTTTCATCCCACTTAATCAAATAATCAGTGCACACAATAACGTATTGTTTTTTCTTTGAAGGAGGGTTGATAGGCCCAATGAAGTCCATGCCCCACTTGTCAAATGGCTTGAAAGTCACTTGAGGTTGTAGGGGCATTTCATCTCTTGGAGTAGGCTTTCCCATCCTCTGGCACCAATCACACTGACTAATGTACTTTTTCACATCCTGATGAAGAGTGGGCCAATAATAGCCCACTTGTAACACTTTGAATGTTGTCCTATTTGCTGCAAAGTGACCTCCACAAGGCCCATCATGACAGGTCAGAAGGATGTCAAAAACTTCCTCTTCCCTTACACACCTTCTCAAGATTTGATCTGGGCCAATTTTGAAAAGATTGCCCCTAATCCAGGTGAAGGGGGCGCTTTTCCTAACTATCTTTCTTTTTTCTTTGGAGGGCAAGTTTGGTGGGAACTGTGCTGATACCAAATAGTTTGCTATATCAACAAACCATAGGGAGAGAACTCAAATAGCAAACAACTGCTCGTCTGGTAACTGGTCATCCACCATTCCTTCTTCACCTGTTGGCAAATTCATTCTAGATAGAAAGTCTACAACAACATTTTCCTTACCAGGGTTATCAACAATAGTTAGATCAAACCGCTATAATAAAAGAAACCATCCAATAATTCTAGCATTCACATCTGGTTTGTTCATTAAATTTTTGATTTCAACGTGGTTAGTATGCACAAATGTTTGGTAGCCTGTAATGTAATTCCTAAATTTGTTTAATGAATGCACAACAGCCAGGAGTTCCTTTTCGGTCACAGTATAATTTAGCTCAGCCTTTGACAGGTTCTTACTAATAAAATAGATGGCATAGGGCAATTTCTCCTCTACCTAACCTAAGGCTGCTCCTATGGCTTTGTGTGAGGCATTAGAATGAATATGAAAAGGGAGGTCCTAGTTTGGGCCTCAAAGAATCGGTGCAGTGGTTAACTTACCCTTTAAAATGTCTAAGGCCCCTTGACAGCTTTTTGACCATATAAACTCGGAATCTTTGGCCAACAACCCAAATTAAGGAGAGGCCAACTTGTTGAAGTCCTTTATGAACCTTCAGTAGTATCCAGCTAACCCCAATAAAATCCTGACGTCCCTCTGCTTTTGCGGAGGTGGGACCCTTTGGATGATTGCTACTTCGTTCGGGTCCACCTACAGTCCTTGTTGAGATATTGAATGACCTAGCATGGTCCCTTCAGTTATTAAGAGTTCACATATTTCCAGACTAAGAGACAGGTTCATTTCAAAGCATTTGTGCAATACTTTGCCTAGGTTAGTCAGGGCTTCTTGAAAATAATAGCCATAAGGTGTAAAATCATCCATATAGATTTCCACCACACCATGTACTAATTCGGCGAAAATACTCAAGACTGCTCTCTGGAAAGTGGCAAGAGCATTGCCTAGGCCAAAAGGAAGGACCCTGTAGGCAAAAGTACCCTAAGGAAAGGTGAATGTGGTCTTCTCCTAGTCTTCTGGGCAGATTTGGATTTGGTTGTACCCACTGAATCCATCTAGGAAAGAAAAAAACTTCTTCCCTGCCAGGCCATCTATCACTTGGTCAATGAAGGGTAGGGGAAAATGATCCTTCTTTGTGGCTTTGTTCAACTCCTTGTAATTGACACAAATCCTCCACTTACCATTTTTCTTGGGAACTAACACTAAAGGAGAGACCCATTAACTGTCGGAGATAGGGTAAATGAATCCTGCATCTAGAAGTTTTTGCAGTTCTTCTTTGACTATATCTTTAAGAGTTGGATTCATCCTCCTTTGTGGTTGTCAGACTGGCTTGAAACCTTCTTTGATTTTTTTGGGCAAGGGATCCCCGCAAGGCAAGTTTTGGGGCTTAAAGCCCAATTTTTTACTAATTTCGATGTAAATACTCTGCAATTTGTGGGCGCAGAGCGCGAAGTTGTAATTGAGTCATAGGGTTGTCCACCCTTACTTTTATAAATATATATTGTCAGCTTGAGAGTTTGACCCCTGGTCTGCGGACCATGGGATTGAATAAATAGAGTAAGGCTCTAAGTGTAAAGAAAGAACATACGATAGAAGGAATAGAAGAAGATCTAATGAGGAAGCATTGAGTAAAAAGGTGTAAAGTCATGTCTTGGGGTCTTAGAGTAGGAGAAGGCTCTGCAGCTGAGTGCGCAGGGCAAGTTGAGTTTGTAACTAAGTGAAGCATTAATAAGGAGAAGTTTTACATTAATTCTGTGTATCATTTCTTCTTTTATGCATTGAAGTATATTGGGTATGAATTGGAAGTTTACTTTTTATTTGTTGTGGAACTTATATGCATATGTTGAATAAAGGAATGTAAGATAAAGTATCTGTTCACGCAAAGATAGCTAACTGTTATAAGAATATAAGTAAGATCCGCAGTGTAACTTGGGGAAATATTGCAGATCACTACTCTAGAAACGGGAAAGCTTCACAACCCCTGGTTAGCGTTGCACGAAGGCGAGTATAACAGGGCGCGAAAGCCTCGCAGGTTAGGAAAATGCACGAAGTAAACTGCACGAAGGGAGTCATAGTTGGACTAAACCGACCCCTCAGACATCTCAAGGGTGCAGAAACTTGGTTCCAGCATCCCCCCATACTGCTTTGGGTGAGACCTCAGTCCGCGCTCTACAGACTGTTGCCAAAAGGGCCAGTAGTACAGGGATTTGTTTGGCTAAATAACTCCGAACCTAGGTCAAGCCCCATGAAGCCAATGAATGGTTCCGTTGCCAGGACTGGAATCTGCATAGAGATTTCTGATGTCGTATCATTCGAATCCAACTAAGAAAGAAATTAAAGGTTGGTTAGACAAGAGAATTCACGAGTTCACAGCGCAGGAGAACAAGAATCTGCGACTGTCAAAGGAAGAGTGGTTAGACTGCTACCAGTACATGGAAATCCATGAAATTTTCTTTTCATCTTTCCTTACTAAGTTGTACGAGTGGATCGCGAAGATAGCAAATAGCCAAGGAAGGTGGAAACTCGATAATCCTATTGTGTGGACCCCAGAGTTGGTGCGCAAATTGGAAGTATCGAAGGATAAGATCATGTGCATTGTTGATCACTGGCTCGATCGAATTATAGGAGGCTTCATTACTGAGTTCGCGGTAGATACTTCAGTCAGCTATAGCCAGGCAGAGCGAAGCTTTCTCAAAGGACAGTGACGTAAGTACGTGAAGTCTCTAAATACTTGGATTAAATTGTTATTGTGTGAAAAGAGGGTTATGAAATTACCTTGATGTTTGGAGCTATGTGAAGTGGAAAAACCTACAGAAACAAAGGAAGTAAGGGACATGAGAATAGCCCCTTGATTTCACCTCCGCGAAAGGACGAGGAAGAGCTCACGAAGGTCTCACTGAGAAGTGTGATCAATTTGATAAGGAACAGGATTCCACAGATACCACGCCCACCCATGCCACCACCAGCTTCACTGCCTTCACCCCCATCTTTGCCCGTACCACCTCCACCACCACCGTGAGTCAATATGGCAAGTGCGATAAAGTTGTCGGTGTTCAAGGGAGTAGGAAATGAAGATCTGGACCAGTTTTGGTTCATGATAAGGGTTGTATGGGAACCGCAGGGAGTTACAGATGATAACATAAAGAAAGCAACATTGGTCAGCGCTCTGCAAGATCGTGCACTAACCTAGTATATTAAGCATTCTAATGACACTCCGAATGCGGGGATCGCATATTTCCAAATTACACTGAACAGAGAATTTAGCAGGCTGAAGTCAAAGGCGCAGTCGATCATTGGATTCAAAGAGATCACAATGCTACTGGGGGAGACTCCTTGGGAGTTGGATCAGAGACTAAAGTGCACAATTCGTGAAGCTAATATGACTTTGACAGATGGAAAACACCGCGAATGGTTTGTGGCATCGTTAATGTTGCATTTGAGGAATGCATTGTCACAACAAAGGTTAACAACCCAGGCAGAGGCCTTGGAGATTGCGATGAGGCTGCATGAGACCCTGATACAGGATCCTAACCTGGGAGTTCAATAGATCCATGCGCAATTGAAAAACTTATGTCTTGAGATGCACATTCTGAAACAGTACAGGACAGCTCGCCCGGACGTGTGCGAAGAAGTATGGTGCGTAAAATGCAAGGGTCGGGAACATGACAAGGACCACTGGCCGATGTTCACGAATTACCTCGTGGGAGGAGGGCCGATGATCTGAAAATGAAATTACTTGTATTTGTTGTTCAATGTATTCATTTCAATTAAATTATATGTGCAAACTGTTACTCATGTCTTGCAATTGAAACAAAGTGTTTTTGGTAAATTTCTAAGTCTTATGTGTGAAGGAGTATTATTTCATTTTATTGTTTAGCATATTAAATCTGAAAAACACAGCAAGATAAAATCACATCATATAATACAGTAGTTGATGAGTAATTTCACCCCTCCTAGGCTACATCTGTCGGGTCCAAGGCCCCCAAATGGGCATGTCCTTGCTCTTATTAGATGCTCAAATTGGTTATACACTGATAAGAAAGCCTAAAAAAGAAAAATAAGTTGTGGAAATGAGTTTAGAACATAGAAAACAGTAAATATTGACTTTTGTTTCACCTCCAATGGTTAACCATAGCCCAATACAGCTCCAACACTCCCTAGGCCCTGATGGCTCTCCAAGCTTCTTTACTGAAAAAGTACTTGAAGATCAGCTCGGTTGACTCTGCAACCTGTACCATTGGCTCTAAAATGCTCAGAATACCCAAAATAAAAAAAATAATAAAATAAAATCGCTCCAAAAGGTTCTCCCTAGTGAAAGTTATGAACAACTGAAGTTTTGTCCAATCTGGCCTAAAGAAACTCCACCAAACCTAGAACTGGCAGTTAACTAGCACTATTTTTGGCAATTTCAGCCAATTTTGGGAAGTCTGCCAGGCTGACCATAACCGTCGGCGGATTTTGCGCATGTGACAGGCGCTCTGGGCAAATAAGGTTGACGGTTTGGTTATCATAACCATCGACAGTAACCACAGCATGTGAACGTGTGGATCAGGTGGTTAACAAACTGTCGGCGGGTTGTTTGACATAACTGCCAGCGTATACTCCCTGCATGTGACCACGCATCCTGGGATCGTTGGCAGTTTAGATTGTTGGAGATCTACCCCCAAACCAGAAACCATAATTGTTGAAATATAAATGGCGACCAATGTTTGTTAAGAACCAAAGCATAGCACGGACGGTCAGGATTGTAGGTTTGCCCGCAGGAGGTTACGGGTTCGACCCCGCTTGACCCATAAAATTTTACAATGCCCATTCAGGGCCACGTGGCAGCCTCCGGGCTAGCCACGTGTCAGCCTCTGATTGGTCCAACCAAACGAAATATTCCAGCAAATATTCTAGAGAATATTCTAGGTAATATTCCTCGAAATATTCCAAGGAATATTCTTCGAAATATTCTTTTTTTTTTAATTTTTCCAAAATTCAAAAATTTGTAGTTTACTGGGCATTTTTAAATTGTGATAACTCCTCCATACGGTGTCAGTTTTTCGAACCGTTCACGGTGCCGGAATCAGGACGACGAGATCTATCCATTTGTTCTAGTTTCAACCAATTCTGAGTAGTTCCAATTTTGAGCATTTTCTTCACTTAGAACTTGATCACCTGATCACACCTCCCAAATGGGAAGCTTTTGGACCCCAAAAGCCTTCAATTACCTGTTAAGAAGGTGAGGGTACAGCTCCCTCACCTTTTCCACCTCCATCCACTTTGCCTTACTCAGTTTGATGCATTTAAGACCAACCCGAACATAATCAACATTTCCCCTCCTCGAAGTGCATGTCCTTTTGTCAAGGATAGCATCCTCTTTCAGCTCATCCAAAAATTTTGGCGAGAAATCATCTACGGAAGGCAGCTGAATGTCACTTTCATGATCAGCAATTAAAGAAGGTTCATACAATCGTAAATTTTCCACATTCACAACGAAATACATTTGCATATATGAAGGCAAATCTAGTTGAAAAGCATTATTTCCAACTTGTTTAAGGATCTTGAATGGACCATAAAGAATAGGCTTCATCTTTTTACCTTCTCCTTACATTCTTTCCTTACTAATATGCAGCCATACCTCATCTCCTTCTTGAAACTTATGATCAACTCTATGTTTATCATGTCTCTCCTTGTACTTGCCTTGACTTTTTTCAAGCTGTTCTTGAACTTGCTGATGTATGAGCTGAATTCTTTCAATGAACATGTGAGCTTTGTCAATGTCACTATGCCCATCAATGGCAACATCCTTCTCAAGAATGAAATCTAAAGGTGACTTAGGCAAATACCCAAAACAAGCTTCAAAAGGTGAAGTATTTGTAGAAGAGTGCTTGGCCCGATTGTAAGCATGCTGAATGTAATGCAAGTGCTCATCCCAAAGCTTGGGATGCTTGCTGCAATAACCTCTCAAAAGATGTACAATGGTTCTATTCACTACCTCTGTTTGGCCATCTGTTTGCGGATGGAAAGTAGTACTCTTCTTCAACTTGGTGTCCATCATCTTCCATAGATTGGACCAAAAATTCCCAACAAATCTGGAATCCCTATCACTAACAATAGAAGTAGGTAAGCCATAATGAACCCATACATGTTGAAAATATAAATCAGCAGTTTGTTCAACAGTTATAGTTTTCTTACATGGCATAATAATACACATCTTTATGATTCTATCAACTACTACATAAAGATAATCATGCTACTTTCTAGATAATGGTAGACCTCCTACAAAATCCATAGAAACACTTTCCCATGGTCTAGAAGGTACCAGCAATGGCGTATATAATCCAAGCTTCCTATTGCTAGGCTTGCTTGTAGCACATAATGAACAACCTCTAATGAAACGTGAAACACTATCTACCATGCAATGCCAATAACAATACCTCTGTAAATGTGCCACCGTATTGCTTACCCCGAAATATCCAACAATAAGAGAAGAATGAGCTTCTCTCATGATACTTAGTCTCTCGCTCTGTGGTATACATAACTTGCCCATATGAAACAGAAAATTATTATGCAAATGATAAGCATTCCCCTCAACATGATTCCCTTCACTCAAGTTAGCATACACATCTTAAAATCAACATCTAATGCATATTGTTCTATGTAGCTCTCATGTGCAATAGAATCATTCTTAAGTAAAATAGTAGCACTAATAATAGGCCTTGAAAGCATATCAGCAACTTTATTGAAAATTCCTTTCTTGTACCTTATTACCAAGTGAAATTTTTGTGGGAAGCCCATCCATCTGAAATGTCGTGACTACTGCAATTTACTTTGTGACTGCAATTACTGTAAAGGTTGATGGTCAGTATGAACAACTATTTCTTTGCCCATCAAATAGTGTTTCCACTTTTTTACGCTTTGTACCAACGCATAAAACTCCTTATCATATGTAGGATAATTCACAATAGCACCATTAAATGTCTCAGAATGAAATGTGATAGGCTTACCATGTTGTAAGAGAACTGCACCCATGGCGTAATCACTAGCATTGGTTTGAATCTCGAATGGTTGTCTCAAGTCCGGTAATGCAAGAACTAGAGCTGAACTTATCTTTTCTTTCAAAGACTTGAAAGCTTTTTTTTGCTTGCCTCCCCATTCGAAAGCATGCTTCACACTTGTCATTGCATGCATAGGAGCTGCTATGGCAGAGAAGTTACAAATAAACTTCCTCCAATACTGAGCTGCACCCAAAAAACTTCTTACCTCTGTAATGGATTTGGGAGTAGGCCAATTCACAATAGCTTCTACCTTAGAAGGATCAATTCTCAAAGCACCTCCTCCTATTATGCGTCCCAAATAAACCAAAGAAGTCTTTCCAAATTCACACTTTGACATTTTAAGAAATAATTGATTTTTCTCCAAAATATCAAGTACTTTTTTAACATGCATGGCATGCTCTTCTCTAGTCTTGCTGAAAACTAAGATTTCATCTAAGTAGAAAATAACGAAATCATCAAGAAAAGGATGTAACACATCATCCATTACCCGCATGAAAATTGCAAGTGCATTGCATAAACCAAACGGCATAACAAGCCACTCAAAGAGTCCTTGTTTGGTTTTAAAAGTTGTCTTCCAAATGTCACTTTCTTCAATTCTAACTTGATGATAACCACTATGTAAGTCTAACTTAGTGAAACATTTAGCATCTTTCAGTTGATCTAACAGATCATCTATCCTTGGGAGTGGGTAACGATTCATTACCGTTAGTTTGTTCAATGCGCTGAAGTCCACACACATGTGCCAAGTTCCATCTTTCTTTGGAATCAACACTATCGGTGACCCACATGGCGAAGTGCTTGGTCTTACGAAACCTTTGTCCAACAAGTCTTTAATTTTCTTCTTTATTTTAGCATTCTCCATGATAGACATGTGGTACATGCCTATGTTAGGAAGAGGACAATCTGGATGTAAATGGATTTCATGCTGAATCTCCCTTTTAGGAGGCACACCTCTTGGTTCATCAAACATCTCATGATTTGCATCAACTACATCAAATAAATCTGATTTAAGCTTGGAATCACAATTTTCAAATGAATCATGATTCACATCAACCTTAGGTTTGATCATAAGAAGTACAAAACTCTTACTTTAATTAACTAGCCTTTTTACCTGTCTTGCATTTACCATCGCTATATTTGCCTTCTTGCAATGTGCCCTGACAATGTACTCCTTGCCATCTTTGAAAATATGATATTTATTTTCATGGCGATGGAAGATCGCTTTCCTGTCAAATAAGTAAGGACTTCCCAAAACAATTCCTGATATATCAAGCAGTACTACATCAAGTTCAATTGTGTCAATAAAGTGTGCAGTAATTGCAAAGCGCAATATGCACTTTCTTGAGACTTGTAAGTTTGCATCCTTGCATATCCACCTAAGTGGATAAGGCTTTGGATGTGGAATGGTCTCAATTTTAAGCTATTTGACCAAGTCTTCTGATAAGAGATTTGCTTGTGACCCATTGTAAAACAGTGTGTCAATTTTTGTATGTTTTGAGACTACCCTCACATGGAACAATTCAATTGTTTCTTGCTCATTAGGAGCTTGTACATTATAGTTTGAAGTACTAGTGCTTGCTTAGTTTCAATTTCCTTTCCCTTCATACTTTTCAAATCCATGGCTGCAATTTTGGTTTCATCCCCTGAATCATCACCTAAATATTAAGGTGTAGTTGTAGTAGCTATAGTTTTCTTCTTTGCTTTGTTTTTGTTAAACTGATTTCTTTTTTTAGGATAAAGTTTCCAAAAGTTTTTCTCTTCATGGCCTTCTCTTGAATAGTGTTTACATGTCACTTTCTCACCCTCCTTTTTGACAGATGCATTCTTTTTGCCTTTTCCCTTAAAGTTTTTCTCTTTGTTTTTCCCCTTAAAAGGCTTGTTTCTACCCTCATCAAAAGTATTTTTCCCTCTAGTCTCTAAATGCGTAACTTGTACACAAACTTCGTCTAGACTAGTAGGATTGAACATAAGGATAGTATGTTTAAGGTAGCTATGCAAACCACCTATATATTTCAGCAAAGTGTCTTGACTTTGTAAGTATACCCCTAGTAAGAGTGTTCTTCTCCTAAACTCTTGGGTGTAGCCTTGAACATTTTGTCCCTTTAGTTGTCTAAAGTTTTGCCAGTTCATTATAGCCTTTTGTAAATGTGAAAGAGAATAAAATTGCTTCTTAATTGCTGAAATGAATTCAGCCCATGTTAAAGTAATCTTACCATGTTTCTTAATTTCATCCTTGGTCTTAGCTTCCCACCATACCAATGCTGCTCCATCCATTCTTAAAGGGGCTAACTGAATCTTGGTGTTGTCATCCTATAAGTTCTATATCCTTAAATAAACTTCCAACTGTCTTATCCAGTTGTCAAGTTTCTCTGCATTGACTTCACCGTTAAACATGGGTAATTCAAATTTAACATCTATCTTTAAAAATGGACTTTTCCCAGAAGATTTAAGCTTATGAGATTGAATTACCGAGGTAGAGGATGACGATGTAGAGGAAGAGGATGACGATGGGGATGGTGGATCACCATTTCCTCCATGTCCTTTCTTTGAATTATCATCACCTTTCTTTCCTCCTGAAGAGCCCTCTCCTTCTTTCTGATGTTTAGACCCTTCTCCAACCAACCTACCATTCCTTTCTTGGTATAATATTCTTACCATCTCAATCATGTCCAAAAAAGATTTTTTGAATACCCGTTCTTCTTCTTTTGGATCCATGTCTTCAGGAAATTCTCCTTCCCTTTCAGACATACTTGAAGCTTCTTCTAAGGCTATTGAGGGTGAATTAGAAGGTGGAGATAATGGCACCCTGGCCCTCCTTGGTTGAGGATTATCTTGTGCTCTAACCAATTGTCCTTTCCCTCTTTGAAGTTTAAGCCTGGTAAGAATTAAAACTTGCAAAACAGTCAAAAATATCTTTGCACAAAACTAATACTCAAAACTTGGCTCTGATACCATCTGATCTAAAAATGAAATTACTTGTATTTTCTGTTCAAGGTATTCATTTCCATTAAATTATATGTGCAAACTGTTACTCATGTCTTGCAATTGAAACAAAGTGTTTTTGGTAAATTTCTGAGTCTTATGTGTGGAGTATTATTTCATTTTACTGTTTAGCATATTAAATCTGAAAAACACAGCAAGATAAAATCACATAATATAACACAGTAGTTGATGAGGCAGTTCACCCCTCCTGGGCTACATCTGTTGGGTCCAAGGCCCCCAAATGGGCATGTCCTTGCTCTTATTAGATGCTCAAATTGGTTATATAGTGATAAGAAAGCCTAAACAGGAAAAATAAGTTGTGGAAATGAGTTCAGAACATAGAAAATAGTAAAGATTGACTTTTTTTCACCTCCAATGGTTAACCATAGCCCATTACAGCTCCAACACTCCCTAGGCCCTAATGGCTCTCCAAGCTTCTTTGCTGAAAAAAGTACTTGAAGATCAACTCTATTGACTCTGCAACCTATGTCATTGGCTCTGGAATGCTCAGAATACCCAAAATAAAAATAAAAAATTCGCTCCAAAAGGTTCTCCCTAGTGAAATTTATGACCAACTGAAGTTTTGTCCAATCTAGCCTAAAGAAACTCCACCAAACCTGGAACTAGCAGTTAACTGACACTGTTTTTGGCAATTTCCGCCAATTTTGGGCAATCCGCCAGACTTGACCACTAGGCTGACCATAACCGTCAACATAGTCTGCGCATGTGACAAGTGTTCTGGGCGGATAAGGTTGACGGTTTGGTTATCATAACCGTCGGCGGTAACCACGACATGTGGACCAGGCGGTTAACAAACTGTCGATGGGTTGTTTGACATAACTACCGGCGTATACTCTGCGCATGTGACCACGCTTATGGGACCACTGGCAGTTTAGATCGCTGGCGATCTACCCCCAAACCGGAAACTTTAATTGTTGAAATATAAATGGCGACCAATGTTTGTTAAGAACCAAAGCATAGTGCGGATGGTTGGGCCTGTAGGTTTACCCGCAGGAGGTTACGGGTTCAACCCCGCTCGACCCATAAAATTTTACAATGCCCATTCAAGGCCATGTGGCGGCCTCCGGGCTAGCCACGTGTCGGCCTCTAATTGGTCCAACCAAATGGAATATTCTAGAGAATATTCCAAGGAATATTCCTCAACATGTTCTTTTTTTAATTTTTCCAAAATTCAAAAAATTTGCAATTTACTAGGCATTTTTAAATTGCAATAACTCCTCCATACGGTGTCAGTTTGTCGAACCATTCATGGCACCGAAATCAAGACGATGAGATCTATCCTATCATTCTAGTTTCAACCAATTCTGAGCAGTTCCAATTTTGAGCATTTTCTTCACTTAGAACATGATCACCTGATCAGCCGATGTCGTTAAGACCATAGGCACAAAAAGGACCTAGTGTGACACCTGCTTTGTGGTGCGCGATTTGTCAAATAGGAGGAAATCATGCTACGGACAACTGCCATTTGTTACAGAAGTACACACAGAATTCGCAACAGTTGTTCTGTAAATTTTGTAGATTGGTTGGACACGATGAGCGCGCCTATAGAAGCTATGAGCTGATGATGGATAATACTCCTACCTATAGAGTTCAAGACGAAATGCGACCCCTTGACCAGAATGGAGTGGCGCAAACCGGATTTTAGGGGCACGGGCAAGGCCGAGGTGGAGGAGGACCTAGAAGAGGTCGCGAACAGCTTATATGTTACAATTACGGGGGGGCAGGACATTATGCCCATGATTTTATGAATGCAACGTGTCCATCATGTCTATATTATACCTTGTTTGATCATGAGGCAGAGGATTTTCCCACGCTGATAGCTAGGTTTCATGACAAGGGAGTGCTCTAATCTCCCCCGACTCAGAACCTGCAGATGATGAGGTCTGAGCCGTGTGAGGAATACCCAAATGTGAACATTGTGCTCCGAAGTGGAATTATGACAGGAGATGATAAAGGCAAACATCCTAAAGATAGCACTTGGATTCACAAAGCTCCGGAAAAGGAAGCAGAATTTGATTTGGAGTGTGCCTGGGAAACTTTTATGGAAGCAAAGAAGAGCTTCGTTGATGCCTCCACTTCAGGGAGAAAAGACAGACCGGATCCAGAAATGGACCCATCAATGCTCACGACGTTCCTAGAAACATGCATGAATCTACTGCGTGACAGTAAGGTTGTAAAGGGATTGTAGGAACTCATTAATAGACGCATTGGGACCATGCCAGGAGAACTGCGCGTAGTCCGAAAGATTGGAAAGCATGCGATGAGGACAGGAAGAGAAATGAGATTGGAGAATATGAGATGGACCAAGTAATTATGGACCTAGGGTCAAATGTGAACGTTCTACCGAAGCAGACATGGGAGCGCATGGGAAGGCCTACGTTGCAATGGTCTCCTATCCAGCTGTGAATGGCAAACCAACAAAAGATAATACCCATGGAGAGATTGCAGGGAATCACCATGGATATTGAAGGGGCAAACGCACTAGCAAACTTTGAAGTGATAGAGATTGTTTATGACAGCAATCCCTATCCCACGCTCTTAGGAATCAATTGGGCCACTAACATGAACGGGGTGATAAATCTGAAGAAGCGCAAGATGATTTTTTAGAAAATTTCTCTGTGCGTAGTCGTACCTTTGGACCCTATAGAAGGATCGCGCTACACAGATCCGATGCGTGACTATGAAAGTGACAATGAATTAGACTGCATCTACAAGATAACCGCTTGAGAGTAAGACTGGTTAAATCCCACCACGGATGGACGAATCTCATGGGAGCACGAAAGCTCCTATACATCGGATTTTGATGAGGAGATAGAGTGATGGCAGAACCGGTTGCACGAGGTGACCACGCTGGACTGTAATATGATGACAAGATCATTGTTTGTGTATCGACAAAAGTGAGGGATCTGCCTACTTATGATGGGTTAAGTGAGGTAGATGCTTTCTTGAGCATATTTGAAAGGGAGGTGCCGGAACAACAACGTCTCGAGGCTTTGAAATGGGTACTACGCGCTACGCCCGCGAGGTGGTGGGGTACGCACCAAGGAAGCTTTGAGGATTGGCGCGAATGCAGGAGAATGATGCACATGCATTTTAGGAAGCCTCGGATGTGGCTAACAAATAAATATAATGTACGGGATGGTCCGCGCATGCATCTTTCCAGGTGGGTACAGGCATATGTTAAACAACTTGTGTGGATGCACATGGACTTCACGATGAGGAACACGGTCAATAAGCATGGGCTAGTGAGGCAATTGCACGAACAGTCCCTCTAGTTGGGATGACAGAATGTGGAAAGAACAAGTGTGTAGAAGGTTACCCACGCAGAAGCATTTAACGAAGTGTGTGAAGCACTGAATAGGGTATATAATGTACAACGAAGTGATTGGGACCTGCGCGTACCAGCTGTTTTGTGGGCTTATAGGACAACGTACAAGAAACTGATGGGACAGATGCCTTCTAGGCTGGCCTATGGAGCAAGTGTTGTAGTCCCAATATGGTATATTATGCCTAGTCCGTGCATAGCAGTGCCCGTGGATATGATGGTTTCAGAGCCTTGGAAGAAGGAATCGCATAGTTGAACGAAGAAGAACCTTTGGGATCTAATGAAGAATTCCAACAGGGTGATCTTAGGCTCCAAGAACTCATGAAAGAAAGAGTGTGGTTAAGAGAAAAAAGCACTCTGATGGAAGTAGAAGTCAAGAAGCTTGAGGAAGAAATAAATAAGGATTTTCTTGATAAGAAAACGGTGGTGATAAAATAGGGCGTGCATGATTATGTTGACAAATTTGGGGACTACCGCTGAGAGTTGATCAGTGTGATGCCTTAGATTGGACCATATATTACTAGAGGGATCATTGATGATGACGCGATGTAGATGGTGAAGTGCGCGACACAAACCATAAAAATAAAAGGCGGATTTTTCCCAGGAAAAGTGAGTGATGGTTGGTTGAAGCCGTATACATATGGCCCGACCACCCTGACAAGCTGTGGGAAGTAAATTCTTAGCACTCCAAGCAGTTGGAAGGAGGCACGGGACTATAAACTACTCTTCCCAAGAGTTGCGCATAGGAGCGAAGTGTCACCGGGTCCATGACAACATAATGGTGGCTGCGCTGCCGCGCGGGTTGGCTGGAAAGTGACCGTTGTAGTCACTATTCACGATGTGATACTTGACTTGAGACCAAATGGAGTGGGTGGCAAGCATTTAAGATGAGCTTTATGGGCAAGATTTGGGAAAATCTTCCGCAAGGGAGTATTAATGGACCGGATTTGGGGGGAACGGTCGAATTTGAATTCAAAAGGTGCTATAAATTGCAAAGGGATGCCCAGCAAACAACACTTGGCCATTTGCGAATTGAGTTATTGTGCACCCAGACTATTCTAAACCAAGACCGGTTTAACCTATTGAGAGCATTGTTTGAGCACCCGGTGGCACAGTTGAGAGATTTCTGGACAAACAGAATGGCAGCATCTGAAGAAGCCAGGGAAATCGGAGAAATGACCGCCGAAGAGACCGCATAGGCCATGACAGTAGAATATGACCCTGAGAGCGCCAGGATAGTTGCGAAAATCCCTAAATCACCATGCATGCCAAGATTGAAGAAAGATAAATAGCCCATGTTTTCGGTGTGTGTGTCCCCTCGAAACCCGCTACAAACTAAATTAATAATGGAGGAAAAAGGGAAAGTAGTTAACATGGAAACCGATGACGAGGAGGAAGACCCTAAGGACATCTTGATAGAAGAGGATGAGGACGAAGACATGGAGAAGGAAACTGAGGGCGCGGACCCTCTAACTAGGCTGCCCGCATATGTTCCTCCGTGGAAGGGGAAGGTGAAGGTGCCCAAGGATATCGATGAGAGTAAAAGCTCTCTACAGACTCCGCTACTACCCGATGAGATCATTTTCAAAGGAGCGCGCCTGGAAAGGGTGCCAAGTTTGAAGTTCGAAGATTGGGATCTTGCTGACCACGAGAAGTTCCCTCACTTGGCGACCGCACAACTCATGAAGCCAAAGAAACACACCATGGCGGGGTTGTTGAACCTGCTCTGGGTGTCGCATTATCATCATGCCCTAACGACTATCTTCGTCATCAGGTAGCTGCTCTACCTGGTGCATGATGGGTATTTGTGGCTGGAGGAGCCCATCCCCATCATGGACCACCCCATCCCCATCACGGACCACCGTCTCCCTTGTCAAAGGGAAGACCTAGCAAACATTTCAGAGGGCAAAAGCAGTGATTTGGCCATTACAGAGGCCATGAAAAATAAATATAATCTGAAGAAGAAAAAGAGGGGCTACGCAATCTCCAGTATCAATGACAAGGTCGTCAAAGTCATGACTCAGATACTGGCGGGTAAGATCATGCGGAAGTGTCACACAGATGAGGTGCCCATGTCGATGGTGGCACTTGCCGAGAAATGCGCAGAGGGGGTCCAATTTAAATGGTATGGATTCTTGTGCAAGGAGTTCCTGGAGAATTTTCGCGAGGCACAGGAATAGGGGAAAACTTTCCACTATGCATGGCTCCTTTTTTCCATAGTGCTGGTGGCTGGCAAATTCCTTGAGGACAGCCAATTCCCCACAATTGTGAGGGATCTTCCAAAGGCCGCGAAGTACGCTTCATTGTGGGCTACTAAAGATGTGCACCACATCCGCGACAGTAAAATATTTTGGGTGTTCATGGAGATGAACATCAGGATGGGGATTAACCGCAAGCCGTGATTATCACCCACTGTCTACAACAGCCTACAAAGTTTCGCAAAGTTTAAAGTGGACTTTCATCACATCTACCTCACGGCGTGCAAGGACCCTGCAAAGAAGTAAAACACACTACCATATATGGCCACAGATGATGTGATCTTCGACGTACTTGAAACATGGCCGCCGAAGTGGCGCACTCCAGCCATCTCCGTGGTGGAAGCAGACAAGTCTGTTGCACAGAAAAAGAAGGAGGAGGCAAAACTGCGGGTAGCATAGTTGGCAGAGAAAAGAAGAAAAGAGGCAGCAACAACAAAGGCGCAGGAGGCACGGGATGCTGCAAAGGCCGCAGTAGCAGCACAGAAGGTAGCAGAGAAGGAGCACGAGGGCCAGAAGTCGCCTTCGCTTGAACAAGAACAAGAAATGGAGACAGAAATAGAGGAGGGTGGCGCAGACCCAGAAACAGCGTCGACACAGTTGAAGCGCTAGCGCCCCAGAGAGCAAGTGGGGCCGCGAAAGAAGTTGAAAGCATCTAAGACTTCTTTCGACCCGATCACCCTTACCGAGGGGGATTTGCATGATATAGGAGAGACAGTGTGCAACGTTACCATAGAGGCCCTGCAGAACTTTGCGGAGGAGAATCAGATTGTGTTGGGGGCCCTTCGAGCACAGATTCAGGAGTTGCAGGTGTGCACTCCTCAGGCTAGTACTCTCTCGACCAGCTTCGCAGTAGGAACAACCGCAGTCGAGGAAATGTTGCACGCTCGTACTACCAACACAATAGTGTTGCCTGAGGGGATACTGGCTACAATAAATGAGGCCGATAGGCCTGCGATCGCTGCATTGAAAGGAATAGGGATCAACATGGCTGCGCTCCCTCGGGAGACACTCTATGTTCTACAGGATGGGATTATTGTAGAACTGCAGGCTAGGGAGAGCCGCGCACTACAGGTGTTGAGTGAACAAATGATCAACATCGAGCAACTGAGCTTGCAGCACAATGAGGTCATGTCTCAGAACAGGCAGATGCTACACGTAAATGAAGAAGCCTTCCAGATGGTCCCTGAGCTGGCCATCCCAGCAAAAGCACCAACAGAGGTGCGCATCCAGAGGTTAGCAGCAGGAGGGCGCGAGGTGTGAGAAGAAATGGCTAAGGTTCAGCTAGAGCTAAACCTTCATATAGCAGAGCTGCGATTGAAGGCGCAGCCTTCAACTCCTCCAGAAGTAAGGGAACAGCGTGCCAATGCCATTACATCGAGGATGGAAGAGATCAGCAGTGTAATGAGGGACTGCACCAAAATGTTGGAATAATTGTTCGAGGTCCTCACCACTCTGTAGGAGGACCCGAACATACAGCGCTTAGAAACAGAGGCGCGTGAGCTACAACAATAGTATGAAAACGTCAAAGGGACTGCGCAGACGGTGGCCCTCACACAGAGGTTTGAGCGAATGCAACAGCACAAAGTGCTTAAGGAGCAAGTAGATGCAATGCGACACAAAGAAGTGGTTTTGAAGGCGCGTGTTTAGCCCTGGATCGATGAGGCCTTCGTAATCACAGCAAAAATTGAAGGCAAGCTCGCGTAGATGCAGGGGACGCATGAACAGATACATGGGAGCAGTTCTAACACCGCGGTCTTGGAACAACGCGTACAAGAGATACAGTAGGTAGTCGCTCAGTGTGTTTCGACCTTGTAGCAGTCCAAGCAGAGTTGGGAGGTCTCCACGCGAAGATCTCCGCACCGACAGAGTGACTTGAGGGTGAGTCATGATGTTTGTGTTGGGGGCCTGTTAGGCATGGGATCCCCCCAGGGCAAGTTTTGGGGCTTAAAGCCCAAGTTTTTACTAAGTCTGATGTAAAGAATCTGCGATTTGTGGGCACGAAGTGCGAAGTTGTAATTGATTCATATGGTTGTCCGCCCTTACTTTTGTAAATATAATGTCAGCTTGAGATTTCTACCCCTAGTTCGTGAACCATGGGATTGTATAAATAGAGCAAGGCTCTAAGTGTAAAGAAACAACATAAGATAGAAGGAATAGAAGAAGTTCTAATGACGAAGCATTGAGTAAAAAGGTGTAAAGTCGTGTCTTTGGGTTGTAGAGTAGGAGAAGGCTCTACAGCTGAGTTCATAGAGGTCTAGAAGTCTAGAGCTAAGTGCGCGGACCCCTGCAACTGAGTATGTGGAGCATGTTGAGTCTGTAACTAAGTGAAGCATTAATAAAGAGAAGTTTTACATTAATTTTGTGTATCGTTTCCTGTTTTATGCATTGAAGTATATTAGGTATGAATTGCAATTTTATTGTTTATTTGTTGCGTGAACTAATGTGCATATGTTGAATAAAGGAATATAAGATAAAGTATCTATTCACGCGAAGACAACTAACTGTTATAAGAAGATAAGTAATATCCGCAGTGTAACTTGGGGAAATAGCGCAGATTGTTTCTCTAGCAGCCGAAAGCTTCACAGCACCTGGTTAGGGCTGCATGAAGGCTAGTATAACAGGGCGTGAAAGCCTCACAAGTCAGGAAATTACGCAAAGTAACTTGAGAGAAGGTAGTCACAGTTGGACTAAATCGACCCCTCAGACATCTCAAGGGTGCGGAAACCTGGTTCCAGCATCCCCCCATACTGCTTCGGGTGAGACCTCAGTCCGCGCTCCATGGACTATTTCCGAAAGGGTCAGTAGTACAAGGATTTTTTTTGGCTAAATAAATCTGAACCTGGGTCAAGCCCCATCAAGCCAATAGATGTATATGTGGTGAGTACACACTAAGAGGTGTACTCCCTTCATTTCCTTGTAACTCCAAGCGAAGGCTTCTAGGTTTTCTCTCAACATGTTACATAGCTTTTCCTCTTCAAGAGCAGAAAGAGATGGACTAATTTTCAAAGTTTTCTCTAGGCCAAATTCTATGGTTTTGACCCGAAGTGGGTTGGAATCGGCCAAGCATAAGTCAATTGGATGATTGTTCTAGGTTTCACGTACTTATTCTTCTAATGGTAATGAAGTAGGAGTTGGACTTTGGAGCAGGTGTTCAATTAATTCATCCTCATCTTGTTGTCCTCCTCCTATGGTTGCTTCCAAAGCATAAAGTTGGGCAGAATAAACCTCATCTTCTTCCTCCTCCTCTAACCATAAAGGTAAATCATGCTCTAGAGAAGGTTGGGCTGGAGGGTATAGGACTAACTGTTTGGACATACGCCCGTTCTTGATGGTCATATTCCCAGCTCTGCAACTAATTTAAGCATCGACTGTGGCCAACCATGGCCTCCCAAGGATGAGAGGGTAACCAATAAGCTTAGCCTTAGGCTGGAGAACTAGAAAATCTATAGTGTACTCCCAGGAGTCATTGGAGACCATCACATCCTCCACAATTCCCTCAGGGGTGACTGTGGAATGGTCTGCAAGTTGCAAAACTGTTGTGGTCTTCCTCAATGACCCTTGGAGATTGAGCTTGAACATGGTGTCCTTGATTAGTACATTAATGGCAGCCCCAAGATCAATCAGAGTGTGTGGGACGATGGTGCTATTGATGTGCACATCTACTACAGGGCTTCCAGGGTCCAAATATTTTGAGCATATTACCTACCCCAGCATTAAGGTGGACAGCTGCCTAATGACATTAATGGTAGGGGCGTCCCTTTTTCTTCTTCCTGGATGCTTGAAGCATTTCTCCTTAATCAACTTATTGTAAATGGGAACATCTTTTATTGCTTGGAGAACTGGCATCTTTACACATAGATTTTTCAATTCTCCCAGAAGTTCAGTTTCTTCTGGGGTAGGCTGGAGTGGTTGGGTTAATCTCTCAGGAAAGGGTGGATTTAATTTAAGGTTGCTTTCCTCTCTTTCTTCCTCAACCTCCCTATGTGGAGAGGGAGGTTGGTTATCTGGGAGAATTCTCCCAGATCTTAGGTTGATCTCTTGGATTTCTACAGCATAAGCTGGGTATGATGTCTCTCCACTGTATACTTGTTGAGCCTGCCTATTGTTCAGGTTCAGATTTGGCTAGGCAGGCATCTGGGGTTGCTTGGGTGGAGCTAGAGAATTGTTGTATTGGGGCCTCCACCCCTAGAGTGGGGTATTCCACTGAGGTTGTGGCGGAACGTAAGGTTGAAATGGTTGGCTGGTTGGTTGGCTGGGAATGATACTGAGATGCATAGAACCAAGGAGGGCGTGTAGACCAAGAAGGATGAGCAGGGGGTCCCCGACAAGGTATATCTGTGGTTTGGTTGGGTTTGTAATATGCATGGGATGACCCTTGCATACCTTGCTGGTATGGTATATGCCCAGGAGGTCTCCTTTGTTTGATGTAGAAAAGCTACTCAGTGACCCCTCCAGCTCCTTGATATATAGCTTTGAGTCCAGGTAAACAAGGGCACTTGTCTATGAAGTGGTTTTCTTCACAGACCAAGCAAATCTCAATGCATTTCAATGGACATTCGTTCCTAGGATGCCTCCTGGTGCATCTAGGGCAAAAGATGGCCAAGGCTCTCTCTGCTTCCTCTTGCTTCCTTTTGATGTTCATGGTGTCCAATTGCAAGGCAAGGGTTTGTAGCATCTCACTTTTGAAATCTTCCAGCATATTTCCAATTTCACCCTTGATGGATGAGTTGGAAGATGATGTATTGGCCATAGGTTGACTACTCCTACCCTTTTTCCTAGCTGCCCTAGAATGGTTTCTAAAGACAGTCTTGATATCCTCATAGGATAATTGGTAGATATCCCCTCCTGCTAAAAAATGTAAGGTATCTAGAAGATCTTCCCTTACTCCTCTGAGTAGGACTAGCTTTAGTGACTCGAGGTCAAGTGTGCACCTAGCCCTTTTGTAACTGAGCTGGAATCTTTCTTCGTAGTCTTCTAAGGATTCATCCTGGCCCATGGTCATCCTGAAAATCTCTTCTTTAGTATCCTTTGACCTACAGTAGTCCCGATATTTGTTGTTAAAATCCTGTTGCATCTGAGCCCAAGTTGTGATGCTATCTCCAGCTGAACCCATGAACCAACCCAATGTTGCATCCTTGAGGGTAGATGGAAATAGTTTTAACTTTTTCTCATCATCTATATAGTCATAGGTTCGGCATATAACGGAAAATTCAAATAGGAAATTTTTGGGGTCCTCTGTGGTGAGGCCATGGAAATGAGGTAGAGTAGAGGGGCTTATATTATTCATCGTAGTGTCCCCATTGGTTTCCCTGATGGGGAAGGCACCCTAAACTCTCTCTCTATTCCCTTTGTCATTTTGGTTTTCAACCATTGGTTCAGTAGGAATGGGTTCTTCTTCTTCTTCTTCCCTTGTAGGTTCTTCAAATATGTCAGGTTGCTCACCTAAAGGTTCCTCCAGTTCACAACAACCGAAGAAGAGAGAAGGTTGGCTGTTGGATGCAGTGGGGGTATTTGGCAAGAATTTCTCTAAATTTTCCCTATTCCTACAAGGCATGAAAGGAAATGTTTTTGGGTTGGTTTTTGTAAGATTTTTTTTGCTAGAAAGTACTTTACATAAATGAAATTCTACTTGCAGAATGGAAAGGAAAGCAGATAATGACAACTGAAAACAAGGAAGTTACTAGATTAGTTTTGCATGAATAAACTAATGGCAGAAAAATGAAGACTATAAATAGAAGAAAAGAAAGAAGTAATCAAATTCTACTCAGACACCTCCCCGGCAACGGCAACAAAAAGTGATGAGCGCCAGTATTGCAGCAAGGATGTTGCAACTCCTGGGCTACTAGATTTACTTATCAACCCAAGGTTCATACAAACTTGGAGTTGACAGTGTTATATGCACAAGTAAAAGTGAAGGTCTTGCCTGTTGTCATTGTTCATCTAGCAAGAGACCCCAGTGGTTCCAAGCCAGACTTCTATAGAGTCAGAAGAAGCTTGATTCTTTGATGGAAGAAGAGAAAATCTATTCTAAGAGAGCTACTCTACTGCAGTAATGAAGAAAACAACATGTAATGCTAAATCACACCATATCCTAATTAACCATTTAAATAGTTATGCTAAGAAGAATTGCTAAATCAACACTAACCTAATGCTACTATCTAAGTTACAGAAGTAAAAAGCATCAAACCATACTAATGTGTAAGCAAGGAAACTAAACTAAATCTGTTTTCACTTTTTTTTTTTTTTTTGGTAAAATCAAGCATGCAATTTAATTGTTCTTATGGATGTGACAGGTGGATGGAAGGTGGTTGAGGATGGCTAGAAGGTCTATGGAGTGTTTGGATGGTGTGGAAGGGTCCTAGGAGGCCTTTTGTGAAAGGAAAGGCCACTGATATAGAAGATCAGGCCGAGAACGAACTCATTGTGTAAATATTTATTTATTAATACAGAAGTGCGATTTCTGAGTTTGTGTGGTGTGTATTGAGTAATTTAATTATGAACTGTGTGTGGATTAGGGTAATTCTACACAACATAAGTGTGCAGGGAATTCAAAAATAATCCGAGAGAGAGGACAGTGCTCAGAAGAGTATTGCAATGATCGAACAGTGTTGGAGTCTGATTGAATAACCAAATCAAAGCTCAGGAGTGGCAGCGTTTAAATAATACGCAGAGAAAAGTTCGGGAAGGAGTCAAGCGGAAGAGCAATCGAAGATCGAAATTAGTGAAAGGAAGAAGTAATGAAGCAGTAGTGCACAGGAACCGTTGGATCAGTCGGATCAACGAATAGGATTAACAGAAGATGAGTGGCAAAGATCTTATCACAGAATATTAAGTTAATAGATGGATGGATCACATCAAGTCACGTGTTGACAGAAAGGTAGAAAACGTGCAGAATGATGGAGCGGTCTTCGTAGGTGGTTAGAAGTATCTCGCACACCCTAAGAGTTGTAAGCGGTATTCCTAAATTTCATACGATTAGCCTAAGTGGGTGACAGGTAGCACGGGAAAACCACTTTTCTTGCACGCTCGCGATCGAATATCAGTCGTGCAAGAATTCACACGACATTGCGCGATAGCCGTTGGATCAAGTGGGATTTATCAACGATAGAGATCGGCCAAGCTAGTTAACAAGCAGGTGACACGATAGTCGTTGGATCAAGCAAGACAGATCGATAGTGGAGATCGACCAAGCTAGTTGGCATACATGTGACGTGATAGCCATTGGATCAAGTGAGACAGATCGACGGTGGAGATTTGGAGTGCCTAAAGTCAAACGTTGAAATGAATACGTCAGCTATGCGACATGCAGTTGACAATGATTGGTCAGGTTTGTTGTGGATCAGATGGTAAGGAAATCCACGGGTATAATCTGATTAGGATGTGATTTATTAGCTTCTGCTTAAGCATTTCAATGTGTCTAGGGGAATTTCAATGAAAAAGGACAAAAAAACTAGTGAGGGTGAGGGTGGACCAAGAGATGGTTGAGGTGGATGAGGTGAAATATGGATGCTGGTGATGAAGTCTAGAATTCCTCCTAAAGTACCTGTAATGCTTCAAACGTGTGTGTCTTCCAAGAACTATGCAACAAGATACATTCTCATAAACTAGAAAAGCATGAATCAGTTGCCCATATTATGCATGAAGAAAGTGCTGAAGAAAATGAGAGTATGAGTGAGATCTTATTACAAAAAGAGATTAATGGAAAGAGATGACAATGAAATGAACCAAGTACTGAATCAAGACAACAAACTCCAAAGCTCATGCAAGAATTATAAATCTGTGTTTTTGGCGTTGTTGAAGGGTCTCTTCCTCAAGTCATCGTCCCAGAGGGAGGAGGTGAGGTCGAGACACCTATTGACAACCTTATGGTGATCTTTTTCTCCTTTCTAACCTACTAATTGAAAGAAGGCACAAATGGAAGCAAACTAAAACACAACCAATCTACTCTACACTGTTGTAATGGAAATGCAGCTACTTAAGCAAATGAACAATTAAACCATGAACCTATGCTAGCATACATGTACAATAAAGAGGAGCCTTGGCTGCTAGGGTTGGGCCCTAACCCAAGAGCTTCAACCCTCTGAGTTAACTCAGTGTTGGCTCAAAACAAAACTCATTCTTATTATCAAAACAATGGATTACATCAAAAACTGTCACAAGTCTTGCAGCTCAAAAATAGAGTAGAGTTTTACAATCAAAAATTTGAATCCTACTGAGGTCCTAGGCCTCTCTACTTATACATCTGAAGTCTCCAACGACTTCCTTAAAATTAGGGAGGCTCGGCTCCCAAACTCGAGATAAACTGGTGCTTTGACTTTCACTTGCTCGGCTGCCTTCTAGTCCTCATGATTTGGTTGTTTGCACTCCAAGATGATGGAGGAATATTCGAATGGAGGGGTAGTAAATGAGGAGGATTTACCTCCTATAATTCCTCTCCCTTGTCCCATTCGAGTTTTGACCAAAGTCTTTGCCAAAATTCCTTGATTTTATCCTTTAATCCTGCATTAAATGCACATTAGACCATAACGCAAAATATCCAACTCTAACTCATATCATAAACACAATATAATCAAAAGCATGCAATAAGTTGTCAGAATAGTTGGTTTGAATAAGCTAGGAGGTGAATTAATGCCCATATAATTACCCAATGATGAGGCTCATCAGTTAGGTTATTGGATGTTTAGGGTTTTCCATTCTTTCTCAACAATAAATAGGCCTTCGAGCCTCATTGTAACACAGTTCAGAGGTGTATAGCCACCACATCTCTTCTCAGAGATAAGCTACCATCACCCTAGCTGGTTTATTTCCATTTTTTTTGTAAGCATATTTCAGTATTTTACATTAATAAAATGAAACATTATTTCTGTTGCATCTCTTTATTTATGGTTATTTCTGTACTTTATTGCATTCATGTTTAATTCTGGATCATACGTGGTAAAGAATAGCATGGCCTAACATAGCTTGCAATGTCTCTGAAGTGCACTAATAAGATAACTAATATACTAAATTGATTATTTTTAAAATAATTAATTAACTGTGAATAGTAAAGTGATACATAAAAGACATTTGGATAAATTTATCAATATTATAATAATATTTTTTTCTTCATTTTGGCTAGTTATGGGAGTCCTAAAATAATTGCCATGTCTAACCTATAATTTGATTAGTTGTCACTCACGGACATCTAAGCTGTCAAAATCAATCAAGGATGGGCAACACCAGCCCTAAGCATGACTGGATTTTTTCCCACGAAATTTCGAAGCGATAACTTTTTCACTAAGAAATGTTTTTAAGAGAACTCCCTTTCACCATTTACTCTACCCTACACACACACACACACACAGATATATATATATATATATAGATATATAAGAGAAAAAGTTTTTCGGCGTAAATCACATGATAATACATTTGTCGACGCGTTTCGAACCAATAAGTGTGGTTCATCATCAGGACAAGTTAAAGAATCATATCATGGCTACAAATTAAATAGGGAGAGCAGATCTTCCAATGGCTAGGTTTGACTAAAAAACGGCTATATTAGACTGGACAGGAAAAACAGCTATAATTGACCAAGAAATGGCTAGATTTGACTATTCAAATTGTTTAATTATAATAATACTCAACATGTTTTATTTTAAGTAAAAAGCTAACCAAATTTGAGTCAAAAATAATAAATCTAGGGAATATGATAATGAGTAAATTGTTAACATGTATTATTAGTTTTTGAATAATATTAATATTATATTATTATAATAGTATTACTCTTATTATTAATGCCTTGGGTAACTACTTAATATAAATTAATTAGTAAAACACTAATAGATCTAGGGAAATTAGTGAGTGTAAGGATATAATATTATCATATTAATTATTATTAGTTATAGTATTATTCCTATATTAATAGATCTAGGGATATTAGTAATTGTAAGGATTTAAAATGAAATAATATTAATTATTATATTATTATTAATAATAATATAATAATGTTATAATAATAGTATTATTATTAATGGTTTGGGTAACTAATTAATTTAAATATCTTAGTAAAGTTGTCTAATGGGAACATAAAATATCTTATACTAGATAATTTAACCCCTTTAGACAGTTATGAAAAGGACCATCTCCTAAATATAAGGAAAAGAAATTGAGGGAGATTAAAAATCAAAGAATTAAGGATAAAGAAAGCAGGTTAAAGGATAATAAGGGGAAAATTATAGAATTCTAGAACAAGTCATTAATAGAGGGAGGGGAAGAAACTACTAGGAAGAGAGGGCAGGGATCCAGCAACTACTGATCTTCCAACCGTCATCTCTATTGAGATTGCTTGGCCTTTTTTCAATCTCAAGGGCTTCCCTAAATTTACGGTGATGGAACTGCGCAACCTTAGCAATAACCTGGGCCTCCTCAATACAAACATGATGTTTGGTCTTCTCTGCATGCTCCGCTAGTGCAGAAGACTTGGTTCTCCCATGTTTTAGGTCAACTACGTGCTCATTAATCCTTTGATTAATAGAGCATCCAGTGTCACCAATGTAGGGGGTCCCACAGTAACACTTCATTAATCAGAGGATTAATGAGCACACAGCTAACCTAAAACATGGGAGAACCAAGTCTTCTGCACTAGCGGAGCATGCGGAGAAGACCAAACATCATGTTTGAATTAAGGAGGCCCAAGTTATTGCTAAGGTTATGCAGTTCCATCACCGTAAATTTAGGGAAGCCCTTGAGATTGAAAAAAGGCCAAGCAATCTCAATAGAGATGATGGTTGGAAGATCAATAGTTGTTGGATCCCTGCCCTCTCTTCCTAGTAGTTTCTTCCCCTCCCTCTATTAATGACTTGTTCTAGAATTCTATAATTTTCCCTTTATTATCCTTTAACCTACTTTCTTTATCCTTAATTCTTTGATTTTTAATCTCCCTCAATTTTTTTTCCTTATATTTAGGAGATGGTCCTTTTCATAATTGTCTAAAGGTGTTAAATTATCTAGTATAAGATATTTTATGTTCCCATTAGACAACTTTACTAAGATATTTAAATTAATTAGTTACCCAAACCATTAATAATAATACTATTATTATAACATTATTATATTAATAATAATAATATAACAATAATTAATATTATTTTATTTTAAATCCTTACAATTACTAATATCCCTAGATCTATTAATATAGGAATAATACTATAACTAATAATAATTAATATGATAGCCCCACGGGGGTAGGCGAGTTGGTAATCACAATGCAGTGAAGTTCGTTAGAAAGGCGGGCTCCGTACTGAAGGTCACGAGTTCAAATCCCTTGGACTTACCCTGGAGCTGTATAGAGGGGCGGGTGCAGCTCCCAGTGGTTATAGAGGTAGCGGTCAGAATCGACCCCGTGTAACGCGAGTCGCGAGGCTGCCCTTATTGCCAATTCTACTATAATCAAAATAATAATAATAATAATATGATAATATTATATCCTTACACTCACTAATTCCCCTAGATCTATTAGTGTTTTACTAATTAATTTATATTAAACAGTTACCCAAGCCATTAATAATAAGAATAATACATTATAATAATATAATATTAATATTATTCAAAAACTAATAATACACGTTAACAATTTACTCATTATCATATTCCCTAGATATATTATTTTTTACTCAAATTTTGTTAACTTTTTACTTAAAATAAAACATGATGAGTATTATTATAACTAAATAATTTGAATAGTCAAATCTAGTCGTTTCTTATAGTCGTTTGTCCTATCTAGTCTAATATAGTATTTTTTCAGTCAAACCTAGTCGTTGGAAGATCTGCTCTCCCTATTTAATTTGTAGCCATGATATGATTCTTCAACTTGTCCTGATGATGAACCACACTTGTTGGTTCGAAACACATCGACAAATGTATTATCATGTGATTTACGCCGAAAAACTTTTTCTCTTAAATCTAATATGGATCACAGAAGCCTCAATTCAACAATATATATATTATTTAATAATAAAATTAAAAATTATAATAATAATAATAATAAATTAATAATTAATAATAAAATTAAAGAAATAAAAACTAAAAAAATCATGAAAACTTTGTAACATATTTTTAGTAATTGATAATGGGATTGAAGAAAATGAAACCTCTATTTATATTATCCATTAATAAAATGGAGAAAAGAGAGATTCTCATTTGGAACTTTAATTTATAATCTAGTTTATATATATATATATATATATATATATATATATATATATATATATATATATATATATATATATATAATTTAATACAATTATATATAATAAATTAGTGTAGTCATATAAAATAAATGGTTGATAAATGTTATTCACAATGCTACAAAACTACATCCAAGGGATTAGGAAAAAAAAAATGCCTCTAGTGGATAAATCTAGCAAAGGTAAACAGGTTACTTTTGAAGATGAGGAAGTTGAAACTGAAACTGAAGAATATGTTGTTGTTACTGATGATGACATTGGAACTGATGTTAGAAAGGAGAAGAGTCGTAAAAGACCAAAAGTAACAATGCCCAAGAATAAATCTGTTCTAGTTAATGATGAGAATGTTACGAGGAAGAAAAGTAAAATTGAACATTCTGAAGTAGTCATTACCAACAGTCAAGATCCTAATGAAACTTCAAGAGAAAGCAGAGAAAACATTACACCAGGAGCTAGTTTAGAGGATGGAATTATTAAAGCAAAACAAAATGTCATTCGACAGAACTTGACAAAGAGAAACTTAATTGAGGGTGGTCGTACATTTCAGATTAATGTGAGACAAATCTATAAGGCAAGTGAAGGACAATGTAAATATCAAATTAGAAAGCCACACCACCTGCATGTTCACAGCTTGAAGACATTGATGAGTTACAATCCATATGCTCATGTGGTTGATTATGTGCTTCTTGTTGATCCAGATCAAATTCCCAACAAAGAAGCATTTGATAAGTCAAAATGTTTTGAATACAATTATTATGTGCTTGGGGGGAACCATTCTGTAGAAGCTCAAAGACAATTGATGGAAGAATATCACAATGACCCACGTTTTGAAACAATGAAATGTATCATTTATGCTGGTTTATCAGATATAGAAGCAAAGTTAGTGGCATGGGATCATAATTCAAATAATGAATATAGGATGTCTATGACTTTCATCCAAAGGGTTAGATTTATTCATAGTGAATTTGAAGAAAAATGTGGTGGAGATAAGCTAAATGTTACTGTAGATTTCCAAAAGGAATGTTGTATGGAAATAAGCTATCAAATTGAAAATAAAATCAATTCAAAAGGCGGTAGAGTAAATACTGATTTATTCACAGGTATTGATAACATTTTCCAATTGGCATTTAGAACTAGAGAGATATGGGAATTTATTAATGATATTTTTATCATGTGGGAGAACATTGGAATTAAAAACCAAAAGGTAAAAAGGTCTAAACCATTGATATGTAGAAACAGTAAATCAGGTCCTAAAATGAAGCAACTTCCAGAAGATATGACTATCACACCTTGGAGAGCATTGCAAGGAGTGAAGGATGAAAAACTTGTCAAAGCAATACTATCTTGTGTGAGGTCAGGCGAATTATCATTGGAGGAAATGTCTGAGGAATTTCAAAAATAATTATTTTTACTTATTTCTAGATTATAATTTTCTTTTAAATATAACATATTGTTCTTGGTAGTATTTGTTATACATATCATTATACTAACTTTTTTTACTTTATTTATGCAGCCACAAAGTTTACATGAAAACACAAGAACAAATGGTTAAATTATTGAATGAAGATAGTTGGGATGATGTTGTATGCAACTATCGAGATTCAAGTTCTACATCAATATTTAAAAAAATTATCTTGCATTTAAAAAGGTATGTTGATTTATACATTCATTTTTATTCATCTGTATACTATTTTTATTTTATAACTTACACATATATTTGTTTATTTTATTAAATATGAGGAAGGATTCAAATGGAGCACCAGATAGTTTCAAAACCTTTATTAAAAAAATTAAGATCGAAAGACTGAAGAAGCAACGTCTTAAGAATGTTGAACTTGATCCAACTCTTACTCATTTCATTTGGAATGGGCTTGACACTATTCAATATCAAGTAATACAAGGCGACTGTGAAGACATTGCTAAACTCATACCTAAAAGGGATTATGCCCTAGTTATTGCAGATATTCCCCATGGTTTCAATATTCCAAACATTGACTATGATAGTGACCCTTATACTTATCAAGCTCTTAGTAAAGTGGTTGCGGGATTTCTAGAAGTCACATCATCACCATTATGGAGATTTGTGACATTTCATTCAGACACACAATTGGCAATGTTATTGTCAAGCTTCAAGGGGAAAACAAACTCAAGGATGCAACTTACATGGTAAGACGTTGAAAATGTATATTTGATTAATATTAAAAAATTCATTTATGTACAAGTTAATTGAACTTTTACTATTTCATGTTATAGGCAAAAGATAAATCTTCTTAGCCGTGAAGATCAACAATTTATAAATGATTGTGAGTTCATCCATATTGATAGTTAGGGAAAAGATAATAGCTATATGTCTATGATTTTTAATCGGGTAGATGGAAAGAGTCATAACCAAGTGTTGGCTTATGATGCTATTGTGAGAAAATTAACATATGAAGACAAACAAGCAAAAGAAAAGATAGTTAACATTTATCAAAAACCACAGTTATTGATTAACTATCTTATAGACATATGTTCAAATGAAGGAGATTGGGTTTTGGATTTATTTTCTGGCTCAAGTAAGTTTTATTATATGGAATTGAATTTCAATATCTTATTTCTTAATTTATATGTTATTGTACTAATTTACTTCATTATTTCTTTTGTGCTTGATAATTAGGTACAACACTAGGATGTTGCCTTCAAAAAGGAAGAAATTGCATTGCCATTGAAAAAATCCAATACAGTGCAATTTTATTCAGCAAAGAATTAATGCTCTTCAATTTCTTGCAGAGGTAATGTAAGAAATTGGGTTGAAGAAAGGGGACTTTAGTGAATCACGTGTGACAAAAAAGGCAAAGGAAACCCAACCACCATTACATGGAATGATTGGAAAGGCATACATTGGGAGATTCACAGACATCAAAGATCCCTTAGAAGAGGAAAATGAGCAAAATGAAGCAGAAAATATTGTGGAAGAAGACAATGATGAAACTCTAAAGGATGAAGAGTTTGGATTACGTGATATTGTTGATTAAATTTAAGTTATGCTTGGAAATCAAACTCATTTTTTGTAACCATTAATTAGTTATACATGTAATGTTTTGACTTTGACATCTTATGATAAGAATAAGCATTCAATTAATGTTGTTATGTGTTCAATATTCGTATTATGTGATTTTCGCATTAATGTTTATGTTAATCATTATTTTTTGAAAAAACTGTGATTATTATTATTATTTTGACATGAAATTCATAAATAAAAAAAACAAAAACAAAAACAAAAAAACAAACAAACAAACAAACAAAACAAAACAAAAAACAAAAAACAAAAAAAAACAACAACAACAACAACTATTATTTAACCATTTTTAGTTAAAATTTTCCTATAAAAATTGTGATTTTGACATGTCATTTCTAGGAAAAAAAATTTACAAAAAATGATCAAAATGTGTAATTTTTTAGTTATATCTATGTTGAAAATGGTTATTTTTATGTCAATTGTTAAAAATTAATGTTTTTTAGAGACAATTATTTCATCTGCATTGAAAAATTAATTTACGATGTGTAAATATGTAGAATACCAAAACTTCAAAATATTGACCTTCTTCTTTAAATATGCAAAACAATAAAAACATCACTCAAAAAAAAAACAAGAAAATATGAAGAAGAAGACCACTACAAAAATTGTTAAATTTAGAAAATAATTATTTACATTTCATTCATTAGAAAATTTAAACTCAAAAATTAGGTCTTTTAAAAAAAGGGCCTCATGCAGAATCACCACTTTTTTAAATTAGCACGCAAATCATTAACATTCTAAAATGTAATGTACATAAAAAAATTTAAAGTGCCAAAAACTATGCTCTAAAAAAATATGTGTGTTCTGCATCGCCCATTTTCAAAATCGGGTCAATTTTTTGCTATCTCTATGAAACGGGGAATAGTATCAGTTCCCATCTCAAAGTTTACATTGTTATGGAACAGTGTGTTGCATTTGAATTCCTTTGTTAGGCATGGAATCCCCCCGAGGCATGGTTTGGGGCTTAAAGCCCATGTTTTGACCGAATAATGTTGTAAAGCCCTGCAAATTGTGGGCGCAGAAGTATGTTAGAGTCATAGGGTTGTCCGCTCTAGTTTGTAATGTAATGTCAGCCTACCCATGGTCCGCAGACCATGTGTTGGGCATGGAATCCCCCCACAGCATGTTTTGGGGCTGAAAGCCCAAGTTTTGGTCAAATAATGTTATAAGACTTCGCGAATTGTGGGCGCGGAACGCGAAATGTATGTTGAATCATAGGGTTTTCCGCCCTAAGTTTTGTAATGCAATGTCGGCCTACCCATGGTCCATGGACCATGGAATTGTATAAATAAGATAACGAGGCTCTAAGTTGTAAAGAAAATAGATGAAGGATAGATAAAAACAAATGGAGTCTAGAAGATAGTGAGCATAGAGAAAATGTCTAAGTGTCTTGGGTCGTAGTAGTAGGAAGAGGCTCTGCAGCTGAGTGCACAGAGGCCTAGTCGAGTTCGCAGTTGAGTGCGCAGACCCCTGCAGCTGAGTGTGCAGGGCAAAGTTGAGTCTGTAATCAAGGAAGAAGAATAATAAATAGAAGTTTGATCCCAAATCTTGTGTATATGTTCTTGTGCTACTTCCTGTAACTATATTGTTTTCTTTATTGCGCGTACTTATATGAATACTGAACATTGTTAAATATAACTTGACACATACTAATAAGCTAAGTGATCGACAGTTATTGGGTTAATAGTAAGGAATTGGGTCATAACATGGATCGCGCCTCGAGTAGGGCTGCGCGAAGGCAGCATTGTAGGCTGTGAGGTACTGATAGATGCGCATAGCGACGTGCGCAGGGAAAATCTACAGACCATTGAAAATCATCAGACATCTCTAGGGTGCGGAAACCTGGTTCTAGCACCCTCCCATACTACTTCGAGTGAGACCTCAGTCTGCGCTCCGCGAACTGTTGCCGAAAGTGCCATTAGTACCAGGATTTTTTTGGCTAATCACCTCTGAACCTGGGTCAGGCCCCTATAAGCCAACAAATGGTTCCATTGCCGGGATCGGGATCTGCATAAGGGATGTCTGATGTCGTGTCACTAGAATCCAACAAAGAAAGAAATTGAAGGGTGTTTGGACAAGAAGATTCACAAGTTCGCGACGCAGGAAAATAGGAATCTGCGAGTATCTAAGGACCAGTGGTTGGAGCGCTACTTATATACGAAAATCCATGAAATTTCCTTTGCATCCTTTTCTTCTGAAATGTATGAGTGGATTGTGAAGCTAGCAGACAGTCAGGGGAGGTGTAGGCTCGAAAAACCAATCGTGTGGACTCCAGAATTAGTGCGCAAACTAGAAGTGTCAGGAGATAAGATCACGTGAGCTGTGGACCATTGGCTCAATCGAATTATAAGGGGATTTATCACTGAGTTCGCGGTAGATATGACCGTCAGCTACAGTGAGGTGGAATGATGCTTCCTCAAAGGACCCCAAGGTAAGTATATTAAATCTTTGAACACTTGGATTAAGATGACATTGTGTGAAAACTGGGTTATGCGAATAAATTAATGTTTGGGACTACGCGAAGTGTGAAGATCTACAGAAGTGGAGGTAGTGAAAAATTAGAAACTAGTCCCTTAATTTCACCATAACGGGAAAGTGAGGAAGAGTTTCTTTGAGAAGCGTGGTTAGTCTGATAAGGCAGCGAATTCCGCGCTTACCACTTCCACCTACACCACCACCCATCTCACCCTCCTCACCTCCATCTCCACCCACCCCACCTCCGCCACCACCACAGTTCAGTATGGCGAGTGTGATCAAACTACCGGTATTCAGAGGAGTAGGGAATGAAGATCCGGACCAATTTTGGTTCGTGGTAAGGGTGGTATGGGAAGCACAAGGAGTTGTGGATGACAATATCAAGAAGGCTACGCTGGTAAGCGCGTTGTAGGATCACGCATTAACATGGTACATTAAGCATTCTAATGACCATCCAAATGCAGGAATCGCAGAAATCCAGACCGCGCTGAACAGGGAATTTAGCAAGCCAAAGTCGGAGACACAATCAATTATTGGGTTTAAGGAGATCGTGATGCTCCCGGGCGAGACCCCCTAGGATCTAGACCAAATAATGAAGAGTATGATTCGCGAAGCCAACATGACTTTGACGGATGGACAGCACCGCGCATGGTTTGTAGCATCACTAACACCGCATTTAAGGATAGTGTTGTCACAACAAAAGCTTTCCACCCAAGCCGAAGCTTTGGAGATGGCAATGAGATTACATGAAACCCCTATACAAGACCCTAGTCTGGGATTCCAACAAACCCACGCACAGCTACAAAATCTGTGTCTAGAGATGCAAAGTTTGAAATAGGATAGGACACCTTGGATAGAGGCGTGCGAGGAGGTATGGTGCATAAAATGCAAAATCCAGGGGCATGACAAGGACCATTATCCAGTGTTCGCGAATTACTTGGCGGGAGTGGGGTCGATGCCATTAAGACCAGAGGCACAAGTAGAACCGAGCGCAGCGCCTGCATTATGGTGCGCGATCGATCAGATAGGAGGAAAACACACTATGGATAATTGTCATCAATTGCAGAAGTATACGCATACATCCCAGCAATTATTCTGTAATTTCTGCAGGTCGGTAGGCCATGATGAACACAGCTACAGAAGCTACAAACTAATGATGGATCAAACTCCTGCCTACAGCATGCAGACCAAAACATGAGCCCTCGACCCAAATGCAGGAATGGAGCGCGCGCGATTTCAGGGGCGCAGACTAGGTCGAGGTGGAATGGGACAAGGAAGGGATCGCAGACAACTAATTTGTTACAATTGCGTAGGGCCGGGACACTATGCCCGTGATTGTACCAACCCCACAAGGACATCATGTTTGTACTATACTCAGTTTGATCATGAGGCAGAAGAGTGCCCTAAATTGATAGCGAGGCTACGTGAAAAAGGGGTACTCCAGCCTCCTCCGACTCAGAATTTGCAGATGATGAGGTCTGAGCCGCGTGAAGAAGACCCGAATGTAAACATAGTACTCAGGAGCGATATGACCACTGGCGATGATAAAGGTAAGCAATCAGAAGAAAGTGTGTGGGTTCACAAGGCTCCTACAAAGGAACTCGAATTTGATTTAGAATGTGTGAAGGAGACATTCATGGAAGCTAAGAAGAGCTTCACGGAGGCCTCCACTTCAGGTAGTAAGGATTAACTAGAACCAGGGATGGATCCTTCAATGCTCACTACCTTTCTAAAGACATGCATGAAACTTCTACGCGCCAGCAAGGCAATAAAAGGACTACAGGAACTTATCACTAGGTGCGTGGGGTAAGGAGAACCGCATGTGGTATGGAAACTTCGAAAACATGCATTGCGCACAGGAAGGGAAATGAGGTTGACTGCGCAAATCGGCGAGTATGAAATGGATCAGGTAATCTTGGATCTCAGATCAGATGTGAATATACTGCCAAAAGAAACATTGGAACACATGGGCAGACCCACGCTACAATGGTCTCCTATTCAATTGTGAATGGGGAACCAACAGAAGATCTTGCCCATGGGAATATTGCAAGGGGTAACGGTGGATATTGAAGGTGCGAGTGCGCAGGATGATTTTGAAGTAATAGATATTGTCGATGACAGCAATCCCTATCCCGCGCTACTAGGAATAGACTGAGCCACTAATATGAACGGAGTCATAAATCTGAAGAAGCGAAAAATGATTTTTGAGAAAAAGTCACTACGCGTAGTAGTACCGCTAGATCCAGCCGAAGGAGCGCAATAAACTGAACTGGTGTGTGACGATGATAGTGATGATGATCTCAATTGCATCTACAAGATAACTACGTGAGAATAGGATTGGGTAAATCTAACTGCAGATGGTAGGATTTCGTGGGAGTGAAAAAGCTCCTGCACTTCGGATTCAAACGAAGAAATAGAGTGATGGTAGAATTGGTTCCACAAAGTAACAACGCTTAATTGCAACATGATGGTTAGATCACTGCACTGCATGACAACAGATATAAGGGATCTGCCTATGTATGACGGGTTGACAGCGGTGGATGAATTCCTGAACAAATTTGAAAGCGCAATACCATAATAGTAGTGGTTTAATTCTCTGAAATGGGCACTACGCACAACACCCGCAAGGTGGTGGGGTACGCATCAGGGAAGTTTTGAGGACTGGCACGGATGCAGAAGGATGATGTGCCTATGATTTGGGAAACTGTAGATGTGGCTAGTAGACAAATATGACAGACGAGATGATCCATGCACACACCTCGCAAAATGGACCAAGGTCTACATGGAAGAGCCACAGCCTGAATGGGTACATTTATTCTATCATACCCTAGATGTCATACCCATGAATTGGTACACTGAGACGAAGCTGCGCCATGGTATGAGCGAATGGGAAGTTTGCGTGAGGGATTTCCACTAAATTTCACATTTGAAGATCATTGGTGGGATATTGTTGATGATGTGCTACAGGCAGTAAAAGCAGCTATCTTCAAAATACCCCAGGAGCCAATGGAAGTACTTCAGCCAGAATGGGCGACACAGCTGAGCTGCACGCTAGAGTGTTACAATGTAAATGTTGAGGAGGATGATGAGGACCCACAAAATATTAACATTCCAGAAACGAAAGGTTGTCACGAGATTCAAGGACCATCAATTGAGGATCTCGACATCACCACACCACTAAAAACAAAGCAAGTAAACATTGGAACGGAGGCGGAGCTGAAGTATGCAACGCTTGGGGACTATTGGGATGATGCCACGGTGGATAAGGTTGCTGAGTTACTCCGCAAATACCAAGACTTGTTCCCGACCAAAATTACGTACTTAAAAGCGATTGTTGGAAACTTAGGGATGATGAGATCACCCTAAAACCCGACGCGAAGCCAGTTAAGCAATGGCCTTACCACTTGAATCTGAAATATAAAGAAAAGGTCCGCAAAGAATTAGACAAAATGCTTGCAACCGGAATTATTGAGCCAGTGGAAGAATCTAACTGGGTGAGTCCTATGGTAGTACAGGAGAAAAAGCAAAAGGGTGAAATAAGAATATGCGTGGACCTTACAAAGCTGAATGACACTTGTGTACGTGATCCATTCCCGACACTGTTCACAGATGAAGTACTAGAGAATGTTGGCAGTCAGGAAGCATACTCATTCATGGATGGGTTCTCAGGGTACCATTAGATCAATACCACACCGGAAGACAGGAGCAAAACAACCTTCGCAACAGAATTGGCCTGTTTTCAATACACTGTTATGCCATTTGGACAGAAGAACGTGCCAAATATCTTTTCATGCATCATTGTAGCTGCGTTCAAAGAATACATCCACAAGTTCTTGGAGGTTTATCTGGATGATTGGATTGTCTTTGGATTAGTTAAGCACCATGTAGCAAGATTACACTTGATGTTGGATACTTGCCGCCGATACCAGATTGTGTTGAACCTTAAGAAGTGCACATTCTTCGTTCCCTTTGGAAACCTGCTGGGACATGTGGTCTGCAAACAAGGACTGATGGTGGACCCTGTGAAGATTGTCATTATTCTATATTTAGAAGCACCGCAAAGTGTTAAACAATTGCGCGCTACTTTGGGACACACTGGATACTATAGGAAGTTCATCAAAAGTTATGCCCAAATAACAGCATTGATGGAAAATCTATTGAAAAAGGATGTTACATATTGCTGGAATGATGATTGCATGAAGAGTTTGGATGACCTGAAGGGGAAACTGGCCTCCGCTCCAATCCTGGTCTTCCCAAAATGGGATGTGGAATTTCATGTACATGTTGATGCATCGTGTATTGCACTGGGAACAATACTCACATAGGAGGGTGCAGAGGGCGTGGATCACCTAATCGCGTTTGCAAGTTAGAGATTGTCCAAAGTAGAAAAGAACTATTCCACCACTGAGTGTGAGGGGTTAGCAATGGTGTACGTGCTCCAAAAATACCGACACTGTATACTCGAAGGACATTTAAAGATGTATACTAACCATTCCGCTTTGAAATACCTAGTGAATAAACTTGTGTTGGGGGGGCGCATATGCAGATGGCTCTTACTATTCCAAGAATATGATTTTGAGGTCATAGTCAAGCCGGGACACCTAAACGTAGGACCAAATCATTTGTCACGAATTGAGACGGGCGAGGAACCAACAAATTTGGAGGAGGGACTACCTAATGCATAGCTCTTTGCAGTGTGCGTCGCAGACAGACACTTCGAAGATATAATCCATTTTCTAACAACAGGGACTACGCTGAATGAATACTCAATCCAACAAAAAAATGAATTGGTGGTGCGCGTGGTGGACTTTTCTCTCATCGTGGGGCACCTATACAAAATGGGCAATGATGATATATTGAGAAGATACGTACCTGAATTTGAACAAGGTCAGATCCTTGCGGAAGCACATGGGGGCACTGCAGGAGGACACTATGCAGGACACGCAACCGCACAGAAGATTCTTCACGTAGGGTTATGGTGGCCAACCCTGCACCAGGATTCGAAAGCGCACTGTAAGGCCTGCGATATATGTCAAAGGATTGGAAAACCATCACGGAGGGACGAGATGCCATTAAATCCACAAATGACACTACAGCTGTTTGAAAAATGGGCAATCGACTTTGTGGGGCTGATCAAACCTCAAGGAAAGACGGGCGCGTGCTACATCATTACCGCGACGGAGTACTTGACACAATGGGCGGAAGCACAGCTGGTCAAAGACTACATGGCTGCTACGGCCGCGAAGTTTTTGTTTGAAAATGTGCTGACCCAATCTGGCTATCCGAAAATCTTAATGAGTGATCGTAGAACACATTTCCTGAATGAAACCATCAGTGCGTTCACAAAAGAATTCCATGTGTATCATCAAAAAAGTACACCGTACCACCCACAAGTTAATGAGACAGTAGAGGCATTCAACAAAATACTGGAGACTGCGCTAAACAAAGTGTGCAACGCACAACAAAACGATTGGAACCTGCGCGTACCTGTTGTACTATGGGCTTACAAGACAACGTGCAAGAAATTGATGGGACAGACACCTTTCCGGTTAGTCTATGGCATGGAAGTTGTCATGCTGATGGAATACATTGTACCTAGTCTGTGAATAGTAGCGCTCACAGGCATGACGGACCGCGAAGCTCTAGAAGAAAGGCTCGCGTAATTAGAAGAACTCGAGGAAGAACGGTTTCTGGCTGGATTTCATCAGCAGGTACAAAAGCAACGTGAAAAGGCTTGGCACGACCGCCATATCAAGTTGCGCACCTTCAAGGTAAATGACTTAGTGCTGTTGTATGACAGTAAGTTTGAAAATTTTCCGGGAAAATTCAAAATGCACTGGCTGGGACCATACGTGGTTAAGGAGGTCACAGACGGAGGCGCGGTCCAGCTAGTCAAACTAAATGGAGAACCCTTCCCAGGCAAAGTAAACGGCAGTCGCTTGAAGCCCTACACGGGTGGGCCGGCTATCTGACTAACTGGCCAAAGCACAATCTTCGCAACCCAAGGAGCCAGACAAGGGCGCAAGACTATAAACATATGCAGCAGATGCCGATACAGAGGTAAGGACACAATTCAGACACAGAGGGTTCAGAAGCAAGAATGCAGCAGGTTCAGCAGGCAGCAGTGCAGTGCGCTACAGACATTCAGGTCGTTCGGGACCAGTTGGAGGGACTCCGCACCAAGATCGCCACACCGACAGAGTGACTCAAGGGTGAGTCACGATGTTTGTGTTGGGGGCTTGTTGGGCATGGAATCCCCCCACAACATGTTTTGGGGCTCAAAGCCCAAGTTTTGGTCAAATAATGTTGTAAGACTCTGCGAATTGCAAGCGCGAAATGAAAAATGTATGTTGAGTCATAGGGTTGTCCCCCCTAATTTTTGTGATGCAATGTCGACCTACCCATGTTCCGCAAACCATGGGATTGTATAAATAAGAGTGAGGCTCTAAGTTGTAAAGAAAATAGATGAAGGATAGATAAAAACAAATGGAGTCTAGAAGATAGTGAGCATAGAGAAAAGGTCTAAGTGTCTTGGGTCGTAGTAGTAGGAAGAGGCTCTGCAGCTAAGTGCACAGAGGCCTATTCGAGTCCGCAACTGAGTGCACGGACCCCTGCAGCTGAGTGTGTAGGGAAAAGTTGAGTCTGTAATCAAGGAAGAAGAATAATAAAGAGAAGTTTGATTCCAAATATTGTGTATCTTCTCTTGTGCTACTTCCTGTTTAACTATAAAGTTTTCTTTATCGCGCGCACTTATATGAATACTGAACATTGTTAAATATAACTTGACACATACTGATAAGCTAAGTGATCAACAGTTATTGGGTTAATAGTAAGGAATTGGGTCATAACACAGATCTCACCTCGTGCGGGGCTACGCGAAGGTAACATTGCAGGCTGCGAGGTGTTGATAGATGCACGTAGCGACGTGCGCAGGGAAAATATACGGACCACTGAAAATCATCAGACATCTTTAGGGTGCGGAAACCTAGTTCTAACACCCTCCCATACTACTTCCGATGAGACCTCAGCTCGCACTCCGCGGACTGTTTCCGAAAGGGCCAGTAGTACCGGGATTTGTTTGGCTAGTCAAGTCTAAACGTGGGTCAGGCCCCTATAAGCCAACACCATGGGATTGTACGCGAACCATGGGATTGTATAAATAGAGCGAGGCTCTAAGTGTAAAGGAAGTGAAGTATGGAATAGGAAAGAAGTCTAAGGGATTGAGTTGTAAGTGTCTAAGTGTGTCTTTGGGTCGTAGAGTAGAAGAAGGCTCTGTAGCTGAGTGTGCAGAGGCCTAGTTGTCCGCAGCTGAGTGCACAGGGTAGAGTCGAGTCTGTAACCAAAGGAGATAATAATAAAGAGAAGTTTTATCCAAATTTTATGTATCTATTCTTGAGTTATTACATGTTTGATATCAATTGCAAATATACTATTTATTTACTGCACGCACTTGTATGAATGATTTATATTGCTAAATATATGTTACACATGCAAGTAAGCTAAGTTAATCAACTAATGGTGGAATAGTAGTAAGGACTTAGGTAATAACAGCATTCGGCCCCCGAGTAGGGCTACGCGAAGGTAGCATCTTAGGCTGTGAGGTATGAGTAAGTGCGTGTAGCGACGTGCGCGTAGGGTCGAATCGCGGACCACTTGAACTGATCAGACATCCGCAGGGTGCAAAAACCTAGTTCTAGCACCCTCCCATACTACATCAAGTGAGACCTCAATCCGCGCTCCATGGAATGTTGCCGAAAGGGCCAGTAGTACTGGGATTTGTTTGGCTAAATCACCTCTGAACCTGGGTCAGGCCCCAACAAGCCAACAAATGGTTCCGTTGCCGGGACCAGGATCTGCATAAGAGATGTCTGATGTCATGTCACTGGAATCTGACAAAGAAAGAAATTGAAGGGTGGTTGGACAGAAAAATTCACGAGTTCACGGCGCAAGAAAACAGGAATCTACAAGTATCGAAGGAACAGTGGTTAAAGCGCTACGTATATATGGAAATCCATGAGATTTTCTTTGCATCTTCCCCTCTAAGTTGTATGAGTGGATCGCAAAGTTAGCAGACAATCAAGGAAGGTGTAGGCTCGAAAAACCGATTTTGTGGACTCCAGAGTTGGTGCGCAGACTAGAAGCATCGAAATATAAGATCGCGCAAATTGTGGACCATTGGCTCGATCAAATTATAGGAGGATTTATCACTGAATTTGTGGTAGACATGTTAGTCAGCTACAGCGAGGCGAAATGACACTTCCTCAAGGGACCGTGAAATAAGTATGTTAAATCTTTGAACACTTGGATTAAAATGCTATTGTGTGAAAAGCAGGTTATGCGAATAAATTGATGTTTGGGGCTACGCGAAGTGGGAGGATCTATAGAAATGAAGGTAGCGTAGAGATAGAGAATAACCCTTTGATTTCACCTCGGCGAGAAAGCGAGGAAGAGCTCGTGAAAGTTTCACCAAGAAGTGCGATTAGTCTGATAAGGCAGTGAATTCCGCGCATACCACCTCCACCTACACCACCACTAGTTTCACCATCTTCACTCCCATCTCTACCCACACCACCTCCACAGTTCAATATGGTGAGTGCGATAAAATTTTCGGTGTTTAAAGGAGTAGGGAACGAAGATCCAGACCAATTTTGTTTCGTGGTAAAGGTTGTACGGGAAGCGCAAGGAGTCACAAATGACAACATCAAGAAGGAAACACTGGTAAGCGCGTTGCAGGATCACGCACCAAGTTGCGCTGAACAGGGAATTTAACAGGCCGAAATTGGAGACACAGTCGATTATTAAGTTTAAGGAAATCACGATGCTTCTAGGCGAGACCCCCTGGGAACTAGATCAGAGACTGAAGGGCATGATTCATGAAGCCAACATGACCTTGACAGATAGGCAGCACCGTGCATGGTTTGTAGCATCACTAACGCCGCATCTAAGGACAGCGTTGTCGCAGCAGAAGTTATCCACCCAGGCCGAAGCTTTGGAGATTACAATGAGACTGCACGAGACCCCAATACAAGATCCTAGCCTGGGAGTCCAACAAATCCACACACAACTGAAAAACTTGTGTCTGGAGATGCAAAGTTTGAAACAAGACAGGGCAACTCACCTAGAGGCCCCCGAGGAGGTAATAAAATGCAAAGGCCAGGGACATGACAAGGACGATTGTCCAGTCTTCGTGAGCTACTTGGCGGGAGGAGGGTCGATGCCATTAAGACCATAGGCACAAGCAGGATCGAGTGCGGCACCTACATTATGGTGCATGATTTGTCAGATAGAAGGGAAGCACACTACAGATAACTGTCATCTATTATAGAAATATACGTTGACGTCCCAGTGGTTATTCTGTAATTTCTGCAGGTCAGTAGGCCATGATGAGCGTACCTGTAGCAGTTATGAATTGATGATGGATCGGACTCCTACCTACAGAGTTTAAGCCGAAATGCGAGCCCTTGATTAAAATGCAGGGATGGCGCACATTGGATTTCAAGGGTACGGACGAGGTCGAGGTGGAATGGGACTCGGAAGGGGTCACGGACAGCTGATTTGTTATAATTGCGAAGGGCCAGGGCATTATGCCCATGATTGTACAAATCTGACAAGAGCATCATGTTTATATTGTGCCTAGTTGATCATGAGATGGAGGACTGCCCTACACTGATAGCGAGGTTGCGCGATAAAGGAATACTCCAGCCTCCCCCGACTCAGAATGTACAAATGATGAGGTCTGAGCCAAGCGAAGAGGACCCAAATGTAAACATTGTGCTCCCAAGCGATATCACGACAGGAGATGACAAGGGCAAGCAACCCGAAGAGAGTGCTTGGGTTTGCAAGGCTCCTATAAAGGAACCAGAGTTTGATTTGGAGTGTGCAAAGGAGACATTCATGGAAGCTAAGAAGAGCTTCATGGAGGCCTCCACTTCAAGTAGTAAAGACAAACTAGAATCAGAGATGGACCCATCAATGCTTATTACCTTTCTGGAGACATGCATGAAGCTGTTGTGTGACAGCAAGGCTATGAAGGGACTACAAGAACTCATCACTAGGGGCATTGGACCAGGAAAACTGCACGTAGTCCAGAAGCTCGGGAAGCACACAACGCGAACAAGAAGGGAGATGAGATTAACTGCGCAAATCAGGGAATATGAAATGGATCAAGTGATTCTAGATCTAGGATCAGACATGAACATATTGCCAAAACAAACATGGGAGCGCATGGGTAGGCTCGCATTGCAATGGTATCTTATTCAATTATGAATGGTGAACCAGTAAAAGATCCTACCAATGTGAAGATTTCAGGGAATAACGGTATATCGAAGGTGTGAGTGCACTTGCAGATTCAAGGTGATAGAGATTGTCGATGACAGCAATCCCTACCCCACACTACTGAGAATAGATTGGGCCACTGACATGAATGGAGTGATAAATCTGAAGAAGCACAAAATGATTTTTGAGAAAAATTCATTGTGCATAGTGCTACCTTTAGACCCTGCAGAAGGATCGCGCTACACAGAGCCAGTGCGCGACGAAGAGAGCAATGACGATCTAAAATGGATCTACAAGATAACTGCTCAGGAGTAGGACTGGGTGAATCCAACAATGGATGGCAGGATTTCATGGGAGCGCGAAAGCTCCTGGACCTCAGATTCGGATGAGGAAATAGAACGATGGCAGAACTGGTTACACGAGGTAACCACACTCAATTGCAACATGATGGTAAGATCACTACGCTGCGTGACAACAGAGGTAAGGGATCTTTCTGTGTATGACGAGTTGACAGTGGTGGATGAATTCTTGAACAAATTTGAAAGTGAAGTGCCAGAACAGTAGCGGTTCAATGCTCTGAAATGGGCACTTCGTGCTACGCCTGCAAGGTGGTGGGGTACGCGCTAGCAGCATTTTGAGGACTGGCGTGAGTGCAAAAGGGTGATGCTTATATGTTTTGGGAAGCCTCAGCTGCAGACGGAAGCCAGGTATGATGGACAAACAGCCTTCGTGCCCACCTCTCCATATGGGTACGGGCATATGGTCCGCAACCTGTACGCGCGCATACCGTCCTCACGATTGGAACCAGGACCAATAAGCAGGAGCGGGCAAGACGAGGGCACAAACAATGATGTATAATAAGACCAAGCACACTGAAGATTATACACGGGGAAGCCTTTGACAAGGTGTGCAAAGTGTTGAACGTTCCACCATGTGAGACACACTAACTGGGACCTACGCGTACTAGCGGTTCTATGGGCTTATAGGAACATGTGCAAAACCCTGACTGTGCAAGCACTTTTGAAGCTAAAGTATGAAGCAGGGGCTGTAATCTCTATGGAGCATGCGAAGCCTAGTCCACGCATAGCAACACCTATAGATATGACAATCCACGAAGCCCGAAACAAAGGAATCACACAACCGCGAGAAACAGAACACATAAGACTTGAGGAAGAAATCCGACAGGGAAACCTTAGACTTCGCGAACTTGAAAAAGACCAAGTACAGCTAAGGGAGAAAAGAATTATGATGGACGTGGAGGTCAAGAAGCTGGAAGTGTTGGACACAGATTGTCATTGATGTCAATATGGCAATATTCAAGGAGTAGACAAAGCCACCAGAGGAGCAAACAGCACAAAGAGCAGATAGAGCCAATGGAGGCATGCAAATAAGTCATCGAAGAGCTTATATGCATGCAAGTAACAGCTATAAACAGCCATCGGAGCAACAGATGAACAAGCAGAGTCATCAGAGCAACAAAGGATGCAAACAGCCATTGGAGGAAGTAGACAGAGCCATTAGAGGAGCAATATATATATATATATATAGATATATATATATATATATATATATATATATATATATATATATATATATATATATATAGATATATATATATATATATATAGATATATATATATATATCTATATATATATATATATATATATATATATATATATACAGGGTTAAAGGAAACCGCGGAACAATATATACTTATGCAGGGTTAAAGGAGTGGAGAATATATATATGAATAGGAAAATGCATTATCGGAGGAGAAAACCCTATATATATGCGTAACCTTATATATATGCGTTTAACGCAAATGGAGGCCATAGCATACATATTACAAATACACTATCAGAGGCGGAGCAGTATATTATATCGGCGGGTTCATTAAGTGTCACACCCGAAACCTCTGATTGCGATAAGGTATGTGGACCTAATGGTCCTATTATATTTCACCCTATTATTATGTCACATCTGCGGTACTCGCAATGAATAAAGAGTGGTCACCCCCAAACATGTGATTGTGATTATAACACGGACCCGATGGTCCGACTGTAACACAACTTAATGCTAGATCGCATCCGCTGGAGGATCGGCCCGTTGGCCATCGGCGATGTCATGGGGTCGATCTATAAAGGATCCCCAGAAGTCTTGAATGCCTATTGTGATTGCAAGTGCGGACCCACTGTGGAATTGCGTTATGGTTGAATGCTATATCGCATCCACCCATCGCAACAATACACAAAGGAATTACACTCTCTCGAGCACCGATTATGATGGAGCTATGGACCCGATACAGGAATAGAAGCAGGTAAACTAAATTTGAAATCCACCATTAGTGTTTCTCACCTGTTTTTTTCATATATTTTCCTATGTAACCATGTTTTTGCTTGCGGGGTGGTTTTAAGCCGAAAGGCTTATGATGGCTGTGTCTGATGGTTTTAGAAAGTTGAACGTCAAGTAAATGGGGTGATTCATGTCAAAATCGATTACGATTGGATGTGGCTATCTGTTAAATGAAGCTGAACACTGTGCATGCCCACAATCATTGTTAAAGGAGTGTTGTTACAGTCGTAACCAGTGAGATGTTTTTTCCATGGATTATTTAGCACTCTCTTATGAATTAACGTGTCCTGTGAGCACGATGAGACAAAGGAAGCTATAGCGACAGACAAGCTAGTGGTTAGGAAGTTGAAGTAGGTGAGGAGGAATCCAAAGAGCCAGTGAGTAAGCAGAAATGAATGGACAAAGGCATGAGAATGTATAAAATAGTAAAAACAGAGAACTGTTGGTGTTGTTGTTGTGGTGAAGAACCAGAGTGTGAGGTAGCAGAAGCAGCAGAGGTAGAAGAGGCAACAGAAGCAGTGGAGGCTGTAGAAGTAGCAGAGGCAGGAGAGTAGGAGTGAGAGAACCTTAGCTGAATAGAGTGTAGCAGCATACCAGTTTATACCAAGGTTGGGTTGGAGCCCAAGAGGTTGGAGCCTCAGAACTGAACAAGACTAAAGTCATTAGGGGTAGGTGCTCCTAAGTGCAGAACCACTGCAAAACAAAGTTGGTGCTCTGGAGGTTGGAGCCTCACTGAAGTCCAAGTTGGAGCTTGGCAACTATTCACAGTCAAATATATACTTATATTGTATTTATTTCATTACATTGTCTTGAGTTTTAATAAAAGCATTTATTCCAGCTGTTGATTTCTGTGTTCTGTGTATACATATACATATCTATATATGCTTTTGGCAATCACTAGAACAATTAAAAAAATAATAAGAAATACTGATTCACCCCCCTCTCAGTATTTCCAACAATTGGTATCAGAGTAGGCTTCTTCATACTAGCCTAACAACTTGAAGAAGGATCCGCAGCCATGATGAGAAATCACGAAGCATCAGGAAGACCTCCTTTGTTCGATGGCACTAACTTTGGTTTCTGGAAGAAAAGAATGACCTACTACTTAATGTCCCTTAGACCTGAAGTCTGGCATTTTGTTCAAAATGAATACCGAACGACTTCCACTCTTCCAACAGACCCAGACGAGAGGAAAGCCTACATCGCAAATGCAAAGGCCATGAACTCCATCACTAGTGGAATCACTGATTCCGAGTTTACAAAAATCATGCACTGTACCTCTGCCAAAGAAATGTGGGAGAAGCTAGTTGGCTTGTATGATGGAGACTCAAAAGTAAAAAAGGTAAAGCTTCAAACTCACAGAAGACAATTTGAAAGTTTGAGGATGGAAGATGAAGAAGATATTGCAGCATACCTCCTTCGAGTAGCTGAAGTGGTAAATTCCCTAAGAGGATTGGACGAAAAAGTTGAAGAAAGTACCATTGTTCAAAAGGTATTAAGGTCTCTTCCAGACAGATTTGACTCCAAAATAAGCGCTATGGAAGAAGCAAAGGATCTAGATACCCTCAAAATGGATGAACTCCATGGAATTCTCACTGCTTATGAAATGAGGAAAGGTGGCCCAAGCTCCAAAGATGCAGCATTCAAGGCCTCAAAGTCAAGAAGGGGAAAGGAAGGAATGACTATAGTGATGAGTCAGATGTGGAATCCGAATTGGCTCAATTTGTACGAAAGCTGAAGAGAGGATCTAAGCTTAAAGGCACGTATCCTCTTATTTGTTTTAAATGTGGTAAAATAGGTCATTATGCAGCAAAATGCCCTCATAAACATGATAGTGATGATGAAGTAAATTCTAAAAGAATGGCACACAAAAAGAAAGGGTTCAATAAGAAAAACTTCTTCTCCAAGCAAGATGAGTCTGATGAGGATGAGTTTATGGTCATCAAAAGAAATCAGATGAGGAAAGTGATCATGATGAAAGCCAAGAAACATTATTCATGGCACTCGCAGATGATGATGACTCAAGGCTAGAAGGAAATATAGATGAACTGTTAATAAGCACCATTGAAGAAAATGAGAAAGTACGGAACAAAATCATTTCTCTCAAAGTGGAAAACGACGAAATAAGAAGGAGAGAAGATCTCTTGGAAGCAAAGCTTAAAGAAAAAGAAGAGACTTGTGAAGAACGTGAGGCCGAAATAGTGTCTCTGAGAAAGGAGTTGGAGCAAATTAAAAAGGGCTATAAAAGCTCTCAAATACTTGAGACTATTCTGAAAAATCAAAAACCTCAACATGACAAGTCTGGAATAGGTTTCAAAGGAGAATCCTCAAGCACTAAGAATAGTGCGAAAAGCTATGCCGATGCACTTTCCTGCAATCCAAAGATGAAAAAGTATGTTATCAAAATTGCATCCCAGATCCCAAGAATGAAGAGAGAATTACTCCAAAGAAGAATGTGGAGTCGAATCATGGACACTACAACAAATACAAACCTGTACTCCACCAAGGGCCTATCACAAATCCAAAGAACGAGGGAGGAGTAATTCCCAGGAAGGAAATCGACTCAAACCACAGTTGCTTCAACAAGTACAAAACCATCTTCCTTGGACACTGCTTTCACTATAAAAACTTCGGTCAGCAAGCCAGACATTGTATGGCTCGCAGAAGTGAAAAGACAAAGCTAAAGGACCGAATAATCAACTCATATGCCCCCAAAAGGCAGGGACAAAATAAAACCTTCAATTCATTTGATCCCTTTGTTATCACTAGAATCTATAGTTCCTGTATATGTTAATTGTCCATAAGTTTTTATAAAGTCTTGAGATCTTGTAAATAGGTTTGTTAGCTTATGTCAATTTCAAAATTTGAAATTCAAGAGTTATGGATGAAATTCGTGTAAAGGCAAGGGTATTAGTCATCCTCCATCATTGTTAGTTATGTCATGTCATGTCATTGGTACTTGCGCAGTTTCGCAGCGCGGGTATGATTGGTCAGTTCTGCTGCGAAATAATGTTTGCGTGTTTTCGTAGCGCCCCGTTTGTCAGCGATTTCGTAGCGCATTCCCTTAAATTTGAACTGCCCGCGCTACGAAATCGGGGTTTCAGGCTTTTGTGCAGCGTTTTTCCCTGAATGTCTAATCCGAGAAGTAGTGAGTCACGAATCTGGTCATGATTGTTTCTTCACACCATTTCTATGTCATGATTAGCCATTACTTTGCCATCAGGTCCGAAGTCATAGAGTTAGGTGTCAGTTTGGAGGACGTTATAGAAGATGGTCATTCCATAATGTGTTCTTCATAACATATGAATGTTTTTGCTCTATGAAAAGCTTGAGCTTTATTCTAAACAGACTACTGCAAGCGAGCCTGATCTCTACAGCTAAAAAGTGTTTTATTGCTGCAAACTGTTGTGAATCTATGAAGTATTTCAAAGAATAGTCAAAAACCTGCAATCTCAATTGTTGAGGCATATAAATTAGTCACGAGACATGTGAAGCACGAAGGGCCTATAAGGTAGTTTGCTGTCCATAGGAGCTGGAGTATTGGCTCGAGTGCTTACAGATGGGAAGCTCGCATTCAGTGTCTCAAAAAATGGTTGCCATAATGTTTGCGCGGGGGACTATCCACTTCTTAGAGAATTGAAGGTTTTAGTGGAACATGCTCAAAGTGGAAGAGAGAATTGTTTTCCCTGCTCTGGAAAGGGCCGAGAGAGGTATTACTAAAGTTGTAAATGATGAACAATTCCTCACTCCGCAGGCGCAAGTCAAGTAACTCAAAGCGTTACATATCTATCTGCAATGATTCAGCAAGTTTAGCATGAAACTAAGGGAAGGAGAGTTATGAAGATGTTTATACTGAAGCTCTGCTCTTGGATAAAAACGATTACTTCAGACATTGTCAATGATGAATATTGGGTGTCAGTATTTATGTTTGAACGCAGTGGACCAGCGTTGGCTATCTCTTCTTTGCCTTTATCCTTTCATGAACTGTCGGTCTCTAAAGTGGATAAAATTAGTAAATATCCTGCCTGTTCCATCTGATGTAACTTATCCACTTAGTTTGAAAGCACCATAAGACGGTTATTGAAGTTGGAGCCCGAATCAAATCCAGTTTGGCATTATTGTCGATATTCAGAAATACAGAATTCGTGGTCTCTTAGAAGGCTGCGCATTTGATCATGAGGTGCTGTTGGATGCTCTATATTGCCATGGGGAATGCGCATTAACTGTTTGACAATTTCAGTCTTAGAATTTTCTTTATCGAAATGTAGTGATTAACCGCCAAATGTCAAGTGGCTTTTATGAGGGTTTGATTACCACAAGGTCGCCACTATTATTGACACCCGGATTGAGATGTGGCGCTTCAGATGGCCATATACATTAGCAAAATCACCAGAATCACAACGGCAGATGCTATTTATAATGATGATGTGCTGAACGATGTTTTTCGTTTGATGGTTACAAGCTCACCGCAGTTTAGACAATGGCGTTATTCCAAATCAGACACGGAGGTGCGCCTGCCACTGAAAAGATATTTCCATGGAAGCTCATCCATCGGCTATGGGGCATCACAAGTTTGGGATTCGGTTGCAGCGGAGGATCCTTCTTTCTCAGAGAAAACATGGAGATTGCAAAGTTCGCAATCGGTACATCTTGAGTTTTGGGTGTAGATGGTGTACAGAATGCCCTCAGAACATATTTCGCTCTTTAATGTCAAGCTGATGAGATTGCCAATATACGAATCTGCTGTTGTGCCGGTGGCAGAACCACCATTATCACTCCCACTGCCGCTGTTGCTGCTCGGCTTCCCCATTTTTCTGCTTCATTGTCCGCACCGATAACATTTTCGTTGGTTTTGTTTTTCTTTCAGATATAGCTTGGGCCTTAGGATTATATATTTTCCACACCAATTTGAAGTTTGCTGTTTAGTGGCAATACTGCTACCTCGAGCGCGTTTGGTTTATTACCGAGATGAAAGTGGGAATATTTCTTCTTCACATTTGAACGCCGATTCTAGAAAAACAGAACTGGAAATTTAACTTTGATATCCTATAATTGGAGGCTGGCAAAGCTACCTGTACAATAGGCTATGGCTTATCTCTACAAGAGTTTCTATTCCAAGCAGCTGATGGCAGGGGTTATCTTGATATTGCTGTTGCATCTTCATTCAGTGTTGTGGTCATTGATAAACTTATTGTGAAGGGAACTCGAGTTCAGGAGTAAAGAGGAGGTTGCAGAGCATAATGGATGATTGAATGACTACTGCTCGCTTATATTGTACTTACTGTTATAATGTTTAGTTGAAATCATGAAAGACAGTAGAAAAATTCAGTATGAAGTGACCCACAACATAAACTCCGGCAGCCTGGCTACTCTTCTCTCTGACAATGGAATTCAACGGGTGCCAGGATTGTGTTTCTCTTATACTCATATCATTCATGGTGTTCCTCCTATCGTTGGTCATTATGTGGAAATGTAAATTCCTTGCATGAGGTTCTCAAGTAAATCATTTACCATCTCAAGATTTATTTGCTACGGAACAAATAGAGGTTATCTACAGCAGTTTCGTAGCGCGCTACGAAACTGCTGTAGGTGATAATTTAAAGTGCAGAGCAGCTAGTCTAACACGGTGAGCGGGAGTTGAGGAAGAGGAACAGCTGTCTATCAAAGACCACCTCCAGCACATCATAAATCTAGCATTACTCCATACTTGGGGTCATTAAAGGATTTGGGAGCAGGCTGCTATATTTTAGGAGAATGTTGGGAGACAAAAGGCCGACAAACAAGAACAGCTCCCTATATTTCAGGGCGATGGAAAACATATTATGTTAAGGGCCAACAAACAACTGCAGACACCTTTTCAGCTCATAAAGTTTCCAGCTCATTTGAAAGGTGTGGTGATATGCGGTGTTTGGGAAGAATTAAAGAACAGCAGACTTGTTTTTAAAGTAATGAAGAGTGATGGGAGACAAAAGCCGTGCAAACAGGGCATTTCCCTTAGTTAATTAATGAAGCCATCTCCATGACTGGAATCCAAGGCCAGCTCATTCAGTACGTTCTCCTTCAACCATCTCAGCTTAACTGAAGAAGGACAGCTGTCACAGCATTCAAGAAAGCATCAAGCCTAAGAGGAGAAATGAAAGTAGTGTTTTAGTTTAACTATGACTTTATGTAATTACATACCAACATGTTTGTAATTAATGCATTAGTTAGTAGCATGTAGGAGGAGTTAATAGGGTTTTCGAGCTCCCTCTAGAAAGGGAGGAATGTATTCATATAAATAGAAGAAATTAGGATGTAACAATGGTTGGATACTTAATAGAAAAACAGTGTTGTTTTGGGCCATTGTAAGACCTTTTTTGACAGTAATAGTAAAACAGAGTTATTCTCTTCTCAAGATTCTCGAAGGATTGTCATGATCAAATGTAGTGATGATGTGTGGTACTTTATGTTATTTTATGGTTTTGTTGTATGCAATCACTCAGAATTCATAAATATATGCTCTGACTTCCTGTGTATACAGCAAGCTATGTTTTGGTGAAATATGTTTGACATGTAATGCTAAGAGCCTTGATTTCTATGAGGTCACTGTGTTTTTCCTTGTTTACTTGATATTATAGACTCCATAGCCCAATGAGAGCCAGTGTGATGTGTTTCCAACCAGTTATGCTTTCATAAGTAAATAAAGAGTTAGCCATCTAGTGTTTGAAGGATTTTGTCAAGAGTTGTGAGAGAGCCCTCTCTGATTAGGAAGGCTAATTCCTAATCTAAAGTATGGTCTGAAATAGTTACATGAGACCTTGCTTGGTTGCAGTCCCTAGTACTGGTTTTGTGATAACACCCTTGACCAAATTTGATCTGATTTTCTCTTTTTGCTACAATAATGGACACTATGAACAAGACTTCCCACTCAAAGGAAGAAAGGCGAGTAGCAAGAACTCCAACATGGACAAATGCTGCCTGGCTCTGTATTCTCAAAATAATGGAAACCAGTGGTTTGTAGATAGTGGGTGCTCTAGACACATGACAGGAGACAGAAGGAAGTTTGTCTCACTGAGCAAAAAGGAAGGGAATGTGTCCTTTGGAAGCGGATCTAGCAGAATTGCAGGAAAAGGAACAGTTACTCTGATCAATGGAAAAGGAAAAGCTCAAGATGCTCTGCTGGTTGACGGACTCAAACACAACCTCCTGAGTGTCAACCAAATCTGTGATCAAGGACGTAAGGTTGTCTTCAGCACCAAAGGCTATGAAATAAGGAACTCTGCCTCAAGGAAACTTGTGGCAAAAGAGGTGAGAACACCAGACAACATTTACATTTTGAACAAGATTCAAGAAAATAAATGCTACTTGAGTCAGACAGATGAGAGTTGGTTGTGGCACAAGCAACTTGGACATACAAGCTTCGAAAATCTGATCAATATCGACAAGATCAAAGCTGTACGAGACATCCCAAGGCTGCTCAAACCAAATCAAGCAATATGTGGTCCATGTCAACATGGAAAGCAGACCAGAATCAGCCACAAGACAAAGGAGCTCTCTACATCGAAGCCCTTGGAGATCATCCATGCTGATGTGTGTGGGCCAACTAGAAATCAAGCACTCTAAGGAGAAAGGTACTTTGTGTTATTTGCTGATGATTATACTAGAATGTTGTGGATATATTTCATAAAGTATAAATCTGAAACTTTTGAGTGTTTTAAGAATCTAAAAGCCCTTGTAGAAAATGAAAAAGATTCAAAAATTAAGTGCCTCAGAACAAACGGAGGAGGAGAATTCACATCAAACGAGTTTAGTGAGTTCTATAATATTCATGGAATTAAAAGGGAATTCTCGGTTGCCAGAACACCTCAGCAAAATGGGGTAGTTGAAAGAAGAAACCGAACAGTCCAAGAAATGGCAAGAACTATGCTATTAGCAGCAGACTTACAACCTAAATTCTAGAGAGAAGAAGTAGGGGCAGTTGTCTATACACTGAATCGAACTCAATTAAGACCAAATTGTGAAAAAACTCCTTATGAGCTATGGAAAGGAAGACCTGCTTCGATGAAGTACTTCAAGATCTTTGGAAGGAAGTGCTTCATAAAAATAAATGATGGCTCACCCGGAAAGTTTGATTCTCGGGTTGATTAAGGGATATTTCTTGGATACTCTACACGAAGCAAGGCTTACAAGTGCTAGAATTATCGACTGAAGAAAATAATGGAAAGCATTGATGTAAAGGTTGATGAAGATCTTCCAGAAAAGGAATTGAAGAACATGAAGATGACTCTCTCATTGAAGAAGAAGAACCTAAAGAAGAAGAAATAGATGAGGAAGAAGAAGAAGAAGAAGAAGAAGAGGAAAGAGAACCACCTAATACCCCTGTTAGCCTCCTGTTGCAACAGGGTATCATCTTTCATGATTGACATTTTTACATGCCAAATATGTCATACTTTGCAGGCTGCAGTGTTCAATATTTCCACAAGCTGACATGAAGTATGCTTAGTTCAAGTGCCGCTGCTGTATTCCAATTTTGATGAGTAGTTCCAGTTTTGAAGAGTTCTCATTTAAGGGAGGTCCAAACAGTTTAATCTTGGTCTCCCTAGGTTTCAATTTCCTATTGTAGAATATAGAGAATGATATCTGTCCAAACAGTTTAATCTTGGCAGATCTGTAGATAGGTAGAGAATCAAAGGGACCCAACTGTTTAATCTGGGCCCTGGCAGAAATAAGTGTAGAGCTAGGTAGGAATCATTCAAAAGAAAAATTGTAAATCTGGGTCTGCAAGTCTAAGTGCACCCAATTCAAAAGAAGAAAAAATGTTAGGAAGGTAGGCTGGGTAGGTAGCTGTGTGGTTGCAGAATGATAATTTATGATCAATTTTGTGTTACAAAGTGCTTTATCTTTACAGATCACAGTGCAGGCAGTTTTCATGCAAAGGAGCTCAAAGGTGGACATAACTAACTCCCCCTTCTTCTAATTCCCCAAGTCACTTACTAACTTCCCAAAGAGGTCAAGATCTGCTTGATTCCTCTTAGTTTCATCATCATCCATATCAGTTGCCTTGGTGAAGATCTGCTTCACTCAAGGATTTTATTTCTTTTCAAACTTTTTTCCCCAAAATTAGCCTAAGGTCCCTGACCTTGGCGCCTGCTTATCATCTCCATATTAACTACTAACAGTATTATATAACTCCCTATCAGTTTTCCCATTCCCCTACTAAACTATATATATAGAACTCCCCTATGTAAATATCCCCTCCCTGGTAATATAGCCATATTTTTTATAAGTCCGGGAGAAAATGGTCCATCCGGGGCTGTTTTTAGCCCATCCGAGTCATAACAGGGGTTAGATGACACCTGGTCATGCTAACAGCCTCTTCCCTAGCCCTAAAACCCTGAAAAACCCCCTTTTTGCCCCCTTACCCTAAGTTTTGGACATAAATTACTAAACCCGCGCGCAAAAACCCATGTTCCACCCCTTTTTCCTAAGTCCTAACTGTAAATACATTAACCCGCGCTCATATTAACCCCAAACCCACTAAACCTAAGTTTCAAACCCTACCGCCGCGCCGTATTAAAAACGGGATATTCCCTGTATATTCCCCCGCCCTAACCCTCCGTTTCTTTGTCCGCCCCGCCAGCCGTTAGATCTGGCCCGTCCCAGATCTACGGTGGGCGGGCCTTTTCGCGCGCCAACTGCCTGAGCTTTAGCGTCTGGGAGTTCGGCGGTTTTGCCGTCGTACTCCCGCCACGCGTCAAGCTCTGGGGTGTGGCGGAGCCCCTCCCCCCAAAACCGCCCAGGCGCTAAGGCGGTGCGCCCAAAACCGCTTACCGCCCTCCCCTGTGACGTAAGCCCCACGTCACCCGCTTGCGTCACCCTCCTGCCACCGTACCGCCGAGTCACCTGCCATGTGGCCTCCTGCCACCATACCCTGCCACAGTACATGCCACGTCACCGTCCGTACATGATGACGTCACCTGCTGACGTCATCTCGCCACATCATCATGCTGACGTCATCGCTGATGTCACCTGCCGTACAACGTCCCGTCATGCTGACGTCATCAGCACTTTTTTGGCGCGAAGGAGCAAAAATCGCACTTCGGAGCCCCGGAATCAGTTTCTGAGGCAGTTTTTGATGAGCGATTTGCGCGCTCATCGCTAGATTTTTTAGGCCGAAATGGGGAATCTTTAGGGAATCTTTTCATCAGGCAGCCCTCAGCAAGCCCGAAAGGCGCCGAATGAACCATTTTTCTTCACGAAGCACTCAGAAAGGAGCAGAAAACAGTTTTGAAGGAAACAGAGGCCGAGCAGCGGCCATTAAATGTGATTAGACCCACAGCACATCAGAGCACCATCCCGATTTATTGCCAAAGAGTATCAGAGGAAGAAGAACAGCTAAAGAGTATCAGCCAAAGATTTTTTAGGGGCTCGAAGCACCTGTACATTAATAAGTCCCTTAGAAAAGTCAAGTCAGGAGGCGTAAGCCCATCCTTGCCCTCAAATCACAATTAAGGCATTCAAGGCCACTAGACAGCAGAGATACAGAAACCCATACACATTTATTTCAGAAAACACTGGAGCAAGCCACCAAGGACAACATCATTTACTCAGTTTTGATATGGCAGCCCTCAGCGCGGCCAAAGATATTTTCATGCATTTATTTCAGATAGAATTAGGTCAATTAATTATTCTTTATGACCTGTTTAGGTCAAGATGTAATAAAAGTAGTTGTAGAAAGTTTTTCCTATATATACCACCCTCTGCATTGTTACAAGGGTTGGTTAATTGAGAATTTTCACTAGAGACTCGCACTGTATACCTGAGTTTTTCTATAATCAAAGATTGTTGAAAGCTTGGAGAGCAAACTGACTGTTGTAAATGAATGTTTTTGGAGATATGAAGATGGAATTCTTGTGCTGCAGCCTGAAGCAATAAGTGCATCTTACCTCTGTTTATTGTTTACCACTATCTAAATAGCAGAAAGAAAGAATAGCTTAGAATTTGTTTAAATACACTCTATGCTCAATTTCTGCTATTTCTTTATGTTTTCCTCTGATTGAATTGGTTATGAATATGAATTCCTCCTGGCTCATGTTTACCCCGATTCACTTGTGTTTGCCAATTATCTAGGGATTCTTTACTGCCCCTAGGTAGCGCTCTGTTACCTCCTCTGTTAAGCTGATTGAGAGATTCTTAACTGCCTCTCAATACTTAGCATTTCATTCCATCACCTAAACCTGAAATATTGTTTCATGCGCAGCTATCTTGCTCCATTTTCCCTCTGTTGTGACCAAGAAAAAACGCAGCAGTAGTCCCCCTCCTCGACTCCACGCCCAATGGTTTGAAACCCTTAGATTATGCTCTGCCTCTCTACCTGAAAACATCAATTTTCCCACCAAAACAAAACAAAACCATTTGAACTAAATACCTAGCCTAAAATCCCTTTTCAACAAAGCTAAATCTAAAAGAGAGAGCCCTCTCTGATTGCAGGTTGGCTAGAACCTGCAATCCAAAGTTGGTCTGTGGTTACCTCGGCCGTATTCCCTTGGGAGTCAAAGGGAACAACCTGAGTGGTAACAACCCCTTCAAAGATGAAGTATGTCCAAAGACATCATCCAGAAGAGAAGATCATTGGCGATAGAGATGAAGGTGTGCAGACCCGAAGAAGGATATCAATCACACCCAAGAGAAAAGTCATTGCCCTCCTATCTATGATAGAACCAGAAACATTTGCAGAAGCAAGTAAGGATCCTCATTGGGTAAAAGCCATGGAAGAAGAAATGTCCCAAATTGAGAAGAACAAGACATGAAAGCTGGTACCTCGTCCAAAGGACAGAAACATAATAGGAACCAAATGGGTGTTCAAAAATAAAATGAATGAGGAAGGACAGGTTATCAGAAACAAGGCAAGACTTGTCTGCAAAGGCTATTCACAAATTGAAGGAGTTGACTTTGGAGAGACATTTGCACTAGTGGCCCGTATGGAAGCTATCAGGATGTTCTTGGCATTTGCTTGCTCAAAAGGATTCAAAATCTATCAAATGGACGTGAAATCAGCATTTCTAAATGGGGAACTCAAGGAGGAAGTCTACATAGAGCAGCCAGAAGGTTTTGATCTAACAGCAGGAAAGGACTTAGTTTGTAAGTTGAAAAAGGCTTTATATGGGTTGAAACAAGCTCTTAGAGCTTGGTATGCAAGACTGGATCACTATCTACAACAAAAAGGCTTCAAAAAGGGAGTGGATGGAAGTATTCTATACATAAAGACAGATGAAGGTAAGTTACTAGTTGCTCTTGTTTATGTCAATGATCTTATTTTTTCTAGTAATAATGATGGAATGAGCCATGAATTTTCTCAAAGAATGTCAAAAGAGTTTGAGATGTCAATGATAGGAGAGTTGTCCCACTTCCTTGGACTTCAAGGATCCCAAACCAGAGTAGGATTGTGTATATCTCAAACCAAATATCTAAAAGACATGCTCAAAAAATATGGAATGGAGGACTGTGCACCCATGAGCACACCTATGACCACAAACTGCAAACTGAGCAAAGATGATGACTCCACTCTAGTGGATGCAACTCATTACAGGTCAATGATCGGAGCCCTTCTATACTTAACAGCTACACGACCAGACATAATGCAAGCAGTAGGAATGGTGGGAAGATTTCAATCTGCTCCCAAACAATCCCATTTATTAGCTGTAAACAGAATTCTCAGATATCTGAAGGGAACTTCTGATTTCGGTCTTTGGTACCTAAAGAACTCAACACTGACTGTAACTACATACACTGATGCTGATTGGGCTGGAAGCATAGATGATTGGAAAAGTACTAGTGGAAATGCATTCTTCCTAGGGGACTGTTTGGTATCCTGGCTCAGCAAAAAACAGTGATCCATATCATTATCCACAGCCAAAGCTGAGTATATTGCTGCAGCAGACTCTTGTACTCAGATACTATGGATGAAGGAAGCTCTAAAAGATGTCAACATATGTATAGATCAACCGATTACCATCTATTGTGACAACACAATTGCTATCAGTCTTAGCAAAAATCCAGTGATGCACTCAAGAACCAAACACATACCAATCAAGTATCATTTCCTCCATGAACAAGTAGGTGAACAAAACATCGTCCTGGAATATATCAGTACTAAGGAGCAGATAGCTGATATCTTCACAAAACCTCTTCCTCGAGAAGCATTGGAACATCTGTGTCAAAAGATGGGGGTTATTTCTTTATCATCACTCAAGTTCATTCATAAAGATGTAGTAGGACAGGGGGAGTAGGTCGACAGGGGGAGTCCGTATGCGTTCCCTTGTCATTGATGTCAAAGGAGGAGAGAGTAGAAGAATATTGCCATCAATAACAAAGGGGGAGATTGTTGGACACAAATTTTCATTGATGTCAATATGGCAATATTCAAGGAGTAGAGAAAGCCACCAGAGGAGAAAACAGTGCAAAGAGCAGACAGAGCCAATGGAGACATGCAAATAAGTCATCGGAGAGCTTATATGCATGCAGGTAACAGCTATAAATAGCCATCGGAGCAACAGAGGAATAGGCAGAGCCATCAGAGCAACAGAGGACGCAAACAACCATCGGAGGAAGTAGACAGAGCCATTAGAGGAGCAATATATATATATATATATATATATATATATATATATATATACACACAGGGTTAAAGGAAACAGCGGAACAATATATATATGCAGGGTTAAAGGAGTGGAGAATATATATATGAATAGGCAAATGCATTATCAGAGGAGAAAACCCTATATATATGCGTAACCTTATATATATGCGTTTAACGCAAATGGAGGCCATAGCATACATATTACAAATACACTATCGGAGGCGGAGCAGTATATTATATCGACGGGTTCATTAAGTGTCACACCCAAAACCTCTGATTGCGATAAGGTATGTGGACCCGATGGTCCTATTATATCGCACCCTATTGTTATGTCGCATCCGCGGTAATCGCAATGAATAAAGAGTGGTCACCCCCGAACGTGCGATTGTGATTATAACACAAACCCGATGGTCCAACCGTAACACAACTTAATGCTAGATCGCATCCGCTGGAGGATCGGCTCGTCGACCATCGGCGATGTCATGGGGTCGATGTATAAAGGATCCCCAGAAGTCTTGAACGCCAATTGCGATTGCAAGTGCGGACCCGTTGCGGAATTGTGTTATGGTTGAATGCTATATCGCATCCGCCCATTGCAACAATACACAAAGGAATTACACTCTCCCGAGTGTTGATTACGATGGAGCTATGGACCTGATACAGGAATAGAAGCGTGTAAACTAAATTTGAAATCTGCCATTAGTGTTTCTCGCCTATTTTTTTCATATATTTTCCTGTGTAACCATGTTTTGCTTGTGGGGTGGTTTTAAGCCGAAAGGCTTACGATGGCTGTGTCCGATGGTTTTAGAAGGTTGAACGTCAGGTAAATGGGGTGATTCATGGTGAAATCGATTGTGATTGGATATGGCTATCCGTTAAATGAAGTTGAACTCTGTGCATGCCCACAATCATTATTAAAGGAGCGATGTTACAATCATAACCAGTGAGATGTGTTCTCTGTGGATTATTTGGAACTCTCTTATGAATTAACGTGTCTTGTGAGCATGATGAGACAAAGGAAGCTACAGCAACAGACAAGCCAATGGTGAGGAAGCTGAAGTAGGCGAGGAGGAAGCCAAAGAGCCAGCGATTAAGCCGAAACGAATGGACAAAGGCATGAGAATGTATAAAACAGTAAAAACAAAGAACTGTTGGTGCTGTTGTTGTGGTGAAGAACCAGAGTGTGAGGTAGCAGAAGCACAGAGGCAGAAGAGGCAGCAGAAGCAGCGGAGGCTGTAGAAGCAGCAGAGGTAGGAGAGTAGGAGTGAGAGAACCTCAGCTGAATAGAGTGTAGCAGCATACCAGTTTATACCAAGGTTGGGTTGGAGCCCAAGAGGTTGGAGCCTCGGAACTGAACAAGACTAAAGTCATTAGGGGTACGTGCTCCTAAGTGCAGAACCACTGCAAAACAAAGTCAGTGCTCTGGAGGTTGGAGCCTCACTGAAGTCCAAGTTGGAGCTTGGCAACTATTCACAGTCAGATATATACTTATATTGTATTTATTTCATTGCACTGTCTTGAGTTTTAATAAAAGCATTTATTCCAGCTGTTGATTTCTGTGTTTTTTGTATACATATACATATCTATATATGCTTTTGGCAATCACTAAAACAATTAAAAAAATAATAAGAAATACTGATTCACCCCCCTCTCAGTATTTCCAATAGGAAGACAAAATAAAGGAAGCATTTCTCGTTGAAAAACCGAGGATGGTAAGGCAAGGTGCGTACGATCATACTGACAAGTTGGAGAACTATCGTTGTGAACTAGTTAGTCTGCTACCTTGGCTTGGACTGCATATCGCCAAACGTAGTGACCAGGGTAGCGCATTGTAAATAGTAGAGTGCGTGATGCCGACCACAACAATGGAAGGTGGGGATTCTCCGTGAACCATGGTGGAGGATAGGATGGAGCCCCACATGGGTGGTGCGACCACCTGACTAGCCGTGGGAAGGATAGTCTTAGTGCTCCAGGCAATTGAAAGGAAGCGTGGGACTATAAACTATTCTACTCAGGAGCTGCGTGATATTGGGGATGCGCACAGAAGCAGAGCGTCACAGGGTCCGCAACCGTGCACGGAGGGCTGCGCTACCGCGTGGGTTGGCTGGAAAGTGACCATTGAAGTCACTATTCACGATGGGATGTTCGACTTGAGGCCAAATGGAGCGGGCGACGGGCATTTAAAACACGATTTATGGGCGAAAATCTGCTGCCAAGAAAGAATTAATGGACCAGAATTGGGGGGAATAGTCGAATTCAAAAGGCGCTTTAAAACACAAAGGGTTGGCTAGGAAACAACACTTGGTCATTTGAGAATTGAGCAATTGAGCAGAGCACTGAGCATTACACGTCGAACGATAATTGAGCCCCTAAGTTTGCGAGTGATAGAATACAACCTAGATACAATGACAGCAACCAAGGATGGTTTGGGAATTAAAGACGTAACTGCCAGCGAGGCTGCACAGACCCCAATGGTGGAGGATGTTCCAGAAGGTGCCGGGGTTGTGACAGAGATCCCAAAATCACCGCAAACGCCGAGGCCCAAGAAGGATAAATAGGCAATGGCTCCAGTACGCGTGTCCCCAAGGAACCCGTTGCGCAGCAAGCTATCAATGGCAGAAAAATGGAAAGCTGTCACGATCGACACAGATGAGGAAGAAGAAGATCTCCAGGCCCTGACCATCGCAGCTAAAGAAGACAAAGATATGGAGGAGGATATTCAACCTATACATTGTACAACAAAATTGCCCGCATATGTCCCTCCGCGGAAAGGGAAGACCAAAGTGCCAAAGGACCTGGACAAAATTAAGAGTTCACTCCAGACACGCTCCTCCCAGACGGCATTGTGTTTGAAGGCATGCACCTGGGCCACGTGCCAACCATGAAGTTTGAAGATTGGGACCTCATTGACCGTGAGAAGTTCCCTCACCTAGAGACCGAGAACCTCATGAAGCATAACACTAAGGGAGTGGTGACAACGTTAGAGCCACAGAAGTGGCTACGCGGTGTGGAAAAGGCCGGGTTGCTACACTTACTATGGATACCGCATTCCCACCACGCACCCATCACCATTTTCGTCATCAGGAAATTGCTTTGCCTGGTGCATGATGGGTATCTAAGGCTGGAAGAGCCTATTCCCATCACGGCTGACCTCATTCACTGCATTTCTTGGCTCCCTTGCAAAGGAAAGGACCCCGCAACCACAGCTGAAGGAAAGGGAAGTGATTTGGCCCTTGCAAAAGCCATGAAGACAAAATACAAGCTGGAGAAGAAGAAGAGGGGCTACACCATCTCCAGCATCAAGGACAAAAGGGTACGTGTAGCAACCCAACTCTTGGCCGGAAAAGTTATGAGGAAGTGTCGTGCCGATGAGGTACCAGCGCCGGTGGTCACACTGGCCGAGTAGTGCGCAGAGGGGGTCCAGTTCAACTGGTCTGAATTCCTTTGAAAGGAATTTTTGAACAACTGTCACGAAGCCCAGGAGCAGGGTAAAACCTTCCACTACACGTGGTTATTGTTATCCATAATGCTTGTATTGTGGGAACTGCCAGAGGATAGTCAATTCCCCAGCATTGACAGAGAATTACTAGAGGCCGTGAAGTACACTTTGCTCTGGGCCACAAAGGACATGAAACGGATACGCGACACCAAAATATTTTGGGTGCTCATGGAGATGAGCATCTAGATGTGGATCAATCGAAGGCCGCACTGGTCGCCCATGGTGTACAACAATCTGCAGAGTTTTGTAGACTTTAAAGCTGATATGCAACACATTTTTATCAGGGCGCGTAAGGATCCGATGAAGCAGTGGACAAAGCTACCTTTTGTAGCCACTGACGACACTATTTTTACTGTCTTGGAGACATGGCCCCCATAATGGCACGCCCCATATCTGGTAGAACTCGAGAAGGTGGCAGCACAGAAGAAGAAGGACGATGCCAAGCTACGCATCACACAATTGGCTAAGAAAAGGCAGAAGGAAACAGCAACAGCTAAGGAAAGGGGAGCGCGAGAAGCGACACAGAAAGTTGTCGAGTAGAAAAAGGTTGCAGAAGCAGCACATGCGGCAGAAGAAGCAACAATAAAGATGGATGAGGACCAAGCAACGTCCTCACAGGGGTAGGAGAAAGAGGAAGCAGAAACAGTAGAAGGGAGCGCGGACCCAGGGACCTCGTCCACATAGCTGAAGTGCCACACACGGTAGAGCGAACAGGACTAAGGAAGAAGGTCAAGGCCTCGAAGTTGGCCATTGACCCGATCACCTTAACCAAAGGTGACCTCCATGACATCGGCGAGATGGTTCGCGATGTCACTAATGAGGCCCTTCAGGATTTTATGCAGGAGCACCAGACTATGTTGGGGGCCCTCAGGGTGTAGCTATAGGAGTTACAAGTGCGGCCCCCTTAGGTGGGTACCCTTTCGACCCACCTCGCAGCAGGATCCTCAGCAGCAGAGCAGATGCTGTGTGCACAGATGGAAAACACAATAGTGTTACCGGAAGGGGCCCTAGTAGTAGTGAATGAGACCGACAGATTTGCGGTTAACATGATCAAAGGCCTTGGCCTTAATTTGGCTGCCCTTCCATGAGAGACACTGTATCTGCTACAGGATGGGATAACGGCAGAGCTGTGCACTAGGGAGAGTCGCGCGATCCAAGTTCTCAGTGAACAAAAGATAAACATGGAACAACTCAGTCTGTAGCGCGACGAATTGGTGTCGCAGAACCAATAGTTGGTGCAGGTGGTAGACGACGCGTACCGATGAATCCCGGAGCTAGCCATCCCAGCAGATCTACCAGTAGAGGTGCGGATCCACAGGTTGGCAACTGGAGTCCGCGAGGCTAGAGAAGAAACAACCAAGGTTCAACTGGAGCTGAATCTTCAGATCGTCGAGCTGCGGTTAAAGGCACAACCTTCCACTCCCCCGAAGGTCTGAGAACAACGTGCTAGTGCTATTACAATGAGATTGGAAGAAATTGGAGGTGCAGTGCAAGATTGTACCACTTTGTTGGAGCAAGCACTTGAGGTCCTCACAACTCTGCAGGAGGACCCCAACATCCAGCGCCTGGAGACAGAGGCACGAGAACTTCAGCAGCAATACGACAGTGTCAGAGGAACTGCGTAGACAGTAGTCCTCACTCAGCGGCTTGTGAGGATGTAGCAAGCGAAGGCACTGAAGGAGCAGGTGGACGCGGCACGACATAAGGAGGCAGTTCTCAAAGCACACGTCTAGCCGTGGATCGACGAGGCTTTCACTATCACAAAAAACATCGAAGAAAATCTCATGCACATACATGGGATGCACATGTTAATGTAGAGAAGCGCCCTAGACACGAAGGTCTCGGAACAGAGGATGCAACAGATTTAGCAAGAAACGGCTCAGTGCGCTGCCGACATCAACATAGTTCGAGGACAACTAGAGGAACTTCGTTCCAAGATCACCACACCAACAGCATGACTCGAGGGTAAGTCACGATGTTTGTGTTGGGGGCTTGTTGGGCATGGAACCCCCCTGAGGCTTGTTTTGGGGCTCAAAGCCCATGTTTTGACCGAATAATGTTGTAAAGCCCCACGAATTGTGGGCGCATAAGTATGTTAGAGTCATAGAGTTGTCCACCCTAGTTTGTAATGTAATGTTGGCCTACCCATGGTCCGCGGACCATGGGATTGTATAAATAGAGCAAAGCTCTAAGTGTAAAAGTAGCGAAGTATGGAATAGGAAAGAAGTCTAAGAGATTGAGTCGTAAGTGTCTAAGTGTGTCTTTAGGTCATAGAGTAGGAGAAGGCTCTACAGCTGAGTGCATAGAGGCCTAGTTGTCCGTAGCTAAGTGTGCAGACCCTTGCAGCTGAGTGCGTAGGGTGGAGTCAAGTCTGTAACCAAAGGAGAGAATAATAAAGAGAAGTTTTATCCAAATTCTATGTATCTGTTCTTGAGTTATTACGTGTTTGATATCAATTGCAAATATACTATTTATTTACTGTGCGCACTTGTATGAATGATTTATATTGCTAAATATACGTTACACATGCAAGTAAGCTAAGTTAATCAACTAAAAATGGAATACTAGTAAGGACTTGGGTAATAACAGTGTTCAGACCCAGAGTAGGGTTGTGCGAAGGTAGAATCTCAAGCTGCGAGGTACGGGTAAGTGCGCATAGCGACGTGCGCACAGGGTTGAACCACAGACCACTGGAAATCATCAGACATCTCCAGGGTGCAGAAACCTGGTTCTAGCACCCTCCCATACTACTTCGGGTGACACCTCAATCTGCGCTCCATAAAATGTTGCTGAAAGGGCCAGTAGTACCGAGATTTGTTTGTCTGAATCACCTGTGAACCTGGGTCGGGCCCCAACAAGCCAACATCCTTGCTCAGTGCAAAAGTTGATGAATTTGTTGTTAACATATTCTCCACCATTATTAGATCTTAGATTAAGAATTTGATGTCCAGATTGTTTCTCAACAAATGCCTTAAAGGCCAAGAAAATGTTAAATACATCACTTTTGAGTTTTAAGAAGTATACCCAAGTGCGTCTGGGGAAATCATCAATGAAAGTTAAGAAATACTTGTAGCCAAAGAATGAAACAACTGGAAGTGGACCACACAAATCACTATGCACAAGTTGTAAAGGGGCTGAGGTGTGCCAAGAGGCACGTTTTTCAAAACTATCCCAATGATGTTTTCCATGTACACATCTGGAACAAACACCATCTCTGCAAGATACCATAGGAAGACCTGTCACCATATTTTATTTACATAGATTTTTAAGGGAGCGATAGTTTAAGTGACAAAATTGTTCATGTCAAAGTTTGCTCACTTCATCATTATGAGCAACAAATACCAAGGGAAGAGTTGATGACCCAAAGTTGTTAAACTTATACAACCTTGTAGAATCATCAGCAATGCCAGTAGATAAAATCTGCCTATGATCTCTTAGGTCCTTAATTACAACATCATGAAGTGAAAATTCAACGATTTTACCTTCACCTGAATGAGTTATTTGATATATAGATAGAAGGTTGCAGGATAAGGTTGGAACACATAATACATCATTAAATTAACCATTATCTAAATGAATAGTTCCAGTCCCTACAACACTGAGAGATCTATCATCACCAACATATATATTTTTGGTGTTACAATCATTTAAAGAAGAAAATATGGCTTTGTTTTGGCCATGGGATAGGAAGCTCCAGAGTCAATGAGCCACTCATGAGAATGAGAAGAAGAACATACATTTAGTGCATAACCAGACCGAGATGCTTTACAACCACATGCAGAAAGTGTTATTCCTGAAGATGAAGTTGAAGAGTGTTCCAAATGGATGTTATGCTTCTTCATTTTTGCTTACAAGGCTTCCATCTTCTTAAAGCATTTGGATTCTAAGTGGTCATCTCGATTACAAAAGTTGCAATGTCTATCAGTCTTCTTCCCTTTATTTTTATTTGCCTTATCATTTTGTTGAATTGTTTTTTCATTTTGAGACTGAAAGTGCTTAGGACCCTTGGTTGGTTTAGGACCATTCTTTTTAGGATGTTGCTTCTTAGGATTCTTTGAACATGGTTGTTGTTGGGTAACTAAGGCTTTCTTAGAAGAGTTTCCAAGATTAAGAAGACCAAGAGGTAATATTTTTTCTTGTTCTCTTATTAAAGAATCATAAAATGCATCAAAATAGGGGGACTTGTAGGCTTGTCCTTGAGAAATAAAGGCTTCTCTGGTAGAATGGAAGGTGGAAACAAACACAGAGTAGGTTGGTCCTAACTTAGTAAGAATGGAATAGATAAGGCTACCATCTTCTTTCTTAACTTTAACACCTTCCAAGACAAGTATAAGGGTCTTGAACTTGGAGAAAAAATCTTCAATGGGAGAAAAAATATTGGGGTCCAATGTAAGCAACTCATTTTTGAGTTGATGGGCTCTAATTTCATTTTTAATTCCAAAAACTTTATTGAGTTGTTCCATTGCTTCATCAGGGGTATCAAGTTCTGCGATATGGAATCTAAGGTCTGAAGAAATAGACATCCCTACCAACCCACGTGCTTGATCTTGCTTATTTTCCCATTTGACTTTCTTATCTTAATCTTTAGGTTTAGACTCTTGGCCTAAGGCTATTCTATAAGGACTTTTACTTCTAAGTAAATCTTCCATGTAGGACACCCATTGGAAGTAGTTGGTGCTGTCAAGAATAACTTGTCATAGAATTTCCATTTTAACAAAAATTAAAGTTGTAGATGCTGAAACTAAGTATTCTAATGGAAAGATCTCAAAAAATTAAGTTGATTAAAAAAACGGCTCTGAAAACGACTTCCGGATGAAGAAGTTATGGATTTTTAAAGAAAAGTTATTGAAGATGTCAACAAAATACGTGAATGCGCGGAAGTGAATCATAATGTTATATTTAAAAAAAAAATCCCCCCTTTCGAAACTTAATCTAATTAGCTCACTTTAAAAATAAATAAAAATGTGACCCACTTTTTTAAATAAGTGAAAGTCACTTTTACAATGGCACTTTATGAGCTACCTACTAAATTGTAACTTAAATAAAAGATAAAGAGACTTTAGAATTATAAGTGACTCACTTTTTATAATGGGTGAAAGAACCTTTTTACATAAAGTAACTTTAAAACATAAGTTACATGTGTTTTTTGAAAAATAACTCAACAAAAAAACCTTGAACCCAAGACCTCTATTCTCATAAAGCAACTTTGGACCAAGTGAGCTAATTTAAAAGGTTAGTAATTTTTGGAAAAGAGGAAGGGTTTTTTTTTTAAGTCACTGAAGCTTTGGAGTGTGTGCTTACTTGAAAAATCTTTTTTTGCCTACAAAACAAAAAAACACACAACCCAACACGAACATACAAAAAAAAAACCAAACCTTATGGCTTGAAGTTAGCTTTCGCTGGAAACTAAATATTTTACTCAATGTTTTTTATTTCGATATCACACTAAGCCGTGGTGGAAAATAGCATATGCATGAGGAAAATCCTTCCTTTCTATTTTTTATTTGCCCAGATCGCATAGAGTCGTAGGGCAAAGAGCATACGCATAAATTAAAATTATAGATCTGGTAATAAAAACAGAGCGCTAAATAAACCGAAATAAACCGAGATATGAATAGCTAAAACTGCAAATAAAGATTGTATACCTCCATATCTTAAAAATGACGTAACTGGGGCTACCGGAAACGTTTTCGTATGAAACGAAAGGGGTTCCTCACTAGAGCAGATGCTCCTAACATAGTAGAGCAGTCCTCTCAGCCCAAAATTAGTGAGAAACAGTAGATCTAGGAAACGACAGTCGGATGCCTTTGTACCGGCTTCGGATTTGAATCACCAATGAATGCGACCATCAAATAGCTTTGATACCATGTAGGAATTTACAGGGTAAGTTCCTCAAATAAAACACCAAAGAACACCACTCACAAACAGATCACAGATCAATACACCAGTATTCTTGACGTGGTTAAAACCCTCAAAGAGGGAAACAGTCCACATCCTGAGCCAATGCGGCCACTTCAGGCGATTTATTAATAAAAGAAAGAAAATTTACATAAGTTTCTCTCATGAACTATCACCTTAAAATAGATCACAGATCAATACACCAGTATTCATGACGTGGTTAAAACCCTCAAAGAGGGAAACAGTCCACAGCCTGAGCCAATGTGACCACTTCAGGCAATTTATTAATAAAAGAAAGAAAATTTACATAAGTTTCTCTCATGAACGGTCACCTTAAAAATGACCCTCCATGCTCTTTAAATAGATATCATGGACCAATCGGGTGTTAAGCCATAGATCAAGTGTTGGTAATATCGAGGAGAGAATGAACTGTTGGATCACTTCATGTCTAGAACATATCGTGACCGTTAGATTGTAAGTTACAAAAGTACATAGTAAAGAAACACACTTTACCTAAATCTACTCTAGACCAAGTTATACTTAACTATTTCCTATATGTCAGAATATCCTAACATGGATGCCCTTCCGCCCATCTGGTTAAATACTCAGTTGCAGTAATGATATACAGCGTGCCCGTCTTCTTACCGGGTGGTTGTATTGGACCGATGAAATCAATGGCCCACTTATCAAATACCTGCAACTAGACTTGAGGATTTAAATGAAATTCATCTCTTCATGAAGGCTTTCTCGTCCTTTGGCAAGTATTGCACGCCTTGCCGCATGCCTTAGAGTCCTTGTGTAATGTCGGCCACCATAACCCAGCGCGCAAAATCTTCTGCGCGTTTGCTTTTCCTGCGTAGTGACCTCCTGCCACTCCTCCATGTGCTTCAACGAGGATGCTAGCACGTTCAAACTCAGGAACATATCTTCGCAGTATCTCATCCATTCCCATCTTATACAAGTGACCCGCAATCACTGAAAAATCCACAGAGCGAACTACTAATTCCTTCTTTTGCTGGGTAGAATATCCTTCTGGAGTTATATCCGTGGTTAAAAACTGAATGTTATCTACAAAATGGTCATCCGCGATGCACACCGCAAAGAGTTGTGCATCTGACACTCCTTCCAAACTGTTTGGTTATTCACCCGTTTCAATCCTTGATAGATGGTTTGGTCCTGCATTTAGTCTTCCAAGATTGACAATTACTTCAAAGTCATATTCTTGAAACAACAGTAACCATTGGTAAATATTCCCCCCCAACACAGTTTTATTGACCAGGTACTTCAGCACTAAGTGGTCTGTATACATTTTGAAGTGTCCACCTAACAAATAATGTTGAAACTTTTGCAGTGCATAGACCATCGCTAGCCATTCGCGCTCTGTAGTGGAATAATTCTTCTCAGCCTTGGATAACTTTCTGCTCGCAAAGGCTATCAGATGATTAATTTATCCTTCACCTGCCTGCGTTAATACTGCATAGTACGCAATGTAAGAGGCATATACATATACATGGAATTCTTTCTTCAATCCAGAAACACAAAAATAGGCACAGTTACCATATTTTCCTTCAAGACATCCACACTGCGCTAACAGTCTTCAGCCCAGCAAAATATCACATATTTCTTCAGTAATTTTTCCGTCGGCACGATTATCTCAGCATACGCCTTGATAAAATTTCTATAATATTCAATGTGCCCCAATGTTGCGCGCAACTATTTTACATTTCTAGGAGCTTCCAAATTCACAATCACAACGATCTTCGCAGGGTCCACCATCAATCCCTGCTTACATACAACATGGCCAAGCAAAATTCCAAAGGGCACACAGAATATGCACTTCTTCAAATTCAACACGATCTGATACCTTCGACATGTATCCAACATAAGGTGCAGACTCACAACATGGTGCTTCACCAACCCAAACATAGTCCAATCATCAAAATAAACTTCCAAAAATTTATGAATAAACTCTTTGAGTGTCGTGATTACTACTCGGGAGAAGATTACAGGCGCGTTCTTCAATCTAAATGGCATTATTGTATATTGAAAGAAACCCCCCTCTGTTGCGAAGGTTGTTTTTCTTCAATCTTGCGGCGTGATCTTTATTTGATGATATCCTAAAAAGCCATCAATACACGAATAAGCCTCCTATCCTCCAACAATCTCTAGTACTTCATCAGTAAATGGTGTTGGAAATGGATCATGCACGAATGCGTCATTAAGCTTTCTTATATATACGCATATTTGGATTTCACCTTTTTGTTTCTTCTCTTGGACCACATTTGGACTTACCCAATCAGATTCCTCTACTGGTTCAATAATACCAGCTTCCAGCATCTTGTCTAGTTATTGGCTCACCTTTTATTTATATTTTGGATTTATCCGATAAGGTATTTTCTTGACGAGCTTCACATCCGGCTTCAATGTAATCTTCATAACACCTAAATCTCTGACGATCCCTTTGAAATCCAAAAAATTCGTTGGGAATAGACCCTGGTACTCGCGTAGTAGTTCAACTACCTTATCGACTATGCTTTCATCCTAATAGTCTCATATCTTCGCGAACTTAGGCTCTACTTCAGAGCTAATGTTTACTTGTCTAGTTTTCAAAGGTTCTAATATATTCAGGTTCACAGCTTTCGGTCCTTCGACTTCACGTTGTCCTTCTGTCTTTGGAATGTTAATATTCCATGGGTCTTCTTCTTCTTCTTCAGCAGTCACATTGTAACACTCTAGCACATGGCGCAGCTATGTACTCCAATCCGGCTAAGCCCATTCTATCGGTTCCTTAGGTGTTCTAAATATAGCTACTTTTATCTCCTAGAGCACTTCATCAATGCACTCAAACCCATCCTCAAAGCTGAAAGTTAATAATAAACTCTCCCTTAAGATGTCCCATTCAACTTTCCATGGCGAAGCTCCGTGTCCAAATACTAGTTCATTGGAATTGTATCTAAGGTATGACAAAAAATGTGCACCCATTCTGGTTGCGGTTCTGTTCCCAAGGCCCTAGTCCATCATGCCAAATGACCATGTGGATCATCTTTCCCACTGAATTTTTCTGTCATCCAGGTATTAGCATACACGAACCTTAATTTCATCATTCTTTTGTATTCCTTTCATCCAGCGAAGCTCTCCTTGTGCATACCCCACCAACAGGCAGGCGTAGCGTGCAAAGCCAACTCCAGTGTGTGGAAGCGATGTTCTTCTGGTACTTCTCTTTCAAATTCATCTAAAAACATATCCAAATCAGTCAAACCATAATAATGTGGAAGCTTCCTTACCTCAGTCAAGACACACCGCAGTGATTTGGTCATCATATTGCAACATAGTGTAGATACTTCATGCAGCCAATTCTACCAGCGTTCCAGCTCTTCATCCAAATCTAAGGTGTAGGAGCTATCCCTGTCCCACACAAGTCATCCATCGGTCGTAGGATTGATCCAATATTCATCTCGCACTGTGATATTGTATATCTGATCCAGATCATCATCACTTTCCACAAAGTCGCAAATAGGTTCAGTATAACACGCTCCTTTAACAGGATCAAGTGACACTACAACCCTGAGCAAATTCTTTTCAAATGTCATCTTCTACTTCTTCAAGTTGATTATCGCATCCATATCAATAGCCTAGTCAATTCCTAGTAGCGCGGGGTATGGGTTACTATCATCCACTATTTCAATGACCTCAAATTCAGTCACCGCGCTTGTGCCCTCAATGTCCACCGTTACACCATATAAGCGCCCCATCGTGATAATCTTCTGTTGATTGGCCATGCACAGCTGAATAGGAGACCACTGTAGTGCAAGTTTCCCAATCCTTTCTCATGTCTGCTTAGGTAGTACATTTTCATCATACCCCAGATCCAAGATGACCTAGTCTATTTCATATTCACCTATCTGCGCAGTCGGCCTCATCTCGCGCTCCGTGTGCTTCTTATGCTTACCAATTTTCCTCAAAATGCGATGTTTAGCAGGAGTATTTTCTGTATTTGTACACTTGTCGATTAACTCTTGTAACCCTTCTACCACTTTCTTATCATGCAGTAATTTCATACAAGTCTTCAGAAAAGTAGCTAGTACTGAAGGATCTACCTCTTGCATCGCACTAGTTTCTGGTATTTTCTCCTGGCTTCCTGAGGTGGAGGCCTCAACGAAGTTCTTCTTTGCTTCCATGAAGGTTTCTTTAGCACACGTAAGATCAAAGTCTACTTCCTTCTTAGCAACCTTGCACACCCACCCATCATCCTCAGGTTGCTTACCTTTATCTACACCAGTCTCCGTACCACTTCTTGTCACTATATTTATGCTCTGATCTTCTTCATGGGGACCTTCCCTCATCGTTTGAATTTTTTGCGTAGGTTGTTGGGGATGTGCCTTCTTTTCTTGCACCTTTGCCATCAGGACCAGACATTCTTATATCACATGGTCAAACTGTCGACAATATTGACATGACGGATGTGTGCAGTTTGTACAGTCTCGCACAAAGTGCATTGCTTCGCCACAGTTATAGCAGATTACATGCCCACGCCCTTGGCCATTTTCGCCCCCTCTTCCTCATCCTCGACCTTGGAATCCTCCACGCACTACTCTTGTGCCCTAATCCTGAGGCCGATTCTCTACTTGCATTCGGTAGGTAGGGGTTCTATCCATCCTTAGCTGATAACTTCTACAATGGCGTTCATCATGACCTACAGATTAGAAGAAATTGCAAAAAAACTCCTGAGGGGTCTATACAAACTTCTACAGTAAATGGAAATTATCAGTGGTGTGTTGTCCTGTAATGTAACAGATAACGAACCACAGTGCAGCTCCCATGCTCAGCCCAGCATTATTCTCTGGTTTCAGGGGAACAAGCCCTCCCCCCATAATATAATTCTTTTAAATCAGAAAATGGTCCTTATCGTGTCCATGGATTTTTCATTTCAAACACCAGACCTCAGCGTGCACCTCTGGTTGAGCTTCTTTTCCTTTCTTCAGGCACAAGGACTCCAAGTGCAGGCTTTCCAGCAGTGAGTGAATATGTTGCACTCCAAGGTTCGTATCTTGTATGGGCGAAGCATCCAATCTCATCACAATTTCCAAAGCTTCAGCTTGTGTTGTTATCTTTTGTTGCGACAAAGGCACTCTTAAGTGTGGTAAGAGCGACGCTATATACCAATCATGATGCTGGGAATCTGTAATTATCATATTGGCTTGCCTACTCAAGAATTTCAATTTATGATCGAAATCCCAAGGTGTCTCATCTACCTTCTGTCGAATTTCCTTAAACTTAGTTACCAATTGTGCCTCTGACTTAGTCTTTCTGAACTCCTTATTTAGATGGGTCTCTGCCAAGGATGTGGTGGGGTTATCATGCAATACTTAATGTACCATGTTAATGCACGATCTTGTAAGGTTATGACCAGCTACACTTTCTTGATGTTATCATCTGTAATCTGTTGTGTCGTCCATACAACTCCTACAACAAACCAAAACTGTTCGGGATCTTCGCTCCCTACTCCTCTAAAAATCAACATCTTCATCACATTCGCCATGTTGAATGGTGGAAGTGGAGGTGGAGGGGGTGAAGGTGTAGGTGTATGAGGTGGAGGTGGAGTGGATGGATGAGGTATCCTTGGGATACCCTGTGTAATTAATTGAACTGCACTTTGCAGCGTAGTCATCACCGTCCCTTCATCGTCACTTGAAGGGGGTTCCATGAGCGGACTATATTCTGAGCTTGATCCTTCATTTATTATAAAGAATCTCCCACTTTGTGTAGCCCCAAACATCAAGTTAGCTGCATAATCCTCTTTTCACATAACAACATTTTAATCCAAGTCTTTAATGATTTCAAGTACTTATCTGGAATCCCTTAAAGAGTCTTCGTTCAGCTTGGCTATAGCTGATATTTCTATCAATCACAAAATAAGTCACAAAACTTCCCAATGTTCGATCAATCTAATGATCCACAGCCCGCGTGATATTACTTCCTGATGCCTCCAAACATCGCAGTAGTTCAGGAGTCCACACTATAGGGCCATCAAGCCTCCACGTCCCTTGACTATCAGCCAATTTAGACAACCAATTGCGAAGTTCGTAAGGGAATAAATAGAAGAATGGGTCGGTTTCGCCTGTGTATAAATATCTCTGCAACCATTGTTCCTTGGATATTTAGGCTCCTTTTCTCTTGAGCCACGAACACGTGCATGTTTCGGTCAATCCACTTTTCAATCTCTTTCTTTGTAGGAGACCATTTATCACACATCTCTTAGATAGATCCCGGTCCTGGCAATAGAACCATTTGTTGGCTTAAGGGGGCTTGACCCAAGTCCAATTTGTTCGCACCAACCAACAAAACCCTAACCGCTGGCCCTTTAGAGAACAACCTGCATAGCACAGGCTACAGTCTCACCCAAAGCAGTATTGGGGTATGCTAGAACATGCTTCTGCATCCAGAGACTATGTGATAAGTGATCGTGAGCCCTTGTAGCTCAGATCTACCTTCGCGAAGACCTGTATCTTTCTATGGTCCACTATTGCAACTCTAAGAAAACGAATTCTAGACCCTCGCATAGGTAGGTGATCAGACTTTATAGACCTAAAAGAAGCATATTGTTCACTTTCGCGCACTAAATAGTAACCCTAGATTTGCCTTCATGTAGATCTACCCAATTTAACAGAAATCATAACAGATATATCCTTTATCTTTGTGAAAATAGATAATTACTTAGTTCATGCATAGATATTAAAGATTCAATGGGTTCGTGCAGCAATTACACTTCATTCCATAGAAAACAGATTATAAACCATGATGCATAACTTGAACAGAAATGAGAATAATACACAAAGGCAAGATATTTGTTCCAAAATCAGTCTTTATTAGATTCAGCGTTCAACTTTACAGACACTTCTACCCTGCGCACCCAACTGCAGGGGCCCGTGCACTCAGCTACGAACTTGCCAAGGTCTCCGCACACTTAGATGCAGGAGCCTTTCCCTTTTGCCTAAGTATAGGAAATAGAACTTTCCTACCTTAGGACTTTCCCAAAACAATAATATTCTATCTTTGATTGATACTTAAACTTGCTATGAATCAACTATATATAGATTTTTCAATAGAATACCATGGTTTGTGGACCATGGGTGAGTCTCAAAACCATCCTATCACCTACCCATACAAGGGGCTAAAGCCCCTTTGACTCCTACTTAGTTGTGCGCTCCACTTCTACATTTTGTGGAGACTTTATATTCTTTACAGAATTCTTCTCAAAAATTGGTTAAACTATCCCAAAATTGACCCTAGGGACCCTATCCCAATAGTTGTCTAGTCGACAGATTTTCAGGAAAATTGACTAAGTGTGAAAGCAAGTGTACTTGTGCAAACATGATAATGTGATCACACACTTAGCACGACTCGACGACAAGACACCTCATACCAACAATACAACATGTGCTTAGTGAGATTGACTCAAAGGTTGAGAGCGACAAGTGCAATAGTTGAAATATGTCTTTGAACTACCATGATGACATTTATGCAATAGTGTTTACAACTTAGTGTGTGAGTGCAATTGATGTCAACAGAGCGAAAACAACTTATACACACAAATACAAACCTTCAAAATTCTAGAACAAAGCCGCAAGCATGACATAGCGATCAACATGCCAAAAGATGACCAGTGGTCAATCAAGTGAAGGGAGTGTGAAAACTCAACAAGAGCTCATGGGATGAGCCAAGTGTTTGCAACCATCAAGGGAGAAAAACCAAGGAAGGCTCTGAAATTTGGATGCAGGCCAAAATTTTGGAGGGTGTTGCAGTCGCTACAACACTTGGTGACACACTGGTTGAATACCAACTTCTTTGTTTCAGTTCATTTGCAGCACAGGGCCTTGGACTTTTAGGAAGTATTGATTCATTGTGCATGTTAATTTGGCTTCCCCACTTATCCCATGGAAAAACATGGTTCACCTTGTACCAACTCAGTCAAACACAACAAAATTTTCAGCTAGATCACAGTGTTTCAAAATCAGGAAGGGTAGTTTGGTTCACAAGCTTAAGATTTGTAGAGTATAAGTTTTCATCTCTGGTGTTGCTCTGATGCCATCAGGCCTAGACAGTACCCCAGCAGAGTCACACAGGAACACAAGCATTTCTCCACTACCAACGAGCCTAGTCAATCCCTCAGTGGAGTTGTTTGCTTCACCTCTCTGTGCAGGAATCCTTTCTCTTCTTTCACCTTTGTATTTTTAGAGACGATTGTGCATAGATACTTACTTATTTTTTGGGGTGAAAGAGGGATCCCGACTTATTGGGAGAAAAGGAGGTTGTTCCTTCAGAGAAGGATATAGGACCTTTGATTTAGGTTTGCTCATTTAGATCTTTACCCTTCTCATTTCTACTAGTTGGATTAAACTTGAGCACACAGAGTAAAAGACTGGGTATAGGCATGGGGTTTCCCAATTTGGACACAGGTTCATGGTTTGACTAGAGCTTCCCTTACAGACAGTTCATATTTTCCGTTCAGGCTTCATCGATCAAAAGTTACAACCAAACATAGAGAAGACAGACACAGAACTGGCCAAGTGTTGCAGTTTCACAAGGCTCTTTAAACTCAACCACATACTTATTCAAAATCCAGAACAGTATAGGACAACACTTATTTACAAAACAAAATGACAAGACAACCAAAACAAGGCAAAAGAAAACAAAGCAAAAATAGGAAAGTAAAGTAGCAAAACAAAAACAACAAAGTAACAGAGCAACAATAAGCATGTTATGTACATGGGTGGGGTGTGGCCCCAGATCATTGAAAATAACATTCTAAATCTTGGCCATTGACAGGAAGGTTGTCAATCCTCTTATCAAGTGATTGCAAGCGATACGTGTGTTGGCCAAGTTTTTTGTGAACTGTGTATAGACCAATCCACGGAGACTAGAACTTCGTGTGTTTTCCTTTGCCTTCATGGGGTTTATCCCATTTCAAGGCTAAGTCACCCATAGCTAAGCTAGCGTTCCCTATAGACTTATGATTGAACCATCTCTTGATACAGTTCTAGTGGAGTGTAAATTTTTCTTTTGATTTCATCTGTTCTTCTGGTAAATTGTATAATGCGTCCATCCTACGTTGAATAATTAGACATGGCTTACTTCAAGATTCTTGGGATAACTGAAGAGCAGGCAAGTAGATATTGGGTGGCAGGATGGCTTCTTTACCGTATACAAGGAAGTATGAAGATGTGTTCAGAGAGGGCTTGGGTGTAACTCGGTCAAACCAAAGTGCATTCACCAGGGCGGAATGTCAATTTCGTTGCTCAGAGTAAATGGTCTTTTTGTTGATGTGGATAAGAGTAAATCTAACATAACTTCCCTATACAGAGGGGATACATGGAAAGAGATCTGTTTTCTCGAAATCTTAAGGATTAAAATTGAGAGGAGAACTGTCGACCTGCATACCATGGTCAAAGATTCTTCACTCAAGGAACTATCATTCATATTCTATCTTAGTCCTGATGATGGACCCTCTTTGGGGTTTGAAACGTCGACAGAATAAACACAATACTGTGGATAATCCAGATCATGCTACTCCAAAAATGAACTACCACAGCAGCTTGAAATCTAACATAACTTCCCTGTACGGAGGGGATACAAGGAAAGAGATCTGTTTTCTCGAAATCTTAAGGATTAAAATTGAGAGGAGAACTGCCGACCTACATACTATGGTCAAAGATTCTTCTCTCAAGGAACTATCATTCATATTCTATCCTAGTCCTGATGATGGACCCTCTTTGGGGTTTGAAACGTCGACAGAATAAACACAATACTGTGGATAATCCGGATCATGCTACTCCAAAAATGAACTACCACAACAGCTTGAAATCTAACATAACTTCCCTGTACGGAGGGGATACATGGAAAGAGATATGTTTTCTCGAAATCTTAAGGATTAAAATTGAGAGGAGAACTGCCGACCTGCATACTATGGTCAAAGATTCTTCTCTCAAGGAACTATCATTCATATTCTATCTTAGTCCTGATGATGGACCCTCTTTGGGGTTTGAAACGTCGACAGAATAAACACAATACTGTGGATAATCCGGATCATGCTACTCCAAAGATAAGATTCTTGTTTGTTGATTCAACAAGACAATTTCCCTGCAGGTAGTAGTTAGATGAATGTTTAAGCACAATACCATATCACAATGCAAAATCATACAGTTTCAATGAAGAGAAGTAAGTTTCATTTTCAAAGACAAGTGATAGAGGAACACCAAACCTCGAGATGATGTTCCACTAAAGGAAGCTAATGACTTCCTGGCCGTTCACTTGTTTGAGCAGAACTACTTTTGTCCACCACGTGAAGTAATATATAGCAGCCAGAATGTAGTGGTGTTGCCTTAATGAATGCTGGAAAATTTCCCCAATGATGTCCAAACCCCATTGTTGGAATGGTTTGTCCATTGCAAGAGGGTGCAGCGGGGCTACTGATCTTCAAGTTTTGTCAGCACATCGTTGATAGACTGGGCATAAGCATGTGCATCCTTAAACAATGTGGGCCAGTAGAAACCAACTCTCATGATTTTATGCATAGTTGTGTTACCCGCGAAGTGACCTCTAGCTGGTCTGTCATGCATGTCATGTAACACTCTCTCTGAATCTTGTGCCTCCAGGCACCTAAGCAAAATTCTGTTGTTGTGCTTTCTGTAAAGCACTCCATGCACCAACTAGTAAGATAAGGCTTTGAGGCGAAGTGCCCTCTTCTGTCGCATGGAAAAGTGAGAGGGCATGGTGTCGTGCTCAAGGTACTGGTGCACTTCTTTGTACCAAGAGTTGTCATGCGAAGTGGGTGGTGCTCACTCTATATTATACATGTCGATTTCTTGCTCCCAACCGATGAGCTCTTCTTCTTCCTCTTGGGCATGTACTTCTTCTACTGCAAGTCTATAGAGACCATGACCCTTGACAGTATGAATTGGCTTGATATCAAGATCATACTCTTGAAGTCTTGTCATCTAGTTCGCACGTCTTTCACCCAGCTCTTGTTGAACAAGCAACGCTCTGACTGTTGGGTGTGGCACAAAGACTATGCAATTATTTTTCAGCAGGTAGGGTTTGAAATGTTTCACCGCCTTGTATACAGGATATGCTTGTTTATCTATGGCTGGATAGTTTAGCCTGGGTCCCTGCATGCTCACGCTCATGAAGGATATGGGACATTCGTTGTTTAGCTCATCCTTCTATGTGAGAACTGCAACGAGTGAATTATCGAAAGCGAATGTTTACAACAAATTTTTTTTTCTAAAATATAGGCTATACAGGAAAGTGCATATGTTATTGCTTGCTTGATACAGGAAAACACATCCTTTTCCTTCTTTCCCCAGCTATATACTGCATCTTTCCTGATCATATCTTGGAAAGGTTTGACAATAAGTGCATAATCTGAGATGAATTTCTAGAGGAAGTTTATCTTTCCCAAGAAGCATTACGTAGCTTTCTTATTGACTAGGTAAGGAATCAGCGTGATAGTCCGAACTCGGTCTGGATCAACCTTGATCCCACTTTTGGTGATTATATGACCAAGGAGGTTGCCCTCAGACACTGCAAATACGCTCTTCTTGGGATTCAAGGATATCTCGTACTTTTGACACCGCTCAAAAATCTTCTTGAGATGACACAGGTGGTCTAACCGCTTTCATGAAAAGACTGTCACGTCGTCAAGGTAGATCACCACTCTCTATCTGATGAGCCCAAGGAAGGCAATGTCTGTAGCACACTGAAAGGTTGTGCCTACGTTCACGAGCCCAAATGGCATTCTTCTATAAGCAAATATACCCCACTTGGTACGAAAGTTAGTTTTAAGGCCATGAGGTTCTGCTACCAGAACCTGGTTATATCTAGAAAATCCATCAAGGAGAGAGAACATTTCAGCTCCAGATACTTTCTGCAAGATGTGATCCATAGATGGCACAGGGTAGTTGTCTTTGTCTGAGGACCTGTTAAGATTTCATAAATCTATGCACAGGCAGATCTCCCCGGACTACTTCCTTATAGGAACTAAATTCGAAACCCACGTATAATGAAGAACCTTGTCTATGATCCGAGCATCTAATAACTTAGTCAATTCTTGCTATATGAGGGGTTCAAGTGACAGATGGACTTTTCTGAGTTTATGCTAAAATGGATTGACCCCTTCTTTTATTGGAATGACGTGTTGGATTATTCGCGTGTTATATGTTTTCAAATCATTGTATTTCCACGTGAATACATCCCAATACTGTCTGAACATGCGAACAAAGGCTTGTCACTCCTTTAGTGTGCAACATGTACCGAGATTTACAAATTTCAGATCTCTTTCTGTTCCCAAGTTGATCTGTTTGTGCATCAGTGTGGAACTGTGGGTTTTGGTGTTCCTGGGCCCTTTGAAGGAGTTCTGCAAGTCATAGAGTTTCTCAAGTGAAACCACACCCTTGGGGATGGGGTTTCCTTTGTTGTCATCAAGTGTGTCTTGCAGAGACTGCTCATGCATGTCTTCATCTATGGCTGCATCTTGAAAAACATCAGCATTGGCCATAAAGTGTAGTATATGTTCATCATCATCAAAAACACACAAATTAGTTATGTTTTCTGGGATAGATGGCTTATGAAAAATCTCAAAAGTAAATCTATCCCTAAGCAGTGTCATCCTAGCAATTGCTTTACGCATTCTTGGTACATATATGATATTAAAATCTTAAAAATTAGAAACAATCCGTCATACCTCTTGCTAGTAACCTTTAAGACGAGGTGAGACACAGTGTATGGTGTTACGTACCTGCCATACCAAGATCTTTGAATCACCTACCACTTTAAGCATAGTGACATTGAGGTTGAGGGCTTTGTGCAAACCCAAGACAAGTGCTTCATATTCAGCAGTGTTGTTTGTGCACTCAAACTTCAATCGGTCTGAGACTAAATGCTTTCTTTTCCTTGGGTCAATCAAAACATGCCCGACTCTAGAGGCATACTATGTTTTTGATCCATCAAAATACAAGGTCCACAAGTCATCTGTATAAGGACCACTTGCCATGCTAGTATTGTTAACATTACTGCTACTATTGTTACAAATTATTGTATAGGTTTCATTTTCACTAGTTGGGCAAGGAAGGAGACCCAACTGTGTATCTGGTGGGGTGGGGCTCGGCTGTGCGAGATAAAACCCTAGTTGCATTTCTAGAAATAAATTGTTGAACAAAAGTTTTGTGAAATCCAACAGTTCATTCTGATCGTCGAAGGGGGTAACATTGTGCTTTATATACCTCTCAAACAACACTCGAATCTAGTTGCTTCTGCCCTGATACAGAAGCCATAAGTGTGACCAATCTGCAGCAAAATATCGTTTCAACTTGCTGGACCAGTCTCACTTTAGCAGTAAGCCATATGCTTTTGGGATGTCCACTATCACAATGTTGATGCATTGGTGAACTCGTCCGTTGGACGATAACCATATGATCACATCCCAGAGTTCAATAATGGCTGGTACACATGTTTGATCAAGTTGGATGATCTACGCATCTATACTACTCCATTACGCATTGATATTTTTAGAAATGGAGAGTGGGAATGACATTAATTGATGCGCCAGAGTCAAACAAACAGTTATGGACATTGAAGTTGAAAATTTCAAAAGATAACAAAATGGTGGGCAGAGCGAGTTTGCTTCTTCTCTGCGAAGCACGTTGAGTACAGATGTGAGTGATCCGGGAGACTTACTTGATCCCTTGCTAGAAGAGATAGCATTATCTGTGGAGGTTTGCCCCATTGCGCACAATAAAATATCTCGCTGACCCGTGAGTTTGGTGAGTTTGTACAGAGAGATGTTCGCATGGGTATTCTTCATGTCTTCAACAATTTTATAGTCCAAAGTGGGAAGACTCACCGAGATTTTCGGGGGAAGATTTGTGTTTGTATTGTCCGATGGAGTGTTCTGAAGTGAGCTACTCATGGACGTATCTTTTGTTGGAGCTGTCTTCCTGGACTTGTTTTGTGTTTTCTGTGTTGAGGGTACCGATGGTTCAACTTTTATGAACAGTTGCTTGAATTTCTCTTTCGGTACGTCAATCACAGTAGGAGCCCCTTGACTTCTTAAGTTGTATCAATCGTTCTATTTTGGGGCCTCCTTCTCGATGGTTATTTTCTTCTAGGCAACATTTAGACACTAATACATGTTAACCATGTGCCTAGAACTTGGAGCTTCATCAGATGCAACATCCTCTTCATCATCTTCATCTTCTGGCTGAACCTGCTCACTAGCATTAAGATGATCGTTCATTTTAGAAACCACAGATCCCACAACTCAGTTCCAATCTGTACAGGTATTCTCTGAGTATCGCGCTTGGTGGAAATCACAGAAGTTATCCTTACCAAGAAGTTCCGTTTGGAACACAACATTTGAACTATGCGCAGATTTAGTATGGTGACTATTGTTGCTACCTAATGTCACGTTCTTTTTGTGCGCAAAAAGGGAAGGTCTGTTGCTCACTGTTGTGTCATTTGTTCATTGCTTGGGTTCTTCTAGTTCAGTTGTCAATAACTTAAGGAGACAAGTAAGGGTCTCAATTTCACTTATTTCTTTTTCCTTAACCTTACTCACAACAGCTTGGGACCTCTTTCCTGCATGTTTGGAGTCCTTCGTTGATTCATCATCTATAATGAGTCCAATCATGTGTAGGGCCTTCTCCACATCAATTGCTTCTTGGTAATTTTCTGATAGCATTAGTTTCGCAGCTCGCTTGACAAACTGCGCAATGTTGGTTGGCTGTGCAGATGTGTAGTAGTCGACTATGGTGAAGACATGAGGTTTAGTGTCTACAGTAAACTTTTTCAAGATATGGTTAAACCTTTGGTTGAATCCTTTCACTTTCTCTTTTGGCTCCATCTTAAGACTACCCAACTCTTTCAACAACATGGCGGGGGTTTTGTCATCAACAAATTTTTCAAGGAAAATTCTTTTGAACATCCCCTAGTTCTGAATGGAGTTGACAGGAAGGTTGTGGTACCATAAAACTACTCTGCCATTCAAGGTACATGGAAATAGTCTACATGCAACATCATCGTAACGTACCTCAAGTGTCTACGGATGTAGGTAGAATGTGTCTAGATGGTCTTCCTCCTTGACTACTATGTCAGGGTCATATTTTGTTAACAGTTTCTCTGCATGCCTTGGCATATTTTGCAAGGCATCGTGGAGTGCCAATGGTCCCCGTATCATCCATTCCAAATTTTGATCAGCCATGTCTTCTTCTTCTTCGCACTCCTCCTCTTCTTCTGAATCGGACTGTTCAACCTTCGAATCTGTTGGTTCGTCTCCGCCTCCGCCTACTCTGCTGCCTTCCCCTCCGTTGAAACCTGAGCCCAAGATTGTGTTGTTAACTTCTTCTCCTTGTAAGAAAATAGGAGGTTCCGCTTCGTGCTCAATAGCTTCAGCCAACTCTTCAAGATTGGCGAGGATTACTTCTTCAATAGACGAGACTACCACTCCTGTGGGTGTAGCCTTTTGCTTCCTCTATGAAGAGGGAATGTTGTGTATTCCCAGGATCAATCCAACAACTTTGAAAAACTAACGGGTGATGGGACGAACTGAGTGAAGGTGATGATATGAGATTTCTTGTTCAGGTCTCGGAGGTGAGGAGTAACCAACTTTAGATTTGTGCATGGGAGAGAGGGATTTCATGTTACTGCCTTGACCAGATGATAGATATGTGGGTTGAGAGGATATTCAACCATAAACAACTGGCGGCCCTCCTTCTAGCACTAGAAATGTTGACGGTGCTGGACCCGCCAACATTCTGGGGATCTCCCTGGTATGAATTTCCAACTAGACCTCACACCGTTTGGTGTAGGAGTCCCATCCAGTACGATGGACCGGTTTGCATTATCTTATAGATTTTCCTTAACTCTCGTTGTTCAACACATGAGAGTGTTATGCTTGTAACTTCAGAAATCAAGGTGAGTGTGCCTGGTGAGTGCGTAATGTAACTCTGTGTCTGGGTTCTGTTATTGTCAAAAAAGGGGGAGGTAAAGTGAGCCTCTTGATGAGAGGGAATAGTCCCAACCCAGGAAGAAACACACATGAAAAACAACAAGGGTTTTTCCAGCATCCAGCGCAATAGTCCACAACGGATGCGGTAGTCGTGAAAACCAAAGCTCAAGGGAAAACACATACACCGCCCAATGGAATAGTCCACACGGGGGTGATGGTCGTTAACACCAAGAAATACAAAAATATGGTATGTCTAATGTCTGGCGGAGTAGTTCACACAAATAGGACAATAGTGATAACAATACAACACATCTTCAACAATATGAGTACTAAACTAACGAAGTAGTTCAACTATCTTAGTACAGGTTAAGAAAACATGCATTACAAATGTTTAAAGAACAGTCTTACAAATAGATACAAAACATGCATGAAAATGTGTTGGCCTGAGATAGGCTTCTGAATTAAGAAAAAGATCCAAGACACATGTACACCATATATCACTAGCCCCTGTAGTGGGACATTGGAGCCACTCCTCGCTCCTCAAAGAATAGGTTGCAGACTCTCAAGTCTATATGGGAGGAGCCAAGGTGAAAATTCCTTTGCTAATACAATGAGGGGGTATATATAGCCAAGGGGGTATAACTGACCCTTGTGACTCTTCGACATCCCTTATGAATGTTTGACTTCCTATGAATTTTTTACTCTACATGACTCTTCAATTTCATATGTGGGTCTCTTGGACTTCCAATTTACATTACATTGATTACAACAAGTATGTCCCATAGGAGTGATGTGGCCGAGACAACTAATGACACAACTCGACATGACACTGCTGACATGTACTGGTTGATTATGGTGTCCATGTCGAGTTGTTGTGTTGATGAATGATGATATGCTCTCAGTATAACATGTCTTCACCTTTGCATGGAAAAGTGTGCGGGGTCTTCGATGGTCTTGGTATTTGCTTGATGGTGCATGTGAATGTGTGCCTTTTGCTCGCTTGCTCGATGTGCTTTATGTGTTCGTTCGATCGTGAGCAAGTCTTCTAACATGCATCTCTTCTCCATCTTGTTCACCGTCACGCCATGTTTCATCGATGTACTTGTTCCTGCAATCACTGATGACGAGACAACATCAGATCCAAAAATCTCCTAGTCTGTCATGATGCATTGTCTTTCATTTCAGTGCAGGTGACCAGGAGAGGGACAAGGCACTAAGGCTATGGGAGCACAATACAGACTGAGATGTGAGACTCCAGAGCACAGTCGGGAAAAAATGCGCAAATGTCACTGGGAGAAAGATTTTTGCAATCTGAGACAAAAGTGATAGCTGCAGGAAAATCCTAGCTCATAGGAAGAATTATGCAGTTTCTGGGAGGAATGCCAAGCAAGGTGTCAGGGAGTTGTTGGGCCAATCTGCGCAATTTTCCAAGGGAGCACTGGGAAAGTCATCCAACTTGGATCTACGCAATTTCTCTGGTGAAGCCAATGCGGACAACATGAAGCACTAGCAAAAAAATCCGCAAAATTTTCCAGAGGAGCACAAGGTCGGGCTGCAGGAGATGTTGGTAAAAACTGCACAATTGTGAGAGACAGTTCAGGCCTGGGCAATTCTACATAGTTTCTGATTTGGTTGTAGAGTGGGATGGAAGGGAAGGATAGGACAACTCTAGGCAATTCTTGAGTTGGTTGCAGAGCGGGGAAGAAAGGTTGGCAGGGCAAGGCAGCTCTGCGCAATTCCTGGGCTAGTTGCAGAGCAGGAAGGAAGGCTAGGACAATAAATATCTATGCGATTTTGAAGCTTAGTATAGCCTAGGGTCACAGCTCAAGTTCTGTCTTTAGTTGACCATCGGGAGGCTTGATGGGAGGCCTTGCAGGAAGTGCAAAGTGGATCGGCTTCTGGGACAACTTCTACATAGTTCTAGGAGTCAGTCAACTGGCTCATTTCGAGAATTGCGTAGAGCAGGTTGCTCGAAGGACAACCTCAAGCTCTGGGCAGTAGTGCAAGGTCACTAAGATTAGGTCTGGTTGATGAAGGGTTTTCCAATCGACATATTTTTAGGAAAATTGACTAAGAGTGAAAACAAGTGTACTCGTGCAAACACGACAATGTGATCACACACTTAGAACGACTCAACGACAAGACGCCTCAAACCAACAAGACAACATGTGCTCAGTGAGACTGACTCGAAGGTTGAGAGTGACAAGTGCAACAATTGAAATATGTCTTCGAACGACCGTGAAGACACTTGTGTGGCAGTGTTTATAACTTAGTGTGTGAGTGTGACTGATGTCGACAGAGAAAAAACAACTGATACCCACAAAGACAAACCTTCAAAATGCAAGAACAAAGTTGCAAGCATGACATAGCGATAAACATGCCAAAAGATGATCGGTGATCGATCAAGTGAAGAGAGTGTGAAAACTCAACAAGAGCTCATGGGATGAGCCTGAGTGTTTGTGACCATCAAGGGAGAAAAAATAAGGAAGGCTCTGAAATTTGGATGCAGGCCGAAATTTTGGAGGGTGTTGCAGCCACTACAACAGAAGCATAGCAAATGCTCCCCTTGAGCTTGTTCCAACTATTTACTATCAAGTCTAATTACATCCAACTCATCCATCAAAAAATTCATCAAGAAAAAATCACACATTGCAACAAATCATGAAGCATCATCATTTCTAAGTAATCATTTGAGTATTATCAATAAACTATAACCAATCAATTTTAGAACAAGAAAGCCAAATAATAATTGTCTGAAGCATATCAAAAACTCTCCCTGAGTCTATCCCATTATTTCTTCATCTCAAAGAAACATACATGATTGTCTAGATCAAAATTCACACACACACACACATATATATACATGCATATATATATCTATATATATATATATATATATATATATATATATATATATATATATATGTCCTTCATAAGATCCACGTACAGAAAGTAAAATGTTAAATTTTCATAACCACAACTTCCCCTGAGCCTGTATTGTATGTTCATGTTCATTGTTACTACATCAAATGCACTATTAGTAATATAAGCAACATGAATGTCAAAAACAACATGGGAATGATCATCAAGATATGCATATGCATGGCTCCCCCTGAGATCATACATCACTGATCCTGAGGACCTGAAAATCATCACCTGCTCTTCATGAGGCCATGTACCTCACATCACTTCTGTAGTCACTGTGAGAAGTATTCTTTTAAGAATAATGTACTGCAGTAGAGACCATCTTCTTTTACTCTGAGTCTGAAGAAGAGGAACTATCCTCCTCATTTATGCGAGAATTCATTTTTTTAAACACATATAATTTGTATGTATTTTGTATCCTCTTGCTATGACCTTTCCAGTTTCTTCATATATAACCTTGCATTTGGTTAAAGTAAACACAATTGCATTTCCTTTATTCACCATTTGACCTACACTTAGAATATTATGTTTTAGCCCTTTAACTAATAAAGTATTAGTTGCTCTTCTATACTTATTAGTTTTGGCTCTACCTTTTCCCAAAAATTTTGTTGGTGCATTATTTCCAATTATAACCTTACCATCTTTGCAATTCCTGAGAGACTCAAACTTGTTCTTATCTCCTGTCATGTGATGAGAGAATCCATTGTCTATGTACCATTCATCTTCATCTTCAAACAAACAAAGGGCAAGACCACACCTTATATGCTCTTATTCTTTCTACTTATAATGGGAAATGTTGGTGTATCCATCTTTCTGAGATATTTTGACATCAATATTCTTATTTGATTGTTTGTCATGTTGTCTGTGGCGATCCATTTATTTGTTCCTGCATTCTTTTTCTACATGCCCAAATTTGTTACAAACATAACATCTTATATGACCAAACAAGGGAGCAGAGGAATCATAATATTTTTGTTTCATATTCCTTCTATTGCAATCAATAGCTTTTTGACCAAACATGTTGCAAGAAAAACAATATCCCTTAAAGAAACCTAAGTACTTGCGATTTGATGATGTTTCTCTAAAGTGACTATCTGCTTGAGATTGAAACAATCTACTTCTGTAATTGGCTGCAACATGTCCATAATTATGACATATACAACATTCAACATTATTGATAAGAGGAGAAAATCGATTAAAGTTTATATTATTGGGAGCAAATGATTTCTTTTGAAAATTCATATTCCTTGGATGTTGATCTGGTTGGCTTCTTATCTCTTTGATAGGAATTTCATATTTCATATTATTATCCTTCAAGATACTTATACAAGCATGTGAACTAGATTATCCTTTTACAGTTTCATGAAAAACAAGATCGGATTTAATGGTGGGAGACCTTTGACTACTCACAATGTTATCCAAAATTGTAGTACTATCTTGAAATCTTAAGTATTTATCCTTTTCTTCTAATTTTCCTTTTCGAATTTTTACGTCAATATCCATTCTTCGATATTATTCTTCCTTTACCTGATACTATTTCCTCATTCCTTCTTCAACCTTTCTTCCATCTTCCAATTTCTCTTTTAACTCGATAATTTCTTTCTTCAACCCATTTTCTCGTTCTTCAAATACTTGAAGTAGCTCTTATTTTTTCTTGTTTGACTTTTCTAGAACTGCTCTTAAAGAGATGATCTCAATTTCAAGTCCTTCACAATATTGTTTAGATTCTATTACAACATGATCCCTATTATCATATCCCTACAACTTATCCTTAAGATTAATAATCCTTTTCAAAGCAAGATTGAGTTTTCTTCTAAGATTAAGAACTTCCTCTAATATGTCTTCTTCTGAATCAGTAACTCCATCTGACATAACATACTTATCTTTTGATACATCATTATTTTCTTTAGAAATAAGGTTACATGTTGGTTCTTCTAATGAACAATCTTCCTTTGTTCTTACTTCATGGATTTTTTGAAGATTGTCTCATACTTCCTTTGCAGTTTCATAGTGCATAATCTTTCCTAATGTTGAATCATGTATGTTAACAAATATCTCATTTAATGCTACATTATTATTTCATAATTCTTCACCTGATGGAGGAGTTTTAGTGCATCCATTACAAACTAAATTCCAAACATCAGATCCTAGGTTAATTAAATTAGACTTCATTTCTTTTTTCCATTCCCGATAGTTATCATTACTTAGCATAAACATACCTTTATTGTCGACCGGTTCTAAATTGTCTTATTATTCTGCTTATAGGGCCATCATTTTTGAATCTGTTTTCTCTTTAGAATGTTTACTTTCACTTTTACCCATGAGAGAAAGTTCGGTTGATTCACTTCCAACTTCACTATCGTCATTATTACATAAACAAGGAAATGAACCAAAATTAGAACAAATCCCCATACAAGATAATTCTTTGTTATTGTCTTCTTCATTCTTGATCAATAGAAAGTGGGGTGCTCCCAAAGCTGAGTATTTGTGAATGTCTATAATTGTCACTGCATATGATATATCATTGTCATTACCACAGTTTTCTGACTCCTTTATGATCCACTCCAAGCGATTAAACTTCAAATGAAGTGACCTCTGAAACCAATTGTTGGGAAAAATACTGGGGGGGGTTGATATATATTTTAAAAATCACTTAAACCTTTTAATTACTTATTTATATTTATGTATGCCATTGTCATTGAGTAAACCAACATATGTACGCGAATGTGATGAAGACAAACAATCTATACCCAATTAACTAACTTTTATTTATTTCAGCATTTGTTTAACTTGAACCAGTGTAACATTACTCCATTAGACATTAATTAAACATTAACCATTCGCAATAAGAGAATAATAAACCATCACACATAAGCAACACATGAGGACACCAAGATTTTAAGTGGAAACCTAATGTTGGAGAAAACCATCATTGTCGTCGTTTCTGTGTTCATATTTTATTATAAAATAAAACATCTTACAATATTGTACTAGCGCAGACTCATACCAGTACGTAAGCACCCACCTGCAGAAGGCTACAACCTTCTCTCATTCTCCAGCACCCACTTGAAGGGAGCTCTAACCCCCTGATCTCATTTATCGGCACCCACTAGAAGAGAGCTCCAATCCCATGAACAAATGTACCAGCTACCACTGCAAGGAAGGTTTGACTCCCTCAATGAAGGCTCCAACCCTCAACACCTCTTTGGACCATGTTTCATAATATTTCATACTAGATCCACTTGACTCAAAAGATCAAACCTGTAGGCCACTTTTCATCATATTTTCAAAGTGGAACCACTTCCATCATTTAAGCCCAATATTAAATAACAATTTTGAAACTAATCATTATATCAAATCACTCACTTACTAAACCAACTGAATCATCAAATCAACCACTAAATAACAATCAACCAATGCAACTAGATCAAACCAATTCAAATCAGAACATATTACTGCACAACCACTCACAGGTATACCAGACCATATATTGTTCATCAAAGAAATCATATCTTGTCACTGTAAACCTTGATCAATCACATGTTAGAAAATATACACTATTGTTCTGAATCATACTCGCGTATGTATGCGCTTCCCTTGAAGACTACCTATGTACAAATCTCAAAATATGGATACCTGAGTCTTAATACTTGTAACACTAAATCAATCATTGAATCTTATACTGAATTCATCACAAATACAAGTCACCATACAATAGCCTCATCACTAATCATCATTCCATTGCATAACCAAATCAACCCAGCCAGTATTATCAAACACATATTTTTATAAAAGAGACGTCATTGACATAAAACAACAATCATAACAGAACTGATTAAATACCATCAACAACCCATACTGCAAAACCCTAGCATGTATATGTGAATTTTACAAAGAACATATGTGTGTGTACTCGCTTCTCGTGTTTGACACCCGCGTATAGATTCTGAACTTTTATAGGATGTATACACTACTCCCCAGAAGAAGATTTGCGTATGTACACAACCTCTCTGAAGAAAACCAACTTACAAATTTGTAACACTGAATCATACATTCGCTGCAACCACAACACATACTTTACAAACCTTACCGTCACATATTCATGTCGGAGTATAATCATCACCACAAATCTATCACTATTAGTCATAATCATAAAATATCAAGCAAGCATATTCATTAGTCTCTACCATTCTTTAAGAACTATCAGATCTGAACCTCTTCAATGCTCCTTGGTGCAAACTTGTTTCATATCAAATTATTCATCAATAACCCAATGATAACTTGCACACACTAACACTTGATCTCCATCTCCTTATATAGCATAAGCCTTAGTCAAAACCTTAGGCCAATTCCTTCATAATGTTGATGGTATTATTTGACGAGATCAAAGATCAATTTTCAAGCTCAATACTATGGGCCAATACCATGATAAATACCCTTGGTATTCCAATTACCATGGTGCGGAATATGTACGCGACTTTGCTTCGCCACACTTGCGTATGTACGTGGTCTTTATTCAGCACCCGCGTATACTTTCCCAAACTTCACCTTTATCATTCCTTTGTCTCTAAACTTATATTCCTTTGTTCATTGACACTATCACATTTCAACCAACCTATATAATCATCGTGTTACCATAATTTTGACATCTTTATCAAGTAGGTTGCCATCAAGGACAAAAAATTAGCCATAATGCTAACAATATCCCCCTTTGGACTTGATGGCAACCACTTCGGTGTTTTGTCACCACCACATGTAAATCCCTGCAAATACATTTGTAAGCACACCAAGATTCTCTCCAAGCATTCTTCTAGAAATGCCAAGCTACTCCCCCCATTTGACACCAAGGGCAAAGGAATGACCAATGTTGAATGAATACTTATCTCTCCCTTTGTAGAGATGAGCACTGTAGATCTGATTTGCTGAATATGGACATTGTATACTGACCATGCTCCCCCTTAGCATATGTTGGATCTTCTGGAATATATACAAAGAAGTACATGAATTTATGACTTAACCAAATATGGCCTTTCCTATCACCAAGGACTCAAACTTACATCAATCACCCAACACAGTGGGGTTACATATCAAATGTCCAAAATAATGAAATTACATACATAATTGACTTGACCCCAATAGTCTAAACATGACTGAATATTACAATTATTACATCATGGTTCTTTACATGACCTTTACATCAAGAGACATATATGATATTTATAACCAAAGACAAGGACCTCAACCATGAGGTAGCAAGACCATAATAGTAATCATAGGAACTTGCAACATAAACGTCTGATAGTAAAAACATGAACAACAACATGCACATCCTCATCATCAATATGCAAGCTAAGACAATGTAGATTCATGATCATCAAGTTGTGACCAAGTATACATCATTACCAATCAATTGTAGCAACAACATAAGATTATTCCATAGAGATTTGTTATCAGCTCATCCCCTTGACCTCATATCATCAAGGTCAACATGCTCTTTCCATTTGTATGAAGAACCACAATCCACATACATCAAAGACATATAGGTCTTTTGCAACAACATATATTTTCATGCATCAACAACATATCAAATGCAACAACTTTTCACATGAAGTTCAAGCAATATATATAGGCCTCATCCATAACTTCACCATCAAGAAAACATAATGAAAACAACATATCATAATCAACTTCACTAAATGGATCTTATGCAATATATAGTCATCATCCAAAACTTCAGTAACAAATTTGTCTTCAACAACATCACCAGTGATATGTATTATTCATGCACACCATTATGCAACAAGGAATGCTTAAGATATCATAATGCCAACAATGCACTATTAGAAGCATAGAAAATGCTCCTCTTGAATCTATGCCAACTATTTACTATCAAGTTTGATTACATCTAACTCATCCATCAACAAATTCATCAAAAAAACAATCACACATTGCAACAACCCATGAAGCATCATCATTTCTATGTAATCATCTGAGTATTATCCATAGACTGTAACCAATTAATGTCAGAACAAGAAAGCCAAATAGTAATCGTTTGAAGCATATCAGAACCTCTCCCTAAGTCTTTCCCATTGTTTCTTCATCTCAGATAAATATACATGTCTGTCTAGATCAAAACTCGCATACATATGCAACTGTCCTTCATAAGATCCGAATACATAAAGTAAAATGTTAAATTTTCATAACCACAACTTCCCTTGTGCTTGTACGGTATGTTCATATTCATTATTACTACATCAGATGAATTTTCAGTAATATAAGCGACATGAATATTTAAAAAACATGGGAACCATCATCAAGATATACATATGTATAGCTCCCCCTGATATCATACATCACTAATCCTAAGGACCTGATAATCATCATCTGCTCTTCATGAGGTCATGTACCTCACATCACTTTTGTAGTCACTGTGAGAAGTATTCTTTTAAGAACAATGTATTGCAGTATATACCATCTTCTTTTACTCTGAGTATGAAGAAAAGGAACTATCCTCCTCATTGATGTGAGAATTCATTTCTTTAAACATGTATAATTTGTTTGGATTTCTATATCCTCTTGTTATGACCTTTCCACTTTCTTCATCTATAACCTTGCATTTGGTTGAAGTAAACATAATTACATTTCCTTTATCCACCATTTGACCTACACTTAGAATATTCTACTTTAGCCCTTGAACTAATAAAGTATCAGCTGCTCTTCTATACTTATTAATTTTGGCTCTACCTTTTCCCATAACTTTTGCTAGAGCATTATTTCCAAGAACAACCTTACCATCTTTGTTATTCTTGAGAGACTAAAACTTGTTCTTATCTCCTGTCATCTGATGAGAGCATCGGTTGTCTATGTACCATTCATCTTCATCTTCAAACGAGCAGAGGGAAAGACCACACCTTATATGTTCTTCTTCTTTCACTTTTACCCATGAGAGAATGTTGACTTGATTCACTATCATCATTGTTACATAGACAAGGAAATGGACCACAATTATAACAAAAACCCATACCTGATAATTCTTTGTTACTGCCTTCTTCATTCTTGATCAATAGAAAGTTGGGTGCTCCCAAAGTTGAGTATTTGCGGACGTCTATAACTGTCCCATCTGATATATCACTATCACTACCACAATTTTCTGACTCCTTCCTTTGAGCTATCTTATTCTTTCTCATCATCCTTGATCCACTCCAAGCTATTAAGATTCAATTAAAGTGACCTGCTCTGAAACCAATTGTTGGGGAAAATATTGAGAGAGGAGGGGGGGGTGCGGGAGGGTGGTACGAGTGTGTTGAATCAGTATTTTAAAACTCACTTAAACCTTTCAATTTCTTATTCAGATTTCTCTATGCTATTGTCATTAAGTAAACCAATGTATGTAGGCGATTGTGATGAAGACAAATAAGGTATACCCAATTAAATAACTTTCTTTATTTTATCATCTGTTTAACTTGAACCAGTGCATAATTACTTCATTAGACATTAATTAAACATTAACCATGAGTAGTAATAGAAAAATAAACCAACACACATAGGCAACACAACAACGCATGAGGACACCAGGTTTTTTGTTGGAAACCCAATGTGGGAGAAAACAACTGCTACCACCGTATTTGTCTTCATCTTTTATTATAAAGGAAAAAATATTACAATCTTGTACTATCAAAGAATCATACTAGTACGCAGGTACCCATCTGCAGAAGGCTACAACATTCTAGCGTTCTCCAGCACCCACTGGAAGGGAGTTCCAAACCCCTATTCTTGTTTACCAGCACCCACCAAAAGGGAGATCCAACCCCCTAAATAGATTTACCATCTACCACTGGAATGAAGCTTCAACTCCCTCACTGAAGGCTCCAACTATCAGTACCTTTATGGACCACATTTCATAATATTTCATACTAGATCCACCTAACTCACAACATCAAACTTGTAGGCCACTTTTCATCATATTTTCAGACTGGACCCACTTCCATCATTTAATCCCAATATCAAATAAAAATTATGAAACCAATCACTATATCAAATCACTCACTTAATCATCAAATAAATCATTGAATAAAAATAAACCAATGCAACTAGATCAAACCAATTCATATCAGATCATATTACTGCACAACCACTCATAGGTATACCAGACCATATATTGTTCATCACAGAAATCAGATCTTGTCACTGCAAACCTTGATCAATCATATGTTAGAAGGTATACACTATTGTTCTGAATCATACCCGCGTATGTACGTGCTTCCCTTGAAGACTACCTGGGTATAAATCTCAAAATATGGATACCTGTAACACTGAATCTTATATTGAATTCATCACAAATACGATCACCATATAGTAGCCTCATCACTAATCATCATTCCATTCCATAACCAAATCAACCCAGCCAGTATTGTCAAACACAAATTATTATAAAAGAGACATCATTAACAAACAAAAACAATCATAATAGAACTGATAAAATATCATACAACCCATACTGCAAAACGCTAACATGTATACGTGACTTTTATAAAGAATATCTGCATATGTACGCGCTTCTCATGTTTGAAACCTACGTACAGATTATGAACTTTCTCAGAATGTATATGCTACTCCCCAGAAGAAGATCCACGTATGTACGTGACCTCTCTAAATCAAACCAACATACAAATTTGTAATCAATGAATCATACCTTCGCTACAACCACGACACATACTTTTCAAACCTTACTATCAAATATTCATGTCAGAATATCATCATCGCCATAGATCTATCACTGTTACTCATAATCATAAAACATCAAGAAAGCATATTCATTAGTCTATACTATTCTTTCAGACCTATCAGATATGAAATTCTTCCATGCTCCTTGGTGCACACCTATTTTATATCAAATCATTCATCAATAACCCATAACTTGCACACATGAACACTTGATGTCCATCTCCTTATATAGCATAAGCCTTAGCCAGTCCCTTAGTAATGTCAATGGTATTCTTTGACGGGATCAAATATTTGTTGTTGCGCTCAATACAATGGGCCAATACCATGGTAAAGAGTCCCAGTATTCCAATTACCATTGTGTAGAATATGAACACAACTTTTCTTCACCATACATGCATATGTACGTGGTCTTTATTCACAATACCCATGTATACTTTCCCAAACTTCACCTTTATCATTCCTCTATCTCTGAACTGATATTCCTTTATTAATTCTATTTGTCACATCTGAACTAGCCTATATAATCATCCTGTTACCATAATGTTGACATCTTTATCAAGTAGGTTGTCATCAAGGACAAAACATTAGCCATAATGCCAACAATCTCCCCCTTTGAACTTGGTGGCAACCACGTTGGTGTTTGGTCACTGCCACATGTAAATACCTGCAAAGACATTTGTAAGCACACCAAGCTTCTCTCCAAGAATTCTTCTCCAAACACCAAACTACTCTCCCCATTTGACATCAAGGGCAAAGGGCTGACCAATATTGAATGAAGACTTCTCTATCCCTTTGTAGAGATGATCACTGTAGATCTGATCTGTTGAATATGAACACTTTATGCAAACCATGCTCCCCTTGAGCATATGCTGAATCTTCTGGAAGATATACAAAGAAGTACACGAATCTATGACTCAACCAAATATGTCCTTTCCTATCGACAAGGACTCATAGTTGCATCAATCACCCAACAAAGTGGGGTTACATATCAAATGTTCAAAATAATGGAATTAAATACATAATTGAGTTGACCCCAATAGTACATATCAAATGTTCAAAATAATGGAATTAAATACATAATCGAGTTGACCCCAATAGTTCAAACATGACTAAATATTACAATTATTACATCATGGATCTTTACATAACCTTTACATCAAGAGACATATATGACATTTATAACCAAATACTAGGACCTCAACCATGAGGTAGCAAGACCATAATAGTCATCATAGGAATTTGCAACATAAACTTCTGATAGTAGCAATATGAACAATGGCATGCACATCATCATCATCAATATTCAAGATAAGACAATGTAGATTCATTATCAGCAACCTGTGACCAAGTATACAACATTACCAATCAATTATAGCAACAACATAAGATTGTTTCGTAGAGATCTGTTATCAACTAATCCCCTTGACCTCATATCATCAAGGTAAACATGCTCTTTCCATTTGTATGAAAAACCACAATCCACACACATCAAAGACATATAGATATTTTGCACCAACATATATTTTCATGCATTAACAACATACACATGCAACAACTTTTCACATGAAGTTCAAGTAATATATATAGGCCTCATCCATAACTTCACCAACAAGAAGACGTAATGACAACAACAAAGCATAATTAGCTTCACTAAATGCAACTTATGCAATATATAGTAGTCAACCAAATCTTCAACAACAAATGTTCCTTCAGCAGCATCACCAATGATATATATTATTCATCCTGAGGACCTGAGGACCTTATAATCATCACCTGCTCTTCATGAGGTCATGTACCTCACATCACTTATGCAATCATTGTGAGAATTATTCTTTCAAGAAAAATGTATTGCGATGGAGACCATCTTCTTTTACTCTGAGTCTGAAGAAGATGAACTAACCTCCTCATTTCTGTGAGAAATCATTTCTTTAAACATGTATAATTTGTCTAGATTTATGTATCCTCTTGTATGACCTTTCCAGATTCTTCACCTATAACCTTGCATTTGGTTGAAGTAAACACAATTACAACCATTAGACCTACACTTAGAATATTATGCTTTAGCCCTTGAACTAATAAAATATCAGTTGCTCTTATATACTTATTAATTTTGGCTCTACCTTTTCCCAGAACTTTTGTTGGAGCATTATTTCCAGGAATAGCCTTACCATCTTTGTTATTCCTGAGAGACTCAAACTTATTCTTATCTCCTGCCATGTGATGAGAGAACCCGATGTCTATGTTCCATTCATTTTCATCTTCAAAAGAGCAGAGGGAAAGGCCACACCTTATCTATTCTTCTTCTTTTTGCTTATTATGAGAAATGTTGGGGTATCCATCTTTCGTAGATATTTTGACATCAATATTCTTATCTGATTGCTTGCCATGTTGTCTATGGCGATCCATTGATTTGTTCCTACATTCTTTTTCTACATGCCCAAATTTGTTACAAGCATAACATCTTATAGGACCAGAAAATGGAGCAGAGGAATCATAATATTTTTGTTTCATATTCCTTCTATTGCATTGTTGGAGTCACGATTGCCGTTACACCAAAACCCGCAGGTGTTAGTAAACAGACATATCACTAGATTTAAGCACATGCCACGAAACACATGGGAGCATTGGATCAACACCGCCATTAACGGGGAGCACAACAATCTCCCCCGTCAACACGAGCCAGATGGGTTTCAAACTCGAGACCTTTGGCTATGATACCACTATTTGGAGTCACGATTGCCATTACACCAAAACCTATAGGTGTTAGTAAATAGACACATCGCTAGATTTAAGCACATGCCACGAAACACATGGGAGTGTTGGATCAACACCGCCATTAACAGGGAGCACCACATGCAATCAATAGCTTGGTGACCAAATATGTTGCAAGCAAAACAATATCCCTTAAAGAAACCTGAGTACCTGGGAGCTAATGATCTTTCCGTGAATCGAATATTTGCTTGAGATTGAAACAATCTGCTTCTGCAATTGGCTGCAACATGTCCATAATTATGACATATAAAACATTCAACATTATTGATAAGAGGAGAGAATCGATTAATGTTTCTATTATTGGTAGCAAATGATTTTTTTTGAAAATTCATCTTCCTTGGATGTTGATCTGCTTGACTTCTTATCTCTTTGATAAGAGTTTGAGATTTCATGTTATTATCCTTAAAGATCCTTGTACAAGCATATGAACTAGATTCTCCTTTTAAAGTTTCATGAAAACCAAGACCACATTTAATGGCGGGAGACCTTTGACTACTCAAAATAATATCCAAAATCTTAGTACTATCTTGAAATCTTAAGTGTTTATCCTTTTATTCTAATTTTCCTTTTAGAATGTTTACCTCAACCTACATTCTTCATTATTGTTCTTCCTTTACCTGATATTGCTTCCTCATTCCTTCTTCAACCTCTTTTCCTTCTTCCAATTTCTCCTGTAAATCGATTATCTCTTTCTTCAACCCATTTTATTTTTCTTCAAATACTTGAAGTAACTCTTCTTTTTGCTTGTTTGACTTTTCTAGATCTTCTCTTAGAGAGATGATCTTAGCTTCAAGTCCTTCACAATATTGTTTAGATTCTACTACAACATGATCCTTGTTATCATATGTCTACAGCTTATCCTTAAGATTAATAATCCTTTTCAAAGCAAGATTGAGTTTACTTCTAATATCAATAACTTCCTCTAACCTGTCTTCTTTTGAATTAGTAACTCCATGTGATATAACATACTTATCTTTTGATACATCATTATTTTCTTTAGAAATAAGGTTACATGTTGGTTCTTCTAATGAACAATCTTCCTTTGTTCTTACTTCATGAATTTCCTGAAGATTATCTATTTTAAAGATGTTATAGAATTTAATATAGATTACTTTATTTTATTAAAGTTTGTTTTATATATATATATATATATATATATATATATATATATATATATATATATATATATATATATATATATATATATATATATATATATATTATAAAATGTTAACATAGTTATATTAATTTTTTGGATTTTGGATTATATATATGTTTTTTAATAAATTTATTTATTTAGGTGTGAATTAAATTTTTTGTATTATTTTTTATCAATAAATTACATGAAAATTGAGAAATTTATATTGGTTGGTATGAGGGGATCCATCTAAATTTTAAAGAAAAAGACAAGCTAACCTAAGATTACATAAAAGCTGAGAAATTTGGATTGGTTGGTCCTTGGGAGAATCTAATCAACTAAAAAAATCACAAGACAAGCTAAGCTGAGATCGACATTGCTAATACATTTACTATGGCCCTGGTTTTTGAGATTAGGAGTGATCATGGATTTTTCCGAAAGTCCTTTCTTCCTTTTTTCTTATGAACATCAATCCATTCTAATGGATTATCAAGGAATATATGAAGGGGAGACAATGGTTGCATTTCCTTGAGATAATTCCATTTCCAAAGGGTTTGTGATATTATGGTTTAGCCCTTGAACTAATAAAGTATCAGTTGCTCTTCTATACTTATTAATTTTTGCTCTACCTTTTCCCAAAACTTTTGTTGGAGCATTATTTCCAGTAATAACCTTACCATCTTCGTTATTCCTGAGAGACTCAAACTTATTCTTCTCTCCTGCTATGTGATGAGAGAATCCGATGTCTATGTGCCATTCATCTTCATCTTTAAAAGAGCAGAGGGAAAGGCCACACCTTATCTATTCTTCTTCTTTCTACTTATTATGAGAAATGTTGGTGGATCCATCTTTCTTAGATCTTTTGACATCAATATTCTTATATGATTGCTTTCCATGTTGTCTGTGGTGATCCATTGATTTGTTCCTGCATTCTTTTTCTACATGCCCAAATTTGTTACAAGCATAACATCTTATATGACCAGAAAAGGGAGCAGAGGAATCATAATATTTTTGTTTCATATTCCTTCTATTGCAATCAATAGCTTTGTGACCAAATATGTTGCAAGCAAAACAATATCCCTTAAAGAAACCTGAGTACCTGGGAGCTAATGATCTTTCTGTGAAGCGACTATTTGCTTGAGATTGAAACAATTTGCTTCTACAATTGGTTGCAACATGTCCATAATTATGGCATATAAAACATTCAACATTATTGATAAGAAGAGAGAATCGATTAATGTTTCTATTATTGGTAGCAAATGATTTCTTTTGAAAATTCATCTTCCTTAGATGTTGCTTGACTTCTTATCTCTTTGACAAGAATTTGAGATTTCATATTGTTATCCTTAAAGATCCTTGTACAAGCCTATGAACTAGATTATCCTTTTAAAATTTCATGAAAACCAAGACCACATTTAATGGAGGGAGACCTTTGACTACTCAAAATAATATCCAAAATCTTGGTACTATCTTGAAATCTTAAGTGATTATCCTTTTATTCTAATTTCCCTTTTAGAATGCTTACCTCAAACTACATTCTTCAGTATTTTCCTTCCTTTACTTGATATTGCTCCCTCATTCCTTCTTCAACCTTTCTTCCTTCTTCCAATTTCTCTTGTAATTCGATAATCTCTTTCTTCATCCCATTTTATTGTTCTTCAAATACTTGAAGTAACTCTTCTTTTTGCTTGTTTGACTTTTCTAGATCTTCTCTTAGAGAGACGATCTTAGCTTCAAGTCCTTCACAATATTGTTTAGATTCTACTGCGACATGATCCTTGTTATCATATGTCTGTAGCTTATCCTTAAGACTAATAATCATTTTCAAAGCAAGATTGAGTTTACTTCTAATATCAATAACTTCCTCTAACCTGTCTTCTTTTGAATCAGTAACTCCATAGTATTTCTTAATGTTGAATCAGGTATGTTACCAAAGATTTCATTTAATGCTACATTATTCTTTCATAATTCTTCACATGATGGAGGAGTTTTAGTGTATCCATTACATACTAAATTCTAAACATCATATCCGAGGTTCATTAACTTAGACTTCATTTCTTCTTTCCATTTCTTATGTTTATCATTACTTAGCATAAACATACCTTTATTGTCCATTGTTTCTAACTTGCCTTGTTCTTCTGCTTCTAGGGCCATCATTTTTTAATTTGTTTTCTCTTTAGAATGCTTACTTTCACTTCTGTTTTTTAAAATAATGGGTATCATTTCATTATATTGACTGGAAATGGGCCAGATCCCTTACAAAATTCAGATTTGTTCTTTCTGCAACTTCCAACACATTACATTGAGTAGGGACCTTCTTGCTACCACTATTATTTACATATATTCTTATGAGAAAACTATAACTATATATTCTCCAAAAAACTCCACTATATTCTATACATCTATATTGCATATATGAGAATTAAGACAAACACTATTAGCTGCTACCAGGCTCAGCTTCATCATCCACAGGATTCAGCATCATTCTCTTCCTCCACCAAAACCCTCGCAACAACAACATCCTTGACATTGTCAGCATTGATGGTCGTTGAATCACCAACCCCGAACACTTCTTTTAAAACTCCCATAGTCGTTGTCTCCACCTTAATTTCAATATTATCAATCTTCTGTTGGACCCTCAAAACATCCACGCGCAAGCCTTCCATGGATTTCTGCATTAATTCCCAGTCTTTGCCCAGACCAGATAATTGAGCGTAAATGACAACCATATTTTCATTCAATTCTTTGATAATATCCTTTACAACTTGCTTGCAAGAGATTTCCACCAGACTCTCGACACTTTCGTGCCCCGTGCCATGACTAGACCCCGAACTGCCAAGCCTAGAACCACCCTCACTGCCATTTCTCATAGAGGACATCTTAGCAGCTAGTCGCTTTTGCACAATGAAAATCTTATGGTTAACTGACCGAAGCCAGTTGAGATATATAACAACCTGATCCACTCTGACATTCCTCCCCATCTTGTCTTTCATAAATGTGTAACAATGTAGAGTCTTGTCAATTCCTATTCCTTCCATATTTTCCACCGTCAGAAACCAGAATCGAGATATGATGGATCCTTCGTCCCCAAGAGAAACATTTATATTGCAATTTCCGGCGAGAAATCGATGCCTCACCACCCACCTGTCTGCATACATGAATTGTCATCCGACGACACCACACCTGTGTATTAACTCACCACCTACTGACCCTGCAACCAAGACACAATGAAGGTACCTCGGGGAGCTAGCCTTCATAACTACCATCACGTTGAGATGTCTTGGAGAACTGGCCTTCTTAACTACCGCCTTTATGCTCTGGCAACCCGTACCACCACGATACAATGTCATCTAGAAGCTTTCGTTTAGGGGATGGGACATGATATAATGTGTTGGTTTATGCAAATTCGACCATGTTCTAATAACACCCCTATGTTGGTCTAACTCTCTGCCAAATGGTTATTGGCATGCAGCATGTGGAACAAATGAACTTTTTCAAAAAAAATTAATAAGTATGTAATCCTTACTATGATTGAGGAGGTTTCTTCTTCTAGGAGAATGATATTCTCAAGAAGCTTAATACATTTTTGGATGATTATCAAGGAATCGTCGACTATATACAAAGTTTTGATACCAATATCCAAGCTTATTTTCAATCCTTTCCAGAGTGAAAGAGCCTCTGCCTGATTATTGGTCATAATGCCAAGTCCCCATGCATACTTTACTTCTGTATTTTCTTCGAGGTTGAGAATCACAACTCCCGCTCCAGCTTCCCAAATACTTTCACTTTTACCCATGAGAGAAAGTTAAGTTGATTCACTATCATCATTATTACATAGATAAGGAAATGGACCACAATTAGAACAAAAACCCAAACCTAATAATTCTTTGTTATTATCTTCTTCATTCTTCATCAATAGAAAGTGGGGTGCTCCCAAATTTAAGTATTTGTTGACGTCTATAACTATCACTGCATCTAATATATCATTGTCACAACCACAATTTTTTGACTCTTTCCTTTGAGCTATCTTCTTCTTTCTCATCATCCTTGATCCACTCCAAGCGATTAAGCTTCAACTGAAGTGACCTACTATAAAACTAATTGTTGGGAAAAATACTGAGATGGGGGGGGGGGGGAGGGTGAATCAATATTTTACAACTCACTTAAACTTTTCAATTTCTTATTCATATTTTTGTACGCTATTGTCATTAAGTAAACCAACATATGTATGCGACTGTGATGAAGAAAAACAACATATACCCAATTAACTAACTTTTATTTATTTCATCATCTCTTTAACTTGAACCAATGCATCATTACTTCATTAGACATTAATTAAACATTAACCATGAGCAGTAAGAGAAGAATAAACCATCACACATAAGAAACACAACAACACATGAGGACACCATGATTTTAGGTGGAAACCCAATGTGGGAGAAAACCACTGTTGTCGTCGTCTTTGTCTTCATCTTTTATTATAAAGGAAAACATCTTACAATCTTTTACTAGCACAAACTCATACTAGTACACAGGCACCCACCTGTAGAAGGCTACAACTTTCTCTCATTCTCCAGCACCCACTAGAAGGGAGCTCCAACCCCCTGATCTCGTTTACCGATACCCACTGAAAGGGAGCTCCAACCCTCAACTCCTTTGTGGACACCATTTCATAATATTTCATACTAGATACAGATGATTCACAACATCAAACGTGTAGGCCACTTTTCATCAAATTTTCAGACTGGACCCACTTGCATCATTTAAGTCCAATATCAAATAACAATTCTAAAACCAATCACTGTAATCACTCACTTACTGAACCAATTGAATCATCAAATCAATCATTGTATAATAATCAACCAATACAACTAGATCAAACCAATTCATATCAAAACATATTACTGCATAACCACTCATAGGTATACCAGACCATATATTGTTCATCACAGAAATCAGATCTTTTCACTGCAAACAATGATCAATCATATGTTAGAAAATATATGATATTGTTCTGAATCATACCTGCGTATGTACACACTTCCCTTGAAGACTACCTGTGTACAAATATAAAAATATTGATACCTGAGTTTGAATCGTTGTAACATTGAATCAATCACTGAATATTATACTGAATTCATCACAAATACAAATCACCATACAATAGCCTCATCACTAATCATCATTCCATTCCATAACCAAATCAACCCAACCAATATTTTCAAACACAGATTATTATAAAAGAGACATCATTGACAGACAACAACAATCATAATATCACTAATGAAATATCATCAACAACCCATACTGCAAAACCTTAGCATGTATACACGATTTTTACAAAGAACATCGGTGTATGTATGTGCTTCTCATGTTTGATACCTCCGTACAAATTTTGAACTTTCACAGAATGTATGTGCTACTCCCTAGAAGAATATTTGTGTATGTATGCGACCTCTCTGAAGCAAACCAATGTACAGATCTGCAATCATTGAATCATACCTTCACTACAACGACAACACATACTTCACAAACCTTACCGTCACATATTCATGTCATATTATCATCATCACCATAGATATATCACTGTTAGTCATAACCATAAAAGATCAAGCAAGCATATTCATTAGTCTCTACTATTCTTTCAGACCTATCAAATATGAACCTCTTCCATGCTCCTTGGTGCACACCTATTTCAAATCAAATCATTCATCAATAACCCATAACTTGCACACACTAACACTTGATCTCCATCTCCTTATATAGCATAAGCCTCAACCAATACCTTAGGCCAATCCCTTAGTAATGTCGATGATATTATTTGATGGGATCAAATATCCGTTGTTGCGCTCAATACTATGGTCCAATACCATGATGTGGAATATGTACGCAACTTTGCTTCACCATATCTACATATGTACGCGGTCTTTATTCATAGGACTCATGTATACTTTCCCAAACTTCATGTTTATCGTTCCTTTGTCTCTAAAATGATATTCCTTTGTTCATTCTCTTTGTCACATATGAACCAACACGCATAATCATCCTGTTACCATAACATTGACATCTTTATCAAGTAGGTTTCCATTAAGGACAACACATTAGCGATAATGCCAACAAATGACACCTTGCTACCAGATGTACGAAACCCCCAATTTTGTGGTTTAGAGGAGTGTGAAGGGACAAGCCCAGTCTTCTTGACCGAGAAAAGAGCATACCCTCCATGAACCTCGTGACCTAACAAGGGCGACTGGGTTCATATGACCTTGGTGTCCGACATGTCTTGCTCATGGTCGAGAAGATCCTCATCCACCATGTTTAGGGGACAAGTCATTGCCAAATTAGATAAACAATACCCAATGAAGAGCCATTTGTAAACAAACCTTTACCTTACTGTAATAATCAATTAAAAAGCCTTATAATTGTAACAGGTTCAAAGAAACCAAGGCATTGAACAAAAAAAATAATAAAGGAAGGTTTCATATTCGGGGGAAGTCACATAGAAAACACCAAGTTAACTGAATATATAAGGTCCAAAAACCTGAGAAACACTTCCCAAACTACTATGATCAACCTGTGTAGAGCTCCACCCCAAACCCTAAGCTTCGTCCCTATCTTTTCATCTATACAACATTTAATGAGCTATAACAATGTGCATATTATTTGAATCCACTTCCTTAATAATATTATACAAGACAATGTTCATTTTTTTCTTTTCTTAAATAACAATGTTAAAATAATAAATTAAAATTGTCTAATTTGATAATTGATTCTTTTTTTTCATTTACAACAATGTTAAAATAATAAATTAAAACTGTCTAATTTGATAATTGAATCTAAACAACATGCCTATCTCAATTTAAATGTAAGAAGCATGTTTGGACAATTAATGTAATCAACTCCAACCTTAGTTAACTTTATTAAAAAGAGTGAAATATATCTTGTTTGACTTATTTCAATGGTGTTGATTGATTGCCAAAATTACTATTGTTGAGACTTAATCCACCATTATGTATTTGATCATTGTAAATTATATATATCTATATATATATATATATATATATATATATATATATATATATATATATATATATATATATATATATATATTTAAAGAAAATATCTAATAATTTTATTAAAGAAAATAAAATTACATAAGTTGAATATATGAGTGGGATTATAGGATACTTTGTTAGATCGAAAAAATAGGGATCAAAGATCTGCATATAAAAGAAAAACTAGCTCATTTTGATGGAAAAGTATGATTTAAAAGTTTATAAAACTACAAGAGAATTGGGGATATCATATCATCATTGAGGTAGTCTTGTTACAAAAAGATTTTGTTATGTACTTAACAATAGCATTTTGAAATTTATGTTAGAAAATTATATATTACGGAGCAATGGAACACATAAAATATTGCAAAAATATAAACACATAAAATGCATAAAACAAGAGAGACACAGATATACGTGGTTCACCCAGTTTGAGCTACATCCACGGAGAAACAACCAGTCCTTCCTTTTATATTATCCAGCAAACTGAAGAGATACAACCTACAGCAGATCTGCTGTAACACCCTTTTCACTCTCAATCTCCTCTCTCTTCCTCACTCAGAATACGGATATTCATAGACGCAATACAATTCCCTCATATATAGTGAGGGGTTGCCTTCTAGGGCAAAAAATCCTAAATTAAAATAACTTCTACCGTCGGATCATCCGCCTAATGAACGACCTAGATTGACTAGAAATTACTAGACTTTTACAAGGTAATTTTACATCTATTTTAAGCACCCCCGAACCCCGTTGGGGGACCGCTGGCCCCCAGACCCCCGCGGGGGGAACAAGTCCCCCCGCACCCCCCCGCGTGGAGGGGTGTACAGTCTTCCTGGGTATACATCCGGCTGAAACCTTTGAATACAGAAGATAATCAGGCTCCACACCCAACAATCTCCCACTTGGAGACTAATTATAGCAACTCCACCGCTACTTCATTTGCTAGAAAATGACTCCACTTTGGACCTGGCTGTTTCTCATCTTCTTCATCATAGTTGAAGACCAATTGAAACTGAGCAGATTCTCAGTTTCTCCCTGGTTACAACTTTTGTTAGCATATCTGCAAGATTCTGGCTAGTGTGTATCTTTTCCAGCTTCAACTGTCCATCTTCCAATGCTGACCATATGAAATGGTACTTGAGCTGTATATGTTTAGTCTTGGAATGAAATGCAAAGTTCTTTGCAAGATGTATGGCACTCTGGCTGTCATTGTATAACTTGCCCAACTCCTGCTTCTTACCCAATTCATCCAGAAACCTTTGTAACCAAATCATTTATTTACTAGCCTCTGTAGCAGCAACATACTCTGCTTCTGTTGTTGAAAGTGCAACAACACTTTGGATTTTTGAAACCCAACTGATAGCTATTCCACCTACAGTAAACACATACCCTTGTGCTCCTCCTATTATCTCTATCACCTGCCATATCTGCATCAACATATCCTTGTAGAGCAATGTTTGAACCACCAAATCATAATGCTTGATTTGTGGTACCTCTCAAATACCTGAGAATCCACTTCACTGCCATCTAATGCTCTTTTCCTGGATTGTTCATGTACCTACTTACAACTCCCATTGCATGTGCAATATCAGGCCTTGTGCAGACCATTGCATACATTAAGCTTCCAACTGCTAATGCATATGGAACTTTAGACATATGAGCCATTTCTTCCTGAGTCTTGGGACACACCTCCTTACTTAATTTGAAATGGCTAGCCAAAGGTATACTAACTGGTTTTGCATTCTACATATTAAACATTTTCAACACCTTTTCTATGTACTCACTTTGAGACAATGTTAATTTGCGATTCTTCTTGTCTCTATTTATTCTCATACCAAGGATTTGTTTTGCAGCACCCAAATCCTTCATTGCAAATGAGTTTGCCAATTTCCTTTTGAGCACATTTATTTCCTGCATGTTAGAACCTGCAACAAGCATGTCATCTACATACAATAACAATATAATATAGCTGCCATCATTTTGCCTTTTGAGATAAACACAATGATCAGAGTGACATCTAGTATAACCTTGTTCAGACATAAACTTGTCAAATTTTAGATACCACTGCCTTGGAGCCTATTTTAACCCATACAAGCTCTTCTTCAACCTGCACACTAGTTTCTCCTTCCCTTTTACCTCATATCCTTGTGGCTGCTACATATATATCTCTTCCTCCAAATCCCCATGGAGAAAGGTTGTCTTTACATCTAACTGCTCAAGATGCAAAACTTCAGTTGCTACTAGACTTAAAATAGTTCCGATTGAAGTTATTTTAACAACAGGAGAAAATATTTCATCAAAATTAATACCTTTCTTCTGTGCAAACCCCTTCACTACAAGTCTAGCTTTATACCTCTGTTTTCCTCCATCTTCTTCCTTCAGCCTATAAACCCATTTATTCTGCAATGCTGTTTTACCTGCATGCAACCTGACTAAGTCCGAAGTCTGGTTATGTGCTAAGGAGTCCATCTGTTCTTTCATGGCTTGCTCCCACTTCTTCCTGGTTTCTACCTGCACTGCTTCTTCATAACATTCTGGTTCACCAGAATCAGTCAACAATACATAATATAATGAAGGAGAGTATCATTCAGGGGGTCTACTTATCCTCGTAGATCTTCTAACACCACTTTCAGGTGTTTGAAGTGCTTGTTGCTGTTGTGGTTGTTGTTCTGGCTATTGATCATTATGATTTTCAAGCGCCATCACTTTTCCTGTGATATCATCAAGCACTGTGTATTCTCTATTTTTTTTCTTGTTTCTTTTCTTGCAACTAATTCTTACACAAGACCTTTTCATTGAATATTACATCTCTTCTCCTAATGATTTTGTGCCTTTCATAATCATATAAGCGATAACCAAAATCATTAACACCATATCCAATAAAGGTACATTTCTTTGATTTTGCCTCAAGCTTTGTTCTATTTTCTTTATTAATGTGGACAAAGGCTTCACAACCAAAAGTCTTTAAAAATGAGTAGTTTACCTTTTTACCTGTCCATGCCTCCTCTGGAATACCACCATCTAAGGAACTTGAAGGCCCTTTGTTTATTAGATAAACAACAGTATCTACAGCATCTGCCCAAAATTGTAAAGGCAATCCTGCATGCAATCTCATGCACCTTGCACGCTCCATGATTATCCTGTTCATCCTTTCTGACACACCATTTTCTTGTGGCGTTCCTGGAATTGTCTTCTCTCTGCGAATTCCATTCTGAACAGTACCTATCAAACTCTTTGCTGCAATATTCACCTCCATTATCTGATCTGAGACACTTCAACCTTTTCCCTGTCTCATTCAACCAAAGCTTTCCATTTCTTGAAAGTATCAAATACATCAGATTTATTTCGAATACAATAAATCTAGGTTTTTCTGGTTGCATCATCAATAAAAGTAACATAATAACGAGAGCCACCAAGAGATGATACCTGACTAGGTCCCCATACATCTGTATGCACAAGCTCTAATTTTTCGCTCTTCTTTTCTTTCCCAACTCTAAGGAATCTGACTCTCTTCTGTTTTCCATAAATACAATTCTCATAGAATTTTAAATCAACATGATTCAAACATGGCAACAAATTTCTTGAGTGAAGAATCTGCATCCCCTTCTCACTCATGTGCCTGAGCCTCTGATGCCACAATGTCGTATCTTCTCCTGTAGAGGTTAAAGCATTAACAGAATTAGAAATACCATTGCATAAATACAATGTACCAACCTTTTATCCTTTCACTATTACCAGGGATCCTTTAGTGACCTTCCAGGTTTTATCTGTGAAAGTAGTTACGCAACCTTCACCTCCCAACTGCCCTGTTGAAATCAGATTTTTCTTCAGATCTGGAACATGCCTTACCTTCTTCAATAGCCACTGTTTCCATTTTGCTTTTTTATGAAAGTTGTACCCATTCCAATGATTTTACAGGGTTTATCATCACCCAATCGAACTTGTCCAAAATCTCCTTGAACATAATCATGAAAATGTTTCTTATCAGGTGTGGCATGGAATGAGGCCCCTGAATCTATCACCCAGGCATCAATAATATTTTCTAATGAAAGAATCAAAGCATCTTGCAACACATCACCTGTTACATTCGCTTCATGATTAGTTTCTTGTTGCGCATCTCCTTCTTTTCCCTTCCGAGACTTGCAGTCTTTCTTCAGGTGTCCTTTCTTCCCGCATTTCCAGCACACTATCCCCGATCTGGACTTGGATCTGCCTTTTCTTGACTTACTGCGATATCCTGGGCTCTTTCCTCTTTCCATTTTTCTTCCCCTAGTCTCTGTAGTCAAAGAATTACTTGATGTCTCACTGGAGCTTTTCCATCGCATTTCCTCGCTAAGGATTGCACCGACAACATCATCAAACTTTAAATTACTAGATCCAAAGATAGAGTTACTAACGGCCATAACTAAACCATTCCAACTTTCCGGCAATGAGCATAGAAATAACAGAGCCCTAACTTCATCGTCAAAATTTACCCCTACAGAACTTAACTGACTTGTAATAGTATTAAAATCATTTAAATGATCTGCAACAGATCCACCTTCTGACATCTTCATATTAAATAAACGCTTCATAAGAAATACCTTATTTGAGGTAGAGGGTTTTTCATATAGTTTGGCCAATGCCGACATTAAACCCTGTGTTGTCGTTTCCTTTGAAATATTAAACGCTACCGATACCGCTAGGCACAGCCGTATTGTTCCAAGTGCCTTTTTGTCCAAAATATCCCATTCTATGTCTGTCATACTCATCGGCTTCTTTGCCTTTCCGCTCAATGGTAGGTACAGATCTCTCTGATATAGATAATCTTCCATCTACATCTTCCACAGCTGGTAGTTTTGGCCATTGAATTTTTCGACCCTAAACCTACCATCTTCCTCCATTGCTCCCACTCGAACCAGAAACCCTTCTCTCCTGAGAGTTTATCAGCCAAATAGACCTTCGGCTCTGATACCAATTGCTAGAAAATTATATATTACAGAGCAATGGAACACATAAAATATTGCAGAAATATAAATAAAGAAAACGCATAAAACAAGAGAGACACAGATATACGTGGTTCACCCAGTTTGGGATATGTCCATAGAGAAACAACCAGTCCTTCCTTTTATATTATCCAGCAAACTAAAGAGATACAACCTACAACAGATCCGTTGTAACGCCCTTTTCGCTCTCAATCTCCTCTCTCTTCCTCACTCAGAATACAGATATTCATAGATGCAATACAATTCCCTCATATATAGTGAGCGGTTGCCTTCTAGGGCAAAAAACCCTAAATTAAACATAACTTCTACCGTTAGATCATCCACCTAATGAACGGCCCAGATTGACTAGAGATTACTAGACGTTTACAAGGTAATTTTACATCTATTTTTAGCTTCGGGGGCGTTGCCCCCGAACCCTCGCCGAGGGACTGCTGGCCCCGGGACCCCGCAGGGGGAACAAGTCCCCCCGCACCCCCTCGCGTGGAGGGGTGTATAGTCTTCCTGGGGTATACATCCGGCTGAAACCTTTGAATACAGAAGATAATCAGGCTCCACACCCAACAATTTATACATAAAAGGAATCCAACCTTGAGCTATTCAAAAGAAATTCTAGAACCATCTTTTGGTTGATATATTTTGCTAAATCATCATTGAAAATTGAGAGAATATTAAATCTATGATTCATGAAGGTAAGAAGTAATTTGTCCTTGAAGGGACTTATTGATTTTCCAATTGTATTCTTGAATATGAAGATTGTCTTTGGAGAGTATTTTAGCTTCTAAGTTGTTTGCACTATAGACATTAGAAAAATTAATGTGAAAAGAGAATATCAGAGGTTCCTTATATAATAGAATAATCATTGAAGAGTGAAGTTCCTTAACACAACTTCGCCCTTTAACCATTTTATCACTAAGAGAGAGACTTTGAGGACTTGAATTTATGTGATTCCTTTTACCATTACTATAATTAAAACCAACTTGAGCCCTATGAGTTCAATATGGTTATTAGTGGACCATCATGTTCTAGATTTGAAGTTGTGAAATGGTTTCAGGATAGGAAAATAATACCCTTGCTCCTCCTTTGGGAAAGTCTCCTTAAGATGCTCCATCAAAAGAGGCCCAATAAATCTGGACATTAATATTTGTGACTTCCAACAAAGATGTAAAGCATCCTCTAAAGGACTACAATCCATTACCCCCATCTTGTCCCCTATTTTGAAGTGACTGAGCAAGCCCTCGAGGTTAGAACATTAAGACTAAGAGGGAGATGAAAAGCTATATTTCTAAATCACTTTATGAGAAAAATTATACCACAAATAGAGAGAAGCCAAAACCATAGAGCATAAAAAATTAGAATGCATTGGAGACTATGACAAGCAAAGGCCATAACTCATTGTCCTTTTGAACCTACAAAATGAGAAATTGTACGCAACTTCCATTATAACACACATAGAGAGAAGCCAAACCATAGAGCATCAACGATTGGAATGCATTGGAGACTATGGCAAACAAAGGCCATAACTCATTGTCCTTTTGAAGCTATAAAATGAGCCACTATACACAACTTCCATTGTTAACATGTTGCAATTAAATGCCATGGGACATGTATCAATTAGGAAGCCCTTTATTTTCTTCTTACATATCTTTCACTCATTCTTAGCCCCTTATTAAAAAGGTGATGTTCTTGTTTTTATGAGTTCACAACATTTGAAAAAACTATTTCATAAATGCCACAAATGAGCTAGTTAGAATATGTCTCTGGAGACTAGAACCCATGAAGTTGCGGAAACAAAATATTCACCAAACCAACTTTTTTAATTGTTTGTAAATTGAGAGTTCTATTAATTCAAATCATATATACATCATGAGGAGCTGATTGGTAGAAGCCTTCTGGCCTCACTGCTACTAGATTTGTTGGGCAAAATATAGTAATGTAACCACATTATCAAAAGACTAGGCAAACTAGAAAACCATATATAGATAGCCCAGTGTAACCAAAAAACCACTAGAATTTGAATGCAACCGATGATCATCCCTGGTCTGAACAATTAACTGGAGATGGGTTCTTCGGACCAGTGCCTGGTGATGTAGGAGGACTAAAAGCATAATATACATCTCCTTCCATGTGTTCTAATCTGCCTTCAAGATGCTCTAGCTTTTCGTAGATCCTCCTCTTACCATGCTGAAGAGTATCCGACCGATCCTACATGCGCCATTGGTTTCACTGAAGGTCATTCATGAAACCAATTGCCGTGTTTCTATCATTAGCCAATCACGTCCAAACTAATCTAAGAGTAAGGTGATGTGTTAAAGACAATTGTTCAATGAGTCAAAGGGAGGAGGCAATTCAATTTTTCTAGGGGAATGTGCTCGATTCAGATCCAATATTTCCCCCAAGTCTTGATTTTCCGTGTGGTGTTTTGTCCTTTGGCCACGTGGCCCTATGCCTTGACAAACCCTACCACCCTGACACTACATGGAAACAATGTTAGCAAACTTACACCAATATTTAAAAACCCTCAATTCTAAACTCCAACCCCTCTGAAGGCCCCTGGCTATCGGACCCTCTCGACCCCAATGCAATTAGGACGCTGTAAGAAAAATCCCCGCCCGACACCCGTTAATATCCACCCAATGACACACCTCCATCAGTTTATCCCCAAGTGTCCTCCCCTCGCACCAACAACAAAGTTCGCCACCCCATTGACCACTTGCCACAAACAAATGTGTTTCCTCCAGAAGCTAGTGAGCAACAACTAAAGCAACTCGTACAGGAGACAAGACCTTTGAGTCACCCCCAAGGCTCCAAAATGATTCATAACTCAAATAGAAGTGGGGAACAACATAAACCATCGAGCAAAATTGGAAAATCTCCAAACAATTGGAATTGCAGGCTAAAAAATTGATAAGGCTTGTGACTCTCTAAAATTACCCTTCGAAAAAAGAAGTAAGATGCTAATTTACAAGTAAACCCAAGAGGCCCACCAACAAGCCCTGTACTTGTCTCTAGAACCTAGAACACCAATAAGAAGAGAGGTTTTTTCCCTGTAGCTGCCAAGACCCTCCAAATTCTATCACCATTTTCGATTGTAATTTCCAAGAACATACCTACAAAACCAACAAAATGCAAGAAAACCAACAATGAAGGAAAACATAAACCTAACCTTGATGATGGGTCTAGAAACTTTACCAAAAGATTGAACGCTAATGAGTTCTCTAATGATTCTGCCCCTTCGCCCGAGCCCCACCTCTACCACCCCGAAAAAACCACGAAGACACAAAATATGGATTGGGGAAGGCACCTCGTGCTTGGGTCCCAAATTTGCTTGCTATGAACCACAACGAAGAATTTGACAACCCATTGGAATTGGCTTGAGCTCCTTCCCAATTCTTCGCAACTAATGGAGTAGGGTTTGGCACAGCCAGAATGCCACCCCACATGCCTAGACTTGCAACTTCTCCCACCACCTTTACTCCCATACCCACATTCATCCAACGTCGTCTCGTAGAGCTAGTTCTGCCATATATTTCCCCTTCCTCCTCTAGAAGGACTGCCACACACTTGTAACATAAAGCATGCTTCACACACATATTTAATCCCTATGCCAAGAGGATGAGGGTAAGGCCTCCCTCCATCCCTTCATTACCACTGTCATTCACCCCATCAGGGATTCAACAAACCACTTGAGCTAAGATCCTTTGATAATGATTAGATGCAATACTTAAACAAATTACATTTCTATATTTTTTTCAAGATCGTATATAATCTTTAAGCATTGACTATAAAACACTCAAATTGTCCCATTTTTAATGAGTTAAAATTCTACTTATTTTCACTATTTAAAAAAAATGATAATTACGCCGTAAGGCATTTCCCTCTGAGAACACTCCCCCGAAATGCCACTCTGTCACCTTTAGCACCCTTTGATCAATTGTTAGACGATTCAAAAAATTTTAACCATTAGATCTCATCACCGCTCCAACTGCTTCATCTATGAAAAGCATCCCGATCGACGCAGCCCATTTTCTAAACGCAAACGCTTCTCTGCCCATCCAGTTCACTGTGCTGGGAGTACGGGTTACTGCTGGCCTACTTGCCCAAAAGAGGATGATGCTGGTGGCCATCGAGTTTGAAGAGGTAATATTTGTCATGACAGGATTTGATTTTGGGTTATTCCATCTCACCTGATTCGAGCCACTAATAACTTGATGCATGGGTTTCTAGTACAGACAGTCTTCGACATTCGAGAGCTTATTTATCTCGAGTAATCTTGAAAATATTGTGAGTAATACATAGGCTCATCATTAAAGAGTTTTTATTTTCTTTTAACTCATTCTTCATGCATCTACAGGTATCAGACTTTGCAGAAGTCCTTTCCTTATGGTTGTGCTGGGTTTGGATGAGTCCTCTTACTCAGGGTTGCCACTTTCTGATTTCTAGGTTGGTCTCATTACCAAACTTTAGGGCGGTCTATCTTGCTTGAATGCTTTCGGGAACAAGGTGTCTATGTTTGTAATCATTCTATCGAATGAGATTCTGGTTTTTCTGGGTGGAAATGTAAATTTAAGTCGAGGCTTCAAGCTAGACTTAGTCTGACTTTTGTTATTTTGATTGAACAAGGGTTTTGTTTAATGGGCAACTAAGTGGTTCCAAAAATGTGCCATGGCATAAACCTGTGTAGCTCCGACTTCACCGAGCGTTTGATTTTTAATTTACTTACCCGAAAAGGTCTGAAGTTTTGGTTTGTATATATATAACATTCATAGCTTGGAGCTCTTCTAGTTTGGTTCGGCTTCTGAAATCGAAGCTTGTTACGCCGTAAGGCGTTTCCCTCTGAGAACACTCCCCCGAAATGCCACTCTGTCACCTTTAGCACCCTTTGATCAATTGTTAGACGATTCAAAAAAATTTAACCATTAGATCTCATCACCGCTCCAACTGCTTCATCTATGAAAAGCATCCCGATCGACGCAGCCCATTTTCTAAACGCTTCCCCTTTTTTCTGCGTAAAGCTGGCCACATGAAAAAGAATGTGGAGAAGAGATGGCAGTAGACCCAACCCATTTTCTCAACGCTTCCCCTTTTTTCTGCATAAAGCTGGCCATATGAAAAAGAATGTGGAGAAGACATGCCATTACTGCCTGAATGGACACAACCAGTGCTGGCTGCCTTCTTTATCTGCGCAGGAATGCCGACCATAGCAGAATCTTTTTCTTATGTAATGCCATATTTTGAAACATGCCCTTTAAAATTATTGGGAGTTTGATTTCAATGGTGACATTCCTCCCATAGACTCGTCCTGGAAACCCATACAATTTTTCTTTTCAAACTGTTGCATCAATTTTTTGTTGATGGCATCCGTGCCCAGAGGGAATTCTTCCCTTCTGATCAAGGTACCATTCCGTCATTTTGCTTTCAGATTTTTCAATTGAGCACGCCCATTTCTATTTTATCAATTTTATGGAGATATGTGTGTGGTGATATTGATTGTTTTTTGCAGAGGGGCTGAGCAGCAGATCGAATCTCCATAGTGAACAATTGGAGTTGTGGGTCAATCCATTCATGGAGACTTGGACGAAGAGATTGATGGATTGCATCGTAAGGTTTTCCAGCTCAAAAATGTAGACCATGCATCCCATATTTGTTAACCCTTGTTTATCTACAAACCCTAATAAAGGGATCCTGTATTAAGTTCTGTAAAGAAATTGCTCTGTAATGTTTGCAGTAGTTTGTGAAGGTAATCTTGGCCTTTTGTATTATTTTCATGAACTTCCAGATAGCTCAGAAGATAGAGTCAGAGGCTAGGTTCCAAAATGGGTTTCTCAACCAACTGGTAAGGATGAATTCTCTCAATATTTCATTTTCTTGAAAATGATGGTCAAACTTATCAAAATGTAATCATATCACAAATATAGGATCACCGTCTCACGAATTTAGGGCAAACTATGCCAAAAAAAGAATAAAAAGAGAGGACAGCCTCATGCTCAAAATTTTAATCGGTAAACTGTCTGCAGGTTAACATATCAGAACAAAACTTACACGACTGTAGTTTGATGCAATATTTATTTTCTTCCTTTTTAGAAGTTATTTTGATAAACACACCTTAGGGTCCAGGTTTCACCACATACTTTCTTCTGCTCAGGTGCTAGGCCTGATGGGTTTCTGCTCTACCAGAGTTGCACAGGGCTTACACTGTCCCTTACCACTTTTTGAAATGCCATTCGGGTGGGGCAGACGAGAGCAAGAAAGAAAACCCCAATGGATGGCTTAATTTTTACATTTGGGCTGCCTATTTTTTTGGTTAAATCCCATGTAAAATGGAATGTGGTGTACACTATTGTTTCAGTGATAGAAAATTGAAGCATATTCTGAGACATTAAGAAAATAATGTAGGACTGTATTCATGGTCTCCGCAATCGGTTTTTAATTAAGATAGAAATATGAAACCTGGCTGTTGGATTACTGGGTCTACCAAAAGCGTATCATTTGAGGCTTTTCAATTGAATTTGTGTGAAATGCAGATTTTAGGCTGGAATTTGGCATTCAGTAACTTATTTTTGTAGGGAAGAGAAGCCTCTCAAAAAAATCAAAACAAAACAGAGATCTATTTCCAAATTCTGGTTGAGAGTTAATAAATTACAAAACTGAGTATATTTTGAGTATATATTTTTGACCAGAAAGGATTGATATCAGAACCCTTTTTTATTATTATTGTTTATATAATATTTCCGTTTTTATTGTTTAAGCAATTGTCCTCTCTTTCAATTGAAGGAAACCTGCAAATTGTCCTATGTATCTCAAGAACTTTTATGTGAAACTGTTGATCAATATGATGTGAGAAGTTGGTAAGGTATTAATTCTTGGTTTAGGTCTAAAATACTGTCGGGGTTGTGAGTACAACCTATTGTGCAGAAGCTAAAACTTTTCACGGTTATACTTGCTAGTTATTTTTTCATGGTCAATTTAAATCAAGGATTAGGTTTCAGCGTAGGCATTTTAAATCTTTTTCAGCATTTTCTTTCATGCATTGAACGTCCATTTCTGGATGCTATGTAGTGTTGAAATCAATAATTTTTACAACATTTGGGTTTAGAAATTAGAAACAATGAAATCTATTTTAAAGTGCAAAAATAAATCAATGTTATATCAGTGATAAATTCTTAATCCATGAGACCACTTTAGTTAAAATTAACTCACTCACATGTTGATGATATAATTGATACAGGTTTTTTATTTTTTTATTCTTAATATCTTCAACAAACTGTTAGGTTAAATCAGATCAAAAGGATTCTTTGCGCTCACCTATAACCAACATATAGGAAAATGCTAGGTTATTTACAACATTTTCACATATAATCAAAATACAGGAAAAGTTCTAGGCCATTTACAGCATTGCACAGTTATATTCTACTGAATGGTTGCTTCTTGTTCTTTTGGGTATTTGTTATTAATTTGCGTCTCTAATTTGTGTAGCTTATTTTTAAAAGCTGTCTTGGTCATCTGATTATGCAATGACATGGTTGTGGCAGTAAATGACAATGATGAAAGGTCAAGCTGGAGTTAACAACATGAAAAGATTAAACAGAAATATAATGCCGAAGGGTTCTAACGAAAAGTCAAAAATCTCCTTACCGTGTTACATGATAGTGCACGACAACATACATAACTAAGTGCATAAATATGTGCCCCTGGAATAATATGTACAGAAAAACCCAATGCAAACATTTTTTTTTGGTCGATGGCGGTATTTACATATATATGACTCGAAGTCCAAGTTCACTTTCACATTACCAGCCACGTGAAAATTTCATGATGGTAAACCTGTGTAATTTAATTGATTGATTAATAATTTAATTTCATAAAAAGTGGAGAATGTGGTTTTTATTTTTATATAAATTGATTTATTTGAATTAAGAAAATTAAAGATCAAAATGGTGTATATATATGTGTAAAATTGTATTTATATTGAGTGAGATGGTATGTTTTTTTGTTATTTCAATTGTATTTTTGAATAAATAAATAGGTTCAACACTTTAAACAATTATTTTTATTGGTTTAATATTACAAGTATTTTGTAGATTTTTAATATGGTTAAATTATATCTTAATTGATTGATTGATAATTTAATTTAGTAAAAAGCGGAGAAATTGGCTTTTAATTATTATATAAATTGATTTATTTGAATTAAGAAAATTAAAAATCAGAGTGGTGTATATATATATATGCAAAGTTATATTTATATTGGGTGAGATTGTATGTTTTCTTTGTTATTTGGATTGTATTTTTGAACCCTTAGATTGTGTATATTAGATAGCTAAAAAATGATAAAAAGGTTCAATAGTTAAACTATACTAATTAAAATAGTGCAGTCTAATTATAACAAGTTTTTATTTTTTTCCAAAATTTAAGAAGACAAATTTCAATGAGATTCTAGGAATATAATTTGTAACACTGCAATATTGTTAAATTATATCTTAATTGATTGATTGATAATTCAATTTAGTAAAAAGTGGAGAAGTTGGCTTTTATTTATTATATAAATTGATTCATTTGAATCAAGAAAATTAAAAATCAAAGCGATATATATATATATAATATTTATATTTATACTGGGTGAGATTGTACGTTTTCTTTGTTATTTGGATTGTATTTTTGAACCCTTAGATTGTGTAGATTAGATAGCTAAAAAATGATAAGGTTCAATAGTTAAACTATACTAATTAAAATAGTGCAGTCTAATTATAACAAGTTTTTATTTTTTTCCAAAATTTAAGAAGACAAATTTCAATGAGATTCTAGGGATATAATTTGTAACACTACAATATCGTCAAATTATATCTTAATTGATTGATCGATAATTCAATTTAGTAAAAAGTGGAGAAATTGGCTTTTATTTATTATATAAATTGGTTCATTTGAATCAAGAAAATTAAAAATCAAAGCGATATATATATATATATATATATATATATATATATATATATATATATATATATATATATATATATATATTATATATATATATGCAAAGTTATATTTATATTGGGTGAGATTGTATGTTTTTTCTGTTATTTTGATTGTATTTTTGAACCCTTAGATTTTGTAGATTAGATAGCTAAAAAATGATAAAAATGTTCAATAGTTAAACTATACTAATTAAAATAATGCAGTCTAATTATAAAAAGTTTTTATTTTTTTTTCAAAATTTAAGAAAACAAATTTCAATGGGGTTTTAGGGATATAATTTGTAACACTACAATATGGTTAAACTATATCTTGATTGATTGATTGATAATTTAATAAATTATATCTTAATTGATAGAGTGATAATTTAATTTAGTATTGGCTATTATTTATTATATAAATTGATTCATTTGAATTTAAAAAATTAAAAATCAAAGTGGTGTATATATATGCAAAGTTATATCTATATTGGGTGAGATTGTAAGTTTTTTTTGTTATTTGAATTGTATTTTTGAACCCTTAGATTGTGTAGATTAGATTGCTAAAAAATGATAAGAAGGTCTAATAGTTAAACTATACTAATTAAAATAATGCAGTCAAATTTCAATGGGATTCTAGGGATATAATTTGTAACACTACTTATCATATCACTTTTGTTTTTATGGGTTATAGGAGGTGTTACTGACATTTTAAGTCAAATTTCTCAATTATCATTAATATACCAAGTTACAAAAATGTCAAATATCTAAAACTTTGCAGAAATATCTTAAACTGACAAGATTTCTTAAACTGAAAAGATTGCGAGGCTCCTAAGGAAGCATAAGGGGGCTTCAACCTTTAGGCCTTTAAATACCATCCGGAGCTCCCTTAGATCTGTAAAAGACCCACTTGACCCCAAGAATATGAAGGGTGTGTTGAAGAATCTAGGGCATTCAGGAATTAGTGAGATTCTTCTTGTTCATGATAACAATTTGTGAAGTTCTTGATCATCATATTATTATTAGTGTGTGATTCAAACTGCTATCAAAACAAAACAAACAAGAACACAAAGTAGTATTTGGCTTTCTGACACGCATCATTGATGCAAGCCTGAAGCTTGCATTACCCAGGAACTTTCTCCCTTTAACATATAAAGCATGCACCTCAAATAATTGCCCAATTCACTTGTACACGCGGCAATTTTCTCCCATTTAGATTTGCAGAAGCTTGTAATTTCACATTCCTGGCAAATTCACATCTATGCCATTTATGCGGAATCTTTTCTTCACATTTAACTTCAACCATAATTATCAACATGCTCATGTGTTTATACACATCATCCAACTACAGTCTACATTCTCAATCCAATTTAGAGATCCCAATGTCAAATCTTGTACATGCTCATTAATCCAATAAACATGACCAAATGCGCAATTATTAATTTGACATTATTTTAAGCAATGGAATGCTTAGACTAATTCTTACTCAAATGCGCCCTTTTCAAACATTCAGTCATTCAGATTTTGAAAATCTGTCTTCAATCTCTATTTAATACAACAGAAGACATTCTTACCACTTGCCAAGCTGTAGTCGAATTCATCAATTGCTTTTCTGATTACTTGGATGCCTTTCACCTTCATATGCCCTTACTACCATACTGTTTTGCGCTTCTGTATCAAATTGCCAGCGTCCTTACTGCGCCTTTCACATCTTTGCAAATGAATCTTCAACTCATTGTCAAAACAGCTTCAAATATACAGTATTGCGTTTCATTCGGCAACTCATTCACATATCTGCAAAACGCAATGATGCCCAACCATAATGTTAACACATGTTTGTAAATGCGCTTACCTCTCATTTAGAATGCGCCTCGCCTGCTCCATCCATCAGAAAATGTTCAACACAGCAATTTATGTTGCAATACCACAGATCGATTTCAAAATTTACTGCAAGTTAATTTCCATCATAATTTCTTCATTTCGCATTTCAATACATCATTGTTTCGTTGCTAATGGACAGATTGTCCGGTCATTGGATAGAACTCTGCGTTTAATACCAGAACTCTGCGTTTTTTTATTAATTTCAGTTTCCAATTACCAGATTCAATTCTGGTTCCACACTTCAACAAATCGATTGTGCTATGATTTACGCAATTGGTTATTGTTTTAACACGCTCCGCATACCTTTTACCTCTGAATTTTATACCACGTGCAATCCTTCTTTCAATTGCAGTCGAGCCACCATCTAAACAGCGTTCAGTTTAATAATTCAACCAATGCATTCATTCCGGAATTGTGAATATTGTATCTTCTAATGACAGCGTTCAGGATGACAATACAAACTTATGGATTCAATTTCAATTTGGAATAATCATTACAGCGAATAGGTTACCCTCTGCATTTACCTTTTAATCGATTTCACAACAGCGCCATTTGTTCCAGCTGACACTGTTCCAACAAATGATGCTATTCATTGGTCCTTTTAACGCAAACAACTCTTAATTTCTGAAGCGCTTTCCAATAATTAAAACCTCCTCACAAGTTAGAATCACAATTAATCGATTAAAACTCCAGAATCGATTTTCATACACATTATCAAGCCATTAAAATTAAATGAGAACAACGTTCATCATGTCCTACACTTTCACGGCTTCAATATACCTCTGTTCAATACTGTAGATATTCATATATATATAATCTGCCAATGTGTTGTACAAACAGTGAAATCGACCTTTCCAAACTGGCATTAAAATCTTAACCTACACCGAACTTCGGTTTCATTCCAATCATTGAAAATAAATACAATTCCGCCAATAAAGTTATAAACACATTTATCATAAAAAAAATACTTACAATTCTTGTTCTTCCTGGCCAGATATGCAAATCGATGGCCCTTTTTACATAAGCCCTAAGGCTTCCAAGTAGAAAACCTTACACTGTACTCACAATCTCAATGTATTTTTCTCTCAAAACCCCTTCCTATTTATACAATTTTGAAAATGATCTAATTTAATGCTCAATCCCCTTAATATCTCAATATCACTAAAATATCTCAACAAATCCTCTTATCTAGAATCTTATCCCTTTATATCCTTAACTACCCAAATTCTCTCATATCCTTTTATTAATTAAAAAGATATTTACAAAAATCCTCACTTCCTCCTATTTTATTTAAAATAACAAATTAATTTAATAAAATATTAAAAATTGTCACACCCCCTTTTAACATATTTACAAAATAAAAAAAACGCCCTTGATGCTCCTGCATCAGACTCCCCATGTAAGAAAATTCATGACCACCTGGTCATAAGTCTGGATATTTCCTCCTGGATCCCAAATTTTATTTTGTAATCTTTCTGTGCTTGTCGATTGCTTTACTACTGTTGTCATCTGCTGTTGTCTTCCAGGTTTCCATATTTTGTGCTGTAATACTCCACTTGCTCTGCTCTTGCAATCTTTCACTGTCATTCTCTTGTTGTTGCTCCTTTTCTTTCTTTCGGCTGTCTTTCTCTGGGATGTTTTTATCATTAACCTCCTTATCAACTCCATTTCTCTGTCCAGTATGTCCTCTGTCTGCTGATTGTTTCCATCTCTTGATTGTTGAACTCTCACTCTTACTTGTTCTTTACTTGTTTTGATTGCTTCCTTTTCACCCTTACTGTTGTTTTGCACCTTTTCTGCCACTGCTACTATAAATGTTGCGGCCTCCCAAACTTCCTTTCCCTCTGCAACATTCCTTTGCTCATCATCTGCAATTTCTTTATGATTATCATTTATGACAACTGCTTTGTCATCCTTCTTCAGCAATCTATCTCGGACATTCATCCTCTGTTCTTCCAATTTCCTCCTTTGAAAGTCTAATTCTTTATATAACTCAATGATTTTACTCGGAGTAGACTCTGGAAATTTTACACGATCTTCCATTTCCTCACATGGTCTTTCTTCTGCTAAATCTTCCTTAACATCCTTCAGTAGATGTTCTTCCAAACCTGCAATCATACACAAATCGTTAGTTTTAAAATCACAAGACCTTACGGTCTTGTTTGATGCTTCAGTCATCAAATCTTCCGGCTGCTTCGAATCATTCATATGATTCAACTCCTCTAGCTCTTCATCACTTTCAAAAAGTAATGGTCCACTCTCTGGGTAACATATCGAAACTTCAACATCTTCTTCAACATCTTCCTTTTGCTCTAGCTCAACTGTTTCGAGCTTCTCTATCCTCTGTCTAGCATCAATAACCTGTTCAAGTTCCCTTAGTTCCTTTATCAACTGCATATTTACCTTATGATTCCACTTCTCTTTTAGCCTCTGCCACTTCAGCTTCTTTCTCATGACATAACCATGCTTATGGTCTTCCTCATTTCTTTGCAACATCTCCATTAACACCTCAAGCTGAACTGCTATCTCAGCCTTCCTCCTCTCATATTCCTCTTTGCTTAACTGTCTTTGTATGCCAATTTCCTTGGCATCCTTCTCCTTTTGTCTTCTGCTGTGGTTTATTTCAGAACCTCTGTTACGACTGTCACTAGTCATCATCCTTTCCATCTCTATGAGTTCCTTACTCACTTTACTATTAAAGCCTCTTAAGCAGCAAGTCCTATCCTGCCGCCACTTACCTCACCAAGCTCTCCTCACTCAGTCTTTTGGCAAGCAATTGGTTCTCTATCTCTGGAACCTCCTTTGAGCACTTCTCTTTGCTCTTCCTAGGCTTCAACTCATCTGCATGTTCTAAGAACACAACTGTCCTCCTTTTCCAATCTCTATTGGAATTCCTCAAGGTTCTGCCACCTCTATGTTTCCACTTGCTCTGCTCTTGCAATCTTTCACTGTCATTCTCTTGTTGTTGCTCCTTTTCTTTCTTTCGGCTATCTTTCTCTGGGATGTTTTTATCATTAACCTCCTTATCAACTCCATTTCTCTGTCCAGTATGTCCTTTGTCTGCTGATTGTTTCCATCTCTTGATTGCTGAACTCTCACTCTTACTTGTTCTTTACTTGTTTTGATTGCTTCCTTTTCACCCTTACTGCTGTTTTGCACCTTTTCTGCTGCTGCTACTATAAATGTTGCGGCCTCCCAAACTTCCTTTCCCTCTGCAACATTCCTTTGCTCATCATCTGCAATTTCTTTTTTATTATCATTTATGACAACTGCTTTGTCATCCTTCTTCAGCAATCTATCTCGGACATTCATCCTCTGTTCTTCCAATTTCCTCCTTTGAAAGTCTAATTCTTTATATAACTCAATGATTTTACTCGGAGTAGACTCTGGAAATTTTACATGATCTTCCATTTCCTCACATGGTCTTTCTTCTACTAAATCTTCCTTAACATCCTTTAGTAGATGTTCTTCCAAACCTACAATCATACACAAATCGTTAGTTTTAAAATCACAAGACCTTACGGTCTTGTTTGATGCTTCAGTCATCAAATCTTCCAGCTGCTTCGAATCATTCATATGATTCAACTCCTCTAGCTCTTCATCACTTTCAAAAAGTAATGGTCCACTCTCTGGGTAACATATCGAAACTTCAACATCTTCTTCAGCATCTTCCTTTTGCTGTAGCTCAACTGTTTCGAGCTTCTCTATCCTCTGTCTGGCATCAATAACCTGTTCAAGTTCCCTTAGTTCCTTTATCAACTGCATATTTACCTGATGATTCCACTTCTCTTTTAGCCTCTGCCACTTCAGCTTCTTTCTCATGACATAACCATGCTTCTGGTCTTCCTCATTTCTTTGCAACATCTCCATTAACACCTCAAGTTGAATTGCTATCTCAGCCTTCCTCCTCTCATATTCCTCTTTGCTTAACTGTCTTTGTATGCCAATTTCCTTGGCATCCTTCTCCTTTTGTCTTCTGTTGTGGTTTATTTCAGAACCTCTGTTACGACTGTCACTAGTCATCATCCTTTCCATCTCTATGAGTTCCTTACTCACTTTACTATTAAAGCCTCTTCAGCAGCAAGTCCTATCCTGCCGCCACTTACCTCACCAAGCTCTCCTCACTCAGTCTTTTGGCAAGCAATTGGTTCTCTATCTCTGGAACCTCCTTTGAGCACTTCTCTTTGCTCTTCCTAGGCTTCAACTCATCTGCATGTTCTAAGAACACAACTGTCCTCCTTTTCCAATCTCTATTGGAATTCCTCAAGGTTCTGCCACCTCTATGTTTTCACTTAGAAACTTTCACCAGCTTCCTTTATCTGTTAGCAATTGCCTTTTGGGAGTTGCAATAATACTTCAATGCAAAAGACTACAATACTCTATTCTTCAAAAACATATCATCTTACCTCCAAGATCTCGCCTGATCTTGTCCTCCCATTCATCTGCACTTCATTTACCTTCAGAATCTCATCACTCCTGCAAATCTGTTCCAACAAATCTTTATGCTTCCTCTGCATAAATTCTCGATATTCAACCACTGTCAATCAGATTTTAAAATCTGATTCTTTCTTCCAATCTTCTGGCTTGATCTGGAAAACTTTAGCTGTCAGCAACAATTCCTTCTTTGCTGCAACCATCAATCCTCATTCCATTTCTTTGTCAGTAAAACTCAAATCAAAATTAACCAAACACAATACCTGCACGATCCAAGTGAATTTCCATTCCCCAACATCGCTGTGGATTCTTTCTGTCTCTACAATCTCTGCTTAATTCTGTTTTCCCTGCCTCTAAGAACTTAATTGTTCTTCTTCATTCTCCCAGCTGTACTCTGGTTGCTTGACTTTCAGATTAGAATCTGATCTCCTTTACCTGCATTCTGTTCACTTGCAATTATATATGCTGCATATCAGATTTAAAATCTGATCTTCATTATTCATCACACATTCACAAATACATTTCAGTTCAACAAACCTTCTTGTCCACATTCAGAAAATAAACATTTTTTTAATTCAACAGAGCCAAGCTCTGATACCAAAAATTTATGCAAGCCTGAAGCTTGCATTACCCAGGAACTTTCTCCCTTTAACATATAAAGCATGCACCTCAAATAATTGCCCAATTCACTTGTACACGCGACAATTTTCTCCCATTTAGATTTGCAAAAGCTTGTAATTTCACATTCCTGGCAAATTCACATCTATGCCATTTATGCGGAATCTTTTCTTCACATTTAACTTCAACCATAATTATCAACATGCTCATGTGTTTATACACATCATCCAACTACAGTCTACATTCTCAATCCAATTTAGAGATCCCAATGTCAAATCTTGTACATGCTCATTAATCCAATAAACATGACCAAATGCGCAATTATTAATTTGACATTATTTTAAGCAATGGAATGCTTAGACTAATTCTTACTCAAATGCGCCCTTTTCAAACATTCAGTCATTCAGATTTTGAAAATCTGTCTTCAATCTCTATTTAATACAACAGAAGACATTCTTACCACTTGCCAAGCTGTAGTCAAATTCATCAATTGCTTTTCTGGTTACTTGGATGCCTTTCACCTTGATATGCCCTTACTACCATACTGTTCTGCGCTTCTGTATCAAATTTCCAGCGTCCTTACTGCGCCTTTCACATCTTTGCAAATGAATCTTCAACTCATTGTCAAAACAGCTTCAAATATACAGTACTGCGTTTCATTCGGCAACTCATTCACATATCTGCAAAACGCAATGATGCCCAACCATAATGTTAACACATGTTTGTAAATGCGCTTACCTCTCATTTAGAATGTGCCTCACCTGCTCCATCCATCAGAAAATGTTCAACACAACAATTTATGTTGCAATACCACAGATCGATTTCAAAATTTACTGCAAGTTAATTTCCATCATAATTTCTTCATTTTGCATTTCAATACATCATTGTTTCGTTGCTAATGGACAGATTGTCCGGTCATTGGATAGAACTCTGCGTTTAATACCAGAACTCTACGTTTTTTTATTAATTTCAGTTTCCAATTACCAGATTCAATTCTGGTTCCACACTTCAACAAATCGATTGTGCTATGATTTACGCAATTGGTTATTGTTTTAACACGCTCCGCATACCTTTTACCTCTGAATTTTATACAACGTGCAATCCTTCTTTCAATTGCAGTCGAGCCACCATCTAAACAGCGTTCAGTTTAATAATTCAACCAATGCATTCATTCCGGAATTGTGAATATTGTATCTTCTAATGACAGCGTTCAGGATGACAATACAAACTTATGGATTCAATTTCAATTCGGAATAATCATTACAGCGAATAGGTTACCCTCTGCATTTACCTTTTAATCGATTTCACAACAGCGCCATTTGTTCCAGCTGACATTGTTCTAACAAATGATGCTATTCATTGGTCCTTTTAATGCAAACAACTCTTAATTTCTGAAGCGCTTTCCAATAATTAAAACCTCCTCACAAGTTAGAATCACAATTAATCGATTAAAACTCCAGAATCGATTTTCATACACATTATCAAGCCATTAAAATTAAATGAGAACAACGTTCATCATGTCCTACACTTTCACGGCTTCAATATACCTCTGTTCAATACTGCAGATATTCATATATATATATAATCTGCCAATGTGTTGTACGAACACTGAAATCAACCTTTCCAAACTGGCATTAAAATCTTAAGCTACACCGAACTTCGGTTTCATTCTAATCACTGAAAATAAATACAATTCCGCCAATAAAGTTATAAACACATTTATCATAAAAAAATACTTACAATTCTTGTTCTTCCTGGCCAGATATGCAAATCGATGGCCCTTTTTACATAAGCCCTAAGGCTTCCAAGTAGAAAACCTTACACTGTACTCACAATCTCAATGTATTTTTCTCTCAAAACCCCTTCCTATTTATACAATTTTGAAAATGATCTAATTTAATGCTCAATCCCCTTAATATCTCAATATCACTAAAATATCTCAACAAATCCTCTTATCTAGAATCTTATCCCTTTATATCCTTAACTACCCAAATTCTCTCATATCCTTTTATTAATTAAAAAGATATTTACAAAAATCCTCACTTCCTCCTATTTTATTTAAAATAACAAATTAATTTATTAAAATATTAAAAATTGTCACACCCCCTTTTAACATATTTACAAAATAAAAAAAACGCCCTTGATGCTCCTGCATCAATCATCATTGTCTCTCTTAGGGTCATACCCACCGGGGTGTTCTCTGAGTATTCCCTACTAGGAATATTCTCATCTTGGGTTCCCAGCCCTCAAGAATATCGACCCTCTTGCCCACTCTTGTCTTGGATACCCTAGCACATCCTCAAGGAGTGTCAAATGCTAGATGATTACACAATCCTCCATTCTTTCTTCCAAACTAAAGACAAGAATGTTGTGTCTAACTCTCCCTCTTAACCAGGGATGAGTTCCAAGTTTTTTTTTACTCAGAAACTTACTCAAGTTCCTTTACTCATAGGAACCTCCCAGAGCTCCCTCTTACCAAGGGACTCTATCATCAGTACTTTATAGGGTCTCCTAGTTGATTGATGATCCAAGAACTCGATGTCATCAATTTCTTCATATGTAGGGTTCAGCCATCCATCACTTTCCTCCATGTCATTCCTTCTTTCCCGGAAAGTATCCTCCTTTACATCTAGGGCTTCCTTCATAGGGAGATCCTTTTTCCTTTTGATCATGCCTAATCCATGTTATGTGAAACCATATGTCATGACATCACAATATTAAATACAAGTACAAGCATACATACCTCATTCTTCCTTTAGCTTTCTTGATTGAAAATTAGAATATGGATTTCATGGTCTTAGAAATTTTAAGTGGAACACACACACACACACACATATATATATATAGTAGACATTGGGCTATTAATTTCATGGTAATGTACAATGACGCTTCTCCAATTTATGCCTTACGGCGTTTCCTTTGCAACTTTTGGTGCAATTGCTAGTTTTAGTTGTTTTAAAAGGAATAGTCTACCGAGGCAAAAAATAAATAAATCAAGAAATCTTGCAATAACAATGTTTGAATCATGTTTTTGATGGTGGAAATGGATTCAACACCATCAAAAACCTCTAGCACACCCAAAATCTTAAAGTTTGATAGTTGTAACTTGGATTTACAAAAATCTCTGCTGGATTTTATAAATATTACTAGAATTTCCATGATTTTCATGGCAAAAAGACAGTCTAGTTAAACTACCACGTTTTAAAATTGTCCAAAATCCCAAAGCAAAATTCCTATCACAAAAATGGTACTCTAACATTTTCACATATTTTCTATTAAATTTACAATCGATTTTACAAGAGAAAAAAAATGAAGTATCATAATACTTAAGGAGTTGTCTTTAGTGCTACTTTTTGGAAGCTTTTCCGATTTAATTTCTTTAAAATCCGGCAAGAATTTATTGAAATCACAATTTTGATGGGTAACTCCTGCACAATCCAAGTACCCTAGGGGTTTTTGAGGGTGTTGAATCCATATATACAGTCAAAAACACATTAAAAATAACACAAATCAAGATTTCACCTCAATTTTTTTCACGATTTCGATACTGAAAAGTCCAAAAAATCCCAAAAAACAACTCCAATACTTAATCCTTACCCCTTGTCATTATCGCATATTATATAAAATAGTTAATCCTTAGCCCTTGTCACTACTTAGCTTTAAATGCTTATCACTATTAAAATGAAGATTAATAATCATTAATCTCAAAAATAAAGTTCAATGCATCATCACGAGAGTAAAAATTAATAATAATATTTATATTTTATATCTAAATTTAATACCTTACATCATGGGAATAAACGAATGCAACCCAATGACCAAGATAAACTGCCCTATTTTCACACGAATGCAACCCAATGACCAGATAAACTGCCCTATGGGGAATGGACAATAAAGATGCAACGAATCTCTACTCTTTTTTTTTTTAATTCCTCGGGTCACAGATTTTTATCTTAAGATTGATGATAACAAATTAATGGAACTTGATAAATTATTCGACAATCTTAAGTTTATCAAATATGCGAAATGCACCGACATCACCGACATCAGTGGCCAAATAAGCATGGGTGGTTTATCTATTATATATATGTGTCGGAAGTTTTTGGTAGGGATTTTTATTTACATTAATTTAATTTTTTTTTAAAATAATATTAATTTTAACCATATTTTCATATTATCATTATAATTTAAATAACTAAATATATAAATGAATTAACTAAAACACTAGATATCTAAATTAGCATTTGATTGGACTAAAAATTAGGAGAAATAATAACATTAAGTATTGAAATAAGTTAATATATATAAATATAAAGAAATGAATTATAATACTTTTCATGAAAAAGGATAGGATAAAAATCAAAATGAGGGAAATTATTTTAATTACAAAACTTAAGAAAATTGACTAACAATAAATTCCTATAATGAATAAAATTATTAAATATAAAGAAAGAAAATGACACAAAGGGAAAGAAAAAATCCAATGGGGGAGAAAACAAACGGAACTAGAAAGCAATGACGAAATATTTTTATGATGGTTGTTTTTTAAAATATATTTTTGATTAAATAAATTTTATTGGACATGGTTTCGTAATAAATTAGATATGTGTGAGAAAATTAATAATATCCGGAAGAGTAATATAGTTTTAGATTTTTTATAAGATTTACTTGATTTAAATTTGTAGAGTTCATAACTCAAATTTATAATTTTTATTAAATTTTAAATCAATTTAATTAGAAAATATAACAAAATAAAAATAAAAATATAAACATATAAGAAAGGAGTTGTTTTTAGTGCGATTTTGTGGATTTTTCTGTATTGGAATCCGATGGAAAATTTTGAGGTGAAATCTTGATGTGTTGGTTAAATTAGTTTTTTGATTATATATGGATTCAACACCCTAAAAAACCCTAAGGCACTTCGATTGTTAACTATAAAACTTGTGATTTTAATAAATTCCTAACAAATTTTAGATAAATTAAACAAAAAAAATCCACCAAAAATTCCCCAAAAATCACACTTAAAAACCCGTGTTGTGGAACTACTGCTCCGCAACCAAGAGACCGGTTAAAAAATCCAGAAAATATGGCTGACCAAATGGGTAAAGGGGACAAACGAACTGTAAAAAAATCCAGAAAATATGGCTGACCAAATGGGTAGAAATGAATAAATAAATATATATATTTTTAACGGGTTTAAGAGGTGATGTGTTCTTTTAGGTCGGTGTCAAAATATGGCTGACCAAATGGGTAGAAATGAATAAATATATATATATATATTTTTAATGGGTTCAAGAGGTGATGTGTTCTTTTAGGTCGGTGTCTTTGTTGAAGATGGAGACATTTTTATAAATGTAATGCGTTGGTTGAAGATTAACTTTCATAATCGTCAAATTGATGGGAAAGTAGTTATGGAGAAGGCATCTCACACTTTCTCACACGCGTGATGTTTGGTATTTGTTTTTGTTAAAGTAAATTATTAAAGTGATATTAGGCAGAGATTCATTACATTTTTGCTTTACAGTGTGGCCACTCAAGAACCATTGGGTTGGATTCTTTTGAAAAAGTGGGTGCATTAAATACTTGCATGTCCACTCATCTCTATGTGACGGTGGACTCTATAATCTAGAGTACACAGAGAAGGGAGCCAAAAGAGATATAGTATTTGGTGTCAACAGAGCAGAGAACCAGAAGAGATAAGGATTTGGGGGTAACAGAAAAGAAAACCAGAAGAGAGAAGGATTTGGGGGTAACAGAAAAGAAAACCATAAGAGAGGGTAGGATTTGGTGGAAACAGAGAAGAAAACCTGAAGTGAAGGATTTGGTGGAAGTTCTTTGCAGATAGCCATGGGTTGGGGGAGTTTTCTTAAAGCAGTTTTGTATAATATTGACATATTTGCAGGGTAAGTTGTTCACAAATGCTCCATTTCAACTGTATACTGTGTTTTGAATTGCAATCCTAATTGTTGTTTCTAAATGGGTGGTGGTTTTCAACCGTGCAGGCCTGTGGTGACATTACTTTATCCTCTGTAAGTATCAAATTCCCTTCTTTTCTTATTTCGGTTGCTTTAATATTCTGTTTCAGTAAAACCCACCATTAGAATGACTGGAACTGTAAACAGTGGTGTAATCATGGCCTTGTATCTGTGTTTTGGTGATAAATGTAATGGGTTGTCTTAATTTATGCAGATATTCCTCCATCAGAGCTATTGAGACTCCATCTCGGCTGGATGATCAGCAGTGGCTGACGTACTGGGTTCTATACTCGTTCATTACACTGTTTGAGCTTTCCTTCTCTCGGCTGCTAGAATGGTAAGAAGAATCTCTGCCAAATTATCTCTGGACTAATGGTCTTTCAGTTCCAAGAGCTGAGTTTTGGGTTGCATTTACAGGTTGCCATTCTGGCCTTATGTCAAACTGATAGCCACCTGCTGGCTGGTGCTGCCAGTGTTCAATGGGGCAGCTTATGTGTATGAGAATTTTGTCAGGCAGATGCTTCTGAACCCCAATGCAAGGTTCTCCCCTGGTCAGAGGATCATGAACGCGATGAGCCCTAGTACCAAAAATTCTGTAGAACGCTTTGTTCACCAATATGGACCCGATGCACTTGATAGAGCCATGAAAAGGGTATGCCGTGCTGTTAACTCTCAGAAATCTTAAAACTCAGAAAATTTCACAGATATGTGGTTAATTTTTTGAAGTATTGCTGATCATCTTCAAATATCTCTGTAAATGTCCTTTACATTGGTTACTTACATATTCTGCATCTTAAAAACATGCAGAGCACTGCCACAAAGTAGTTGTTACCACCAAGTTCATGATTGGTGTTGTCTAACTACCTGGTATCTGTTGGTTAAGGCATTGCTCAGCGATATAAACCCTAATTGGTTAATCTTATGTCTGCATATATATATACATATATTTTCATCTAACTAGATTCACAGAAATGTTGGTGTAGATATCTGATTGAGTTTCTTGTTATTTTGTCATGTGTTACATCCAGGCAGAAAAGGAAGCAAAAATAAATAGAAATGGTGGATATGATGATGACGAGTACTGACTTCATCCTCTGCCCATTTGGGTCAGATACTGTGTGATTTACATGACACTCAAATTCTGTTTGTAGATCTGTCTGCTGAGAGATGTAGTAGGCAAATTTCTCTGGTGACTGTTCCTGAATACAGAGAGTTTGTTTTATTAATATAGGGGATACAAGCTTTTGTAATTATGTTTTTTCCTATGAAATCTTTTTCTATCTTCTTGAACTGAGAGGTCCGAGCAAACTGCTTTTGTTTGTGTATAATCGAAATCGATGGAAAAACATTTTGTTTATTTATATGTGGAGTGCTGACATTTTCTGTGAATGATCCTTTTTGACCAGTGCATTATAAGGTCCATTTCCTTGTGCTGGATAATTAAAATAAATAATGGGACCGATTGGTCAATTAAAGTAAACAGTGTTGCATTTCTTAATGAATCAAGGAAAACACAAATACTTAACTCTACTGAAGCTATTTTTTTATTATTGGGTTTTGGGTTAATAGAAATGTTTCTTTTCTAAACTGATATCACTATTGATTGTATTAGTAAAGGGCTGCAGCCGATCCTAAGGGGACAGCTTGATCATACAATTAAAAAAAAAAGGGCCGCAGAGATATCATCCTCCTCTCACAGACCCCTCAACTTCTCAAAGAGGTGAGAGGAAGGAGTACAACAATTTTTCCTACAGTAACTCATTCTAACCAATTTCTGGAGTAAAAAGTAAATTGCAAATTGTTTGCATAGTATGTAGAAACAAAAGATGATCAAAAGTAATACATATCGCAGCTTTGATGGGTTCCCCTCCCACTAAACAGGGCACAGTCTCAAGTCTCTGAGTTAGCTTTTGACGAGTTCTCCTGCCTTAAACAGAGGGTACAGTCTCACAGTCTCTGTCTTAGCTGCTAGTCCAGGAGTCTAATAGAGATATGTCATTCTGTCTCTTTCTTTCTTTATTTCTCTCTGTTTTTTTGTTGGAGAGGAACGGGTACGTTTCTTCAGGATTTCAGGGGAAGAGATTCAGATGTTTTGCGTTAGTTCCCAAGCTGTACTGGGAGAGTCTAGGAGGGGAACATCCATCTCTGATCCTCCTCATCTTCCATTGCTTCTTTTTTCTTCCTTTGCTTTTTCTTTTTCGATTCCTCTTTGGAACGGGAACCTTTCCTTCAGAATTTCAGGGCAGGAGATTCAGATGTTTTGCGTTAGTGCACAAGCTGTATTGAGGTATTAAGGGGATATTGGGGTATTGAGGTATTAAGGGTGTATTGAGGGAACTGAGGGTTTAGGAAGTTCATGTTCCTTGCCATCCTCCTCTTCCATCTCTGATCTTCCTTTTTCATTGCTTCTTTTTCTTCCTTTGCTTTTTCTTTTTCTATTACTCCCTCCTTTTCTAAAAGAGTTGCCATTATTGCCATCTGGTTCCCATTATTGTCTCAGATGGGTTCTCTTCAATGTTCATTCTTTGGTTCCACTCAGGCCTCATATGATTTTGCTCCAACTTTAGGATTTAAAGGGGTCTTCGTTGGATTTGCCTCAACACTTTTGTCTGGATCTACCTACTTGCTTCAGCTTCCCCTGGATCTACCTGCTTGGAAGAATTCTGTGTTATTTCATTGGATGGATTTAAAGACTACTGCGGTTGGATTCTTTGGTAGCTCTATGTTAAATGTATGGCCATACTCATGGGAGGTATTCCATTTGAAAAGAATGTGCATATACTTTTAGGGGTTGAAAGTGGCTCTAGGTATTCTATATAAAAAGAATGTGCTCATACTCTTTCTCGGGCTTGAAGATGGATCTAGCCCTCCATATGAGAGTTGCATGCTTTCAAAAGGCCCCTTTTCAGATCATATTTCTATACGTGATTTCTACACAAATTCAGATCATTTCTATGCATTAAATTATTTCTACGCGAAAGAAAATTCAGGTTTTTTTCAACAAAATGGCGAGAGTGGATTCATACTAGAAGACAATGGCCTATCTCGTTTCCAATTTCTTTGAGAGTGGATTTGTGCTTCTTGTTTCCACTGTCTTTGAGAGTGGATTTGTACTAGAAAACTATGGGGCTGATATACACTGGGGCAATCTGGATTTTGATACGGGGATTTGAGTCAAGGGTCCAATATCCAGCAAAGTTGGATATATTGTCTTGATCTCTCCAGTGATTTGAAATCCATGCCTGGCCTGGCTTTTAAAGATGAAGTATCCTTTAGAGCCAGGGGGAAAGAACATTGTCTCCCTTGGAAGAGTTTTGATAAAAGCTTATAAGATGCCTGGCTGTCATATTATGGATCTGGTACAAGTCCATAAGATGGATCTCTTACAAGTTTATAAGATTCCTGAGTTTAATATCATGGATGGTATACAAGTTTAAAAATACCCAGTAGTTTTCCTGTTTACTGTTTTCTATTTCAATATGCCCGAAATGCAGCTCGTACACAAAGTTTAAAATACCAAACAGGTTTCCTGTTTCCTCGCCGGTCAAAATATCGTCCTTGTTTTTTAAGAGGGCAAAGCAGCAGCCGCCATAAAAAAAAATGGGTGTATCTGTTGAATTTTGAATGCTGGCAAGATTGCCTAAATAATAATTCACTTGAACTGTGTTGCTGGCCTTTTTCATTATGTTTCCTTGCCCGGAAAGATGTTGGTTGCATTGATTTGTAAAAGGGCATAGTGACAAAGCGATGATAAGAAACCAATGTGTATGTATATGTTGGACTTTGAAAGCCAGCAAAATTGTTTCAATAATATTTGACTTAAATTTTGTTGCTTATTTTCCCTACGATAAAGATGTTTCAGAGTTGTTTATGTAAAAAAATTTGTGTCGATAAAGATGTTTCAGAGTAGTATATGTAAAAAATTTTGAGTGTCATCAGAGAAGAGGAGGTACATGTTAAATTTTGTTTTGTATTTTGTTTTTTAAATGTGAAAAGGGTTGTTAGGTTGAAAAGACCTTTAGTTAAGTATTAGATGTTTTGCGGTTTTTGGTTGTAATCCAGCTAAATAATTATTTTGACTAAATTGTGATTTTTTTATTCAAAATGTGTTTTGTATTTTGGCTCAACACATACATTTTGGCTAAATTGTGATTTTTTATTATTCAAAATTGTTTTTTGATTCACTGAAAAAACTCCCAAGTCCTAGACACTTGGATTATAAAAAATTCACACTTAAATTAGTGATTTCATAAAATCTTTTACATCTTTTACAGAATTCTAACCCATTGATCTTTTACAGAATTCTAAGCAACTGATAAAATCTTTTACAGAATTCTATTCCATTGCTGCTGAAAAAACTTCAAAACATTGGATTATAAAAAATTCACACTTAAATTAGTGATTTCATAAAATCTTTTACATCTTTTACAGAATTCTAACCCATTGATCTTTTTACAGAATTCTAAGCAATTGATAAAATCTTTTACAGAATTCTATTCCATTGCTGCTGAAAAAACTTCAAAACATCTGATAGATTAACCAGCTGGAAAAATAATGCACATGTTAAATTTTGAAAGCTAGCCACTTCAAAACATCTGATAGATTAACCAGCTGGAAAAATAATGCACATGTTAAATTTTGAAAGCTAGCCAGATTTTTTGACTAGCAAGATATTTCAACGTTGTTCTTATTCTTTAATTTGAAAGAAAAAGATGTTTGTAACTTTGTTGCTCATGCGTTATGGAATTTTATTTCTGGCTTTTTTGGCTATGTTTTTTCTTTTAGGTTATGGAATATTATCACTGACTTTTTTAGCCATGGTTTTTCTTTTATGTTTCAAAGTGCTTTCTGTATCAAAGTGCTTTCTTTAAGATAAATATCTCAAAATATGTAAGAGAGCAAGAGAAAGCATTTGGTCTAAAGCTAAATCTAAATCTAAAGTATAAGTATGGAGAAAGAAAAAAAATTAGAAGATTACGTATCATAAGTGTGTGTAAGTGTGAGAAAAAAAAAGAAAAAAGAAAAAGTAAAATAAAATATGTATCAGAGCAAGACAAAAGCAGAGAAATTTAGGGATATGTGTGAAAGGGAAAAAGGAAAATAAAATATGCATCAGAGCAAGACAAGCAGAAAAGTTTAGGGATAAAAAAGAGCAAGACAAGCAGAAAAGTTTAGGGATAAAAAAGAATAGTAGGAAATTATGGAGGGCAGCACAAAAGTAAAAACAAAAGAATAAAGCTGGGTTCAAAATGAATCTGTTTTATGGCTTTACCATTATGGATGGTAGTGAGATGTTATTATCAGGGTTGTGAATCTGTTTTATGGCTTTAGCATTATGGGTGGTAGTGAGATGTTATTATCAGGATTGTGAAATTGAAGTTAGATGGTTTTAAAAATAAGAGAATAAAACTGGGTTTAAAATGAATCTATTTTATGGCTTTAGCAGTGTGGGCGGTAGTGAGATGTTATTATCAGGATTGTGAATCTGTTTTATGGCTTTAGCATTATGTATGGGTGGTAGTGAGATATTATTATCAGGAGCATCGGGCAAACATGCTGCATGAATGTGCAGAAGACACACGGGTGGTCATGACTTAGCATTTTTGGCACGGCCACATGTTCTCGGGAAACCACACACGGCACGGCACGATCTGCCTGAACGAAATTTGGGGTTTGCATGGCTGTATGACCCGAACGAAGGCACAAGGGTAGGGATATTTTTGACTCTAATACATAATATACCCGGTGTAATATGCTCTTAAGGTCTTCAACATTTTCTTTTGACTATTTGACTCACCTATAACACTTTAACATGTGCTAGGCCTATTTCAATGATGTGGTAGTGAGATATTATTATCAGAATTGTGAGATTGAAGTTAGACGGTTTTAAAATTTTCTTTTGACTCTTTTACTTACCTATAGCACTTTAACATGTGTTAAGACTTATTTCCATAATGTGGTAATGAGATATTATTATCGGAACTGTGAGATTGAAGTGAAACAGTTTTAAAGATATAAATTAATTCTTTAAAAGTGATTTTCATTCTAGATCTTTAAATTAAACTTGAAACAATTTAATAAACACTAAACTCATTTAAACTAATTAATTTACACCTCATAAATTAATAAAGGTTAATTTTACCCATAAACACAATGCAATGAGCTGTATATAATGAAATTCAATACAGTTTTTTAAGGTGTATCTGTTGAATTTTGATATTTCAGATATTTCAGCATGTACAGTGATGGGTTGAATTTTGATAATGTTAGATTTTGAAAGCAAGCGCAATGCAAGGAGCTGTCCATGTTGAATTTTGATACCAAAGCATCCATGAATAATCGTATTTTACATGAAATTTTCTATGCTTGATTTTGTATTTTTAAAGATCAAGGTATTGTTTTGGAGGAGTACAAAAGTCAAGGCATCCTTAGAGGCAGAGATTTAACTAATAAATCGCACTGACTTAACCATCTGTGTTGAAAATGAATAAATAAAAAAAAAATTTATCTTTATATTAAAGGGGAAAAAATATATTTGCGCATAGAGTGAAAAAGGTGATCTATGTGTGTATGGATATGAAAGTTAGTAAAATAAGGTAGTTAATTGTTTTTTTCCATATTATTAATAAAATGAAATTTGTATATTGGTTGGTGTTAATATAATGTTTGTTCTTTTATATAATAATAAAATAAATGGTGTATCTTTATAATATTCAATTTGTATGTTTGTCGGTGTTAATATAATGTATGTTTTTTATATAATAATGGAAAAAAATGAAATGTGTAAATTTCACAATTTAAGAATTTTATTAATATGAATACACATAAATTAAATCTATAAGAATAAATATAATGTGTATGTCTAGATTATTTTTGAAAACTATTAAATAAATTTATGAATAGAAAATGTTTTAAATATAATATCTATGTATAAATTATTATTGAAAATTATTAAATGAATTTATAAGTAGGGAATGTTTTTAAGTTAAGTATATTTTAAGTATGTTTTATATATATATTAACCCGAAATGTATATAAATGATTAAATAAAAATTATAATTGCAGAAGTTGAATTGTGTTAATTTTTATTGAAATATTTAACATAAAAGTTTTGATAAAATTATAATTTATATGAATTTGTCTCTCAATCAAGGTGTGTGCAAGAGGATTGTTTTACTTGAGACCCAAACTATGAATGCTTTGATGGTTATTAATGTGGAGGGCGACCGTGGCAGGTGTACAACATGCAAGACATATATGAGATGATGCGAGGAGGGGTGGGAGAGAGTAAGTTGAGCGGCAAGGTGTGCCAAGAATTAAACAACCAGGTGGTGGTGGATATTGCCAGTTCTTTGCATGCAATTTGGTTGTAGTGTATTGTGGTTTTGGGCGTTGAGGATCACTCGTTGAGCTCCTTTCCTGCAGCGAGTTTGGACGACAGGGCTCGATTGCGGAAGGGTCTCAACGTAGGCTTCATGGCGATGGTTCTATGTTATGTGTTGTCTCTACCCTTTAACCCTTGCAAGAGACATAACGAAAATGTGGCAATAGTTTGTAAGATTTTAGTTCCCTCCTACGAATGGGTGATTGTGAGATTCGGTATGGTCTATTCGGTAGATGGGAATGTGGTTGAATTTGCTATTTCTAAACTGGTTTCGATCATGTATGGTATTTTATTGCTTCACATGGGAATGCATGATGTAGTATGGACCTTCTATCTTTGCGGGAAGGGTATCTGACATGGTCAGCATGATTGTTTCTATATTTGGTCGAATTGGTTTACAATTAAGACCTGTAGGATATCGATTTTGGTTCGCTGTTACTCTGAATTTCGATGTGGGAAATGGTCTGAAGAACTGGTTGGCAATCCCTTCCTCGGAAGGAGATTGACCCACCATGGTTTGTATTGTTTTAATGTGGTGCTAGAGCATGAGGTGTTAGCAGATGGAGAAGATTATCAATGACAAGGGGATGCCCAATTTTGCTGTATTTTTATCAGAAATGAACATAATTTTATATGTCCCCTCTTTTTGTTCTTTGTTAATGCATCTGGTTTTAGTAGGTTGAAAACTCGACCAGTCTGCGAGCCGTGGGCTTCTAGCCAACTGGTGGTTTGGCTCAAAGATTGTTTTGTTGTTCATTGGGAGTTGGTGAATATGGCTCGACCAATCGCAGTGAAAAAAAATTGTACAGGAGGGTCCAGGTGTCGTCGAAATGTGACACCTCGGAGGGAAGAGGAACTTCCTCCTCGCAAACGCCAAGGCGTACTGGTAGGAAATCGCAGGCTCGACATATCAGTGTTGTGGCTCAAGCTTATGTCACAGGTACCCTTGCTCAGGTAAGACGATGATTGCAGGTTGGGACGCATACCTTAACCAACACTCTGAGCAAGAGATACAGGAGGAATGGAGGTTGTTGGTTCCAAATCCTGATAATACCCACGACATGCTTACACAATATAAACAAACAATTCATCTCTACTAGATGATGAAGAATATAGTGGCCAAGGCAATTATGAACACAACATGTTTCATTAAAATTGATCCAGGATTTCAGGAAATCCAAAAGGAATTCCAACTTGTCCACTTCCAAATTCCGCAACAAAACATTCAATTGGGTCATATTGAATGACACATCAGGAACATATTGAATGACACATCAGGGTCCTGCCTCAGTCATAGGTTCCGAGTTCTAGTGCAAAGGACCCAGCGCCAGTGGAGTCCTCGAAGGACTAACTCTAAAAGCTTCTTTTTTTGTGGTTGTTAAATTTTGATGTTGTATATGCCGTTAAGTAGTATTCTTGTTAGTAGGTTAAGAGTGAACTGAGTTTTAGATATTTAGGCCTATAAGGTTAAGTTTGACAGACTTAATAACTTCAGATTTTGGATGACATATAACGCATTCCGATGGACAATAGCCCTGGTTTCCTGATGGGCAGGTTGAGGCAATGAAATGTCTATTTTCGCTGTAATTTATTTTTTATGAATGAATGAAAGGTCATACTAAGATTACAAAAATAAAATAAATTATATGAACTTGTCATTTTATTGAAAATTTAATATGGAAAGTTCATTTCTTTTTAATATATTTCAACATAGTTGAATTGTGGAGAGTAAGTGGTCGTTTGGGTAATTATTTGTAGTGTAAGAAATAGTTGTATTTTGTGGATAATGATCACTTATTCCCTATTACAAAGAAATAGTTATATTTTGTGGACAGTGATCACTTATTTCCTATTACAAATTGTTTGTTATATTTTTTTACTTGCAAAAGCCTATTAAGATAATGATTTTGACAATTTTTTTTGCAAAATATTCTTAAGACAACCTTTTGGAAGTGGATTTATCAAAGAAAGCTATATTATTGGCATTGTTTTTGTTATTTTTTGTATGGATTATATCACTATATGTTAAGATATTTTTCATAAACTTCTATGATATCATTGAATGAAGTTATATTGAAGTGAGATTTAGCGAGATAATTGGTTTTATAAATTAGTACTAATTTTTTCAATTTGGTCTTTAAAAAGTTGATATATATATTTTTTTATAAATTAAATATAATTTTCAACTTATGTAGTATATTTTCACATAACCATCATTGTTATATTGGACTTTTGCCATTAACATGTTAATGGTTTTAAAAGATAATAATGAAATTATTCAACATAATTCTCATAAAGTTGGTTAGTAATTCTTCTTAAATAAAAACATTAACTTACTAATTGTAACTTCAAGTATTTTGTGCAACTTTCATAAAGTCAGTGAATGATTCTTCGTGGATTGAATTGTTCTTAACTACTTAGACATTTTTATTTACCTAATATATCTTCTTCACATAATAACCATTAACTTTTATATTAAATTTTTACTTTTATATTGAATTTTTGTTAATATTAAACTATTGGCGATTAATATTAACCATGACAATCCAACTTTATGAAGTTGGTGAATAATTATTTTTTATACCTTTCATTGCATAATAATTGTTCACTTTTATATTGGGCTTTTGTAAACAATAAAATTAAAAATTAAAAATATAATTTATTCATAAATATTTAAATAATAAAAATGCAATTTAATTATTTTAAAATTATATAATTTTTTGATAATACTTCTAAGATTGATACGTGTTTTAGTGATTAGTTTGCACTCTTCAACTTGATCTCCATAAGTTTGTCAATAATTGATATATGTTTAATTTAATTAATATGTTTAAAATAATTTATTAATGATTACGATATGTTTAATTTAATTAATATATCTTTTAAACATAATTTTTTTAAAACTTCTCAATTAATTTTCCAAGTGAAATAAGTTTTTCATATTATAATGATATCTACCCATGAAAATGTCATACTCACCCATATAAATGTAGTTTTTCTTATTATAATAATATCCACCCATGAGTGATGGTTTGTGTTTACCAAAATATTAAAGTAATATATCTCCATTGGGTTGTTGGTTATGTTTGAGACAAAATAAAAAGGAATCATGGAAATGGAATATTATTTATATTTGGTTGCTAAATTATAGTAGTGGAATATATTTTCAAGTTAATTATTGTTATAATTTTTATATATATATTTTTTATATTTTTAAATTTATAAAATTACAAAAAATAAAAATAAAAACTTGTTTGGAAATTTTTTTCAATGCTCACAGGTTTTGTTAGGACTTGTTTGAATATTTTTTGTCAAGCAACATTTCTCCTCAGCTTTTTTTACCAATTATACAATGTTATATGACTAATATTGTAGTTAAGAGAGTTTTGATTATATGATTAATATTGTAGTACATATGTAAAGTTATCACACTATATTTAAGAGAGAGTTTTGATCACAATTTTGACAATCAACAACAAATGCACTTCTTATGCTTTAACTTTTTGTAATTTTGGAGCCTTCTTATGCTTTAACTTTTTGTAATTTTGGAGCCTGTAGCTTTTGTAATTTCGAAGGTTGTAGCTGAAGCACCTTAAGGGTGCTCTACTTTCTGTACCTTCTTTATATCTAATATAAAATTTGATTTTTTTCCCTTGGAATTTTTTTTTATACATTTGATTTTTAAACAATTTTAGTTTCTTTATCTAAAGCAAGAATTGAGGATATATTGTATTGAAAATGATGAGCAAAGAGCTCAGTTGATTTACAAGATACATAAGATAAGAGAGGTTTCTTTCTAAGTTTATATCTTCTTACTTTTAGCAATTCACTATAATCTATGGGTGAAAATGTGGATTTGGGTAACAATTTCCTTATCTTTCGATGTTTTTGTTTTTAGGTCTTCGGCAACATTTTCATAGTTAGCAATCATTTTTCTCTAAAAATGTTTCAGATAGAAAAGTATAGTATTAGATGCAGTGCGTACTATTTTTTTTATTAGTATTGGTTATCTCAATGCTGGTTAACCATAGACCCTAATTCCAAAAAGTGTTTTCGAATTTCACGTTTTCACCTCTATACAAATTTTCCCTAGGATGTCTAAAAACTTACTATATTATTCCATGTGTAAAACCACCAATATCTATTAGCCAAAAGGAAAATTTACAAGGCATGACTATCACAAATATTAATTATGAGAAGGTTCAAGAATTGTGCTTTTGACTTCAAGTTTCTCTTTTTTGTCCTTGACCCATTGTAAAATCACCTCCTCTAGCAAAGATTGCAAATAACGTAACTCATTTTCCATTCGTTGTACTCAGGTTTGGAGAGTTTGCATGCTTTCCATTGGCTCAAGTATTTCCTGATGCATGGTGCATAAGATAGATTCAACCTAGCTATTTATCCCCTCGAATCAATAATCTCCTGAATTCCAACTTTCAAATGTAGACAATAGTCTAAGTATAAACACAAACTAAATTCCTAGTGCACTTCAGCTTAAAAGGTTTTAATACAAAATCCCAAGGAAGGAGGTTCCACATTCACTTCCCCAGTAATACTAGTTCCAATAGACAAAATTTGATACAAGATAGATACCATAGAATTACAGGTATCGACATAAAGGGTATGCATGTAGACAAACTTAGAGCTATGATATAACTGTGGAATCCCAAAAACTGCTTGTTTATCATAGTGTTATTTATAACCTCATATGAAAAGGTTAAACACATAACTGCCCTCCGAATGTCATAAGACATCCACAATAGTACTTGAAGATTTGGGATCCCCCAAGAAGATGTTGATACACAATTGCTTTGCTAGCTAATAAAACTATTCACCGCCCCCAACGTCTGATAACATTCCAAGGAGTAGAAGGGAGAAGCTAAAACGATGAAATCAAATTAAGGCGCAAAGCTATCACCCAACCTAATCCACAAAGACTAATACCGACCTTGAAAACACCACTTCAACATCTACCAATATGAACAAAGGCTAAGAGGTGTCCCAGTGAATATAATCACTACAATAAACCACACGAGAATGTCTAGAGACAGAGAGTAAGGGGAACAAGATTCTCACCAGGTTCCAAAATAAAGAGCAAGGCTCCGGCCTGAGGGATTCCATTTCCATGTCTAGACACACAAGATACCTCCCATACAATTTCAAATGCCCAGAGAAGTTAAGTACAACTCCCACATGATTGTAGGGTCCTAAAAACAATAAATTTGAAAGCACCGAAATTCCTCCACAATAATCCAACATATAAGGGGCAATTCCTTTAAAGTAGGCCTTTTTAAGGAAACCACAACAAAAAATCAGAAAAATACCAGTGCTGAGACCAAGAAAGAAGGAAGTCAAACGTAAAAATCATACTTTACAACATAGCACAAATTCAATTTTATCTCTATCCTAGGGCCACATATGAAGGGAGAGCCTCCCAAATTCTTCAAAGAGCCCCAAAAGAGAGTGTAGAAAGACCATTGTCCACTTTGGCCTCCACTCCACATTTCTAGTCGCTTTAAACATTAAGCAAACCACTCAACACACCCAATTTCATTAATGTCTCTGGTACCTTTTTCCTTCGGGCTAATCATGAAAATGTCAGTGAAGAGACTGGCCTATTCCCTGCTATGGGACACTTGGCTCAACCTGTGGGCATGAAAAACCCACATCTATATCTTGCAATAACAAAAAAGTTACCGATCAAACGAGAACTATTACCTCAAAACGAGAACTCTAGTGAAAAACCCCCTTAAAAACATGAAATAATAAGCTGAAAATGAAAAGTGTGAATTCTACATCACTAATTTTTTTTTTTGGGTAAATTTTCAACGTTTTTTAAAAATTGCAGTAGAAGGCAATAAAAACCAATTCTTTTGGTGCAAAAACGCCCTGAAAACAAAAAGTGTTGATGTTGGGATAATGCCTTTCTTCTTTTTTGTTTGTTTGTTTGTTTCCGGAGTAAATTTTCAGTATAATACCATGACTCTAAAAAACCTTAAAATTTCAACAAGTTTCAGGCATGGCATTAAAGATAAAATATTATGTCTTTGAAAAACCTTAAAATTCCAACAATTTTCATCCATGACGTTAAAAATAAAATACTTATAATTGTTTTCAACCATAACATTAAAGATAAAATATCATGACTTGGAAAAACCTTAAAATTTTGTCAATTTTGCAACGAGCGAATTAAAACCAAATATCACGACTACAAAGAAGCTTAAGTTTTCAATATATATCAACCATGGCATTATGAAAAAATTGTATCACTAAAAAAAACTTTAAAAATAAACACCTAAATGAAAGAGTTGTTATACCAAGAATAATTTCTTTTTTAAATGAGAAAATTATAGTTATTTTGCGATCGTAGCCTAAGACAACTTGACATGTTGCAATGAAAAAATAAAAATCAACCCTCAAATTGAAATGCAATGTAGGCAAACTCGACCTATTGCAATGAAATCTTAAAATCAACCATGAAATTGACACACTATGGGGGCAGACTTAATCCATTATAACAAAAAATTTAAACTCAACCTCAAATTGACACATAATGGGGTCGGGTTACTAGTCCAAAATCGACACAAACCTTGAAAAAAATAAAAATAATAAATAAATAAAAATGAAAAATACAAAAAAAAAGATTGAAAAAAATTAGAAGTAAAATAAAACCAAAAACCAAAAAATTTTAAAAAATAATAACTAATAAAAAGATATTAAAACATAAAAAAAATAAAAAAGATAGAAAATGACAAAAAAATCAAACATAAAAAATATATATACAAAATATCTTCCACGGAAATCAAAAAGTAGTTACTCGAACCACTTACTATGGTTCATCATCAAGTTAAAAAAACCAAAGCATAAAAATCGTTTAAAAAAACAAAATTAACTAAAAAAATTTGAAAAAAAAAACATAATTTAAAGGAAAAATAATTTAACACTAAAAAATAGAATTAAAACAAACAAATAAAAGCAAATTGTAAATTAAAAAATAAACAAATAAAACAAATGCAAATAAAAAACAATTAAAAAAAAAATCATAAGATGAAAATAAAAAATATTAAAAAAACATCAATAAAATTAAACAAAAACAATTATAGCAAATAAAAAAAAGTTGAAATAAAAAATAAAAATAAAAGATTAAAATTATTAAAAAACTGTTTTTTTTTTTAACATTGTAACATATATATATATATATATAATGGTGGCCCTTGGCCTTGCGATGGCCCTCAGGCTTCTGCTTGGCTAGGGGTCGATTCCCGGAATCGACTTCTGTCTAGGAGGGGGCTTGAACGCCACTGGCCAGGGGTCGATTCTCGGAATCGACTTCTGTCTAGGCGGGGGCTTGAGGGCTGCTGAGGCCCCTTCTCCAACCCTCGGGACTTCGCCTGGCTGAGGGTTGATTCCCAGAATCGACCCTCGACCAAGCAGGAGCCGAGGGCTATCATTTTTTTTTAAAATCTAATTAATTTAGAAAAAATAATTTAATTAACTTGTTTTTATTGTTTTTAATTTTAAATTGTTTAATTTTTTTTAGTTTTTTTTTTTAAATGTTTTTCTAAAGTTTATCTATTTTTTTTTCTAACCAGAATTTCATTTATTTATTTATTTTCTATGTTTTTAATTTTATTTTTAAGGATTTTATTTATTTAAAATTTTATGTTTTAAATTTTTGTAACAATTTTTATGTTTATTTATTTATTTTTACTTGAAAAAATTTCTAAATCGTTTTTTTTGGAAAAAAATCTTCAAATATCATCATTTTTGGATATAAAATTCATAATTTTTAGCTTTTTTTATTCAATTTTTTCATAAAAAAACTTTTTTTTTTTTAACATGTCATTTTTAGCGAAAAAGTCTTGAAATACGTATTTTTTTAATTATATCTATATATAAAATGTATATTTTTTGTCGAGTGTTTAAAATTATTATTTCCTAGTGACAGTTATTTTATATGTATTGAAGGATTAATTAAAAATTTCATTATAGAAAAACATTGCAAAGAAAAACAAAAAAGAAAAACATATTTGGAAAACCCTTAAAAAACAAACATCTTAGGACAAAAAACAAGAAATTGATTAAGACCACTTGAAAAATGGTTAAATAATAAACATTTAAAAAAATTGTTCATACTTAGGACATCAGAAAATTTAAAGTGTCAAAAATATGTTTTAAAAAATGTTGATGCTTTTCAAAATCCACATGAAAATCACCAACATTTTAAAAAAATATCCACACTTAATACATTAGAAAAATTAGAATGTCACAAAAAGCCCTCTAAAAAATGGGCTAATGCTACATCAATCCTTTTCAAAATCAACATGAAAATCACTAACATTTGAAAAAAAAATTGATTCATACTTGATACAAAAAACACTTAAAGTATCAAAAGTATGCTCCAAAACAAGATGTATTATGAATCAACACTTTTTAAAATCGTATGATTTTTTTGCTACCTCAAAAAAATAAGTAATCGATAAAATTATTATTTCATCAATAAATATGTGTAACACTCCATATGTTTTATTGTAAACTTTATCCAAACACTAATCACAACTCTCACATGTGCTTTGCATCTTGTACACCACCCTTGTAGATCATGCACTTTGAATTGCCATAAAACTCTTTCTCTCAAGTATACTTCTCACGTGGGGACTTTGCATGCCTACCACAAATCCTTCACACTAGATCTAAAGCAGGCGCTTGTCTCCCCATACTAAATTATGATTATTATTATTTTGGAAAACAAATTCATTTTATACTTCATGGTATGGGTACCATCATATTTTCCTTTTGCCATATCAACTCTCCTTTGGAGAGTGTGGATCCCAAATTAGCCATTTTATCTGCATTATATTAGCCTTTAAATATGGAGATATTGTCCCTTAGGAATAAGATGAAATGAATGATGAATCCTTTTGAATATTTATGCAAGTTTATAATCAGAAGAGAAATCCATTGATTAATCGAGAGAAAATGATTAGTGAATCACCAATCACGATCACTTGGATTCCAGTTTTACAATTTCTTTCCAATCCTAAAAGAGAGCATAAGTTTTTCAACATTATTGATTACATCTCATAATCCCCAAACAAAGTTATATTCCTATTGTTTCTTGGGTGAGCAATCACCCCTTGCTACTACTGCCCCTTAATTTTAGTTAAATTTTAATGTTAAAATATTTAACATATTTAATATTATGGTAGAAGGGTTACATTAAATTTTAAAGGTGTTTCTAATTTATAATCGTAATTTTTAATGAGGTTGGGTGAGATATATCCTACAACTTTTTTTAGTTAAGACAACTCTATTTTAAAGATGTTTAGAATTTAATAGATTACTTTATTTTATAAAAGTTTGTTTTATATATATATAAAAAGGTTAATATAGTGATATTAATTTTTTGGATTTTGGATTATATATATGCTTTTTAATAAATTTATTTATTTAGGCGTGAATTAAATATTTTGTATTATTTTTTATCAACAAATTATATGAAAAATTGAGAAATTTAGATTGGTTGGTATGAGGGGATTTATCTAAATTTTAAAGCAAAAGACAAGCTAACCTAATATTACATAAAAATTAAGAAATTTCGATTGGTTGGTCCTTGGGAGAATCTAATCAAATAAAAAAAATCATAAGACAAGCTAACTTGAGATCGACATTGCTAATACATTTACTATGGTCATGGTTTTTGAGATTAGGAGTGATCATTGATTTTTCCGAAAGTCTTTTTTTCCTTTTTTCTTATGAACATCAATCCATTCTAATGGGTTATCAAGGAATATATGAAGGGGAGACAATGGTTGCATTTATTTGAGACAATTCCATTTCCAAAGGGTTTGTTATAGATCTAACTCAGAAATATATGATAATGGAAATAAACCCAGAAACAATAAGATAGAAATGCTTTTTTATTGATATCAAACCCTTAAGGTAGGGCAACACCACACATTCACTCCTTAAGGAAGGAGAACACTCCACAAGCCATATGCCTGTTCATACAATAATCTTTGACATTGACATTTCTCTATGTGGAGTCTCTAGCCTCTATATAGGCCTCATACATACAATACCATGGGTCATTACCATGGTTCCCTCATACCGTCAAACTAATACCATGGGCCCCTTACATTATTACTAACTATTGGTCCTCCCTTACATGATATGGGTTAACCACCTTATTTATTACTATGGCCCATCCCATTATTACATTATTACCTTGGGTACCCCCCTTGGTACCCCATATTATCCCCCTAGGTATATAACATTCCACCCCCCTTAGCATGTTTCGTCCCCGAAACATGGGAAGAACACAAATAATAAGATCTACTCAAAAGAGTAGTCCACTGGTACCATGCACGTGCATCTAGCCATCCAAGAGAAATGTGAACCCTCGGTCTCGCTGGTGCCTCGCTCGCTTGAGATGGAAGTTGACCTTGATAGCTCTTCGGTGTTGATATGTAGTAGGTGGATCTTCGCTCCTCTCTATCTGTCCTACAGGGGTTTTTGTCCGTGTGGCTAATTGGTTGCCATCTTGATGGTTGTCTTGCAGGGTGATGTGGGTGATGATATGTTGAAGTTTTAACCCACGATGGCTTTTTCTTTAATTCACCCCTTACGGGAGCTTGACTGTTATCTGGTGCATGTTGTGGCGCCTGCTGTGGTGTTTTATCTTTCAATATTACTTCAACTACTAAGCCCTCCTCTGATGTATCAGCACCTGTAACCTTTTATGCTTCAGCCTCTGTTTGTGTTTGATTGTCTATCATCACTGGCTCATCATCTAATATGTCAGACCCTGGAACATCTTCTGCTTCAGCCTCCTTGGACTCTACCTGTTTTTTAATGGAAATATCCTGTAATGTAATTTTCTTCTTTTTATACTAGAGCTTAAGGAATTTCTTCTGTACATTAATATTGATAGTACCCACTGATTCCATCAAAGGGTATCCCAAAACAACATCCATGCTATCCATATCTGAACCATAAAAATCACCATGCAACACATACTTATCTATAGAAATCTTCAAATCCTTGTACACTTAAAACATCCTCATCATCCACTTGTGTGTTTTCAATGTGTTTTGCTAGAATTTGCAATTTTTTTGCCAAGTTGACATTTATGAGATTTTGCTTGTAACTCGGATTTATAGACACAATGATTTTCTCCTTCTAAATCAATCCATGAACCTGCAGTAAGGATATACCAGTAGGAAATAGCCCCACATGTTTCTCCTTATTTTGTTTTCTGGCATGAGACTATCTGTCTAAAAGTAACTTTTCAAATTCTTCATCGGGTAGGTTGGAACACTTCTTTTGGTTAAGTAATCCCCACCATGTGGCCGCCTCATCTCTAAATTGCTCCACTACCCACCATTTCCAATGGTTTTCCCATAACCACTTCTGTTTTTTTATGTATTCTTCAATAGTAGGACCATTATCCTTTCCTGTAAAATATAGAACCTTGCTAGAAGCCATGAAGAGGGTTTTGAAAAAAAAAATCACTTACTTGGTGAAAATGTGAATATGTCACAATTCCGTCAATATTGCTCAAAATCCCTATTATGACCTGTTTTCAGAAATGGAACAATCATTCTGCATCTGCCCATGTGATAGAAATCCTGATCCAGGCACTAGAATTTCAGATCTGTGCCGCAACTCTCCCGCCGTCACCAAAATTTCTGCAAAAAGAGCTGAGTTTAAATTAGCGATATCTCCCTCATCCGGACTCCGAATCGACCGATTTGTTTTTTGAAATCGGGTATTTTTTCACATAGAATACAGATCTACAATTAGATTTTGCAGATCTTGCACCAGGAGGTCCAGATCTGTGCCGCAAACTCACTGCCTTGAAAAATTTTCTGCAACCCCACTGATTTTTAGATCAGTGATATCTCCTTCATCCGGACTCCGATTCAATCGATTTTTTTTTTTTGAAATCAGCTATTTTTTCACAAAGAATCCATATTTGCAATTAGATTTTTCAAAAATTGAACCAAAATGTATAGATCTAATCTGCAACTCGCCGCCCCAGAAATCCTGCAAAAAAAAAAAAATCTCCAATTTTGCCCAAGAAAGTGCTCTGATATCACTTGTTATAGATCTAACTCAGAAATATATGATAATGGAAATAAATCCAGAAACAATAAGATAGAAATAGATAAAAATGCTTTTTTATTGATATCAAACCCTTAAGGTAGGGCAACACCACACATTCACTCCTTAAGGAAGGAGAACACTCCACAAGCCATATGCATGTTCATACAATAATCCTTGACAATATTCCTTGACATCTCTCTATGTGGAGTCTCTAGCCTCTATATAGGCCTCATACATACAATACCATGGGTCATTACCATGGTTCCCTCATACCATCAAACTAATACCATGGGCCCATTACATTACTACTAACTACTGGTGGTCCCTTACATGATATGGGTTAACCACCTTATTTATTATTATGGCCCATCCCATTATTACATTATTACCTTAGGTACCTCCCTTGGTACCCCATATTATCCCCCCTAGGTATATAACAGGGTTTGTGATATTGGCGACTTCATTATCACTATTTGAGTGATTTGATTCATGGATGCATTTGTGCCCACTCATTGATGAAGCCAAGATCATAGTTGTATCTCTTTCACCACGATTCAAGGGGTGGGACCTAATGTCTAAGTGATGAGATGGTGTTGTGAGTGGCTGAGCTGAGGTTGAAGGGATTGATTTGGTGGCAAAGCTTTTTGTTGCTACATGTTGTCTTGCCTTTGGGCTAGAGAATTTTTAGATCCTTTTGAATCTTTTGGGTCTTTCCAACCTCAATTATTTTTCTTGGCATCCAGGGGGGTGGGGGAGCCCTTGGGAAGATGGGTAGGCATTCTGGAGGTGACATGGATGTTGACAAATTCTGCAGCAGAAAGATGTGTTTTCATAATCCACCAACTATGAATAAACAAGACCATTCCAATTGATGAGGATGTGGTTAGTTTTGATTTTTGAATAGCTTGGGAGGTACTCCAAGCCTTAGGGTTCAAGGTTTGGAGGTTGGAGCACCACAAGAGTCACTTGTGGGCTTGGAACCCAAGGTTTGGGTTTCGTACCCATCATTGTTTGGGCCAAAACCATGAGGAATTTTGGACATGAGATGGGATGATATGATAAAGGGCAGAAAGGAGAATCCAACGCTTCGAGAATCATCGAATTCTAAGATGTCCTTGATGGGATATGCATTTTTGAAATTAAGGAGTGGATTTCCACAAGAAGAGATCAAGTCAACCTAGTGTTGAGAGGGTTGATGATAGGTTTTCAAGCCCTTTTGGATGATTTGTTGGAGCCCTTGTATTGGATATAAATACAAGATGAGTGAGTTTCATTTAGGCATATCCAAGTGCAGACAAAGTAAAGGAATCCTCTCTGAAATTAAGCCACAGGTCAAGGAGAAAAATAATAAGGAAGGAAGGAAGGAGTCATTTGGGTAAATTCATGGTTGGTTTGTCCCTGTAGTAAAGGACAAGGTCATGTGGGAGAAGGCCGAGTGGGTAAATAGGAGGATTGGGCAGTAAATGTGCACCTTTGAGCTGCGTATTTCTACAGGTATAGAGCCACACGATTTTCTGAAGTAACAACAAGGTTCAACCCTTGTTTGAGGAGGCCAAGAGGTGGAACAACCTCATGTGAATAGCCAAAGTCAAGGGATGATACAATGCAGTGTTTGGGGCTAAAGTTGGAGCATTACGTAGGAGATTGCAGCTTGTTTGGGACTGTGGAAAAGCACTAACCAGAAATGTTATCTCAAAGATAGAATGAACAGAACCGGTGGTCAAGAAAGGGTATGAACAATCCCTTCTTGCTGACAATGTTTGCTATGTGGATGACAAATTTAAGAGAGTCCTGTGAGTGCCATGTGTTGTGGTTGACTTGGGCAGTTGGAGACCTCAACTAGGAGCAGATCTTGCAATGATTGGATCGAGTGCCATTGGATTGGTGGAGGGAAGCATGTTGGATACCCAAAGTATCCCTTGAAAAGCCATCATAAAGTGACATTGACAATTGAAGGTTGGGTCAATATTGGAGCTCAGGTATTGGCGAGCCTAGAGAGTAGATTCGATCAACCCATGATCATTGTAGCAAAAGTGACTTGCAACAATGATAGGTGGCAACCCTCCTGGAGACTCTATGTGTTGTCCATTGATGGACTAAGGGGAAGCTGGAGAGAAGAACAGAAGTGAAGGACTGACAAGACAATAAACAACATAAAGACTGCAACGATATTGTCACTGTATCTTGTATTCCATAGACTCTTGTATTATTCAAATTGGTTTAATATAATGAAGATTGGGTTGTACATATTTGTACAATATTTTATTAAAAGTTTTTTATACTTGTGCATCTGTGATTTACTGCTTTATATTTTCCACTAGGAAAAGTAGTTATATTGAGATTCTTGATTTGGTAGCGTTAGATATTCTAAGATTCTATCCTAGACCCAAGATCGTGGAAATTCAACATGGTATCAGATAATGTCTGAGCTACTTTGGAAGACAGTGAATCATCAAAGTGCACAACGAAGTACAATTTAAGAGGGAGTTGGTCACATTGTAGGTGAAGAGCTCACTACAATGTTGAAGTTGCAGGCTGGTCTACAGTATGAGGATAGGTTGGAGGGGTTGTCCAACTATAGTCCATGGAAGGAAAGGATCAAGTTAGCCTTGCAGATCAACGAGATTTGGGAGTTCGCCGAGAAATCCATCAAGAAGCCAATTGACCCAAAGGAGCTAAAACTGTATGAGGATTTCGATATGAGGGCGAGATTGATCCTCTTAGATGGTGTGAAATATACCCTAATACCTCATTTTTCTGGGAAGAACATTGCACATGATATGTGGATGGATCTTCAGAATTGTTCCAAAATAAGAACAAGAACCAAGTACTCGTATTGGAGGATAAGCTGAAGTCCACCAAGATGATACAGGGTGAAGGAGTGAATTTGTATCGGATGAGATTGTCTCAGGTCAAATATGAGCTTGTTGTCATTGGTGTGACTATTTCAGAGAATGATATGGAGAGGATCGCCTTGAAAGGGTTCACCAAGGAATGGAAGTCCTTCATCAAAGGGATCATTACCAAAGAGAAGTTTCTAGAATGGAATAGGCTATGGGATGACTTCATTCAGGAGGAGTTGCGAGACGAGGATCTCCATCGGAAAGAAGAAGGCTTTAGATGATGACATGGATCAGGAACTCAGAATTATGCTAAAAAATAAAAGTGTCAAAATCTTGTCAAACTCAACTTCATATTGAAGAGCTCGTCATTATGATTCCAACGGTGTGAACGACACTCAAATTTGAGTTCGTATGAAGAAGTTAGAACAAGTCAAAGTTTAAGTTTGACGTAGAAATTTTGAATAATACACACTTATTCACAAAGATTATCCCGATTATACACTATTGCGGAATACATGCACAATACATAATCTCCTCTACGTTGATCATCAATTTAGCAGCATCAAAAACAATGAAACATCAATCGCATGCACACATTAACACAGTATGTAACCCGGGGAAAGCTTACAGCTGAAAACCCCACACTATCTGTATATTAATGATTGAGAACATGTAACATTACATAGTACAATACTCCTCACAAGTATCCAACACTATCTCCACCTGTTACACACAAACTAGCTCAGATCTGATGCCTCAAATCTCCTCCACTGTTTGCCTGCCTCCACTACACAATCCTGCAAGAGAATGAATGATGAATGGTTGATCCAAACTCCTATTTACCTTATGAAAATCACTCACACTGGAAATCACGTGAGCACAGGCTATATCACTGGGCATATGCAATTCTCATGGGCATACTCAATCCTTTGATTGTGCAAAGTCTCATGCACAACTATAGTCACAACTGATAGATATCTCAACCTCTAACACCTGTCTCCACTGAACTATACATGCACTGAGTTAACTGATGTATTCTTTAGTTGCATTATGAGTTAATAATTAGTGAATTAATTAATAACTAATTCACACAACTCATCACTTAGTCTATTGGCTAGTTAGACTAAATACAACTAGTTCAACTAAGTCAAACTGAACACAACTCCATTAACTACTCATCCAACTCCACAGAACTCAACCACATGAGTTCTAACTGATGTCCTGCATGAAATAGCTCAACTGACCCACAAAGAAAGCGTATTTCCTTCTGACAGCTGCATGTGCCACATCTGTAGCTCAAACTAAAGTGCTCCAAAAGGATAAGATAAAGTTTATAGTCTAAATATTATTATAAGACAATAATATTTGACTTTTCTATTTTTGACTAGCAGTCTAAAAATAGACTCTGATCACTCCTGTTGTGATCCAAAAATAGAAGTCCATCTATTTTTCCCAACATGACCAATCATCCATAAACAACAAACTGCAACTCATAGACCATGATCCATATGTCTAAAAATAGACTTTGCGCCAAAACTTCCCTGCGGGACCACTTAGTGAAGGCGACTCCTTTCCACTAAGCTCCATCATCTTGTTGCATTCTCAAAAAGAATTTCTTGTTGCACACTTTTCAACACTCCCTCTCAACAAGAAAGGCTTCCTCTCAAACCCGATCCTGTAACTCTGGAATGTTCTGCATGCAACACATCTGCCCGGTCCACTTTGCTCCAACAACACTTGAAACAAAAACACTCCCAATTGACCACTCTGTTGGGCTAGGAACATACTCTGATGCTAAAGATCTACCTGCTGCTGACAAGTGCTCCCTTTCTGACATCTGCGCTACTGAAACATCTCCATGCATCTCGCACCATTGCACACCTCTCTGTGCCACCTAGAACTGTGAAAAACACTTGTGCCTCTTACATTGCTGCAGCCTGCTAGCTATGCGCTGTCTTGGGATTCCCTACACTTTCGCTCTCTCTGCCGCTCCATCTGCATCTATCTCTATCCAATCAGTCAGTTCCTGCTTCTCCACATCGAGGCTCCCGTAGCAAGGTCTCATCCAAGAGGTTGGGTACCTCAAGGATCCTACCCCTCCTCCTTGGGACGATCAATCCACATCACCCCACCTCCTACCTAGAGGTATGGCTGCATGCGATCCCTCAGCGCACCTGGCTCAAAGTTTCCCCCTACTCGAGGTCTCTGCATGAGTAGATGTCTCTACTCGATCTCCTCTCAGCTTCCCTTGTTGTGGCTGCTCCACAACATCTTGAAGTTGTTGCACCAATCGTCGCTCCTCCACAATCGTCTAAGACTTCTTCTTGCTCTGCATGTTGAGAGGTAATATACGCTCCCTCTCAACCACCAAGTCTCTGTCGGTTGCCTCGCTGCTCAAGGCTTTGCATGCATCTTGAACCTCAAGAGCATACATGTTCTTGACCTGTGAACCAATCTGCTTCACCTGTCTAGTGATGATGTGTCTAAGGAAAACCTTTCCCTTACTGAAGACTACATCATAGCCTCTATCTTCTAGCATCGCGATCGACACCAAGTTTCTCTTCAGTGCTGGTACATACTTGACATCGGTCAAGGTAAGGCAAGCTCCATGCTCCCTCTGAAAAATAACCGTGCCTACACCTGAGACACTATACTTCTCATCATTACCCATCGCTATGAGTATTTGGAGATCTTTCTCCTCCAAAGTACTGAACAAACTTTTGTCACCAGTCATGTGGAAAGAAGCTCCACTGTCAAGAAACCAACCACTTCCCACCATGGATGAAACCATGCATGCGAAGAGTGTGAAGTCCAACTCAAACTCTGAAGCAAGTGAGGTTGCCTCACCTTCAGATCCTTCCCCAGATCCCTTCTTGGACTTCTTCTTTGGGAAATTAGTAGCATAATGCCCAACTCATGACAACGAAAGCATTGCACCTTCGACTTGTCAACCTTCTTCCCATCATTGGAAGAACTGGATTCAGAAAGAGAAACCTTCCCCTTTCCCTTCTTCACCTTACTAGCTAAGGCATAGTTCTCCTCATCATGCATAGATGAAGAACTGTCTCTAGTGCGCCGTCTAATCTCCTCTTGCACAAGATCTGACCAAAGTCTCTCCCATCTTGGCAATTTCTCCCTTCCATTCACCAAGTCTTGGTAGCTATGCCAACTCTTAGGAAGGCCAAGGAGTGCTAGACTCACCATATCCTCGTCCTCAACAGTTACCCCCACACTTCCCAGCTCATCCCAACATTGGGTGAACTTCGTGAGATACTGGGGCATACTGTCTCCATTCTCACACCTAATGTTTTTGAGTTTATCCTTGAGCGCCAACTTCCTCTGGTCGCTCTTGCTTTGGAATAATTCTGTCAATGTTTTCCACATCAAATATGGAGAAGCCTTTCCATGGAGGCTGGACATAATGTGATCCCTCACGCCCTCCAACAGAATCCTTCGACACTTTGCTCTCTTCTTTTGCCAATCCCCGACTTGAGCAACATCAGTAGGTTTTGGGACATCCGCATCTATGAACTCCTTCAACCCATTATCATCTAACACTGCCTCCATCCTGTCCTTCCATGCAATATAGTTCGAGTTGCCCTCAAGGGCATACTCCAATCGCAATCCGTTGAAAGACATTTCAACTTTGACACCAAGAAAACACTGCTGCAAATTCGAATTCCACCAGCTCAAAAAAATGCAACCGCTTCTGATCTAAAATTTGTGAGAACAAAGTATTTCTCGTGCAAAGATTGACTGTATGGGCATTCACTAGATATCTCACCTTCCAAAATAAGGATGAATCCAGAAGCTACCTAGCCCGATTACAGACTCTGCCTGAAGAAATAAAATGTAAACACTTTCTGAATAATAGATCTGATGATCAATCCTCGCTTTGATATCCTGTAGAACTTTTTCTACAAATCAACCAGCTCTGGTACCATGTAGAAATTTTGAATAATAAAAACTTATTCATAGAGATTATCCCTATTATACACTATTGCGGAATACATGCACAATACATAATCTCCTCTACGTCGATCATCAATTTAGCAGCATCAAAAAAAATGAAACATCAATCGCATGCACACATTAACACAGTATGTAACCCGGGGAAAGCTTACAGCTGAAACCCCACACTATTTGTATATTAATGATTGAGAACATGTAAAATTACATAGTACAATACTCCTCACAAGTATCCAACACTATCTCCACCTGTTACACACAAACTAGCTCAGATCTAATGCCTCAAATCTCCTCCACTGTTTGCCTGCCTCCACTGCACAATCCTGCAAGAGAATGAATGATGAATGGCTGATCCAAACTCCTATTTACCTTATGAAAATGACTCACACTGGAAATCACGTGAGCACAGGCTATATCACTAGGCATATGCAATTCTCATGGGCATACTCAATCCTTTGATTGTGCAAAGTCTCATGCACAACTATAGTCACAACTGATAGCAATCTCAACCTCTAGCACCTGTCTCCACTGAACTATACATGCACTGAGTTAACTGATGTATTCTTTAGTTGCATTATGAGTTAATAATTAGTGAATTAATTAATAACTGATTCACACAACTCATCACTTAGTCTATTGGCCAATTAGACTAAATACAACTAGTTCAACTAAGTCAAACTGAACACAACTCCATTAACTGCTCATCCAACTCCACAGAACTCAACCACATGGGTTCTAACTGATGTCCTGCATGAAATAGCTCAACTCACCCACAAAGAAAGTGTATTTCCTTCTGACAGCTGCATGTGCCACATCTGTAGCTCAAACTGAAGTGCTCCAAGAGGATAAGATAAAGTTTATAGTCTAAATATTATTATAAGACAATAATATTTGACTTTTCTATTTTTGACTAGCAGTCTAAAAATAGACTCTGATCACTCCTGCTGTGATCCAAAAATAGAATTCCATCTATTTTTCCCAACATGACCAATCATCCATAAACAACAAACTGCAACTCATAGACCATGATCCATATGTCTAAAAATAGACTTTGCGCCAAAACTTGCCTGTGGGACCACTTAGTGAAGGCGACTCCTTTCCACTAAGCTCCATCATCTTGTTGCATTCTCAACAAGCATTTCTTGTTGCACACTTTTCAACATTGCCTACATGGAAGGATTGGGATGATGTGGCAAGTCTTCAGCGAATAAGGAGGTGCCAAGTGGTAGCCCTCTATTGGCCCTCACAAATTGAATATCGCAATGGTAGGCAGAAAAGGTGTTTCAAATCGACCCCCGGTAGGTTGGGTCACAACGCGATCAAATTGTAATCGCAATTGGTGAAAGGGATTGGCAAACATGTATTGGCCCTGACCCTAGTGCAGTTTGAGTTCCCGGACCTGATACGTTATTATGTTACAGTTTTATGTTCCGGCGGGTCCGTGACATCACATCACACCGTTTTGCTGTGTTAAGAGCCCGCAGAACTTCACCGAGTTTCGAAACACGATAGACCGAAGATGCGACATTTGTTTATGCTACAGTTTAATATACCGTCGGGTCCGCCTCTATTGCATCACAATGTTCTGCTGCTAAAACAAGACCTTCTACTCGCCTGAACTCACCCATTGCGATTTGCAATACTGCTAATAGGAAATGGCCCGCAATGCAGAGAAATTCTTTCCTAGTTAGCGAATTTTGGGGCTAATTTGTAGTTTTTTGCCAGATTTTGAGCATTTTGTGGAAAGAATAGTGGGAGAATTGGGAGAAGTCATAAATCCTTTATTTCTTATCCAAATTTGATGCAAAAATAGTCAATCCTAGTAGTTTTGAGTATTTTGAACTCATTGAGATAGGTTTCAAAGGCATCTGAGCATTGTAAACACACTTTTGATGTAATTTGAGCATAATAGAGAGGCCCAAGCCATTGGAAGTTGGACCAAGGAGACATAGCCTAGGAGTGGTGAACTCCTTTATCATGTTCTTGTTGTGTGTTATATTTTGATGTTCTTTGCTGTTATATTTTTTTTGTTTAGCATATGTTTTTATGTTAAACTGTTTTTAACATTTACATAAGAAAATCTCATGGGAATCTGTTAATTATGAGAAAGTTTTGAATCCTTAAGCACTTGAAAAAAAAATGATAAGCATCTTTGGTTTATTTTTGAATGGGGAATTAGCACAACATTACTAATCTACTCCAATTCAGATTAGGAACTTGCAGCACAAATTAAGGGTAAGCAGAAGAATTACTTGAGTAAAGTCAAGTGTTTCAACTGTGGCGAGATGGGTCATTTTTCGTCAAGATGTCCAATGAAGAAGAATGGAGATGATAATAAGAATAAAGGGGAGCAGGTCGTTGGTGTTTCCACCTCTGCTAAGATAAATGCTCTTACCAGGAGGTTGGAAGAGGAGGAATTTACAATGATCTCTCATTTCTCATAGGAAAATATGGATGAGGATGGATGGTACGTGGATAGTGGTGCGTCGAAATATATGATAGAGTCACAGGAGAATTTCGAGACTCTAGCTGAATGGGACTCAAAGTTGAACATGGTGTTGGGCGACAATAGTCAAAAGGAGATCTAAGGATCAGGAGTTGTGCCATTCAGGATGGAGATAAGACTGGTAATGCGGGTCTAGAATGTATTGTTTGTACCGGAACTTAGTTATAATGTGATATTTGTCTCGATGATCGAGAAGAAGGGGTTTGAGGTCTTATTCCAGGATGGGAAGGCAAGACTCAAACCCAAAGGCTATAGCTCCACAGGTATTTTACTTGGAGTTAGAGAGCATGGTCTATACAAGCTAACGAGCAAGCCTATGGACCATGGGAAGAGGAAGAAGGATAAGGTACAGGTTCAGAGAAGTAGTTGTAGGTGTAGGCTTCAGAGGGGTAGGTATAGGTTCCCAAGAAGAAGGTCTAGGTTCCAGAGGCTCATAGGGAGTCAAGTTCTAGTAGGAGGTTGTAGATTCAGAGGGAGACTTGTAACCCAAGAAGAACATGTGGTCAGTGGGGAGAAAGGATGCTTCCACATATGCCAAAGAGGAATCATGGAGGGATTTGAAAGTGATACAGAAGTAGAAGAAGAAGCAAAATGCTTCCAATGACAACGAAACTTTTGAGAGAGGCGTAGTTAATGCTACAGGGATTTCTATAGTGGTGAGTGCCAAGAGTGGGGCGAGTGTTGCGAGTAGTGATGATGATGATGAGTTACTTCCTAGTCTTGGAAGTACCTCCCTCACTAAGAGGGAGTGTTGACTTTTGACTAGCATGGGAGGTACTCCAAGCCCTAGGGTTCAAGGTTTGGAGGTTGGAGCAACACAAGAGTCACTTGTGGGCTTGGAACCCAAGGTTGGGGTTTTACACTCATCGATGTTTAGGCAAAAACCATGAGGCATTTTAGATATGAGTTGGGATGAGATGTTATAGGGTAGAAAGGAGAATCCAACGCTTCGAGAATTGTCGAATTCTGAGATGTCCTTGATGGGATATGAATTTTTGAATTTAAGGAGTGGGTTTGCACTAGAAGAGATCAGGTCGGCCTAGTGTGAAGAGGCCTAATGATAGGTTGTTAAGCCCTCTTGGATGATTTTCAGATCTCTTGTATTGGATATAAATACAAGTTGAGTGAGTTTTATTTAGGCACATCCAAGTGAAAACAAAGTCAAGGAATCCTCTCTGAAATTGAGCCACAGGTAAAGGAGAAAAACAATAAGGAAGGAAGGAGCCATTTGGATAAATTCATGGCTGGTTTTTCATTACAGTAAAGGCAGAGATCACTTGGGAGAAGGCTGAGTGGATAAAGAGGAGAATTGGGCAGTAAATTAACACCTTTGAGCTACGTATTGTTACAGGTTTAGGGATGTAAGCTGTTCTAAAATAACAAAAAGGTTCAACCCTTGTTTGAGGAGGCAAAGAGGTGGAAGAACTTCATGTGAGTAAGCCACAATCAAGGGATGATACAATGCAGTGTTAGGGGCTAAACTTGGAGCATTACGCAGGAGATTACATCTTCTTTGGGACTGTGGAAAATCTCTAACCAGAATTTTTATCTCAAAGATAGAATGAAAAAACCCCGTGAGTCAAGAAAGGGTATGAACAATCCCTTCTTGTTGATAGTGTTTTCTATGTGGATGAAAGATTTATGAGCAACCTATGAGTGCCATGTGTTGAGATTGACTTGGGCAGTTGAAGACCTCAACTAGGAGCAGATCTTGCAGTAATTAGATTGGGTGCCATTGGACTGGTGGAGGGCAGAGGCTACCCAAAGTAGCCCTTACCAAGCCATCATAAAGTGATGTTGACAGCTGAAGGTTGGGTGAATATTGGAGCTCAGGTATTATCCAGCCGAGAGAGAAGATTGGATCAACCCATGTTCATTGTAACAAAATCAAATTGCAACAGTAATAGGTGGAAACCCTTATGGAGACTCTATGTGTAGTCCTTTGATGGACCAAGGGGCAACTAGAGAGCAGAACAAAAGTGAAGGACAAACGAGACAAGACACGACATAGAGACTGCAACAAAACTATCATATATCTTGTATTCCATAGACTCTTGTATTATTCAAATTATACTAATATAACGAAGATTGGGTTGTACATATTTGTACAATATTTTATAAAAAGTTGTTTATACTTGTGCATCTGTGATTTACTGCTTTATATTTTCCGCTATGCAAAGTAGTTCTGTTGAGATTCTTGGTTTGGTAGCATCAGAGATTATAATATTCTATCCTAGTCCCAAGATCGTGGAAATTCAACATGGTACCAGAGATTGTCTGAGCTACTTTGGAAGACAGTGAATCGTCAGAGTGCACAAAGAAGTACAACTTAAGAGGGAGTTGGTCACATTATAGGTGAAGAGCTCACTACAATGTCGAAGTTGCAGGTTGGTATCTGGCATGATGACAAGTTGGAGGGGTTGTCTAACTATAGTCCATGGAAGGAAAGGATCAAGTTTGTCTTGCAGGTCATTAGGATCTGGAAGTTCGCTGAGAAATCCATCAAGAAGCCAAATGACCTAGAGGAGTTGGAAGTGTCTGAGGATGTCGATATGAGGGTGAGAAAGATCATCCTAGATGGTATGAAAGATCCCCTAATACCTAATTTTTCCCAGAAGAACACTGCACATAAGATGCGGATGTCTCTTCATAATTTGTTCAAGAATAAGAATGAGAATCGGGTACTGGTATTGGAGGATAAGTTGAAGTCCACTAAGATGATATAGGGTGAAGGAGTGACTTCGTATTTGACAAGATTATCTCAGGTCAAAGATGAGCTTACTACCATTGATGTGACTATTTCATAGAATGATATGGTGAGGATCACCTTGAAAGGGTTCACCGAGGAATGTAAACCCTTCATCAAAGGGATCGTTGCCAGAGAGAAGTTGCCAGATTGGAATAGGCTGTGGGACGACTTCATTTAGGAGGAGTTGTGAGACGAGGACCTTCATCAAAAGAAGAGGACTTCAAATGATGACATGGAACTTGCAACACGAATGAAGGGTAAGCAAAAAAAGGAATTGAGTAAAGTCAAGTGTTTCAACTGTGGCTAGATGGGTCATTTTTCGTCAAGATGTCTGATGAAGAAGAAGGGAGATGACGAGAAGAAGAAAGGGAAGTAGGTCGCCGATGTTTCCACCTCTACTGAGATAGATGCTATCACTAGAGGTTGGAAGAGGAGGACTTTGCAATGATCTCTCATTTTTCATAGGGTACTATGGATGAGGATGGATGGTACGTGGACAGTGGTGTGCCGAAACATATGACAAGGTCACAGGAGGTTTTCAAGACTCTAGCTGAATGGGACTTGAATTTTCACATGGTGTTGGGCGACAAGAGTCAGGAGGAGATCTGAGGATCAGGAGTTGTGCCATTCAGGATGGATATAAGACGATTAATGCGGGTCTAGGATGTACTGTTTGTACCAGGACTAAGATATAGCGTGATATTTTTCTCGATGATTGAGAAGAAGGGGTTTGAGGTCTTATTCTAGGATGGGAAGGAAAGGCTCAGACCTAGAGGCTCTAGCTCCACGGGTATAGTGCTTGGAGTTAGAGAGCATGGTCTATACATGCTAACGAGAAAACCTATGGATAATGGGAAGAAGAAGAAGGAGAAGGTACAGGTTCTAGAGAAACAATTTCAGGTGCATACGTCAAAGGGGCAGGTACAGGTTCTCGAGAAGAAGGTCCAGTTGAGAGAGGCTCAAAGGGAGTCGAGTTCTAGTGTGAGCTTGCAGATTCAGAAGGAGATTTTGCAGCCCAAGAAGAGCGCGTGGTTAGTGGGGAGCAAGGGTGCTTCCAAATCTACCAAAAAGGAATCATGGAGGGATTGGAAAGAGATACAAAAGTAGTAGAAGAAGAAGGATGCTTCTAGTGACAAGACACCTTTGAGAGAGGTGTAGTTCATGCTACAGGGATTGCTGCAGTGGTGAGCACTAAGAGTTGGGCGAGTGTTGCAAGTAGTGATGATGACGATGAGTTACTTCATAGTCTTGGAAGCACCTCCCTTACTAAGAGGGAGTGTTGATTTTTGAATAGCTTGGGAGGTACTCCAAGCCCTAGGGTTCAAGGTTTAGAAGTTGGAGCACCACAAGAGTCACTTGTGGGCTTGGAACCTAAGGCTGGGGTTTTGTACACATCCTTGTTTGGACCAAAACCATGAGGAATTTTGGACATGATATGGGATCAGATGATAGAGGGCGGAAATGAGAATCCAACGCTTTGAGAATCATCGAATTCTGAGATGCCCTTGATGAGATACAGATTTTTGAAGTTAAGGAGTGGGTTTGCACAAGAAGAGATCAAGTTGGCCTAGTGTGAAGAGGCCTAATGACAGGTTGTCAAGCCCTCTTGGATGATTTTTTGGAGCCCTTGTATTGGATATAAATACAAGGTAAGCGAGTTTCATTTAGGCACATCCAAGTGCAAACAAAGTCAAGGAATCCTCTCTAAAATTGAGCCGTAGGTCAAGTAGAAAAACAACAAGGAAGGAAGGAGCCATTTGGGTAAATTCATGGTTGGTTTTCCCCTGCATTAAAGGCCGAGGTCACTTGGGAGAAGGTCAAGTGGGTAAAGAGGAGAATTGGGCAGTAAATTTACACGTTTGAGTTGTGTATTGCTATAGGTATAGGGCCACATATTGTTCTAAAGTAACAACAAGGTTCAACCCTTGTTTGAGGAGACCGAGAGGTGGAACAACCTAATGTGAGTAAGCCACAGTCAAGGGGTGATACATCATAGTGTTTGGGGATAAACTTGGAGCATTACGCAGGATATTGCAACTTATTTTGGACTGTAGAGAATTCCTAACCATAAATGTTATCTCAAAGATAGAATGAACATAACCCATGGTCAAGAAAGGGTATCAAAAGTCCCTTCTTGTTGACAATGTTTTCTATGTGGATGACAAATTTATGAGCAACATGTGAGAGCCATTTGTTGAGGTTGACTTGGGCAGTTGGATACCTTAGCTAGGAGTAGATCATTCAGTGATTGGATTGGGTGCCATTGGACTGGTGGAGGGCAGTGTGTTGGCTACCCAAAGTAGCCCTTGACAAGGCATCATAAAATGACGTTGACAGTCGAAGGTTGGGTGAATATTGGAGCTCAGGTATTGGATAGCCTAGAGAGCAGATTGGATCAACCCGTATTCATTGTAGCATAAGTGACTTGTAACAGTGATAGGTGGTAGCCCTCCTAGAGACTCTATGTGTTGTCCTTTGATGGACTAAGGGGTAAGAAAGTAGAACGAAAGCACAGGATCGACAAGACAAGATATGACATAGAGACTGCAACTAGATTGCCATTATATCTTGTATTCCATCCAAGGCTGTTGTATTATTCAAATTAATTTAATATAATGAAGATTGGGTTGTACATATTTATACAATATTTTATAAAAAATTGTCTGTACTTGTGCATGTGTGATTTACTTCTTTATATTTCCGCTGTGCAAAGTAGTTCTGTTGAGTTTCTTGGTTTGGCAGCGTTAGAGATTCTAAGATTCTATCCTAGACCTAAGATCATGGAGATTCAAAAGTTAGGCAACCCTTTACTGAGATCTATTTCAACACAAATGCGAACAAAGGTTAGAATAAGTCACTCAAGCTTGTTTGTGTTTGTCTTAATGAAACAAACAAGTGAGTTTCTCACTTTAGCTAAGATACCTAAATGTAGCAAATTAATGGGAATATTAGGGAGTCTTACCCAAACTGGAGTACCTATATTTGTCATGAATAAAGGGTTAAATCCAGGAAACCATGGTTGAAAGGAGAGCCCAGAATGACCACAAAACCAAGGTCCTTGATAAAATGCCTTTTGAAGATCCTCTAGATTGTGGAAATATACCACAAATAAACCATTCAAACAAAAATACAGATCCATGTTTTGGGACTAGGTCTAATGCAACCATTCTTGGAGTGTAGATGTCGATGGAAAAAAATCATTAAAGCAGAAAATAATGGCATGATGATTATATTCCATGCAAGAAAGGGAGGATAGGGGATGATCCACCTCAATCATTAGAAGATCTTATGTATGTTTCACAATGAAGGATAAACCGAGAGGTCTTTCAAAGTCATTTGTGAGAGCCTTGTCTTTAGAGAATTCTTAAAAGATCGAGATTGAGAAGAAGAGAGTGAAACCCACTATTTGGCTCCACCGTTTAGACTTGAAATGAAGAAGATTGAAGCATCCTTAGATAGTTTGCAATATATGAGCGAGTTCCTATCCTGAAGTTGCCTACTTTAATGCAGGAGTGTCATAAATATGGATGGGATTCCTATTCGATCTTGAATCACTTGAAGAGACAAGATCAATAGATTTCACTTGCATTTAGAAGGTACCCCGTGATATTGGCCTTACGAAGGCTAGAAAGTTCGAGAGATCTGGAATAATGGTCTTAACTTGAATGTGGGAAGAACCCTGCTACAAAGGAAATTCCCTCGGATTGGCCAGATTTGCAGCAATAACACCAAAATGAGGGCATTTCAGACAAAAGTAAGAATCTTGTAGCTAAAAATCACCTATAGATAGGGCGGTGATTGAAGACATTAGGGTTTCCATTGCAAGATGATTTTTTCCAGGTGGTAATAATAACACTCTCTTTAAGATGAACAATATTATACTTTATGAAATAATGTTTTTTAATAATTTTATATATAAATAGTTTTTAAAAGTTAATATAGTTATCTAATTTTTTTGTAAGCTATAGCTTTATTGCCTTTGAAACAAAATTACATCTATATTAAGCCTCTTTGTGCCATGGTCTGCCATAAGTGAAACTGGATCAACTTGAAAACATAAGGAATTTATTCCAAAAAGCAATGATCATTACAATATAAAAAATGTATCTAAATCTGATGCCTATGTTGTTAACAAAGATGAATATGATAACAAAATAGGACCATAATCTGGTTGATTCTTCCCCTTACATAGCAAAAAGTATCTTCCCTAAACAGTCAAAGGGGCCAAGAAGAACACAACATAAGAACAATCCTCAAATACATCGACAAATACCATGAAATAAATTACGAGGATGTTGACACCTTAATAGGGACTAGATCCTCTAGGCTATTTTTTGGAGCAAGATCCCTACCTCTGAAGAGCACATCCTTAATTTGAGATAATTTGTTTTTGATGTCATGATGCTCTAACTATATTTCATCAAGTTGTAGAAGGATCTCCTGCTTAGCTTCATTGCCTTCAAGGAAGGCTTTGCAAAGAAAAATCTTAGTTTGACAATATAGTTTGATAGTGTGCAAGTATTGGTTTTGCGGACTTCTGATGTGACCAATGTCTAGTACCTAGTCTGCCATTGAAGCTAAGACCTTTGATTTTGAGTGATCTTCCTGATCAATTGCCACCTCTTCCTTGGACATGAGAATTTATTCTTTTACCTCGATCAAAGTTTGCGTGTTGTAAAGGCGAGCAAACAAATGGTTGCATGCTCGAGCTCGAGAGCCCCCATCCGCACCATGACTGCTAGCACATTGACAAGAATGACCTCTCTTGTCGAGGCATGGGAGAGGGAACATAGGAGGCTAAGAGTATAGAGTGAAAAGGAACAATAATGGATTAGATGAATGAATATGAGTGAAAAACCAGGGTGGAGGAAACAAACCACAATTCTTGAAAACCACTTAGAGTTAGTAGGTTGAAAGGGGAGGCCCCAGAGTGGTGTGGGGGGCACGAGAGGGGGATGAGATACCAACATATAAAGTGGGAATATTACTTAGCAAGGTATGAAGAAAGAGGAAATAGAAACCTACTGCTCAAGATAATGATAGGTAAGGAGTCCTTCTAAGGCCAAAAGTAGATTGATGAAACGAACTTAAGACTATAAACACTGAAAAATTAAACTTCAAACTGAGAATTGCTAAGAAAGGAGAATTGATCCTAAACATGAAACAACCACTCACCTACTTCAACATTGATAAGATGAAAATTATTGTATACATGTAGAAGTGGCTAGCAGAATTAAGCAAGGTCGAACTCCCTAAAAAGTGTGTGCTCACATTGGTTCTCGTCGGTCATTGAAGAGGTCGAAGGCTTATGAGACAAACCCAGGAAATGGGGAGGGATGCCAAGCTAGGGGGCCTAGTCCTTCCCCCAAAAGAAAAGAAGTTGCAATCGCAGAACCTTGATATAGAACGGAACTCACAGCGCAAAGAACTAAGAGTGACTCAAGGCAATAGAAATAAAAGAGGAACCATAGATAGTTGCCATATATCGAATACATGAATTACTACGTTGAGATACGAGATCCCATACAAGATGATTATCCATAAGATTCACATTGAGCCAACCTACGTAACGAATGCACATTGAATGGTGTGACACTGGGAAAGAGATTGAAATAAGAACATCCATGTTTAAATTCTCCTTTATTAATTGCATAAAATAATAACAAAATTACCACCTCCACTCCAACCTGGTTAATTACTCTATACAAAAATAATCTTTTTATTAATTCTTATATCTATATATATTTTATAAAAATAACAAAAAAAACCAATTTATTTAATATATATATAGATAAAGATATAAAGAAATTATATATATATATCTATCTATATATATAAAGATAAAAAGATAAAGAAATGCCATAAATTATTCACTAGAAAATTTGGTGACTACTTCATAGTGGTTTGCTTCGACCCCTTTCACTATTACTGGGAAGAAAGATGTGATCCCTTTCATCATTAGTAATAATAAAACTTATGTATACTCTCAATTATCAATATCAATTTTAAGGAAAAGGTGGATAAGCATTGAATTTTCATTATGTTGGATTGAAGAGAAATAAAGTCATTTAGCTCATGGTATTATTTTATATATTATATTATTTTTGAAAAGATACATAAATTATTAAATGATTGTTTGGTTTTACTCTATATAGGATCTATAGAGTAGAACCAACCAACCATTCATTTATTTATGTAATTTTATTCTACATGAACAAAGTAATAATATAAAGTTGGTATTTGTGTTTTCAATTTATGTAAAATTGAGTGTTAACCTGAAAAATCCAAAACAACTTTATTAAGAAATCAACTTTTAGTTAAAAAAATAATCCCAACTAACTACATTAACCAATCATTTCTTTAAAGTTCGGGGTGATTAAAATTTTGAATGTAGAATTGAATCGTAACTCAAACAAATCCCAACCAACAACAACAAATCATTTTTTAATTTGCGACGATTAATTTTGTTTAGAGATCTATTTTGAAGTTGTTTGTATTTTGCACATTTTGATAATATATACCAGTTCTTATTGATTAGGATGCTTCTTCAATATGATAAAAAAATTCTCAATCTATTTCAATAAATTATTTTTAAATTTGTGGTGATTAATTGTTTGGGTAGATGGTTTTGTTTAATATGTTTTTGATTTTTTTTTTAATTTATTATTAGATAATTTTATTTAATTTATTATGTTTAAAATTTTTATCTTAATCATAAATCTAGCAAGAGTCGAGAGATCAAATTCTTTATAATATAAATTTTTTTATAGTAAAACTTAAATAAAAAATTCGTATCTCTAATAGATTTCATCCTTTTAGAAGCTTGATAAATTTGTTATATATATAATTTAAATTGCATTTTTGAATGATTTAAACGTGCAATTTCAACACATTTTTATTTTATATAATTTATATATAGTATTTTTTAATTATATATAATATATAGATAGTTGACATTTAAATATTTTATTTATAAGCTATATTCTCTACATTAAAATGTTTTTTTGTTATTAATATATATTGTAAATACACTTCACTATTACTCAACTTTCCATATTAATAATTAATTTACTACTTACATCGAATATTTTATTATTAAAAAATGTTACATATTAATTTCATATTAAAAAATAAATGAATTACATATCTCCTTATTATTTTATTTCAAATCAATTGATTTTTTTAAATTACTTATTCTCTTTAATTATTTAAATATTTTATAATGGTTAATACTAAAATATTTTTGTATATACATATGTATGAAGTTGATATCAAAATAAGTTAGTATATATATATATATAAAGTGATGTATTAAAATGTTTTCGAAAAGTTTTACAATTATACAATTTTCTCATATTAAAAAAGTGAAAATACATTTTATTTATGGTTAAGAGTGAGAGTGAAATATTTTTACTACTTCTCTTTCGTATGAGTAGTGGTAGTAAAATTATTCATGGTTTATAACACTTTTAATTAAAACTAACCAAACATGTATAATTGTTTTTGCTTTTTTATTGTAACTAACATCTTTTCTTGTTTAAATAATATTTTATTTAATTTTAAAAGGGACATGTATCAACTCTGGTTGAGCACTGATAGAATTACACTCCTCCCTCATACTGGGTTGTAGAATGAGCCTCTCAATTCAAAAACAAAAATTAGCATTGTATTCCCATATATAAACTAATTGAGGGAATTAATTTAATTTAGATACTATAGGTGAAGTTATTATCATTTTATTTATTTATTTGTTTAATATATGATTTAGAAATAGATACAAACTCTCTAAATAGTTTTAAATAACATTGTTGGCCTATGTAGAATAGTACTTGAGAGAATGTACTAATGAATAAGAGTCCCAACCAACTCTACCAGTTAGTCACTCCATAGTTTCTAGTGATTAATCTCTTAGTGGTCATATGTTTAGAATTGCCTTGCACATTGCATGAGATTGTATAAAAGTACCAAACAACTCCACTAATGAACTCATAATATTTGTGTGTGTGTGTGTGTGTTTTTAAGCTGGATTTATTTTATATCAATATGGTAAAAAATATTATAGGCAGTGCCTTGTGTGACTCACGAAAATGGAAACTAGGCCATAAAGAACTCCAAAATAACATCCCTAGTTTTTCTATACTATTAGAACTGTAGTTGATTGATATACAAATGTTTTGAATCTCATGTAAGGTATAAAAATACCATGGGGACTTGAAAGCTAGTTGCCTAATGACACTAGACATCAAAGGCATCTATAAATAATGTAGGCCATAAATAACAAAATCTGAATCAAGCTTAGGATGAAGGGCTTGGTGGTTTGGGAGACTAAGGTTCCTTAACAATCTTGCTCACCTCTAGCATTGCATGTTCTTCCATTATGCTAGGATTGGATGAGGTTCCTTATGAGTTAGGGGTCTTTTATAGCTTTTCCGTGTGATCCTTGTTGCTGGGCTACCATTTCGAGACTTTAATACTTACTGCAAAGACCACCCTACACATTGCTTCCAAATTAGCTTCCAATAGCATCTACTTGGCCACAAATTCATGTTGTTGGGTTTCTTTCTCTTCTACAACTTGAGACATGGGGGCCTTGGTTAACAAATACAATTTAGTTGTTCTGAACACTTTGGTATCTCTATGTTTTTAGAAGTTGGGATTAGGAATCCAACCATGATACTCCTATTCAATTAGTTCCTTGGATTCATCTTCTCTTTTTATGAACCATGTTCTCCATTGTTTCCATCTCCTCCTTGATTATTGAGGTAAGCTTCTCCTAGAATAATTGTTTTGCATGATAGCCATCTTTCTTTGCATGTGTCATATTTAGGAATGTAGTCTTAAGGTTGGAGGTTTAGGAGGGATTTTCCTTGAATCTCCTCATTAGTCTTTCTTTGTTGGACTTTGGGCCGTCATTGACAAGCAAGTTGACCATGATAAGAAAAGGGTTGACGGTAGGTGGAAATGAGTCAAAACGATTTGGTGGTTCAACTCAACTTACCTCAAGGGTGGGGAGTGAAATAGGGGCCAAGGAAAGGACATAGTAGGAGATTGAGACTTTCCCTACATTCTCGAAGACTAAGATCCAACAAAAACTAGATAAACCTTAAACCACCAACATAGCTACAAACTCTAACAAAAACCTACCTTAATAGACTTGTGTCTTCTTCATTTTGAATCCCCAGGCAATAGAGGCCTTGCCCACTGGGATAGAGACTCTCCCAACTCAAATACAAACCTAACAAAAAAACCTAGTTCGAAACACAAATACATACCACAACAAACATCAATATGAAAACCAACACAAAACATTACCGTTACAGAACAAGTTAGCATATTAAGAGAGGATTTTGATGCTAATATATTTATCATATTTAATATTAATGTTGACACTGAGAATCATGATCACTAGTAATGCCATCAATTCGAAGCAATCACAAAATACATTGCCCATGTGATACAATATTCATGCCATGAATCTCCTCATTGTCACCTCGTCCTCACCTCGTCCTCACCTAACCCAACCAACTCTCCTACCATGAATCGCTATAATGCATCTCCTAAACGTCGTAACCATATCATTTGTGACAAATTTCTTGTGGCATTTATACAACACCCCTTTTCAAGTCGTTGTAGTTAATCTTATAATATAAATATATTTTGGAGTTGGGAATATATATGAATGGTTATTGAGTAATTATTTTTATTCAAATTATTATTTTTTATTTAATTTATTATAAAAAGTCTAACTTCACTATTTTATTAATGAATTTTATTATTTAATTTATTATAAAATCAAATTGTAATTGAGAAAATTTAACAATGTGTCACTGATTAAGAGTCTCAACCAACTCAACTAATTACTGAATAATTCTTGATGGTGAATTTCTTAGTGAACATATACTTAAACTTGTTTGAGAAGTTACATGATAGTGTTCCAAAAACTCCACCCTCAATCACTTTTGGTTAATCTTTTGGTGGAAATATATTAGAGTTGTTTCGCATGATAGATCATGCAAATACATTGTACGAGACTATGATAGTAGGGTTGAGACATGTCGAATTGTACTCAAGATGGTGTTAATGAATACGAGTCCCAATTAACTGCACTAACTAAATTAGTAGAAAATAATACTTTTCACGTAGAAGTAGAGAAAAGGGTTTATTTTTGGTAAAATTTATTTCTCTCTCATTCAAGGTTGGTTACAAATATTTGAAAATTTGTAAATATATTTTTATGTCAATAGATATATTTAATTTAATTATAGGTAAATGATAGGGATTTAATTTCTATAGAATATACATAAAACATTTTTAAGAGTAGTGAGGGATAGCGAGTTGAAATTTATCTCAAAAGGTAGTTATTCTTTTTTTGGTTTTCAATCTTATTAAACATAGGTCATGTACACGGTTGTCAGATACTAGCTTTTCTTGTTGTATGTTTTTAAAAATGTATATATATTTTTAATTCACATGTTAATTATTATTATTTTTAACTAGAATGAGAATTTTGTATTTATGTATATACCTCACAAAACGGACCCACCAAAACACAAAAATTACATGTCATACTATTATTGATTAATAATGCAATCCTTTGTTTTTTTTTTAAGAACAGGTAAGGGTTTTAGTATTAATAAACACTAGATTAGGGACCAGAACCCTTACATAGCTTTTATGATACAAAATTTATGTTAACAAAACATTATTAAAAAAGATTGCTATCACTAAGGCTGCGATTCCAACTGAAACTAAAAACACATCCACTATAAAATCTACATAAAATTCCAAGTATCAAGCAAAATTTACATAACAAAATAGGGAAACATATTTGCAAAAGACACTACCTAGAGTCACGAACCCTAAAAATCAACAACGGTTATATCTATCAACATCATTCCCTCTGAGACGACGAGTTATTTTCCTTCCATCAGGGGCACTGTGACCTTCACCTCCCAAAAACATCTGTGTGCTTCTAGACCTTGAGACTTCCATAGCAGACAAACAAACATAAAGAGAGTGCACTTCCTCGCTAAGACTTTCCAACGATTATTCCATTTTTGCTTGATGTCTAAGTTGCTTTGCTTCCAGGAAGAGTTGGAACGTATTCTGCTGCCTTTTGAGCATATATTCTAGCTTGTTAATAGAAACCAATAGAGCCTAAGAAGCATGTCAAACACAAGGCCGAAGTCGTCATTTTCCGAGGAGGATGGATAATTTTCCATTGCATACTACAAACTGACCACCTAACTATATAACCTAATGGTAAGGAAACTACCAAATTTTGGACTGGGATGGGATGAAAGCATATTAATACTCTGGAGCACTAAGGGATTCAATATGTAGGCAGACTTATAAGAATTTCATGAGCCAAACTGCAATAATAAATCCAAAGTCATTTCCCATGTATCAACCAAACAAAGAATTGACAATTAAGCAATAGTGTCAGATGACTGATTTAATTCCATTCTTTTGTTCAAGAGCCTGGACTCTGCAACTGATATGAACACCCCAGATCCCACCAGAGGGAGAATAAAAAGACATGACACCTTGCATGTTGAGAAGTGTAGCAAAAAAGTCTCAATTTGACTTTGCCTTGGTCAAATTGAGAAAATTCAGATTTCCACATCAACAAACAACTTGGAGGTAGTTAAGTGAAGTGACATGGCTCTTGTGACTCAGTTAGCTCAGTAATTCGAGTTAGAGGACTTGGAATTCAGTTATGCATGTGTGATTTCTAATTTGTAGCAATCCAATTAAGTTATTTCCAGTTGCATTTAGTTAAACTAGTTCTAACTGTTGATAAAACTAGTCGGAGGTCAGTTGTACAGTGTGAGAACAATCTAACTCAGTGACCATCCAATTAACTGACCAATCAACTAAAAATAGTGTGCATGCAGAGAATTCGAGTTCCCCAACTGTGGTGGATATTCCAAGGTAGAGTAACATCAATTGTAGACTAGTCTTGAGTATACAAGTGTTGCATGCAATAAGAGATCCAACCTTGGGAATTACACAATAAATTGGAGGGAAGGAATTCCTAAAAAATAGGCACCTTAGGATTTTCACAAGGAAATAGGGGCTCAAGAAGAGGTAGAAATTGACTAAGTTTGGGCCAGAGCTTCTCATTGAGCAAAGAGAAAGGTTATTCACTTGTAGGTTGAGCTCATAGCGAGCAAGCAATTTTAATATATTCTCTATTCATCTGATTAATGCAAGAAAGCTTAAGGGTTTTTTACCAATTGGTTTCCCTTAGATAAATATGTGTACTTGTGTATGTGATTGATGCATGTTTGCAAATGTTGTTCTAAATTGTGAACTAATTTTCGCAAAGCAATAGAGTATAATTGTGTCTCTCAATTTAGATTAAATTTCTTGAGAAATTTTAATTCTATCACCATATTTCTACATGGTACCACAATAGGGTTCACATTAGAACAATAATTCCGAAGTTTTTCCTCTGGAGGTTCAAATTTGCAGCTTCAGTGTAGTAGGATTTCTTCAAGATTGGGAAAATGACCTCCAATGGACTAAGATTAGAGTATTCCTTGGAAGGAAACTCGAATTTCATTACATGAAATGATCAAATGGAGGCAGTTATTGATGACAATGGATTGCTGGATTATGTCAAGACATGCATTCCAAGACCATGATCAACTAATGCCCAAAACCTAGCCCATTGGAAGAGATATGTAGCTAAGGCAAGGAGAATAATCTCAGAGGGAGTGTGAGACCACATTGTCTCAGATATCCATGGAAAAGAAACTCCGTTTTTCAATGTGAAAGGCATTGATAAAGATATTAAAGAATAACAATGACCATAGAAAATTGGTCGTCAAAGACAAACTTCAAAACATCAAGATGCAAAACAATGATAATATTCCACAGTATCTCACCAGGTTTACTCAATTTTGGGATGAGCTTGGAGGGGTTGGTGTGAAAATTGCAGAAGATGACCTGGTGAGTGTAGCTCTTCTAGGCCTTCCTAAAAGCCGACATAACTACCAGGACTTGGTGAATGAGGGAGAAATCACCAAATTGGGAATGCTTATGGTCGAATTTGGTACAAGAAGAGATCATGCGACATACCAAAGATGGAAGTTCATCCAAGGGAGAGGATGAAGAAAATTTTGCATAGGTTGGAAAGGCAAAGAAGGGTAAAAGGAAGAAATCTCAAACCAAACTAGAATTTAGCCAAGGGGGCAAGAAGAAAGACTTGTCTAAAATAAAATGATTCAGTTGTCATGAATTTGGGAACTATGCTACAAAGTGTCCACATAAAAATTCTAGCAAGAAGAACTCAGGAGGAGAAGCATGTGAAACATTGACTTCACAGTTCGAGCTAGACTTCACCTTTATCGCATGCATGACCAACACTATGATGGAGAGTGTGTGGTACTTGGACTCAGGTGCCTTGTTCCACATGACAAGGTGTAGAGAGATTTTCAGTGACCTAGAGGAGAAATATCTCCAAGTGCATATTGAGCTTGGGGACAACGAAAGGTGCAATGCTACCTAGATTGGTACAATAACCTTTAAGACAGAGTCAGGATCCCCTTTTTTCCTCAAAGATGTCATGTTTATTCCACGCCTAAATAAGAACCTCATTTTTGTAGTATTTTTGGAACACCATGACTATGATGTAATCTTTAGTAAAGGTAAAGCATTTATGAGGCACATAGCTACTAGAAAGTTGAAGCAGATCGGGGTTCGTGTGAAGAACATGTATAAAATTGATGTGGAAGATTGTGTTGCATTAAGCAGTAAGGCATAGAAAGTGCAAAGACACAATGTCAATGAGCTCTGGCACAGGAGGTTGGGCCATTTGCATCATGGCACCTTAAAAATTGTGTAGCAAATAACCACTAGCCTTCCTAAAGGATCACTTGAGCAGTAGGATGTCTGCAAGGGTTGTACCTTAAAGAAGTATATAAAATCCACATTCTATGATCGAGACAACAAGGCACATGCAACCTTGGAGAGAGTCCACTCTGATGTTTTTGGACCCTTCTCGACCACTTTATTGATGATTTCTCAAGAAAGTGCTAGATTTTATTCATCCAGAAGAAGGGTGAGACATTCTCAAAGTTTGTAGAATTCAAGGCACTAATTGAGAAAGAGACCGAAAAGAAGATGAAGGCTCTCAGGAGCGACAATGGAGCTGAGTATGTTTCAAATGACTTCAAGGATTTTTGTGCAGAAGAAGGAATTCAAAGAAAGCTCACAACACCCCACAACCCACAACATAATTGGGTAGTTGAAAGGAAGAACCAAAGGATTGTGGGAGCTCCAAGAGTTATGATACATGACCAAGGCATGCCATTGCATTTGTGGGAAGAGGCATGTAACATAGTAGTCTACTTGCAGAATAAGAGTCCTCATTGGATTATTGGTATGACTACACTGGAGGAGGCTTTTCGGGGAGTCCTCATTGGATTCTCTAGTATGATTACACAACAGAGTTGGGAGTTTTTCCGGTTTACACCAACACTCCAAACAATTATTGGGTCTACTTACCTTCCCTCAGAATGACAATTGTGTGAAGGGATGTAAATTTTGACGAGGAGAAAGAAATGAGATGCTCTCTTTAGAGGGAGCTTCAGATCTAACCAGAAGAGGAGATTTTAGCTCCAAAGGAGGAGCCTCATAAAGTTGTAGAGAAACCAAAAATGGAGGAGAAGAGAAGAGGTATAGTGGAGACATCCACTCAAGAAAAACCATCCAGAGAAGGTTGAAAGAGAACTAGGAGAGCTGATAGATCTGTGCAGGAAACGAGGGAGAATGTGGGAGATCCTTCAAATTTGTGCACGAAAAGGAGGTCACTTGAGAGGTACATTGGACACATGGCTCTAATGATTGAGATTGTAGAGAGTGAGCCATCTTCATTTGAGGAAGTGGTTGAGAAACCAGTTTAGGTTGATACAATGGTGGAAGAATACAATCCATCATGAAGAACAATGTTTGGGAAGTGGTCCCAAGATCGACAGATAAATCAATTGTGGGTTCGAAATGGATCTTCAAAATTAAGCATGCAACAAATGGAAGAATAGAGAAGTATAAGGCCATATTTGTGGCCAAAGGATTATCTCAATTTGAGGGAATTGACTATGAGGAAACCTTTTCTCCTGTAGCAAGGTATTCATCCATTAGATCAATTCTTGCACTGGCTACGCAGATGGGGTGGAAGATCCACCAGATGGATGTAAAAACAACATTTCTCAATGGTGTTATTGAGGAGGAAGTGTACATAGAGAAACTAGAAGGTTTTGAGACATTTGATTAGGAGTATCATGTGTGCAGACTCAGGCGAGCATTGTACGGTCTCAAACAGGCACCCTGAGCTTGGTACACTTGGATCGACAATTATCTCACTGGATTGGGATTCACCAAAAGTGAAGTGGATGTGAACCTCTATCATATTTTGGTAGAAGGTAAATTTATTATCATTGTTTTATATGTTGATGATTTAATATTGACAGGTGATGAGCAACTGATCAACTCTTGCAAGGAGGACCTTGCAAGGGAATTTGAGATGAAAGACATGGGTCTCATGCACTACTTCCTTGGGCTGGAAGTATGGCAAGGTGATGGGGAATTGTTTGTGTCTCAAGGAAAGTATGCCACTAAGATACTGCAAAGATTTCGCATGGAGAGTTGTAAGCCCATGGAGACACCTATAGCGACCAATTGGAGGAAGGAGAATTCCACTTCAGGTGAAGAGGTTGATGCTACCATTTACCAGAAACTAGTGGGTTCACTGATGTATCTTGTAAACACATGACCAAAGATGTTCTATGTAGTCAACCAACTCAACCAGACTATGGTTAGATTGACCAAATTGTATTGGAAGGCAAAAAAGCATGTCTTATGGTACCTCAAAGGCATTACCCAATATGGATTATGGTACAAACGAACAAAGGGAGTGAAGATGTGTGGCTTCACAGATTTAGATAGGGCAAGGAGTCCATCTGATCGAAAGATTACATCAGTATAATTTTCAGTGTAACTTGAGTTTGCAATGTTTTCCTTGTACAATAAGAAGCAAATGTTTGTGCGCTCAACTTGGCAGAAGTTGAATACATGGTTGCAAGTCAAGTAGCATGTGAGGTGATTTAGATGAGAGTATACTTGTGGGATTGTTTGGTTAGGAGATGGATCCAACTATGATCTATTGTGATAATCAAAGTTTCATTAAGCTCTCCGAGAATCTGGTATTTCATGATCGATCCAAGCATATAGAAATCTGGTATCATCATTTACACGACCATGTGCAGAGGAGGATACTGTTGCTACAATACATTCTGATAGAGGAACAAGATGCTGAAATCTTGACAAATGATTTTTCAAGAGGGAAGTTAAAATTCCATAGGTGCAGGATAGGGGCGGTTGAAAATACCTTTTGATGAGCCTCATCATTGGGTAACTATATGGACCTTAAGTCACCTCCTATCTTAGTCAAATAAACTCTTCTCACAATTTATTACATTCTTTGATTATATTTTGTTTATTGAGATGAGTTAAAGTGAGATATTATGCCTAGTGGACTAATATGCGTTGAATGCAGGTTTGAAAGAGAAAATTGAGGAATTTTGGCAAGATTAAGGTTTGAAACTTGAATGGGACAAGGGAGAGAGATTGTAGGATTTAAATCCTCCTCATTTACTCCTCCCTCATTTGAATATTCCTCCATTAATCACACTAGCTCAGAGTATAGGCAGCCAAGTCACGAAGATCAAAAGGTAGCCGAGCAAGTGATAGTCAAAGTGTTAGTTCATCTCAAGTTTGGGAGCCAATCCTCCCTAGATTTAAGGAAGTCATTGGGGACTTCAATTGTATAAATAAAGAGGCCTAGAGCCTCATTAGGATTCAGTTTTTTGTTGTAAAAACACTATTTATTTTTGAGCTCTAGACTTGTGGAAGACATTGCTATGCAATTTTTTGTTTTGATAATGAGATTGAACTTTTCCATGATCCAGTACTGAGTTCACTTAGAGGGTTGAAGCTCTTGGATTAGGGCCCAACCCTAGCAACGAAGGCTCCTCTTCTTGTATGTGTATGCTTAGATTAATTTCATAGATTCATGACCAAATTGTCCTTAGAAGTATTTCATTGCAGGAAGTGTAGATTTGATTAGTTTGTTATTAGTTTGCTTCCATTTGTGCTTTACTTCAGTAGCAGGTTAGAAGGGAAAAAAACATCACAAAGATGTCAATAGGTGTCTTGGCCTCACCTCTTCCTTCAGGGATCATGACTTGAGGAAATGATCCCTATGCAGCCCCAAAAAGATAGATTTCTATTTTCTCATAGAATTTAGAGTTTACTGTAATTGAACCAACATTTGATCAGTTTGCAAGTGTAGGATTTAATTACCATCCCTTCCATCTTCAATATTTACAGTAGATCTCATCAATGATTCCATTTTATTCTGCAACTTTCCTCATACATGAAATAGAAAACTAGCTCATTAAACTCAGTTTTTCCAGCTTATTAGAATTCATCTTGTTTACATGATTTTTTTTGAAAATATCAATGTTTGATGCATAGCAGGTGTTTCATAAGTAGAGAGAGATCCTATAGCAAGAAACCACCTTCGAACTTCATCCATCCATAATTATTCCTTGCTTTCACCAAGACCTTCACCAATTTCATCATTTTACATAGAAAGTCCTCTAAGCATGTTGAGCAAATCCAATCATCTCCTAACCTTGGTTTTGAGTTCTGAGTGACCCTAGACATTTCTTCACTTAAACCTACCAACCACCTTCCTTAAGCCTTCCATCACCTCCAATACCCATCATTTTTCTCTCGATTGTACCCTGTAGAAATACAGGGAATCCTGTAGGTTTTTAGGACATCTTGTAGGTTTTTCTGTAGTGGCTTGTTTTGAGGCCGAATTGAGGGAAAACCTCTAGGAAGACACACAAGGGTACTTGAGGGCCTCCCAAACCTCCCAACCATCCACCAGCATCCATAAGCCACCTTCCACATCACCAAATGAGATTAGGGTTTACACTTGATTTTCCATAAAAATAATAAAAAGAAAAAAACAGATTTATTTCAGTCCTTTACATGCACAGTAGTGGTGTTTGATGTTTTTAACTTCCATGCATAGGATAATAGAATTTCATACATTTTAGCTTGGAAATCTTGTAAAGCATAGTTTCTCAGCAGTTAGTTAGAGAATGGTGTGTTTTTAGCATAGGATTTCAGTCATTTTCCTTATTGTAGTAGACAAGATTTCTCTTAGAGCAGATTCCTCTTTCTCTCATCGGTAATCAAGCTTCTTCTAAATCTATAGAAGACTGGATTGAAAACCCTAGTGGTCTCTCACCAGATGAATAATGACAAAAGGCAAAACCATAAGTTTCACTTGTGTATACGACACTGTCACCTCCAAGTTTGTACAAACCCCGGGTTCATAAAGTAAAGCTGGTAGCTCCAGGAGTTGCAACATTCTTGCTGTAATACTAGTGCTCATCACATTTTGGCACTATTGCCGAGGAGGTGTCTGAGTAATATGTGATTACTGCTTTCTTTCTTCCATTTCTTGTTTATGATATTCTGCTATTAGTTTCATTTCTGCAAAAGTAATTTAGATTGCTTCCTTTTCCATGCTGCATTCTTTGCTTTCCTTTCCATTATGCAAGTAAGATTTCAATCAAGTAGTTAATTTTTCATTTAGTTTGCAATTTCAATTTTTCAATTACTTTCAAAGTTTGAAAAAAACACAAAATAAAACAAAAAAAGTTTTTTCATGCCTCGTAGGAATAGGGATAACTTAGGGAAATTTTTGCCAAATACCGCCACTGCTTCAAACAACCAACCTTCCCTATTCTTCGGTGGTTTTGAACTGGAGGAACCCTTAGGTGAAAAACCAAACATATTTGAAGAACCTACAGGAGAAGAAGAAGAAGAAGAACCCATTCCTACTGAACCGATGGCTGAAAATAGAAATGACAGAGGAAATAGAGAAAGAGTTGAGGGTGCCTTCCCCATCAGGGAAACCAATGGGGATAGTAAGATGAAAAATATAAGCCCCTCTTCCCTTCCTCATTTCCATGGCCTGACCACAAAAGACCCAGACACTTTCTTATTTGAGTTTGATGTCATATGCCGAACTTATGACTATACAAATGATGAGCAAAAGTTGAAACTATTTCCATCCATTCTCAAGGATGCAGCTTTGCGCTGGTTCATGGGTTTACCTGGAGATAGCATCACAACATGGGCTCAGATGCAACAAGCCTTCAACAACAAGTATTGAGACTACTATAGGTCTAAAGACACAAAAGAGGAAATTTTTAGGATGACCTTAGGCAATGATGAATCCCTAGAGGATTATGAAGAAAGATTCTAACTTAGCTACAAAGGGCCAAGTGCACACTTCACCCTGAGTCATTGAAGCTGGTCCTGCTTAGAGGAGTAAGGGAAGATCTTCTTGATACCCTACACTTGTTAGCAGGAGGGGATATCTACCAGTTACCCTATGAGGATATCAAGACTGTCTTTAGAAACCACTCTAGGGTATTTAGGAAAAAGGGTAGGGGTAGTCAACCTATGGTCAATCCATCCTCTTCCAATTCATCCATCAAGGGTGAAATTGGAAATATGTTGGAGGATTTCAAAAGTGAGATGTTGTAAACCCTTTCCCTACATATAGACATTGTGCACATTAAGAGAAAGGAGGAGGAAGAAGAGAAAGCCTTGGCCATTTTTTGTCCTAGATGCACCAGGAGGCACCCTAGGAACGAATTTCCATTGAATTCTATTGAAATCTACTCAGTTTGTGAAGAAAACCAATCCATAAACAAGTGTCCTTCTATATCTGGACTGAAATCTATATATCAAGGAGTTGAAGGGGTCACTGAGCAGCTGCACTAGCTGTCGGTTCTATGCCACTACCTCGTCGCGCTGCAGGCTCAACTGTTCAATGTTGATGCGCTGCTCACTCATGACTTGGAGCGCGTGACCCTCCTTGGCTCGCAGTTCTGTAGTAACGCTGTCCTACAAAACATAGAGTGTCTCCCTAGGGAGCACAACCATATTTATCCTGATTCCCTTCAGTTCGCTGACCATAGGCCTGTCGGCCTCATTTTCTGCAACTAGCGTGCCATCTAGTAGCATTATAGTGTTGGTCATTCGGGTGCGCAACATTTGCTCAGTCATGGATATGCCTACTACGAGGCTGGTTGACACAGTGCCAGCCTGTGGAGTGCACACCTGCAACTCCTGTATCTGTGCTAGGAGAGCCCCCAACACCATCTGGTGTTCCTCCGCGAACCGTTGTAGGGTCTTTGTGGTGTCATCCATCACCATCTCCCCAATTTCGTGCAGATCCCCCTCATTGAGGGTGATCGGGTCGAAAGAAGTCTTTGAAGCCTTCGACTTCTTCTGCAGCCCTACCTGCTCTCTTGGGCATTGTCATTTTAGCTGTGTGGACGTTGTTTGCAGGTCCGCGCCACCTTGCTCTATATCTGTTTCCTGTTCGGGCGAAGGTGACTTTTGGCCTCTGCACTCCTCTGCTACCTTCTGTTGTTCCGCCACCGCCTTTGTAGCTTCGTGTGCCACCTACGCCTTAGCTGCTGCCGCTTCATTCCTGCAGTTTTCTGCCTACTGCGCCATCTGCAATTTCGCCTCATGCTTTTTCTTCTGCGCGGAGGACTTCTCTACTTCCACTGCGGAGCTGGATGGAGTGTGCCAATCCAGTGGCCATGACTCAAGGATGACGGATATGACATCGTCTGTCGCTAAATAAGGGAGTTCGTGCCAAGTCTTCATGGGGTCCTTCCTTGCCCTGATGTACACGTGGTGGAAATTTTCCTTGAACTCCGTGAAGCTCTGCAGACTGTTATAGACAATGGGCGATAACCGCGGCTAGTGATTAATCCCTATTCTGATGTTCATCTCAATGAACACCAAGAATATCTTACTGTCTCTGATTCTCTGCGCATCTCTAGTTTCCCACAGCGAACCGTACTTTGCTGCCTCTGAAAGGTCTTGCGCAATCATCGGGAACTGGTTTTCTTCAGGCAATTCCCATGCCACCAGTACTATAGACAAGAACAACCACGCATAATGAAAAGTCTTCCCCTACTCCTGTGCCTCGCGAAAATTCTCAAGGAACTCTCTGCACAAGTAGTCTACCCAGTTAAACTGGACCTCTTCTGCGCATTGCGCTGCAAGTGTAACCACCAGCGTAGGCACCTCATCCGCGTGGCACTTCCGCATAACCTTTCCGACCAATATCTGCGTCGCGACTTTGACCGCAACATTGTTGATGCTGGAAATTGCATATCCTCTCTTCCTCTTCTCCAGCTTGAACTTCTTCTTCATGGCCTCTATGATGGCCAAATCATCACTTTTACCCTCCGAGATGTTCATTGGGTCCTCCGCTTTGCAAGGGAGCTGGGTAATTCTGTGAATTAGGTGGTCCATGATGGGGGTGGGCTTCTCCGTCCACAAGCACCCACCATGCACCAAGCAGAGCAGCTGCCTGATGACGAAAATAGTCGCTGGGGCGTGATGATAATGTAGCACCCAAATCAGGTTTAACAGTCCTGCCTTTTCTACACCTCTGAGCCACTTACGTGGCTCCAACTCTATAACTCCCGTCGGCGCGTCTTTCTTCTGGCGCATGAGCTGTGCGGTTGCCAAATGTGGGAACTTCTCGTGGTCCGCGAGATCCCAGTCTTCAAATTTTAATACAGGCACTCGCCCCAAGTGTGCTCCATAAAAAATAATGTCATAAGGGAGCAGCGAAGTCTGCAGAGAGATTTTTCTCTCATCTATGTCTTTGGGCACCTTTGCTTTTCCCTTCCACGGAGGAACATATGCAGGTAGCTTGGTCAGAGGGTCCGCACCCTGGGTTTCTACCTCCATCTCTACATCCTCCTCCTCCTCTACCTATATTTCTTCAAAGTCTTCCTCCTCATCGGCTTCCAATTTGATCGCCTTCCCCTTTTCTTCCATGGTCAGCTTAGTCCTCAACGGATTTCTCGGGGATACGCACACTAGTACCATAGCATGCTTGTCTTTCTTAGGTCTCGGTGTGCGTAGCGATTTAGGGATTTATGCGACTACCTTGACACTTTTTGGGGCTTCTCCTACCATCATGGCTTGCGCAACCTCCTCGGCGGTCATTGCTCCGGTATCCATGGCTTCCTTAGGTGCGGCCATAGTGCTATTCCACAATTCTCTCAACGGCTCGGGTAAGTGCTCAAACAATGACTTCGCCTTCAAAATATCGAACAAGTCATGAGTGTCTAGGCGTGCAACAACTCGGTTCTCAAATTGCCAAGTGTTGTTTGTTGGACACCCCTTTGTAATTTATAGCACCTTTTGAATTTGAATTCGATCGTTCCCCCCATATTTGGTCCATTAATGCTCTTTTGGTGACAGATTGTTAAGAATCTAGCCCATAAAGTTCGCCTTAAATTCCTGTCGCCCATTCCATTTGGTCTCAAACCACGCATCACATTGTGAATAGTGACTATAATGGTCACTTTCCAGCTAACCCGCGTGGCAGCGCAACTACCCTCGCGCTGTCGCAGACCCTGTGACACTTTGCTATTGCGCGCAGACTTGACATCGCGCAACTCTCAGGCAGAGTAGTTTATAGTCCCTGGAGCACTAAGACTGTGCTTCTATCAGCTAGTCAGATGGCTAGGACACTTGTGTAAGCCTTCAAATGACTGCCATTAACTTTTCCTGGGAAGAGTTCTCCATTTAACTTTACCAACTGCACCGTGCCACCATCTGTGATCTCCTTAATAACATACGATGCCAGCCAATGCATTCTGAGCTTCCCTAGGAATTTATTGAATTGAATATCATACAACAACACCAAATCATTTGCCTTGAAGGTGCGCAACTTAATATGTTGATCGTGCTAAGCCTGTTCATGCTGCTTTTGCACCTGCTGGTGAAATCGAGCCAAAAATCGTTCTTCCTCGAGCTCCTCCAACTACGCGAGCCTCTCCTCGAGGGCTCCGCAATCCGTAATACCTATGAGTGTTGTTATGCGCAGACTAGGCACGATGTATTCCATAGGCATTACAACTTCCAATCCATAGATTAGCCTAAAAGGTGTCTATCCCGTCAGTTTCTTGCATGTCGTCCTATAAGCCCATAATACTATGGGTACACGCAGGTCCCAATCACTTCATTGCGCATTACATAACTCGTTCAGGGTGTTGCATACTTTGTGGAATGCTTCCGCACGGAGAACCTTCTGCATGATTTTTCTTCCTACATAATGTTTCCCCAAGATTAAGAGCCATTTGTTCATTTTCCCCCGCAACACATGCTTATTGACCATACAGTTCAGCGTGAAGTTCATGTGCATCCGCGTAGGTTGTTTTCCACATGCCTGTGCCCACCTGGCCAGATGTGCGCGCAGACTATCCAGTCCATTGTATTTGTCTGTCAATCGCACTGTAGTCTTCCCAAATCACGTGTGCATCATTCTCCTACACTCACGCCATTCGTCAAAGATCCCTTTGTGCATACCCCACCACCTCGCGGGCATAGCGTGTAGTACCCAGTCCAAGGCCTGGAAGCATTGCTTTTCTGGCACCTCCCTTTCAAATTTATTCAAGAAGGTATCTACCTCACTTAGGCCATCATAAGTAGGCAGGTCTCTTACTTCTATTGATATGCAGTGCAACGACCTTGTCATCATATTACAATTTAGTGTACTTACCTCATGTAATTGATTTTGCCATTGCTTCATCTCCTCATCTGAGTCCGAAGTACAAGAGATTTTGTGCTCCCATGCAATCCGCCCATCCACGATGGGATTCACCCAGTCCTGGTTTCACGCTGTTATCTTATAGATGCATTCCAAATCATCATCACTTTCATAGTCGCACACCGGCTTCGTATAGCGCGATCCTTCATCAGGGTCCAGGGGTATAACTACGCGTAGTGACTTCTTCTTAAAAATCATCTTGCACTTCTTTAGATTAATCACCCCGTTCATGTCAGTGGCCCAATCAATTTCCAAGAGTGCGGGTAGGGATTGCTGTCATCAACAATATACATCACTTCAAAGTTTGCCAACGCGCTCGCTCCCTCAATATCCATGGTTATTCCGTACAATCTCCCCATGGTTATTATTTTATGTTGGTTCGCCATTCGTAGTTGAATAGGAGACCACTACAGGGTAGGTTTTCCCATTCGCTCCCATGTCTGCTTCGGCAGAACATTCACATCTGATCCTAAATCCAGGATAAATTGATCCATCTCATATTCTCCAATCTATGTGATTATTCTCATTTCTCTCCTCATACTTGTTATGTTTTCCGATCTTCCTAACTACGCGCAGTTCTCCTGGTGTAGTCTCAGCGCATCTGTTAATGAGTTCCTGTAACCCTTTTACAACTTTACTGTCGTGCAGTAACTTCATACATGTTTCTAAGAATGTTGTGAGCATGAATGGGTCCATCTCTGGCTTCTGTCTATCTTTACTTCCTGAAGTGGAGGCATCAACGAAGCTCTTCTTAGCTTTCATGAAGGTTTCCCGAGTGCGCTCCAAATCAGACTCTACTTCCTTCGTCGGAGCTTTGCGAACCCAAGTATTATCTTATGGTTGTTTTCCTTTGTCGTCTCCCATCACGATTCCACTTTAGAGCACAATGTTTACATTCGGATCTTCCTCACACGGCTCAGACCTCATAATCTATAGGTTCTGAGTCGGGGGAGGCGATAGCGCTCCTTTGTCATGTATCCTAGTTATCAGTGTAGGACAATCTTTTGTCTCATGATTAAACAAGTTGCAATACAAACACGACGGGCGCGTTGGATTCATGCAATCGCGGGCATAATGTCTCGGCCCTCTGCAATTGTAGCATATCAAATGTCCACAACCTCTTCTAGGTCCTCCTCCACCTCGGCCTCGTCCGCGCCCCTGAAATCCTGTTCGCGCCATTCCTGCATTTTGATCAAGGGGCTGCATTTCAGCCTGAACTATGTAGGTGGGAGTTCTATCCATCATTAACTCATAGCTTCTACAAGTGCGCTCATCATGTCCCACTAACCTACAAAAGTTGCAGAACAATTGTTGCGAATTTTGTGTATACTTCTCTAACAAGTGAAAATTGTCCATGGCATGTTTTCCTGCTATTTGACAAATCGTGCACCACAAAGCAAGTTCCATGCTAGGTCCTGCTTGAGCTTCTGGTCTTAAGGGCATCAGTCCTCCTCCTGCGAGATAATTTGTGAAAACTAGGTAGTGGTCCTTGTCATGACCCTGACCCTTGCATTTTACGCACCATACCTCTTCGCACACTTCTTGTCGAGCTGTCCTGTTCTGTTTTAGACTCAACATCTCAAGGCATAAATTCTTTAGCTACGCGTGGATCTACTGAACTCCTAAGTTGGGATCCTACACCGAGGTCTCATGCAGCCTCATCGCGATCCCTAAGGCCTCTGCCTAAGTTGTTAGCTTTTGCTGCGATAGCACACTCCTCAGATGTGGTGTTAGTGACACTACAAACCATTCACGATGTTGTCAATTCGTCAGATTCATATTAGCCTCATGAATCAGACATTTCAGCCTTTGATCCATCTCCCAAGGAGTCTCGCTTGGTAGCATCGTGATCTCTTTGAATCCAATGATCTACTGTGCTTCAGACTTCAGCCTACTAAATTCTCTGTTTAGCGCTGCTTGGATATCTGTGATTCCCTCATTTGGATTATCATTGGAGTGCTTAATGTACCAAGTCAGCGCGCGGTCCTGAAGGGCACTAACTAGTGTCACTTTCATTATATTATCATCTATAACTCCTTGCGCTTCCCATACAACGCTTACCACGAGCTAGAGTTGGTTTGGATCCTCATTTCCCAAACCCTTGAACACAAGAAACTTCACTGTGCTTGCCATATTAAATTGTGGTGGTGGAGGAGGTGTTACGGGTGAAGATGGAGGTGATGGTGGTGAAGCTGGTGGCGGTGTGGGTGGGGGTGGTATTCACGGAATTCTTTGCCTTATCAGATGGATTGCACTTCACGACGAGACCTTCATGAGCTCTTCCTCGTTGCCTCGCGGAGGTGAAATCAAGGGGCTAGTTTCGGGTCCCTTACTTCCTTCGTTCCTGTAATATTTTCCACTTCGCGTAGCCTCGAACATCAAGGTAATTGCATAACCCTCTTTTCGCACAATAACATTTTAATCCAAGTATTCATAGACTTTATGTACTTACCTCGCAGTCCCTTGAGAAAGCGTCGCTCTGACTCGCTATAGCTGACTGAGGTGTCGACCGCGAACTCAGTAATGAATCCCCCTATAATCTAATCGAGCCAATGATCAACGGTGCGCATGATCTTATCCTCTGATGCTTCCAACCTTCGCACTAACTCTAGGTTGCACATAATAAGATTGTCGAGTTTCCACCTTCCTTGGGTATCTGCTAGCTTCACGATCCACTCATACAACTCAGTAGGGAAAGATGCAAAGAAGATTTCATGGATCTCCGTGTACAGGTAGTAGTCTAACCACTCTTCTTTTGTCAGTCGCGGATTCCTGTTCTCTTGTGCTGTGAACTCGTGAATTCTTCTGTCCAACCAACCTTCAATTTCCTTCTTAGTTGGATTCGAATGATACGAAATCATACATCTCTATGCAGATCCTGGTCCCAGCAACAGAACCATTTGTTGGCTTAAGGGGGCCTGACCCAGGTTCATAGTTAATTAGCCAAACTAATCCCTACACTATTGGCCCTTTCGGCATCATCCCGTGGAGCGCAGACTGAAGTCTCACCTAAAGCAGTATGGGGGGATGCTGAAACCAAGTTTCCGCACCCTTGAGATATCTGAGGTGCTGATTTAGTTCAACTGTGCCTACCTTCGCGCAGGTCACTTTGCACACTGTCCCGACCTTCAATACCTTCGTGATCTGTTATAACCACCTTTTGTGCAACCCTAACTAGGGGCTGAGATGCTTTTGCACTGCTATGGCAGCGAACTGCACTATTTCCCCAATCTACACCACGTATCTTACTTATCTTCTTAAAGATCTTAGTTATCTTTGCGTAAACATATATTATATCTTGTATTTACTTAATCAGTACAATCATATACATTCGTGCATCATATAAATAATAGAAGTGAAATTTATACCCAATATATTCAATTCATAAATCAGGAAATAAATATGCAGAATAGATATGAAACTTCTCTTTATTAATACTTCCAACTGTTACAGACTCGACACGCCCTGCGTACTCAACTGCAGGGGTCTACGCACTCAGCTGCAGACTACTAGGCCTCTGTGCACTCAGCTGCAGAGCCTTCTCCTACTCTATGACCCAAGCTAGAATTTACAATTTAGATATGACTCAATCCTTCATCCTTATCCTTATTCCATGGTCTTCTTAACTAGTTAGAGCCTCGCTCTATTTATACAATCCCATGGTCCACGAACCATGGGTAGATCTCTACAGTCGACATTACATTACAAAATTGAGGGCGAACAACCCTATGACTCTTTTATGAACTACGCACTCCGCGCCCACAAAATGCGGAGTCTTTACATCAGGGTTACAAATTTTGACCAAAATCTGGGCTCTAAGCCCCAAAAATTCCCTTGGGGGATCCCACGCCCAACAAGGCACAACAAATATATATGGAGAAACATCCTATTCAGCTTATGCTGTGGAAATTCAGGAAATCAACCTGAGATCTGGGAGTGTACTTCCGGACAACCAATCTCTATCTCCACCTAGGGAGGTTGAGGAATAAAGAGAGGAAAGCATGCTTAAAGTAAATCCACCATCCTTTCTTGAGTGATTAACCCAACCACTCTAGCCTACCCCAGAAGAGGCTGAACTTATGGGAGAATTGAAAAGCCTATGTGTCAAAATTCCACTTCTCCAAGCTATTAAAGATGTACCTATTTACAACAAGTTAATTAAGGGGAAGTGCTTTAAGAATCCAGGGAGGGGAAGAAGAGATGCCCCTACCATTAATGTCATTGGACAACTATATGACTTAATGCTTGGGCAGGTAATCTGTCCAAAGTATTTGGACCCTGGAAGCCCTATAGTAGATGTGCACATTAATGGCACCATTGCCCCACACACTTTGATCGATCTTGGGGGTGCCATTAATGTGATTACCAAGGACACCATGCTCAAGTTCAACCTCCAAGGTTCATTGAGAAAGACCAGAACGGTTCTGCAACTTGCAGACCACTCCACAGTGACCCTTGAGGGTATTGTGGAGGATGTGATAGCCTCCATTGACTCTTGGGAATACCTTGTAGATTTCATAGTTCTCCAACCTAAGGCTAAGCTTACTGGTTACCCTCTCATCCTTGGGAGACCTTGATTAGCCACTGCCAATGCTTACATTAGTTGCAGAGCTGGAAATATGACCATCAAGAATGGGCATATGTCCATGTAGTTAGTCCTATACCCTCCTGCTCAACCATCTCTAGAACATGACTTACCTTTGTGGCTGGAAGTGGAGGAATGTTAGGTCCCTATAATACTAGTGATTACCCCATTACTATTGTAGTTGTATCCCTTATTAATATTTTTGTGCCCCTATTGTCCCCATATTATTATTACTGTGCCCCATAGAACCCCTCTATTGTTATTTTTGTGCCTTTATATTATTATTGTTAGGTCGGCTAGGTTATATTGTGACCCCTTAGACTCCTACATATAGAAAGGAGGTTTTGTCATTTGAATCATCAAAGAATCATTCATTTGTGTAATGTAAAGGAGGTTTCCCCCTCGAAGAGGCTAAATTCTAAGACGTTGATCTATCTTTTCTATCTTTTTGTGCGCTGGTTTCATAACATTTGGTATTAGAGCTTTGGATTCTAGGGTTTCATTGCTCCAAATAGGTCATCGTGGAATTTTCGCTGTAACTTTTTTCTGCAACGTTTCAGAAGTGAAAAAAAAACCCATTTGAGACGAAATCGCACTAAACCTCGGCTCTAAATTTCAGAGCTTTTCGCGCTATATTTGCAGAGATATGATCTGAGGAAGTTGGTCTTTTTGCAGACTCCTAAATTACACAACAAACAGGTGACCTGGGAAAAATCATCATAACTTTCTCTCTGAGAATTGGATTTAAATTTCGTAAGAAGGTAAAAAAATAGGACGGACTGTAGTTTCTTATATATATTTTTCAGATCCAAAGGTTGAAACAAGAACACGTGGCACATCGTACAAGTTCGCTCTAATGAACTAGTCTATAATCATGCCACTGTGGGAGATTTGGCATAACTCTTCCTTGGAGAATCCAATTTGGATCAGACTGTTGGCATTGGAAAGAGGACACAGAGTGCTACTGCAGATCACAATTTCAGAACTGGATGATCCGAAATTGCAGAGATAAATCAGAGGCAATATCGAGCTCCTACAAAGTGAAAAAAGGTGTGTAGATTTTTTTAAATTTTTTCTTAAGCTTGGTTTGAAAAATTATTTTGAAGAAATTCAAAGGGAATAGTAGAGCATTATTATTGGTAACTGATGCCCTGAAGAAAGAAAATGCAAACACCTAGTAAGCAACCTGAAAGCTCTAGCATGACTTATGAAGAAGAGGAAGAAATGCAACATGATATATCAAAATTACGAGACCAAGTGCAACAAATGTCACTCGCACAAAAAGTAACAGAATCTAAGATGGATGGTTTAAAGAAAGATGTAGAAGCTAAGATGAATGAAGTGGAAGCTAAGATGGATGATTTAAAGATATATTTGAAGACAGATTTGAAGACAGGCATGGAAAATTTGAAGAAAGATTTGACAAATTTTCTACAAGAAATACTTACTAATGGTGAAAGGGTAGTAAAGGAAACTCATGATGCGAACAAAAGAAATGTTAATCATGATTTCATAGACTCTGATGTTGGATAGAAGACCCACCATATTCCAAAAATTGATACGAGGAAGTTTGATGGCAAGCATCCCGCAACATGGATATTACAGATGGAGCAATTTTTCGATCTCAATAATGTGAAAAACACACAAAAGGTACGTATTGCAACTTTATATTTGGAACAAAATCATTTTGTATGGTATCAATGGCTTTGCTCTCGTAAACATATTATCACTTGGGCAATTTTTATGGAAGAATTGACAACACATTATGAGGATACAAAAAGCAACACTTTTTTTACCCAATTGATAAGTCTCAAACAAAAGGGTTCAATAATGGAGCACATTGAGGAGTTCCAAAAATTGAACATAAGGGTAAAAAAGATAATATCCAACATGATGTTCGCCTTTGGGAACCGATTCATTAGAGAAGGCATTCAAGTTAGTAAGAAAAATGGAAAGAAAAATTATGGCAACTAGGAAGCATACCACTTACAACTATAAAGATGGAAGTGTTGTTGCCCCTAGTCTTCCACAACCTATAAGGTTGACACCACAAAAATTGGAAGAAAAAATAGCAAAAAGGCTTTGTTACAGTTGTGATAGCAAATACACTAAAGGTCATAAGTGTGCTAAGAAGAAATTATTCTACATAGATTGTCAAGAGGAAGAAGAAAAGGAGCAAGAAAGGTCAAAAGAAGAGGATATACTCCAGGAACAAAGCCTAGATAAAGAAGAAATGAATCTGACCATATCTTGTAATGCATTCGATGGAATTACCACTCCTCAAACCATCAATATAGAAGGAAAAATCAAGAAGAAAAAGGTAATAGTGTTGATTGATTTAGGAAGTACCCACAATTTTATTCATTGTAAGATAGAAAAAGAATTGAATTGCTTCCTATATCTAGCACCAGAGTGTCAAGTAATGGTTGCAAATGGAGGAATGATAAATTGCTCTAGAAAGTGCCATAATATCAAGCTATCCATGGGAGAATATGTATTGACTAGCCTAATGCTTTCCATTCCAATGGGAGGCGCTGATGTTGTACTAGGAGTCCAATGGCTACAATCCTTGGGTACAATAGCTTTTAATTTTCAAGAACTTTACATGAAATTTTCTGTGGAAGGAAAGGAAGTTGAATTAAGGGGTATTGCAGGGAAATTGGGAAAGATAATCAGCTCTAATGGTATGACAAAGCTTCTAAAAAAGGAACAAAGAGGTGTAATTTCACAATTATGTTCGCTAGATGTTTCCACATCGAAATTATATATCTCTCCAGATCTCCAAAAAGTCTTGGAAAATCATTCCAAGGTATTTGAGACTCCCAAAGGTCTCCCACCTATTCGTGATCATGATCATGCTATTCATCTGATTCAAGGAAGTGTTCCTCCAAACATTAGGCCGTATAGATATCCTTATGCCCAAAAGAGTGAAATTGAACGTATGGTTGTAGAAATGCTAGAGGTTGGTATAATTAAACCTAGTCAAAGTTCTTTCTCTGCTCCAGTAGTATTGGTGCACAAGAAGGATGGATCATGGTGCATGTGTCAAGATTATAGGGAGCTCAACAAGCTCACTATTAAAGATAAGTTTCCCATTCCTGTCATTGATGAATTACTGGATGAATTGCATGGATCAATTTACTTCACCAAGTTGGATCTTCATTCAGGATATCATCAAATCAGAATGAAGACTGAAGACATTCCGAAAACAATATTTAGAACTCATGAGGGTCATTATGAATTTTTGGTCATGCCTTTTGGCCTTACCAATGCGCCTTCTACATTTCAAGGTTTGATGAATTCCATTTTCAAACCCTTTCTTAGAAAATTTGTGTTAGTATTTTTTGATGATATACTAATCTACATCAAGTCTTGGAAGGATCATGTTGAACATGTTGACAGGGTGCTACAACTATTGGAGGAGAAACAATTATATGCAAAAAGATCCAAATGTTTCTTTGGAGTACAAGAGGTGGAATATCTGGGTCATATTGTATCTCATGAAGGAGTTAAGGTAGACCCTAGCAAAATTAAAGCCATTAAGGAATGGAAAATCCCCACATCTATAGAGCATCTGCGAGGATTTCTCTGGTTGACAGGGTATTATCACAAGTTTGTTAAGAATTATGGGAGAATAGCAGCACCTCTAACAACATTATTGAAGAAAGATGCATTTTCATGGACTCCAGAAGCAACAAAGGCCTTCGAACATCTTAAAGAGGCAATGTGCCAAGCACCAGTCTTAGCTACACTAGACTTCACAAAAACCTTTATTGTGGAATGTGATGCTTCAAGAAATGGAATTGGTGCTGTTTTAATGCAAGATGAAAGACCCATTGCTTTTGAAAGTTATCCAATCAAGGGAAAGTTTTTACACAAAGCTATTTATGAGAAGGAAATGTTGGCAATACTACATGCACTTAAGAAATGGCGATACCTAATGGGAAGACACTTCAAGGTAAAAACGGATCATGATAGCCTTAAATAATTTTTAGAACAAAGATTATCCTCTGAAGAGAAACAAAAGTGGGTCACAAAGATGTTGGGTTATGACTTTGAAATCGTCTACAAAAAAGGGAAGCAAAATTTGGTGGCAGATGCACTCTCAAGAAAGGATGAGGATGTGGAAGCATTTTTGTGTGCCATTTCTATTATCCAACCAGATTGGATAAACGAAGCAAGGGAGGAATGGAAGAATGATGAAGAAGTGTGGGCACTTATTCGAAAGTTACAACAAGATTCTAGTACATCTAATACATTTAACTGGAAAAATGATTCGTTGTGGTACAAAGATCACTTATACCTCTGTAAAAATTCTCAACTCAAACACAAGATTCTTATGGAATTGCACACTTCTCCCTTAGGAGGGCACTCAGGATTTTTAAAAACTTACCACAGGGTTAAGAAGGAATTTTTTTGGGATGGCCTTAAATCAGATATTCAAAAGTTTGTGGCGAAATGTTTGGTTTGGCAACAAAATAAAGTTGAATAAGACCCCGGGTCTATTACAACCTTTATCCATTCCAAGCCAACGTTGGGAGGAGGTTTCAATGGATTTTATCACAGGTTTACCCAAGTTTGAGGGAAAGAGTGTCATCATGGTGGTAGTTGACAGAATTACCAAATACGCACACTTTTGTGCATTATCACATCCATTTAAAGGTAGTATAGTTTCTACTGCATTTATGAAAACAATTCAAAAGATACATGGAAACCCAAAGATTATTGTAAGTGACAGAGATCCCGTTTTCACTGGAAATTTTTGGACAGAATTATTTTCTTGTCTCGATACTCAGTTAGTTCATAACTCATGTTATCATCCTCAATTTGATGGGCAACTGAGATAGTAAACAAATGTTTGGAAGGATATCTTCGTTGCTTTGTATCTGATAAAAAGACACAATGGGTCAAATGGTTGCCTCTGGCGGAATGGTGGTATAACACTTCCTTCGATACAACAACAAAAATGACCCCATTTATGGCACTTTATGGATATCAGCCACCATCCATCACATCATATTTAAGAGAAAATTCTAAGGTTCAAGCAATGGAACATCACATCGAGCATCAACAACAAGTCCTCCAACTCTTAAAGGATAACCTCGTGTTGGCGCAGAATAGAATGAAACAACAGGCAGATCAACATCACAACGAAAGAAGTTTTGATGTAGGTGATTGGGTATTCCTACGGCTACAACCATATAAACAAATGTCCCTCAAGCAATCTAAGAAGGATAATAAATTATCACCAAAGTATTATGGTCCATACAAGGTGTTGCAAAAGATTGGTACTATGGCATACAGATTGGAGCTTCCTGCAGCTTCTTGAGTGCACCAAGTTTTCCATTTTTCATGTTTAAAGAAGGTTATAGGCGAGAAGCTCCTAGTTCAAACAATATTGCCAAAACTTAACGAGGAAGGAAAAATTATATTGGAACCGGAAGCAGTCACAGAAACAAGAACTCGACAGCTACAAAATCGATCAATTTCAGAGTATCTCATCAAGTGGAAGAACTTATCCGTTGAAGATTCCACATGGGAGGATGAGAATTTTATACAGAAGCATCCAGAACTACTCAAGCGTTGAGGACAAAACTTTTTTGAAGGAGAGGGGCATGTTAGGTCCCTATAATACTAGTGATTACCCCATTACTATTGTAGTTGTATCCCTTATTAATATTGTTGTGCCCCTATTGTCCCCATATTGTTATTACTGTGCCCCATTGAATCCATCTATTGTTATTTTTGTGCCTTTATATTATTATTGTTAGGTTGGCCAGGTTATATTGTGACTCCTTAGACTCCTATATATAGAAAGGACGTTTTGTCATTTGAATCATCAAAGAATCATTCATTTGTGTAATGTAAAGGAGGTTGCCCCCTCGAAGAGGCTGAATTCTAAGGCGTTGATCTATCTCTTCTATATTTTTGTGAGCTGGTTTCATAACAAGGAAGAAGATGAAGTTTATTCTGCCCAATTATATACCTTAGAAACAACCATGGGAAGGGGACAAAAGGATGAAGATGATTTGATTGAACACATACTCCAAAGTCCAACTCTAGTACATTGTCCTTAGAAGAAGTAGTAAAGGAAACCCAGAACAACCATCAACTTGATCTATGCTTAGCCGATTCGAACCCTCTCCGTGTCAAAACCATAGAATTCGGCCCCGAGAGAGCTTTGAAAATCAATCCATCTCTTTCCGTTCTCCAAGAAGAAAAGTTGTGCAACATGCTAAAGGAACATCTATATGCCTTCGCTTGGAGTTACAAAGAAATGAAGGGAGTGCACCCTCGGTGTGTAATCACCACATTTATATCAAAGAAGGTCACAAGCCAGTCTGGAAACCCCAAAGGAGGATGAATCCATCTCTTAAAAATATAACTAAAGAAGAACTGCAAAAGATTCTAGATGCAGGATTCATTTACCCTATCTCAAATAGTGAGTGGGTCTCTCCTTTGGTGTTGGTTCCAAATAAAAATTGTAAGTGGAGGATTTGTGTCAATTACAGGGAGTTAAACAAAGCCACAAAGAAGGACCATTTCCCTCTACCTTTAATCAACCAAGTGCTAGAAGCTCTGGCAGGGAAAAAGTTTTTCTCTTTCCTAGATGGATTCAACGGTTACAATCAAATCCAGATAAGCCCGAAAGACTAGGATAAAACCACCTTCACTTGTCCTTGGGGTACTTTCGCCTATAGAGTCCTTCATTTTTACATATGCAATGCTCTTGCCACTTTTTAGAGAGCAGTCCTGAGTATCTTTGCTGAGTTAGTCCATGTTGCGGTCAAAATTTATATGGATGATTTTACACCTTATGGAGGTGATTTCCAGGAGGCTTTGTCCAACTTAGGTAAGGTGCTGCACAAATGCATTGAAATGAACTTGTCTCTCAGTCCTGAAAAATGTGAATTCTTGATGACTGTAGGGACCGTGCTAGGTCATTCAATATCTCAGCAAGGACTATAGGTGGACCCAAACAAAATAGCTATCATCCAAAGGGTCGCACCTCCACAAAAGTAGAGAGATGTCAGAAGTTTCCTAGGGTTAGCTTGATACTACCGAAGGTTTATAAAAGACTTCAACAAGTTGGCTTCTCCTTTATTTGGGTTTTTGGCCAAATACTCTGAGTTTGTATGGTAAAAAATATGTCAAGAGGCCCTGGACACTCTAAAGGATAGGTTATCCATTGCATCGATTCTATGAGGCCCAAATTGGTCTCTTCCTTTTCGTATTCATGCTGATGCCTTGCACAAATCCATAGGAGCAACCCTAGACCAGATAGATGAAAAATTTCCTTATTCCATTTACTTTATCAGTAAGAATCTGTCAAAGGACAAACTGAACTACACAATGACCAAAAAGAAGCTCCTGGTTTTTGTGCATTCATTGAACAAATTTAGGCATTATATTACAAGCTATGAAACATTTGTACATATTTACCATGCTGCAATCAAATATTTAATGAATAAACTTGATGCGAAGACCCATATAATTAGATGGTTACTTTTACTACAACAATTTGATCTAACTATTGTTGATAAGCCTGGCAAGGAAAATGTTGTTGTAGATTTTTTGTCCAGAGCAACTTTGCCTGTAGGTGAGAGGGGAATGGTTGATGATAAATTACCAGATGAGAACTTATTCGCCATTTCAGTTCTCTCTCCATGGTTTGTCGACATAGAAAACTATTTGGTATTTGCATAGTTCCCACCGAATTTGTCCTCTAAAGAGAAAAGAAAGATTGCGAGGAAGAGCGCCCCCTTCACTTGGATTGGGGGAAACCTCTTCAAACTAGGCCCGGATCAAATTCTGAGAAGGTGTGTTAGGGAGGAGGAAGTATTTGACATCCTTCTGACCTGTCATGATGGGCCTTGTGGAGGTCACTTTGCAGCAAAGAGGACAACATTTAAAGTGTTACAAGATGGGTATTATTGGCCCACTCTTCATTAGGATGTGAAAATATATACTAGTCAGTGTGATCGGTGCCAAAGGATGGGAAAGCCTACTCCAAGAGATGAAATGCCTCTGCAACCTCAAGTGACTTTTGAGCCATTTGACAAGTGGGGCATGGACTTCATTGGACCTATTGACCCTCCTTCCAAGAAAAAGTAGTATATCATTGTGTGCACTGACCATCTGAGTAAGTGGACTGAAACCAAGGAAATTAAGGCAGCAATAGAGGAGAAGGTGGCTGACTTCCTAAGGGAGAATGTGTTTTATAAATTTGGGTACCCTGGAGAATTGGTCACTAATCAAGGCAGTTAGTTTACCTCCAACACGATTGAAGACTTGTTAAGCCAACATAAGATCAAGCATAGAACCTCCACTCCTTGTCACCCACAAGCTAATGGGCAAGTGGAGGTGACCAACAGAGCGCTGGAGGTCATCCTGACCAAAGTGGTTAGCAACAACATGAAATATTTGGAAGATAGACTAGTTGAGGCCACCTGGGCCTATAATACCACATGGAAGACCACCATTGGATTCACACCCTATGAGCTGGTCTATGGGAAAAATACCCTGTTGTCCATTGAATTTGAGTATAATACATTGAGGATGGCAACCCAACTAGATCTAGATCTCAGAAGTGCACAAAAAGAGAGATTGCTCTAGTTGAATGGTTTAGATGAGTTCAAAATGTAGGCCCTCCTACACACAGAGGTAACTCAAATTCAGAGAAAGATCTGGCATGATAAGAACATCAAAGATAAGAAATTTCAAGAAGGTGATTGGGCCTTGTTATATGATTCCAGATATAAAGACTTTAAGGGCAAGTTAAGGACAAGATGGCTAGGGCCTTATGTTATAGAGAGATGTCATGATAATGGTTTAATGCAGATCAAAACCATAGATGTAGAGGCCATTCCTTTACTTTTTAATGGGAACAGATTGAAATTTTACAAATGGCCATTGTCAAAGCAAGATTTCATTGATGGTATCAATAAAATAGTTATGGTGGCGGAGCAAGTCTCAACTCCTTCCCCATCAATTCACTGAGAAAAGAAAAAAGAAAAGAAAAATAAGGAGACTCAGGTGAAAACCTCCATGAGGCGCCTGAGTCCCACTATTGGGTCGAAAACCTCTTGGGGAGGCCTAATGGTGTCAAAAGAAGAAAAAAGAAAAAAGAGAAATAAAAAGATCTCTGGGTGAAAACTTCTCTTGAGGTGCCTAGGGCAAGCAACTAGAATGAAAACCTCTTGGAGGTAAAGTAGTTGTTTCCAAAAAAAAAAAAGAGAAAAGAAAAATCATGAAAAATTGTTTGCAGGTCAACAGGAGGACAATTAGAGAAGAAAGGACAAGAAAAAGGGACCTATTCCACTCATATTTTTATTTCACCATTCATTATCCTTCATCATTCCACCATTCCTTTCATTTTTTTCACTCATTTGCCTCAGTTTGCCAGGGTACTGTGTTTTCTCCAGGATTCCTTGTAAACCTACAGGATCCCTTGAGAACCTACATGATGATCCTATAGGAATTACAGTGGCTTCAGAATCCTAAAGTGAGTAACCCTAGGGAAAGAAAATCACCAGCCCATGTCAAAAAATAGAAAACCTACATCACAATTTCATTACCATATCTCTCTCCACCTTGATCACCCCTGCATTCATTAAAAAAAACAGTTTTAAGAAAAATTCACATTCTCCAAGAGGAAACATAGAGAAAATATGAAACAAAGAGAAGAGGGGAACAACACCTGAATGCATTTTTCATTATTCACACTCCTATACCTCCTCTATATATAGGTCATCATCCTCAAGTCCCAGTAGTGGAAATGATTAAAAATTCTGAGGGAGAAGCAGCTATAAGACATCCTGTAGGAAATTATGTATCAACGTATCCCACAGAATAAAAATCATGAGTTGCAGCAAGCTTCCAACATGGATATCCAAGGGTAGAAGAAGCTCCAGAGTAGTAGCAACATGATAATATTCAACACCACACACCTGCATGTCAAGGAAATCACCAAAAGGGCAAGATATATATAGAAAAAAGGAGGCAGAAATAACATGCAACCAACACATAACAAGCACCTCATGTCCTGAACAAACTGCAACAAGGTATTATTACCATAGGTAAGTACTCGCTTCACTCTCTCATTTACATAATGTAATAAAAAGATGTAAAGATTGTGGACGAGTTGGTTTATAAGCGAAAGGTGGCCAATTAACTTGGCCAACTTCGATCAATCAACGAGGACAAAATAGTTAGTCCCCACACATGTGGCAGCAGCCAAGTCAAAGAAAATGAGAATGAGGTCAGAAGCAGTTGAGACTACGGATTCCCGAAGTTGGAGTTGATTACGAGGAGAGGGGAATGATGATGTGTGGGGACCAATGGTCCAAAAATAGAAAATCGTACCTCGGCTGCCAGCACACCACCTCACTCAACTCAAACATAAGAGGAAATAAATGTTGATCCCCATGCACTCATGCATTCATCTTCTCAAGGCTCACTCTAGAAAAGTCGCTCTCGTACCCAAGCAACCTATAAAAGAGAAAAAAATCATCTTTCTCCTGCACAGGACTTCCTACATGATCACACAGGAAATCCTATAGGATCACACAAGAATCCTACAGGATATAGTCAGGAAGTCTACATGATTGGCAGAGAGAAGTTTCAGAGAAGGAGACACAGGGGTTGGCTACAACAAGCACCATGAGGAGGTAGGTTGTACATTTCCTTCCATTTTTCCAAGTGAAAAGAACAAAAAAATATCCTAGGTTGATTGAATTTGATAGCTGTGTAAGGGAATAGATCCACAAGTATTTCAGTCCCATTTCCTCCTTCGTTAAAATTTGTATCATACATCTCTGCTCCTCAAAATTCACCAGACAAGATGACAGAGGGGGTTTAATAGAAGGGATCCCATCAACACTTCGAGGATTCACTAACACCCTCCCATTTTAGAAATCTTCACAAGGCATAATTAGTGGGGTATTTCGAGAAATTAAGGGGGTATGATGATGAAGTAGCCCAAGATTTTTCTCTCTCCCTCATTCCACTGACAAGAACCCATGCCACTGTTGTGGTGAGAGGTCTCTCCATAGAGCTGGCCCATGAACTCATAAGCAGAATTACCACACTTCCCTTGGAGTGCCTTGGAGAAAGGAAGACAAGGGGGATAGCCAAATTGCCAAAAAGAAATTCTTTTTAGAAGGAGAGGAGCCCGTTGAAGACAAGAATGGAGTAAGGAGAACAAGCCTACCATACCCCTGGAATGAGGTAAGCTAACACCTTATAAAATACATATCATGTGAAGTTAGGTATAGTGTGGTTTATGGATATCACTTTAGTCTTCTTGAAGAATTGAGGTTTGGAGCAAAAACACCTCCTCACCATAAGCACATCATACCATACTTCCTTTTGCAATCAATGATAGATACAAGAATAAAGGTGTAGGAAGGAAACTACCAATAGTTAGCCCACCATGGGTTAATTAGAATCATCATAGAAGATTCCCTCCAAAACCTCAAAATTCCTATCCAATGGGAAATTTTCAGAGACATGCAGACAAATGAGGATATCAAAGCCCTCACATATGATATTAGCCCTACTGTTAGTGAAAAGGATGAAGAAGAGACTAAAACAGATGGAGAAGAAGCAGAGAGGGATGAAGAGGAGATAGATGAGGATGAAGAGGAAGAGAAAGAGGAAGAAGGTGATGAAGAAATAGAGGAAGATGTCAAGGAGGACACTGATAAACAAGATGAGGATCTAGAGGGAGAAGAAGAGGGGAAAGACAAAGGTGAAAAGGGAAATGGAAAAGAAGAGGCAAAAGATAAGGAGGAGTCACCCGGGGTGTCTCCAGAACCCATTGAGAAAGAGGCAGCAGCTGCCCTCACTTCCCTTAGTACCCCTATCAAACAAAAAGGAAAAAGGTAGATGAAAACCCCCTTATACTTCAGAACAAGAAAAAGTACAAGGATAAGGCAGGGAAAACCCCAAACTCCAACCAAGGTTCCCATTGTTATTAAGGACTCACCTAAACAACAGGAGAAGATGGCCCCTCTTATAAAAGATCAAGAAGAAGGATCCATAACACAAACCTCCCCTAAGTCTCCTATCACCTATGTGAGAAGGCCTGTAACCAAATCTACCTCATCCAAAGGAAAAGACATCCTACAGGATACACAGTAGGACCTACAGGAAGCAGAGGAAATCCTACAGGAAACTCTGCTAAACCTACAGGAAACTCAAAAATTGGAAAAGGAAGGAAGTATGCAACCAAAAACAAAGAGAGAGGACCCAGAGCTAAGGGAACCTAGTCCTCAACCTAACCTTGACTCCTACTACAGATTTATTGAGGGGGGCAGGGTCATTCCACAAAAAATTTCCATTCCATTATTCTTTGAGCTTGAGAAAGAAAGAGCCAGAACACATAGATGGATGCAGATTGCCAAATCTAAGGGAGTGGAGGAAATTGGTCACATGGAGGAAAAGCTCAAATATATGGGCATAGAACTAAGTAGCCTGAGGGACAGAGAGGCCATAATGACGGCTCAGTTGGAGGCAGAAAATGCATGGTTGAAAGGACAACTGCAAGAAAGAGAGAATCAATTGGCATCCATGACCAGTGTATCTTTGGAAGCAATCTAGTGCAGGATTCCATCTAAGTCCTATGCATTATACCTTAAGAAACAATGGCTACAGTTCCAAATCAAGACCCTAGCACAAAGAGGCACTATGCCATTACAAGATTATAGACAGTTCATTGATCTCTGTGATCAAATTACATTAGAGGATAGGGCTAAGATGTCTGAGTTCTAATTTCATAACATGGTTTTTATAGATATGAATGTATGGGACCCTTATGCAAAGCTGGGGGATTTACAGGTAATGGCTTTTCCATCATGGATGAACCATGAGGAAGTAAGGGCCGTAGAAATGAAGAAGATATTGGCAAGGGAACAAACTAAGCATCTTATGATAAGAGCTGAGCAATCCAATCCAATGGCTATCATTAGCACACATAATTTAATTAAAAATGATCCTCAACTTGCACCCAGGCATCTTGCTGCCCAAGAGCAAGAAATTACACATTTTTAGGATATGTTCCGATTATTAGGGGATGGCAGCATGCAGGCTTGCCAAAGGAGATGGAATACTTTGCCATATAATTTGAAAATCAAAGAGTACCATTCTCATCAAAGGATGGGAGAAGCACTGAATAGGACACCCATGTACAAACGAACCATCCAAAGGCTCAAAGTCAATTGGATTGGCTTAAGACTCAGTCCACCACTACTCTTGGGGATGTTAGAAGGAAGGAAGGAAGAGGAAGAAAGAAACCAGTGGGAGGAGGTAGAAAGGAATGCAGGATTCTATGCACAAGAAGAGGAAACCATAGCAGAAGCATGGGATGTCAAGGAGGCCACTAGATCTATGAAAGACATGGATATTGATTGAGTTTCTCAGAGGATGAGCAACACTTTCAGTAGGGGGTGATGATGAGCCTCATCATTGGGTAACTATATGTACCTTAAGTCACCTCCTAGCTTAGTCAAATCAACTCTTCTCATAATTTATTACATGTTTTGATTATATTTTGTTTAATGAGATGAGTTAAAGTGAGATATTATGCCTAGTGGACTAATATGCGTTGAATGTAGGTTTGAAAGAGAAAATCAAGGAATTTATGCAAGATTAAGGTTTGAAACTTGAATGGGACAAAGGAGAGAGATTGTAGGAGGTAAATCCTCCTCATTTACTCCTCCCTCATTTGAATATTCCTCCATTAATTACAGCAGCTTAGAGTACAAGCAACCAAGTCACGAAGATCAAAATGCAGCCGAGCAAGTGATAGTTAAAGAGTTAGTTCATCTTGAGTTTGGGAGCCGAGCCTCCCTGTATTTGTTGGGTTGTGTTATATTCTTTCCACAATTAGCCCACGTAGTTAATCGGGGGGTTATAAGGGGGGCAGAGCCCCCCCTTCGTTGCGTTGATTGCGTAGCGGGCGGAGTCACATGGAGTTTGAGGGGTGCAGATAACCCCACTCTATGGGGTACGGGGCAACACCCCGGAAAATTTTGTTTTTTGACCCTATATTAGGTTGGGCATACCTACCTATGGTTTTGTGCATGATTTTTCACACATGGTTTTGGACGCGATGGTTTTCGGTCCATGGTTTTGGATGTGATGGTTTTCGGACCATGGTATTGGATGCTTCGGCATGTACAAATATGTATTGTAACATTGAAAGGAACATAATGAAAAATCAAGTTGGTAGTCCCAATTTTGGGATCCAGGGGAAAATATCTGTGTATATGTGTTTTATGTGTTATGTTCTCGCATTCTTTATTTTCTGTGTTTTAGAATTCGTATGCAGGTAATTTCTGTACGGGGTTAAAACCTACATTTGTTATTAGAGTTGTTTTGGCTTCAAGGGGACGCCTTTGTTGCTGAGGGGTTTCGCTCGGGCCTATGGTAGACCCTGTTCAGTGGGAGATCTACGGGATCGATTCTGGTAGTGAAAGAAGATGGCGAGCAGTGGAAAGATAGAGATCGAGAAATTTAATAGTCATAGTTTTGAGTTGTGGAAACTCAAGATGGAGGATCTAGATCCACTGTAGATCCAGGTAATAAACCAACGGGAGTGTCTAATGAAGAATGGAAGAAGTTGGATCGGAAGGCAAAGAGCATAATAGAATTTTGTGTCTCAGATTCAGTATTGCTGAATGTATAAGGGGAAGCTACGACGAAGGCTTTGTGGGACAAGTTAGGGACTTTGTACCAATATAAGTCTCTGGTGAATAAAATGTTCCTACGGAAAAAGCTGTATAACCTGAGGATGAAAGATGGAGACTTGGTGACAGAGCATCTAAATGCGTTTAATACTGTGGTAAGTCAGTTATCATCTATTGATATCAAAATTTTAGATGAAGATAAGTGGATTAGTTTGTTGTGTTCTCTACTAGATACGTGGGATAATCTAGTTATTGCAATGAGTAGCAATGCAACTGCCTTGCAATTTGATGAAATAGTCTCATCCTTGCTGACGGAGGAGATGAGACGGAAAATTATGGAGAGCCAGAATGGTGATGCCTTTTCTGTATGAGGACGGTCCCAGAACAGAAACAAAAATAAGTCATCAAGTGGGATATCTAAATCTAGAGGGAGATCTAAATCTCCAGGAAAACCTGTAAAGGTGGTGTGCTGGAAATGCAGAAAGGGATGGAACTACAAAAGGGATTGTAAATCTAAAGCTCCTCACAAAGGAAAGGGATTTGATGATGCTCCTTCTGCAAAGGCGAAAACCACCTTAGATGAAGGTGGGGATGTGTACTTAGCTTCTTCAAGTACACATGTAGATCATGAGGCATGGTTGATTGACTCAGGTGCATCCTTTCACTTCACTCCCCATAGAGAGTGGTTTTGCAAGTATGAAAAATATGATGATGGTGATGTCTTCTTAGGGGATGATAGGAATGCTAGAATCATTGGTCATGGAAATGTAAAGTTGAAGTTGCAAGGTGGAAGGGTTAGAACACTTCCGAGTGTTCTACATATTCCTACATTAGCCAGAAATCTGATTTCTGTAAGCAAGCTGGATGATATAGGTGTAAAAACAGTGTTCGAGAAGGATACCTGTAAGATGGTTCAGGAGCAGTGGTATTGATGCTGGGAGTTTGGATTGGAACTCTGTAAAAGTTGCAAGGTAGCACTATTGTTGATGGGTGCAACAATTCTGTGGTTCTTGAAAGTGGAGCAGAAAATCTAGTGGTCTCTAGAGAGAGGACCATGCTGTGGCATCAAAGGCATGGACATATTGGAGAGAAGGGCCTTCGAATACTTCATGGTAAAGGTATGGTAGAAGGTATGAGTAATAGCTCTCTGGATTTTGATTTCTGTAAAAATTGTGTATACGGGAAGCAGAATCGGGTGAGTTCCCCCTCTGGTGGTAAGAGGGCGAAACATATATTTGAGCTTGTGCATAGTGATGTGTTTGGACCTGTGAAGGTTCCATCACTAGGTAAGTCTGTGTACTATGTATCATTTATAGATGACTTCTCAAGGAATACATGGATATATTTCCTTAAGAAGAAATATGAAGTATTTGACAGGTTTAAATAATTTAAGGCTTTAGTGGAAAACCAGACAGAGAAGAAGATAAAGGTGCCGTGGGCAGATAACGGTGGAGAGTTTTGCAGTAAGGAATTTGAAGAATTCTGTAAGAAGTGTGGTATAGCACGGTAGAAGACTACTCCATATACACCTCAAAAAAATGGAGTTGCAGCAAGAATAAACAAGATGTTGATGGAAAGGGAAAGAAGCATGCTCAGTGGTGCCTGGTTAGGACAAGAATTCTATGCAGAGGCGGTGAAGACATCATGTTACCTGGTCAATAGATCACCTTCATCAGCGTTGGAGGATAAGACTCCACAAGAGCCATGGATTGGTAAGAAACCCTCTCTTTCACATCTGAGGGTATTTGGATGTGAGGCATATGTACATGTTCCAAAGCAGAAACAAACCAAGTTGGATAGCAAATCTGAAAAGTGCATCTTTATTGGGTATAAGGATGGTTTAAAGGGTTATAAGCTTTCGAACCTAGTAACAAGGAAGGTTGTGTAAAGATGAGATGTGGTGTTTAGAGAGGTGAAATATGTTATTAAACATGAATTCCAACCAAAGAAACCTGAGAAGATAGAGTTTGAGCTAAAGGAGGAAGAATCAGACTCTACATCAGAGGAGGAATCAAAAGATGAAGAGCCACAAACTCCGAGTGTGAGGAGATCAGTTCGAGAAAGAAGGCTGATGAAATTCATAAATGGGTAATTATATGGGCTCATTTTACCTCCTAACCTAGTCAAATCAACCATTCTCTTAGCTTATTACATGATTTTTTGATTATATTTATGCTTATAGAGTGAGTTGAGTTAGTTATGAGGCCATGTGGTCTAACATGTGTTTAATGCAGATTATTGATGATTTTTGAGGTCAAAATCAAGGATCCAGTGGAAAAATGGCAGCAATAACTCGAAGTGGACAAAGGAGAGGACTTATAGGAGGGAATCCCCTCATTTATTACTCCTCACTTCGAATTCCCCTTCATTCAGCTCGGAGTACAAGCAGCCAAATCATGCACTAGAAGGCAACCGAGCAAGTGGAGGATGACTGATGATTATCTCGAGTTTTGGGAGCCAAGCCTTCCTAATTTTAAGGAAGCTATTGGTAGCTTCATTTTTATAAGTAGAGAGGCCTAGGGCCTCACTAGGGTCAGATTTTTGTTGGAATTTTTCTTATGTAAACTCTGCTCAACTTCGAGCTTATTATTTTGTGACAGTTTCATGTAATCTTGCTATTGTTTTGGAAATAAAGATGGAATCCTTTTTGAGTTAGCACTGAGTTACCTCAGAGGGCTAAATCTCTTGGGTTAGGGCCCAATCCAAGCAGCCAATCTCTTCTTTACTTGTATTTTTATGTTTTATTTTAGTCTGTAGATTAGGGTTGTGTTAAATGTATTTCTTTTATGGTTAAGAATAGGTTGCTTTTGATGATTCAGTAGTTTGCTTCCATTTGTTCTTTCTATAGTAGGTTAAGCAGTGATAAATAAAAGATTCAAAAGGATAGAAATAATGCATTGGCCTCTCTTCCTCCCTTTGGGACCATGGTTTGAGGCAAAGACCCTCTTGCTACCCCAAAAACACAGATTTTCCTCATTCATAAGACTTCTAGTGTTTGCAACTTTTTAGTAGTTTAATAGTCCAGTTTTGTTTTGCTTCTGATCTTCTTCATCCTGCTCACTTATTTATTTGCAATATTCTTCTTTTCTACTTTCCTTTCTTGCAACATTCCTCAACATTTACTTTCATAGATCATAGTTTAGACTAGTTTGATGCAAAACTTTGTTTTTCTAGATGCACTCATTTCATTTCTTGTTTGGTATTATTGGTTGACTGTTAGTTCCTTTGTAGCAGATATCTTTTAGCAGTAGTTCAGCCTATTAGCCATCCCATCCTCCATCTGATCCATGCCCTATAGGTCGCCCAAGTCTCACCTCAATTCTGCCTTAGTTTCCTGCATTTTCCATAGAACTTCTTCTTCTCTCCTTGAGCAAATCCAATCATCTTTTTCTCTCTTGGTGGCTCATGGTAGACCATATGTGCCCTAACACCTCATTCCAACCTTCATCTACCTCTTTCACCTACTCTCACACCCTCAAAATAGTGAAAACTGCTCTCGGCCTCCTCTTGTAGGCCTCCTGTAGAACCCTGTTTTTCCTTCTGTAGATTTCCTGTGTCCTCTTGTAGATTTTCCTGTAGGCTTCCTTTTGGAGGCGGAGTGTGGGAACAACCTCCAGAAGGCCACTTGAGACCTCCTAGGACCCATCCACACCATCCTACATCCTCTCCAACCCAAAAACCACCCTTCAACACCACCTATTCGTTGCCACATTCACACACAATAAATTACATGCATGTCAAATTCACATAAAAATACATAAAAATCCAAAAATATGTTTTTTGCTTATTTACTTTCAGAAATATCATAGTTAGATGTTGTTTACTTGAATAGGTAATGGCATTCCTTTCATGGTTTTCATAGCGCTTTCTGCAAAAGTAGAATTAGTTGGTTGATTAGGGTTCATGAGTTTTGCTTTACATTTTAGTATTTCTCCTTTCTACAGCTAGAATAGCATCTATCTCTCTTTCCTTTCATCACATATAGAGCTTCTTCTAAAATCCATAGAAGTTGGCTTGAGCTCCTAGTGATCTTGCGCCGGTTGACCAAGTGACAACCTGCAGTAACAACTAGTACTTGTGCATACAACGCTGATGCTTCCAAGTTTGTTATGAAATACCGGGTTGATAAGAGTAAAGTAGGTAGCCCAGGAGTTGCAGCATTATTGCTACAATACTGGTGCTCACCACTTTTTGGCGCCGTTTCCGGGGAAGTGTCAGAGTATTCTATGATTACTGCTTTCTTCTATTTCTTCTTGCAACATTCTTCTAATAGTTTATTTCAGCAAAAGTAGAATAGTCATTTCTTTTCTTTCAGTTCTGCATTTCCTTGCTTTCTTTCTCAATTCTGCAAATTTCATTTCAACAAAAGTAGACTAGTCATTTCTTTCCCTTTAGTTCTGCATTTCCTTGCTTTCTTTTTCAATTCTGCAAATTTCCATTTAGCAAGTTTATTTCAGCTAGTTGCGATTTGTTTTGTTCAAATCAATTTCAGTTTCTGCAGGTACTATCAATGTGGGAAAAAAGAAACAAAAACCACCAAAAATATTTCCTTTCATGCCTCATAGGAATAGAGATAACTCAGGAAATTTCTTTCCCAACACCCCCACTACTTCACACATCCATCCTTCTTTCTTCTTCGACGGATGTGATCAAGAAGAACCCTTAGGTGAACAACAAGACATATTTGAAGAAACTATAGGGGAAGAAGAAGAAGAAAACATTCCTTTGGAGCCAATGGCTGAACACAGAAATGCTAGGGGGAATGGAGAGAGAATAGAGGGTACCTTTCTGGTTTGGGAGACCAATGGGGGCACCAAAATGAAAAATATAACCCCTTCCGCCCTACCTCATTTTCATGGTCTGACTACAGAAGATCCTGACACCTTTTTGTTTGAGTTTGCTATTATCTGTCAAACCTATGACTATGCAGAAGATGAGCAAAAGTTGAAACTGTTCCCTTCTACTCTCAAGGATGCAGCACTGCGCTGGTTCATGGGATTACTTGGCAATAGCATCACAACTTGGGCTCAGATGCAGCAAGCCTTTAACAACAAGTATCGAGACTATTGTAGGTCAAAAGATACTAAAGAAGAAATTTTCTGAATGACCATAGGAAGTGATGAGTCCCTGGAGGACTATGAAGAGAGGTTCCAACTCAGTTACAAAAGGGCCGGGTATACACTTGACCCTGAGTCTCTGAAGCTGGTCTTGCTCAAGGGAATTTGGGAAGATCTTTTAGATATCCTCCATCTAATGGCCGGGGGAGACATCTACCAACTATCCTATGAGGACATAAAGATTGTTTTTAGAAACCATTCTAGAGCAACCAGAAAGAAAGGTAGGGGCAGTCAACCCATAGCCAATACCTCTTCCTCTAACTCATCCATTAAAGGAGTAATTGGAAACATGCTGGAAGACTTCAAGAGTGAGATGCTACAGACTCTTGCCATGCAAATGGATACCTTGCATATCAAGAGGAAGTAGAGAGGACTTTGGCCATTTTTTTCCCTAGATGCACCAGGAGGCATCATAGGAATGAATTCCCATTGAACTCTATAGAGGTTTGTTCAGTCTGTGAAGAAAATCATGTTACAGATAAGTGCCCTTCCTTACTTGGAATTAAAGCTGTATATCAAGGGGCTGAGGGAGTCACTGAATAGCTGTATTACATAAACCAAAGGAGGCCACATGGACCTAGACCATACCAGCAGGGGATGCAAGGGAAATCTCAGTCATACTACAACCCCAAACAAGTCACTTCCATACCTTCTTGGCCCCCCCCGCTCATCCTTCCTAGTCCACGCCTCCTCCTTGGTCCTTCACACCTCAATATCAAGCCCAACCAACCACCCATTCATTTCAATCCTATGCTCAACCACAACCTCAGTGGAATGCACCTCATTAGGGGTGGAGGCTCCAATATAACTCTTTTCCCACTCTTTTGCCTCCACCACCTTCCCAACCACAACCGTTACCTCCTGCTCCACCAAAGCAACCCCAAATGCCTGCTCAGCCAAATCCGAACCCGAACAACAGATAGGCTCAACAAGTGTATAGTGGGGAACCATCATGCCCAACTTATGCTGTGGAGATTCAAGAAATTAACTTGCGATCTAGGAAAACTCTCCTAGATAGCCAGCCTCCACCCAGGGAGGTTGAGGAAGATAAAGAGGAAAGTGAACCAAAAGCAATTCCACCCTTTCCTGAGAGACTATCCGTGACAGTCCAGCCTAACTCAAAAGAAACTGAACTCCTGGGAGAATTGAAACATTTATGTGTAAAGATACCACTTCAAGCCATAAAAGATGTGCCTATATACAATAGGTTGATCAAAGAGAAGTGCTTTAGGCATCCAGGAAGGCGCAAGAGAGATGCCCTAACCATCAATGTCATAGTGCAACTATCCAACCTGATGTTAGGGCAGGTAATCTGTCCAAAATATCTGGACCCTGGAAGCATAGTAGTTGATGTCCACATCAATGGCTCCATGATCCCACACACCTTGATTGATCTGGGAGTTGCCATTAATGTGATGAAAAAGGACACAATGCTCAAACTCGACCTCCAGGGCTCCTTGAGGAAGACCACGACCATGCTACAACTAGCAGACCGCTCCACCGTGACCCCTGAGGGGATTGTGGGAGATGTGATGGTCTCCATTGATACTTGGGAGTACCCTGCTAATTTCTTAGTTCTCCAACCAAAGGCAAAGCTCACTAGGTATCCTCTCATTCTGGGAAGACCCTCGTTGGCTACCGCCGATGCCTACATCAGCTGTCGAGCAGGGAACATGACCATAAATAATGGACACATGTCCAAACAGTTAATCCTATATCCCCCTATCCAACCCTTGCTAGAACATGATCTACCTCTCTGGTTGGAAGAGGAAGATGAGGATGAAGTTTATTCTACATTGCTTTGTGCATTAGAAATCGCCATGGGGGGGAACCGCAAGATGAGGATGATATGATAGAAAAATTGATTCAGAATCCACCTCCCAGTGTATCACCATTAGGGGACATAGTAAGAGAAACCCAAAACAACCCCTCAAATGATCTCTGTGCGGCCAACTCCACTCCTCTCCGTGTTAAGAATATAGAGTTCGACCCAGAAAGAACCTTGAAAATCAATCCATCCCTATCCACTTCCCAGGAGAAGGAACTATGTAGCCTGCTGAGAAAACACCTAGATGCCTTCGCCTGGAGTTATAAGGAGATGAAGGGAGTGCACCCTTCAGTATGTAATCATCATATATACATCAAGGAGGATTGCAAGCCAATTAGGCAGCCTCAAAGGAGGATGAATCCAACACTTAAATATATTGTTAAGGAAGAACTGCAGAAATTTCTTGATGCAGGATTCATCTATCCCATCTCTGACAATGAATGGGTCTCTCCTTTGGTGCTAGTGCCAAAGAACAATGGCAAGTGGAGAATCTGTGTCGACTATCGAGAATTGAACAAAGCCACTAAAAAGGACCATTTTCCTTTACCTTTCATAGATCAAGTGTTAGACAGTCTGGTAGGGAAGAAGTTTTTCTCTTTCCTAGATGGGTTTAGTGGGTACAATCAGATTCAAATCAGCCCAGAAGACCAAGATAAGACCACTTTCACTTGTCCTTGGGGTACCTTTGCATACTGGGTCCTTCCTTTTGGTTTGTGTAACGCTCCAGCCACTTTCCAAAGAGAGGTATTGAGTATATTTTCTGAATTAGTTCATGACGCAGTAGAGATATACATGGATGACTTTACTCCTTATGGCTTTGACTTTTAGGAAGCTTTATCTAACCTAAGAAAAGTTCTAGACAAGTGTATTGAGATGAACCTATCCCTTAGTCTGGAAAAATGTGAATTCTTGATGACTGAAGGGACCGTGCTAGGTCATGCAATATCTCAGCAAGGACTGCAGGTGGACCCCAACAAAATTGCCATCATCCAAAGGGTCCCACCTCCTCAAAAGGTGAGGGATGTAAGAAGTTTCCTAGGCTTAGCTGGGTATTATAGGAGATTCATTAAATATTTCAGTAAGCTAGCCTCTCTTTTGTTTGGCCTCTTAGGTAAACGGTCGAGTTCATATGGTCGGAAAACTGTCAAGAAGCCCTAGATACCTTGAAGAGCAAGCTCGTGACTGCCTCAATTCTGAGAGGCCAAAACTGGGCCCTACCTTTCCACATTCACACAGATGCCTTGAACAAAGTAATAGGAGCAGCCTTGGGACAAATTGATGAAAAGTTACCTATGCCATATACTTTATAAGCAAAAACTTGTCAAAGGCAGAGTTAAACTATACAGTGACTGAGAAGGAGCTCCTAGCTGTCGTGTATTCCTTAAACAAATTCAAACATTATATCACAGGCTATCAAACCTTTGTGCACACTGACCATGCTGCAATCAGATATTTAATGAACAAACCAAATGTAAATGCTCGCATTATTAGATGGTTGCTTTTACTGCAGCAGTTTGATTTGACCATTATTGATAAGCCTAGTAAAGAAAATGTTGTTGCTGACTTCTTTTCTAGAGTAAATTTTCCTGGAGGTGAAGAAGGAATGGTGGATGACCAAATGCCAGATGAACATATGTTTTCTATCTCAGTACTCTCACCATGGTTTGCTGATATAGCAAACTACTCGGTTTCAACATAGTTCCCACCACACCTGTCCTCAAAAGAGAAGAACAAGATAGTAAGGAAAAACACCCCTTTAACCTGGATTGGGGGCAATCTTTTCAAACTTGGCCCAGATCAAATCTTGAGAAGATGTGTCAAGGAGGAGGAAGTCTTTGACATCCTCCTGACCTGTCATGATGGGCCTTGTGGAGGTCATTTTGTAGCAAAAAGATCTGCCTTCAAGATACTGCAAGCAGGCTACTATTGGCCCACTCTTCATCAGGATGTGAGGAGATATACCAGCCAATGTGATCGGTGTCAAAGGATGGGGAAACCTACTCCAAAGGATGAGATTCCCATGCAACCTCAAGTGACCTTTGAGCCATTTGAGAAGTGGGGCATGGACTTTGTGGGTCCTATTAGCCCTCCTTCAAAGCAGAAACAATACATCATTGTGTGCATCGATTACCTGACAAAGTGGGCAGAGACAAAAGCAATCAAAGCAGCGACAGAGGAAAAAGTAGTTGAGTTTTTGAGAGAAAACATATTCTACAAGTTTGGGTATCCAAGAGAGTTGGTCACATATCAAGGCAGTTATTTCACTTCCAATTTGATTGAATACCTTCTCACACATCATAGAATCAAGCACAGGACCTCCACCCCTTACCATCCACAAGCCAATGGGTAGGTGGAGGTCACTAACAGAGCATTGGAAGGGATCCTGACAAAGGTAGTGAGCAGTAGCAGAAAAGACTGGGCGGATAGATTAGTTGAGGCCACTTGGGCCTACAACACAACATGGAAGACCACCACAGGGTTCACACCCTATGAGTTGGTCTATGGGAAGAAGGATTTGCTATCAATAGAATTTGAATTCAATACCCTCAGGATGGTAGCTTAGCTGGACCTAGACCTCAGCCATGCACAACAAGAAATATTACTTCAGCTCAATGGATTGGATGAACATAGATTGCAGGCCCTTCTCCATACAGAGGTAGTTCAACTTCAGAGAAAGATATGGCATGACAAAAATATCAAGGAGAAGTAATTCCAAGAAGGAGATTGGGCACTAATCTATGATTCAAGATACAAGGATTTCAAAGGCAAGCTAAGGACAAGATGGCTGGGACCCTACACTGTGGAGAAATGCAATGAAAATGGTTCAGTTTTGATCAGAACCATTGATGATGAAGCCATCCCCATGCTTGTCAATGGACATCGGTTGAAAGTCTACAAGAAACCCCTCTCCAAGCGAGAGTTCATTGAAGATTTGAGTAAGACAGTGATGGTAGTGGAGCATGTCTTAGCCTCCACTTCACTCACTCACTGAAGAAAAAGAAAAAATAAATAAAAAATAAGGACTCAAGTGAAAACCTCCATGAGGCACTTGAGTCCCATCATTGGGTTGAAAACCTCTACTGAGGCGGCCTAGTGATGTCAAATAAAAAAGAAAAAAAAAGAAGAAAAAGAAAAAAGAGAGAAAAGAATAAGATTCCTGGGTGAAAACCTCCCTTGGAGGTGCCATGGGTAGGCAATTAGGGTGAAAACCTCCCTTGGAGGCGCCCAGGGTAGGAAATTAGGGTGAAAACCTCCCTAAGGTGCCCTAGTTGTTTTCAAAAAAAAAAAAAAGAGAAAAAGAGAAATGAATTTTGATTTGCGTTGCAGGTTTGCAGGAGGACTACTGGAAGTAGAAGAAAGTGCCAAGGGAGCCCTAACATCCACAACAGCACCTATCCTACCTTCCCACACCTTTCTCCATCATTCTTGGCATTTCTTTCACCTCACTGTGCTTCTTTTTCAAAAACTATGTTTTCTACAGGAGGCTCTGTGTTTTCTACAAGAGGCTCTTGTAGGAATTACAAAGAGCAAGAAATGGATATAAAAGGCAGTTTGAGGGACAGGGAAGCTTCATGAAGAACCTATAAACCCTCCTACATTCTTCAAACCTCCTTTCCATCGTTTCCAAGCCTGCATCACACCCCAAGCATCATTCTTCTCCCTGTCCAAGAAAAACATGAAAAAAGAAGAAGAAGAAGAAGAAGACAGGAAGCAGTGCCATCCACCTCACCTGAAGCCTACCTATTACCTCTCCATCTCCATCTTCATCTCTAGCATCATCCTCACAGCTCCAAGCATAGAAAGAAGCTGAAATTTCAAGGGGAGAAGCAGCTACAGGAGCTCCTATTGGAATTCCTGTAGCAGCTTATCCCATTAAAATCCAGCATCAACAGCAAGAGAGTGCAAACATGGAGGTTGAGAAGACACTTGAAGCTCAGATCCGGCCAGAGAAGAACCTACACAAGACACAACCACACATCAGCAAGCAAACAACATGCATAAAAAAAATAAAGGCATGCAACAGAGAAAGAGAGCCACAACACCTCACATCAAATACATTCGAATCACAGGTAAGTAACTAATCCGATCCTCTGTTTGCATTTGTGTAATTAGAAGGCATGCAAAAGAAATGAGATGGTTGAGGTTGAATGAGGGAAAGGTGGCCAGTTAACTTGGCCACCTTCATCTAGTTGACTCCACTCATTTGAGATGTCACCCACATGTGCGCACAGTTAACTCAAGAAAGATGTCAAGGACAGGTAGTGGAGGAAATGTGAACTTCGATGCAATCATGAGGGATGATTACGAGAGGGGGGGCATGATGAAAAGGCAGGTGGGGACCAATGGTCTGAATATAGCCAACGTATACTTTGCGAGCTCACCCCCCATCACCGGAAATATCCATAAAGGGTAATAAGTGCTCCTCCCCGAGCACTCTCACCACCTTTTCCTTCATTCTCTCCTCGTAACTCAGCTACAACAGTCTCTTTGTGCCCCCACAGCCTCGTAACCATCGTCCTCTATTGATCTCTTCCATATTCCTTCTCTCGGCATTCTCTACAGGAGCACTTACAGGTTCTACAGGAGCACCTATAGGAATTCTACAGGAGGGGCAGTGAGCTGTTTGAAGGGAGAAAACACGGGTTTTAACACGATTTTTGGTATAAGGAGGTAGGTTCCATGCATGCCCCCATTTAATAACAATATATGCAAGCAATAGTTTCAATTTGAGGAGGACATAAAGCCTTTAGGAGGAGGAAATACATAAAAACGTTTCTGCTTATTTATTTAAAAAAAAAACACAGTCTCCTCTGTTTCTCTGTTTTTCTCAAAAATTGTTGTCTCCATCTCCACATTTGGTTTCCCAAAAGAGTATAAACAAAATGACAGGAGTATTTATGAGAAAGGAGCCCACCAACTCCACCAGGCTCCATGCACATCCACAATTAGTGGACATATTCACAAGAGAAAATTTGGTGAATTTCTTTGAGAAATTCTGAGGGTTTGATGAGGAAATTGCCCAAGAATTTCCCACTCTTTTGTCCCCCACACAAGAACACATGCCACTATCACCTTTAGAGGTATTTCCATGGAGATAACCCTTGAATTTATCAGTAGGGTCACCACCCTTCCTCTTGGGATGCCTTGGAGTAAGGATGAGAAACCAATTTGCCAAGTTGCCAAGAAAAACTTTTTCCAAAACAATGAAACCCCTGTAGAGGATAAAAATGGCATTAGAAGGGCTAGCTTACCATGTCCTTGGGATGAGGTTAGCTACCAAATAATCAAATACATTTCCTGTGAAGGGAGGTACAACATTGTCTATGGCTATCACTTTAGAATCCTTCATGAATTAAGGTATGGCATGGACACTCCAGCCCCTTAGAAGCTCAGCATCCCCTACTTCCTCCTGCAGTCCCTCATTGACTCCAACACTAAAGTTCAAGTAGGGAATTTAGAGTAGCTAGCTCACCATAGGTTAATCAAAATCCTAGTGGAAGAAGCCCTCCATACATTTACACTCCCTATAGCATGGGAAGTCTTCCGAAACATGACAACTGAGGATGACATAAAGGCCCTAACCTATGATATCAGTCCTACTGGCAGTGAGGAGGAAGAGCAGCAAGGGGGGGAAGGTGAAGCAACTGGTGACTTAGCAGAAAAAGAAAGGGAGGAGGTAGAAACTAAGATAGAAGAGGAGAAAGCTGAGGAAAAAGAGAAAACAAAGATAGAAAAAGAGACAGAAGGAGGAGAAAAAGAGGCAGAAAAAGCAGAACAAGGATAAGGGTCCCCTGAGACTCTGGAAAGGGAGGCAATAGTTTCCCTCACTGCCCTCAGTACACCAATTAAGCCAAATAAAAAGAGGAAAAGGCATGCCTCCATGTATTTCAGGGCTAGGAAGAGCACAAGAATCAAAACAGGAAAACCTCAGCCCTCTTCAAAAGTGCCAATTACAATTGAAGATTCACCCTCTGCCCAAGGAAAAGAATCCCCTTCCAAGGAACCTATCACATATGAAAGAGGGACTCCTAGATCTCCCACATGGAAAGAAAAGGTAGAACTACAGGACCCAAAAACAATCCTACAAGAGGCTCAGACAGTTCTACAGGAGACACTGTCAAAACTACAGGAGACCCAAAAGCTTGAGAAAAGGATGGAAGGACAACCACAGGTAAAGGAGGAAGAAACAAAGCTACAAGAACCTGATCCCCAGCCCAGTCTTGCCTCCTACTATCTTCTTGAGGGAGGAAAGATAATTCCACAAAAATTTTCAATTCCACTATTCTTTGAATTAGAGAAAGAGAGAATAAGAACACATAGGTGGATTCAAATAGCTAAATCCAAAGGAGTTGAGGATATTGGCAATATGGAAAACAAACTCAGAGAAATGGGCAGAGAGTTGAGTGCTATCAGACACAGGGAAGAAATTACAAGAAGCCAACTTGAAACTGAAAATGAATTGCTAAGGAGGCAGCTACAAGAGAAAGAGACCTAGCTGGCATGCATGGCCAGCTTATCCATGGAGGCATTGCAATGTAGAACACCAGCAAAATCCTATGGCTTATATCTCAAGGACCAATGGTTACAATTTTAGATAAAGACTTTGGCACAAAGAGGGACAATGCCTTTCCAATATTAGATGCAGTTTATGAGCTTGTGTGACCAAAGCACATCAAAGGATAAGGCAAAGATGGCAAAATTATACCTACATAACATGGCCCTCATAGACATGAATGTGTGGGACCCCAATGCCAGGCTAGGGGACCTGCAACTAATGGCCATGGCCTCATGGATGAACCATGAAGAGTTGAGAGCAGCAGAAATAAGAAGATTGATGATAAAAGAGCAGAATGAGCCATTAATGATAAGAGTTGAGCCATCAGATCCCATGGCACTCATTAGCACACACAACCTGCTTGCCAATAATCCTCATATTGCCCCTAGATATATAAGTGATCATGCACAAGCCATTGCACACTTTGAGGATATGGAAAGGCTACTTGGGGATGACTATGTGCATGCATGTATGAGGAGATGGAACACCTTACCACATAGTCTACAGACCAAGGAATATCATTCCCCCATGAGGATGAAGGAGGCATTAAGGAGAGTGCCAATGTACAAGCAGTCCATGTAGAGGCTGAAGGTCAACTGGATTGGCCTCAAACTAAGTCCTCCACTGTTGTTAGGAATGTTGGAAGGTAGAAGAGAAGAAGAAGAGGAGGAGCAGTGGGAAGAGATAGACAGGAAGGTAGGATTCTATGACAAGGAAGAGGAGACCACATCAGAAGCTTAGGATGCTAGGGAGGCCACCAGGACCATAAAAGATGAGGAGATGGACTAAGTTGCTCAGAGGATGAGCAACACATTTAGTAGGGGGGTGATGATGAGCCTCATAAATGGGTAATTATATGGGCTCATTTTACCTCCTAACCTAGTCAAATCAACCATTCTCTTAGCTTATTACATTATTTTCTGATTATATTTATGCTTATAGAGTGAGTTGAGTTAGTTATGATGCCATGTGGTCTAAGATGTGTTAATGCAGATTATTGATGATTTTTGAGGTCAAAGTCAAGGATCTAGTGGACAAATGGCAGTGGAGGAAATCCCCCTCATTTATTACTCCTCAATTTGAATTCCCCTTCATTCAACTCGGAGTACAAGCAGCCAAATCATGCACTAGAAGGCAACCGAGCAAGTGGAGGATGACTGATGATTATCTCGAGTTTTGGGGGCCAAGCCTCCTTGATTTTAAGCAAGCTACTGGTAGCTTAATTTTTATAAGTAGAGAGGCCTAGGGCCTCACTAGGGTCAGATTTTTGTTGGAATTTTGCTTATGTAAACTCTGCTCAACTTTGAGCTTATTATTTTGTGATAGTTTCATGTAATATTGCTATTGTTTTGGAAATAAAGATGGAATCCTTTTTGAGTTAGCATTGAGTTACCTCAGAGGGCTGAATCTCTTGGGTTGGGGCCCAATCCAAGCAGCCAAGCTCCTCTTTACTTGTATTTGTATGTTTTATTTTAGTTTTTAGATTTGGGTGTTGTTAGATGTATTTCTTTTATGGTTAAGAATAGGTTGCTTTTGATGATTAAGTAGTTTGCTTCCATTTGTTCTTTCTATAGTATGTTAAGCAGTGATAAAGAAAAGATTCAAAAGGCTAGCAACAGTGCCTTGGCCTCTCTTCCTCCCTTTGGGACCATGGTTTGAGGCAAAGACACTCTTGTTGCCCCAAAAACACAGATTTTCCTCATTTATAGGACTTCTAGTGTTTGGAGCTTTTTAGTAGGTTAATAGTCCAGTTTTGTTTTGCTTCAGATCTTCTTCATCCTGCTCACTTCTTTATTTGCAATAGTCTTCTTTCATGCTTTCCTTTCTTGCAACATTCCTCAACATTTACTTTCATAGATCATAGTTTAGACTAGTTTGATGCAAAACTTTGTTTTTCTAGATGCACTCATTTCATTGCTTGTTTGATCTTATTGGTTGACTGTCAGTTCCTTTGCAGTAGATCTCTTCTAGCAGCAGGTCAGCCTATCAGCCATCCCATCCTCCATCTGATCCATGCCCTACAGGTCGCCCAAGTCTCACCTCAATTCTGCCTTAGTTTCCTGCATTTTCCATAGAACTTCTTCTTCTCTCCTTGAGCAAATCCAATCATCTTTCTCTCTCTTGGTGGTTCATGGTAGACCATAGGCACCCTAACACCTCATTCCAACCTTCATCCACCTCTTTCACCCACTCTCACACCCTCAAAACAGTGAAAACTGCTCTCGGCCTCCTCCTGTAGGCCTCCTGTAGAACGTTGTTTTTCCTCCTGTAGATTTCCTGTGTCCTCTTGTAGATTTTCCTGTAGGCTTCCTTTTGAAGGCCGAGTGTGGGAAAAGCCTCTAGAAGGCCACTTGAGACCTCCTAGGACCCATCCACACCATCCTACATCCTCTCAAGTCCCAAAACCGCCCTTCAACACCACCTATTCGCTGCCACATTCACACACAATAAATTACATGCATGTCAAATTCACATAAAAATACATAAAAATCCAAAAATATGTTTTTTGCTTATTTACTTCCAGAAATAGCATAGTTAGATGTTGTTTACTTCCTTGAATAGGTAATGGCATTCCTTTCATGGTTTTCATATCGCTTTCTGCAAAAGTAGAATTAGTTGGTTGATTAGGGTTCATGAGTTTTGCTTTACATTTCAGTGTTTCTCCTTTCTGCAGCTAGAATAGCATCTATCTCTCTTTCCTTTCATCACATCTAGAGCTTCTTTTGAAATCCATAGAAGTTGGCTTGAGCTCCTAGTGATCTTGCGCCGGCTGACCAAGTGACAACCTATAGTAAGAACTAGTACTTGTGCATACAACATCAATGCTTCCAAGTTTGTTACGAACTACCAGGTTTATAAGAGTAAAGTAGGCAACCCAGGAGTTGCAACATTATTGCTGCAATACTGGTGCTCACCAAAGGCAGCCAGAAAGGTATAGTCCATCTGTTTTCTGTTCAAATTTTTCTTTATCTATTACTGATGATGATCCCAAAATTGTGAAGGAAGCAGTAGATTCAAAGGATGGAAAACTTTGGAAAGATGCCATGGTTGATGAAATGGCATCTTTGCACAAAAATGAGGCTTGGGATCTAGTGGAGTTGCTGGCTAGAAGGAAACCCATTGGTAGAAAATGGGTGTTCAAGAAGAAGACAAATGCATAAGGAAAGGTGGAGAAATACAAAGCTCGGTTGGTAGCAAAAGGTTATTCCCAGGTGTCGGGAATTGATTTTTGTGATATTTTTTCTCATGTTGCCAAGGTAACTTATATTAGATTACTTGTATATGTTGCTGCTTCTTTTGATTTTGAGGTAGAACATATGGATGTGAAGACAACATTTCTTCACGAGGATCTGGAAGAGGAGATCTACATGAACCAACTTGAAGGATTTTCCGTGAAGGGTAAGAAATAACTGGTATGCAAGTTAAAGAAGTCTCTGTATGGGTTAAAACAGTCACCAAGGATGTGGTATTAGAGACTTGATACATTTATACGGTGACTTGGCTTCACCAGAAGCAAATAAGATCACTGTGTGTATTTTAAATTAATTGGTGACCGTGTTATTTATATGGTATTGTATGTGGATGATATGTTGTTGGTTGTGGAAATGAAAAAGAAATTATCCAGGATTTGAAGGCCCATTTTTCCTCCAAATTCGACATGAAAGATCTTGGTGCTGCAAACTATATTTTGGGCATGGAAATTAAAAGAGATCAGACAAAGAGGAAGCTCTGGTTAAACTAGAGGAAGTATGTCGAGACAATATTGCAGAGGTTTAATATGAAGGATAGTAAATCGGTGAAAGTTCCTATTCCTGTAGGTGTAAAGTTATCTGTTGAACAATGTCCCAAGACACAAGAAGAGGAAGAGGACATGTCCTGTGTTCCATATGCAAGTGCTGTCGGTAGTCTGATGTATGCGATGGTCTGTACTAGATTAGAGATTGCACATGCAGTGGGAGTATTGAGCAGGTTTATGTCAAAACTAGGGAAGGAGCACTGGACAATAGTGAAGCGGGTGTTCAAGTATTTGCGTGGCACTAGTGATTATGGTTTGTGCTACCAAGGAAGACCAGGATTGGACAAAGTGTTGGATATTTGTGGCTTTGTTGATGCAGACTAGGCTGGAGATCTGGATCAGAGAAGATCTACAAGTGGGTATGCGTTTAACCTATTTGGAGGTGCAACCAGTTAGATGAGTAAGAAACAATCTATATTGGCAATATCAACTACAGAGGCAGAATACATGGCAGCCACTCATGCAAGCAAGGAAGCAGTTTGGTTGCAAAGATTGTGTTCAAGTATGGTGTAAATACAGGGAGCTATAAGGATAGACTGTGATAGCCAAAGTGAAATTTTCTTGGCAAAGAACCCTGCATATCATTCAAAGACAAAGAAAATTGACATTTAGTATCACTTTGTGAGGGTTATGATAGAAGACAAAAAGGTGTTGCTGGTAAAGGTGGACATTTTGAAGAACACTGTAGATGCATTAACAAAATCTGTGAGCTCTGAGAAGTTCTCTTTGTGTAGAGAAACAATGGGTGTTGCAGGGCTGGATAAATGAATAAGCTCTCTTGTGGCCCCCTGTGGAAAGAAAACAACAAGTGGGAGAATGTTGGGTTGTGTTATATTCTTTCCACGACTAGCCCACGTAGTTAACTGGGGGGTTATAAGGGGGGCGGAGCCCCCCCTTCGTTGCGTCAATTGCGTAGCGGGGGGAGTCACAGGGGGTTTGAGGGGTGCAAGTAACCCCACTCTATGGGGTCCGGGGAAACTCCCCTGAAAAGTTTGTTTTTTGACCCTCTATTACGTTGGGTAGACCTACCTATGGTTTTGTGCATGATTTTTTGCACATGGTTTTGGACGTGATGGTCTTTGGTCCATGGTTTTGGACGCGATGGTTTTCAATCCATGGTATTGGATGCTTCAGCATGTATAAATATGTATTATAACATTGAAAGGAAGATAATGAAAAATCAAGCTGGTAGTCCCGGTTTTGGGATCCAGGGGAAAATCTCTGTGTATATGTGTTTTATGTGTTATGCTCTCGCATTGTTTATTTTCTGTGTTTTAGAATTTGTATGTAGGTAATTTTTGTACAGGGTTAAAATCTACAATATTTAAGGAAGTTGTTGTGGACTTCAGTTGTATAAATAAAGAGGCCTAGAGCCCCATTAGGATTCAAATTTTTGTTGTAAAAACAATAGTTACTTTTTAGCTCCAGACTTGTGGAAGACATTGCTATGTAATTTTCTGTTTTGATAATGAGAATGATCTTTTCCATGATGCAGTACTGAGTTAACTCAGAGGGATGAAGCTCTTGGGTTAGGGCCCAACCCTAGCAGCAAAGGCTCCTCTTCTTGTATCTGTATGCTTAGATTAGTTTCATAGATTCATTATCAAATTTTCCTTAGAAGTATTTCATTACAGGTAGTGTAGATTTGATCAGTTTGTTATTAGTTTGCTTCCATTTGCGCTTTACTTCAGTAGTAGGTTAGAAGGGAAAAAAGCATCACAAATCTATTAATAGGTGTCTTGGCCTCACCTCTTCCTTCAGGGATCATGACTTGAGGAAAGGACCCCTATGCAGCCCCAAAAAGGGAGATTTCTATTTTCTCATAGAATTTAGAGTTTACTGTACTTGAACCAGCATTTGATCAGTTTGCAAGTGTAGGATTTAATTACCATCCCTTCCATCTTCATTCTTACAGTAGATCTCATCAATGATTCCATTTTATTTTGCAATTTTCCTCATGCATGAAGTAGACAACTAGCTCATTAAACTCTGTTTTTCCAGCTTATTAGAATTCATCTTGTTTACATGAACTTTTTTTGGCAAATATCAATGTTTGATGCAGAGCAGGTGTTTCAAAAGTAGAGAGATATCCTATAGCAAGCAACCACCTTCCAACTTCATCCATCCATAATCATTCCTTTCTTTCACCAAGACCTTCACCAATTTCATCATTTTACATAGAAACTCCTCCAAGCTTGTTGAAAAAATCCAATCATCTCCTAACCTTGGTTTTGAGTTCTCAGTGACCCTAGGCATTTCCTTACTCCATTCCACCTACCAACCACCTTCCCTAAGCCTTCCATCACCTCCAACACCCATCGTTTTGCTCTCGGTTGTATCCTGTAGAAATATAGGGAATCTTGTAGGTTTTTAGTACATCCTGTAGGTTTTCCTGTAGTGGCCTGTTTTGAGGCTGAATTGAGGGAAAACCTCTAGGAAGCCACACAAGGGTACCTGAGGGTCTCCCAAACCTCCCAACCATCCACCAGCATCCCTAAGCCACCTGCCACATCACCAAAAGAGATTAGGGTTTACACTTGATTTTCCATAAAAATAATAAAAAGAAAAAAATAGATTTATTTTAGTCCTTTACATGCACAGTAGTGGTGTTTGATGTTTTGAACTTCCATGCTTAGGACAATAGCATTTCATACATGTTAGCTTGGAATTCTTGTAAAGCATAGTTTCTCAGTAGTTAGTTAGAGAATGGTGTGTTTTTAGCATAGGATTTCAGTCATTTTCCTTATTGCAGTAGACAAGCTTTCTCTTAGAGTAGATTCCTCTTTCTCTCATCAGTAATCAAGCTTCTTCTAAATCCATAGAAGTCTGGCTTGAAAACCCTAGTGGTCTCTCGCTAGCTGAACAATGAAAAAAGGTAGAACCATCACTTTTACTTGTGTATACAACACTGTCACCTCCAAGTTTATACGAGCCCTGGGTTGATAAAGTAAAGGTAGTAGCCCCAGGAGTTGCAACATTCTTGTTGCAATACTGGTGCTCATCGCCTTTCTTGCTAATAGGGAATGTTGAGAAGTGTAGCAAGAAAGTCTCAATTTGACTTTGCTTTGGTCAAATTGAGAAAATTAAAATTTCCACATCAACAGACAACTTTGAGGTAGTTAACTGAAGTTAAATGACTCTTGTCACTCAGTTAGCTCAGTAAATTAAAGTCAGGGGGATTGGAGTTCAGTTATGCATATGTGATTGCTAATTTGTATCAATACAGTTCAATTATTTCTAGTTGTATTTAGTTAAACTAGTCCTAACTGTTGATGAAACTAGTTGGAGGTCATTTGTGCAATGGGACAACAATCTAACTAAGTGATCATCCACTTAACTGATCAATCAACCAAAAATATCTAGTGCATGCAGAGAATTTGAGTTCCCCAACTGTGGTGGAGATTCCAAGGCTAGTATTGAGTGTACAAGTGTACAAGTGTTGCATGTAGTAAGGGATCCAACATTGGGAATTGCGCAATCAATTTAAGGAAAATTCTTAAAAAATATGTGCCTAATTTCTCAAGATTTGCATAATGAAATAGGGGCTCAAGCAGAGGCAGAAATTGACTAGTCAGAGCTTCTCATTGAGTATAGAGAAAGGTTATTCACTTCTAGGTTGAGCTTAGAGCGAGGAAGCAATTGTAATACATTCTCTATTCATCTGATTAATGCAACCAAGCTTAAGGGGTTTTTACCAGTTGGATTTCCCTAGATAAATATGTTTACTCATGTATGTGATTGATGCATGTTTGTGAATATTGTTCTAAATTGTGAATGAATTTCCGTAGAGTAGTGAAGTAGAATTGTGTCTCTTGATTTAGATTAAATTTCTTGAGCAGTTGCAATTCTATCACCATAGTTATACACTGAATTTGGTTTAAGTGAAATGAAATGCCACTTTTTATCCCAAACACCAAGGAGGGAGCAGAAAGATCCGTGACCAGGAATGAACAAGCCACTGGAACCTGAAACCCAACCTCTACTGGAAACAAGTCACATAGCGAGAGTATATGGAGAGAGATGGCCACATTTCAATTTCAAAAAATTTCCCGTGGTTGAGCAGATCATATAAACAATGACTGTTACTTGGAGTGCTCGTTGAGACAATACATTAGGGGAGATGCTAAATCTGTTCTCCACTTCCAATCTCCCTTGTGCCATAGTGGAGCATTTTTTTGGCTAAGATGTCAATTGCCGAATTCAGATGCCTGAATATATGATAGAATTTCAGTTTTTGAAACTGAGAGGCAGAAACGAGAACCCTTTAATTTATGGTAGGGGAATCTGAGAAAATTTATTTCCTAGCCTTGGTCATTTGACAAATGACAAACATTGAGTCTCCAAAAAATAATAGGCTTGATTTGTTTTTGGGATTACCACTTCTAGACCTTTCCATAATGCAAGATATTCCGCAGAATTGTTGTTCGCTATACCGAGAACCCAAGAAAGTTGTGTTACTATTTTTCAATTAGGGCTATAAAGAACCCCTCCCACTCCTGCCTCCCCCGATAATGCAATCCTTCATAACTATGCAATGCCAATCCATTTACTTCTATGGAACATGAGAGGGCCTAATTTGGCCATTCATTTTTAAATCTTCCAATCTTAATTTACACCCTTCATTAGCACATAAGTCCACATCTTTATTAAGATCGTGGAGAACATAGAAATATGCTATGTAAGAGAAATATTCAGTTTCTTTTTTAATTCTTTTCATAAGTATTCTAATGTTTTGTCCCTCATAGAGGAACCCTTCACCAAACATTGGTAAGGAGGGAATCTCCCAAAACAATGAGTACCTGATTTTCTTTGGCTAACTTAATCCCCTAGTAGATGGTATACACTTCCACTTGGTTGTTTGTCATGCATCCTACAACCACTGCAACTTTGTCTTCCTCGGGTCCATAGAGGACCCGTGCCCCTCTTGCAACCCCTAATTCTTTTTTTAATAATAATAATAATTATTTAAAATAAAATAATTTTAATTATTATTATTATTATTTTTAATATTTACAATGTGAGATGTATTATAAGTTAAATGTGCTATTATGGATTGATGCATATTTATATTTACCAGTCATTTGATTTATATGGATATATTAGTTATATTTATAAATTAAATTTATTTTTATATAAAATTAATAGAAAAGATCATATAAAATAAATATAAAATAAAAATTAGAACATTTTAAATAAATAAAAAATAAATAAATAGAAAATAATAGTGTTTTTTTGGGTTGCATAAAAGTAAAAAAAATTAGTTTTTAATAAAAAAAAGAAATTGAAACATTTTAAATAAATGAAAAGGAATAAGTGGGAAATAATGGTTTTCTCTCTCATTCAAAGGTGGTAGTTGAAAATATTTTAAATTTTAAAATTTCATAATAATAATATATTTTATATAAAAAAATATTGTGGTTAGTAAATGAAAAAGTGATATTACTAATAAAAATTAAATATTTAAACTATATTTAAATTTTTATAATATTTTGGTTTATTTTATAAAATAAATAATAGATCTTTATTTGATTTTTTTTTTCTATCAAATTTTTTTCTTCTATTAGAAAAAAAATTCATAATTCTATTTGTAAGATTTAATAACAATTACATGTGCATATTTATTTAAACATTTAGATGGATGTGTAGCATGAGCAGGTAAGGACGCTCTAGAAGTACATCATAAAAAAGACCTAATAATATCCACCAAGAGGTAGGCTTCCATCCTTTAACAAGCTACAACATATACTTTAGATACTATCTTCAAACAATTTAGACAATTCACAGTAGGTTGGAAGCCACATGTTTATACAAATCATAAAAACATTACTGTTTTTTAGACATAATAAAATAAGGAAAATAATTTAAGTTGAAATGTTAGTTATGCCCAAGGGTCCAGAAGATATTCCTATAGCTATCCCGCTTCCTTTTTTTTGACCTTGCAAGAGCTTCTGTCCAAATCTGGTCCAACCTTTGAGAGGGAGTCAACTTGATCCAGATTGGATCATTATATTGTTTTTTATCCATCTCGATGCATTTGGAGTGGAAAAAGTGGAGGAATCAGCTCACGAGACCATTTTTACCGACGTGACCCAGTTTGGCAAAACGAGGTTTGAAACCTTTCGGGAGCATTTTGAGGCATCAAACGACGTTTTTTGGGGGTAAAAATTTGCTACTCTTTCCCAACCATTTCATGTTATTCTACACACAAAGATCTTTCCAACGGTGCAAGAAGCGCGTCAATCAGAGTCCATATGCAAAAGGTATGCCGGTTAGAAGTTGACTTTCCTGTTTTCACACCTATAGTTTGGGAGGATGTTGTGTCAGCCCCCATTATTCATGGAAAAGGGACTAGCCACGTGATTATGATGTAAAAGACTCTAGAAGAGTCTATATTGTAAATCTAGTTAAGAGTTGATGTAGTGAAAATTAACCATTAGTAGGCTATCGGGCTGTGTTATAACCGGGCCACTAGGAGGAAGATGCATTCCATTCTTTCGAGTGAATTTTGTTCCATAGTTGAGCAAAGGTAGTCAGGAGAGATAGGAGGTAGAGCACATAGAGAGGATCTGTACACTGTAGCATCCCAAAGGCCACAAACATTACTTCTTTGTACTTGCAACCATATTTCTAGATAGAGAAAGAGAGTGAAGCAACCTCACCTTCTAGCTGAGAGCAAAGAAGCCTCACCTTCTAGCTGGGTTTTCTCCCGAAAGGGTTTCCGAGAGAGCATATCTTGCGTTTTCTGTATGTGAGTGATTATTTTTTTGTTCTCTACTTTTCTGCATAATTTCCATTTGCATGCATGCACTAATTACAGTTAAATCTAAAAATATTAAAGTTTAATAAAACTGTAATAGTGTAGAATCTTTGATTTTTAATATAATATTATCAGAACTGTTGTGACGAATTATCCAGTGCAATATCCACAACAGTTTACGGATCAAAAATTTTGAGTTCGTGTGCTTGTAGACATGATCAAACAAGATTTTTGAGAAGGATGTTTTTAAAATTCAAATTTTTTGATACAGAGGGAAAAGTGTGTAATTTTGTATTTGGGCTATTCCCCTCATCCAATTGATTACAATCATGGAGTCACCTTATAGATGCAATTTTTGAAGCCCTTGTTATTTTTCTAGTTGTAGGATAAGTTTAAGAGTAAATAATTCATCATAGTTGTTGGCATTCCATTCAATAATGGCAAATATGTTGAAGGATAAAATGGAGTTTATGCTTATAATTCCACTAGCTCCTCCCATAGAGGGAGAGATTTGTATTTCCTTGTTAACAAAATCCCAGGAGCAATAACTTTTGATGTAGAATTCTTGAAAAGGGGATCACCTCTTATTTCTTGGTGGAGGTTTGATTTCACTTGCTAAGGATAAACTGTTGATGCCTACAAGTAGGCATTAGGTTTCTATCTTCAAAAATAATGTGATTCCTTTATAGGCATATACCCATGCTTTCAAGAGAGGAAGTTCTGGGTTTTTTGACGAAACAAAGTTTTGCATCTAGATTTTCAGGTTTTCTTCAACAATGTTTTGCATCCTAGGGAAAATATTTATTTTCCATTTGGCAAGTTTCCTTCCATACATCTTTGGAGAAAGGGAAATAAATGAAGAGGTGTGAGATGGTTTTAGAATATGTTTTACACAAGAGGCACATGTTGGGCCCTTGAAAGGCCCTTTTTTCAAATTTTCCCAGGTGGGTGCCTTGGTTTTTAGAAGAAGCCACATGAACATGATATATTTGGGAGGGTATTTCAGTTTCCATAGTTTTTTCATCCACCAAGGGAGGTCAAAGGGAGCATGAGAACCTGTTAGTGTCATGTATCCAAACTTTTGGAGTGTAGACCCCCCTGGGATTCTAAGACTATATTAGAATATCTTCAAGTTTAGAAAGAGATACATCAGAAAATTTTAAAGCCTGAATATAGGCTGCCTAGGATTCAAAAAATCATCCTTCAATGAGGAGGTCCTCTATAGAGGCCCATTCTTGATTTCCATAGAGTGCCAGACATCTCATTATTTGATATAAGGTGAGACATCCTTCTTCATTGAGAAAATTTATAAGAGGGTCCGAAAATATGAACCTTTGCTAACTGCCAATTTGAGAAGACCTTTCGATTTTGATCTTGGAGCCACTTCCAACTTTCCAAAAAAGGTTTTCACTAATTATAGGGAATTTTTCTATTATAGTTTTCTAAATGATTGATCCATTTTTGGCAGATTTGTGGGTGGATCTAATCCACTCCAACATTGATTGCGGGCTAATATATTCCTATTGAGTGACATTGTTGTGGGGAAAAATGCCTATGCAGGACGATCCTATCCACCTAAGGTGTGACAGTGCCTTAGCAACAAACAGAGACAACTATTCTAGTATTCTTCCTTTATGAATTAAGAATGAAGAGAGATGGATGGACTAACCGGTGTCTTCCATTTGTCCCTCGATACGGTCTCTCTTCTCTTTGGGTGTTCACAACTACTTGCCTTCTTGCTCGCCCAGCTTCAACGGGTTCATACGAGATCACAAGAGAACAACTACTTGCCTTCTCGCTAGCCCAGCTTCAACAGATTCTTGCAAGATCACAAGAGAACAGCTACTTGCGACAAGAGAAGAACACTACACAAGACATGGATTCATATTCATAACTAGTTCAGGATTAGAAATAAACTAAACATACTAATGCAATCATACATCAAGAATACATCAGCATATAGGAGAAACAAAGATAGCTTTATTGATGAATAACAAGGTTCAGGAAGAGATACAACCCAGAGGGCTCCAATCCAGCATCTCTTTCCCAACAAATGGAATTCCTATCTTCACCCCCTTCAAAGCATTAAGCACCCAATAGTTCCACTCTCAAACCAACAACAATTCTTTGCAATAACAAAATTCCCGCCTCCTAGATCTCATGGAGGAGAGATCCATATATAGATGTTTGGAGAGAGGATGAGTCAGCTTGAGATCTGACTAGTGTCCTCTCCCTCTGTCAGTTCTTGATTCCACTTGGAGGTTCTTGCTTCCACTTGGAGATTTGGAACCTCTTACTCATCACCAGTCGAATTCCCTGAGGCAAGTGTCATTTTGGAAGCTTCCTGGGTTTTGACACTTTGAGAAATGAGCTTGCCACATGTCCACTCTCGTTCAGCGCAGGTAGCCAGTGTTCCATTTGACATTCAACGCAGGTAGCCAGTGTTGGCTTTGACATTCAGCGCAAACAGCTAGTGTAGCCACTGAAATGATCCTGATTTGACTTGTTTTTGAGCAGTTTCTGGTGGAGAACTTCTGTGAATTGCTGTGGTTTGTTAGCCTTGTTCCTCTAGGGGTAGGAACAACATGTTTAGGGACTTTGGATCCCTTAGATTATGGACATTTCATGCTCAAAGCTGTAAGGCACAAAAATGTCTATAACAGTTGCCCTTTAAAGTATGAGGCTGTTTATCGGGCGAAATGCTTTATCAGGGGGATCCGAAGTTCATCCAATGCTGGGAGGAGACCTGTAATAAGATACAATACAATACATTATCTTTCATACTGCTTTCATGATCTAGCTGAGGCGGGCATTCCCATGCACAGCTTTATAAATTCATTTTTCTGTACATAGAACAGACAATCGTCTGATGGTAGACTGATAATTTTGATGAAATTATCATCCTTTGAGTAGGATGATTATCTGCTGCAATGATGTACATGTCAATGTCTTTATCTTTCCTGAATATATATCGCAGCCCAGATGGATGAAACTAGATCCGGGGTCTTCAAACTCGTTCGATCTTCACTCTTAGTACAAGTCGATCCATGTGAGAAATGTTCTGAAGTCGAACATGGAAAGATATCGCTTGATTACCGGTCAATGATGTAAACCGTTAACAAGCGCGAGAGGAATCACCGATAATGATAATGACCCTCAAGGTACTGCAGTACAATTCACGTGGTGTGAATAAAGGACTTGGCGTCGAACACCACGCAAAATCTTTCGGTCGAAGGTCATTGATGTATACCTGTCGGCGGAAGTGAGAAACTTGCCATTGAGGCATGCAAGCTTCAAAGTACTGAAGGGGTTGTTCCTAGATCAACTTCTTGGATAATGAGCTGATGTCGACAAGAAGTGATCCGTCAAAGGAGGGCCTTAATGAATCCCACATCAGTGACACGGAACGGAGCAAATGATTTTGATGGAGGTGAAAACGATCTGTGACATATGATTCAGGGTGGCGGTCATGAAAGGATGAAGGACAATGTATGGCAGTGGATGGGACACGGTTGACTTTTCTGAACGACTTCTCTTGAACATGTGGCGACACTGATGCGATGGATCGGTAGCATTACCCCAAATATGGATGGTATGTCGAGACCATGGATGTGACCGGTGAATGAAACAACCCAACCCGATTGTGGTACGGAGGAAAAGTGTCATGTTCAAGAGCGACTTGCTACCATCAAAGTTTTCTTTAGTTTCTCCCAATTTTTCCCCAGTCATTGCTGACCAGTACCTCTTTATTTTTGTCAAGCTTGAGGAGGATAACATATGCTTGTTATATAACCTGCCCTTCGGGCAAGCCCATCGCTATGTTTTAACGAGCCTAGCGATAGTGAAACTCGTTCTCGTCTAAAGACAAGTTTGTCGCTATTTAATGATTTTAACGAGTCTAACGACAAGGATAACTCGGCCCTTTTCATTTTTAGAGAGTCTGAAAAGGTACATAAAGTTAACTCCAAAATTCCTTTTTTGTCATCTAATCCCTTAAGTCCGAAAAAGTATAAAACAATATAGAAGGGATGAGTTTTCGATAGTTTTAACGAGCCGAATAAAACAAGCGCTCGATCTTTTTGTGCAATAATCCCTCAGGTCCAAAAAGATTAAAATCTAGAGGAGGGATAGCTCTTCCGGTCGCTTTAACGAGCTGGAAGGCCAAAACTCGGCAATCTTTTCATATTTTACGAGTCAGTTGAAAAGAGCTTAAATAAGACTCGTCTTTTGAGGAACGAGTGATAAACAGGGTTAGCAGCTGATTCCAGGTACAGGTTGGAATTTTCCAATCATGGCAATGTCACAAGGATGGCTAGGTGTAATCACTCTTCGGAGCTGTTCCTCAAAATGGGTAAACAATCATATGGAGGTGAACGATCGGCCAAATGAAAAGTGGAGGTGACGGTGCAAACACGACCAAGGCTTTAATGGCTGATGATATTACATTCACTGTGGTTATTTACCGGGATAGTTCATTTTTTAACGAGCTTAAACGCGGAAAAACACTGCTCAATCTTATGTTTATTTTTTAACGAGCATGAACTATGCGCTAAAACTGCTCGGATCTTGCGTTTATTTTTTAACGAGCATGAACTGTGTGCTAAAACTGCTCGATATTATATGGTCAAATTTTTTATTTTTTACCATGACTAGCTTTGCCCTTTTCAAAGATAGTACTGTATCCTCAATTGCTGCATCAGACTAGTTAGAAATGAATAAAATTTGCTTGAAAATGAGATTAGAACCCTAATATTTCACTTTGAACTACATAAAAAGCAATTAAAAGGTGTTTTTACCTCTCATTTTACCATTTCATTTGAACTTGGTTCGCTGGAGCTTTGGAGGTGTCTCTTCCCCCTTGATTTTCATTAGCTGATTTCGGGAGATTCTGCGGACGATTTTCGGCGCCGTCTGGACCAGGTAGGAGCTAAACCCTAGCTCTTTCTTTTCATGGTTTCCTTTTTCCATTCTGTGCTTGTTTTCCTGCTCTCCTGAGCCCCTAGGGTTTTGCTAGGGTGCTCTGCCATCAGCGCAGGCAGTCCATTCGAAACCTGCGTTGAATGTCAAGCTGCCTGAAGGCAGTTTGACCTTCAACACAGGTGGGACACTAGCCAGTTGCGTTGGGCATAGAAAACAGTTCAGTTGCACAGTTTTTGATGAAAATTTTGCCAGTTTTTCATCAAATTCAGGATCTTACTCTTTCTCTTGTTTGTTTTGCAGGGATTTTTGAGAAAAATGACCCTTACATGGCGAGAACGAGAACATGAAGAAGAGGACATGATTGCCCTCCATGATCCTGTCACGGTGAACGCGCTGCGGAACTGTGGCTTGCTGAAGTTCTTCCGTATCTCTAGCATGAGAGCACAAATCTCCTTACTGCAGTATATGCTTGATGCTTGGGATCCTATCAACCAAGTATTTTAGATAAGGGGCAAATCTATCCCCCTGACTGTAGTAGACATTTACTTCTTGACTGGCTTGTCGAGGCGGGGTGCTCCCATTTCTTTGTCAGGTTCGGCCCGAGGGAATGACTCCGTGAGAGATTATGTCCGCCAGTATTGCAGGGAAGGGTCCCAGCCGAGCAGAGACGGCAAGGTTGTTATCCGTGAGATTGCTGACAGATCTCTCAGGTCCATTCTGTATACTATCAGTAGGATGGCCAGTAGCGCATCTCTTCATGTTGCCAACAGGTCCTATGTGCAACACGCCTTGGAGTGTCTCCAACCGAAAATATTCAATTGGTGTGATGCAGTACTTCTTCAGATGAAAAGTCAGTTGAACAAGGTAAAGGACGGGAAGCTGAAGAACTTTGGATTTGGTTCTATTCTGACTGCCTTTGCCTTGGAGAAAATACCACTGATGCAGCCTCAGTATATCGTACTCGACTTGCCTTCTCCTACCGAGCTACGCATGTAGAGATGGGTTGATCACATGTCTAGGCATGCTGGTCAATCTCAGATTTCTTTCACTGATACCTTCTTCAGGTGGTTCGAGCGTCAGGAGATGGTCTATTCCGAGTATCCATATGTTGGTATGGATTTCCGAGGTGATCCGGACTTGGTACTGCCGGATGGCGAACAGTGGGGCGCTATTGGTAAAATCTTCGACCATATTACTGTTTACTGTTCTTATTTATAATGTCCTTGTGCTTTATTCTATCAAGACTTTAATCAAACTCATGTGTGCATGCAGATGTTGGTCCTGTTCGTCCAGCAGTTCGCCCGAGAGTGCCAGTCGCTGCCCCAGCAGGGGAGACTGCTGGGAGGGTTATTCTCCGCGACCTTGATGTGGCCGAGACCCTTACAGCTGTGCAGGAGCAGGTTGAGAGCCTTACTCTCGGCATTCCCGATGTGAGGATTGATGAGTTACCTTTACAGTTGCAGCGGCATACTACTGGTGTGCCTAGACGATGGACTCGTCTCTTGCGCATGATTGCACAGGCCGTGACGTGCTATCATGAGCATCACTAGGCTAGGGTGCCCCCTAGCATTTTTGAGTTTTTGGGTCATGCGACCGATTTTTGTCTTGGTTACAGAAAATTATGAACGATAAACAACTTATATATATATTTTGATTTTCGGGGTTTATTTTGGTTGAGTTATATGATCCATATGTACAACATTGATGATGTGTCTCTTTTTACAAATGTCGCAAATGTCTATCTAACACATAGTTTGCTAATGAGTCGGTTAATGTGTTTAAGTTTCTGGAAATATGCTGGTATTGAATTAAATCAAATTGTCTTTCCAAAATCTTAACCCTTAGGAACATGCGATAAATAGCTGGATTGCGAACGGAATATATACCATTGAGTTGTAGTATTACGAGTTGTGAGTCTAGCACGATGATTAGTCGGCGTATACCATGGGTGATGGCATCAGAGAGTAGCTCTATCAACGCGCTATACTCAGCGATGTTATTCGTTGATTGCCCGATACATACACCTCTGAAACTTACTAACTCGCCGCTTGGATCAAAAATGGCCCAGGCTGCGGAGGACAGGTTCCGTGAACTACGACTCGCTCCGTTGGCATATCCAACACATGTTGCCAGAAGGTTTGACATCTGCAATAAATGTAAAAAGGTGGATTACTCGACCAAAACAAACACTTTAGCGAAAACAAAATACAACAAAAGCATACAGGTTACTATTTAAGCATAGTAACGCTTGAGGTACAACCCATTACGGGGTTGCGCCAGTGGAATTCCGTCATAATCCATTAACTCGTAGGCTCCTTTTGCTAATACTCGTTTAACAATATAGGGGCCCATCCATAAAGAATTAAATTTACCTGCTCCCAATTTATCGGATTCTTGGTCATAAAGCAAGACCAAGTCACCTTCTGAGAAGACACGGGGTTTGACATTTTTGTCGAACTGCGCCTTGACTCGTTTCTTATGGGCTTCGTTAGCCAAAGCGGCGTCACGATGGGTTTCATCCAACTGGATTAATTCCAAGAAACGGGCCTCTTCTTCCGAAGTTCTGGGGAGGAGATCAATTGCGAGTTTAAGAGACGAAATTTCACACTGGATTGGCAAGACTGCTTCCAGGCCATACACCAGTTGGAAAGGTGTGAACCCGGTCGCATTCCTTACCGATGTTCGGTAAGCCCACAAGGCTGAGTACAGGATTAGGTGCCACCTTCTTTTGTGAACCCCGATCATCCTTTGCAACATGCGCTTCAGGACCTTGTTGATTGCTTCAACTTGTCCGTTGGCTTGCGGATAATACGGGATAGAGCTGTCGTGAGATAGCCCTAGCTTGGCAGCTAATTCAACCATCATGTGATTGCGAAAATGTGACCCATGATCTGTAACTATAGCCTGTGGTACGCCGAACCTGGCGACTACATGATTGAAAAAGAAAAGGGCAGCTGTTTCACCAGTGTTATCTAATGTAGGCATCGCCTCGGCCCATTTGGTAAAATAGTCAACGACGACTATAATGTACCCATGCCCCCCGGTCGAGGTGGGGTTACATGTCATGAAATCGATGCCCCATTTGGCAAAAGGCCCAACAACAACTATTGGCTGTAAAGGTGCGGGTGGTCTTCTGGTTTTGCTATCAAAAATTTGACAAGCGTGGCAACTTCTGACTGTGGTTATGCAATCTTTGAACATGGTTGGCCAGAAGTATCCTGCTCGTAAGATTTTCTGTGTTGTAGCATATCCAGATTGATGCCCCCCACACGCACCTGAATGACACTCATTCAGGGCTTTTTCGGCCTCTTCATGGGTGAGGCACCTCCTCAGAACGGTATCGATACCACGACGGTAAAGCGTATCACCGACGATCATGTAGTCTTTCGCTTGGTATCGTATATGTTTCTGTTCTGAGTGAGAGGTGTCAGGCCTGAACTTTTGGGTTTGGAGATAAACGATTATATCTCCATACCACTCATTGCCTGTAGATATCAGAAACAAACTTTCGTCCACGATTGACTCTTCGGACGTTTCATCGTTGGACGACGATGGGAGATCGCACAATAATTCTGCGAAGACTAAAGCTTTCTTTGATTTGGATTTTACAAATTCCAGATCAAACTCTTGAAGGATCGCTATCCATTTTGAATATTTGCCCCCCAGCAACTATCGCGACAATATATAAGTCATGGGGTTGCAATCTGATAGAATGGTAGTTTTCCGAAAGAGGACATAATGTCGAAATCTTGGTATCGCTTGAACAGCAGCGAGTGCTAGCTTTTCAACGTAAGAATATTTGCTTTCTGTATCATTCAAGTTTTTACTTAAATAATATATAGGATGTTCAATTCCATCGACTTCTTGAACTAAAACCATCGCAATGGTCGTATCTGCTGCAGCCAGATATAGGTTAAAATCTCTTTGATAGTCTGGGGCATACATTAATGATGCTTTTACTAGAGAATCTTTCAGAGCATCAAAGGAAGCTTGCGCCACCTAATCCCAGACAAAAGGTACATCCTTTTTCAAAAGACGAGTATAACCTTTAGCAAGTTCTACGTAATTTGGAATGAACCTCCTCAGAAAGTTTGCTTTCCCTTGGAGTTTCTGAATCTGAAGCAAATTTGAAGGTGGAGGCAAATTAATGATTGCCTGAACCTTGCAAGGGTCGAGACGAATCCCATCCTTAGAGACTACAAAGCCAAGTAAACGACCAGAACTGACGCAAAATACACATTTGTGCAGATTGAGTCTTATCTTGTAGTGTCGGCAACGTAGAAATATCGCTCTTAAATGCTGCGGATGATCAGTCCGCTTTCGCGAATGAGCCGGAAGGTCGTCGAGATATGGTTGAACGATGTTCTTGATGTCATGGAAGGCATAATTCATTTCCCTCTGAAACGTCGCCCCTGCGTTCTTTAAACCAAAGGGTAATTTTCGATAAGCGAATGTGCCCCACGGAAAAATGAATGCAGTCTTTGACTGGTCCTGTGGGCGGATATTTTTCTGATTATACCCGGAAAATCCATCCATGAATGAAAAGATTTCACATCTGGCGTATTCATCAATTATCTGGTCGATGAAGGGTGTAGGGTAGTTGTCCTTCGGACAAGCTTGGTTTACATCCCTATAATCGACACACACTCTATTTGTCCCTTGTTTCTTCATAACAGGGACAATATTCGATACCCAATTTTTTAGAGGAACCGGGTAGATGAAACCAGCATGGAGGAGCTTTTCAACTTCTGCTTTAATGGCAGCGGCTTTCTTGGGGTGCACCTGCCGAAGCCGTTGTCTTACTGGTTTGACATCAGGATACATTTTAATTTCATGTTCAACGATACTCGAGTCAATGCCTGGCATTTCATCATATGACCAAGCAAAGACATCTCTGAACTCGCGAAAAAGAGCATTATATATTTCCGGTTCTGAAGGAGAACAACCTTTGCCGACATAAATATTCTCTACAACATTTGTTCTAGTCGAGATATTTATGGCTATAGTCTCTTCAATATTGGATAAGTTTCGCTCGGAATCCACCGTATTTACAGTATTTGATAGGAATTCAAAAACTGAAGGGTGATAAAGGTCATGTTGAGTATCTTCTTCATATTCCGGAGGAAGGGAATGATGGTGGAAATCATTCCATGGTGCCCCCTCAATCAACATTGATTGTAGGATTCCTTCGTCAGTCCCATGCACTTTCGACCAAGGATCTAATGGGGTACCATATTCTCTAGACCTATCTACCCAAACGCTTGATGAGCGTTGGTTTGGGTTCGCCTCCCATGCTCGAAACATTGATTGCTACAATATTTCTATAGGGCTTGGGGGCAAAACCATTGCATGATCCATGTTGATATCGTCTTCTGAGATCTTCGTGGAAGATATCATGTTGCAGGCTCTTACCAATGCTACTTCCCCTATATAGATTGGAGGTGGAAGTGCGAAAGTTCCCATTAATGTGGGGTCTTTCAGTAGGCCTACTCCGATGTCTTGAAGTGAATGGTTGCTTCCATGGATCATGGGAATGCTTCCTGTAACTTGTGAACCATTAGGGAGGAAGTCTTGTTGGTCGACGATTGTATTCCCTCCTTGAAAAGGGAATGCGATCTTCCTAAAATAAGTCGACACAACAGCTGCCATGGCATATATCCATGGTCTACCCAGTAGGATGTTGTAGTCAAGATTCCCATCGATGACTTCAACATCTATTTCTACTGTCTTTCCTCCTAGTTCAACTTTCAAGTTATTAAGGATAACGCACGGGGTATAGGTCCTTCCGTCGAATTCTTTCAATGTCGTCGAAGATCGCAACAAGGTCGGAGACCCTAAAGTTTTCCAGCAACTCATCGACATAATACATGTAGATGCTCCCTCATCAATAATTGTTCGGTGAACAGTTTTGTTGAGGGCTTTCACTTGAATAAGGAAAGCTAGTTGAGCTGGTAACTGAGGATCGTATCCTTTGTGGTCGAAGGATACAAGATTGGAATCCTTAGGATCAACCCCACCAATAGCCGATAACAAAGCCTGCCTTTGGGATGGGAAATTCTGTAGTACTTCAAGAGTCGACATAGCGGATGGAGATTGGGCCAAATCTTCTACTATGTTATAATGCTGCGCCGCTCTGGCGCGAGGATTAAATGTCGACTTGTGTACTACTCCCTTCGGCGGTTTTATTGTTAATTCAGGAATGATGGGCGGTACAACTTCTGTCGAAGTTGTTGTCGAACTACTTGGTTGATCTTTACCTTTGTCGTTCGACAGCTGCGGATTCCCGTAATCTTTGTTCCTTGTCGAAATCAAAGCATCAGTCTGCTGTTTTGAAACCAACAACATTAGCACTTGCAACGAGGAAGCATTTCCACTATCAACCAGATTTTGACCTGGATTGGGAAACGGATCAGTTAACACAGCTGAGGTTTGTGAACTTTTGAAGAATCTTCTAAGCTCAGCTTTGTATGGACAATCGGCTGTCCAATGATCCTCGTCACATATCATGGATGGAATTTTTGGTTTCCCTTTCCTAGGAGGGTTTGAAGAAGTTTTTTCAGGGGATGATCCACCCTGTTTCTTCTTCTTCCCTTTGTTTTGCTTCTTCTTGCTTCCTGGTTGATTGGTTTCTTTGCCTTTATCTGCTGATACGACATTTACTTCCGAAGCAAGAATCTCTTCTTTTGCATTTTGATCTGAAGTCTTACGGGCTTTCTTAGACGAAGCCTTTGTCGATTTCGCGTTTGCCGTGCCAATCACGCCATCGCCGGCATGAGAGTCACTATTTGATTTAGGAGGAGGAGGAATTGAGAATTCCGGTCTAGGGGCGTCAGGTATTTTGTCGTAGAGCGTGCCAGACTGAGTATAGACTAAGTCTAGATATTGTGCACGAGCAATAACTTGCTCCTCCATTACGACTCCCCCCTTGGCCACATCTTCTGTTATAGCAGGAAGTAACGACTTTATAAACCATTCAACTAACAGCTGATCGGGAACGTACATTTTCACCATCCTACGACGACGACGCCACTCATGTATATGATCAGATATATGAGTGGTCGTTGTCTGTTTGAAGTTGGTTAATATTTCTGTTCCCGTTTCATACCTTATCGGTAATTGAAAATGGGTTAAGAAAGTCGTGGCTAGGGAGCTGAAATTGTCGAACGAGGCTCTAGGTAATTCAATATACCATTTAGCCGCTGGACCCATTAACGTCCTCTGGAAAAGGCGAAGCCTTATCGAATCATCGTTTAGGGTGTTTGATGAACACCATAGATGAAAAGTCATCACGTGATTCGATGGGTCTTCACTTGGATTTCCATTGAATTTAGGAATGTCAGATGGAAGTTTGTGAGGAATCGCTGGCCACCAAGGGGCGTAAGCAATCGGATCGTTGGTTAACCAGTGTAAATCGGGTAACTCTAAAGTTGCCACGAATGGTAACTGTTGATTCAGGTTAGGTGAAGCATACCCAGGATACGAAGGAATCGCCTGAGCAGTGGGCCTTTGCATACCAGCATAATGTAATTGATGTTGGTATGACTGATACGGTTGGTGGACTTGACCACTGTAAAGCGGTTGGTTTTGACCATTTTGATTGTACGGTTGTCCACTGTTCGCAAAGATCTGCTGCTCAGAACCTTGGTACACTTGCTGGAATTGTGGTTGTTGGTATTGCACCAGCCACGGTTGTGAATCCATGTTCTGCTGCACTATACTAACCGTTGGACCAAGGTGTGGGGTAATTGTACCCGTTTGGGCCTGTGTCGCCCCACCAGTAGGTGATTGTGGTTGAGTCACAGGGTCAAGGGGATGTTACATTACAACCTGAGAAATCTAAGGTTGGCATACAACAGGCAAGGTTTGAACTTGCGACACTGTCACAATAGCCGGTGTGGTCGAGATGTTCGACATAGGTACACATTGTTGCATAGAATATACAACCCTTGGTTGTTGAGGTAGCATAGGTACCCAACCAATTGATGTAATTCCAGTATAACCTGAATACTGTTGTGAACTCCCGTATGGATACCCTCCCGGAGGGGGTAATGAAAGGGCATACTGCCCCCCATACGGTAGCAATCCGGAACTCAAGGGAATTGTTTGTCCTTGGGGACTGGATTGCCCAAATTGACCTCCAAATGGATCAATTTGGCGAGTCTCAACATAAGAGTTGCCGGATATTATTCCGGAGGAACAAACTGGAACAGACCACACTGTCGAAATAGTCCCTGGGTGGACTCCTTCTAGCGGTTGTGAGCTAGTCGGGACAGATGGTATGCCGACAAACATTGTCGGAGTGGCGGCAGGGGCTTCTGCTGTCGCTGTGTCATTTGACACAGTCCTAGATGTTGACGGTTGTTCAGACATTTTGAGTCTATCCAATAGATTGCCTAGCGATTCTACAGGAACTTCCACTTGTGGTAGACTAACTTCTGATGTAGAAGGAAATAGAGTGACCCCTACTCCAAAATGGGTTGGAGTACTTGCTTGCGGATCCTCTACAATTTCCTCTATCGCAATCAAACCAGGTGGAAGGGGAAGACCGTCAGGTCCGTAAAACATTTCTGGTGCCGAAGAAGGGGTTGAATCGACAGCGACAGTTGTTTGAGGAGCAAGACTCTCTGAACCGGTCGCAGATGGAACTGGTTCAGTAACGCAAGTATTTGCCCCCAGACTAGGATCAGTGTTACTGTCCCTCTACTGCTGTTGAACTTCTTCTATAGAGGCAGGGTTTTTCAGAAATGTTTGGAGTAACTGGAATCTCAGATGTTGTTGGAACACTTGTTCTAACTTTGATAGGAGATTTCGAACCGGTTAAACGAGTTCGCTTTGTCCGTACTATTTTCGATTCCGGAGACAAAGACGGTTGACTCGTAAGCCTCCGCGAACGACGGGGTTTCAATTGACTTTCTTCCACGATTGCGGATTACTCGATCAACCAAAATACAAAAGGGGAAAGTGTGTTTCCGAATTAAATGAATTTTTTAGACGCTTTTAGACACAACTTGCTTTTTCACTTTTAAAGAGTCGAGAAAAAGCTAAAGATGACTCTAGTCTCCTTCGATGTTTTAACGAGCCCGAAGTGACAAATTCTTGGATGGACTTTTTCTGTTATAGAGTCTGAAAAAGGCCAAAAGAAACTGCTCTGGAGTTCTAGGCAGAGGGTGTGCCAAACTTTTCGCAAAACCGCAGAATACTTTTTAGGGTACGGGCGGTCGATCTTCCTGAATGTTGTGTTCAGTGCATTGCGATCAGTAGGGCGGCCGACACGGCTTCCTAAGGATAAAGGTTTTATGCCTATAGGGGTCTCCCAATATATACGCGACAGTACGTGGGAGCACAATCCGTACTGGCGCTGTCGTCCCTCAGGAGGAATCACCCACCATCCACGAGATCGACAGTCACCAGGCTTTATGACGCCGGAACACGTCTCTAGCCTAGAACTCTATGTTGTGCGTTATGTTGCAAAGCGTTGTTAAGTTCATTCAATTTATTTTAGGTTGATCTTTTTAAAGTTTGCCTTTCAAGGTTCACCACGAGATGTATGAAACAATTCCTAAATGCAGTCTAAAGATGATAAGCAAGCTTTATATCTTTTCAACTTTGAAAATCCTAGCTACTAAGGGAAAAGAAAGACACCATCTTTTTCAAAGAGCAATCAACACACTCTAATGCACTTTTCCTAAATCAAACATGCAAACTATCAAAATGCAAATGCACAATGCAGGTGTTTGTTTTCCGCTTTCTTAGTATTGATGCCTACAAAGAAAGCTTTTTGCACAACTTTGAATTTGCTTTTAAATGACAAATACAAACAAGTTTACTTTTTCGAAATCAGAGAGGGTAGAAGAGATTACAACACTTAACGATTTTCGAAATGAAGACTTGTTTCGACACTTAAAAGAGACAAACTCAAACCAATAAGCAAAAGTAAATGTATAATCAACTGTAAACAGCCAATGAACTCTCTCCTAAGATCACAATGAACAGACCTGAATCAAGGGCTACAGGATGACTATTTCACTCATGCAAAGGAAAACTGTAAATGACGCCACAAACACTTAAAAACATTCACAGTCTTTTTGTACAAAAGGAGGCGGAATCTAAGCAGAGAAAAGGAGTTATTAGACTGGTACCTATGCTGGTTACAGGCTGCAAAAATCAGAGATCAAAACAAGGCAAAACAGAGCAGAGAACCCCAGCTGCACAAGGGCAAACTGGTTCAGCGCAACCTCAACACAGGGGTTTTGACATTCAGTGCAGGTAGCCTTCACGGGACCTGCGTTGAAATGCAGAATCCCTTCACTGGGTCTGCGCTGAAGGAGAAACTCTCGTTTCTCACTGGTTCTGGGTCACAGATTGCTATTTAATCTACTGTTTTAGGCCAAATAAAAGCAACAAGCAAGGTGTAATCAAAGGGATGCTTTGAGGGAGTACTAAGATCTATCACAAAGGATCATCAAATCATTTGTGAGTCCATAGTTCAGATCATAGACAAGTCCAGTGATTGGATCAAAGCAGCAACTGTCTACTTTGCATCCGGGAATAGCAGATGCATTTCGATTGTTGCTGTCGAGTCTATGAAACAAAAAATGATAGAAACATAAATAAAATGACTAAACAAATCTCCCCAGTGGAGTCGCCAATTTGTTGTGGGGAAAAATGCCTATGCAGGACGATCCTATCCACCTAAGGTGTGACATTGCCTTAGCAACAAACAGAGACATCTATTCTAGTATTCTTCCTTTATGAATTAAGAATGAAGAGAGATGGATGGACTAACCGGTGTCTTCCGTTTGTCCCTCGATACGGTCTCTCTTCTCTTTGGGTGTTCACAGCTACTTGCCTTCTTGCTCGCCCAGCTTCAACGGGTTCATACGAGATCACAAGAGAACAGCTACTTGCCTTCTCGCTAGCCCAGCTTCAACAGATTCCTGCAAGATCACAAGAGAACAGCTACTTGCGACAAGAGAAGAACACTACACAAGACATGGATTCATATTCATAACTAGTTCAGGATTAGAAATAAACTAAACATACTAATGCAATCATACATCAAGAATACATCAGCATATAGGAGAAACCAAGATAGCTTTATTGATGAATAACAAGGTTCAGGAAGAGATACAACCCAGAGGGCTCCAATCCAGCATCTCTTTCCCAGCAAATGGAATTCCTATCTTCACCCCCTTCAAAGCAGTAAGCACCCAATAGTTCCAGTCTCAAACCAACAACAATTCTTTGCAATAACAAAATTCCCGCCTCCTAGATCTCATGGAGGAGAGATCCATATATAGATGTTTGGAGAGAGGATGAGTCAGCTTGAGATCTGACTAGTGTCCTCTCCCTCTGTCAGTTCTTGATTCCACTTGGAGGTTCTTGCTTCCACTTGGAGATTTGGAACCTCTTACTCATCACCAGTCGAATTCCCTGAGGCAAGTGTCATTTTGGAAGCTTCCTGGGTTTTGACACTTTGAGAAATGAGCTTGCCACATGTCCACTCTCGTTCAGCGCAGGTATCCAGTGTTCCATTTGACATTCAACGCAGGTAGCCATTGTTGGCTTTGACATTCAGCGCAAACAGCTAGTGTAGCCACTGAAATGATCCTGATTTGACTTGTTTTTGAGCAGCTTCTGGTGGAGAACTTCTGTGAATTGTTGTGGTTTGTCAGCCTTGTTCCTCTAGGGGTAGGAACAACATGTTTAGGGACTTTGGATCCCTTAGATTATGGACATTTCATGCTCAAAGCTGTAAGGCACAAAAATGTCTATAACAGACATGAACAAAAAACCATCTCCTTGAATGAGCTTCCATACTCCTTTTGCATCCAAAGCTTTTGAGAACTAAAAAAGGTTTTTTAATCCCCACCCTCCAAAATCTTTTGGAATGGTAATGGACTTCTATGTTGTAAGAGAAAAGGTATTTTTATCTTCCTTTCCTTCCCATATAAAATTTTGAATGAGTTTTTCTAATTTTATTAAAGAATCCCAATGATATCTAGGATAGGGAGGACCAAAATAACAAAATGACCTCTAGAACTGATTTGAATAAAACTAAGTGCCCTGCTCTTAAAAGCCATTTATTGCACCAGATTCAAATCATTTTTCCTATTTTTTCCAAGAGCTAATTCTAGTTAGGTTTGAGATATTTCACTAGCTTAAGATTGAAGCCTACATATTTTAATCTAGATTTTAAAGGATTGAGGAGAGTGGAGAAGATGTTTTCCATAGAGGCTTTTATTCTATCAGGGATCCTCCATCCATAAATGGGGGAATTTTTATTGTTTATTTTCATGTCAGTTTCTTTGGTGAAGGTGATAAATATTTATGTTAGAGTGAGCAAATGAGATAATTTCTCTTAAGAGAAAATTAAAACATCATCCACAAATAGTAAATGTCATATGTGGTATCCACCTGAGATATATATTCCTTGAAATCTTCCTCTTAAGTTAGAATTTGAGATTAATTTACGTAGTCCTTCTGCTACTAGGAGAAAGATAATAAGAGATATAGGATAACCCTGTCTTAAACCTCTTTCTACATGGAAAAAAGGGTTGTTGCTCCATTTATCTAGAGGGAAAAGGAGGTAGTGATTATATAGTTCATGAACCATATTAAAAAGGCATGAAAAAAACTAAGGTGTATCAACAACAACCTAAGATAGAGCCAATTCACCCTATCAAAGATATTAAGAGATCAAATTTGTAAATGCTTTCTCTTTGATTATTTCTATGGATGGAGTGCATAACTTCTTGGGAAAGTCTGATCGCATCATGGATATGTCAATTTCTTAGAAAACCGAATTGCTCATTGGAGATGTGATCAGGCATAAAATCCTTTAGCCAAATGGCAATAATCTTGGAAATTATCTTGTAAATAGAATTGCAAAGGGGGGTTGTGTGAAAGAGATTAAAGGAGGTAGGTGAATTTTATTTTGGAATGAGAGAAATGAAGGTGGAGTTGAAGGGAGAAGGGAACTTCCCAGAGGATCTTGAATATTCCACAACAAGAAGAATATCATCAACAATGAAGTCAAACCATTTAGTGTAAAATTCAATAGGAAGTCCATATGAACTAGGACTTTTCCATTTTTGGAAATTGTTAGGGTCCTATAATAATAGGATTTATAATTTTGAATTGGCTATGGTTAGTCTTGTAATATTGTACATACTTTTGCTTTCTGAAAAATGTTTTCTATAATAAAAATTTAAAAATGTAAAGAGGGTATGTCCTAAAAAAATAATCAAAGGACAAAAAGAAAAAGAAAAGATAAAAAAAGTAAAAAAAAAATATGAACCCCAAACAAAAACAGATCATGAAAGTGTGCAAATTCAAGTGCCATTGCTTTTTATTTTATGTGAAAAATAATGGTTGTGTGAATCTTGTCATAAATGCCACAACCCATGATAGTCAAATAGCTTAATCTTGACTAATTCATTCTTTAAATTTCATGTTTATAGATAGAGAATAAAGATCTAGCCAAACTGTTTAACCTTGGCAGATCAATAGTTAGGTAGAGAAATAAAAATGTGCTCATCAGCTTAATCTGAGCCATTGGAAGTTATAAGGTTAGAATTAGATAGTTTGCTTGTCAAAAGAAAAGGAAAGAAAGGGTCTTCTAGCTTAAATGCACCCAATAAAATGAAGAAAAAATGTTAGGATAAGTAAAGGGTAGGTAGAAGAAAGGTTGCAGATGTACAAGGTTGTTAAATCATAAGCACATTTATCATGCTTAATCCTATGTTTCAGTGTGCAGGAGCATTTATGAGAGTGAAAGGACATTCGATAGCTTACTCGATTAACTTCCCCTCATTTCATTTCCCCCTCCACATACTTATTTACTAATTTCCCCATTATCCCCTCATTTCTTATAAAAATACCCTTTTCCCTTCATTTTGACCCTTACCCCTTGGTTTCACACATTTCCCTAGTAAATTACCCTCCAAAGGTCATCCCCCTACCCAAAACCCCTTTTCCCTAGTGTGAAACCCATTTCCCATTGAAAAAATCACCTTCCCCCTTATTAATTTCTCTATTCTACCTCAAAAACCCATAAAAATCTCTTACCCTAAGTTTTTAAACACACGCCCCCCCGCGCATTATTTAATTAACTTCTTGATTTATATTTCCCTAACATAAACATTTTAACCCACCAACCCAAGTGCAGTTAAACAAACCCTGCTACATTAACCCCTGGTCCCACTCCATTAAACCCGCTCATTATATTTCTAATCCCCACCTTATTCATTAATTAATTACAATTAGTTGTAATTAATCCCCCGGGCCCCACAAATCTTCACCCCTGTTCCCTCCGTGCATCTTGACCGCGTGATAGCCGTCTGATCTTCCACCCCCAGAACCGATAATGCATTATCGCGCTCATTCCCTCTCCGACCTTTACCAGCCTGAGAGCACGCGAGATTCACGATTTTTCCCGGGCCCTATTCTACTACGTGGCAGCTCCAGGTGAAATCGCGTGCTCTCAAGGAAATATCGTCTGCCTTCCAAAAGTGGTGTGATGACCCCTAAAACCGCTTCCTCGCCAAAATCCAAAACCATTCACTGTTCATTTATGAATTCCACGCCAAATTCTAACAGTTGCTGATTAAAAGGCTGAAGAAGCACATTTTGAACCTTTTTGCTTGTTTGCACTGTGAATGGCCTAAGCCTTCCTGCGCCACCTCGAGCCTCTGCAACTGAAATTGACCATTGTTTACCTCTCGAAAAATATCTAGACGCCCAATTCAAGCATCCAGTGCAAAGCTGAAGCCACTATACCATCTACAGTCACCATTAAAACTAGTTTGCAGCCTGAACCACCAATTTCTAGATATTTTATGAAAAAACCATAATGACCCTCTCAATTTGAAAGCGTACAGTTAATTCAAAGATTAATTAATTGAATTTAATTGATTTTCCCCTAAATTGAAGAGTATTTCCACTTGAATACCCAAACCCCTCTTTTGCAAACTGCAAATTACCCCCTCACTGCACCAGAGTTTTCAAAGCCTCACTGCTACAGCCTATACAAGCCTAATTCACACCTTTCCCCCTAAAAATGGCTTCCCAGACCTCTCTAGATGTCAGACCTGTGTCAACCCCTCACCTAGACATTGACCATTTGGCACTAGCAGACAAGGATTTCCAAATAAAAGACACTGCTACCCCAACCCACCTTCTGAGGCTCCACTGCTGGAGTAAGGACAGATTCCTGAACCATGCCAATGACATCCACCTTTGGGAATCCAATTTACCCAAATATCTATTCCCAAAAGTCCACCCATTCCCTGATATCATACATTTTTGTCATGCCTGCTATATCCCTAGCCAAAGAGCTATTATTGCTCCAAACCAACAACTCTTATTCACCATTACACGAGAGTCCATCAACCAAATTCTTCAAGTCCAGCCTAGCCAAAATCAGACCCCTCTATCCATTGGAGACCTATTGGACCTGTATATCACCCTAGACCTGGTTAAGATACGACAAATCTTCCAGAATTTCATCATTGAAGACCGCCATACTCCTACAGATACCCCACCCTATGCTGCTACTATTTTTTCAGAAATTGGTAGACATATAATCACCATGCTCTCATGCATCCTAGGATACACCACAGATGAGCATGTGGATGAGGTCATCTTGGCCTTTCTGTCCATTTTTACCATAGGCAAGCCTCATGCTATCATGTACAATTATGCTCAGCTCATTGCAGATAGGATGCATGAACAATTCACAAAACTGCCCACTGAAAGAGTGTTTTCTTCAGTGTTGTTTCACATGTTTTATATTACCAAGCAGATAAGTTCCTTATAAGCATCCAAAAGTTGGATACCAAGGGAAAAGAGAGATCAGTTATCTTCTGGACACCCTTGATCTAAAAATACTCCACAACATTTACATACAAAGACTTCATAGATTCATCCGTCTACCCAGTCATGAACATGCTGACTAGTAACACTCAACGTAGAGTCAGCCAAGAAATCAAGAGGGTGCTACAATTGGCTAAGAACAACAAGGTGGGAGATCGGTACCTGTACCAGAACCACACTGAAATCAGGGTTTATGGTTGCCAATTAGCCCCTTACAAGTTGCCCAAATACCTCCCCATGAGGATATTTTCACTTGAGTTATTAGACAAATCATCAACTCTGATGAGGTCGACTTCCTATCTGCTAGGAAGAAGACCCAGTTTAAGATGAAAAACTAATTGGGCCCATTCATTTGCAATAATAGAGAGGCTGACAAGATACTACAACAGATGAAATTAAACAACAACTTCATGTGGCAATATGACCCTCATGGGGTCATAAACAAGCTACGACTCAGGGTCAAATTGGAACCTTACATCTACCACCCAAGACTTGACATTGAACAGTTTGCCAACCAATATGAGTGGTTGGAAAATACATTGATTGATATGGATAGCATAGTTGTGGATGTAGAGAACACACTCATTGATTTAGAAAAGCAATTTGACCGGAGCTCTTTCCTGCAGGTTCCAAAACTAGGGGAACCAATGAGTAATCCTCCTGTGTTCTAGACCCCAGCCAATGAGGAGAGGAATCCAAAGAGGAATAGGGAAGAGGCATCCAGTTCTACCATGGAGACTACAGATGAGCTGTTTGAACTTAGAAAAAGGCCCAAGTTGAATCCTGTGTCTGAACAGGAGGAGAAAATCAGTGGAAATAACTAACACTGAAACAATGGGGCAAAGGAGCAAAGACACAACTGCATAAGGTGAAACACTGTAGCCATTAACCTCCAACACTAAAATGATTGAGAGACAACAAAGTATTGAGGTTTCTTCCTTTTTCAGGCCAGCTAACAGAGAAAAGGACATCAAAGACAGGTACAAAGAAATAAATATGAGGAATGAGAAGTTGAAGGCAGACACATAAGCCCAATACTTCAAACATACACCAGCCAACCAGAGCAGGTTGATGTCAGGCTTTGACATCAAAGCAAGAAAGATGCAAGTATCATTTTTGCAGCCCACTGTTTAGCAACCAAATACCTCGGCTGACTATAAGAAGACTGATTTTTAGGTATTGGCCAGGGATGTTCATCCCATTGACCAGATAGAGTTCCACAAGCAGGTTGGAGAAATGATTTACTCCACACTTACAAGAAAGGCCATGGCTGCACACAGGCTACAAGATTCACTGGATAATGTAACAGTCTAGTATAAATTGGAGAAGGCCTTCTCACAGGCCAAAGACAACAGGATCAAGTCATTGGAGGACTTAGTCATTGAGCTGGGCCATGATCCTATTGACATAAAGGCTGCTGAGAAATTGATAAAAAATAAGAATGAGGATATAACAACCCTCAAGAAACAACTTAAGCTGCCTCATTTACAACACCCACAAAAAAAGGAGGTCCTGGAGAGCCAAACCAATCATGAGCAGATGATGGACCTAGTGCTGCAACTGAATGATCAGTTAAAGGAGATGGAGAAAGAATTGGATAGTTTGATTCAACTAAAACAAGCTAGTCTTGATGATGCCCCTACAACTGTCATCCCAACAATTACCCCTTTTGTACCTTCTACTTTGGTAGCATCCTTAACTCCCATAGCTCCAATGGCCACAACACTGCCAGCATCTACACCAACTACATCAGCAACAGGGTCTACAACAACAGGTTCTACAGGTGATGAAGCAAACAGGTTGGTCAAAGCAATGGAAGAAATGTCCATTCAGACCACTGAGATGAACAGGCTTAAGGAAAAAGTGACCAGCCTGGAAACAGATTACAAACTTGCCCAAATCATGCACAAAGAAGAATAGCAGAAGTCTACAAGGATGAATGAATGAATCAAAAACCTGGAGAAGGAACTAACATTGAATGAACCTTTAGGTCAGGCTAAGGAGCAACTGTGGGCCAATATCATTGACTCTGTCAATGATATTTGGCCATCCATCCAGGTTATTTTTGAACAAATTGATTTAATAAAGCAGGCTACAGAAGCCATTCAAAGAGTCAAAGAAGAACTTGGAGACATGCCAGAGGAAGCTACAAGGATCATTCACTTCCTCAACTCCAAGAACAAGTATGAGCTACAGGAATTAGAGATACCTGACAGAACATGTACAATTTTGGAAGTTAAAAGAGTCCTCACCAAGAGGAATTTGATGTTGAACCTGGAGGATAAGTGCCAAACCATGCAATTGGCCATTGACAGATTCATGGTGAAGTTCAAAATTTTGAGGCAAAAGGGTTTACCAAATCCCTTGGTTATAAACAACAAGTTAATGACACAGGAGGACTATAATAAAAAGATCAGAGAAGTGGCCAGAGATCAGGTGAATACTTCATCCATGAAGGGTATACCTACTGGCAAAGTATTGTATCAAACTTTTGAGAATTTGTTTTACCTCCAGCATGAGGTAAAACACCTTTTTGTCAATAAGCCTAATTTTTCCAAGTATACAGAGGCAAATGAGATCTACAAGAAGATGCTCAATATCCAATTACCAGATGCTGAGACATGGGAAAAACTAAATGATTTACTGTAGAAAGACACAATAAAAATGTAAAATGGACAGTAAAAGTAAAAGGGCACAGTAAAAGGATATTGACAGCTTAGTCAGGTCAAATTGTATCAAATGAAAGGTCAGAGTAAATAGAACATCCAACGTGAAGACAAAACAACAAAGCAGAGTAAATTGAAAAATATCAAAAGGTCAAAGCCAGCAGAACCTAAATAATAGGGATAGTAAGCAGCAGTTCTATCGCTGTCTCTATATTCTTGCATGAAGATATTTCTTTCTCCTAGAATAGTTCCCAAGATAGTTTGGGATATTATGTAAATTCTTTTTGTATAAATACTTCATAATTCAAAGTATTGAGTGTGGATTTCTATACATTTTTAGAGTTATTTTGATCTTAAACCTAAGGGTTATTGTACCAATTTTCAAGTTAACATACTGGAGCAAGTAATAAAAAAGATTTCATTACAGTATTCATGAGATGAGCTATTGTAGTGAAGTATCTTCTTTGTCTGCTTTTGTTACTTTCTTATGTGTTTCATAAACTTAAATGTTATCTAAATTTGAATGAATTAACTGGAAATTTAACTCAGAATTTGTTTAACTACACTCTGTTTTGCACAATTAATCATTTATATGTTTTCCTCTGATATCCATATTTGATAACCCTCAATTTCTCTCCCATCCCGATTGACCTCTTTCATTTCTCTTCATAATATGGCCTAAGGAACCCTTAATTTCTCCCTAGATTTGATTGGAAACCATTTCACCATCAACCCTTTGAGATCTGTAGTAATTCCTCTTCTTGCCTTGTAGACATTGTTTTTAGAACTTGATCCAGTCCTGTTTGTTCAACATTTTGACCCCATATCCCAATGGTAAAAGCAAACCTCTGTTCATCTAAGTAAGTGATCCCACCACCCAAATTCAAATAAAAAACCCCAACACAATCATAACTAGCCTAAAATCAATTGACTAAAACAAAGTTAAATCATAAAGAGAGAGCCCTCTCTAAGATTAGGAAGGCTAGATCCTGATCTCCAAAGTTGGTTTGTGGTTACCTCTATCATTTCTTTTTCTGACAACTTAGAAGAAATTTTGGAGTGGTAACAAAAACTATGGACCCCCTTTGGGGTTTGAAACGTTGGCAGAATGAACTGAAGACTGTGGTCAATCCGGATCATGAATCAAAAAACTCCCACAGAAGCCTTAAATCTAACATTACTTCCCTATACGGAGGGGAAACATGGAAGGAGATCTGTCTTCTCGAAATCCCGAGGATAAAAATTGAGAGGAGAATTGCTGACCTGCAATTTCTAAAGCATTGTATTTATTTTCAGGTCGCAATTCTCTTCTCTCTCAATAATCTCTCATTCTTATTCTTTCTATCTTGTCCTGATGATGGACCCCCTTTGGGGTTTGAAACGTTGGCAGAATGAACTGAAGACTGTGGTCAATCCGGATCATGAATCAAAAAACTCCCACAGAAGCCTTAAATCTAACATTACTTCCCTGTACGGAGGGGAAACATGGAAGGAGATCTGTCTTCTCGAAATCCTGAGGACAAAAATTGAGAGGAGAATTGCTGACCTGCAATTTCTAAAGCATTGTATTTATTTTCAGGTCGCAATTCTCTTCTCTCTCAATAATCTCTCATTCTTATTCTTTCTATCTTGTCCTGATGATGGACCCCCTTTGGGGTTTGAAACGTTGGAAGAATGAACTGAAGACTGTGGTCAATCCGGATCATGAATCAAAAAACTCCCACAGAAGCCTTAAATCTAATATTCCTTTGTAACCTATGCCATTAGGGATGAGTTTCCATCTTGATTGATAAAACTGGGAAAAAGGATGGCCACCTTCAAGATCTATTAAATAAAAGATCTCTAGAGAGAGTCCAAGATGTCTTTGAAGTAGTTGCAACCCTCCTTATAAATATCCTTGAAGGAGGTTGCAAAGGAACCATTTGGCCTTTTGACCTCCTAGATTGTGTTGAAGGATTTCCTTTGATTTCCAATTATGTGGAAATATTTTGTGTTTTCATCTCCCTTTTTCAATCAGATGGATCTACTCTCCATCCTCAATTCCCTTTCCCCGTCTAAGAGTAATTTCTTATTTTTTCCTCAGTTTCTTTAATCTCAATTTTCCTTTCCAAGGAAGCAGTCTCAGGTGAGCTTTTCTCATGGAATAGATAATGTCTACTCTCAATATCAATAAGGGATTTTTTGTTCTCTGATTTCTTTTCTTAAACCATTTTATGATTAAGTATTTTCCAATTTTAGATTTCAATGAAAATATATGGTGGGGGATTCAGGTGAGGATAAAAAAAGGGGATCAAAGAGGGTTTTAGAGCATTAATAAGAGAGGGTTGTTCTTGCTAGGCATGGTTTAGCGTAAAGGGTGTAGGGGGACTAGATATATAAGGATCAATGCTAAGAATAATAGGAGAGTATTGACACCGATTTATTTAAAATCTAATTTTGTATTAAGCTACAAAATTACCCGTCCATCATTGTCGTGTCATGTTTTAAGTGATCCTATTTTTCTCTTTTCCGTGACCAAAGGAGGGAGGACACCATATAAGAACTTAATATTTCATCAATGTATATTATATGAGATATGTATTATATAAGAAAATTTTTGATGTGATGTGAGTGATGGATTACGTTGACATGCTTATTATATGTCTCAACTTATATTTATGGATGCCATGCAAGCAAAATGTATGAATGAAAATACTTAAGCATAAAATTTCTTCCAAAAAAAGAGTCAAAAGAAAGAGATATATGTCCTATCCATAGACTTATTTTACAAAGGGGTGATGGTATGTATGTTTTGGAAATGAATTGGCAATGGTTATGTGTTATTACAATGGTTCATGTTCTATGGGGTCAAGTGCTTTATATGATATATATTATGTGTTTTACATTTCATGGAGCCAATTTTTTCATATTATATGGTTCGAATTTCTGTTGTGCACATAGTATGATAGATCGTTTTAATTCTTGGTTGAGTTATGGTTATCTTTGTGGATTCAACTTTGATATATGAGTGTTATTAGGGTTTTGGCTTTGCTGTTATATTTAGTGATATGTTACTGCAGATATATTATAAAAATTTCAATGAAAGTTGTATGCTCGCCCACATATTTGACGCACACGGTGGATGCGTGCGTGCTGAGTCATTTGGATGGTTGATGTGTTATGGTTTTACCCTGATTCTCCTATTTTTCACATGCCATTATGAACCCACTAAACATGAGGTGGCTTTGCGCCACTCTTAGTCTTAAATTTTGGACTTTGAAATGGGGATTTTCAGCCTAGGCATTGAATGCGTTTCTCTATGATTTTAATCAAGGGATGGAAATTGTTTTAATTGTAGTATCAACAACCCTCAATAATAAAGGTTTCCTGATGGGAAATTGTGCATTTTGAAAATTAGACACCCAATTTCATTTGGGAATTTCATCCATTGTTAATCATATCATTATTCCACCTGTTACTGCAACAACTATAATTTTGAAGGGTAAATCATAAAATGGCACGTGGGACGACTGTTGTACCTTCTTGCAAGAAGTGTGCCAACTACTTCGAGGGAATATTTAGTAAGTTGATATCTTATGTTTAATTTCACAATGAATTGTATTTTTGGCACTGGCTAATGTCTCTCTGTTCCTTTTAATGTTTTCCTCACCTCCCTCTATACTACCCATCGTTGTTATGTATTCACTCATTTTTTTTTTCATGGAAATAACATTCTCTCTACAAAATATTTTACTTCCAATTAGAACTACTAGTAATTTCACAAAATTTGTTACTAATACTTCTACAACTCAAAGATCTATTTCAACCTAGGATTCTGCAAAAACAATTCTGTGGTTAAGAGTATTATGTAGAGGAATTTGAAAAAATACTTCTGATTAACTTATATATTAGCTCAATTCCCTCTAGAACCATCAATTCAATTAGAAATCCATTTGTTTACATGTTTTTTCCCTTGGTTCCACTCATTATTTTGATTTAGAACTAAAAGAAATTACTACAACTATGTTTTGGAAATTATTTGTAATCTCTATCAATTTTTCCATATACGACAAGATACAAGAAGATGTCGAAACTATGAAAAGGAAAAGAAAAGAAAAATAATGAAAACCAAAATTAAAAAAGAATAAGTCTAAGATGGCCTTTTCCCATAGTACAAAGAGGGGCATATTCAAAAATTGACAAGGGTTTCTTTTCCCATGTTCGATTTGACTTTCATTGTTCATCATATCCTTCCCCTCATCTTTCACAAACCCAATTTCTCCTCTGCATGAAAGATCATTGGTCTTTGTCTTGAATACAAGCTTACTATAGTATTTTTAAACGAAAATTTCCTAGTGTTTGGCTAATCAACTTGCTTATGTTATTTTTTGATATTAATGTTGCAATTCACTTGCAGATATGAGTTCTAGTTCACGCAGGTTAGGTAGGATGGGTCGTGGCTAAGGAAATAGGACCCTTGGAATTTGGGATATTGGGAGAAATAAGAAGATACATTTCTACATGCATTTTAATGCTGACTTTGAAGAATTTCACCAATTTTCCACCACTGGGCACCTGTTTTTAAGATCACTAAATGTCACTTGTCAACCTTTTATCTTCCAACAAAGTGCCTCTTCCCCTATAAGGCCACATTAGAACATCCATGAAATTCCTATACAAAGTCCTGTTGAAAATTCTTTGGAGAATTCCCGTAATGACCATTGGATCCCGTCACAAAACCCTTCTCATGCAGAAGAAAGAGGTTGGGGACAAGTCTTCACTAGTTTTGTTTGCCATATGTCTTCTCATTCTCATGCTTTAGCCACTCTATCACCATATTCTCCATCACAGAAATTTAGTTCTAGTTCTAATATTAGACACACTTTACCTTTTACTGAAAGTACTCGTGCAATCCATGTTGATGCTTCTTCCACAAAAATTATCATTGTTATTCACCTTTCCTCCAAGTTTACTGATTTTGATCCATTGGCACTTGATTTTGCTAGTGAGAAGTCTACGCCTAACCCTAAAGTCTCTAATCATGATATTGTCTCTGCAATTGTATCACCAAAAGAAGGAGATAAAATAAAAGAAGTAGTGTCCAATGAGAACCTTGCACAATCTTCCACACAACAACCAATAATATCATTTGAGAATTTTTTTTATGAAACAACTCATAACCCAACTATTTAGTCTTATATATTTTGATTGATTAACCTTCTAGTATAATTTTTAGACTCATATATGATTTTGATGGCAGTTTTGTAAAGAATTTTGGTGATCATCTCTCATGGGAATTTACTATGAACTTTTTTTTTTTTCCTGGAAAAACTATAATATATATAAAAATTATTTGATGAAAGTCAATTTTGATCATTGACTATTATGTGATGCATTCCTATGTGAAAAGCATAAGAGATTATCATGCATATTTGAATTTTATTTAAAAATATTTTATGAAATATTATGGTGTGATATGGATATGGATGTGGGTCCTCCCTCCCTCTTGAGTCACCAGAGGTTTCCTATTTTTAAGGAGACCAATATTAAAATTGTTTCTCCTTACCTATTTGAGTAATTTGTTGTTAACCTAAATAAACTAAAATCAAACGGTTGCATAACTGTCTCAAAGAAAGTTGGGATACAAATACTTGCTTGGAGAAATAAAACAATATCAAATTTTGCACAGAGTATGGTATGACCTAGTTTGGTTACTTTAGTTTTGGGACAATTTAGTATGTTGTTTAGATAGTTGAATCTCATAAACTCTTGTTATAGGGCTCCTTTTAAATAGTAAAGACATTGATGATATTATAAATACTTGTCAGTACTACTAATTGGCATTTTGTGCAGTAGCATACCCAATGTCCAAAAGTTTTCACTAAGCCAGCTACAACTAGGCTAATGCTTATGTATTTTTCTTTTTTACTTTCATTGGATTTATACAGTTCATAGACGTAGTCATTTGTAAAAGAGATTCTTGATGCGAAGTATTTTAATTTGTTGAGGTTGAGTTTATTATATCTACACAAAATTTTCAAGTATACTCAATGAAGGATCTATTTCTTATCTTACCATCTCGTGTCCTAATTTTACTATTTATTTTCTTTACTTTCTCGATTGCAATATCTTTTGTGTTGTACATAAGATATTTTCTACAGATAAATTTCTATTTCAAGAAAAAACAATGAATTTCATATTGAGGCCGGTTCTACATGAATGTGTTTACATGTTCTGATATCTGTCATAAATGCTTTGAGTTTGATATTTATAATTTATCTTTAGTTCAACGCTTTAATCTTGTTTCTAGTTTTTTGAGTTGTTATGGTTATTTGTGGATGATATAGATATACAATTAGGGAAGGAAAATCAATATTACTTGTATTTAGCTACTAGGTAGTTACTTCAAAGTTGTAATATACTCAAGAAGGTTATAAACTCCAGGTAATGTTCCCATATTTCTTGGTTTATACCACCAAGGATTTTTTTTTTTAGCAATTAGCATTTCTATTTCATCCATCAACATTTCTTTTGCGACCATACTAGGGGCGTAAAGTTATCAATTTTTTTTTGTTGGTTTTTTTTTCACGTTTCTTTTCTTTTTTCAGATCTGCTACTTTGGTTTTGGATTATTTTTTCTTTTTCATTTTGTTCTTTATTTTTTGTGATTTATCTTGGAGGTCATGACTAGAGTTTCCCCATTTCAGACAAGTATTGAGCAAGAGGAAATTTTTGTATCATTATTGGTGCTTGCTAAAGAATATGCAAGCAAGAGCTTTAATGAACGTTAGTTGTTCACTTTTTTAGTTTTACTTTCCGGATATATTTACGATATATTTCATCAATTAGAACAAGCTAATTAAATTTTCACATCCTCTATAATAAATGACATTAAAATCTCTCTTTCAACCTAACTTATTTCCAAATTTTAATAATAAAAAATAGATATTAAACTAGTATTTCAGCAAACTTGTTTAATGTCGTGTTAGATACTACCAAGACTAGGGAAGAAATTAAAATATCTTGGATTGCAATATCAAGGGATATTGGAATTGTTGATGCACAATTTAGAAAGAGGTTAGCCAGAATAAAACCTAATTAAATTAAACTTTGTCATGTAAATGCATACACTTCCTTTCCAATATTGATCTTCTTCTCATTAAGCGTCTTATACTCCTTACTAGTCACGAAGACTTAGAGGGAAATCTCCTGAATTCAATTCCTTATCGGCTACCAAAATCTGAAAGGAAAATATTCAACAATTTAAAAGCACTCTTATGCAATTCCTTTATGAGTCCAGTTCTACGCTTATATAGAGAATACTTGTGTTTAACATACCATCATTCAAGATGGATGCGCCACCTATTGGTAGTGTGTATAGAAATTATAGACTTGTCATCTTGACTACCAACCCAAGTTATTAAAAATTATGGTTTTTTTCTAATTTAAGGAGGATTTGAATGCAACTCCATGACATGTTACCTCCTCTCTGGATTCACCTCCATCCACTGTTCCTTTACCTAATTTTAAGGATTATCTACCTAAGTTTTCAAGTAATGACACCTATACTGTGGAAGAACATTTAAAATTCCTTTTCCATTTCCTGTAATAAGATAGGAGCCAATGCCAATGGTATGTGTATGCAGTTGTTTGTAAACACATTGGAGGGGAGGGCTGCATCTAATTTCTTTTTATTTTCCCCTTAAATATTTTTCCACTTGGGTTGAGCTTTTTTATTGGTTTAAATATACATATGGACAACAACTGAGCTCTGCCAATTGGTTAAAATGATATAATAACATGATCTTTCATCTTGTTGAAACGACTAAGGATTTTAATTTAAGATCTGCCAAATTATAGAATCGAATTCCTGATATGATTAGACCTCACAATTAGGCCGCTATGGTTCATTATTATAATATTATACCTACTACATACAAAAATAGGCTTGAGGAGAAAGTTCTTAATTATTTAGCATCAACTTACAAACTTGTTTAGAATTCGAAGATCAAAACTTAAAAACGGGTCTCCCCTTTAATGAATCAAATAAAAATATGGAAATGTCTACAATATTGTAGCTGATGCAGGACATGAATAACAAGATGATATCATTTGAACATAAAGTCTCTCCTTTTCCAATTAACTCTGCTCTTCCTTCATCTTCTCAATCTATTCCTGTGACATCCCCACCTAATACTTCCCTTGTAAATTGATCATGGTGTAGTTTATGTGAGGATTTTCATGATGAAAAAACATGTAAAATTATGAAAGAGAGTGAGTGGATTTTTGGAAACAAACCTATACGTTCAATAAGAAATGTTTCTATAAATATGATAGATCGGTTAGAATATAATGTTAATGTTGTAAATATGCGTGCAAAAAACCGTACTAAAAATTTCAATAATTCTTCTAATCACAATAACGCTAATTCTACTCCTAAGTAGTCTACCTTTGAAAAACCTAATAAGGATGGACTTATCCCTAATCCAAAATCAACTTCAACTCCTTCCAAGGTTGCTGAAAAATATAATATTATTGAGTATTTAGCTAAAATCAAATCAAATGCTACATTATTAGACTTAGCTAGAACCCCTGAGCAAATTGCAAATATTAGAAATTTTCTTGAAAAATAACCTAAACACCCAACTTCCTTTGTAACTATTATTGAAATGGAAGAAGAAGAATCATAATGCTCCGTGAATGAAGTGGTTAGAACAATAACTAATTATAAACAACCTAAGAATCCACCTTTTTATGTTTCTATGAAAATATTTGACAAAATTGCTCATTACTTTCCAATTGATGGGGGATCGGGCCCCAATGTTATGTCAAATACTATAATGAAAGAATTAGGACTATATTTTACCGATGAAGTATTTAGAAATATGCTAGTATTTAATAATAAAAAATGAAACCAACCATTAGGGAGGTTAAGGATGTTACATTGGTCATGTGTTCTCATCCCGAGATCCGTACCACTTGCAATATACAAGTTATTGTTATTAGCAATTATTCGATCATCCTAGGTGGATATTGGAAATCTCTAACTCGGGGATATTACTCCATGGATGAAACCCATATCATTATTCCTAGAGGCCCTAAAAATATCATCGTCTATAGAGAGGAAATAATAGTTCCTTATATTGAAAATATTCCTCAACCCTTTGTTGAATATGTAGAATATGCTGTATAATTTTTTTTTTTTATGGGGCATCATCCCAAGAAGGAAATGGTGCTGGGATTATTCTACAAAATCATTTAAGTAAGATTCATCCATTTTCTTATAGATTAATTTTGTCATGTACTAACAATGTAGCAAAGTTTCAAGCTCTATTGCTTGGTTTAAACAATGCTCTTAAGTTGGATTATCAAAATCGAGCCATATTTGGAGATTCAAAACTGACTATGAATTTGATTAAAAAGGTTTACACACCTTCTAATAAGTTGATGAGACGTTATAATAGTTTAGCTTTAGAAATCATTTTAAAATTTGAAAGTTTTAATATTAATCATATTAAATGAAGCATGAATACTATCGTTGATGACCTAGCCATGTATGCTGTAAGACCTGAAAGATTTGACATGTCTAATAAAATTGATTGTCCTGTAGTATGCTTGTATAGGCCACACCTTCCCGAGAATGAAGAGTCCTGACAATTTTTTGAAGATGATAAGAATCTTCATGATTTCTTGTTAATAAAATTCATGAATCCTCCCAGATTATTAATCTGGGGCAAAACAAATAACCTAAGAGTCTTGTTCCTTTGGAAGAAACCTTTTCACCTAGTGATGCAACAAAGAATGAAACCCCTTATAAAAATTTCAGCAAAACAATTTATGGAACTATTAAAGTTAAAATAGGAAATGAAAGGAACCTACGATATTATATATTTTAGAAACTTGTTACGCTGAAGAAATTGAAATATTTTTAAGTCTCTTTTGTGAATTTTACATTTTCTTGGTAATACAATGACCTTAAAGGCTTTGATCCTTCTATTATAAGTCATGCAATACCTATAAATAAAGAATATTTACTTATAAGAAAAAAACAAAGACTGATAAGCCCTGTCCTTGAAACAACCATAAGAATTTAATTAGATAAACTACTCTCTTCACATATCATTTTTCCAATAAAATACTCTGAGTGGGTATATAGTCTAGTTCTTTTCAGGAAAATGATTGGTCAAATTCATTTGTGTGTTGATTTTTGTTACCTTAATAAAACCATTGTAAAGGACAAATTTCCACTCCCTAACATGGAGTTAAATTTACAATAGGTAGCTGGTTCGAATATTATGTCTCTCTTAGATGGATGTTGTGGCTATAATTAAAGTTATCTTAAGAAAAATGATAGACATAAGACTACCTTTACAACTAAATGGGGAAATTTTGTGTTTAATAAAATTCCTTTTGGCCTTATAAATTCCTTTTGTGTTTAATAACGTTTGACGATCTAATTGGAGTTATTATTGAAGTTTACTTAGATGATATAACCATATATTTGAAACATAGTGACCATTTTAATCAGTTGAGAAGAGTATTTATACGTTTTCAAAAATATCGGATATCTTTAAATCCTACAAAATCCATCTTTGGAGTTAAATATTGTAAGTTACTTGGACATATAGTCTCCAATTTTGGAATCAATATAGATCCTAAAAGACTAGAGGCCATCCAAGCCCTATCTCTTTCTAAATATAATAAATAAATTCAATATTTCATGGGAATTATTAATTTTGTAAGGAGGCTATACTTGATTTCACTAGGATTGTCAAACGTATTCACCATATATTGAAAAACAACCAAGTATTTCACTGGAATTCATCAACTCAAAAATATTTTCAACAAATTCAAGATGCAATCCCATTAGCCCCTATTTTGGCCACCCTAGATTTTACCAAATACTTCATTATTTATTTCAATGCCACTCAAGAAGAAATATTTGCTATTTTAATGTAGAAAAATCATGAAGGGCTTGAACAACCCGCAACATTCATGAGTAAGAGTAATTCTAACAATTCTTGAAGTATTCTTTGATAGAAAAACATGCTTATTCTTTGGTAAACTCGAAATAGAAGTCAAAAATCGTTTACCAACTATTAAATTCTTATTATCTCAGTATCTCATGTCTAGAAATTTATCTCATTGGTTGAAAAAAATCAAGAACTTGATTTAACGATCTCTACTACACACACAATCAAAGGGCGATAAGTGGCTTTACATTTGGCACAAAGTATGGGAAATAATGAAGAATATGGAGAACTAAATGAATATTTTTTTGAATTATTCTTTATTCATGGTGAAGAGTTTGAATTGCATTAACACCCTTGGTACCATGATATTATTTTTTATTTAATTCATAAAAATTATCCTAGAGAACTTAGAAAAGACACAAAGAAGAAGATTAAGATTGGATGCTTCAAAATATGCTTTCATTGGATTTATCTTATTTATAAAATCTCCTCAAGGTATATTGTTGAGATGTGCAGATGATAAATCTGCAAACCAAATTTTAAAATCATTGCATGGTTCTTCTCAACAATTTTATCATGTAGGTGGTCATTTTGCTACAAGGGCTATTGCTTACAATATTTTAAGGACCAAATACTTCGAGTCTCATATAGTTCACGATACTTTTAAATTTGTGAAATCATGTGATAAATGCCAACATGCAATAGGAAGACTACAATATTCAACTATGCCTTTAAAACCTATTATGACTACTTGTCCTTTTGTTAAGTGGGGATTATATTTTATCAAACCTATAAATCGACCATTCTTATCGAGACATATTTTCATTCTTACTGCAACATATTAGTTTACTAAGTGGTTTAAAGAAGTTCCTCTTAAAAAGGGAACTGATGATCAAGCTATTAAATTCTTCGAAGAAAATTTGATCCCTAGATTTGGAACACTTGTTTATATTGTCTCAGATAATGGATTTGTGTTTATTTCTAACAAAATTGCTTTTTTCTATAGCAGATTTGGTATTGAGCACTCATTTTCCTCATGTTATTATTCTTAAGGGAATCGACTAGTTGAGTCCATGAATGAAAAATTAATTAAAATCCTTAAAGATGTCATAAAAAATAATCCGAGATAATAACATCTTTTGCTTCTTATGCCCTATGGGTAGATACGACCAATACCAAAGTTAGTATTGGTGTAACTCCTTTTCAACTAGTATATGGAGAGGAAGACATTATGGCCATTGAATTGCAGTTAACTTATTTTTGCCTAGCATTTAAAACTGAAGAATTTAAAGAATCTGAGCTCTTTAACAAATATCACGTTTTATTGGTTCTTAATGAACAAATGTCTTCAAATTTTGATCGAATTGAGAAGAGGCAAAGTACTGTCAAAAGTATTTTGATAAGAAAGCTAATGCTACTAATTTTGAAGTTGGTCAAAAGGTATTATTGTGGTACTCTGCACACATAGATAAAGGGAAGCATACGAAGTTTCTGAAACTATGGATTGGTCCTTATGAGATAGCAACTATAATTGGAAATAATTCGTACTTGCTAAAGGATGATGACGATAGGTTGTTGTCATGTCCTGTGAATGGAGCTCATATAAGGAATTTATTTGATTCTACTACAATATCAATTCAAACTTGATCATTCCTCTACTCTTGTTCCTTTGTTTTCTTTCACTTTTCTTCTTTGTTATTGCTTTCCTTTATTTTCTTTAATTAATTTTCCTTTTTAATGCTATTGTCATTGTTTGTATGATCCTTTTGCAGGTTTTACTTGAAATGATAGATATACATCTTTCTAAATATTTGCACAGAATAGAAATACAACTAGCCTAGCTTTAGTTCACACAGAAGATAAGGACAAATAATGCTACAACTAAGTATCAATTATCCTAATGAATTTTAGACATGGCATTTATATTGACCTGTTATATTCCAAGCTGTAAAATTTGACGACTCCTATATTTCTTTTGGAAAAAGTTGCCTTAAATACTTTTGTTTAATAAAAGATTTCAAATGAATAGGTAAGTGAATATTTCTTCTCTATGTGAGAGGGATTTTGGGTTGGTTTTATACATTCTATCTTCTACTCTGTGAAACTAGAAATCCTAAGTTCAATATAGTCACCTATATTTCCCTATGGAGTCACCGGTTGTTCATATTAGTTTCATTATAATATAATTTTCTATTAAGCTACGAAATTACCCCTCCACCATTGTTGTGTCATATTTTATGTGACCCCAATTTTTCTATTTTCTGTGATCAAAGGAGGGAGGACACCGTATAAAAACTTAATATTTCATCAATGCATGGTATATGAGATAAGTCCTATATTAGAAATGTTCGATTTTGATGTGAGTGATGGATTATGTTGATAGGATTATTATATTTCTCAAATAATATGTATGGATGTCATACAAGCCCAAGCATGTATGCAAATGACCTAAGCATAAAATTTATTCTAAAAAAGATTCAAAAGAAAGAGTTACATGTCCGACAAATACACTTAGTTTACAAAGGGGTGATGGTATATATGTTTTGGTAATGAATTAGAAAGAATTATGTGTTATAACAATGGTTCATGTTATATGGAGTCAAGTGCTTTATATGCTATAAATTATGTGGTTTACATTTTATGGAGCCAAAATTTTCATATTATATGGTTCGAAGTTCTGTTATACATATAGTATGATAACCTGCTTTAATTCTTGGTTGAGCTATGGTTCTCTTCACGATTTTGACTTTGATATATAACTATAATTAGTGTTTTGAATTCACTGTTATATTTCATGATATGTTGTTGTAGATATATGATAAGATTTTCAATGAATTTGTATGCATGCCCACATATTTGACCCACGCGGTGGATGCATGCATGTTGAGTCATTTGGATGGTTGATGTGTAATTATTTTAACCCAATTGTCTTGTTGTTCACATGCCATTTTTGAACCCACTAAACATGAGATGGCTTGGTGCCACTCTTAGTCTTAAACGATGGAATTTGGAATATGGAATTTTTTCCTAGGTATTGAAAGCGACTGTACTTGATGTTAACCAAGCGTTGGAAATTGCTTTGGTTGTAGAATCAATGGCCCTTGGTAATAAAGGTCTCCTGCTTAGAAATTGTACATTTCTAAAATTGGGAACCCAGGTTCATTTAGGAATTTCATCCACCGTTAATCGCACTATTACTCCGCTTGTTACTGTGGCAAGCTGTAATTTTAAAGGGTAAATCGTAAAGTGACCCATGGGACGATTTTTGTACATTCTTGCAAGCCATGTGTTGACTAGTTCGAGGGCATATTTCATAAGTTGATATCTTATGGTTAATTTCATAGTGAATTGAATTTTTGGCATTGACTAATGGTTGTCTATTCCTTTTAATGTTTTCCCTACCTTTGTCTATACTATCTATCACCATTATGTATTCACTCATTTCTTTTCATAGAAATAACATTCTCTCTATAGAATATTTTAGTTGCAATTAAAATTATCAAAAAATTCACAAAATTTTTTGTTGAGCCTTTTGTAGCTCAAAGCTCTCATTCAACCTATGTTTTTGCAAAAAAATGTCTCTGGTTATGAGTATCATGAAGAGGAATTTGACATACTTTTGGTTAAATTATCAAGAGCCCCCGTATATATTGACTCAATTCCTTCTAGAACCCTCACTCTGATTATAAATCCATCTGTTTACATGGTTTCCCCTGGTTCCACTCATTATTTTGATTTGAAAATAAAACCCTTATTTTATTATAACAACCATAATCCCAAAGATGCATGCATTATGCCTTTCCTTTTTGTACTGAATTACTACAATTAAGTTTTAGAAATTATTTTTAATCTCTGTCAACCTTTTCATACATGATAGTATATAAGAAGAGGTCAAAACTATAAAAAGGAAAAGAAAAAAAATAGAATAAAAAACAAAATAAAAAAGGAATCATTCTAAGATGGCATTTTACTAAGGTATAAAAGGGGCATATTTTTAGAAATTGACAAGGGTTTCTTTTCCCCTATTCAATTTGATTTTCATTGTTCATCGCACCCTTCCCCTCTCCTTTCACAAACCCCATTTTCCCTCTACAAGAGAGCTCATTTGTCTTTTTCTTGAATGAAATCTTACTGTAGTACTTCTAAGGGAAAATGTGCTAGTATTTGTCTTATCAAATTTCTTATGCTAGTTTTTTTTGTTAATGCTATGATTCACTTGTAGATATGAGTTCTACTTCATGCAAGTAAGGAAATATGGGTCGTGGCTAAGGAAATAGACCCCTTGGTATTTGGGATATTGGGAGAAATAAGAATATACATTTCTCTGTGCATTTAAATGCCAACTCTAAAAAAATTCACCAATTGGACACCACTAGGCACCTATTTTTAGGTTCACTGAATGTCACTTGTCTGCCTCCTTTCTTCTAGCGAAGTGAATCTTCTCCTTTGATTCCACATCCGACCATCCATGAAATTCCTATACAAAACCATGTTGACAATGCTTGGGACAATGTTCATAATGACGACTGCAACTAATCACCAAACCCTTTTCATGCAAAAAAAGAGGTTGGGGACAAGTCCTCACTAGTCCTATTCACCATATTTCTGATCACTCTCATTCTTTAGCCAATCACTCACAATGTTTTCCATTAGAGGCATTCAACCCTAGTTCTAATTTTAGACACACTACACCTAATACTGAAAATACTCATGCAAGCCCTACTAATGTTCCTGCCACAAAAAATGTTAATTTGGTTCACCCTACCTCCAAATTTATTGATTTTGATCCACTAACACTTGATTATGCTAGTGATAAGCCTACTCATGAATCTAAATGATCTAATCATGATCCTATATTTGCAATTGTATCACCAAAACAAGGAGATAAAATAAAGGAAGTAGTGTCTAATGAGAACCCTACAAAATCTTCCACACAACAATCAATAGTATCAATTGAGAAACTTTTTTTTTTTGAAATAGCTTATAACTTAGTTGTTTTCTCTCAAAGATTTTGATTCATTAAGATGATGGTACAACTCTTGGACTCATGTGGTTTTGATGGCAGTTTTGTGAATACTTTTGGTGATAATATCTAATGGACGTTTACTATGCACTTATTTTATGGAAAAACCATATTATTTATTGCAGTCATTCGATGAAAGTCAAGTTTGATAATTGACTATTATGTGATGCATTCCTATGTGAAAATCATAAGAGATTATAATGCATATTTGAATTTTCTTTAAAAATATTTTATGAAATATTATGGTGTGATAAGGATATAGATGTGGGTCCTCCCTCTCTCTTGAGTCATTGGATGTTTCCTATTTTTTAAGATCCCAATATTAAAATTATTTTCCTTCTTACCAATCCAAGTAATTCATTGTTAACATGAGTTAACGAAAATAAAATGGTTTCATAAACATCTCAAAGAAATCTCATATATAATTACATGCTTGGAGAAGGAAAACAAGATTGAAGTTTGCATAGAGAATGGCATGACTTAGTTTGGTTACTTTAGTTTTGGGATAATTTGCTATGTTGTTTAGATATTTGAATCTTATAAACTCTTGTTACGATGCTCCTTTTAAATAATAACAATGAATGGAGGTCTAAAAGTCTCACTTGTTGATTAAGGTATTATTTACTTTGGTCATTGATGGTATTATAATTGTTGTATATTTTTCAGTACTGATAACTGGCATTCTCTGCAATAGCATACCAACGTCCAAAATTTCCCAATGAGCAAGCTGCAACAAGGCCAAGGCTTATTTATTGTTATTTTTTATTTGCATTAGAGTTATACGACTCATAGATGTATTCTTTTGTAAAGGAGATTCGCGATGAAGATCATTTTAATCTGTTGATTTTGAGTTTATTATATCAAAAAAATATTTTCAAGTATACTCAATGAAGGATCTATTTCTTATCTTACCATGCTGTGTCCTATTTCTCCTATTTCTTTTCTTTGCTTTCTTGATTGCAATATCTTTTTTGTTGTACATAACGTCTCTTATGCTGATAAATTTCTATTTCAAGCATAGAGAATGAATTTCATGTTGAGGCTGATTCTACATGAGTGTGTTTACATGTTTTAATCTTTGTCATAAATATTTTTTGTTTGATATTTGTAATTTATCTTCAATTCAACGCCTTAATTATGTTTCTAGTTTTTTTAGTTGTGATGGTTATTTTGGCTAATATAGATATACATTTGGGGCATCCAAATTAATATTAGTTGTATTTAGCTACTAGGTAGTTACTTCGAAGTTGTAATATACTCAAGAAGGCTATAAACTCTAATTAAAACTCCCATAATTCTTGGTTTATGCAACCAAGGATTCAAAAAATGTTGAGTGATTAGCTTTTGTTATAGCATCATTTACTGCCCTGGTAGATTTGATGCTCTGAGTCATGGCCTTTGACAACCCTTTCCCTTCAGACTTGGTCCTTTTACTAAAAACATTATTTTAAATTCCAAACACGACTCTACCCTTCAAAAATCACGTGCACACGCAGGTCTAGCTATAACTAACCCTTGTATATAATTTGAAATATTAAAAAAATATAAAATTTCTATTTTATGAGCGGGGTTTACGGGTTACACCGAAATCCCACCTACAGGAGCCTATGGCGTAACTGTATCCCAACTGAAACAACTGTTTTGGGGTGATATAAATACACCTCATGGGAATGCCTAATGGGGGGAAAAGATAAGATATTGATATTATATCCAATTGGTCCCTAATCAAGTCTGATTTATCCCTGTGCCTCCTGCATTCCCAACTATAAGAAACCCTTGTTTCCTCCTAGAGATGTCCATCTCCTTTATATGGCATCTATGTGTATGCAGTTGAAAGAGGATTGTTGAGGCTTGGTTGAACAGATCCAGAGGAAGGTTCCGCTTGGATCTGTGGTTGAATCATGTTGTGTTCTTCCAGATCTCTTTGTAGACATCAATAAAGAAGCTCTGTCTTATTCCTGATGTTATAATATTTATGCTTTAATTCATGTTATGATCTAATTATGTACGATCTCATGTTTTATATCCATATGCTTATATGATCTAATGTTCATATCTTGAACATGCTTCGAACTATTGCTAGTATATATGGTTTTTTGGAATGAGTTGTAGGTTTTGATGCATTGGAGGAAGGAGAGGGTTTTAACTTTGTTAGAACATCTTCAAATGTAGGACCTACGGGCACTATCTCTTCATCCCAATTTAGTAGTTTAAGCATTAAGACTGCTTGTTTTCTTGCTTCTTATTGGTGTTTTTGTGTTTTGGTAGCAGTTTGATGAAGTACAAACATATACACTAATAAGAAGAAGAAGAAGAACAAGCTAACAAGAAAAGTAAAAAGACTCCAAAAATTGTTAACAAGTAATGAAGAATCACACTACATAACTTTTCCCTAGATTCTTCAACAGGAAAAACATCCTAGTGGGTGTTCATTCAATTTATTATGGCTAAGGAAATTGACAAATGAAATGGAAAAGGATTTGGAAATGCAAGAGCTATTTACTTATGAAAAGAAAGGAAATTGGGAGAAAAGTAGGGTGAAAGGTCACAGATTGAATGCGAGGAGGAAATTGAAGGAAAATAATGGAAACTGAAGAAAATAGAGGCCTTGTTGATAATGTTGGGTTGTGTTATATTCTTTCCACGACTAGCTCCCCTAGTTAAACCGGGGGGTTAGAGGGGCGGCGGAGCCCCCCCTTTGTTGGACGGATTGCGTAGGGGGGGGGGGCAGCCCCCCTATATGGAGGGTTTGAGGGGGGCGATTAGCCCCCCTCTATGGGGTTCGGGGTAGTGCCCTGGGGATTTTTTTTTTTTGGACCCTATATTAGGTGGTCGGAACCACCTATGGTTTTGTTCATGGTTTTCGCACATGGTTTTTGGGCACGATGTTTTTCGGTCCATGGTATTGGATGCTTCGGCATGTATATATATGTATTGTAACATTGAAAGGAACATAATGAAAAATCAATCTAGTAGTTCCGGTTTTGGGATCCAGGGGAAAATCTTTGTGTATATTTGTTTTATGTGTTATTCTCTCGCTATTATTTATTTTCTATGTTTTAGAATTCATATGCAGGTAATTTCTGTACGGGGTTAAAACCTACATTTGGTATCAGAGCTATTTTGGATCCAAGGGGACGCCTTTGTTGCTGAGGGGTTTCGCTCGGAACTGTGGTAGACCTTGTTTAGTGGGAGATATGCGGGATTGATTATGGTGGTGAAAGAAGATGGCGAGTAGTGGAAAGATCGAGATCAAGAAATTTAATGGTCAGAGTTTTGAGTAATGGAAACTCAAGATGGAGGATTTATTGGTAGCTAAATATCAGTGGATCGCGGTAGATCCGGGTACTAAACCAACGAGAGTGTCCGATGAAGAATGGAAGAAGTTGGATCGGAAGGCAAAGAGCACAATATGATTAAGTGTCTCAGATTCAGTATTTCTGAATGTATCACGGGAAGCTATGACTAAGGCTTTGTGGGACAAGTTAGGGACTTTGTACCAATCTAAGTCTTTGGTGAATAAACTGTTCCTATGGAAAAAGCTGTATAACCTGAGGATGAAAGATGGAGACTCAGTGACAGAGCATCTTAACACATTTAATACTGTGGTAAGTCAGTTATTATCTGTTGATATTAAAATTTCAGATGAAGGTAAGTGCATCAATTTGTTGTGTTCTCTACCAGATTCGTGGGATAGTCTGGTTATTGCAATAGGTAGCAATGCAACTGTCTTGCAGTTTGATGAAATAGTCTCATCCTTACTGACGGAGGAGATGAGACGGAAAAATATGGAGAGCTAGAATGGTGATGCCATGTCTGTACGAGGAAGGTCCCAGAACATAAACAAAAATAAGTCTCTAGGGAGATCTAAATCTACAGGGAGATCTAAATCTCCAGGAAAACCTGTAAAGGTGTGCTGGAAATGTGGAAAGGAAGGGCACTACAAAAGGGATTGTAAATCTAAAGCTCCTGACAAACGATGGGGATCTGATTGTGCTCCTTCTGTAAAGGCGAAAACTACCTCAGATGAAGGTGGGGATGTGTACTTGGCTTCTTCATTTACACATGAAGATCATGAGGCATGGTTGATTGACTTAGGTGAATCCTTTCACTTCACTCCCCATAGAGAGTGGTTCTGCGAGTATGAGAAATATGATGGTGGTGATGTCCTCTTGGGGGATGACAGAAAGGCTAAAATCGTTGGTCTCGAAAAATTTAAGTTGAATTTGCAAGGTGGAAGGATTAGAACACTTTCGGGTGTTCTGCATATTCTTGCATTAGCCAAAAATCTGATTTCTATAAGCAAGCTGGATGATGCAGGTGTAAAAGCAATGTTCGAGAAGGATACGTGTAAGATGGTTCAGGGAGCACTGGTATTGATGCGGGGAGTTTGGATTGGAACTCTGTACAAGTTGCAAGGTTGCATTGTTGTTGATGGGTGCAACAGTTCTGTGGTTCCTGAAAGTTGAGCAGAAAATCTAGTGGTCTCTAGAGAAAAGACCATGGTATGGCATCAAAAGCTTGGACATATTGGAGATAAGGGCCTTCGAATACTTCATGGTAAAGGTATGGTAGAAGGTATGACTAATAGCTCTCTAGATTTTGAATTCTATGAAAATTGGGTATATGGGAACCAAAATTGGGTGAGTTTCCCCTCTGGTGGTAAGAGGGCGAAAAAAATATTAGAGCTTGTGCACAGTGATGTGTTTGGACCTGTGAAGGTTCCATCACTGGGTAAGTTTGTGTACTATGTATCATTTATAGATGAATTCTCAAGGAATACATGGATATATTTTCTTAAGAAGAAATCTGAAGTCTTCGACAAGTTTAAAGAATTTAAGGCTTTGGTGGAAAACCAGACAGAGAAGAAGATAAAGGTGTTGAGGACAGATAATGGTGGAGAGTTTTGCAAGAAGGAATTTGAAGAATTCTGTAACAAGTGTGGTATAGCACGGCAGAAGACTAATCCATACACACCTGAGCAAAATGGAGTTATAGAAAGAATGAACAATACATTGATGGAAAGGGCAAGAAGCATGATCAATGGTGCCGGGCTAGGAAAAGAATTCTGGGTAGAGGCGGTGGAGACTGCATGTTACCTGGTTAATAGATCACCTTCATCAGCATTGGAAGATAAGACTCCAAAAGACGTATGGACTGGTAAGAAACCCTCTCTTTCACATCTGAGTGTATTTGGATGTGATGCATATGTACATGTTCCAAAGGAGAGAAGAACAAAGTTGGATAATAAATCTGAAAAGTGCATCTTTATTGGGTATAAGGATGGTTTAAAGGGTTATAAACTTTGGAACCCAGTAACAAGAAAGGTTGTGTACAGCCGAGATGTGGTGTTCAAAGAGGTGAAAGATTTTATTAAACATGAAGTCCAACCAAAGGAACCTAAGAAGATAGAGTTTGAGCTTAAGGAGGAAGAATTAGAATCTACAGCAGAAGAGGAATCAGAAGATGACGAGCCACAAACTCTGATTGTGAGAAGATCAGTTCGAGAAAGAAGGCAGCCAAAAAGGTATAGTCCATCTACTTTCTATTCAAATTTTGCTTTATCTATTACTGGTGATGATCCCAGAATTGTGAAGGAAGTAGTAGATTCAGAGGATGGAAAACTTTGGAAAGAGGCCATGGTTGATGAAATGGCATCTTTGCACAAAAATGAGGCTTGGGATCTGGTGGAGTTGTCGACTGGAAGGAAACCCATTAGAAGCAAATGGGTGTTCAAGAAGAAGACAAATGCAAAAGGAAAGGTGGAGAAATACAAATCTTGGTTGGTAGCAAAAGGTCATTCCCAGGTGCCAGGAATTGATTTTGGTGATATTTTTTCTCTTGTTGCCAAGGTAGCTTTTATTAGATTAATTTTATTTTTGGCTGCTGCTTTTGATCACTACAACAAAACCAGCAATTAACGTCCCTTTTTACTTCTTTTTTTGCATCTAGAGCCCATTTTTGGTGCTATTTGCATCCATTTATCAAATATGGTGCAAAACTTGACACAAAATTTGCATCAAGTTTTGCACCAAATCTTACACCAAGTTTAGCACCAGGTATTGCAATAGGTTTTGCACCACGTTTTGCACCAAATTTTATGCCAAGTTTTATGTCATCCTTTGCACCAGGTTTTGTTCCAGGTTTTGCATCAATTTTGGCATCTATTTTTGTTTGACATACTTTTGCATCCTCATTTGCATCCACTTTTTGCACCTACACTTGCATCAACTTTTGCATCCTTTTTTGCATCCTTTTTAAAATCATTTTTTGCATCCATTTTTTCATCCATTTGTGCATCACTTTTGCGCCACGTTTTACATCGAGTTTTGTGTCTAGTTTTGCATATAATTTTGCATCTACTTTTGTTGCATCCACTTTTCCATCTTGTTTGGCATCCATATTTACATCCTCTTTTGCATCTATTATTGTACCCACTATTGCATCTAATATTTTTGTGCCACAATTGGCGCCTAGTTTGGCACCTCCTTTTGCACCCACTTTTGATTATAATTTTGCATCCACGTTTGCATCCTCATTTGCATCTAGGTTTTCATCAACTACTACATCTATTTTTGCATCCCTTTTTGTATCCAATTTTGGACCAGGATTTGCATCGGGTTTTGTGTCTCGTTTTGCATCGACTTCTATTGCATCCACTTTTGCATACAATTTTGCATCCACTGTTACACCCATTTTAAATTTCACTTTTTGCATCCCTTTTTACATCTTCATTTGCATCATACTTTGATTCTTTTTTTTCATCTATCATTACATCCACTTTTGTTATGCCATAATTTGCACCATGTTTTGCACTCACTATTGTATCCACGTTTGCTTCCAATTTTGCATCCATGTTCACATCCTCTTTTGCATCAAATATTGCATCCACTTTTGTGTCAGGTTTATGCATTGGGTTTTGCATCTCGTTTTGTATCTACTTTTGCATCTACTTCCATTGTATCCATTTTTTTCATCCAATTTTGTTTTGCCTGTTGCATCAATGTTTGCTTCCACTTTTACATCCATTTTTGCAACTTATTTTGCATATTTTTTTTCTATTGTTACATCCACTTTTGTTGCACCATATCTTGCGCCTACCATTGCAACCACATTTGCTTCCATGTTTGCATCCACATTTGCATCCTCTTTTGTGTTCAAGTTTGCATCAGATATTGTGTATGTTTTTGCATCCCCTATTGTATCCACTTTTGTTTCATCCATTTTTGCATCTACTTTTGTGTCCGTTGTTGCATCCACATTTGTTTCACCACAATTTGTGCCAAGTTTTACACCTACCATTGGACCCATGTTTGCTTCCACTTTTGCCTTCATGTTTGCATCCAAGTTTGCATTGACAACTGCATCCACTTTTGTGTTAGGTTTTTCATGTTGTTGTGCATCTACTTATGTTGTATCCACTTTTCATCCAATTTTACTTCTATTGTTGCCCCCATTTCTATGTTCGCTTTTGCATCCCTTTTCCAACACTCATCATATTTTCTGCATTGATGATATTCCTTATGGCATTGACAATTATGAACAATTGATGACAATGTCAATAATATTGACAATGATGAAAATGAAGATGATGGCGATGACATGAATTGTGATTATGATGATAAAGACGATAGTGGTTACAATGACATTAATGATGATGATGGCAATGATTATGATGATGACGACGCTAATGACCTTGGCGAATCTTCCCAATTTTATATGTTGTCATTGTCATAATCATAAGCATTATCTTTGGTGTCATCATCATCATTTTCATCTCGGTCATCATCAAAAACAATAATGGCATGAATGATGATGATGATTACAACAATGTTGATAGAAATTACATTAATGATGATGATGGGGATGATAAAAATGACAATGACGATGATAATGGTGGTGATGATGATGATGATCGATCATCTCTCAAAAATAGAGTTGTTATTTCTCTTACGTATATCAATGTGTCCTAAACAACCCTTTTCTAGCACTGATCGCATTTTTTGGGTTGATGATATTTCTTACAACGTCTATAATTATAAACAATTGCAAACAATGTCCATAATGATGATGATGATGGAGCTGATGATGATGGCATGAATGGTGATTACGATGATAATGTAATGATGGCAATAACGATGACAAGGATGATGGTGATGATGATGACAATGATTATGATAATGAGAATGAACAATTACTAGTTTCACTACCATCTTATGGATACATATTACTATCATACTTTTTAAATTTTCTGTCTCTCTTGAGGTATCTTACTATAATGGTGTTTTCAACACTAGAAAGATATCTTGTTGTAATGGTGGTTCTAATGTTAGCACTAGCAAAGTTTTTGTTAAATTTTGGTTAAAAAAAATCGATTTATGCAATTATTTTGACAATCTATGTAAAAATGTAAATAACATCCAATTATTTTGACTGTAGTCCCATTGATTATCATGAATTCACCAATCTGAAGACCATCTTCTACATACATATTATTATTAAACTTTTTGCATTATATCCCTCTTATATCTTGTTGTAATGGCAGTATTAGCACTAAAAAAATATCTTGTTGTAATGGTGATGTTAGTATTAGCACTAAAAAAATCACTAAATTTTGGTAAAAAAAAGTTTATCATTTATTTATTTTTAATTTGGGAAATTTTTGTTTTTATTTTTTTTGTTTTTAATTCTATTTTCAGTAATATTTTTTTTGGTTGAATTTTGGTAGTAACTAGTTTTTGGTCGAATCATATGTATTAACCATGTTCTTTATGCTACAAGTCTAATTGTTGGGACAAAATTGCTCTTTCAAATAAGTTGCAAAAGCTATTTTACATCCATTGTTGCACCCATGTTTACACCCACTTTTACATCCCTTTTTGCATCCTATTTTTCATCTTCATTTGCTTCTTTTTTTGCATCTATCATTACATCTACTTTTGTTGTGACAAAATTTGTTCCATGTTTTGCACATACTGTTGTACCCACGTTTGCTTCCAATTTTGCATCCATCTTCACATCCTCTTTTGCATAAAATATTTCATCTATTTTTGCATCCACTTTTGTGTTGGGTTTTGCATCTCATTTTGTATCTTCTTTTGCATGTACTTCCATTTCATCCATATTTTGCATCCAATTTTGTTTCTCATGTTGCACCCGTGTTTGCATCCACTTTTACATCCCTTATAGCATCTTGTCTTGCATCTAAGTTTGCATATTTTTTTGTGTCTATTATTACATCCACCTTTTTTGTGCTATTATTTGTGCCATATCTTATGCCTATCATTGCAACCCACATTTTCTTCCACTATTGCATCCATATTTGCATCCTCTTTTGTGTCCAAGTTTGCATCAAATATTGTTTATGTTTTTTGCATCCCATTTCGAATTTACTTTTACATCCACTTTTGATTTGTCTAGTTTTGCAACTAATTTTGTGTTCACTATTGCACCCATGTTTGGCCCATGTTTACATCCCTTTTTTCATCCAAGTTTTCCTCCTTTTTGCATTCAAGTTTGTGTCCCTTTTTTTTTACATTCATTGGAGTATCCACATTTGTTTCACCACAATTCATGCTAAGTTTTATGCCTACTATTGTGCCCATGTTTTCTTCCACTTTTTCATCCATGTTTGAGTCCTATTTTGTGTTCAAGTTTGTATGAACTATTGCATCTACTTTTTCATCCACTTTTGTTCAATTTTTCTGTCTTGTTCTGCATCTACTTATGTTGTGTCCACTCTTCATCCAAATTTACGTCTATTTTTACCCCCATTTTTTTGTTTACTTTTGCATCCATTTTCCAACACACATCATATCTTTTGCATTGATTATATTTCTTATGACATTGAAAATTATGAACAACTGATGACAATGTCAATAATTATAACGATGATGATAATGAAGATGATGACAATGACATGAATTGCGATTGTTATGATAATGACAATGATGATAAAGACGATGGGAGTTACAATGACAATGATGATGATGCTAATGACCTTGGCCATTCCTCCCAATTTTTAAATGTTATCATGGTAAAAATCATAATAATTATCTTTGGCGTCATCTTCCAAGTCATCATCATCTGATCATCATTATCATTATTTTCATCTTGGTCATAATCAAGAACAATAATGGCATGAATGATGATTATGATGTTCATGATGAAGATGACAAAAATTATGATAAAACTTATATTAGTTATGATGATGGGGATGATAACAATTATAATGATGATGATAATGGTAGTGATGTTGATGATCATCAATCATTTCTAAAAAATAAAGTGGTTATTTTTCTTTCATATATCATGTGTCCTAAGGTTGGTGATATTTCTTATGATACCTATAATTATGAACAATTGACGACAATATACAAAATCATGATGATGATCATGATCATGAAGAAGACATGAATGGTGATTATGATGATAATGAAATGATGACAATAATGATCATACTGATGGTGGTGATGATGGCAATAATGAAGATGATGACCCTCCCTCTAAACTAGCGAGGTACTCATAATGAGACAAAAAAGTACTCTCAAGTTGAAATATTCATATAAGAAGGGATCTAGATTGATAAGCATCAATGATGATTTACATCATCATAGCCAAAATTTTCAAAATAGTAAGGCCTTGACTAACAAGTTTATCTCTCCATTAGATCAGAGCACAATGTTGGGAGGCATAAATTTGGACACCACTGCCTTTCAAGGCACTTACCCCACCAAGATGTTTACCAGGTATGTCCTTACATGATCATTTCCTAATCCACTATCATAATATTTGACACCAGAAAATGTCAATCCTCATGAATATTCTTATCTTGGATTAATGTACTTGACTTATGGCGATTAGTCCTAGTCAATGTCCAAATTCTCAAAGAATATTGGTCCCAGATGTTTATCCAATCCACCATTATCCCTACTAGTGCCTTTACTAGGCTTACGATTGTTAATCCTAGCCATAGTACATGACACATGGATAACATGGTGTCTACCCTCACTCCCTCTCAACCAGGGAGGAAACATCCACAAGCATAAGATTTTCTCAAGAATACCCATCATTTTCGTAGAGAATAACATCATTAATTTGTTTTCATCACGTGACGACTTTATGATTAAGCATTCATAGATTTGTGGCAAAATATTTCCCCTTTTGTATTTGTGATGAAATACAATAAAAAAATGAAAGCCAAAATCATTAAACATACACTATATTGATTTATCTAAGTCTAAACTCTAAGGTTGAAGTGAAAATTCATGTAAATCTTATATCTATGAGTTGTGCCAAACCTATGAAAACCTTATTCCCTAAGTCCTATATATAAGAAAATGAAAAAGAAAGAAAAATAAGGGCCAATAAATGGTAACTCATGTATTCACTCCCTCTTTGGAAAATATATGAATATATACACTCCTAGTCACACTTGATCACATGTATGTGATGGTTAAATCATGAATTCTTCTTTTCTCCTTGCATTTTCACTTCATCATTTAAGCACCTAATTGAGGATCTAAGGAATGTTTGTTTCCTAAGGCTTTCATGTCTACTCTTGGTTTACTTATGTCACACTACTGTCAATTTATGTGACAGAGTGAAATACATAAGTTTGTGGAGTTATTATAGAGGTGTATTGAGTTCGTAACCACACACACATGTATTACATCTCATTGATCCACATGTGTGGGTTTGAGACTCATTTCTTGACAACTTTAATGGAGACTACTTTGTGGCTTTAATGGTATAGCTTACAAAATATCTTGTTAAACATTTCGATTCATTCTTTCTTTTCCTCGAGACACTTATAATATTGAAGTCACTCCCAACAATCCATGGAGATGGGGAGTATAAATTACTTGTGCTAGAAATAGAATTGAGAAATAGAGGTTTTCCATTTGCGATATTGGAGTCATAGACATTGGATACATGGTAGTAGTCCTCAATGTCAATTAACTAAAATTGTATTGTCATAATGCGAAAAGAGGTAAACATATTGGTAACCTTGATGTCTTAATCATTTCAAATAATACCCATTCCACCCAAGTATCTCTAAGCATCAATCACTACTACTTGGAAATTCCTCCCCCATTTTCTAATTATATGAGGTTGAACCTCACTTAATATTTTTGCTTCTTATATCAACATTATTTATGGGTGCTTTGCATACCATTTTTCTTTTAGGAGTTTGTTTTCGCTTACTATTGACGCCCCTCATGTTCCAAGACTATTTTCATCAAAAATTTACATAGAAAGAAAGTATAAAGTGACTAAAAAGAAACATGTCTCAAGATTTAAGTGCTTGGACAATTCCACTTCATGACTCCTATATTTCCTTAACCTGGGACCAAATGGTGAACTTGATGGCCTTAAGGGAAATTGATCAATGAAAATCTAAAAAAGAGGTGATTTTTGACTTTATCACATACAATTTAATATACTAAAAAAAATATCCATAACAATTTCATCAATCAATGAATCATTAAAAAAAATATCCAAAACAATTTCATCAAGCAAAGAATCATTGCATTATAAAATACAATCTATAAACATTTTGGGAAAGTTTTGCTAAAACATGCTTAAAAATCAGCATATTTAATATTAATATTTAACAATAATATGGACAATAACACATTTTGATAAATTAAATAACATATTATCAAGCCTAAAAAATGTCACTAACTGAAAACTACAAAGCATGCAACTAATGGAAGTGACCACTCAAGGCCACCACAAGACAATTAATCTATTAAGACCAAGATTAATGGGGACAAAGATCTATAAAGGACAAAGGAAAACCTATTTTAACTTTATTGTTTTATTAGCCTGGTTCAAGATGAACATTTCAAGATATCATGAAGAACATAATTAGTTTTATTGCATTAAGAAAACCCAAGCACATTCTATAACTTAGCAAGAAAGAGATGTATAACACCCATCTCAGCAACACGACACATGACATTAAGTTACTTTACTATATATAATTTAAACTCCTATCATAAAATCACAAATTTAGCATGAATGGAATGTTTAAAATCCATTTTTATAAAAACAAAATATAATTTTTCTTATAGAAAAATATACCAAAAACTAAATATATTTTTCTAGAAAAAAAAAATACTAAAACTAAATATATATTTAAAAAAAAACTAAAACATAAGCAAACTAGAATTTGAATTTGACATTCTTGGTCACTTTCGGAAACATATGGTGGAATGTAATCTCTTTATCCTCATCTTTAGCTTTTTCCTAAAAAATAAAAGCATACAAAAGTGGGAAAGAGCCATAAAGCATGGGGAAGCTTTTTCCTAAGCACAAAAGCATCTAAAAAGTGGAAAATTCCTTTTTTATATGAGGAAACATTATTCACCCAAAAGATTTTTCCCAAATTGAACTAATGAGGAATTTTGGAAATCTTCATAGCCTCCACTTTCCTATATATTAGAGGCTTGGCCATTGAAAAAATGATGGGAATTTTTTATTGTCACGCTCTTGAGATCTGTCTTGAGAGGGAGAGTTTTGGAGCTATGAGTTGGGGGAGGTGATGTTGCAACTATATCTGATTGTTGTAACTTTCCTCCAACTCCTTTATTCATATAGATCAGTTGTTCTTCCTTCCATATGTTTCTATTCATTCTTTACTTCTTCTATTTAACTAATGTATGCATGGGTTTTTGGTTTATATTTATTTATTCAATAATATTTATATGTTTTTTATAGTTTTGATTATTAAGATATTATGTTGTGAAGGTTGCTTTATTCTCTCTCTTATGTGTAGGACCAAGCTTTGGAGCTAGATAGGAGCGCTTCTTGGCTATACGAAAAACTCCAAGAAGACCTGCATGTGAGGACTCACAAGAATTCATTCTCTTTTTCTTAATCTATACTCTACATCTTGATCTACTAAGAATCCTAAGCCTTAGAACAACCTTTCTCTTAATTGGTTTGTCCTAGGTTTCTGTGATAAACTGAGAGGGTTTTGTTTTCATCTAACCATGCATTAAATCCTACAGCAAAATGATATTTAGAAAATTTAATATATTTCACTATGTAAATGAACTTAGTAAAATGAACCCATAGAGGTGGTCATAAATGGAAATAAAAGTAAAACTCTAAACAAGAAGCCAAAAGTGGATTTAACCATGGATGAAAAATTGGGAGTAGAATTGGATGTTAAACTAGCCATCAAAACAATATGCAAACAATGACACAAAAAGGTTTTTAAAGTAAAATTAAAAAAGGGTGCAACACTAGACACAAAGAAAGGAACAAAATAGGGCATATGAAAGGATACTGAATTGGGTGCAAACAAGGATGCAAAAATGGACACCAAAATGAGGATGCAAAGAATGGTGTAAAATTAGGATGCAAAAAGGATGTAAGAAAAGACACAAAACAAGATGCAAAATGGGACTAAAAAATGGTGAAACCAAGGATGTCAAAGATGATGCATAACTAGATGAAAATTACAACTAAAATCTAGGTGCAAAATGAGATGCAAATGTGGTAGATAAAAGGATGCAAATTTGGAAGCCAAAAAGGATGAAAAACTAGATACCAAAAAGGATGCAAATTTGGACATAAAAAATGGTGCAAAATTGGACACAAAAGAAGAAAAAATGGTGCAAAAATGGGCATAAAAATGGCTCAATTTTGGATGCAAATTGAGATGCAACATTGGATGTAAAATGATGCAACAAATCATTCAAAACTTGGTGCAAAAACAAATGCAAAAGTAGACGAAAAAATGGCTCAAAAGTGAACGTAACAATAGACACAAAATGGGATGCAAAGGTGGATGCAATATATGGTTCAACATAGGATGCAAATTTAGATGCTCAAAAGGATGAAAAATTGGATGCAAGAAATGGTGTTAAAAATGATGCTAAATTGGATGCAACAAATGATGCAAAATTAAATACAAAATATGGTGCAAAATAGGATGCAAAAAAGGGAGATAAATAAAATGCAAAAGTGGATGCAAAAAATGGTTCAAAAATGCATGCGAAATTTGGCACTAAATCAGATTCAACATATGGTGCAAAATTGGATGGAAAAGATGGTGTAAAAAAAGGCAGAAAAATTGGCACAAAAATAGATGTAAAAATAAGTACAAAATTAGAAGCAAAAGATGGCATAAGACCAGATGCAAAAATTGGCACAAATTGGATGTAAAAAAAGGTGCTAAATAAGATGTCAAAGATGGTGTAAAAATCGATGCAAATTATGACACAAAAATAGAAGCAAAAAATTCCACAAAAGAGGAAGCAAAAAATGATGCAAAAATAGATGCAAAAAAAGGCACAAAACTAGAAGCAAAACCTGTTGTAAAACCAAATGAAAATCTTGGTGCAAAATATGATGCAGAAAATGATGGAAAATTTGGCGTAAAAAAGATGCAAAATTTGGTGCAAAAAAGGACGCTTTAAAAATTGTACAATAGAGCCAGATTTAGCGCCAGGTTGCTCATCCCAATTGAGAAAAAAATGCACTAGAATCTGGTGCTAAATCTGGCGCAAATTGCCTGTTTTGTTGTAGTGGATTTTGAGGTAGAACATATGGATGTGAAGACAACATTTCTTCACGGGGATCTGGAAGAAGAGATCTACATGAAGCAACCTGAAGGCTTTGCGATGAAGGGTAAGAAAGAACTAGTATGCAAGTTAAAAAAGTCTTTGTATGGGTTAAAACGGTCACCAAAGATATGGTATCAGAAATTTGATACATTTATATGGGGACTTGGCTTCACCATAAGCAAAGCAGGTCACTGTGTGTATTTTAAATTAATTTGTGACTGTGTTATTTATCTGGTCTTGTATGTCCATGATATTAAGTTGCTGGTTGGAAATGACAAAGAAATTATCTAGGATTTGAAGACCCAATTGTCCTCCAAATTCGACATGAAAGATCTTGGTGCTGCAAACTATATTTTGGGCATGGAAATTAAAAGAGATTGGGTAAAGAGGAATCTCTGGTTAAACGAGAGGAAGCATGTCGAGACAATACTGCAGAGGTTTAGTATGTAGGATAGTAACTCGATGAAGGTTCCTATTCCTATAGGTGTAAAGTTATCTGTTGAACAGTGTCCCAAGACATAAGATGAGGAAGAGGACATGTCCCGTGTTCCATATGCAAGTGCAGTCGGTAGCCTGATGTATGCAATGGTCTGTACTAGACCCAACATTGCACATGCAGTGGGAGTATTGAGCAGGTTTATGTCAAAACTAGGGAAGGAGCATTGGAAAACAATGAAGCGGGTTTTTAGGTATTTGTGTGGAACTAGTGATTATGGTTTGTGCTACCAAGGAAGACCAGGATTGGACAGAGTTTTGGATATTTGTGGCTTTGTTTATGCAGACTGGGTTGGATATCTAGATCAAAGAAGATCTACAAGTGGGTATGTGTTTAACCTATTTGGAGGTGCAGTCAGTTGGATGAGTAAGAAACAATCTGTAGTGGCACTCTCAACTATATAGGCAAAATACATGGCAACTACTCATGCAAGCAAGGAAGCAATTTGGTTGCAGAGATTGTTTTCAAGTATGGGGTTGGTACAGGGAGCTATAAGGATAGACTGTGAGTTCAATTTTCTTGGAAAAGAAACCTGCTTCTCATTCAAAGGCAAAGCACATTGATGTTCAAAATCACTTTGTGAGGGATATGATAGAAGACAAAAAGGTGTTGTTGGTAAATGTGGACACTTTGAAGAATACTACAAATGCATTGGCAAAATTTGTGAGCTCTGAGAAGTTCTCTTGGTGTAGAGAAACAATGGGCATTGCAGGTCTAGATAAATGACTAAGCTCTCCTATGGCCCCTTGTGGAAAGAAAACAACAAGTGGGAGAATGTTGGGTTGTGTTATATTCTTTCCACAACTAGCTCCCCTAGTTAAACCGGGGGGTTAGAGTGGGGGTGGAGCCCCCCCTTCGTTGTGCCAATTTGCGTAGTGGGGGGGTCAAAGGGCGGCAACAACCCCCCTTGTATGGGGGGTTTGAGGGGGGCGGTTAGGCCCCCTCTATGGGGTTCGAGGCAGTGCCCCGGGGAGATTTTTTTTTGGACCCTATATTAGGTGGGCGAACCTACCTATGGTTTTCTGCATGGTTTTTGCACATGGTTTTTGGACGCGATGGTTTTCGGTCCATGGTATCGGATGTTTCAACATGTATATATATGTATTGTAAGATTGAAAGGAACATAATGAAAAATCAATTTGGTAGTCCCAGTTTTTGGATTCAGGGGAAAATCTCCGTGTATATTTGTTTTATGTGTTATGCTCTCGCTATTGTTTATTTTCTGTGTTTTAGAATTCGTATGCAGGTAATTTCTATATGGGGTTAAAACCTACAGATAAAAAGGCTTCTAAGGATTAGTTGGCAAATTTGGTCATTTAGTTTTGGTGGATCTCTCTTCTATTCTCTCTCTCTCTCATACTCTTGGACACTTATATTTATTGGTGCACTCTTGGAGGGTGTGGGATACTGGAGTTTTGGAGCACTAAGGAAAAGGAAAAGTAGGAAAGTGCAAGAGGACATCAGGATCAACAACTACAACACGTTTTTCTTGCAGGTACTGAGTTGCATGTATGTTTTCCTCACTAGTTTTGGCATGCATGGCACATGCATGTGGTTTCTTGGTTATGATATATTATTGGCATGGAGGATTGCCTGGATTGACAGTGGATTTGCCTAGCCTTTCCCTTTCTTGGATAACTAAGGTATTGTGGTTTTATTTCTTTGTTTTTCTGGTTGGTTCTCATGTTTCCTTTAGCTTGGGTTGAGTTACTAGTTCCTGGAATCCTTGGTTAGACAAATTCTCTAGAAGCCCTATAACAAATTGGGTTGAGTTACTAGTCTCGGAAGCCTTGGTTGGGAAAAAGCTCTGCAAGCCCTTGGTGGGTTGAGTTACTAGTCCTGGAAGCCTGGGTTGGACAAACGATCTAGAAGCTCGGTGGAAGCTGTGGGTTGAGTTACTAGTCCTGGAAGCCTTGGTTGGAACAAACGCTTTAGAGCCCTGAAAGGCTTGGGTAGAGACCAATATGATGATGGTTTTGTGATTTCCGACTGTGAGGTCGAATCACTATATGATGGGTTGAGCTGGTTGGCCTCTGGAAGCACTGGATGGATTAATTGATGTGTTTTATGAGATCCCACATTCATGCTTGGAATATGGCACGGGTTGAATGGATGAGGAGAGTATTGGCTCAATCATTCTGTGGTTGGGTGGAACGTGGTAGTCCCATACTGGGTTGCCTTTCGCATCATTAATATGAGGTTATTTCTCTTTGTTATTTCACGAGTATTATACTGGTTTATATGTCAATTCTATGGCTAATGTATCCTTGATATTTCTGTTGTTATTATGCTGGTTATAAGCATGTATTATGACAATGATGATGTATGGCTCTCCTAATGTTTTGATTTGTAAATGAATGAGCAATGTATCTATGAACTAATAGATGATAACACAACTAATGATATAGGGGAGCAATGTTTCTTAGCAATTCTCAGATAAGTATGAGACCCCTATGCTTAGATGTGTTGTTTACACATGTAGATTACATATTTTTTATATGTTTGACGAAATGGCTGTCATGGCTAGTAGGGGACTAGTCAAGGTCTTATTTAAGAAATTGCATTTGTATCATCATTCCCTTTTTATCTTTCTGTTATGAAGGTGTCATGCAATTCTAGGCAGTGACCTGGGATCTGGGCCTAAAAAAGTGGCTGAAATCCTGGGGACGCTGGAACAACATTGAGCAAAATAGTCCCTGGATGCTAGCATGCCATGTTGTGGGAGCGTCTAGAGCCTCTTAGATGCCAGCATGCTCATATCATGGGAGCGTTCGAGGGTTAATTGTCTAAAAACTCAGTGGGACTCAGGGGCTGGTTACCTGAGAGGTTGTGATGGTTCCTGAGGGTCTTGTTATTTTTGTGGGAGGTCTGTATGGTGTGTTTTCATTAGTTCCACTTCCTTAACGTGACTTAGGAGGTTGAATAATATCATAGTAACTTATATTCACATGTTTACCACGGTTGGCTAGTTACTTGGGTAGATGTGGGAGGAGGGTGTTACAAAGTGGTATCAGAGTGGGTTGCGCTCTCTTTGGGTCATATATGATACTAAAGAGTGGTATCAAAACATGGTTCACCCCTCAGACCAGATGGGCTGTGTGTTGTTCATGCATTCATGTCGGTTTCATATGCATTCCTTACGCTTGTAGTTCATGTTCTTGTTGCATTTTCATGGTGTTGATCATGGTTGTAGTGATGTCACCATGTGAAGGTTGATGGTGTTGTTGTGGAATGTGTCGTCATGAATGTATGGTTGTATATGCATTTGTTATGCATGTTAGTGTCCATATGTTATTATGCATGCATTTTCATGGTTATAGTTATGCATGTATAGTAGGTCAAACATGCATTATGAGGTCATTGTATGCATTTTAGGTCATTACGATGTTGTTGGTTGTTATGATGCTAATGTGTTGGATGAGATAGAGCAGGAGATGCAGATCATCAGAATGAGGTTGCGACATTAGACCTTGGGGTAAGAGAAGATCGTCACACAAGTATTGTATGTTTCACATGCAGGTATGTTAGTTAATGGATTGTTATATGCATTAGGATTATATACATGTTTGTCATTTATTGTTATTATGGTTACATGTATGATAAATGATAGTTGATTAGTGTAGTCATATGCACATGTGTCAGATAGTCATGAATGATAGTAACCTGTGGTTGTATGCATTGCTATTGTTGTTTTATGATATTTAGCTTGATGATTAGGTTATATGTTGATGATGAGCATGATATATAACTTGTTGTTGTTATATGCTAGTAACTTGATGATTAGGGTTATTACATTAATATCTTGATGTTATATGTATTGTACGAATTTGAATTATTCTATGCAAATGTTTAGGGTTATGACATTCAAGTATGAGTTAATATGTTGTGATATATGTCATACTAATATAGAATTACTGTGCAAATGTGATTATTATATATGAATGATAATTGTTTATGAGTTATGATGTGAACATGTTAGTTAGTGAATATTATGGATATCATGATCTTATTTGTGTTTGAGCTTATGTGTTGTGTAGTTACATCATGCTAACTAGATTAATTGTGCATACAAGATAACCTTCGTTGAGATAACTTAAGGTATGAGCTTGCTTATGTCGTCTAATTTGTGCTTGAATGTTTGATTATATCATCTATTTGATGTTTGAGTGTTTGGTGTCTATTATGTCGTATATATCAGTTGTCTAAATGTTTGATTACTTGAATGATATAAGTATGTGTCTATAAGATTGCATGAAGTAATGATCTTGTCTTAAGATGGTTGTACTAACACATGTGTGTTGAGACAACTGATATGTACTTGAGTGTAAGTAGGTGATAGTTGTAGTATTATGTATAATGATTGATGACTGTTAGTTGACTGTTGATTATGAAATGGTTGATAGCCTTGGTAAAGGTTGATTTCAACTAATAGATATGTTATATTGATATTTGGAACATGTGATCGACATGTTTTCACAGTTGTAGGGCAACATGCTTGGTATTAGCATGAATAGGTAATAGTTGATGTGTTTATATAACTAACAGTTGGGTGATGTGACAATGCATAGTAAGAATCAATTACAACAAGGAAAAGGTAAAAGAAAGGAATTGGGTGAGAATTCTTTGGCTATGTTTGGAAACCGCAATTCCAAGTGAATGAGTGCTTTGCATACAAGAAGTCTTCTTAACCTTGAATTTGTCTAACATTATGAGGATATGTGTTATATTCATATATATGTATTTGACAGGTATAACAACTCGTTCTAGTTATGGCTAGATTTGTCAAAGGATTGGAATCCCTTGAGAGATGGAGTGGATGTGATCAGTTGCAAGCAATGTGCTTGGCACAACAGGGTAAGGTAAATGGTGTATTGTTATGTTTATTTATGAAAATTATGTGTTTATGGCAATATGATGTAGGGGATTGCATGGTAAAGAGAGGTTTCCATGAAATCTTGAAGAAGGCTCGTGTTGAGCTTTCCTTGGGAACCATGGGGATTGAGTCATGGTGTTTGATGTTATTCTTGTGCTTTTGGTCTTTTGTGATTTTTTGATCTTGATATTTTGTTTTTATTTTTTGTTTTTGTTATGTCGGGTGCAAGCCCTTGCCATTTTGTTCGCAATTTCGTATTGCTATTGGTCTTCATGGTTTTCTCTTGTTTTCTTCTCGATCTTGCCTTTGTTGTTTTGAGAGTCTTAGGAATTGGTTGGGAAAGAAGGAATTTAATGGATCTTGAGAGGAGCTGAATGAAACCCATGAGGTGATGTAAGGCCCAGATGTATCTCAATGCATGTATAAGGGAAACTGAAGGCAAGCATATGGCAACTAGTTGGATTTTTTGGGTCCATTGAGGTAAATGGATGGTGATAGGACAATCATGAGAAAAGTAATCAGGAAAGGTAAAATAAATAGATTTGAGGTGTCAGATGCCTTAGCTACACTGGGAATTATGGTTCTCGATGTTGTACATGCATTGCATGGATAAAGGAAGCTCTCTTAACCTTGACCTTATGATATCTGGTAATTATGTTGTGATCATGATTGTGTCGATGTATATATGTGTATACATGTATGTATGTATGTCATGTCTGACAGGATAATGATTGTTTTATGCTAATATTTATGAATATGTATATATGTATCCATGCATCTATGTCATTGTTTGACAAGGTTGTCAGGATTCGTTCTTGTGGAGGATTGATTGCTTATGCAAGTGAATGGCATGAAAATATTCCCGATTCATGAGGAATCAAGTGGGATGAGTAGCCTAATAGATCTCTAAGTTCATTATCATGTGGATATGAATTGTTAATGTATGCTTGTATTATGTCTATGTTTATGTTATGACTGGTAACTCTAAGGGATATATCAACACAATGAAAGCAGTGTGGTCTGCAACATGCTGGGACAAGGATGGATAAGACACTGGAAGCAAGGTTGCTTGGTAAAGACAGTGTAGTTTTGGATGTGTGGTACTACTATTGTGCATATGTTGTATATGTTGTACATGTTGCATCTGTGATGTTGTGCGCATGCCCTGTTGTGTATATATAGTGTATGTACATGTTTATGCCATGTTATGTACAAGGTGGTACAGATAGTGTTGTGCAAATGTTGGGTATGCGGTGTTGTGTACATATTGTACTATGCACATGATGGATATGCGGTGTTGTGTGCATATGGTGCTATGCGCATGTTGGATGTTCAATGTTGTGTACATAGGGTGCTATGTACATGTTGTATATGCAGTGCTATGTACATATGGTGTTCTGTGCATGTTGTACATGTGGTGATGTGAGCATGTGGTGCCTTGTACATGTTGTACATATGGTGTTGTGTGTAGATAGTGTTGTGTAGATGTCATGCATATGGTGTTGTGTACATGTGTTGTCATGTACATGTCATGCATGTGGTGCTGTGTATGTCTGTTGTTGTGTACATGTTGTACAAGTGGTATGATGTACATGTGGCATTGTGTACACGTTGTGCAGGTGGTGTCGTGTACATGTGATGCTGTGTACACGTTGTACAGGCGGTGCTGTGTACAGGTGGTACTGTGTACATGTGGTACTTGTGTACATGTTGTACATGTGGTATTATGTGCATGTCATACATGTTGTGTTGTGTACATGCGGTACTATGTATGTGCATTGTGTATTCGTAGTATCGTGACATGTGTATTCATTGTGTTGTACTCTGTGTACGTATATGTATATTGTTGTATATCGGGTTTAGGTACATGTATTTTGTGGTGTTGTACATCAGGTATAGATGTGTTGTGTTGCATTGTACGCCAGGTGTAGTTACATGTATTGTGTGGCATTGTACACCAGGGATAGATGTATGTGGTGTGTTGTGTATCACGTGTAGGTGTATGAAGTGTATGGTGTTGTATGGCATGTGTGGTTGTATGCGTGTGAAGCACACTATGTGTATGTGCACATGGTTGAGGAGAAGGCATTGGGTGTTTGTTGGGTGTGGCAACCAATATGGTGTGCATATAGAATAAGGACACAGGTATAAGCTAAGGATTGATTACAAGATAAATATCAATATTTTATTTCAGTTTTATTATGCATGTGATTTATGATTCTGGTCTATGATTATTACATGCGATCTATGATTTTGGTTTATGATGGTTACATTTGATTTATGATGTTGATCTGTGGTGGTTGTGTTTTGAGCTAACCTGATGTGATATGTTTGTACATGATGATTTGGTCAAAGATGCTAGTTTGACTTGTTATGATAGGAAGTAAACATGATTGCAAGTGTACCTTAATGGTGAGCTACTAATGAGGTATGATGTGAATTTATTTCAATATATTTTGAATATAATGGAAATTATGTGCTTGGTACAGGAAAACATGAAATGCTTGGTTGGGTGATTGAAATTGACTGCAAGAAATTGCAACAACAAAAGGAATTGGAAAATGCAGTAGTATGTTGTTAAAGTATTTAGTATTAGGGCCATTGTGGGACACTGGTACCCAATAATGTCCATTGATTTCCAAGAACATGCTATGAATGGTATGATGATTTGAGGTAGGGATATGCCTTGGATTTTTGTATCTTCTAATGTGGGGAAGCCTTATCAAGGGATGGACTGCCCAGGATGGGGGTGCCAACGAAACTTGGAAGATGTATGACTGCACAGAAGGGGGTGACCAGATTCCCCGAGGGACTATGTAACAGAGAAAAGAAGGTTGGGGATTTTTTTTTTGGTCATTAGCATTTCCAGATGGAATCCAATGCACATTGGTAGTGCGCCTTGGAACAATGAGCTAGTAACTGTTCATTGAGAGGATAAGTGGTGCAGGATTATAACGTTGGACATTGGATGCAGATTTGACCTTGCATTGGATGTTGGACTTCGTGGGAAGGAGGTGAATCCTGGTATTACTTTGAGGGTGGAGGTATGAGCCTCTGGATTCCCTTGTTGCAGATGAAGGCATATCCTTTTATTTTCTAGTTGAGAAAATGTGCATATTTGTGTATTACTGTAAATACTGTATCGAGCTAGATTTATAAAACTCCATAGACATTATGATTATTTGATGGGTGAATAAAATGTGTATGTGTGTATTTGTGGTTATTATTGTAAATAATGTAATGAGTTGTGTTATAAAGCTCCAGTAAATGGTATGTTTTTCATGTTTTAGCACATGGTCATTTTAAATACTGCAACGAGCTATCTTATAAATCTCCATGGGCAGTTTTTTTTTTTTTTTTTTTTTTTTTTTTTTTTTTTTTTTTTTTTTTTTTTTTTTCAGCAGCCTTGTTGGTTATAGGTTTCATTGAATGCCGAGGATGTTGTTCCCCCAAGAAGGAGGGTTCTGTAACAACCTTGGTTAAAAATTCATGTAAAAATATATATAAGGCCATGTTCATGGGACACGTATTCCAAGTTGAATGGTGGGAAAAACATCCTAGTGGGTGTTCATTCGATTTGTTATGGCTAAGGAAGTTGGCAAAGGCAATGGAAAATGATTTGGAAAGGCAAGAGGCATTTATTTGGCATTTATTTATGAAAATAAAGGAAATTGAGAGAAAAGGAAGGTGAAATGTCACAAGTTTCATGTGAGGAGGAAATTGAAGGAAAATAATGGAAATTGAAGAAAATAGAGGCCTCAGAGATAAAGAGGCTTATGAGGATCAATTAGCAAGTTTGATTAGTTCGGTTTTGGTGGAGCTCTCTTCTATTCTCTCTCTCTCTCTCTCTCTCTCTCTCTCTCTCTCTCTCTCTCATACTCTTGGACACTTAGAGATCTTGGAGCACTCTTAGGGAGTGCGTCATACTGGAGTTTTGGAGCAAGAAGGCAAAGGAAGAGTAGGAAAGTGCAAGAGGACATTGGGATCAACAACTACAACATGTTTTTTTTGCAGGTACCAGGTTGCATGTATGTTTTCCTCACTAGTTTTGGCATGAAGGGCACATGCATGCGGTTTCTTGGTTATGATATGTCTGGCATGGAGGATCACTTGGATTGATAGTGGATTTTCCTAGCCTTTCCATTTCCTGGATAACCATGTTATTGTGGGTTTATTTATTTGTTTTTCTAGTTGGTTCTCATGTTTCCTTTAACTTGGATTGAGTTACTAGTTCCTGGAAGCCTTGGTTGGACAAACGCTCTGGAAGCCCTATAAAAACTTAGGTTGAGTTACTAGTCTTGGAAGCCTTCATTGGACAAACGCTCTAGAAGCCCATGGTGGGTTGAGTTACTTGTCTTGGAAGCCCTAGTTGGACAAACGCTCTAGAAGCCCAATGATAGTTGTGGGTTGAGTTACTAGTCTTGGACACCTTGGTTGGAACAAACACTTTGGAGCCCTGGAAGGATTGGGTAGAGACCAATCTGATGATGGTTTTGTGATGTCTGACTGTGAGGTGGAATCACTGTTTGATGGGTTGAGGTTGTTGGCCTCTGGAAGCCCTGGATTGATTGATTAATGTGTTTTATGAGATCCCACATTCATGCTTGGAATATGGCACAGGGGTGAATGGATGAAGAGAGTATTGGCTCAACCATTCTATGGTCGGGTGGAATGTGGTAGTCCCATACTGGGTTGGCTTTTGCATCATTAATATGAGATTATTTCTGCTTGTTATTTCACTAGTATTATATTGGTTTATATGTGGATTATATGGATAATGTATCCTTGATATTTCTATTGTTCTTCTGTTGGTTATAAGCATGTATAATGACAATGATGATGTATGGATCTCATCATGTTTTGATTTGTAAATGAATGAACAATGTATCTATGACCCAATAGATGATAATGCAATTAATGATATAGTGGAGCAATGCTTCTAAGCGATTCTTTGATAAGTATGAGACCCCTATGCTTAGATATATTGTTTACACCTGTAGATTACATATTTGTGATATGTTTGACGAAATGGCTGTCATGGCTAGTAGGGGTTGAGTCAAGGGTTTTTTTAAGTAATTTCATTTGTATCATCATTCCCTTGTTATCTTTCTGTTATGAAGGTGTCATTCAATTCTGGGTAGTGACCTAGGCTCTGGGCCTGAAAAAGTGGCTCACATCCCAGGGACATTGGCACAACACTAAGAAAAATAGTCCCTGGACACTGGTATGCCATGCTGTGGGAGCATCCCAAGCCTCCTGGATGATGGCATGACCATATCATGGGAGCGTCTGGGGTTAATTAGTCTAAAAACTCAGTGGGACTCAGGGGCTGGTTACTTGAGAGGTTGGGATGGTTCCTGAGGGTCTTGTTGTTGTTGTGGAAGGTTTATATGGTGTGTTTCGGTCAATTTCACTTCCTTAACGTGATTTAGGAGGTCGAATCATCTCATAGTAACTTCTTGTCACATGTTTACCCTAGTTGGCTAGTTACTTGGGTAGATGTGAGAGGAGGGTGTTACAATCACCTTGAAAGGGTTCACTGAGGAATGGAAGCCCTTCATCAAAGGGATCATTGCTAGAGAGAAGTTTCCAGATTGGAATAGGCTGTTGGATGACTTCATTCAGGAGGATTTGTGAGATGAGGATCTTCATTCGAAGAAGAGGGCTTCAGATGATGACATGGAACTTGCAACATGAATGAAGGGTAAGTAGAAGAAGGACTTGAGTAAATTCAAGTGTTTCAACTGTGGCAAGATGGGTCATGTTTTGTCGAGATTTCTGATGAAGAAGAATGGAGATGATGAAAAGAAGAAATGGAAGCAGGTCGCCAATGTTGCCACCTCTATTGAGATAGATGCTCTCATGAGGAGGTTGGAAGAGGAGGAATTTTCCATGATCTCTCCTTTCTCATAAGGTACTATTGATGAGGATGGATGGTATGTGGACAATGGTGTGTCAAAACATATGACAGTGTCACAAGAAGTTTTCAAGAATCTAGCTGAATAAGACTCGTTGCACATGGTGTTAGGCGACAAGAGTTAAAAGCATATCCAAGGATCGGGATTTGTGCCATTCAGGATCGAGATAGGATGAGTAATGCGGGTCTAAGATGTATTGTTTGTACCAGGACTCAGATATAGCGTGATATCTGTCTCGATGATCAAGAAGAAGGGGTTTGAAGTCTTATTCCAGGATGGGAAGGCAAGACTCAGACCCAGAGGCTCTAGCTCCACCTGTATTGTGTTTGGAGTTAGAGAGCATGGTTTATAGAGGCTAATGAGCAAGCCTATGGATCATGGGAAGAAGAAGAAGGAGCAGGTACATGTTCCAAAAAAAACAGTTGCACATGTAGGATTTAGAGGGGTAGATACAGGTTCCTGAGAAGAAGGTTCAGATTTCATAGGTTTAGAGGGAGTCAAGTTCTAGTGGGAGCTTTCAGATTTAGAGGGAGACTTTGCAACCCAAGAAGAGCAAATGGTCAGTGGGGAGCAAGGGTACTTCTACCTCTGCAAAAAAGGAATCATGGAGGGATTGGAAAGAAATACAAGAGAAGAAGAAGAAGGGGGATGCTTCTAGTGACAACAACACTCTCAAGAGAGGCATAGCTCATTATACATGGATTGCTACAGTGGTGAACGCCAAGAGTTGGGCGAGTGTTACAAGTAGTGATGATGACGATGAGTTACTTACTAGTCTTGCAAGTAACTCCCTCGCTAAGAGGGAGTATTGATTTTTTAATAGATTTGAAGGTACTCCAAGCCCTAGGGTTTAGGGTTTGGAAGTTGGAGCAAAACAAGAGTCACTTGTCGGCTTGGAACCTAAGGTTGGTATTTTTCACCCATCGTTGTTTGGGACAAAACCATGAGGAATTTTGGACATGATATCAGATGCGATGAAAGAGGGCAGAAAGGAGAATACAAAAATTCAAGAATCGTCAAATTCTAAGATGTCCTTGATGAGATATGAATTTTTGAAGTTAAGGAGTGGGTTTGCACAAGAAGAGATCAAGTCGGCCTAGTGCGAAGAGGCCTAATGACAGGTTGTCAAACCCTCTTGGATGATTTGTTGGAGCCCTTGTATTGGACATAAATACAAGGTGATTGAGTTTCATTTAGGCACATCCAAGTGTAAATAATGTCAAGGAATCCTCTCTGAAATTGAGCCATAGGTCAAGGAGAAAAAAAAAGGAAGGAAGGAGCCATTTGGGTAAATACTTGGCTGGTTTTTCCTTGTAGTAAAGGCCGAGGTTACTTGGGAGAAGGCCAAGTGTTTAACGAGGAGAATTTCATAGTACATGTGCCACTTTGAGATGCGTATTGCTACAGGTATAGATCCGTAGGATGTTCTGAAGTAACAACAACGTTCAATCCTTGTTTGAGGAGGTCGAGAGGTGGAAAAACCTCATGTGAGTAAGTCACAGTCAAGGGAAGATACATCACAGTGTTTGGGGTGAAACTTGGAGAATTATGTAAGATATTGTAATTTGTTTGGGATTGTGGAAAATCCTTAACCAGAACTGTTATCTCAGAGATATAATGCACAAAACCTGTGGTCAAGAAAGGGTATGAAAAATCCCTTCTTATTGACAATGTTTGCTATGTGGATGAAAAATTTATGAATATCCTGTGAATGCCATGTGTTGAGGTTCACTTGGGTAGTTGGAGACCTCAATTAGGAGCAAATATTGCAGTGATTGGATTGGGTTCCATTGGATCGGTGGAGGGAAGTGTGTTGGATACCCAAAGTATTCCTTGACAAGCCATCATTAAGTCAGACGTTGATAATTGAAGGTTAGCTGAAGATTGGAGCTTAGGTATTGTACAACCTAGAGAGAAGATTGGATCAACCTGTGTTCATTGTAGCATAAGAGACTTGGAATAGCGATAGGTGGCAACCCTCCTAGAGAATCTATGTGTTTTCCATTGATGGACTAAGAGGTAGCTAGTGTATAATTTTCTCTACAAATCAGCTAGCTCACTGATATCATGTAGAAATTTCACCTGCAGATCAAACTGATATATGCAATGTACTAAAACATAATACTAGATCTACATCTACCATAAACTTTGCGGAAGCTTAATTGAACATGAACAACATCAAGCATGAACATATATAACTGAGAATGAGAAGTAATCAACCATAACACATAATATATAACCTGGGGAGAGCACCAATCTAAAATCCCATCTCTGTATTATCATACATAGGATTTATACAAAGCCTTAGCTCTCAGATAGCTAGCCAGCTCTCAGTACAATCCTCACAGATGAAGGTGGAAATACATCAGGATTACACAAAGCCTTAGCTCTCACAGCTAGCCAGCTCTCATTGAATCCTCCTGGATGCTCACAAGCAATCAAGACTTCTCCTAAGCCTTCTCCTCTGCCCTCCAAGCCTCCTATTTCCTTGTGCAGTTTTTCCTGGGTGATCCTCCTGTTACCAAGTGTAACACTAATCTCTCACACTGATCTCACACCCTGTAAAACTGCACAATCCTCAAGGAACCTTAATCCTTCTGCTTGGATGATTTTCCTTTATAGGAAAAAATCCATCCAACTGATAGTACACTGTCCCTCCTCTGATCTCAACTGGGTCTTTCTCTGAACTGACATGCATGAGTTATTTATGAGAGAATCTTTAGTTATCTAAAGTGCAATAGTTATATGCAAGCATGCATTAACTAACTAAACTTACTTAATTTAAACAAACTGTTTAAATCAATTATAACTAGACTTGACTTAGTTAACTGAGCCAACTAATTACTACTCAATATAGAACTCATCCTTATCTCTTTAATTGATGGATAAATTCCTCAATTAATATATAAATTGTTGCATGTCCTCACATAGACTTCATGTTTGATTTTTCACAACTAATTAACTCATGGAGAATTAATTAATTTATTTTCAAATAGCTGTTAAGTTCAAATTCGAATTTTACTTCCTATTTTAGTCCAAGGACTGACTAAAAATAGGAATCCATCCTAAACTACTAAAAATAGAACTTCTATTTTTAGCACTTCCATTTTTCATTCCATGTTGCCCAATCCAGCACTGATGCCCAAACTGCTATTTTTAGCACTTCTATTTTTAGCAATTTCTTGTTGCCAATCTTCAACACTCCCTCTCAACAAGAAAGGCTTCCTCTCGAACCCGATCCTGTACCTCTGGAATTTTCTACATGCAACATATCTACCAAGTGTGGTTGCTTTAGCAACTCTTAAAACAAAAAAAACTCCCAACTGACCTCTCTGTTGGGCTAGAAACATACTCTGATGCTGAAGCTCTACCTGCTACTAACAAGTGCTCCCTCTCTGACCTCTACACTACTGCAACATGTCCATGCATCTTGCACCGTTGCACACCTCTCTGTGCCATCTTGCACTGGTGCAACACGCTTGTGCCTCTCGCATTGCTGCAACCTGCTAGCTCTGCGTTGACCTGGGATTCCCTGCACTGTATCTCTCTCTGCCGCTCCATCTACATCTGTCTCTACCTAATCAGTCAATTTTTCTACTCCTCATCGGGGCTCATGTAGCAAAGTCGAATCAAAGAGGTTGGGTACTCAAGGATCCTACCCCTCCTCCTTGGGACGATCACTCCACATGGCCCCACCTCCTACCTGGAGGTATGGCTACATGTGATCCCTCTACCCACCTAGCTCAAAGTTTCCCCTACTAGAGGTCTCTGCATGAGTAGATGTCTCTACTCGATCTCCTCTCAGCTTCCCCTGTTGTGGCTGCTCCACAACCTCCAGAAGTTGCTGCACTAATCGTGGCTCCTCCACAATCGTCTGAGACTTCTTCTGGCATTGCATGTTGAGAGGTAATTTACTCTCCCTCTCAACCACCAAGTATCTAACCTTTGCCTTGCTCCTCAAGGATTTGCATGCATCTTGTACCTCAAGTGCATACAGGTTCTTGGCTAGCACACCAATCTGTTTCATCTTTCTCGCCGTCACAAAATTTCTTGGAAAAAGAGTTGATTTTAAATTAGCGATATCTCCCTCATCCGAACTCCGATTCAGCCGATTTTTTTTTGAATTTGGGTCCTTTTCCACAAGGAATCCAAATCTGCTATTTGTTTCTGAAAATTTTGTATAGAAATTTTCAGATCTGCTCTGCAAACTCTTGGCCCAATTTTTTTTCTTACTTCGAATTCTCTTCTTCATATACTGTTCACTGCTTTGATCACATGTGCTCTGATACCATGTAGAATTTTTCTACAAATCAACTAGCTTTGATACCATGTAGAATTTTCTCTACAAATTAGCTAGCTCACTGATATCATGTAGAAATTTCACCTGCAGATCAAACCGATATATGTAATGTACTAAAGCATAATACTAGATCTACATCTACCATAAACTTTGCGGAAGCTTAATTGAACATGAGCAACATCAAGCATGACCAGATATAACTGAGAATGAGAAGTAATCAACCATAACACAGAATATATAACCTCGGGAAAGCACCAGCCTAAAACCCCATCTATGTATTATCATACATAGGATTTATACAAAGCCTTAGCTCTCATATAGCTAGCCAGCTCTCAGTACAATCCTCACAGATGAAGGTGGAAATACATCTGGATTACACAAAGCCTTAGCTCTCACAGCTAGCCAGCTCTTAGTGTAATCCTCCTGGATGCTCACAGGCAATCAAGACTTCTCCTAAGCCTTCTCCCCTGCCCTCCAAGCCTCCTGTTTCCTTGTGTAGTTTTTCCTGGGTGATCCTCTTGTTACCAAGTGTAACACTGATCTCACACCCTGTAAAACTCCATAATCCTCAAGGAACCTTAATCCTTCTGCTTGGATTTTTTTCCTTTATAGGAAAAAATCCATCCAATTGATAGTACAATGTCCCTCCTCTGATCTCAACTGGGTCTTTCTCTGAACTAACATGCATGAGTTATTTATGAGAGAATCTTCAGTTATCTGAAGTGCAGCAATTATATGCAAGCATGCATTAACTAACTGAACTTACTTAATTTAAACAAACTATTTAAATCAATTATAACTGGACTTGACTTAGTTAAGTGAGCCAACTAATTACTACTCAATGTAAAACTCATCCTTATCTCTTTAACTGATGGATAAATTCCTCAATTAATAGATAAACTGTTGCATGTCCTCACATAGACTTCATGTTTGTTTTTTCACAACTAATTAACTCATGGAGAATTAATTAATTTATTTACAAATAACTGTTAAGTTCAAATTCGAATTTTACTTCCCATTTTAGTCCAAGGACTGATTAAAAATAGGAATCCATCCTGAACTGCTAAAAATAGAACTTCTATTTTTCATTCCCTGTTGCCCAATCCAACACTAATTCCCAAACTAGCAGTGCTATTTTTAGCAATTTCTTGTTGCCAAATTTCAATAGCTAGAGAGAAGAACGAAAGCGAGGGACCAACAGGACAAGATACAACATAGACACTGCATCAACATTTTCAATGTATCTTGTATTCCATAGACTGTTGTATTATTCAGATTGGTTTAATATAAAAAAGATTGGGTTGTACATATTTGTACAATATTTTATAAAATGTTGTCGATACTTGTGCATGTGTGATTTACTGCTTTACATTTTCCGCTGTGCAATATAGTTCTGTTGAGATTCTTGGTTTGATAGCATCAGAGATTCTAATATTCTATCCTAGACCCAATATCATGGAAATTAAATAGTTAGGCAACCCTTTACTGAGATCTATTTCAACACAAATGTGAAAAAAGGTTAGAATAAGTCGCTCAAGCCTGTTTGTGTTTGTCTTAATGAAACAACCGAGTCAGTTTCCCACTTTAGCTAAGATACCCAAATTTAGCAAATTAATGGGCATATTAGGGAGTCTTACCCAAACTAGAGTACCTAGATTTTTCATGAATAAAGGGTTAAATCCAGGAAACCATAGTTGGGAGAGCCTAGAACGAACACAAAACCAAGGTCCTTGATAAAGTACCTTTTGATGATCCTCTAGATTGTGGAAATATACCACAAATAAACCTTTCAAACAAAAATATAGATCCATGTTCTTGGACTAGGTCTAATGCACCCATTCTTGGAGTCTAGATGTCGATGGCCAAAACCCATTAGAGTGACAAATACTGGCATGATGATTATATGCCATATAAGAAAGGGAGGATAGGGGATGATGCACCTCAATCATTAGAAGATCTTATGCCTGTTTCACAATGAAAGATAGCCCTAAGAGGTCTTTCGAAGTCATTTGTGAGAGCCTTGGCTTTAGAGCATTCTTAAAAGATTGAGATTGAGAAGAAGAGGGTGCACCCTGCCCTTTGGCTCGACCGTTTAGACTTGAAATGAAGAAGATTGGAGCATCCTTAGATATTTTGTAATCTATGAGTGAGTTCCTATCCTGAAGCTTCCTACCTTCATGCAGGAGTTGCATAAATATGGATGGGATTCCTATCGATCTTCAATTCTGGCTGCGAGTGAAGAGACAAGATCGGTAGATTTCAATTGCATATAGAAGGTACCCCCTGATATTGGCCTTACGGAGACTAGAAAGTTTGAGAGGTTTGGACTAATGGTCTAAACTTGAATGTGGGAAGAACCTAGCTGCAAAGGAAATTCCCTCGGATTTACTAGATTTGCATCAATAACACCAAAATGAAGGGGTTTCAGACAAAATAAGAATCTTGAAGCTATAAATCACCCAGAAATAGGGCGGTGATTGAAGGCATTTGGGTTTCTATTGCAAGATGAATTTTGCTAGGTGGTAATAATAACACTCCTCTTTAATATGAACAATATTATACTTTATGAAATAATGTTTTTTAATAATTTTATATATAACTAGTTTTTAAAAGTTAATAGAGTTATCCAATTTTTTTTGTAAGTTTAAGTTTTATTACCTCGGAAATAGAATTACACCTATATTAAGCCTCTTTGTTTCATGGTCTTCCATAAGGGAAATTGGATCAACTTGAAAACATAAGGACTTTATTCCAAAAATCACTAATCATTACAATATAAAAATTGTATCTAAGTCCGATGCCTATGCTATTAACAAATATAAGCGTGATGACAAAATATGACCATGATCTGCCTGGTTCTACCCCTTACATGGAAAAAAGTATCTTCCCTAAACAATCAAAGGGCCCACGAAAAACAAAGCATAAGAACAATCCTAAAATCCATAGAGAAACTCCATGAAAGAAATTACGAGGATATTGACACCTCAATAGGGACTAGATCCTCTGGGCCTTTTTTGGGAGCAAGATCCTTAACTCTGAAGAGTGCATCCTCAATTTGAGCTAATTTGTTGCTGATGTCATGATGCTATAGCTGTATTTCATCAAGTTGTATAAGTATTTACTGCTTAGCCTCATTTCCTTCAAGGAGGACTTTTCCAAGCAAAATAATAGTTTGACAATATAGGTTGATAATGTGCAGGTACTTGTTTTGCGGACTTATGGTGTGACCAATGTCTAGTACTTAGTCTGCCATCACAGCTAGGTCATTTGATTTTGAGTGATCTTCCTAATCAATTTCCACCTCTTCCTCAACCATGAGAATTTGTTCTTGTATCTCGATCAAAGTTTGCATGTGGTAAAGGTGAGCAGAGAAATGGTCACATGCTTGAGCTTGAGAGCCCCCATCCGCACCATGACTGCTAGCACCTTGACAAGAGTGACCTCTTTGTCAAGGCATGGGAGAGGGAACAAAGGAGGCTAAGACTATAGAGTGAAAAGGAACAATAATGACTCAAATGAATGAAGATGAGTGAAGAACTAGGGTGGAGGAAACAAACCACAATGCTTGAAAACCGCTTAGAGTAAGTAGATTGAAAGGGGAGGCCACAGAGTGGTGTGGGGGGTAGGAGAGGGGGATGAGATACCAACATAGAAAGCGGGAAGATTAATTCGCAAGGTAGGAAGAAAAAGGAAATCGAAACCAACTGCCCAAGATAATGATAGGTAAAGAGTCATTCTAAGGCCAAAAGCAGATTGATGAAACGAACTTAAGACTATAAACACTAACAATTTAAACTTCAAACTGAGAATTGCTAAGAAAGGAGAGTTGAGCCTAAACATGAAACAACCACTGAACTACTTCAACATACATAAGATGAAAATTATTGTATACATGCAGAAGTGGCTAGTAGAATGAAGAAAGGTCGAACTCCCTATAGAGTGTGTGCTCACATTGGCTCCCGTCGGTCACTAAAGAAGTAGAAGGCTTATGAGACAAACCCTAGGAAGAGGAAACAATGAGGGATGTCAAGCTAGGAGGCCTAGTCCTTCCCTTAAAAGAAAAGAAATTGCAATCACAAAACCTTAAGATAGAACTGAAATCGCAATGCAAAGAACTAAGAGCGACTTAAGATGATATAAATAAAAGAGGAAACAATAGATAGTTTCCATATATTCGAACATGTGAATTGCTACGCTGAGATGTGAGATCCCTCACAGGATGATTATCCATAATATTCACATTAAGCCAACCTACGTAACAAATGCACATTGAATGATGTGACACTAGGAAGGAGGTTGAAATGAGAACATCCATGTTTAAATCCTCCCTCATTAATTACATGAGATAATAACAAAGTTACCTTCTTCACCCAACTTTATTAATCACTCCATAGCAAACTAATCTTTTTATTAACTCTCATATATATATATATAAATAAATAATATTATATTTAAAAATAAAAAAATAACCCAGTCATTTAATTAAAATTAAAATTAAAATTATATATAGATATCTGAAATTTTGGTGAGTAAGACATAGTGATTTGCTTGGACTTTTTTCACTGTTACTTAAACAATATGTGATCCCTTTTCATCATTACTAATAATAAAAATTATGTATACTCTCAATTATGAGTATCAATTTCAAGAAAAAGTTGGATAAGTATTGAATTTTTATTATATTAGATTAAGAAGAAATAAAGTCATTTGGCTCCTCATATATTTTAGTTTTATTTTATATATTACATTATTTTTGAAAATATACATCAATTATTAAATATGATTGATTGGTTCTAGAGTAGAACGAACCAATCATTTATTTATTTATATAATTTGATTTTACACGAACAAAGTAATAATAAATAGTTGGTATTTGTGTTTTCAATTTATGTAAACTTGAGTGTTAACCTGAAAATTCCAAACCAACTTTATTAACAAATCACCCTTTAGCATGAGATGATTCATATTTGGAATGTAAAATTCAATATCAAGTAAAAAAACTCCCAACCAACTCTACTGACCCATCCTTTTTTGAATGTAGAATTGATTCGTAATTGATTCGTAAGTCAAACAAATCCCAACCAACACCAATAAATCATTTTTTAATTTGCGAAGATAATTTTTTTTAGAGATCTATTTTGAAGTTGTTTGTATTTTGCATATTTTGATAATATATACACATTCTTATTGGTTAATAGGTTTCTTCAATAGGATAAAAAAGTCCCAATTTACTTTAACAAATTATTTTTAAATATGTGGTGATTAATTTTTTTGGGTAAATATTACTGGTAGGTTTTGTTTAATATGGTTTTTTGGTTTTTTCCTTTTACATAATTTTATTTGATTTATTATATTTAAAAAGATTTATTCTCATTAAAGATCTAGAACGAAGGGAGAGGGATTGAATGTTTCGTGATGCAAATTTTTTTGGTATAAAATTTGAATAAAAGTTTATATTTCTAATAAATTTTATTTTTATAGAAGTTATATATATATATATTTAAATTTGTGGTGATTAATTTTTTGGGTAGATATTGTTGGTAGGTTTGGTTTAATATGTTTCTATTTTTTCTTTAATTAGTGGACATTTTTATTTGATTTATTATATTTAAAAAGTCTATCTTGACCACACATCTAGCAAAAGCCGAGAGGGATCAAATTCCTTGTGATGCAAACCTCTTTTATGGTGCAAATCTTGAATAAAAAGTTTACATCTCAGATAGATTTCATCCCTTTTGGAAATTTGATAAAACTCTCTCTCTCTCTCTCTATATATATATAAACTTTTATTCAAGATTTACACAATAAAAGAGATTTACATCACAAGAAATTTGATTCCTCAATGCTCTTGCTAGATATCTGGTTAGGATGGATCTTTTTAAATATAATAAATCAAATAAAATTATCCAATAATAATTTAAAAAAAATGAAAACATATTAAACAAAATCTACCAACAATATCTACCCAACAAATTAATTACTATATATATATATATAGATATAATTTCTATAGGGATGAAATTTATGAGCGATATACATTTTTTATTCAAGCTTTGCACCATAAAAAAAAATTGACATAAAAGATTTAATCTTTCTCGGTTCTTTTTAGATCCTTAATTAAAATAGATCTTTTTAATAAAGCAATAATAAATTTAAAAAAAATTAAAAACATATTAAACAAAACTTCCAAACAATATATACCCACAAAATTAATCACCACAAATTTAAAAATAATTTGTTAAAATAGGTTGGGATTTTTTTTATCATATTGAAGAAACCTATTAATCAATAAGAATGTGTATATATTATCAAAATGTGCAAAATACAAACAACTTCAAAATAGATCTCTAAACAAAATTAATCGTCGCAAATTAGAAAATGATTTATTGGTGTTTGAGTTATTTTTTAATCACCACGAGCTTAAAGAATGATTGGTTAATATGGTTTGTTGGGATTTTTTTTTAATTGAGATTGAATTTTACATTCCAATATATCATGAACCAAATGACTTTATTTCTCTTTAATCCATTACAATGAAAATTCAATGCTTACCGAACTTTTCCTTGAACTTGATATTGTATACATAATTTTTTATTAGTAATGATGAAAAGGGATCACATTTTTCTTCTCAGTAATAGTGAAAAGGGGTCCAAGCAAACCACTATGAAGTTGTCACCAAGTTTTCTAGTTAATAATATATATATATATATATATATATATATATATATTAATATTAATATTAAATGAATGGGTTAATTTTTATTTTTATTTTAAATATAAAAATTATAATTATATATATATAAAATAACTAGTAAAATAATTAGTTTTGTATGAAGTTATAACAAGGTGAAGGTGGACCTCGGATGCGGGTGTTACTGCGGTCATAAATGGCTCTGACGCCAACTGTTACTACCGCGTACTGCATGCAGCAGAGCAGCGGGGCTCCCCAGACCTTCACCTCAGGTAAAATGGATGATCAGCAGTTCGACGGCAACGGTGGTGTCTGCGCATTTATGGTTTACTTGGTTCGAAGCATGGCGAGGATGGTTATATTCATTACCACCCAGCTCTTCCCTTTCACGGTGTGTTTCAATTACTCTGGTTCTGAGTTCTGGTTCGCGAATTCTCCTGGAAGCAAGAGAGTCCTCCTTCTCAGAGGCGTGCCTTGCAGGTTTCAAGCACGTCTCAGGGGTAAGCAGCTCACTCATCCTTCTCTGGCTCACGCATTTTGCTTTTCAATTGCGCTCTCTGCTGTTTCTGTGGTTTCCGTCGCCCTTCTTTTGCTATTCATCATGGTTCGACAAGGGGGCAGGAAGAGACCCAGAGGTAATCTCGGTGATGGCTCTCGGCTTTCTCCCAGTAGCTCTGATAACCCTGATCACTCCCCTGCTAATCTCCCTCCACCTCAGGCGAATGTGCAGCCCTCTAGCTCTGTTCGTCGGCCTCTCCCAAACAATGCCTTTCAGACCACCCATTTTAAATTCCAGAGTAACCTCAATCGACCTCTGATCTCTGCCCACATCACCTTAATTATCTCTGAGGAAGAAAATCAAATCCATCCTTTGGCATGCATCGCTCCGGAACCCTCTCAGAGCAGCGAGCAGCATCTGACCTTGGACAGCCTGGAGAAAGCTTTGGTGGAACAGACAGGCCATATTGATAGCCCGAGAATTACTCTGCCCCATGTCGATATTCTCCCTGCTGAGGGGGATGAAGCTCTGAATGATTCCAACCGCCCAATTTTAATCCCTGAGGACGATAAGGTCGGCGATGAAGTTCTGGGGGTGGCTAGTGACCATCCAACAGATGAGAAGACCTCTGGCGGGAGCAAGGAAGACTAAGGCCACGCGGCACTGTTCAGTTTCTTTTTGCTTTTTGTCTGTCAAGCAGACGACTGTTTTCAGGTTTCCTTGATAAAACACATGGCTTATCTCCGTCAGCTTGAAGTTTTTGCTCAGTTCCAGGGCAGAAGCAATGTTTTACAGGCAGACTTGCAATGGCTTCTCGCTTCTATGCTCTCGTGCACAATCTCTCTCATCTTCTGGTCCTTATCTGAAATGTTTTTCTGTTATGAAGTTTTTTGTAGCACCTATGCTCAGAATCCTTACATTCTGAGGTGAAATTGCTGTGTACAGAGGCCTCATGACTCTTCTGATGTCTCGCTTACATGTAAAAATATTTTTATTTTAAGTTAATAGATAATAGTCTTTGCTGAGAAAAAAAACAAGGTGAAGGTGGAGGTGGTAACTCTGCTATCATCTTATGCAATTAATGAGGGAAGCATGGCCATTGCCTTCATCTCTATTAAATTTAAATGTAGATGCTCTCATTTCAACTTTCCTCCCAGTGTCACACCACTCCAACTACACATACCCTTACAAATGCTTCCCCCTTCTGTAGCCTTAACCATGAATAAGACGCCAATGAAAATCAGTAAAAATATCTACATGCCCAATGCATGCCAGGTAGTTGGTGCTTCACACCTTTGAGTGATGATGTTTTTCATGTCAAATTCGGCGAGGGGAACCATCTGCTCATGAACACCCTTTGGTGAGGGAGAAATCCTTTGTATCAAGTTGCATACAAGTGGTTTGAAGAAGATGAGGAATATCCTGGTCCCGATTCATGTTTAAGTGGAGTTGTTGCAGTGATGAGAACAAAATTGGTCAATTTATTTGCAAGTTTATTTCCTTCATGTTGAGGCCTCAACCCCCCATAATTTTTTTACAAAAGATATATGGACCCTCTATGTAAATTTTGGTCATATCACTCCTTTCATGCTTTGATTTTCTTAATTTTGTGATATTTTCATTTTTCTCAATTTGTCACTTTGATCTCTTCATTGTGTGCAATTTCTCGCCAGCTTCCCAACGACTCAAATTTCAATGAATTTGGACTTATGGTTTAAAAGTGGTGCTTGTTCAAAGTTTGATTGATTTTCACTGCCTCGGCTTAAATATGTACAAAATGTATTCACTTTTATTTTGTTAATTTAATTAATTTAAATATGTAAATAAAATTATTTATTTAATTTTTTTTTTTTTTTGTAGGCTAAGGTGTTGCTCTCTTTTTTCTATTACTTCAAATCAAAATACATATCAAAACAAGGTTGCCTTCCACTCGCCCTCTTGGGGAAACCGAGTGTTTAAGCCACCTGATGTTCTTAATAGCCGCCCAAAAATAAAAGATCCACAGTCTGGTAGTCCAAGCTAAATACACTATGCAGTCTTTCTGATTTCTAGTCCTACAAACTTGCATATAACAGATTTCAAAATTTAATACTTGGAACACACTAGAGTTATCTATACTATGTATTTTCATCAAAATTTAAAAACCTATCTGAAATTACTCAGCTTCTGCCCCTGGACACTGGGTAGTCTCCTTGTTTGCATTCTGATTTCCTTCCTTTATCAGTTGCTGGATCTCGTCCAGCTTCTTCTCCTGCATCTCCAAGGAAATCTGGATAATTCAGAGCTCCCTCCTCAGGTTGGGAACCCCCTGCGCAAGTTCAGCCATCTCTGTTGCAGCTTGCTCCAGAGCTTTGGCCAGCAATCTTTTCATTACCCAGTATATATGAAGTGACAAATTATTTATTTAATTAATTTTTCTTCCAATAACTAATTTATATATACATTATTTTTAAATTTGCAGTGATTAATTTTTTGGGTAGATATTGTTGGTAGGTTTTGTTTAATATGTTTTCAATCTTTTTAACTTATTATTGGACAATTTTATTTGATTTATTATATTTAAAAAGATCCATCCTAACCACAGATCTAGCAAGAGCCGAGAGGGATCAAATCCTTTGTGATGCAAACCTCTTTTATGGTGCAAAGCTTGAATAAAAAGTTTGCATCTCTGATAAATTTCATCCCTTTGAAAACTTGATATATATATATATATATATATTCCAACACCTTTATTTTCTATAAAGTATATATAATATTTTTTAATCATATATAATATATAGATAGTTGACATTTAAATATTTTACTTGAAATATTTTATTTAAAAACTATATTATCTACATTAATTTTTTTTTTGCTATTAATATATTATTAAATACACTTCAATATTACTCAACTTTCCATATTAAAATATTTTATTTATTACTTATATTGATTTTTTTATTATTAAAAAATGCTATATATTAATTTCATATTAAAAATTAAATGAATTACATATCTCCTTCTTATTATCATTTTTGTGTAAGCTTGGTGGTACTTTTCCATTAATTTTCGAAATAAAGCAGGTTACATCCATATGTCTGAGAGTTAGGTGGCCTCAACCTGCCCAGAGGGAAACCAGATTTGTTGGCCACCTAACTGCAAAATATGCCATCCTAAAGTAAAAAATAATAAGTCTAACGAACCACTCTATGTAAACCTGAGAGACTTTGTACTTCCTATTTTTAAATAACTATAAACATAAATGCTAATAAGCTTGAAAATTTGGAACTGTATCATGCAAAACTAGAAGTAAAGATGCGGTGTCGCTACTCATCATCAAGTGAATCCACCAGTGCAGGATCCTTCACAGTGGAACCAGACAGCTTCGTGTGGGGTATGCAAGGGATATGCTGCTCTATTCGGCTAAGCCGACCATTCTGTTGTTGTAATTGAAACTGATTTTTTTGAAATTCTTTGGTGTAATCCACGTGACCCTGAGGGGCCAAATGCGTGCCAGGAAACTTCTCTATAGCTTTCGCTAGAATGCTCTTGATTATCCAAAATAGATGGACTATCTGCTTGTATTGAGATGAGATGTCATGAGTGTAGTCTGGGTCTGGGATCACAGTTTGCCACTCGTCCATATCAAGTTCAAAATCCTCCTCGATTTGTCGAATCTCTGCCTCCCAATCTGCAATAAGTTGCTTGACCAGGTTGGAGTTGCTAGCAAGATATGCTTGAGCTGCTTCTTGAATTATATGAGAGGCTGGCTTGCAGCCTCGACATGGCCCACTAGAAGATCTGGGTTGGCTAGTCAGTGACAGAGATGCCTTCCTCTGCTTCCCATGGCCATGACCCCCATGAACATTTCTTTCCTGTACCAGTTGCTCGGACCATGCTTTTTCTACTGCTTGACAAATATTTCTCTGCATCTAACGCTGGATACCAGCCCGAACAGAGTTGCAGCTTGGGTGCTCAGCGTTGCCAATGGTCATGCCAATGCTGCAGACCTGTTAAATCAAATTCAAACGAAACCAACCAAGTAAGGAACCCGCTCAGAATTTTACTGTCAATCGACTGCCCACAGAGGATAATGGTGCCACTTTTATTCCTCTTCCACCTTTTCCCCCTGAGGGCCCTGAATGGACTAGCTATAACATCCATATTCGGGAACTATGAATTATCTAGGGACATCCCATAGTTTATCGATTCCACCAACAAAACATTGTACAAAGAATTGAATAGAAAATTGGGCCAACAACTACGTTGATCCCGCAACCCACTAAGCCCCTTCCATCGAGATTCCACACAGAGAACCCAAACTACAAAAACCAAACCCGCTTGCCTAGAAGCAAGCCTATGATGACAGGCATTGAGCCCTGACCAGCTCTGACACCAAGACTGTCCCCTAACCAAACAAGAGTGCCAAACTCGATAAACTCTATCCAATAAGACCAGACTGAAACTAAAAAGGTCCACTAGGGCTCTACTAACTTCGCCCCTATGAAAACATAGGACATGGCTGGTGTTACATACAACCAAGGCTCGACTTTGAGCTTTCCCATAGCCTACATACCCTAGATCCAAAAAAAATTCACCACAGATCCAAACCCTTTTTGGCTCCTTCTTACCCGAGCAGGGCAGACCTCCACATATAAAACCCTTTACCAACCAAATGTTGCGAGAGCCCATGCAGGACAACCAGATGCCAAAAACGACAAACAACGGGACATACAGAACGATAGACTCAACCAAAACCAGAAACCCATCGAGGCCATGCTTCAGGCAATTCCAATTCCCACCCCCCCAAAACACAGACCCATGCATCTCATAGATCGAAGGGCGAATAGACTGATCCATACAAACAAAAGATGCTAAATTAAGGCTGAAAACATACCAGTGAGCGTTGCCAAAACCTAGAGGAGACGATGACCACCAGCTGCCCAGAACCACCATCTCAGACTAAATCCACAAAATCGTAAGGTTGCAGACTAACTTACCCAACAAGATGGAGGGAAATCTCGCCTTTACAATTGTCATAATATCTCTACCACCCTCAAGCAGGGTCATTAAACTCTGCATGCACACTTCCACCTCTCCAAGTGCAGCATGCATGCAAAGGGTGGTCAGAAAATTCTGTTGGATACGCATTAAACACTAGGCCATGACAAGCCAAATGGGGCCAACTTGCACCCTGATCGGGGGAGGTGATTCCTGCTCACCTCATGTTGCTAATTGTATTTTTTATATTTCTCAAGAATACCTTAGAGGGGGAGTAGATCATCTTCCTGAGGATTTGGTGGCCATACCATTTCTAGAGATTTACCTGGATGTGTACAACTCCAATTTTCTAAGAAGTTAGCGACTTTATTTCCTTCTCTTCTTACATGAGAAGTTAAGAGATAGTCGAACGAAGGTAGGATCCCTCCGACCTCCTGCACCAGATGCGAAATGCGGCAACGGTGACTCAAATTTTCCCGACGGGATCCCTGGATTAGCTTCTTAATTATGTCCACCACCAACGGTGACTCAACTTTTCCTAGTGGGATCCCTGGATTAGCTTCTTAATTATGTCCACCACCAACCCGTGAATCACCTTCAATCACTAGCCTTTTATAACCTATTCTTTTAGCAATGAGAAGGCCCTATTTGATTGGAGTGAACTCTGCCTCATTATTATTGGCATAACCACAATATGCAGCGAAGACAAGTCTGGTTTTCTTCTAATAATATCTTAAAAGACCACCATACACAGCGTTCCCTGGGTTTCCTTTCGAAGCACCATCAAAGCTTAATTTGATAAAACCTTGCCTGGGCCCCGTGAAATGCTGAGGTGATGAGGTGGGGGGAGTCAATACTTTCCATGAGCTTGGAGCTATCATACTTGCAGATAAGTTCAACAACTTAATAATTATTGCTTCAGAAGGGGCTACTTGCTAATCATCCAGATGCCATATTTCTGAGAGAATAGTCTCTCATATGTTTTGCTTAATCCCTACCCAAATTATCTCTTGAGGGGTTTGTCGATCTTTGAAAATTCTGCTATTTCTTTCTTTCCAGATGGCCCATACTAGGAAGCCCAAAGCTAAATTCCATGCTTTATTTACAACATGGCTCGAGAAAATTCCTTTACACCATAGGATTATAGATTATTTGATGCTCTGGGGTCCCTATTTATGTGGTTGAATAGGTCCCCAAGCTGGTGCCATTTTTGGATCGCAAAAGGACATATGTTTAAAAAATGTTCAAGGTGTTCATTGTGCTAACTGCATAGAACACAACAGGAAGGGCCTTGGAAGCCTCACTTTTGGATATGGTCCCAAATGAAGATTCTCCCATGACATACCAACCATAGAAATTGAACTATTTTTGGCCAAAATTTTCTCATCCAAATCTTCTTCCATAGGGGACACTGGTGATTTTGGGGTTCCTCTACTCTAAGCTTGTATGCTTCCTTAATGCTAAATGTGACCCTGGTTGAATATCCCCATCTCATTATGTATTCACCCTCTTGGTAAGTTATTTTCCTTGACTAGAGCTCCTGATCCATGATTTTCCATTGCTCAGAGGGAGGGGGATTTGGCCAATCCTTAACCTCTTTACACTTTTGCCATCCAGATATTTGTTGAGAGTCTTTCCAAAAGTGGTCCACCATATAGAAATTCCTACTAGTTGTATAAAAGAAAATGTCTCCAAGATCTGGTTAACTAAACAATTTTGCTCTTTGTTGCCAAGAGTCCTACCAGAATAGAGTCGTGTGGCCATTTCGAATTTCCTAGAAAATGTGCCAATTTATTAGATCCCTATTCTTTTCCACCAAGTTCCGGATTACAGATCCTTGGGGGGGATCCCTATATCTAAGGATATCTTCTGGTTGGATCAACATACCATATTTTATGGTCCAAATTTCTTCTATAAATCAGGTCCTCATGTTATCCATCTCCACCATAGCTTAGCTCCCATTACTTGGTTTAAGGTGTAAAGGTCCTTGAGACTTAAGCCTCCAGCCATCTTAGGAAGGGTGAGAGTGTTCCAGGATACCAAGGCCCATTTTTTTAATTTATGAGCCCCTTTCCATAGAAATTTCCTAAAGATATCAACCATGGACGAACAAGAGTTTTTAAGGGTAACCATTCCTGATAGCTAGTGTATGGGAATGGAATGAAGGAAAACTTTTAGAAGAACAAATCTACCAGCCAATTTGAGAGCTATGAACGCCCATCCACTAATGATCTGGAATTTATCTAGGACAAAGAATCAAAGGTATTACAGACTCATGTGCATGGATGTGCCTATGTTACTTTATGCAATGGATCGATAAGATTGCAAAATACATAGACACTGAGGCAGTTAGAGAAAACATAATAGGAAAAACATGTAATACAACAAGTTTAATAAGGAGTTCATCCAATGCTCCTGGGCTACGTCTCCTGGTCCAGCTTTCAGTGGTGGCCTCTCTATTGTGTTTTCAAAGCAGAGTTTCTTTACAACAGTGAGCTCAACTTGAGTCTCACTCAACAGATATGAATCAGTAGGATTGGAGTACACATACTCTCCTTACTGGTGCTTGACCTCTACTGGTCACAGTAGTATGAGCCCAATCTAAAACTCATACATGACAGGCCTATGCCAAGGAGCTTGCTTGAACCTCTCAAGATTTCTCTGGAGTGCACATACTCTCTGACTCTCTCTAGCTCTGTCTAGCTCGATGCTGCCTTCAAGTTAGCTCGGCTTATTCTTCTGTTCTCTGCTCTTAGCTTTCTACGTCTAACTAACTCCTTTCTATGTGTGTCCTCTTCTTCTGTCAGTTTATGGCTTTAAAGCTAATCTTCTTTCTATTGGTTCATTTCCGCTTCCTGGCGTTCTGGTTTTCCTGCCTCTGTCCATTCAAACTCCCCTGTTCTGCGTCATCATCACTGTGTAATGCTTCACAGGGAGGTGGCCACATATTTTGCAACGGGTGAGTGTGTCAGGTTCCTTGGACACATTTGAACGGCCGTTATTTCCGTTTGCTCCAAGATGCCCGCGAAACACGAATCTTCTACCAACTCATCATCCACGTCAGACTTCAAATCCCATGTAATCTTGCTTTATAACCTTGTCAAATCTGATCATTTATCGGGACGTGCCTCCACCGTTGATCTGGGCCCCCCAGATCCTACGGTCATCATTCATATCAAGCGGGTAAGTAGCGTGACATTTACTGATCCGATGTGAGCGGTTTTCTCTCTCTTCCACTGGACGCGTGTCACTCATTGTGTGGCATCAGGCGGGACGCGGTCAAAACTGCTTACCACCTCGAGACCTTCCGATATCCTGTCGGTTTTGTGGAATCCACGGAACTGAATTAATTTCTTTTCCGCATTTCATAGCCATTTCGGGTCTAGGCACTTCGGGGATTTCCTTCACTAAGGGGGACGCCCTGCGATATGCGATTAGCACTTTAGCACTAATCGCATATCAGAAACCACCCTCGTTTCTTGAATTAGCCTCTGGTTTTGCTAATTTGCATCGGCGCGCGTTACCATGGGCCAATGGTCTGCCTGCTCGATCGAGGGTCCTTGTTGCTCCGTGCTGATCACAATTGCAACTGTCACGAGGATTCCTTCTGATAGCGTGATCTTTCTAAGACTTGAATCTGTTTGGCATACTTTGAACGAGTTTATGAAAACTTAGAGAGTGTTTAGGATCCAATTCGGATCACGAACTTCCCACTGAAAAAGCTTTTGGACCCCAAAAGTTTATTTTTAAGCATCAATCAAGTGAGGGTACTGATTCCTTGCTTTCCCAATTTCTATCCATTTCGCACTGCTTGGTTTTGAACCTTTGAGTCCAATCTTGAGGTACTCAACATCCCCTCTACGCGTAGTTCTCACCTTCCTGTCCATAATTGTATCTTCCTGCAATTCATTAAGATATTTAGGCAACAGATCATCAATAGAAGGCAATTGACTTTTCTCTTCGGGATCTTCAATTAATGAAGGTTCAAATAATCTCAAGCTGTCTACATTAACAACTGAGTAGATGTGCATGTAAGCTAGTAAGTCAAGGCGAAAGGCATTCTCACCAATTTTCTCAAGTATCTTGAAAGGTCCATACCTTATTGGCTTCATCTTCTTACCTTCACCTTGCATTCTGTCTTTGCTGATATACAACCAGACTTGATCACCAACTTGGAAACTATGCTCCATCCGATGCTTGTCATGCCTTGCCTTGTACTTGGCTTGGCTCTTTTCCAGTTGTTCCTGTATTGCTTGGTGAATCTCTTGGATTTGTTCGATGAACTTGGTTTCCTTGTCCACATCACTGTGTCCATCAACTGCTATGTCTTTACCAAAGACAAAATCCAAGGGAGACCTTGGTGTGAAACCAAAACAGGTCTCAAAAGGAGATCTCTGTGTAGAAGAATGTTTAGCTTGGTTGTAAGCATGTTGTACATAACATAAGTGTTCACCCCAAAGCCTGGGATGCTTGCTACAATAGCCTCTGAGCAACTGGATCACTGTCCTATTGACTACTTCTGTTTGGCCATCTGTTTGCGGATGAAAAGCTATGCTCTTCTTCAGCCTGGTGTCCATCAATTCCCACAAACTTGACCAAAATTTCCCAATAAATCAGATATCTCGATCATATATAATGGAAGTGGGTAATCCAAAATGAACCCATACATGCTGAAAGAATAACTTTGTAGTTTGTTCAGCTGTAATCTGTTTGTTACAAGGTATTAAAATACACATTTTGTTGAACCTATCCACAACAACATATAAATAGTCATGACCTTTCCTAGATTTAGGCAGTCCTCCAACAAAGTCCATGGAAACACTTTCCCAAGGATGAGAAGGAACTGGTAGTGGAGTGTACAAGCCTAGTTTTCTATTGCTGGGCTTGCTTTTAGCACACATGGTACACCCTCTTACATATCTAGAAACTGTCTCATTCATTTTTTGCCAATAACAAAATCTTTGCAGCTGTGCAACTGTTTTACTTACACCAAAGTGACATGATATTAGAGAAGTGTGTGCCTCTCGAATTATCTTTACTCTTTCAGTTTGTGGAATGCATAGCTTCCAAAAATGATACAAGAGCTGGTCCTTAACATGATAATCCAATTCTTCTACTTGTTTGCCATGACTTAAAGTTGCATATACATCTTTAAAATCTATATCTTGAGCATACTGTTCAATGTAGCTTTCATGCAATACTGAATTATGATTAAGTATAGTGGATGCATTTATGATTGGTCTGGAGAACATATCTGCAACTTTATTGTGTATGCCCTTTTTATACCTGATGACTAGATGAAAATGTTGTAGAAAACCCATCCATCTATAATGTATTGATTGCTACAACTTAGTTTGGGAGCATAAATATTGAAGTGGTTGATGATCAATATGTATAACTATCTCTTTGCCCATTGTTACACAGCAATTTGTCACCGTCCCTGTTACCCCTCACCCGCACACTGGAGGACTCATTCCGGGACCTGTGAGAAGTGACATGACCTGAAACCACTTACATCATATTTCTCTAAGTATGAGATTCATTTGCCCTGAAGACATCTCCTGCAAAATCTCCATGAAAACAGCTCTTTTTGCATTAGCGCGGGTCCACAGTTCGCTGCCCGCGCCAATGAGGGAAATCCTCTAAAAAGGGCGCGCCATTGGCGCTCTGTCTCAGAGTCGCACTCGCGCCAACCGAATTGAGTAAAGTTTTCAACCAACAAGCTCCCGAAGGTTCTCTTCAACCCATTCACCAACTGAATCTATGTTGAGCTAGGATGGTTTGGCTTCGAATCTCCATAGAAGGGAAAGTGGTTTGCCACCTTTCATGGAAGTTTCCAAGTGATAAAGCCAATCCCATGAATAATGTGGTTGATCCTATCTCTTTCTTCTCTATCTATAAAAGCTTGCCTCTATGCCTTGAGCAAGCTAGTCATAGTTACAGTAGTTCTAGTCCTAGCATAGTGATAGAGAGTTTGAAGCTGCAAGAGCCTTCTTTGCACCCATAAGGCCAAATCTAAGTAAGGAGATTCTTGTCACCCAAAGAGAGAGAGGCTTGTTCCTCATCCCAACAAGCTTTGCAAGACTTGTGTAGCTGATTACCCAACCAAAGGAGGATTCGACGTCAGAACAATGGTTGTATTCTTCTTTGTTATTTATTAATAATAGATGACTATCATTATGGTTCCACTCTCATTGTCTTATGTTTGATGTTGAGTTATATCTTTTCTGACTGATATATAATTGCATCTACTAGATTTTATGCTTGTTTTCGTGTTGTTCTTTGCATGTGCAGGTGTCCAATCACGGAGATCGTGGGGATCGTGACCGGCCAAGGCAAAGGAACGAGGGCGATATCTCTTCTACGAACACTAGCGTTGGAATCCAAGTAGGTTCTCACCATCCACTTCTTATTTGCAATTAGGAACTTGTGTGATAGCATTATGTGATTGTTGTTAGACCCGGTCTGGGCTAGTAGGGATCGTCTCTGTCCGCAGAGAGGATTTACCTCTACAACAATTTGGTGACTCCGCTGGGGAGTTAGCTTGTTGTTTGATTTGTAAACTTTAGACGGAGCCTGAAGTACGACCAGATAGCCTTCGAAACGCTATTGCTTTGCATTAGCGAAGTAGATCAACGCCACTTCAGTCAATCTCCGGTTTGGTTTACGAACTAAACAACTTGGACTTTGTCTTGTCTCTTTGGTTTCTCTTGTTTTGATTGCTTAAATAGCTTTCTGGGTTGGATGCTCTGTTGTCTCTTGCTGCCTGGTCTGTCTGGATACTGTCGACCAAGCCTTGGACTACTTGTTTTTATTTTTAAGCTAGCAAACTTGATTGGCGCTCTTTTTTGCATGACAGTCGCGCCAATTGGCGCCGCTTGCCAGTGTACAGCCCGCGCCAATCCTCAATTGGCGCTAGTTTTCCGCCTGACAGTTGCGCCAGGCCTGTGAACTTTTCCAATTTGCTTGTTTGCAACCTTCCAAGCTTGGGTTTTGTGTATAGCTACACCTTTTTCAATCACTTGAGTGTGTCAGAGTCTTGTTTGACTGGTTTTGAGTTTTTTTTGGCAAATTATTAATTTGATTTCCTTTGATCATTACTTGGAGGTTTGTCTCAGTCTTTTCACAATTTTTCATCTTTTTAGTTTATGAGTGTTAATCGCCTTTGAGTGTTTTTAGTTTATGATCTTTGGAACTCACACCCGTTTTTCTTGATTTGCACTTGATTGGTTCTTAGATTACATTAGAATCATCGTGTGTTTTAGAATTCTCTTGCATAGACCACACTTGCATAATTAGAATTCTCATTTTCAAGATATGAATGAAAAGTGTGCATAGATTACATTTGCATACTTTGGGTGTTTGCCATTTTCTATCGATTTCACGTTTTAGCCCTAGGACATCTAGTGGCTTTGCGTGTCGAATTTTTGGTCTTCTATCATTCCAGTTGACTTTTTGGTTACTCTCTTGCACTTGTTCAGTGGTTGTTAAGTATTTTATTGCGTTATTCGAGTGATTTACTTCTTTTTCACTTGGATTCCGCTCGGCTTCGTTTTGGGCCTAGATCACATGGCCCATTGAAGTCTTTGGTGTTTTCCTTCGTTTTGAAGGAATGCCTTGGTGTTTTGGGGACTTGATTGTGTTCTCATTGAGTGAAGTTTGTTTCTTTTACTTGGTGTTATTATCTCTCAAAATTTGTTTAGTGCACTTTGCCATTGAAAAGAAAACGAACAATCTCTTTTGCGTTGAATTAATTAATGGAAATTAGAGCTTTTCATTGATTAGTGACTTTAAAGAAAAGTTTCATTTATTGCCATTAGCTACATTAGAGTGGTTCTTGATTCTTTATGGTCATTTTGTTTGATTGAAAAGTTCTCAACTCTCTCGTAGTTAGTGTTCATCGAACGAAATGATACTTTTTGGCATATAGCTTGCATTTAGGGAATTGTGAGAGATTACATACGGTAGGACCTGGAAATCGAAACCTAATCAAAGATCAACTGTAAAATGAACTGAATAAACTTAATAACGCATTGGAACATAACACTCACTGTTTAGAGGTCTAGGCTAGAGACGTGCTCCGGCGTCGTTAAACCTAGTCACTGTTGTTTCACATTACGACTGGGTGATTCCTCCTTTTGTGACTCGATAGTGGTCTAGCACGGACTTGAGCTCCCACGTACCGTTGCGTATATAGGGGAGACCCCACTAGGTTATCATCCTTTATCCACAGGAAGTTGTGTCTGCCACCATACAAGCCGTAACGCACCGAACACAGCATTCGGGAAGATTGACTGCCATACGGGAAGTCCATGGTTTTCATATGACTACCAAGGTGTATATGCAGTTTTACGGATTTGTTTGGTAAACCCTCTGCCTAGTCTCTCCAGAGTAGTCACTTTTGATCCTTTTCGGACTCCTTAAAAGAAAAGGCTCACTTGAGCAGTTTGTCACTTCGGGCTCACAAAACATTCGAAGGCGACTAGAGTCACCTTTTTGTCCTTTTCTTGACTCTTAAAACATGAAAAGGTCAAGTTCAGTTCCTTTGTCTTAAAATTTATTCGACCGCGTTAACATTACCCAGTTAGATCTTGTTTGTGTTAGCTTGAGTAGGCTTCTTTTCGTTCTAGATGGCAACTTTTCTGAGGTTCACCAACCCAGGGATCCCCTCTGACGAGAACCCTGGTCATTTCGCTCCTTTTGGAAATGTTGGTTCTCCTTATATGGCAACGTTGTCCCTCCCAGGGTTAACTGTTGGGTTGCCGGTTTGGTTGTTCTCAACCTCTTTGGTCCCTGCCGTCTCACCGTCTAGTCAATCCGTCCCTCCACCTGAACAACATCATGTTGATTCTAAGGTGGATCTCTCCCCTTCTACGCCCACTTCTACATCCTCATCTTCCACTTCACCTAGTGAAAGTCTCGATTCGAGTAACCAGGTGGCTAAGAAGAAGAAGAAGAAGACGAAGAAGAAGAAGGCTCCTAAGGGAGAGGTTACAAGTGCAGCTACCCCCTCGAGTACACCTGAAGTCGGGCCCCCTTCCACTCCTCCGCGGAAGGTCAAGTTTCCTTGTCGATTATGCAAGGAGGACCATCTTCTTCGTGATTGTCCTGGCATTCCCAGGGTACTAGAAGTATGGTATCGCGATCCGGCCCGCCCCTCATCGTCCTCTGAAGCTCACGGCGATGCTACCTTATCAGTGGGGAATGGTAAGGGAAAAGGGAAGATTCGAATCCCCTGTAGACTTTGTGAAGGCAACCATCCCCTTCACCTTTGTTCACTCATGGATAAAGCCTCCGTTGTTTTGGCAAGTCTTACAGCTCCTTCACCCCAACTTCCCGTTGGTTATCAACGTCTCTCTGTAGCCGCAGATCATTCCCCTGCTGACAAAGAGATTGATTCATATTCTTCTCTTGTCCAGGCCCCTCTTCCCGAACCCGACTGTCCCCAGCCTGTTCCAGACCAACCATTGGCCAGAAAGAGTGTCGACTCGAGTCTGCCGCTTGCTCACTCTGTTTCGGAGGAGAATCACACCCATGTTCTTCTCGTCTCTTCAGATTCTCTTGAGTCCCAAAATGACTCTCCTAACCCAGCTGCTCCCGAAGGTTCTCCTTCGGTTCCTTTAGCACATGGGGGCAATCATACGATTCCCCCACCAAGTAGTCTGGTCGCTTCCTTTGATTGGAATCGCCTGATCGCCGGTCGCCTTCCATCCCATATGCCTTTCCAGATCACAGTACATGCCTGTGCTAAGGCAGTACCTGGCACTGTTTTGGATGAAGGGGCGTCTGTCAGTCTTATGCCATACACTACTTGGCAAGCTTTAGGTTCCCCGCAGCTTGGGCCAGTCACTCAGAATCTGTTGGCCTTCGACGGAGGAGCCTGTCCATCTCTAGGAGTTCTCCCGAAGTTCCCTATTACTTTGGGAGGCAAAACCGTCTATATAGATGTCTTGGTTACCCAAGGTGTTTTAGACTTTAGTCTTCTCCTTGGTCGCGACTATGTTTACGCCATGGGGGCCCTCGTTTCTTCGCTTTTCCGTTTGGTTTGCTTTCCGCACAATGGAAGAATTGTGACTATCGATCAAGTGTCATTCGTTAGTCCCCCGCTGCCTCCTGCGCCGTTGTCGTCCCCTCCTAGTTTTCATCCACCAGTTGCATCTCCCCCACCACAGATCAACTACGTGGCCACCAATCCCATGCCTGGATCCAGTGATGCCGCCATCGTGCATAGTGTCCTAGGGGCATTGGGCCCTGACTTCCAAGATGTTTCCCTGCCACCGGGAGTGGCAATCTTGGAAGCCCCCGACTTTCTATTCATTATGATGAAGTTCGTGTGGAGCATAGTTCCTTTCCGGTGTCAAGCTCCTTAAAAAATGAAACTAGGTTTGGTTGGAGCATAGTTCCTTTCCTATGTCAAGCTCCTTAAAAAATGAAACTAGGCTTGGTTGGAGCATAGTTCGTTTCCCTGTGTCAAGCTCGTTAAAAAAATGAAACAAAGGAGTCCCGAGCATAGTTCTTGATCTTGTGTCAAGCTCGTTAAAAAATGAAACAATTCCCCCTTTCCAATCGCGTCTTTCAATTAAGATCTTGTGAAGCTTCATTCCATCCACTTTGTTGAATGCAATGAAGCTTGGGGGGCATGTACCTCATCCTGCGCCATTGCACTGGGGGCATGCGCATTTCCAACAAGCAGAGTCCTTCCTGGTTCAAGCTTGTGTCTCGAGGATAGTTTTGATCTTGTGGCGACCTCGTTAAAAAACGAAACAATGTGTCCCGAGGATAGTTCTGATCTTGTGTCGACCTCGTTAAAAAACGAAACAAGGAGTCGAGCATAGTTCCTGATCTTGTGTCAAGCTCATTAAAAAATGAAACAAGGGTTATGAGGATAGTTCTTTTACTGTGTCAACCTCATTAAAAAATGAAAGAACCCCTTTCCCAATTGAATCTTTGATTAAGATCTCGTAAAATCCAAGTCGAGTCTTTCCAAGATCTCAAAAGTGAACCTTCATTCCATCCACTGTGTTGAATGCAATGAAGCTTGGGGGGCATGTACCTCGTTTTGCGTCATTATGCTGGGGGCATGCGAACTTATAACAAGCATAGTTTTTCATTTCAAGCTTGTGTAAACATGAAACAGAATCCAAGCAAAGTTCTCCATGGTTCAAGCTTGTGTAAAAATGAACCCATACCCGATTTACATCTCGTGATTGCCGTTTATCTGCTAAATTTTGTCAGATGAGCCTTGGTTGTTTCATTCCATCGCCACCATCTCTTTGGCCGATCATATGCTCTCACTTGGTTGTCTTTCCTTTCCTGAGGAACCGCAGCGATGAGTGGTTTTATTAGCCAACCTCTTGACCATTACATGTTTTGAGCGGTTCCACCATTGCTGGAACTAGTTGCTACCCTTTATACCACTCGTTCCTCTAGGATGAGTCACCTTTAAGCTCTTTTCTGACTCGTAAAATATGAAAAGATTGCCGAGTATTTTTCCCTTTTTGACTCGTTAAAAAAAATAAAAATAAAAATGGAGGTCTGCTTTCAGCTCTTTTCTGACTCGCTAAAAATGAAAAGATTGCCGGGTTTCCCCTCTTGACTCGTTAAACATAAATAAGAGGCGGTCGTCTTTAAACCCTTTTTCGACCATGTAAAAACGAAAATATCGTCGGACCCTTGTCGTTTCAGGTTCGTTAATGGTTACAAAATGACGTGATGTTGATCGTTTTTTTACTTTTTCAGATCAATATCACTACTCATGAAAAGTACTCCTCGATCGTAATGGTCGGGCGGTTCTTTCGAGCATTGTTTTATACTTTTTCGGGCTCGGGAGACACAACTTTACGAAGAAGGACCCCCCTGGAGTTTTCTTTTTTGCTGTCTTTTCAGACTCTCTAAATAGGAAAAGAACCCGAGTTCTTCCTTTGTCAGACTCGTTAAAACTTAATGACATCGGATTCCGTCGCAATGACGCCCACAAGCATATGCTATCCCTGTCAAGCTTGCTAAAAATAACTGGGGTACTCACCAGAAATGGTGGGGAAAATGGACCCATAATTATTGTCGTGTCGGCAGTATGTCGCTCTTGAACATGGCACTAGTCTGCATTCGTGTCTGGGTGGGAACGTCTCATCTTATTTTACACTAGCCTCCATGGGTTTGGGTGATCCTATTTGGCCTCTCATCTGCTCATTGCCTTGTCACCATGACCTCTGCTCATTTAATGTCAAACACTGCCAAGTCCACTATCGTGCCGCCGATATGTTCAAGAGAAGTTGACCTCTGTAGAATTACAACCTCCCTCTGATACCTCACATAATTCTAAATCACCACAACATCTTTCCTCTGTCTCGTGTCAATGATGTGGGAAACATTATGGCCCACCTTTGATCAAGGTCACTTCCTGTCGACTTCAGCTCATTATCCAGGAAGCTGATCTAGAGACTCCCTTCGGTGCCTTGGAGCCTGCATGCCTCAATGGCAGGTTCTTCGTGTTCGACGAGAGGTTTTCATCATTGGCCTCCGATCGAATGATTCTACGGGTGTTCGACGCCAGCTCATTGATTCACACGCCGTAGATTGTACCTATAGTACCTTGAGGACCATTGTCATTATTGGTGGTACCTCTCGCGTCTGTTAACAGTTTTCATCATTGACTGGTAATCAGACGATGTTCATGCATGTTCGACTTCAACTCATGTATTCGCATGCTTGAACTTGTACTCTGTTCGGGTCGAGATGGAGCGCAAGACCCTGGATTTTGTCTATTGGAATCCAGGCTGCGATTTGTGGCTTATTATGATCATTACATGACTCATTCACTGGATGGCTGCGACCATGCCTGAGTCTACTTTTCGATCCTCTTTGGATGGCTGCGTCCATGCCTTGGATCTAGATTATTATATACTCTATTATGGATGGCTGCGCCCATACCAAATACATCATGTATTCTAGATATCAGTTGTACTTCTTTACGCAGGTTCTCCGACGGTCGTGTTTTCAGTCACGCATGTTCTGGTAAAGCATTTCACCCCTCTCTCTCTCGGGCCTCATGCTTTAGGGGGCATCTGTTACACAACAATTTGTCACTGTTTGTCACCGTCCCTGTTACCCCTCACCCGCACACTGGAGGACTCATTCCGGGACCTGTGAGAAGTGACATGACCTGAAACCACTTGCATCATATTCCTCTAAGTATGAGCTTCATTTGCCCTGAAGACATCTCCTGCAAAATCTCCATGAAAATAGCTCTTTTTGCATTAGCGTGGGTCCACAGTTCACTGCCCGCGCCAATGAGGGAAATCCTCTAAAAAGGGCGCGCCATTGGCGCTCTGTCTCAGAGTCGCACTCGCGCCAACCAAATTGAGTAAAGTTTTCAACCAACAAGCTCCCGAAGGTTCTCTTCAACCCATTCACCAACTGAATCTATGTTGAGCTAGGATGGTTTGGCTTCGAATCTCCATAGAAGGGAAAGTGGTTTGCCACCTTTCATGGAAGTTTCCAAGTGATAAAGCCAATCCCATGAATAATGTGGTTGATCCTATCTCTTTCTTCTCTATCTATAAAAGCTTGCCTCTATGCCTTGAGCAAGCTAGTCATAGTTACAGTAGTTCTAGTCCCAACATAATGATAGAGAGTTTGAAGCTGCAAGAGCCTTCTTTGCACCCATAAGGCCAAATCTAAGTAAGGAGATTCTTGTCACCCAAAGAGAAAGAGGCTTGTTCCTCATCCCAACAAGCTTTGCAAGACTTGTGTAGATGATTACCCAGCCAAAGGAGCATTCGACGTCAGAATAATGGTTGTATTCTTCTTTGTTATTTATTAATAATAGATGACTATCATTATGGTTCCACTCTCATTGTCTTATGTTTGATGTTGAGTTATATCTTTTTTGACTGATATATAATTGCATCTACTAGATTTTATGCTTGTTTTCGTGTTGTTCTTTGCATGTGTAGGTGTCCAATCACGGAGATCGTGGGGATCGTGATCGGCCAAGGCAAAGGAACGAGGGCGATATCTCTTCTACAAACACTAGCGTTGGAATCCAAGTAGGTTCTCACCATCCACTTCTTATTTGCAATTAGGAACTTGCGTGATAGCATTGTGTGATTGTTGCTAGACCCGGCCTGGGCTAGTAGGGATCGTCTCTGTCCACAGAGAGGATTTACCTCTACAACACCCATTAAGTAATTTCCATTTTTTCACACTCTGTACTAATGCATACAATTCTTTATCATATTTGGGATAGTTAACTACTGCAAAATTAAATGTCTCGTAATGATAACATATGGGTTTACCGTGCTGCATCAACATTGCTCCCATGGCATAGTCATTGGCATCCATTTCAATCTCAAATGGTCTTTGAAGATCAGGTAGTGCTAGTACTGGTGCTGTACTAATATTTTCTTTCAAGGTGTCAAAGGCTTTCTGCTATTTTCCTCCCCACTAAAACACCTCGTTCAATCCTGTTAAAGCATGTAAGGGAGCTGCAATTAAGGAAAATTTAGAAATAAACTTTCTCCAATACTATGCTGCTCCTAAGAAGCTTCTAACTTCTATAGCATATTTGGGTTTAGGCCAGTTTATAATGACTGCAACCTTAGAGGGATCTATCTTCAATTCACCACCCCCTACAATATGACCCAAATAATTCAAAGATGTTTTTCCAAATTCACATTTTGAGAGCTTAACATAAAGATTTTCTTTTTTCAAAACATCTAGAGTTTGCTTAACATGCTTTAAATGTTCTTCCCATGTTTTACTGAATATAAGAATGTCATCCAAATATACAATGACAAAATCATCAAGAAAAGGTCTGAGTACATCATTCATTACTCTCATGAAAGTAGCAGGAGCATTAGTTAAGCCAAAAGGCATAACCAACCACTCATACAATCCCTGCTTCATTTTGAAAGCAGTCTTCCATGCATCTTGCTCTACAACTCTAACCTGATGATAGCCACTATGCAAGTCCAACTTGGAAAAATAAACAACTTCCTTTAATTGATCCAATAGATCATCTATGCGAGGAAGGGGATAACGATTTTTTATCGTTATCTTATTCAATGCTCGGTAATCAATGCACATTCTCCATGAGCCATCTTTCTTTCTCACCAAGACAATTGGAGACCCACATGGTGATGTGCTAGGTCTGATGAACCCCTTCTCGAGAAGCTCCTGTACCTGCTTCTTGATTTCTGCATTCTCTAAAGTGGACAACCTGTACATTCCGATGTTAGGTAATGGAGCATCTTGCTGCAAATTAATATCATGTACTATTTCCTTTTTGGGTGGCAGACCTTTAGGTTCTTGAAACAGTATATCATATTCTGAAACAACTTTTTCTAAATCAGCTTGCTGTTTAGCATCACAGCCCTAAAATACATTTGTTTTATCAGGTTTCTTTTCCTTTACAACCATCAGTAAAAATTGTTTGCATGAATTTACAATTCTTTTCATCTGCCCCGAGTTTATGAGAGTATAATTATTCTTGAGTTTATGAGCTCTTACAATATATTCGATTCCATCTTTAACGAGTTGATACTTGTTCTCAGCTCTATAGAAAATAACTTTTCTATCATACAAGTAAGGACTTCCTAAAACAATTCCACATATATCCAAAGGAACCATATCTAATTCAACCTCATCTACAAATGCTGACCCAAAAGAAAACCTAAGTTTACATTGTCTAGTCACTTGTAGCTGTGCTTTATCACATAACCAACCTAATGGATATGGCTTTTTGTGAGGTGTGGTTAGTAATCCCAACTTCTTTACAATTGCTTCAGAAATTAAATTTACTTGTGAGCCACTATCAAACAAAGTATCAATCTTTTGATGCTTGGAAATAACTCGAATATGAAAAAGATCATGCCTTTTCCTCTCATTTTCTTCATTATCAGTAGATTGTGCAGAATTACTAGTAGATGCTTCAGAATTTTTACCTTTTATACCTGTGGTTGTGATTGTTGTTTCATCTCCTGAGTCTGACCCCAAATCCTTTTGAATAGCTGCAGCAGTCTTCTTCTTCTTGCCCTCGAACTTCTTGGGTCTCAGCTCCGGATGCAGGATCCAGCAATGTTCATCATCATGCCCATCCTTCTTACAGTGAGTGCATGAAGACTTGGTCTTTTGTACAGTATTGGCCTTCCTCTCTTTCCATTTCTGTTTTCTCTTTTCCTTGCTTTTGCTTGCAATGGGTTTTGATGATCCCCCAACTTTTGGGTTCACATTCTTTCCTCTAGCTTCTAGATGTGTAGCCTGAATAGATACCTCATCTATGCTAGTGGGATTAAACATGAGAATAGTGTGCCTTAAGTAGCTGTGTAGACCACCTATATACTTCAGCAGAGTTTCAGGTGAGTCTAAAGAAATTCCTAGAATCAAAGCTCTTTTCCTAAATTCTTGAGTGTAACTTTGTACACTTTGCCCTTTTAATTGGCAAAGAGTTTTCCAGCTCATCATGGCTTGCTACATATAGGCTAGTGGATAGAATTGCTTTTTAATTGCAGAAAAAAATTCACTCTAGACAGAAAGAATTTTACCATGTTTCTTCATGTCAGCTTGTGTCCTACCTTCCCACCATACCAAGGCAGTGCCTCCAAGGTGTAGGCTGGCCAATTAAATCTTACTCTTGTCTAAATCGATGCTTTGCACTCTACAATAAACATCAATCTGTCTAATCCAATTATCCAGCTTCTCTGCATTCAACTCTCCATCATATATCGATAAATCAAATTTAACATCTAATTTAATCAAAGATGTTTTCTTTTTGTTTTCAGGGCTACTAGGAGGTGTGGGCAGTTTTTCTTCTTTCCCTTTGCCTTTAGAGTGGTCATGGAGGAGAGATTCTTCTGCTCCTTTATCTTGTTTGGAGTTTGATGAATCTTCAGCTCTACCTTTCTTAAATTCTCTATACATTTTCTCCACCATGGCTTTCATGGTCAGGAAACCACCCATGAACTAGGAGTCTGATTCTAAGGGGTTTTCTTCTGAAATTTTCCTCTCAGAGTGGAATCTTCCAATTTCAGGGTTAGCTTCAACCAACTCTCCTTCTCCTAATTTAAGCTTTGATCTAGTTAGCATTCAACAACAAAATCCAGCACAAGCTTGTCTAAACTTAGTAACGTAGAGCTCTGATACCACTTGATCTGGAATTTATCCAGGACAAAGAATTAAAGGTATTACAAACTCATGTGCATGGATGTGCCTATGTTACTTTATGCAATGGATCGATAAGATTGCAAAATACATAGACACTGAGGCAATTAGAGAAAACATAACAGGAAAAACATGTAATACAACAATTTTAATAAGGAGTTCACCCAATGCTCCTGGGCTACGTCTCTTGGTCCAGCTTTCAGTGGTGGCCTCTCTATTATGTTTTCAAAGCAAAGTTTCTTTACAACAATGAGCTCAACTTGAGTCTCGCTCAACAGATATGAATCAGTAGGATTGGAGTACACAGACTCTCCTTACTGGTGCTTGACCTCTACTGGTCACAGTTGTATGAGCCCAATCTGAAACTCATACATGACAGGCCTATGCCAAGGAGCTCACTTGAACCTCTCAAGCTTTCTATGGAGTGCACAGACTCTCTGACTCTCTCTGGCTCTCTCTGGCTCGATGCTGGCTTCAGGCTAGCTCAGCTTCTTCTTCTGTTCTCTGCTCTTAGCTTTCTACGTCTAACTAACTCCTCTGTGTGTGTGTATGGCTTTAAAGCTAGTCTGCTTTCTGTCGGTTCGTTTCCGCTTCTCGACGTTCTGGTTATCCTACCTCTATCCATTCGAACTCCCCTGTTCTGCGTCATCATCACTGTGTAACGCTTCATAGGGAGGTGGCCACCTATTCTGCAACGGGTGAGTGTGTCAAGTTCCTTGGACACATTTGAATGACCATTATTTCTGTTTGCTCCAAGATGCCCGCGAAACACGAATCTTTTGCCAACTCATCATCCATGTCGGACTTCAAATCCCATGTAATCTTTCTTTATAACCTTGTCAAATCTGGTCATTTATCGGGACGCGCCTCTGCCGTTGATCTAGGCCCCCCAGATCCTACAATCGTCATTCATATCAGGCAGGTAAGTAGCGTGACGTTTACCCAGCTGATGTGAGCGGTTTTCTCTCTCTTTCGCCAGATGCGTGTCACTCAATGTGTGGCATTGGGCGGGACTCGGTCAAAACCGCTTACCGCCTCGAGGCCTTCCGATATCCTGCTAGATTTGTGGAATCCACAGAACCAAATTAATTACTTTTCCGCATTTCATAGCCATTTCGGGTTTGGGAACTTTGGGGCTTTCCTTCACTGAGGGGGACACCCCGCGGTACGTGATTAGCGCGATCAGAAACCACCCCCATTTCTTGAATTATCCTTTGGTTTTGCCAATTTGTGCCAGCATGCGTTACCATGGGCCAACGGTCTGCGCGCTCGATCGAGGGTCCTCGTTGCTCCGCGCTGATCACAATTGCAACTGTCACAAGGAGTCCTTCTGATAGCGTGATCTTTATAAGACTTGAATCTGTTTGGCATACTTTGAACGCGTTTATGAAAACTTAGAGAGTGTTTAGGATCCAATTCGGATCAACTAAGTTTCGCTTGAATTTTTTAAAGGATATCTTGCCAACAAGAGGGATTTAAAGAGTTATTGCTAAATGCATACCCAAATACTTCATAGGTAATGACCCTATACCAAACCCCAACATTCGGGCCACAAAGGTTTGGATCATCCTTGGGGTATTAAAAAAGAAAATATTAGATTTCTCATTATTAATTAGTATACCCCAGGCCGTCATAAAATCCTGAAGAATTTCTTTGATTTTCCGGGCTTCTCTCAGGGAGACTTGACAGAATAGCATGATGTCATCCACAAGTTGTTGGTGAGTGATGGGTAATCGTTGCCCCAAGGTCGAAGACCCTTAAGCTGGGAGGTACGAATCACCAACTTCAAGAATCTTCCCAAGCCCTCAGCTGCCAGGATAAAGAGGAACGGAGAAACCAAGTCCCCTTGTCTGAGGCCTCGAGAAGGATTAAAGGTTTGGGATGGAGAGCCATTGAGCATGATAGAGCAAACCGGGGTGGACACCAGGGAGAAGACACAATTCACCCAATGCTGATCGAAACGAAATGACTTCAGAACATTCATCAGGTAGGACTAGCTAATACAGTCATAGGATTTGGATAAATCCAATTTTATCATCATACTAGGATATTTGAGTTGCTTTAGGGAATGAACCATTTCTTGAGAGGTAATGATGCCATCCAAGATTTGGTGGCCTTCCACAAAACCAGATTGCTCCGGTGAAATAAAGGCCAGCAGAAGGGGCTTCAGGCATTTGGCAATGACAGTAGAAATAATTTTATAGATAACATTACATAAAGAAATAGGTCTAAAAACTTGGGGGTCCTCTGATTTGGCAGTTTTAGAGATTAAAGCAATAAAAGTGGAATTAAGACTCGAACATACCTTCTGATTCTACCTAGATTCCTCCACCACTTCAAGTATATCCTTTCCAATAAAGTTCCATGCTGCTTGATAAAACTCCACCATGAACCCATCTGGTCCAAGAGATTTTTTCTTATCCATTCCTTTGACAACATCCTCTATTTACTCTAGAGTCACTGTCTGCATCAGGGCCATGTTCTGATTCTCAGAGATTAGCTGAGGGATATTTCGTGTGATTCTCGCAATGCAATTCGATCTATCCTGGGTCGGTTCCGAGAGAAGGTTCTAGAAATGGTTAACCACTAGATCTTCCACCTCTTCATGCTAAACCGGTAGATTCCGCGCCCCATCCTTGAGGAGAGAAAATTTGATTATGTTGTCTATGTTGGATCATTACCTTATGGAAAAACCTTGTGTTGCATTCTCCCTCGCGAAGCCATTGGATTCGATATTTTTGTTTCCATAGAATTTCCTCTTGTTTCCTTCTTTCTTCTAACTGATTCAATAGACGGCCCTTTAGTCTCGACCAAACTTTCTGATCTTCCTTCTAGAATGATTCTTTGTTGTACCTCTTGCATGCGATCTTGGAGATTTTTTTACTCTTTCTGGATGTTCCCAAACTCTTCTTGGTTCCATTTCTTAATTCAGAGCTCGAGGTATTTTAGCTTGAGTTGAATTGTGTGCATATGATTTCAACATTGCATTGTACTTCCATTCCACCAGCCTTCTACTTTTTGCATAAATAACGGATCATGTAACCAGAAAGTTTCAAAGCGAAAGGGATGATTTTTTGATTCTACTTTTAAATCAAGCTCCATCCTAATTGGCCAACGATACGAACCCATGCCTGGTAGGATAGATGCTTCTAAAAACATATCTCTACTTATGACCTGTTTAGACACCAGGAATCGGTCCAAGTGTGATGCTACCTGATGAACGCCCCCTCTTATGTTATTCTAGTGAAAACTCCATTGATTGTAGGTATATCCACTAGGTGTAGTCCCACAATTTTGTCTCGGAATGCTTCCATATCTGCATCCATCCGCCGAAGCCCTCCCTTTTTTTCCTCTAATGACGCAATAACATTAAAATTGCCTCCCAAAATCCATAATTCCTCCTTGTATAACCTTTTTAGTTTTCCTAGATTTTGGAGGAAAACCCCCCTTTCTCCTGGAATGTGAGGCCCATAAACCCCAATCAAAAGAGCCCAATCCCTAGATCCAATGTGGTGAAACTTTCCTCATAGAATCCTGGGAAGGCTGACCCACTCTTCAAATATCACCTCCATCAGGTTCCATAGGATAGCGTGCCCACCATCACTGCCATTGGAGTCCTAGGCTACCACTTTGTATTGAAGTTCTTTAGAGAACTTTTGAGGTCTAAAATGGGTCTCCTAAGAAAAATGTACAAAAAAAATAAACTTTATAAGAACCAATAGGATTCAAGATGATGATGTCAACCATGGGGGATGATTCACCATTTTTGGGGTAAAAAATTAAAAAGATTAAAAAATAATAAAATAATAAAACTATGTTTTCAACTTATCTCCCTAAGGTTTTACTCAAATTTCAAGTAGGAGTACTTGTTGGATGCAAAAATTAATTCCTCATCCAAGGATTACCCATGTTGCATACTTCGATGGACCCTGCTATATGAAAAATGGGAAATACATGAAAAAAACGTGATTATAATCACGTTTTTCATGTATTTCTCATTTTTTATGTAGCATGATCCATCGAAAGTATGTAACATGGGTGCTCCTTGGATGAGGAATCAAAATTTACATCCAATGAGTGTCCCCACTCAAAATTTGAGTAAACCCATAGGGATATAAGTTAAAAATACGAGTTGAAAAAATAGTTTTTTCTTTTTTTCCCTCTAAAATTTGATGATGTAATCTAATATTATTTTATTATTTTCACTATTATTTTATAATTTCCTTAGGAGGCTCATTTTAGACCTCAAAATTTCCCTAATGTCAGGCTCTTTACAATCTCTTTCAATCTGTTTTCCAAGATTTTTGTTTCTTGAATAAACATTATGCTCAGATGATGTTTTTGAATCCGATATTTCAAATACCTTTTCTTGCCTTGACTATTGAGGCCTCAAACATTCCAGGATGTAATGATCATTGAGAAGGCTTGTTAAAATGGTGGAAAACCACTAACAGTGGTACCACCCTTCCTGAGTTAACTAACAAATCACCCACCATTTGTATGGATTCTTGTAGGTTCTTGCGTCCTCTTTTCTTACCTCCTTTCCCGACTATAGTTGATTCCACCCCCTGTCCTTGCTGGGATCCTAGATGATCCTACGCATTTGATGCTAGAGGTCCTTGTTTGGCTTTGAATCGCTGAAAGATATCATAATATAATTGCTTTTTCTCTTCGGAGATGAATATTTCGTCAAGGTGCTTCCATTCGTTCAACAATCTTCTCATCACTTGTTCCTCTGTGCTCAGTTTTTCTTTCGAGCCATCTATTTCCATGTTTTCTTTCTCTACCTACATTACTTGGGTTTCTTTCTCCTAGGGTTCCTCTTCAGCTTTTCTCTTAGGATTTTGTCAACCCTTTGGTTGGACCGTTCTTAGGTTTGTCCAGGTTGATCGGGTCCCTGGATTCATTAATACTCTCCTCCTCCTCTGTCAGGGCTTCAAAGTGGTTGCCTTGATTCGATCCTTTATTCGGAGGCTGATGCATCGTGGTTACTCAGGTTTTCACACTCCATTTCATTTTTTGGACCTCCTGAAATCCTTCATTGTCATCCTTCCCTTTTGTTGAATCTTTGGCTTCTGGCGAGTCCGCCGCATCGCTTTGATTTAGAGGGCATGCCTTATAAAGATTTCCATACTCATGACATCGTCTGCATTGAAAGGGAATGTGTTCGTAATCCAAGGGTTGTTTCCATACCTCGTCTTGATACTCCAGCTCTATGAACTCTGGGAGGGGTTCAGTAATGTTCATGTACACACAAATTCGTGCGTAGGAGGTATACCTTCCTCTCCTGGTTGAATCTACCACTTTCACAAAGCTCACAATAGAATTTCCTATACCTTCCAATATCTCTGGATTCCAAAATTCCACTAGGAGTCCAAACAATCTAACCCAGACCGGGGCGGCCATCAATTTCTCCTAGTCTGGATTGTAGCATTCCTCCCAATGTTGCATGAAGGGTTCGACATTGTAGTAGAAATATGGGCCATTCTCAAACATCATTTCCTTATCTTCCAGACTAGTGAAGATCACTGCAAATAACCCTCGAGCCCCCACGTTCGGATCTATGTGTCCTTTTGGTTGCCATTTTAACTGTATCCATTTCACTAGATTCCCGTTCAAAGGGCCATATCCCAATGAACTTGTAGATCATGGCATGATATTTCATAAACTTCCGGTATGTTTCCAATTTGTTGTTCAGGATTACAAATCGGGGTTTCTTAATAGCTCCAGGCATACATTGTCCCCTGAATCGGTTCTGCCATTGAGCCCCTAGCACTGGGGTTCCTTTGGCTCCGCTGCTATTTTCCGCAGTCGCTCCTTGTGCACTAGATTCTCCCACTGTAATATTTTTGTAAAAGGGGATCTCTCCCCCCTTCCCCCCACATCAGTGCCCATACCTGCTCTAGATCTTGAAAGGACGACGTCCTCTCTACCGTATTCAGAGATTGATCAGATGTTGGTTCAGGGTTTGCTGGAGGAAACTCTAGCATAGCGATTCCTCATTCCTCCAATTGGTTTATCTCCTTCTTATTATTTTATTTTGAAGCAATTGATTTTTATTTTTAATTTCATTTTTTTATTATATTTAATTACTTATTCTCTTTAAGTATTTAAATATTTTATCATGGTCAGTACTAATTTTTTTTTTTGTATATACATATGTATGAAGTTGATATTAAAATAATTTAATCAACATGCATATATATATCAGTGATGTATTGAAATATTTTTGAAAAGTATAAAAATTATACAACTTTCCCATATTAAAAAAGTGAAAATACATTTTATTTATGGTTAAGAGTGAGAGTGAAATATTTTTACCACTTCTCCTTAATATGAGTAGTACTAGTGGAATTATTCATTGTTTATAACACTTTTAATTAAAACTAACCAAACATGTATAATCATTTTTGTTTTTTATTTATTTATTATAGAGCTCTTTTCTTATTTAAAGAATATTTTATTTTTATTTTAAAAAGGACATGTGTCAACTTGAGGTTGAGCACTGATAGAATTACACATCTCCCTCATATTGTGTTGTAGAATGAGCCTCTCAACTCAAAAAAAAAAATTAGCATTGTGTTCTGATATATAAAATAATAGAGGGGATTAATTTAATTTAGATACTAGAGGTGAAGTTATTATCATTTTTTTTATATGATTTAGAAATACATACACCCTCTCTATATAGTTTTAAATAATATTGTCAACCTATGTAGAATAGTACTTGATAGAATGTACTAATGAATAAGAGTCCCAACCAACTCTACCAATTAGTCACTACATAGTTTCTAGTGATTAATCTCTCGGTGGTCATATGTTTAGAATTGCCTTGCACATTGCATGGGATTGTATAAAAGTACCAAACAAATCCACAAATAAACTCATAATTTTGTGTGTGTGTGTGTTTTCTTTTAAAATGGATTTATTTCTATATTAATATATAGGCAGTGCCTTTTGTGACTCACGAATATGGAAACTATGCCACATAGAACTCCAAAATAACATCCCTAGTTTTTCTATACTATTAGAACTATAGTTTATTGATATACAAAGGTTTTGAACCTCATGTAAGGTATAGCAAAACCATGGGGACTTGAAAGCTAATTGCCTAATGACACTAGACATCAAAGGAATCTATAAATACTATAGGCCATAAACAACAAAATCCGAATCAAGCTGAGGATGAAGGGCTTGGTGGTTTGGGAGACTAAGGTTCCTTAACAATCTTGCTCACTTCTAGCATTGTGTTTTCTTCCATTATGATAGGATTGGATGAGGTTCCTTATGAGCTAGGGGTCTTTTCTAGCTTTTCTGTGTGATCCTTGTTGTCGGGCTACCATTTCAAGACTTTAATACTTACTGCAAAGACCACCCTACACATTGCTTCAAAATCAGCTTCTAATAGCATCTACTTGGCCACAATTTCATGTTGTTGGGTTTCTTTCTCTTCTACAACTTGAGACATGGGGGCCTTGGTTAAAAAATACAATTTGGTTGTTCTGAACACTTTGGCATCTCTAGGTTTTTAGAAGTTGGGATTAGAATTCCAACCATGATGTTCCTATTCAATTTGTTCCTCGGATTCATCTTCTCTTTTTATGGACCATGTTCTCCATTGTTTCCATCTCCTCCTTGATTATTGAGGTGAGCTTCTCCTAGAATAATTGTTTTGCATGATAGACATCTTTCTTTGCATGTGTCATATTTGGGAATGTAATCTTAAGGTTGGAGGTTTATGAGGGATTTTCCTTTCTCCTCATTAGTCTTTATTTGTTGGACTTTGGGCTGTCATTGACAAGCAAGTTGACCATGACAAGAAAAGGGTTGATGGTAGGTGGAAATGAGTCAAAACGATTTGGTGGTTCAACCTAACTTACCTCAAGGGTGGGGAGTGAAATAGGGGCCAAGGAAAGGACATAGTAGGAAATTGAGACTTTCCCTACATTCTCGAAGACTAAGATCCAACAAGGACTAGATAAACCTTGAACCACCAATATAGCTACAAACTCAAAGAAAAACCTACCTTAGTAGACTTGTGTCTTCTTCGTTTTGAATCCCCAGGCAATAGAGGCCTTGCCCACTAGGATAGAGACTCTCCCAACCTGAATACAAACCTAACAAAAAAACTAGTTTGAAACACAAATACATACCACAACAAACATCAATATGAAAACCAACACAAACCATTACCGTTACAGAACAAGTTAGCATTATTGAAAGAGAATTTTGATGCTAATATATTTAACATATTTGATATTAATGTTGACACTGAAAATCATGATCACTAGTAATGCCATCAATTCGAAGCAATCACAAAATACATTGCCCATGTGATGCAATATTCATGCCATGAATCTCCTCATTAATCACAAAATACATTGCCCATGTGATGCAATATTCATTCCATGAATCTCCTCATTGTAGCCTCGTCCTCACTCGACCAAACTAATTCTCCTACCATGAATCACTATGATGCATCTCTTAAACCTTGCAACCATATCATTGGTAACAAATTTCTTGTGGCATTTATACAACACCCCTTTCAAGTTGTTGTGGTTAATCTTTTAGTATAAATATATTTTGGAGCTGGGAATATATATAATTGGTTATTGAGCAATTATATTTATTCAACAAAGAAATTTTATTTAATTTATTATAAAAATATAACTTCACTATTTTATTAATGAATTTTTTTTATTTAATTTATTATAAAATTAAATTGTAATTGAGAAAATTTGACCGTGTGTCATGGATGGAGAGTCCCAACCAACTCAACTAATTACTTAATAATTCTTGATGGTTAATTTCTTATTAAACATATACTTAAACTTGTTTTACATGATAGCGTTCCAAAAACTCCACCATCAATCACTTTTGGTTAATCTTTTGGTGGAAATATATTAGAGTTGTTTCGCATGATAGACCATGCAAATACATTGTACGAGATTATGATAATAGGGTTGAGACATGTCGAATTGTACTGAAGGTGGTGTTAATGAATACGAGTCCCAACTAACTGCACTAACTAATTACTTGATAATTGATAATTTGTAGTGGTTACAAATTATTATGTATTTTTTTAATTAACATATTTTACTTGATAAATTTTTTTTGGTAGTTACTAATTATTATGTATTTTTTTTAATTAACATATTTTAAAGTTGTTTTTGTTTTTGTATCTTGGGTTTATTATGAAAATATATGTGATTTCTTTATTGAATAATTAGTTTTATTTAATTTTTGTACATATAATTATGGTCAATTTCATTTGATTTTTCATGTGAAAAATAATTCAAATTTGATATAGATACAAGTATTTTAAGGAATTGTGTAAATGGATCACTTTCTAATTTGTGTGTGAATTTTGTAGTGAAGATAAATTTTAGAGTTGTTGTGTATGTTGCACCATTTTTTGTAGCTTTCTATTAATTTTTGGAAATAAAGCAGATTACATTTATATGTCCAAGAGTTACTTGGCCTCAACCTGCCCTGTGGGAAACCAGGTCTGTTGACCACCTAATTGCAAAATATGCCATTCATAAGAAAAAAAACATAAGTCTGTCCAGTGATGCTATATATACTTGAGAGTCTTTATACTTCCCATTCTCTAAATAACTATAAATATAACTGATAATAAGTCTAAATCTATATGACCAAAGCATTTGAAAACCATGGGTGCACTGTCACCATTTATCATCAACAGAATCCACGGGAGTGGGGTCCTTCACAGTAGAACCAAGAAGCTCTGAGTGAGGTTTGCAAGGGATGTGTTACTCGATTCGGCTCAACTGACCACTCTGTTGTTGTAGTTAGAACTAAATTTTTTGCAATTCTTTGGTGAAATCTGAATTCATCGATTTCCACCGAGGGGCTGCATGCATGTCAAGAGGAAACTCTTCTAGAGATTTTGCCAGAATGCTCTTCATCATCCAGAATAGGTGCACTGTCTGCTTGTATTGTGTTACTCTTCCACAAGTATGGTCTAGATCTGGGGCCACTGCTTGCCACTCATCCATGTCCAAATCAAAGTCTTCCACTGCCTGCCAGATTTATTCTTCCCACTCTGCAATTAGTTGCCTAACCAGGTTTGAGCTGCTGGCATGGTAAGCTTGGGCTACTTCATCAATGATACGCGAGGCTGTCTTACACCCTCGTCCTGTCCCAACCACCCCACTGGAGGAGCTGGGTTGGCTTCCCGATGACGGGGCTACCTTTCTCTGCCTCCCCCGTCCTCAGTTTCCACCTCCGTTGTTCTTTGTTCCCTTCGCTCGAGCCATTTTGTTGTCGTTGCCTTTCAAATGCTCTTCTTTTTCCTACACTCTCATCTTTCCACCTGCCCAGGGCTACAACTTGGGTGCTCGACGTTGCTAGCAATCACGCCCCCAATGCAAATCTGCTTCAAATCAAAAGACACCAACCGAGTAAGGAACCCACTCTACTGTCTACAAGTAATTGTATGCCAACACAAGATTCTAATGCCACCATTATTGCATGCCTTCCTCTGCCCAGTGCAGAGATTAAACGAACTGGCCATACCAACTATTACCATGCCATCAGTAATATAGCAATAATTTCCAACAATAATTGATTTCATCAATTAGACATTATTACGAGAGTTGAAATGGGTTTCAAGCTGACTGTGGGACTGAGCCCATAGCCCATCGAACCCCTTGCTTAGCAACCCTATATAGAATGCCCAGGTAGTGGGAATCAAGACCACTTTGTCCATAGCCAACTTCAATTGCTTGGCGTCAATCCAAACCCACCATCGATACCCGAGATGAATTCCATCCAAACAGAGGTTCCCAACCCAGGAAATTCGAGACCATAGGACCAAACTGACCCATAATTTGACCAACCGGGCTTCTCTGCCTTCACCCCTCTACCACCAGATGGTATATCTGGGATTTCTTGAGCCCCTGGCTCTCCCTACACCACAACAATTTGAATCAGCCCCCCATTCTCTGCAGAACCAACCCCTGTCCACTCTTCCAACCCCATGGGTGGGGAATTTCCACCTTCCCTACGCTTGACCATCTTTACCATGCATGCACCCATGAGAGACAAACAAATCCTGAATTCCACAGACATAGGGACTAGCAAAACTATGGACATTGACCTAACCTGGAGCCCAGCGAGGCCATGCCTCTGGCCCTTCCAGAACTCGTCACCCCAAAGCCCATACACATTCAATTCTCTGATCCAAGGCTGAATACACTGCTCCATTCTAACTAAAATAACAGGTTGAACATTGATAACATACTTGGATTCACTGCCAAATTCTTAGGATGTCGAATGCCTCCATTTGTGTCAAATTCCCCTCGCACACCCATTCCTTAACACGCTGCTTCCCCATGCATTAACCCTTGCATGCTTTCCGCCATCGCTCCAGGTGTTGGTTGCATGCAGAGGGTAGCCGTGATGCTCTTAATGAGCCTCATTATTCCCTGGGCCCGTACAAGCCCACTAGGGTCGGATCACACCCCGATCGGGGAGCATGTTGCACCATTTTGGAAATATAAGTAAATTGTCTTTTTTTTTAAAACATGAATTGATAATTTTTATTTATTTATAAGAAATATGGTTGGGGCGCATAGGGATTACATTGAAGAGGTTCACAAGTCCAAATGAACAATTATGCTTTCTCAACTAATACAATAATACACGGAGAGTAGGGAGACAAAATTATAGAGCATTGGCCAGTCTAAGGATTATGAAACATAACAGATAGAAAATTTAGAGAAAGAAGCATTTGTAATTTAGTTTCCAAAAAGAAGTAGAACATATTAAAATTACTTCTAGTTCGAGAATGCTGGTTGGTTCGGTGCATACATGGGACCATCCTTAAGAAAATGCAATGGCCAGGGAGCAACTGGAGGACTAGAGAGAGGGGGGCTACTGGGGAAGTGTGTACACACCGAGGAAGGGTCTTCAACCATTGTGCCAGACAAGGAAGTAGACTTGTTATTCACCAATTTGAGCACCACTATCCAAGATATTAACCTAATGTTTCAAGTGCGAGTGCATTGCAAGCCACACTTCCCCACTAAGCTTATTTGTGCCCTCATCCTCTTCCAAAGATGCATGTTGCTGGAGTGAGAGCTGTTAATTCAGAGAAAATTTCTTGGATGGAATCACTGTGGAAATGTAATTGGATGAAAGTATGCCAAAGCTCATTAAAACCCATTGAGACTAGAAAGAGTGACCTTAACAGTGCCTAAAAATTTATTTGTTTGGGCAACGAAGCATACATTTTTGGGTTGAAGGGAACACTAAACATAGACCTGTCAACGTGCATGGCTATAAAACACGACCAGGGGATATAAATTGATGATATCCCACTTGCAATGCATGTGAGAGGGTAGTGGGATGGTGGGATGTTCCTCTAGTCTGGATTCAAATCCTTCCGTCACCTTTTGTTAGATGCGTGATGAGTGACACTTGTGTAGTGCATGATCAAGGAATTAGTATGAGTCAACGTTGACCATTGAAACTATAAATCCCTTTAACACCTAAATGAATAGCCCCATTCACTTGGGAATCCACCAAACAATTATTAGTTCTTTGGATGTGGAAAGAATCAATATGGTACCCCATTGAGGATGATATAGGTCTAATTTTGGAGAGGATAGCTTTCAGATGGAAGTCCTTGGAATGAGTCTTTTTTTGCTTGTGTGGAATGAGGATTAGGGAATCTCCAAAACAATGAGATGACAAGGATGGTAAGAATGAGAAATGAGAACACCTTGATAGAGAGCATAGACTCCACCCATATTGTTGGTCATAACCCTAGCTTTCATGAGAACTTGCCTTCTAGAGTTCCTTCGGTGTGAAAGACTCCCCACTCGCACCTGCTTCCCATAAATTGCTATTGATTAGTTAGTTTTATTCAATATTATATTTAATCTCTATTTATTAATAATCAATTTTAATTTTATTTGAGTCATTATGTGAAAAAATGTCTAAATTTGGTATTGATGCTTTTGATTCCAATAAACTAGTTGAGGAGGCCAAATTAGATTAAGGTATGAAGGTAATTCTTTAATTTATTTTTTTTCATTACATGATTTAGGAATACATTTTAAAAAATATATAAAATATATGTAGGACATCTGTTAATAAAGAAGAGCCTAACCCACCCATGGGGTGTATATCAGTGGGTTTGAGTGAGGTTTAGTACCCACCAAGTCTCAAGTTCAAGCCTCATGGGAAATGATTGAGGATAAAAACCAATTTTGAAGGAATTAAGCTATTCTAAGGGATGCATCCCACCATGGATAGTTTATTATTCCATCTAAAATTAATATCTTAAAAAATACACAAAGTTATTATACAAATACATTATTAATTGATTTTATCAATATTATAATTAATTTTAATATTTATTGATATTTTATTTTATTTTATTCAACAATTAAAAAGTGAATTTTGTATCCTTACTTTTAGAATCTTGTTTTCTCTTTTATAAGTTGTGTGAGTCATGAGATGAATGCATGTTTAACCTTTGGCTTGAGAAACCGTGACTGGGGGGAATCTAAGCCGTCAAATCCCCTGGGTATCGCACCCAACCTCAACCACACCAACTCTTAATATGGATGAATTTTTTCCCATGGAGTTTCAAACCGGTGATCTTCACATCGCTGAGTGCCTTAACAATACACCCCATCACCCTCTATTCTACACCTCGTGAGCTAAATTTAAAATCTTTTAAACATTAAAGAAATAAAAAAAATTCTTAATCAATAACATAAATCTGTCATCATCTTAAATTGTTTAGCCACTATAAAAGTCGATGAAACCCTCTCAACCCTTTCATTACTTAAGAAAATCTAAACTGAATATGAATTTATGCTTTTTTATTTTTATTTTTTTAAATTTTAAATTTTTAATTGTTTTTAACATTTTCACGCATTAAATATCTCATCCATCACAAGTAAGTTTTAAGGTTCACTTCATTTTGTTAACAATTATAATCATATATATATATGAAATAGGTAGTGATTTGTATTGAAAGTTTAATTTGGTTTCAAGGTCATAACCTTTACATAAATCAATTATTTTTGCTGTTTCGTGAGATTTATGCCTGTGATTTATACTAACTATGATTTTATATCCGTATTTGTTGTATACCTTCCAAAAAAATTCTAAAAACAAAAAGTATTTGCAATACATTAATAAAAAAACATAATATCTAGTCCAACACTGAGAGACTAGCTTCATATGCTGCCTTGGATGATGCTGCTGCTTTGCTCTACTCCAGATGTGCCTTCTCATTTGCACCTCGTTGCTCCTATTCTGCCACATTCTTGTTGTAGTCCATGCCTTCCTGAGATTGTTGTCTACTTCTGCCCTTTTCATCCTTATATCCAACATAGCCACTGCCACTTCCAATATTTCCTGAAGCTTCTTAAACTTCCTTTGGAGCAGCTCAAATTTTTGATCCAAAAGTGCCAGATGCACCTCTTTTTCCTGTGCTTCCAATTCACTTCGGTCATTTAGTAGAGTCAACATGTACTCCGTAGTCTTTCTTAAATGTTCCAACTGTCTATTCATTTTCTCTTTCTCTGGGGAAAGAGAAATCCGTATATTTGTCACCATTTTGAAGCCAAGCGTAATAGACATGAGATATGCAATTGGAATGGAACAATAAACCTTTTTTAAACACACCAGCCTTGATTTCTAACTCCTCTTTCGAGGCTGCCATTTAATGGCGATTAGATTCTGTTTTGCTTCATTCACGTTGCCATAAAAACTTTCCTCCAATAATTCCTTGATATCAATTAGAATTTTCTCCATTAATTCGACACAGTGCAATCATGCAACCCCGTTTGGAGTATTTGGCTTAGCACTTCGCAATCTCCATTCATAGTCTCAACAGGAATTGACTGGCCTCCAGTTGTCTGGCTTGGTGATGTTGTGTAATAATCCTGGACAAATGTTATTATATCGAAGGTACTCCATTCCACCATTGTTTTTAATTGTGAGTCCCCGTTCTGATTACTCATTAATACGATGGTTCAATGACATACATAAACGAGAATAAAATAGGATTTTATAATGCCAATCGACAATCCAGCGAGATCTCCTGTTGCCATTAATGCTAGTATGCTCATTATGACTTGCTTAAAGATTTATGTACCTTGCCATGGAAAAAGTTTAAAAATTATTAAACTTTGGCCCTGATCTAGCTTGCCTTGATCCATGTTTCTGTCTTGTTGGCCAAACCATCCACCGCTGAATTCAGTTTCCGTTTAACATGATATAACTCAATTACTTCAAAGTGCCTCAATTGTAAATATATCCTTTCAAGTATGGAGAGACTAGGGGCTACATTTTTCTTTGAGTTCCTCTACTGGTTTCATGATGATCATTGAGTCCCCAAAGACCATCAACAAACAAATTCTTTTTTTTACCTAGTTTTAACCCTTACCATACGGCCAAATATTTAGCTTAGTTATGGGTAGAAATATCTAAGTGTTATATAAAATAGTTATTATTTAAAAATAAGTTATTATTATTTATTATTTATTTTATTATGGTGAATCAGTGATTAGTTTAGACTAGGCTCAAGATTAAACCTAACAATTGTCACTATAATGTTGAGTATATCCAATAACATATAAACCAGATATACTAGTTCACCGATAATATTTTTTCTAATGCAAGGGCACATATATTATGGTCATGATTTATTTTACTAATAATATTGTTTATAATACAAGTTAAAAATATTATCGGCAAAAGTCATCAAGATATTTATATCAATAGACATCCCTATTTTGGAATAGGGCTTACATAATTTAATTTAATTATCAATAATTATTAGGTGGATGGTAGGGATTTAACTTTCATAGAATATTCTTGGTAGTATACACAAATCAAAAGGTAAGATTTATTTTCAAAGTAGTTATGTATTTTTCACCCTTTTAATTAAATTCATTGGTTAAAAAAAAATCATATGAACAAGTGTCATATGAAAATATGGTTTTGTGAGCACGTGATATTGATAAGCATTGCTATTGGTCCATGGTATTGTAAGAAAACCTATTTATAAATTAAGAATCTCCATGATAAAGTGGGGTGAATCTCTGTGGTTAAAAATCTTGTTACATGTCTTTTTAAAATGTATATATATATTTTAACTTATATATTAATTCTTTTTATCAATAATAATAATTATTATTATTATTTTAAATAAAGTTATCAATAATAATAATAATAATGGTTGGAGAATTCTCTGGTGGAGTGCGAAGATAGGGTTTCGCTGCTCTTTGAAGTAGAATGATACGTGAAGAGGGTCGAACTCGCAATGGCCTCTCTGGGCACTATCGTAGACAACCATAGTTTGAGCTAGACTAGTAGAAGCACCGACTTTTTTCTCCCGGACATATCGGTCCTATCCATTGCCGTAGTATCAATCATTGGGAACAAAGTATTCTTTAACAATCTGCCACAGACCCTCACAACAAAGCTTTGATCTGCATCTGAAGTATTCAACGGGGTAGACCTAGGATTTTGGAAATCGGACATGCAATGGCCTCTGGATCAGTTTACCTTTGCAGGATTTTATGTCAAGCAACAGGCATATCGACCGCTGCTCGCAGAAGTGGATTCGACCATTAGATCCATTGACGGGACCTAGGAAACTCTTCGGCCCATCCATGCAACAGATCGACTCCACTTTCAATGGGATTTGGCGGTGCCCTCCACATCGCTCTGTCGTAGAGGTGAGTCAACCTCCGATCCAATCACATGGAAGATTTTCATGACGGCGGAGGACAGATCTGCTTTGAATAAGGCTCGATTCAAGGATAAATAACTCACTGGATCCAAGGGCAAGAGTGATATGCCAAATCTGGCATCAACAACAGAATCACAGTCCTCAACAGAACCTTCAACCTTGCACACAAAAGCAATAAGCGCAATTGACTGCGGGTTTTCTCGACATGCTCTTGGAAATTTCTGGGTCTCGATGAATCCTCCCATGCATCAGAAAGTAGATCCATATCCATATTCGAAACTTATATATATATTCAACCATCGAATTTGGAACCGTAAAACCATATTCAAATTTTTGTCATGCCTCCAAACAGGAAAACATCATTGATCTGGATCCATGCTTCCCAAAAAGAGATCCACTTGAAGCTAAATATCTGGGATAAGCTCGACATTCCCATGAATCAACAAAATTTGATCTATGGTGGTAGGACAATGCAGAATGAACAATTTCTTCAAGAAAACAATGTCTCTCAATCATCTACCGTCATCCTAATTTGAGAACCTATCAGATGTGGTGGAGGTGCTCTTCCCAACTCTGGCTGAAGATCAGGATGTCATCCAAGTATACCACTACAAATGAGTTGGTGAATGGCTGCAAGATGTCATCCATCAGCCTCATGAAGGTTGCATGAGCATTCATCAACCTAAAAGGCATAACCAACCATTCGAAAAGGCCCTCCTTATATTTGAAGGCATTCTTCCACACATCAGAGGGTTCGATTGGTACCTGGTGATATCTCAACTTCAAGTCGATCTTGCTCAAATATTTTTCCCCCTTGAGTTGGTCCAGAAGGTCATCAATCTGTGGGATCGAGTACCTATTCTGGACAGTGATCTTGTTCAGCGCCTGATAGTCAATACAAAGTATCCAAGTCCCATCCTTCTTCTATACCAACACGATTAGGCTCCCACAAGGCGATGAACTCGGCCAGATGTGACCTTTTTGCAGCAGCTCTTGAATCTACCTCTTGATTTCGTCTTTCTCCAGAACGAAGCGCCAATAGATTGGTCCACTGGGCAATGACGCACTTGGGCTCAGATCGATGGAGTGCTTGACCTGATAGTGCAGAGGCACCCCTAAGGGGGAGGTGAAGATGTCCTCGTACTCCTCCACGACCTTGTTCATCTATTGTTGTCGTGCGGAGGGGCCCTGTCTCGAGGTCGTGGCCACCATCTTCTTCTTTCCCTGAGGGCGTATCATTAGGAAAACAAATTTCCTGGTTTTGGAAATGAGCTTACTGCATTGTTTTGTAGTAACCAAAGAGATGGCAGTAGGCAGTGCTACCTTCAGTATCTTATACAACTTATTTCCCAAAGTAACAATAACAACACGAGGCCTTGACTCATACACAACATGTCGCTTCCATAAGTATGGTTGGCCTAATAATACGTCACAAACATCAAGGGGAGCAACGTCACATAATACCTCATTCATGAAGGGCTTGATGCTGTATGGAAGGCAACATTGTTGGATCACGTGAAGGTCCCGTCCTTGCTAAAGCTACCCGATGGTGTACGATTGTGGGTGTGTTGTGGTCAGTAAGCCCAACCACTTCACAACCTCTGCCGAAATGAGGTTCTTTTGGCTCCTGATGTCGACAATGAACTGTAGTGGGGAAGCCTTTACCCACATTTGTGAGTGGAAGAGGCACTCCTCCTCCTCTGGATATTCAGGTTCCTCCTTCTGGATCTTCGTGGTGGCAACGGTGGCGTTGGGCTCTGCATCGATAATTTGCTTCCCTTTGTCATTCCCCTTGTCGGGTTCTGACTCAGAGTTAGAACATGCATTTGATTTTGAAGCCTTTAGCTCAATCACCAGTGACTGCCTGGCCCGACACTCACTTGTGTTGTGAGTGGAGCTCTTATGGAACTCACACCACTTTCTTGTGTCCTTCTTCGGCTTCATAGTATTGTTCTTTGCTTGCAGCTTTGGCGAGATGTCCTGGGCCGCCCCGCCTTGCCTTTGTCCTTTGTTTTGCGGTTTGAGGGCACCTTTCCCTTACTTCGGATTCACAGGTCCAAAGTCGCTTCTTCTATTTAAACTTCTACTTGATCTTGACAGATATCAGTATGCCGTGCCAAGCAAGGAGATGTCCAGGAACTCCATCTCGTCTTGGATGTACTTGTGTAGGTAGCTGTGGTACTTGAGTACCAAATATTTCTCAGAATCCTTGATACCCAACTTCGTGTGAAGGGTATGAAAAACATTGGTACATTCTGGCACATCTTGGTTCCTTCCCTACTGCAGCGTTGTCCATTTTATTTATTTATCTTCATAGCTTCTGATAGGGTAGTATTGCTCCTTAATGGCATCCTAGAACGAGTTCCAAGTGGCTGCGGCTGAAAACAGTGAGGTTTTACTTTCATCCTTCTGCTCACAGTAGGTTTCCCACCAGTCCTTGATGTCGGGGGCACTTTGAGAAGAGCAAAAGTAATCTTTTCTCGGCTGGAAAAATCATGAACATAAAATTATCCTTCTAGCAGATTTAGCCATTTATCTATGGAATTTGCATCTATTTGGCCCTCAAATATGGGAATGTAAAAGTTTACTTGTACCTTGAAAAGAGTGGAGCCTGCAGAGTGGCTGTTGGATGTAGATGCACCGCCGGTGGGCAACCATTGAAGGATCTAGGCAAAGTTATCCATCATTGCGTTCCTTTGTTTCTTGAGGGCCTCCTTGAGCAATATTTGATAGGATCTCCTGCCCCATCGTCTTTCTTTTCTTCCCCCATGGGTGGCCATCAGGGTTTGCGAGGCTGATCTTGCAAAGGTTCAACCAAATCGATCCCTAACTCCTTATATCCCGACCTCGCTGGGGACATGCAAAGAAAAATAGAGAAAGAGCAGATTGCTCTGATACCCCTGATCCGGATTTAAACAAGAACACAACAAATTACAAATATAACCACAAATCCAAAGATGCAATAGAAATAACACTTCATTTCATTAATATCAAATACTGAAATATGCTTACAAACAGAATGGAAATAAGACTAGCTCGAGCGATGGTAGCTTATCTCTGAGAAGAGATGTGGCAGCTACATACCTCTGAACTATGTTACAATGAGGCTCAAAGGCCTATTTATTATTGAGAAACAATGTAAAACCCTAAACATCCAAAAACCTAACCCTAGGAGATGAAGCGCAAAACTATGGGCCCCGTTTGCGTAAATTGGTACATCAACTTCCTGGGGTCGTAACTTTGGCATACGATCCCCTTTTGATGCGCACAATACCTCGTTATAAATATCTATCAGAGGACTACAACTTTTGAATCCCAGGTTTCCAAAAAAACATCATTTAGGGCCTCAAAACGGCTCCAGAAGTTTAGGACCCGAAAAACTACAAAAATAGTAAATTGTGCTACAAATAAGGAAGCTAAAAAACTGAAAGAAACAATGGTGGGGTTCCAAGTGGAATAGGCAAGTGGCCACCAATATCCACTTGGATCAGATAGCCTCATAGAAGTTATGAAGTTCAAAATATTCAAAACTAGGTGCATCATTTCATCATAGGAAACATAGATCCAAGTTACTTTCATATACATGTATGAGCCATCAAAGAAATAGATATTCTCATCATATCTTAGAGCTTACCGAGCCAATAATTGAAACACAACATACCATTCATAGCTTGTGGTCTTCAAATACCTATGCACCTTCTCATCAGACATGTGCATCTTATGTAACCTATTCATATAGTGCCTCTTTACATTTTCCAGCTCTAGCCATCCTTCCTGCATTTCAAATGATCCTCAAGAAGGATTCATGCATCACATCTCATCTAGGAGGTTAGAAACACCCATATACTCAAATACATATGTAGGAAGTATAAACAATAAACATAATGATTAGATCCATAGATCTAAACAAAAGTAAGAGGCATCATAAGTTCAAAAATACTTATCTTCAATGAGAGGTGATCCTCTCCCTCTTGAACCAATCTTCAAAACCCATCAATGTCCATGGTCCATATACAATTGTTGCATTCAGTTATCCAATTAGGCATGCTATGGATTATCCATCTAGAGCTTCATCAAATCTCCCACAACTATTTGAGTGTCTTCTCATTGAACATACAAGTTCCATATCTCATATTGTTTCCATAAACCAGGGTTTTCTCTCCAACCTTAATCTCATAGAATCCATGAAACCCTAATAATCAAGTTTTCTAGGGTTTTCTTCAGACCCTAGAATTATTTTAGGTCTCCACCATCCTCTTCTTTCTTCCATCTACGGTGTCATCATCGGGGTGATCTCCATAGATTTTCTTTAGCCCAACTCTGATTCCATGTAAATTTTTCATAGGGCTACATTGTTCTTTTCTTTGATAATTGCATTTCTTCATTAATACATTAAGTTCACCCCATATCATCATTACATTATTCAGATCTACACCATTATTCATCATCATATGCAATTATGTAGAAAGAACAACAATAACATCATCATCATCAATGCAGCAGAACATAAAGAACAATAGAGGAAAAGCATGCACATAGATATAGACACCATGATTGGTCTGAGACCAGGGGAAAACCCATTATGGGGAAAACCCTTGTAAATATTCTTCTTCTTAGATCGTCATTAAATGATTCAACAAAAGAGAGTACAATGATCCATAACCTTATCTATGTAACAAAACAACTATGATATCCTTGAAACAGATCTAATCATGCTTATAATCAAAACCCTGATTCCGAGGACTGTAAAGTGTTGTCCCTGTATGTCATCAACTGATAGATACTGCTAAACACTATTATCACTAAGCTAAACCTTTGGAATACAAAAATCTCATCCATGAGTCCCAGACATAGGGAGGAGGATTTGTGTGAGCATCTATAACAGATCTAGATGCTCTCTGCATAACTAGATGACTACGTTCGGAACAGATCTGGACTCTCCCAGGTGAACTCGATGAGGGCGTCTGTGGTCAAACATGCCCATATCTGCCTCAAGCCCTGGATTCTCTCATAAGGTTGTCATGCGAGTGTCTATGGTAGCCTGGATGCACTCAATACCACTATGTATGAGTGTCCGAGGACTAATACAAACCAATATATATCTGAAACCTTGGACGCCCCCATAACACACTGTGCCAATGTCCAAGGCCCCCTGGACGCTGTTAGGATCATTGTGTGCCAACGTCAAGGGACTAAAATGCCTAGTTCTATGCTAGCTTCCAAGATCTAGAAAACTCTAGATGAGTGCGAGCTTTGACGCTGAGATTTTAGAACCTTGTGTGAACTTTCCTTCGACAGACCTGTGCGAACCAAGACAATAAGAGAAGAGAAGATAGGTTTATCAATGTGTCTAAATGAGCTTGAGGTATCTTCTATTTATAGGATTTCATGAGGGTCCACTTGGGGTTGAGGCCGACCTATCCAATTTAACATGTGATTAGGGCCGACCTAACCCCATATACATGAGTGAATAAATAAATTCAAAAACCAAATTTCACTTTTCCAAATAAGGTGATATTTAGGTCGATTTTGGTCCTCTCGAGAATCTATTGCAATTATCATCTTAGAAATATGAGTTTTCCAAGGTGGAATTTGATTGCAGTTGCAAAAATTAACAAGATGGATGAACAACATATTTCACTTGAGAAGGAATAAAAGTATAAGCATGCATAGTTAGACGCATAGATCACCAAAATTGCAATGTTATACAACAAGATAAATTAGAGCTGAATACACTAGTTGGAAAATAATCATGTTGAATTACAACAAAAATTCGCCCCATTAGAAGGAGACCTACTTAGTTTTTATCCATGGTAAAAAACATCCTGTCCATAACAAAATGTTTTTAAAACCTCCAATTCACCTAACTGGGCTCACATACCAAACCCCAACTAAATTTACCTTAAACTCGTGACCTAATGCTCCAACACCTAACTCATCTCACATACTAAACCCCAAACTAAATGTACCTCAAACTCCGCCTAATTTTCCAAAACCACAATGACATATACCTATTCGTGGCATGATTACCTAGAGCCAATACAAACCATATATCCAAGCGATTTTCGCATATCCTTCCTGAGCAAAACTAGAATTGAAAAAATTCAACAGGAACAAAAAATAAGGTGTGACTTGGTTCAACAAGGCAGAAAAATACTTCGATATCTATGGCATTTATACTGACAATAAAAAGATCATATACACATCCATGAAATTAGAAGTATATGCATACAACTGGTACATGTGGTGTAAAAAATAAGCATATGAAATAAGTTGGAACAAATTTAAGGATGGATTCTTTAAATGATTTTAGGGCATCAAAGAAGAGGATTTTTTTCACAAAACTAATTACGTTGCAACAATGAGAAAATGTGTATGAATTCACAAGAGAATGGGAAGAACTGGCTATGAAAGTACCTGGATTATCGACATAATGTTTGGTTCAATCTTATATTACTAGAATAAAACTACACATTCATAACAAGCTGAAGCTATGTGATATACCTATGGAAGATGAACTTCATAAAGCAAAAGTTGTAGAGAATAAATTTGAAAGATCGTTATACCAAAGTTTGATAAGACTTATTCACGATGAAAAGATGTTATGCTCTTAACCTGCAAAATGATACCCAAATACAGAATATGTGAAGAAAAGATACCCAGAACAGAAAACAACAATGATTTTATTATTCAGAGAGTAATGTTCACTTGCCTCTTCGAGGGGGCAACCTCCAATAGAGCAGAGCTCGCTTACAAAATAAGACACGATTCTCCTCGCAGGGAGTCTCTATCCTTTATATATGACTCATACATGCAATACCAAGGATCAATACTGTGGGTTTTATTAATACCATCTATCTAATACTACGGCCCATTTGCAACTAACTGTGGTCCCATCATTAATTGCGGGTTAACCACTTACAAATATTAATATGGGATTTATTGACTCTTGACTATGACGTGATCCCATTACATAAATAAGGGGGTTAGGGTGGGACCCTAACATGCCCTCCCCCTTAAGACTAGCCTTGTCCTCAAGGCTGAAGCTGTGGAAACTATTGAAGAATAGTGGCTGGTTCCCAAGTTGCATCTTCCAGAGAGGTGTCTTTCCATTTGACGAGGACTTCCTTAATCATGCAGTCGTGCAGGTGCTTGTCTCGTGCGTCTAGGACCTGTTCAGGTTGAAGCCAGATTGACCCTTCTTCGTCCAATTCAGGTAGACTGGTCTGAATTCTGCAATTGTTCCCAATCACTTTCTTGAGGCATGAGACATGGAAAACTGGATGGATTTTTGCAGTAGGTGGCAAGGCCAACTTGTAAGCCACTTCTCCAATGCGCTGAAGTACTTGATATGGTCCGTAGAATTTGGGAGATAGTTTCTGACAACCCTTGTCTTTGAGTGATGTTTGCTTATATGGTTGCAGCCGTAAAAAGACCTGATCCCCTTCTTGAAATTGGCGCTCTGAGCGATGCTGGTCTACTTGTTGCTTCATGCGGTTTTGAGCTTGATGAAGATTCTCTCGAAGATGGGCGAGCATGGTGGCGCGGTGTTGTAGGAGTTGATCCACTACTTGTACCTTCGAGCATCCCTTAATATAAGAAGTAGGGGAAGGAGGGAGTTGACCATAGACTGCTTCATAGGGAGTCATTTTGGTGGTGGCATGATAGTTGGTGTTATACCACCATTCAGCCGGAGGTAACCATTGTACCCAAAGATGTTGCTTTTCTATAGTGAAACACCTAAGGTAGGTTTCCAGACATTTGTTGACGGCTTCAGTTTGACCATCCGTTTGTGGATGATAGGAAGTACTGAGTTTCAGTTGAGTGCCTTGTAGCCTGAAGAGTTCCTGCCAAAAATTACTTGTGAAGATTGGGTCACGATCGGACACAATAGAAGTGGGCATGCCATGCAATTTGAAGATCTGATCCATGAAAGATTGAGCGACCAAAGTTGGTGTAAACGGGTGGGGTAGGGCACAAAAATGAGCATACTTCAAAATTCTGTCCACAACCACCATGATGACTAACTTGTTTCCTGACTTTGGAAGACCTGTAATGAAATCCATAGAAACCTCTGTCCATATTGATGCCGGGATGGGCAACGGTTGTAATGTGCCTGGTGTATTGACTGTCTCCCCTTTGTGTCGTTGACAGACATCGCATTCGGCTACGAAAGTAAGGATGTCCTTTTTCATACCTGTCCAAAAAAATGATCTTCTGGTGTGAGCATATGTCTTCTGAAAGCCTGAATGTCCTGCAATGGGGGATGAGTGCAATTCTGCCAAAATGCGACTTTTGAGGGTGGAGGTTGGTGATATGACGACTCTGTCCTTATAGCGAAGAATCTCATCCTGCCACGAGTAGCCCTTGTTGGAATTTGGATCCGTCTGCAATTGAGAAATGAGTTGGGAGAGCCTGGGATGTGAAAACCATTCCCGGCGAGCTTCTTCAATCCATTCTGGAATGGGAAGGGAAATTGCTAGCAGGGTACTTTCCTCCTCAAATTGGCGAGATAATGCATCTGCTACCCTGTTGTCTTGCCCTTTCTTGTAAATGATCTCATAATCATATCCCAGCATTTTGGCTAGCCATTTGTTTTGTTGTGGGGAGGATAGGTGTTGCTCCAAAAAATATTTAAGACTGTGATGGTCTGTGCGGATTTGGAAATGTCGCCCCAATAAGTAAGGTCACCAGGTCTCTACTGCATGTAAGATGGTCATCATTTCCTTCTCGTAGGTAGATTGGCCCAAATTCTTCCCACTGAGTTGTTGGCTGGTGAAGGCCAAAGGTCGTCCTTCCTGCATTAATACTACCCCAATACCCGTACCCGAAGCATCACATTCAATGACAAAAGATTTGGTGAAATCAGGTAGTGCTAAGACTGGAGTGGAACACATGGCATTTTTGAGAGTTATAAAGGCCTGTTGTGCTTCCTCATTCCAGAAGAATGATTTTTTCTTCAGGAGTTGAGTGAGGGGCTTTGCTATGCGACCATAATTGCGGACAAATTTGCGATAATAGCCTGTGAGACCCAAGAATCCTCTCAGGCTTTTCAAGGTCCGAGGTTGAGGCCACTCCTGCATTGCCTGGATCTTTTTGGGGTCCACCTTGACACCTTCACGCCCCACAATGTGGCCCAAATACTCAACTTCTTCCATGCCAAACGCACACTTGGACATTTTAACAAATAATTTATGCTTGCGGAGCAGTTGCAGGAGTAGATCTACATGCTGAAGATGTGCGGCCCAAGTGCAACTATAGATGAGGATGTCATCGAAGAAGACAAGGACAAATTTCCTAAGATATGGTTTGAGAAGGTGGTTCATAAGGCTCTGAAAAGTAGATGGGGCATTACAAAGACCGAATGGCATGACTAGGAACTCATAATGGCCTTCATGAGTGTGGAAAGCAGTCTTTGGAATGTCGACTTCCTTCATGCGAATTTGGTGGTAGCCTGAGCGCAGATCCAGCTTAGTGAAGAATTGAGCCCCATTGAGTTCATCCAGCAAATCATCAACCACTGGGATGGGAAATTTATCTTTGACTGTCAACTTATTGAGAGCCCTGAAGTCTGGACACATCCGCCACTCCCCATCTTTCTTGAGTACCATGACCACCAGTGACGAATAAGGACTAATGCTGGGACGAATGACACCTGCTTCCAAAAGTTCCTTGATTATTTTTTCTATTTCATTCTTTTGGGTGAACGGATATCTATATGGGCACACATTTGGGGGTTGGGCCCCTGGAACCAAGGTGATGCTATGATCATGTTCCCCTCTCGAGGGTGGAAGCTCATGAGGCTTGTCAAAGACCGGCAGATGGTTATTTAAAATCTATTGCATCTCCGGATGAATTGGCAGAGACTTGGTTGCGACTGCCTGGATGGCATTAAATTGAGCTATAACTCCATGATGGCCCTTTTTTAGCAATTTTCCATCCTATGCGAGCTGATGATAGAGGGAGCTCCTGCCTGGAGTCCACGGAGGGTATGTGTGGAGTTGTTCTGCTTAAAACTCATATATAACTCCTAGAAATCCATTGTGATAGGCCCTAGAGTGCGGAGCCAGTCAGCGCCGAGGACAATGTCGCATCCTCCCATGTGTATGGAAAACATGTGGGTCTTCAACTGATAATCCCCCATTTGAAGTTTGACATTTTCATAGCGGCCTTCACATTTCATTGTGCACCCATCCGCGATTTGAACTTGGAAGTTAGAAACTGCTCGTACAAAACAATGCACTGCTTCCATGACTTTTTGATGGATGAAATTATGTGTACTTCCACTATCAATCAAGACTACTACTGGGCGATGTTTGATAAAACCTCTGATTTTGAGAGTTCGAGGTGAAGAAATCCCCGCCAAAGCATGCAGCGAAATAACTGGTTCGTCAGGTACATTGTCCTGTTGGTTGTCCTCTTCTACCTCCTCATGTTTCTCCAGCGGTGGATCTTCCTCCGATGAGCTATAATCAATGGCATCAATTTGAAAAAATTTGGGCTCCTTGCATTTATGACCTGGGGAGTATTTTTCATCACAGTAGTGACATAATCCTTGATTTCTTCTTTCGGCCATTTCTGCAGGTGACACCTTTTGGACCTTAAGTGTTTGAGTGGTGCTGTGAGCCTGTGGGGAGCGACCCTTAGCGGGGAAATTTGGGCAACTATACTGGGCTGCTAACGCATGTTCCACATTACGCGCTACCTTGCAAGCCTCTGTCCACGTGGGAGGGTGGTGCAGTTGGACTTGGGCTTTTATGGCTTCTTTAAGACCGCTGATAAAACATTCCGTGTAGAACGCATTTGAGAGATCCCAGGTGCAGAAGGCTAAGGCTTCGAAGGCTTTAATATATTCGTCCACTGTGCTAGTTTGTCGGAGCTTAATAAGATGACCCAAAAAAGAAGATTCTTGGTAAAAGCGGTCTTGAAGAGCTTTTTTGAAGGTGGTCCAAGTCCGAAAAGGTCCATTGCAACGTTGATTCCATTCCCACCATTGCCACCTTTCATTGTCCAAGTACATGCTCGCCACCATAAGCTGAGTATCATCATCTAAGATGTTATTCACATTGAAATACTGCTCCATTTGTGCTATCCATGTTGTCGGCTGAGACCCATCAAATTTATGCATATCCAACTTGGGACGTCGTTGGCGAGATTGTTGGTGGGTGCCCCAGGCGTGAGGAGAGTGGCTAGACTCACCCTCACCGTGTCCCTTGCGATTATACGCCTCCTCGTGGGCTTCCTCCTTGCCCTTCCATATTAGTTTCGATAGGCTTTCAATTTGATTTTGGATGGATTGCAAGGTTGTTTCAAGGTTGTCCATCCTCTCATTGGCCATAGCTTGAGCTCTAGTTTCTACCATGCACCAATCGGATGTTCTTGAGATTTGGGACCGCCCAAAAAAAAATCAGCAAGAATTGAATGGTACCACCTTGCTCAGCTCGTCGTCCTGATTCTGATGGGCTAGATCACCAATAAGCGCCCCGGGAGATCCACCACTGGTTATAGCTCATCAGAGGAAGATCATGAGGAGGTAGAAGAGGCCCCATAGGGTTACAAGAGGGAAAATATTTGGAATACCATGATTGAGATAGTGTGTTCATTGTCCCCAATACCATTCTTAACACCTTCTATGACATATTACAAGCCCCATATCTCACCTCCATTCTTTAAGTCAACCTTGTTATTGATTCTTTGGGATTTGGCAATGATATACATACCTTGAGTAGGGATGGGAAACTTTTCCCTAGAGGTTGATACAACTAAAAGAAAAGACAAAGCATATCATGGCCACAACAAAACAAAATAAAGAAAATCAAAATGCAAAAGATGGTCGAGATATAAAAATTAGTGCATGGAAAAAAGCCTAGCATGAGCTCTACCTTCCTCAAATGGCCATCACTCGGTTCTTGAGCACATGATGCTCCTTCACATCAAAAGGAACCCTTGCATGTCCTAATCGCAATGAGTGATAAACCAACTCATCTTAAGGGGTATTAAAATTTCTATATCATAAACAACAAGCTCTAACCCTTGAGCTATATGTGATAATACAAGGAATAATAAGAAGAAGTAGAAGGTACACAAGAGGGGTCGAAAAATCAAGCCGAGCGGGTGGCTCACACCTCCAGGATTTCTCCCTCCTTTACATTCATACACTCAAGATGTGGACACCCCAATAATTTGATCCCCTTTAGCATGACACTTGGATGTGAAGCCTTTACCCTCAATTTTTTGCATTATTTACCACTAACACCTATTGATTGAGGGGTTGACCTTGGAACTGTCACTTCCCCTTGAGGGTTTGAAACACCTAATAGGTTTTTCCAATAGCCACCTCTACCAAGGTAGGGAACACCTTTAGAGGACTTGGTTTAGTTAGATATCAAAAGGTGATCCTTGTTTTAAGTACTAACATGACCTTAACATTTACGTTTGGTCCACTTATATGCATTATTTATCTTATTCTTTGATGAATGGTTACTTACTCTTGTGTCCATATTTTTTATGTCAGGTGGTCCACAACATCCCAGGCCTTGAAGGCACCCACTCCAAATGTACCTAGGCCTTTCAAATAAATACATGAGCTTATAATATGAAGCATTGAGATGCTGGAGCCTCCTGATGTCATAAGAAGATGATAAATGTCCAAGAGTACCTCAAGGACCCAAGACATTGGTCAAGTTTGACCTATTTTTCAGGATTCTTCATGATGACACCACTGGACCCAGTATGCCCCCAGGTTGTCCTTGATACAAACTAATGGGAAGGATCTGATTCAAAATATAGATGAGGATGGTCTCCCATTAAGAGTCTAAGGGGGGGATTTTTCACTAGAGGAATCCCTTACTGCTGGACAAAAGGAGGCCTTATTTGACAATTGGAGACTCATAGATGACACCTAGTTGCACTTGGGACCCTAAAAGAGGATTTGAGGAAAATCCATGTAATTTTTAATCATCTAGGAAATTTCACACATTTGGACACCTCAACATACCTTGGCATGGAATTTGGAGCCCTAATTAGGCAAGACATTAGTATTTAGAGAGGCTACGACTCACACATGTGGGAAATTATGGTTTATTTTATCATTATCTAGTGAGTTGGCTTGTAACCCAAGTCTATCTTATTTCAAACTTGTTATTAGGGTCTTTATTAAGCTAAATTATTTGAGGTAAATTTTATATAAGTAGAGGTTACTCTCATTTCATTTGGATAATCACTTATGGATCAATTCAACCCTCTTAGCGATTTCGACCTAGTTGAAATTTTTCTTGTTTCCTGTGGAGATGTGATCTATTGTGGATTTTTTTACTTATGGAGCTATTGATTGGTTTTGGAGATGTCATATTGGAGAAATAAAGGATTGTTTCATGCATTTTTCTTGTAATTATTCTTTGCATTGGAATATATTTTATGGTTATTGTATGGAATGGATATTGTTATGGTTTCTATGTGTTAATTATTATTAAAAAAAAATCTATGAAATCTTGGCAGTGATATTGTATGAATTACCCTATTAAGAATCTATGTGACAATACCATGAGTGATTATTCATGTTAATCTCTCCTCATTGACTTTGTTCCATCATAAAATGATTGTTGTGGTATGAAGCTAGGGTTTTGTTATTCCCTTACTCCTTGCTAGGTTTTAGCCTTTCCTACTAAGTAAACCTCCCTTAGACTCCATTACGTAAGGTGAAGGAATTGGCATTATTCACATTGTCTATCATACCAAAAATTATCTTTGAATCACACTTTGCTTACCCAAATATGATTTTCGACCTCTTAAGGAAAGTCGGTAGGTTAGGGCTAGGATTTAATTTAAACTAGGGTTGAAATCATTTCCTTATGGAGGGATTCAACTCTTGTTTTTGAGGCCAGATCAAAATCAACCTCTTAATGTGGCTAATTTCTCCATTTTAGGGCGAATATCCTTTTCCCTAGGTGAATGTTTCCCTAAAGAAGCCCTAAACTTTCCCTAGACTTCAACTTGGGGTTTGTTGAAGGCTTGTAGTTCCAAAAATTGATCATACCCATATATTTCAAGCCCTTTCTTTGCCTTGTGATCCTAGATAAGCCTATTGACCTTTCTTATTCTTAAAGACTAGGTAACTTTGTTCCCTAATTAGCCCTCTTGGAGTATGTACATTGCCTTATTTAGCTAGTTAATCCTTGTCCTTGTCAATTTCTGCAACTGCGGTAAAATTCCACATTGAAAATATCAAATGACTTAGATAATTATTGAATTAGATTCCTCTTTTTGATAGGACAAAAATCAACCTAAATATCACCTTATTTGGTCAAGCAGAAGTTGATTTTTGAATTATTTTATTCATACATGTATTATGGAATGGGTTGGCCCTAACCACATGTGTAACTACTTAGGTTGGCCTCAACCCCAAGTGGAACCTCATGAAAGCCTATAAATAGAAGATACCTCAAGCTCATTTGGAAACATTGAACAAGCCATCTTCTCTTCTCTTATTGTCTTGGTTCGCACAGGTCTGTCAGAGGAAAGTTCACACAAGGGTCTGAAATCTTAGGGTCGAAGCTCACACTGATCTAGGGTTTTCTAGATCTTGGACACTTGCATAGAACTGAACATTCTCATCCATGGACGTTGGCACAATGTGTTATGGGAGCATCCAGGGAGCCTTGGACAATGGCACAATGGGTTATGAGAGTGTACAGGGCTTCAGAGATAGATAAGGTTTTATTAGTTCCCGGACGCTCACACAGAGTGGTCCTAAGAGTGTCTGGGCTGCCATAGACGCTCGTACAATTGCCTTATGGAGCATCCAGGGCTTGAAGCAGATCTAGGTATGTCTGACCCTAGATGCCCTCATCCAATTCACCTGGGACTATTTAGATCTGTTATGGACGCAGTCATCCAGTTATGCAGAGAACGTCTAGATCTGCTATAAACACTCGCACAACTCCTCGTCCCTGCGTCCTTGACCCATAGATGATATTTCTGTATTTCAAATATTCCACTCAGTATTCAACAATGTTCATCTCATTGACAATAGTATCCAGTAGTTGGTTTCAGTCAGTGACAACACATTACAATATTCAGAATCGGGGTCATGATTATAACCATGATTAGACCCGTTTCATGGATATCATAGTTGTTTTGTTGCATAGATAAAGTTATGGATCATTGTACTCTCTTTCGCTAAATAATTTGATGAATATCTAAGAGAAATAAGATTTCCAACGGTTTTTCCCATAGTGGGTTTTTCCCTGGTCTCAGACCAATCCTGGCATCTCTATGTGTGTGCATGCTTTTCTTCTAGTTCCTTTATGTTCCATTTCATTGAAGATGATGATGATGTTGTTCCTTCTATATAATTGCATATGTTGATGAATAACGATGTAGATCTGAATCATGCAATGATGATATGGGGTGAACTTAACATATTAATGAAGAAATGAAATTATCAAAGAAAAGATCAATGTAGCCTTATGAAAATTTAACATGGTATTAGCGCCAGGTTGAAGAAAAGCCATGGAGATCACCCCGATGATGACACCTTTGATGGAAGCAAGAAAAGGATGGTGGAGACCTAAAAGAATTCTAGGGTTTGAAGAAAAACCCATGAAACTTGATTATTAATGATTTGATGGTTAGGGTTTGAGACAAACCTTGGTTTATGGAAAAAACTTGAGATTTTATGTATGAAACTCTAGCATGGTCTATGTGAAGATGCTCAAGCACTTTGGAAATATTTGATAAATACCTAGATGGGATAATCCCGAGTAGGCCTGGTTGGATAACTGAAGGCAACATTGGAATATGGACCATGGACATTGATGGCTCTTGAAGATTTGTTCAAGAGGGAGAGGATCACCTCCCATTGAAGATAAGTATTTCTCAACTTATGATGCCTCTTAATTTTGTTTAGACCTTTGGATTTGATGAGTATGTTTATTTCTTATACTTCCTGCATGTGTATTTGTGTATATGGATTTTTCTAACCTCCTTGATGAGATGTGATGAGTATATCCTTCTTGAGCATCATGTGTAATGCAGGAAGGATGGCTAGATTCAGAAGAGGTAAAGAGGTACTTGATGAAAAGGTGAAAAGCACTAAAAGATGCCTATAATAAGGTGCACATCTATTTGAATACCACAAGGGATGCATGCTATGATGTGTTTCATATATTGGCTTAGTAAGACCTAAGGTATGGTGAGAATTTCTCTTTCTTTGATGGATCATACATGCATATGAAAGTGACTTGGATCTATGTTTCCTATGATGAAATGATGCACCTAGTGTTGAACATTTTGATCTTCTTAAATTCTATAAGGCTATCTAATGTTGATACAAAAACGAAGGAACTTCCTCCAAGGAGCCTCCTAGGCTAGCTGATAAGGGAAAGGGACATTTAGATCCAAATTTATTTGAGCCCAAATTACTCAAAGAAGAGAAGTCACCCTCCCTTTCCTGGCCCATCTGTGAAGAAGGAAAAGAGCCAAGTAGTGTTTGTGGCTTCCTTGGCCAAGAGGATATTGATCAGCAGATTGCTCATGAAAAGGAGGCAGCTACAAACTTTCCTTGTTCATACTATGACCCTGTGGCTGAGTACATGAGCCTATTCTTAAGCCAACAACAGAGGTTGTTTCAACAACATGTATAAGGTTCCTTGTTTGAATAATTTTTATGGTGCATGCTCATTTTGATTTTTGTTTTTCAGCAATGTGAAGGCATAAGGCCCAGTAATATAATGCTATCCTGGCTCCATTGGAGGTTTGAACACACTTAGCTGAATTAAGTTCTTTGTATAAGTAGGATTGTACATAAATAAGCTCACCAGCTGAGCATTTACTTTTTCAGTTGTTAGAATTTTTATTTCTGCATTCTAGATCGAGGAGGAAAGTCCCATGGATATTTTGTTGATTACAAAGATTCATTTATTGTTGACTCCATGCCCAATAGTGAAGGATTCTAGTCTGCAGGTTCTCAGAACCTTGCCAGCAAGGCACTATCCCCAATAGGAGCCAATGTTGTCACTCACTGCTTCACAGGTTATCAGTTGCCTCAAGTGCCAAACAACAGTGAAGTTAAATCCATTTTTCAAACCACAGAAGCTATCAGAGCCAAATCAGACCCTCTCCATTGCGTAGTGCTCAGAAAGAGATTTCCAACGGTATATGGAAGTCCGAAAATGGACTCCTGGAGCAGAAGTTAAGGCATTTTGAAGTCTACCTTGGAAAAGCCCAGCAAACCAAGAAAATGACTAACTGTGGAGGCAAATCACAATCAGAGGTCTGGGGGGCCAATCATAATCGTAAATTGGCTATCGATGGAGGTCAACAAACAAGGAACACTGGCAGAATGAAAAGCAATGGTTCGCTGATCGTCGATATCACATATCGGTAGTCAGCGGGTTTGGGTGTAGCATTAATCGCAATCGACCATCGACGGGATCCTTGGGGCACACAACTAAGGATATTAGCACATTGCAGTCTCGAATGCCAATATCACATCTCACATCCTGCATCACTCAGGTCTCCCACATCCCGCAAATCTAGCAGTCCCGCAGCCATAGCATACTCCAAAGCATTCGGGGGCCGATTTGCGATATATTGTTGCACCGCTAGGGAAGGGTCAGAAAGAGTTAACAAAGAAAATCATGGAAAAACCAAGGGTCGGGCATCCCATTTCTCTCTCCTCAAGGGGGCATCAACAATCGGTGATCGATGGATTGGCGGGGTTTCAACTTAAAAGGACCTGCAAACTACCGATATTGTGATAAGGTGGTGCATCGCTGGGGGGGGCGAGAAAACCAAATACAAACGAAAAGCAAGAAAAAACAGTGTCGGAAGGCCTTTTTCTCTCTCCTCAAAGGGGCCACGTGGAAAATTTTTATTGGTCCTCGGAGTAGACATGGCAGCTGACGTGACAATGATGTGGCAGTATAGATGCTGACATGGCAGTACGGATGACAAGTGGCAGTATGGATGCTGACGTGGCAGATGACACATGTCACTCAATTTGGGCATTTGCATGGGTCTTATGGGGCCATTTCCGAGTGACATGTGTCACCACTCACTGGGTGACATGTGGCAGTGATGACGTCACCCATCGCAATCGGTGATCAACAATCGCGCAATGTAAATGATTTCTCTTCCATCGAAATTCCTCGCCTACTGTGATTGCGATAAGGAAAGGCCCCCCTGATGCGATAGGTTATGTGATGTATTGTATAGGGATTTCTCATTAGGGATATTGGCCAATGTGGTGTAATGGGAAATCAAAGGCATTTTAGGTTATAAAGGATAAGCCCCCCCCCCCCCCCCCCTCTGCACGACAGTTGAGAGCCTTAGCGCCTGAAGGGCTAAGCGCTTGGTTCAAGCCCCCAATCACATGAATGAATAAACTGAAAGCATAGGGGCTAAAGGGGAAATTAAAAACACCCGCTTGTTCATTTGTTTTGAATTTTAAAGGCCCATGATCGTGTTGCGCAGAGAGCACTGTCATAGAGATTTAAATGGGCGGATGGGCCGACAGCTAAGGACTTTAATGGAGCATGGTGTTGTTGCAGATCAATATGGGGGGAACTCAGGAAGTCTTAATGGCATGGCATGGTGCTCCACTCTGTTACACAAAAAATAACCACTCGGGCACACGACTCTCCCACTCTGCTTCCTACTCCACCGAACAGGTCACTCAGTCAGTTAAGGCAGAATTGACAGAAACTCACCGAGCAATAGTGAACCACCTCAACAGCAAAGAGAAGCATGATGAAAACATGGACATGGCTCAATCCAAGACCAACACTGAAAAATCAAGGGGACACCTCCTCCTTCCTCTCTCAATCTTCTTTCTCTGTGCATTTATTTTTGTATTTTTCCAAGAAGGGATTCAATCCCTGTTGTAATCTTTAAGTAGGTGGTAGCAGAGCCTTACAGAGCTGGGACAGCTAGTCTAGCATGACAGTTGGGGGCTCAAGCTCAGATATTTTGATTGTAACTCAAAGCTCTCCCCCTCTTCTTATAAATAGGGGGATGAAATCTATAACAAGGGTTCCAGAATTTCTCACCCAAGGGGTTTGAATTCTGAGTTTCCATTTTGGTTCAATTTGTCTTTTATGGGACTTCATTGATATCATGTTGAATGTGTGGACTGGTTATTGGACCCTTTGAGATAAATGATGTTTTCCTATTGATTCCAAGCATGATTAATGCGAAACACGTTTCCTCTTGGTAAGTCTCACTTCATTTGTGTTTTCCATTCCGGAAATAGTGTAATGAGGCTGTTGGTTTCTTGCAATTTTGTGGATTTATCTTAGCTCAAATTTACTTTAGCTGTTGGTAGAGAATGATACCCATGTCATGTTTAGGCTGAAACCTTCTTTTGCACTTCTCTATTTCTATCATTTCATCAGAAAGCCATGGTTTAGGATTATGTGTTGCTTACAACCCTATCCATTGAATTCCACTTTTTTCCGGAACATTGTTGCCTAGGATTATGTTTGTTATAGCCCTATGCATCTATTTCCCTCCTTCCTTTCCTCCTCTCCACCATCACTACAACTTTAGTTCTAAGCTGTATCATTGTTGTGTGTCAGCCACCAGAAGGAGAAGTCATTTATTTTTGAGATTGCCCAAATATTCCCCCAGCATTTGGATCCATGAGTTGGCTTGAATCTACCCCATTGAAGGCTTATTGATGCTGGAGCATTGACAGCTCAAAGTGAAAATCGAATTTTGGAACCTTCCAAAGGAGAAAGCATCGTGTGAGGACGAGATTGCCTCCAATTTGATTAAGTTTGTTTGTAATTTGTTATTTATTGGCACAAATAGGAAAATCGTTACAAATCTTAGCGATTGGTTGTTGGCCCGCAAGGTTATTTAAGGCATTAGGTTGAGAAAATCGTGGATCTGTCATGATACATGTTATTGTAATTTTTATTTAAATTATAATATGAAACATTGTCGAAGGGGGGACCATTCAAATGAGATTCAGGCCCGTAGAGATGCCAAGGGTTTTCTCAGTGTGTGAATTGAGATGACTATTGATAAGTGGCCATGTGAGAATTGGGCTAGCCATGGAACCATAACTATGAGCGAAATTTGTAATAAAGGGTATGGATTTTTGTATTAATTAATAATCGAGTATGAAGTTGTGTTTGTTCCAACATTGAAATAGTACGAGATTGAGCAATCAAACGTGGATCGTAGGAATAGTTTTTCAACATTGGTTGTATGATGAACGATGCCCAGTTCATGTGAATACATTAATATGTGTGTGAGAGGATACAAGTATGTGTTGCAAGTTTGAATGACGAGTAGAAATCGGATCCTTGCGAGGAGGTGATATAATCTTGAAGGTTTATTGAGTATAATTGTTGTAGAGATGAGATCAATGTATTTCGTGGGCCCATAACCCATAGGTCCATGAATCGTGAAAGGTTGCAACTTTCTTGCACCAAAGTGGTATCAGAGCAGAAGAAGATTCTGCGTGCAAAAGGAGGAGGTACAGTTATGTTGTAGATTGGAAAGTTTGTGGTCTTTATATTTTCGTATAGGTAGCGGAAGAAGAAGGTGAGAAGATTGCAGCAACCTAGAGCAAGGAGTGCTCAAATGGTTCCAAAGAAGAGAGAACCAGAGAGATGCCAAAAGACTGAGCTAAGAGGAGAGAAGCTTGGTGAGGTATCGGGTAGCAGGGAGGACTTGTTACCGCAGAGGTCTTGTTGCAGCTCACAAAAAGATCATAATGGAAATTCCACAGAGGATGTGGGTAGAATTGTTAAGGGATGAAGGAGACATATGACCAAGAGGTCATAAAACTTTTGTACCTCGGGAGTCTGATGCAGGAGCATCGATGGCTCAAAGTGAAAATCGAATTTTGGAACCTTCCAAAGGAGAAAGCATCGCGTGAGGACGAGATTTCCTCCAATCTGATTAAGTTTGTTTGTAATTTGTTATTTATTGGCACAAATAGGAAAATCGTTACAAATCTTAGTGATTGGTTGTTGGCTTGCAAGGTTATTTAAGGCATTAGGTTGAGAAAATCATGGATCTGTCATGATACACATTATTGTAATTTTTATTTAAATTATAATATGCAACATTGTCAAAGGGGGGGCCATTCAAATGAGATTCAGGCCCGTAGAGATGCCAAGGGTGTTCTCGGTGTGTGAATTGAGATGACTATTGATAAGTGGCCATTTGTGTGAGAATTGGGCCAGCCATGGCACCATAACTATGAGCGAAATTTGTAATAGAGGGTGTGGATTTTTGTATTAATTAATAATCGAGTATGATGTTGTGTTTGTTCCAGCATTGAAATAGTACGAGATTGAGCAATCAAACGTGGATCGTAGGAATAGTTTTTCAACATTGGTTGTATGATGAACGATGCCCAGTTCATGTGAATACATTAATATGTGTGTGAGAGGATACAAGTATGTGTTGCGAGTTTGAATGACGAGTAGAAATCAGATCCTTGCGAGGAGGTGGTATAATCTTGAAGGATTATTGAGTATAATTGTTGCAGAGACGAGATCAACGTATTTCGTGGGCCCATAACCCACAGGTCTGCGAATCGTGAAAAGTTGTAGCTTTGTTGCACCACTTTTGAACCAAGCCGCTCTTATTTCCTTTTTGTTTTATGTGACAATTAGAGTGTTGTAACCCCCTCACATATAACCTTACAAGAACTCAGGACTCTATTTAAGATGTCCTAGGCACTAGTCTACAATCAACCCAGAGGATGTCTCTAGGGAGCTTTCTTTGTCTCCTACTGCACTTGTGCAGCAGGTGCAAGATTTAGCTACAACAACATACTTGACATATGGACAATTCATGATGCCCTGGGACTAACACATTTTTGTGGTATGTAACGTTCCATTGCACTTTAATAGTATGTACTTATTTCATTTAGATCATATCATGCATGTATTTTAATAATCCCTTTGTTTATAATTGACATTAATCCATCTCTTGCAGGTCTTCAAACTAAGGGTAAATTTCCATGTCCAATTTTTGGTCATAAGATGAAATATTGTCGTTCAATAAGTTTAGGAAAGGATATGTTTGATGAGTATAGGAACTTCCTCTCTAAGAACCATAGGTATCATGCTAGTGAAAAATATATTTTCAATGGGAAAGAGGAGACTGGATTAAAACCACGAAGAAGGACACCTCATCTATGGAAGTTGGAATATAACAAAAATTGTCGACATGAAGGACATGGGCTTCCACAAGGAATGAAAAGTTATCTTGCTCAATTCATGAGTTTTCCCTACTATGAGAACCTAAGAATAGCTGATTTTTTTGATACAATGCATATCGGGAAGAATGTGGCAAAAAATTTATGGCGGATCATAGATGGTAGGAGGGATAAAAAAATATATAGAAAATTTGTAATGACATTGTGGAAGCCAATCATGCAATGAAGAGTGGGATACGATCAAATATTGATGGAGAACAACCTTCCATGGTTATTAATAGAGAAGAAAAGTGATGATATAAAAGAGGTCATTTGAAGAATTAAATTTCCCACAGGATTTTCTTCAAACATAAATAATATCTTAACAAAGAAAGGTGAATTTGGTGGGGTAAAAACACATGATTGGCATACATTCATTAAGGTAATTATTTTGGTATATATATTTCTATATTGGTATATATACATATTTATGGTTTTTTTGTCTACTTTGGATTAAACAAATAATGATTCATTTTTATTGTTACAATATGTTCTATCTCTATCTCTCCCAGACGACTTTGACAACAATGTCAAACAAGTTATATATGATCTTGGAAAATACATGAGGTAAGTAGTGATTTATATGCCGAGTGATTTTTCAATTAATTGTTCATCAACTTAATAACATGTTTTACTTGTAATGTAATATATTATGTTTTGTTGAAACATGTACTTATTTGCTTGCATCATCTGTAGATGATTGTCAATGAAATAAATACATAAAGATGACATAAGCATTGGAAGAGAGAAATTCCTCAGCTAATGTGTGAAATACAAAAGTATCCGGCATTTTTCAATGCACAAGAACACTACCTCATAAACCAAGTTGAGGAGATTGAATTGCGTGGACCAATACACATAAGGTAAATGTGGATGGTGGAGAGGCACTTAAAATCATTGAAGGCTTTCGTTAGACAAAGAGAATGTCCCAAGGGTTCTATGGTGGAGGGATATATGGCATATCAATCCACGGTGTACATTACTCAGTATCTTTCTGTATTACCAGAAAATATGCGTGTGGATTGCATTTGGGATGTGAACTCCATCAAAAAAATATAAAGGGAAGCACTTATTGGGGAAAGGTAGAATGACGAAAGTGAAAGGTAATTAAAGCCATGGAGTGAAAGATGTGAACAATCCCATGCACTATCATGGCAAGGGGTGCCTGCATTGGTTAAAGAAGATCGTCATGCCCGAGATGCTATTATTACAAAGAGAGAAACTGATTTAACAAATGGTTTGAAAGGCAAGAATGAATTTTCACTGGCCTAGAATATTTTATTAATTTATTTTATAAATATATTATTAATGTGAATGCAAGTGTGTTTTTTCAAATACTTTCCTAGTTATATATATATGCTTATTAATTAACAATGTATTTTTATGTGTTTGGAATATTGCAGTTGAAGCACCACAAGGCTATGTGGTACAAAGGTTGTAAGTTTCACACCAAAAGTTGGATGAAAAGAGGAAAACTTATGATTGTGGGATACCTGCAGTGTTCTAGGTCACTAATGTTTCCTCTAGAAGTAACACACATCCACAAGTCTCTGAAAATCGATACTATGGGTATTTGGATGACATGAGTGTGACTTTGGTTCCTTCAAATTGGTTCTATTCGACGTGAAATGGTAAAGGCTACAGATGAATGAACATGATCTTGATAGAAATATTATTTAGTTACCATGGTTAATTCAAGGTCATTTTAGCTAGGATATGATCTCTATGTTCTTCCAAGCCAATGCAAACAACTCTTTTACTCATAGGTTCTAGGTAGAGAGGGTTGGCCATATGTTATTACATATGATCCAAGAGGAAGGTCGATAGGGTATAATGTAGCAAAAGAAGATGATTATGTTGAAGAGGATGATGGTGTAGAGGAGCAGTTAGTTGATGATCATGTGTCAAATCACAAAGATGTCGAAGTATATCAAGGGGGTGTTTGAGAAAATGTTCTTGATGAAGATCATACTGGTGATGTACTGTGAGATTAAGAACTTGAAGAAGTTGAACCAATTGTAGGAGATGATTTTCATCATGATGATATGGATGATGATATGATTATTGGAAATGATTTCATTGGTTATGATGTTGAAATTGTTGATCGTTTCAATGCCATTTTTGAAGCAATTGACATAAATGTTGATATGATAAATGAAGAAGAAGATTAATGATATAGAAATGTTGTAATGTATGAGGTATTTGTTTATATGTTTTCAATTGTAGATTTGTTCTCTTTCATTTAAGTTGAATATTTTTTTCTTATTAATTTATATATATGATTGATTCTTACTATGTTTCTTTCAAATAGTTTATAGTAGATAAATTGGGTGTTGAGAATATTGAGAGTGATGTGAGGGGGAGGGGGGAAGGGGCCATATGAGCTTCCACCTTCACATGGTTGGCCTTGTTTAGTAGAGAATATTATATTATTATTGAAACCAAGAGAATCTCATTAATGGAGGAAATTTATATGCTCTTATTAATTAACCCCACACATAGTGACCTTTGAATGGGGACAACATTGAAATTATTACATTTTTTTATCATATGCATTGAAATTTGACATGGATATGGTAGATGCATGCATTGACAATATTAAGGTCTTGACCATGTTTCAAGAACTGAAACCATGGTCTTACTTATAAAGTGAAGCTTCTAGAGCTCATAGGTTAGGAGTGAGGCATTGAACCACCACATAGGTGTTATGACTGTTGGATGCAACCCAACTTGGCCTAGATTTTAGTAAAGACTCTGCATTTTGTGGAGCTAAGTGTGCAATGGAGAATGAAGCAAAGCATGAAGTGGACCGTGTAGTAGAGAAGCAAAATACGAAGTGTACCGCGTAGTGGAGAAGTTGGATTATATCGTGCAGTATAAGGGCTTCAGGGTGGGTCAAAGCCCTCCTTTTTGTAAAAGCGTGATTTTGTAAAGGGTTTTGGGCCATAGTTTCTTGTTTTAGGGAGACCATGGTATGTGATGTTGTAACCCTTGATGTAATAGTATATATAGGGTAAAGTAATAAAGAATAGAATCATCTTTATGATCCAGATCCGTGTCATGGTTGTATTGTTGTGATATGTAATTTGGAGAGAGGAAAGGCTCTGTAACTAAGTGCATAGAGGCCTGAGTCTACAGCTGAGTGCACAGACGGCCTGCAGCTTAGTGTGCAGGTCAAGAACTATTTGTTGTACAAAGAATCATTATATAAACAACAATTCTTGTGGACATAGCCCCACATTGGGGTGAACCACAGTAAAATTGGTGTCTTCATGTGTATATTTTCTTACTATCTGTTGTAGCGTAGCAGTTTATTACAGTTGCACTTTATTTCAACACAGTGATGATTTATGGTTTTATATGATATGCTTAAGTGATTAATGTAATATGGTGAAGTGATTTATGAATTTTAAGAATAAAAGAACATAATAATACCACATCTCCACATCCTTCAAGGTTGCAAAAACCTTGTTCTGCATCCTCCCATAGTCACTTCGGGTGAGACTGCGATATGCTTGCAGGTCATTGCCGAGAGTTCCAATGATTGAGGATTTTGTTGGTGCGTAGTAAAGATCGAACTTGGGTCAAACCAAACCAAGCCAACAAATGGTTTTATTGCTGGGACCGAGATTTGTTTGAGGGATATGTGGATGTAGCACCCGTCGAATAAATAAATTCAAGACTGGATAGAACTGAAAGAGCAAGAATTTGCGGATCAAGAAAACAAAAACCCTCTTTTGACAGTCGAAGCTTGGTTATAGAAGTATATTTTTACAGATCAATATGAAATTTTCTTCGCTTCATTTCTTGCCAAGTTGTACAAGTGGATATCGAGGTTGACCGAAAGGAAGAACTGTTTTAAAGGTGAAGAACCTACAGTGTGGACTCCCTAGCTGATACAACGACTCAAGAGAAATGAAAATAGGATTTCAAGGGCTGTCGAATTCTAGATTTATAGTATCTTGGGAGGATTCATTATTAAGTTTGTAGTAGACTCGATTGTGTCTTAAAGCGAAGTAGAATGACGATTCTTTAAAGGACCGCGAGGTAAGTATTTGAAATCTCTGAAAATTTGGATTAATATGCTTCTGTGTAAAAAGGGAGTTTACAGATGCAATCAAATTACTAGTTTACTTTTGTTTGGAAGAAAAGGGAATAAATCTCAGCAAGAGATTGGAACAACACGAAGTGGAAAGAGATATAGAGTAGATACCAGAAAGAGATCTCATGGACAAGATCTGAATAATTTCATTTAGACTGATTATATCCCTATTTTGAGTGAATTTGAAGGTGAAGAAAGTCTCCATGATAACCCTCAGGTAACTTTGTAGTATTCACCCTTCCAACATGAGAGTTTGCTGAAGCTAGAATCCAGTAATAACCAGGGTGTTTTTGGCTCTCCCCCTCCCCCTCCCCCTCCTACCCGCCATCCACCCCCCCTTACCCCTCCCCATCCACCTCCCCTTACTCCTGCCCCTCCCCCTCCCCCTCCAAGAAGAAGTATGGCTGATGATATTAAGCTACCCATTTTCAAAGGAACTAGATTGGAGGATCGAGAACTATTTTGGTTTTTATGCGAAGCAATATGGATAGCAGAGCATATTCACGATGAGAATATAAAGAAAGCACAACTTTTTACGACATTCTAAGATAGAGCATTGCCATGGTATATGAAGTATTCAAATAATAAGAACATAACATTTGCATATATTAAAACAACACCGATAAGAGAGTTGAAGAAGTCAAAGTTTGAGTCGCAGTGCATCACCGAGTTGAAAGAGATAAAAAAAAACCTACTGAGTCTATTTTGGAGTTTGATCATAGATTTAAGGTGTTATTGGATAAAGTGATCTTCGAAATAGCTCTACAGCAACATAAAGAATGGTTTATATGTTGGGTTGTGTTATATTCTTTCCATGACTAGCCCTATATTAGGTGGGCGAACCTACCTATGGTTTTGTGCATTGGTTTTCACACATGGTTTTGGGCGTGATGGTTTTCGGTCCATGGTATTTTGTAGATCCAGTCAAGGGAACTACGATTATGTTCTAATCCAGGGTTAATGGATTGGGGTTTATGGATGCTTCGACATGTATAAATATGTATTGTAACATTGAAAGGAATATAATGAAAAATCAATCTAGTAGTCCCGGTTTTGGGATCCAGGGGAAATCTTTGTGTATATTTGTTTTATGTGTTATGCTATCGCCATTGTTTATTTTCTATTTTTTTCAAATTCATATGCAGGTAATTTATGTATGAGGTTAAAACCTACATTATAGTTGCGCTACTACTGCATATCAGATTTCCATTAATGTAACAAAAGATAAGTACTCAAGCCAAAGCTCTAGAAATTGCAATGAAGTTGGAAGCTTTTCCTATAGGAGATACTAATGTAGGCATGCAACAGATTCAGAGTCAGTTGGCGAACCTAACCCTGCAGTTACAAGACATCAAGAAAAGCAAAGAAGTTAGAGAAGAAGTATGGTGTACGAAGTGCATATTGGAGGGACATTCTAAAGAACAGTGCCCTATCTTCATAAATTACATGGCTAGTGGAGCACTAAATATTCTGAATGCAAGATCCAACATATGGTGCGAAATATGTAATACTAGAGTCGAACATCATTCAGAAGACTGTTACTTGTTACAGAAATATGTATTGACACCGAGGAATCTATATTGCATTTTTTTAAAAATCAATGGGACATGATGAGAATAATTTTCGAGCTTACAAATTAATGATTCAACGTAATGCTGAAAATTATAGAGTGAAAGAAGAGGAGCATGGACATGAGGACAATAGACAATCCGGTGATAGAGGAGGTTACCAAGGAAGAGGTCGAGGTGGTGGAGTTTGTCGAGGATGTGGACAGATCATTTGCTATAACTGCGGCCAACCAGGTCATTTTGTGAGAGACTGTTAGAATCCCACAACAACATGTAAGTACTGTAAATACTTTGACCATGTAATTGAAGAATGTCCTATACTTATAGTGAAGATGAAAGAAAAAATGAATCAACAACAAACACAAAATATTCAAATTATGACTGCTGAAAGGAGGAACGATGAACCTCTAATTAGCATTGTCACTAGAAGTGGAGTTGCAACCAGTGGTGATAAAGTGAATGAAAAGAAAGAATATGAAAGAACATGGGTCATATAGACTGTTGAGAATTTTCTTGTTTTTTATATTCAGAAAGAAAAATAAGTATTTATGGAAGCAAAGTGAAGTTTTATGGATGATGGAGCTTCGACCTCTAGTGCATAGCATCAGAGAATTAACTGTGACATATCAGCTTCGACACATGATCGATCTCTGACGCAAGATCAAGCTCCGACACAAGACCAGATTCAGCAAATAAAGTAGGTATTTTAAAGGCTTTTCTACAGACTTGTATGAAATTGTTAAGAGATCAAAAGGATGTAGAAGGAATTCAGGAGTTGATATATTCCTGTAAAGAAAAACCGCGAAGTGAGATACGTGCAATCAATAATTTGCATCGAAAAAAGAGAACCAAAAGAGAAATGAGGTTTAGTGCGGAGATAGGAGTATATGAGATGGATCAAGTTATTCTGGATTTGGGATCTAATGCTAATGTCTTGATGAAGTAGACATGGGAATTAATGGGTAAGACGAAGCTACAATGGTCACCTATTCAGTTAAGGATGGAAAATCAACAAAATATATTCCCTCTAGGAAGACTACCAGGTGTCACAATGGATATTTAAGGAGTTCACACTATTATTGATTTTGAAGTAATAGAGATTGTTGATGTCAGTAACCCTTATCCTGCATTACTTCGAATTGTCTAGGAATTTGACAATATGGATATAATTAATCTGAAGAAGAGACATATGATATTTGAAGGAAAAAATATGAGAGTAATTGTTCCCTTGGATCCATCAGAAGGAGTAAGATACACAAAACCAGTAAAAGAATAATACTGCGTAGTTGACATAGACAATATATATCAAATGACAACAAAGGAAAAAGATTGTGTTAACCCTAATGTAGAGGGGAAGTTGAGTTGGGATCGTGATAGTTCTTGTACCTCAGACTCAAAAGAAGATTTGGAGAACTGACAGAATAGGCTACATAAAGTATCCCCAACGTGATGTGCAAGAATTACCAAATCAATTTGTTGTATGATATTTGAGGTATGTAACCTACCTTCTTATGATGGCTTAGGTGATGTAAATACTTTTCTTAATGATTATGAAGAACAAGTTCCAGAAAATCAAAGGTTTCTAGCCTTGTATATAGCCTTGAAAGATACCCTTGCTAGATGGTGGAATGCACACGAGAAGAATATATGAGGTTGGCATGAATGTTGAAGATTGATTTGGATAAGGTTTGGATAGATAGATACAGAAATAGAGATAAAATATGATGGTGAAACTAATCCTAGGAAGCATATCCAGCTATGCACTACAGCATGGAAGGAGATTCCACAGCAAGAATGGGTACATGGATTCATTCATACATTAGAGACAATTCCTAAGAACTAGTACCTAGAAACAGAGCTTCGACATGGTACAGTAAACTAGGTAGACATGGCTGATGGCTTCATATTGACATTTAGCTTTGAGGATTATTTTCCATACATAGATTTGGCTCTTCAAACAATCAAGAAGAAGATCATTGAGAATGTAACCCCACTAACATTGCAGAACCTGATTGGGCTGCACATATAGAAAATGAACTGGAATGCCATAACCTTACTGTAGATGAAGAAGAAGATCCTTGCAACATCGACATAGCAGATTCAGAAGGATACCGCGAAGTTATTGGACCTGAGCTAGAGATAACAGATATAATCAAGCCACTAAAGACGAAGAAGGTGAACATAGGTCAGAGAAGGAACCCAAGTTTGCAACAATAGGAGACTATTGGGATGAGGAGACAATCAGTGAAGTTACAGAGTTACTTCCTAATGAACTAATGGTTAAAGAAGCTAACTTTTCATTAATAGCAAGACATTTATATAAGATGGGACTAGATGAGATAATGTGCAGATATGTTCCTGAACATGAAAGACAAATGATTCTAGTAAAGGCTCATGGGGGCGCAGCTGGTGGACATTATGCAGGAAAAGCTACTGCACAGAAGATTTTGAGAGTTGGATTGTGGTGGCCTACACTACACAAAGATACAAAGGAATACTGTCGAGCATGTGATGTGTGTCAAAGAACATGAAAGCCTTCAAGAAGAGATGATATGCCATTGGTACCACAAGTTACACTGCAAGCCTTTGATAAGTGGACATTGCTTTTGTTGGACCCATCAATCCACATGGACGGAGGACTGGTGCGAGGTACATACTTATAGCGACTAATTATCTGACAAGATGGGTCAAAGCACAAGGGACTGCAGCGTATAGACTACTGCTAAGTTTATTTTTCAGTACCTATTGTCTAGATTTGGATGCCTAAATATTTTGATGAGTGACCAAGGTTCACACTTCCTGAATAAGACTATTGAAGCATTGATTGAGGAGTTCCAAGTTTATCATCAGAAGAGTACTCCATATCACCCTCAAGCTAAGGAACAGTAGAAGAATTTAATAATATTTTTGGAGAATGCATTTACTAAGGTATGCAATGTGAATAGAGATGAGTGGGACCTTAGAATTCCAACAGTTTTATGGGCTTGTAGGACCACATGTAAAAATTTTATATGTTAGACACCCTTCAGGTTAGTTTATGGGCAAGAAGATGTGATGCCCATGGAGTACATCCTGCCTAGTTTGAGGATTGCAACTTTTACATATATGGAAGACCCTGATATAATGGTGGAAAGAATGTTGCAGTTTCTTACTTTGGAGGAAGACATATTTATAGCAGGATACCATCAGTAGGTACAGAATGCAAGAGAAAAATCCTGGCATGATAAACATATTAAGCATAAGAAGTTCCAGGTAGGAGACCTTGTTCTCCTCTATGACAGTAAGTTTGTGAAATTTCTAGGAAAATTCAAGATGCATAGGATGGGCCCATATATTATCAAGCATATTACTGATGGAGGTGCAGTTCAATTAGCAAAGTCAAATGGAGAATTTATTCAGAGAAGAGTAAATGGCAGCAAGCCGAAGTTGTACAGGGAAAATCCTGCCCCTACAGCTTCGCTTTGAAGAATAAAGGAGAAAAGTATTAGTGCCACCTGCAGTTGAAAGTGGGCATTGGAATATAAACTACACCGCAGAGAGCTTCATCTTAGGAGGTTATTTCGCTAAAATATTGATTATGTCAAAGTTCATAAGAGATGTGACGTAAGAGGGGTTGTTCGCTACACTATAGGATGCGTCAAAGTTTGCCAAAAAAATATGACCATTAAAAGGGAAAGTTAACGTTAAAACATACGGAAAGTTGCCTTTATGAGGACATATTAACAAGATATAAGGATATATATGCAATTAATGAGCACAATATGAAAAAAATATGAGCTAATGCTATGGTTATAAATTCAAAATTGTTATAAAAAGTCGCCTCCCACCCAGATTTTGCACTTTTATGAATTGAGAATTCGAGTGTTACTATTGCGGAGAAGTTGCAGAAATTTTCGTTGTCGTATGTCATTTGAGAGTTCTTGGGAAGAAATTGTTCGTAATTTTCATGAGAAGTGCTTACCTGGAATCATGAAAGTATCATCACCCGCAGCAACATCATTACCCATGCAGCAAAGATCTTCATGAAAAATCCGACCAAAGAAGAGAGAACAAAGAAGGAACAGGATAAGAAACCGGTCGAGCCTCAACAAGAAATCGAACAAGTCAGAGATGGTGAGGAAGAAGGAGAGAAAGTGGAAATGGAAATGGATGGCGCAACATTTCCATCGCCTCTACCACCATATATCCCACATAGAAAACCTAATGCAAAACCAGTAAAAGAATTGAAGGATGCGAAGTATGGCACCTTCACACCCTTATTGCTAGAGTCAGTACCATTTACTGGAGAAATCCTTGGAAAAATTCCGCAACTTAAGTTCGTGGACTACGATTTCAACGATAGGAAAAAATATCCATAGTTCGCACCAGATACATACTTAAAGCAAGCGCACTACCCTGAAAGTGGTGTGATGAGATTAGAGCCGCAATAGTGGGAGGCTAGGTTGGCGCAGTCAGGGTTATTGAACATGTTGAGTGTGCCACACTTCGGTAGAAGTCTAGGGAGCACAACCTGTGTGAGATAGTTTCTCGTGCTGGTGCATGATGGATGCATATGGATGGGGAAGAGGATCCCTATAGACCAAATTCTCATATGGACAACCACAAGACTATCGTATCAAGGGCGGAACCCCGTAGAAGAATTTGTTGGAAAATATTAGGACCGCGCCATAGCCGAAATCATGAAGAATAAGTTCAGACTGACAAAAGGGAAGTGAGAGTATGAAATAAAATCAATCACTGACCAAGGAGTTCACTTCGCAGCACACATATTAGCCAGGAATATCATGAGAAAGTGTCGGGCTAATGAAGTACCTACATTGGTGGTTTCATTAGCTGCGTAACCCGCTAATGGGGTTTAGTACAAATGGGCCACAGATATATGCAAGGAGTTTATGGACGACTATCGCGAAGTTCAGGAGAAAGGTACTACATTTCATTATGCATGGTTGATTTTAATAATTGCGATGTTGGCATGGAGAGAGTCGGAGGATTCCGAGTTCCCTTTGGTGGCTTCAAATATTTATGAAGCTGCATAGCATGCCTCACTATGGTATACCGCTAAAGCGTCGCGAGTAAAGAAGAACGAGATGTTAGTTGTATTATATCATATGGACCTACATATGTTAGGGAACCAACATCCTCACCTTTCGCTGAGCCTATACGAACAATATAGCTCTGTTGTGAAGTTTAAGGCTGATTTCCACAAGGTTTACATACAAGCTCGCAGGGACACAAACAAGAAGTGGCATCCTCTTCCATATTTTGTAACAAAATATTACCTCTTAGGATAGGTACAATAGTGGCCAGTAGAATGGATGACTGCACTAGAGGCAAAGAAAAAATATAGTGCGACAAAGGAGGACACATCGCAACATGGAAAAGCGAGTGGAAAATACAAAGACAAGGATGAGCATGACTGATGCCGGCTAAGCCGAAAATACCCACAATATGCATATAAAATGCATAATCTCATCTATCCTAGGAATTTCAATGACTTTCCTGGTTAAACCTTCATTACTTAAGGTTCAAGGCCCCTTAATTAAATCGCCTATGGAACAATTCAACAACTAACTCCAGTCTGATATTTTGGTAATCCTTTCCTGTGGAACCCTATAACTCGACCCTTCATCCTTTATGACAACTTTGGTTAATTCTATAGTCACGCATGTTAACCAAACCCCACTCTATGTGCCAACTCCTCCTTTACCGTAATCGCGGAATCCAAAGGACTCAATAGAACATACATTCAGAACTCCTGTCTTGCGATATGTGATTGTCCTTTCCACCATTGATTTCGTCCATCAGATCAATGGCTGTCGCAATATCGCATCATACGACTTCATCACATTCTTCTCCTCTTGAATGTGATATGTGATAACACAATCGGACTTCAAATAGAATGAAACCGTGCCTATAACCTTCTCGGGTCCGCTCCTTTCCAATTCGTCAATTGAACGATAACTAAACAGAAACTAAACATCAATTGAACAGTAACTGAACAACACTCGGGATTGAATAGCAATCCGTAATTGAACATCGCTCGAGATTGAACAACAATCCGTAATTGAACAACACTCCGTCGATTGAACAACAATCCGTAATTGAAAAACACTTCACCAATTGAATAACAATCCGTAATTGAACAACACTTCGCCAATTGAACAACAGTCCGTAATTGAACAACACTTCGTCGATTGAACAACAATCCATAATTGAACAACACTTCGCCGATTGAACAACAATTCACCAATTGAACAACACTTCGCTGATTGAACAAAAATTCGCCAATTGAATAGAAGTTTTGTCCCACGTTGACTTCCACTCTCTGCCGTTGATCTTCTCTCTCTAGATCTAACGATCATCACTTGTCCCGATCACCAAAACAATCTGATCGCCATTCTCCACTGGTTGATCAAGGCACGCTTGATCTAATCATTCAATCTGATGGTCTACGGGTCTTCAACAAGCACACAGTTACCAACAACTTAAACCCCCGTAATTTTTTTTTCTCAGTAAAGGCTAATTCTATTAAAGGAAAATCAAAATAATGTTACAAGTTGAAGCCTTAGGCAAGAGCATCTGAGAGCATTCAATGGAGCAAACCGTCCCAAGAATGGGAGGACTAGATACAAAAAGCAAGGAGTCGAACATTGGAACCTGAATACAATGATAATATCATAGGAATCTGAAACTGTCAAGATCGGAAACATAAAAACAGAGAAGCTGACCAAATCCGCAAAAGAGCTACAGGCTGCGCCTTGCTAAGAAAGAGAACCAAATTCTAGTTTGCCAAAGGGAAACCAGAACTGCCATCCCAAAAACCGCCGGAGCTTTAGCCAAAAGAACCATTAGAAAAAGGCTGGGAAGACACAAAAATGTCCAGGTGGCATTAGATTTCCATGCCCTGGTCTGGAAGCTCCTCCACCACCGGGCAAGCATTGCCATACCAATTCCCTTCATCTCTTGCAACGTCACCAGCACCACTACCGCCAGGAGGAGCCGATGAGGGACGGGTGTCGCTGGAACAACCAGCAGTGGCCATCGAGACATAGGTACCATGAGAGCTGCCACCTGGTGGTAGAGTGTCACCATGAGCACCCTCGTCGTCATGCTTCTTGCCGCGCCCGTCCATCTTGCCTTCATCTGCCAAATTCTGCTCATCACCTTGGCTGTCCTCCCTACTATGACCACCCTAAGAGAGCTCAGCTGAATTGCACACTATAGCTTGAGGCGAAGCCTCTTCTTCAGAAAAGATTACAGTGATATTGGTCAAGATAATGGGCCTGTTTAGGCTTCTTTGAAACTTAAAGTGAGTAGACTGAAAAGCATTATGTGGGAAAGGCCTACAGGATGGGCTGAGAGGAGGCGAGTTCGCCTGAGATAAGGGCTAAGAAGAAGGAGCTGGGGTTTGATCGATAGATTGAGCCCTCTGAGAGTGCCCCCGTCCACCACGGCTTCCGCCTTGGCTAAACCCCCATAGTTGACTTCACATAAGTGTTTGAATTTGCGATCTACGACTAAGGTTGATTATGGGCCTTCAACCTCGATCTAGAACTTCCGCACTCTCCTATCCCGTGGTCTAGTTCTCCATCATTCTGCTTCCACCATTCATATCCGTTGATCTCAAAGATCTAATGTTTCTCATTCTTTTCTGCCTACTTCGCATTTAGGCCATTTCTTAGTGCTCTTGTGGTTTTGGGTTTCTTCCAGGATTCTGATCTTTAGCTGTTCTGCATCACAACTTCCTCCTTAACTCTGCTCATGCCTTTATATTTCCTTCATCTCCACTATAATGTTAAAGGCTTCCTCCTATACTATTAGTGTGTACAAAGCCGTAACACCTCTCTGTCACTCTTCTCTATATTTCGCCTCTGATTCCGCACATGAAACTTCTGTTACATATAACTACTCTAGTTCACACACAGATTATAGCTAAATTACACCAAGCACACACATAAACTCAGAATCAAGTTGTTTGTATTAATAAACAGATATTTACACAGTTTCTTCTCTGCGACCTGATTTCAAATATCAGTGGCCTCTGTTTCACAATCTGCCCATAGGCTTACAACCAAACTATTCACACTCAAATTCCTAACTAACTAGCTAACCAGCTAACCCCTGACTATGCCTTTTAGGCTTACATTTATACAAAAGGATTCTACAACCAATTCCTGGTTTAGATCCATAAACGTCTCAACAAAACCCTAAAATATCTTCCTTATCTCTAAGGATCGTCTCTAATACACAAAATCATGAATTAGCTCCTAATCTAAGATTTACAATTAATTCTCAAATCTCTCAACTATCCTGATTCTCTCATGTTCTCCTACATTCGAGAACTTTTACAATATGCTTCACAATACTTAATTAATTGCTATTTTCATTAAGATCACTCAAAACCTAAGTAATTACATTAATTCAACACTTAGGAAACCAAATGCCTTAAAATACAAGACCCCCTATGTATACTAAAATACAATGATATTTTTTGAGTTGAATTCTCCCGCATCAGACTCCCAAAGTAGAAAATGTTCATGATCTCCTGATCATGTGTCTTTATATGTTGATAGAAAACCTCAAGGATCCCAAAATTTAGTTTGTAGTTGTCTAAATGCTCCACGCCTTTGCTGCTGCTATATGTCTACTATCTTCTGTTTTATTTTCCTATCATTGTCAATCAGGTTCAAGTTCTGATTGGTCATCCTTCCTGCTGCTATCAATCTTCTCCATATGGACTGTTTTATCATCAACTGCCATAATTTTTCAATTTCCATTTCTAGCACATCCTTGGGCTAGTCCATACTTTGCCACTTACTGTTACCTCTTTCTCTTTGTTTTAGGTTGTTGTTGCTATCTACTAACTCTTCAAACTTCTGTTCTTCACTTGTTTTTACTTGTTCTTTCGTTCTTATTGGTTTTGCCTCCCTTTCATCCTTACCCTATTTCATGATCATCTCTTTCTATATTGAATCCTGACTTTCCAGCATTCTTTCCAGCAATTTAACATCTCTGCTCCATGGATGAAATACTTCCACAAAATCTTCCTCTTTCATTTTTATTTGGCTGCTCATCTGTGCCAAATTTTCTCCAGCATCTGCAACTAAACCTGCACTCACCAAATAATTATTAAAATAAAAAATATAAGGCCTCAGTGCCTCTTCTTCCTTTGGCAACACATTAGTATGCTGCACTGGTTCTTCCTCCTCTGTCAGCACATCAGTATGCTGATTTGAATTCTCAACAGAATTCACGAGACTGCCAAATACTCTCTCTTCCACACCATCTGTTTTAATAATGTATTTCTATCCTTGCCCACTGTAGTGAACTTCTTCATTCTCATCTAGTTCTGATTTTACAACCTGTACACTTACTTTTTGGTTTTCTAGCCTTTTCTCCAAAAGACTTAACTCATGCCATAAATTTTCCACCTCACTTGGAATTTCTCCTAAAAGCTCTGTATAATCCTCACTATATTCTTCTTTGTCACAAGTATAACTTCTTGTTGACACTACTTCTTCATTCTTGATTAGAATAAAATTCTAATTCTCCATCTCTGTGATAGTTTTAGATGTCTGTCCATCACTCTCCCTTTGGCCATTTAAGAAAATCAATTCCTCTTTGTCATCATCAACAACAAATTCCTTATCATAAGACATAACTGTCTCATCTCTATTGAAGATATTTCTTCCACTAAGCAAGGAATTTATGAACTCCTTCTGTTGTAATAACTCAACTTGATATTCATTTGAAAGACAGTCATCATCATACTTTACTTGGCAAATTTCAGCTTCATTCAAGATAGTTCCATAAGATGGATTGTCTTATGCAATACCTGCATTCACACACAACTTGTTAGTTGTAAAACCACAATACCTCATGATCTCATTTGATGATTTAACCACCAAGTCCTCCTACTGTTCCAAGTCCTCTACATGACTCAAAAATATTTCAATGGTCTTCTCTTCAATCTCATCAAGTCCTTCACTTGATTGCTTGATATCCTTCTCTACTTCTTCTTTTAGAACAGAATTTAGATTCTACCTGTCTTCTTCCTCCTTTACGACAATATCAACAAATTGTCCTTCTTCACATGTTTCATCTACAAACATACACATATTATCAGATTTAAAATCATGTGACCCTTTGGTCTCACTTGAAGTTTCAGTCTTCAAGTCTTCATCTTCATCTTCACCCAGAATTTCACCCTGCTCTGGTTCACAAATGGACACTTCCATTTCCAACTCAGCTTCTCTGAGTTTTTCCGTCAACCACTTTACTTGCTTCTGTCGTAGCCTTCTCTGTAACTTATGCCACTCCACTGGCTTCTTCCTTAACACCCAACCTAGTCTTTGGCTTTCCTCTAGCAGCATTGTTAACACATCGAGTTCTTCTATTATCACAACCATCTCCTTGTCAAACTCCGCTTGACTCATCCTCTTGCCATTTGCCTTGGCATTCTCCTTCTTCACTTTTATTCTGCTATGGTTTCCCTCAGAAACTCCACTATGACTATCAATAGTCATCTTCTTCTCCATCTCTATGAGTTCCTCACTCATTCACTATGAGCTGCATTAAAGCCTCTGCAACAACAAGTCCTACCTGCTGCCTCTTACCTCACCAAGCTTTCCTCTGTACTTGGTATTTTGGCAAGCTCTTGGTTCGCTACCTCTGGAACCTCCTTTGAGCACTTCTCTCTGCTCCTTCTAGGCTTCAACTCATCTGCATCTTCTAAGAACAGAACTATCCTTTTTATCCAACCTCTGTTGAAATTCCTCAAGGTTCTTCCACGTTCTGATTTCATTCAGAAACTTTTACCCGCTTCTGTTATCTCTTAGCAATTCTACCCACATCCTCTGTGGAATTTCCTTTGTGAGCTGCAACAATACTTCTGTATGAACTTGTCCTACCATTCACCTGCACTTTTTAATGGATTTTCCTCTGTTTCCTTGTGTCTGCAAGTTCTCCCAATATTTTGCTATACTTTATCTCTGCGTTCCTACTATTTGTCAGATTAGAATCTGATCTCCTCTTGCCTGCATACACATCTTAACACATAACTCTGTTCTAAATTTTCACACAAGATTTCTTTGTGCTGCTTTACCAAATGTCTCAACCACAATTCTACTCTGATACCAAAATGATGCTGGCTAAGCCGACAATACCCATAGTATGCATATAAAATGCATAATCTCGTCTATCCCAAGAATTTCAATGACCTTCCTGGTCAAACCTTCATTACTTAAGGTTCAAGGCCCTTTAATTAAATCTCCTACGGAACAATTCAACAATTAACCCCAGTCTGATCTTTTGGTAATCCTTTGTTGTGGAACCCTATAACTCGACCCTTCATCCTTTATGATAACTTTGGTTAATTCTATAACCGCACATGTTAACCAAACCCCACTCTACATGCCAACTCCTCCTTTATCACAATCGCGGAATCGAAAGGACTCAATAGAACATACATTCATAACTCTCATCTTGCGATATGCGATTGCCCTTTCCACCATTGATTTTGTCCATCAGATCAACGACTGTCGTAATATCACATCACACGACTTCATCGCATTCTTCTCCTCTCGCATGTGATATGCGATAACACAACCAAACTTCAAATAGAATGAAACCACACCTATAACCTTCTTGGGTCCACTCCTTTCCAATTCGTCAATTGAACAACAACTGAAGAACAATTTAACAACAATCGAACAACACTCAGGATTGAACAACAATCTGTAATTGAACAACACTCAGGATTGAACAACAATCCGCAATTGAACAACACTCCGCCGATTGAACAACAATCCGTAATTGAACAACACTTCGCCAATTGAACAACAATCTGTAATTGAACAACAATCCATAATTGAATAGCACTTCATCGATTGAACAACAATCCGTAATTGAACAACACTTCGCCGATTGAACAACAATTCACCAATTGAACAACACTTCACCGATTGAACAACAATTCGACAATTGAACAGCAGTTCCATCCCACGTTTACTTCCACTCTCCGCCATTGATCTTCTCTCTCCAGATCTAACTGTCATCACTTGTCCCGATCACCAAAACAATCCGATCACCATTCTCCACTGGTTGATCAAGGCATGCTTGATCTAATAATTCGATCCAACGGTCTGCTGGTCTTCAACAAGCACATGATTAACAACAACTTAAACTTCTGTAGTTGACTTCACATAAGCGTTTGAATTTGCGATCGATGACTAAGGTTGATTGCGGGCTTTCAACCTCGATCAAGAACTTTCGCGCTCTCCTATCCTGCGGTCTAGTCCTCCGCCATTCTGCTTCCACCATTCATATCCATTGATCTTAAAGATCTGATAGTTCTCATTCTTTTCTGCCTACTTCACGTTTAGGCCATTTCTTAGTGTTCCTGTGGTTTTGGGTTTCTTCTAGGATTTTGATCTTTAGCTGTTCTACATCACAACTTCCTCCTTAACTCCGCTCGTGCCTTTTTACTTCCTTCATCTCCACTGTAACGTTAAAGGCTTCCTCCTATACTGTCGGTGTGTTCAAAGCCGTAACACTTCTCTATCACTCTTCTCTGTATTTCTCCTCTGATTCTGCACATGCAACTTCTGTTACATAGAACTACTCTATTTCACACACAGATTATAGCTAAATTACACCACGCACACACATAAACTCAGAATCAAGTTGTTTGTATTAATAAATAGATATTTACACAGTTTCTTCTCTGTGGCCTGATTTCCAATATCAGTGGCCTCTGTTTCACAATCTTCCCATAGGCTTACAATCAAACTCTTCACACTCTAATTCCTAACTAACTAGCTAACCAGCTAACCCCTGACTATGCCTTTTAGGCTTACATTTATACAAAAGGATTCTACAACCAATTCCTGGTTTAGATCCATAAACTTCTCAACAAAACCCTAAAATATCTTCCTTATCTCTAAGGATCCTCTCTAATCCACAAAATCATGAATTAGCTCCTAATCTAAGATTTACAATTAATTCTCAAATCTCTCAATCTCTCAACTATCCTGATTCTCTCATGTTCTCCTACATTCGAGAACTCTTACAACATGCTTCACAATACTTAATTAATTCCTATTTTCATTAAGCTCAGTCAAAACCTAAGTAATTACATTAATTCAACACTTAGGAAACAAAATGCCTTAAAATACAAGACCCCCTATGTATACTAAAATACAATGATATTTGTTGAGATGAATGCTCCTGCATCAGACTCCCAAAGTAGAAAATGTTCATGATCTCTTGATCATGTGTCTTCATATGTTGATAGAAAACTTCTAGGATCCCAAACTTTAGTTTGTAGTTGTCTAAATGCTCTGCGCCTTTGCTGCTACTGTATGTCTACTATCTTTTGTTTTATTTTCCTCTCATTGTCAATTAGGTTCAACTTCTGATTCATCATCCTTCCTGCTGCTATCAATATTCTCCATATGGTCTGTTTCATCATCAACTGCCATAGTTTTTCAATTTCCATTTCCAGCACATCCTTGGGCTAGTCCATACTTTGCCACTTACTGTTACCTCTTTCTCTTTGTTTCAGGGTGTTGCTGTTGTCTACTAACTCTTCAAGCTTTTGTTCTTCACTTGTTTTTACTTGTTCTTTCATTCTTACTGGTTTTGCCTCCCTTTCATCCTTACCCTCTTTGATGATCATCTCTTTTTGTATTGAATCCTGACTTTCCAACTTTCTTTCTAGAAATTTAACATCTCTGCTCCATGGATGAAATACTTCCACAAAATCTTCCTCTTTCATTTTTATTTGGCTGCTCATCTGCGCCAAATTTTCTCCAGCATCTGCAACTAAACTTGCACTCACCAAACAATTATTAAAATAAAAAATATAAGGCCTCAGTGCCTCTTCTTACTTTGGCAACACATTAGTATGCTGCACTGATTCTTCCTCCTCTGTCAGCAAATCAGTATGCTGATTTGAATTCTCAACAGAATTCACGAGACTGCCAACTAGTCTCTCTTCCACACCATCTGTTTTAATAATGTATTCCTATCCTTGCCCACTGTAGTGAACTTCTTCATTCTCATCCAGTTCTAATTTTACAACCTGAACACTTAATTTTTGGTTTTCTAGCCTTTTCTCCAAAACACTTAACTCATGCCATAAATTTGCCACCTCACTTGGAATTTCTCCTAAAAGATCTGTATAATCCTCTCTATATTCTTCTTTGTCACAAGTATAGCTTATTTTTGACACTACTTCTTCATTCTTGATTAGAATAAAATTCTGATCTGCCATCTCTGTGATAGTTTTAGATGTCTGTCCATCACTCTCCCTTTGGCCACTTAAGAAAATCAATTCCTCTTTGTCCTCATCAATAGAAAATTCCTTATCATAAGACATAACTGTCTCATCTCTACTGAAGATATTTCTTCCACTAAGCAAGGAATTTATGAACTCCTTCTGTTGTAATAACTCAACTTGATCTTCATTTGAAAGACAATCATCATCATACTTTACTTGGCAAATTTCAGCTTCATTCAAGACAATTCCATAAGATGGTTTGTCATATGCAATACCTGCATTCACACATAACTTTTCAGTTGTAAAACCACAAGACCTCATGATCTCATTTGATGATTTAACCACCAAGTCCTCTACATGACTCAAAAATATTTCAATGGTCTTCTCTTCAATCTCATCAAGTCCTTCACTTGATTGCTTTATATAGAGGATCTAAGGAAGGAAGAGCAAGTTTTGATAGAGAGAACTCAACCATGGTAGGATGAGGCTCTCCAATTGTCCCAAGAAGTAGAAGAGAAGCTTCAAGAGCTTCGACAGAGGGAGATAGTGATGGTACAGAATGCTACAAAACCTATGACAGAAGTACTGCTGAAGGAAGTGTGCAGCAAAGAGAAGCAAGTCTTGGAGACTCTATAACAATTCAAAAATGAATACAACAATATCGCAGCAAAAATCAGAGGCAAAATGGCTGAGTGACTCGAGACAAGTCACATGTGAGTGTTGGGGGCCTATTAGGTGCAACGCAACTTGGCCTAGATTTTGGAGAAGACTCTACGTTTTGTGGAGTAGAGTGCGCAGTGGAGATTGAAGCAGAATGTGAAGTGGACTGCACAGTAGAGAAAAAAAATGTGAAGTGGACCACGTAGTGGAGAAGTTGGAGTATACCACGTGATATAAGGGCTTTGAGGTGGGTCGAAGCCCCTTATTTTTATAAAAGCTTTATTTTGTGAGGGCTTTTAGGCCATAGTTGCTTGTTTTAGGGATACCATGGTACTTGATGATGTAACCCTCGATGTAATAGTATATATATGGTAAATTAATAAAGAAGAGAATCATCTTTATGATCTAGATCGGTGTCATGGTTTTATTGTTGTGATCTGTACTTTGGAGAGAGGCGAGGCTCTGTAGCTGAGTACGCAGATGGCCTGCAGCTTAGTGCGTAGGTCAAGAACTATTTTTTGTACAAAGAATCATTATATAAGAAACAATTATTGTGGACGTAGCCCCACATTAGGGTGAACCACGGTAAAATCGGTGTCTTCATGTGCATATTTTATTACTATTTGTTGTATGATATTTGAGGTATGTAACCTGCCTTCTTATGATGGATTAGGTGATATAAATACTTTTCTTAATGATTATGAAGAACAAGTTCCAAAAAATCAAAGGTTAATAGCCTTAATATAGCCCTGAAAGATACCCTTGCTAGATGGTGGAATGCACACAAGAAGAATATATGAGGTTTGCATGAATGTCGAAGATTGATGTGGATAAGGTTTGGATAGTTAGATACATAAATAGAGATAAAATATGATGGTGAAACTAATCCTAGGAAGCATATCTAGCTATGCACTGTAGCATGGAAGGAGATTCCACAACAAGAATGGGTAGATGGATTCATTCATACATTAGAGACAATTACTAAGAACTAGTACCTTGAAACAGAGCTTCGACATGGTACCATAAACTAGGTAGACATGGCCGATGGCTTCATATTGACATTTAGCTTTGAGGATGATTTTCCATACATAGATTTGGCTCTTCAGACAATCAAGAAGAAGATCTTTGAGAATGTAACCCCACTAACATTGCAACAACCTGATTGGGCTGCATAGATAGAAAATGAACAGGAATGCCATAACCTTACTGTAGATGAAGAAGAAGATCCTCGCAACATCGACATAGCAGATTCAGAAGGATATCGCGAAGTTACTGGACCTAAGCTAGAGATAACAGATATAATCAAGCCACTAAAGATGAAGAAGGTGAACATAGATCAGAGAAGGAACCCAAGTTTGCAACAATAGGAGACTACTGGGATGAGGAGACAATCAGTAAAGTTACAGAGTTACTTCCTAACGAATTAATGGTTAAAGAAGCTAACTTTTCAATAATAGAAAGACATTTATATAAGATGGGATTAGATGGGATAATGTGTAGATATGTTCCTAAACATGAAAGACAAATGATTCTAGTAAAGGCTCATGGGGGTGCAGCTTGTGGACAATATGTAGGAAAATCTACTACACAGAGGATTTTGAGAGCTGGATTGAGGTGGCCTACACTACACAAAGATACAAAGGAATATTGTCGAGCATGTGATGTGTGTCAAAGAACATGAAAGCCTTCAAGAAGAGATGAGATGCCATTAGTACCACAAGTTACATTGCAGGCCTTTGATAAGTGGACATTGATTTTTTTGGACCCATCAACCCACGTAGATGGAGGACTAGTGCGAGGTACATAATTATAGTGACTAATTATCTGACAATGTGGGTCGAAGCACAACAAGCAAGGGACTGCAGCGTAGAGACTGCTGCTAAGTTTATTTTTGAGTACCTATTGTCTAGATTTGGATGCCTAAATATTTTGATGAGTGACCAAGGTTCACACTTCCTGAATAAGACTATTGAAGCATTGACTGAGGAGTTCCAAGTTTATCATCAGAAGAGTACCCCATATCACCCTCAGGCTAATGGAATAGTAGAAGCATTTAATAATATTTTGGAGAATGAATTTACTAAGGTATGCAATGTGAATAGAGATGAGTAGGACCTTAGAATTCCAACAGTTTTATGGGCTTATAGGACCACATGTAAAAAGTTGATATGTTAGACACCCTTCAGGTTAGTTTATGGGCAAGAAGATGTGATGCCCATGGAGTACATCGTGCCTAGTTTGAGGATTGCAGCTTTTACATATATGGAAGATCCTGATATAGTGGTGGAAGGAATGTTGCAGTTTTTTGCCTTGGAGGAAGACAAATTTATAGCAGGATACCATCAGTAGGTACATAATCCAAGAGAAAAAGCTTGGCATGATAGACATATTAAGCATAAGAAGTTCCAGGTAGGAGACCTTGTTCTCCTCTATGACAGTAAGTTTGTGAAATTTCTAGGAAAATTCAAGATGCATTGGTTGGGCCCATATATTATCAAGCATATTACTGATGGAGGTGCAGTTCAATTAGCAAAGTTAAATGGAGAATTTATTCAGAGAAGAGTAAATGGCAGCAAGCCGAAGTTGTATAGGGAAAATCCTGCCCCTACAGCTTCGCTTTGAAGAAGAAAGGATAAAAGTCTTAGTGCCACCTGTAGTTGAAAGTGGGCATTGGACTATAAACTACACTGCAGAGAGCTTCATCGTAGGAGGTTACTTCGCTAAAATCTTGATTGTTTCGAATTTCATAAGAGCTATGACGTAAGAGGGGTTGTTCGCTACACTATAGGATGCATCAAAGTTTTCCGGAAAAATATGACCATTAAAAGGGAAATTTAACGTTAAAGCATGCGGAAAGTTGCATTTATGAGGACATATTGACAAGATATAAGGATATATATGCAATTAATGATCACAATCTGAACAAAATATGAGCTAATGATATGGTTATAAATTCAAAATTTTTATAAAAAGCCACCTCCCACCCAGATTTGGCACTTTGTTGAATTGAGAATTCAAGTGTTACTATTGCGGAGAAGTTGCAGAAATTTTCGTTGTCATATGTCGTCTGAGCATTCTTGGGAAGAAATTGTTCGTAACTTTCATGAGAAGTACTTACCTGGAATCATGAAAGTATCATCACCCGCAGCAACATCATTACCCATGTAGCAAAGATCTCCATGAAAAAACCAACCAAAGAAGAGAGAATGAAGAAGGAACAGGATAAGAAACCCATCGAGCCTCAACAATAAATCGAACAAGTCAGAGATGGCGAGGAAGAAGTAGAGAAAGTGGAAATGGAAATGGATGGTGCAACATTTCCATCGCCTCTACCACCATATATCCCACCTAGAAAACCGAATGCAAAACCAGTAAAAGAATTGAAGGATGCGAAGTATGGCACCTTCACACCCCTATTGCCAGAGTCAGTACCATTTACTGGAGAAATCCTTGGGAAAATTCCGCAGCTGAAGTTCGCAGATTATGATTTCAATGACAAGAAAAAATATCCATAGTTCACACCAGATAGATACTTAAAGCAAGTGCACTACCCTGAAAGTGGTGTGATGAGGTTAGAGTCACAACAGTGGGTGGCTGGGTTGGCACAGTCGGGGTTATTGAACATGTTGAATGTGCCACACTTCGGTAGAAGTCCAGGGAGCACAGAGCACAGCCTGTGTGAGACAGTTTCTCGTGCTGGCGCATGATGGATGCATATGGATGGGGAAGAGGATCCATATAGACCAAATTCTCATATGGAGAACCACAAGACTATTGTATCAAGGGCGGAACCCCATAGAAGAATTTGTTGGAAAATATCAAGACTATGCCATAGCCGAAATCATGAAAAATAAGTTCAAACTAACAAAAGGGAAGTGATAATATGACATAAAATCTATCAGTGACCAAGGAGTTCACTTCGCAGCACACATATTAGCCAGGAATATCATGAGAAAGTGTCAAGCTAATGAAGTACCTACATTGGTGGTTTCATTAGCTGCGCAACCCGCTAATGGGGTTTAGTACAAATGGGCCACATATATATGCAAGGAGTTTATGGACGACTGCCACGAAGTTCAGGAGAAAGGTACCAGATTTCATGATGCATGGTTGATTTTAATAATTGCGATGTTGGCATGGAGAGAGCCGAAGGATTCAGAGTTCCCTCTGGTTGCTTCAAATGTTTATGAATCCACACAGTATGCCTCACTATGGTATACCACTAAAGCGTCGCAAGAAAAGAAGAACAAGATGTTAGTTGTATTATACCATATGGACTTACATATGTTAGGGAACCAACATCCTCACCTTTCGTCGAGCCTATACAAACAATATAGCTCTGTTGCGAAGTTTAAGGCTGATTTCCACAAGGTTTACATAGAAGCTCGCAGCGACACAAATAAGAAGTGGCATCCCCTTCCATATTTTGTAACAAAGGATTACCCCTTGGCACAAGTACAATAGTGGCCAACAGAATGGATGACTGCACTGGAGGAAGAGAAAAAAGATAGTGCGACAAAGGATGACACATCGCAACAGGGAGAAGCGAGTGGAAAGTGCAAAGACAAGGATGAGCATGACTCAGAGGAAGAGTAGCAACATATCGAGGGTCATCGGGATCCTCCTAAAGGTGACGAGTAGAACAAAGAGTCTGAAAATACATAAGCAAAACAAGTTGTTGCAGAAAAGAGGAAGGCACATGGCGAAGCTTACACGAAGAGCAAGAAGAAGTAGAAGGAATATAAGACAAAGGATATCACACCAATGGTCCTTATTGATGATGACTTGGATCAGATTGGGGATAGAATCTAGGAGGCGACATCAAAATCATGGAATAAGTTGGAAGATCGCTACGACACACTTCTAATAGGTGTGCAGGAGCGCATCACATAACTCAAAATATTGGCACAGACAGTTAGACAACTCATGCAGGTCATGGAGAAGATTGGAGAAGAAAGGAAAATAGAGCCTACACTTGCAGCGTGGATAACATCGATACCTGCTGGATCCCTGCAATTTGACTCTGTTGAATTTCAACAACAGGCTAAAGAATGGAGGAATGTCAACATGAACATCATAGCAGTACCATTGCAAAGATTACACAAGCTACACCTAGAGATAATAGAGGAGCTAAAGCTGCACAAACTGTTGGAAATAATACTGAGAGGGGGGGTGAATCAGTATTATCAGATCAATAAAATTTTTCAATGCTCAGAAACATATACGCTACTTCAGTTAAGTGAACCAGCGTGTACACGCTACTGTGTCTAAAGAAAACAGCGTATAACCAAAAATCTTATAATTCAGTTAGTTTATCTTCAGTTAAGTGCATCAGGACATTATTCACCATATTAAGAGTAAACAGATGCAGTATAACAGAACAGATCATCACACAAAAGCCACACACATGAACACCATGATATAAGGTGGAAACCCAATGTGGGTGAAAACCACCTGCTGCAAGTCGTCTCTATCTTTCTTTAATAAGAACTTCAGTTTACAATCTTTTGTACTGGTGCAGCCTTATACCAGTACGCAGGCTACAACCTGCAGAAGGTTTCAACCTTCTCTCGTTCTCCAAACTTCCTTGGAAGGGAGCTCCAACCCCCTTTGCTCTTGTACTAGCTAAGATACTAGTACGTAGGTGCTAGCCTACAATCTTCTTTCCTTCAGGTACCACTTTTCATCAATTTTCAGACTGGATACTCCTGAAGCACACCATTACAATCTGAAGACCATGATTCATTCACAAATCATTGAAGCATAAAACAACCAATACTAGCATCATCAATCTTTGAATCACTGAACCACTGAAACCCTATCAATACCAGTCACCAGAACACAGAGCAGACTACAGAATTCTGCAATAACAGTCAGACCCAACTGCAAACCCAAAAATCAAGCTTCAAAAGATATACGCTACTTCAATGAGAGCAACCCGCGTATACACGCGCTTTTACCGAAGACAACCTGCGTACAGATCTAAAAATAAATTCTATCAACTTGCAGCAGTACCAGACATCAGTTAGACCCAGAACATAACATTGCGTCAGTATGCAGATCTAAAAATACGCATAATCAACCAGTGTATTTCAACCATTAGATCCCGATCTGTCCTTAGATCTAGTCTTCCATCAACCGATGTGATCTCTCCTTAGCTTAGATCAAGGAACCCAGAACCTGCATACCAGATCTATTTCTTTTTCAGATATTCAAGCCTTTTCAAATTGTGTTTGCCTAATGATCTTCTTCTCCTTATATAGCCTTAGGCCTTGCTCAATACCAAGGGCCAAAACCATAGAAATCCAAAACCATCAACCTCAAAACTAGGGATCAACACGTCTGTCGAGATACCTTGGTCCAAAACATAGGCTCAAGTACCGAGGACTAACTACCACAGACCAAAAGTAAGCTTCTCGACATGCACGCCCTTTTTTGTTCATGAAACTGCGTGTATACGCGACTTCGTATATAGCTCACCTGCGTATACGTGACTTAGTATATATAGCACCAGCGTGTATACGCAACTTGGACTTAATTAACCTGCGTATATGATATTTCTCTTCATTCTGTAGTCTGAACTGAGATCTGTCATCAAAGAGAGTTGCCATCAAGGACAACACTTGTACCATAGCGCCACACCTATGCCAAAATGCCAACAATCTCCCCCTTTGGACTTGATGGCAACCCCAAGATCCTTAGAATCATTCTCCCCCTTTGTCATCAAGGGCAAAGGGCTGTGCTCCCCCTGAGTACATGCTAATATCTCTGCTTGGCTGTGCTGAAACATGCTCCCCCTGACTGTAGGCAATATCTGCAAAAGATGTTCTTCAACAGAACCAAGACTTATACACCATAAGGAACCTTCCTATCACCAAAGGACTCAATACATACATCCATACTCCCAACCAAGAGGGGATACATCAGAAATTTACATATAACAACCAATTATATTACATCATTCATCCCAGGCATAGTGGGGAAACCAACATAGGTCGTTACATGACCTTGACACCATAAAAGAGATAAAAAGAGATACATGACATAGAGACAACAAATCTAGACCAAGACTTATGAAAGTCACAAGCAGCATCTGATAATCATCTTTTAGATCAGCGATCAAGATTTCCTTCTGAGCTCCTTCTCCTAAACTCAACAACAGTTGTGTACTAGAACCAAAAGCATCTAAATGCCAACAATGCTTTATGATACTTTAAGCTGTTCCCCCTGAACCTGTGCCTGCTGCACCCCCTAAAACTGTGCCTGAAGAATTCTGGCATACCCATCTCAGACCTTCTCCAACCAGAGTCTGCCCTTGTTGTTCAGAACTCCATATACGCGACTTCTCCTCGATAAAACAACGTATGTACGCGGATATGATTTCTACAACACACGGACGTCATACACGTGACTTTCCTAGCATAAATCGGCGTATATACGCGGATATATCTTACGTAACTTGCGTAGACCAACTTTTCTGTAGAACAGACAAGCTTCAACAGCAGGATGAAGCATCAACTACTCCCAGCTTTTGTCTGAGATATTCAAAAGTTTCCCTGGGCAGTGGTTTTGTGAGAATATCAGCAACTTGTTCCTTAGAAGGAACATACTCCAACCTGACCTTCTGCTCAAGCACTTGTTCCCGAAGAAAATGGTACTTGATTGGTATGTGCTTGGTCTTTGAGTGCATGACTGGATTCTTTGAAATGCTGATTGCACTTGTATTATCACATAAGATAGAGACTGGTGAAGTGCAAGTGATTTGAAAATCCTGCAAGGTCTGCATCATCCAAAGAAGTTGTGTGCAACAAGATGCCGCAGCCACATATTCTGCTTCAGCTGTAGATAAGGCAATCGAACTCTGTTTCTTGCTGAACCAAGATACTAATCTGGAGCCCATAAAGAATGCACCACCACTTGTGCTCTTCCTGTCATCCACGCTTCCGGCCCAATCTGCATCTGTATAAGCATGAAGTGTGAGATCTGTATCTCTAGTATACCATAATCCATAATTTTGTGTCCCTTGAAGATATTTGAAAATTCCCTTCACTGCCTGAAGATGAGTCTCCTTTGGATTTCCCTGAAATCTCCCAACTATTCCGACTGCATGCATGATGTCTGGTCGGGTACCTGTCAAATAAAGCAAACTCCAAATCATGGATCTATAAGTTGGTTGATGAACTGCTGCTGATTCATCATTTGCACTGAGACTGCATCCTGTAACCATGGGTGTACACACTGGCTTTGATTCTTCCATGCCATACTTCTTCAAGATTTGCTTGAGGTACTTGGTTTGAGACAAGAATATGCCTCCTTCATTTTGTTGGATTTGCAATCCAAGAAAGTATGTCAATTCTCCAAGTAGTGACATTTCGAATTCTTTCTGCATAACCAAGGCAAAGTTTTGACTCATAGTCTCTTCATTGCTGCCAAAGATAATATCATCTACATAAACAACAAGTATTAGCAATTTGTTATTTTCAACTTTTATATAGAGATTGCTATCTGCTGATCATTTTGAAAAGCCTTGTTGGTGAAGATATTTGTCCAATCGATAGTACCAAGCCCTTGGAGCTTGTTTGAGACCATAGAGAGCCTTTTTCAATTTGCATACAAGGTTTGGATCATTCCCAAGAATGAAACCATCTGGCTGCTCAATATATACTTCTTCTTCTAAGTCTCCATTCATAAAGGCTGATTTCACGTCCATTTGAAATACCTTGAAGTTTTGAAAGCTTGAGAGAGCAAGGAACATTCGGATGGCCTCAAGTCTTACAACAGGAACAAAGGTCTCTTCAAAATCTATTCCTTCTTGCTGCGCATACCCTTTACAAACAAGTCTGGCCTTGTTTCTAATTACTTCTCCATTTTCATTCAATTTATTTTTGAAGACCCATTTTGTCCCTATGACATTTTTATCTTTTGGTCTAGGAACCAATTCTCAAGTGTTGTTCTTTTCGATATGCTCAAGTTCTTCATCCATTGCTTTGACCCAACATTCATCTTTGCATGCCTCTTTCACACTTTGTGGTTCAGTGGAAGAGAGTAATGCCAAATAGCTTGAAGCTTCTGCAATTCTTCTTCTTGTTTGTATTCCTGCTTCTTTCTGCCCCACAATCTGAGATTCTGGATGATTCTTTTGAACATATCTGGATGGAGTCTTGTCTTCTATTCTTGTCTGCTCCTCTGGTTCTTCTTGAGGTTCTTCTTCTTCATCATTCTGCCTTTGAGAATAGCCTTCATCTTCTTCAATGACTTCATGATGAACTTGCCTAGGAATATATCCCTTCTCATCAACCACTACATCAATGCTGTCAACAATTCTGCCAAGTCTTTTATTGTAGCACTTGTATGCTTTGCTATGTGGAGAATAACCAAGAAGAATGCCTTCATCTGCTCTTGGTTCAAGTTTGCCAAGTTGCTCATCAGTATTCTTAATATAACATTTGCTCCCAAAGATTTTGAAGTGGTTCACCGAAGGAGTCTTACCACACCAGAGCTCATGAGGAGTTTGAGTGCTATTTACTCGGACATTTGTTTTGTTGAGAATAATAACCGCAGCATGTGCAGCTTCACCCCAGAAAGTTGCAGGAGTACCTGACTCATCAAGCATAGCACGAGCCATTTGTTGGATTGTTCTGTTCATTCTTTCCACAACTCCATTTTGCTGAGGAGTTCTAGCTGTAGAGAATTCTCTTCTTATCCCATGTTCTTCACAGAAATCGAAGAATTCATTTGAGGTAAACTCCCCACCTCTGTCAGATCTGAGGCACTTAATTTTGTGTCCTGATTCATTTTCTGCCAAGGCTTTGAAGGATTTGAATTTTTCGAATGCTTCATCTTTGTGCTTCATAAGCCCTAACCAGACAAACCTGGAGAAATCGTCAATGAATAATATCAAATATTCTTCTCCTCGAGGTGTCCTTTTCCTAAATGGACCACATACATATGTATGGACTAGCTCAAGAGGTATGCTGGCTGATCCTTCCTTCTCTGGAAAGTTAGTTCTGGTTTGCTTTCCAAACTGACAAGATTTGCATATAGTGTTGTCTGGAATTTTGATATCTGGAAGACCGCGAACTGCCTGATATTTGCATGCTTTCCTTATTTGTGAAAAGCTTAGATGCCCCAACCTCCTATGCCATAGCCAGTGTTCATCATCCTTGCTCAAATAGCATTGTTGTGGTCTTTCTTCAAATATGTATAGATTATTTGGAGTCCTTCTTCCTTTGATCACTGTTTTACCTGTATCAAGATCACGAACACAACATCCATTTGATCTAAATATTACCTCTATTCCTTGATCGCACATCTGACTGACACTCAGAAGATTATGCTTCAATCCATCAACATACAAAACATTTCCAGCTTTGACCTTCTCTTTCAATGGAGCAACACCTTTTCCTTTTATGGCTGCAGAGATATCGTTTCCAAAAGAAACTTTCTTCCCCTTTTCTAATGCGGTATATGACTCAAGCTTTTCTTTGTCCCCTGTCATATGCTTCGAACATCCGCTGTCAATGTACCATAGACTTTCTTGACCTTCTGCATAAAAGGCTATCCCACATCTTTCTGGTTGTGGTTCCTTTATTCTCCATGTTCTGACATTTGAGGTTTTCTCCTTCTGAATTGTCTTCCGGAACCTGCTCCTGCATTCAGAGTCTTCATGACCAAAGTTATTACAAATAGAGCATTCAACTTCATTTTCAAGAACCAAAAAGTTGTTATAAGTCCTTTTCATGGTTCCAGTCATTCTCCCTTGCTTTTGAGCTTCTCTAGTCATGATTGTCTTGTAGGCAACACATTGAGCTGCTTTGTGACCGAAGTTATGGCAAGAAAAGCATTGGCCATTAAAGAAACTTCTGTGATAATCAGATCTATCATCCAACCGATTGTAGCTCCTATTCATTCTTGGAGCAAATTGGGAAGATTTTACCTGTGGCAGATTGTAGCTTCTGTTTGTCCTTAAGGCAGTTTGTCCCCGAATTTCTTGATGGTCTTTATTTGTTCTTGAGGTAAACTGTCCCTGATTCACCCGATGACTTTTATTTGGCCTTTGCTCGCTTCTCCTTGCTGCATCAAGATAACTTTTAGAGGTAGAGGCTTGAGATGTTTCTCCATTATATCCAAGACCTGTCTTGATCAGAGGAGATCGCTGCACATTGATAATCTCATCCAAGGTTTCAGATCCTTTAACAAATTTAAGATTAACCGCTTTTGTTTTCTCAATCTCCTTTCTAAGAAAAACAATCTCACATTCCAATTTTTCAAGATGTTTTTCTTTTTCTGCTAGTTGACATTGTAGAGAATCAATAATAACACTCTTCTCTTCTAAGCAAACCTTGAGATCTTTCATTTCTTCACAAAAGCCTTCTACATCTATAGCATCCATGTAGTCATCATCTTCAAAAGCCATTAAAAGTTTATATCTATTACCTTGTTCATCTTCGTCACTATTTGAAAGACCATCACTATCTTCATGAGTGTAATAGCTTTTCTTCTTTTCATTTTGTTTCTTGTTCCATTTAACAGGTTCCTTTCCCTTGTCATTCTTATCTTTGTGAGGACATCTAGCAGCATAATGACCTACTCTTCCACAAGCAAAGCATTTAAAAGGTAACTTACCTCTGAACCTTCCAGAACCCCTTTGAAGATTTCTGACAAAATTTGATTCCTCTTCTTCATCTTCTGGCACGTGACTTGCTTCATAATAATCTTCTTTGCCTGAAGCCTTGAAGGCAGCTTCTCTTCTGTCTGATGGACCTCCCTTTCTCATTTCATAAGCGGTTAGAATTCCGTGAAGCTGAGACATAGTAAGAATTTGCAAATTTTCCTTTTCTTCTATGGCAGACACTTTAGATTCAAACTTGGGGGACAAAGATCTTAGAACCTTTTCAACCACAATAGCCTCTTTTATTTCTTCACCCAAGTTTTTCATGCAATTGACAATCTCATCTACCCTAAGGAAATAGTTAGCCACACTTTCATCATTATACATTCTGAGAGTCTCATACTTAATCCTGAGAGTTTGAAGTTTAGCACGCTTTACCTGTTCGTCTCCTTCATAGCTCGTGACAATTTTGTCCCATTTTTCTTTTGCAGATTTATAGTGCATTACCTTCATGAATTCCGATTGAGATATACATCCCAATAGAGTATTGACTGCTTTCGCATTTGTTTCATATTTCTTTTTCTCGGCTGCATCTGTAGGAGTAGCTGAAGGAAAAGTGTAGCCTGTCTCTACGATGTCCCAAACTTCTGTACCAAGAGATTGAAGATAGGCAGTAACTCTTACCTTCCAATAATTGAAGTTTGTCCCATCAAAAACCGGTGGCCTGATTGATGCTTCTTTCTCGTAGTTGCTCATGATGAACGATCTACCTTCAAGCGATCAAGCTTTTCTGAAGGACCTGCTCTGATACCAATTGTTGGAAATAATACTGAGAGGGGGGGTGAATCAGTATTATCAGATCAATAAAATTTTTCAATGCTCAGAAACATATACGCTACTTCAGTTAAGTGAACCAGCGTGTACACGCTACTGTGTCTAAAGAAAACAGCGTATAACCAAAAATCTTATAATTCAGTTAGTTTATCTTCAGTTAAGTGCATCAAGACATTATTCACCATATTAAGAGTAAACATATGCAGTATAACAGAACAGATCATCACACAAAAGCCACACACATGAACACCATTATATAAGGTGGAAACCCAATGTGGGTGAAAACCACCTGCTGCAAGTCGTCTCTATCTTTCTTTAATAAGAACTTCAGTTTACAATCTTTTGTACCGGTGCAGCCTTATACCAGTACGCAGGCTACAACCTGCAGAAGGTTTCAACCTTCTCTCGTTCTCCAAACTTCCTTGGAAGGGAGCTCCAACCCCCTTTGCTCTTATACTAGCTAAGATACTAGTACGTAGGTGCTGGCCTACAATCTTCTTTCCTTCAGGTACCACTTTTCATCAATTTTCAGACTGGATACTCCTGAAGCACACCATTACAATCTGAAGACCATGATTCATTCACAAATCATTGAAGCATAAAACAACCAATACTAGCATCATCAATCTTTGAATCACTGAACCACTGAAACCCTGTCAATACCAGTCACCAGAACACAGAGCAGACTACAGAATTTTGCAATAACAGTCAGACCTAACTGCAAACCCAAAAATCAAGCTTCAAAAGATATACGCAACTTCAATGAGAGCAACTCGCGTATACACGCGCTTTTACCGAAGACAACCTACGTATAGATCTAAAAATAAATTCTATCAACTTGCAGCAGTACCAGACATCAGTTAGACCCAGAACATAACATTGCGTCAGTATGCAGATCTAAAAATACGCATAATCAACCAGTGTATTTCAACCATTAGATCCCGAACTGTCCTTAGATCTAGTCTTCCATCAACCGATGTGATCTCTCCTTAGCTTAGATCAAGGAACCCAGAACCTGCATAACAGATCTCTTTATTTTTCAGATATTCAAGCCTTTTCAAATTGTGTTTGCCTAATGATCTTCTTCTCCTTATATAGCCTTAGGCCTTTCTCAATACCAAGGGCCAGAACCATAGAAATCCAAAACCATCAACCTCAAAACTAGGGATCAACACGTCTGTCGAGATACCTTGGTCCAAAACATAGGCTCAAGTACCGAGGACTAACTACCACGGACCAAAAGTAAGCTTCTCGACATGCACGCCCTTTTCTGTTCATGAAACTGCGTGTATACGCGACTTCGTATATAGCTCACCTGCTTATACGTGACTTAGTATATATAGCACCAGCGTGTATACGCAACTTGGACTTAATTAACCTGCGTATATGAGATTTCTCTTCATTCTGTAGTCTGAACTGAGATCTGTCATCAAAGAGAGTTGCCATCAAGGACAACACTTGTACCATAGCGCCACACCTGTGCCAAAATGCCAACACAAACATCACACCTCACAGTTGAACATTTAGGTAGAAAGAGAGCGAGCTTTGTTGCAGCATAAGCTTAACCAGGTGACCCAAGAGAGGGATCAGGCAGTTCAGCAGTAGCAGAAGATCAAGGAGGTGGTTGAAGCAACATGCAGAGAGATTCTGTACCTTGATGTCTGAGAAGAAGAGCCAGTGGAGGACAAGGTCGTAAAGCTTGGCCTTGCAGTAAAAAGATATAAGGAAAAGATCGCCGCAGTACAATTTAAATATGCAATTCATATCAGTGAGCTGCAAATGAAGCTACAACCAACCACACCACAGGAAGTGTGGGAGAAGAGGGAGATTGACCTAAAGGTTACAATGGTCAACATCTCCACAATAGTGATAGACTGTGGGAAACTTTTGGATGAGATTTTATAGATTTGGATTTTGCTGCAGGAAGATCCAAATGTGCAGAAATTGCAAGAAGATATTCAACAAAAGCAGCAGCAGTTGGAAGAGATTCAGACAACTGTGAAGACATTACCAATCTCGCAAAAGATCGTGAAGATCAATAAGGGAAATTCCCTCTAGAAGAATATAGAGGATTTAAGGAAGGAAGAGCAAGTTTTGACAGAGAAAACTCAACCATGGTAGGATGAGGCTCTCCAACTGTTCCAAGCAGTAGATGAGATGCTTTAAGAGCTTCGACAGAGGGAGATAGTGATGGTACAGAATGCTACAGAACCTATGACATAAGTACTGCTGAAGGAAGTGTGCATCAAAGAGAAGTAACAGAGACTCTACAACAATTCAACAATGAATACAACAATATCGCAGCAAAAATCAGAGGCAAAATGGCTGAGTGACTCAGGACAAGTAACATGTGAGTGTTGGGGGCCTATTGGGTGCAACCCAACTTGGCCTAGATTTTGGCGAAGACTCTGCATTTTGTGGAGTAGAGTGCATAGTGGAGAATGAAGCAGAGCGTGAAGTGGACTGCACAGTAGAGCAGCGGAACATGAAGTGGACCGCATAGTGGAGAAGTTGGAGTATATCACGTGATATAAGGGCTTCGGGGTGGGTCAAAGCCCCTCCTTTTTATAAAAGCATGATTTTGTGAAGGGTTTTGGGCCATAGTTGCTTGTTTTAGGGAGACCATGGTATTTGATGATGTAACCCTTGATGTAATAGTATATTGTTGAAGCCCCGAAAATCGGGTCGACAACAAGGGTGATACCCGCCCGGTCTGGACCTTGGTTGGCAGCTCCTTATCCGTTTGGTATAGCGGGTCCGACTAGGGATAATGGGACCAGTTTCCCAATCTATGAGTGTGTGTGTGTAGAATTTGATGTTGCTGATCTAACAGTTCCTATTTAAGATATTCTAATTCTACCTCTAATTTAATTCTATGCTACTGTAATCTAATAAACAGCACATCTAAATCTATACTTACCTGGGATGTAATTCTTCTATTATGCGATCTAAAGAGATTTCAAATAACAACTGGTAATAAAGATCATTCAGCGATTATAAGAAAGGAAATCAATAAAGATGAACTACTTTTCATAAAAAGTTAGACGAAATAGTTGTGAAAAACATATTGCATAATAAGATATTCATACATTAGGCATAAATAAATAGCTATCACTGTACAAAAGTGCCAAATGATAACTCAAGCATTCATGCAATAATATATAAACAACTAAAAACTGTATATCACTTTAACATATAAGCAGAAATGGTCAAGAGATAAAAGTACCATTTATGACTAGTCCTACTCATAAGCTTCAAGTGACAATGATTTATCTCTCCTTGCTCTAACATCCACTAAGAGTATAGAAGTGCAACATCAGTAGCAGATATCAAATGCAAACATCAACAAATCTTGATCCATTCATTCACCAAAACCTCCTCTGAGGGTGCAAAAGTGCATGTTCTGAGGACAAGTTTTTGATAAATTTCTGGACCCTTCTCTAAATGCATGAGAAGGGTTTAAATACTACTAACTATATAACTTAATTACACATATTTAGGATACGGTTTAAATGACCGCCCTTTTTCTAAGCAAAACTATTTCTAAAAATTAAATCTAATATCTAACTATTTCTGCATTAGTTCCTTAATGTTGAGAGCATTCAGTATTTGCCTGGGAGAGTCGGCTGACTGTCTTCCGCTTTGGTTGAGCTAAGAAAACAGAAATGGTAAGAGCTGGTGCCATCTTTTCCGCAACATCGATGATATACTCGAGAGTCATCCTCTGACTATGTGGATATACTACGTATGCCCAGTGATAATCCAAGTTCAACTTGGTTAACCCTTGAATTGCTTGTGCCTTTTCTTTCAGCTTTATGTTTCCAGTTTGTTCTTTACCATTGCTTTCTTGCATTTTCCGGGCTTACAAGTGACTGAACAGTTAGAGGCTTTTCTTTTTGAGAAATTTTCTCAGCGATTGCCTCCGTTCCTTGATCCGGGCCTTTCTGATGCGTTTTTCGCCTTTAGCGCCTTTTCCTTCACCTGGTATAAGCTTCAAAATTTGTAAAAATACTACTTTCGTGAGCTTCTGACCTTGAGCGTTAAACCGCCTGTTGATATCAACATTGTTCAATTACTCATTCAACCACAACTGTGAATGAAAGATCTGTGATGGATAGCTCAACAACGTTCTTATGAATCTGCGGCTCTGTTGCATGCAGTATCCGTTTATGAGGGCATCTTTTCTCTGTTTTTGAACATTGGAGCGTTACCCTTTTTCTTCATAGCTTCCTGCACATTGCTTTGTGTAACTTCTATTTTTCATTCCTGCAGTTTACACATGAGGAAAGAGTAATGACAATAAAAATTGACAGGAAAGCTTTTAAATGCTACGGATATACAAAAACATGCCACCTGACATGAACTGACTCTTCGAACAACACAAAACCATCTTTCATTAACAACTGGCATATAATTCATTAATTATCATTAAAGCGCGTATCCGGTTCTTGGTTTATGGAAAACTTTTCTTGAATATTGAGGGAGGGAAATTTGCGATGGGATGTTTCTGCGATTCGCATCGCAACATCGCATTATCGCAATATCACATTATCGCAAATTCATTGTGCTGTGTGATCGCAAGGTCGCTTGATCGCGCTATCGCGAAATTGCAGATCGCTGAAATCGTTAAATCGTTATGTGTTTTTCATGCAACTTTACGATATGCGATATTGCGATATCGAATATCGGTGATTTTAAGGTTTTCTAATGTGAGCGTTTCTTAATGCATGCGATGCGATGGAGTTCGCGTCACAATCTTGCAGTTTATCATTTTTACTCATAAGGAAATGTCCTATCATTCTTTGTGCGATGCGATGTTTTCTTAAGGAGTAAAATACATGAGCCTTAATTGATTTTTTGAAATTTTTCCTAAGGGTCCCCTCTTACCTAGTGTTATTGCTAATACCAAATAAGGAGGGGGGTTGTTGGTAGCCACAACAATTGGCGATTCAGTTGGAAGAACCAGTTATCTCTGCTTTTCTATTGAATTTTCTAAACTTCCAAAATTTTTCAGAAAATTAAACTTTATTATGGAAAGATAAAGTACATTATGCTCTAAAACTGTCAATGATATTTTGTTTCAACCATTTTCCACTTTAATTATTTGCCTCCTTAAGTTAGTCCTTGTATTTACATCGGTCATTACTTGGTCTTGTAAAGATAAAACAAGGTCTCCTTTGTAAACCAGTTTTAAATATGCTCATTTGTTGTAGGTAGAGCCTCTGCTGCCAGCAAGCGTTTATAGCCTCGACAGGGTTACCTGTTACCCAACAATGATCCTGTATCCTACTTAAGGTAGCCCACAACTTTCAAAAAAAAATCCATATCCACACTTATTGCTTTGATTTTATTTTTTATTCTTAAAGAACAATGTCTTGGTTTGGTAGCCAAATTATGACACAGTCATTCACTTGATTTATAACTTTGCTGAACAAGCTGACTCATGATGAGACCCCTTGTCTTTTGATTGCAACAATCTTGAGTCATTGCCCTGTTGTGGTGTACAGTATTGGCAAAGTCAGCAAGTTATAACATCTGTGATAATGATAAGCCGACTCGTGATGAGACCTCTCATTCTTCAAGATAAAGTGTATTCTTGGGTTGTTCCTCTGAAAGTTGCGATTTCCTTAGCAGGGAGGAAGTCATTGTTTCCTTAAGATAGCTCTGGACGACAATAATAGAGTTTTTGGAAACAGCTGTTCTACAGAGAATCTTTATTTTGTTATTGATACCTTTCATTGTAATTAGATAAAACAATTTCTTCACTAAAGGTTGTTTTCATCAAACTTTTTGAAGTTGAAACTAGTATCATATCTAGGCTAGAGTTTTTAACTGTATCTATCAATAATAAAGATCAGTTTTCCAAAAGATTTGCTATTTATAAAAGCGAAAAGTTCAAAATCTGAAAGAGAATTGGTGTCTTTTTCGTAAATTCCTAATGTAACCACTCACAACTGGTTTTATTATGAAAAAGAAAAACATCTATTCTACAAAAATAGAAGAATAATCTTCTATGGAAAATATTTCTTGAGAATTTGTCCATTAACAGGCAAAGGATCCCTCTTACCTGCTAAATCCTATAACACAAACGTTGATGGACCTATGACTTTTGCAATTTGAAAAGGACCAAGCCACATTCTTTGAAATTTTGTATGTTTGACCTTTTCTTCATGAGCCTTGTCCCACTTTAAAACTAAATCTCCCATCTGAAAATCTTTTCTGGTCATTATGTTTGAATCAAAAGAGGATTTTACTAGTGCTTGATGATGAGCATGTGTTTTCCTAGCTTGTTCTTGTTGTTCTTCTAATTTAATTATTTCCATTTGTCTTAGCTATAAGGAGGAAGTGGGTACTTCATCAATGTATTGAACTAAAGACAAGGAGGGAATTTCTAAGTGATTCGGAAGAACCACTTCTTTCCCATAGACTAAATTAAAGGGAGAAGTGTCGATAGAAGCTTTTTGCATTATTCGATCTGCCCATAAAGCATATATCAAAGCCTTGTGCCAATTTTTATGATTTTGGTCAACTGTTCTTTTAATAATCTTGATTAGGTTTTTATTTGTTGACTCAGCTAGCCCATTGCCTTGTGGGTAGTAATTGGCCATATATTTTAGTTTGAATCCTCTTTTAAGTGTGAATTCAGCCATTGCATTTCCAGAAAAGTATGATCCATTATCAAACATTAAAGCGGATGGCAATCCAAACCTGGTGATTATAAATTGATCTATGAACTCAATGATATTTTCATAATTAGCCGTCTTGAGTGGAACTGCTTCTACCCACTTAGTAAAATAATATGTTGCTGTGAGAATGTATCTATGTTGCTTAGAAGAGTGAGAAATGATCTCACCCATTATGTCCAAGCCCCACTGACTGAAAGGTTGGTCAATGTTTACTGGTTGTAGTGGCAAGGATGGCTTCTTTTGTCTTCCAGCAGTAGTTTGGCAGACTTGACATCTCCTCACGTAACTATGTGAATCTTTAAACAGCGTGGGCCAGTAATATCCTGCGCGTAAGATTTTATGTGCAGTAGCATCTCCAGCATAGTGTCTTCCTGCCGGCCCATCGTGGAGTTCCTGCAAAACATTTTCAGCTTTAGCTTTCTCAAGACACCTAAAAAGAACAAAATCATAATTTTTCCTAAAAAGAATATCATTTATGAGCTGATATTGTTTGGCTTTCAACCTTAGAGCTCTTTTTTTAGTATGATCGAGGTGTGAAGGAACATACCCATTCTTAAGATAATAAATGATATCAGCGTATAATGATTCTGCATCGTTTAGGCTTATCTCGCACATTTGTACCTCTTCAGATGGATTTTCAGAAATTTGCACTGCTCCAGCCAGCATTTTGCAGAAGCCTTGACCTCTTACAATGTTGTTGGTTTAATCTCAATGTCATATTCCTGTAAGGCAGTAACCCAATTGGCCCTTTTCTCACCCACATCCTTTTGTACTAGAAGGTTCCTTACTGCTAGAAACGGTACTATAATCTTAGTATGGGTTTTAAGTAGGAAAGGTCTGAAGTATTTGACCGCTTTGAAAACAGCATAAGCCTGTTTCTCCACGTCTGAATAATTTAGTTCAGCGCCCTGTAAATTGGAACTGAAAAATGCAATTGGAGCTTCCGCTTTTTCTTGATTTTCTTGAGTTAGAATCACAGCATATGATTTATCTGAGGCAAAAGTGTATAAAATAAAAGGCTCTGAAAAATTCAGAGTTGCTAAAGATGGAGCATTAATAATAGCTTGTTTAATCAGGTTGAATGCTTCATGTTCATATTGGCCCCATTTAAAATTTGAATTCTTTTTAATCATGGTTTGCAAAGGAGACATGATTCGTGAAAAATCTGGAACGAATCTCTTTACAAAGTTGATCTGACCAAGGAAAGATTGCATGGCTTTTTTGTTGTGAGGTAGGGATATTTCAGAAATTTCTTTGATTCTGTCGGGGTCGATGTGAATACTGGATTTTGACACTATGAATCCTAGAATTTTCCCTTCACTTAGTGCGAAAAAAGATTTCTTTGGGTTAAGTGAAATTCCATACCTTAAACATCGTTGAAAGATTAGTTTCAAGTCTTTGAGATGGTCACTTCGTTTCTTCGAGTACACTGTTATATCATCCAAATAAATTACTACAGATTTATTGACTAAACCTTTGAATGTGATGTCCATGGCTCTCTGAAATGTGGCACCAGCATTAATCAAACCAAATGGCATCTTTCGATATGCGTATGTGCCCCATTTAGTTCTGAATGTGGTTTTCAATTGATCATCAGGATGTACCAACACTTGATTGTATCCTGAAAATACATCCAAGAAAGACATTAGTTCTGAGCCCGCCACTGCCTGCAGTATCTGTTCCATAGGTGGTAGAGGAAAATTATCTTTTTGACAGGCTTTGTTAAGGTTTCGAAAGTCAATGCAAATCCTAATATCTCCATTTTTCTAACAGGTACCATATTGGAGACCCATTTGGAATGTCTGACGGGAAAGATTATTCTGGCTTTCAATAACTTATTGAGCTCAGTTTTTATCTGATTTTCTAAATTGGGGTGGATCTTTCTCAGCTTTTGTTGGACAGGTTTTTCATTATCGATCATGAGAATAGTATGTTGGATGATGGAAGTGTCGTATGTTTTGAGCTCATCATAATTCCAGGCAAAAACATTTTTATATGGTCTCAAAAGACGAATATACGCAAGTTTCTCTTGAGGGGCTAGGCTGAGGCCTAGATTAATGTTTTGTGGTTTAGCATCGGTTCCTAGGTTTACTAATTCGTAGTTCAAGGTTGAACTTTGGAGTTTTGAATTGGTAGACCTCTTAAACCGATCTTTCAAATCGTACAAGTCTGCTGACTTGACCACCGACTTAGGTATGGCATTGTTAGTGCTATCTTGTTGCAATTGTCGATCATGCTAGTCTTCATCAATTATTTGATTGGAGTAGGATCCTTCAGATGTGAGGAAATTTACAATATCAGGATCGTCATTGAATACTCTCCAATTTGTGAAGTTATCAGGAATGGATGGTCTACAGATTAATTCTATTGAGAATCGATCTGGACTAAAATCTTCGGAAGGAATAAGCTTAGAAGCTACGTTAGCCAAAAGGTCTGCACTTGCGTTTTGGAGTCTCGGGATTGAAGAAATATTAAACGCTATGAAATGCTCAGTCAAATCTTGAACTAAGGATTGATAATGTTCTAAATGACTTGATAAGCAGTGTATAGTGTTACGTACCTATTTAACTACTATCTCAGAGTCTCCAAAAACTTGAAGATACTTGACGTTTAACTCGATTGCTTTGTACAGGCCTTGGACCAAAGCCTCATATTCTGCTATATTGTTTGTGCAATCGAATTCGAGTCTGCATGTGAGCATGATTTTATCTCCTTCTGGACTAATCAGAACGCATCCTACTCCTGCTCCTTCGTTAGATCTAGAACCATCAAAAAATAATTTCCAAAACAAAGATTTATTTATAGGTTTATCTAAAAAAATTGATACATTTCGAACTATCAGTTCGAGAAAAATTTTCGACTTGGGACAAAACATAGTGTTCTAAATAAGGTGACGCATGAGCATTGAAATTGCCGAGGAAAGAATCTACCGAGTAATTGCCAATAATGCTGCTGTTATACGCTACTGGTTCATTCTCCCCCTCTAGCTCCGTTACTATGTACTTCTGATGTAACTCTCGTTCAACTTTTATTTGATTTGGTTTACCGTTGTAGGGTAGCCACATGTGCGACCAGTCGGTTGAGAAGTATCCATGAAGTTTTTCTGACCAATCCCTGCTAAGAATTAAGCCATAGAATTTAGGAATGTCAGCAACTAAAATGTCAATAACTTGACATACCTTTGGGTTGGATGAAAACCTTATGGTTACTTGATTTAGTTCACCAATTACTTCGACTTGAGATCGATCTAGCTGAACTATGCGCACTGCGGATTTTTGTGGTTGAACGTTTAACTTGGCACATATGGATATGGGTAAAATATTCGATGAAGCACCAGAATCTACCAAACAATTATGCACATTTTTATTGAAGATTTCATAAGTAAGGAGAAACGGGGGAGTGTGAGATCTTGATCTTCCTCCAATTAGAGCGATGTCATTTGGATCAATATTTTTGATCGTGTTAGTTTGAGGTCTTCCCATGTTATGGGAAGCTTGAGAAAGTACAGCGGCAGGCAAAGGTGCAACTGGCTCGGCATGTAATTCTTTCATCATTATCTTTTGTTGATGCTTCAACTTGCTCAGTTTGTAAAGGGTGATGTTAGCCCTAGTCTTTTTCATGTCTTCAATAATATTATACTCCATTTCATCCGACACTATCATTATTTTAGATGGAGTTGTTTCATCTGTTTGGACTGGGCTGGTTTGAGTCGCTTTAGACGTGGTTTTCTTTGTTGCGACTTTATCCTTTATTGCAGATCTTGCGCTCTTCGGCTTAGGGGTAGTTTGGGGAGGATCAAACTGATTTTTGCTTCGTGTGCTAACTGGAAATACTTCTTGATCTTCTTCTTGTGGGAGGATGAAATCCCACATTCCTTGTAATTCCACAACTTCTTCGTCATCAGTCTGCCCTTCAGTGGCAATTTCCTCTTCCTCTTCCTCGGATTCAGCATTTGAAATGGCATTAGGTGGCTTTGAATCCGTTGAAGGACCTCTTTTAAAAGATCTGTAGGGATTTTTTGAAGAAGTTTCTGCTACTTTCTTTTTTATATTGACCATTTCATTGGACATGGTCTTTAGAACTTTCTGCAATCCTTCCAAATCAAATGGATCTTTTGCTTGTTTCTTCTTGGAGTCTTCCTTGAAGGTGACTTTTTTGGATTTACGTTCCTCTATCACGGATTTCTTTTCCAGGGCTATTATTCGTTTCTCTACTACTATCACTTCTTTCATGTTATCAGCTAAGGTTGTTTTATTGGCCCTGTCCACGAAGATTGCTATGTTCGATGGTAGAGCGGTGATATACCATTCACATCGTACTTCTTCGTTGGGCTGGGAAGCAGTAGGAATTTTGTTGAAACGTAAATTGAAATCCTTGATAGGCTCTCTAGTTTCAGCTCTAAGGTTGGATAGGTCATTGATTAATGTTGCCGTAGACCTGTCATCACCAAACTTGGTCAGGAATTGCTCCTGGAAGATGTCCCAACTTGTGATGGATCCAGAGGGTAATGAAAAATACCATGACCCGGCTGTTCCTTGCAGAGTATAAGGAAAAAGCCGAACAACAACATCTTCATTAGTAACCCCATTGAGATTAATGGAAAGCATGAAGTTGTTTATGTGCTCTTCTGCTAGCATCCCTGCCTCGGGATTAAATTTAGGCAGCCATTTCTCAGGATGGGCCGGTATTTGACTCAAGGGTGCAGGCATTAAGACTGCCCCAGGGTTATTCCATGGAGACTGGGCCATTGTTGAACTGCTAACAGAGGAAAGTGCAGAAGATGATCCCTGCGGCTGGGAGGATGAGGATACTACGATTGTAGATGATTAAAGAGGGGTTGTGGGGGTCCCTGTGGACGGATGGACGATGATCTGGAGTGGTGGAGTGGATGGTTGACTTCGCGGTGAAGAAGTTGAGATGGACATGTTGACGAGAGAGTCTCGCTGTCGGACTCTTTAGGTGATCTCTTCGCTCTTTTCCTAGTGGGAAGAGGTAATTCGGTTGGCTGAATGCCAAAATTTCACTCTTTAGCCTGGTCAGGGGATGAGCAGGATTGTAATGCGAAGTCACGCTGCCTTGAGATTTATCAGACCTTTGAGGAGAAATGGAAAATCGTCGAAGTTTGTGAATCAGGGATTCGACTTCAGGAAGTTCAATGGTAGATTGTTCTGAAATATCAGGGTGTGTAGCAGCGGTTGATACTCGAGCGACTTCTGACTCTGGATTTAAGTGTAATGGAGAAGTCAGGGGATATGATGAGGGCGATTTACTCTCAAAATGGTATTCAGATTTGGATTTACTTGCCATTCATAGTTCAGGCCCTCCTTCTAGCACCAAATATGTTGAAGCCTCGAAAATCGGGTCGACAACAAGGGGGATACCCGCTCGGTCTGGACCTTGGTTGGCAGCTCCTTATCCGTTTGGTATAGCGGGTCCGACTGGGGATAATGGGACCAGTTTCCCAATATATGAGTGTGTGTGTGTAGAATTTGATGTTGCTGATCTAGCAGTTCCTATTTAAGATATTCTAATTCTACCTCTAATCTAATTCTATGCTACTGTAATCTAATAAACAACGCATCTAAATCTATACTAACCCGGGATGTAATTCTTCTATTATGCTATCTAAAGAGATTTCAAATAACAACTGGTAATAAAGATCATTCAGCAATTATAAGAAAGGAAATCAATAAAGATGAACTACTTCGCATAAAAAGTTAGACGAAACAGTTGTGAAAAACATATCGCATAATAAGCTATTCATACATTAGGCATAAATAAATAGCTATCACCGTACAAAAGTGCCAAATGATAACTCAAGCATTCATGCAATAATATATAAACAACTAAAAACTGTATATCACTTTAACATATAAGCAGAAATGGTCAAGAGATAAAAGTACCATTTATGACTAGTCCTACTCATAAGCTTCAAGCGACAATGATTTATCTCTCCTTGCTCTAACATCCACTAAGAGTACAGAAGTGCAACATCAGTAGCAGATATCAAATGCAAACATCAACAAATATTGATCCATTCATTCACCAAAACCTCCTCTGAGGGTGCAAAAGTGCATGTTCTGAGGACAAGTTTTTGATAAATTTCTGGACCCTTCTCTAAATGCATGAGAAGGGTTTAAATACTACTAACTATATAACTTAATTACACAAATTTAGGATACGGTTTAAATGACTGCCCTTTTTCTAAGCAAAACTATTTCTAAAAATTAAATCTAATATCTAACTATTTCTGCATTTTCTCCTTAATGTTGAGAGCATTCAGTATTTGCCTGGGAGAGTCGGCTGACTGTCTTCCGCTTTTGGTTGAGCTAAGCAAACAGAAATGGTAAGAGCTGGCGCCATCTTTTCCGCAACATCGATGATATACTCGAGAGTCATCCTCTGACTATGTGGATTTACTACGTATGCCCAGTAATAATCCAAGTTCAACTTGGTTAACCCTTGAATTGCTTGTGCCTTTTCTTTCAGCTTTATGTTTCCAGTTTGTTCTTTACCATTGCTTTCTTGCATTTTCCAGGCTTACAAGTGACTGAGCAGTTAGAGGCTTTGCTTTTTGAGCAATTTTCTCAGCGATGCGCGATTAGCGCTCGGAAACTGCCTCCGTTCCTTGATCCGGGCCTTTCTGATGCGTTTTTCGCCTTTAGCGCCTTTTCCTTCACCGGGTATAAGCTTCAAAATTTGTAAAAATACTACTTTCGTGAGCTTCTGACCTTGAGCGTTAAACCACCTGTTGATATAAACATTGTTCAATTACTCATTCAACCACGGCTGTGAATGAAAGATCTATGATGGATAGCTCAGCAGCGTTCTTATGAAACTATGGCTGTTGCATGCGGTATCTGTTTATGAGGGCATCTTTTCTCTGTTTTTGAACATTGGAGCGTTACCCTTTTTCTTCATAGCTTCCTGCACATTGCTTTGTGTAACTTCTGTTTTTCATTTCTGCAGTTTACACATGAGGAAAGAGTAATGACAATAAAAATTGAAAAAAAAGCTTTAAAATGCTATGGATATACAAAAACATGCCACCTGACGTGAACTGACTCTTCGAACAACACAAAACCATCTTTCATTAACAACTGGCGTATAATTCATTAATTATCATTAAAGCGCGTATCCAGTTCTTGGTTTATGGAAAACTTTTCTTGAATATTGAGCTAGGGAAATTTGCGATGGACTGTTTCTGCGATTCGCATCGCAACATCGCATTATCGCAGTATCGCATTATCGCGAATTCATTGTGCTGTGTGATCGCAAGGTCGCTTGATCGCGCTATCGCAAGATCGCGGATCGCGCTATCGCGAAATCGCAGATCGCTGCAATCGTTAAATTGTTATGTGTTTTTCATGCAACTTTGCGATATGCGATATTGCGATATCGCATATCGGCGATTTTAAGGTTTTCCAATGTGAGCATTTCTTAATGCATGTGATGCGATGGAGTTCGCGTCACAATCTCGCAGTTTATCATTTTTACTCATAATGAAATGTCCTATCATTCTTTGTGCGATGCAATGTTTTCTTGAGTAAAATACATGAGCCTTAATTGATTTTTTGAAATTTTTCCTAAGGGTCCCCTCTTACCTAGTGTTATTGCTAATACTAAATAAGGAGGGGGATTGTTGGTAGCCACAACAATTGGCGATTCACTTGGAAGAACCAGTTATCTCTGCTTTTCTATTGAATTTTCTAAACTTCCAAAACAGAAAATTTTTCAGAAAATTAAACTTTATTATGGAAAGATAAAGTACATTATGCTCTAAAACTGTCAATGATATTTTGTTTCAACCATTTTCCACTTTAATTATTTGCCTCCTCAGGTTAGTCCTTGTATTTACATCGGTCATTACTTGGTATTGTAAAGATAAAACAAAGTCTCCTCTGTAAACCAGTTTTAAATATGCTCATTTGTTGTAGGTAGAGCCTCTGCTGCCAGCAGGCGTTTATAGCCTCGACAGGGTTACCTGTTACCCAACAATGATCCTGTATCCTACTTAAGGTAGCCCACAACTTTCAAAGAAAAATCCATATCCACACTTATTGCTTTGATTTTATTTTTTATTCTTAAAGAACAATGTCTTGGTTTGGTAGCCAAATTATGACACAGTCATTCACTTGATTTATAACTTTTTTGAACAAGTTGGCTCGTGATGAGACCCCTTGTCTTTTGATTGCAACAATCTTGAATCATTGCCCTGTTGTGGTGTACAGTATTGGCAAAGTCAACAAGTTATAACACCTGTGATAATGATAAGCCGACTCGTGATGAGACCTCTCATTCTTCAAGATAAAGTGTATTCTTGGGTTGTTCCTCTAAAAGTTGTGATTTCGTTAGCAGGGAGGAAGTCATTGTTTCCTTAAGATAGCTCTGGACGACAATAATAGAGTTTTTGGAAACAACTGTTCTACAGAGAATCTTTATTTTGTTATTTATACCTTTCATTGTACTGAGATAAAACAATTTTTTCACTAAAGGTTGTTTTCATCAAACTTTTTGAAGTTGAAACTAGTATCATATCTAGGGTAGAGTTTTTAACTGTATCTATCAATAATAAAGATCAGTTTTCCAAAAGATTTGCTATTTAAAAACAACTATTCTACAAAAATAGAAGAATAATCTTCTATTGAAAATATTTCTTGAGAATTTGTCCATTAACAGACAAAGGATCCCTCTTACCTGCTAAATCCTATAACACAAACGTTGATGGACCTATGACTTCTGCAATTTGAAAAGGACCAAGCCACATTCTTTGAAATTTTGTATGTTTGCCCTTTTCTTCATGAGCCTTGTCCCACTTTAAAACTAAATCTCCCATCTGAAAATCTTTTCCAGTCATTATGTTTGAATCAAAAGAGGATTTTACTAGTGCTTGATGATGAGCATGTGTTTTCCTAGCTTGTTCTCGTTGTTCTTCTAATTTAATTATTTCCATTTGTCTTAGCTGTAAGGAGGAAGTGGGTACTTCATCAATGTATTGAACTAAAGACAAGGAGGGAATTTCTAAGTGATTCGGAAGAACCACTTCTTTCCCATAGACTAAATTAAAGGGAGAAGTGTCGATAGAAGCTTTTTGCGTTATTCGATCTGCCCATAAAGCATATATCAAAGCCTTGTGCCAATTTTTAGAGAAACTGCCTCCGTTCCTTGATCCGGGCCTTTCTGATGCATTTTTCGCCTTTAGCGCCTTTTCCTTCACCGGGTATAAGCTTCAAAACTTGTAAAAATACTGCTTTCGTGAGCTTCTGACCTTGAGCATTAAACCGCCTGTTGATATCAGCATTGTTCAATTACTCATTCAACCACGACTGTGAATGAAAGATCTGTGATGGATAGCTCAACACCATTCTTGTGAATCTGCGGCTCTGTTGCATGCGGTATCCATTTATGAGGGCATCTTTTCTCTATTTTTGAACATTGGAGCGTTACCCTTTTTCTTCATAGCTTCCTGCACATTGCTTTGTGTAACTTTTGTTTTTCGTTTCTGCAATTTACACATGAGGAAAGAGTAATGACAATAAAAATTGACAGGAAAGCTTTTAAATGCTACGGATATACAAAAACATGCCACCTGACGTGAACTAACTCTTCGAACAACACAAAACCATCTTTCATTAACAAATAGCATATAATTCATTAATTATCATTAAAGCGCGTATCCAGTTCTTGGTTTATTGAAAACTTTTCTTGAATATTGAGCCAGGGAAATTTGTGATGGGATGTTTCTGCGATTCGCATCACAACATCGCGTTATCACAGTATCACATTATCGCGAATTCATTGTGCTGTGTGATCGCAAGGTCGCTTGATCGCGCTATCACAAGATCGCGGATCGCGAAATCGCAGATCGCTGCAATCGTTAAATCGTTATGTGTTTTTCATGCAACTTTGCGATATGCGATATTGTGATATTTCATATCAGCGATTTTAAGGTTTTCCAATGTGAGCGTTTCTTAATGCATGCGATGCGATGGAGTTCGCGTCGCAATCTCGCAGTTTATCATTTTTACTCATAAGGAAATGTCCTATCATTCTTTGCGCGATGCGATGTTTTCTTAAGGAGTAAAATACATGAGCCTTAATTGATTTTTTGAAATTTTTCCTAAGGGTCCCCTCTTACCTAGTGTTATTGCTAATACTAAATAAGGAGGGGGGTTGTTGGTAGCCACAACATATATATATATGGTAAATTAATAAAGAAGAGAATCATCTTTATGATCCAGATCGATGTCATGGTTTTATTGTTGTGATCTTTTCTTTGGAGAGAGGCGAAGCTCTGCAACTGAGTGCATAGAGGCCTGAGTTTGGAGCTGAGTGCGCAGACGGCCTCTAGCTTAGTGCGTAGGTCAAGAACTATTTGTTGTATAAAGAATCATTATATAAGAAACAATTATTGTGGACGTAGCCCCACATTGGGGTGAACCACGGTAAAATCAGTGTCTTCATGTGCATATTTTCTTACTATTTGTTGTAGCGTAGCAGTTTATTATAGTTGCACTTTATTTCAACACAATGATGATTTATGGCTTTATATGATATGCTTAAGTGATTAATGTAAAATGGCAAATTAATTTATGAATGTTAAGAATAAAATAACATAATAATACCACATCTCCACATCCTTCAAGGCTGCCGAAACCTGGTTCTGCATCCTCCCGTAGTCAATTTGGGTGGGACTATGATATGCTTGCAGGTCGTTGCCAAAAGGGTCAATGATTGAGGGTTTTGTTGGTGCACAGTATAGATAGAACCTGGGTCAGCCCAAACCAAGGCAACAATGACATACAAAGATATTTATTTTTATGAGTATAATATGAAAATAGTTACCGATCAAACGAGAAAATGACCTAGTACCCATTTTTTTGAGGTAGCAAAAAATCACTCGATTTTGAAAAATGGTGATTCAGAATACACCTTTTTTTTGGAGCATATTTTTGCCACTTTAAATTTTTTTATGTATCAAGTATGAACAATTTTTTTAAATGTTAGTGATTTTCATGTTGATTTTGAAAAGTGTTGATGCAACATCAACACATTTTTTTAGAGGGCTTATTTTTGACACTTTAAATTTTTTTATGTATCAAGTGTGAACAATTTTTTTTTGTTAGTGATTTTCATCTTGATTTTGAAAAGTGTTGATGAGCATCAACCCTTTTTGTTTAGAGGGCTTAGTTTTTACACTTTAAATTTTCTAATGAATTAAGTGTGGATATTTTTTTTTTTTAAATGTTGTTGATTTTCATGTTAGTAAAAAAAAAAAAAAAAAAAATGACGAAAAAATTCAAATACAATTTTTTTTAATAAAAAAAAAAACAAAAAAACCTATATAATTGTAAAAGAAAACCAAAATTAATTCGTAAAAAAAATATTAAATAAAAAATTAACCGAAAAAAATAATAATAATAAATAAATAAATAATAAATAATAAAAAAAAAAAAACGATTTTTTTTCCCAAAAAAAATATAATTTAAAGAAAAACAAATTAAACCAAAAAAAATCTAAAAACATTTTTTTAAGTTAAAAAAACAAATAAAAAATAAAAACCTCATTAGAAAAAAAACTTAAAATAATTACTAAAAAAAGTTAAAATTAAAAAAAAAACAATTAAAATAAAAAATTAAAAAATATTTAAATTAAATAAACAAAATATAAAATAAAATAAAATAAAAATTTAAGAATTGTTTTTTTAAATTAAAATTATAAAAATAAAGAAATAACATAAAAGAAAATAATTTTAACATCATCTTTTGGAAAAAATCACATAAGAGATATTCTCGTCGACGCATTTCGAACTAGCCAGTGTGGTTCATCTTCAGGACAAGATGAGGAACCAGATCCAGGTATTGTAATAAATAGATGTAGAGAGTTGCTAACTAGCCGTTAGCGAGTAACAACTAGTTTGACTAAGGGCAGAAATTGGTAAAGATTTTTATCCAAAAAAGGGTAAGGGAATCTAATTAAATAATTAAAAAAAATTTTGATAAAATAATATTATAAAACAAGTTATAATATGTTGATTTAATAAAATAATTATTTTTTATTAAAACTTTTTATAACCCCTTATAACCCTATTATTATATATAATATTCTAAAAATATTAATATTAATGGTTTAATCCTATTCATATCCCCAAATATTAACAAATATAAAAATTATTTTAGAGTCATAAAATAAATAATAGGTGGATTAACAAATAATAATAATATAAAAATATAAATAATAATAAAAAGTAATAATAATATGTTTAGAGGAATAACGAATATTAAATTGATTAGTAATAATATTAAATAGTAATAAAATTGAGATACTATAAATTACAAAATTGATCAAAAAAATGTATAGTAATCCAGAAGCATTTTATAACGTATAACCTCAAAATTAAAAGCAATACACCCTATCCTATTCTCCTTATAGAAGTGGGTCTTTCCCCTATTGAGAGCCTAGCTATGACTAGGCTTCTGTTGTACAAGCACAAACTTAATAACATAGGAGACCATAGACTTCATAAGCTAGCTTTAAATTCCAACCAAAACCACCTAAGGCTTAAATGAGGTTGGTATAAAGACACCAGGGCCTGGTTAAACCATTAAGAGATCGATGTGAAGGTTGCATTGCAAAACATTAATAACATTAAAAATATTGTTACTTCTAAGTTCAAAGAAAAAATGTGGTGTGAGAAAGATTTAGCAGCTAAAAGAAAATTAATATATTATGAGGTGATCAGCCCCACCCTAGAAGATCAAAAGTATCTCTCTATTTTAACTAGCTCAAAGAAGAAAATTAATATAGCCAAGATTAGAACGAACACTCATGAGCTCCATAGTGAAACAGGTCGTTGGGCAGTTCTGAAAACACCATGGATGGAAAGGATCTGCCATCTCTGTGAGAATATGAACATCAAGGATGAAAATCACTTCTTCTTAGAGTGCCCCATGTACAGCCACATTAGATCTCAGTTTCATAATCTTTGTTGCAATACTGACCTTCCTAGCCTTTTACGATGTCAAAATTATAGTGAGCTTAGGAGGTTTCTCTCCAAGATTTTTGAGCATAGGAATAAAATCTTAAATCAAACTAAATAATTTGTCTCTGTAGGTCCGATAGACCAAAGTTTGGTCTCAATGGACATTAACCACCACCACCACCATCATCATCATAATAATAATAATAATACAATAAAAATATAAATTTATTTGGGAAGAAAGCACAGGAATCCAGCATCTGTTGATACTCCAACCATCATCTCTATTTAAATTAATAGGTCTCTTTTCAATTTCTAAGGCCTCCCTAAATTTATGATGATGAAAATGGTCAATCCTCGCAATGACCCTAGCCTCTTTGATGCAGATGTGATGATTGGTTTTTTCTGCATGCTCTGCCAAAGCGGAGGAGCGAGACCTACCATGCTTGATGTCGGCAGCATGTTCACAAATCCTTTGGTTTATTGATTGACCGGTCTCCCCAATATAAGGAGTTCCACAAGAACAAGGAATGATGTAAACACCCTTCCCATCCTTAGGGTTAACCGGGTCCTTAACAGAACGAAGAGAACTCTGAATAGTGTTAAGGGGTCTAAAATAAGAATGAATCTTATGTTTCTTCAAGATCCTAGCGATTTTATCTGTGGTCCCTTGAATAAAAGGAAGATGAACTCTAGAAGACCAATCCTTGGGATCAATCTTACTCTTAGGACCTTTTTCAACATTTAGAAAAGCCCTAAGACCTTGAGACCTACTATAACCATTCTTATTAAAAACTTTAAGGAGGTGGGTTTTCTCATCTTCAAGGTGATTTTCGTCAGAAACCCGCAACGCTCGAGTGGCTAAGGTGTTGAGAACACCTAGATTTTGAGCAGGAAAATGATGAGAACTAGCATGGAGATACTGCTCTGTGTGAGTTTTCTTTTGAAAAATTGCTTTTTTAGTTAAAATTTGTCTCACCTATACTTTCTTTATTTTCGAGGGTGAATTCTATGAGCAAACCTGCGGTGTGGCTATGGGTTCTCCCCTTTCCCCTATTGTGGCCAATCTCTTCATGGAGGATTTTGAATCTAAAGCCTTGTCTTCTGCTCTTTACCAACCCAAACTTTGGAAAAGGTTTGTGGATGACACTTGTGTCGTCTGGTCTCACGGTAAAGAGAAGTTGGAGTTGTTTTACCATCATCTTAATAGTCAATCGAGTTACATAAAGTTCACCATGGAATTCGAAGTTGATGGTAGCCTGCCTTTTCTTGACGTCCTTATCTCGAAGAAGGATGGTGGTTCTTTTTCTCATCAAGTTTTTCGAAAGAAAACTCACACAGAGCAGTATCTCCATGCTAGTTCTCATCATTTTCCTGCTCAAAAGCTAGGCGTTCTCAACACCTTAGCCACTCGGGCGTTGTGGGTTTCTGACGAAAATCACCTTGAAGATGAGAAAACCCACCTCCTTAAATTTTTTAATAAGAATGGTTATAGTAGGTCTCAAGGTCTTAGGGCTTTTCTAAATGCTGAAAAAGGTCCTAAGAGTAAGATTGATCCCAAGGATTGGTCTTCTGGAGTTCATCTTCCTTTTATTCAAGGGACCATGGATAAAATCGCTAGGATCTTGAAGAAACATAAGATTCATTCTTCTTTTAGGCCCCTTAACACTATTCGGATTTCTCTTCGTTCTATTAAGGACTCGGTTAAGCCTAAGGATGGGAAGGGTGTTTACATCATTCCCTATTCTTGTGGAACTCCTTATATTGGGGAGACTGCTCGATCAATAAACCAAAGGATTTGTGAACATGCTGCCAACATCAAGCATGGTAGGTCTCACTCCTCCGCTATGGAAGAGCATGCAGAAAAAACCAATCATCACATCTGCATCGAAGAGGCTAGGGTCATTGCGAGGATCAACCATTTTCATCATCGTAAATTTAGGGAGGCCTTAGAAATTGAAAAGAGACCTATTAATTTAAATAAGGATGATGGTTGGAGTATCAGCAGATGTTGGATTCCTACGCTTTCTTCCCAATATATATCTATATATATATATATATATATATATATATATATATATATATATATATTAATCAATTTTGTAATTTATAGTATCTCAATTTTATTACTATTTAATATTATTATTGGTCATTTTAATATTCGCTATTCCCCTAAACATATTATTATTACTTTTTATTATTATTTGTTAATCCACCTATTATTTATTTTATGACTCTATAAAATAATTTTTATATTAGTTAATATTTGGGATATGAATAGGATTAAACCATTAATATATATATATTTTAGAATATCATATATAATAATATTCATTAATAAGGTTATAAAAAGTTTTAATAAAAATTAATTATTTTGTTAAATCAACATATTTTAACTTCTTGTTTTATAATATTATTTTATCAATTTTTCTTTAATAAATTATTTAACTAGATTCCCTTACCCTTTTTTCTTCAAAAACTTTACCAATTTCTGCCCTTAGTCAAACTAGTTGTTACTAGCTAACGGCTAGTTAGCAACTCTCTACATCTATTTATTACAATGCCTGGATCTGGTTCCTCAACTTGTGCTAAAGATGAACCACATTGGCTGGTTCGAAACACGTCGATGAGAATATCTCCTGTGTGATTTTTTCTGAAAGATGCTATTAAAATTATTATGGATCATAGAAGTCTTAATAAAAGAAAATTAAAAAAAAAAAATTATAAAATTAAATTATAAAAATTAAAAATATATATATTGAAAAAAAAATTAAACTTAAAAAAAATAATTCAAAACATTAAAAAAAAAAATCATAATTAAAAAATATTTAAATTTAAAAATTAGAAAAATAAAATAAAATAAAACAATTACAAAAATTTATTAAAAAAATCAATTAAAAAAATGATATAAAAAAAACAAATAACAGAAATATTTAAAATCATATTAAAAAAATTAAGAAAACAATAAAAAAAATATTATATATATATATATATATATATATATATATATATATATATATATATATATATATAACCATAACCATAAAATATTAAAAACCAATTAAAAAAATAAAAAAAATATATAAAAAAACAATTAGCAAAATTATTTAAGAAAAAACAATTAAAAAAATAAACCCCCCCTCGCTCTGCCTCACCCTAGCCCCTCGCTCCCCCTCCTACCCTCTCGCCTCCCCAACCCACCCCCTTCCTCCCCTCTCCCCTCCCCCCCGGCCCTCCCTTCTCCCATCCGCCGCTTCCCACCCCCGCCCCCCTTCCCTCCCCACCCAACCCTCCTTGCCCACCCAAACCCTCAACCAGCGGCCAAGAGGCTGCTGGCTAAGGGTCCGGGCAAGCGGGGAGGGCCAGGTGGGGTGGGACGGGGGCGGGGAGGGTGGGAGAGGGGGAGAGGGGAGAGCCGGGGGGGAGGGAGAGGGGAGGGCCGAAGGCCGTGGGGGAGACAGGAGGGCAGAGGGGAGGGTCGGGGGGAGAGTGTAACGCCCTGCGTTCTTGGGCACGGGGGCGCGCTCCCTCCATCATGAAAAATCGACTAAGTATGCGAAGGTTCGTCGTGTGTGTGCGCGCAAGTATTGGCGAGCTTGCGGAATATATACGATGAGCGGCCGCGTATGTGAACGCACCCACACTTGGGCGAGCCGACGTTGGAGGCAAACAAAGTATGGGTGTTCACGTTAATATTTTGGAGGTCGGCCGAGGATGGACTTGCAACCTCGCTAGCATATATATTGAATGGACTGCGGTTCATTTTAGCAATCAACCGAAGGACTTCGCTCTACATCGCACAACGGTGTGTGCATTTGGGTGCAGGCGCAGGTTGGTGTTACCGCAGCTCGGGTATGAGCCCGCCGAGACAGGCGAAGGTATTGGGCACAGTAGGGTAGTGTGCGTGGGTGCCTACCGCACGGAAGTCACATTGGGTTTTGGTTGTGGCTTGGGCAAGGGTCGTGCACAGGTGCGCCCGCCCGCCCAACGCCGAATTGTGTGAACTTGTAATATTGTATTATTGTATTCTTGGTGGAGTCTTGACAGAACGCCGTGCGCTCTTGCACGGGCGGGTGCCCTCCCGTTTATTGAACGCCGGTTGAGCACGGCTCCCGGTCATGTAAAAATTCCGCATATATAATAAAAGATTATTCTTTTATATTATTGTCGAGTTATTATTATTCTTATATTGTTGATGGTTTCCGCACATTAATAATATGAATTCATGTTTATTATGAATTGTTGAAGGCGTAGTTTGCAAAGTTAATTAACGGTGAACAAGTTATTAACTTAGGCGGTGCCGCACCCGCTCAATTAAACGAAAAAAGAATTGGGGGCATGACAGGTGGTATCAGAGCAGCTGATTCACGGGATTGAAGGTTGAAGCTGCTACACAACTTCACCGAAGTGAAGTTGGTATCAGAGCTAGTCTGAAGACTTGGAGGAGTCTTGCAGGAAGCTGGGTGAAGCAGGTGTACATACACTTGACAGTTGATATTTGAGCAAGTTTCCTCGTGACAGTGGAAGCAGGTACTTGCAGGTGAAGGAAGTTAGTTTCACACACGAAGTGGAACAAGGGCTGGTTCATGGTTGCAGGGAAATTGGTGAAGCTGGTAAAGGTTGGAACTAGGTGTCGTAGAGTTGGGCAGGCGGTACTACGTGCTGGTCATACGATTTGGGCACTTGTCAGGTGGGCAAGTGGGACTGCGTGTGGGCAGGTATACACGGTCTGGGCGTCTTTGGACCAAACAAAGTATGAACCGGGGAAGAAGAAGTACAAGGCATGGCAAGTTTGGGAGAAGGTGAAGGGAAGCTCTTGCTTACCTTATACAGGTTGAAGAGGTTGAAGGAAGAGAATCCTCGGATCCGAGATAAGCTTGAAGTCTTGGAAAAGAATGTTGAAGGAGAGCTTCTTCAACTTGGTTGGACAATGGAGCAAGGTGAAGTTGCAGATTGTGCTATCAAGGAAGAGGAAGTGATGATGATTGAAGATGTTGCAGACATGACCATGATGGAGGATGAACTTGAGATTGATCAAGTTGGACCAGGATCGTGCAGTTTGCCAGCATGGATGGATGAGGATACTCATATGGAGGAACCTCATGACAATGATGATGAAGTAAGTATTGATACTTGTGTTTCATTTGGGCATTTGGTGGATGGACCATATGCAGGGAAGGGCAAAGCCAGTTTGCCAATGCTAGGGAGGATCTTACCATGGATGTCTATGATGAGACCTTGTATGGAGAAGCAAGGATTGTCGATTGTTGCAGGACTTGTTGGGGTTGCTTGTGACCTTGTGATGAAAGGTGCAAGGGCCCGTGATAACGGAGGAACATGATGATTGTTGTGGAGGATTGGGTCATGCTTTAGCCATATGGAGAATTGGCTAAGTGCCCGGCATGACACATGGACAGGTTGAAGGGCACACACCTGAGTTGCTTGAGTGGACTTCTCATGGCCGAGACCAAGAGATAGTCTTGGTGGAACCTTCAGTGGGGGAGCTATGATGGAAGGGACTCGTGATGATGATGATATGGTTGGGTGACCGAGTTCACTAAACCGAAGATTGTAGACTTGGATGAGGATGACCGATTGTTGTGATAGGTCTACTTGGTTGGACTACATGGGCAACATAGTCATGGACATCAGGTTGGAGACATGAAGCATGGCAGTCTTATGCAGGGACATTATGTGGAGCACTTGTAGAGGTGTCACTTATGGGCATCCAATGAGGAGTGCCAAAGCAGGGATATTGTGCAGGTGGATTTGCTAGTGCGACATGGAGACTTGTGAGCCGATGGAGAGGTTGTGCACTCTTGTACAACAAGACCATGGACTTGGATGGAGTTGTGAGCAGACTATGGAGCATTCCTACTACATGGAGAGCTGAGGCATCTTGCAGGGACCTTTGGGCCGAGACTTGTATGCTTGCTAGAGTGTTGGTTGGGGATGATTTATGGATTTTGGGGACTCCATATATGGTGGAGGATCTGATGCATTGAGGAGCTGAGGTCAGAGACTTTGATGCAGGATGGGGTGCATACTTTCAAGTACATGCATGGGTGTGACTTGAAAGAGTGACTTGATGTGGAGGATCGATATGAGACACTTTGGAGTGAAGGAGTTACGTTGATGATGATGCCTTAGTGGCTACACTTGAGCATGGGTTGAGCCGAGACTCAACTACCTTTTGACACATGGGAGCTGATTGATCTATATGATCATGGGCAGCACATGGATAGATGAGGCAGATGTATACTTGTTTCTATGGAGACTTGAGGGTTGACACATTGCAAATGTGATGGAGGTAGCTTCATGAACTTGGATGTGGCATACCGAGAGTTGGAGTTTGGGGAGATGATCTCTTCATATGGAGGAGACACACACACACATGATGATGTTGGGATAGATGTGGCTGATTTCATGTAGCACATTGACACCAAACATCATGAATGACATGTTGCAAGTTGAGATGAGGACTACTTCATGGACCTAAGCATGGTTTACTTATATGGATGGATTCTTGATCGAGTTCAAGATGTGACAGGATGCTTTGAGGAACGACTGATGGTGGCATGAGGATGTGCATTCTCATGGTTTGGGCGTGACGGTTGGATTAGCTACCCAATTAGTTCAGACATGGGGGTTAACAGTGTGCAGAGATATGTTAGCATTGTGTTGGAGTATCATGGCAGCGGTTCACATGAGGACAACACATGATGAGGTCGACACGATATGTTGCAGTGAGCATGTAGCTTGAGATGGAGGGACCAGCCTTCCACAATGGAGCAGCATGTGGAGATTGTGACATGGTGGTTGATGATCATGGATTGAGATGACTTCCGATATATGACATATTGTTGAGATGAGATGTTGGCACATGTTTGAGGTGTGTTAGCACTTGTTGACATATCATGGGCAGTTTTGCACATGGTGGTGATGACATGATGGAGTTTGACACATTGTTGCAGTGGACATGTAGCTTGAGTTGGAGGGATCAACCTTCCATGGTGGAGAGCAGCATGAGGAGATTGTGACAGGGTGGTCGATGATCATGGACATCTGATATATGACATACCTTGGTATGTGGTCTTAGTGACAGATGGTTACCAAGGCGAGACATGGTGGAGATGTGGTTCTACATATGTTGCGATGATGATTGCAGTATGTGGAGGAGTTGACATCATGGGCATTGATGATCTTGGTGGATGGCTACCGAGATGGTATGTTGTCGAGGACGACAACGATTTCCAGTGGGGGAGAATGTAACGCCCTGCGTTCTTGGGCACGGGCGCGCGCTCCCTCCATCGTGAAAAATCGACTAAGTATGCGAAGGTTCGTCATGTGTGTGCGCGCAATTATTGGCGAGATTGTGGAATATATACGATGAGCGGCCGCATATGTGAACGCACCCACACTTGGGCGAGCCGACGTTGGAGGCAAACAAAGTATGGGTGTTCACGTTAATATTTTGGAGGTCGGTCGAGGATGGACTTGCAACCTCGCTAGCATATATATTGAATGGACTGCGGTTCATTTTAACAATCAACCGAAGGACTTCGCTCTACATCGCACAACGGTGTGCGCATTTGGGTGCAGGCACAGGTTGGTGTTACCGCAGCTCGGGTATGAGCCCGCCAAGACGGGCGAAGGTATTGGGCACAGTAGGCTAGTATGCGTGGGCGCCTACCGCACGGAAGTCGCATTGGGTTTGGGTTGTGGCTTGGGCAAGGGTCGTGCACGGGTGCGCCCGCCCGCCCAACGCCGAATTGTGTGAACTTGTAATATTGTATTATTGTATTCTTGGTGGAGTCTTGGCAGACCGTCGTGCGCTCTTGCACGGGCGGGCGCCCTCCCGTTTATTGAACGCCGGTTGAGCACGGCTCCCGGTCATGTAAAAATTCCGCATATATAATAAAAGATTATTCTTTTATATTATTGTCGAGTTATTATTATTCTTATATTGTTGATGGTTTCCGCACATTAATAATATGAATTCATGTTTATTATGAATTGTTGAAGGCGTAGTTCGCAAAGTTAATTAACGGTGAACAAGTTATTAACTTAGGCGGTGCCGCACCCGCTCAATTAAACGAAAAAAGAATTGGGGGCATGACAGAGAGGGTGGTGTGGGAAGGGGAGGAGGGTGAGGGGAGAGGGGCTGGGGTGGTAGGAGGGGGAGCGAGGGGGTGGGGAGAGGCAGAGAGAGTGGGGAGGAGGGTTATTTTTTTTAATTGTTTTTTAATATTTTTTTTTAATGTTTTTTAATTGTTTTTTTTATTTATTTATTTTTAGAATTGTTTTTTTAATATTTTTTAATTGTTATATATCTATATATATTGATTATATATATATATATATATATATATATATATATATATATATATATATATATATATATATATATATTTTTTTTTTTTTTTTTTTTTAATGTTTTGAATTTTTTTTTTTTCAATTTTTTTTTTTAAATTTTTATAATTTAGTTTTTGTTTGTTATTTTCTTTTATGTTATTTCTTTATTTTTATAAATTTAATTAGAAAAAAACAATTCTTAAAATTTTATTTTATTTTTTATTTTGTTTATTCTAATTATTTAATTTAATTTTTTTTTACTTTTTTATTTTAATTGATTTTTTATTTTAATTTAATTTCTTTTTTCTTAATTATTATTATTATTTTTTTTAATGAGGTTTTAATTTTTTATTTGTTTTTTTAACTTAAAAAAATGTTTCTAGATTTTTTTTTTGGTTTAATTTGTTTTTCTTTAAATTTTATATCTATATATATGTTTTAAATTTTCATTTATTTATTTATTTATTCATGTTGTTTTGTTTTTTGTTTTTGTTTTGTTTTTGTTTTTTTGTTTCCATTATTTTTTTATTCAATTTTTTATTTTTACAAGTTAAATTTGGTTTTTTTTTTACATTCTTATAGGGTTTTGTTTTTTGTTTTTGTTTTTGTTTTTGTTTTTTTTTTTTTTTTTTAAATGATGATTTTATTTTTAATTTAAAAAAGTGTTGTTGTTGTTGTTGTTTTTTTTTTAATCTTAAATTATATATATATATTTTAACTTTTCTGTTTTTATATTTATTTATTTTTTATTTAAATTTTTCATTTTTACAAGATAATTCTGGGTTTTTTTTTTCTTTTTTTTTTTATAACATTTAATTTTTTTTTGTCATGAATCGTCCCCTTGCCATCGCTAGCCAGTTGGACCTCGGGGTGGCTGGGGATTTTTTTATTTTATTTTTGTAATTTTGATTTTTGGATTTTTTTTTTTACTTTTTCCTTTTTTCTTATTTTTGAAATTTTTTACATGGTATGGTTAATTTTATTTATTTATTTTTATTTTTATTTATTTATATATTTTTTTATGTCATTACTATATATTTTTTTTATATTTGATTTTTTTTGTCATGTTTTTATGTTTTATTACTTGTTATTATTTTCTTATGTATCTTTCTTTTCTATATATATATATATATATATATATATATATATATATATATATTTTTTGTAGTGTCCATGTCGATGCTTGTCTAGCAACCCGATCCCATTATGTGCAATTTGTTAGTTGATTTTAAAGTTTTTGTTATAATGAATCGAGTCTGCCCCACAATGTGTTAATTTCATGGTTGGTCTTTAAGTTTTCATTACAATGGGTTGAGCTCACCTACACTGCGTGTCAATTTGATAGTTGATTTTAATTTTTTTTTGCAATGTATTAAGTTGTCTTAAGCTAAGATTTTAAAATCACTATACATTTAGCATTTAAAAAAAATATTTTTGGTATAATAACTCTTTCATTCAAGTCTTCATTTTTAAAGTTTTTTTAGTCATAATTTTTTTCCATAATGTCATGCTTGAAATATTTTTAAAACTTAAGATTGTTTTGTAGTCATAATCTTTGGTTTTAATTCCATGGTTAAAAAATTGTCATGATTTTAATGTTCTTCTAAGTCATGATATTTTATCTTTAATGTTATGGTTGAAAATAGTTATAAATATTTTTTCTTAGCATCATGCTTGAAAATTGTTGGAATTTTAAGGTTTTTCAAAGAAATGATATTTTAAATTTATTGTCATGCTTAAAAATCGTTGGAACTTTAAGGTTTTTCAAAGATGTGATATTTTATCGTTAATGTCATGCTTGAAAATCGTTGGAAATTTAAAGTTTTTCAGAGTCATGATATTTTAATTTTAACGTCATTATTAAAAAATGTTGAAAATGTACCCTGAAAAAAAGACGTTATTCCGGCATCAATACTTTCGATTTCAAGGTGTTTTTTGCGCCAAACAAAATGGCTTTTATTGTTTTTTACTGTTAGTTTTAAAAAATATTGAAAATTTACTCTGAAAAAAAATGGTGATGCAGAATCAACACTTCTTATTTTTAGGTTGTTTTTTCATGCTTTTTTGGGATTTTTGGGCCCGAGTACCCGTTTTGAGGCAATAGTTCTCATTTGATTGGTAACTATGTTTATGTAGATATTTGCAAGATCATACACAACAAGGATTGGTCTCATGACCTTGATGATGACTTTGGAAACAAAGGAAATGTTAATGGTTGTAAATGATTCTTCTAGCATATATGGGTGATGGATAGGGCCTTGGACAACCAAATATATGACACAAAAAGAATTATATATGCATCACCTTGTTAAGGACCTATAGGGATTGATTATGCAAGATAATTGGTATTTGTATATGAATTATTTATCGGGCCTTCACATACGTGCTAATATTTTGAAAAGGATGAGGATGATTATCATTGCATCATTTTGAAAAGTATCATGATGATTATTTATGTTTTTGTAGTTGTGTAGTGCATGGGTGTATTTCATAATTTGCACATTCTTAAAAATTCACTATTTTGGAAAACAATACTATTACAAATGTACATGTTAACCAACACATCTACTTTAAATTTTGGTGTGGCTTGACATACTTGATGTTTCACATTACATAAACCAAATTAATGTTGGAATTTGAAAATTCGTGTGAATCTCTATCATTTTGGTAATATTTTTTAAATGTGTATGCATAGTCTTCTCTAATGAAAATGAACGCATGTGTGTGGGGCTCACTCTATATAAAACAAGCCAAATTCAACATTTTAAAATACCTATTAATATCTATCATTTTGATAATAGTTTTTAAATATATATGCATATTTATTTTGAAGAATATTTATCTTTAAAGAATATTATGATTTCTATTTTTTAAATATTCATCTTATATTATATATCATTATTGAAAAATAATCATGTTCATGATTTCTTTTATATCTCTTTAACTATTTTAGAAAATGATATGCTACGTTACAATATGTGCTAATATATTTTTAAAATTTTATGATTCAAGCGAGAGTTGCAAATTGGGGATGCCCAAAAGGCTTTTGTTTACCATTATCAATTTCCACTATCGTTGTTCACTTTCCTTTCCTTATGCAAGTGAAGAGCGAGAAGAAGGGCTTCCCTTTCATCCCGTTACAAGTTTCCTTTCCTTTCATTCCCTTCCCTTTCATTCACAGGTGCATGCAAGCAAAGAGCGAGAACAAGGGTTGCCCTTTCATCCCGTTATGAGGTCCTGTTGTGAGCTACCTTGGTACACATTGGAGTCTGATCAGAGGATTTGAGCAGGAATAAGAAATAGCTGGAGACTAAAAAATGGTAATCCTTGCAACCTCTTCTCAATTATTCATGAACCAAGGAGCTAGTTGCTAGGGTTTTCTTCATTGGGATTTTAGTCATATTTTTTTGTGGTTTTTGAGGGTACTTGATGTAGGAACATTTCTACTTGTCAAAAATTCCCCTCAAACAATCTTAATATTTCAGCAAACCAGGACGATTAAGTAATAATACATATAAATTCTTTTACCCAAAACTAATGATTGCAACTCCATGCGCTTGGCATTCTACTCAATCGCTGGCACTTGTAGTTATTAATCCAAGGGTTTTTGGTACAGGTTCTCTTCAACACAGAGATAATTCCTCCTATGGAGACCATATCTCTATGTATTTACCAACAATATCCACGATCTGGTGATACCTTCTTGTGACTGATGGCTCCAAGGCTTACACATATCTCAATTTCAGGAACAAAGATTCATTTCCATGTTTTCTCATAAATTGATTCCTCTATTTTAAATGCATATTCTGAACAACATAAGAAACCCTTGATAGAAAACAAGTAATTCTTCTTTAATCAATATGTACTTGGCCACCATTTCAATGCGAATATTTGGGGGAATTCTCCACATTCTCCATCAATCTTTTGATACCACAATTTCCAGTAATTTAGAGAGTCCCTTTTCTAGTGAATGAAAATTATGAAGAACGACCGTAGCTATTTTTTCTAACAATACAAACAACTCAAGAATGAGGCTTCTTTTCAATAATAAAATGAAGGTTTCTACAAATCAGTACATTTGACAACAACATACAAACCCTAGGTACACCTCTAAGATACTATAAAAAACACCAGACAAAACAAAGAGGTGTCCAACAATGGCAGGGTTAACCATCTATAATTATTAGGCAGGTCTGCTAATGTAGATTTTCATGATAAAAACTTGGTGCCATTGCCAAAGTCTTTTTCAATCCTTGGATATATATAATGACACGAGTGTGATTTTCTTGCTTAGTTTTCAAGATTCAAATCTTCCGTTGAATCCAAGGACTAGTCATAGACTTTGTTTTGATATTATAACTGCTTCTAGCATAGATAGTCTTTAGTGTGTACCACTAATCCTTTATGGGGATATTATAAAAGAATACATACAATCAAGAAATGAAAATAAAGAAAGAGACTATATTTACTAAAGCAATCAATAATGTTAAAGGAAGAGAGATAGAGAACTTATCTTTTATGAATGACAACAACTCCCTCTTCATCTTGTACTTCTCAACCTCATCGATCTAGACATCATTAGGGTTTTTATTTGTTTCAATAACTCATCTTAGGGTTTTGATCCATATTAGGGTTTTAATCACAAACCCTAATGTCAAAACTTAAATATATATTTTATACCAAGATTACCTTACTTTGGGGATTTTTCCAAAAACCCTAGAAAATCAACCAAACCCTAAGTCCTTATAGGACATATTCCTGAACTTCACACAATCCCATGCTTTATCCAAGTGGTCTAAATCATGTATTACATCAAGTTCTTCTTGAACAACTTGATTATCAAAGAAGGTTTCTATTCCTCAAAAGGATTTCCAAACATAACACCATTATGCCATAGAGGGATCACATCAATGAGATAACAGGCATCATTTCATAATGGAATTCAATCTTGATGACATTCATTTTTCTTACAAGAAACTTGGATTAAGTAGCAGAAGATTCTCAAATATGATCTTTATACATTGTTCCTCAAGGATGTCATACCAACTAATTTAGGTTTGCATTATCCTATATCACAAAACTTCATATTTCTTTTCACATTCTACTCACTTCAAATTTTACCACAGATTCTGATTTGTTCATCATGTTTTTATGCGTTTATATGTCCCTCAATTAAATTTTATGTTGATACCTATTGTTTAACATTTTTAAAAAATATTTCACTACTCTAATTATATTATTATGTGATAGGTTGATTTGTGTGGAAAAGCACCTGCACAGTTAGAAGAAAAAAAAAATATTTTTTCTTTACATTTAATGTGAAATTTTGATTATTTGTTTATATAATAAAAATAATAACTTTTCTTTTGTTGAAATATTTAGTCTGAGCACCATGACGATGATGTTCTTGATGAGGAAGACTTGTGGTCATCCCCCAACCTTGAGGTGACAATAAGAAAGTATGTGATGAAAATGAACAAAGAAATTATGGAGTTGATTCACAATAGGGGTGGCAATCCTGTGGCTGAGCCTAGGATCAAGAAATTAAGAGAAGACCTTTGGTCATACAAGGTAATAACCATATTTTAAAGTGAGTTTTTTTTTAATGTCATAAGTTTAATTATGAAGGTTTTTATTTTTTTCTTTTTATTTTTTATTTTACATTATTTAATTGAAAAAGTATTTTCTTTCTTCTGTAGAGTTATTTGGAGGAAATTCTCCACCCCCCCCGCCCCCGTAGTAGTCAGCTGATCATAAGCTCATTGTTGGTACTAGTGAAATTGAAGAGACACAGCATGAGTGTCTGTCCAACACTAGCACCCAACATATTTATGTGAGGTAGTTATTCACTACTCCACCTTTGAGTGGTCATGCTCCTAGTATTGACACTAGGTCCACACCATTAGTTTTGACCAATGAGCACATGACCCCCAAGCCAAACACACAACCAAGCTCTAGATTAGGTGGTGACAGAGGTGACCCTAGTACTGATGACATTATGGGTTCATTTCCTGGAGCATCACATGTTAAGAGCATGGGGAAAATTGACTGCACATTTTTGGTGAATGAGGAAGGAATTCCAATAAAAACACCAAAAATTCCTAGTATTTTATTTTATTTTATTTTATTTTTATTTATTTATTTATTTATTATTATTATTATTATTATTATTATTATTATTTTAGTGTTTCATGTGTTTCTATATAAAATATGATTCATTTATATATATATATTTTTAAACTAATTATCTTATCTTTTTGCATGTAGGTAACAATTTTTATTTTTACAAAAATGGATGACAAACCATTAGTTATTTTTGTGCCCACCATACGTGGAAGGTGTAATTTCCAAAATTCCAACCTTAGAAAGGAGCTTATGGACTACCTTGAAGATCTATTCGGGCTAGATATCTTCAATAAAACCAAGGTCACCACCACCATCATAAGACACTTAAAACAACTACGAGACCACTATAGGAAAAAAATTGTAGAAAACCCTAGGTATGAGTGCCATACCATGATTCCTAATATGGAATAGAAGGGCCTCATCAAGGACGCAAAGGAGAAGGAAATGAGAAAAGAAGGGAAAACACCACTTGTTCAAGCAAGATACAAATTATATCTTGAATTCAATACATTTAGTTTTCTTTAGTTTTGAATAAAATTGTAGTATATAACACATTTGAAATTTTGCATAGGCTCCCTGACACTTCGAAGGAAGCTAAGGCAAGGCTTGAGAAGCATGGGAAACACAAATTGGGCTAGGGTGGCTATTTGATGCTACATGCACGAATTACAAGTAACCAAAACTTCTTAACAATATTATTTGTTATATCACCTTCCAACATTCTGGTAATTGTGCTACCAAATAACAAAAATCAATACTCTTATGCAATGCAGGGTGATGTATTCAGAAATCAAGCCACAAAGGAAGAATTTTAGATTGGTTTCAAGTTCGGATTTAAGGTGTATTAGAATGCCGAAAAAACATGGGGAAAACCCCAAGATCCAATTTGAAAGAGAAGGTAAATAAAAATCAATCCACATTAACCTTTCATTAATTATAAAATACAATCATGTTTGATATAAATCTAATGTGTTTCTTTGATTTAATTAGTAGGGGAGTAGTACAAATATAGATGATCCCATGACTACTGAGCATCAATCCTCTTATAGTGCACACCATCCAAAACATTTTGATACTCACGAGGAACCCCATGACAGTGGGGTGCAACCCCAAGATGAGGGCCACAATGGTAATAGGGTTGTATATTAATCATATACTTAATAATTTCGTATTGATAAAGTATGTACCTTTTTTTGCACTTATTCACTTATGATTGTCTACTTATAAATTTTGTGGTTTGAATGGCAGAACATGTCATACAGGAGGATCCTCAACCAGAAGAGGACCATGAGGAAGTAATTGCAATGGTTTTGACTAGTACACAAGGTAAATAATTGCATTGCAAAGGTATTTTTTATTATTAGAAAACTACTTCAATGACAATCGATAATTGGCCATATAAATTTAATATTTTTTTTATGATGCTCCCTCACAAAATCCTCGACTCCATGAGAACGTCACGACTAGGGTGCAATGCGTTAGAGGATCCAATTACAATCATCATCATAACAACCCTAGCTAGAAGATGAAAATGCAGAAATGGATGAAAAAGTTTTGAATTATATGGGTTGTAATAAGAAGAGGCCAAAAAAATTTCTGATTATGTACAATGTTATAATGTATAGCATAAGAAATATTGTTGTAAAATATTTTTGATTGTAAAAAATGACATATTGATGTAAAAATAATTTTGAATGAGTCCTTGCATACTTATTTGTACTTATATTAGAAAAATATGAAATATACTTGCTTAAAAGTTGCTAGAGGATGAATGTCAACAAATATGTTTCTTTATTAATTTTTTGTTTTGCTAGTGTGTATGCATGAAACTTAATTTGTTCCTATCAACATTTTTTTATAGTAGATAGATTGAGTAATGGGAAATGAAGAGTGATGTGGGGGGGAGGCATGATGAGAGAAGCCATAAGAAATTCCACCTTCACATGGTTGTCCCTCTTGGACCAAACCTCCCTCGTTCCAAAAAATGAACAACCAAGTAAATGTTGAATTAATTGTTGCTCCGCCAAATCAAGGAATGTTTTCTCCAAGATTAGACTTCTCCAATAAGTTATTCTTGAAACCAAGAAAAACTCATTAAGGTATTCATGCGCCTCAGTTTTGTCTCATTTTTATTTAGTCATAAAAATGTTTATTTTTTTCCACAGAAAAAATCGGTAACCTTTTATTTATAAAAATGAAAAGTTACACAAAGCATATGCATTGAAGCATTTTCATAAGTTGCCCATTGGGCTCGAGTGATTTTGCACACAATGCGCCGTAGTGAGGCTACCGTGCATTCATAGAGAATGAAAGAAAGAGAAAAAGGAAAGGAGGAAAGGACAGAAAAACTGGTTCCAGGGAGTGAGTAGAAGACTCACACCTCATGTTTTTCTCCCCTTCTTCTTTTCGACCTTGCGCCACTCCCCTTGGGTGGGCTCGATCGTTGCTAGGACTAACTGTGTTTCTGCTTTATGTGGAGCTGTATCCTTGTCTGAGTCTCAAGTATCTGAGGGGTGATGTCGTTTGATCCCTCCCATACTCAGATCCTCACTTGTCTTCTCTGCCTGATTTGAATGGAGTTGTGAAACCTTGTTGGCTAATATGTTTTCCTTTTGGGTCTCCTTTCCTTGGGTAGGCTCAGTATTCTCTGTGGGGGTAACTTCCTCCTCTGCTTCTGATTCGTCATCCTCTGAGTCAAGAGGGGGGAATTGCCACCCTTTTCTCTGCTTCCCTTTCTGCTTCTTTTTACTGTTTGCTTTCTTGGCTTCTGGGCATGTACTTTGCAAGTGTCCTGTCAGCCTACAGTTTCTGCATCTGAAAGCAGTGTTTTCGTAGTCTAGTCCTTGCAGCCAGTTTTGTTGCTTGTATACCAGCCTTATACTTTCCGGCAGTCCTTTACTTAGATCAACTTCCACACAAATGCGTGCATAGGTGTAGATCCTCTCATCAATCCTCTCCAGATCTGTTTTGATATATTTCCCTATGCTGTTCCCAATTCCTTCCAAAACTCGTTCACTCCAAAAGTGAAGAGGAAGGTTATATAGGCGGACCCAGACCGGCATTCTGGAGACAGTCATTTTGTTTGGATCAAAATCTGGAAACCATGGGGTCATAAAAAGACCCGATGTTCCCCAAAACCAAGGCCCTGCACTGATGATTGTATCTCTGGCTTCTGTGGATGTGAACTTTACAATGAAAAACCCCTTGGAGCATAGATGTATATCACATTCCATGGTCCAACTGGTGAAGATCCAATGAAATAGATCCATTGGCTTTGGCCAAAAACTGTTAAATCGACAGATTAGGGCCTGAGTTTCATATGACTTAACGAATTCTTCTAGTCCTGTAGAATCAAAGTTGAGGGCTGGGGTTTGCCCTAGCTGATCTACTATGTATGGCCTAGGTGTATGTCCACCTTGATCTGGAGGGGACCCTGGATCTCTGTTACCCTGTAAGATGTTTTTGTAAGAGGAGCCTCCCTTGGGTTGTTGCTGAGATGTTGTCTTTTTCCCCTTGTCTCCTCCTGTGGTGCTTGGATGTCCCTGGGGCAGAGCACCTCCTCTCAGCCTAAGGTTTAAAGCAATGGTTGTTTCTGGGCTTATATCGTAGTTTTTCAAGGTTCTGCTATCTTGAAGGGACCACCTACCACTGACCAAATTTTGGATCTGAATAGGGTATCCCATCAATGCCCATATTTGATGTTTCAACTGTATAATGGTGCTTTCTGCATGTACCCACACTAGACTGGTTTTCCCCACAGGGGGTTTAATAAAAATCTGAAAACAAGTTGATGTTACCTGTTGCCCAGGTTCTGGTTGTTCTAGCTGCCCATGACATTGCGCTGCCTCAAGATGCGAGAAAGGAGGTTGCCCTCGTGATATACATAGATAAGCCCTCTTCCTTGCCTCATTCTAGATCTGGAGACGCCAGGCTCGATCTATGGCTGTGAGCAGCGAGACTGTCTTCCGCTAGGGGTCCTTAAGATGCTTCTTTCTTGCATGAAAATCTTCAATTCCTGGCTGGATCCAATTTTCTTTTGCAGAGATGTTGGTTTCGGCCGCTGACTCTTCCTGTAGTCGGTCGAGTTCTGGTATCCCTGCATGTACAATGATGGCTGGTATTTCAAGCACAGCCCCCCTTCAAGGACCCGCACAGAGGGATCTAGGCCATTGAGAAATTGCGTCGGAAGTGCGCAGGCGCTGAGCACGATGGCCAATGTATATAGAAACCCCAACGCATCCCACAGACCACCCAATGTGCGCACCAGGACAAAGATCTCGAACGAACTATGATGAGGGTGCTTGGTTCAAGTATGTGATCAAAGATGAGGGCACAATCTGCCATTCAGGTCCGCAGGGGGCCCCAAGAAACAACCCATCCGTCGCCTAGCCGCGCCCAAAAAAATCTTGGTTTCCTTGCCTCGCAGAAGCACCACCACGAGGGATGACAGTGGACCCCCAGAGTTTGAAACCATGGAAGCTCCTCCAGTTCAGCGAGATCCGACCTGCGGCGGCTGCGTTGGTAGAAAAAAACCCTAGGTCGAAAGAACATTCGCCTGCGCTCTCCATTTTTCCCCACTACAATCATCCGCATGAAATTTCACCTTATGTGCCACTTCATAAAAATGTTTCTCATTTTATTTTATTTTATTATTTTTCTTATTCTTTATATACCTTTAACACATTTTAAGTGCACTGTAGGCATTCTTATTCCAGAAAGTTGTCATCCATAAATGTAACACGGCTGGAAATCAAGTGGATGGATTTCTCCTCTTGAGTAGTCATTCCTTGTTAGGTGTGCACCCCACCTTTTGCATTTCAATTCTGATCCTCCTTCGTTGTCAGTTACTTGCTAGTTAGTTGTCATTTATTATAGTTCTTGGAGTCATTCTTAATTCATGGACTACATGAATCCACTTTGTCAACCTCTTCCTACAGTCTTGTAAGACAACCTCATTCACATCATCATGCATGGGTTAGGGTTTCAATTTATTTATATCAGAAGCAATCAATCATAGGGTACAAACCCTAGATCCTTCTAATTCAACCCTTGGCTAGAGTTCATAGATCAACATTTTCAAATAATCAAGACATTTTCTTTCAGCTTCCTCTCAACTCACTAGGGTTCTAAATTAGCAGGAGCCCAAATGACAAGACCCTAGATTCAATAATCAACCAATAGATGTACTTGAAATCATCTTAAGCAATCAAGCTCAGTATCCAAGAGATTATCAATACCAACAATAAGAAAAGAAAGGAAATACTTATCCTTTCAAGAAAAATCAACTCCCTCTTAAACTTGAGCTACATGATCATTTTTCACCATCTTCCATTCCCAAGAGCTAGGGCTTCTTTCAACAACAATGAAGGTTTCCTTAATCATACTTTGCAAGGGTTTCACAATGTGCTAACATTTAAAAAATGTTAATAACAAAAAAAAAATTTTAATGTGAGACATAAATACAATATTCAATTATATATATAATAAAAAAAAGGCATGAAAATGAAAAATTCTTGAAGTCAAAACAATTCAATTACATATTTCTTCATATGAGGGATTCTCCCTCTCTCTCTCTCTTATATAAAACCTTTGTAGATCCATCTTAAATCTAGATCTATCATGTGTCAATAGGGAAAAATTTATCTATTTCTTTCCTAAAATATAAGTTTCACAAATACCCTTCCCTCCCTGAATTTGAGGCGAACAATGAATCATGGTAACTTTCTTCAAAAGTGAAAGAATTTGGTAGCTATGATCCCTCATTGGGTGTGATATTTATAACAACCTTAGTGGAGCTTCTGTTGAGTAGGTGCACTATTATATCGATTGCTTCACCTTAGGAATTGTTTGAGGCATTTTGTCCCTAAGCATGCTCTCCTTCTCCAAGATGGTCCCACTTTTCCTCTCCACAAAACCATTTTGTTGTGGAAAAGGAAATAATTTTCCTACAATACCATAAGCTTTGGAATACTTATGTAAGTCATTGGATCTGTGTTCTTTGCCACTGTTTGTCTTGACAACTTTTATATTTTTTGTAAACACTCCCCACCTTAACCTTGGTGAAAAGTGTTCACCTACTAATCCAATCCCTCTTGTAAGGGTTAGAGAGATGGGATAAACCCCCTTTTTTTTAGAATAGGAAATGGGTGACACCATTGTGTTTGTCTCATCGAGATGAATTTGGTGATATAAAATTTTGTCATGATCCAAGCTCTGAATTGAAAGAAATAACCCTTGAAAGAATAAATGAATTGGACATCTCCACATCATTATCTTGTGGTGCCCATGTGGCTATTCCTGTCATCCCCTCCAACGACACGTGGAACCTCCACCACTATGTCATCTCAGAGGAAAAATGTCGATGGAAAAAGGTCTTGGGTGACTGGATAGGAGGTCTCCATAGGTTTCCTCCAAGATCCAAGAATATGAGATTTTCAGATCTCGAAGAAACCTATCTCGACACTAAAATTTCTTGGCAGAGTGGTTTCTGTAGGTTTCCTCTAAGATCCAAGAATTTGAGATTCTGATATCTCAGAGAAAACCATCTTAGGACTCCACGAGAGGGTTATTATGTGAGTTTCCTATGAGATCTGAGAATCCAAGGTCTCGGAGAGAACCAGATCGGCACTATTCCCTCGTAAAGATCCATTTCTCTTAAGAAAAAAGCCTTAGGGAAACTAAACCTCAAGGTTAACTAGGCCTCAAGGGATTCTCGACTTCTCGGTGATAAGCCAACCTTGGAGGGACTCTGAGAACTCCCACCCAAAACCCAAAGGATGAGGTGGCCGATAGTTCAGGCTTCTAGCTGGCCTTGTGGATAAGGTTTATGATCTTGAGGCTATAAGTTTGAACCTGCCCCTGATATGTAGTAGTGCCTCTTATTTGAAGTTGGTGAAAGAGCCAATTGACCAAATCCTGCCATAAGCAACAAAATATCTCTTGCATTTGATGGTTTTCATCAAGGATATTTATCTTCCAGCATCACAACCTTTGGAGTCTACTAAAGCACCCACTGGTGATATCCCTCTTGATCTCACTTCAAGTTACTGCTCCTCTGGTTCACAGTGTCTATAGCTAAGGATAATGAATTGGGATGTATCCATCCAAGCCCACAACTATTCTACCCAACCTCTTGATGGTCTATAGCTCTTAAGGTCTCTGAGCCACCATAAAACATATGGTGCCAAAAGGTCTACAGGGAGATAAACACTCCTCAATGGAATAAAGAATCCATCTCTCAAATATGTCAACAAGATAGAGCATTGTGGCTTAGATCATACTGGTTAATATCTTGGGCCCACCCACTCTCCCATCTTGGGGTCAGGGAATTCCAGGCATGGTTGTGTTGATGACTATCAACAACCCTCTACCACAGACTTGGTGATTCATGAAAGACCTCCAATGCTTACAATGCACCCCTTGGTGCAACCTATTGCCTTCAAAAGTCATTCTATTGTCACAATGCACTTACTTGGGCACTAACTGCACGATGGGTTAATAGGAAAGGCCTGTGAAGGGTTCTTAGGTGACTTGGCTATTCACTTGGACACAAGGGTGCTTACCCCAAATTGGTTGCCCTCCACATATAACACCAAACTACAAATGACCTCAAGGTGTCACACTCTACACAATGTAGAGTATAGATAAGTTATACCACTCTTACACAACATGAGGATGTGCACCTATAAGGCCTCAAAGAGGTTCCTGATGTAAGGTCATGAAATAATGAGATAAGAAAGAGGGGGAAACCCTTGAGGCTGAATATTGAAGGTAGTTATCTTGGATTTCACATTCTTAGATGGATCATGAAGTCTGAAGAATTTCCTTATTCCAAGTAGCCATGATTCTGCATCTTCTGACTTAGTCAACTCACCATCAAAAGTATGAGGCTTAGCTTTATTGAACTCTTCTGGAAAGTACCCCATCTCACTCCTCATATAATGATGCTAGTTGTGATGGTGATGATGTCTCCTGGAAGCAGAGGTAGAATAAAATCCACAAGTACTAGCCCTCCTCTCAAGTGTATCCAAGAGTCTACCACTCTTCTTTGTATCATCCCTGTCCAACTTGTACCTTTTTTTAGACCTACTTCCATTTGCACTATTAGTATTTTCTTCGTGTCTGTCTCCATGAATGATCCCTAGTTGTCCCTCCTTTTTCAATTCTAAAAATCTCTTAATAATAACTGCATCAACCTCAGCTTGCTTCTTTTGAGCTTTTGAAAGCCTTTCCTACACTTCAATCAATCTCTCATTGTCTTCCCTGCAACTTATGATCTCTACCTTCAAGCTTCTTAATGTATCTGATAGATCAAGAGAGTATCCCTCTCCCCGCTTCTCAATTGATCTCTCCCATCCCACCAAAGTCTATTATGGAATGTATGGAGATTTATATCAATTGTACTAAACTATTATGCTCTTCATCCCTAGTCTTCTATTATCCTATAAACATACCATGTTAAACCAATTAGAAGACATAATCAAATTCATACGTCAATGTATCTCAAGGGAGGCTATTACATCTGCACAAGGCAATCCATATTAGCATGATACATAATAATGTCAAGAACTTAACTATCATGCATATTACCACAATGCATATTAAAATAATTGACCATCATGCATGAATAATCGATGCACGTCCATATGACCACACTAATTAACTAGCATCTATCATACATGTAACCACAATATCAATAAAATGACTGGCATGCATATAACAAAAATTAACCATCATGCATGCATGCCAAACATATAAACCTGCATGGCAACCTACTTTTACCCCTAGGTCCAGTGCTGCAACCTTGCTCTCATACCACTTTTTAACACCCCACCCCACATTTACCCACTTTTACAAGCTCACATGGGTAAACATGAGACGAGAGTTACTATGCATGACCCAACATCCAAGTTCCAATTATGGAAGTGGTGTCTACCATCCTAAAACTTACTGCAACTTCCAAGGGACACCAAACCAACCAGATGTCAGACAAAATCCACTGGTGATCTTACCCTGAGTTGGAACTATCTTTTCACCTGACCTCACAACCCACCTTCACGCATGCCAAGCTATGCATGCAACTAGAAATCTCCAGTCGCATGCATAGGCCTTCCTCCATGCAGCTACTAATGATATTTCTCAGTTAAGAGAGTATGGCTAGAAGCCCTATTCCGTATTTTTAGGGCTAGCTACCTAGAACAACCTGAAATTGTCCCAAATCTAGTCTATAATGATGATAAGTCTATACAATCTATACTAAGGCTAAGATATTACCTAAATTTGTCAAAAACATGATAAGAATTTCATCAAACACGTGGTAGACATAAAAACTATAGGTCGTGAATGCATATATGTTCACTATCTCATTAATTTCATCAGAGAATCATCAAGAAGGCTTACTTCCCTCCCAAACTAGCTGCATCAAACAATAGTTAACTCATGCATTTATGTAACCATTCAATAACTTGTCAAAACATGAACAAGATCCATATCAAGAGCACATCATACAATAAGAATGTACCATGCTTATAACCAACATATAACCAGAATGAATTCATGACAAACCAGTCATAAAATTACCACAATAATCAATACACGTGCTCATTGATCTCAATAAGAGTAACACATAATAACATATGCATATATCCAACCAAGTCAAGGACTCCACGTACCACCTGACCATAGATTGTGCTAGAAAAAATCTCTCTTTCATCCAATCACCCTCGTGTCATATTCCAAGCATGAACGTGGGATCACATGGTATAAACCAAAACATAACCAACCAGGGCTTCCATACATTAAACCACCTCAACCCTCCATCACATTGATTTCACCTGAACCGGTCCAGAAATCACTAAAACCAAAATCAACATGGATGCCTCTAAATTCTTCACCATATCTAGAGGAATTTTCCTGTCTCCACCAATTTTTCAAGATTTTCAGGAGAATGCTCATCTCCACCCTAGACCCTTGGGAATTTTCTTGAGACCACCTCACCAGGATCTGAAATCTACCAACCAATTTTGACATTGTTGCCAACTTTTTTGTCTTGATGTACTTGGTGCAACAATAGCAGTTGTAATTTCCCTACAAGCAACTTGAACATCAATTTTTCTTGATTTTCCAAACATAGAGAGCACATTTGATATATTTTCAATGACATTCATACATGTCCTCCTGCTTTTAGCATATTGGAGACCCAAAAACTTTGTGGCATGTTTTAGTTTCTTATGTTTGATCAACCCATGTAATATCTGAGCTTGCACAACAACTAAATGTTTCTCAAAATATTGTTGAATGATGTTATTAGCATGCTCTTTAACAGTGCTAGCAAGGATAGGCTCCCCAAGGTCCTCTATTGTGTTTGCATCCAATTTTTTTGCAAACCTTCCACCCATTTCCAAACCACTACAACTCCCTATTATCCTATCAACTTTAGAGGGAAAAACCCATTCTTCTGGTGGTTTATCAACTTTATAGGTCACATCTTCTTCCTTTGGTGGTTGATTAGCTTGATAGGGCACATCTTGTTCCCCTAGTGACAATTGATCATCTTGATAGGGCACATCTTGTTCCTCTAATGGTTTATTAGATCAATAGGGCACATCTTGTTCCGTTAGTGGTTGATCAACTTGACATGGCACATCTTGTTCATCATGTGGTTGATTAGCTTGATAGGGAACATCTTTTTCCTCATGTGGCTAATCAATTTCTATCCCTGCATAATGGAATGGGAAATATACTTGTAAGTCGAGTGAATCACCGTCATAAGACAAGTGAATAGTATATTTACACATGTTTATTTAAGAAATGACCATAGGTGGTAGGTCATGATATGATTGGCAAGGTATTCCCCCCGCTTTCCTTTGAATTTAGGGATATCTGATGGTAAATTGGTTGGCATGGGGGGCATTGGTGATTACGGGAAATGCGATCATTTGTGAGTTTTGTCAAATATAGGATATTTAAAGAAGTGACAAATGGTATCTTTAAAAAATATTTTTTTGGAGAAATCACATCGAATAATTTCTTGGAGCCAACATTTCGAACCCTCTACTGTGGTTCATCATCATCACCTTTTCCCTGATGATGAACTATAGTAGATGGTTCAAAAGGTTGGCTCCAAGAAGTTATTCAATATGATTTCTCCGAAAAAATATTTTTTAAGCATTATGGATCACAAAATTCTAAACTCAGAAATGGTATCTTATTGGTGTTAGCCATGATGTAATTACCTTGTGTGTTGGTGTTGGTATTGGTATTGGTGTACCCTGTGGGGTAGTATTGGTTGGGGTAACCTACAGGGTGGGGTTGGTTGGAGTACCCTGCAGGGTAGTGTTTGTATTTCCCCGAGATCTGGTGGTAAGGGTGCCTTGAGAGGAGTTATATCGACCCAATAAGTTGGCTCCAAGAACGGATTTTCCAAACAAGGCAGCTTAGTCCAGTCTTCTATGCCAGAATAGTGAGAGATCAGGAACTCCTCCCGGTAATGGTGGGAGATCTTGTAGGTGCTTAGAGTGATGGGTAACCCTTGGGTCCCCTATGGTTCCCTAGTAATTTTGTGGGAAAATATGGTGAGGGAAATTTTATTTAGGAAAACCAAATGAATCACATACATAAGATAAAGAAAAAAATATATGGTTAATTTTCCATTTAATTCTAATGTGTGAAAAAATCAACAAAAAAGGTTTTTTAGGTTTTTGCGTATGAGAAAAATTCTTAAAAATACCTAATTTCCTTCCATTGAAGTAGTAACTGGGCCTTGTGAAGATTTTAGAGTAGGGTACTGGGGCCACGTCATGAATGTCACTGGTGATGCTTCCAGCAACCAAAATACCAACCAAGGTATGGAGAGTGTTATAGTGGCCTGATGTACTAGGGCTACGTTCTAAAAGAGCTGGAGATGCTTTTAGCAGCCTGACTAAGATCACCTTAGGTCTATGTGCTCTCGCACATCAACCTATAGGAAAAGATGCCCTAATGTTTGGCCACTAAGTTACCTATGTCCAGTGGGAATGGATGAATCTCAACTTTTGGTTGTCAGTTTTGGACCCAAAACCCCTACCACATGTCGGGAGACAACATGAAGGTTCGTGATATTCTGCCACCTAAGCCTTACCCCCTTCATGGGTTTCTTTCCATGTAATGGATTTGTCACTAGATGATGTTGGATTTTAATCTCCCTAAAATATAAATTTCTATGTTTCGATATGAATAAAAACCACGACGACTTATGTGTTGCCTACCCATGCAGTCCTAGCCTGAACTATAAATTATGTTGTGGCCCCTGTGGGGAATTTAGTGTGTTCAAGTTAAGGTTGTTTTTAGAAAGGTTTTGCTTCACTTAGGGCGTGCAACAAATTATAAGCACAAATAAACCAAGTACAAATATTTCGGAAAGAGGATACCCTTTATACAAAGTTTAAGTGAGCTTAGTGTGTGGGGTGAATGTGTGTGCAAGTGAAAATTTGAACATACAAAGTGTGAACTGATGTTGATATGTAGTGATCCTTTACAATTCTGCTAATTACATTATGTTATGCTTATTCCTTTCAAGAAAATAAATTATATGTAGATGATGGGCCACTTCTTTCCTAATTATACTATGTGAGCATATAGGGAGATGGAAGCTTTAGTGCTTTGATAAAGGGTTAATATGCCACCAAAGGTTCACCACAAAGACGTAAGGGAGGTAGTGGCTACTTTCTTTCTTTACTAACACCAAGTCCTTGTCCTGAAGATAAATGAATGAAATAAAAGCTCTAGTTAACAAAACAAGTAAAAAAGATATGTGGATTAGGGCCACTTACTTAAATCCTCCTAGTTTTAAGCTATGTTTGTGTGCAAAATTTCAAAGTAAAATATAAGCAATTACTCTACTTGTAATGGTTAGTAAAGAAAATTGGTTAGTAGTGATGGTGTGCAAGGTGAATAGTGCACATACAAACCGTTTGAATTGCAAGTATATGGATATGCAGTTTACGATCTTTTAATACAATTCCCCTAATTACACTACGTGATGTTTGTTCCTTGCAAATGAAAAGATGTGTGGATAATGGGCCACTTACTTTTCCAAATTATGTTATATATGAGTATATAGGGAGATAGAAATTTAGTGCTTTGGGAGACATTATATTGCCAATACCAGCTAAATTGAATTATGCAAATTGATTTAATTAAATCTTCCAAAATAACCATTCAAATATGTATACTTACCCAAATTAATATGCATTTTCTTAATATTTACTCAATTTATACATGTTGATGCCTGGAACAAAGTGGAGTCACATGAAACCATTATAGATTAAGCATATGAACAAATAAATTTCATCAAACCAACCCTTTGAAATAGCTAAATTGTGTTTCTTATGCATAAATTATGATTTAACTTCAAGGGATGCCACAATTAAGAATACCCAATAGAGGAACCCCCATGTAAAATATAAGAAATTTGCAAACTAGTCAAGAAGGTATGCATTTTGTAAAATATTGCACTTAAATTTATATATAAATTTTAATGATATATTATAATTTAAGTTTATGAAAATTGTCATTTGAAATATGTAGTATCTGATTATAATGTGTGGTTATATATTTCTTTAAAAGGTTAATAAAATACAATGTTGATTTCTTAATTTTTTTTTTTTTAATTCTTCCAATATTATAATTCAAAGTTGTTAATATATTTTAATCTTCTTTATATAAAATTATTGTATTTAATCAATTATTTCAAGAAAATGTACCATACTACTAAAAAAAATTGGAATTGCTTTATTCATTTAATAATGTAAAAAAACAGTTTGCCTGGGGTAGCTCAAGTGGCAATGGACGTGGAATGAAGTCTCACCGAATTGGAGATCTTTGGTTCAAATCTTGTGCTACCCTCCCCTCGTAGTGGGGTGAATAATGGACATGTAAAACTCGAAAACCGAAGAGTCCTACCAAGCTTACAAAAAAAAATCTAAAAAAACAAAAAATTAAATTTATAAATATATATATTTTTAATATTTTAGATTTTTTAATATATCTAACTCCATCTCTCCATTTACCAAGTGAAGCATTTGACCTTTTTCAAAATTAGTTCTTCTTAGCAACAAATTTTCATTTCTTCAAGAGACTATATAAATCCTAAACTAAAATTGATCTCTACAACAATGATGGTATTATATTTTTGTTCATAGATCTCATTCACCAAACATTTGAGTTAAAATTCAATGCTAACTAAAGGGATTGTGAGAAGAGAAGGAAAGAAAAAAATGATTTAAAAAAATAGGAGTTAAGAATAAAATTAGAAAAAATGGAGAGTAAATTGTCAATATACCTATTTCCCAAGTAATCCAGTCTCACAAGCAATAATATATTCACTCCCCCCTAACACATGTTTAAGAAATGAAAAAACTTAACTATTTGGGCATAGGATTGAAGGGTGTGTGTAAAAGTGATCTATTGTTAGATATAACCCCAAAATTTTACTAGTGAATCTCGGTTTGAAGCTTTGTTTGGTTTCATAAGAAGTCACATTTACCAAGTGAAACATTTGACCTTTTTCAAGATTAGTTATTCTTAGCAACAATTTTTCATTTCTTCAAAAGACTATATAAATCCCAAACTAAAAGTGATCCCTATTGTAAAAAGGACGATACCATATTTTTGTTTATATATCTATTTACCAAACATTTCAATTAAAATCCAATACCAAATAAAAGAGATTGTGAGAAGAAAATAAAATAGGTTTAATTAATTAAAAAAGAATAGGTGTTAGGAATAAAATTAGAAGATTTGGAGAGTTTACTAAAGAAGTCAAAGACAGTGGCTCAAAAATGAGAAGAGGAAGAAGATATAGCAACGTTGATGAAGAAGATATTATATAATAATTTGTTAGGTTGTTGAACTAAAGACTAATAGAAATTAAAGTTTAAATTCTTATATAGGAAGTCTAAATATATATTTTAGAGGGAATTATTACTAACTTAATGATATGGCGAATTTTTTGAATTTGAGAGAATGTGAGATTCTTAAAAATTCAAGCTAGCGATTACCAAATTCAAGGGCCAAGTTTATTTCATGAGAGAAAAAAATCTATATCTATAAATTTATACAAATTTAAATGTATAAGATAATTCGTGACCAAAAAAACTGTTGTGTGTTGAGCATGATTGTTCAGAGGTCTTTGTTTCAGCCGGATGTATACCCCAGGAAGTTTGTACACCCCTCCACGCGGGGGGGTGCGGGGGGACTTTTCCCCCCCGCGGGGGTCCGGGGGGGCCGATCCCCCCCGGCTGGGGGGTCCGGGGGCCAGCAGTCCCCCGGCGGGGGCTCGGGGGCAGTGCCCCCGAAGCTAAAAACAAATGTAAAATTGCCTTGTAAAAGTATAGTAATTTCTAGTCAATCTGGGCCGTTCATTAGGCAGATGATCTGATGGTAGAACTTATGTTTAGTTTAGGGTTTTTTGCCCTAGAAGGCAACCCCTCTCTTTGTATGAGGGCATTATATTGGAGGCTGAGATATAGATGTGTATTCTGTGAGCGAGAAACTTTGAGGTGAGACTGTGAGAGAAAACACAGGATATTACAACGGATTTGCTGTAGGGTGTGTCTCTTCATTTTGCTGGATAATAGAAAGGAAGGACTGGCTGTTCGGGGTGGACGTAGCCCAAACTGGGTGAACCACATATATTTGTGTCTCTCTTGTTTTATGCGTTCTCTGTGTTTATATTTCTGCAATATTTTATGTGTTCCATTGCTCCGTAATATATAATTTTCTAACAAAAACCATACAATACATAAATACATACTTCATGATACAAGAAGGAACATATTCAACTAGTTTTTAAGTATGTTAATATTTCAAAGCCTATTATACAAGATAAAATTAGTTGGAAAAGTATTTCTTCATTAAAAGCATCATATCATTTAGCATTTTAACACGTGTAACTAAAATTACCATAAAATAATAGTAAGAACTTTCTTAAAGGAAGAACTTATCATAACTACAGAGAATTTCACAATTCCAAACAAAAAGTGGAAGAAATGTGGTATGAAAAGTATGAGAAGACCAATGAAATTGTTGATAAGGAAACAAAAAGAAATCAAGAGATAGAGGTTGTAGTGGACTTAGAGAACAAAGAAGTTGCTTCAAGGTCTTATCAACAATGGATGTACATTGTTATCATTTGTGGTGAAGAGGGTCACAAGTGATTTGAGTGTTATTTTTGGGAGAATGTACATGGAAGTTTTAGCGCAACAAACAAGTAGGACGCAAGGAGGGGTAAGAGTATTTTAAAAACTATATGTTTCTACAAGGAACCTTTTTTATCCACGTGCAAAGATGGATATCCAATGTCTTTTATGTTTTCAATTATTTTCATCAAATCTTAACAAAGTTTAAATTAAGGTTTCTCTTTTTTACTTTTGAACCATAATTTGCACTATATTTCGTGATTACATGTTGAGAAACAACGAGACGATTTAATTGACATTAGATTACCACAATCTAAGGAGATTAACATTGTAAACATTTCTAGAATATCATCAATATGTGCATGCTAATTTATTTATTTTTCATTTACTATTTATGAATTTAATATTGATTAATGACATAAGCCTTCAGTGGAGCATTATAGTGATATGCAATAATACACTCCTTTTTGTGCAAGCACGAATCTACACTACACTTTGTATCTTTAAAAAACATGCTCTCTTAAAAAAATTCTCTTAATCTTGATGTGAGGATTGAAAGAAGAAACTTATGAGGTTTTCAAAAGTATGAATCATCATTTAGGAATCAAGGAACCATTAAATGTTATATATATGGTGATGGATGTCATGAAAATTTAATGTTGTTATATGTTTACAAAGAATGTCTTCTCAACATGCACATTGGAAGGAGGGATATGCTTGCTCCATCTAGGTCTTGACACATTTTCTCTCTTTCAAATCCTACAAGGATATCAAGCATCAATCAAAATAATGTTTATAGGTTTTGGAGCACCAATGTGTTGACCATTTTTGCTAATCCATCTTGTACATAAAATGTCATGAATTGTAAATTCATGTAAGTAATGTATGGAAATGTAATGATTTTCTTTGGTTAAATCACATCCTTAGTTTTTGTGGGTTATACTAAAATATTACAATTCGAAGATGGTTCATAATTTGTTCGAATTTAAGTGGTTTCAGAAAATTCCAATAAACCATGGTTTCAAGTGGTTTTCAATAATTTGCATGGCTTCAAGTGGCTTTCTTTAGTTGTTGTTACATCTCAATTTTAACTACATGGTATTAATTTCAATGCTTATTTTATCTTAGTTCTATTGTTTCATTCTCCGTTTTTTTCTTGTTTTCAATCATATTTCCTAATGCAAATAATAGGGAGCAGGTAATATGAGAAGTGAGACAACTTGAATTACGTGTATTTGCATGAATTTCTTGAATTGCATGATCTTCTTGTTATCTTGTGGTTTGTCATCTTTTTCTCATCCTTTCTTTAGTTTTTTCTCACACATTAGGGGAATTTTGAGGTCTAAAATGGGTCTCCTAAGGAAATTATAAAATAATAGTGAAAATAATAAAACAAGATTATATTACATCATCAAATTTTAGAGGGAAAAACAAAAAAACTATCTTTTCAACTCATATTTTCAACATATCTCCCTATGGATTTACTCAAATTTCAAGTAGAAACAACCGCTGGATGAAAAATTTGATTCCTCATCCAAGGAGTACCCAGGTTGCATACTTTCGATGGACCCTTCTACACGAAAAATGAGAAATACATGAAAAACGTGATTGCAATCACATTTTTCGTGTATTTCTCATTTTTCGTGTGGTAGGGTCCATCAAAAGTATGCAACCCGGGTACTCCTTGGATGAGGAATTAAATTTTGCATCCAATGATTATTCCCACTCAAACTTTGAGTAAAACCTTAGGGAGATAAGTTGAAAATACGAGTTTAAAAAGTAGTTTTATTACTTTATTATTTTTTAATCTTTTATTTTTTTACTCCAAAAATGGTGAATCATCCCCCATGGTTGACATCATCATCTTGAATCCTATTGGTTCTTATAAAGTTTATTTTGGTTGTTCATTTTTCTTAGGAGGCCCATTTTAGACCTCAAAAATCCCCTAGTTGGTTAGCATATAGTTTTTTAAATGCTCTTATTGGTTCTCTGTGCTTGGAAATTTCTTTCCTTTTCAAGATCAAAATCTCCAATTTCCCATGTTTGTTGTGAATTCTTGTGTAATTTCCACATTCTAATATTTTTCTATGAATGGATGTTTGTTGTTATTTTTTCATGCAATTGAATTTGGATTGTTTTCTCTTTTTGGGGTTGAAATCAAGAGCTCGATTGAGCTCCTAGCCTGTAGCATTTAACATCAATGCCATTAATAAAAGTTCGTGCGCAGTTAATTTTTAAATTGCTTGATCGAGCTTTATAGATCGATCAAGCCACTAGTTACCAATGTTCATAGATCTATCAAGGGTTTCTTTAACTCTTGATCGAGCTATTTGAATTTAGAACTGAACCGCTTGATCGGGCTACTGAGGTCCTAAAAAGCACAGTTTTAACACCCCTTCTGCAAATTTCTCTGCGACACCATTTTGTACCCTAGCAGATTTAGGGCAGAATTTGTCCTTAAGTGGTGGAGTTGATCATATTGGATTCATGAAAGAATCCTCTATCCAATGGAATATGAGTTTTCCACTTTCAAATTCATATGATATTTTCATCAATTGTTTTTTAAACATAATGCTTGAAATCTTTTTGGACATTTTCAAAGGGGCTAAATAAAAAATCAATAACATAAAATATACACAACGAAAAAATTTCAAAAAATACCACTATCTTCGTTTATGAGTCTTCTTCAAAAGGGTACTCTTGGTTTTTCAATTTATTTAAATAGTTGAAAAAAAATCTTAAGTGGAAACATGTGCCTGCAAAATGAAATTGGAATATTACTTTGCCAACTTTAAAAAATAATAAAAATTATAAGTTTGCACAAAAAAAAAATTAATATGAAGAACTTAGCTTTCTCCATGAAGATCATGCTCATATATATATATTTTTAAAATTACACATTTTAGACTAAGTTATGCTACGGAACACACACATACCTATTAAGATGTCCGAAAATTTGCAAGGACAAGCATTTCATTTAATGGAAAATTGATAGATTATATGACACTAATTTTTTTTGCAAAAGACATCATTAGGACAACATAATAATTCTACACAAATTGTCTTTTTACTCCAAATCAAGGCAAAATGCTTATATGAATTTTGAGGGCTTCAATTCGATAAAAGAGTAAAATTTTGAAAGTTCGTCGCCACATTTGGCACAAAATTGTAACCCATCTTCATGCATTCACCTGGTGTCCATTTCCAACCTATCGTTGGGAATTCAATAGAAAAACAGATAGCTTCCATAAGATAGGATGACATGTAATATGGTAGATTATGTGTAGGAGTTTGATCTTCTCATAATTTTAGAATACTTTTGGCAATATTACCAGAGAGAAAATCATACCAATTAAAGATAAACCCTTCTAAAGTTATTTCAATCAGAGGAACCCATTGAAGTAGAAAATGGGATGCATTTTTAAGACCAAAAAATCTTCATAACATAGAAGTTATATAGAAATATGGGTAACTGAGGGAAACAATGGCATATTCACAGGAAGAATCTTCTTTGTGGTTATTTGACTCTTTCCTTCAATCTCTAATAAGAGAAGGGCGGGTTCTTTCCATATCTTTATATTTGATTTTCACAAAGTCATTAATGAAAAATTCAATATAGGTAAGATTGAAATTAGGAAACTTATACATACCCTTAATATTCGTTGGCCTGAACGAGCCTATCATAGTTCCACGGGGACTAATGATTTTCCTTTTCTTGACATCAACGAAGTTTATTTCCCATCGTATAATGTCTTTATATGACATTACCCTTGGTCTTGCACCAATTTTGTGCATTCTGGAAGTTGATGAATCACTCAATGAAGAGCTTTGGCCAACATCTAGGTCTTCACCTGGTACCATAGAACTGGTTCTTTTGTCTGCATATTCCAATTCTTCTTAGGCTATAAATTTTGTCCCATGTTGACAAGCTGACATCTTGCATACAAATTACAGTGTCTAAGAACAACCAAGCCTATGTATTTTTATTACCCATTTCTTCTAACAATTACTCAGTTCTAGTTGTCTATTGAATGAGTTGTTTCTTCTTAGCTCTCCCCATATTTGCAAATTCCCCTGAAGATTCAAAAGGCATAAGGCTTTGGAAGCTTGGAAAGACTTGAAAAGTTCTTTAGCTGCAGAGAATAGAGAACAAGAAAATTACCAAGTAAAAACACATATAAAGATAGAGGTAAATTGAAATAAATGACAACTTAATGAATACGTAATCGTGGCATATGAAAATATTTTAATTTACCATCAAATTGAAATAACACTCAACATTTAATCATAATAATTAAGCATAAAATTAGAAATGTGTTCATGTAGATGTGGCCCATTTAATGAATACATAATTGTGGCGTACGAAAATATATCAATTTACTGTCAAGTTGAAATAACACTTGGCATTCAATCATAATAATTAAGCGTAAAATTTGAAATGCATTTGTGGAGATGTGGCCCACTTAATGAATACATAATCGTGGCGTACATCTATCAATTTATCATCAAATTGAAATAACACTTGGCATTCTATCATAATAAGTAAGCATAAAATTTGAAATGCATTCTTGGAGATGTGGCCCACTTAATGAATACATAATTGTGGCATACATCTATCAATTTACCATAAAATTAAAATAACACTTGGCATTCAATCATAATAGTTAAGCGTAAAATTTAAAATGTATTTGTGGAGATGTGGTCTGCGTGAAGATCTACAAGTGCCAGAGGAGAATTGGCTAGTTGATATGAGGTGTAATCCAAATAGGCTTATATTGTCATCTCAGGTCAATCATATATCATAAGGAATTTGGAATGGAGAACTAAAGTTATATACAAGATCAAATTTCTTGAGATGATGTGGATTTAAAAGGAGAAATGAACCAATGAAAAAGAACGAGAAGGACCCACCAACTTACGTATATTGGGTTTTATTTTCTTGGTAGAAAATCACGATTTTTTTTTAGGAATAAGTATTGTTGTCCATCTCGAGAAATATAATCTCAAGTGTTTTGATAAAGGGCGAACACAAATTTTCACGACAATAAAGCTTCTGATATTTAAATTGCTTTTGATACAAGGCCTAAACTTATGGGATGTTCTCGGCTACGGTGGTTCTCACATTCGGGCTTGTCCAAGTTATGTAATGTTTGATCGTTGACATAAATTTATGGTGAAATTTTCTTGAATGCAGTTGGAAGCTTGTGTGCATCCACTTTTTGATGAACTCCATGATCCTAACACTCGACTGCCAAATGGCCATCCTTTGCCTACTCTTTTCACTTAAATCTAGAGGGTATTACCAACAACATATTTTTACTACTCTTGTTTTCTATATGTTGAACTGATGTACTCTATCAATGTGTTTTTCTTTTAGGTTTTCTTTCCTTATATTCATCATGGCATTTTGTGCATCACAAATTATCATATATGTTTGTCTTGCAGAATTAAAGGGGGCCCCCCTTGAGCTTCTTCATAACTTTAATTCCAAAGAATGCAAGGAGGAAATGTCCACATCTTGGCCTTTAAATATTGTTGCATATTGGTCATGAATAAAATAACATAATATTGCTTAAATACCTTAGCAGAGGTTATACGGTGGCCAGTAATAGGAGTTGTGATACTTGTAGCAGTGGTTGGAAGTCAAGCAATCATCACTGGGGCGTTTTCAATTATCAACTAGAGCTTGGAATTGGGTTGCTTTCCTAAGGTGAAAGTAGTGCACACATCTGAAAAAATACATGGACGCATCTACAATCCATAAATCAATTGGAATTTGATGATCCTGTGGCTAGATATGAAACGAATGGGAAATGCATCTGATATGTGTTGGTTTTGTTCATTACACCTTATGTATGTATTTTGGATTTAATCATGGAACAATTTTTGTTAGTGAAATAACATGTTTTTGAGTATAGATTTCTAGAGTGAGTAATATTTTTTATAGTTTTCTGGAGTGAACTATGTGTATTAGCTTGGATGTTTCAATCTAATACACAAAGTTCAATCCAGAAAACTATCAACAAAAATAATATGTTTTCATTATCCAATGTAATGAATTTTGAAATGGTTGGTATTCCCATGGTAGGTTTAGTTGTCATCACAATTATGTTGGTTACTACCTGTCTTACATCATTGGTAATAATTATATGTTGGCATAAGAGTATTCTACTAGCAATATGTTTTCTACTTTTCTTTGGTTCTATGGAAGCCCTCTACTTCTCAGCTTCTCTCATAAGTTACTAGAAGGGGCCTGGGTACATATGATTCTCGCTCTCATATTCATGACTGTCATGTATGTGTGACATTATGGGACAATAAAGAAGTATGACTTTGACTTTCAAAACAAGGTATCCATAAAATGGTTGCTTTCACTTGGTCCTAGTTTGGGGATTGTTAGTTGCAAAAACCCTTATTTGAAGTTTACCTTATTTGAACTTTACCTTGTTTACTCTAGCAAAGATTGGGTTCTCCAGCTTGTCAAGTACCAGAGGTGCTTTAATTCCTCTTTCATAGAATATGAGAACTTCATTGTTTCAAAACATGGGTTATTGGGATATTCCTCCATTAATTTCCTTTGAGCTTCTACAGAATGGTTCCCCCTAAGCACATAATAATTGTATTCAAAACATTTTGATTTATCAAATGCTTCTTTGTTGGGAACTTGAACTGGATCAACAAGAAGCACATAATCAACCACATGAGCATATGGATTGTACCTCATCAATGTCTTCAAGTTGTGAACATGTAGGTGGTGTGGCTTTCTAATTTGATATTTAAATTGTCCTTCACTTGGCTTATAGATTTGTCTGACATTAAGCTGAAATGTACGACCACCCTCAATTAAGTTTGTCTTTGTCAAGTTATGTCGAATGGAATTTTGTTTTGTTTTAATAATGCCATCCTCTAAATCAGCTCCTGGTGTAATGATTTCCCTGCTTTCTTTTGAATTTTCACTAGGATCTTCATTGTTGGCCTTGACTATTTGAGAATGATCAACTTTTATTTTCTTCCTCCTCTTTTCTTCTAGATAAGTAACATTCTCATCATCAACTAGAACAGAGACATTCTTGGGAATTTTACTTTTGGTCTTTTATGGCTCTTCTCCTTTCTAACATCAGTTCTAATCTCATCCTTAGTAATGGCAACATATTCTTTAGTGTCAGTTTCAACTTCCTCATCTTCAAAAGTAACATGTCTACCTTTGCTAGATTTATCCAATATAGATATTCTTTTTTAATCCCTTGAATGTAGTTTTGTAGCATCATGAATTACTATTTTTTGCTTGTTTGCCATATCTTCTTCTGACCCTGAGTAGAAACTGCTGACAACATTCATAATATATTGCTCTATAAAATAAATGCCTCCCAACATAATTGAAAGATTTTCAATAAAATTCTGTCAAACAAAATATCATATGTCAATAAAAACTAAGTTATAAAAATATAATGATATAGTTACAATAACGCAAAACACATAAATATAAATAATAATACTTACGATATCTTGTGCAATCTCATTTATGATTTGTTTACACATCTTTGTAGATTCCTCTATCGTGTCATACATTGACAATGATAACTGATATTTAATCTTGTCATGTGACTTGGGCGGTTTTGTAAGTACATAAACAACTTCAATGTCTGGTATCAAACAAATGTCTAGTACTTTTCCCAACACCTCATAAAGTCCACTATCATTAGGGATATCAACATATAGATATATCTACAGATGTTGTTCACCTTCTCTATATTTCACATACCATACATGTTCTATATGATTCACTTCTTGTGATTTCTTCCAGTAAGAAATCATATTCTTATCATTTGAGGCACTTGATAGATTTGTAGTTATTAGCTCAGGTTTGGTTCGTTCAACAGTATTTTTTTAGGATCCACCTTTAATTTTAGCAGTATTTGGTCCAGAAAGATTCACATAAATCTTCCTTGATGCCATTTTCCTGCAAAAAATATACACACATATATAAATCAGTGAATTACAAAAAAAACAATAGCTTAAGTAAACAAACAACACAAAACAAAATTTAAAAACGATAAATAATCATAAATCATAAATATTTTTTAAAATATAACATTATTTTATTTATTATTTATTTTTAAATGGCCTACCACCCCCACGGGCCCGTTGGGCCATGAAGGTCAGGCGGGAGGGGCTGCATGTAGCGCCCTCCCATCCCACCCCTGCGGCCCAACGAGCCCGTGGGGGTGGAGGCTCGATTCTCAAAATTGGGTCTCCACCCCCATGATTCAAACATGCCTCCACCCACATGGGATTGTTGGGTCGTGGGGGTGTGGTGGGAGGGACGCATCCCCCTCCTGCCCCACCCCCACGGCCCAATGAGCTTGTGGGAGTGGAGACCCGGTTATGAGAATCGAGCCTCCACCCCCACAGGCTCGTTGGGTCGCGTGGGTGGGGTCATGCAACCTCTCCTGCCCCACCTCCATGACCCAACGGGCCCGATTGAAAATATGGCCTCAAACCCCATGGGCCGGTTGGGTTGTGGGGGTGGGGCGGAAGGGGGCTACACGCAAGGTACAGCGAGAGGGGGTTGCATGCAGCCCCCTCCTGCCCCACCCCCGCGGCCCAACGGGCCCATGGGGATGGAGGTTTGCTTGGCCCGTGGGGGTGGAGTCCTAATTCTAAGAATCGACCCTCACCCTTGGCAGTATGGGCCACGAGGGTGGGTGCCGCCGGTGGGAATGACTGGGCCCACCAAACCCATTGCTGATGTACTAGCCTCCTGCCTGCCAGGGGGCTGTCGGGTAAGCCTGACTCATCTAAATTTTTAATTTCTAAAATAAATATAAATTTCATTAATAAAGAGTTAAATATTATTTTGCATAGCCCCTCCCACCCCACCCCCGCAGCCCAACAGGCTTATGCCGCCGCAGGGGTGGGGCGGGAACCCCCGCGGCCTAACGGGCCCATGGGGGTGGAGGTCCGCTTGGACCGTGGGGGTAGAGGCCTAATTCTAAGAATCAACCCTCACCCTTGGCGGGCTGAGCTGTGGGGGTGGGTGCCACCGGCGGGCACGACCGGGCCCACCATGCCCACTGCTGATGTAGTGGCCTCTTGCCTACCAGGGGGCTGTCAGGTAAGCCTGACTCATCTAAAATTTTAATTTCTAAAAGAAAACTAAATTTAATTAATAAAAAGTTAAATATTATTTTACTGGAATATGTTTTTGGTCTTTTACACAAATATAACAACCCAACTGCCACATAACTACTAGTAAACCTATGGAAGTTTAAGACTTGCACACAACAAAAGGGAAACTAACCTTTCAAATGTGATAATCTTCCATTGAATATCTTGTCGATAAAAATGTAGTTGCTCCATAAAATTGCTCCAAGTCTTTTAACGAACCTTGAAAAGCCTTGATGTGATGTGAGGAATAGCGATAATGAAATTTATGATATAGCGGAAATTACGAAATTGTTTTACCACATGGTGAATGTGGTATTAATTTGTTTTTATAAAAACTTTAACATATAAATCTTGTTATGGCGATATAGTAATTTATGATAAAGTGAACATTACGGAATTGTTTTACCACATGGTGAATGTGGTATTAATTTTTTTTTATAAAAACTTAACATATAAATCATGTTATGGTGATATAGTAATTTATTTTAAATGTGTGATAGAAGATATAATAAAAATTAAAAGAAATATTCAATTGTCTAGTAAATGCTATATAGTTTAAGTAAAAAATTAATTTAGGTAAAATATTTAGTTTACAATTTTAATTTAAAGATTTAGTTTAAAAGATTAATTTCATAAGAAAATTATAGTTAAATTTTTTCCATAAATTGTAGAAGAAACTTTTGGAGGAAAATACATGAAATGAAATTTTTGGAGGGAAAATTTTCAGCGAAATTTTTTAGAGGGAAACTTTGGAGGGAAATTTTCATTCCTTAAGCTATATATTATCATTAGGAGAGAGTGAATTTGTATCATTCAACCCCTTGTGTTTGAAAGGCATGGATTCTTCTGATAGTGAAGTTTTGCTTTGTGAAGCATCAACATCTTCTTCGCATAACAACTCTATTCATATTGATGAATATAACAGAAATTATTTCACTATGAATAGAGAGTCAAATCTTCCACTTAGCTGTAATCCTAAGGACTATGAGAGCAACACTAATGAAGGTCAGGATGAAGAATTTCAAATAAATAAAGAGTCATGGTTTCCACTTAGTCCTAATTCTATGGACTATGAGAGCAGCAGTGATGAAGAGCATGATGAAGATTTTCAAATAAAAAAAGAGTTGTTGTTTCCACTTAGTCCTAGTCCTATGGACTATGAGAGCAACAATGATGAAGAGCATGATGAATAATTTCAAATGAATAAAAAGTCACAATTTCCACTTAGTCCTAATCCTATGGACTATGAGAGCAGCAGTGATGAAGAGCATGATGAAAAATTTCAAATAAATAAAGAGTCGTGGATTCCACTTAGTCCTAATCCTATGGACTATGAGAACAACAATGATGAAGAGCATGATGAAGAATTTGAAATGAATAGAGTCATGGTTTCCACTTAGTCCTAATCCTATGGACTATGAGAGTAGAAGTGATGAAGGCTAGGATGAAGAATTTCCAATAAATCGAGTCACAGTTTCCACTTAGTCCTAATCCTATGGACTATGAGAGCAGCAGTGATGAAGGCCAAGATGAAGAATTTCCAATAAATCAAGTGTCACATTTTCCACCTAGTCCTACTACTAAGGACTATGAGATAAATAGTGACGAAGGGCAGGATGATGAATTTCCAGTAAATAGAGAGTCACATTTTCCACCTAGTCCTAATCCTAAGGATTATGAGAGAAGTAGTGAGGAAGGGCAGGATGAAGCACTTAGTATTAATCCTAAGGACTATTAAAGTAGTAGTGACGAAGGGTGGGATGAAGCACCTAGTCCTAATCCTAAGGACTATGAGAGTAGCAATGACGAAGGGCGGGATGAAGAATTTCCAGTAAGTAAAGAGTCACATTTTCCACGTAGTCCTAATCTTATGGACTATGAGAGAAACACTGACAATGCACATGATGAAGAATATCCAATAAACATTGAGTCAAATTTTCCATTTAGTCCTAATTCTAAGGACTATGAGGGTAGCACTGAAGAAGGGAAAGATGAAGAATATCCTCCAAGTCAGTATTTCAAAAGCACAGATGATCATAGTGAGGATAATATTCCTCATAATGATGATGAAAATTCTTATACAAATGATGATCCAATGATGGAGATGTTGCCAACAAATATTGTATCGAGGAATAGGAGCAAACCTTTTCGTATCAATCCAAGATGTTCTAGTTATACAAGGGGTAGAGTAGAATATCTCACGAGAATAAGTTCTATCAGTGCTCTCATTTCAAGTGAATGTTGTCAAAAGGATTGCTTGAAACATATGGATTTCAAGTTTGCATTGGAGAAAAGAAAGAGATATTTTTCAATGAATAAAAGCATGCAAAATTCATATTTAGTGGGGTGCATGCAATCTACATTGTCAGGTTATGATTATCATATTGGGTCTTTATTTATCTATAGAAAGGATTTCAAAATGTTTCATTCAATGGGTAATTTTTGTCTGTCAAGAATCCAAGAAAATTTGGAAAAGGATCCCACATTTTATTCAGAAGTATGTCATAAACGATTGTTTGGGCCATTATCAAATACTACAATGTCATGAATGAAATTCTTCTTTTCAAAGCATGGAGAGTGTATACTAAATAGAGAGACAATACATATTCCAGATAATTTATCAAGACGAGAAATCTACAACTTATACAAAGAATATGCAGAAGGTGCTGAAGGAAATGGTCGATTTATTACATATCAATATTTTGTGAAGATAGGGAAGAAATAATCAATAATGTCCATATTCCTAAGAAGACAAGGATGGGGATTTGCAGTACATGTGCTTATCTTAAATAAAAAGGGATAAATGTGAAGGGGAAGAAAGAGGTAAGCATTCATAACATTAATTTTTAAAATTGTATAGTCATCAACTATGAAAACATATTTATTAATGACTTTCTTTTATGTTGTGTAGATTCCATTATCAAAGCGCTTCAAGAGCATCGCGAACAACAAACAAGTGAAAGGAAAAAGTTGTACAAGCATCGAAAGAAGTGTTATGATAATCCAAATAAATATTTGGGTTTGATAATTGATGGTATGGACCAGAAGAAAACACTTCTACCACATTTTTTTCGCACACCCAAAAATTTACAGGAGGAAAATTTTATTCAATATCACTTGGTCAGTTGTATGGTCTTCAATGGGAAAATGTTTGCAAGGGTGTACTTCATAGCTCCAAATATTCATAATGATTAAAATATGACAATAACCATAATTCATGATGTGCTTTCTCATTAGTCTGGTAATCTTCCTAAAGTTTTGTATCTACAATTGGACAACACTTGTCGTGAAAACAAAAATTAGATTGTTTTTGGATATTTAAACATGCTTGTTGAATTGAGAATTTTTCATAAGTTTAAGGTCGGTTTCCTTCTTTTTGGGCACACTCATGACCATATTGATCAGATGTTCAGTCGTTTTTTAGTCACATTGAGGAGGAATGATGTTGGGAGCTTGCCATCATTAATTGAATGTATTAAGAAATCATACATGCCAGATCCTATTTTTGATGTGTTGGAAGAAACTGTTGACATGCGAAGGTTTATTCTTGGGTCACATGGTGAGGAGAAATGCATTGCACAAGTTAATGACATTAGCTTCCAACATCAATTTCATATCAAAAAAATTGATGGGAAAACACTAATATGGGGCAAGAAGTATTCAACTACTGCAGAATGGGCACCGTCATCAGGTTTGGCATTTTTGAAGTTCATTCCAGATCATCCAATATTTGCATCAAATATATTGTTATTACAATCAGTTGTTGAAGTTCATAATGCACGCAAGCATAATAGAGATATAAATTATTTTTATTGCCTGGAAGAAATTAAAAAATGTATTAGATATACATATGAGTACTTTGATATTGTTGATTCAGTTTGGTGGGAGTCTTTTTTCAATAATCAAAGTGATATCATTTCAAGAACAACAAATGAAGATATACCTTTGAAAACTCCATTTATTTGGCCACAAAATGTGTCAAATGAATATGAGGAAAGAAACATTGTTGAACAACAATAATCTCAAGGTATTATTAATTCTTCACAGGTAGAGGAAAGAGAAATGTATATTGGTTCTAGAAGATCTTGTGCATAACGTGAAGCCATGGAATACCTTTATAGGGGTTCAGCACAGGATATTAAGGAGGGTTGCATGATCGCAGTGCTAGCAGATGAAGATCTCAATGGCTATCCATTCTGGGCTGCTAAGGTTATAAAGGTCATTACAGAAAACGAAGATGTTGCAGGTGTTGAAGTACATTGGTATGCCACAAATACACACCCATTCAATTTATAAAAAATTGGTGTACAAGCCAGAGATGGTAGTTGATAAAAAATTGGCGGAAAGAGAAAAATAAAGGGTACAGATATAAATCTTCACCGCACAGACCTCTTAAAATTGGAGGATGTTGACATACTTGTTTATGACTTCAATTTAACAAAGGGAGGAACTCTTCGCTTCAAGATGATAGATATTATGAAGAGTTTGTTACCAGAAGAAACAATGTTAAGATGGGAGTATGCTGAAACCATTCATAGATCCAGAAGAATTTTGAAACCTGAAATGGTGGGCATGCATGTGGACTCAGATGGGGCGCTAGTTGATGAAAGAGAAGAATATGTAACATCTTCATCTACATCCATTCATTCATCTGAAGATGTGAATTATGATGGTGTGCAAGAAAATATGAGTGATTTTGAATAATTGTCTAAGACAATTTATATAACTGATGTTTGCATCGTATCTTGAAATAAAAATTTTGATTTCCATATGATGTTAAATGAAGTTATGAGTCATTTTTATGTTTGTTGGATTATATGTTTTAATTATGATGAGTTTTATTGTTTAGAATATCTACAATGCAACAATAACTTAGAGATATAATTTATGTTTCATTCAATCTACAAGTATTGACATTTTGATTAATTTAGTCATGTAATTTGTTCATAATGTCATGGTTTAAATGTGTTGAAAACTTAGAGTTTTTTAATTCTATGGTTGAAAATTTTCCATTTTTTTTTTTTTTAATCTTTAATGTTATGGTTGAAAACAATTAGAATTTTAGCGATCTTTAGTGTCATGTTATTATATGTTTAACAACATGGATGAAAACTGATGGAATTTTAATGTGTTTCAGATCCCATTATTTTATCTTTATCGTCATTACTAAAAAATGTTGAAATTATACATGGGAAAGAAAAATGTTATTCTACCAAAAACATTAGTGTGTTTTTTTCCTCAAAAGCAATTGTTTTTTGCACCAAAAAAATTGGTTTTATTGCCATTTTTTAAATATGTTGAAAATTAACCCTAAAAAAACATTGTTCCAATATACAGACTTCTCGTTTTTAGCACTATTTTTCATGTTTTATGGGGGTTTTTTTGGCTAAATTTCTTATTTTGAGTTTATAGTTCCTATTTCAAAGTTTACATTGTTAGGAAGTGACAGGGATTGATACCTTAGTTTACCCCAAGGTAGTATCACTGATTGGGATACTTTTCACCAAGCCTTCAATGAAAGATGGTCTATAGCCAAGGAAGGAGTTACCCTCGCAAATTTCTTTCAAGCTACTAAAGTAGATAAATAGATTGTTAAGGAATTTACTCAAATATTTGAAATCCTACTCAAGGAGATCCCTAAGCAATAAAATCCAATTGATGATACCATCTTTAATAGGCATGTGAGGTATCTCCCTAGGAATTTGACATATGCCCTTTGAGACAAAGGGCTTAAAAACTTGGAAAAAGAAAAATTCCTAGCTACTTAGATAGAGAAAAATATAAATGTTGCAAGGATTGATTTGATCAACTATCCTAGGGTTGAATTGAACTTAAAGTTAATCCTTGTTCTTAGATGGATCCTGCCTTGTAGTCATTTGTGCAAAAAAATGATAAATTTATTAATGAGCTAATGTAAAGGAAAATGATGATGATGAACAAATTTTCCATGACGAAGAGAGAAAGGGGCTCTCATCTAGACTTCCCTCCTAAACCATAATTCAATAAAGAAGAACCTTTCAAGAAAAAATCCCCAAAGGGAGGCCGTGCCAATCAGCATTGTGTTCCAAACACCCTTTCCCTAACCAATTTGGTGGGGCAAGAGGATTCTCCTTAGTGTTGACCTTGTAAGGAATACCACACTAAAGAAGAGTGTCCATACAACCAAGTGGAGGAAGAAGAAGCCCTTGAGCACCTCAATGTCATCAATGATAGTGCTTCATTTAATATCTTGATTGGAGATTCCTATTTCCATCCATTTCCTAATGAAGTCCATATTTATGATACTAAATATCAAGTTGATTCGATCATGGCTATGGAAAGTATTGGAAGATTCAAAGGTTTGCAATATTGCAGAAGAAATTCATACTGAGGCCAAGCCAGTTCAAGCTCCAATGCTACATCCTAAAAGAAAGACAACCACAGGTACAACCTCAAAGCAATCCTAAACCAAAACCTCAAAAATATGATGTTTCCTTGGATATTTATATGACTAATGTTTTGGCTAAGGTAAATGTACAATTCCCTCTTTTGGACATGACCAAGCTTCCCTCTTAAACGAGGAAAATAAGGAAGGCCTTCACTTTGAAGAAGAGCTTGCAGATCCTTAAGATATCCTACAACACATGTACATTGATAATATGAATGGAGGACATGATCCATTTATGTTATCCTTAGTGATCAACAATCTCATTTTACATTATATTATGCTTGATTCAGGGGCCTCTACTAATGTAATTCATTTTAGAGTCATGCATCAATTAGATATGGATATCACTAGGCCTTACAAGAATGTATGTGGTTTTGATTCCAAATATATACCTATTTATGGTCTTATTAAAGATATAAAGGTGTCTTTGGAAACTAACAAGGACATATTTGCGTCGATGGATATTATATTCATTGATGTTCCTGATGCCTTGGGTATGTTATTATCAATAAAGTGGTGTGCCTTGATTGGAGGGAAGTTGCAAATGGACTTGTCATATGCTACGATACCCACTTGTGATGGGAGACCACTTGTCTTGTATAGGGAGCCACAAGATATTAACCCTTTCCCGTTCCCTAGACCCATTGAGAAAGCCATAATCAATAAGAATCAAATAAATGTAATTCAATACCATCCTAAAATGCCCCAAAAGTTGAGTAAGCCTCCCATTCCACATGATGTATGTCATATCAAAGTATATAACAAAAGGTAGACAATAACCAAGAAGCAATGGGTCTAAAAACCAAAAGGGAATACCAAATAGGTGACCTCATTTTGATTGATAAGGACCCCATCCCCATTAGGATCCATGGAAAAGTAGTTATGGGCTATTTATATATTGCTAAACTTGATGGAAAACGTTTACCTTGACTGTTGAAAGAGGGTCACCTAACTTTATTTGATGGAAACTAATTTAATTGTGCATGGTAGTTAGTTGCATTGCATACTGTGTGAGCATTCTAACATGTTTCATTCTCATATTATGTTTCATTGTAGTTTATCTTACAATTAGACTAATTTATTTTTCTGAATGGAGTTTTATCATAATATAAAACATGGGTGATACCCTACACCCGGTGCACATGCTCCCAAACAAGTTGACTTGGATGTGCAGGTTACAGGTCTGTGAGCCTAGGGATTTCTAGATTTCTCATGAACCCCCCATTTGAGCATATGGATCATGCGCTCTACGATGATATCATGTCCCTATGTTGGAGCTAGATGTTACCTACCAAAATGGGTAACCCCAAAGGATAAAGTGTTCTCCTACATTCGATAGCTAGCCAGATATCCAACTAGACAATAGTCCCTGAGAGCCACTATTTGACGATGATATGCCATGTTCCTCCACCATTTGCATCATCCATGTGCCTCTCACCATCTGAAATTTTCACTTTGATGAAGGTAGGATGTTATTCAAAGGGTACATTAATCATTTTGTAAGAAGGTAGGATGTTATTCAAAGGGTACATTATTCATTTTGCAATTGGTTTCTTATACTTGTTTTTTTGGGCATTTAGTATGGATAGATGGGTGATCTGGAAGATTGAATGATCTTGACTGTAATTTTGTTCTCTCACCTTATTAGGGGGTTAATATTTAACCCTTTATCAGGTGGACCTACCTTAGGATTCGTTAGGGTTATAGGAGGGGAAATACTTGGAAGACCATGATATAGATATTGTGTTCATTGTCCCTTATACCATACTTAAAACTTTTCGTGACACATAACAAGCCCCATATCTCACCTCCATTCTTTGGGTCCAAATTTGTCATTGGTTCTTTGAGATTTGACACTCATGTATTCATGTACCTTGAGTACGGTTAGGAAAATTTTCCCTAAAGGTTGATGCAACTAAAAGAAACGAAAAATCATATCATGGACATAATAAAACAACAAAAATAAAATCAAAATGAAAAAGATGGATGGTACATAAATATTAACATGTCAACAAACGCCTCGCATGAGCTCTACCTTCCTCATATGGTCATCACTCAATTATTGAGCACATGATGCCTCTTGACATCAAGAGGAACACTTACATGTCCCAAACCTAATGAGTGATAAGCTGGCTCATCTTAAGGGGTAATAAAATTTCTATATCATAAATAAAAAAGATTTAACATGCGATGATACAAGGAATAAACAAGAAGAAGTATAAGACTCATAAAAGGGGTGAGTTAATTAGTTTGAATGACTAACTCATGCCTCCATGATTGCTCCCTCCTTTACATTCATACACTCAGGATGTGGACACCCCATTAAGTTGGTCCACTTGACCATGGCACTTTGCTTTGAAGCCTTTCCCCTCCATTAACACATTATTTATCACTAATACTTATTGATTGAGGGGTTGGCCTTGGAATTTTCACTTACCCCTGAGGGTTGGAAACACCTAAAAGGCCTGGCCATTAGCCAACTCTACCAAGGTCGGAAACCTTTTAAAGGACTTGGTCTAGTTAGATATTAGAAGGTGATCCTTGTTTGAAGTATTAACATGCCCTTAACATTCAAATTTTGTCCACTTAGATGCATTATTGACTTCGTATTTGATGGATGGTTTCTTTCACTTGAGTCCATGTTATTTATGACAGGTGGTCCACATCAGCCTAGGCCTTGAAGGCACCCACTCCATCAGTACCTAGGAATTTCAGAGAAGTACATGGTCGTAGAAGATGCAACGTTGAGAGACTGGAGCCCCTTGACAACATAAGCATATGTTACATGTCCCATAATACCTCCAAGGCCCAATAAATTGGTCAATTATGACCTAGATTTAAATATTCTTCATGATGAGACCATTGGAACTAGTATGCCCCAAGGATGGCCTTGACATAACCTAATGGGAAGGAGCTAGTTCAAAGCTCAGATGAGGATGGTATCCCATTGAGAGACTAGGGAGGGTTTCTTGCAATATAGGAAGCCCTAATGCTAGATAGAAGGATGCCTTATTTGATAGGTGGAGACCCATAGATGGAACCCCAACTGCACTTGGGACCCCATAGGAGGATTTGAGGACAATAACTCAAATTTTGAATGGTCTAGGAGCTTTCACACATTTGGACACCTTAGCATGGAATTTGGAGCCCTAATTGAGCATGGGGTCAAAATTTAGAGAGGCTACAACTCACATGCAAAATTATTGTCTATTTTGTCATTAACTAGTGGGTTGGATTGTAACCTAACTCTCTCTTATGTAAAACTTGTTATTAGGGGCTTCATTAGGCTAAATTATTTGAGGCAAATCTCACATAAGTAGATTTTACTCTAATTTCATTTGGATAATCACTTATGGATCAATTCAACCATATTAGAGATTTGAGTTGTAGAAATTATGGTGTAGATTTGCAATTGCTCATGAAATTTTATTCAAAATCACAAGAAACAAATTATTAATTTTTAGATTGTTCTATGTTATATCAATTACTTTAGCCCAATTCCAAACTTCAATTAGCAATATTTCCAATTACAATTATTCTTTCCATTCATCAACATTAATAGAAGATAGAACAATATATGCAATGACAAAGAAGACAATCAACACATCAACAAGAGACACCAGATTTGGTCAAAGACCAGGGAAAAACCACACTAAGGGGAAAACCATTTGAAATTCTTATTCTATTAGATTTTCATAAAATGTTCAGTAGAGAGTACAATGAGCCCAATAAAATATGATCAGCAATACAACCTAACAAATTTAGAAATCAATTTATAGTGGAAAAATATATTAGAGACAACTTGATTCAGATTTCAAACAGCTTCAAAAAACTTCAGATGATTTCCAACTGTAGTAAAACCCGTGGACACTCCCTTCAAGTTAGCATGAGAGCATTTATAGCTTCTAGGATGATGTCTTTCCCATAGCATGCGTGCGTCAAGGGACGAAATTTCCCAGTTCTATGCCAACATCCAGAGCATAAAACCTAAATTTGTGCAAGCTTCAGATCTAAGACTTCGGACCTCTGTACGACCTTTTCCTTCGCCAATGTACCAAGCCAAATCAGATAGAAGAGAAGAAGATGCTTGATCTTGTGATGTCCAAATGTGCTTCTAGGTCACTTGTATTATAGGCTTCCAGGGGTGTCCAATGATGTCCATTTGATGTTGAGTCCGACCTGTCCAAGTGTGCATGAGGGTGAAGCTGACCTGATCCAATATCCATGAGTTGGTACAAAATAAAAAACCAACTTCTGCTTATCTGAACAAGATGATCTTTAGGTCAATTTTGGTCCTCTCGAAAAGAGGAAATGAATGTCATCATCGTTTCCATTAAATGAGTAGTCCAAAGTGGAATTTGACTGTAGTTGCATAATTTTAACATTACCTCTCAACTAGGGAGAATTCCACTTGTAAAACTTATCCATTGATCGATGTGTCATCCTTTCATCATGTGTACAAATATGCTCAACTCTATCTGCTGTAACATTCTCAAATCTAAACAAGAAGAATCATGGGGAGAAAAAGCTACCACCCTCTCCATCGGGCTACAACCCGAAATATCTATCTGTGGGATACTACCTGGAAAATCTGTCAGTGGGCTACTACTCGGAAATATATGTCATTGGGAACTACCCAGAAATATTTCATCGAGCTACTACCCAGAAATATGTCATGGGGGATCGACAACTCAACACATATTGAGCAATAAGTGATGTAGGGGAGCTACTACTTAGCCCATCCTATTGCTCACCGATCTTCTCCACAATGAATCTTAAGAGTCATGTGGTAGAACACTTGCATGATAATCCTAACTTGGGTGAGATACCAAACTTACTAAAGATAAGGATCTCACGCCCCCAAGCCTCCTCACCCATTGGCCAGACGGGGAGGGATAATCCCAACAAGGCCAACTTGTGGGTATGATAGCAACTGGAGTTTACTCTGCAAAGACCAAGATAGGGTGAGATACTACTCCAACCCTATGGGTAATAGATAGGGGTTATACCCTATTGTCCAAAGTTCCCTCAACCCTAGGATCCCTCCATCTCAATTCCTCACCCTGGGAGCTCAGTCAGGGGGGAAGAGTATGGGTCAGTGTTTCCCCTTATCAGGAGGGGTCACATCCATCAATCCAAGCTACTCTCTGAAGGCCAAGAACCTCCCTTTCGACAAAGCCTTGGTGAGAATATCTACAATCTTCTCATCTATCAATATGTGATGGAGTTGAACAACTCCTCTTTACACCATATCACGAATTAAGTGGTATCAGATCTTTATGTGCTTGTACTTGTCATGGAACACGAGATTCTTTGCCAGACAGATCCCACTCTTGTTGTTGCAATATATCACTGTAGTGTCTAAGACTTGATCAAATAGATCTCCAAAGAGCTTCCTAGACCAAACTACTTCGTAGCTAACCATGCTAGCAAAAATATACTCTGCCTCGGCGGTACTCAATGCTATGAACTTCTGTTTCCTGCTCATCCAAGATATCATGGAAGATCCAAGACTAAAACAACATCTTGACGTACTTTTTCAGTCGATAACATTTCCCGCCCAGTCAGCATCGGTGTATCCATGAAGTCGAACATCTATGGTAGAGTATCTCAGACCAAGTGTAATAACCCCCTACAAATATCTCAAAATGTGTTTGGCAGCAGTCTAATGTGCATGGAGAGGCTCGGTCATGAATTGACTCAACGTGTTCACTGCATAGCATATGTCTAGACAGGTGTTCACAAGGAACATCAGAGCCCCAATCAACTATCTATACTCGGATGGATTCACCAAATCAGGTCCTGCAACTTCTCCACATAACTTCTTGAAGTTCATTTCCATCGGTGTGGGTAGGGACTTGCATTCTATCATTCCAAATATTTCCAACATCTTCACAACATATTTTCCTTATGAAAAGAAAATCTCACTGGGCCTTTGCCACACCTCAAGGCCTAGAAAATAGTGCATGATTCCAAGGTCCTTCATCTCGAATTCAGAGGATAGCTCCCTCTTACACTCAATCATCATAGGCTCACTACCTGTCAGGAATAGATCGTCAACATATAAAACCAAAATCAACGACATACCTTGGACTACCTTGAAGTAGAGGTTGGGATCAACATTACTTCTTGTGAATCCCACCTTCACCAAATAACTATTTATGTGGGTGTAACATGCCCTTGGGGCTTCATTCAAACCATACAATGCATTCTTTAATATACAAATGTGTTTCTTTCAATCTTCTACTTCAAATCCCTGAGGTTGTTCAATGTATACTTCTTCTTGTAGCATGCCATGGAGGAATGTGGTATTTACATCCATATAATGAAGGGTCCATCCTTGAATTGCGGCAAGGGAAAATATTGAACGAATGGTTGTATATTGAGCCACAGGTGCAAATATATCATCATAATCTTCTCCCTCTTTCTGGGAGAATCCTTAAGCCATGAAGCTCACCTTGTATTTTTCAATGCTTCCATCAATTATATGCTTGATCTTGAATATCCACTTCAAAGTTACCACAGATTTATCCTTTGGTCTTAGCACAACATCCCATACATCATTATTCATAATAGATTCATATTCCTCAGCCATAACATCTTTCCAAACTTGTTCTTTTACGGCTTCCTCAAATGTGGAAGGTTTGGCTTGAATCATAGTGCTCATGGCTGCAACATATCCTTGGTACCTATATGGCTTCTTTCTTTCTGTAAAAAATCTTAGAACGGGAACATGACTATCAACATCCTGAAGAGTGTCACAGAGCCAAAGTGGTCTCTTCCTAGTAGGAGGATTACTAGGAGGATAATCTAAGGGATCCATGGGCTCCATGGGATCATAAAAAATATCAGTCTCAGATTCGGGCATGGATGGGCCATCCAAGATATCCATATCGCCATTATTCTCAGGAGGATGAGGCGGAGGAAGGTCTCTTGCTTTTCCAAGAGCGTCATCTTCATCAAATGTAACATCCCTGCTAATTTCAACCTTCCTTTGACCAGGAATATATATTCTAAATTCTTTAGAATTTTCACAATACCCAACAAAAGTACCTTTTCTTCCTGTAACTTCTGATTTGTTCCTTTTGTCCTTCGGCACATGGAAATATACAAGACATCCAAATATGTAGGGATGACTAATGTCGGGCTTCACACATGTAAATACTTCTTCGGGAGTTTTGTTTTCCAAAGCTTGATGAGGCACCCTATTTTAAACATACACATCAACATGTGAAGCTTCGGCCCAGAGAAATTTAGGCAACTTTTGATCATGGAACATCGCTCGAGTGGCTTCTGCTATAGAACTATTCTTCCTTTCGCCTAGACCATTTTTTTCAGGAGTATATGGCACAATTGTTTCCTTCTCGACACCTTCCTCTTTGAAAAAGTCAATGAATTCATTTGACATGTATTCTCCACCATTGTTGGACCTGAATATTTTGATCTTCTTCCCTATTTGATTTTCAACCAATGCTTTGAACTCCTTAAATGTTTCAAAAGCTTCATCCTTATTCTTCAAAAATTATATCCATGTCTTCCTTGAAAAATCATCAATGAATGTGATGTAGTAGAGATATCCACTAATAGAGTGCACCGACATCGGTTCACATATGTTGGAATGAATGAAATGGAGGATGTCAGTGGTCTTGTTTTCACTAGAGGGGAATGGTCCCCTAGTCATTTTTGCACTAGCAAATCCTAGACATACTCCATCATGTTGAGCTTTAACCTTTGGAATCCCTGAGACCAAGTCCTCCAATTTTGGAAGAGAATCATAATGAATATGAGCCAACCTTCAATGCCATAATTCACTTAGATGATTTGTATTATTAACTAATGCTAGTAATGGTATTCCAGTGACCCTGTAGAGTCCTTCATATCTTGTTCCCAAAGTGAATGCATATTTCATAAGTGATCCAACGGGCCAAGTAAGAACCTTTCCCTTGATGAAGGTAATGTCATCCCTTTGTATTCCAAAGTGGATATTGATACCAAATTCTTCTTTAACTGAGCACATACATTACATCATGTAGTACAATAAATTCCCTAGAATTCAAATGAAATTTGACAAATCCAAAACCTTTAACGGGATGTGTGGAGTTGTCTCCAAGAATGATTTTCAAATTTGACTCCCTCTCTACCAAGTTAGAGAGAAATTATTTGTAACTAGAGAAGTGATGAGTGACCCCACTATCAACCAACCAACTATCCCATGAATCTGGATGAGATGAACTAGTAGGAGTGGAAATAAGAATATATTCAGATTGATTCACAACATTACTTTCATACCTAGAGAATTTTGACTTATTTTGTGGACGACGATCTTCTTCATGGTCACTTGGAGCATCTGTTCTTCTTCTATCATTTCTCCCATTGTATTCATTCCTTCATTCACCTCTCCTTCTTTGATCATTGAACCTGTTATTGTTGTTTCTAGTATTATAATGTGGTTCATTGTTCTTTTCAGGGTAATATCGAGCATAGTGCCCTTTCTTATGACAATTGTAGCATTCAATGTTCACATATTCATTTCTTCCACTAGAATTTCAAGGAGGAGGCTTTCTTGAATTTGATGGACCTCCTTTCCCTTTATTCTTCTTCTTGTCATGAGCGATGTATGCAACATGTTCTCCTTCTTCATGCTTTTGAATCCTTCCTCTTCTTATCATCCTTGACTCTTCTTGAGTAAGCTTTCCAATGATTTCATTAAATTAAGTGAGGACATTTGTGTTTCTAAAATAGTGATGAATGTTTCCCAAATAGAGGGGAGACCTCTTAGAGTTATGACCACCAGTTCCTGGTCTGGCACAACTTCTCCAACTCTAAGCAATTGATCTCTAACATGAGAGATCCTCATTACATAGGATTGTATGGACTCTCCTTTGTTAATCTTGGTGTCTTTGAGTTGATCTTTCAAGGTGAGGATTTCATTCAAATTGTTTATCTCAAACATTTCAGCTACCTTATCATATATGTCTTTAGATCTAGTCAAGTTTCCAACATATGCGAGTAGATTATCTTGTAAACCATTAGCTATAATTTGTTTTTCTTTCAACTCGCCTTTCTTGTGCTTGTTCTTGGCAACAACGGATGCATTCTCCAGACGCTTAGGTACCTTTCCTTGAATAGAGTCCAAAACATCATTGTTATCAGCAATGATCTCCAACCTAACTTTCATGCAGCAAAATTATATGAGTCACTTAGATTCTCATCACACTTGAAGAAGGAAGTCATCTTGACTTTGACTAGATTTGTTCTTTCAACTTTCTAAAGATGAGTGCTTCAAGGCTTGTCTACTTTTGGGCTTGTCCTTCACCTTAGCTATGATAACATGTTAATTTTCAAATTGTTCTATGTTGAATTAATTACTTTAGCCCAATTCCAAACTTCAATTAACAATATTTCAAATTACAATTAGTCTTTCCATTCATCAACAGTAATAGAAGAGAGAACAATATATGTAATTACAAAGAAGACAATCACCACATCAACAAGAGACACCAGATTTGGTCAAAGACCAGGGAAAAACCCCACTAGGGGAAAAACCCTTTGAAATTCTTCTTATATTAGGTTGTCATAAAGTGTTCAGCAGAGAGTACAATGAGCCCAATAAAATATGATCAACAACACAACCTAACAACTTCAGAAACCAGTTTACAGTAGTTGAATATATCAAAGACAACTTGATTCAGACTTCAGACAACTTCAGAAAACTTTGAATGATGGTCAACTGTAGTCAAACCCCTAGATGCTCCCTTCAAGTTATCATGAGAGCATCTATAGCTTCCTAGATGATGTCTTTCCTAGAGCATGCATTCATCCAAGGATGAAATTTCCTAGTTCTGTGCCAGTGTTCGGAGAAGAAACCCTAATTTTGTGTGAGCTTCGGACCTGAGACTTTAGACCTCTGTACGATCTTTTCCTTCGCCAATGTACCGAACCAAATCATATAGAAGAGAATCATATGCTTGATTTTGTGATGTCCAAATAAGCTTCTAGGTCGCTTGTATTTATAGGGTTCTAGTGGTGTCCAACAATTTCTATTTGATGTTGAGGCCGACTTGTCTAAGTGTGCATGAGGGTGAAGCCAACCTAATCCAATATCCATGAGTGGGTATAAAATAAAAAAATAAACTTCTTCTTATCCGAACAAAGTGATATTTAGGTTGATTTTGGTCCTCTCAAAAAGAGGAACTCAATGGCATCATCATCCCCATCAAATGAGTAGTCCAAAGTGGAATAGAAGTTGCATAATTTTAACACAAATCCACTCTACTTCTATGCGAAATTCAATTCACATTTTAGAACATCAATCACAAACATGAAATGAGAAATAAAACACATGCACATATTATTTTTATAGGGGAAAACAATATTCTAAAAAACATTTGTCTACTTGCATTAATCTGGTTAATAGAGATGCATTACAATTGCTAGCTCAATCTGAGCTCAACCTGCAAGTGAATAACCCATCTCTTTGCTCACTGAGAATATCTAACCCAAAATTATTCAATTTATTCCTCTTCTTGAGCCCCTATTTCTTTCCGTGATTTCTAAGGAAATTAGGCCCCTATTACTTAATAATTTCCTCCAAAATTATTGTGCAATTCCCAAGGATGATCATTTAACTACATGCAACACTTGTACACTCAAGGCTAGTCTACAATTGATGTTACACTACCTTGGAATATCCACCATAGATGGGGAACTCAAATTATCTACAAGCACTAGCTATTTTGGGCTGATTGATCAGTTAACTAGATGATCATTGAGTTAGACTGAATTCTGACTACACAACTGACCTTCCACTAGTTCCTTCAATAGTTGGAACTAGTTTAACTGAAAACAACTTGAAATAATCGACCTTGATTGCTACAAATTAGAAAACACACATGATTAACTGAAATCTAACTCCTTCAACTCGAATTTATTGAGCTAACTGAGTGAAACAAGCCATGTCGCACTATTTAATTGCATCCAAGTTATCTGCTGATGTGGAAATTTGAATTTTCTTAATTTGACCAAGGCAAAATTAAATTGAGACTTTCTTGCTGCATTTTTCAACACTCCCTCTCAACAAGAAATGGATTATCAACCACCCTTATCTTGAACCTATGGAATGTACTACATGCAAATCCTCTCACTGTTGTTGCTACTACTACAACATCTGCAATTGAGAAGCATAAAAAAAAACATTGAATAAATTGTTTTTGCGACTGTCTATTGGGAAAATTGTGTTTTTGTTGACTCTACTACTGAGGCTCGTGTTATGCTATCAACACTCCTTTTCACTCCTCAGTATTTCAGTGACACTAATCCTCTTACTACTGAATATTGTGGGCCCCCCCACAACAAGGCAATGATCCATGAGGAAAATGCCTCAATGGACCCTGCCTAAATTTATGCAACTCTTGGACTAAGGCTCTACAACGCTCCACCTCACTCCTGGAGGTATAGCTGCATGTTCTACCTCTACCCACTTGGCTCAAACTCTCCCCTTGCTAGAAGTCTCTACTTGAGTGGATGTCTCCACTCTATCTCTCCATTTGTGGCTGCTCCACAACTTCCCGAGGCTCCTTCTGAGGCTTCATTTTGAGAAGTTTATCATGCTCCCTATCAACCACCATATCTCTAATATCTTCCTTGCTCCTAAAGGTTGTACATGCATATTCTACCTCAATTTTATACACGTTCTTCACATTAACCCCGATCTTCTTCACCTGTCTAGTGGTTATGTGCCTCAGGAATGCTTTCCCTTTGCTGAAGATCACATCGTAACCATTGTCTTCCAAAACTGCCACAAATATGAGATTCTTCTTTAGGCCTAGAATGAACATGACATCCTTGAGTCGAAGAGAGGATCCTGACTCCCTCTAAAAGGTGACTGTACCAATCCCGGTAGCACTGTACCTTCCGTTGTCACCAAACTCAATATGCATATGGATATCTTTCTCCTCCAAGTCACTAAAAAAGTCTCTACACCCTATCATGTGGAATGAGGCACCAGAGTCCAAGTACCACACACTCCCCATCACTGTGTTGGTTGTTAGAGTCAGTCTTTTCAACCTTCCACCAGCGATCAAACATGCTCTTACAAAGTGGTCTTAGGGTGTCAAAGTCAAATTTTTTCATTTCAGTGAGTCTTCAAGTACAAATTTGGTCACTGGGTATTAGGTCTAGGATTGTTTTCTCTCCTTCCTAAATATTCCAAGTATTGGTCCACATCATCATTTTGCTGAGTGTACCATCATTCAAAGAGTTTTCATCATCGTTTCAGGTTCCAATGGGTCATTTTACACCTTGTTCATGCTTCAATTGTACTTAGGTAAGGTTCATTTCCCTCTCCTAGGGTTTTGAAGGTAATTTTCCGTGGACGGTCAAATCATCAACAAAACTTGTATCACGATGCTCATACACCTTACCCTAACCTTAAAGTACCTTCTTAAACACTTCCCATCACTGATATCCCTCAAATGCATCATTTTCCTACAAACCCTAGCCTTTTGCTACAATTTGACACTTTTCTAGGTCAAGCCTATGTTTTGTCCTTTTGGACCACTTCCACTCACTCAATCCTTGAAATTGTACTTTCCCCTACTACCTAACATCCCTCCCTACTTCCCAAAATTTTATCAAGAAATTATATGCCCCTCATCCCCTTCATTTCCCTTCATTTCTACAAATCCCCTGTTCCACACATCGGGATAGGTTTTATTCAAATAATGTTTCTGTGCAAGGAAAGATTATTTTGACAAACATGAGAGAGGTTTTTGTCCATAATACACTCAAGAAGAAAAACCTCCTTCCATTTTTACACAGGTCTCATGGTTTGGGAGAAATTCCCAAAACATCATTTGCCTAAGGAGAGTTTACTACACTTCTGGAGTGACTTTGGGAAAATCACGATTTCTCCTAGCTAGAGTGACCAAATGACTTTCTTAATGAGTCAAATGTTAACTTGACACAAATATATTTCCAATGAGCTATCATGTTCTCAATTTGGAGGTGAGGAAGAACTTCAAAAGTTGACTGCAACATCGCTCTGCATTTTGGCAGCCTCATTCTGCACATTTTCACTAGTCTTGGGAGATTGGGCTGTTGACAGGGAAAATGAGCTCCAAATTGAAAAGTTCAAGATGTTCTGGAAAGTATACTCGACAATATTTCCAAAGAGCTATCCCACACCTAGTTTGGACATACGGAAGGCAATCAAAAGTGGACTTGACGTGGCGCTACGCTTTTGGTAGGGTGGCGTTGTGCTTTTGGCAGTGGTGATGCGCTTTGGGAAGGAGAGCTTAAAAACCCTCAAACTCTCAAGGAAACTCTAAATTTCTCTCTAATTCCATCATTACAAGTAAGTGGCCATCCCTCACTATAGTTTTGGTTTGAAAATCCAATCTATAAGCATTGTTTTCCATGTTTAATATGAAACCCTAAAATCTCTCTAATGATGCTTAAACCCTAAATCTTCACTGTTCATCCTATCACCTATCCCAAGATATCTAAATTCACATATCCCTATTCCCCTATCACCTTGTCCATTTTTCTCTTTACCCCTATTCCATATCATTCCCATTCCATTTGTCCCTCTTCCCCAAGAGCAAATTCTCAAGCAAACAAGCCGACCCTTTCATTTCCTACTCCTCCATTCCTTTCCTAGTCACAAGCTCATCTCCCATCCCCTCATTCCTAAAAAAAAATTCACTTATTCCCTTCATACACCTCAGACTTGCAAACATGGACCAAGAAGACCGAGACTATGAGGAGGAGGAAAACACAAGCAGTGACACCTCAGCAGATAAAGCCAGGCAACAGAGAAAACCACACAAAAGAGGAGGATAGACTTAGGATGTTGGCTGAAGCTTCCTTGGATCATCAGAGCACATGATGATGCTACTTCTCACCAATTTTGGGCAATTTTTGAGCAAATTTTGTCATTTGCAAATTTTGGATTTCAATACACAAGAAAACTGCCTATAAGCGCAGCGCCACCAGCGCTGCGCTTTTCCTAGGGGCACCCATTGAAGAAATGGTTTGTATTTTTGGATTCATAGTGATGAGGACATGCACCCTAGCAAGATTCAAAGTTTTTGGGGCAGAACTGGTCCACCAAAAGGTCAAAAAAACACCCTAACAATGACCTTTCTGCCACTTTTTGGACACACATAAGCAGTCTTGGGAGAATCAAAATTTTAAGGGTCAAATGAGCTCCAAATGCATAAAATCTAGGTGTTTTAGAAAGTAGACTTGAACACCTTTCCAATGAGCTATCATGGGCGCAATTTGGATGTCGGGAAACCCTCAAAAAGGGACCTGAAAGTGGCGCTGCGCTTTTGACCAGTGTCATTGCGCTTTTGACGGTTTTTGCTCAGGGTTGCTATTCTTCCAGTTTTTTACTGTAATCATGGATTATCTCTCATGGTGGATGATTTACCATTGTAAATGATGACTTGGCATGTAATTATGATAGATAAATAGTGATAGAGGGTAGATTCATTGCTTTAGAAGTTAGTTTGAGCTCAAATGAATCAGTTTTTCACTTTTAGAGGCAAGTTGTTGATGATGCCTATATTCCTGTTTCTTGTTCAGTATTAGTTAGATTAGCTCCTCATCTTAGGGATTCAACCCTTGAGGATGGGAGGAGGTTGAAATCATGTCTATATCTTCTTCTTCTTTCTCATTGTAAAGGGTTGGACTCAGTTGGATGCTCAGACCTTGATTGTACATCTTTGTAAGCAGTTTGGCAGGAGACTAATAAGAATTGCAGCTATTTTTATGGGATCCATGTGGTATGGAGTTTTAGTACAGTTTCTTCTTTTGTGATCATATGTTAGAATTTTTTGTATGTTTCATTAATCATTCCATTGATTCTTAGTGAATGTTTTCAAGTTGATAGGAAGAATCCATCATAACACTGCTCTGCTTTGGGTAAATATTCACATTTATATGTTTTCTACTGTTTAAGAAGGATCCATGATTGTCACATGCCCTTCTTAGCTTCTCACCAGTCTTAAACATCTCACCTCATCAAGCCCTAAAGTGCTAAAGCCTATGCCTACCTTGCCCCATAGAACACCCTGCATTTCTGACCTAATTTCCCAGACCTAAACTGCCCAACTCCTCCTGATCCAGCAAAACCTCTACAAAATCCAATCAAAACTCTCGAGCTACTATACCTAGCCTAAAATCCTTTACTTGATCCAGTCACCTTGACTGAGATCCATAAGGAGAGAGCCCTCTCCCGACCTAGTAGGGCTAGCTACTTGGCTAAGCTTGGTTTGTGGTTACCCTGGCATTGCCTCCCTTTAGCCTGAGGTCAATCTAGGTGATAACATAGTGGCGACCATACTGGGGAAAATGAGCGAAAGGTTTCGTATTCCCTGGGAAAGATCATCAAAGTTCAGATCTGATTGTTGATGGTGAACAATGGTCAGATGCATGCGAAGGCTGAAATCATTCACCTGGCGACTCCAGTGTCGAAAAATCCCAAGGTTTAGAATTTTTATGGCAACTCCACTCTTCAAGACCCAGTAGCCTGAATAATTTCTTGGTGAATTCATTGTTATCAAAATGGATTCACTGGCTCGAAGGTATCCTCCCATGAGTCGAGATCACATTCCAGGTTTCCCAAATAAAATTCCTAAGCTAAATTGGCAAAGGAATTTGCCTATGTTTAAAGATGATGATAGGAATGATGCTTCTTTACACCTAGTTAGATTTCACATGCATACTCGCAAGTTGAAGGTTGATTTTCCTTAATATTGCTTGATGAAGATATTCATGGCCACTCTGAAAGGTGAATCCCGATCTTGGTATGCAAGTTTGTCGCCTACTTGTATTTACTGTTTAAAGGATTTTCATACCATGTTCTTTGAAAGGTATAAAGAATCTTGTCCATCCTTAATATTAGTTCAGAACTGTTGTAAACATGTTTATAGTTTTATTAACAATCTTGAGAAAGTTTATGAAGATGATGACTTCATGGATGGTGAGATCATGGAAGCCCTGTATGAAAATCCATTTCAGCAGCATAAAGAGAGCTTAGAGGATACTTATCAAAATGCTCAAGAAAATTTTCAGTAGGTTCAAGATCTTAGTACAATTGAAAATGATGGAGGACAAGGTCTTACTACAGATCTGCTCATAGCAGAAGATAGTATGCAGGGAAATCAAGTTTCAATTTCAGATTGTGATAAAGTCAAGTTGGCTATTTCAGATCTAGATTCAGATCGTGATGATGAAGAGTACCTTGTTCTGAAACCCATGAAGGAGAGCACTGTCGTTGAGATCATCTGGAATGAAGAAGACAAAGTTATTGACCCAAGTGTTCTCATTTCATTAGAAAAAAGCCTTGACGAGGAGGTAATCCAGTCCTTTTATGAAAAACAAGATGAGATCTATGTTCAAGTAAGTGAAAATTCCTCTTTGGATAACTCAGTGGTAAATGATAAAAGTGTTAGTTTTTAGTTTCAAGAACTATATGAAGTTTTCCCTCGTATGACGGATGAGTGTGATAAGAAACATGAAAATCTGGTTGCCATGTCATATGAATATGATCAACAATGTATTCAAATTTCAGAAGACCAGGGAATTGAGGCTGTCATTCAAATTTTTCTTCTCATATTTCATGTTTTGAATTGTTATTTCAAGAAGACAATTATTGTTTCAGCTAAAGAAAACAAAAGGTACTATCTCCTCTGTCTAAAGATGAGATAGATCAACTCCTGAAAGGTCATGTTACAGCCCAAGCCAATGCAGGTTTGCAGTGTTCACATCGTCAAGAAGGTGTTAGTGAAGCTTCTTCCACTTTTGAAAATGAGGACAATCTTGAAATTAGATTTATAGATCAGCGAACATATATTGTTTTCTTTCATGAAGATGATAGGGTTGTCATGTTTGATAATCTTGAAGAATGTTTTCTGTTTAAGAATGACTTAGACTATGAAATTGAGGAGTATGAGCCTGAGAGAGACAGTATGCCATAAATCGAGTCAGAATTTCTCATGCTCGAGGAATTTACAGCCAACACTCAGATAGCAAAAGCTTATACTTCTCTATGCCTCCTATCAGTCAGCAACCAATTGTTCTTTCATATCAGAATGAAGGGAGTACTTGTATTTTTGCTACTGGATCTCAAGACAAGCTAGTGCTTCAGGATTTTCAAGGTCCCTTCGGCATTCTTTTGCAAGCATTAGAGAAGATGAATGTTCCCTAGTTTGTTAACATAAGCCTTTATTCCAGTTGTTATTGTGAGTTGCCTACATGTATATTGTTCTGCCTACTTGAGGAAAGTGAGAGCAGAATTTCAGTGAGCAACCATCTGCTGGATTGGTTACATTGGAAGGTTCACTTCACATGATTGTACCTATTTCTTCAGTAGGAAGGTGGTTTTCATCAGTGTTTGAAGCCCTCAAATCTCGATGGTCTGCTGCCATTAATAAGTTTTGTGAGTACTTGTTTCAACTAAGTAAGTCTTGAGTCATTTTTTAGTCAATTTCAAGTCAGTTTCGAGTCAGTTTGTGTCTTTGAGTCATCAGTATTTAGTCATGTATTTTAGATTGAGTTTTTTTTTACTCCATGACCAATGGAGAAGGCTACTTGGTCTAGGTGTTCTTGGCACCTCCAAGGAGCTACCATCCCCAATGGAGCCAATGTTAGAGTCAGTCTTTGCATCCTTCCACCAGCGATCAAACATGCTCTTACAAAGTGGTATTAGGGTGTCAAATTCAAATTTTTTCATTTCAGTGAGTCTTCAAGTAAAAATTTGGTCACTGGGTATTAGGTCTAGGATTGTTTTCTCTCCTTCCTAAATTTTCCAAGTATTGGTCCACGTCACCATTTGGATTAGTGTACCATCATTCAAAGATTTTTCATCATCATTTTAGGTTCCAATGGGTCATTTTGCACCTTGTTCGTGCTTCAGTTGTACTTAGGTAAGGCTCATTTCCCTCTCCTAGGGTTTTGAAGGTAATTTTCCTTGGACGGCCAAATCATCAACAAAACTTGTATCCTAATGCTCATACACCTTCCCCTACCCTTAAATTACCTTATTAAACACTTCCCATCACTGATATCCCTCAAATTCATAATTTTCCCACAAACCCTGGCCTTTTGCTACAATTTGACACTTTTCTAGGTCAGGCCTGTGTTTTGCCCTTTTGGACCCCTTCCACTCACTCAATATTTGAAATTCTACTTTCCCTTGCTTCCTAACATCCCTCCCTACTTCCCAAACTTTTATCAATAAATTATAATCCCCTCATCCCCTTCATTTCCCTTCATTTCTACAAATCCCCTGTTCCACACATTGGGATAGGTTTTATTCAAATGATTTTTCTGAGCAAGGAAAGATGATTTTTACAAAAGTGAGAGAGTTTTTTTTCCATAATAGACTCAAGAAGAAAAACCTCCTTCCATTTTTACACAAGCGTCATGGTTTGGGAGAAATTCCCAAAACATCATTTGCTTGAGGAGAGTTGCTGCACTTCTGGAGTGACTTTGGGGAAATCACGATTTCTCCTAGCTGGAGTGACCAAATGACTTTCTTGATGCGTCAAATGATAACTAGACAGAGAGATATTTCCACTGAGTTATCATGAGCTCAATTTGGAGTTTAGTAAGACCTTCAAAAGTTTACTGCAACATCACTTTACATTTTGAAAGCCTCATTCTACACATTTTGACCAGTCTTGGGAGATTGGGCTTTTGACAGGGCAAATGAGCTCCAAATTGAAAAATTCAAGATGTTCTCAAAAGTATACTTGACTAGATTTCTAACGAGCTATCCCATGTCCAATTTTAACATCAGGAAGGCAGTCAAAAGTGGACTTGAAGTGGCACTGCGCTTTTGGCACGGTGGCGTTGTGCTTTTGGCAGGGTGGCACTGCGCTTTTCACAGTGGCGCTGCGCTTTGGGCAGGAGAGCTTAAAAATCCTAAGACTCTCAAGGAAACTCTAAATTTCTCTCTCCTTCCATCATTACAAGTAAGTGGCCATCCCTCACTTTAGTTTTGGTTTGCAAATCCAATCTATAAGCATCGTTTTCCATGTTTAATATGAAACCCTAAAATCTCTCTAATGATGCTTAAACCCTAAATCTTCACTGTTCATCCTATCACCTATCCCTACAGCTCTAAATTCACATATCCCTATTCCCCTATCACCTTGTCCCTTTTTCCCTTTACCCCTATTCCATATCATTCCCATTCCCTTTGTCCCTCTTCCCCAAGAGCAAATTCTCAAGCAAACAAGCCGACCCTCTCATTTCCTACTCCTCCATTCCTTTCCTAGTCACAAGCTCATCTCCCATCCCCTCATTCCTAAAAACACTTTCACTTATTCCCTTCATACACCTCAGCCTTGCAAACATGGACCAAGAAGACCGAGACTATGAGGAGGAGGAAAACACAAGCAGTGACACCTCAGCAGATAGAGCCAGGCAACAGAGAAAATCACACAAAAGAGGAGGACAGACTTAGGATGTTGGCTGAAGCTTCCTTGGCTCATCATAGCACATGATTATGGTTCTTCTCACCAATTTTGGGCAATTTTTGAGCAAATTTTGTCATTTGCAAATTTTGGATTTCAATACACAGGAAAACTGCCTAGCTTTTCCTAGGGGCACCCATTGAAGAAATGGTTTGCATTTTTGGATTTATAGTGATGAGAAAATGCACCCTAGCAAGTTTCAAAGTTTTTGGGGCAGAACTGGTCCACCAAAAGGTCAAAAAACACCCTAAAAATGACCTTTCTGCCACTTTTTGGACACACAGAAGCAGTCTTGGGAGAATCAAGTTTGGAAGGGTCAAATGAGCTCTAAATGCAGAAATTTCAGGTGTTTTATAAATCATACTTGAATACCTTTCTAATGAGCTATCATGGGCTCAATTTGGATGCCGGGAAGGCCTCCAAAAGGGACCTGAAAGTGGCGCTGTGCTTTTGACAATTTTTGCTCAGGGTTGCTATTCTTCCAGTTTTTGACTGTAATCATGGATTCTCTCTCATGGTGGATGATTTACCATTGTAAATTATGACTTGGAATGTAATTATGATAGATAAATAGTGATAGAGGGTAGATTCACTGCTTTAGAAGTTAGTTTGAGCTCAAATGAATCAGTTTTTCAATTTTAGAGGCAAGTCGTTGATGATGCCTATATTCTTCTTTCTTGTTCAGTATTAGTTAGATTATCTCCTCATCTTAGGGATTCGACCCCTGAGGATGGGAGGAGGTTGAAATCATGTCTGTATCTTCTTCTTATTTCTCATTGTAAAGGGTTGGACTCAGTTGGATGCTCAGACCTTGATTGTACATCTTTGTAAGCAGTTTGGCAAGAGACTAATAAGAATTGCAGCTATTTTTATGGGATCCATGTGGTATGGAGTTTTAGTACAATTTCTTCTTTTTTGATCATATGTTAGAATTTTTTGTATGTTTCATTAATCATTCCATTGCTTCTTAGTGAATGTTTTCAAGTTGATATGCAGAATCCGTCACAACACTGCTCTGCTTTGGGTAAATATTCACATTTATATGTTTTCTACTGTTTAAGAAGGATCCATGATTGTCACATGCCCTTCTTAGCTTCTCACCAGTCTTAAAAATATCACCTCATCAAGCCCTAAAGTGCTAAAGCCTATGCCTACCTTGCCCCATAGAACACCTTGCATTTCTGACCTAATTTCCCAGACCTAAACTGCCCAACTCCTCCTGATCCAGCAAAACCTCTACAAAATCCAATCAAAACTCTCGAGCTAATATACCTAGCCTAAAATCATTTAATTGATCCAGTCACCTTGATTGAGATCCATAAGGAGAGATCCCTCTCCCGGCCTAGTAGGACTAGCTACTTGGCTAAGCTTGGTTTGTGGTTACCCTGGCATTGCCTCCCTTCAGCCTGAGGTCAATTTAGGTGATAACATTGGTCATGCATGAGATAAGGGTGAAGTCAATCTCAAACTACAAAGCCAAGGCTTCACTTGCTGCTCCTCCCGTAGGCTCCTTCTTGTTAAACGTTTTGTGTGGACACTTCATGGCATAGTGCTTGAATTCATGACAATTGAAGCATTTTATTTTGGACAAGTATTTATTCTTGCCTCCTTGGATGGATTCAACCTCACCTTGGGACTTCTTTCCCTTGGCCTTCAATCCTTTTCCAACTAGAGAAAAGTCCTCTTCTACTTCTGTGGATGTTTATCCATATTTGTTACTCTGCCTTATCTCCTCTTGTACCAAATCATACCATAAGAATTCCCAATTGGGTAATTTCTCCCTCCCATTCACTGAATCTTGGTAGCTATCCCAAATTTTGGGAAGGCCTAGAAGAGCTAGGCTTACTAAGTCATCTTCTACAACATTAACACCAACCCCACCAATTTCATCACAAACTTGGGTAAATATGCTCAGATACTGCAGGATAGTGTCATTCTTCTGCATCTTGATATTTCAAAGTTTATCCTTGAGCACCAGTTTCATGTGGTATCTTTTATTCTCGCACAATTTTGTCAATGCTTTCCACATTGCGAATGGAGTTTATTTCCCATGGATATTTGAGACAATGTGATCCTGTATTCCCTCCAATATTATTCTCCTTGCCTTGGCTACAACTTTGTTCCATTGGGCTAGGTTTTGTGCATCAGATGCCCATGGTTTTGCAACATTTGTCTTGATGTATTCTAGTAATCCATTTTCATCCAAAACCACCTCCATGCATCCTTCCATGCAATGAAATTGCAGTTTCCTTCCAAGGTATACTCTAGTCTCAGCCCGTTGAAGGTCATCTTCCCAACTCTGAAGAGATATTGTTGCACTGAACTTTCAAATTCGAACCTCTTGAGAAAAAACTTCTAAATTCTTGTTCTAATGTGAATCCTGCTCTGATACCATGTAGAAATTATGGTGTATATTTGCAACTGCTCATGAAATTTTAATTAAAATCACAAGACAAAAGCCTACTATACCGCTCTATAGAATTCAATTCACAATTTAGAACATCATTCACAAACATGCAATGAGAAATAACACACATGCACACAGTATTTTTCTAGGGGAAATAAATCTGCTAGAAACCCCTTTTCCTGCTTGCATTAATATGATGAATAGAGATGTAGTACAATTTCTAGCTCGATCTGAGCTCATCAAACAAGTGGATAACCCATCTCTCTGCTCACTGAGAAGCTCTGACCTGAACTTAGTGAATTTCTTCCTTTACTTGAGCCCCTATTTCCTTGTGAAATTACTAAGGAAAACAGGGCCGTATTATTTAGGAATTTCCTCCAAAATTCTTGCGCAATTCCCAAGGTTGATCATCTAACTGCATGCAACATCTGTATGCTCAAGACTAGTCTACAACTGATGTTACACTACCTTGGAATCTCCACCACATCTGGGTAAATCAAAATATCTGCATGCACTAGCTATTTTTGGTTGATTGATCAGTTAACTGATGATCACTAAGTTAGACTGAAGTCCCACCACACAACGGACCTTCCACTAGTTCCTTCAACGATTCGAACTAGTTTAACTGAAAATAACTTGAAATCGCTGACCCTTATTGCTACAAATGAGCAATCACGCATGCTTAAATTAACTCTAACTCCTGCAACTCGAATTTGTTGAGCTAACTGACTGACACAATCCATGTCACATAAGTTAACTGCATCCAAGTTGTCTATTGATGTGGAAATTCGAATTTTCTCAATTTGACCAAGGAAAAATTAAATTGAGACTTTCTTGTTGCATTTTTCAACACCAACCTAGTTGAAATTTGTCTTGTATCTTGTGGAGATGTGGTATAGTGTGGATTTTTTGCTTATGGAGCTATTCTTTGGTTTTGGAGATGTCATTTTGGAGCACTAAAGGATTGATGCTTGCAGTTTTCTTGTACATGTTCATTTTTATTGGAATATATTTTATGTCTATTGCATGATATTGATATTTTTATGGTTTCTATATGCTAGTTATTATTGAAAACTTTTCTATAAAATCTTGGCAACTTTATTATATGCATTAGCCTATTAAGAATTTGTGATACAATCCCATGAGCGATTCTTCATGTTAAACTCTCCTCATTGACTTTGTTCCCTCATGAAATGATAGCTAGGGTATGAAACTAGGGTTTTATTATTCCCTTATATATTTCTAGGGTTTAGAATCTCCTCCTAAGTATACCTCCCTTAGACTCCATCACCCAAGGTTAAGGTACTAGCCTTATTCACATTTTTGATCACACCAAAAATTATCTTCAACTCACACTTTTCTTCCCCAAATCAAATTTTCATAATCTTAAGGAAAGTCGCTAGCCTAGGGTTAGGGTTTAATTTCAACTAGGGTTGAATTTTTTTCCTTGTGGAGGGATTCAACACTTGGTTGTGAGGTCATTTCCCCAAAATCAACCTCTTCCTATGGTAAATGTTTCCATTTTATGGCCAACGTCCTTTGCCCTAGGTAAATTTTTCCTCAATGAAGCCATAATATTGCTTTAGGCTTCAACTTGGGGCTTGTTGAAGGCTCATTGTGCCAAAAATTGATCACACTAATCTATTTCAATCCTTTTCTTTCTTGTGATCATAGATAAGTCTTTTGACCTTACTTATTATTAAACCTAAGGTCACTTTGTACCCTAATTAGGCCTCTTGGAGTATGCACATTGCCTTATTTACATGGCTAAGCCTTGTACTTAAGTAGATTATCTCTCCTTGACCTATCCTTGTCACTTCTAATCCTTGGATTGATACATCCTTTAGATGATCTAACATTGGGAAGCCTCCTGGGAGAGTCCACTAAAGAGTAAGAGGTAGTGGTTATGGAGATAGTGGGCCACACCTCATAGTGTTTCCACTTGGTCTACCTTTTAACTTGTGAGCTCCACTCATAAGGCCTACTAGATTTTGAGGCAACAAGCCATAAATGTAAAACCAACCATACATATAAGTGTAAAATTATAGGTGGGAAGGAAGTGCAGGTTGGAAATGAAAATACTTGACGGACACTGATGAAGATGAAAACTCATCAAAAATTTCATGGCATCAATCACTTGCATAACACAAACTCCTAGGGAAAATAACTACCAATCTCAAAAGAAGATGCAACAATATATAGGAACTCCACCAAACACTTGAACCAAAAAAAATGTCAAAACCAGATAAAAACCATTCATAGAAACGTCCTCAACTAGAAAAAATCTGTAGAAAAACCTGTAGATTCACAAGCTCATGTAATCTACTAAAACAAGAGACAAGAATCTACTTCTACTGTTTACAGCGGAAGCCCATAAACATCAAGCAAACAATAATCAATAGAGGAATAGAATCAAAGGCACATAACACAATAAATATCCAGGGAAATCCACAACTCAAAACCCCACTATTTGTTTTGTATTAATCCGGAAAATCAAGATGAAATTACAATGCTTGTTCTCTCTAGAACAATCCCAACACTCAAAAAATTCAATCTCCAACTCATAAGCAAGCTCAAGGCCAAAGCTTAGCCAATTCACAAGCTCTCCAAGTCTCTATTCCAATGTGTAATTTCTATGAAGGATAGCTTGTATTTAAAGGGAAATAAAGCCTCTAAAAATAGCGCAATCCCTCAAGGATCAGTTCCTGAATGCATGCACTATCAGTGCAACTCAGAAAAATCTAAAACAAATAGTACACTGTCCTTGCACTCTAGTCTCAACTAGGTCTTTCTCAGAATCAACATGCATGAGTTTCTAATGGTGGAATCTTTAGTTAACTAGAGTAACACTAATTAAGTCACTAGTGTCCCAACTGACTGTTTACTCACTATTAGTTCTTGAAACTAATTGGAACTAATTTAACTAGACTTAACTCAATAGACTGAGTTAAATAATTACAACTCATTCATAACTCATCCTTAACTCCTATAAGTTAGGGAGAAAATATACATGTCTTCTAAAAGACTTCCAATTCAAATTTCCTAAATTAATTAAGTTAATTAAACTTAATTAATTATTTTCAAATTGCTATGAGAAAATAATTCTATTTTAATTCACAGTTTAATTCAAGGACAAATTAAACTAGAATTTCTTGTTGCCATTTCTTAACACTCCCTCTCAACAAGAAAGGGATTATCCACTACCCCGATCCTGTCTCTGTGAAACTTGAATTTACATCTTGGCAATGCCTTTTTCAAGATGTCAGCATCTTTCTCCTCCATGGGAATGTAATCTAACAACATGATTTGCCTCAATACACAATCTCTGAGATGATGATACCGGATATCTATATGCTTGGACCGATCATGAAAAACTAGATTTTTAGAGAGTTTGATACAACTCTGATTATCACAATAAATCACTGTCGGATCCATCTGCTGACCAAACAAACCAACCAGGATCTTCCTCATCTAGATAGCCTCACATGCTACTTGACTTGTAGCCATGTACTCTGCCTCTACCGAACTGAGTGCAACCGATCTTTGTTTCCTGCTGTACCAAGAAACTGCAGCTGACCCAATACTAAAGACCTCCCTTGATGTGCTCTTCCTGTCAAATGGACTCCCCGTCCAATCTGCATCGGTGAAGCCTTGAAGCTTCACTCCCTCTGTCCGTCTGTACCACAACCCAAACTGAGTAGTGCCTTTGAGGTATCTCAATACATTCTTTTCTGCCTTCCAATACAGCTTGGTAGGCCTAACCATCACTTGACTAAGCTGGTTAACTGCATAACACATATCTGGTAGTGTGTTCACCGAGTACATGAGTGAACCCACAAGCTGCTTGTAAACATTAGCTTCCACTACTTCTCCTGAAGTAGCATCTGTTGTTGGGAAAAGTATCCAATACGGAATGACCCTATCCCACTCTAAGGGTGATAGTACCTCAGCAACAATCAAAGCAAAGCTATCTAAGATTTCTTCTTTATGAAAGTAAAATAGGGGAGAAAGAGATCCACTAACCGATGTCTTTCGCTAATGGTTGATCCAATCTTCTCTCCTTGCTGCTTGCTCCCAGCTCCTTGCTCTTTCACTGGCCCAGCTACACCAAGATCTTGCAAAATGGCAAGAGAGGGAAACTACAAGAAGCATACATTCATAATTGATTCAAGGATTAGAATAAATCAAATACACAAGTATAACAATACATCATTGAGACACATGCATATAGAAGAACCTAAAATGCTTTATTAATGGAAGAAGTAAAGTTCAGGAAGTGATACAACCATAAGAGGCCCAATCCAGCATCACCTTCCCAGCAGAAAGAAATCTCCTCTTCACCTCCTTCAAAGCAAATCACCCAATAGTTCTAAACTCAAACCAACAGCAATTCTTTACATTCACAAGATTCCCGCCTCCCTAGACCTCATGAGAGAGATCTATATATAGGAGTTTTGGAGAAAGGATGAGTCAGCTTGAGGTTGGCATGAAGCTGACTAGTGTCCTCTCTCACTTCAGTTATTCTTCAGTTCTTGAGTCCACTTGGAGTTTCTTGCTTCCACTTGGAGATCTAGACCCTCTTACTCATCACCAGTCGAATTCCTTGATCCAAGTGTCATTTTGGAAGCTTCCTGGGCATTGACACCTTGAGGAATGACTGTGCCACATGTCCCAACTCGCCCAGCGCAGGTAGCCTTCTTTACAGTTGACATTCAACGTAGGTAGACAGTGGAGCACTTGACATTCAGCGCAGATGCTCAGTGGAGCAGTTGACATGATCCAGAATTGCCTTGTTTTTGAGTGTTTTCAGGTGGAGAACTGATATTCAGTGCTGTGGTTTGCTGACCTTGTTCCTCTAGGGGTAGGAACAACATGTTTAGGGACTTTGGATCCCTTAGATTATGGACATTTCATGCTTCATGCTGTAAGGCACAAAAATGTCTATAACAGTTGCCCCCTAAAGTATGAGGTCGTTTATCGGGTGAAATGCTTTATCAGGAGGATCCAAAGTTCATTCAATCATTGAGAGGTGACCTGTAATAAGATACAATACAATACATTATTTTTCATACTGCTTTCATGATCTAGCTGAGGCGGGCATTCCCATGCTCAACTTTATAAATACATTTTTCTGTACATAGAACAGACAATCGTCTGATGATAGACTGATAATTCTCTGCCGAAATTATCATCCTTTGAGTAGGATGATCATCTGCTGCACATGTCAATGTCTTTATTTCCTGAATATATATCGCAGCCCGGATGGATGAAACTAGATCCGGGGTCTTCAAACTCGTTCGATCTTCACTCTAAGTACAAGTCGATCCATGTGAGAATTGCGCTGAAGTCGAACATGGAAAGACATCGCTTGATTACCGGTCAATGACGTAAACCATTAACAAGCGCGAGAGGAGTCACCGATAATGATAATGACCCTCAAGGTACTGCAGTACAATTCACGTGGTGTGAATATAGGACTTGGTGTCGAACACCACGCAAAATCTTCTGGTCGAAGGTCATTGATGTATACCTGTCGCCGGAAGTGAGAAACTTGCCATTGAGGCATGCAAGCTTCAAAGTACTGAAGGGGTTGTTCCTAGATCAACTCCTTGGATAATGAGCTGATGTTGACAAGGAGCGATCCGTCAAAGGAGGGCCTTAATGAATCCCACATCAGTGACACGGAACGGAGCTAATGATTTTAATGGAGGTGAAAACAATCTGTGAAATATGATTCAGGGTGGCGGTCATGAAAGGATGAAAGATGATGTATGGTAGTGGATGGGACACGGTTGACTCTTTCTTAACAACATCTCTTGAACATATAACGACACTGATGCGATGGATCGGTAGCATTACCCCAAATGTGGATGGTTTGGCGAGACCATGGTGATGAGACCGGTGAATGAAACAACCCAACCCGATGTGGTACGGAGGAAAAGTGTCATGTTCAAGAGCGACTTGCTACCATTAAAGCTATGAGGTTCTCCCAATTTTTCCCCAGTCATTTCTGACTAGTACCTCTTTATTTTTGTCAAGCTTGAGGAGGATAACATATGCTTGTTCTATAACCTGCCCTTCGGGCAAGCCCATCTCTATGTTTTAACGAGCCTAGCGATAGGGAAACTCGTTCTCGTCTAAAGACAAGTTTGTCGCTATTTAATCATTTTAACGAGTCTAACGACAAGGAAAACTTGGTCCTTTTCATTTTTAGAGAGTCTGAAAAGGTACATAAAGTCAACTCCACAATTCCTTTTTCGTCATCTAATCCCTTAAGTCTGAAAAAGTATAAAACAATACAAAAGGGATGAATTTTCGATAACTTTAACGAGCCGAATAAAACAAGCGCTCGACCTTTTTGTGCAATAATCCCTCAGGTCCAAAAAGATTAAAATCTAGAGGAGGGATAGCTCTTCCGGTCCTTTAACGAGCTGGAAGGCCAAAACTTGGCAAACTTTTCATATTTTACGAGTCAGTTGAAAAGAGCTCAAAGAAGACTCGTCTTTTGAGGAACGAGTGATAAACAGGGATAGCAACAGATTCCAGGTACAGGTTGGAATTTTCCAATCACGGCAGTGTCACAAGGATGGCTAGGTGAAATCACTCTTCGCAGCTGTACCTCAAAATGGGTAAATAATCATATGGAGGTGAACGATCGGCCAAATGAAGGTGGAGGTGGCGGGTGCAAACACGACCATGGGCTTTTTATGGCTGATAAATTTACGATCACAACGGTTATTTACCGGGATAGGTTCATTTTTTAGATAAAAATGAGCTTAAACTCTGGAGGAAGCATTGCTCACTGCTTTTATTTATTTTTTAACGAGCATGAAGACCGCGTTAAAACTGCTCGGATCTTGCGTTTATTTTTTAACGAGCATGAACTTTATGCTAAAACTGCTCGATATACCAGTCATAAGATAAGAAATGTCTCCTGTGAGATCTCTATTTTTTAAGGAGTTTCATCTTCACTAAGATTTACTCCATATCCTTTCTTTATGCAAGTTTGGAAACGGCTAATCCTACGAGTTTAAAGGGTTAGACCTACAGGTTTAAAGGGAGGACCTAAAAATTTAAAAAATAAATAGTCACCCCTTGCTTGCACTCCAAAAGGTTGCATGCCCCCAGGTATAAAACAGCATTTCAGGGTTACCTCTACTTTTCTGCCATCGAAACTTTCGTTTCACCGGGAGAGGTACCTCTTTCAGGTTACCCAAAGATTGTCTCGTTAATCTTTCAAACAAAACACTTCCTCGGCAATGTCTACCGAAATAGACAAGGGTGAATGACCTTTGTCAAACACGTAACTTTGACAAAAGAATCCTTTTCCAGAACAACCCCTCTTCCATCCACGGACGGGGTACGGACTAGTCATATTCTCTCGCGGAAATTCTATCTTATACCCAAGGTTTTCTCTACCCAACGCAGACCAGGATGCATGCCCCCTGGGTTCCAGTCCCATCTTTCCGAATCACTCGCACTCATCGGGAAGGAGGACTGGGGGTGGAGACATTTCTTCATTGAATAGACCATTCAGGGTTGGTATGTGACTATTTGCGATGCGTGATCTTGGAAATGAAAGTTGGTCTACGAGCTTGACCATTCTTCCTTCGTGTGGAAAACACATTACTCTAAAGAGTGAGGAGACTATTGCTCCCATGCAATATATATAGTCTCGTCCAAGGAGTAGGTTATAATCCAAGGGTCCTTGAACGACCATCACGTTCATTTGAATGGCCTTCCCTTTCAATGTAATAGGCACATTGGGGAGGATCCCTAATGGTCGACTGGTTCCTTTATCGAAACCCGAGAGATTTCTTATCTCAGGCAAAAGCGCCGGGGAACCCAGTGCTTTCCAAGCAATAGAGGAAAGGATACTCACAGATGCCCCTTCATCAATGATAGTTCCAGCCATTACCATTCTATATATTTGGACCATGATTCTGAATGGTATACTGGCTGGCAACCGGGGTCTGCCTAGTTGGTTCCAATCAAAGGACATAACCAGGTTGCTTGGTGGTGGGACCGAATACACGGTCGGATATGACCCTGACGATGTTCCTTCCTACGATAAAGGAATGGGCGCATTGCCTTGACGCTCGTCAGAGTCTGTGTTGATGAAAAGAATCTGGATGGTGTCATCCTTATTCTCTTCAGTGAGGGTGTCATTTGAAGATGAATCTTCAGTGACGATGCCATTTGAAGATGAAACTTCTGAAGGGAGAACCGGGTCAACTGCCGTATTGACCTTTGGACTTTCGTCTGGTCTGGATTCAGTAGGTTCATTTTCAATGACTGACGCTTCAGTTGACCACTTGAGCGGGCCAGCTGTATTCTCAACCAACGAAGGACTTGGCACGAGTTTTTTGTATCCAGGAGGAAGTCTCAACGGTGAAACCGGACGATCTTCCAAAACTCTCTTCGCTTCATCTAAGAAGGGACAACGGTGGATGGCGTGATCGCCTTCACACAGTCTACAGGGGGATCTTTCTCCCCCTCTTTGTCTTGAACCTTCACTTTCGCTGGTTGACGGTAAGCATTCAACATGGCTATCAGAGGTTGATGCTCCTGAATTGTGCAAACGAGGGGACCAGTCCCTTAGTATCCGGGGAATACAGGGACAATCTCTATGGAAGTGGTCTCCTCTACATATGACACATGGCGATTTAGGCCCGGTCTGTGCTGTGTGTGGATTTTTGTCAGTTGTCTTTTGCTTGCCCCCAGTCGCCTTAGGCTCCTTCTTCTTCTTCTCTCTCTTCTTCTTCTCCTTCTTCTCCATGGGAGCTTGGCTTTTGCCGGCTCTACCTTGCGAAGATGAAGGATTGGAGGAAGATTTATAGGAAGTAGAAGGCTGGTGGGTAGCTCTAGACTGATCTAACTGTTGACTCGACTGTTCAGGAACCATGGTATTCTGAACTACATTGGTTGAGAATAGCCAAATTGGCAGGCCAATTGTCAGTCCTGGAAGCGACAATGTGGCCATGTGGGGCACACCAACTTGTTGTGCCCTACAACAACCCCCCATTTCATATCATTCTTATTTTTCAAAATTAACATATGGAATGGGTCCCTTTTAAAAATTTTGGCATCAATGCTTGCATGTTCAAAAAAGGCCGCATAGTCAAATGAGTTTTCAGGTATTTAAGCCTTTTTGGGATATCAATATTTCAAATAATAAATAATCTTTTGTTATTGCGATAAAGCGATCGCAAGATCGCATATCGCAACAACATGAGAGACGCATTCAAATGGCATTTTGATCTCCGCCGATGCGATATCGCTATCGGCGATCGGCAATGTTACAAGCACACCACTAACGGCACATAACTCATGTCCCGACGCGACGCGATATCGGCGATCGGCTATCGGCGATACCTCATGTGAAACCGCTTTATGATTTAAATCCCGACCCGATGCGATATCGCTATCGGCCGTCGGCAGAATTCCACACACTTCGGTGAGGCACCCGGTTCCTACCCCCGATGCGATGCGATATCGCAATCGGTAACCCCAAACCATTTTATATGCACCTACTTCTGTTTCCATGCGCTAGCCCGATGCGATATCGCTTATCGGCTGTCGGCACGATCATTTGGTGATAATTGTGCAGCACCTATTCCCCGAAGCGATGCGATATCGCTCATCGGTGGTCGGCAGTCTTAAAAGCCATCACTTAAAGCTTAATTTTATATTCATATCCAGTTGACAAAGCGCGAATCCCAAAATGCCGTTAATGCAAGGGATAAGGTAATGCGTGTGTATTTAAAAGATTTTGCCCCTTCGATTAATGAACACCTGCGTTTAACCGCCAGAATATCTGTTGCACGCTTAAGTGAGTCATTCACCCGGATAACAGTATAATCATCACATTTAATGGGTAGCAGGCCTCAAATCACCATTAATGCATCTGCAATATCCTCTTAGCGATTGGATCCGCAGCCACTTTTGAAAATTAATCTTGGCACGCTTCAAATGATATATCTATCCCACCGTGAAACGTTATTGCTATTATGTTGTTACGATTTCTCTTGCAATTGTGTAGGATTCGGCTTTTGAGAGAAGCTTAAGCATGATGGGGAAAAGATCCAAGAGGGCTACGGGCTCTGCTATTACACCTGTAGCAGGTCAAGCAGCCGTAGATAAGAAAAAAGGCCTCATTTCAGATACTACATGCACTGGTCTTAACAAGACTACATGGCAGGGCACATATAATCTATTAGAGGCCGAACAACCACAAGTTTCAGTGACAGTGGCTACTGCGGACCCACTCAAAAAGTCCGACGCAACTCTCAAAGAGTTGGCCGATTCCTTTCTTCACAGAATAGCCGCTAGAGAGCAAGTCCTTCCCTACACTGATGTAGTGCGATGGGCAATTGAGGAAATTCCAATCATTGACAGAACGTTCCACACAAGAGACGGACGGATTTTCAGGTCGTTCAAGCCAGAGCACCTGAGGGAAATGTATCATTTGCCTGAGCCAGAGAAAATCTATAACAAAGACTTCGTGGAGAAGTTTGCAGCTGAAAATGAAGTACCATCTGAGCCCATTCGGGATTGGAGGCAGAACCCGGCCAAACACAAGCACGAAAACTCGGGTAAGTACTCCGTCGATTCCTTGGCTTCTCCCTATTGCTATGCAGGAATTATGATGTGTAGGTTATGGGGATTGCATGATTCTGCCAATTTCGATATAGAAATGGTTCCCCTAATGGAAGCAGCTGTTAATAGTTTTATCATGGATTGGGCCACCATTCTTTCTGATAAATTGACTGTAGCTGTTCGGGATTTTAGAGCTAAATCTGTAGTCACCGAAAGGAAAATCCCTCCATTTTATTATAGTGCCTACATTATGGATACATTGTGTTTTAACTCTGAGTTTCCCATCCTCGGTTGGAGATGGACCACCCAAGACCCTTCGCCCATTCATTTGTATCATCGGAAATTATGGAAGTCCTCTTACAAGGACCATTTGTATCAAATTTGCAATGGTTTTATGGTTCCCATTCATTATTCCATTTTTGATCGGCCTATTCCCAAAATCTCCTATCTCGCTTCCTTCGACTTACCAGCTGTAGCAGGATGGTTTGGAGAAGAGCACTTTACCTATATTAGGGTTTATGGAAGCCAAGCCAAACCGCATGTTCTCCCTCTATATGTTCCAGACAAACTGTTAGCCCGAGAGATATCCTACCAAATTATGGCTGAGAGTGTAACCCAAACACTCAAGAAAGAGAAGAAGAGGGGCTGGCCCTCTTTTCCCTTGAGGATGGGTGTTTTTACTCTGCATAATCTTCAGCATGCAGAAAAGGAGGCTATAAAGATGCAAGCTTTATCCCTGCCCACTATGCCAGCCAGACTCTATGATCCACATAAAACTGCCTACAATGCCCTAGAACAGGCCAAACTGACTAAGATTGACCATCAAGAGGATGAGTTTGATGACCTGTTCGCAGCTGCTGATTCAATCAGCCAAACCAAGCAGCTTGCCAAGATGAGATACAATGATGAGAATTTAACTGAGTTCAATAAACTTAGAGAGCAGAGGTTGCAAACTCTGCCTCTGGATTTATCGTCATTAACCTCAGCGTCCTCCTCAAGCGAGCCCGGTCAGAAACAGACAAGCCAACCTCCTGTTATAAATAAAGAACAAAATAAACAACAGGAGGAAAGGCAAGAGAAGCAGCAGGCAGAGAAGCAGAGAAAGGAGCAAATGGATAAGCAGCAGAAAGAGCAGAAGGAACAAGAACAGAGAAAGCAGAAGCAGATGGAGGAACAACGGAAGAAGGAAGAAGAAGGAAAACAAAGGAAAGAACTGGCAGATAGGCAGAAAAAGGAATTAGCAGATAAGCAAAGAAGAGAGCAAGAAGAGAAACAGAGAAAGGAGTTAGAAGAACAACAACAGAAAGAGTTGGAGGAGCAAAAGAGGTTGGAACAAGAAAAGGAGAAGAGTAAATCCCAGACCTCCATAGATCCTGAATTGCTGAAACAATGGAATCAATTCGATTCCATTATCAGTGGAAAGGAAGGCTCCAAAGACGCACCAGACACCACTTCTTCTCAGGTTCTAAGCGGAACCAGCGGCCCACCCACTTCAAAGGATCTCGAGGTAATCACCAAAGACCCTTCCAATCAGATTGTGCTCCAGGTGGAAGATATTCCTCCCCTGGACGTTTTCTACAGCCCTAGGCTCAAAGCAGTTGTTAAGCGCTCAAGGAAGAGACGAAGGCTTGATCAACCTTCCATCTTTCCTGAGCAGACAGTCACGGGGAATGTAGTCTGGAAAGAAGAATTGGACCCCTCTGATGATCTAACCAAGCTATCGCAGTATGCGGGAGCTTATTCTGCAGCAACTATTGATAAAGCATCGGAGGTAAGTCTTTTGTTAAAGACTAAGGACCAGGAGATTTGTGCATTGCAAGCAGAAGTAGCCGAGGCGCGAAACAAGGCAGCACAGGTAGAAGAGCAGTTGCTGGCGCAACAGCAAGCAAACAATGTATTAACCCAGCAACTGCAGACTGAAAAACAGAGGATTGATCAGAGCGCAATCCAGAAGCAGAACGAATTAACGGAGGCATTGGCACAATTGAGAGCGGCAAACGAGCTAATGACGAAGTCAAAGGATGAGCAAATCGCTCGACTATTAGCACAGCTCGAAGATATCAAGGGCACTAAGAAAGTCGAAGATTTCAGAGCAGAGGCAGCTCAAATAAATAATGCATTAATCTCTCAGGTTAGACTCTTGTGCCAACAACTAACTGAGGCTGAGCCATTATGTGAAGTATCTACAGCAGTATGTCAGCAAATTGAAAAAGCCAGAAATGAGCTAGATCAGACCGAAGAAACCATAACCTCATATCTTGATTGGCAAGATACTGATGTGGGAAAAGAAGCAAATTTGCCTAGGATCTATGAGCCATTCAAAGACATACTCTTCACGGAATGGAACACTCAGATGATGAAAGCGGAAAGGGCAGCTTCAAGGTGTAAAATGATTGCCAACAATATGATTGATTTGGTCAACAATACACTCTATTGGGCCAACATGATCTCTCAGTGTACACCTGGAAGCATAACCACGGCAAACATGATTGAACAAACAAGTTATCATGGACTGGAGGAAAAGAGAAAGTTAATCGCTGGAGTAAAAACTTTAACCTCCGATGCATATTGGCTCTTTCTAATCAAACCGCACACTCAAAGGTCGGCTCTTAAGTGTTTAACAGATGCTCTCAAGTGCCTAATCCCCGACTTTCAGGATGCCACATATGATGCCCAGCTCACGTCGCGTCTCAACACTCCATCGGAAGTACAGCCAATGCTGGCGATATGTCAGTTGAGGTTTAAAGGCAAAGAGCCCACCGAATGAAGCATTGCTGCTGACTGCCAGATCGCCAAGAAAGATGGAGAAATATTTATTGATGCCAATTTCATAGCTGTTCAGTTTTTCTTAGATATTTAGATTAGATTAGTATTTATAGACCCTTTCATTGTTTTGGAAAGGGTCGTAAAATTTTGTAATAGACTTAAAGGCTGAAGTTTGCACTACTGTGCTTCAGCCTATATTCTTTTGTGAAACTCGACCGATAGTCCTTAATTTGGCGAGAAGGCTGTTTTATGCATTTGTGCACTATTGTCTCTTGTTTGGAATGCTTTCTGGTTTGAAGGAAGGACTGTGACATAGCGATTTACATAATGGATTGTTGAGCAGCTTACATGGTACTTTTATCTACATCTGTCCTCTCTCCTTTCATATGAATTGCTGTGTTATTATCTTTTGCTATTGTTGAATACATGTATGCGCTGTAACAACAAATCTTCATTTCATTCCACTATTGGATGTTTTGTGATATGCCTTTCTTTTAATCATGCATGTAGCAATGATATGAATGACAATGTGTAGTAATTTGCTATTATCGCTCTGCATAACTAATTATGCAGAGCAATCTTAAATGGTTTAAACGTCTATGCTTTAGTGTTAGAGTCATCTATATGCCTGCCTTAAAGCACAGATTATCAAACGCTACTCTTGGAAAGATTGATAAGTCCCGGGATTAGATTATAGTTAATATATATTTCGCTGATAGTTTTAGTTGTTCCCTTATCACTATCATACCTCATAAATTACTCGTCCATCCCACTTTTATCCATTATTGGGAAACTGGTCCCATTATCCCTAGTCGGAGCCACTATTCCAAACGAAAAAGGAGCTGTACTAAGGTCCGGACCGGGTGGTTTCCCCTTTGTTGTGGCAGCGATTTTCGAGGCCTCAACACAACTTCTCCCCAAGAGGAGAAAGGACTAGGATTTCCATCATGGGGAATTCCTTGGTTGGGGCGTTCCATGTTCTCAACTTACAGATCAACGCAGGAATAGGAGATGATTATGTTCCGTTTAAAATAAATTTTATAATGACGCTTTAGACACAACTTGCTTTTTCACTTTTTAAGAGTCGAGAAAAAGCTAAAGATGACTCTACTCTCCTTCGATGTTTTAACGATCCCGAAGTGACAAATGCTCGGATGGAATTTTTCAGTTATAGAGTTTGAAAAAGGCCAAAAGAAACTACTCTGGAGTTCTAGGCAGAGGGTGTGCCAAACTTTTCGCAAAACCACAGAATACGTTTTACGGTACGGGTGGTCGATCTTTGTGAATGCTGTGTTCACTGCATTGCGATCAGTAGGGCGGCCGACACGGCTTCCTATGGATAAAGGATTTGTTCCTATAGGGGTCTCCCAATATATACGCGACGGTACGTGGGAGCACAAGTCCGTATTGATACTTATCGCTTCACCGTGGAGGAATCACCCAACCACTCAACGCTAAGATATCACGTTTAACGACGCCAGAACACGTCTCTAGCTTAGACCTTTATGTGTTTGCGTTATGTTTCAATGCGTTGTTATGTAAATTCAATTTATTTTAGGTTGATCTTGTTTAGCAGTTTGCCTTTATGGATCACCACGAGATGTATGGTACAACTCCTAAATGCAGTCTAAAGATGATAAGCAAGCTTTTCAATCTTTTCAACTTATGAAAATCTTAACTACTGAGGGAAAAGAAAGACATCATCTTTTCACACAGATCATAGAGCACACACTAATGCACTTTTTCCTAAATCAATATGCAAGCTGTCAAAATGCACATGCACAATGCAGGTATTTCTTTTCTCTTTCTTAATGTTGATGTACTACAAAAAGAAAGCTGTCGTATAACTTTGAATTCAATTTCAAGTGAAAGCAAACAAGCTTTTGTCCAAAATCGAAAGACACCTTAAGATTTACTTGTTTCAACACTAGAAATACATAAATTCAAACCATATGACAAAAGCAAAAGCTCAATCAGCTATGAACAGCAAACAAACTAACTCTTAAGATAAAAAACGACACTTATCACAGGTCTAGATCTAAGAGGCCACAGCAAGACTAGTTCACTTTCGTTATGGGAAACTGCAACTGATGTAAGAAATACACAAAGAACAAATACAGTTTCTTTATACAACCGAGGTGGAATAGTGGCAAAGAAAGGTGGTTTCAGATAGGTACATTGACTGGTAACAGGCAGCAAAAACAGGGATGAAAACAGGGCAACAGAAAATAGAGAACCCCAGTTGCACAAGGCCACACTGGTTCAGCGCAGGTAGAACACTGTCAGTTTGACATTCAGCGCAGGTAGCCCCTTCGGGACCTGCGATGAAATGCAGACTGCCTTCACAGTGCCCGCAATGAAGAGAGAAACTCTCATTTTTCTCAGGTTCTGGGTCACAGATTGCTCAAAAATCAACAGTTTTTGGCCAAATCAAAGCTACCAATCAAGTACACACTAAAGGATGAGAAGGAGGATGAAAAGCTATCACTAAGAGCTGTTCAGAGTCCTTGTGGATCAGCTCTTCAAATCATAAACATGCCCAGAAACTGAGCTAGAGTAGCTGCCCTCTACTTTGCATTTGAAAGATCCAAATGCAGTTCGATTCGGTACTCCCTGTGTTTAGGAAATGAATAGCAAAAAACACAAAGAACCAACAAGATACGATCCCCAGCGGAGTCGCCAATTTGTTGTTGGGAAAAGTATCCAATACGGAATGACCCTATCCCACTCTAAGGGTGATAGTACCTCAACAACAATCAAAGCAAAGCTATCTAAGATTTCTTCTTTATGAAAGTAAAATAGGGGAGAAAGAGATCCACTAACCGATGTCTTTCTCTAATGGTTGATCCAATCTTCTCTCCTTGCTGCTTGCTCCCAGCTCCTTGCTCTTTCACTGGCCCAGCTACACCAAGATCCTGCAAAATGGCAAGAGAGGGAAACTACAAGAAGCATACATTCATAATTGATTCAAGGATTAGAATAAATCAAATACACAAGTATAACAATACATCATTGAGACACATGCATATAGAAGAACCTCAAATGCTTTATTAATGGAAGAAGTAAAGTTCAGGAAGTGATACAGCCATAAGAGGCCCAATCCAGCATCACCTTCCCAGCAGAAATAAATCTCCTCTTCACCTCCTTCAAAGCAAATCACCCAATAGTTCTAAACTCAAACCAACAGCAATTCTTTACATTCACAAGATTCCCGCCTCCCTAGACCTCATGAGAGAGATTTATATATAGGAGTTTTGGAGAAAGGATGAGTCAGCTTGAGGTTGGCATGAAGCTGACTAGTGTCCTCTCTCACTTCAGTTATTCTTCAGTTCTTGAGTCCACTTGGAGGTTCTTGCTTCCACTTGGAGATCTAGATCCTCGTACTCATCACCAGTCGAATTCCTTGATCCAAGTGTCATTTTGGAAGCTTCCTGGGCATTGACACCTTGAGGAATGACTGTGCCACATGTCCCAACTCGCCCAACGCAGGTAGCCTTCTTTGCAGTTGACATTCAATGCAGGTAGACAGTGGAGCACTTGACATTCAGCGCAGATGCTCAGTGGAGCAGTTGACATGATCCAGAATTGCCTTGTTTTTGAGTGTTTTCAGGTGGAGAACTGATATTCAGTGCTGTGGTTTGCTGACCTTGTTCCTCTAGGGATAGGAACAACATGTTTAGGGAATTTGGATCCCTTAGATTATGGACATTTCATGCTTCATGCTGTAAGGCACAAAAATGTCTATAACAGCATCCTCCTTCCTCCAGTTACCAGCTAGAGGAGTCCCCATGGGTTTACTGCTCTCCATGCAAAATATCCTTAGTATCTCATTGGCATACTTGCCTTGAGAAACAAACAACTCCCCATCTCCCTGCCATACCTCCATGCCAAGAAAGTAATGCATGAGCCCCATTTCCTTCATCTCAAACTCTCTTGCAAGGTCCTCCTTGGAAGATTTGATGAGCTTCTCATCACCTATCAGTCTGATCATCTACATAAATTAAAACGATAACAATCTTACCTTACACCACTATGTGATACAGGTTTGCATCTACTTCACTCTTCGAGAAGCCCAACCTAGTGAAGTAGCTATCTATCCTGGTGTACCAAGCACGGGGTGCTTGCTTCAGCCCATACAACACTCTCTTGATTCGGCACACATGTGACTCACAGTCCAAGGTTTCAAAACCTTTATACTGCTCTATGTACACCTCTTCCTCAATCATGCCATTGAGGAAGGTAGTCTTCACATCCATATGATGGATTTTCCAACCCATCGGTGCTGATAGTACCAAAATAGATCTGATTGATGAGTACCTTGCAACAGGAGCAAAGGTCTCATCATAGTTAATCGCCTCTACTTGTGAAAAGCCACAGGCCAGAAATCTGGCCTTATGCTTCTCCACACTACCATCTGTAGCTTTCTTTACCTTGTAAAGCCAACAGGATCTCATAACTGACTTGTCCTTCGGACTCGGGGCCACATCCCAAACACTGTTTCAAACTATGGAGTCATACTCCTCCACCATTGCATCAACCCAAACTGGTTGTTGCACTGCTTCCTGAAAGGAAGATGGCTCTGTCACAACACATGCACCCATAAGTGTCATGTATCTAGTGTACCTCTCTGGTGACCTCCTTTGTCTGCACTGAGAAGAGGGTGTGTGGTGAAATAAAATTATAAGTGTGGACACAAACGAATTACTCTAGCCCGATAATGGGTCTATCCACAATAGATATGTTCCATGGAAGATTTCCTTAGGTTAGAATCAATCAAGAGGGCCTAATTCTTGGATGCTTATCCTGCTTGATGATGTCCTCGCTTGCTCACTCCAGCAATCTCTCGCTTCCTTCTTCAAGCTCCTGAAACAAGTAAATAACAACAACACACAAACATAATAATAGAAAAATTGCAATTCAACCTACTTAATGAGTCAAGAAGCATCAAGACATGAATATGTAATATTACAAAACATGTAGGAAATCAATCGATAGTTGCATATATTAATATCAAAGAGAGATTACAACCATTCGTCTTGACGTCGCGGTCTTCCTCTGACAAGACCGGGTTCCCACACACTTCTGCTAGCATTCCATGATGGCTTCAAACAACAATAGTTTAAAGGCTCTTCCCTTTAGACTTCACTCCAAACCAAACACACTTCTCCCTCACACAACTAGATGGCTACAACTAGTAATATCTTGCTTGTCAAATCAAAATAGTATACTCACACTCAGCCAACACTCTAACTAGCTTGTGCTTGGGAAGAAGGGAGGTTTATATAGGAAATATGGATGGGAGATGGATCCTCTTCTCATGGGAGAAGGACTTATCCCTTGAGGTAGTTCCATCATTATAGGGGAAAGGAGCCCAAACTATCATCCTCGACCCCATCCAGCCAAACCATTTACCAGACTTCCGTTACGAAGCTTCTAGAGCTGGAAGCTTCAACTCTAATTTAAAAAAATTTCCATAACAGGATTGGCGCGACTGGAACATAGCTCAGTCACACCAATCGACATGGGGAACAATGCTAATCTCTGCACATTGGCACGGGGGAGACAAAGATCATTAGCATCGGCCTTGTAAACTGGGCAAAACAGAAGTTTCAGGGAAAATGGTGCAAAAGGGAAATGATCTTCTCATGAAGAGGGACATAATGGGAGTTTCTTCATGAAGGCAAAGCATGCAGGGTTCACTGTAGAGGTCCTCCAAGATCAAGGAACGGGGAGTATAGGGACAGTGACAAAATTTTGTGTAACAAATTCCCCCTAAAGCGTGAAGGCCGAGCTGGAGTGAGGGATGCAATGATTTATAAATCAATGCGAGGAACCGATCTGCCATCAGAAAACCTGCAAGAAAGTATAGATACATATACATAAACTGAGATCTATGTCAAATGATACATGAATCGTGGCATGGACGCAGCCATCTAGAGAATGATAATGTAAATGGATCCAGGTATGGGCGCATCCATCCATCAAAGAGGATCAAAATGAAACCAAGGTATGGTCGCAGCCATCCAGTAATGAGAAGGATCACATATGATAACTCATGGTTTGGTCGCAACCAGCCATCTGAAAGAGACATGCATATCATCATAACCATCACACATCACTTTGTAACATGGACACGTTGTGATCTGAGTCTATGGTCTTGCGCCCCAACACGACCTGATCAAAGTACAGATCCTAGCATGCGAATAGATTTGTTGACATTGAACATGCTGGAAAGTCGCTTGATTACCAGTCAATGATGTAAATTGTTAACAAGTGTGAGAGAAACCACCAATAATGACAATGGCCCTCAAGGTACTATCAGAACAATTAACAGAATGTGAATACAGAAACTGAAGTCGAACACCCGTGAAATAACTCGATTGAAAGCCAATGATGTGAACTTGTCGTCGAGTGCGAAGAAATTGCCATTGAGGCATGCAAGCTCTAAGGTACTGGAAAGGAGTCTCTCGGTCAACTTCCTGGATAACGAGTTGATGTCGACAGAAAATGATCATGTCAAAGGAGGGCCATAATGAATCCCACATCATCTATGCAATACGAGAGGGTGCAAAATGATTTTTTGATGATACAGAGAAACAGAGGTAAGTGTAACTGCAGAAGGAAAACTCTTGAACATATCGACGACACAACTGGAAGTTTGGCAGCTTTTGGATCCATAGGATCGGTGGTCATGATGATGTGGTAGAGATCAAATGGAAGGCAAAAATGAATGGCCCAAACCTAGGAAGGTCAATGATACTAAGGAGGATGTCCCAACCCGACACGAAGCAAAGAGTGTCATGTTCAAGAGTAAGCTGCCGACACGACTCGATAGATTTCCAAATTTTTCCCCACCATTTCTGCCGAGTACCCCAATTATTTTTTAATTGCAAGCTTGAAGGGGATAGCATATGCTTTCACTGTAAGTTCATCCTTCAAACAAATCCAACCTAGTAAGTTTAATGAGCCCTAGGAAGGAGAAGCTCGTGTTCATCATGGCGTGAATCCGATGTCGTTTAATAGTTTAACGAGTCTGAGAAAGGTGTAACTCAGTATCTTTTTCACGTTTAGAGAGTTTGAAAAAGACACGTAAAAGAAAACTCCACATGGTCCCTTTTCGTACATTTGTGTCTCTCGAGCCTGAAAAGGTAGAAAACAATACTTGAGAGAACTGCTTAGCCATTTCAGTCGAGTACCTTTTTTGTAAATAGTGCCTCCCAGCCCGAAAAAGGGGTAAAATTATACCGGGCGCACGACGTTTCGCATCCATTAACAAGTTCGAAAGGACAAGGGCTCGACCATCTTTTCGCTTTTAAAGGGTCAAAAAAGAGCTGAAAGCGGAACCCCCATTTTTATTCTCTTTAATGAGTCAAAAAGGGAAAAATAATTGGTAATATTTTCATATGAGTTTAACGAGTCGAGAAAAGAGCTGAAATGTGACTCATCGCCATAGTCGAACATCCATCACCCGTCGCTACACAAGCAAGGCAAAGTGTATTATCGAGTCCTTGAGGAAAAATAGGTCAAAAATATTTACAAAACTTGATATTTTCATGAAAAAATGAATAAAAAGGGGAAAAGTAAATATATTTTTACCATTTACCATTTTACCTTTGCATTGAATACTTTTTACCCACTTTTGCCCTAGTTTTTCTAGAGAAAATTATGGGAGATCCGGGAGGTCAATCGACGAGCTGTCAGTTCCAGGTGAGAGCCGAAGCCCTGAGCTCCATTTTCATGCCATTCCTCTCTATTTTTAGCCATTTTTTAAGGATTTTTAGGGAGTTTTTTTGAGAAACTTTTTCGCCCTCGGTTGGCGTGATTTCCGGGCACGGGATCGTGCCGGCCAAGGGTTATTTTCATAACTATCCGCGCCGACCGGTGCGACTGTTTCTAAAATAGGCGCACCGGCACCGTGGATAGGGAAAAATCATCTTTCCTCAAAAACTCACTGTTAAAACTTAAATTTATGTGCCAAAATTGATGATTGACTCAAATAAATGGCTTTTGCAGGAGAGAAATTACCGAAAATGGTGGATTGGAAGGAAAGAGAACACGAAGATGTTGACACCTAGGCATTGAATGATCCAAATTGCCTAGAGGCTTTGAGGGCTTGTGGGATCCTCAAATTCTTCCTTACACCAAGGATGTGGGCCCAAGCTGAGCTGCTTCGATACTTGATAAGCCTTTGGGACATCAATCGCGAGATTTTTGTCACTGGGGACCAGGAGCTGGAGTTGACAAATTCAGATATCTACTTCATCACTAGACTATCTCGCAGAGGTGAGCCAATGAACTTGTATGGGTCACGTCTGATCAGGGCAAGCATATCTTCCCTTCTTGCCAAACATTGTCCCAAGGCCTTGAAATTCGAGAGTGGGAAGATAGAGATTTCCAGTGTGTGGGATTTGACACTGAGGGTGGTTCTGTTAACTATCAATAGAGTGGTGGGGTCCCGGGCAGAACATGAGAATAACAAGTCGAAGTTTCTTTATGCTATTGACTACAGAGCTCCTACGGTCTTCAATTGGGCAGAGGCCATGAAGATGAACATCAAGCACCAGTTGTCCAAGGCCAAGGTGGGGAATCTGAAGCAATTTGGCTTCGAATCAGTACTTGTGACCTTTTTCCTGGAATGAGTACCACTGTTCCAATATCAGTTGACTAAGGTTGATCCTCCTGTGCCACGCGATCTGCGGATGGCCTGTTGGAGTCGTTTGATGCCCAGGATCACTGGGGGTCAGCATATGTCATATCGACCGACATTCTTCTCATGGCTATGATGACAGAAGATCGTCATGGAGGGATATCTGTACAGTGGCACTAATTCCCATGGAGACCCAGATATGCCCTTACCAAATGGAGAGGACTTTTATGACGAAGGTATCAATCAAAATTTTTTATTTTGATGTTTTTTTATTATTTTTGGTATATGCATGCTTATAACATTTCTTTTGTCTATGTAGATGTTGGACTAGAGCGACTAGCCGGGATGTCCCCGATAGCCAGGCGCGTCCCCCGTCCTATTAATGTTGTCGCCCCTTATCAGGAAGGGAGCGATAACGAGGAGGAGATCGCGAGGAACCTCAAGGGGTTGACTCATGGTATCCCGGAGTATGCTCGGATAGGAGACATGCCTCGGCGGTACTAGAGGCACACAGTGGGAGTCTCAGATCGGATCCACCGACTACTGAGTCATGTCGCATGAGTTATCTCGTGCTATCATGACCACCATGCTAAGTAGTTCCTAGGTCCAGTACTTACATATTTTTTTAGGCCTGCGTGCCACGGATGTACGAGGCCTGTGAGTCGCCGATGTTATTATAGACACACATATTATTTTTTGGGTTCTGATGTATCAAACATTCTCACACACACACACACACACACACACACACACACACACATATATATAAATATATGTATGTTGTATTTTCCTATGTATTATGGTACAAATGGTTTGTCTTATCTTTCACATGTTTCGTAAATGTATATCCAACACGTAATTAGCTAATGCATCTGTTAATGTATTCATGCATCTAGGAATATGATGATATGTAATATAATCAAAATGTCTTTCCAATAGACGGATACGGAGATAAATTCATAATATTTGAGGATTCCTGACGAAATATTGCACGTTTAGTTGAAGGACGATAAGCTGTGAATCCAGGTTGACAACCAATTCCCTGATGCCCAGGGTGATGGCTTCTGATAACAGTTTGATGACTACATTGTATTCAGCAATGTTGTTGGTTGTACGACCTAGGCAGATACCTTGAAGGTCAATCATCTCACAGTTAGGGTTGTAGATAGCCCATGCCGCGGATGATAGGTTCCGGGTACTTCGGCAAGAAATATCGGTGAAACCAACATGAGGAGCTGTAGACATCTGCAAAGAAAAAAAAGCATAATAAACAGGAAATTTGTTTGAAAACTATCACACAAAACCACGCTGTACAAAAATGAATCACACACTAATGTACATAAGTAACCATGCAAGATAACCTATGAATAGTACTTTTTGAGGTAAATCTCGTTTCGGGGCTTATCAAGAGGATTTCTTTCATAATCAATAGGCTCATAGGCACCTTTCTGCAAAACGTGTTTTACAATATAGGGCCCATGCCACATAGGTTCGAACTTGCCTACCCCCGGCTTATCGTTAGCCTCGTCGTATAGTAGGACCAAATCACCCTCAAAGAAAGCGCAAGGGAAGACTGACTGATAGAAATGGGACTTGACCTGTTTCTTTTGTGCTTCAATGACCAAGGCCGCGAGATGGTGAGTCTCGTCCAGTCGTTCTAAATATTATAGGCATTCCTCTTGAGGTGATGTTTCGAGGAGGAGTTCAACAACTAACTTGAGAGAAGGAATTTCACATTCGATCAGCAATGTTGCTTCCAAACCATAGACCAGCTGGAATGGTGTGAAACCAGTTGCGTCTTTGGTTGAAGTTCGGTATGCCCACAGAGCTAAAAAAATCATGAGATTCCAATTTGACTTGTGCATCCCAATAGTACGCTGAAGCATGGTGACCAAAACCTTGTTCACGACTTCAACTTGGCCATTGGCCTGAGGGTAATATGGGGTCGAGCCATCGTGGCACAAGCCCAATGCAAATGTCAGTTCTGCCATCATGTAATCTCTGAAATGGGAGCCATGGTCTGTGACAATGGCTTGGGGTACACCGAACCTGGAAATAACATGGTTAAAAAGGAATTGAGTTGTTGTCTTACCATCTACAAAATATGTAGGCATCGCTTCGGCCCATTTGGTGAAATAATCCACAATGACGATAATATAGCCATGCCCCCTGGCTGAACAAGGGTTACATGTCATATAATCGATGCCCCATTTGGCAAAGGGACCAATGGTAATGACGGGGTGTAGGTGAGCGGGTGGGGCGCGCATCTTGTGTTGGTAAATTTGGCATTCGTGACACTTGCAGACAGCAAGAATGCAGTCTTTGAAGATAGACGACCATAAATAACTAGCACAAAGGATTTTCTGAGCTATAGCGTAACCAGACATATGACCACCACATGCCCCAGAGTGGCAATCATTGAGAGCTCTTTCATCTTCCTTGATCGTGAGGCATCGACAAAGAACATAATCGACGTCGACACAATATAAAGTATCACCAATAATACGGTAGGGTTGGGAATGATGTCGAATCCTTTGATGATCATCCTTGGTCAACGCGGACTGGAACGTGGAGGTTTGGAGATACACAATGATATCACCATACCATGGATCAAGGGTGCTAATCAGGAAAATGGTCTCATCTGGAAGTTGTTCATCTACACCAGTAGGGAGAGCTTTGGAGGGAAGGGAACAAATCAATTCAGAGAAAACAAGTTACTTCTTAGATTTGGTTGTAGTGAAGACGAAATCGAATTCTTGCAGGCTAACAATCCATTTAGAATACTTGCCCCCTAGCCACTGACGAGTCAAGATATAGGTCATAGGGTTGCATTCATAAATCACTGTAGTCGTACATAAAAGAATATAGTGCCGAAAATGTTGAACAGCCTGAACAGTAGCCAAAGCCAACTTCTCGACATGTGCATAACGCGTTTCAGTGTCAAGGAGATTCCGACTAAGGTAGTAGATCACATGTTCGCCGCCTTTGTCGTCGTCTTGAACCAACACCATAACGATGGTGCTAGGGGCTGCAATTAGGTAAAGGAATTAATCTCGATAATAGTCTGGTGGATGCAATAGAGGAGTGTTTATGAGGACGACCTTAAGATCATCAAAATATTTTTGGGCCACCTCGTCCCATGCAAAGGGCGTTCCTTGTTTGAGCAAGCGGGTAAATCATGTAGCTACCCCGACATAGTTAGGTATAAAATGACGGATAAAATTAGCCTTTCCTTGCAAGCTCTGGAGTTGGTGCAATGAAGATGGAGGGGGTAAATTTACAATGGCCTCAACTTTTAGCAGATCCAGGTGAATCCCATCTTTGGAAATGATGAAGCTAAGGAGTCGTCCTGATTCCACGCAGAAAACACATTTGTGTGGATTTAACTGAATGTTATAGTGTCTGCAGCATAGAAAAATCTGCCGAAGATGGTCTGGGTGATCTCAGTGCTTATGAGAATGGGCAGGAAGGTCATCCAAGTAAGGCTGGACAATGTTGTGAATATCATGAAACGCATAGGACATTTCCCATTGAAACGTGGCTCCAACATTTTTAAGACCAAACGAGAGCTTCTGGTACGCGAACGTACCCCATGGGCAGATAAAGGTTGTATTCTCTTGGTCGGCCGGTGTGATATAGATCTCGTTATAACCAGAAAAACCGTCCATAAAGGAAAAGATCTCGCTCCCGGCACATCCATCAATGATTTGATTAATGAAGGGAGTAAGATAGTTTTCTTTAGGACATACACGATTAAGATCTCAATAATCCACGCAAACGCGGCTCGTGCCTTTCTTTTTAGTCACCGGGACAATATTGGACACCCAGTATGTAAGGGGGATAGGATATATGAACCCAGCTTTGAGAAGCTTTTCAACTTTACCCTTAATAGCAGCGGCCTTCCTGGGGTGCACCGGGTGAAGCTGTTGGCAAATAGGCTTCGCGTGTAGATACGTTGGTATTTCATGCACCACAATGCTAGGATCGATGCCAAGCATTTCTTCGTAAGACCATGCAAACACATCACGGAATTCCTGAAATAGACAAGTATATGTCTTGATCTCATCCGGAGAGCAAGATACCCCAATATGAATGTGTTCAACGACACCGGGTTTGATAGAAATGTCAATCAGCATCGTTTGGGTAATATTACCCAAATTTCCTTCCGACCATACTTCATGAGTAACAATCGATGGCAGAAATGGAGAAGAGGACTCTTCGAAAGTAGTAGACATGACCGCCATGTGAGGCAAGAATGAGGAGCGATGATGGGTATCGCTCCATAGCGGTTCCTCGAGAGACATGACTTCCATGATACCTTCATCAGCAAGGAAGGTCTCAGGTAAGGGAACAAATGATTCTAAAGTTCCAAGCCAAGGGGATTGAGAGTACATATCGAGAGAGGTCTTCGACATATGGGAATCAGAGGATGCAGAGTTTGAAGCCGAAACAATTTCCACGTAATTGACTTCGGCGGGACTAAGTAGCATGACCTCACCCCAAGCATCAACAAGATCTAGTGCAAGTATGACCCAGGGATCAGATTTGACCAAGACCATGTTGACAGAGGCAACATGAGGAGGTGGGAGTGGAAAAATTCCCATTAAGGTAGAATCTTTGAAGATACCTGCCCCCACACTCTCATAGGGAGCACCAGAGTGCTTGACGTACAGAACGTTGCCATCTGAGGAGGAAGAAGCAAAGAAAGACAACTAATCGACGGTGAAAATCTTCCCTTGATGGGGAAAACAGATCACGCGAAACAAAGAGGAGGCCATGGCATGCATGGCATGAGTCCAACTTCGGCCGAGTAGAAGATTATAATTGAGATTGGCGTCAACAATCTCTACTTCGACTTGCACTGTTTTTCCTTCCAGGGTGATGGCAAGGTTAGGTAAGACACCGAAGGGTCGTGAATCGTGCCCATCGAAAGCTTCCAAAGTGTTCGAAGATTGTTTCAGTGCAGGGGAACCAATAGCCTTCCAGCATGCAATTGACATGATGCAGGTGGAAGCACCTTCATCTATGACAGTGCAATGGATGGTCTTCTCGTTAATGATTACCTGAATAAGAAAGGCAATCTGATGAGGGAGCCGTGAAACATGGTTCTCCAAATCAAAATAGATCAAATTAGAATCGGTGGGATCGATTCCCCCGATAGCTGACAACAAATATTTCTACTGTGATGGGCAGCTTTGGAGTACCTCGAGAGCTGACATGGCTAACGGCGCCTGAGCCAAATCCTCAACAATATTGTAGTGCTTAGTGGCCTGGATGTTGGGATTATACGAGGATTTCCGCAGCACACTTTGAGAGGGCAGCCACGTAGCGGAATCAAGGTTAGGGCACTCGATTTGCAGAGGGCCAAAACTCGGGGTAGAAGAAGAAGGTGCAACTTCTTTTTCTTTCCCAGCTGCCGGGGCTGGAGTTTGATAATATTACGATCGGGTAGCCACATTAATGGGCATACTCATCATGAACACTTGAGATCCAAAGGAAGCAGATCAGGGTTGGTCTACCATCTGAGTCTACTGAGACAGAAATGGCACTTTAAGGACAGTAGGGGTCCCTTTGAGCAGGCGACTAACTTCGAATCATCATGGAAAATCCTTAGTATAGTGATCCTCCTCGCAAATGAGGCAGGGATACTTAGGTTTCCGTTGCAAAGATTCGCCAGCAGAAAATTTGGGAGGACCCTGTTTCGGGGCATTGGCTTTAGCTTTGCCTTTGCCTTTCTTTTTCCCTTTCGAGGATTTGTCCACTGTGGTAGACTGGACAGCGTGGACCTCTGAGGTTTTACCAGGGCCTGGTGGATTTTGAGATGAACTATTAGGAGCAGCATTCAAGACTGACTTCTATTTGGAAGAAGTTTTCGCAGGGGTCTGGGATACTGAACCACTAACTCCATCGACGGGAGGAATAGCTGGTGACTTTGATGTCGCGGGATCGGAGGATGGTCGTGGAGCATTGGGTAACAACTCGTATAAGGTACCAGACTGAGAGTAAACCAGATCCAAGTACTGGGCACGAGCAATGGCTTGATCTTCAGTGACGCATCCACCCATAGCTATATCACGAGCAATTGGGGCTATGAATGATTTGGTAAACCATTCAGTGAGCAACTGATCAGCTATCTCAAACTTGATCAGGCGACGTCTACGTCTCCATTCATGGATATGATCAGAGATGTGCGTCGCAGTGTCTTGCTTAAGCGATGTGAGCAAATAGGTGCCAGTTTCATAACGAATCGGCAACTGAAAATGCATGAGGAAAGCCATGGATAACTAATTGAAGTCATGGAAAGTAGTTAGAGGTAGCTCGATGTACCATTCCATTACGGCACCCATGAGGGTTCATTGGAAAAGACAAAGATGAATGGAATCGTCCACGTATGAGTTCGATGAGCACCAGAGGTGATATGTCATCACATGGGCTTGAGGATATTCTTTAGCTTTTCCATCGAACTTTGGGAAATCACTTGGTATCTTGGAGAACACCAGAGGCCAGTACGACGAATGAATAATTGGATCATTCGTAAGACGCGATACATCCGGCAACTCGAGTGTAGCCAAGAAAGGTAATTGAGTGTTAAAAGGCATGGGAGGTCGATAGGCGGGCCCATAAGGAGGATCCCATCCCTGCTGGTAAGGATTTTGACCCCACAATGGGGGATTTTGGCCATATAGAATCTGAGGATGCCCCCATTGCAAATTACCTTGACCATAGGGAGGATTCGGACCTTGAATACCTTGAAACTGTCCATGCACAGGTTGTTGATAGGTAACGTATGGGTTAAAAGGATGCTGAGCCTATTGTCCTTGGACATATGGGTATGGGACCTATTGCCCTGGAACATAGGGTTGTTGGGCCTGTTGTCCCTGAACAAGAGGGTTCTAGGCCCGCAGTCCTTGGGCATAAGGTTGATACACTTGTTTCCCTTGGACGTAGGGGTTTTGTACCCAGTGCCCTTGGCCGATAGGATTCTGAACCTGTTGACCATGGACAAGAGGATTCTACACCTGCTGCTATAGGATTTGACCTTGACCCTGTCCCTGCAAGGGTTTACCTTGTTGATATGTATACAAGGGTTGTTGCTGCCCGAGTTGGTTTTGCTGTTGTAAGGGCTGAACTTGCAGTTGCAAAATTTTTCCCTGGGGCTGCAGAGGTTGGCCCTGTGAGGGTATGGGTTGAGAGGTATGTAGAGCATATTTCATATATTGTTGCGCGACCTACTACAACTATTGAAAGGACTGACCTTGCAGTTGTTGCAGGTGACCTTGCTGTAGGATAATCCACCCTTGATGTTGTGCGGAAAGCCCTTGCTGCAACAAAGGTTTCCCTTATGGTAACAAAGGCTACCCTGGTTGGTGCAAAGGTTGTCCTTATTGTTGCAAGGGTACTTGAATAGTGCCCGTGAAATTACCGAACTGAATCTAGCCGTAGCCAGGCTGGATGTACTACCCAAGTTGGAGGGTGTAAGGTTGATTAGCCAATCCTTGAGAACCATATGGAACATAAGGATTTTGGTATTGGACTTCAGCCCCATAGGGCTGTTGATACTGAACATTGCTTGATCCATACGAACCATTGGAATTCTGAACTTGTTGGTACTAGACATTGCTTGATCCAGTAGGGTTAGCAGGGTTGTAAATAATACCAGAAGAGGGCTGGTTTATACCAAGCATGTGAGCTTGTGAGTCGCTCACATTAGTGGCACCTGACACCATAGGGACATTCAGGTTTTGTCCCCTAGGCAGTGGCTGTATCTGGCCACTGACTAACGGGACAGAAGAATTAATGGAAACAATCTTTGAAACTGCTAGTTGTGACTGACGCGTAACCGGGATCGATGATACAAGAATGTTTGGGACGGTGGGTTTCACCGGGACTGAAGTAACAGCTGGTTGGGAAGTCATGTTCGTGACGAACGGACCTAAGGTAGGCCTAACGCCTAACGCCCAAACATAATTATGGTAGAGTGATGAGGCCCTAGGTGTGCCTGAAACAAAGTGTCCCAAAGACACATAGCTGGGTGGAAAACTGGTGGGAATACCTTCCGAATAAGGGAAACCCTCAGGAGGAAACTGCAACTTCAATTATTCCCCCTCAACAATGTGTGGAGTGGAAACTTCGGACTCATCCAAAGAAGTGACTGGAGCATCGCCTTTGGGTTCCATGTCTGAAAACAAACAACAACAAATGGACAAACATGTACTGGGGGATAGTTCCAAAGGAACACCCGGTTGGTCGTACGGACTATAAGGATGCTACAGTGATATCTCAACAACGTCAAACAGGGGGTTCGGAGGATAGATAACCAGTCCAAGCTTACCGTTAGTGGTCGATGAGTTCACTGGAGTTCAAACGGGATTATTCGGAGATTCTGATCCAAGATCAGTAGATGACCCTGAATCGAAAGTAGGCGGAGGATGAGATGACAATGGTTGAACACTCAAAACAATTGTGAGTTCAACATTTTGGTCCTCAAGTGACTCTGATAACTCAAGAAATGGATCCTCAGACAATCTTTCAGATGGAGGAGAGGAAGAGGAATTGGGTGAACCAGATGGTTCAGCGATTATGACCTTGTCTTAGTCGACAAAACAAGTAACTTCAAGGCTTTAAAAATGTCCTTTTAAGGGATCTCACGATTTGGTCAAAAAAGACTAACATGATGTTTTGGATCGTGGGCAATAAATTATTAAGATGCATAAAATATTGATGTTCTTTCATTTTTAAAGAGTCGAGAAAGAAACAAAGATGAATCTATCACTTTCGATTGGAAACGAACTCGAAAGGACAAGTGCTCGAATGATATTTTAAGTTTAATGAGTCAAAAAGATCAAATGACTACTCTGGATGATCTAGGTAAACAGGATTACCAGGCAACCGTGAACTACAAAATACCTCCTGGCGAACCAAGAAGTACGAGCAGGAAATCTCCATGAATGTTGTGTTTGATGTATCACGCTCGCAAGGAGGCCGACTCAGCTTCCTAAGGATAAAAGGATTGCAACCTAGTGGGGTTCCCCCTTATATACTCAACAGTACGAGGAGCACAAATCTGTGCTAGCACTGTCTAAGGTAGAAGCTAACTACAACTGCTAGGTTTACAGATGCCAGAACACGTCTCTAGCCTAGACCTTCTAGATATGATCATTAATGTCAAATGCACCTTAGGTTAATTGAATTCATTTTAGAGTTGATCTTGAGTTAAGTTTCAGTTTTCAGGTCTTAGCGATGCTACTCGAAAAAACCTAAAATGCAAGTTAATGGGACAAGACCCTTTCAATTCGATGAAATGTCTACACTAGAGAGGGTATAAATTGCTCAATCAAATGCAAACAATCAAGCAACTGAAAACGAAATGATCTTTCACTACTTCACTTTTTCAAAATGAATGAAAAATGCATTCCAATTCCTAATTTCCTGACAAGCACTTATCTATCAGTCCTTTCGAAACGAAAAAAAAAAGCTCTTCCTTTTTCAAATGCTGATGCAATTCTAGTTTTTAAGAGATGCAAATCATAATGATGCAACAAGCTAGAATTTCATATTTTCTCATGAAACAACGAAACAAACTTTTCACATACAACCTTTCAATGAAGAAATTTTCGAGCCTATGAGCTCTTCAAGCAGATGCAAACATGAAAAGAGAAGTTCATTCAGATCAATGAAACACCGACTTTACCAAACACAAGACCAACAATGTAATCTATGCTAGAAAAAGACGTTCAAACTAGTAAATAAAACTTTTTCAAACTTGTGCAAAAAGAGGTCAAAGTTGTAAGAGGGACCAAAAACAAATGCAAGGAGCAAACACACCCACAACCGGACTTGATGAGTCCACAAGCTGTTGAATGGACGACTAGCTAGATGTCCTAGTGTCGCTAGCCATTCAATGACTCGATCAATCAAACAACAAGATGACAAGCCAACAAGCAAGAAAAACCAAATGAAAAGTAGCTTCCTAATCAGGGAGAAAATAGTCAAAAGGGCTCACGAGGTCAAAACACAAGAGTAGAACACACTAGCCAAGATTGGGGTCTAGCCCTAATCTTCACTTACAGGGATCGGCATGACTGCCTAACTGGCAACAAGTGCTAGAGGCTAGTCGGCACAACTGATCCTCCGCAATTCGCGTTGGTCGACGCGACTGTCAGCCGATTAAATGCGTTGTCCGAGGGAACTAAGGAAAAAAAAAAATTAATACAGGGACCAAATCTGCTACTATGAATTTTAGACTTAGGCCAGTAAACAGGAGAAAAGAAACAGAACCAAAGGGAAAACGTGAAACTAGCAAAGTTCTCACAAAATCATGAAATCCAAAACAAACAAAATATGGGATCTCCCTAGCAGAGTCGCCAATTTGTGGTGAAGTAAAATTGTAAGTGCAGACACGAACGAATTCCTCTAGCCCGATAATGGGTCTAGCCACAATAGATAGATTCTATAGAAGATTTCCTTGAGTTAGAATCAATCAAGAGGGCCTACCTCTTGGTCATTTATCCTGCTTGATGATGTCCTCACTTGCTTGCTCCAACAATCTCTCGCTTCCTTCTTCAAGCTCTTGAAACAAGTAAACAACAACAACACACAAACATAATAATAAACAAATTGCAATTCAACCTACTTAATGAGTCAAGAAGCATCAAGACACGAATATGTAATATTACAAAACATGTAGGAAATCAATCGATAGTTGCATATATTAATATCAAAGAGAGATTACAACCATTCATCTTGATGTCGCAGTATTCCTCTGACAAGACTGGGTTCCCACACACTTCTGCTAGCATTCCATGATGGCTTCAAACAACAATAGTTTAAAGGCCCTTCCCTTTAGACTTCACTCCAAACTAAGCACACTTCTTCCTCACACAACTAGATGGCTACAACTAGTAATAGCTTGCTTGTCAAATCAAAATAGTATACTCACACTCAGCCAACACTCTAACTAGCTTGTGCTTGGGAAGAAGGGAGGTTTATATAGGAAATATGGATGGGAGATGGATCCTCTTCTCATGGGAGAAGGACTTATCCCTTGAGGTAGTTCCATTATTATAGGGGAAAGGAGCCCAAACTGTCATCCTCGACCCCATCCGGCCAAACCATTTACCAGACTTCCGTTACAAAGCTTCTAGAGCTAGAAGCTTCAGCTCTAATTAAAAACTTTCCATAACAAGACCTGTGCGACTAGAACACAGCTCAGTCGCACTAATCGGCGCGGGGAACAATGCTAATCTCTGCACATCGGCGCAGGGGAGACAAAGGTCATTAACGTCGGCCTTGTAAACTGGGCAAAACAAAAGTTTCAGGGAAAATGGTGCAAAAGGAAAATGATCTACTCATGAAGAGGGACATAATGGGACTTTATTCATGAAGGAAAAGCATGTGGGGTTCACTATAGAGGTCCTCCAGGATCAAGGAATGGGGAGTATAGGGACAATGACAAAATTTTGTGTAACAGGGTGCTCCCACATTCTCCTGTGTATCATCCAACAATTTGTCAGCCTCTCTAGTGCGCTTTCTTCCCTCTCTAGAAGACTCCGCCTTAGTGGATGTCTCCACTCCTAGAACCTCTGCATGTGGCTGCTCCACATCAATCTGAGGCTCCTCAAACTTAGGAACTAAAAGTTTCTCCTCCACATGTAGCTCAAGCTCGCTCTCAAGGGATATTGTTATATAGGAAAATGACCTCCTCATCAACTCAAAGGGCAAAGACATGATGACTGAAGCAATGACCAAGTTCACAAGCCTTGTTTCCAAGCTAACGTTGCCTATACACTAGAAACCTACTTTATAAAGCTTCTCAGCAAGCCTAAGGGTGCGTTAGTGACCTAAGTAACTCTACTTGTTACCTCGGGAACAATGTTAGTAAACCCTAATGAGTTTCTAAGGGTCAAAGGAGCGGATTGACTAAGAAATATCCCTATATTCTCTCCTAAATCAACTCATAAAAGAAAGGAAACATCAAATTTCGACCTATTTGGGGGATTACTAATCCTAATGGAGTATGCAAATGGGAAAGAGCTCAAAATAATGGCAACATCATTGCTTTTACCTAAAGAAACTCATGGAGAAACTTGGCAACCCTAACCTCACATGCTACATAAGCAGAGCTAGGGCTATTGTGAAAGGGGTTAGATCATTTGAAAGGATAGCTTACTTGATTGTCGAGCAGAGTCTCAGACTTAAGCATAAGAAGTTGGTAAGAAGGGAGAGAGAGAGAGGAGCTGGAGGGGTAAGGGAAGGCTGATGCAACCGATGGTTGTAATCACTTTTTCGAAATTAATATAGAACTACAGTTGTACTACCCACTCCATGATGTTGGTACTATAATTCATTATATGTTTATTCAATGTATTTTAGCATGAGTGGCTTAGTTATGTGAAACTAGATGTCTTTTGTATGTTTATGCATTGATTATCAAGGTTTTATGTTGTGATTATGCTTGTCTTTTCTATGTGCAGGACTTGATCTGGAGCCGGCTCAGGGGACTTCCGCCTAGCTGCATTGCGCTCTCCAACAACTCCACACGAAGGCTCGAGGTAATGAATCCTTCTCGCTTTGATAGTTAGTTGTTGAACATGGACATGCATGTATCTTTGTGACAACTGCAGATAATCTTACAATCTACCAAGGGTCCCGGGAAGACCCTTGAGGGTTCCTTCATCTTCCATACACCATGCATTAATCCCTATAGCAGAATTGGTGACTCTACTGGGGACTACACTTTAGTTCCCGGTTTTCCCAGAAAGTTCCTAGATCTCTCCTTCCTCCAGACCTTCATGTACTTCTTCATTCCTTTTCTGACCACTCAGGACCTTTCAACACTCTTCTTTCATTTCTCAGCCCTGGATCTGATCCCCACAACCCTTTTTTGAAGTGTTTTTCCTCACTAATGTAGGTTACTAGTGTAAACAAATCTTTATAAATCATTATGGCTTCACAACCAGAGTGTTAGTGCCACCAGTAACTCTTTGTGGCCTCTAGCACAGAGCGTTAGTCACCCATTTTTTGATAAACAACTGTGTCTGTGACCTCAAAGGGTTGGGAAACTTGCTTTTGGACTGATAAGGGATCTGTAGTTGTGTTTGTTTGACTGATCTGTGTCCTAAACAATTTATTTTTTAAGAAAATAGCTTTCCTTCTTAAAGTTTTTATTTTCATAAAAGAAAAAATCATTTTTTTTTATTGTTTTCTGCTTAGTTTGTTAGATCTGCATTATTTGGTTTCAGTAGTTGTTAGTGAGCATTGAAAAGTTCTGTCGGTTATGCTAGTGTTTTAATGACTAGGATGCATGGTATAAATATTGATGTATGAATGAATCTCCCTTTGTAGAAGCAACTTATTCATCGAAATTGAAAATTTACAAGCATTGTTTTTGCATGATTTGAGTCAGAGTCCCATAAAATCTCATACGTCAACACCCCTACCGAAGACTCTAACGAAGTACACTTAAAATCTACCGAATCAAATCAATCAACAACTCTTTCTAGAGTAAACACACATTAGTTTAGGCTAGGATCCTGGGTTAGGTAGTGTGAGTAAACTGCCCAAGATCATACACCAAAACTAGTGTCATTAAGGAGAGAAATCCTTCTGCACTCATACTACCAGGACCACTCCAGTAAAAGCGGAGCTAAATATGAGACAACATCAAACTGTAAGTGAAAGTAACCTGCCTTTGCTTACATCTCCTTTGGGTATTCTGTGTATCGGGGATCCCTTCAGGGATATCGGAGCTGAGTCGGGGACTCAGGTATCTTGCCCACATAGTGTACTGTCTGCGACTATGTCCCCCCCGGTAGTGTCTGTGATCTGAGGTATCCTTAGTGGCCATACTTTTAGGGAGTAACACAAGTTGACTAAGGAGGGCTGCCCTGGTACCTAACACAAACGAACCTACTCTATCTTCAGGTTTTGGGAGGGTGATCGTCTTCACAAGAGTACTTGGCCCCTCAATTTGAGGTTCAGGTGAAGCTCTAGAGTAACCGTAACTGTACATTTGGCCAGCTCGCTTTGTTATTCATTGTGATACTGGGTTTCATCTTCAGTGATTGGTGCTTATCAGACAGGGTCATTTCCTTCTGCTTGTTGATTTATTTACTTAGTGTATTTTTTATTTTTTAGGTGCCAGAGTGTTATCATTGAGACTTTAATAAACATCACTGTAAAATTTACTGATAAAAGTTATCGGCCATCGTGGCTACATCCGGCCCTCATCTAGACGGTTGTTAGGTCTTCCCCCACTCACTGTGGAGGATCCGTCGAGCTCCAGTGAATCGGATTCCCCGTCTTCGGGAAATCAGTCTTCGAGATCTCACACAGAATTAGTTTGGACATCCAACGATTCAAGCTTATCGGAGGATTTCTTTACTGAAGGATTTCTTCCTCCATACAATCCTCTGATCACGAATCCGTTGGGCCCACTCTTGGTTCCTGTTGCATCTGTACCTCCTTTGTCTTCAGTTGGAACACTTCCACCCATCCCATCGACGACTAATGGGTCGTGGGACTTTTTGGACACTTTTGGTCCCCCACCACTTCCCCAGTCGACAGTCAATACCACACCTTTGATGGTGAACCTTGCTATCCCATTTGTCCCAGGTTCAACCCCTATCATGACACCCTCCACGAGTGGAACCCAGTCTATTCTAGGTTCCACCCCTTTAGTGTCAAACCCTGTACCTTTGACAAGTGCTACATATAGCGCTCCTTATAACACTCAATATAGCACAGTTAGCGTGGGTCCCTTCAACCAACAATATGGTTGGCATCCATTGTATAGTTCTAACCCCCATATTCAAGTATCTGGGGGCACTCCCAATATGCATATACCGGTTGGGAGCATAATAGTTCCCCCTCTGTTTTCAGGCATGCATGGTCAGTCACTGATTGACATGAACACTCCTTATGCTAGTCAAGGACTTATGGTTAGTTCTGTGGCAAGTGGGAATCCTCAAGGAGGTCCCAATCAATCCATGGGGGCACCCTACTCACAACCTCAAATGAGTCAAGGGAGCACTATTTATCCTGGGGGCACTTCTATCCCCCAGCCTGACAATCCCTATGGAAATCCACAATACGATACCATACCCCAGGAAACCTACTATACCACGCAACCTGTGTATAATATTGGGACCAACATGATGGGAGGACCGCAAGGATCCTCAAGTCATATGTCATCGCCTTGGTCTGATTTTGGGGCATAAAACATTTTGTCTTTCTTGGCAATGCTTGATATCCCTGACTTGTACAAACTTACAAATGACCCCATCTATCATAACTTACTCTGGCTACCAATCTCGCATAAAATACCGACAGACATCCCTAAGTTCGAAGGGAAACAAGGGGAGGATCTGGGTACACACATCACCACCTATCATCTATGGTGTGTTTCTAACTCCATGGTGGATGATAGTATTCGGTTACGTCTTTTTCCCTGCACTCTTACTGGCAACGCAACCAAGTGGTACATAGAGTTACCATGCGCGTCAGTCAATACCTTTGGCGCTCTAGCGATGGAATTCTTAAAGCACTTCCAGCTACCCATCTGCTATGAAACTGGGACGGAACTCCTCACTTCATTACGTCAGGATACCGCCACCCACATCTCTGATCATATACATGAATGGAGATGTAGGCAGAGGTTAGTCAAATCTCCCCTCCCAAACTATCTCTTAGTGGATTGGTTCTGCAAGTCTCTACTCCCCCAAATCACTAAAGATGTTGCCTTAGGTGGTGCGGTCACAGAAGACCAATCCATTCGTCATGCCCAACACTTAGATCTGATATATTCGTAGTCTGGAACTTTATATGACGTCATCCCCAATTCCCCCTGCAACTCCAATGCTCCCACTACTCAGCAAGTCGGAGCGCATGCCGATGGGATTATCGCCGCGACCTCCGGGGCTGCTGTAAAACAAATCAACGATCACATTGCCCATATCAAGGGTTCAAATCCCTTCTAGCCCAAAAGATGTTGTATTTTAAATGAAAATTCCTTTCCATCGCGATATAGGAGAGAATCTTTCTTTATAATATAATAAAGTATTTTATCATAATCTCGGATCTATACTTCAGATTCCTAATCAATAATGAATGGAGATGATTTCTCAATGATTCATTCCACTATTGATTAATAATTTTCATCATTGTATTTATACTTATACGACTTCTCTTCATACAAAATAAGATAGGAAAAGTAACAATTTTCACCTTTATATGGAAGAAAAACTCTATGTCTATAAAGGAGTGGTTCGAAGACAAGCGTAAAATAACTGCATTACTAAAAAATTCGGTTGAAAGGGATATTAAGGATGCCAATGAGACAGAGAAAAAAAAGAATAAAAGTATTGATTATGCTAAAATTAAGAAGTTATGGGCTCAATGCGATAGTTGCGAGAACTTGCTATATCTCAGATTCTTGAGAGAGAATCAAAGTGTTTGTAAAGAATGTGGATATTATCTGCAAATGAATAGTTCAGATAGAATAGAACTTCCAATTGATCGTGACACTTGGCATCCTGTGGATGAATACATGTACACTCTATATGTTCTTCAATTTTATTCTGAGAATGAACCTTCTCATTATGATAATCTTAATTCTGAGGATAAATCTTATAAGGATCATATCACTTTCTATCAAATAGAGACAAGTTTAACTGATGTTATTCAAACAGACATAGGTCAATTAAATGGTCTTACTATTGCACTCGGAGTTATGGATTTTCAGTTCATGGGAGGTAGTATGGGCTCTGTAGTAGGTGAGAAAATAACCCGTCTGATTGAGCGCGCTACCGAGGAATCTCTTCCATTAATTATGGTGTGTGCTTCATGAGGAGCACGTATGCAAGAAGGAAGTTTTAGTTTAATGCAAATGGCTAAAATAGCTTCTGCATTATATATTCATCAGAAGGAGAAAAATTTGATATATATATATCGATTCTAACGTCACCAAAAACTGGTGGAATGACTGCTAGACCCCTCTACCAATCCGACTGCTCTTCCTACCACCGCGATAAACTCTATGCAGTCTACACAAAAACCCAGTGGTAAGAACAAGAAGAATAAGAAAAAGACTGCTCCTTTTGAAGAGAAGTCAACAAAGCAGCAAAACCCTAAGCAGAAGGCTATTGCGCCCTCTGACGATGGAAAGAATAAACCCGCCAAATTCCCTTGCAAAATCTGTGCTGAAGACCACATGACCTATCATTGCCCGCGTCTTCAGGAGTGCACAGATTTCATTTCTAAAAAGGATACTGGCAGGACCCTTGGTGTCTTGAATAATACTTTCCCCACTCAGCAGCAGCAACACCTTATTGCAAACCAACCCCAACCCCGCAAGGGGGCAATGGCAGTTTGGAACATCCTTCAGCTGGTGAAGGACCATCTACCATTTACACCTTTGAAATGGTAGATCTACAAACCAGAGCCAAATCTTATGGAGCTCTAGTCGCTCATGTAGAGGAACCCTCCTCAAGTCAAAACCCACCGCCGCCTATCGATCTTCATATCGAAAGGCCGGTTGCTGACCTTGTTATTCGCCCCCCTAAAGGGGCACTTCGACGAACAATGCAAAATACATATGCACGTGCCGGCCAAAACTACAGCATTGTAGAAGACTTGGCGCAAGCACTATCGGCTATGTCGATGCTCGAAGTATTACAAACATTTCCAGCGCAAAGGAAAGCTATGCTTTCGGCCATTGGTCGTATCGATCCACAGGATTCCATGCTTGCAATTTTCGACATGGAAAAATGTAAACCTCCCCTTTCTCACGAGCTTGCATTTCAGGTGCAAATATTTTCGAAAGGTAAAGGTATACTTAGAACTGTCATTGACGGAGGTGCTTCTACCTGCGTAATGTCAGCTTCTTGTTGGCTCGCTTTGGGTTCTCCAACCCTATCCCCCCCCATCGAATTCCCTTAAATCTTTCGACAACCACACTTTCATCCCAAAATGTTACCTAGCTAGCTACCCCATCACCTTGTATGGGAAAATGGTAACGGTGGACATCAAAGTCATAGGTAGAAAGATCTACTATAATTTCTTGTTGGGTCGCTGTTGGACTTACGCCATCACTGCCATTGTTTCTACTGTATTTCGCATGATACTCTTTCCATTGAATGGAAAGCTAGTCACAGTGGACCAACTATCCTTTTGCACCCCTGATTATTCCCCATTACCAAGCAGCTTTGTACCCTTAGTGGGTGGTGTACCTGACTCTTACGTTAGTATTGGTACCGGTCTACTGAAGGGCTCTTCCCTGATGGGTTGTTTCCCTCTTCTGCCACCAACGGTTCCACAAATGGTCAATATGGTTTCATCCATTCCTCACAAACCGACTGATCCTTGGATCCTACCAGCCCCTTCAGACATTGACACTTACGGAGAACAAATGTCGTTGTCACCAGCTGAATTTGCCTACCAGGCCATTCAATCTACATCCGAGTCTCTGGTCACTTTGGTCATGACCAACAGTACCACTGCCCCTCCCATAACTGCTCCTTCTTTCAATCCCCTCAATCAGGTCCTACCTATGGACAAAGCTATTAGAGATATCATGAGTTTAGAAGAGCGACCTTGGGAGGACTTGCACCATCGTGTTTCGATATCTGATTCGAACATGATGCCTCTTCAAATCCTATCACCTGACACACCTAAAATCATTTCCTCGTAATACACGACCATCCAAACTTTGGACTCGGAAGGAAACATCGACAATATTTCAAAGACATTGCTCATTGATATTTCAGTCACGACAGGCATCGTGGAAAACATCCAGGTTGGAGCAGATTGCAATCTTGAGGAAAATGCAAGCTTCACCTCCCTTTTTAAGGAATTTTGCGATGTATTCACTTGGTCTTATGAGGAAATTCCTGGCATAGATCCGTCTATTGTTGAGCATGAGATCAAGATATACAACAATGCTAAACCTGTCCACCAAAGGCTTCGACCAGTCCACCCCCGCAAAATGGCAACCATCAAAACTAAGGTGGAAAATTTGCTACGTGCTAGTTTCGTCTATCCCGTTCCCTTAACAGAATGGGTTTCCAATCTGGTTCCTATCGATAAGAAACAAGGAACCATCCGTGTATGTGTCAACTATCGAGACTTGAACGCTGTGTGTCCAAAGGATAATTATCTGACACCGTTCATCGACCAAATCATCGACGATTGCGCTGGTTGTGAATCATTTTCATTCATGGATGGATTCTCAAGTTACAACCAGATTGCTATAAAACCCAAAGACCAACACAAAACTGCCTTTATTTTCCCATGGGGAATCTTTGCCTATCGAAAACTCCCATTCGGTTTAAAGAATGCTGGAGCAACATTTCAAAGGGCCATGGACTACGCATTTCACGATATCAGGCATATCGTTCAAGCTTACTTGGATGACCTTCCAGCCCATTCCAAGCAGCGAGTGCAACACCTAGATCATTTAAGAGCTATCTTTCTTAGGTGTCGGTTTTATAACATACGTCTAAATCCACATAAATGCGTTTTCTTTGTCGAGTCTAGACGCTTACTTGGATTCATTGTCTCCAAGTATGGGATTAGGGTTGATCCCGATAAGGTAAAGGCATTTACTCAATTTCCTGAACCACATTCCATTCTACAGCTTCAACGTTTGCAAGGGAAAGCAAACTTTTTACAATGGTTCGTCGTAAACAATGTTGAGTTGACGAAAGGCTTTATGCGCATACTTAATAAAGGAGTGCCATATATGTGGGATGATCAAGCTCAATGATCATTTGATGCCTTCAAAAAGGCGCTTATATCAGCCCCAATCCTTAGCGCTCCCAATTATGGGCATGACTTTCTTCTATACCTGGCAGCCTCGCCATCATCACTGTGAATGCTCTTGGTTCAAACTCATGATGACCGAAGTGAACATGTGATATATTATTTGTCGAAAGGACTTGCTAGGCCCGAACTCACATATTCACATGTGGAAAAGATGTCCTTTGCAGTTGTCTTTGCTGTCAACAACTTCCGACATTACATACTGCTGCGATAGACTACTGTCATCGCCTTGGAGAATCCCATGAGACACATTTTGTCTCGTCAAGTAATTGGAGGAAAATATTGCAAATGGATAGTGATCCTCCAACAATTTGATTTAGTTTTCACAGCTACCAAGGCGAAAAATTCCTTAGTCTTCGCCGAACTTTTGTCGGATCTTCCCATTGTCGATCCTAACGAGATAGCCCACGATCCTCTTTCGGATGAAGCTGTCTATCTTATCGACACAACTAACCCTTGGTATGGTGACATTCTTGTCTACCTCCAAGCGCAATGGTTCTGCCCCGAGCTATTGTCAGGTGACCATCGTCGCATCCATCACAAAGCGCGACACTATTTAGTGCTTAACAATACATTATATTGTCGTGGTGCGGATACAGTTCTTCGATGTTGCCTCACTAATGAAGAGGCGGAACACGTTTTAAATGACTGCCACGCTGGGGCATGTGGAGGTCATCTTTCTAGCATATCTACTGCACATAAAAAATTTCACGCAGGCTACTACTAGCCAACCTTTTTCAAAGATTGTATCAAGGCTATCCAACAATGCCATCCTTATCAAGTGTTTACAAAGAAAATGCGTGCTCCTCCGGCCCTACTGCACCTGGTTATCTCCATCAGCCCCTTTGCCAAATGGGGGATAGAGTTCGTAACTTGCAATCCCATTTCCTCTGCTGGACACAACTATATTATTGTAGCTGTGGACTATTTCACGAAATGGGTCGAAGCCCTTCCCACCTTCCAGGATGATGGAGAAACCACGATGCTATTCTTGTTTAATCAGGTCATCTGTCACTTCGGTGTACCCCACATGATCGTTACAGACCATGGGTCTCATTTTCAGAATCACATGATGTCTGACTTAACATTGCTGCTAGGTTTTCGCCAGGATCAATCATCCTCCTACTACCCCCAAGATAATGGTCAAGTAGAGGCCATCAATGGTGTCTTAAAAACCATGATCCGTAGGTTAGTAGGGAATCATAAAACCCACTGGCATCGAATGTTATATCCTGCGCTATGGGCATACCGAACTTCAGTTAAGACTGCTACAGGCTTCACACCTTTTCAATTGGCTTACAACCTGGAAGCAGTTTTACCAATTGAGTGTCAGATTCCTTCCTTACAAATCGCCATTGAACTCTTGCCCGGCACTACTGCCGAAGAAGAGCGCCTACTATATCAACTGGATGAAACCCGTCGAGATGCCGAATTAGCACTCGAGGCCCACAAGCGTCGGGTGAAAGCCCAGTACGACAAAAAGGTCAAGCCTCGTTCTTACCAAGAGGGAGATCTTGTTTTACTCTACGATAAAAAACATGACCTCTTGGGGGCAGGAACGCTTCAACCCTTATGGCTCGGTCCATATGTCATCAAAAAAGCCCTCTCAAAAGGGGCATATGAACTTCAGGACTGGGAAGGAGTCCCGCTTGCTAAGCCCCGAAATGGGCTCTATCTGAAAAAGTATTATGCCTAGTACTGCACTAGGCATGTGCTTTGTAATTTTATGTATTTATAAGTTTTGCTTCTTTTTTGATGTGATTGGAGTTTTTTGGTATTTATTGAAGTATTTGTCTCATACATCTTTCTCGTAATGCAGATGCCTTCATTACCCTTAGCATACGTAGGATATGCGGATGGTTCCAATCGTCACACACGGCACATTGCATCAACTACTTGGGTCATTTACACACCTGAGTTGGAACTGTTTTGTTCCGGGGAGCCTTTCTTGGTACTACCACCAACAATATTCCTGAGTACATGTCCATAATTTCACTTCTCACTGAAGCATCATCAAGGGACATCTCCAATCTGGTGGTCAGGTTAGACTCTCAGCTTGTTGTTATGCAATTGACAAATCATTATCACGTTCGTAATCCAATCTTGTTATGTCATTATTTAAGGGTACGACTCTTGGAACGTCAATTTGAAGTTATCACATATGAGCACATTCCTAGAGAATTTAATACAGTTTCTGATTCATTGGCAAACTATGTGTTAGATTGGCATCTGTCTCATTCACTATAGATACATGTATGAAAGTAAATATTTACACAGTTAAAAATTTACAAAAACACTTAAAAACATTTACATCATAAATACCAAAATATTTGTAAATATCTCTCTCTCTCTCTCTCTCTCTCTCTCTCTCTATATATATATATATATATATATATATATATATATATATATATATATATATATATATATATATATATAGATATATATATATATCGAATCTAGTATTTTACATCAAAATATTCCAAAACTTGGGTGTTTTAAGTACAAAATGGCTACTAAGCCTAGCTATAAACACCCGCTAGCCATGCCAAAGCGCCTGCTAATAGAGCCTACTACTCATGAAATGATAACACTGCTCTAGCTATCCTCCGAAGAGGAACCAGAAACTGCTTAGGCACACCGACTGTGTGCCGTTGCATATGAGCAGGGATCTCCCTCATAGGAAGGGGGGCACACCCATGCTCAAGCCCTCTAGGTTCCTCAGAACCTCGCGAAGACTGTCAGCATCACACCCCCATCAGGTAGTTGGCCTCCCCACCTCACATGGCGAGGTTCGCCTGCAGGTCGTATCGGCGCCACATTTGTGTCAAGCAAAAAGCTTCATGTCAGTACTTGTTCACCCATAAAATCAACAAAAACATAACATAAATATTCAAAAGCTTAAAAATACTTTAAGTACTCTCAAAAATCATTCTTACCTTGAGGACCCCAGTTGGTCCCGGGAGGCAACATCAAGTCAGGGTCGTCGGTGAAGTCCATGCCCTCATAGGCATAGTCGTCAATCATCACAATCTGGCCACTAAGCCACTCGAAGAACTCTTCCTCAAAGAAGTGTCAGATAGGTCCTCCTCCTGTGCGAGGATCAAGTGATGCCCATCACCCCTGTCTTAGCTCCCTCGGATCAAAGGGACCTAAGCTCATCCTCGGGCGCATAATAGGTACCCTCTCAAGTATGAATGAGACAATGAGAGTGCCATACCCAAAACTCTGTTGGGTTTGAGTCTTGCATGCGGTCAATTCTGCCTTCAACTGGCGAAGCACTGCTTCACACCAGTTGAACATCTGAGGCTGGACACAGTCAACTGCAAGCAATAGTTGGGCCTTTGTTGCAACGTGGGGACTCTTTGACCCCGCCAAACACACAATCAACCATAAAATGGCCCTCATAGATCTGGACCTAATCCTCTCTATGGGGACTCTGTTGCTGACGAGTCCACTCTCAGGGATACAGTAAGCTTGAACTAGCTCTAGGGTGGATCGAGGATCAGGCCTACCCCCAGTCAGGTTTTCTTGTGCTCCTCGACACGAAAAACCAGTCAAAAAGTATATATCATCGCGGTCAATGGCCAACTCATGATCTCCAATCCTGAACACCTGCTCATGTTCATCCCAGCACTGAATAATCCATCTCAACAAGTCCTCCTGCCCTTTCATCAAGTCCAACTTAGCATACTTCATCAACCCACAATGGTGCAATGCAAGTATGCATGCTGGATCATTTCGCATCAGCAATTCCTGTCTGTCATGGGCCCGTTCTCTCCATAGGCTAGTCATAATGGCTCGAAACTTGCACAAAACAACCCAAAAATCAGTCAAAATGGGGCAAAAAAGCTTCTAAAATCACTGCTTGGGGTTTTGAAATGCACCCTGATGCTTTAACGCTCCCCCTAGTAGTACACAGGGAGGATTAACGCCCTCCAGTAGGTCATAAAGGGCATTTAACACTCCCTGCAGGCCTGCTAGAGGGCGTTAGGCGCAATAACTAAATTAGGGCTCCCCAGATTTGCAAAAATCCACCCCAGAAACTAATAGAAATGGTTAAGTAAAAGCAATATTAAGGTTCTGGAATCTACCTGGGACTGACGGCACGTCGAATGGTCGCCCGGATCTCCCGCAATTGTCCATGGAAAATCTTCTCCTGTTTGGCTCCAAAACGCTCTCACAGCTCTCAAATAGTGAAAATGGTGAATCCGCCTCTATGCCAATGTTGATCTGCCTAGTTTTTAGCTGCGTTTTATGTCAGGATCCTCTATCTGTGGACCTTCAACTTCACGGTGACCTTTAGTTTCCGAAATATTAACTTTTCAGGGATCCTTGTCTTCTTCTTCAACGGTCACGTTATAGCATTCTAGTGCATGACTCAGCTGGGTAGTCCAATCAGGTTGGATCAGGTCCAAAGGATCTTGTGGTATCCTAAAGATCGTTGCTTTAACCTCCTGTAGCGCTGTGTCAATACAGTCAAACCCATCCTCAAAGCTGAACGTCATTAAAAATCCCTGGTGCAGGATGTCCCATTCTTCTGTGCCATGGCGGAGCTCGGTTTCCAAGTACCAATTCATTGGTATGACGCCCAGGGTATGACAAAACAGATGCACCCATTCAGGCTGGGGCTCCATGCCATAAGCCTTATTCCATTTAGCCAGGTGATCGCACGGGTCATCTCTTCTGTCATACTTATCTATCATCCGCACTTTTGGCTGCCCAAAATGTATTCTCATCATCCTCCTATAGTCGCGCCAATCACTAAAACTATCCTTGTGCGTACCCCACCATCTTGCAGGTGTAGCGTGCAGTACCCAGTCTAAGGCCTAGAAGTGATGTTTCTCCAATACTTCTCTTTCAAATGCATCCAAAAATAAATCAACATCAATTATCCCATCATAATGAAGCAGATTCCTGACTTCAAATGACACACAACGCAACAATTTGGTCATCATATTACAACACAGCGTCGAGACTTCATGCAGCCGATTTTGCCAATGCTCCAATTCTTCATCCGAATCTGATGTGCAGGAGCTTTCGCGATCCCATGCAATGCGTCCGTATGCTGTCGGATTCACCCAATCCTGGTCTCACGCTGTTATCTTGTAAATCTGGTCCAGATCATCATCACTTTCGTAATCTCAGACTGGTTCTGTATAGCGTGGTCCCTCTACGGGATCCAGTGGCACCACTACGTGGAGCGACTTGTTTTCAAATATCATCTTCTGCTTCTTCAGGTTGATTACCCCATTCATGTCAGTGGCCCAATCGATTCCAAGGAGCACAGGATAGGGATTTCTATCATCCACAATCTCTATTACCTCAAAATCTGTCAGCGCGCTTGCACCCTCAATGTCAACTGTGACCCCTTACAGCCTCCCCATTGGGATAATTTTCTATTGATTCACCATCCTTAACTATATCGAAGACCACTGGAGCGTAGGTCTCCCCATTCTTTCCCAGGTCTGTTTTGGCAAAACATTCATGTTAGACCCCAGATCCAAGATAACTTGGTCCATCTCGTATTCCCCTATCTACGCGGTGAGTCTCATCTCTCGCCTGGTCCTTGCCTTGTGCTTGCTAAGATTCCTGACCACGCGTGGTTCACTAGTAGCGCCATCCTTACCAACACACCGATTGATCAATTCTCACAGGCCCTTCACAACCTTACTGTCACGGAGTTGCTTCATGCAGGTCTCCAAGAACGTGGTAAGCATGGATGGGTCCATTTCTTCAACTGGTTTCTCCTGACTTCCATAGGTAGAGGCCTCAGTGAAGCTTTTCTTTGCTTCCATAAATGTTTCTTTTTCACACTCCAAATTAAACCCAGTCTCCTTCTCTGGAGCTTTGTGGACCCATACACCTTCTGCAAGCTGCTTCCCTTTATCCTCCCCAGTCGTGGTTCTGCTCCGCAGCATAATGTTTACCTTAGGGTCTTCCTAGCAAGGCTTGGCCGTCATCATCTGGAGGTTCTACGTCGGCTGCACCCCCTTTTTGCGAAGCTTAGCCAACAATATTGGGAAATCCTCAGTCGCATGGTCAAACTGAGTATAGTAGCGGCATGAAAATCACATCAGATTCAGACAGTCCCTCGCGTAGTGTCTTGGACCTCCGCAATTGTAACAAATCAGTTTTCCTCGACCTCTCCCAGGCCCTCCTCCACCTTGGCCTCGGCCGCGCCCCTAATATTCACCTCGCGTTCCCCCAACACCTTGGTTTAGAGGTCGCGTTTCTGTTTGCATTCTGTATGCGGGTGTCCTATCCATCATCAATTCGTAACTTCGACAATTGCACTCGTCATGGCCTACTGATTGATAGAAATTGTAGAACAGTTGTTGCGGTGTTTGTACAAATTTCTATAGCAAATGGAAATTATCAGTCGTGTGTTTCCCTGCTACCTAACATATAGCACACCATAGCGCAGGCCCTGTACTTGGCCCTGCTGCGGCCTCTGGTCATAGAGGCATTGGTCCTCCTACTGCAATGTAGTTCGCGAACACTGGGAAGTGATCCTTTTCATGCCCTTAACCCTTGCATTTTATGCACCAAACCTCTTTGTGCGCCTCCAGCCGAGCAGTTCTGTCCTGCTTCAGACTTTTCATTTCAAGACAAAGGTTTTGCAACTGTGCATGAATCTGTTGAACCCCCAAATTTGGATCTTGCATCGGCGTTTCATGCAGTCTCATTGCAATCTCCAAGGCTTCTACTTGAGTCGTAATCTTCTATTGTGACAGCGCAACCCTTAGGTGAGGCAGGAGCAAAGCCACGAACCACTCGTGGTGCTACCCATCCGTCAAATTCATATTGGCTTCGTGAATTTTACACTTCAATCTTTGATCTAACTCCCAAGGGGTCTCACCTGGTTTCATCGTGATTTCCTTGAATCCCACAATCGACTGCACTTCAGAATTAGGCCTACTGAATTATTTATTCAGCGCGGTCTGGATCTATGCCAGCGTAGATGCTTGGTTGTCATTAGAGTACTTGATGTACCAGGTTAGCGCACGATCCTACAAAGCACTAACCAACGTTGCCTTCTTCATGTGATCATCCGCAACACCCTGAGCTTCCCATACAACCTTTATGACAAACCAAAATTGGTCCGGGTCCTCATTCCCTATGCCTTTGAATACAGGTAGTTTTACGGAGTTCGCCATATTGAATAGTGGAGGTGGTGGTGGTGTGGGTGATGGGGTGAGCGGTGGAGGCAAGGATGGAGGTGGTGTGGATGGATGTGATGAGGGCAGAGGCGGTGTAGGTATTCACGGGAACCCTTGTCTTATCAACTGACTAGCGCTCAGGGGAGAAATCTGCGGTGTTCCTTCATCGTCACTTAAAGGGGGTCCGATCAGTGGGCTATACTCAGGACCTTTTCTTCCTCCGTCCCTGAAAGGTTTTCTACTTCGCGTAGCTCCAAACATCAAGGTAACCGCATAACCCGTTGTTCACACAAGAGAATCTTAATCCAAGTATTCAATGATTTTAAATACTTACCTCGTGGTCCTTTGAAGAAGCGGTGCTCTGCTTTGCTGTAACTGATAGAGGTATCGACCGCGAACTCGGTCACAAATCCTCCTATGATGCGGTTGAGCCAATGGTCGACAGTGCGCGTGATCTTATCTTCAGAAGCTTCTAACCTCCTTACTAGCTCCGGTGTCCAAACAATCAACTTTTCAAGCCTCCACCTTCCTTGACTGTCTGCCAACTTCACGATCCACTTGTATAACTCAACTAGGATGGAACAAAAGATGATTTTGTGTATTCTGTGTACAAGTATCTATCCAACCACTATTCTTTGTCAATTGCGGGTTCTTGTTTTCTTGCGCCGCGAATTCGTGGGTCTTTCTATCCAACCAAGTTTCAATTTATTTCTTAGTTGGATTCCAATGATATGACATCACACATCTCTCATGTAGATCCCGGTCCTGACAACGGAACCATTTGTTGGCTTGATGGGCCCTGACCCAGGTTCAGCATTAGTCAGCCAAGCAAATCCCTACACTACTAGCCCTTTCGACATCATCCCGTAGAGCGCGAACCGAAGTCTCACCCGAAGCAGTATGGGGGGATGTAGGAACCAAGTTTCCACACCCTGACATGGTTGTGCTGTTGTTCTATACTTCTGTATCCTGCCTTCGTGCAGATCGATAAGCTTTTAGGGCTTATCGATGTTCCTTCTTTCCCATCCTTTAGTACCTCTGCGATGGTACCCAATTGATCTTCGTGTAGCCCTAACCCGAGGTCCAGGCACTTATGCGCCTCTATGACTATGTTACTCTATAAGTTCCCAAGTTATCTTAAGTGTTTCCTAATATACCATCCATTTACAATTACCTTTGCGTAATCCTTTACTCTTGCTTGCATTCATTTAACAGATATATTCGAATACATTCACACATTAAATAATCATTATAATGTAAACCCAAATCGTATCATAATATAAACAGATGCATTAAACAGAGACAAAATACACAGTGATTTGCAAAATACTTCTCTTTATTGATATCTCAAGTTCAGTACAGACTCGATCCACCTTGCGCACACAGCTGCAGGGGTCTGCACACTCAGCTGTGAACTTCCACCCTAGGCTTATGCACACTCAGCTGCAGAGCCTCTACCTACGCTAAGACTTGAGAACACTTAGAACTTCTTACCCAAAATCCTTCTTACCATTACTACTCTTCTAGACTCTTGTAAGACTCCCTTTTTATACAATCCCATGGTCCACGGACCATGGGTAGATCTTTACAGTCGACATGAGACTTCACAAAACAAGGGTGGACAACCCTTTGACCTCTTCACACTCTGCGACCACAAAATGTGGAGGCTTTACATCTTTATTACAAAATTTGGGCCTTCTGCCCCAAAACATGGGCTTTTAGCCCCAAAACTGGCTCTTGGGGGAACCCGTTCCCAACACACACACACACACACATATATATCAAATCTCTTTGTTGTAATGAAGATCTCGGTAAGGATACAATAATAATGATCTCAGTGGTACAACAGTAATAATCTCAGTGTTGCAGCAGTGATGGAGATCTCAGTGGTGTAGTAGTGATGACCTCAGTGGTGCAACAATGATGATGATCTCAACAGTGATAAAGAATAGGATTGGTGTCTTGGTCTTGGAGTGGCCTAGTAGGTCAAGGGTCATGGTCTTTGTATTCGTCAATTAGAATCTCTATAAGAAGAATTTTGTGCGGGTTTTCCTCTCCAAGAGGGAGAGGCTTTGGCCCTGGCAGAAAGCCAACATCTTGTGTTCTTGTCTCTTTGTTTTTGATAGCTATTTGATGAAGTAATAAATATACACACTAATGATATCAAGAAAAAAGTGTGCTAATAAGCTAAAGATAAAATACCTCACAAATAGTTATCATGACAAGAAGAATCTCATTAACTCTAACTGCCCTAGATTCTTCAAAATGAGCAGTTATGGCCTTTATGGAGTTCAGCAACATTAAGTATAGAAATAGGCTCAGGGATCATAATAGGGGCACACGACATAACTATGATATATTTCAAAAGGTTGGGAAAATTTCCATCCCCTCCTTCGATGGGTCATCCAAATACTTAGCAAGGTCTTGGGTACAAAAGTTAGACACTTACTTCCCACTTAACCCAATGTTGGAAGCAAAGGCCATCAAATTCACCATCTTGCATTTAGAAGGAGAAGCTAATGAATGACGGTACCACAAATTTGTCACCCTAGGATATTCCAACATTACTTCTTACACGAACTTCACACAAAGGTTGATAGATTGGTTTGAAAGGAAGGATCCAGAGACACACTTAAGGGAGCTAGCATAGCTCAAGTAAATCGGAACACCAGATGCTTACATTTCAAAATTTCAATGAGCAGTTGTTATGGTAATAAACATATCTGAACAGAGGTTGATCATGCTATTCACAAAATGTTTATCCGAACCCCTACGTGGTTGGATCGAGGCCTTCAAACCCACCACTTTACAAGATGCAATCACTAGGATGAGAGACATGGAAGATGCAATACCTAAAGCTAAATTTCCATCTAAACCACTCATCCTTTAGAATAATAGAGATAAAAATCAATTTTAGAGAGAGTAGGATGGGAAAGACAGGTTGGGTGATGAGACATGGAGCAAGCTGAGAAGGAAGAAACTCTGCTTCAGTTGCAAGGAACCAATACAAAAAGGATTAGGCAAGGGAAATGCCCATTATATTGAGGTTTTTTCAGACAATGACAATGAAGAAGAAATACCATGCCAACAAGAAGTAGTGAGCCTAGTAGTTCAAGGGAAGAGTAGTCCCATGAGGAAGCTAAAGGGGATGAGAGGCCTTGTACAAGGGTTAAGGGTGATACTATCACTACTCTTTTTGGAGTTCCTAGATACTACACCTTCAGGATTAGGGGGGTCATATAGGGACAACAAGTCATAGTTGTGGTTGATGGAAGGGAAACTCACAAATTCATCGAAGCAACCTTGGTGAAAAAGAGAGGTATTCCCACATAAGAGTTTGAGGGCTTTAACACTACAGTGGTTGATGGATACAACATGACACACACAAAGAGGATTTCTGCACTTGAATGTGACATTGGGAATTTTCACATTTACCGATGACTTCTATGTAGTAGATCTTGCAAACACCAATGTTGTAATGAGGGTACAATCATTATACTCATTGGGGAATTTCTCAATGAACTACCAGGTAATGGAGATGGAATTCAGGGCCTCAAATGGCAATAAGGTAGTGTTGAGGGGTATGCCCAATGGAGATTCTTGAACTGTATCAACAAAGTGAATGGAGGCTATATTAAGGGATGGAGATATATCTTTCACAAAAGATGTCTAATTACAAGCCAAAAGTCATTAGATAACAACCAACAATATTAGGCAAATATTCAGTTATTGTTGAATAAGCATGATTAGGTTTTTGGAGAGATTCCTCGAGGGAGACCTTCTGATAGGGGTTTTGAGCACACCATATAGATAGAGGAGGGGTCCAAAACAATGATCACTACACCTTATAGACATCCAAATAAATTCAAGGATGAGAAGGAAAAGGTCATCAAGGAACTACTAGCCATGGACCACATCAAACCTAGTTCAAGTCCATTTGCCTCATCAGTGGTTTTGGTGAAGAAAAAGGATGGCATCTAGAGGATGTGCATTGACTATCGAGCCTTGAACAAGAATACCATAAAAAATAGGTACCCCATCCCCAAGATCGATGAGTTGCTAGATGAGTTGCATGGAGCATTTATTTCTCGAAGATTGACATTCAATCAGGTTACCATTAGATCTGAGTTCGACCAATGCATCGACCACCTTTCAGTCATGCATGAATCACATCTTCAAAAAACAATTGAGGAAGTTCTTATTGGTATTATTTGATGACCTCCTTATATACAACAAAACATGGGAGGAGCATTTGGGACATTTGAATGAGATTTTGAGTATTATGGAGTAGTCACTTTATGTGAAGGCATTAAAGTGTGAGTTTCGAATGACGGTCAGTGTGCAGGGGATACAGGTACATCAAGAAAAGATACAAGCCATATTGGATTGTACCAACCTAGGAACCTTACCAAGTTGCGGGGATTCTTTGGTATTTGCAGCTATTACATGTGATTTGTTAAGGGATTCTCTTAGTTAGGCACACCATTGACAAACTTGACAAAGAAAGGGGTGTTTAGGTGGATAGAGGAGTCTAAGAAGGAATTCAATAAGCTCAAAGAGGTGATGAGCTCATGCCCAGTGTTGGAACTTCTCGACTTCAGCCAGGCCTTCATATTAGAGTGTGATGCTTTAGGTGAGGGGATATGAGCAATACTGATGCAAAATAAACACCTGATAGCCTTTGAAATCCAGAAACTAAAATATCTAGAGAAAATCTATTCCATCTATGAAAAAGAGATGCTCGCTATTATGCATGCTTTGACAAATTTCAGAAAGTACTTGATAGGGGGACAATTTATGGTTAGAACAAGTCAAAACAACTTACGACACTTCCTGGAGAAACAAGACCTGAATGAAAGACAAGAAAAATGGGTAATTAAGATTAATGTCTATGATTTTTATATTGAGTGCATGAAGGGTAAGAACATTATGGTTGATGCATGTTGTGGAGGTAAATCCTCTCTGCGGACAGAGATGATCCCTACTAGCCCAGACCGGGTCTAGCAACAATCACACAATGCTATCACGCAAGTTCCTAATTGCAAATAAGAAGTGGATGGTGAGAACCTACTTGGATTCCAACGCTAGTGTTCGTCGAAGAGATATCGACCTCGTTCCTTTGCCTTGGCCGGTCACGATCCCCACGATCTCCGTGATTGGACACCTGCACATGCAAAGAACAACACGAAGGCAAGCATAAAATCTAGTAGATGCAATTATATATCAGTCAGAAAAGATATAACTCAACATCAAACATAAGACAATGAGAGTGGAACCATAATGATAGTCATCTATTATTAATAAATAACAAAGAAGAATACAACCATTGTTCTGACGTCAAATCCTCCTTTGGCTGGGTAGTCAGCTACACAAGTCTTGCAAAGCTTGTTGGGATGAGGAACAAGCCTCTCTCTTTGGGTGACAAGAATCTCCTTACTTAGATTTGGCCTTATGGGTGCAAAGAAGGCTCTTGCAGCTTCAAACTCTCTATCACTATGCTAGAACTGGAACTATTGTAACTATGACTAGCTTGCTCAAGGCATAGAGGCAAGCTTTTATAGATAGAGAAGAAAGAGATAGGATCAACCACATTATTCATGGGATTGGCTTTATCACTTGGAAACTTCCATGAAAGGTGGAAAACCACTTTCCCTTCTATGGAGATTCGAAGCCAAACCATTCTAGCTCAACATAGATTCAGTTGGTGAATGGGTTGAAGAGAACCTTCGGGAGCTTTGTTGGTTAAAAACTTTACTCAATTTGGTTGGTGCGAGTGCAACTCTGAGACAGAGCGCCAATGGCGCGCCCTTTTTAGAGGATTTCCCTCATTGGCGTGGGCAATGAACTGTGGACCCGCGCTAATGCAAAAAGAGTTGTTTTCATGAGTATTTTGCAGGAGATGTCTTCAGGGCACATGAAGCTCACACTTAGAGGAATATGATGCAAGTGGTTTTGTTGAGATTGCAACAAGATGATGGAGCTTAGTGAAAAGAGTCGCCTTCACTAAGTGGGCCCGCAGGCTATTTTTGGCGCAAGTCTATTTTTAGACTATGTCTATTTTTAGACATATGGATCATGTCTATGTTTATGGATGATTGATCAAGTTGGGAAAATAGATGGACTTCTATTTTTGATGAAAGTGTGAGTGATCACAGTGTGAGTGATCAAGTCTATTTTTAGACTGGCTGTCAAAAATAGAAAAGTCAAATATTATTATCTCACAATAATATTTGGACTATAAACTTAATCTTATTCTCTTGGAGCACTTTAGTTTGAGCTACGGAAGTGGCACATGCAGCTGTCAGAAGGAAATTCGTTTTTCTTATGAGTCAGTTGAGTTGTTGCATGCATGACTTCAGTTAGAACTCAAGTGAGTTGAGTTTAGTGGACTGGAGGTACAGTTGATGGAGTTGTGTTCAGTTTAACTTAGTTAAACTGGTTTTAGTTAGTCTAACTGCAGATAGACTAATGATGAGTTGTTAAACTAATTATTAACTCATAATACAACTAAAGAATACATCAGTTAACTCAGTTGCATGTCAGTGCATGTTCAGTTCAACAGGGACAGGTGGTAGAGAATCAGATTGCTATCAGTTGTGACTATAGTTGTGCACCAGATCTTGCACAATCAAAGGATTGAGTATGCCAATGAGTTTGCTCACGTATTTGGCCCGCATTTTAGCCTTTGCTCACGTCCACAAAGAGTGAGTGACTATTTTGCAGGTGAAAATCGAGTTTGGGAAGCAATTCTCATCAGTTTTCAGAGCAGGTATTGAGTAGTGGAGGCAGGCAAGCAGTGGAAGAGATTTGGAGATCAGATCTGAGCTGTATTGTGTGTAACAGAGGTGGAGATACTTGTGAGAAGTATTATGCTGTGTAATGTTACATGACTCAATCATTAATATACAGATAGTGTGGGGTTTTTAGCGAGATGCTTTCCCCATGATACATACTGTGTTAATGTGTGAATGCTCTTGATGTTTTATTGTTATTGATGCTGTTATATTCTTGATCAACGTAGAGGAGCTTATGTATTGTGTATGTTTTCCGCATTAGTACATGATCAGGATAATCTCCATTGAATATGTGTTAAATTATTCAAAATTTCTACATGGTATCAGAGCAGCTTGATTTGTAGAAGAGATTTTTACAGGATATCAAGCGAGGGTTGATCGGAAGCAGTTGAGTTGGTTGCTGGTGGAAAATCGAATTTGCAGCAGTGTTGTTGAAATGTCTTTCAACGGATTGCAAATGTTATTCCAAAGCAAGAGCGACCTGGCGCTCAAGGATAAACTCAGTAACAATAAAGGTGAGAATGGATCTTCATCAAAGGTATCTGATGAAGAGATTTGTGCTTTGGCTGCCAAAGCAAAGAAGGGGAAGAACAAGAAAGCTTCTCAGTCTGGTGCGAAAGGCAAGAAGCAGGATATGTCCAAGGTGAAGTGTTTTCACTGTCACCAGCACGGACACTATGCCACAAATTGTCCGTAGAAGAAGAAGAACAAGCAAGCTGCTGGATCTGCAGGGGGAGAGGCCTTAGCTTCTCAGTTTGAGCTTGATTTTTCATTGATCGCATGCTTGGTTTCAAGTGTGATGGGATCAGTGTGGTTCTTGGACAGTGGCGCGTCTTTTCACATGACGGGAGATAGAGATTTGTTCTCTGATCTGGAGGACAAAGATCTTGGAGTGCACATCGAGATGGGCGATGATGGTAGATACAGTGCGACCGGTATCGGTACCATTTCCTTTGAGAGGGAGTCTGGTAAACCCTTTGTATTGAAGGAAGTCATGCATGTTCCAGGATTGAAGAAGAATCTCATCTCAGTGGCGATGTTAGAAGACAAGGGGTATGATGTTGTTTTCAGCGAGGGAAAGGCCTTCCTGCGCAGCAAGACAACTGGTGAGACCCGGAAGATAGGGGTTCGAGTGAGGAACCTTTATCAGTTGCATGTAGATGGATGCGCAGCAATGGCAGGCAAGGCAGAAGGATTGGTGAGCCGGGATGATGGCGAGTTGTGGCACAGGAGATTGGGTCACCTTCACCATGGAGCCTTGAAGATACTGCAGCAGATCACTACAGGGCTTACTAAAGGCACACTTGCGCAGTCAGATAAATGCAAGGGGTGTACTTTGGGGAAGTTTGTGAAAGCCACCTTTCACGAGAAGGATAGTCGCGCCACGACGATCCTTGAGAGAATTCACACAGACGTGTGTGGACCTTTCTCAGTTGCTTCGACAGCAAAACACAGGTATTATGTGATTTTTGTTGATGATTTCTCTCGTAAGTGCTGGATCTTCTTCATGCAGAAGAAGAGCGAGACATATTCAAAGTTCTGTGAATTCAAAGCACTGGTCGAGAAGGAGTCGGGGAAGAAGGTGAAGGCTCTTAGGAGCGATAATGGTGGTGAATACATCTCGGACGAGTTCAAGGATTTCGGCAAGGCAGAAGGGATTCGTAGAGAGCTCATAGCTCCCCATAACCCACAACAGAACGGGGTAGCTGAGCGGAAGAACAGAACGATTGTGGGTGCTGCACGGGCAATGTTGCATGATCAGGGCCTACCCCTTCACTTGTGGGCGGAAGCATGCAATACAGCAGTTTATGTGCAGAACCGTTGTCCTCATAGGATACTTGGCATGAGTACACCCGAGGAGGCTTATTCTGGTAAGAAGCCTGATCTTTCTCATTTGAGGATTTTTGGTGCTAACGTTTACATGCATGTGACGAAGGATGCCAAAAAGAAGTTGGAGCCGACTGCAGAGGTTGGGATATTTGTGGGGTACACTGATATGCCCCACAACTATCGTGTGTATTTGCCAGACAGTGGTAAAACTGTTGTGCGACGAGATATAAAATTTCAGGAGGAGAAAGCCATGAAGTGTTCGCTTGAGAGGGAGCTACACTTGCATGCAGATGAGGAGCTATTAGTTCCTAAGGATGAGCTTCAGGACGTGGATTAGCCACAGGACGAGGTTCATGGAGTGGAAGAGACCACTCATGCAGCGCCAACCATCAGAGGGCGAAAGTGCTTGACAGAAGCTGAGCGACTGGCTCAAGATGCAGAGAAAGTTGTAGGACCACCTACAGCTCAACGAAGGCAGAGACAGTCACCTGATCGGTACACTGGATACATGGCTCTTATGAGCAAGTGTGTTGTGACTGAGCCATCCTCTTTCGAGGAAGCTGTGGAGGATCCCGCATGGGTAGACGCCATGGTGGAAGAGTATGATTCTATTGTCAGAAACAGTGCATGGGAGATTGTTCCTAGACCGGAAGGGAAATCAGTGGTGGGTTCGAGATGGATCTACAAAGTTAAGCAGGCAGCTGACGGGAGTGTGGAGAAGTACAAGGCAAGATTTGTTGCCCGAGGCTTTTCACAGATTGAGGGGATCGATTATGAGGAGACCTTTGCACCTGTCGCAAGGTATTCTTCCATACGGACGATTCTTGCTCTCTCAGCGCAGATGGGATGGCACATTCATCAGATGGATGTGAAGACTGCGTTCCTCAACGGAGTCATTGAGGAGGAGGTGTACATTGAGCAACCCGAAGGCTTTGAAGTCTTCAGCAGCGAGTCGCATGTGTGCAGGCTCAAGAGAGCGCTGTATGGGTTGAAGCAAGCACCACGTGCTTGGTACACACGGATAGACAGCTATTTCACAGGACTTGGATTCTCCAAGAGCGAGGCGGATCCGAACCTATACCAGATTGTGGTGGAGGGTAAGTTGCTTATCATTGTACTGTATGTTGATGATTTGATTCTAACGGGTGATGAGCTGTTGATACTGTCATGCAAGAAGGATCTTGCTACAGAGTTTGAGATGAAGGACTTGGGCCTCCTTCACTATTTCCTAGGATTGGAAATATGGCAGCGCAGTGGTGGACTGTTTGTTTCTCAGGGCAAGTATGCTCGGGAGATACTGGAGAAGTTCAACATGCATGGCTGCAAGCCTGTTGATACTCCTCTTCCTGGAGGTTGGAGGAAGGAGGATGCCACTTCGGGAGAAGAAGTGGATGCCACTATTTATCGACAGTTGGTGGGGTCGCTGATGTATTTGGTCAATACACGACCTGATATATGCTATGCAGTTAACCAGCTTTCACAAGCTATGGTTAAGCCTACCAAGCTCTTCTGGAAGGCGGGCAAGCATGTATTGCGCTACTTGAGAGGCACATCGGGATATGGTTTGTGGTACAGACAGGAGGATGAGGTGAAGCTATGTGGCTTCACGGATGTAGATTGGGCAGGGAGCCCAACAGACAGAAAGAGCACATCAGGAGGGGTCTTCAGTATCGGATCGACAGCAGTTTCTTGGTACAGCAGGAAGCAGAGATCCGTGGCACTCAGTTCAGCGGAGGCCGAGTATATGGCAGCAAGTTTGGCTGCATGCGAGGCTATATGGATGAGGAAGATCCTGGTTGGTTTGTTCGGTTCTCATTTGGATCCTACTGTGATTTACTGTGATAACCAGAGTTGCATTAAACTCTCGGCTAATCCTGTATTTCATGATAGATCTAAACATATTGACATCAGGTACCATCATATCAGAGATTGTGTGCAGCGGAGGATCATGTTACTTTCGTACATTCCAACGGAGGATCAGGATGCTGATATTCTGACGAAGGCTCTCACCAGGAGCAAATTCGAGTACCACCGAGGCAGGATAGGGGTTGCTGATAATCCATATCTTGTCGAGAGGGAGTGTTGAGATTGCAACAAGATGATGGAGCTCAGTGAAAAGAGTCGCCTTCACTAAGTGGGCCCGCAGGATATTTTTGGCGCAAGTCTATTTTTAGACTATGTCTATTTTTAGACATATGGATCATGTCTATGTTTATGGATGATTGATCAAGTTGGGAAAATAGATGGACTTCTATTTTTGATGAAAGTGTGAGTGATCACAGTGTGAGTGATCAAGTCTATTTTTAGACTGGCTGTCAAAAATAGAAAAGTCAAATATTATTATCTCACAATAATATTTGGACTATAAACTTAATCTTATTCTCTTGGAGCACTTCAGTTTGAGCTACGGAAGTGGCACATGCAGCTGTCAGAAGGAAATTCGTTTTTCTTATGAGTCAGTTGAGTTGTTGCATGCATGACTTCAGTTAGAACTCAAGTGAGTTGAGTTTAGTGGACTGGAGGTACAGTTGATGGAGTTGTGTTCAGTTTAACTTAGCTAAACTGGTTGTAGTTAGTCTAACTGCAGATAGACTAATGATGAGTTGTTAAAATAATTATTAACTCATAATACAACTAAAGAATACATCAGTTAACTCAGTTGCATGTCAGTGCATGTTCAGTTCAACAGGGACAGGTGGTAGAGAATCAGATTGCTATCAGTTGTGACTATAGTTGTGCACCAGATCTTGCACAATCAAAGGATTGAGTATGCCAATGAGTTTGCTCATGTATTTGGCCCGCATTTTAGCCTTTGCTCACGTCCACAAAGAGTGAGTGACTATTTTGCAGGTGAAAATCGAGTTTGGGAAGCAATTCTCATCAGTTTTCAGAGCAGGTATTGAGCAGTGGAGGCAGGCAAGCAGTGGAAGAGATTTGGAGATCAGATCTGAGCTGTATTGTGTGTAACAGAGGTGGAGATACTTGTGAGAAGTATTATGCTGTGTAATGTTACATGACTCAATCATTAATATACAGATAGTGTGGGGTTTTTAGCGAGATGCTTTCCCCGTGATACATACTGTGTTAATGTGTGAATGCTCTTGATGTTTTATTGTTATTGATGCTGCTATATTCTTGATCAACGTAGAGGAGCTTATGTATTGTGTATGTTTTCCGCATTAGTACATGATCAGGATAATCTCCATTGAATATGTGTTAAATTATTCAAAATTTCTACAGGTTTCAGGTCATGTCACTTCTCACAGGTCCCGGAATGGGTCCTCCAGTGTGCGGGTGAGGGGTAACAGGGACGGTGACAAATTGCTATGTAACAGATGCCCCCTAAAGCATGAGGCCCGAGAGAGAGAGGGGTGAAATGCTTTACAAGAACATGCGTGACTGAAAACACGGCCGCCGGAGAACCTGCGTAAAGAAGCACAACTGATATCTCAAGTACATGATGTATGTGGTATGGGCGCAGCCATCCATAATAGAGTACATAACGATCTAGATCCAAGGTATGGACGCAGCCATCCAGAGAGGATCGATAAATAGACTCAGGCATGGTCACAGCCATCCAGTGAATGAGTCATGTAATGATCATAATAAGCCATAAATCGCAGCCTGGATTCCAATAGACAAAATCTAGGGTCTTGCGCTCCATCTCGACCCGAACAGAGTACAAGTTCAAGCATGCGAATACATGAGTTGAAGTCGAACATGCATGAACATTGTCTGATTACCAGTCAATGATGAAAACTATTAACAGACGCGAGAGGTACCACCAATAATGACAATGGTCCTCAAGGTACTATAGGTACAATCTACGGCGTGTGAATCAATGAGCTGGCGTCGAACACCCGTAGAATCATTCGATCGGAGGCCAATGATGAAAACCTCTCGTCGAACACGAAGAACCTGCCATTGAGGCATGCAGGCTCCAAGGCACCGAAGGGAGTCTCTAGATCAGCTTCCTGGATAATGAGCTGAAGTCGACAGGAAGTGACCTTGATCAAAGGTGGGCCATAATGTTTCCCACATCATTGACACGAGACAGAGGAAAGATGTTGTGGTGATGCAAAATTATGCGAGGTATCAGAGGAGGTTGTATTTCTGCAGAGGTCAACTTCTCTTGAACATATCGGCGGCACGACAGTGGATTTGGCAGTATTTGACATCAAATGAGCAGAGGTCATGGTGACAAGGCAATGAGCAGATGAGAGGTCAAATAGGATAACCCAAACCCACGGAGGCTAATGTGAAACAAGATGAGATGTTCCCACCCAGACACAAATGCAGACTAGTGCCATGTTCAAGAGCGACATACTGCCGACATGACAATGATTATGGGTCCATTTTCCCCACCATTTCTGGCGAGTACCCCAGTTATTTTTAACAAGCTTGACGGGGATAGCATATGCTTGTGGGCGTCATTATGACGGAATCCGATGTCATTAAGTTTTAACGAGTCTGACAAAGGAAGAACTCAGCGTCTTTTCCTGTTTAGAGAGTCTGAAAAGACAACAGAAAATTAAACTCCAGGGGGGTTCTTTTTCGTAAAGTTGTGTCTCCCAAGCCCGAAAAAGTATAAAACAATGCTCGAAAGAACTGCCCGACCATTACGATCGAGGAGTACTTTTCATGAGTAGTGATATCAATCTGAAAAAGTAAAAAAGCGATCAACATCACGTCGTTTCGTAACCATTAACGAACCTGAAACGACAAGGGTCTGACGATCTTTTCGTTTTTACACGGTCGGAAAAGGGTTTAAAGACGACCGCCTCTTATTTATGTTTAACGAGTCAAGAGGGGAAACCCGACAATCTTTTCATTTTTAGCGAGTCAGAAAAGAGCTGAAAGATGACTCCATAGTGACTTTTTCGTGTATTTACCGAGTCCGAAAAAGTATAAAATACAACTCGTTTCACCATCGAAGTTGCAAAAAAGGACCTGTCATAGCACCAAGAGCAGGCGTAAAATCCATTTTCGACCAAAAATATATTAAAATATTCAAAAAAGAACTCTTTAACCCAATTACAAGTCAAAAAGTCTATAAATATGGTGAAAATGTAAAAAATAGAATTACTTTTACTTTTTACCTCTTTGCATAGTAGTGGTGGTCCATTTGGGGAGCAAACTTCGAGCAGTGATTACCGCCAATCCGTGCAACCATTTGAGGTTCTTCCAGTTCCAGGTAAGAGGTGCTTCCCTTAGCTCCATTTTCATACTCTTTTTATGCATTTTTTTCCTTGATTGAGCCTCCGCAAGGAGGATTTTAAAATTTAGGGTTGCGCCCCATCGGCGCGGGTATCCGGCACGAGTCCGTGCCAATGGGGCGATTTATCCAAAGGTGCCGCGCTATTGGCGCGACTGTTTCTAAAACAGTCGCGCCAACCGCGCGACCTAACTTTTTACTTGAATTTTTTCATCATTTTTGAAATTTGTCCGGTGTGTAAGCCTACCAGGGTTTCATTAATGATTTATCCATTCTTGTGGGTGCAGGGAACAAGCAAAAATGGTGGTGGAATGGAAAGAAAGGGAGCATGATGCCGTAGACGCCTTGGCCATAGCGGATGAGGGATGTATGAATGCTTTGAGAGACTGTGGTCTCAAGAAGTTCTTCCTCACCTCTTATCTGCGAGCTCAACCAGAGCTATTACAGTTCATAGTGGATGCTTGGGATGTCGATGACCAAGTATTCCGCTTACGGGATCAGATCTTAGAGCTAGATGTATCTGATGTGTACTTCATTACTGGGCTGTCACGGAGAGGGGCGAGCCCCATTTTGACCGGAAGCAGGCCTTCCGGGGAGAAGATAGGTGAAGTGAAGGCTCGTGTGTGCCCAGAGGCACAATTTGGGAAAAACAGTGCTAAGGTGGATATCGCCACCATCCATGACTTGGCTCTTAAGGTGATACTGTTCACCATCACGTGTGCAGCTGGGGTACAGGCGCCCCATGAGGCAAGCAAGAATCATCTGTTACTAGCGACAGAATGCCTTAGCCCCACCATTTTTGACTGGGCTACAGCGGTGACTACAAATATCAAAAGGCAGCTTACAAAGTGTAAGCACGGGGGAGTGAAACAGTTCGGGTATGGCTCGATTGTGGTGTTGTTCTTCTTGGAACGATTACCCCTCTTCCAGTACCAGGGAGCTGTAGTGGCGGACCCATTGCCGTGAGAGCCTAGGATGGCTCACTGGGCAGCATTGATGCCCAGAGGAGGAGGGGGCCAGCAGATGTCTTGGCGGCCCGAGTTCTTCATATGGCTTCGCCGTCAGCTGATCGTGGTAGAGGATTGGCCATACGCAGGAACCAACTTCATGGGGGACCCAGACCTCCCACTGCCAGAAGGAGAGGAGTGGGAAGAGGAGTTAGGTATGATCTTCTCTTTTTGGTGTTTTATGCATTTTCATTTTTTTTTTCAATACATGCATGTTCTGATGACAGTTGTATGCATATGCAGATGTGGGCCCAGAGCGACCAGTCGACTTGTCTCCTATAGCGCGGAGGGACCAACCTGCAGCTGATCCTCAGGCAAGGGGTGCCGTGGGGGAAGAGCTGGTGCAGAATCTCGAGGGACTTACCCAAGGGATTCCAGGCTACGCTAGATTGGCGGACGTGCCCTTTGCATACCAGAGGCACACAGTGGGGGTGCCGACCCGCATCCATCGTCTGTTGAGACGCTTGGTGTGCGCAGTGGCGTGCTATCATGAGCACCACCACAAATAGACTTCTAGGCTTCCTTCATGCATATTTTTTGAGCGACATGTTGTCCAAGGATGTATCAGGATGAACATGTATTATTTTTTTGGGTTTTGTAACGCACGCGGTGCAAACATTATGACACACATATATATATACATATGCCTATGGTTTATTATTGTGCTTTTATGTGCTTGCTTGTATGATGTTTTGATTATAAATTACGCAAATGTCTATCTAATACATGACTGGCCAATGCATCAGATAATGTGTTTAATCGTCGTGGAATATGCTGATATGTGATAAAGTCAAAATTCCTTTCTAACAATTTAACACGTAAGTACAACCTTAAAATGTGACGGTCTCTGACGGAATATCGCCCATTGAGCTGATGGACGACAAGTTGAGAGTCTAGGTTAACAAGCAATGTACGAATACCGAGATTAATTGCCTCGGCTAATAATTCAATAACAGCGCTATATTTAGCAACATTGTTTGTAGTACAGCCTAAACAGACACCTTGAAGATCTATCAACTCACCGTGAGGATTGTAGATCACCCACGCCGCAGAGGACAAATTATGAGTGCTGCGGCAGGCACCATCAGCGAAACCAATGTAAGGTGCATCCAACATCTGCACAAGAAGAAAAAAGACACAATAAGGGGCAATCACGCTTTCACACCAAACCGAAAACATGAAAACTCACACACACACACACGCATGTACAAATCGAAGCGCATTAAACTTGAGAATAAAGGGACGGGCATGCCCCCTAGCATGGTGTCTCAATTCGAGGTACATGCCCCCCAAGCTTCAGTCCATTGAAAATGGAGTGAAGGTTGACATCACTGTTATTGCGCTTGAATGGCATCATATCGCCCCAAGATTCTATCTGATGCACGGAAATCGTTTTAATAGGGGCGAGATTCGGAGGTGGAAGGGGAAAGACACCCATTAGGGCGGGATCCTTAAAGAGTCCAGCTCCCACACTCTCGAATGATTTGGAGGTATGCTCCACGAACGGCACATTACCTTCGGAAGAAGAGGCGAAGAAGGAGAGCTGGTCCACCGTGACAATCTTCCCTTGATGAGGGAAACAAATGACACGGAAAAGGGAGGAAGCCACGGCTTGCATGGCGTATGTCCAGCTACGTCCGAGGAGGAGGTTGTAGGTAATATTAGCGTCGACAACTTCGACCTCCACTTCTACCGTCTTCCCTTCCAAGGAGATGGGCAAGCGTTGGAGGATACCGTAAGGACGGGACTCTCTTCCATCAAAGGCTTCTAACGTCGTAGGAGACTGGCTCAATGTTGGAGAACCAATAGCTTTCCAGCAAGCAACAGACATGATGCAGGTTGAGGCACCTTCATCAATGACTGTACGATGAATCGTTTTACCATTGATGATGACCTGTATAAGGAAAGCGATTTGGTGAGGCAGTCTCGGCGTATAGCCCTCGAGATCAAAAGAAATCATATCTGAGTCAGCCAGGTCTATGCCACCGATGGCCGATAGCAAGGACTTCCTCTGGGAGGGGAAACTCTGGAGGACTTCTAGAGCGGACATAGCAGACGGAGCCTGGGCTAAGTCCTCAACAATGCTGTAGTGCTGAGCAGCACGAGCATTCGGGTTGTAAGAAGACTTCCGGAGTACACCTTTTGGAGGGGGTCGGATCGTTGTCTCAGTGCTAGGTCTTTCGATGTGGAGAGGACCAGAACTGGACGGAGGAGCGCTGGAGGGGACCTCCGGCTCTTTCCCGGCATGAGATGGATATTCTTTCGCTCGAGTAGTGACATGGATGGGAATCGTCCCAGCCATGAAGACTTGAGAGCCGAATGAAGAAGAGGGTTGCGATGGATCTGCCACCATTTGAGTTTGCTGTGAAGGGAAAGGTTCTTTAAGCACAGCAGGAGTCCCAGGAGCACCTTTCAATAATCGACTAACTTCGGACCGCCTAGGGCAGTCTTTAGTGTAGTGATCCTCATCACAGATAAGACAAGGATACTTAGGTTTACGTTTGGCTCCTTCCTCGGGTGGAGGTTTAGGGGAGTCCTGTTTGGGATGTTCGGATTTGTTCTTGGCTTTCCTTTCTTTTTCCCTTTCGAGGATTTATCCACCATGGTGGACTGAACGGCATTTACCTCGGAGGTACTTCTAGAATTAGATTGACCCTGAGAAGTGTTTCCATTAGAAGCATTCTGTTTTTGCTTCCCAGGGTTCGCGGATGACTTCTTTGAAGACGCGTTTACAGAGCCAATAACTCTGTCAACAGATGGTTTTGGCGGAGCTTTGGATGTTCCGGGTCTCGGGGCGTCTGGCAAATAATCATATAAAGTACCCGACTGAGAATATACCAAGTCAAGGTACTGAGCACGCGCGATAGCTTGCTCTTCAGTTACACAAGCTCCCATGGCGATGTCTCGTGTAATTGCAGGGACGAAGGAAGTCGTGAACCAATCGGTCAGGAGCTGATCAGGAATCCAAAATTTGATCAAGCGACGACGCCGTCTCCATTCATGTATATGATCGGATATATGCGTGGCCGTGTCCTGTTTGAGAGACGTAAGGAGATGTGTCCCTGTCTCATACCGAATGGGTAACTGAAAATGAGTTAGGAATGCCATAGCCAGCGAGTTGAAATCTTGAAATGTTCCGCGATTCAACTCAATATACCACTTAGCGGTCGAGCCGGTGAGAGTCCTTTGGAAGAGGCGGAGCCGGATGGAGTCATCAAGCCATGAGTTGGATGAGCACCAAAGGTGATAGGTCATGACATGGGCTTGAGGGTCCTCGCCAGCTTTGCCATCGAATTTCGGGCAATCACCGGGTATCTTAGTTGGAACTGGTGGCCAATATGGATTATGAAGAATGGGATCATTTGTCAACTTGGACACATCTGGAAGTTCCAACGTCGCTAAGAAAGGCAACTGAGGATTAAAGGACATTTGTGGTTGTGGAAGGGAGGTAGTACCAGGGTTCCAACCAGGTGGTGGTTGCCCCCATGGACTTTGTCCGGATGGGCCTGGCCCATAAGGGTTCTGCCCATAGGGATTTTTCCCATAGGGGTTCTGTCCATAAGGATTCTGTCCATAAGCAAACAGTTGACCCTGGGTCTGCCCCCCAGCACCCCATGGATTAGCAACTTGACCTGCAGGTGCAACGTACTGTTGTTGATAATTTTGGTAAGGAGTGACCTGCATTTGTTGATAATTTTGATAAGGGGTAAACTGAGTTTGCCCCTGGGGTTGCTGGTAGCCATACGTTTGTTGAGCTCCATACTGAGCCTGATAAGAAGGCTGCGCTTGGTAAGAAGGTTGGGGTCGTGGCCCACCTTGCATTTGATAACCAATTTGAGTCTGGGGCCTAGAAGGATGTCCTTGAACAGGTTGAGCTTGGACCATCTGGCCGGAAGGTTGGCCTAGTTGGGTTTGGGACGGACCTATTTTCCCAGAAGGATGTGCTTGCTGGGTACCAGGTTGTCCTTGTGAAACCAAGGGTTGTCCTTGCGGAACAGATGGTTGAGCGGGCTGAACGGCCAGTTGACCTTGAGGTTGGCCAGCCTGTCTAGAAGGATGACTAAGCTGGGCAGTGGGTTGGCCTTGCTGTGCAGAAAGCTGACCCGCTTGCCCAGAAGGATGACTAGGCTGAGCAGTGGGTTGGCCCTGCTGTACGTAAGGCTGCCCCCCTTGCCCAGAAGGATATCCCTATTGGACTGCCGGTTGACCTTGTGGAATATAAGTTTGTCCAGTTTGTCCAGAGGGATAACCCTGCTGGATACCAGGTTGGCCTTGTTGGATGTAAGGTTGTCCTGGTTGTCCAGACGGGTAACCTTGCTGGGTACCAGGTTGCCCCGGGTAACCAGAAGGTTGATTCAGATAAGTAAAAGATGGACCACCAGCGGTCGAAGGTTGTCCCTGATAGGGTTGTCCTTGTGGGCCCCTAGATTGCCCTGGGTAAGACTCGCCATAATATTGCTGCCCTTGGGGGGTTTGCACATAAGATGGCTGGCCTTGGTTAGGTGGTCCCTGAAGCTGTGCAGGCATTGCTTGGCCCCCATGGAAAGTGGTGGCGTTCCAAGCAACAGATAATGGTACCGAAACCTCAACAATAGGTTGAGTAGGCAAGGGTCGAGAAAGCTGAAGGTATTGACCAGTAGAATCGCAATAAAAGAATGGACCCTGCGCATTCGGATCCTGAACAACTTGTCCATAGGCATCATATGGCCCCCCTCCTGGGACGGGACCAGAAGAGGGTGGAGCACTTTGTGCAGGGTGAACAACTTTGGGTGAGTGTGCCAGCTGGCCACTACTCACTTGACCGTGAGGGGGATCAGCACCAGTATCCAGAGCTGAAGATGTTGTAACGGCACTGACAACCGGAGTTGAATGTGTTACACAAACAGTTGGATTTGTCGGAACTGAAGTGATAGGTGTAGTGTGGACATGTGAAACAAAATATCCCGTGGTGGGAGTGATATGGGGATCCCACATAGTCGAAGCAGGGATCCTGGCACTTACTCTATCCCTCAACGACTGGTAGCGTGGAGGGAGCGGAGAAGTAGCTGGGATGGGAGTGTCGATATTCGACAAAACAGGTGTCTCACTTACTCTAGGAGATGTCTCATCCATGTGAGAGGTAGACATTGGAGACGAAACACCAGGGGGGGTAAAAGGAATATCGTCCTCTTCAGGCTCCCAGATGGGGTTCCAATGAATTTCGTAACCTTCATCGTCCGGAGCGCGAGAGTTGATCGGTTGGATACTCGGGATAACAGGAAGAGTATCGCTTACAACCGGTACCTCAGGAGCAACGGAAGACGGAGACCCTTGATCACTTGGAACGGGAGTCGACGGTTCAACCAAGATGACAAAATTCAAACAAAACCTAAGGGAATCTAACGATAAAGGACCCTACTCAAACTAACGCACACAAGATCTAACCAGGTAATGTTTATCGCGGCCAAATAAATTTTAAGATGCAAGGACACAACTTGACCTTTTCATGTTTTAAGAGTCAAGAAAAGGACAAAAAGGTGACTCTAGTCGCCTTCGAATGTTTTATGAGCCCGAAGTGACAAACTGCTCAAGTGAACCTTTTCTTTTAAGGAGTCCGAAAAGGATCAAAAGTGACTACTCTGGAGAGACTAGGCAAAGGGTTTACCAAACAAATCCGTAAAACTACATATACACCTTGGCAGTCATATGAAAACCAAGGACTTCCCGTACGACAGTCAATCTTCCCGAATGCTGTGTTCGGTGCGTTACGGCTTGTGAGGCGGCAGACACGGCTTCCTGTGGATAAAGGATGATAACCTAGTGGGGTCTCCCCTATATACGCGACGGTATGTGGGAGCTCAAGTCCGTGCTAGACCACTATCGAGTCACAAAAGGAGGAATCACCCAACCGTAGTGTGAAACAACAGTGACTAGGTTTAACGACGCCAGAGCACGTCTCTAGCCTAGACCTCTAATTAGTGAGCATTATGTTCCAATGCGTTTTTAAGTTCATTCAGTTCATTTTATGGTTGATCTTTAGTTAAGTTTCAATTCCTAGGTCCTACCGTATGTAATCTCTCACAATTCCCTAAATGCAAACTATATGCCAAAGAATATCATTTCATTCGATGAATACTAACTACGAGAGAGTTGAGAATTTTTCAAACAAAATGACCACAAACAATCAAGAAGCACTCTAATGCAGCTAATGACAAATAAACGTAACTTTTCTTTGTTTTAAATCACTTAATCAATGAAAAGCTTCTAATTTCAATTAACTAATGCAACGCAAAAGAGATTATTCGTTTTTCTTTTCAATGGCAAAGTGCACTAAACAAATTTTGAGAGATAGTAGCACCGGGAAAAAGATCAATTTCACTCAATGAGAACACAATAGAATCCCCAAAACACTAAAGCAGTCCTTCAAACCAAGAAGAAAGCACAAAGACCTCTATGAGCTATGTGATCTAAGCCCAAACGAAGCCAAGCAAAACCCAAGCGAAAAAGAAGCAAATCACTTGGAAAAAGCTTTGACAACTACTGAGCAAATGCAAAAAGTAATCACAAAGTCGACTGGACGATCAAAGAACCCAAGACTCCTATGGAAGGCTCAATGCACAAAGCCACTAGATGCCCTAGGGCTAAAAGGTGAAATCGGTAGAAAGAGGCAAACACCCGAAGGATGAAGGTCTAAAACCAGTCAAACAAGGATCAAACACACTCCAGTAATTGAAAAAGGCGCAGCAAAATACAAATCCAAGCTCAGAGGGCTTGAAGACAAGCGAACTGGAAAAGTTGACAGGCCTGGCGCGACTGTCAGGCTGCAACTCGCACTTTTATGGGATTGGCGCGGGTTGTTTTTGAGCAACTTGCGCCAATTGGCACGACTGTAAGGCTAAAAAGCGCACTAATCAAGTTTGCTAGGTCAAAAAACAAAAGCAAGCAACTCAGGGCTTGAAGACAGTATCTAGGCAAACCAGGAAGCAAGAAACAACAAGAAATCCAACCCAGAAAGCTATCTAAGCAATCAAAGCAAGAAAAACCAAAGAGACAAGACAAACTCCAAGTTGTTTAGTCCGTAAACCAAACCGGAGATTGACTGAAGTGGCGTTGATCTACTTCGCTGATGCAAAGCAATAGCGTTTCGAAAGCTACCTGGTCGTACTTCAGGCTCCGTCTAAAGTTTACAAATCAAACAACAAGATCTCCCCAGTTGAGTCGCCAAATTGTTGTGGAGGTAAATCCTCTCTGCGAACAGAGACGATCCCTACTAGCCCAGACCGGGTCTAGCAACAATCACACAATGCTATCACGCAAGTTCCTAATTGCAAATAAGAAGTGGATGGTGAGAACCTACTTGGATTCCAACGCTAGTGTTCGTCAAAGAGATATCGCCCTCGTTCCTTTGCCTTGGCCGGTCACGATCCCCACGATCTCCGTGATTGGACACCTGCACATGCAAAGAACAACACGAAGACAAGCATGAAATCTAGTAGATGCAATTATATATCAGTCAGAAAAGATATAACTCAACATCAAACATAAGACAATGAGAGTGGAACCATAATGATAGTCATCTATTATTAATAAATAACAAAGAAGAATACAACCATTGTTCTGACGTCAAATCCTCCTTTGGCTGGGTAGTCAGCTACACAAGTCTTGCAAAGCTTGTTGGGATGAGGAACAAGCCTCTCTCTCTTTGGGTGACAAGAATCTCCTTACTTAGATTTGGCCTTATGGGTGCAAAGAAGGCTCTTGCAGCTTCAAACTCTCTATCACTATGCTAGAACTGGAACTATTGTAACTATGACTAGCTTGCTCAAGGCATAGAGGCAAGCTTTTATAGATAGAGAAGAAAGAGATAGGATCAACCACATTATTCATGGGATTGGCTTTATCACTTGGAAACTTCCATGAAAGTTGGAAAACCACTTTCCCTTCTATGGAGATTCGAAGCCAAACCATCCTAGATCAACATAGATTCAGTTGGTGAATGGGTTGAAGAGAACCTTCGGGAGCTTTGTTGGTTAAAAACTTTACTCAATTCGGTTAGCGCGAGTGCGACTCTGAGACAGAGTGCCAATGGCGCGCCCTTTTTAGAGGATTTCCCTCATTGGCGCGGGCAGTGAACTGTGGACCCGCACTAATGCAAAAAGAGTTGTTTTCATGAGTATTTTGCAGGAGATGTCTTCAGGGCACATGAAGCTCACACTTAGAGGAATATGATGCAAGTGGTTTCAGGTCATGTCACTTCTCACAGGTCCCGGAATGAGTCCTCCAATGTACGGGTGAGGGGTAACAAGGACGGTGACACACGGTGACAAATCGCTGTGTAACAATGCACTTTCCAGGAAATCGATCGTGTGTTCACTCATGGAGATCACAAGAGATTGGAAAGGCCACCTCTTGGTAGAATATTCCAAAAACAAATTTTCTTGTGAATTAATGGATGGTCTCATCCATGATGACAGGCACAAAATTGTAGATGGGGTCATTTTATATAAAGATAGATTATACTTGTTCCCTAAATCCACACTCAAAGAGATTAATTTGAAGACCGCACATGACACACCACTAACAAGACACTAGACGTTGTTTAAAAATTACATGCAAATCAAATAAAGGTTCTCTTTGAAATGCCTCAAGGATGATGTATTGAGGAATGTAAGGGAGTGCATGACTTGTTAGCAAAATAGGCCCGAGAACACACCTCTTGTAGGATTGGTACAACCATTATCAATTCCAGTGTAGAAGTGGGAGAGCGTATCGATGGAATTTATCACAAATCTTCCTAAGGCATAGGGCAAGGATTACATCTATGTGATAGTTTACAAGTTGACCAAGTTCACACATTTCTTTGTGATTTTAGCGGATTATAAGGAAACACAAGTGGTAGAATTGTTCTTGAAGGAGGTGTTTAGACTCCATGGATTGCTTAAAAATATATTCAGTGATAAGGATAACATGTTTATCAATGAATTTTTGCAAGAGCTATTCAAGTTGGTGGGCACAGAGTTGACTGCTAGTACTCGTTATCACCCTCAAGTAGATGGCCAGAGAATGTGAATAAATGGATTGAGGCATATTCGCATAACTATGTGTCAGGGTATTAGAAGGAATGGATGAAATGAATACATCTTAGGGAGCACTTCTACAACACCACTTACCATCTATCCATTGGGATAACCCCATTTAGAGCACTATATGGGTACAATGCGCCATCATTTGTTGATTTGGTATTTGGGGGTATCAATGCTCCAAAAGAAAAAGATTGGATACAAGAAAGACATGACATCCTCAAGGTCCTTAAGGAGAATCTGTATGCCACCCATAATTATTAGAATATGTATGTAGATAGGCATACAATAGAGCACATCTTTGAGGTAGGAGATTTAGTTTTCCCAAGACTGTAGCCATATAAGAAATCTTCACTCAAGAAAAGTGGTGCAAAGAAACTAAAACCAAGATTTTATGGGCCTTACAAAATAATTAGATGAATTGGTGAAGTATATTATGAGATGAAATTGTCGAAGGGGAGAAAAATTCACCATGTCTTCCATGTATCATGCCTCAAGAAGGTCAACAAGTTACTACTTCAGTTAAGCTACCCCCTTTGGACGAGGAGGGGTAGTTATTATTGATTCCAGAAGCCATCATCGTTATTCGAGAGAGGAGATTGAGGGGAAGGAAGATCTCAAAACACCTTATTAGGTTGAAGGATTTCCCCGAGGAGGATGCCACGTGGGAAGTGATCAGGTGCTCAAAATTAGGCTAAAAAATCAAAGTGTCAGAATCTTGATAAACTTATCTTCAGATCGAAGAGCTCGTCATTCTGATTCCAACGGTGTGAACGACACTCAAATCCGAGCTCATATGCAGAAGTTAGAGCAAGTCAAAGTTCAGGTTTGACTTGGACACATGGCAGGATTAGATGATGTGGCAAGGCCTTTCAGCGAATGAGGAGGCACCAAGTGGCAAGACTCCATTGGCCCTCGCATGTCGAAAATTGCAATCGCAAGTAGGTCAGCATTAAAAATTGGCCCCCAAGCAGGGAAGGTTTGTGATGCGATAAGGCAGGGGGGAAGGCATTCAAGAATCGGCTGGAGGCGCGATGTGATGGATCACAATCACACATCAGCGAAGGGAGGTGTTACAGAATCGGCCCCCGACAGGTATCAGGTTACGATGCGATCACACATCTCGCACGACACTACAAAATCGGCCTTGACAGGTTTGGGTTGCGATGCGATATCGCAATCGCAAATAGAAACACGATGAAAAGTCCTGCATATACAAGACCCCGATACTCCACCAATTGCGAAAGGATCCCGAACGCGATACATTTATAGGTTCCAGTGTATAGTGCCATCGGGTCTGCCACATCGCAATCACACATCACTCGCAGCGTTCATAGAACATAAGACCTGCCAGACTTCACCGATTGTGATTTGTGATGGACAGTTGGTGCCGATGGATTATGGCTTGCCACGCAGAAAAATTCTCGCACAGTTAGCGGATTTTTGGAGCGAAATTGTGGGTTCCTGTCAGATGTGGAGCAATTTGTGGAACGAATAGTGGAAAAACTAGGAGAAATCATAATTTCTTCAGTTTTCCACCAAATTGGATGCAAAAAAGAGGTTAGATAGCCATTTTTTAGTGTTTTGACTGACTGGAGCAAGTTTCAGAAGCATTTGAGCATTGTAAACACATATTTTTACACTTTTGAGCATAATAGTGAGGCCTAAGCCATTGGAAGCTGGACCAAGGAGACGTAGCCTAGGAGGGGTGAACTCCTTTATCATGTTCCTATTGTAATGTGTTTTTGATTATGTTCTGTACATGTTTATGTTGTTGTTCAGTTTCCGGTTTATGTTAAATTGCTCATAAAATTAACATAAAAACTCTTCATTTCACTTGCAAAAATTGATGAATCCTTAAGCACAATGAAAGAATTTTGTTTATAATCTAAGGAAGATCTTAGCACTACAAACTAATATTCTAAATCAGATTAGGAAGGGGAATATTTCTTGCAACACCCAAATTTGTAATTGCTTGAGGACAAGCAATGTCAAGAAGGGGGGATTGTAATGTCCTCTTCGAGTCGATTTCCCAAGGAAGGACGTAGTAGCCTCTTTAACCCCGTAGGCTATAGTCATTTCAAAAGGGGGAATTATTATTTAATGTTACTTAGGTAACATTACATAATAAAAAATAAATTGGGGCAAATTGAAGGAAACTTGCAAGTCACTCAAATTTGAATTTAGGAGGAAAACCCCCAAAGAGAAACTATGAAAGAGAGGAGAGTCATTATGATCATCATGGAATGTTATTCTTCTTGATTTTGGGTTGAGGCTCTTGGAGGGGTTTAAGACCCCTTTTTTTGATTGGTTGCAGAGGTGAAAGATTCCATCCTAGCGAAACTTTCTACTTTTTCCTACGACATGACTAAATTTTAGCTAGTATTTACCTTTCTAAGGCAGCGAAAGGTCGAGGTCTATTTTCTTGAAGTAGTAAGGGGGTTACTTTTCTGAGGTAGCGAAGGATTGTTATGTATCTCCTAAGATAGCAGAGGGCTGAAAAATAACTTTCTGGGGCAATGAAAGGCCAAGAAGTCACCTTATGAGGAAACAAGTGACTGGGATATATCTCTCAGAGGCAACAAGGACTAGAAAAAGGGCACAAGATTGAGTTAACTATGGCAGCAAAGGGGAATGAATCATATGAGGCAGTAGAAGTGTTGGTTTCTTGTCTCTTGTAACAACCTAATGTTCAGTTTAGGGTAGCGGGTGGCCTAAGTAGACCACACTTAGGGTTTAAAGGGTGTGATTGATTGAAAGTTGAGGCGACGAAGGATATTACAAAGGTACTGAAGCAGCGAGTTAGGGTGGTACATAACATGATCCAACAACAAACTTGAGAAGTATCAATTGATCTAAGGTTAGGATAGTTTTTGTGACCAACTGTTGAATAACAGAATCATGGATAATTTCAACTTGTAAACATAGAAACTAGTTTGTATTGTTAGCCCTATTGGGGATCTGTGGATCTTTGTGTTGCATAATAGGTCTACTATTTACTGGTCAAGTTGGCCCTAATTTACAGTGGTTGCTTGAAGAATCAATGTTGTTTGAGTACCTTATTATACTATTTGTGCATTTAATAAAAGGTCATTACTATTTTATAGATCGATGCATATTGCAACACTTTTATGAAATACAATTATGTCATGTGTTCATTGAAACCCTAACTTAGAATTGCATCCCAAGGGTAATCTCTCCGAGAGGGATTTTACAATCAACAACACCTTATGTTGAAGCTTGACTTCAACAAGGCTTATGGAAACTCTTGAGGGCATACATGTGGTTGATGTATGGTGGTGAACATGGTTTTCCTTTGGTTCCTTCGATGTCCACTTAATACCCAAGCATGTGGGTGGTCTTGGTTTCATTGATGTCACTTCACATGGCAGTGTGTTGGTGGGTCACTGGGTGGTGTGGTGTCTAGAGAGTTCAATGCATTAATGAATAATATTTTGGCACTGAGCAATATCATCACAACATCTTAGCAAAGTTTAAGGGACATTTGAATTGTGCGACATTATTTTCATTGCCAACCTCTTTCAAGTTTCAAGCTCACTCATCTTTAGGAGCATTTTGTCTTCCATTTTAGCAATACTACTCTTGTAGTTTCTATTTAGTTATTCAATTGAGACGTCATCATTCTTTGATTCTTAATACTTGTTGGGTATCTAAGGACCTAGAAGAGTGTTGGGTGAGGCACTTGCACATCTCTGGGACTTTCCCATAAAGTAAGATTGTTTACTTGGGTTGAAATTTATCAGGAGATTCCATCTGAGCCTAGGTCGACAAGGATTGGTCTATTAGAGGGCCCATGTCCTATTTGTCACTGCCGAAAGACAATTGGATAATAGGGCCTATGTCCTATATTATGACATGCATGACCTTCCATGCTATATGTGAATGGTTTAACAATGTATTTAAGTTCGTAATTTATTCGCACATGCCAACAACATTAACGTAACATTTCTTCTTCCCCAAGACCATTTGAATTTCAATTTTGTTGCGTCCTCGCGCTCATCTGAATTTCAAATTTACCACGCGCGTCGAATTGAATTTTTAGTTGGTTCGAATTCAAACATTCATTTCGCACAAATTTTCTCCCTACCCATTGAACACTGTGTGAAGGGCACCGCTCTTCTGGGCAACCATTCACTGAACATAATATTGAGATCATCCACGATCTGAATCTTCAACGACCACTGTATTTTGATCTTCATTTACAAAACAAGAAGTGTAATTTTAATAATCCTTCACATGGTGGAGAGGTTCGCAAAATTAAGGTGTTGATCTTCTCGAGAGAACTGTGTAAATTGCTTCGTCGGAACAACGGTGACAGAGATGGGGATATAAAGTCCTTTCCGTTGCAGAAATTGCAAGGCAGTGGAATGTTTGTGGGGCGTTCTCTACGTTCTTAGAGACCGTCATTATATGATATTCCAGAGGTAATTTCTTTGTCGTGATGGTATTAAACAAAATCCACTACTCTTACTTTGGGACAGAGGCCGATAAATTGACATGACATGTGCCAACTGCTTGTGAATTCTACAGATTAAGACAGAGAGACAACAACTGCCCTTCCTTCCACCATTGAAGAAGCGATTGTATTTATTTGGGAACCTACAACATAGGTGTAGATAGTTATTTGTAAATCACACATCAGGTTTCCCTTCGTCTCACGACAACTTGCAAATTTGAAGTAGATGGTTATTTGGGTTAAGATTAGGGTAAAACCTATCATCCATAGATTTTATTTTTACTGTCTTGGAAGATGTAAAAAATGTTTATAATAGATTTTATTTTTACGGTCTTGGAAGATGTAAAAAATGTTTATAAAATCAGGGACGATCTTTAGCTCGTGTTGTTCATGTAGATCTTTGCAGTGTTGCAATGTTCGCACATTTTCATGAGCCAATCAAACCATATACTCGGTTTTTCACTGCCTAATGAGGTAGTTAAGGTCTATAGTGAAAAAGAGAAAAAAATGTAATATAAACTCATTGTAATTAAAGAAGCATTTTGATTTTAGTATTTTTATTCGGGATGATTTTTTCTTTCAAAATCAACAACTTTGCAAACGGTTAAAAGTGCAAGGAAAATCTTGATTTTTACTATCAACATGGTTGGTTAGTTTAAAGGTAATCTCGTATCCAATATTCAAGTATGTTATATTCTCATCAAAATGGTTATTAATTTGAAGGTAATACACAATACATTATTTATGAGTTTTATTTTTGTTTTCCATTAATATATCTATTTTAATAAAGTTTAATATATCAAATTGTATCAAGTTTAATGCATCAAATCTTTTAAGTATGACATTATATAAATAAAAATTAATATGAAAGATTTTAATACATAAGAATCAAAGTACAGTTTAAAATAAAAGTAGCATTGATATATTATAAATAATATGTATAAAGTAACATTGATGTATTATAAATAACATGTACAAGATGAAATTACTAATTATATACTCAATAATAACATTAAATTTCTAACTTAAATATTTTTTATTATTATTTTTTACTAATTGAGAAATTTTCAAAATTTATATTGCCTTTCTTAATATATAAGGAAGGTCATGCATATTCTTTGAGACACATACTGGATGAAGCCAAAAGACTGACAACATCTTTTGAATCCTTTGTCTGTCGTCATATATACAGGGAACAGAACACAGAAGCGGACCAACTTTCCAAAGAAGCGGCGCACAGTCAATTAGATCAATGGCTGATCCAGGAGAAGATTGATGGAACCTTCCATCAATACTATCACAGGCCTTTTGTGGACCTCAATAGAACGGGACATTGACCCGCCAAAAACAATCACAGCTATTTTTGACAAATTTTGATACATGGACTTATATGTACATTTCTAGTTTTTGTAACGGCCTATATCAGTGCTCTTAGAGCAGAGCAGTATTTTTGTAAAAAACTGTGGGTATCATAGACAGCTAACTATATGACTCCCTGCGTGGAGATCCAGCTCTTTCAGGTTATTTTGTTTATACAGACAGGCCTTTGGCCTCATATGAATATGCGACAGCATCTACAAAATGTAATTTCCTAATATTAATAGAAATTACGACTTTTTCCTTAAGGGAAAAAAATATGTAAGGAAGGTATAAATAATTCAATTTAATAATTTAAAAAATACTATTAAAATTTGTTAATCAATATAAATAAGAAAAGTTTACATGCTATTTTTGTTTTTATGATGTTATTATCAAGAACAATGAATGTTTCTTTAAAAAACATTAGAACAGTAACAAAAAAAAAAACAAAAAAAACACAAGAAAATAACAACACCAACATCACTAGCATCAATATTACCTTCACATTCTACAAGTAAAAGTATAGAAACCAATATTAAACTCAATTTCTATATAAGAAATTAGCACTAACATCAACGAGGAAAGACACAATGGCAAAACACTATTTGATTGGGAAGGGTAATTTTTCATTATAAAGATAATAAATTAGTGCATGAATTTCAACCAAATTGTTTAACCTATCTTGCATTTTGAAAATGAGTTCAACTTGAATTGGACCAACACAACATGAAGCATATTAGGCGCTATAGCCATAAAAATCTAAAGAGCACAACTATTCAACCTCTCTCCCTTTCTCTCTCTATTAATAACCTAGAAAGCCAAAGACAAAGCAATTGAAATCTTAAGATCAAAACCAAACTTGAAAAGAAACCCGAAACTCATTGAAGATTGAAAACAATGAAAGCAAAACAATGAAAGAAAACATCAAAAGAAACCCCATAATCATTCAACCCTCCACCATTTTGTCTTAATCCTAACACCACACTTAAAAGAAACAATTCAAATGAAACAGAGAGAAATGAACTACTAAATCCAAGTCATATATTTTTGAATTTGAAAGCTTGAGGTCACAAATGTAATGCAAACATACATAGAGTGAAAACACCATTAAATAATTTTTTTAGGGATGAAATTTTGCTAATTGGCTTTTTTTGGACATTTTCTTAAAAAAAAATTTGCCCATTTAGTTAAAAATTCCGCTTATTTTTTACATATATGTGATTAATTTGATTGTATTGGCTAAAAATTTACAAATTTTACTAGTAAATTGCATGGTTTTATTGAATATTTTCTTACATTCGATATCTATGCTTTTTCAAACCACAATACTCAACTATAATACTATACATAGCAATATTTGAATCCTTAAAAAATACCCTGACACCATTGCCGATGTCCACAAACCTCATCCCTCCATTTGTAAACTAAACCCAAGAAAACATCTCAATGTGGATAGCCAAAGAGCCAAAGATGGAGCCATGAAGAAGAAAACGAAAATTTATTAAAGAGGAGTAATGAAACTTAAAAGATCCAATTCACGAAGACAATGCAAACATCTACAAACAAAAAATGCCACCACTAACATCTACGAAACTAAGTTGTACAACCTTGCGGGAGGTATATGTGTTGTTGAATGTATAGAGGCCTAAACATATCTATAATAGGCATTGACCTAACATGAAGGGCACATGTGGAATGACATAAAGTATGTATATGTAAAAATCAATATAGCCATTATTGAGATATGAACTCGTTACTGGGTTATACAGATTTACATAGGTTATTTAGAAAAGGCTTTTCTAGTATTTAAGTCGTTGCGTTATGTAACTCAACTATATTATCATTTTGTGAGTTGTAGTCTATACTCATAGTTTAATATAATTTTGTTTATTAAGATATCTTAAGGACATGGTTCATAATATTTGGCTTCAAAAAGACAAGTGCTTGGTTTTTCTCTTCACAAAGAGTCCTCTTACCATTTCATTGCAACATTTTTTTTGGATATTGAATTGCATGGAAATTTTAGTGTTAAAAGGAGGAAAGAACAAAGTGTATATAGTCAAAATTATGTAATATAATTACACATAATCATAAAATTGCAATTCATAGGATCACAAACACGAAACCTTCATCTGAATTAATCCCATGCAAACATCCTAGTACTAATAGCCATAGGCCCAAAGACAAAGTCAGATGTATGTGAAGAGGTCCATCAATTAACTCATCCATCTCAATGCCAAAAATAGGAGATTGAAAGACCAAAGGCAAGGAACAAAGACCTAAGAAATCATAGCAAAAATTAGTCCAAATACCAAACATAAGCACTAGAATCAATGGCGACCATAACCATAATAAATTCAAAGGACCAAGGCCACAAAGTTAGTGCCAACATCCATAGTGAAAAAGATCAAATCCAAAGAGGAAATAAAAACCCAAGATTAGATACCAACACCGACATAAACCTCAATATCATAAGGGCAAAGGAAATCCCAAAACAAACCTTGAAATTGTTGAAGACTAGAACCATAGAATTCAAAGGATTATAGACACAAAGCCAATGTAACCATCCACAAAACTAAATTTCCATCTCTGATATCCATAATGACATAAACAAACAGGACCATGCACTAAGCCAATCTACCAATATGGCATGTAGAGGTTTATCTCATATATCATACGTCAACAAACATGATGGTGCACTAAGGCAATCTACCAATGATTGGCTTAGTGCATGCTTCTTAAATTTTGCCTGTCTATCTAATCTCAACACAAGATGATTACTCTTTTTGACTCTATCTTACACTCTTATGTTAATATGTGTCATCATTATAATAAATGTGCACGTGCCATTGTGATCCATTGTGCTTACACTTATATTATATTAATTGTGCTATCACTACAATAAATGTGCACGGTTCATTGTGCTAGCATGCCAGTTTACACAATGGGAGTGCCCAACCATTTTTCCTTCACTTAGCGAGCGGTAGCCATTGTCCAACTACAATAACATATTTTATTACTACACAACAAACATTCAAATAACGAAAGGCTAGGCTTACGAAAAACGAAAAAAGTGATATCAATTTCCATAGGTAAATAGGAGCATCTAATAGCACTGGAGAATGTATCGTGTGTAGATTAAAAAAGGAAATACATGAATGGCAAAATAATGATGAATCATTTGAAATTATTCCGTATTTGATCCTATGATGCGATGTAAAATCTCTTGAAATGTGTGCACTTCCTTACCCCATAACCTGCAATTTCAAAGCAGTCAAGAAATTTTACATTTTTGCCAGTGATAATACTATACAAGAATAAATGCAAGAGGCACTGCAACAATATGATGTTGCGAGGGGCAAACCAGATTTCCCGATGATCATAACATACCATGAATCAATTCCAAGAGCATTGGCACCCGTTTTATCATTACGTGGGTCATCTCCAACATGTATTGCTTTAGTCACATCCACACCAAGCTGATCTGCATTCTCAAACAGAGGAAACTTATCTAAATAATTACGAATGATATTGCTTGGAAGGAAATGTATAAGATCTAAATAGGTATATAGAATAGTTACGTTATAAAAACTTTCCATTCAAAATGGTAATCAGGGGTATAGGTATATATTTTTTTATCTTAGACAAGTCTGAACAAGGAAATGCATATTAACAGAAGAATATGAGTTCTACAAAATTCCCATGAAGTTGGTATTTTAATAAGTGGACCAACAAATTAAAAAGTATTGACAGCCAAAATTTACCAAGTGAAACAACTAAGGTGAAAATAAGCATATGTTTATAAATCAGTCATTAGTGGAAAAGCACCTCTAGCCCAGATATGTGGAAGTACTTCAAATCTATATAGAACAGATGGAAATAATCCTGAACTACCAAAAGTTTAGAAAACACAATGTAAACTATATCTAGAAATTTATTGACTGGTATGTAAGACAATCGAATCGGTATCTGAAAATTGAAGTAGAGAAGATGAAACTCTTAAAGGATGTATGGTCAAGTGCTAGAGCACACGAGCATAACCAATGTTACTTGGGAGCGGGGGCGGGAGCGGGGAGCGGGAGTGACCATTTTCAGAAGCTCTCGGTTTGGGAGCGAATCCGGGAGCGATTTTTTAAAAATATATATATTTTTTAATTTTTGATACATATATGTCAACAAAAACATGTAGAATGATGAATTAGATATAAAAAACACTAAGTCACCTGACACGGGGATTCGGGACACGTAAGATTCGGGATTCGTGGTGTCGGATTCGGGACACGCTGACCCCCCGGAACAGGATACGTTATATATTATTTTATTAAATATATATATATATATATATATATATATATATATATATATTTAAATATATATATATATATATATTAAAAATTAGATATTAGCATATTTCTTACACAAATTTTAATTAATGATACAAATTTATTGATTTCAAAGTTCAAACATAGATCTTGATTCTTCATCTATAGCTATTAGCATGCATGGTACATACAAAATTAAAATAAATGTCAGTGGTACTAGTCACATAAACATAAATGATAAACACACTGACAACTGTAGTTTTCTCATTAAGTCATCAAATCAAAATCTGTTACATAGGTAGGGAAGGGAAAAGCATTAGTGCCAAGTTCAGTTCTGGCACTAAAAGCCACTGATTACACATTTCAATAGGAAAGGGACATTCTGTCGTATGGTAAACATATATCTTCCTCTTCAAGATTGAACTTGAAACCCATGGAAAGCATTTCCAAACAGATCTCTTTATCTTCAAGATTGGACTTGAAACGCATGGAATGCATTTCCAATTAGAATAGGTCCATCGGACACTGTATTAAACAGAGTCTGATGGTATGAATAAGACACAGGAATCTTAAATACAACAAATTTAGAGAAAACTAAATATATGATCCATTTAGATCATTGACGTGGCTTCCGTAATAAATAATTGGATAGTTGTTCTCTTAGGGTTTGAGCATTTGCATCTGCAAATGGGCAGAATTGTTGCTTGTAACCCGAATCATGATGATGTGATAAGGGAACATTGGCGTGCAACTCGTCACCTTGATCAATGATGATGTTATGCAATATACAGCACACAAGGATTATTCGAGGCAATTTATGTTTGTCTGGTCGCCACATCACCCCATCGATAATTCTCCATGTTCCTTTGAACCGTGCTAACGCCCGCTCCGAGCCCTCGAAACCAATCCGCAAACCAGGACTCGTCATAAAATTCGAGACACGATTTGGAAATTCGCGGCACGTTACTGGACACGACGTGTCACAAGAGGACACGACGTGCCCTGAAATCTTGACACGAATCCGCAGAGAATCGTGTCGGATTCGACCGATTCGCAATTTGTCAAGGGTTTTGGACGAATCCGGTTTCATAGAAAAAACATAAAAAAAACATAGATTGAACCATACAACAACAATCATCTAGAAGTTATAATCTTCATCAACCACGTCCACAAGTCAGTAACATAGTAACATACAACATATTGAATCTCATGATTCATCAATCTTAAAGTTTCAAGCTTTCAAAATTCAATATATAACATTTATCATCATTGATCACCAAAGTTGTACTTGTAAGCTAAGTGTAACCATTACCACAAATAATATCTAACATGAAATGAAATGTTATAAAATGAAATGAAATGAAACAACTTTCAACTTTCATGAAGCATCATATTCATAATTCATTACTAATGAGTTATAGTTGCCAACTTCAAACTTAAATTGTCATATATTGTTTAAAAAAATACATAATAAATATGAAAGAGTCAATAGTTATAAAAGCTAATAGAAACTAGAAAAGAGAAGTAAATCTATTATCTATTTCTTATGCTTGGGCCTCTTGCCACCACGAGAAATGTCTAATTTTTTAGTCTTGTTGGAAAATCAAGATCTTTGTCATTAATATCACCCTCTAAGCATTAACATAAGATAGAACAAGCATAGCATGTCAAGTCAAGATTTTGTTTGAGTGATGCGTACATTTTTAGGAGGGTCATGATAGAAGAGTTCGACAAACAATGTCACTAACATCAAGGTACATAGAGGGATTGGTGTTCTTGATTAAATACGAGTTCCATACTCTAATACATGACAAAAGTGAATGGAAACATTGCAATCCCCCAATCCTGAAATCCTGAAAAACTGATAAGTCTACTGGATTTTGAATGAAATCTAAAATTCTACTTTCTCCATATGAAATCCAATGTGGCCGAAACCACTCTCAAACATCCTAAGTCATTTCATGGTAATGTTAAAAATTTAAGTAAAAGGATGAAAATGAATATTAAGGAGAATGTCACTTTTACTTTAAGAATTTAACATTACCATGAATAGCATATCAATACTAAGGCCTAGACTTGATCATTAAGCCGCCTCACTCAAAAATTATTTGTTTCTTTCAAAAAAAATTGCATTTCAAACATTACTACAAAAAAAAAATTGCAAAAAAGGAAAAACGCTCTCAAAATCGCTCCCAAAAAGGCAGGGAGTGAAATTTTTTTTAGGGAGCGCGCTCCCAAAATCGCTCCCATTTCGGGAGCGATTTCAGGAGCGCGCTCCCGACCTGCTCCCGAGTCGCTCCCGCCCGAAGCACAGATTGGGAGCGGGATCGAGGGGGGGGGGGGGCGCTCCCCCACAACATAGAGCATAACATATTGCATGGCACCAGGTCAGCCTATCTTCAAAAGAGGGTGTAATTTCCCTAGTGCCTCTATTTCATCATGTCCTGAGATATCTCCAGGTCTAAACCATCAACTATAACGTGCAAGGATTGTCTGATGGTAGATCAATGATGAGGCCTCGAAAGGGAGTTATAGCGGACATGTATTCCCTACTCCTAGTATTTAGCCAGATCAGGGATGAAGTCTATAGGATACCAGACAAGGAACACACTATTTTTAGCAAAGCCAAGCATTGCCAGCATCATGCCTACGACATCAAAAGAAACTAAATAAGAAAATATTTGGTCAGTTAGAACTTCAGTCACATGAAATTGGGATACCGGACATGCAAAACATGAATATATGAACATCCAACATAGCACATGTTGGACCCATGAAATAGAACATGGGTGACACTTTATATATATACAAAAATGAAATATAACATAAACATCCAATTTTTTTAGAAATTAGAACATTTACAAAGTCTTCATACAAGTTACTATTTCAATGTCAATGTCAAATGATGACAACACACACAAGAAATTAAACTATTCAATACGCACATCGAATAGAAGTTTAGATGTTGGAATCATAAACTACAATTTTCAACTCATTTGATGTCATCAAAATCAAAATGTATTACAAAGATATTGAATCACAGATACTATGCAGCATGATCAGGTGATGCGAATCGCGATACAATAGAGAAGAACAGATGCTAATGCGGTAATGCCATATATATAATGGTTATGCGGCATGCCTGCCATATATGTATCTGCCTGATATATAACTTAGAGTCAACTATCACAAGTCACTGTCTTAGTGTCTTCTTGTCATATCACGACAGGGTCTCATGTATATTTTACCATTCTCATGCACAGGCATATGTTCTGGTTATACAACTTCTGTTCCAGGAATTAATCACTATCATAATCATCTACAAGGCACATTTGTGCTTACACAAACATTCTAATCGATCTCGGGTTCAAATCATATACATTTCAACCTCTGTTAGTGCACAAAATCCTTGTCTACACTTTCGATGCTTTGCATACAATCATCAAGATGAATCTGGACAAACAAACAATTATGTGTCACTACACTTTTTCAGTAAGACATCCTAACCCAACATCCCTGTTTCTTCCTTGTCAAAATCTTCACAAATGTAACAGCTTCAAATTTGAACAAGACACCAAACTAACCCTGCCACTGCAGTAGAGTCACCGTAGGTCTTGTTTGTACAGGAACTGAATGTTTTTAGAGCTTAGTGAAAATATACTTTCATAGTTTGTTCAAGGATGATAAACACCCTATTTCAAGGTTTGCTGAGTCTATACTATATACTTATAGAAAGCCTGATCCATTTCCATCCAGAAACTTTTAAGAACTGAGTTATCCTTTTCTATAGTGCCACTAAAATTCAAGCCATCGCCATTGATCCTCAAGTCAGATACCATATCATCATGGATCTCAACTTTCTTCTCTACCATTGAAGTTATGTATTACTATTATCATTATGGAGGTTGCTCACACCTCAGGCTAAGTCAATTTCACCTGTGAAGACTTTCTGGTATTTTAATTTTTGCATGATCAATAAACAAGCTTGAAAATTAGTAAATTACTTATTCCAATTTCCAAGCACCTTTTTCGAGATTTAATGAGAGATAAGTCAACCTTAGAGGAGGGTGCTACTGTTACTGCTATTGGTGTGATGGAGAGCACAGTTTTTGGATCTCTTTCGCATAAGATAGGGTGTTGACTGTTGAGTATGTTTGCTTGGTAAGGACTCAAGGAGACGCACTTCTTAAGGAATTTTCAAGCAGTTAATGTGCCATTTTTTGGTCTGCTTCGCATGTCATCTGTGCCGCTGTTATGACTGTTCTCAACCAGCAAAACTTAAAAGGCAGTACTGCACTTTGGCCTTTCAGCATGACATGGCACTTTCTTGGTGTGCTTTTGTGCCAATTTTTAGAGCTATGTTGTGCTCCATTGAATAAAACCAGGGTTCTGCATGTTTTCTGGTTTTATTGAAAGGCAACATTTCTATATGTTTACTAACATCTGTCTTCATTTAATTTTTTAGATTTCTAGCATATTTTAAATTTTTGGATCATTTTTAAATTTGATTTTTTGTTGTCTTTCACAGGAGCCACAAATTAAATAGAAGCCACGACTCCAAATCTTAACAGAAGCCACAAATTAAACACAAGTTCAAAGCAACAACAATGCCGAGAGAGATGGACTTTGCTTGGGCTTATTGTGACAAGATTCCCGGAAAATCCAAGCTCCTTTGTAAATTTTGCAAAAAGGAATGTAGTGGAGGCATTTATAGATTCAAGTTCCACCTTGCACAAATACCTGGCCATGATATAGGTCTTTGCGGCAAGGTTGACGATAATGTCAAATACCAAGCAGCCTTGGCCCTTGAGATGTTAGATCAGCATAATGCCAAGAAAGCAAAGCAAAATACTGAAATAGGAACTCTTGGAGTTGATAGTTTTTCTACCACTAGCCCCATGTCACCTCACTCTGTTGAATCCTCAATGTCGTTCCCACGTTTTCCACACATGCCTCCAAGGCCAAGTCAAACTCAAAGCCATACGAGTCCTTCGACTCCTTCCTTCAACACTGGAGGTGGAAACATAAACACCTTTTTTGCTCCCCGCACAAAACCTGGTTCCCAACCTACCTTGGATGCCACTGGTTGGAAAAAAAATATCCATAGTCAGGCAAGGAAGGCCATTGCTAACTTTTGGTACTATTCTGACATACCTTTCCACTGTGCCAGAAGTCCTTATTGGCAAGCTATGATTGATGCAATTGCTATTGCAGGTCCAAGGTTCAAAGCCCCTACATCAGAGAGCCTTAGGACAACTATGTTGTTAGAGTGTTGAAGATGTCATGCTTGTGCTAGCTGAGTTTCGTTCATCACGGGTAGAAACAGGGTGCACCATCATGAGTGATGGATGGACAGATCAGAGGAATAGAACTTTAATAAATTTCCTTGTATCTTGTCCCGCAGGCACAATGTTTCTCAAATCAGTGGATGCTTCAGACAAGGTTAAGACTGCCCAACTTATCTGTGAAATGATGGAGGAAGTCGTTCAAGAAGTGGGAGAAGAACATGTTGTACAAATTGTCACCGATAATGCAGCTAATTATATGGCTGCTAGTAGACTTTTTGAGATGAGGCACCCCACTATTTTTTGGACCTCTTGTGCTGCCCATTGCATAGATTTAATGCTTGAGGACATTGGTAAGCTTCATTGGATACATGAGGTTGTGGAGAAGGCAAAATCCATAACCAAATACCTATACAACCACACTATTGTCCTAAACACTATGAGAATCTACACTGAAGGTAAAGAATTGTTTGACCTGCAGTGACTAGATTTGCAACAAATTTCATATCTTTGCAATCTGTGGTTGAGCAAAAGATAAATCTGAAGAGGATGTTCTTGGGACCTGAGTGGATGGGGTCTAAACATTTCAAGACCCCTGAAGGCATCGAAATTGCTGCACTTGTGTTTAATGATGGCTTCTGGAAAGATGCCGAAGAGATTATTGCTGTGACAGAGTCCCTTGTTAGAGTTCTCAGGTACTTCAAGTCTTTTAACTTTTTCATTTTTTAAATTTCATTTCAAGCTTCTTTTTATTTACAATGTTTCATATTTCTTTAAATTTGAATGCTTGAACTTTCAGGATGGTTGATGGTGACAAACCCGCTATGGGTTACATTTATGAGGCGATGGATCTCGCAAAGGAGGCCATCAAAAGAAGATATGGGGATGATGAGACAAAGTATATGCCTCTTTGGGACATTATAGATGCACGTTGGGATAGGCAATTGCATTCCCCCTTACATGCTGCTGGGTACTTCTTAAACCCACAATATTTTTATGATAACAGCAAATTTAATGAGGATGGGGAGGTTGGCAGAGGACTTATGACATGCGTGGAAAGGTGCTTACCTGATCCAGAACAACAAAGTCGTGTCTTTTCCCAACTACAAGATTATAGGGCACCATCTAAATTGTTTGCCTATACCACTGCTATAAGACAAAGGTCTAAGATGTTGCCAGGTACCCAGCTTGAAGGCTTCATCAATTCATTAAATTTGTTTAAAATTTATTTTGTATGTTAAATGTTTTATTAAATTTTCTTTTCTTTTTAAGTTTTTACTATTTACTAATTTAGTACTTCTAGTCTTCTACTCACAAACCCTTACCACTTGCTAGGTCTTTGGTGGCAAAACTTTGGTAGTGATACGCCAGATTTGAAGAGATTTGCCATTCGAATCTTAAACCAAGCATGCAATGCTTCAAGTTGTGAACGCAACTGGAGCATGTTTGAGAAAATACATTCTAAGAAGCGCAATCGATTGACACAAAAACGCTTGAATGACCTTGTATTTGTCCATTACAATTTACAACTTCGCAACAAACAAATACAAGGTGAGATTCGAGAGCTTGAATTTGAAGGTTTCATAATCTAGTTCGTACTTTAAAGTTCAAAGTTCAAAGTTCAAACTTCAAAGTGAAACTTTAATTCACATTTCAATGTCTCATGATAATGACAGGTATGGATCATTCACCAATCGACCTTGAAGAGATAGATTTGCAAGCTACAAATGCGGCAGATTGGGTTCAATTAGATGAGCCTCCTCTTTTAAGCCTTCATGACTTGGAGAACTTTGAGAGTCAAGCAAGCGAAGGAGTGGAAGGAATCACTTCTAGTTCTCACTCTTAAGAGTCCTAGACTCTTAATTGCTGATTTTTTTCTGATTAGTATGCAGTTTTTTGTAAACTTTTAGAAGCATATGCTTCTAAGGACTCAAAACTCAGTGCTTTGGATCATGTTTGGACTCATAACATATATGAGATACTTATTTATTCATGATATTTTGGACATCTATTGATATTATGCATTGTTTGGACATGCCTTTACCCAATATTAATGAAAAATGGTTTTTTTTAATTCAATATATGTGTATATTTTTATTTAATGAATTCAACAATTTTTTGCCGATTTTTTCCCGATCCGATTAAAACTCTTCGCTCTTTTGCCTCGCCGATTTATTGCCGATTCCGAGTCTGGTAACATTGGTTCCCGCTTGAAAATACCCAAAATGTCTATTGCACTTTCTGAGTTTTGAATGAAAATTTCAGTGAAGGATTCCACCAAATATGTTGGAAACAAACTGTTGTAGGTGTATTTCTTGTTTTAATAATAAAAATCAGAGCACAGGTCCAAGTAAATACTCACAAAAACAACCCAGTTCAGAGAATGACAACCACAAGAAACCCCACATAATATTTCTCACTGAAAAATGAGTGCTACAACGATTAACATCACTGTTTCTTCTATGTGAATGACCCAGAATTATATATCAGCAAGAATATGAGCCTCACATAGTCATTTTAAACAAATTTCAGTGCACCAAATTAGTATTTATAAACACATTCCAGCTTAGGTACAATGGTCCATGGGACCCAACAAAATATTACTTGCTGAAATGAGGATATTACATCCATATAAATCACATTTACCCCAAGGTAAATCACTCAGAAATGTATATCAGCAGAGTAGCGACATTGTGTAATTATTTGAGCAAGAGTACAGTGCACGAAAATGGAGAGGAACCTGGTCAATATCAGTGGGAAATATATTGATAAAATGGTGGCTCTTCTTTATGGCGTAGCAGTGACCCTTTCACCCTTCAGATCTGCTTACTTCGACTTAGTCAAGCACCATGCATAATATGATAACCCAGCTGCTAGAATAATAGGGAACTTATACTCCTTTTCTCTGTGTATATCAACCACAACACCAAGGATAATAATCAAGTCTCTTTGAGGCACCAATTTGGCCCAGAATGAAAACACAACCTTTGCTCAATGAAACCACGAACTCAACTAGCCAGGGAACAACCCGACCTTTAGCTTGGGTGAGATAACTTGCTCCATTTTCGCTTCATGTAAAAATTTCGCATTTCCCACCACGGTTTTCAGTTTCACCTTATTTCTCCCATATAGTTAAATGCCCTTTCCCATATCCTTACATTCAACAATTGAAAAAATAATTTTTTGCTGAAAACAGAAATTCTAGAAATTTTACAGAATGTTGGAAAATGCAAAAATAAAAAATCAGCAGGTACAAACAGCCATTTAACACATTTGAACACAGTGATTTTTGGTCAATGTGACCCTGGAAAAACCCCCTACAACTCTTGGGGAAAACTTGTTCGAGAGCTCTTTCTTATTTCTGAAAAATGCTTTTACAGTGAGAAATATTCAGCAAAAAATCAGCGAGCAAATTTTACAACTTATCTCGTTTTCCGTGCCTCACAGCCAACTGGAAAATATTAGCAAACAGCAAAATAGGACAGCAATAAATGTTGTACAGCCTCCTCGATTTTCGTGCCCACTTTCAGCCTTAAATGCTGTTGTATGGCCTGCAATAAATACGTTGTATGGACCTCGACTTGCGTGCAGAAAAACAACAATACGCTATACGAATTTCCTTGGAAAATGTGCCGACAAAACGCTCCTTGATTTCTATGCAAACTTCTTCTCAATTTCTGTGCAAACAGCTGTACGGATTTCTAGAAAATCGTGCCAAAATTTGCCTTTCACTGTGTGCTAACTCAGCTGTACGAATTTGCTAAACTACTGCCTTGGAATGTGTGCCAAGCTGTTGTCTCCTTCTCCTCCCTGTCCAGAAATCTCCCTTGCTCTCTTGCTCTCCTTCTCTCAATCTGCTCATGAAAAAATGAATGACCTTTTCCTCCTTTTCCTCCTTTAATCTAACCCTAAGTGACTTTTGGGTGATCCCTAAATCCAATGGCTGAAATAGATTGAGTGCTAGGGCTGAGATTAAATGCTCATTTAAATCTCACTTTCTATTTTTTAATTCACCCCACTTTAATAAAGACCCACTTAGTCATTTATTTCCAAAGTCACTTTTCCTTTCTAATTTTACATTGACTTTAATAAAGTCACTTTAAAATTAGACTTTAGTAACTTTATCACTTAAAGTCACTTTTAAATTAGATTTGACTTTATAAAAATTATAAAGTCACTTTAGGAGAAAAATTAAATTCTTTTTGGACACTTTTCCCTAGGCCAAAGATCAAAGCCTTAGGGAACCACCTGTCCTCCGGTACCAAATTTCAACACTCCCTCTTACCGAGGAAGGTGTTCCTCACCACACCCATCTTGTCTCTGAAGTAGTCATGCTTGTCCCGTGGTAAGGATTTGGTAAGAATATCTACAACCTGCTCATCAGTGGGAATATACTCAAGCTTCATAGCTCCCTTCTGAACACAGTCTCTGATGAAATGATATTCGATCCCGATATGCTTTGACCTGTCGTGAAATACTGGATTCTCCGTGAGTTTAATGCAACTCTGATTATCACAGTAAATCACTGAAGGTCTCAACGGCTGACCAAATAAGCCAAACAACATCTTGCGAAGCAAGATGGCCTCACAACTAGCTAGACTGGCTGCCATATACTCTACTTCCGTTGAACTCAATGCTACTGACTACTGCTTCCGGCTGAACCATGACACTACTGTTGAACCCAACCCAAAACAGCACCCTGAAGTGCTCTTCCTATTAGAAGCACAACCTGCCCAATCAGAATCAGTGTAACCTGTCAGTCTCACTCCATCCCCCTGCCTGTAGTCCAGAGTACACTGTCCCCTGCAAGTACCGCAAAATGTGTTTTGCAGCCACCTAGTGAACCTTCCTAGGCTCACACATAAACTAACTCATCGTGTTGACTGCAAAACAAATATCTGGTCTAGTGTTGACCAAATACATCAAGGAACCAATCAGCTGCCTGTACAATGTGGGATCCACCAACTCGGAGTCCGAAGCATGAAGCTTCTTCCAGTTGGTGATCATCGGTGTCAAGATGGGTCTACAATCCTCCATGTGGAATCTACTAAGGATGTCCACAATATACTTCCCCTGCCTCAGGAAGAAATGCGCCTCCTCCTGCCACACCTCCAAACCCAAAAAGTAATGCATCAAGCTGATGTCCTTCATCTCAAACTCCGCCGCAAGATCTCTCTTGCAGTGCTCTATGAGTCTCTCTGCACCTGTAATGACCAAGTCATCCACATACAACACCAGAATGAGAGGCTCCTCACCTATCACAATAAAGTAAAGGTTCGGATCTGCCTCACTCTTTGTGAAACCCATCCCCTGCATGTATCTATCCTGGAGTACCAAGCTCTGGGAGCTTGCTTCAGGCCATAAAGGGCCTTCTTCAGTCTGCACACATGGGATTCCTTCCCATGCACCTCAAAGCCCTGTGGCTGCTCAATGTACACTTCCTCCTGTATGAAGCCATTGAGAAATGCAGTCTTCACATCCATCTGGTGGATCTTCGAACCCATCTCTGCTTTTATCGATATAATGGAGCGGATCGAAGTATATCGAGCCACGGGAGCGAAGGTCTCCTCATAATCAACTCCCTCTACTTGGGAGAACCCTCTAGCCACAAACCTCGCTTTGAATTTCTTAATGCTGCCATCTGCAACATGCTTTACCTTGTAAAGCCATCTGGAAGTAACCACGGATTTGCCCTCAGGCCTCGGCACCACCTCCCAAACATCATTCTTCATGATAGAAGAATACTCCTCCTGCATGGCCTCTCTCCAGACATGTTGGCTAGCTGCCTCCTCATAGCTAGAAGGCTTAGAGTCAAGGACGCTGGTAGCCATTGCCATATAGCTACAAAACCTCTCAGGTGGTCTACTCTCTCTGACTGGCCTCTTAGGCTCAGCAACAGATGTGGCATCTCTCAAGGTGTCCTGAAGCCACTTGGGCTTCCGCTTCCTTGAGTGCACTTCTCCCACTGGAGAATGAAACTCTTCCTCCTCATCATCATCAGGAGCCTGAATTCCTGACTGTCTGTCTGCTGTCCTCCTGCCTGCACCTGAACCTGTAGAAGCTGAGGTACCGTGTGAACTGCCCATCAGTGGACTCCCTAGTGAACTGCTCTGCATGCTGCCCGGAGCACCACCCCTCTGGCTCGGCGAGCCACTACTCACTGACGGACTTGACATCCTCATAGATGTACCTCTGGATCCTCCTGATCCCTGCCCACTGGATCCCTGCGACTGACTCAACTGCTGCTGAGGGTCTGGCTGATCCAGATACTCTAACTCCCGTGATCTCCTAAAGGCTCTGTCCTCCTCGAACTTCACATCCCGTCTGACAACAACTCTCCTCTGTGCAGGAATGTAAATCCGAAAGGCCTTTGAGGTCTCACTGTAGCCCACAAAGATACCCTTCTCTGCAGTGGGCTCTAGTTTGGTCCTCTTCTCCTTGGGTATGTAGGAGTATGAAATGCATCCAAAGATACGAAGATTACCAATATCAGACTTCTTCCCAAAAAAAGCCTCCTCCAGAGTCATGTGCCCCAAGGCACGATGCGGACTCCTGTTCTGCAAATAAACAGCTGTGTTGCAGGCCTCTGCCCACAAGAACAATGGCAACCCCTGATCATGTAACATCGCTTTGGCAGCCCCTACGATGGATCTGTTCTTCCTCTCTGCAACCCTGTTCTGCTGGGGGTTGTAAGGAACAGTGAACTCCCTCCTAATGCCTGCCTCCGCACAATAGTCAACAAACTCTCCAAGGGTGTACTCTCCTCCATTGTCCAACCTCAGGGACTTGATCTTCCGACCTGTCTGTGTCTCCACAAGAGCTCTAAACTCCTGAAACTGCTTGAAGACCTCACTCTTGGTCTTCAAGAAATAAATCCAGGTCCTCCTGGAGTGATCATCAATGAATAAAACATAGTCCTCATATCCACTCAAGGAAACATGAGACATCCGACCGCTCACATCAGAATGAATCAAATCAAGTATCTCAGTCGCTCTGCTCTCACTGCTGGGAAAAGGGGATTTGGCAAACTTGCCCATCGCACATCCTCTGCAAGTATCAAAGTGATCAGTACTGAAATTTGGCACACCTGTAGTGATCTCCTGCAATGTCCTCAAGGCTCCATGATACATATGTCCCATCCTGCGGTGCCAAATCTCACACAGCTCAGAACTGTTAGCTCTGCTGTCGGTACTACTGCTCAATGCCACAAGGGACTGGAATGCAAACTTGTACACCTTTGCATGGCGTACACCTATCACTCTAGCTGAATCAGCTGGAGTGCCCCTAGGATACATCAACCCCTGTCCTCCCCTGAACAGTACCTCATATCCTCTGTCCTCCAAAGCTGATACGGATATGAGGTTCTTCCTCATCCCTGGAACATAAAGAACATTTGTCACCTTCAAGGGAGGTTTGGACTCCCTCTGAAATGTCAGTGTCCCCACCCCGACTGCTCTAACAACTTTGTCATCACCAAGTACTACCTCTATATCAGTGCCACTCTCTGAAAGCTCTAAGAAGTACTCATGGACTCCTGTCATGTGACGTGAAGCCCCATTGTCCACATACCAAATACCCAAAGATGCTCCGCTAATCGAGGGAAAAGCATGCTCCCTCTAAACCTGTGTGGCAGGTGATCCTGCACTAGAGGACTCATACGCAGTGAACCCAAACTCCCGATCAAAACGAACTACAAAGTCCTCAACCTCTGCTGAAGCTGCCATGTTCTAGTTCTTCCCCTTCTTCTTCTTCTTCTCCGGACACACAACTGCATAGTGTCCCATCTTTTGACAATTCCAACACTTCACCTTGGAATAGTCCTTCTGTGTGTCACCCTGTTTACCTTTACCTTTGCCTTTGCCCCCACCATTGCTTGTGGAAGCCTGCTTCTTCCCTTTGCCTTTCTTGCCTCCTGCCAACAGTGCTACATCCTCATCCTACTCAACTGGCTTGGCTGCCCCAAGCTGACCTTTCCTGATCTCTGTCTGAATGCAATCATCCCAAAACCTCTCCCATGTGGGAAGGGTCTCACGTGCACAAACCCCATCAGCAAAGTTCATCCATGAATGGGGGAGGCCATTCACTGCAATCCGCACCAATTCAGTGGGTGGAATGTCCTTTCCAACTGCTGCCAACTCATCTCTCACATTAGTAATCTTTGTGAGATATCCAGCTGCACTATCATTACCCATCTTAATAGTCTTCAGCTTCTCCTTCAGGACCATTTTCCGGTTCTCATTGGTACTCTGTTAGAGATTGGACAATGTTGTCCACATCTCATGGGCATTTCTCTTTCCTCTCACATGAGGAATGCAATGGTCTTTGACTCCGTCTAGAATCAGTCTCTTACTCTTGTTGTTCTTTTTATTATACTCAACCAATTGAGTGGCATCAGTAGGCACAACAATAGGGTTCTGTGTGGTATGCACCATGATGTCCCAGACTTCTTCTTCCTCAAAAATACTCTGCATTCTCTCCTTCCAAATGCTGTAATTTGTATGCCCATCCAACCTATCCTCCACCCTCAATCCCAATGACATCCTGCTGTCCGAAAACTGAAAAATAGCACTGCTGTAGTAAAGATAAAACTGTTGTTCATGAAAAATCAGCAGCTGTAATTTTCCTCCTTGCTGTCCCAAACTGCACTTCAACACGCAAGCTCTGATACCATGTAAAAATTTCGCATTTCCCACCCTGGTTTTCAGTTTCACCTTATTTCTCCCATATAGTTAAATGCCCTTTCCCATATCCTTACATTCAACAACTGAAAAAATAAATTTTTGCTGAAAACACAAACTCTGGAAATTTTACAGAATGCTGGAAAATGCAGAAATAAAAATTCTGCAGGTACAAACAACCATTTAACACATTTGAACACAGTGATTTTTGGTCAATGTGACTCTGGAAAAACCCCCTACAACTCTTGGGGAAAACCAGTTCGAGAGCTCTTTCTTATTTATGAAAAATGCTTTTACAGTGAGAAATATTCAGTAAAAAATCAGCAAGCAAATTTTACAACTTATCTCGTTTTCCGTGCCTCACAGCCAACTGGAAAATATTAGCAAACAGCAAAACAGGACAGTAATAAATATTGTATGGCCTCCTCGATTTTTGTGCCCATTTTCAGCCTTAAATGCTGTTGTACGGCCTGCAATAAATACACTGTACAGACCTCGATTTGCGTGCAGAAAAACAGCAATACGCTGTACGGATTTCCTTGGAAAATGTGCCAGCAAACTACTCGATTTCTGTGCAAACTTCTCCTCGATTTCTGTGCAAACAACTGTACGGATTTCTAGAAAATTGTGCCAAAATCTGCCTTTCACTATGTGCTAACTCAGCTGTACGAATTTGCTAAACTACTGCCTTGGAATGTGTGCCAAGCTGCTGTTTCCTTCTCCTCCCTATCCAGAAATCTCCCTTGCTCTCTTGCTCTCCTTCTCTCAATCTGCTCATGAAAGAATGAATGACCTTTTCCTCATTTTCCTCCTTTAATCTAATCCTAAGTGACTTTTGGGTGATCCCTAAATCCAATGGCTGAAATAGATTGAGATCTAGGGCTGAGATTAAATGCTCATTTAAATCTCACTTTCTATTTTTTAATTCACCCCACTTTAATAAAGACCCACTTAGTCATTTATTTCCAAAGTCACTTTTCCTTTCTAATTTTACATTGACTATAATAAAGTCACTTTAAAATTAGACTTTAGTAACTTTATCACTTAAAGTCACTTTTAAATTAGATTTGACTTTATAAAAATTATAAAGTCACTTTAGGAGAAAAATTAAATTCTTTTTGGACACTTTTCCCTAGGCCAAAGATCAAAGCCTTAGGGAACCACCTGTCCTTCGGTACCAAATTTCAACACTTCATTGTTACATTCAGCCTCTTCTGAGATAATATAACCCACAATCAGTGGTAAACATCTCTCTTATGGCAGTAAACTTGTCCCTTCTTCATGTAGACTTCGACCACACAAACCAAGAACTCAGTCAGCGTTGGAAAGGAAGGGAATCACATCCTGCTTGAGCAATGAGATTCTTCCTGCTATCAATATTTGGCTCCAAACACCTACAAGAAGATTAGCACACTTTGGAAAATGGAAATCCAAATAGGGTGAGAATTAAATTCACCGAAATTGGGAAAACAAGCTAGGGTAGCAATTAAATCTACCGAAGCTGGGTTGAGGATCTCCCTTGAGATGCTCTAGTTCAACTCTTTTGAGCTTTTCTTCTGCTGCAATTAGAAATGGTAAGCTTAGGATGATCCATAAATGAGCCCCTTTCCCCTTTTTATAATTTCTCTTTGAGCAACTGCTAGAATTTATTTTTAATATTATTTTATTAGTGGGAGCCACTTTCTACTAAATAGCTTTTTCCGCCTTTTTGATAAAATAATAATTTTCTAGCATTCTCCAATAAAATATTACTTTCCCCTTTTTAATCAATATTACCAAAATTGGGGAAAAAAATTAGTGATTCCCATGCTCACAAAATTGGGAATATTACAGTCGTCCTTGCCAAAAATTGCTTGTTCTCAATCAATTTCACCATATGTTGCTACTGCTCAAGCTGTTCCAGTGAATGCTAGGGTCCCAAACCATGCTGATCAATGTGAAGCCCCCTTCACTCCACTCACGACCCACAAGTCATAGTCACCAGAAACACTCTGCATGTCGCCAGTAAATAGAACACTCTAATAATGTGAATCCCTGATCAACTCCTCGAGAGGCTACCCTACTGAGAAACCAATCTCGTATACTTCAAGAGTGAACTCTTGAAGATACAATCCAACCCCTGCAGAGAAGATTCTTTGGCCACATGAGCCCTCCATGGTCTCCTATTTATGATCGCCCGACCATACTAGCGAAGTGCCCCATGTCACCAGTGAATCACTAGGGAGTGAAATGCTCTCCGTAATACTGAAACCCAATGGAAAATTTGAATGATCTCCACTTGTAGAAACTTGCTCGTCCCAGAGGGTAACTGAATTGCCAAGTTGTGTGATGTCATGTTCCCATGCCCATCGCAAAAAGAAACTATCATGCTGACAAAGTCACGCTTCGATCATAATCAACTGCCCATCATGCTCACACTGCATCCTCCTCTGCTGCAACTCTTGGCCACAATATTGGTAGTAATTGTAAGAGCCGTAAACAGATGTATAGAAAACAGTAAGGGATTTAAAGCATAAACCTGTAACATTTTCAACAAAAACCTAACAAAATCAACTAATGGGACTGTTGAGGTACCTACCTGTACTCCTACAGTTGAAGATGCCTCCGGCTACGCTGCTACAGTTACCAAGATATCGAATCCACCTAGCCAGACTGAGCAGAGCCTGGCTGCTCAATCCAGTAAGCTTCTTAACAGAAGTTGACTGTTCCCCCTTGCCCAGAACCTCAGAACTTTCAAGCTCTTCCAATGGCTGATTTCCTTCGCTTCCGAATTCTTCCTCCTGGTTTTTGTATCCCCTCCGAAATCCATGTCCCATGGTTTTTATGCTCTGGCTTGCCGGTGACCGCCCTTCCATCTGTAGCCACCGCTCACCCTGCAGAGGACACGCCTGTGCTTACGCATCCCTTCCTGGTCCTCCTTCCCGTCGTGAATGAATACGCCTTTATGTTTTAAACCATAAGGTATGTATTAATTATTCTTTTTAATATGACCATTATATGGTGTATACATGTATCTTTAAGACATTATAACGTTTAAAACATTATACCTGTATCATTATAATATTATAACGTATCATTATAACTATATAACGTATCTTTATAACTTTATAATATTTAAAACATATCACATTGTTTTATATATATTTGTTTTAAATATAACATTATAAACTTTGTACTTGGATCCCCCCTTTTTAATTAATTACTTATATTAATATTTAACATTTATTATATTAATTTATTAATATAATTTTGTCAATAATCTGGAACATATAATATGTATAGTCCTCTTTTAAGATCTAACCACGCATTACGCAATATTGATGAATGAGTAGAACTTCTATTCCAAGAAGTGTCATGGTATTTAGCACTTATAACCAATTTAATATAAAATACTAGTGCGGTGTATGCGACACATGCATATGTAGCTATCATATGCATGTACCGTATACCTGCTATTATGCTTGCGTTCTTTGTATTTATAGATGGGTCATCACATACACTCCCCCTTCAGAAAACTTCGTCCCTAAGTTAGAGTTTGTATCTTATCTGATTACTTATGATAGTAATTAGTACACCCTTCTTAGGTTTATAAACCGAGGTTTTAAAACTTTTATTTTAATATAAAGAGACTATAAAATTAGAGTTTTAGGTTTATGATTTTAATGGTCATGCCTTGCCCTATCCAGGTTCCCAAGCTATTCTAAAATCATCCTATCCTTCTTAATCTCTTCTGCTCCCATCCTATCCGTCCTCTACTGGAGTATGCCATGGCATCAGTTTTACTGACCTAACCATTCATAAACTCTAAGGTGACAGCGTCGGTTATACCGACCTGATTCCCAGTAGGCATCCGGCAGTCATTATCGCACGTCTAGGGGAGCGTGATTCGCACAGTCCTCCCATGACTTTAGGGTTCGGAGAATAAAACGTGGGCAACACCTCCACCCCTTCCAGTAGAATTAGGGCTAATACCCTATCATAGAATCACTTTGAGCTTTAATTGTTTTGAGGTTTTGTCATCACATGGTCATCCCGGTAACTGTTTATTATCTGCAATCATACACTTATCCATGCATTCGTAAAATGTACATCAGCATATTCAAAATAACTCATGTATTATTCACATATGTCACTACAGTATAACATATTTTGCCATATTCTATGCATGTCGTTTGACTTTCATTTAAAATGTAATTATTCCCTGATTTCTATTCTATTGATCATATTGACATGTCTAAATAAGACAGATTTATAATCTCTTAATTCCTATCAGAAGTAAAATCATTTAATTGTCTTAAACTTTACTTTGACAACTATAATTTAGTAAGATCAACAACATATATCGTTGTGGTATCCATGTACCAACAGAAGTTAAACATATATTATGTCACAAAATTTCACGTTTATATATAATCATTCAAAAATGGTTCTGAGTCTCTAATTGCAGTGAAGTAAATATATACTAAACATAGTTTAAAGTTCTTCAAAATTGACATAGATTAGGGTATCTTTGACATATGTCTTCTGTATTTTCCCAAGTAGCTGATCCAGGACTATATTTGTCCCATTGGACCTTAACTTGGTCCACCAGGCGATTCTTGAGCTGTCGAACCCTACGTTCCAATATACGTAATGGTTCAACTGATACGACTCCCTCCTCCGATACCTGCAATTCCTTCCATTGAAGGTTATGAGATTGATCAGCTATATAATGTCTTAATACAGAAACATGAAATACATTATGAATTCTATGCAGGTGAGGTGGCAGGGCAAGACGATAAGCAACAGGTCCAACTCTTTCCACGACTTTAAATGGTCCAATAAATCGAGGTGACAACTTTTTCCCTTTTCCGAATCGAATAGTACTTTTATTTGGTTTGATGCGGATGAAAACCTAATCCCCTACTTCATACCTCCTATCAGTTATGTGAGCATCAACATAACTCTTTTGTCTATCCTGTGCTTCCTTTAATCGTTGTCTAATTTGTCTTACCTGTTCTTCCATTTCATGGATTAATTCTGGTCCTATTATCACTCGATCTTCTAACCTGTCCCAACTTAACGGTGTTCTGCAAGGTCTACCGTATAATGCTTCAAATGGAGACATTCCAATCGAACTGTGGTAACTGTTATTGTATGCGAATTCAACTAAGGGTAAATACTTTTCCCAGTGTGATTGCTGATCCATAACATACATTTGCAACATGTCTTCAAGTACTTGATTTACTGTTTCTGTTTGCCCATCAATCTCAGGATGGTAAGTAGTGCTTAAATTTAGTTGAGTTCCTAAGGCTGTCTGCATGCAAGTCCAGAATCTAGAAGTGAATCGCGAATCTCTATCGGATATAATCTTCTTAGGTACTCCATGAAATCTGATAACTTCATTTATGAATACTCGAGCTACGTCAGCAACATCGTAAGTATCTCTTACGGGAATGAAATGGGCGCTTTTTGTTAATTTATCCACTACTACCAAAATGGCATTGTGTCTTTGAGAAGTAAGAGGTAGCCCAATGATAAAATCCATAGAAATGATCTCCCATTTAGACATAGGAATGTCGTGGGGTTGTAAAAGACCCGCTGGGTGACAATGATCTGCTTTTACCTGCTGACATTCCAAACATTTTGCAACAAATTGAGTGATATCATGTTTCATGCCTGACCAGAAGAAGAATTTCTTGGTATCCGCATGCATTTTCCCTACTCCAGGATGAGCACAATATACTGCTCTGTGGGCTTCCCCAAGGATAGTGTCTCGAAGATCCTTATTATCAGGAATATACATCCTTCCATGGAATCGTAAGATTCCATCGTTTTCTAATTCATATCCCTCAAATTTAGATTCTTTTGCCTTTTTACCCTCAAGACTCGATCTCACCTTTAAATACCAGCTATCTTTTATAAGATGTTCCAGTACTCGTTGTCTTAAGTCTACTTTAATGGGTATGAGAGAAAATATCCGAGGTCTTCTGCTTAAAGCATCTGCTACTACATTTTCTTTTCCCTTAATGTATGATATTCCGAAGTCATATTCACTTAGGAATTCACTCCATCGCCTTTGTCTGGCATTTAAGTCTCTTTGGGTGAACAAATATTGTAGACTTTGATGGTCGCTTTTAAGTGTAAAACTTCGTCCCACTAGATAGTGTCTCCAAATCTTTAAAGCTAGCACTACAGCAGCTAATTCGAAATCGTGAGTAGCATAGAGTTCTTCATGAGGTTTTAACTTTCTCGAAGCATATGCTATCACTCCTCTATCCTGCATCAACACTGCACCCAGCTCTTGTTTGGATGCATCAGTACATACCGTAAAATCTTTGTCCATATCTGGGACTCTTAGAATTGGTGCACTGGTGAGTAGCCTTTTGAGTTCAGAGAATGCTTTATTACATTCCTCAGTCCATTCATACTTAACACCTTTATGCTGAAGGGTTGTAATCGGCTTTGCGATTTTGGAGAATCCCTCCACAAATCTTCAGTAATAACCGGCTAAACCCATAAAGCTTCGTATCTCATGTGCATTTTTCGGTATTGGCCATTCCATGATCGCTTTTACCTTTTCAGGATCTACTGAAATCCCTTCACCTAATATGATATGACCTAAATAATGAATCCTTTCCTGAAAGAATGAACACTTGGATATTTTTCCATACAACTGACGTTCTCTAAGGCAAGACAATACTATTCGTAAATGATTTTCATGCTCTTTCTTATTCTTGGAATAGATTAGAATATCATCTAAAAAGACTTGTACAAATTGATCAAGATATTCGCGGAAAACACTGTTCATAAGATTCATAAATACTACTGGTGCATTTATTAATCCAAATGGTAGCACAGTAAATTCATAATGTCCAAAACATGTCCGGAATGCAGTCTTAGAAATATCGTTCTCAGAAATCCTTAGCTGATGATAGCCTGATCAAAGATCAATTTTTGAAAAGACAGCAGCTCCTTTCATTTGATCGAAAAGATCATCGATTCGAGGCATAGGGTATTGATTCTTTACTGTAGCTCGATTCAAGTCTCGATAATCTATGCATAATCTTAAAGATCCATCTTTCTTCTTCACAAAAATTACAGGAGCGCCCCAAGGTGATGTACTGGACCGAATATGCCCTATATCAAGTAGTTCCTTCAATTGAATTTGCAATTCTTGAGGTTCTGGAGCTGTCATTCTATAAGGCGTTTTAGAGATCGGTTGGGTACCTGGTTTTAATTCAATAGTGAGATCCAGCTCTCTTACCGGGGGTAATCCTGGTAGTTCTTTTGGAAATACATCCGGGAATTCGGCTAACACTGGATATTGTCCTAAGGATGGTCCTTTTTCTTCGCGTACTACTTGAATTACATAAGCCTGACAACCTTTCCTTAGACAACGCTTCATTTTCATTATTGATATGTAGCATAAAGATACCTTTCTCTTGATTCCTTGAATTTGGATTACTTCTCCTTCATCATTTATACCTAGAATTCTTTTCCCATAACAGTCTACCCAAGCTTGATGAGCTTCTAGCCAATCCATACCTATGATAAGATCATAAATTCCCAAGGCTGTGACATAAACTTTTAGTTTAGTCGTACAGACCCCTAGGTCAATTTTGCATTGATCCACACTTAAGCCCATGGATTGGAGTTCTCCTGAGGCCATTTCCACCTGATTGAAATCATTTTGTCTGCGAGCTGCCAACCCACATTTGTTTAATGCATATGACGAAATGAAACTATCTGTGGCACCAGTATCAAATAAGATTTTGAGTTTTATACCATTAATAATACCTGAAGATTCCACTACAGTGGATTGATGCGCTGCTTGGTCGTTGCTGACTATTGCATGAATTCTATGATTACCTCGATTGTTTGATATTGGTTCCTTTCCAGTCCTATGCAATATATTCGACGAAGCTTCTGGACAATCACATTGAAAATGCGGTCCCCCACATCCCCAACAATTAAGCTGCGTTGATCCTCTTGAATCAGGACGTGGATTTCTAGAGAACGAGCTTCGTCCTCTCATGTTGATTCCTCTCGAATTTCTTCCTCTACTTGCAGTCCCTCGAGGTATCCATGCACTGGTGTTTGATGATTCCATGGCTATAGTGTTTACTGCCATGGAAGCTCTTGTTCCAATATTTCTTGGGGTGAACCTGTTACCATAAGGTGGCCTCGAGCTACCTCCTCTGAAGAAGTCTCGGGGAGTCTTTCCTGGAAATCCTGATTGTAAAGGTTCTGCTGGCCCTATATTTTTTTTGATTCCAAGGTGCTCTTCTGCAGAACGACCACATTCAACTGCCTCAGCTACTGATGATGGTTTCCACATGCTTACCAAGGCTCTGATGCGAGGATTTAACCCAAATATGAAGCGTTCAACTTGACGTTCATCAGAATCTAAGTAGTGAATGTGTTTTACAAGCTCCATAAACCTTATCTCGTACTCTTCCACTGTTTTATTTCCTTGAATTAATGTATGAAAGGCTCTGGCTTGCTGTTGTTGAAAGTATGGAGGTAAATACTTTGCGTGGAACCTTTTCTCAAATAGTTCCCAAGGGACATTATCTAATGTAAGGTGCAGCTACTTTTCCAGATTTCCCCACCAAATCAAGGCACTTTCCTTTAATTGAAATACAACAATTTTTGTTTTTGCCGAAGAAGAATATTCTCTTAATCTAAAGCATCTGTTCATTCCTTCTAACCATGCTTCAGCGTGTTCACCTGCTCAACCTCCTGAGAATTCTGGGAGTCTAATTTTCTGAAGCTCCCTAGAAATGTCTTCTTTTGATCTTTTGGGCTCAAAATTCTTTGGTTCCGCTGATCTGGTAGCTAAAGGTCGAAAATCCTCTTTGGTCTTAGCCTTAGTTGATTCTTTTAATGTCTCCAGCAAGGCTTCCAATGAGTTCATTATCACGGTCAACTCTAGTGCTGGGGCGATTGATGCTGATAATGGTCTTGGTGGTGACGATGGTGATGGTGGTGGCGATGGGGATGATGATGGCGACGGTGGCGGCATTAATGACGGTGATGCTGCCCGGTCACGTCGTCGTCGCTCATATGTCTTTACCATTGTAATGGTTCCTATATACATAATAAAATTCTATAAAATTTTTGAGGTAGACAATCGAATTTAACATATAATTTTCTTTTGCAACTTCACATTCATAAACGGGTATAGTTTTTGCTATTTTTATCTGCTAGGCAGATCTTACTGGTACCGAGGTCAAGGAGGGTGGTCTCACGACCTCCTTGTCCTAATGCAGGGTATTCTATCCTAATATGAAATAATGCAGAAGTGTATGGTCATTAGCTCCTAAGGTAGATCATCTAAAATTTATTACTAAATAACATTCACAAAATGAAAATGTTAAATGCCTCGTTACAATGAACATCGGCAACATACCCGTCACACCTCAATCTAGCTATTACCTTTAAAGAAGGGCATACATATTTATATTTTTGAATATATTACTTAGATATGGATTAAACCTATAATATATATAAATGAAGGATTGCTCTGGTTCCATATCAATTTGACCTTTAGCCAGGAAATTTACCATAGACATGTCATGATTAAAATCTAGAAGAGATACAGTTCAGCAGTCTACCATACCATAAATGTAGGTTGGGGGTCAAACTGAAGGGTAAATTTAGATCAATAGTCAATTGTACATAAAATGTAGGTTGTAAGGAGATTTGTTCATTGATTACTAGTCTTTCTATAACATTCTTGGCCAAAGGTTTGGTAATGGTGCTTGTCTATCTCAGCACCATTAAATACGATTTTAGTCAAGGGCATTTAATATCCTAGGCTTTGAGATGCAACAATATGTTTGAGCATTTCTACACAATATGTAGAATTACAGATCTGATGTTCCACTGCATGCATTCAGTCCCACAAGCCTTCAGTCGAATACCAAATAAAATCAACTAAATATACTCTTTAACAGCCATAGTGTATCTATTAAAACAAATAAACAATTGCATACAACGTCCCACAAGCCTTCAGTCTAATACCAAATAAAATCAACTAAATATACTCTTTAACAGACATAGTGTATCTATTAAAACAAATAAACAATTGCATACAACATCCCGTATATGTGTTATGAGTTTTTGGTTGCATTGAATGCAACTTTCATGCCTGCAAGATGCATATGAGGAGTTATTGTTGTTTTGGAAATGACTATTAGTGGATCGAGAAGCACCAACCAGCCAATCAATATTATAATACCTAGCTGATCATTGTCTTTTTACAAGCCATTGATTGGACATCAATTCTATTGGAAATGATGTGTTTAAATGAACTTTATTAATATTTCATGGCTACCATCTATGCATAAAGCATGAACAATTTTACGGGGCTGCACACCCATATCTGTTTGCATGGGTTTCCTATTACACATACGTAGTCGATTTCACCAAATCATCAAGGAAATGATACAAGGGTCCAACTCAATTAATGTAACCAAATCACATTAATTTTTTGGAATATTCTAAATGTAAAACAGAAGATCAATTTATTTATGATGAATATGGCAAACGGCTAGTGAATGATGGATTTAAGGTTGATAAACAGGCCCATCTTATACCTGTTCTGGCAACAACTGTCAAGTAAATTCATATCACAGAAGAATGGAATTTTTGTATCAGATTGAGAGGTGCTATGATGTCAGTGGTTTGCAAAAAGTACTCAACTCGTTGATAAATCTGGCATTTTAAATGGTCTTGTATGCTAAGCCTTTGTTTTCATATGCAAATAACTGAATTCTATTTGATAGATCTTTGGCGGAAGAATTCACAGCCACATCTTATTCCTGAAAGAATTTTATAAAAAATCTCAATCTTGTGGCTCCTTTTTAATGGACGGTAATTTTAAAAATAATCACACTAGAGCCCCTAAAAATGCCATTGGGGCACTTATGACTCAGGTGCGATGCATGGCTGGCCTCCTCACTGGACACAATACGATCCTATACAACTCAGAATTTTAACAGTAAAGACAGTTTTCAGACCAAACTAAAAATGCGGATGGCTACTAATATATCTAATCTCCAATAAATTAGTCCACAGTGCCACATTTCGATCATTGAATAAGCATGGAATAGGGAAATAGGTGTTCAACTGTATGGGGGTGGATTATGGCACACCTGGTTTGATCGAGATTTGACTGTTGCGGGCCGTGTGATGGTAAAGAGAAACGTTGATGGTGCTGTTCTCCAGAATTCCCGCGCCTTCATCCCCAACAAAGCGCGGAGCTCCTGGTTCAAAAGGTCGGCTACTCCCTGAGTCTCTTCTGGATTCAAACCCCCATCTTCAACCCCTAAACCTGCTGCAACGGCATCATCTTGAGGCAAATACTTCACAAACCTGCCCTTATCGCTGGACATTTTTGCCCCATTGCCGCTGCTGCCCCGCCACACCTGTTTAGAGTTACTTTCTAAACTCGATTTACCATCTCCCCCGTTCTTATAATTCACAGGTTTTCTATCACTGTTTTGCCCTAAAGAGCTCGTTACCAATCGGTTCCCCGATTCATCATAATTCTGCCCAGTGCCGCCAGGAACCGGCTTTGACTTGTCGGAATTCGACAAAGCCGTGGCCTTGGGTAGATAGCTTTTCTGGCTCTTATTAAACACTTTTAAGTTATCTCGCCGCTGTCCAGGCCGCGAGTTTTGACGTTGCTGCATTTTGACTACTTGGATTGCCTTGCGATAAGTTTGAGTCAAATGGTGGAAGACAGGACGAAACACACCAGATAAAAAAGGAGACTAGTTGCTATGAATCTGCGAATTCAATAAATGAAATTGCATCGAATGAATAAACAGGCGGCTACCGAAACTATCCAAATGACTCCGAGAAGAGTTTGTGAATTGAATTTACAGGCTTGCCCTTTAGCGACCGTAAAGCAAAATCGCTTCAAGGTATTTAATTTAAACGCTGCTCGAATCCATTTTAATAAAAAAAATGAGAACCGTAGCCCAAGACGCTTAAGTTCGGATGTTTTGAGTGGTCCTCCAGCTGACATTTTGAGATAGTCTTTGCATTAATTTGTCACCAAAATTCCAGACGTGTGGCCACTGTAACATCGAAAGCCTTATGGTTCGAACCGCGGTTTCTACCATTCGACTGCAGATGTCGGTCAGATCAAAAGTAGGGAAATTTTTGTTTGATAAAGTTTTCACGAAGCAGTTCAACGGAAAATTTACACGATGCGTAGGGCCTATGAGGTCGAAAGGGTTTGAACAACCATCTGATACCATATGTAAGAGCCGTAAACAGATGTACAGAAAATAGTAAGGGATTTAAAGCATAAACCTGTAACATTTTCAACAGAAACCTGACAAAATCAATTAACGGGACTGTTGAGGTACCTATCTGTACTCCTGCAGTTGAAGATGCCTCCGGCTACGTTGCTACAGTTACCGAGAGACCGAATCCACCCAGACAGACTAAGCAAAGCCTGGTTGCTCAATCCAGTAAGCTTCTTAACAGAAGCTAATTGTTCCCCCCTGCCCAGAACCTCAGAACTCTCAAGCTCTTCCAATGGTTGATTTCCTTCGCTTCCGAATTCTTCCTCCTGGTTTGTATCCCCTCCGAATTCCATGTCCCGTGGTTTTTATGCTCTGGCCTGGCGGTGACCGCCCTTTAATCTGTAGCCATCGCTCACCCTGCAGAGGACACGCCTGTGCTTACGCATCCCTTCCTGGTCCTCCTTCCCATCGTGAATGAATACGCCTTTATGTTTTAAACCATAAGGTATGTATTAATTATTCTTTTTAATATGACCATTATATGGTGTATACATGTATCTTTAAGACATTATAACATTTAAAACATTATACCTGTATCATTATAATATTATAACGTATCATTATAACTATATAACGTATCTTTATAACTTTATAACATTTAAAACATATCACATTGTTTTATATATATTTGTTTTAAATATAACATTATAAACTTTGTACTTGGATCCCCCCTTTTAATTACTTATATTAATATTTAACATTTATTATATTAATTTATTAATATAATTTTGTCAATAATCTGGAACATAAAATATGTATAGTCTTCTTTTAAGATCTAACCATGCATTACGCAATATTGATGAATGAGTAGAACTTCTATTCCAAGAAGTGTCATGGTATTTAGCACTTATAACCAATTTAGTATAAAATACTGTATATCGACACATGCATATGTAGCTATCATATGCATGTACCGTATACCTGCTATTATGCTTGCGTTCTTTGTATTTATAGATGGGTCGTCACAGTAATCGAAGCTATTCCCACCTTGCACGGCCAACTCAACAATGCCAGAGCCTACCACTCCATGGCTAGCCTCGACCCTGAGCAACAATAGGGGAAATTTGCCTCGCCACATGGTGAAGAGCTCAATGACTTTCCATCTGTGAGCTAGATCACTCTCTATCATGATTCTACTTATCACTAAGTAGAGTGATCCATCAGTCGATCGGGTCCCTGGATCCCATAACCAGAACTATTGTGACATAGTTTTGGTAACTGTCGGAATCCATCCATACCTCATCTCTAATCCCTGAGTGTAGTCAATATATAGACTCCATATACCCTGAATCAATCTGGTGCGTGTTAAACCACCCTGCTCCTGCCAGATCACAAGGATCCAAGGAGTCCATGGGATCCATGGGTTCATCAGCAAGATCAAACTCACGCTTGGGATCTTCTTGTGCATCTAAGGCATCATTCTGTCTTTCAACATTAGCAAGAGAAGGAGTGTCTATGGCTTTTCAAAGAGTTGCGTCTTCATCAAATGTTATATCTTTGCTAAACTCTATATTTTTTTGTCCCTACACATATATTCTATAAGCTTTAGAATTTTCACAATAACCAACAATCATACCTTTCTTACCTGAAGCTTCCAACTTGGTACTCTTTTCCTTTGGCACATGAAAGTAGACAGGGCAATCAAAGATCCTTAAGTGCCCATTTTGTTCTAGGTTATATAGTACAGTGGTCTCTTTCTTGATTCCAACTTCTTTGCAGAAGTCTTGAGCTCTTGTCCACTTCATGTCCACTCAAGTCATGGGATGGCTCGACACCTTCCTCAATCTTGATACAAAGGACTTGGTTCTCACATTCATCAAATGTACCTGTTGATCCCAGAACAAGAGCAAGAGAAATAGTAGCAAAGTAAATAAACATAATGAAAGTATACCTAGTGATGAGGCAGGTATTTCTTTCTTTTCTAGATGTGAGAGTGGCTCTTTCATTATCCTTGCACCAACTTCCTCTTGGAGTTTACTCTTCCTGCACTATTTTGCACCCTGATGATCTTCAGGATCTATTTTTCTTGATCGCATTCTCATCAAGAAGTTAGTGAAAGAATCATTCAAATACTCATGCAAGAAAAATAACCAATGATCTATAAAGATAAATTTAAACAAGAACAATGACACAAAGAAACAACATAAGACTTGAAAATACTTTGGGATTGAAGGAAGTTCTTAGCTCCCTCTTGATCCGGCCTCTATAGGTTACCGCTATCCATAAGTCATATGTCATTGGCAGAAGAAATGCATCTTCTTGATCACCACTTGGCAATCTCCATCATGATCCACTCTAATCTTAGGTATTTCGGAAACCATTTTTCTCCCATGAGGTAATGTTTTATAATGAATATGAGTGAACTTTTGGTGTCACGGTTTATATATTGATAATTATTTATCGTAAATCAATGCATGGATAGGTCTTCCATTGATTTTATACAGATTTTCAAATCTTGATCTCAGAGTGAAGGTATGTAATATTAATTATACATATTGACTTCATTGTGTTTGGTCTAAAATGCGGATGCAAATTAGAGTTTAATTTAATGTCAACCCGGGAAGGTAAACTTAGAAGTGCTTCTCTAAAATATATAGATCTAGAAAGATTCATAATTTGTCCAAGATCTTAAAGTCCCCTTACAAGAACATATTCATTAGGATCTCTTTCAATAACTAATCAAACCTAGATCTAATCATTGTATGAGATCTTATGGTTCTTTTACAAAAACACTTTCAAATAAGATCCTTCCAATATTAGAACATTTAACAAAAACTTGAAAACTGAAATCAAACAAAAACATAAAATAAATTATATCTAAAATAAGAAAATAACATGCAAGTGAGGCCATGGGGGCCCTCCATAACTCCACAAGCACACCACTTCAATGGAGACTCAAATGTAGAAGCAAAATTGAAGTATGATCCTTTATTCCAAAATCTCCATTACAAAAACTTCAAGATTCTAAGATTTACAAAAACTTCAACATTACAAAACTTCAACAATCTAAGATTACAAATGGAGGAGATTGTACTCCTATTTATACAATGGGATGAGTAACAAACTCATAATGATCATCCACTAATCTCTCTTTTAGTTCCATACATCTCTCAACCATCTAGACACATAACCCCCTTTTGTCCTTGATCTTCTCCATGAGATCATCATCTTCTCCATGAGGTTTATCTCTTCAAATTCGAATTTGATCCTTCAAGGCCACATAAAGGTGTCTTGGAAGCTTCCTTGGCACCTACACATGTCACAAAAACAACCCACTTTCCATATATAAAGTAAAATATATTATTTTCTAATATTTAATCAAGAATTTCTCTTAAAAATGCTTAAAAATAAATAATATTTGGAAAATATAAATGAGACCCATTAATGGTGAATAATAGGGAAAATGAAGTGACATGGTGGTGAATAATGGGTGATATAATGGAAGCATAGGTGAAAAATGTATGGTAATGAGTGATATTTTGAAACCCCAACACATTGTATGCAATGATATTAATTATAATCCATCTTTGATCGTTGCAAAGGAGGTTAATTTAGAAAACTATGTTATGAAACCAGCTCAAGAAAAGATAGAAAAGATAGATCAACGCCTTAGAATTCAGCCTCTTCGAGGGGGCAACCTCCTTTACATTACATAAATGAACAATTCTTGGATGATACAAATGACAAAACCTCCTTTCTATATATAGGAGTCTAAGGAGTCACAATATAATCCAGCCGACCTAACAATAATAATATAAAGCCACAAAAATAACAATAGAGGGATTCTATGGGGCACAGAAATAACAATATGGGGGTAATAGGGGCACAACAATATAAATAAAGGGTATAACTACAATAGTAATGGGGTAATCACTAGTATTATAGGGACCCAACATGCCCCTCTCCTTCAAAAAAGTGTTGTCCTCAACGCTTGAGTAGTTCTGGATACTTCTGCATAAAATTCTCATCCTCCCATGTGGAATCTTCAGCGGATAAGTTCTTCCACTTGATAAGATACTCTGAAATTGATCGATTTCGTAGCTGTCGAGTTCTTGTTTCTGTGACTGCTTTCGGTTCCAATATAATTTTTCCTTCCTCGTCAAGTTCTGGCAATATTGTTTGAATTGGGAGCTTGTCACCTATAACCTTCTTTAAACATGAAACATGGAAAACTGGGTGCAATCGAGAAGCTGCAGGAAGCTCCAATTTGTATGCCATAGTACCAATCTTTTGCAACACCTTGTACGGACCATAATACTTTGGTGATAATTTATTATCCTTCTTAGCTTGCTTTAGGGACATTTGCTTATATGGTTGTAGCCGTAGGAATACCCAATCACCTACATCAAAACTTCTTTCACTGCGATGTTGATCTGCCTGTTGTTTCATTCTATTTTGTGCCAACACGAGGTTATCCTTTAAGAGTTGGAGGACTTGTTGTTGATGTTCGATGTGATGTTCCACTGCCTGAACCTTAGAATTTTCTCTTAAATATGATGTGATGGATGGTGGTTGATACCCATAAAGTGCCATAAATGGGGTCATTTTTGTTGCTGTATGGAAGGAAGTGTTATACCACCATTCAGCCAGAGGCAACCATTTGACCCATTGTGTCTGTTTATCAGATACAAAGCAACGAAGATATCCTTCCAAACATTTGTTTACTATCTCAGTTTGCCCATCAGATTGAGGATGATAAGATGAGCTATGAGCTAACTGAGTACCAAGACAAGAAAATAATTCTGTCCAAAAATTTCCAGTGAAAATGGGATCTCTGTCACTTACAATAATCTTTGGGTTTCCATGTAGCTTTTGAACTGTTTCCATAAATGCAGTAGAAACTGTACTGGCTTTAAATGGATGTGATAATGCACAAAAGTGTGCATACTTGGTAAGTCTGTCAACTACCACCATGATGACACTCTTTCCCTCAGACTTGGGTAAACCTGTGATAAAATCCATTGAAACCTCCTCCCAACGTTGGCTTGGAATGGATAAAGGTTGTAATAGACCCGGTGTCTTAATTGTTTCAACTTTATTTTGCTGGCAAACCAAACATTCCGCCACAAACTTTTGAATATCTGATTTAAGGCCATCCCAAAAAAATTCCTTCTTAACCCTGTGGTAAGTTTTTAAAAATCCTGAGTGCCCTCCTAAGGGAGAAGTGTGCAATTCCATAAGAATCTTTTGTTTTAGCTGGGAATTCTTACAGAGGTATAAGCGATCTTTGTACCATAACGAATCATTTTGCCAGCTAAATGTATCAGAAGTACTGGAATCTTGTTGTAGCTTTCGAATAAGTGCCCACACTTCTTCGTCATTCTTCCATTCCTCCCTTGCTTCGTTTATCCAATCTGGTTGGATAATAGAAATGGCACACAACAATGCTTCCACATCCTCATCCTTTCTTGAGAGTGCATCTGCCACCACATTTTGCTTCCCTTTTTTGTAGATGATTTCAAAGTCATAACCCAACATCTTTGTGACCCACTTTTGTTGCTCTTCAGAGGATAATCTTTGTTCTAAAAAGTATTTAAGGCTATCATGATCCGTTTTTACCTTGAAGTGTCTTCCCATTAGGTAGGGTCGCCATTTCTTAAGTGCATGGAGTATTGCCAACATTTCCTTCTCATAAATAGCTTTGCTTAAAAACTTTCCCTTGATTGGACGACTTTCAAAAGCAATGGGTCTTTCATCTTGCATTAGAACAGCACCAATTCCATTTCCTGAAGCATCACATTCCACAATAAAGGTTTTTGTGAAGTCCGGTGTAGCTAAGACCGGTGCTTGGCACATTGCCTCTTTAAGATGTTCAAAGGCCTTTGTTGCTTCCGGAGTCCATGAAAATGAATCTTTCTTCAATAATGTTGTTAGAGGTGCTGCTATTCTCCCATAATTCTTAACAAACTTGCGATAATACCCTGTCAACCCAAGAAATCCTCGCAGATGCTTTATGGATGTGGGGATTTTCCATTCCTTAATGGCTTTAATTTTGCTAGGGTCTACCTTAACTCCTTCATGAGATACAATATGACCCAAATATTCCACCTCCTGGACTCCAAAGAAACATTTGGATCTTTTTGCATATAATTGTTTCTCCTCCAATAGTTGTAGCACCCTGTCAACATGTTCAACATGATCCTTCCAAGACTTGCTGTAGATTAGTATATCATCAAAAAATACTAACACAAATTTTCTAAGGAATGGTTTGAAAATTGAATTCATCAAACCTTGAAATGTTGAAGGTGCATTGGTAAGGCCAAAAGGCATGACCAAAAATTCATAATGACCCTCATGAGTTCTAAATGCCGTTTTCGGAATGTCTTCAATCTTCATTCTGATTTGATGATATCCCGAACGAAGATCCAACTTGGTGAAGTAAATTGATCCATGCAATTCATCCAGTAATTCATCAATAACAGGAATGGGGAACTTATCTTTAATAGTGAGCTTGTTGAGCTCCCTATAATCCGGACACATGCGCCATGATCCATCCTTCTTGTGCACCAATACTACTGGAGCTGAGAAAGAACTTTGACTCGGTTGAATTATACCAGCCTCTAGCATTTCTGCAACCATACGTTCAATTTCACTTTTTTGGACATAGGGATATCTGTACGGCCTGATGTTTGGAGGAACACTTCCTGGAATCAGATGAATAGCATGATCATGATCACGCATAGGTGGGAGACCTTTGGGAGTCTCAAATACCTTGGAATGATTGTCCAGGACTTTTTGGAGATCTGGAGAAATAGATGATTCCAATGTGGAAACATCTAGCGAACATAATTGTGCAATTACACCTCTTTGCTCCTTTTTTAGAAGCTTTGTCATGCCATTAGAGCTGATTATCTTTCCTGGTTTCCCTGCAATACCCCTTAATTCAACTTCCTTTCCTTCCGTAGAAAATTTGATGAAAAGTTCTTGAAAATTAAAAGCTATTGTACCCAAGGATTGTAGCCATTGGACTCCTAGTACAACATCAGCACCTCCCATTGGAATGGAAAGCATTGGGCTAGTCAATACATATTCTCCCATGGATAGCTTGATATTATGGCACTTTCCAGAGCAATTTATTGTTCCTCCATTTGCAATCATCACTTGACACTCTGGTGCTGGATATAGGAAGCAATTCAATTCTTTTGCTACCCTACAATGAATAAAATTGTGGGTGCTTCCTGAATCAATCAACACTATTACCTTTTTCTTCTTGATTTGTCCTTCTATCTTGATGGTTTGAGGAGTGGTAATTCCCGCCAATGCATTACAAGATATGGTCGGATTTATTTGTTCTTCATCTAGGCTTTGTTCCTGGAGTATATCTTCTTCTTTTGACCTTTCTTGCTCCTTTTCTTCTTCCTCTTCACAATCTATGTAGAATAATTTCTTCTCAGCACACTTATGACCTTTAGTGTATTTGCTATCACAACTGTAACAAAGCCCTTTTGCTCTTTTTTCTTCCAATTGTTGTGGTGTCAACCTTATAGGTTGTGGAAGACTAGGGGCAACAACACTTCCGTCTTTATAGTTGTGAGTGGTATGCTTCCTGGTTGCCATAATTTTGCTTTCCATTTTTCTTGCTAACCTGAATGCCTTCTCTAATGAATCAGGTTCCCAAAGGCGAACATCATGTTGGATATTATCCTTTAAAGACCCTATGAACACATCAATCCTATGCTCCTCTGGAATATCTTTTACCCTTATGTTCAATTTTTGGAACTCCTCAATGTGCTCCATTATTGAACCCTTTTGTTTGAGACTTATCAATTGGCTAAAAAAAGTGTTGCTTTTTGTATCTTCATAATGTGCTATCAATTCTTCCGTAAAAATTGCCCAAGTGATAAATTGTTTACGAGAGCAAAGCCATTGATACCATACAAACTGATTTGGTTCCAAATATACAGTTGCCATACGTACCTTTTGTGCGTTTTGCACATTATTGAGATCGAAGAATTGCTCCATCTGTAATATCCATGTGGCGGGATCCTTGCCATCAAACTTCCTCATATCGATTTTTGGAATATGGTGATTCTTCGATCCAACATTAGCGTCTATGGAATCATGATTAACATTTCTTTTGTTCTCATCATGAGTTTCCTTTACTACCTTTTCACCATTAGTGACCCTTTCTTGTAGCAACTTCTTCAATTCTTCCATGTCTGTCTTCAAATCTATTTTCAAATCTGCCATCGAATCCTCCATCTTAGCTCCCATGCCCTTTATCTTAGATTTCACGCCATTTATCTTAGATTCCACGCCACTTATCTTAGCTTCTGTTAGCTTTTGTGAGCGTGACATTTGTTGCACTTGTTCTTGTAATTTTGATATATCATGTAGCATTTCTTCCTCTTCTTCATGAGTCATGCTAGAGCTTTCAGGTTCCTTACTAGGTGTTTGCATTTTCTTTCCTCGGGGCATCAGTTACCGATAATAATGCTTTACTATGCCCTTTGAATTCCGTTAAACCAAGCTTACACAAAAATTTAAAAAAAAAACTACACACCTTTTTTCACTTTATAGAAGCCTGATATTGAATCTGATGTATCTCTGTAATTTCGGATCATCCAGTTCTGAAATTGCTACCTGTAGTAGCCTTCTGCGTCCTCTTTCCAATGCCACAAGTCTGAGCCAAATTGGATTCTCCAAGGAAGAGTTATGTGAAATCTCCCACAGTGACTTGCTTTTAGACTGGTTCAGTAGAGCGAACTTGTATGATGTGCCACGAGTCACTGTTTCAACCTTTGAATCTAAAACACACACACAAGAAACTACAGTCTGTCCTCTTTCTGTACCTTCTTACGAAATTTCAATCCGATCCCCAGAGAGAAAGTTATGACGATTTTCCCCAGGTCACCTGTTTTGAATGTAATTCAGGAGTCTGCAAAAAGACCAACTTCCTCAGATCATATCTCCACAAATATCGCGCGAAAAGCTCTAAAATTCGGACCCAAGGTTCAGCGCGATTTCTTCTCAAATGGGTTTTTTTTGCGACTTCTGAAACGTCACAGAAAAAAAGTTATAGCGAAAATGCCACGATGACCTGTTTGGAGCAGCGAAACCCTAGAATCCAAAGCTCTGATACCAAATGTTATGAAACCAGCTCAAGAAAAGATAGAAAAGATAGATCAACGCCTTAGAATTCAGCCTCTTCGAGGGGGCAACCTCCTTTACATTACATAAATGAACAATTCTTGGATGATACAAATGACAAAACCTCCTTTCTATATATAGGAGTCTAAGGAGTCACAATATAATCCAGCCGACCTAACAATAATAATATAAAGCCACAAAAATAACAATAGAGGGATTCTATGGGGCACAGAAATAACAATATGGGGGTAATAGGGGCACAACAATATAAATAAGGGGTATAACTACAATAGTAATGGGGTAATCACTAGTATTATAGGGACCCAACAAACTATCATTCCATCATTTGCAAAAGTCATGATTCTTACCTACAACCACTATTGTTAATAAACTTTAATATCAAAATTACCGAAACCCATAAGATTATGACCATTCTCATATAATGTGAGAGAGTCAAAATCCCCCTATCTTCAGCATTTAATTTCTATCAGTTATTCGTTCATAATCTTCTATGCATTATACTTCTTTTCAAGACAACACTTTCTTGCACATGCATAAACATAAATAAAACTACTCTTTATTTTTCCATGCATTAACAAGTACCAAAACCACAACTATTAAACACATGCAACACCTTGATTACTATCATATCTTGGGTTCCTTGAAATCTTCGAAGAACGGTAACAGTGAAATTTCAACAACAAAATTTCAACAGTAAAATTTCAACAACAAAATTTCTGTAGTAAATTTCAGCAATAAAATTTCGGCAGAAAATTTCAGCTATAAAATTCAACTGTAAAATTTCAGTTGTAAATTTCGGCAGTAAAATTTCAACAGTAAATTTCAGCAATAAATTTCAACAGTAGAATTTCAACTATAAAATTCAGCAGTAAAATTTCAGATGTAAATTTCAGCAATAAAAGAGGAAATATTTCAGCAGAAAATGAGCAGCAAGTAGAAGAAACAACAAGAGATATTTCAACAAAAAAATAGCTTCGAATGGAGCAAACAACAAGAGATATTTCAGCAGAAACAGGGCTGCAAATGGAGTGGACAACAAGAAATATTTCAGCAGAAAAATAACTACAAATGGAGCAGACATCAAGAGATATTTAAGCAGTAAGAGAGTTGCAAATGGAGCAGACAGCAAGAGATATTTCAGCAGAAAAAAAGTTGCCAATGGAGTGGACAACAAGAGATATTTTAGCAAAAAGAGAGCTGCAAATGGAGCGGACATCAAGAGATATTTCAGCAGAAAGAGAGTTGCAAACAAAGCGGACAACAATATATATTCCAGCAGAAAGAGAGTTGCAAATGAAGCTTGTCTTCTTGAGTTTGTCTTCACCAAAGCTCTAATACCATGTTGAAATTTTTATGTTCTATGCTTTACAATCACTTAAACCCATAACTTATTTATGCTGCAAAATAAGTTAAGCAATTATGGTTCAATGTGATATCAAGTTTTTTGGTGGAGCTACGCTGCTGCAACCCTAGCCGCGCCGACTGATTCCACTCTACTTCGCGTGATCTTTCCCCCATGGAGCTTGGAGGTGGCCCTGCGGCCCCTCCTCCCTTGCCTCCGGAGCTCGAAGCCTTCAGAACCTTAGTAGCCGCTTCAGGAAAACGCCAGACCACGAGCTCGCAGCAAAAGTTCGTTAAAAAACTGGACAACATCCCCATGGTGACCTTGCCTGCGGAGGAAACCTGCAGAACAACGTTGAAACTAGCAGAAAGAGGCCTTATTGGCCAGTTTATGGGATTGTGGCCATCCCCGAAAGCAGTGGAAGAATGGGTTTAAAGAAACTGGATACCACTGGTCAATGAAGGAATAAAGAGTCACTTTGTAGGCAAAGGGTTCTTCGTTTTCGTGTTTGATAACGCAGAGGACAGAAGCCTGATCTTAAAAAATGGGCCATACTTCATGGGTCCCCAAGGCCTCTACTTGAACAAATGGTCCCCAGATTTCGATCCAACACAAGATGTGCCCAAGGCTGTCCCTGTATGGATGCGCCTCCCGCACCTTCCCCTTCACTGCTGGAGTCAGAACTTGCTACAATCCATCGGCAATGCCCTAGGAAGATACATAGATCAGGCACCGAGGAAGGATCAATTCTCCTATGCTCGAATTTGTGTAGAGGTTGACCTGGAAATCGGGCTACCAGAAGCAATAAAACTATCGGTGGTGGATTGGACACATATCCAAGAGCTCGACTACGAACAGTTGCCCTTCAAGTGTTGACACTGTCACGAGTACGGGCATTTCGCAAGATACTGCAAAAAGAGAAATGATGAGGTACCAGAGAAAGAAAAGGGCGAACAATGGAAACAAGCAAAGAAAACAACAAGCAGCAGGCAGAACAACAAAAATAAAGCTAAAGAGACAGAGAATAAAGTAGGTCATGAAAGTGCAAGCAATCAAAACACTGGAAGCAGAGATACAATCAGCATTGAGGGGGACAAAAACCCCTTTGAATCTCTTAAGGATCCTCCAGAGACAGAGCGAGAAGATCCTCCTCAGCTGGAGAATAACGACACCTTAGAGCCAGGTAATAACCCAATCCCAACCCCAAGTAATACTTCCTCCCCTTCTTATGCAGATATAATCAAACAAAAGAAGAAAAATACAGAGAATATGGGCTCATCAGACGATGAAACATTTGAAAGGCCAACAAAAAAGGCCGGAAGAAGAACAAACAGGGAAGAAGAGTCAGAAAGGCAAAAAACCCTTGGCAGTCAAGCCACCATAGAGATGACGCTTGGGAGGAATACCAGGCCAAGGGCCCCCAAGGGAGGAGGGCCTACCCCAACAAGTGGTAAATGATGCAGCTGATTTCTTGGAACTGCAGGGGTTTGGGGAATCCCACTAAGGCAGAAGCCATAAAAGATCTGTTGAAAATGGAACCCACAGACATCCTCATGCTCCAAGAAACAAAGGTAGAAGGGGAGATCCTTCTAAATACCAGTAACACCAAATGGAAATTTGACTCTGGAAAGGTTGTCAGTGCAAGAGGCATGACTGGAGGAATAGGAACATTCTGGGCAAAAAACTCCTTTTCCCTAGAAAGTTCCTTCGAGACCCAGCACTGGATATTTACGGAACTGCGCCACATAGCAAGCAATCTCAACCTAGCCTTGTTTAATATGTATGTTCCTGTTCACTACGAGGAAAAGAAAGAGTGCTGGAAGACACTCTCGGAGTTTCTAGATCATACCAATCCCAGGAACATAGTTATAGGAGGCGACCTGAATATAATTCTTGATCCTAAAGAGAAGAGAGGAGGGACTTACTCAAGAGACCCTTTTCTCACCACAGTGGAGAATATGATATTACAGAGGGATTTAGTAGATTTCAAGCCAGTCAAAGGAAAATACACTTGGACCAACAACAGAACAGGAGAAAATCATATCGCAGCAAGGCTGGACAGATTCCTCATCAGCAGCTCTATAATGATGGGGAAAAGAATAGTCATCAATAAGATTCTTCCAAAGCTCATCTCGGATCACAAACCTGTTCTACTCTGCCTGAAAGATGAAGAAGACCTAGGGCCTCTCCCCTTTCGCTTCAGTCCTCTCTGGACGGAAAGAGAAGGATTCTTTGAAACAGTCCAAACAGCATGGAGAACAGAAGTTTCAGGTTCCCCAAGCTATGTGTGGGAGCAAAAAATGAAAAATGCAAAGAAGGCCCTAAAAGAATGGATAAAGAAACCTATGAAAACTCCCACCAGCCAGAGGAAAGAGGCTGTCACCCAGCTGGAAGAAATGCAATTTGATTTGGAAGAGAAAGATATCTACCCCATGGATTTAGACCAAGAAAAATCTGCACAAAGGAAGACATACTGTTCCTTCAGAAGCGAGGAAGAGTATTGGCGCCTGAAGTCCCGCAGCTTGTGGCTTAAAGCTGGGGACAGAAACACCACATACTTCCATAGACAGTACAGGGCTCGACTTACCCGAAACCACATAGCAGAAATCACCACATCTGATGGATAGGTTTGCAAAGGATTTGGCCAAATCAAGGAAGCAGTTGTGAAACATTTCCAGACTCTCCTTACAGCAGAAAAGGATGGGAGTGAGGAAGATATATCAGAGTTCCTCGCAAATATACCAAAGCTAATCAGCACGGAGGATAATGAAAACCTTACGAGCCCAGTCACGGAAGAAGAGGTATCCAATATTGTCTGGTCTATGGAGCCAAACAAAGCGCCAGGACCTGATGGATTTTCAATCCACTTTTATAGAATCTGTTGGGAGTTAATCAAACCTGATCTCCTCAGAATGATACGGGGATTCATGAGAAAGGCAAAGATCGGGGGCAGAATTAACTCAACCTTTCTCGCTCTAATTCCTAAGGAAACAAATCCAGGATCATTGGACAGATACAGGCCGATCTCACTGTGCAATGCGTCCTACAAGATAGTGGCCAAACTTCTGGCGAGCAGAATCAAGCCTCTCCTGCAAAAGCTCATTTCTCCAGCCCAAGGGGGATTTGTGAAAGGAAGACACATCCTGGACAACGTTATCCAAGTCCAAGAAGCCTTGCACTCGAGCCATTCACGTAAAGAACCAGGTATGCTTATAAAACTGGATATGTGTAATGCTTTTGATAGAGTTAATCGCTCCTTTCTGTACAGGGTCCTTTCAGCCTTTGGATTCAATCAGGACTTTATAAATTTAATTAAATCCTGCCTAGAGAAGATCTGGATAGCTCCAATGGTAAATGGGAGACCAACAGATTTCTTTTTAGCCACCAGGGGACTGAGGCAGGGCTGCCCCCTGTCTCCATTTCTTTACATCCTGATGGCAGATTCCTTGAGCAGAAAATTGATCATGGAAAGACAGAATGGTAACCTCCCTGGAATCAGAATTGTGAAAGAAATCGAACCAATGAACCACGTGTTGTTTGCTGATGACTCATTGTTGCTTGGGGGCGCATCTCCACGAATTGGGAACTCCTTCAGAACCATACTCAAAAAATACTGCAGCATCTCTGGAGCGTTAATCAGCGAAAGGAAAAGCGCTGTCTATGGATGGAATGCAGAGCAGCAAGCTATCAACAGAATTTCCAGCGACCTGGGTTTCAACGGATACGCAGATTGGGACAAGTTCAAATACTTGGGTCTCCCAATAACAATGGGATCCAACAGGAATCAACTGTGGGAAGAGGTGATATCGAAATTTAAGAAAAAGATCGCAGGGTGGGGGGGCTACTGGCTTACCACAGGAGGTAAGCTCACGCTCATTAGATCGGTCCTATCTGCATTGCCAACTTTTCAGGCCTCCTTAATGTTGGCTCCAAAGCAAATCTCAACCCAAATCTCCAGCCTCATGCGAAATTTCCTATGGAATGGCGAGCGAGGAAATGATAACACGTTCCATCTAATTAAATGGGAAACAGCGAAAAGACCTATAGAGGAAGGAAGCCTCCAAATCCGAGACCCTATACAAGCAAACGTAGTGTTGGGTTGTAAATTACTGTGGCAATTTCTTGCTGAGCCCAATCACCCAGTCAGCCAGATATTAAAATACAAATACCTCAAACACCAGTCAATCAGATCCTTCATCCCGGAGAAAGCTCCAAAAGGAATGCAAGCCTGGAATCTATGCAGCAAAGGCATCGATTTCTTCAGAACGCACCTGTACAAAATTCCTGGGAACGACAAAAACACCTTGCTATGGAAAGACAGAGTCATGGGCCACCCTCCTCTGAAAGAAAACAGCGAAATCGCAGAGATTAGAACATGGCTACAATCAAAAGGAATTAGAAAGATCGAAGACATCTCTGGCTGGGATAATAAAGGAGAATGGCAATGCTGGATTTTTCCCAAGGCACCAGCGCATTTAATCCCTCAACTACACGCCCTCAAAGAGGCAATTTCAGACTTCGCTCCAGTTCATAAAGATGAAGAAGACACCTGGGGATGGGGAAAGACGGGGGTATACACAGCAAGACAAGGATACCTACAGATGCAAAGCAAAAAGGATTCGCCTCATCCGAAAGAAGTGTGGAAGCAGGTTTGGGACAGTTTTAGCATTCCCAAGATCAATTTTTTCTTTTGGACTCTATTCCATAACAAAATCCTGACCGGAGAAAACCTGTGTAAGAGGAATATAGCAGGCCCCCATCGATGTGTTCTATGCAAAAATGCACAGGAAACTTCAGATCATATGTTTATTAATTGTGAATACGCTAAGAAGGCTTGGTCTATCTTTCTGACCGGACTAAATGTGAGATCCTCAACTCACAGTACAATTGCAGATATGTTCTCCACTTGGAAAGCCAATTATTCTCACAATATCGCTGGCAAATCTCTATGGTATAAGGTCTGGATTGCTGCCCCAAAATATGTATGCTGGAAGCTATGGCTAGCCCTGAATGAAATCATCTTCAACCAAAATGAAATACCAGCAGAAAAAGTGGCAGAACAGGCAAAGAAACTCCTTATAGAAACCCTGAAACATTCTTCAGTCAAAAATGATAACTCCCTTCAAACAGAGGAAAGGGCATGGCTGGATGACTTCTCTTACAACACCAGACCTTCAACAATCACTCGGCCAACCCATAAGGAAAGATGGTAGATTCGAGAATCCGAGGATAGGTTTCAACAGTGGTGGAAATCCCAGGGCAAGTGCACTATCTTCTTCGACGGTGCCTCAAAAGGAAATCCAGGCACATCAGGAGCAGGAGGGGTAATCTTCTATCCGAACGGAGAAAAAGAAGATTTCAGTTGGGGACTAGGAACGAAAACCAACAATCAGGCTGAAGTTCTTAGTCTCCTAAAAGCTTGCCAATTAGCCAGAAAAGAAAGCCAAAGAGAAATCCTTATTTTTGGGGATTCAAAATTGCTGATAAAGTCATTAATAAGCAAGAAAAGGTTTAAGGATTCGGCGTTAAACAAACAGCTCTCAAGAGTGAGCATAATCCTGAAGGACTTCTCCTCAGTGCAAACATTTCACATTCTCAGAGATCTAAACAAGGAAGCGGACAGATTGGCAAACATAGGATGCACTCAGCAAAGTGGAATGATCAGCATAAACGCAGGTGCTTTGAAAACGACAATCATCCCTTAACCGGGAGAGGAGCTCATGTAAAACCCATGAATTGTAATTTGGTTGATTAGGCTTTGCCCAACCTGGAATATTCAATAAAACACAACCGTTTCAGTTAAAAAAAATAAATAAGTTAAGTAATTGTAGATAGAACATAAACCATATAAACCATATGCACAATGAAAGACAACCAAAAACTCAATGAGACACAGAGAAGTTAGGTCAATGATCAGGGCAAAACCCACAAGGGGAAAACCCAACCAGATTCTTCTTTTATGAGAAATCAATTGTTCAACATATATACAAAGTACAAAAACAAAATGAAGAAGTTCACCCAAATCTGAAGAATATATCTGATAGCAGTAGCTGATGCAAACACTGAATCACTTTGGCTCTCCAAGATCTTCTCTTACTCTCCAAGTCTCTCTCTCTCACAATCTCCTTCAAGTCTCTCCAACTCTCTCTCAAGTTTGAATTCACAATGCACAAGTAAGTGAGGTGAGATGATATGAGACACACATATATAGGAGGGGCAATGAATTATTGACATAAAGGAGGAGCAATACACATGCCTTGAGGAGGAGTTACATATGCCAAAATAGGAGTGTAACTTATGCCATAAAGGAGAGGAGTGTAACTTATGCATTTAGGAGAGAAGTGTAACTTATGCATTAAAGAGGTGTAAGAGGAATCTTTTTATGACGAGTCATTAAAGTGTGTAAGAGAGTGTAAGAGGTGTGTAAGAGCATTAAAGAGAGAGAGGAATGAATCCATTAAGAGAGAGTAACATATGCATTAATTGAGGGGAGTTACATATGACATGATTGAGTCTCATGATTGAGAGACTTGAATTTCTTTTTAATATTATAAGAATAATAATAATAATAATAATAATAATAATATTGATGATTAAGTAAAAATTGAACTATTAAGATTAATTGATGATCAAAAGGGATTTTCCATCAACAATGTTTGATTACCAATTGAAGCAAGGTTATTTACTATATTTGGAAAGTCATACTTGAGACTTTCTATTTTTAAACTTTCTATATTTAGAAATTCTATTTTTATAAATTCATCCTTGAGCTGCCAAATTTTCAACATATGATAATATGCTAGATATCACACCAATCAATTTTATGCCTCTTAAATGTGTTCTTTCAGAAATATATCAAATCTGATTTCACTGATTATGCAAAGATATTCAGTCAATAAACAAGTCAGATCTATGCCCAACAATCAATGCCCAACTTACCAAAACACTAGCAAATTTTTACCATGAGTTTCTTAGTGTGCTTAGGCAATTTATAGGTGAATTTGAGAGCATTTAAACATGAATTTAACCATTGTTATGAATGATTCAGATAATTGTAGCAAACAGTGAGAAAGAATGAGGGTTTAGAGATCAAACCCTAGTCCCAAGGCCTTGAAGATCACTTGCCCAACTTGCCAAAAATTTTCCAATGAATTTGGCACTTAAAAACACCAAACTTGAGCCAATTCTTTCCTTCAAAACCCACCAATATTTAGTCCAAAAATTTCAAAGATGGATTCAGCGCAAAATGGGGCCAAAAGAGGCTAACACTAGGCCTAATATGGCTAGTGTTGGGCTGCAAGAGGCCTAGATGGCCTAGCGGCTAAGGAAAAGGGCCAAAAGAAGGGTTGAAAGGGTCAAAGAGGCCAACAGGGAGAGTGGAGGGTTGCAGAGGGTGAAGAGGAGGACCGAGGCTAGGAAAAGGCTTAGAAAGGCCAATGACAAGCCCTTAGGGCTTCTGTCTAGGCTCAAAGAGGGAGGTTGAGGCCCTCTAGGCTCACTGCCAGCCAAAAATGGCCTTAGGAGCTTGACGCAGGGACTAATGGAGGGGTCAAGGCCCTTTAGGGCTTACGACTAGCCTCTAAGAGGGTGACACAGAGGGTCCAAAGGCTGACGTTGGGCCTGGAGAGGGACGATGGGCTTCAAGGCCCTAAAAAAATTACAAACCCTCGGTTGAAAAAAATATTTTGCTTCAGATCTTCAATTTCTGTAAAATTTCTTTAGTAGTTGTCCCTGCAAAAAAATTGGAGACTGGATCTTACCTTCAAGGGCCTAGATCTAGCTCTAATCCAACTATTTTCTTTTGATCTTACCTGCACAAATTAATTTACAACAGCCCAAAACCCCAATATATACGAAAATTCCAAAATAATTAAAAATCCCAAAACCCCAGCTGAAAAAAACAAAGGTTCGAAAATAAATTATTTACAAAAATCTATTTTACAAATATATTTACAAAACATACACGTATACAATGCTTGAGAAAATTGAGAGATTAATTTTTTTCAAATCCTTGATAATGGCTAAATGTATTTTCAAAAAATGAATGCAAATCCACAGCATTAGCGAAGTTAAAAAACCATAAAATGATTTGGAATGCAAACATAGTCAGCCTCCATCCAAAGTTTGTGAATTTGGAATCTAAATGTTGGGGAACCTACAAACACTATATATTTTTTGAAAAATAAATCGTTAGAACACACAGTGACTCAGACTACCTAAGATAAGCCCACAACTTACCAATAAAACGTTCCTATCACCTACAATGAAATAATGATTAATAACAATTATAAAGCACAATATATGAATGCTCGTACCCAACACATGCCACAGATCAATAGATCAGAGACACCAGGAACCATAGTTTTTAAAACCGGAACCGGTCTAACCGGGACTGGTTTGGTCTAAACGAACCGGTTTTAAAAAAATACATTAAATAATTAATTTTTAATGAAACAAAATTATTTTTAAGATGTAAAACCATGATTCCAAGCCAATAGAGACAAAATATGCAAATTTTGCTCATTTATATACCATGTAAAGGTGAATATATCAAAATGGCACCGAGTGCAATACATATCATCGACAAAATAGCAAAATATATAAGAAATGAGGCTCTAAATGGCCTATAAAGTCAAAAAACAATGCTGCAAGCTATGAGGCCATTGGCCTACTACAAGTCTACAGTGTACACATGATCAATCATCAAGTTCATCACCACTACTAGACATAGGATCATTATCAGGAGCTACATAGACATCATCTGGTTTAGAGTTTGAGGATGCCTCAGCCTGATCTGCAACCTCAATATCAATGCCACCAATGACAATAGAAGTGGACCTAATGGAAACACAAGTTTGTCGACCTGCATGACTAGTGCCTTCCATTGGTTCTTTGCCTTTCCTTGATGCCGTTACTGATCCTAGTTCTAATGCCACCACATAATCTGTGTCATCCCCTGCTAAAGCCATGTCGATATCAAAATCAGCCTCCAACACAGGTTCTTCAGTCTCCTCCACCCATTTTGATGTTGGATCAATATCGTCCAACACAATGGGATCTAGATCGGGAGTTTTTCTCATCATTTGAAGCTCCGATTGCATTTATTGTTTACCCCCAAACCATGAAATCCTGAAAACCATTAAGTCTGCTGAATTTTGAGTGAAATCTAAAATTCTAGTTTATCCATATGAAATCCAATGAGGTCGAAACCACTCTCAAACATTCTGAGTCATTTCATGGTAATGTTAAAAATTTAAGTAAAAGGATGAAAATGAAAATTAAAGGAAATGCCACTTTTACTTTAAGAATTTAACATTACCATTAATTGCCAACATTGTTAGGGTTGAAACACCCTTAGTTTCTCCCCAAAACCCCTGAAACACAGTCAAAAATATGCTTTTTTAACTTTACGGTGGGCGTGCCTAAAACCGGCCGGTTTAGGATAGAACCAACCGGTTTGATACAAACCGGCCGGTTCCGTCCTAAACCGGCCGGTTTAGGATAGAACCAGCCGGTTTGATACAAACCGGCCGGTTTTCACCGATTAGGACAAAAAAATGGAGAAATGGGCATTCAAACCGGGTTTCTTGGCCAGTTTAGACCGGCGGGCTTGCTAACCGGCCAGTTAGACCGGTAACCGGTTTTTAAAAACGATTTTTAAAACTATGACATGAATTGCACCCCAAAGTCTTTATTATGATTATTCGAACGTTCCCAGCGGGACGGTAGTTTACATCATCTTTTTAGAGTTACATTAGCCAAAATTAGATGACTTGAGATGCAAATGACGTCTGATTTATAAATAAATCCTCCAAGTGGAAAATAACGGCTAGTTGGCTTGATCCGTGTCAAAATAATCTCAATCATTAATAAATATTCAATGATCTTTTAATCTCTGTCGTTGAAATAATTATTTTTGAGGAATTTTAAAATTTCTCATTAAATCCATTTTTATTAGCTCAAAAATAATTATTTTGAGCTAATTTCCTCAAAAAATTGACTTTGACTTGACCACCAAGGCCCAAGGGTCCAATTTTTCTTGAAATTTCTAATATTCCCTTGGTGGGGGACCTCCAAAAATTAATTTCTTTAAGACCCACAAATTTTTCCACTTGGAGAATTTAATTTCTCTAGCATTTTAATTTTTGACTCTAATTAATTAATTTTCTGGCTTAGGATTAATTTTATTTTTGCCAGAAAAAATAATTAATTGACACTTGAGGGGATTAATTATTTTCCACCCTCAAATATTTTAGCCATGGTGTCTAAGTATGAGGGACCATGCACTAAAATATTTTTTATATAAAATTTTACATAATTCAAACCTCAAAGGAGAAATACCTACCCATTCGTTATAAATCCTCAAAATACATACCCAATTCTACGACACAATATGATCTAGTAGACCAAGTGACTTGTAATAAAATAATTTAACCAATTAGCTTAAATTATTCCCAAATCACTTTTACAGAAGACTCAACTAAAACACTAGGACTCACCTAAGACTTTGACGATAAATTCCACCCTAACTTTGGGGTGAGGCTAGAGGGAAAAACTCTGTCGATCATCCATGTTTAGAAACACAAATGAATCAGTGAGACGAAAAACCTCCTAGGATGAAATTCGTCGCCAAAATAATAGGCTTACCTAGGTTGTTACATACATACACAGTCTTACTAGCATCATTTACATTACAAATTTTGCAGAATGGGTTTACAATGACTCAAAATGTTGATGGCTGATGATTTTGACCTTTGAAGAAAAATATGGTACTACTACTTCCTTGAAACTTTGACAGAATGTGTGCAACAGGACTAACGATCAACTAGAGAGCACTTGGAGATGTTGTGTTCAGTGACCTAACGGAGTAGGACCATTGATAGAGGTAGGAGCTGCAGATTGGGAGTAGAAGGACCAACATTTGTGTTCAGGGTATGATAAGAGGAGTTATGATTGTTGACTACATTAGCTAGATCGTCAGTGTATCTTGTTCTTTTATTCTTGTATCAGTGGATGTATGAGGGTCATTATCCCTAGTACGGGAGCCCTAGATAGTTGTATTACACTTTGTTAATATAAAGAAGTTGGGTTATTGAAAATTGTAAAAAGTTGTATATATTTTGTGCACTAGTAGATTTACTATTGTATTTTGTTCTGTTGTGCAAAGTAGATTGTTGTGGTATTTGGATTGGTAGTGTAAGTTATTCTAAGACCCTAACCTAGATTCTAGTATCGTGAAAAAACAACATTCTACACATTTCTTGATTGGGAACTGGGGCAGCATCAACTATTGTGAGTGTGGCCTCATAATCCCCCTTGAACTCATCAATCTCGCTGAGTAACAGGTAATCCGTGACAACATCCGATGTTTCCTCATCCTAAGCCTTTGCATCAACCCACTGGAGTGTATCTGGGTGAGCTTCTTCCTTCATGGGTATGTCTTCTCCCAACTCGTCACTGTCCTCAACCTCAATATTTGTTTCTCTTGCACTCGCTGTATTGATACCGACATTTTGTTCAACAATCATGCTTCTCTCATTTTCATCACCTGCAGGTCTGCAACTGCCCTTTCTTCTTGCTGCCCTTGCTGATGCCCACTCTTCGAACTGCTCCACCACTCTCATGAAATTCCTATTATAGTTTTCAAATTTCGCTAATAATTTATCTTGCCAAGACATTTTTGTGTAAACCCACAAATTTAATCTAAAGAACAATACTGGACTGGGGTTTCAGTCTCTGGGATTTTGGCTCAACAATAGTATCCTCGACATTACCATGATTTAAACCCACAGCTAGCCAAAAAATCACACTTTCATACCACTGTAATGTTCCCGCTTTAAAATACCCAAAATGCCTATTGCACTTTCTGAGTTTTGAATGAAAATTTCAGTGAAGGATTTTGCCAAATATGTTGGAAACAGCTGTAGGTGTATTTCTTACTTTAGTAATAAAAATGAGTGCGCAGGACCAAGTAAATGCTCACAAAAACAACCCAGTTCAGAGTATGAAAGCCACAGGAAACCCCACATAATATTTCTCACTGAAAAATGAGTGCTACTACCATTAACATCACTGTTTCTTCTATGTGAATGACCCAGAAATATATATCAGTAAGAATATGAGCCTCACATAGCCATTTTAAACAAATTTCAGTGCACCAAATTAATATTCATAAACACATTCCAGCTTAGGTACAATGGTCCATGGGATCCAACACAATATTACTCGCTGAAATGAGGATATTACAGCCATATAAACCACATTTACCCAAATGTAAATTACTCAGAAATGTATATCAGCAGAGTAGGCGACATTACGTAATTATTTGAGCAAGAGTACAGTGCACAGAAATGGAGAGGAGCCTGCTCAATATTAGTGGGAAATATATTGATAAAATGGTGGCTCTTCATTATGGCATAGGAGTGACCCTTTCACCCTTCAGATTTGCTTACTTCGACTCAGTCAAGAACCATGCATAATATAATAACCCAGCTGCCAGAATAATAGGGAATTCGTACTCCTTTTCTCTGTCTATATCAGCCACAATGCCAAGGATGATAATCGAGTCTCTTTGAAGCACCCATTAGGCCCAGAATGAAAACACAACCTCTGCTCAATGAAACCACGAACTCAGCTAGCCTGGGAACAACTCACCTGTGATATTCCCACTTAGCAGTTTGCTAAGTGAAATATCAATTTTGGCCATTTTTGCTACAATGCACAGTTGCACTTAGGAAATGTGGGTTTAGAGGTCCCACATGATTTTTGGCTTAGAGCACACCCAAACATTAGAGTTGGAGGAAATATTGCGGCCTTAGTGGGGCGTGGGGGCCACTTCATGGTAATTTCGGCCCACATGAGGAATACACTCCCATTGGAGCGGAATTGGTGTAGGGAATTCGAGCTGGGCCCACATGGGTATTTTGGAGGCTGCTTGACAAAAAGAACAAGAGACACTCAATTTTTCATTCATTCATCATTTGCAAAACTGTCTTTTGACAATAGCACGCTTGATCTGAAGCCAAGTCTACAAGTGTTGTTTAGCACACGAGTGTCTCCGAGTAGAGATCTCAACCCTTGCTTCGGTGAACTTCGAGAGTCTGCCCAAGAAGGGAGTCCTAGCCTTTTCAGTTCGTTCCAGCAGCAGGGAGTCCGATTTCAGTGAGAGGTTCAGCTACAGCGGTGTAGGGATTATGCAGTTCATGGTGGAGGCACTCTTGGAGGATGAGGAGTGAAGGGTGGTTGAAGCTGAAACTTGGGGAGAAGATCAAGGAAGTAATTTAGTGTGGATTGCAACTATTTTGGAGGCCATTTGCAGCACTATTTACAGGTGGGTTGAATCACCCAGCAGTTGAGCCATTGTGTCGTGTCCCTTCCTAAATTAATTTGGAACAAGACTAATTATTGTATTTTGGGGCTAATTTTGGAGATAGCGGGGCCCATTCGATTTTATTGGAGATTAGACTTAGGAGAACTTATTTTGTTGTGGTTAAGTTCTACAAGAGGGCCACCCACACTAGGGAATACACTCCCTAGTTCGAATTGCTTGGAGGGGAAAAGTCGATGGCTAAGTGAGGGCCAACGATGGAGGGAAAAGTGCTCCATGAAATCTATATAAGGAAGGAAACTCTCCTCATTTCATCAACTTTTTGGTAATATCGATTTCTCTTTGGTCGCTTGAGCTGCTTAGCCGAGTCACTTGTTGTTCAGCACGAGTTCTTCAAGCGAAGAGCTCACCCTTTCTTCGGGGGACTTCGAGTGCCACCCTAGGAAGGTTTTCTTTCATTTCTTCAGGAGGAGGATCTCAGTGTGATTCCCAGCGATTGCATCCATCTCCAGGTGGTGCGTATTACTGGAAGACGCAGTGAAGAGGAGGTCGAGTTTGCTTGTGGCTTCTTGCAGAGGAGTTTGGGTGAAGGATTTTTCGGAGAGGAGGCATAGGAGGATTGTTGGCATTTGGGAGAAGTTTTGGAGTTGGAGGAGTGTGCTACTTCACAGGGTGATTTTCACACTTCCTGGGCCAGCGCAGAGGCAACACTGGGTGTTCACGTGGAGGGTAGAGTATCAGTCTTTGAGGTTGAACTTTACCGTGGAGGTTAAGGGAAATATTTGGAGAAGTGATTGCTACATTTTCATGAGATTGGAGGAGGATTTCGTTGGGGTTTATTGCAGGCCATTTTTTGGAGTAGCTTGGAGGGTATGGGGCATATTGGAGGTCGATTTTGAAAGTTCAAAATCCGGCCAAACCATTTCTAGGTTTTACTGGGTTTTCTACAAGGATCTAGGATATAAAGTTTCAAAATTTTCTGAGCAACGGAGGTGGGGTTTTCAGCCGTATCTTTGCAGCAGATAGTGTAGAATTGTTGGGGATTGCGTAGGGCATATTGGAGGCCGAATTTGGGAGGTTGGATTCAGCCCAAACCCTTTCTAGGTTTTTTTGGGTTTTTGACAAGGATCCCAGATATAAAGTTTCAGCATTTTCTGAGCACCAGAGACAGGGTTTCTTGTAGTTCCTTTCTAGCCAACAGTGTAGTTTCTAGGGACAACACAAAGCATTAGAGGAGCAGTCATTTCCAGCTTCGAGATTATTGTTTTATCACCTGGGTCTTGTCAATCTTGCCCTTGAGGCAAGCCCAAGTGCATTTCTCCATATTATTGTACTTGCTCCATTTCATTAATAAAATGGCTCAACTAGTTCTCACTTCTGGAGTTTTAATAAGCGTTTGTTGATTTTTTTTATTTCCTGTGTCACAAATCGATTTTGTTTTGCATATCACTGTTTATTTAAGTTTGGAACATTATAGTGGTATCAGAGCATGATCTTGGCCCAGTTGTGGGTAACCAGTAAGATCATGGGAGATTTGGGCATGTATGCACAGTGACGGGTTACACCATACACCACCCATGGCTCAAGGGAGATTCAGTATGCAGGAATTTTGGGGTGGAATCCACTGGAACGATGAGAGGTTGGCTCAGTTGAGGAAGGTGTCAGACCAGATCCATCCTTGTCCTTACAGCAGAGACACTAGAGGTGCACAAGCCGTGGGAGTACAACCACCTACACCATGTGGGGAAAGCCGACAGAATCTGGGCACCAGATCTCCTGAAAAGGAGTAGGTAGGACAAGGACAGTTAGAGGGTGAGACCAGGGGGTGCTTTTGCTGGTGGAGACCTGGCTTTAGATATCAGGAGCCTAAGGAGGAGGTTGAGCATGATGTTGAGAGCCCACGTGATGGTGAGGAGCACATCAATTTACCCGGTGTGGCGCAGGAGTCACCATTATTCGAGACCTCTTTGATAGCCCCAATTGACACCTTGGTGGAGAGGATAGAGCCTACACACATAGAGCCATCTGTTGAGGAGGAGCCACCCATGGATGAGATGTCGATAGTTGTTGAGGTATCCAGAGTTGTGACTGAGTCTGCAAGTGATAGATACCCATGGCAGTTTCATCAGTTCCAGGTCGACCTTCTAGCATTGAGAGAGAAGGTCACCACAGTATGAGAGGCCATTCTACAACAAAACGAGGAGTTGGAGGGCATGAGAGTGGTTTGTGCCGAGTCAACGACCAAACTGACTTGCGTTGGGGAACAGTTGGATTCCCTAATGGTACCACTAGAGTGCACTTTAGAGCATCAGAGCAGCCCTCTTCAGACATACATAGATGGGGCTTGTAGCGTCAGTAGTTTGCCTCTGCACCTTGGAGGGAGAGAGGCAAAGCCACTTCGACATATTTTATGTGTTGACCAGGCCGATGAGATGAGGCGACATGAGCAGTGCAGGGTGCAGCATTCGCCGAATGGAGAGCTTGTCCTACGTATGAGAGTTTGTATATTCAATGCCTCTCTTGGGGTTGGCAATAGATTTTGAGTTGGTACCCGGTGCAATGGGCTATGGAGATGGTAGTGGACTGACATGAAGCTCAACAAGAGCTTTCATGCATTGGGGATTACGGAAGCCCAGACTAGCACTGGGATCTAGGTGGGACTACCTATCATTCCTCGGATATACCGGTTGACTCCGACCGTGGTGGTGCAGTTGGCCTAGCGGTTGAGCACACACATTTGCTAGGGGAGTTTTGGCCAGTACCAGCGGCCAACCAGTTTGTGGGCAGACTCCTTGGGTTGTCTTGGTATGACAGTTGTGCATGGGATCACATGACGATCGTCATACTCTAGCGGGAGTTTGTCGGAGGAGGTGGCACCAATAGGCCACCTGACAGTGCCTTGTATGGAGTTGGGGATTCTTCACATTTGTGTGGGGCATGGAGGACATGGAGGAGCAGAGTAGTGGTGGCATTGTTACTAGTACCTAGGGAGATTCACTTCTTGGGTCCCTCAGGGAGGATTTGGAGGGGAGATCCCCTCATCGGAGAGCATAGTGATGCGATGGTGGAGGTGATGATACAGGTCGGGTGCAGGCCGACGCATATGGACACAACTTTAGGCCATCACATCCAGGGATGGGTAGGAGCATCTAGCATGGAGCAGTGGTCTACAGATGGGCATGGAGACGCATGGGGGTGTGTCGTAGTATGTTGGACTGCATTGTGGAGTGGGAGTGCCTCACATCGCATTGAGTACATGCAGGGAGTGACAGGTGCAGTGACACAGGTGGGACATAGGACAGTACAGGATGGTATAGTCGTAGTTGGGAGTATCCAGTGGTGTATCGAGACAGGTTGCGGCGTACAGTGGCATGTCAAGGAGTGTAGCCACACTGGCTGGTATGCAGTAGCAAATGATGCGGTGCAGTGGGCACTTGCAGCGTTGCCTCCCAGGAGACTTATGGGCAAGGGCACTACGTGTACCATTAGATGCAGCCCACCTAGGATCGATGAGGACATTGTTGAGCATCTGGGAACACCATGTTAAGTGGAGACAAGGCTTCGAGGTGGTTATCAGCAGATTCGAGACAGAGAGGGGGTCGTCTATAGGATTACTCTTGAGCATTCCAGCAGACTCTTAATCATACCCATCCTCTTCTAGTGTTGTTTACAGTTGCAGAGTATTTGTTTGTTGCCCCTTGACACTCTCCATTCAGGCCATAGGGCTTGGTAGGCTCACCCTAAGCAGTTGGATGAGACACCTAGTGTCATGAGTCGTGAGGAGACTCTCCAGTTGAGACACTTGGTGGGTGCACAAGTTGACGAATACATGCTTAGGGATGGCATGGTTGATTGTCGAGGTAGCATATGTCCACTCCTAGGCTCACACTTGGGGAGGTGACCGAGAGGGAGTTACATGGTGTTTTTTCAGTTGGACAACTCGAGGTGTTAGGTGAGCATGAGATGCGGAGGACGGTAGTCCTTGTTGGCAGGATGATGCCTAGGCTTCTGGCAGTACCCGGGCACATCATCAGGAGCTGGGATAACAGATCTCGCTATGTGATTTGGCAGGCACAAAGCAATTGGATATTCACAGCACAGGTTCTTGATGCTCAGTGTCTACCTATTGGATACCTACAGGAGACAGAGACAGGGCACAGAGGGGTCCCAATAGCTAGTAGCATAACACAACAACAGGCAGAGAGGATTTGGGGTTGTGGACCTTTAGTATGGTTATGGGATCCAGGGATCTAGTGGATTGATGGGATACTCCACTCCTTAGTGAGCCTGGTCAGAATAACAGGCAAACTGATTCATTCATAGGCAGACACATAGGGAGTCACCAAAGCCCTCACCATAGGGCGAGGCAGATTGTTGCTCATGATTGGGGCCAACCATGGGGCGATAGGCGCTGACACTATTGAGGCGCTTTGGCAAGTTGTGCCCAACCTCGATCATCGCATAGATTATGGCCGAGAGTTATGCAAGAGGAGGTTATCGTACGAGCGTGCTAGACTATTAGTGATGACTAGAGTGTCACGAGGTCAACAAGATAGTTTCTTGCTATGCTGTGCAGGGGGCCCTAACATCACAGTACTTAGCGATTCAGCTACCCATAGGGGTGAGTTGGTCTCTACAGGAGAGGGTCATCTAGATTTTCCACGGGGTTTCCGTGATTCGCTGATGGCGTGGGAGACTTCATCAGCATGGCAAGATAGCCAAAAAGAGGATTTCAGGAGGAACTCATGCAAGAGATGCTTCATTCGCATGGGAATTGAGTTGTATCTTCAAGGGCCCACAATCAGAGTGCATGTGGTGGACTATTTGGTAGGGCAACTTCTTAGGGATTTGGATAGAGTTTTACATAGTCAAGATGCTCTACTTATTGGCAGTATACAAAGGGGTTCTAACGCCCCTATTTGGCAAGATAGTGAGTGGAGCAAGGGGTGCTCCACGTTGATTAGTTTGGTTTGGGATCTTGTATCGAGGGACTCCTTCACTACAGGGTAGTACAATGATCAGGGACGATCCATTGGCATATTTGGGACCCTCGTGAAGTTTGCAGTGACTGTGGGGATCCACCATCAGAGAGGGCACTTGTTCAGACACTGCTTGAGGGCAAGAAATTTTTGATGCATTGGAGGAGTTTGCCGAATGAGGATGCTACTTGGGAGGGCGAGCACATAGTTGAGCATCCAGCACTGAAGTTGCTTAGGGACAAGCAACATTTGGGAGGGGAGGACTGTCATGTCCCTTCCTAAATTAACTTGGAACAAGACTAATTATTGCATTTTGGGGCCAATTTTGGAGAGAGTGGGGCCCATTTGATTTTATTAGGAGATTAGACTTAGGAGAAGTTATTTTGTTGTGGTTAAGTTCTACGTGGAGGCCACCCACACTAGGGAATACACTCCCTAGTTCGAATTGCTTGGAGGGGAAAAGTCGATGGTTAAGTGAGGGCCCACGATGGAGGGAAAAATTGAAGGGAAAAGTGCTCCACGAAATCTATACAAGGAAGGCAACTCTCCTCATTTCATCATCTTTTTGGTAATATTGATTTCTCTTTGGTCACTCAAGTTGCTTAGCCGAGTCACTTGCTATTCAGCACGAGTTCTTCAAGCGAAGAGCTCACCCTTTCTTCGAGGGACTTCGAGTGCCACCCTAGGAAGGTTTTCTTTCATTTCTTCAGGAGGAGGATCTCAGCGTGATTCCCAGCGATTGCATCCATCTCCAGATGATGCGTATTACTGGAGGACGCAGTGAAGATGAGGTCAAGTTTGCTTGTGGCTTCTTGCAGAGGAGTTTGGGTGAAGGATTTTTCGGAGAGGAGGCATAGGAGGATTGTTGGCATTTGGGAGAAGTTTTGGAGCTGGAGGAGTGTGCTACTTCGCAGGGTGATTTTTGCACTTCCTGGACCAGCGTAGAGGCAACACTGGGTGTTCACGTGGAGGGTAGAGTATTAGTCTTTGAGGTTGAACTTTACCGTGGAGGTTAAGGGAAATATTTGGAGAAGTGATTGCTACATTTTCATGAGATTGGAGGAGGATTTCGTTGGGGTTTATTGCAGGCCATTTTCTGGAGCAGTTTGGAGGGCGCGGGGCATATTGGAGGTCGATTTTGAAAGTTCAAAATCCGGCCAAACCATTTATGGGTTTTGCTAGGTTTTCGACAAGGATCCAAGATATAAAGTTTCATAATTTTCTGAGCAACGGAGATGGGGTTTTCAACCGTGTCTTTGTCGCAGACAGTGTAGAATTGTTGGGGATTACGTAGGGAATATTGGAGGTCGAATTTGGGAGATTGGATTCAGCCCAAACCCTTTCTGGGTTTTTTTGGGTTTTTGACAAGGATTCCAAATATAAAGTTTCAACATTTTCTGAGCACCAGAGACGGGGTTTCTTGCAATTCCTTTATAGCTAGCAGTGTAGTTTCTAGGGACAACATAGAGCATTAGAGCAGTCATTTCCAACTTCAAGATTATTGTTTTATCACTTGGGTCCTATCAATCTTGCCCTTGAGGCAAGCCCAGGTGCATTTCTCCATATTATTGTAGTTGCTCCATTTCATTAATAAAATGGTTCAATTGGTTCTCACTTCTGGAGTTTTAATAAGCATTTGTTGATTGTTTTTATTTCCCGTGTCACAAAGCGATTTTGTTTTACATATCACTATTTCTTTAAGTTTGGAAAAATACATATTGAGGGAAAATAGGGTTGAATTTCCAAGGTCAACCATTGGCCAAATCCTTTGTGGGTTATTCTAGGTATTTGGTGGAGAGGCCAGGATTAATTTCCCAGAATTTTCTAAGCACCGGAGAGGGCCCTAGCAGCAGTTCTACTCAGCCAACAACGTATTTCCGGGTAGTTGCAGCGCAGAGCTAGAGCAGTGCAGTAGCAGATTGGAGAGGGGTGACTTATCCTTCATTTGGGGCTTTGCTAGCTTGCCTTGAGCAAGCCTAGGTGCACTCTTTCCAACACCATATTGTACACCCTTGTTTATCAATAAAATGGCTCAGCAGCGCAGCTTTTGGTGCAATTTCTTGGTCTAATTTTGTGCTTACTATTTTATGGGTTTTTGTCTATGTTTGCTTTGCATATTTACTGTAAATTTTCCCTAGGAATATTACAGTGGTATCAGATCTCATAGACTTGGCTCAGCCTGCGGGAGCAGCACAGTCTATGACACTGGAGGATAGGCAAAACGTGATAGCAAAGATACAAGAGCAGAGAAAGACAATTGTAGATTACCCCAGATCCTGTGATAACCAAACTAGAAGTTGTAGAAACAAACATGGGGGACAATGAGGAAGACAAAAGGAACATGGATGAGGAGTTTGCTCATCTTTTGTTGAAGGTAGTGCATGACTTGTCTAAGAACATTGAAGAAATGGGCCAGCGAAATAGCAACGGCAACAAGGGTAAGGGAGTCCAAGAGGATTTCCAATTGGAGGAAGGATCTGGCACTTCACAGCACCATGCATCCCTTAACCCCAACATGCCTCTTATTCCAAACACACCCCCCAGGTCCATCACTCCCATGTTCCTAACATCTAGAGTGTTGATTTTTGGGTAGCATCGAATGTGCTCTAGCTCTGAAACTTTGTGGAGAGGCTAGAACACATGAGATCTCCAAGACCCAAAAATCGTTTGGAGAAATTCCACCCGGAGTGCATGTTATTCAAATAATTAATTATTTTTAATGGTGCCTAAGTTAAAACTTAGGAAATTAAAATAATTAAAGTGAATTAATGTAAATATGGGTGAGAAGCTTCTAAGTGACAAGGATCAAGTCTAATTTAATCTTAGCCGTTGATTAGAGATTAGATCACGACCGTTGATTTCTCAACAGGAAAAGTATAAAGGAAGGCTTGGGGTCAGTTGGAGAACATACATAAAGAGCAGCACTTGAGTTAGATCGAAAATCTAGGGCGTGGTTTGCTGAGAATTTCGGAGTAAGCTTATAACGCAGAGAGGGGCAATTCGGTAGCGAGACTTTTGTCCAAGGCCGAGAATACATAGCAGAGAGGAAGAGCAGCACCAAGGAGAGACAACGCAACTCCAGCAGGGTGACGCAGAGGCTGGAGAGCTGACGCAGTCACACAAAGGCAGCGCTGGGGTTTTTGTGAGGCAAATTGGGCATCGATTCAGCATATCGATTTCAGAGCCAGGAAGGCTCACCGGGAGGGTGACGCAACTCCTAGAGGAGGTGACACAATTCCAGCGCAGAGTTGGGAGGATCCATCACTACACAACACTGGGGACAACGCAATCACATGTGGGGTTTTTTCATCCAGTTGCTGGATCTGGCAAAATATTTGTCTCCGGATAGAGGTACTTCTGCTGGGTTTATTCTCTGTTGGGTGAGCTAGATTTGGCAACCTAGTTGTATTCAGAAATTTGCATAATAATAAAACCCTCATATCTGCTGCATAAGTGTCCTTTGTGTGGTTGTCTCATTTATTTTTTCAGTACTTGATCCGTATATTGGTGTAGGTTGCAGTGTATTTGCATTAATATTTTCTGAATATTTCTTAAATTAACTTGTTAAAATGAAGAACACAAGTAGGTAATGCAAATCAGTTTACTACAGTAGGATTTCTGATTTGTTAGATTCAGAAATTTTCACATGGCGCTGGTGGGCAACCGGAGCAAGAGGATATGCCTTATGGGGACTATTTCTTGGAGTATTAGTAATTTAGTCCTATGGACCTGATTTTGGGAAAGCCATCACTTTCAGAGATTTATGCCAGTTGAAGGGCAACAATAGACCCAAGGGACATAATGCAGGAGGCTACACGCAGGGGACAAACTTGTAGCACACTATGGGGAGGTTGTTTCTCCCAACTTTCGATGGCTCTTCCAAGAGCTCAGCCAAAGTGTGGGTTGAAAAGTTGGATGTCTATTTCCAACTGAATCAGATGACGGAGGGAGAGGTAATCAAGATTGCCATGTTGCATCTGGAGGGGGAAGCTCATGATTGATGGTTCCATGGCCTGACCACGTTGGGACATGCAGGAGTGACTCATGATGATTTCACCAGGAGGGTGTTGGAGCAGTTTGAGAGGAAAGATCTTGAGGAGTACTTTGGGGAGCTGACAAGGCTCAAGTAGACCGGGAGTGCTGAGGCATACATTTCGGAGTTTCTAAGGTTGTCTTTGATGGTGTTGGATTTGTTGGAGACTAAGAGGATCTACATGTTTGTGGAGGGGCTAGCAGAGCCATTACAGGGATTAGTGAGGTCCAATAGGCCCACTACGTTATAGGACGCAGTAGGGAGAGCCTGAGACCTACAGGATGCCCTACCTAGGGCACGAGCACCACTAACCCCCAGACAAGGTTTCCAACAGAGGGGAAGAGACACCAGGGCTCCACCACCGAGGGCCAATCAGGGGCGTGGACAGTTGGACGAGGAGACCCGGAGAGACCTCCGAAGGAGGAAGTTGTGTTTCACCTATTAGGAGCCATGGGCACCAAGCCACAAATGTGTAACACGCAAGGCCCATTACATCGAGGTCTTTTCTAACAGTGATGCAGAGGATGAGACATATTTTGAGATGGGTGGAGATGACAACGCAGCACCTCAGGAGGGAGGGCCACCACCACCACCACCACTAGCAGGGGGGTTTCCTTTGCACCTTCTAGAGGGGTCCTTGCATCACTGCGTGGGATACCCAAGTTTTTTACCCTAAGGATTAGAGGCACTATTCAGGGGTCGCATGTATCAGTTCTGGTGGACAGTGGGGCTACCCACAATTTCATTGATGCCCAATTGGTTTAGAGGAGCAGCATCACAACTGAGGAGTTTGAGTGATTCTCAGTTCTTATGCCTAGGGATAGCACCATGCAATGCACATGCTATGTTCTAGCCTTGACAGTGACCATGGGAAACTACTCCATGACATATCACTTATTTGTGGTGGACGTACCAGACACCAACGTGGTGTTGGGGGTCCAGTGGCTCTATTCACTTGGCAGAGTCACGACTGATTGGAGGAAGTTGGAGATGGAGTTTGTAGGGTTGGATGGCAAGCCAGTGTTGCTATGAGGAATGCACTCCTACCCACCACAGACTGTTTCAGCCCACAGGATGGAGGCTAATTTGAGACATGGGGACATTGAGTGGGTTGTGGAGTTGAGGATCTCAAAGGTTGGGGGCAAGCCCAAGCCACAACATCCAGAGATACAGTTCATTCTTGACAGGTACCTAGTAGTGTTTAGGGACATACCGCCAGGTCAACCACCTGACCGGCGGTTTGAGCATACTATTGAGCTAGAGCCATGGGTACAAGTTGTGATCACCACTCCTTACCGACATCCCAAGGCATATCGAGATGAGATAGAGAGGGTTATTCATGAGCTGTTGGCACTTGGGCATATCAGGCCTAGCTCCAACCCTTTTGCTTCATCAGTTGTTCTGGTGAAGAAAAAGGATGGGTCCTTGCGCATGTGCATATATTACTAGGCCCTCAACAAAAAGACACTGAAGAACTGAGGGGCTAAGTCCTTTTCGAAGGTTGATTTGTGGTCAGGGTACCATCAGATCAAGGTGAGGGACCAAGATGTCCCAAAGACAGTGTTTTGGTGCCATTATGGGCACTTTGAGTTCTTGGTTATGCCCTTCGGGCTGACCAACGCACCAACTACTTTCCAGTCATGCATGAACCACGTATTTCGTGGGTAGTTGAGGAAGTTCGTGCTAGTGTTCTTCGATGACATACTGATCTATAACCGGACCTGAGAGGAGCACTTGTAGCACGTTGAGGCAGTGCTGCATATTCTGGAGGAGCAACAATGTGAAAATTCCTGAATCTAACACATTAGAAACCCCTATTGCAATTTCTGGTTTACTATCTCCTACTTGTTCTTTACATTAACAAGTTATTTAATTTCATAAATATCTAAGTAAACACAAATGCAGCCTTCACAGATATACAGATCATACACTAAAGTAAATAGAATCAATAACACAAGGGACACCGTTATTTTTGGATAGTCGTCCCTGAAAAAACCCAATGAGGGAAAACCGGTGCTACATATAAAGGGTTTGTATTATTAAGCAGATTTATGAATACAACTAGGGCGCCAGAAATGGCTCACCCTTCAGAGAATATCCTTGGCAGTAGTACCTCTCTCCGGAGACAAATATTCCGGCAAATCAGCAATCTACTGATCAACCCCACAGTAACTATGATTGTTCCTTGCACTGGACAACGAAAATTGCTCCAAGCACAGCTCTGGAACTGCGTCACCCTCTCCCGGCTCAGGATCTACTGATCAACTCCCAGTCTGCCCCACAAAATCTCCCAACGCTACCTTTGAAGCCCTTTGCATCCTCTGCGTCAACCTCTACGGCTTTTGTGTCAGCCTCTACGGCCCTCTGCGTCCTCTGCGTTGGCTCCTCGGGCTTTTGCGTCATCCCTTCTTGGGCCTGCGCTGCCTCTTCCGGCACTTCACTGCCTCTCTACTATGTATTCTTCAGCCTTGGATCGAAATCCCTTCATGAATTGCCCCTCATTGCAACTGATCTCTAACTCGATTTCCTCAGCAAACCCAGCCCTAGAAAATCGAAATCTTGAGGTGTGTCTCCAACTAACCCTCAAGCCTCCTCTTATACTTTTCCTGTTGACGATTCAAAGACCGATATTAAGTCCCTAATCAACGACTAAGATTAGAATGGGCTTGATCCTCATCACTTAGAACTTTCTCACCCATTTTATATTAATACACATTAATATTTTTATTTTCCTAAGTTTAGACTTAGGGACTCATTAAAAATATTAATTATTTTAATATCTCTTCATCCGGGTGGAATTTCTCCAAACGATTTCTGGGTCTTGGAGATTTCATGTACCTTAGCCTCTCCACCAAATTTCATGGCTAGAGCACATCCGATGCTACCAAAAATCAACACTCCCTCTTAGCGAGGAATGTGCTCTAGCAATGCTTCACTATAGAAGCATCACATTGATCCTCCGCATCGGTCCTCTGTGCTGATGCTTGGCCTATTGCCCCACATCCACTGCACTGTTGCTTCTTGCACTGCTGCCCATGACACTGCCACTACCACTGCTACATCTGTACTGCATCTCCCTCTCAACATGCTGCATCATATTGCCCATAGCACTGCCACTGCTAACTGCTGCACTACAACTCAGTTACCAAGAAGTAAGTAACTGACTTATTCCAAATACTAACATCTCGGTCAGTCTAAAAGCCTTGTGATGCTGAAGCTACCTCAGCTGCTATCTTGTGCTCCCTCTGTTGCCATTGCGTTGCTGCAAACACCTCTGTGCCTCTCGCACTGCTGCAACCTCCACAACGCTGTTGCAGATTTCTACACTCTAGCATTGCCTTACCGCTCCACCACACCTTGCTCCACCCGACACCTGTCATCATGCTACTGTCGTTAAGGGCTCTCGTAGCCAGATGTGATCCAAGAGTTTGGGCACCTCAAGGATCCTGCCCCTGCATGTAGTCCTCTCGACTACAACTCTATGTCTCCCCACCTCTTCTCTAGAGGCGCATGAGCACTCATGGCACAATCGTCATCAGTCTCGACATCCTTCTCCGCCTTTGCTGGAGCTGCCTTTAAGTCGGAAGCTTCTCCCTTGTCTTTCTTCCTGGGGCACTTAGATGCATAATGTCCCAGCTCCCCACAGTTGAAGCACTTGACCTTGGAGATATCTTTCTTCTTTCTCTTTTGAATCCCCTGTTGTCCTGCAGATGCTAGAGTTGCATCCTCCTCCTCCTCTTTCTTGATTCGAACTCCCTTACTGCTACTTCTCGCCTTAGTCAACCTCCTGATCTCTTCCTGTCGAAGAGCTGCCCACATCTCCTCCCAACTGGGGAGAGTCGCTTTGCCCAAAATGCTTTGGACAAACGTCTCCCAGTCCTCGGAGACTGCATTTAGAGCAGTCCTGACCATAAACTTTGGATCCGGTGTAGACCCCACGAAAGTAAGCTGGTCACGAATTCCTTGCAACCTGAGAAGGAACGGATCTATCTCCTCTCCTTTCTGCATCTGATATGACCTCAGTTGATTCTCTAATAACATCTTTCGCTGCACGGAAGAGCCCTGGTATAAGGTGGTCAGTGTCTGCCACATCTCCCTTGTTGTGTTCTTCTCAGCAATATGTGGTATGACATGATCCTTGACCCCGTCTAGAATCATGCATTTCGCTTTCGCATCGGCCTCCTCATACTTCTCATTTGCAATCGGGTCAACTAGGACAGCTACAGTTTTCAAGGCATAGTCCTCGATGCGATGTTTATCTAGGATTGCCAGGAACCTGGCCTTCCAGATGATAAAATTGGAAGCCCCGTCCAATCTGTCCTAATCCCTCAATTCGTTCACTACCATCTCTGCTCCTCTTCTTTAGACTCCCTCTAAGTCTCGACTTCCCTCCTGGAAATCCTCCGGCCAACTGTCGAATCACTCCTCTCCAATCCTCCTTTGCCGCTGCAACTCGGATCTAGATTTCTTGGCTAGAAATTTGTTGAGGTAGTGCTTCCCTCTACCTTGGTTCAGTCCCCTTAGACACTATTCTGCACAGATAGAAACAACGTCCCACCAGCTCCTCAAATCACAATCTGCATAACTCCCTTAGCCCCAAAAACTAAAGAATCTGAGCCCTTCAAGCTCTCCGCAATCATGGCTTGGGCTAAATCTTCTCCTCCCAGCCAACTGCATCAATCCTTCCTTGCTGAGAAAGATGATGTGGCTTTGCGTGACCCTGTTTTGACCCACTCTGCCTCTGCGCTGGCCCTTCTCCTAGCTCAGAATGTTAACGCAGGCTCTGCGTGAGCCTTTGCATCACCCTCTCAGCACTGCGTCACTCCTCTTGCCTCTTCAGCTCTGGAACAACGTTGTCTCTCGGGACAACTGCTTCTCTGCTACAAATTCTCAGATTTCTTCGGCTAGTGTCTTCAGTCCTCCTTGATCTGCAATCGCTCTGATACCATGTGAAAATTTCTGAATCTAACACATCAAAAACCCCTACTGCAATTTCTAGTTTACTATCTCCTACTTGTTCTTTACATTAACAAGTTATTTAATTTCATAAATATCGAAGTAAACACAAATGCAGCCTTCACAGATATACAAATCATACACTGAAGTAAACAGAAACAATAACACAAGGGACACCGTTATTTTAGATAATCGTCCCCAGAAAAAACCCAATGCGGGAAAATCGGTGCGGCATATAGAAGGTTTGTATTATTAAGCAGATTTCTGAATACAACTAGGGTGCCAAAAATGGCTCACCCTTCAGACAATATCCTTGGTAGTAGTACCTCTCTCCCAAGACAGATATTCCGGAAAATCTGCAAATGGATGATCAACCCCACAGTGACTCTGACTGTTCTTTGTGTTGGACAACGAAAGTTGCTCCAAGCACAGCTTTGGAACTGCGTCGCCCTCTCTCGACTCACGATCTGCTGATCAGCTCCCAGTCTACCCCATAGAATCTCCCAGCGCTGCTTCTGAAGCCCTCTGCGTCAGCGTCTATGACTTCTACGTCAGCCTCTACGGCCCTCTACGTTGGCTCCTCAGGCCTCTGCGTCAACCCTTCTTAGGCCTATGTTGCCTCTTCCGGCACTTCACTGCCTCTCTGCTATGTATTCTTCAGCCTTCGATCGAAATCCCTTTGCTAAACTTCCACTCACTGCAACTGATCTTTAACTCGATTTCCTCAGCAAACCCAACCCCAAAAAATCGAAATCCTGATCTCTCTTGGTGTGTCTCCAACTGACCCTCAAGCCTCCTCTTATACTTTTCCTATTGACGATTCAACGACCGAGATTAAGTCCCTAATCAACGGCTAAGATTAGAACTGGCTTGATCCTCGTTACTTAGAACTTTCTCACCCATTTTATATTAATACACATTAATATTTTTATTTTCCTAAGTTTAGACTTAGGGACTCATTAAAAATATTAATTATTTTAATATCTTGTCATCCGGGTAGAATTTCTCCAAACGATTTTTGGGTCTTGGAGATCTCATGTACCTTAGCCTCTCAACCAAATTTCATGGCTAAAGCACATCTGATGCTACCAAAAATCAACAAACGGTTTTATGCTAAATTGTCCAAGTGCGAGTTTGGATTGACCGAGATGCTCTATCTAGGGCACATCATTGCGGTGGACGATGTGAGAGTCCACGGGAAGAAGATCCAAGCTATCCGAGATTGGCCAGAGCCCTAGAATGTGACAGAGCTGAGGAGATTCATGGGCATCTAAACTTATTACAGGAAGTTCGTGAAGGGCTTCTCTCAACTAGCAGCACCCCTCACTGACTTGATGACGAAAGGGGCGTTTGAGCGGACGACTACAGCACAGGAGGGTTTTGAGTGCCTCAAATAGGTCATGAGTTGTTGTCCAGTGTTAGCACTCCCGGACTTGACCCAACCGTTTGTGTTGGAGTGCGATGCATCCAGAGTGGGTGTAGGGGCCGTGTTGATGCAAGGAGGGCACCCCATAACTTTCGAGAGTCGGAAGCTACTACCCCATGAGCTATTGTACTCCATATATGACAAGGAGATGTTGGCCATCATGCATGCGCTAGCTAAGTTCAAACAGTATTTGGTGGGGAACAAGTTCAAAGTCAAGACAGACCACAACAACCTTAGGTTTTTCTTGGAGCAGAAACATTTGCAGGAGAGGCAACAAAAATGGGTGAGCAAGCTCCAAGAATATGACTTTGACACTGAGCATGTCAAGGGGAAACACAACATGGTGGCTGATGCATTGTCTAGGAGGCCAACCGCTCTTTCTTTGATGAGTATTTCCCCGGATTGGAGGGCACAGCTACTAGTGGAGTACTCCAAGGACCGGTTCACGTGTGAGGTCCTTGATGGGATGGTGGCAGATGACCGGTACAAGGTGATGAATGAGGTGATCTACTTCCGAGACCGGATTTATTTAGTACCCAGCTCCCAACTGAGGGAGAAGATTTTACAGGCCGCCCATGACTCACCACTAGCAGGGCACCAAGGGTTCACGAAGACATACAAGGCCATTAGAGAGCGTTTTGCATGGAGGGGCCTCAAGGATGATGTTCTGAGGCATATTAAGGAGTGTGACACATGCCAGAGGAACAAGGGTGAGCAGTCACACCCTGCAAGCCTATTGCAGCCGCTTCCAATCCCTGAGGGGAAATGGGAGAGCATATCAATGGACTTCATTACCGGGTTTCCCACAGTACAGGGCAAGGACTGCATTTACGTGGTGGTGGATTGCCTGACGAAGTTTTCCCATTTCTTCGCCATCTCAGCCCGGTACTTGGCCTCACAGGTGGCCGAACTGTTCTTCAAGGAGGTGTTTCGGCTACATGGTCTCCCAAAGACCATTGTCAGTGACCGGGACAACTAGTTCATGGGTGGATTCTGGCAGGAGCTATTTTGGTTGGTGGGCACTGAGCTCACTCTAAGTACTAGTTATCACCCTCAGACGGACGGGCAGACAAAGATAGTTAACAAGTGGTTGGAGGTCTACTTGTGTAACTATGTGACAGGTCAACAACGAGTATGGATACGGTGGTTGCACTTGGGTGAATACTGCGACAACACGACATACCACATGTCCATCTGTATGTCTCCATTCCGAGCTTTGTATGGTTACGATGCATTGTTGTTCGCTGACGTTATGTTTGGAGATAGCAAGGCCCCAAGGACCAAGGATTGGATACAGGAGAGCCAAGATATCTTGCGAGCTCTCAAAGATAACATGTGGATGGCCCAAAACCAGCAGAAGCTTTATGTAGATGGGCAGAGTTGAGAGCCAGTTTGAAGTAGGGGACTCGGTCTTCTTGAGGCTTCAAACGTACCGGTAGTCATCGTTCAAGAAGAAGGGGGCCGAGAAGCTCAAACCCCACTTCTATGCACCATACCGTGTCACTCGGAGGGTTGGGAAGGTAGCATATGGGTTGGAGCTACCCCTGGGGAGTTGGGTGCATAACATCTTTCATGTGTCTTGCCTAAAAAAGGCCTTGGGGCAGAAGGTGACGGCAGCTACAGAACTACCCCCTATGGACGATGAGGGGCATTTAGTGGTGGAGCCAGAGGCAATTTTGGATACTCGAGAGAGGCACTTGAGAAACCGGCTCATCAAGGAGTTTTTGATCAGATGGAGGGATCTGCCAGATGAGGGTGCCACCTAGGAGGGGGAGCAGATACTACAACATCCTTCGTTGCAGTTGCTTGAGGACAAGCAATGTTTTGGTTGGGAGGACTGTGATATTCCCACTTAGCATTTTGCTAAGTGAAATATCAATTTTGGCCATTTTTGCTATAATGCACGGGTGCACTTAGGCAATGTGGGTTTAGAGGTCCCACATATGATTTTTGGCTTAGAGCATACCCAAACATTAGAGTTGGAGAAATATTGCAACCTTAGTGGAGCGTGGGGGGCACTTCATGATAATTTCGGCCCACATGAGGAATACGCTCCCATTGGAGCGGAATTGGTGTGGGGAATTCGAGCTAGGCCCACATGGGTATTTTGGAGCCTCCTTGACAAAAAGGGCTGTTGACCCCTACTGGTCAACTACCCATGCAGTGCACCCCGTCTTTTCTTGACAGAAAGAAGCAGCACCTGATCAGCATGTCCGTGCCATCCTGCCATCATCAGCAGTTTGATCTTTCTGATTGTAAACCCAGTCTGCATGTATTAACTGTAAATAATCTTAGCAGACATGAAGTCATGTATGTAATTTGTCTAGGTGGACCTAACTTTCTGATGATAATCTAAGTCCTGGAAGGTTTTTTGTCTCACCGATCCACGGATCGGCAGAGTTTTCCTTCAAACCTGACCCCAAAGCCGGGATTGATTTTGTCATTAGAACTTTAGGGGAATCCTAGTGTGTTGATCTGCTAGATTATCGTTGTGTCGCAGAGCTGGGTGTTCTATGAGGGTCTGTATTAAGTGGGTTCATCCCTTTGAGATGTAAATTGTAAAAATCATGATGAAATGTGTCTTGAGGGTTGAAAATGTTGTAAATCCCCTCCTGAGTCCTAGGTCCTAGGTCCTAGGTGATGTTTCCAACGGCTTAGTTTGATGATCCATCTTAAAATGAATTAAAAAATTAAAAAAATGAATAAAAATAATAAAATAATAAAAAAATTAAAAAATGAAGCAAAAACCCTAACTAATAAAATAATAATATTTTAAGTTAATAAATCGACGGATGAGATCAAGAGATGTCTTGATCCTCATCAACGGTCGAGATCAGTTCTACATGGATCACCCAAAACTAGCCGTTGGGATCATTTCCTTTATATAGGGTCTTAGGGGGTCATTTTAGATCATCTGATCTGTGAGTCTGTACTGAAAAGCTCTCTTGTAATCTGATTTTCTGGTTAATAAAAAGACTTTGGGGTCCAAATCGTGCTGGTGTTACTCTCTGGGATTGCTGTGAGATCTTTAATTTTCTGCATATTTCAGTTTTTAGCTGTTAATCATAGCTTTTTTTTTAAGAGTAGTGTGAGCACAGGTATCTTGTTCACCTGCTAGGGTTTGAGGGTTGCTAGGGTTTCTGAAATAATGGCAGGTATCTCCATTATTTTCTGAGATCTAGCAGCACTCTTTCTCTCTGTGCTGATGGTTGCTTGAGGTGTGCAGGAAAACCTTTCTGAAGGAAATTGTGGGCGTTTGGGGAAGTTCTAGGCTGAACCAGCCGACTCCCACAGGCTCTTCTGTGCAGAGCCCAGCTGATTGCCCTAGGTTAATCATTAAGAGTTTCTTTTCTGTTTTACATTGATAGATTTTCTTTCTGTTCACAGTGAAGTTCAAAATTTCTGATATATTGAAAACAATTACTGCAATTATTGTCAAATCTGGCTGTCAAAGGGGCCAAATCTGTACATTTACTAGCTGTTCTAGGGTTTCAATTTTTCTGATCTAGGGTTTTCAGTTTTGTTTTGAGGCTTATATCATTTCTTTGGTGATTTTGTCCATTGCAGGTACAGGGTTATCTTTTCGGTAGCAAGGGTTTTGTAACTTTCAAGTGGCCTGCAATCTTTCTTCTGTTCTGTCCACAGTCGGAAGCTGGAAAACACAGTCAACACTCAGGATTAACACCTTAAAAAACGTTGTTGGCCTCGCGTTGAATGATTTGTTACTCCAGGATTTTGAATCAAGTTTCAATCTTGTGTATGGTGGCAACGAAAATTTGCTGAGAGCTTTCCAACGGTGATCCGTCGATTTATGATTATCCCCGCCGTCAGCCTGCGCATACACAATGCTCTAAAAAGATTATAATCTGCCATCCCCGTCTGCTTGTCTCCAAACAACTCACGGGTTTGCATCAGGAGATTTCTGGATGTACACTTTTCTCATTTACGTCAGTTCCCTGGAGGCTGCACATTTCAGATTGCTTAAAAAGATTCACGTGGAAAATGACTGCTGCAGCAAATGCCTAGCATAACTTATGAAAACGTCAGATAAGAGCTCCGCTCAGATCTCAAAATTTGCGTGGCCTGGTCGTGGAGCTCCTGGGTATATTTCTTCAAGCGCTTGCGTGGTCACGTTTCTCAAACAGCGAGTCATTGGCATCGAAATTTTGATCTCTACTGGCTCCACGACGAAGCACACCACTGCATTTGATTTGAGGGTTTGCATAAAACCGTTTTCAAGCCGTCTGCTATCAATACGACCGGGTGAAGTATCGAAATCATTCAACGCATAATCCCATCGCCTCAGGTAAATTTCGCAGGTCATCACGTCTCCAGGCAATGCGTCCTTTTTGTGCAGTGACTAAATCATATAAGTGGTAATGCCGCATCAGACTTCCGATCTTCCATTGACGGCTAGGTTTTCCATACATAAATCGTGCCTTGTTACGTTTTCCAGTTCTATTTCCATGCGTTCATCACAGGTTAAATCGTTTTGATGTATATAACGTTAGCAGCGTAGTATTTAGCCGTCTTCGTAGGTTATGCTTTGGTTTTTCAATACGTAGGTTATTTTAGTTTAAAAGTTTTATTTCATAGAAATGTATATATGTTAGACTTAGGCTTTAGTTTCATTAACTTAGTTTTTATTTCTTTAGATTTAATGATTTTAGATTTTTTTATTTTTTTAGATTTGTATTTTAATGTTTAGCTTTAGATTTTAAATAGCTTTAAAGTTTTGTAATAAAAAATCAAAAAAGAAAATGTTTTTGTTTTAGCCTTAGTTTTGTTTTTTTTTAGTTTTAGATTAATTTTTTAAATTTCATTTTTTAAATTTATTTAAAAAAAAATAAAAAATAATATAAAAATGCTTTGTTAGATTTTTTTAATCTTAATTTAATTTTTTTGTTTAGTTTTAAAATTTTAAACTTTTTAGATTTATTTTTAATTTCCATAACATTGAAAAATAAAAATTAAAAAAGGATTTAAAAAATTTTGAAAAAAATAAAAATTTTGTGGAAAATCATTTTGCCAGTTTCAGTTGCTTTCGCGATATATCTTTCATGCTGAGATCTGAAATTTTCAAGTCGAAACACGAAACCCAATGTCTGGTTAATAATTCATGATGCTCATGGTGGTTTAAGGCATTTATCTCTTCAAAGCTTTTAGTTGCCGGATATTGTTTTGGTCACATGATTTAGCTGATGATAGATGGTTGCTGTTCATGGTCCATGTTTCTTTATCATTTAAAAAGTAATCATTTAAAAATTGACTCCACAAGGCACTGGTCTATTAAATCTTTAAATCCATCTAGTGCTTATCACATCGTGTATCGTGTCTCCCACCCAACTGTTTGGCAGTTGGTCTTCATCATCTCGCAGGGTCTACCCCCCTTAGCCGCGGGAGACAGGCTTAAACGGAGGGATCGGGGATCAGAGTGACAGCCCCCGGTCCGAGCGTTGTCGTGCCAATCTGCGCGACAACAAGGGCAAGAGACACTCAATTTGTCATTCATTCATCTTTTGCAAAATTGTCTTTTGACAATAGCACAATTGATTTGAAGTCAAGTCTACAAGTGTTGTTTAGCACATGACTGTCTCCGAGCAGAGATCTCAACCCTTGCTTCGGTGCACTTCGAGTGCCAGCCCAAGGAGGGAGTCCCATTTCAGTTAGAGGTTCAGCTACAGCAGTGCAGGGATTACGCAGTTCATGGTGGAGGCACTCCGGGAGGTTGAGGAGTGAAGGCGGAGTGATGTTGAGGAGTTAAGGGTGGTTGAAGCCGAAACCTGGGGATAAGGTCGGGAAAGTAATTTAGTGTGGATTGCAGCTATTTTGGAGGCCATTTGCAGCAAGGTTTATAGGTGGGTCGAATCACCCAGCATTTGAGCCATTGAGGGAAAATAGGGCAGAATTTCCGAGGTCAGCCATTGGCCAAATCCTTCGTTGGTTATTTTGGGTATTTGGTGGAGAGACCGAGATTAATTTCCCAGAATTTTCTAAGCACCGGAGAGGGCCCGAGCAGCAGTTCTACTGAGCCAGCAGCATATTTCTGGGCAGTTTCAGCGCAGAGCTAGAATAGTGCAGTAGCAGATTGGACTTATCCTTCATTTTGGGCTTTCTTAGCTTGCCTTGAGCAAGCCCAAGCGCACTCTTTCCAGCACCATATTGTACACCCTTGTTTATCAATAAAATGGCTCAGCAGCGCAGCTTTTGGTGTAATTTCCTGATCTAATTGTGTGCTTACTGTTTAATGGGTTTTTGTCTATGTTTGCTTTGCATATTTACTGTAAATTTTCCCTAGGAATATTACATTGACCTTCAACTTGGGTGAAATAACTCGCTCCATTTTTGCTTCATTATTACATTCAGCCTCTTCTGAGATAACACAGCCCACAATCAGCTGTAAATGTCCTTCTTATGGCAATAAACTCATCCCTTCTTAATGCAGACTTTGACCCCACAACCCAGGAACTCAGTCAGCATTGGAAATGAAGGGAATGACATCCTCCTTGAGCAATTAGATTCTTCCTGCTATCAAGATTTGCCTCCAAACACCTGCAAGAAGATTAGCGCACTTTGGCAAATGGAAATCCAACTAGGGTGACAATTAAATTCACCGAAATTGGGAAAACCAACTAGGGTAGCAATTAAATCTACTGAAGTTGGGTTGAGGATCTCCCTTGAGACGCTCTGGTTGAACTCTCTTGAGCTCTTCTTTAGCTGCAATTAGAAATGGTAAGTTTAGGATGATCCACAAATAAGCTCCTTTCCCCTTTTTATAATTTCTCTTTGAGCTGCTCCTAGAATTTATTTTTAATATGTTTTATTAGTAGGGGGTAGTTTCCACTAAATAGCTTTTGCTGCCTTTTTAATAAAATAATAATTTGCCGGCATTCTCCAATAAAATATTATTTTTCCCTTTTTAATCAACATTACCAAAATTGGGAAAAATTCTTTAGTGATTCCCATGCTCACAAAATTGGGAATATTACAATGCTGGCTGAAGAGATAACTAGGAGAAAATTTCTCCTATGGGGTCACCCACTTTGGGTGGGTAACACATATATGGGACTTTCTTTGTAGTTTAGACCTTGCCATGAGACATGATAAATCAATCATGAAAGGGGGAAAGATTAAAATGCATGAAGATGGTAATGAAATGATGAGGTGTGAAAAATGGCTCGGGGTAATGAAGGGAAAACACCTACCTATGTTACTAGTGGTACAACTAAACTCATAAGATGACACTTATCTAGAGGTAAATTATGAACACATTATGTAACAACCTAGTAATTGACAACAATTTAGGGAGTTATGAGCCATTTTGGGATATGCCAGTGATAACCATGGGCCATGACCCTCATCCAAGAAGCAACATCATCATATGCGAGAGGTAGAGTGTAAGGTACAACACTATATAGGGTCTCCATCAAACACCTGACACATGAAGGTCAGTTGAGCAAATGCTAGAAATGTCTTCAGCCAACATCTGTGGATAATCCATAAATCTCGTGGAACTGTTGGTTGTGATCAGAATCATAAGTGCATCAATCATCCAGTCACCCTTACAAGTCATGCGGTAATTGAGGTAACACAGTCTATTAAACATTGCACACAGGCTAAACAATTTACTCCTTAGTTGACAAAAATAATAATACGGTATACATTAAATTGGTAATATCTGATCCATAATGTGTCCTTTCCTCAGGTCCATGTTAATTCTTGACATTGACAAGCTCTTTTGAAGCCCTTTTAGTAGTATGACACCTAGAATCCCAATAAAATAAGTTTCTTGAGTCTGGACATCTGGAAATCCAAGTGATTGAGATGGAGATCATACCTAGAGTTATTTCAAATATTTGAGGTGCAGGCTTTTCATACCCAACTTCTGATGATATTATGATTGCATTGAACCTGGTCAGAATAATACAAGGAGCACTGTAAGCACATGAATGATACAAACAAGACGTCATCTGATCATGTGAAATCATATATTTAGTAACCGATGAACATTTTATACTTACAAAATGATTTCGATATACTCTAGGGCAATGAAAAAGGGATTTCGAAAAGAATGTTACAGATATTTAAACCAAGCTTCAGTCCGATGGGATCGAACCTTGATAGTATTACATTTTATTTTCACTTGCACATTTACATGCTCAAATTGGTCGCTTGCTTCACATGTCAAGAAGAAATAATTGGAAACTGTGTACAAATATAAAAATGACACTGTCTAGCCTCTTTCCTAGCCATAATTTGAAAAGCACATAGAACATACAAATTGACAACCTTCAGTATGCAACATAATGGACATGTCAATCTCTAATAATAGCTTTTAGAATAGTAAAAACTCAACTTAAAATGGACCATCACCCCAATCATTTGTTGGCCTAAAACAAAGCAAATGAGGCCACTCTCTCTACAACTTGCAATACAACTTAAAAATGCAAATGCAAATGACTCCTATCCGACAAACTGTAAGAAGCACAAATGTTGCTTTTGCAAGTAACATAGATATATCTGTAATCGCACATCAATAAATGATTGAATATTAGATGGATGATATACAATGATCCTTTTGACAGTATATAATTATACATTGACGGTCATGAGGTGAAGTGATGTGAGACATGATGCTTCACAAAGGACCAATGTCCTTTTGCCATACTTCATCAACTCCACAATTGTTTTCTCAAATTTGTCTTTGTCCTACCATTTTTTGCATTCATTTCATGTAATTTCATAAAGAATCTTCTGAACTGAAGAATTGCTGCCGCTTCTGGCTTCTTTTTTAATTCTGGCCACTGACTTCACTGTTACCCAATCAACCCCACTTGCAGATAATGTGACAGGTATTTTTTTTGTCATCCGAAGAATATAGTAACTGTTGATGCCAGTGCATCAGTCATAGATATTCAGAGTCATACCATAAATAATTTTCCTTTCTTCAAGGATGTGAACACGTCACCACTACAAACCTGATTCCTCATGAACAAAATTTCTAATTTTAACTGACTTTAGACACTTTCTAAATTTTATATTGGCCCTGTTACCCACCCAAAAGTGGTTAACCCATAGGAGAAAATTTTATCCTCCTTGGACATCCAGCCAACCAGCCAGCAGCCCTATATGATCAGCACATAACATGATAGTAGGATCCTCCACTTCTTGCTCTGGGCAGATTTCTCTCTCCCATCTGGCATTCCTTATTGAAGGATGATGGATCATCCATCGACAAGTACTTTAACTTTTTTGCACTCATGTACATTCACTTAATGTTATGGGCATACTAATATGGATGAAGGGGCAAACAAGATAATTGACTACTCTTGATTTTATTCTTGTTCTCTCATTTCACCTGGGAGGTTAGTCTTTGACTCTAGTCCAGTGGGACCTCCTCTAAGGCCTTAGGGTTTTAGAAAGGGAACCACTGGAGAGGCTTTGATTCAATTAGTGTGTCCATCAGTATTCCATACTTACCGCTTTCCATATTTCCCCTTATTCATCTCCATTCTTTGGGTTGGTGGTAATTGGTCATTGGGATTGGCCCCCTTTCATCCTCATCCTTGAGTCTAGGCTTGGAAAACTTTTCCTTAGAGGCCAATGTCGCTAAAAGAAAGATAAAAGAAAAAGAAAGCAACAATGAAAGAATAAGATAAAATGCAAAAGATGGTTGGGACATTCGCTTAGCGCATTGGCAAAATCCTAGCATGAGTGCTACCCCCCTCATTAGCCATCACCTTGTGCCTCAAGCACATGATGCTTCATCTATAAAAGGAACTCTAATATTGGCTCAACCCTAATGAGCGATAAACTAACTCATCATTAAACAGTAATGGAAAGTCTAAAAAAAAATCAAGCTTAGGCTCCTAAGCTATGCACCTAAACAAAAGAAAATCATAAATCAATAAAAGGCGCACCAAATGGGTGGAAAAAGTAGGCCAAAGAAAGGGGTAACTCATGCCTCCACAACTACTCCCTCCTTGCATTTATACACTCAAGATGTTGGACCTCCATTAGCTGGTCACTTGGCTATGGCACCTTGTCTTGAAATCTTTCCCACGCCATAGCCACCATTCTCACACACATGTGGATTAATGGGCTAATTTGGGACATGTCACTTCTCCTTGGGGGCTGAAAACACCTAATAGGGTTATCCACCTAACCATCCTTAACATAAGGAAGTAACATGTTTATGGGACTTGATCTAGTTAGACATTTGAAGGAGAGCTTTGATTGAAGTATTTATGTGCCTGCGATATTAGGTGTGGTCCACTATGATACATTTATGGTTATTATCCCTAATGGTTGGTGATTTCACTTGATTTTGAGTAGGGTTTTGTTAGGTGGTGTCATCACAGCAGTAGAGGCTTTTGGAGAGATGATTATCACACCATTTAGCGGCATACCATAGGTGATTTTACCCATTCTAGACAACAAAGATGACCTTGTTGATGTAGCGATGCCCACCTAGAGCAGAATGTTGGGTTATATGATGTTTCCACATAGTACTTGACACTTCAAAGTACTCCCCATTAGAGGAATTTTGAGGTAAAAAGTGGGCCTAAAAAAATGTACTAAAAAATTAACTTTAAGAGAACCAATAGGATTCAAGATGATGATGTCATCTCAAGAGGAGAATATTTTGGAGGGAAAAGAAGAAAATTGTTTGTTTAGCTGTATTTTCAGCTTATCTCCTTGTAGGTTTACTCAAATGTCAAGTGTAGACACTCGTTGGTTTTTTCATGTAATTTCAATTTTTTTCTTTGTGGTTCTAGTCAAAAGTATGCAGAGTGGGTACTCGCTGGATGTGGAATTTAATTCCACATCCAATGGGTATCTACACTTGACATTTGAGTAAACCTACAAGGAGATGAACCGAAAATAAAATAAGAAAAATTAGTTTCCTTTCTTTCTTTTTTTTTTTAAAATTCATAACTCTTATTTTATTATTTTAACTATTATTTTCCTTAGGAGGCCCATTTTATACCTCAAAAATCCCCTAGTGAGATGTTTAAACACTAAGCTAAGAAGGCTTGGAGTTGGATTTATAGATGATGTGCCCAAATGGATACAGGACACACCTAGGCGAACCTTGACACTGTTTGATGGGTGTTGCTTGTCCCATAGCCCGAATGGTGATGGTTATCCTTGGGATGATAGGGGAAGGCTTGCACATCAATTTTTGACCCTAACACTTGAGTATGTTGGTGACACGTCACCCGTCTTTCCTTTTACAAGGTGACATAGGGCATTTTGGTGATGAAGTCTTGGTATGGAGGCATACCCATGGACATAGAGCTAATTTTTGGAGTATGGAGCATTCATTAGCCTATTTGTCACTTGCTTGTCGCATTTTGAGCTCCTTTGGCATTAAAGAGTGCAACTAGGGGCTAATTCCCCTTCCTAGAAGCCTTTTATGAATAATATATATATATATATATATATAGTATATATTCCTACTAGGAAATAACAGTGATAAATAAAGCAAAATTCCACATGCAACACAAAAATTAACATGCAATTAGACACCCACAAATTCAGCCAAAAACTGTGCCAAACTGAGCCATTTTATTATATAAGAGGAAGGTACAAAATCTATATGGAATGTGTGCACCTAGGCTTGCTAAAGCAAGCTTGACAAACCCCAGGTGAGAAATTGTGTTGCCCAGATGATGGAAGCACCTCCTCTTCAAACTCTGCGCTGGCCTTGGAAATCTGCAACTGTTGGCCAGAAAGAGATTATTGTTTGGCCCCACTAGAGTGCTCATAAAATTCTGAGAAATTAGCCTTGGCCCTCTCCTCAAAAAACCCACAAAGGCCCAGAAAGGGTTGGGCTTAGTTCCAATCTCCGAAATTACCACCAATTATAGCGTGCTCCTCAATCGGCTATGTTACCCACCACTTTGTGTGTGATATCCCCAGGAGAAATTTTTCTCCATGATGAGCCTCAGTCGGAAGCCAACAACCCCTTGATGCCTCCTACTAACTCGTTGTGCCATTTCTCTACCACCTGAGCCAACGATGTGGTCCCTCACCCACCTATATTGATCGTATGTTTGAAGGTGGGCCTCTTAAATCTAAGGGCATGTCTTGTCATTTGGTAATTGAGTATTGGGTTTACTTATCATGGATTATTCTAGGTATGGATTGATGGGGGGATTTGGCGGAAAGAGTGGGCTTAGTTTGTGCTCCTGTCCCCTTAATCTCTTTTGGTTGCTACCCTTGCATCTTAGTCTCGTGGGATCTCCTTTATTGACCATTTGGTTCTAGGGTGGTACTACTTGGTGTTGAAGTTTCTAAGTTTACTTAGTTTAGAAACCCTTCATGCACTTTTTCTGATTTATTTCTACCTACTTGTTATTTTTCTTTAACAAGTTATTTACAAAGTAAAAACTGAAAATAAACACCAGTGCATGCTCAACATATTATAGATTAGCAACTAAAAGAAACAAGAACAAACACACCACGTGACACCATTATTTTTGGACCAATGTCCTTGGAAAAACCCAATGCGGGAAAACCGGTGCAGATATCCGAGGGTTTTCTTATTAAGCAATATCAGAGTACAATCTGGGTGCCAAAACTAGCCTACCCAACAGAGAATTTCCTTAGCAGCTATACCTCACAGTTTGAGAGAAATCTCCTGGCTGAAACCCCAGAAAATCCTTCCGACAGCTCCTCAACACAAAACTGCTCTGCAACCCCAGCGTCTGCCCAATCTAGACTGCGTCAGCCCCTCTCTATCTCATGCTGGCCCTGCATAAGCCCCAGGAGGCCCTGCGTCAGCTTCTGGGCCTCTGTGTCAGACACCCTGGCCTCTCTGGTGCTCTGCACAGCACTTGGCTGCCTCTGTGTGGCCTTGCGTGAGCCCTTGCTGGCTCTGCGTCACTTTCCTTCGTTGTTGCGCTGCTCTCCCCGCACAATCTCTGCCTTCTTTTTTTCTCTGTACTCAATGCTCCTCAACTGCTCTCTCGATCACTGATTCTATCTCTCTTAGCAAACCCCGCTCTAGAGAATAGAATGACTAATCACTCTAGTGTGTTCTCCAAGTGACCCTCAAGCCTCCTCTTATACTTTTCCTGTTGACATATCAACGGTCGAAATTAAGTCCCTAATCAATGGCTAAGATTAGATCTGGCTTGATCCTGTGTCAGACACGCTGCCTCTCTGGTGCTCTGCACAACACTTGGCTGCCTCTGTGTGGCCCTGCGTGAGCCCTTGCTGGCTCTGCGTCACTCTCCTTGGCTGTTGCGCTGCTCTCCTGGCACAATCTCTGCCTTCTTTGTTTCTCTGTACTCAATGCCCCTCAGCTACTCTCCCAATCACTGATTCTATCTCTCTTAGCAAACCCCGCTCTAGAGAATAGAATCACTAATCACTCTCGTGTGTTCTCCAAGTGACCCTCAAGCCTCCTCTTATACTTTTCCTGTTGACATATCAACGGCCGAGATTAAGTCCCTAATCAACGGCTAAGATTAGATCTGGCTTGATCCATGTCTTTTGGACCATTCTAACACAAATTCATATTAATACACATTAATATTTTATTTTCCCTAAGTTTAGACTTAGGGACTCCAATAAAAATATTAATTATTTTAATATCTCCTTATTTGTTTAGAATCTGCCCAAACCCTTTTTGGGTATTGGAGATCTCATGTGCCCCAACCTCTCCACCAAATTTCGTGGCTAGAGCACATCCGATGCTACCCCAAATCAACACTCCCTCTTAGTGAGGATTGTGCTCTAGCAATACTCCTCACTGAGTATTGCTTTGATCATCCGGCATTGGTACCTGTGCTGGTGCTAGGCCTTCCTGCCCAACATCCTCTGCACTGCTGCATCCTGTACTGCTACCCATGGTTCTGCCACTGCCACTGTTGCATCTGTATGACAACTCCCTCTACATCTGTGTTGCCGCTAGTCCTTTCTCCCAACATTGCATCTGCACTGCACCTCCTCTCATCATGTTGCATCGTTCTTCCCACTGCTACACTGCAACTCAATTACTGAGAAGTAACTGATCTCCCAACTGACCTCGCTGTTGGGCTAGAAACACCCACTGATGCTGAACCTCCCTCTATCGCTGACAAGTGCTCCCTCTCTGACCTCTACGCTGCTACAACAACTCCCTGCATCTCGTACCGTTGCACACCTCTTTGTGCCTTCCTGCACTGGTGCAAAACTCCTGTGTCTCTCGCACTGCTGCCATAGTTTTAAAATTCGGCCGATTCGAAACGGAAACGGCCGAGTTGATCCGTTTCGTTGCCCAGAAGTGTGACTCGGTTGAAGAAACTGTTCGGTTGGCCGAGTCAGCCATGACACGGCCGAGTCATTCAATGACTCGGCCGAGTCATGGCTGACTCGGCCAACTCGGCCGTTTCCGTATTGACTAGGCCGAGTCATAAACAGCGGCCCGTAACCCCATCAAAAAAACGATTTGACATTTTTTTAATGAAATTTTAAGGTGTTTGCTGATTGGTTTGGACTCTAATGTGTTTTATGAATTAGTTAAATGTTATTTGGGGTCCATTTCCCCCTCCCAAACCATATTTAACACACTCAAATGCTCTCATTCTCTCACAGCCATCTCATGCATTTGAGTGAGAACTTCTTTGAGAGTTAGTGAGCAGTTCTTGAGCTTGTTTTTGGAGCAGCAGTGAGGAGTCTTGGGCAAGCATTGTAGCTGAAGTGAGGAGCTTCTTGGGCAGCCATTTGGAGCAGCATTGAGGAGCTGATTCTTGGAGCAATCTTGAGGAGGCAGTTTGTGCCTGGAGGTATTTTTTTCAGCTCTATAAATCTATTTTTGCTTATTAAATTTTAGGTGCATATCTAGAAAGCCTAGAGAGTGTTTTTTGTCAAAGAAATGAACATTGAATCAATGTTTTTTTTTTCTTCATTTTCAGATTGTTTGCTTTCATTTCCTAGTCAAAAAATGGCACCTAGAGTGAGAGATCCTGCTTGGGCATATGTTGAAATGGTTGATAGTCAAATGCAATGCAAATTTTGCCATAGGAAAATTAAGGAAGGTCCTGGGGTCATTAATAGGCTGAAACAACACTTGGCAGGGATTAGAGGCCAAATTACTCTATGTACGTCACCAGAAATTGGGGAGATTAGGAAGCAATTGTTGGCCAGCTTTGAGAAATTTAAAGAAGATAAGGCTAGGCAAAGAGACATACAGGCTGAAATTGGGAGGAAGAGGGAGATACAAAAATGATGGCTACCAACCCCAATTATGATTTTGAGGGTTCTTCCTCTATCCCTCAAACTGATACATCCAACCCTTTCCGATATGTTCCTCCCTCTTTTGGTTATGTTCAAGATAAGGGAAAGGGTAGAATGAAAAAGGGTGACGTGACTATCAAAAGTTATTTCACTCCCTCCTCTCCTCCAGATGCACATGGTCCTCAAGTTAGTAAAAGTCAAATGCAGCCCACTTTAGATGACCAGTGGAAGAAAGAATTGAGGGAGACTACTTGTGAGTACACAGCTAGATGGTGGTATGATGTTGATATCCCCTTTAATGTTGCTCGTTCACCATATTATGAGCCTATGTTTGATGCCATACATGCTGCTGGAAAAGGCTTCAAAGGCCCTACTATGCATGAGCTAAGGGGGTATCGTTTGCAGAAAGAAATTCAATCCATTAATGAGTATTTGAAAGAGTTCAAGGACTCATGGGCAAGAACAGGATGTACCATCATGTCAGATGGATGAACTGATCAAAGAAACCGTACCATCATAAACTTTCTTGTCTTCTACCTATGGGGAACCATGTTTTTAAAATCAGTTGATGCATCTGATAAGGTAAAAGATGGCCACTTGTTTCAGCTATTGGATCAGGTTGTTGAAGTGGGGGTGGCTAATGTTGTTCAAGTCATCACAGATAATTCCTCTAACTATGTTCTTGTTGGTAAACTGTTAGAGGAAAAACACAAGACTATCTTTTGGACCCCATGTGCTGCACATTGCATAGACCTCATGCTTGAGGATATTGGAAAAATAGATTGGGTCAAAAACACTATAGATCATGCCAAAAGCATAACCAAATTTATCTACAATGATACAATGATTTTAAGCCCCATGAGGAAACGCACTAGGGGCAAGGATATTATTAGGCCTGCCATCACTAGATTTGCTACTCATCTTTTGACATTGCAATCTATGCTTTCCCAACATAGAAACTTGCAAAAGATGTTTTCCAGTGATGAATGGAATCAAAGCAATTGGTCTAACAAACTGGAAGGCAAAGAATTGAAAAAGAAAGTCTATGAAGAAACTTATTGGAGAAAGGCAGCAGAGATTGTGAAGCTTGCTGAGCCACTAGTTAAGGTGTTGCGGTTGGTGGATGGGGAAAGGTTCGCTATGGGCTTCATTTATGAGGCTATGGATCAAGCAAAGGAGCAAATAAAGACGGTATACAAGGATAGAGTGGCAAAGTATGGGCCCATTTGGGCAATCATTGATGAAAGATGGAACAATAAACTCCATCGCCCTATACATGTAGCTGGGTATTTTTTGAACCCACGGTATCATTATAAAGCTAAGGATCCAGGAGCTTTGAGGGGGGAGGTCAGAGATGGACTGATTGATTGCATTGATCGCATGATCCCATTGGAGTCTGATCAGCTGGAGATACACCGACAGGTCACAACCTTCACCAATGCCTCGGGTACCTTTGGGAAGAACCTAGCAAAGATTGCAAGAGAAGCAGATGAGCCAAGTAAACAAAAATTTCAATTTTCAAATTCTTAATAGTTTTACTTTTTTTTTTAAGTTTGTTAAATCGTTTATAATTTGAAAGTTAGATATAATTTGTAATTTTGTTGAGCTAACTCATTACACTCCTATGTTTTTTGCAGCACAATGGTGGGAGGCCTTTGGTGGCCATTGTCCTGAATTGCAAAGGTTTGCAATTCGTATTTTGAGTCAAACTTGCAGTGCAACTGGGTGTGAGCGCAATTGGTCTGTCTTTGAGAGGATTCACACAAAGAGGAGAAACCGTTTGGATCAAAAACGGTTAAATGATCTAGTTTATGTCCAATACAACCTCCGGCTCAGACGAAACCAATTGCTGAACAAAAGACCTGATTCAGATCCCATTGTGTTGGAAGACATTGATCCAACATCAGATTGGGTAGTGGAGAGTCGTCCAGCAAAGTTTGATCCTGATGAGGATCTTGATTTAGATTTAGATATCGAGACATCAATTGAACTTGAACATGCTGTTCAGTTGAATGCAGATCCCGATCCACTAGCCTCAGTCTCACAGCCAGCAAGGACTCCAGTTGTAGGTGCTTCCTCTGTTAAGCCACGACAGAAGTGCAGCCGCATATCTACTCTATCTCAGCTTGCATCTGCTGCAGTTGCACAGCCTGCTAGTGGTACCACTTCTACAGTTGCAGTTGGAGATGATGATGATGAGGAGGAGCCATGGGGCCCCCTGTCTGACTCTGATGATGATTCAGAGATTGATCGACATGATCTTGGCTCCTCTGGCAGTAGCTACTAGCCAATAGTACTAGTAGTCTAGTACTAGAGTCTGGTCACAGTTTACTTTTGTTGTAGAGGCCATTTCTAGCCTCCTTGGTTATGTGTTTTTTGTTTTGAGTCTTTGATCATGTATGACAGTTGACTATGTATTGCCATTGGACAGTGCACTGGGTGCCATTTTGATATAATGGATTAGTTCATGAGCCCACTTTGATCATATGTTGTCTTCCATCTATATTATAATGCTGTGTGTTTGGAAACATGAATGGACATCTTTAAAATTATGTTTAAAATCTTTAAAATTATGTTTTTTTATTAAAAAAATAAATATTTAATGTATTTTTTACAACGACCGAGTCATTGAAATCGAGCCGGCCGAGTCGATACCGAGTTGGAGTCGGAGTCGGAGTCGATCCTCGGCCGAGTCGGAGTCGGAGTCGGAGTTTTAAAACATTGACTGCCGCAGCCTGCGAGCTTTGCGCTGTCTCGGGACTCCTGCATTGTAGCTCTCTCTGCTTCTCCATCCGCATCCGTCTCTACCCACTCAGCTAGTCCTGCTACTCCTCATCGGGGCTCCCGTAGCAAGGTCTAATCCAAGAGGCTGGGTACCTCAAGGATCCTGCCCCTCATCGCCTGTAGTCCGCCTGACTACAGCTCGATGTCTCCCCACTTCCGCTCAAGTGGTGCGTGTGCACTCATGGCACAGTGATCGTCTGTCAAAACTTCCTTCTCTGCCCTTGCTGGTGCTGCCTTAGTCTCGAAAGACTCTCCCTTACTCTTCTTCCTTGGGCACTAGATCACATAGTGACCCATCTCCCCATAGTGGAAGCACTTGATCTTGGAGAGATCTCCCTTCTTCCGCTTCTCCTGCTTTCCCTCAGATGCTAGGGCGACATCCTCCTCCTCCTGCTTGACCTTGATCCCTTTGCTGTTGCTACTTGTCTTCGACTGTCGTCTGATCTCTTCCTAGTGAAGCGCTGCCCAAATCTCGTCCCAAGGTGGGAGAGTCCCTCTGCCCAGGATACTCTGGACAAACACTTCCCAATCTTCTGAGACAGCATTCAGGGTTGTCCTCACCATAAGTTCCTGATCTGGTGTCGCTCCTATAGCAGTCAACTGGTCTCGGATCTCATTCAGTCCTCCAAGGAAGGTGTCAATCGATTGACCCTTCTTCATCTAATACGACCTCATCTGGTTCTCGAGCAACATTCTTCTCTGCACAGAAGTATGCTGGTACAGGTTCTTGAGAGCCTCCCACATCTCAATTGTCGTTTCCTTCTCGGCTATATGTGGTACCACATGATCCTTGACCCCGTCAAGGATAATGCACTTGGCCCTCACCATCGCCTTTTCGTACTTGTTGTTATCATTGAGGTTGACTGGGATAGCTATAACCTTCAAGGCGAAGTTCTTGACACGATTCCTGTCAAGCACTGATAAGATTCTGCACTTCCAGACCGCGAAGTTCGATGCTCCATCCAGTTTACCCTGGTCTCTTACCCCGTGTAGTGCCATGATGCTCCTCTACTTCCCTCCTGGAAGTTCTCTGTTCGACTCCTCTAAGTCTCTACTTCTCGTCTGGAATTTCTCTTCTAGACTCCCTCTGAATCCTGATTTCCCTCCTAGAAATCCTTCTGTCGCTTGTTGAGATGCCTCCTACTCTGATTGTCTTTTGCAACTGCACTGTTGATCTAGGTTCCTCGGATAGAAACCTTCCGTAACAACTCCTCTGGCCCTGCTTTGTCAGGTACTGTTCTGACTACAGTGCCTCACCCACTCCACTCTACAATATTTCTGTGGCCTTCTAGACTCCAGCCACTACCTCTCTGTGAACTGCGTCAGCCCCTCTCAGCCTCACGCTGGCTCTGCGTCACCCCAGATGGGTTTGCGTCAACCCTCTAGCCCTCTACGTCAGCAACGCTGGCCTCCCTGAGGCTCTGCGCAACTCCCGACTTCTTCTGCGTGGTTCTGGTTGGCTCTACGCCACACTTCTTAGCTTCTGCACTGCTAGAAACAGCTTCTGTCACCTCGGGACAACTGTTTTTTGTTGCTATTGCTCCACTCGGCTGATGTCTTTTAGTCCTCCTGTGATCTGCAATCACGCTCTGATACCATGTTGAAGTTTCTAAGTTTACTTAGTTTAGAAACCCTTCATGCACTTTTTCTGATTTATTTCTACCTACTTGTTATTTTTCTTTAACAAGTTATTTACAAAGTAAATACTGAAAATAAACATCAGTGCATGCTCAACATATTACAGATCAACAACTAAAAGAAACAAGAACAAACACACCACATGACACCATTATTTTGGACCAATGTCCCCAGAAAAACCCAATACGGGAAGACCAGTGCAACTATCTGAGGGTTTTCTTATTAAGCAATATCAGAGTACAATCTAGGTGCCAAAACTGGCCTACCCAACAGAGAATTTCCTTAGCAGCTATACCTCACAGTTTGAGAGAAATCTCTTCGCTGAAACCCCGGAAAATCCTTTCGGCAGCTCTTCAGCACAAAACTGCTCTGCAACCCCAGCGTCTGCCCAATCTGGACTGCGTCAGCCCCTCTCTGTCTCACGCTTGCCCTGCGTCAGCCCCAGGAGGCCCTGCGTCAACTTTCTGGGCCTTTGCGTCAGACACGCTGGCCTCTCTGGTGCTCTGCACAGCACTTGGCTGCCTTTGCGTGGCCCTGCGTGAGCCCTTGCTGGCTCTGCGTCACTCTCCTTGGTTATTGCGCTGCTCTCCTGGCACAATCTCTGCCTTCTCTGTTTCTCTGTACTTAATGCCTCTCAGCTGCTTTCTTGATCACTGATTCTATCTCTCTTAGCAAACCCCACTCTAAAGAATAGAATGACTGATCACTCTGGTGTGTTCTCCAAGTGACCCTCAAGCCTCCTCTTATACTTTTCCTGTTGACATATCAACGGCCGAGATTAAGTCCGTAATCAACGGCTAAGATTAGATCTGGCTTGATCCATGCCTTTTGGACCACTCTAACACAAATTCATATTAATACACATTAATATTTTATTTTCCCTAAGTTTAGACTTAGGGACTCCATTAAAAATATTAATTATTTTAATATTTCCTTATCTGTTTAGAATCTGCCCAAATCCTTTTTGGGTATTGGAGATCTCAGGTGCCCCAACCTTTCCACCAAATTTCGTGGCTAGAGCACATCCGATGCTACCCCAAATCAACACTTGGGAAACCCCAACTCTGGGTGTGTGGTCCTGCTCCTTTACCCATGCATATTACTTCCTTTCCACTCACTATACCTCCATTCATCTTTTCTCCCATCCTGGGTCCACATAGGGCTAGCCTCCCTATCCCCTTGCCCTCACCTTGGGTCAGGCCTAGAGTGATGCCCCGGAGGTTGAAGCAATTAAAAGAAAAAAGTGAAAAGCATAATTGGTCACATTTAACAAAAAATTGTACCACAAAATGCAAAAGATGGTCGGGACAAAATAATTAGCACGTGGGCAAAATCCATTGCATGAGCTCTACCCCAATCCATGGCCATCACCCTGGTTCCATTGGCCTTAGATGAGCCACCTTTATCATTCAAGAACCCATGATTGTCCCAACCCCTGGAGGGCAATAAACTACCCTACCTAAAAGGGGGTAATCACTGTTATATCTTACACCTCATGCTCTTGTCCTTTGAGCCCCAAGCAGTTAATTAAAGAAAATTCATAAAAGGCAAAAGGTATATTAAGAAGAGTGGAAAAATCAAGGTCGGGGCACCTAATGTACAACGATTGCTCCCTCCTATACATTACATAACCAGGTGTGGGCTTCCCTGTTGAAATTTCTAAGTCTAACCCATTAGAAATTTTCCTGCACTATCTGGTTTATTTCACCTATTTGTTTAATTATTGAACAAGTTATTTAACCATATAAATACTGAAATAAACACAAATGCACTCTCAACCATCTACAGATCATCAACTGAAAGAAATAGACAAACACACAAGGGACACCATTATTTTGGACAATCGTCCCCAAAAAAACCCAATGCGGGAAAACTGGTGCAGCAGTTCTGAGGGTTTTATTATTAAGCAGCGTTCTTGAGTACAATTGGGTGCCAAATTGGCTCACCCGATAGAGAAATCAATCTGGCAGTAATACCTCTCTTCAGAAGCAGATATTCGGCAAGTCGGGAAGCGGGACCACGCAACAAAAATAAGGATTTCCCATGTAGTGCCAACCATAAAACTAATGGCTAGTAAAGGAGATCCCACGAGACTAGGTTATAAGGGTAACCACTAAATCGGGCAGAGGAGACAAGAGTACAGACCTAGCCCACTCTTTCCACCGATCCCCCCATCAATCCATGCACAAAAGTGTCCCTGATAAGTAAGGGAAATTACTCAACTATACCAATGAAAAGCCATACCTTCTGGTTCGGGAGGCCCACCATAAAACATACGATCATAACAAATGAGCAAGGGACCACATAGTCAGCTCAGGTGGCAAAGATAATGGCACATCGAGCTATCTGGTGGCTGCAAAGGGTTGTTGGCTATCGGCTGAGGACCATCTGGGAGAAAAATTTTCTCCTATGCATACTACCCACAGGTGGTGGGTAACAGGCCCTAAGGCCTAGCCGTCCTCCATTTTTGGCTTAGCCGTGAGGCCTAGTAGCCTTCTAAGGCCCTCGGTCCTCCTTTTTCCCTTGGTCGCAGCCTTTTTAGGGTTGGTCATGGCCTCTTAAGGCCCTCGATCCCCCTCTAGGGTAGCCGTCTAGCCCTCTAAGGGCCTCGACCCCCTCTCTCTCGCTTGGCCACAGCCTTGGGCTGCGCTTCGAAGCCCTCGACCTCCCATTCTTGCCTAGTTGCAGCCCTAAAGGGCTTAGCCCTTAGCTGCAGGCCCTCTAGGGCCTTCCCTTGCCCACGTTAGGCATTCTGGGCTTGCTCTCCCTTGTCGTGGCCTTCTAAAGCCTTTTCTCCCTCTTTTCTGCCCTTGTTTGCCTCCCCTAGCCCTGGTTTGGGGTTTTCCCTAACCTTAGCCTCTCATCCTAGCCCTCATTCAGCCATTATTCAGTCATTGATTTGATTTTTTATCTCTAACATTTGGTTTTGTAGCATTTTTTAGAGCTAATGTGGTGGTTACAGGTTCTCAAGTCCATTGGAAGCCTCATTAGCCATCTACAAGGCCTTAAGGCCTCTTGGTTTTCTCTCTAACCCTCTTGCTTCATCTCTGTCCTAATTTTAAATTCTGAAGTATTTCTTGACAGCGGCATATTTAAGGCCTAAACACATTTTTAATAAGCTTAAATTCATTAATATTCCAGTTTATCTGATTGTGTATATCTATCAAAAGTATGAAGAGTGAGTGCTTGTTGGATGCAGAGTTTTTAATTCAGCATCCAACAGGTGTCTACACTTGAATTTTGAATACATCTATAAAGAGATAATACAAAAATATGATTAAAAATAGTAGTTTTCTTTCTTTTCCTCCAAAACTTTTTTCCCTTACGGTTGACATCACCATCTTGAACTCTATTGGTTCTTTTTAAATAGAATAGATGTTGATAGCACATTTTTTGTTTCAAGGTATATTTGCTTACCTCAAAATTTCTCTAATGATTCTCTATTCCCTGCATGTCGCATGTCATCAACAAGAGAAATGGTAATGTACAAGTTAATGGAATTGGAATGAATTCCCAAACAGAGTTGACTGAAATATATTGAAGTCAAACTTGAAATGTAGTTTTAAATAAGGTTAAGTTTTGATAAACTATGTGTGCGTTGGACATGTTCTGATAACTAGAACAATAACTAAATAAATAACCTGTTGCTTTTTATTGTGGATAAAGGGAAAATGATAAACAATAGAATGACAAATATTTTCTTGCCCCACCAATTTTTGCTACCATGTAAAATATAAAATTAAAGATATCAACAATGAAAAATAAAGATGTGATCATGTGGAAACAGAGAAATAAAATATTACAGTTTTGCGACATTCAACTCTTCCAATATTGGCCTCAAACGGTTGTCAAAGTTTGAAACAACAGCCAACTTCACTGTAACAGCAACTCACTTGATTAGAGGTATTCCCAAATGATGTCAAGAATATGTCATTAATAAGACAGATGCAATGATTCCAGTAAACGTAAATAACTACAATGCCTTGGGAAGTGCATGTTTCCTACAACCTCCAGCATCCTTCAAATGACTGAGAACTTCATATGATCCAGTTGGAAGCTTCCACACATCACCTCGTGAGAAATGCTGGATACACAAACGAAGAAACTTAAAGTCCTACAGTATTGATAGCATGATACAGCACTGAAAATAATATATTTCTCGAAGACAACGGGACCCCATTTTGTCATACTTTTCCCATGCATATAAGAACACAAGACAAACTAATATTTTCTACATGTAACATTTGACAGCAGGTCCTTTGTGAAGGCATAACATCTACTGAGTTGGTTCCTACGTATCTGGAATATCTTGAAGGAAATGTTTTTGATTATCAACATGCCTAGGAAAGCTCTAGAAACAATGCCAGAAGTTTCCTGTATGAAAATATCTAGAGATTTTTTGCCAGATGCTTCCTACAAGATTCCAGTACAGAAATGCAATTTCCATACTGTAAAAATAATTAAGCATGGATGGCCCCCAGGAAATAATAAATAAGACAATAAAGTAAGAAAACATAAGACAAAAATTTCAAAACTTCCGACCACACAATTGTATGCACATCATGCATGCAAAAAATCCATCCTGCTCATAGATCTATATACAGAGATGTTATTTCCTTATTTCTTCAAGTTTTGAGAGCATCATTTCTCAGACTCATATTTGTTTTCACCCTTCCAGGTGACATCGATCAGTTCCATCTGTAATGAAATTAGTTAAATTGAGAATAATGCAAATTTTCTATCTATTGTTGCCTATTGAGGGCATACTAATCAAATCATTGTTATCATAATCTTACATGCCAAGGCAATTGATTCAGCATACCCATACTAAACTCTATAATAGAAAAGAAAAAAATCCTTTCAATGCAAGAAAATTCACTGAGTATAGCGAGCATTGACTTAGGATAATTGGCATACTCATCAATAAATGGTACTATGGTAAGTATTGACTACTCATCAATAAATTGGAGTATGGTAAGGAACAGTCAATCCTTGGTTAAAAGGAATTAGAAGAGTACTAAAGGAAGTACTCCTTGTACTTAAAATACTCCATTGTGTTGCATGTGAAATTTTTAATATATTGCAGTAACTGGAAATTATTCTTCTAACTGATTAAAAATTAAGTGCAATTTATTTGCTATGGCAAATAACGAATAAAATCATAACTGCAATTTTCACCATAAAACTGCAGAAAATAAAATGTTGGACACTGAGAAATATAGAGCATGCACACAAAAATTTGACACGGTTATTTTTGGACAAATGTCCCCAAAAAAACCCAATGCGGGAAAATTGGTGTAGTAGATGAGGGTGTTATTATTATGCAGCGAATTAATCTAAGTACAATCTATGGATGCCCAACTGGTTATCCAGTCAGCAAATATCTGGCAAAAATATTAGACAGAAAATTCTCTCACTCCACAAGCAATCCTGGCACTACTCTGGTCAGAAATTCTGGTCGTCCAAACCCTTGCGCATGCCCTCTGCGAAAACCCCGCGCTGCCCCTCGCACGTGTGGCTCTGTTCAGCCTTTGATCCAGTCGTCCTACCTGTCTCTGCTGCTGGAAGTGACTCTCCAAACCTCTGGAAAATTATCCCGGCCTCTGGAAACTTAATTGACCTCCCTCTCAGCTAAATCAAACTACTCACTGAAGCTATTGTGCAGCTTCATTGTGCAATACTTTTGTCACTTGCTGCTGCCTCTCTGAAACTGGAATCTCCTCCGGAATCACTATCTCTGCCCCTCACTAACTTTGCTTCCCCTCTAGCTCGAACTCCTCTTCCTTGCTCAGCGATTGCCGCTGGATAGATCGATCTACCAAGGAAATTGATCTCTCAAGATGTCTTGTTCCACCCCCATCAACCTCCTTTTATAATCTTCTCGTTGGCTCACAAACGACCATGATTAAATCCTCATCAATGGCTAAGATCATCTTTGAGTTGATCCATGTGAGCTTCTAGAGAAATCTTATCTTTCTCAATTAATTCATGTTAATTAATCATTTTTCCTAATTTAAACTTAGGAAATATTTAATTATTGATTAATTAACTTAATTGAGTCATCTCTAAGTGTTTTCTGATGGAACTTTTTCTCGGTTCTGGAGCTCTAATTTTCTTAGCCTCTTTGACCAAAGTCGAGACTAAAACACATGTTCGACGCTAAAAAACTAACATTGCAGTTAAATATTAAAAATATAGTTAAATAATAAAATAAGAGTAATGAATTTTCAAAGGGAAATAAATGAAACTATCCCTTTTATCGTATTTTTGACTTATTTCCTTATAGGTTCACTCAAATTTCAAGTGTAAGATCTCATTGGATGCGGAATTAAATTCAACATGCAATGAGTACCCACTCTACATAATTTTGATAGACCCATGGTGAGATAAACAGGAAATACATAATAAAAAAACATTTCAAGAACTTGTTTTCATATATTTCTAGTTTATCTCATTGTGGATTTATTAAAACATAAAAGTACTAAGAGTGGGTGCTTGTTGAATGCGGAATTACACTTTAATTTTGAGTAAATCTATAAGGACATAATACAAAAATATAATTAAAAAAATAGTTTTCTATCTTTTCCTCCAAAACTACATTAGAGGAAATTTCAGCTTAAAAGTGCCTATGAAATTTTCATGTAATTTCCATGTCATAATATATATACCAATCAAAATCCTTTAAATTTAAAAGAGGTACATGTCTTAAATAATTTTAAATTGTTTAATTTGGGTATCCGTGAAATATTTTATTATTAATTCGGGTATCGGTGAAATTTTTATTATTAATTTGGGTATTGGTGAAATATTTTATTAATATTATTTACCTACTTTACCCATATGAATTAGAATATAAAAAATGTTATTAATGAAATGTAAATCTTGATATTAGTGAAAAACTATAAATTAAAAATGCAAACCCATTTGACATTAATAACCATGCCACAAAAAAACACCAGAAAAAAAGGTGGCGTCTATAAGTGAGACTTATTGAAAAGTTTTCCAGTTTATTTTCCGATCTAATTTGTCTAGAATACGGCAAGGATTCATTGAAATCACAAGTTTGTCGAGTGAACTCTTCACAATCGAAGTGCCCTAGGGGTTTTTGAGGGTGTTGAATCCATATATGCAGTCAAAATACCAGATTAAATAGCACAAATAGAGATTTGAGCACAATTTTTTTCATCGAATTCCAGCCACAAATTCGCCAAAAACTCCAAAAAGTCTCACTTATAGACAACTCCAAAAAAAAGGCGTGGTCTATAAGTGAAACTTTTTGAAAAGTTTTATGGTTTATTTTCCGATCTAATTTGTTTAGAATCCGGCACGGATTCATTGAAATCACAAGTTTGATGGGTGAACTCTTCACAATCGAAGTGCCCCGGGGGTTTTTCAGGGTGTTGAACCCATATATGCAGTCAAAATACAATATATATATATATATATATATATATATATATATATATATATATATATATATATAGTTAAATATAAAATATAAATATAAACAATTATAACTAAATATAAAATAATTAAATAGTAAAAAAATAGATAAATATAAATATATAGTTAAATATAAAATAGTTAAATAGTTAAAAAATGTATTCCGAAAAGGAAAAATTACTGAACTCAAGCCAAAAATATAAGGAGTTGTCTTTAAGTGCGATTTTTTGGAGTTTCTAGTGGATTTTTGGCTGGAATCCGACGGAAAACTTTGTGGTGAAATCTTGATTTGTGTTGTTTAAATTGGTTTTTTGACTGCATATATGGATTCAACGCCCAAAAAAACCCATGGAGCACTTCAATTGTGTAGAGTTCACCCATCAAACTAGTGATTTCAATGAATCCCCACCAGATTCTAGACAAGATCATAAAATAAATCGGAAAACTTTTCAAAAGTCACACTTAAAGACAACTCGAAAATATTAAATATATAGTTAAATATAAAATAGTCAAATAGTAAAAAATGTATTCCAAAAAGGACAAATTACCAAATTTCAGCCAAAAATATAAAATATATAGTTAAATATAAAATAGTTAAATAGTTAAAAAATAGTTAAATAGTTAAAAACGTATTCCATAAATGACAAATTACAGGATTCCTGCCAAAAAATATATTTCGGGCAAAATTCTGGCCTCCGTAGGCAATGGCATTAAAAACACCAAAATTGGTTAAATATAACTTATATATAGACATATATATATATATATCGAGGGATTTTGATAAAAGTAAAAAATTAGAAATAGTATATTAAATTTTTTTATTAAATCTCGTGCTAATAAATATTGTGGTATATAGATAAAAGTAAAATAATATTTAAAAATTGTCTACATGGTAATTTTTATTAATTTCTTGATTTTTCCTTAGGAGGTCATTTTTAGGCTGAAATTTCCTCTAATTTTATCCTTGTTGTTGACATCATCATCTTGAATTGATCCGGACTTCCAGAGGAATGCAAAAAAATACAGAAATACCCATATACACAAAGATGCAGGAGAAATGGAACTTCATTTCATTAAAATCAAAGCACTGAAATATGCTTACATACAGAAATAAAAATAAACTAGCTTGGGCAATGGTAGCTTATCTCTGAGAAGAGATGTGGCGGCTACATGCCTCTTAACTGAGTTACAATGAGGCTCAAAGGCCTATTTATTATTAAGAAACAATGAAAAACCCTTAACATCCAAAAACCTAACCCTAGGAGGTGAAGCGCCAAAACTGTGGGCCCTGTTTGGGTAAATTGGTACGTCAAATTCCCGTAGTCGTAACTTTGGCATACGATCTCTGTTTGGCTATCATAATACCTATTTTTGAAGATCTCGAAGAGGAGGCTGAAAAGTAACAAGTAAACTAGATTGCAACTTTTCTAGCCTCTCTGTTTTCCCTAAAAATGTCTTTTAGTCCCTCAAAACGGCTCTGGAAGTTTAGGACCCGAAAAACTGCCAAAAATAGTAAGTTGTGCTACAATTAAGGAAAATGAAAAGAAACAACAATGGGTGTCCAAGTGGAATAGGCGGGTGGCCACCAATATCCACCTGGATCAGTCCTCCCCCCTTAAGAAGCAATGGTCCCCATTGTGTTGAGTGCCTCCATGAGATGGTGAAACTTTTGTTGAACTTGGTCTTTGGTGAACCACTTGCCTTGGTGCAGGAGTTGGCCAACTTTGACAACCTGATACAGTTGGATCTTCTGCTAGTGAGTGCTCTCGATCTACGTGTCCATGCCCTGATCAGTCGTGGTCTGTTCCATGCAGTCTGGGTTTAACCCTGTTGTTATGAGTTGTTCTGCAATGTTTGATGTGTCCAATAATAGTGGAAAGTATGTTCGAAGGCGGTCCACATTGAACATTGGGTGCAGGCCAAGGAATGTTGGAATGTTGAGCTCGAAAGCATTGTCCCCTACAGCCTTAGTGATGGTGTAAGGCCCATCTCGGAGTGGACGAAACTTGCGATGGGGCCCAGTGAGGCTCTCTTTCTGCAAATGTAACCAAACTTTGTCGTCCACTTGAAACTTGTGTGGCATCCGATGCTAATCATGACGCTGCTTGTACTTAACATTAGCTCTGTCCAATATGCCATGGACCTACTGGTGAATGTGCTAAATGCGCGCATTGAAGTTGTTAGCCCTGTCAGCTTTAGACTGGACATGAGCCGAATTTGCCTGAGTAGCTGCAAATGGTATGGCCACATCAATGGGACATAGTGGCTGGAATCCCAACCCCACCTGAAAGGGGTTGTGGCCAGTTGAGCTATGGAGAGCTTTGTTGTAGCTATGTTGGACATAGGGGAGGCTTTCATCCCATGTGCGTGGATGCTTCGAGTTGTACATACGCAGAATGTGTACGATCATCCTGTTGACGACCTCTGTTTGGCCATCAGTTTGGGGGTGGAAAGTCGTGGACTTAGTGAGCTTGGTATCCAACATCGACCAGAGACTTGACCAAAATGTACTTAGGAACCTACTGTCCCAATCTGAGATAATGGATTGTGGGATCCCAAAATGTACCCACACTCGTTCAAAGAAGAGCTTAGCAGTGGCTTTTGCTGTGATACTCTTCTTGCAGGCTGCCAGAATGGCCATCTTAGAGAATCTATCGACGACCACAAAAACGCAGTCGTTGCCATGCTTAGTAGAAGGAAGGCCCGACATGTAATCCATGGAGATGGATTCCCAAGGTCGACTAGGAGTAGGCAGAGGAGTATATAGGCCTTGCTTCTTGATGGTCGGTTTGGCAATGACGCAGGAAGTGCAGGATCTGATGTACTTCCCAACATCCTGTCAAAGGTTCAGCCAATAAAAATACTTCTGCAGCACTGCCATTGTTTTCTCTACCCTGAAATGTCCAGCGACCCGAATGTAGTGCGCCTCCCAAATCATCTTGGCACACTCGCTTGAAGGAACACAGATGTGTCCCAGGTGGCATAATAGTGCATCCTAGAGGTGGAAATTTGGAACTTCTTTACCTTCCAGGAGTGTCTAGTATGTGCTGCCGAATTCTAGATCACTCTTGTACAGATGCAGCCACCCCGCAGTCTCGTGCCCACAAGAGTCTAGCACAGTGGTCAGCGCCATGATCAGTGGTCGGCTGAGGCAGTCTGCTACATTATTGGTGTTGCCCTTCTTGTATTTAATGTTCAAATGGAACTGTTGCAGGTATGTTGACCATTTATGATGTCGATCGTTTTGCAACTTCCCTTGTGCCTGTATGAACTGCAGGGGTCGGTGGTCTGTGTGGATGATTGTTTCCTTCCCCATAATGTAATGCTTCCATTGTCGGCAAGCCTGCATAATGGAATACATCTCTTTGTCATAGGTGGGATACTTTCGGATTGTGTCTGAAAGTGTCTCACTGTGATATGCCACTGGATGCCCCTGCTGAGTAAGAACTGCACCAATAGCATAGTCGGAGGCATCTGTCTCGATCTCAAATGGTTGTTGCAGGTATGGTAATGTGAGCACTGGTGCAGAGCAGAGATGATGCTTCAACTTGGCAAATGCCTTCTGTTGGGATTCGGACCAAAAGAACTTTGCTTTTGCTCTGCTCTTGGTGACTTGACTTAAAGGCCAAGTGATATGAGAGAACCCCAACACGAACCTGCGATAGAAATTGGCAAGACCCAGAAAGTTGCGGAGCTCTGTTAGAGTGGTTGGGGCTGGCCAATCTCGAATGACTTGTATCTTGGTTGGGTCCACATGCACACCCTGCTCATCAATGATGTACCTCAGATATTGAACCTGGGTCATACCAAAAGTGCATTTCTCCAAATTAGCACACAGTTTGTGTTGTCGCAGGGTTTGAAGGACCTGTTGAATATGGTGGAGGTGTTCTTCCCAACTCTGGCTGAAGATCAAGATGTCATCTAAATACACCACCACGAATGCATTGGTGAAGGGTCGCAAGATGTTGTCCATCAATCTCATGAAGGTTGCGGGGGCATTTGTCAACCCGAAAGGCATGACCAACCATTCGAAAAGGCCCTCCTTGGATTTGAAGGCAGTCTTCCACACATCGGAGGGTTCGATAGGCACCTGGTGATAACCAAACTTCAAGTCAATCTTGCTAAAATATTTGGCCCCCTTGAGTTGGCCCAGAAGGTCATCAATCTGTGAGATTGGGTACCTATTTCGGACAGTGATCTTGTTCAACGCCCGATAGTCAATATAGAGTCTCCAGGTCCCGTCCTTTTGTACCAATACAATCGGGCTCCCACAAGGTGATGAGCTTGGCCTAATGTGCCCTTTATGCAACAACTCATGAATTTGCCTCTTGATCTCATCATTCTCTAGAACAGAGCATCCATAGATCAGTCCATTGGGTAGCAACGCACCTAGGGTCAGATCAATGGAGTGCTTGACCTGACAGTGCAAGGGTACCCCTGTAGGTGAGGCGAAAAATGTCCCTGTACTCCTCTACGACCTTGTCCATCTGCTGCTGTTATGTGGAGGAGCCCTGTCTGGAAGATGTTTCCACAACCTTCTTCTTTCCCTGAGGGCGAATCATAAGGAAAACAAATTTCCTGGACTAGGAAATGATCTTACTGCATTGCTTTTCAGTGATCAAAGAGATGGCGGTAATCTTGTACAACTTATCGCCCAAAGTAATAATCACAGAGCGAGGTTTAGACTCATATATAGCATGTCGCTTCCACAATTATGGTTGTCCTATTAATAAATCACAAACTTCAAGAGGAGCAACATCACACAGTATCTCATCCGTGAAGGGCTTCATGCTATAGGGAAGGCGACATTGCTAGCTGACGCAGAGATCTCGTCCTTGGTGAAGCCACCCGATGGTGTACAACTACAGATGTGTTGTAGTTGGTAGGCCCAACTGCTTCACGACCTCTGCTGAAATGAGGTTCTTTTGGCTCTCGTTGTCGACAATGAACTACAGCGGAAAACCCTTCACCCACATTTATGAGTGGAAGAGACGTTCCCCCTCCTCTAGATCTTCGGGCTCATTCTTCTGGATCTTAGTGGTGGCCACAGTGGCACTGGGCTCCGTGTCAACGATCTGTTTCCTTTTGTCATTCCCCTTGTTGGGTTCCGAATCAGAGTTGGAAAATGTGTCTGATTCAAAAGCCTTCAGCTCGGCCACCAGTGACTGCTTGGCCCAACACTCACTTGTGTTGTGAATGGAGCTCTTATGGAACTCACACCATTTTCCAATGTCCTTCATCGTCTTCGTGGTGTTCTTCTTTGCTTGTGGCTTCGGCGAGTTGTCCAGGGTCGCCCCGCCTTGGATTTGTCCTTTTCTCTGTGGTTTGGGGACGCATTTTCCTTGCTTCGGATCGCAAATCCAAAGTCTCACTTTTTCTTTTTAAACTTCTGCTCAATCTTGACAGCGTATCGATACGTCGTGCTGAGCGAGAAGATGTCCAGGTGTGAAAATTTCTGAATCTACACATCAGAAATCCTACTGCAATCATTCGTTTATCATCTCCTACTTGTTATTACATTCAACAAGTTATTTAATTTATAAACAGTGATGAAAAACACTACTGCAGACTACACTGACATACAGATCATAAACTGAAAATATATGAGACAAACACACAAGGGACACCGTTATTTTTGGACAACACGTCCCCAGAAAAACCCAACTTGGGAAAACCGGTGCAACAGATAGAGGGTTTGTATTATTAAGCAAGCAGAATCTAAGTACAATAGGTTGCCTCTCACACCGGCTAACTTTTCAGAGAAATCTCGACAGCTAGAAATACATAGGAGGGTTTACCTTGTTCCCCAAGTCACAACTGATCCACTGAGTGGCCTGACTCTGGCAAACATTGCGAAATCCCAACGCAATCCCTGCTTGGGCCAACGTCTTGCCTCTAGGAGACTGCGTCACCCCTTCTGCTGGATCAATTTGCTGGAGGAAGACTATTGTTCAGCCCTCCCGGCTCAGAACCTCGCTTCTCCAGCAAAATCTCGAACTTTTGACGAATATCCTGCACTGCCACTGCAAGAGACCCTCTTGGCCTGCGTCAGCACTGCGTGAGCCCCTTCCTGGGTTACGTAGGCCTCTACGCTGCCTCTCTGCCTGGTACTCTTTGGCTCGGAACTCCTTTCCGATCCAAATCTCTACTTTTTCCCCTTTTACTGCAACTTAGATCACTAGTTCGATTTTCTCAGCAAACCACGCCCCAGAAAAATCGCACTGATTTGATCACTTGGTGTATCTCCAACTGACCCTCAAGCCTCCTCTTATACTTTTCCTATTGACGAATCAACGGCTGAGATTAAGTCCCTAATCAACGGCTAAGATTAAAACAGACTTAATCATTGTCTCTTAGAAGCTTCTCACCCATATTTTTATTAATACCCATTAATATTTTTATTTTCCTAAATTTAGACTTAGGAACCCATTAAAAATATTAATTATTTTAATAACTCACAATCCAAGTGGAATTTCTCCAAATGATTTATGGGTCTTGGAGATCTCGTGTATTCTAGCCCCTCCACAAAATTTCGGAGCTAGAGCACATCTGATGCTACCCAAAATCAACACTCTCTCTTAGCGAGGAATGTGCTCTAGCAATACTTCCAATTAGAAGCATCATGCTGATCCACGACATCGGTCCTCTGTGTTGCTAAAGCTTGGCCTACTTCCCTTCATCCACTGCACTGTTGCATCCTGTATTGCTGCCCATGACACTGCCACTGTCACTGCTACATTTGTACTGCAACTCCCTCAATATGCTACATCACGCTACCCATAGCACTACCACTCAGTGTTGCAGGAATCGCCCCCCCCCCCGCCGGATCCAAACCCAGAATCGCGGATCGGAGCGAAGCGTCCCGGAATCCACACTGGAAGCGCGATTCCGTTTTTGAGGTGGCGCGATTCCGGGTTAACAAAACGATTCCTGCCATTTGAGGTTGCGGCCCCCCGGAATCGCGCAACCTGGACGCAACCTGCACGCAACCTGGACGCAACCTGGACGCAACCTGCACGCAACCTGGACGCAACCTGGACGCAACCCACCAATATGACATCATTCTCATATAGGATTCCTAATACCATATAACTTGAGCATTGTAGCCTGAATATACGGTCTTACTGCTCTGAATACAATGTCAACTCAATGAATATACATTGAAAAAGGGCGGATTGCGTGGCGCAACCGGAAGCGCAGTCATCTACTGAACTGATGGATGCACTTCTATATATTCATATACTGCTGTAATTAGAACATAGCAATACCATACTCAAGCTATTTGAGCAGTGATATCCATACATAATGCTAAGTGCATATAAGAATGAAGAAGTCTCTGCTTATAGGTTTATACCCATCATTGCCAATATTGGGAAGCCATACCAATATTGATCTATATGAGAAACGATAACATATATATGACTGAAGCAAGTGACATGTCCATATTGAATTGATGTCATGAACAAATGTCATAATGCAAAGAATCATACTGAAGCATATGCCAATGATCATATGACACTATTGGTAAATCATACCAGGAGCAAGAGCATAGCCATATAACGAACGTCCAATTATTCCAGAGGTGCAGTATCAAATTATCAATACACTGTGAGAGTAGATCTGAGAGACTTCCTTGTAAAGTCTGCAATTCTTGCTAATGTAGTTTGTTGCCCTTACCTTGCTTCAAATCACTGTGATCTTATGTCCAACTATGCTTCCACCTATGCTGATCTACTAGGTATTCAATGTACTGCTGGTGGGGCTTAAGCCTTAAGGTTCCTCCTCAAGCCTCCTACAATTCACGGTTTTGCTACAGCAAGGTCTAGGTCTTCATATACGCGGGTTAATACTTTTTATAGTTTTATGTTTTATAATATGCTTAAAAATTTGATGTATGTTTGTAATAGCTAGAATATAGATGATTGTTGTACATACTAGTAACTACAATGGAATCATGGATGCCATATCTATCTTGATTTATGCAAAAATATGCATGTTTTCATGTCTTCTACAATTAATTTGGTATTTGGGATGTTTGTTTTGAGTATAAATGCAAAAAAATATATAAAAATATATATATATAGCAGACGCTTCCGCGGACGCTTCGCTCCCTAGATTTTTGGAAAATGACGCTTCCGCGCTCCGCGCTTCCACTTCGCGCTTCCGCTTCGCTCCCGCTTCGTGCAACATTGCTACCACTGCTAACTGTTGCACTGCAACTCAGTTGCTGAGAAGTAAGCAACTGAAAAGCCACCCAAAAGTTGACACACTTGTCATTCTAGATACCTCGTGATGCTGAAGCTACCTCTGCTGCTAATTTCTGTTGACCTCTACTGCTACTGCATTGCTGCAATCTACTCTGAGCCTCTCGCATTGCTGCAACCTCCACTGCGTTGCTTCAGACTCTGGCACTCTAGCTCTGCCACTGTTGCTCCATCATCCCTCGCACCAATTGACTCCCGTCATTCTGCTACTGTCATTAAGGGCTCTCGTAGCCGTATGTGATCCAAGAGTTTGGGCACCTCAAGGATCCTACCCCCATGTAGTCCTCTCAACTACAACTCAATGTCGCCCCACCTCTTCTCCAAAGGAGCATGAGCACTCATGGCACAATCCTCATCATCATCCTCCTTATCATCTTTTGCTGGAGCAGCCTTCGAGTTAGAAGCCTCTTCCTTGCCCTTCTTCCGGGGGCACTGAGTGGCAAAATGTCCTAGTTCCCCACACTTGAAGCATCTGACCTTGGATATATCCTTTTTCTTCCTTTTTTGTCGCCCTTGTTGTCCTGATGATGCGAGAGCTGCATCCTCCTCCTCCTTCTTGACCTGGGCTCCTCTACCGCTACTCCCTGCCTTGGTCAGCCTCCTGATCTCTTCTTGTCAAAGAGTTGCCCACATCTCCTCCCAAATGGGTAGAGAAGCTCTACCCAAGATACTCTAGACAAATGTCTCCCAGTCTTCGGTGGCTGCATTCAGGGCAGTCCTGAGCATGAACTCAGGATCTGGTGTAGATCCCACAAAAGTTAGCTAGTCTCAAATCCCTTGCAACCTAAGAAGGAAGGGATCGATCTCTTCTCCCTTCTGCATCTGGTACTGTCTCAGTTGATTCTCCAATAGCATTTTTTGTTGAATGGAAGTCCCCTAGTACAAGGTGGTCAACGCCTCCCACATCTCCCTTCTTGTTTCCTTCTCAGCAATGTGTGGGACCACATGATCTTTGACCTCATCTAAAATCATGCACTTAGCCTTCGCCTGGGCCTCCTCGTACTTCTTCAGCAGATCAACGTCGACCGGAACAACAACTACCTTCAAGGCATAGTCCTTGATGCGATTCTTGTCTAGGATTGCCAGGATCCTGGCCTTCCAGATGACAAAATTGGATGCTCCATCCAATCTGTCCTGATCCCTCAGTCCATTCACTGCCATTCTTGCTCAACCAAATGTAAGATTGGTTCTCTTCTCCCTCTCCTGCTGCTACTCCAGCAAGACTCGGATTTGGATTTCTTCGGCGCTAGAAATCCTCTAAGGAACAAGATCCTCTAGACTCCCTCTGAGTCCTGATTTCCTTCACGGAAATCCTCCCGCCAAATGTCGAATCACTCCTCTCCAATCCTCCTTTGCTACTGTTCAGCAACCCAAATCTAGATTTCTTTGGCTAGAAATCTATCAAGGCACTGACTTCCTCTACCTCGGCTTTGTCTCCACAGACATTGTTCTGTACCAACAGCAACATCGTCCCACCAACTCCTTAGATCGAATTTGCACTGCTCCTCCAGCCCCGTCAACTGACTGATTTGAGCCTTGCAGGCTCTGCGCTGGCCCAGAGAGCTGATGTAGTCACTGCGTGAGCTCCTCTCGGGTACTGCGTCACCCTCTACAGGCTCGAAATTCTGACGCAGGCACTGCGTGAGCCTCTGCGTCACTCCTTCAGTTGCTCCTCTGCCTCTGAAACAACACTGTCACTCAGGATAGTTGCTTCATTGCAACAAATTCAGTGGATCTCCTGGCTGATGTCTTCAGTGTCTTATGATCTGCAATGCTCTGATACCATGTGAAAATTTTTGACTCTACACATCAAAAATCCTACTGCAATCACTGATTTACCATTTCCTACTTGTTATTACACTCAACAAGTTATTTAATTTATAAACAGTAATGAAAAGCACTACTGCAGACTACACTGACATACAAATCATAAACTAAAAATATATGAGACAAACACACAAGGGACACCGTTATTTTAGGTAACACGTCCCCGGAAAAACCCAACTTAGGAAAACCGGTGCAGCAGATAGAGGGTTTGTATTATTAAGCAAGCAAAATCTAAGTACAACAAGTTGCTTCTCACACCGGCTAACCTTTCAGAGAAATCTCGGTAGCAAGAAATACATACGAGGGTTTACCTCGTTCTCCAAGTCACAACTGATCCACTGAGTGCCCTGACTCCAGCAAACACTGCGAAATCCCAGCGCAATCCCCGCTTGGGCCAGTGTCTTGCCTCTAGGAGACTACGTCACCCCTTCTGTTGGATAGATTTGCTGGAGGAAGACTGTTGTTCAGCCCTCCCAGCTCAAAACCTCGCTTCTCCGGCAAAATCTCGAACTTCTGACGAATATCCTACACTGCCACTTCATGAAACCCTCTTGGCCTGCGTGAGCCCCTTCCTGGGTTGCGTAGGCCTCTGCGCTGCCTCTCCGATGCTGTTGTCGCCTCTGTGCCCAATACTCTTTGGCTCGAAACTCCTTTCTGATCCAAATCTCTGCTTCTACCCCTCACTGCAACTCAGATCACTAGTTCGATTTTCTCAGCAAACCACGCCCCAGAAAAATCGAATTGATTTGATCACTTGGTGTATCTCCAACTGACCCTCAAACCTCCTCTTATACTTTTCCTGTTGATGAATCAATGACCGAGATTAAGTCCCTAATCAATGGCTAAGATTAAAACAGACTTGATCCTTGTCTCTTAGAAGCTTCTCACCCATATTTTTATTAATACCCATTAATATTTTTATTTTCCTAAGTTTAGACTTAGGAACCTATTAAAAATATTAAATATTTTAATAACTTACAATCCTGGTGGAATTTCTCCAAACAATTTCTGGGTCTTGGAGATCTCATGTATTCTAGCCCTTCCACAAAATTTCGGAGCTAGATCACATCTGATGCTACCCAAAATCAATACCAGGAACTCCATCTCGTCCTAGATGTACTTATGTAGGCAGTCGCGGTACTTGAGTACCAAATGTTGCTCAGAATCCTTGATACCCAACTTCGTGCGAAGGGTGTGGAAAACATTTGTAAACTCCGGCACATCTTGGTCCCTTCCCTGCCGTAGCATGGTCCATTTTATGTATTTATCTTGATAGCTCCCGACAGGGTAATATTGTTCCTTGATGGCATCTCAAAAAGAATTCCAAGTAGGTGCAGCTAAAAACAGTGAGGATTCCCTCTCGTCCTTTTGTTCACAGTCGGTTTCCCACCATTCCTTGATGGGTGGAGCGGCTTTGAGAAGTGCAAAAGTAATATTTTCCCGATTCGAAAAGTCATGATCTAAAAAATATCCTTCCAACAGATTTAACCATTTATCTACAGTGTCTGTATCTATCTGGCACTCAAATATGGGAATATCAAAGTTAACTTGTAGCTTAAAAGAAGTGGTGCCTCTAGAGTGGTTGTTGGATGAACATGTGTCGCCTGTGGGTAGTCGTCGAAAGATCTGGGCAAAGTTATCCATCATCGCATTCCTTTGTTGCTCGAGAGCTTCCTCGAGCAGTATTTTGAAAGGATCTCTTGCCCCCTCGTCTTTCTTTTCTTCCGCCATGGGAGGCCGTCGGGTTTTGTGAGGTTGGTCTTGCAAAGGTTCAACCAGATCGAGCCCTAACTCCTTATACCCTGACCTTGTTGGGGACATGCAAAGCAAAACAGAGAAAGAGTAAACCCCTCTGATACCACTGATCCGGACTTATGCATGAACACAACAAAATACATAAATACCCACATACACAGATATAAAGCAGATATAAAACTTCATTTCATTAACATCAAAGAACTGAAATATGCTTACATACAGAAATAAAAATAAACTAGCTTGGGCGATGGTAGCTTATCTCTGAGAAGAGATGTGGTGGCTACACACCTCTGAACTGAGTTACAATGAAGCTCAAAGGCCTATTTATTATTGAAAAACAATGGAAAACCCTAAACATCCACAAACTGAACCCTAAGAGATGAAGCGCCAAAATTGTGGGCCCTATTTGGGTAAATTGGTACATCAACTTCCCGGGGTCGTAACTTTGGCATACGATCTCCATTTGGCTATCATAATACTTCGTTTCAAATATCTCGAAGAGGAGGCCTAAAAAAAACTAATAAATTGGTTTGGGACTTTTCTGGTCTCTTCGTTTTCCCTAAAAATGTTGTTTAGTCCCTCAAAACGGCTCCAGAAGTTTAGGACCCGAAAAATTGCCAAAAATAGTAAGTTGTGCTACAATTAAGGAAATTGAAAAGAAACAATGATGTGGGTCCAAGTCGAATAGGCGAGTGGCCACCAATATCCACCTGGATCATGAACCCTACTGCCTCAAAATCTAGTAGGTCTTGTGAGGGTAGTGTTACTCACCAAAAGAGGGTACCCTTAGGAGAATTTTTCTCCTATTCATCTTCTTCCAAACAGCAGTCGGTAACCCCTGACAACTACCTTGTAGCTTCTGTTATGTGTCATTGTATCTTTGCCACCTGCATTGGCCATATGTTTCCTTGCCCAATTGTCAAGATTACATGTTAGAAGGTGGGAAATCTGATCCAAAAGGTCAGTTATTCATTGTGTAATCAGGTGCTTATGCTTGTTTTTCATTTGGCCATTTGGAATGGATTATTAGGTGACCTGGAAGAAGGAAGGGTTTTGATTGTGGTTTTGTTCCTTCACCTTAAATTGGGGGTTGATCTTCAATCCTACTCTAGTATGACCTCCCCTAATAGCCCATGGCTTTGGGAAGGACACTACTTGGGAAACCCCAATTGAGATAATGTGGTCTCGTTTTCCCTATTCCATAATTACCACTTTCCATCCCCATTAAAAACCTTATTTTCCACCTCCCATCTCTGGGTCCTGTTACCCACCACATATTGGTAGTGTATATAGGAGAAAATTTCTCTCCTAGATGGTCCTCAGCCGGTAGCCCCTTGCAGCCACCAAATAGCTTGATGTGCCATTATCTCTGCCACCTAAGCCAGCCATGTGGTCCCTCGCCCACTTGTTATGATTGTATGTTTGAAGGTGGGCTTCCCGACCTCGAAAGTATGGATTTTCATTGGTATAGTTGAGTAATTTTCCTTACTTGTCATGGACACTTTTGGGCATGGATTAGTGGGGCATTCGGCGGAAAAAGTGGGCTAGGTTTATACTCTTGTCTCCACTGCCCGATCTTGTGGTTAGCCTTGTATCCTAGTCCCGTGGGGTCTCCTTTATTGGCCATTAGCTTTAGGGTTGGAACTACATGGGAAATCCTGACTTTGGTTGTGTGGTCTCGCTTTCCCGACACCATATACATCCCCCCCCTTCCACTCATTTTAACCCCATTCATTTATTTTCTGATCGAGGGCCACATGGGTCCACTTGGTCCACATATGCGTAGCCTCCCCCTCCCCTTGTCCACACCTTGGGTCGGGCTTGGAACGATGCCCAGAGGTTGATGCAACTAAAAAGAAAAGAAAAAGCATAATTTGGCCACTCTCAACAGGAAATGTACCACAAAATGCAAAAGATGGTCGAGACATACAAATTTAGCACATGGGAAAAAGCCAAACATGAGCTCTACCCCTTATCCATGGTCATCACCTTGGTTCCTATGGGCCCTAGATGAGCTCGCTCCATATTAAGGAACCCATGATTGTCCCAACCCCTGGTGGACGATGAGCTGTCCCACCTTAAGGGGATATCCACTGCTATATATTACACATCATGCTTGCATCCCTTAGAGCCTAAACAGTGATGAAAAAAATCAATCAAAGGAAAGAGGCATATGAAGAAGGGCGGAAAACAAAGGTCAGGGTAACTCACGTACCACGATTTGCTCCCTCCTACACTCATGTACACAGGTGTGGGTTTCCCTTGTTATAGCTACCCTTGTACCATGACATGTTGTTTGGATGATTCCCCTGATCCCCACTCCGTTCCATTACTGTATCATTTTCCACCTACCATTTAAGGGATGTACCATGGACATGTCACCCCCTTTAAAGGTTGAAACCACCTAATAGGGTCCTTGATTAACCCACTATTGAGCTTAGAGAAACTTGTACATGCCAAAGCCCACTATGGAAGGGCATGCCACCATGATGTGCCCCATTGGTTCCATGACTTATAAGTTCTTTTACATGATTATTCTAATGATTTATTGTATTGGAGGGTAAGGGGACACATTGGATCTTATACAGGATTGCAAATGGGTCTCCATTTGTGGCTTGGTCTCCCTATATGGGGTTTTGGCCCTCCAAAGGGCCACATTGACAGTTGTAGGATGAGCACTGAGAGCCATGGGCCTCCACCATAGCAGAGAGTACTTCATGGATTCTCGGCACCACTCATTGATTGCTTGTGTTCCACCTTTTCGATGAGTATGATCCACCTGGTTCACCATGCTCAACCGGCTCCACACTTGCATCATACACTTCGCAGATGATCTGGGATCTAGATGAGCACTACAGAGGGCTTATCACATCATCCTAGCCCTTACAAATGGTTTACAAACATTTTTTATCCACTTGGAGACCCATGACAATGTCCTTGTGCCTTTCACAGCCACTTGGGGCACCACAGGAATTTGCTTAGAAACAAGGGGCCAACCCCTTATCCATTGTGTTTGAGGTCCATTCCCACATCATGGCACATTCTGAACTTCATTAGGCCTCCTTAATGGCCCAACGACTCACTTTATTGATCATTTGACCCTCTTGAGAGGCTTGTTAGTATGTTATTAAGCTAACTTGGTGAGCTTGTCACCAAGGAATGTTATTATTGCACATTATTTTATTATTTGGGGCTGAAATAGGCCTAATCAAGCAAAATCGAACTCATTAGTGATTGTATAAATAGAAGTGAGGAGATTCATTCTAATCATCATCACTTGGATTGGGATTTAGTAGCTCTTGTGAACTTCGCATTCCTTTTTGGAGGATGAATTTGGACAAATTTGGATGTTATGGATGAATTATGATGTTTGGATCTACTTCTCTTGTCTTGGAGCTTCATTATTGGCATAATATGATGATTCGATATACTCTTTTGTACATGTAAGTAATATTTTTCATGCTTATTCTTGTCATTTACTTTGTCACATGAATGTTGTTGGGATTTTCGCTATAGAAGTCTACAATTTATTGCTTTCTTGTATGAAATTGTGGAAATTTTTTTCTTTTATAGCATTGCATCATTGCATGGGCCATGTATGAATGGGTGGATATTCCTAGAGGTTATTTTCTCAAAATATACCTTGATAAGTCATCATTTACTACATATCGAAATGTAAATATCTCAAGTAGTTGCTCCCATGCCCTAATGCCATGTGAAGTTGCCTAAAGATCTCCTTGATTGGGTGAACCTCTTCCAAACCATAAATTCTCTTGACTCCATATTCCCCAAAGGATAAGGCATTGGTCCTTCCATAGGTGATCACTTAAAACTCATATTTCTCTCACCTCTCCTCCCCTTTCTAGGCCTAGCCTCCATAGGTCATCTAGGGCATCAATTATCTCACATTCTAGCCATCAAAAGACTCCAATCTCTTGCCCATCACTATGCTAGGGTTTTCTCTAGAGGCCCGAAATTCCGACGGTGGGATCTCCAAATGTTGCAAGCCCTAGCTCAAGGATCGTCTCTTGCCCTAGGTTTCCCTTGGCTAGTGACCTCATTTAGATCATTGCACTTTATTCCAAGAATATTTTTCCATTTATCCTCTTCTCATCCACAATCAAGTCAAGCCCCTCCTTGAGAGATCAATTCCACTTCCTTGACCTAATCCTGGGTCCACTTGGTCTCGTGTGATCCCGTAACCTAACAACTCCAATTCCACAAAGATCATACAAAGACTAATTCCCCATAAGGATTTCTAGGCTTAGGAATCATCTTTACAAGATATATTCCCAAACCCTAGCCTCAAGGATCCTTTTAGCCCTTCCTAGAGAGCCTATCACCTTGCTTCTCGAGTAAGAAAGCCATACAATTGAGTCTCTCTTGTGAATAGGCCTTAGGAATCACTCCTTATCCTCTTATTGACCTATTCATCTAGTGATTCCCCTTTATACCGAGTCTCCTCCCATCGGTGAAAGTTCGTAAAGAGCAGGGAGCCTTAGCTGAGGTGACAGTGGGTTATCACTCCATTGTTTCCCTTGACCTAGTAGTTGCCCTTTAGGATCCCCTCCTACGACCCCTGCTAGTTTGAGTGGTAACAGGTCCACATGACCATGAACCCAATGGGTTCTAGCACACCACCTCCCCTTGTCCACATATCTAGGTTGGGCCTAGAAACTTTTCCCCGAGAGGTTGATGCAGCTAAAAGAAAAGTAAAAAGCATATCATGGCCACAAGCAAGAAACAAAGGAAAGAAAACTATAAAATGCAAAAGATAGTTGGGACATTAATATTAGCACGTAGGAAAAATCCAAGCATGAACTCTACCCCTTATCATTATGGCCATCACACGTTCCCTATGGCTAATGTTGCCCTATCACATCATAAAAGGAACCCTTGCATGTCCCAACCCCTGGTGGGCAATGAACCACCCCACCTTTAAGGGGGTAATCCACTGCTACACATCATTCACGCCATGCTCTCATTTCCTAGAGCTTCAAGCAGTAACATTAAGAAAAATCAAGAAAAGGCAAAAGGCAATAAGAGAGGTGGAAAAACAAAGGTTGCGGTAACTTTTGCATCCACAAATTCTCCCTCCTCACATCTGTATGCCCAGAATGTGTATCTCTTCATCATTGTTGCCCCTTTGACCATGGCATTTGGCCTTGAGACCCCTTTATCCCCCCTTTCGTTCCATCATTATTCACATGCCACCTATTGATTGAAGGATGTACCACAGACATGCATTTCCCCTTAGGGACTGGGAACACCTAATAAGGTTGTTTATTAGCCACTTCTACCTAGGGAGGTAACACTATTACATGATCAAAGCCCCAAATTTGGAAGGGAAGCCTTGTATGAAGTGTCAATTTTCCCTTGAATAACAAGCTTGGTCCACTTAGATGTACTAATGATTATTGTACCTGATGGTGAAGACGCAGCACTAGACATTGTTTGTGATTGGCAGGTGTTTTTCATCATGGGTTGGGCAACTTAACTAGGGCCCATGTCAACTAGAGGAGCATTATGACACCCTATAGGTGAAGCATTGAGAGCCATGAGACTCCTATCACTTGCAGAGCATCATTCCATTCCATGGGCACCTAAAACACGCCCAACGGTATGCACTTTGCCACACATTATTCATGAGATGATGTACTTGGACCAGCATGCCCAAGTTGGCTTAATAGTGTACGCGTGGTTTTGTAGTCGATCCAAAGCCTAGATGAGGTTTGTCTCACCCCTTGAGACATGGGAGGGCTAGCACCATCTTCAGAGCCCTCAAAAGTTGAAGCAAAATCATGTTATTCTATCACCAGGAGACCCACGAGACTCAATTTTGTGCCCCAAACACAAAACTACGATCCATATGATGATTTGCATGGAAATTTAGGGGCCAATCCCTAGATCATGATTTTTAGAGCCCTCTACACTCACCTTGGCACTGGAGGAGCTCAATGCATGCCCTATAAGGGCCTACGCATGCATGATGTCAAGATTTTGGCCTCTTTGTGAGTTAATTCTTATGTTTACAAATTGGATATAATGTCACCTTCTGAATTTACTTAGTACTTGCCCATTATTTTATTATTTGAGGGGCTTGCTACCGCTCAATCTAGAAGAGGTCCTAGGAGAGGTTCCAAAGGGACTACTACTAGACCAAGTGACAACAATGGGACAAGGACCCATTGTCACCTCAGTCGATGTCCACTACTCTTTACGGACTTTCACCAATGGGAGGAGTCTCGGTATGGAGAAAATCACTTGAATGATAGGATCAATGGCAAGGTACAACGTGATTTCCTAGGCCCATTCAAAGGAGAGGCTCAATTAATGGTTCAAATACTTGAAAGGCTCCCCAAGAAAGACCTATGAAGGATGATCTCGGGCTTAGGAAATATTCAAAAATGATGAATGCGTAAGATCAAAACTTCCAAAATCCCTCACTTATGATTGATTTGTTTATACTAGGGTTCAAAGTGAGGCAAGAATGCTTCATTTAATGGAAAGATACAATTAAAGTGTGATCTTTGGGAGAAGCTAGGGTGACTTTCCATGAAAATCCCCTTGAAAGAAATATTTAAATAGAGCAAGTGTTGAAAGATATACAGTGGTAAAGGATCATCCAATGATCACCTATAGTTACGAGAAAAGGTTTCGAGTGATGAACTACAAAGTGCAAACCTTTACGAAATCCCCAAGTCAAAGTAGCTTCAAGGCTTCCCTCTTGGTGTGATAGCTAGGGCATCAATTTATTTGAAATTCCAGTTTACATCGTCAAAATTTGTTCAAAACTGGAGGATTCCTAGAGGAGACATAAATGAAGAAACTTGTCTGGACAAAATCCTAAAATTCCTGCTCCCTAAAATTTTGCACCAAGAACTAGAAAATCTCCTTATCCTTAGGGGAAAAAAAGAGGAAGAAAAGAGGTGAAAGAATGATTTTTCATTAAGTTTAATGTGATCACCAAGGATCTAGGACCAGTGCCTGGCTATTGAGAAGATTGAAGTCAAAATTACCAAGATTTAGGAACTTCGCTCTTCAAGGAGGCCTCAAGAAGCAGCTACGATGTTTGTGGATGCATCTTCACAACAATTTTAGACTTTTATACTTCGATATGCAATATTTGATGGAGTTTAAAGGTGTTATCACCTAGGGAAAACCCTGGCTACAGGAAAAACACTAAGGTAACCTCAAACCTATTTTAGGTTGAAAGCTGACCCTTCAACCCGGAGAGGGATCTCTCCGTAAAACCCATCTACTCTATGGTCACTGTTGTTGTAGGTTTTCGCAATTGAGTTCGGTGGTCAGATTGAGTTCATAGGATAAAATTGGTTGGGCTGTTTACAAAACAAACCATTGGGCATGGAGTCCAGTTTTAAACAAGTAAATCTACAGATCCAATGAGCAAGCTATAAAAAGCATCATAGCAACAAATCCTTTGAATATTTGAGAAATTGGAAGAAAAGAACTGAAATGAAACAGATTTTATAGCTGACTGAGGTAACAAATACTAATGGTTGATAAATACAAGAAAGGAGCATCAATGAATCCCAATCTTAGATACTAACATTTTCAGACATGAAAGAAAGTTTTTATAATAAAGAGGAACTAACAAGGAACTACAATACATGAGTTTCCTATAAAATGCTCATTAAAAACTGTAATATATTCAAGACTGCTCAAATATACTAGAATGCAAAATGTTTTCAATAATATTCCAACCCTTCTTCATTCTTCATAAACTGTTTTATAGAACTTACATCAACTGATTGCAAAATAATAGTCTCCATATTAATTACAATAATCTAAGATATCTAAATATCTTCAAGTTCATGCATGTAAATAAAAACTTAAATACATTCAGTTTTTCTTAAAATAGCTACAGGAAAATATGTTAATATATAGGTCAAGTGAAATATCTTCTCAAATTGTCTTCCTTGGAAATAGAAACAGGTCCCTAACTGATAGCACAACATCCTAGCTGGCAAAATAGGTCCCTCTGCAAAACAGGTCCAAGTTTCCTCCAAAACTATTTTTTTGTTCATCCTTTCTTTCATTTAGACCTCCTCGTGAAAAAACGTTGATACTGTTGCTATCAGCTTCACTGGTTTTCTGTTTTGTAGCTTTCACTGACAAGCTGACTGTCAACATTTTCTTTTCTGACTGTTTTAAAATCGCTGACAATAGGAAGGTTAGCATTTTCGCCTGTCTGGATTTCGCTTACAACAGAGATATCAGCGTTCCCTATTTGCTCCAAAATCATTAACAGACTGACTATCCACTTTTCATCCCTGTATCATTTTCTATCAACGGGCACACAGTTTCGTCCCAAAATAGTTGACAGTGGATCTGTCAATTTTATCAAAAACATTGACAATGGGAATGTCAGCTTTCCCGACTGTTCCACTGCATGCAAAAACTATAAGGCCGACTGTCAGCGATAAAATGAAAACCCTGTTTCATGAAATAGATAGGAAAAATTCTAAGTTTAATCCCCCAAGCCTCTTAGCTGAGGGTACTAGCTACCCTGAGAAGTACATCCACCTTCTCCAATCTTTGTTTTTTGCTTTGTCTTGTCTCCATAGGACCCCTCTTCATAGTTCCTTTGTCTCTGCTCTTCTTAGAGCTTGTAGCCTTCTTCCTGTTAATGATGAGGTCCTTCAGTGGCATATTGTCAACATCAATCACTTCTTTGGCCAACTCTAGGTTATTTATGAGTTTGATTTTGTATCTTAATTTGTTAGTTGGCCTTGTATGGGGTCTCTTGCCACCCTTGAAAACTTCGAACATTGTCTCCTCTTCAGTTTCAAACTCTGCTTCTTTGCCTTTAGGAACCTCTGTTTTAGCTGTGTCTGCAGGGGAGGGTTCTTCGAAAAGTGGAGTCACAACCTGGGAAGAGCCAATATCAACAAGTAGGTTTACAGGGGATACAGGGTTTGGTTTATGGAGCCTAGCACTTTTCCTCTGGTAGACTTTGGGAATCTTAGGGCCAGAGGATGTAGATGGAATTTCTATGTTTTCTTGGCTGGGAGGTGGCTCAATAAGGGCTTGACCTTTAGTTTTCTTCTCCTTTTTAGCAGTCTTTGGTCTGCCTCTTTGTCTTTTAAGGGGTTGAGGTTGAAAACCTTCCCAAAAAAGGAAATGGCTCCAAGTCCTTTCTGCCCTGGCTAGTTGGTTTTTGATTAACAGTTTTATCAAGGCTTTGTGGTATATAAAATGGGAGGAGGGATTTGTGCGGGCCTTGAACCTAGTTGCCATATGTTTAAGGCTTTCTAGCAAATAAAAACATGGATTAATTTTGATTTGACCAGCAAGATGTGCGAGGAAATAAAAATGGTAGAGGTTTACCCGATTAAACTGTGGTTCGCAAGTAAAATATTGTTGACAGAGGTGTAAAGGGACATGCCATTTGTTCTACAACTACTTTCGAACTCCAGCCCTCCAATCTTTCCCCTTGAATTCTTCTTTGAAAAAGAAAGGGACATCGATCCCTACCAACACATGACTGTGGAAAATCTTCTCTCCATCTGTTGGTAAGGTCGTGGCCTCAACAATGGATTGCTTTGTAACTGAAAACAATAGGCCTCCAACCTCCACGCAATTTCCATCAAACCCCTGAGCAAAAGACCAAGCCATTGCATTGTGGTAGTCGGTACAGCGGTGGAAAAATTCACTCCAACTGGTTTGTTGAAACAACTGATGAATTTCGGGGTATATGTCCAGCAAATCTGGCGCTTTGGGCTCAGACCGATTCACTTTGCCTCCTTTCCCCATCGCGTTGTGTGGTCTTCCTGGGATTCGATCCTGAATCCTTGTGAGAAAAACGGTTTCAATGCCAAGTGTGACTGACTCTGAACTAACAAAAACAAACTACTGACTGGACATGGTAAAACAGCTTGACATGCAGATGGATATTACAGTTGGCAAATGAATAATCACGTAGCTTTAGGTTATGATTACGAATGGAGTTCGTATCATACGGTAAAATCATTTTAAATGACATTCACTCATAGCAACGAAGAAAAAATCATTAACCAGTACTTTTTACCCCTTCAAAACAGATAGAGACACGTTTCAATGATATCGCTGACGCTAACATGGTCAGTATAGTCATCACTTTTTAAATTTAAAATCTAGTTTTGGCGCTGACAGTTGGCCTGTCAATCAAAATGAAATTGTTGATAAGCCTATTGTCAGTGAATTTCTTCGCAAGACCATATCGGATCACTAAAATGCTGATAGCCCCGTTATCAGTAATTTCCCTGTTTTATTACAACTAAAATGATGACATTGAAACGGTCAGCATTTTCTGAAAAGAATTAAAAAATGAAGTTTATTGTGATAACAGTTGGCTCCACGGGGATGTTGTCGATCAATGATGGCAGCAAGAACCCCCATAGACCAGTTGCCTCATCCATTACAAACACTAGCTCAAAATAAAACTTTTATTGACTCAAAAATAAGGATTTCAACTTTTAAGAGATGATCTTTTACAGACTGTGAAATTGAAAAAATATAATTGTTTCTAAAAACCTTTTATTTTTCGATGAATATCAGCAGAACCTCAGGGCCTTTGCTTCGAGCTTCAAGTCCCTTAGAATATTCATCCACACCTACAAGATATTTTTCAAAAATATATGGATATGTACAATGAAACTTGAAAATCATTCTTTGTTTAGGAGATATAATGCTTTAGGAAACATCCATTGACTGGACCTCCAAGCAGTAATTCTCCTTGCAGACCTTCTAAGATGAAACTGTTCTTACCCCAGAAAGTTGCAATTCTGTATGGCCCTTTCCAAATGTTCTCAAACTTCCCATGCTTACCCTTATCCTCAATACGGGCATCCCATTTTAAAACCAAGTCTTGGCATTTAAAGTCATCCTCTTTAGTTTTTCTGTCAAAAACTTTCTTAATCTGATCTTGTACTTCCTGAGATTTTTCATACACTCTCTCTGGTTTCTTGCACTTCAATTAGCTGATTTATCCTTCTCTGCAGATGATTTGGTTCTTCTCCCAATTCTTGCAAATATTTCATAACAGGCATTCCAATTGAAACAGGAAACAATGCGTCAACACCATATACTAACTGGAAAGGAGAAGTGTTGATTGACCTCTTAGTACTAACTCTATCTGCCCATAAGGCAAACTTGAGTTTTGTATGCCAAGCCTTTTTGTTATCTTCTAACAACTTTTTAATAATTCTGACCAAACTCTTATTGGAGGATTCTGCCAGTCCATTACCTTGAGGGTAATAGGTTGTGGAATGGCTAAGCTTGATATGGTAGTCTTCGCAGAATTTTACTAATCTCTTAGACTTAAAGCACTGTGCATTATCAGTAATAATTCTCTTTGGGTAACCAAACCTAGAAAGAATGTTTTCTAAGAATTGAATAACCACAAGATCAATAGCTTGCTTGCTCGGAAGTGCCCCAATCCACTTTGTGAAGTAATCTATCCCTGTCAAAATCCATCTATGTTGTGTTGACGATGCCGAATGAATTTCACCTATAAAGTCAAGGCCCCACTGCTGGAAAGGTGCCTCCACAGAGATAGGTTTTGTTACTCCTGCCGCCTACACCTACCTACAAGTTAGTGAGAAAAGCCTTCAACCCCACAAGGTGTGGTTGGTGGTAGGGAACTAAGAGAAGGGGTTGTCACACTAATCCATGTTGATTTCTGGTAGACTCAGATGTGCTCTAAGTCTCAAATTTTGCAGGGAGGATTAGGCACATCTATTCCAAAGAACCCAGAAAGCGTTTTAGGAAATTCCACCCAGAAACAGTGTTATTAAAATAATTAATTATTTTTAATGGGACCCTAAGTCTAAACCTAGGAAAATAAAATAATTAAAGGGTATTAATATAAACTATGGGTGTAACTTCTAGAAGAAGACAAGGATCAAGCAGAAATGATCTTAGCCATTGATTAGCTTCTAATCTGGGTCGTTGAATGTCAAAGAGAAGATTATTTAAGGAGGCTTGAGGGTCATTTGGAAGACACTCAGAGAGGGTTCAGAAGTTTGATTTTCTAAAGCAAAGCAGTAGCCGGGAGAATTTCGATAGTGAGCTTTTGTAGTGAGGGGCAGGGATAGTATCTGAAGGGAAATCTTTCCTGATCGGAGGATACTCAGCAGAGAAGGCAAAGGGAGATCTAGCAATGGCAGTGCTGAGCCAGAGGGGCTGACGCAGAGCCACGCAGAGGCAGCGCAGAAGCCAAGAGGGAGTCTGAAATTTGCAGAGGGAATTCGAGTTTCAGAAGTCGGGAGTCAGGGTGTGAGACCGGGAGGTAGAAATCAAATCACCTAGGCAGCAAATTGACCAGCCAGAGGATTGACACTGTCCCAAGTGAGCTTGACGTTGGGCTGACGCAGACACTGCGTAGAGGCAGCTAGAAAAGTCAGGGGCAATCTTTCTGGGGCTGGATCAGTCAGGATTCCCAGTGATAGTGTGAGGTAACCTCACAAATCTCTCTATCAGGATTATTCTCTGTAACTGGATTGTCAAAGGGCATCCAAAGTTGTATTCAGAAACTACTACTTAACAATATAAAACCCTCAGAGCTGTTGCACTGGTTTCCCCACATTGGGTTTTTCTGGGGACATTTGTCTAAAAAATACTGTCACTTGTGTGTATCTTTCTCTATTGTTTTGTTCTTGCTTTAGGCAAATTAATTAATTAAGTGAAGGCTACAATTGTATTAGCTTCGGTATTTGTTGTAGGAAGCAGTAACTAATTTGTTTCAGTAATTAACAAATAGGATAAGTTTAATCAGTTGCTGCAGTAGTAGATTCGAATGGGATTCTCGAATTTTCACATGGTATCAGAGCTAGTGCAAGTGAAGCAAGAAGAACAGTGCCAGAGAACCCAGTGCTGAGTAGAAGAGGGAGATCGAAAAAGCTACAAGAGGCAGCAGTTCAAAACCCCAGATGGTTTGCGCAGTCCTAGGGCTGATTTTCGAGGCAGTCTCTCTCTGAGTGAGTCGACAAAGAGGAAGGACTCGTAGTTCGAAAGTTTGTCGGGGCATAGGGAGCAGTGCTCAAGCATCAGTGTGAGGAGTGTTGAAGAATCTAGGGCAATTAGGTGTAGAGTGATTCTTTAGGACTAGATAACAATTTGTGAAGTCCTTTTACTTTTCTTGTTAGCTTAATCTTCTTCTTTTCTTATTAATGCATGTGTTTGCTTCATCAAACTATTATCAAAACATAAAACAAGAATGCAAGATGTTGGCTCTCTGCCACGGCCAAAACCTCTCTTCTCTTGAGAGGAAAACCCTTTGGTAAGTTTTCTCTTATTGAATCTTTTGTCTTGATCAATGTCAAACCCTAGACCCTTGACTAGAATATCCTCCAAGCACAAGTCAAATCCTTCCTTCTTCCTGCACTTTGTTTCCCGACACTTCGTCCTCCTTCTTTCGGCACTTCGTTCTCCTACTTCTTTCGGCAACTGGTGATAGACCTTCTTATGCTTAGTTCTAGAAGAGATATTTCTCCTTGATCCTTAGTGAAACTTTTCACATAAGATGATGCCTTCCTTCTCTTAACCAACCGAGCTTCTTCTTCATGTGAGGTAGCAGACTTGATGTGACATCATTACAGCCCTAGCTTTTCGCACGTGTTGGAGGTTTCCCTTAGATTGTGACTCCTTTCTCCTTCGCTTGTGAGAGTCTCTTCTTCGCTCTAGAGTGAGGCCTTATATGCCTTAGTTTCTAGCCCAAACAGTGATAGATATAGGACTGATAAGTTGTTGCTGTTATGACCGCAGAGAAGCCTCTTTTCCTTGCACGTGTGACTATGTTTGACCCTTAGAACAACCCCTTAAACATTGGTCTTGTCTTCTCCTTCTTCACTACACTAGAGGCTCCTTATACTCGTCTTCTTTCCTTCTTTTCACGACTTCTCTTGCTCGCTGATTTCAGAGGTTAGTGAGTGCGCTTTAGTGGAGTGGACAGCCTCTATATATAGAGGATTGTCCCTCCTTTTAGGCCGACTTGTTATGCTTGTTTTGGATGGCTTCTTTGGTGGTGTAACATGCTTGAATGAGCTTCTTTGATGGTGCCTTTACATAAGAGGGGACTTGAATTTGCTTGGAGGTATTCTCTTGACCCTAATACATGGTGTAACATGCCCTTAAGGCCTCCAACATTCCTTTTGACTATTTGACTTACCTATAGCACTTAACATGTGCTAGACCTATTTCAATGAGCAAGAAACTCATTGACATATATTATAAAAATAATATTTCTTTTCTTGAATAAGTACAAATATCAAAAGTACATTTATGAAGACTGAACCTAGTTACATTTCCTTCAACACTCCCTCTTAACTAGGGAGGTATTCATACAATATTACAAGATGTTTGGCTATTATCAATTTCTGAAGAATTCACATAAGAGAAACCGGATTTGCAATCCATCTGTTATAGCATCATATCCATCAGCATTGTCACAGTGCAAGGCCTTGACTAACACCTTCATCATTGTCTCTCAAGGTACATACCCACCCAGGTGTTCTTTGAGTATGACCTTCTAGGACTATTCTTATCTTGGGTTCCCAGCCCTCAAAGAATATCGGTCCTCTTGCCTACTCTTGTCTTGGATGCCCTACACATCCTCAAAGAGTATCGGATGCCAGATGATTACCCAATCCTCCCATTCTTTCTTCCCAAGTGAAGACAAGAATGTTGTGTCTATCTTGTGTCTATATTTCCATTCATGGCCTTCATCTAGACTTACGGTTGTTAGTCCTAGTCTAGTGCATGACCCATGAGATGGAAAAACACAAATGTCACTCCTTTGTAATCAGGGGTGATCCAAAACTCCCTCTTGATTAGGGACTTGTCAGAGCTCCCTCTTAACTAGGGACTCTTTCATTCATCAACAACTTCTTCTTCATGGGTCCTTCAGCTGCTTGATCTCCTTTCTTGCTTGATGTCATGAAGTCTTTGTTCGAACTTCTTCTAGGTAGGGCACCATCCATTGATCACTTTCCTTCCTAGTTTTTCATGTCATTGCTTCCTTCGTGGAAAGTGTCTTTCTTGCCATACATCAGGTTTTCTTGTCATCTGGCTACTCCTTTGTCATCTGTCCATGCTTTGGAATACTCTTCTCATGGATGCTTCGTTGTACTTGCTTGTTTACATGCTTCGACCTAGTAGCCCATCATGACTTCATCCTGATATTGCTTCAACATTGCTTTTTCTTTTGTTGGATGGCTTCTTCATCACGACATCTTTGTAGAGTAGAATCAGTTATCTGCATCTTTCATATCTCCAAGGCCTTCATAGGTGTCAAGGGTCCTTCCTTCCTTTGTCAGAGTTGTCCTGCCTTCTTTCGGGAGATATCTTCAGAGTATCTTTTCAGATAGTGATTCTCGGTGATCATGGTGTTCTTCACATGCTTGATCTCTTTCTTCATTCGCTTCTTCTTAAATAGATAGGTCAACCATCTTATGCTTCTTGTGAGAGAATTTCTTCATTGCTTGATTCCTGGACTAGTCAACATTTCTTCTTGCTTCATAGTCAGCAATCTTATACTCCTTATGTGAGCATATTCTTTGTTGACCTTCATTGCATTGTAGTACATGCCTTCGAGCATGTTCTTGGTGAAAGAGATTCTTTCATACTTGATCATGTTATAGAACTATTCCCATGACTCAATAATATACAAATGATAACATGACTAAACTTTAATGCATACATACCTCATCTTGATTCTCCTTTGATCATCTTAGCTTCTTGGTGTGGCCCTTCTTGCTTCATCTTAGCTTGCCTGCATATCATCCTTTTCTTGAATCCCATGAATGGGATTCCCAATGAGACATCTGCTTTGGTTTATGAACCTTCTTTTGAAGATTCCATCATAGGATCTTAAAGACCCTTGCCTTGCAAATGTTCCTTTTCTTTTGATGATGGAGGTCTTCTAAGATTCTTGATCATGATCAATTTTTCTTTCATCATGGATGAGGTCCTATACTAGGTATGCTCCTTCTATATGAATATCTTGAGCTATATCTACCATGCTCCTATATTCTAGAAGATATTTCTACCCATGCATTTTTATTCTCATTATAAATGCTACATCTTCATGAGTATCTAGAACTCTATGTACTTCATGCTTCTAGATTCTAGAAGATGTTTCTAGCCATGCAATTTTATTTTATTCCTACATGCTCCTATCCTACTCAAAACTTTGAAAGAAGACTTGAAGTAAAGAGTTTGACCTAGTCATAGTAGAGATCTGGAGGATCTTCCTTCTTTTGCTTCTTTTCTTCTTCTTTCATCTCTTGAGTCATGTGAGCTTCTTCCCTCTTTCTTTTGTTGTTGTTGTCCTTCTTAAGCTTAGGACAATTACTTTTATAGTGTCCATATTCTTGGCATCCAAAACATTGGATTTTGGACATGTCTTTGTTGTTTGTTCCTCGTGGACCAAATTTGCCAAATTTTTCCTTTCTCTTGGCCATGGTAGCAAATGCTTGCTCCTTTGATCCCACATCTTCCTTTGCTTTAAGTATGGTTTCCTCTATCCTGTAGAGAGACCACATTTCACTGAGTGTGGTTGCTTCCTTCTTGGCATATATGCTTGATGTGAAGTTGCCCCAATCCTCAAGTAGAGCATTGAGTACTACAGTTGTCATCTCTCTATCAGACATGACTTCCCCAAGCTCTTGAAGTTGATCTCTCATTTCAGAGATTTTCATGAAGTAGGGAGCTATTCCTTCCTTTGTTATCTTCATCTTGTACAATTCATTCCTTAGAGATATTACTTCTCCAGTTGTGGATACCGAGAATAGTTGTACTAGCTTATCATAAATTTCTTTTGATGTTTCAAATTTGGAGACATAAGGAATGAGAGAATCTTTGATTGATTCTATTAGAATCCTTTGAGCTCTTGTCTCATCCTTATTGTACTTAGCTAAGGCTTGAGTTTGTTCCTTAGCAGGGATAGTGATATTCCCTTTGACATGTTCTAGGAGTTCATTCTCTTTAAGAAATAAATCAGTCCTCTTCTTCCATGCAAGAAAGTTATTGGTACCTACCAATTTGTTGCTTTCCTTGCAAAAAGACATTGATGTATATTCAGGAGGAGACATATACTTACTTGATTTATTTTGAGATGTTGTGGATTTGCTTGATTTGCTTGATGACTTGTAGTTTGATGTAGGTCCTACTTCAATCTGCTCTTCTTTGTAGGTGCCTTTATGTAAGGCTCTTCTTCTTGCTATGAGTAGATTTGGCCTGATGCTTCAACCTTGTAGATGTCTTTCCTTGATGAGTGTTCTTGCGTTTCCCTTTCCTTGATGTGTCACCTTAGCTCTGATACCATGTTGAAGAATCTAGGGCAATTAGGTGTAGAGTGATTCTTCGGGACTAGATAACAATTTGTGAAGTCTTTTTACTTTTCTTGTTAGCTTAATCTTCTTCTTTGCTTATTAATGCATGTGTGTGTGCTTCATCTAACTGCTATCAAAACATAAAACAAGAACACAAGATGTTGGCTCTCTGCCAGGGCCAAAACCTCTCTTCTCTTGAGAGGAAAAAACTTGGTATCATAATTCATATTATGCAAGTAATTTGACTGCTAAGGCACTGGTCTCATACTTAAAAAATCCATAAATCTAATCAAGTTGTGCTAAATAATTAAACTTGTCAATCATCTTTGCCAAGATGTTAGGTCATTCAGTTGTGTCTCCCAAATTCATTATCTCATTCCTAGGGACTAACCCCCTTAGCTTGTTGTAGGGAGACAACTTAAATGGAGAGGGCCAGGATTAGAGTGACAACCCCTGCCCTGAGTGTTGTCGCATTCTCATGTACAATGTGAGCGACAACAAGCCCATGGATAGGGCCAAGGAGACCATTTGTGCTTAATATGTAGACAAGGATTTTGTTGGGTTTAATAGACAAATGATGTTATGGGATGCGATTGACAGTCAGTGGACAGGGATGCTTAATTGACCCATTCATCCAACAACATTGTTCCTCAACTCGACATTTTCATACAAACGCGGCTTTGATTTTGATGGTGAGGTGATGGAAGGGCTCCATACCTGTATTCATGGGATGATACCTGATCTCGAGCTTCACAGCAAAATCAATTGCAAGATACAGAGGTATCAGGATGGCGATGGCCTATTTGGATTTGAAGATGTTATTCATGAGAGGACCCACTTCATGCGACGTAAGTGACAAGTCATGACTCATTAGAATTTTCAATTTACTAATTTATAATTCTAGATTTTTTAAATTCAATTATGTTTTATTTGAAAATTTAATTATGTTTTAAGTTTTTAAATTTTAAGTTTTCTTTATTTTGTTGTAGATGTTTGGTGGCGAAGCTATGGTGCAAGGGCACCAAATTTGCATAAATTGGCCATCAAAATCCTGAGTTAAACCTGTAGCTCTTCAGGGTGTGAGCACAATTGGAGTGTATTTGAGAAAATACACTCAAAGAAGCACAACAGGTTATAACTTTGAGCTTCAACCTTCAACTAAGCAATTAAATTTATTGTAATTTACTAATTTACGACCCTCAAGTGTCAAGACTCATTAATTTTTTTATGACACTCTTACAAGTTGGAGTTCTCACGACTCAATGACTTGGTGTATGTGCATTACAATCTCTGACTATGAGTGAAGCGAATAGAGAAAACAACGCATCTGTTTTCCTGTAAAAGGGGGAGGGGCACTAATCTCAGATAGCTAGCTGCTAGTTTTGTTTGTTTTGCTACATATAACTCATGATGATGAGATACTTCTATATATGCGATATTATTTTGTATTAGTTCTCCACATTTGAGTCCTTGATTGGACAATTATCAGGGATCAACAAGATTTGGTATCGCCTTTGATGTATCATTTTTATTTGACATCCACTACTTCATATATTTATCAGTGCTTTCTTCATATTTAAGTGCCAATGTGTTTATTTCATGTTGTTGTTGCTTTATATGTTTAAAAATCTGGAAAAAAAATGTATATATTATGCATCTTTTATGTTTGTCGATATTTTTTTATGCTTTCGTCGATATTGCCGAAAAGATGTTTTCGGAACCCTCACCGATATTTTGCCAAGAACGATATTATCAACACTGCTTCCAACCTCCATGGGGAGGAATAGTTCCTAGGCCAACCTTTCAATCAATAGGTGAGCGTGATGTGAAATGGTCATGGAGTGGACTTCATATGTGGTGCCATATTCATATACTAGGTTACACAAGACCTTCATCCATGAGCACCTTCGTGTAAGGAGCACTTGCATTACTTGAGTTACCCTTTCCTTGGCACCACTCTTTCCACCGCTCAATTATCCTTTTACTTTGCTTTGATTAGTTTGTTTAACAATCTTTTATTGATTTTATTTAAATCCCCTTTTGGATGGGCAGTTCATTGCTAATAGGAGTTGGTTTGTTCTTTAAGTCCCTTTTATTTTGATAGATCATGATAAGCATGAAATTAGGTTGATGGCCTCACATGAGCGGGTAGAGATCAAGCTAACTTCGTTTTTTATTATAATTCATCCCTTGCCATTTTTTGGCATTTATCATTTGGCACATGTTCTTCATTTCTTTCTTTCTTTCTTCATTATGAAGGTGTTAAGCATGGAAGGATATGGTCACGCTATTTCAATCTAGGCCTTTTATTCGTGCCCCTCTTAGAGAAAGAAAGAAAAGCCCCAATGTGGTCACACTTTATTAAAAGGAGAAGATAACCACCAAGATGAAATAAAGCAACAAGTATAACTTCCAAGCATCATGATTTGTTTTCCAACTTCAACCCATGATCCTTAATTAAATGCCCCAATACATTAAATGAAAACATTTCAGATGAAAGAATGACTAATGTATCTCATGTGCGTTGAACCACCATAATTAGATAAGCATCAAGAGAATGACTTGAGCATTATGGGAGCAAGAGGCATCAAAGGGTTCTAAAGAATGTTGATCAACATCTCTAACATGAAGAGCAAGTGTTGTTGTTGGCTGGAAATTTGCATCATAGAAGAAAAAAATTCTCCTAGGGTTGCCCACGTGTATGGATGGGTAACAATGCCAATTTCCAATAAACTTCGAGAGTGAAGTGTTACAAGAATTTTTTTAAAGACTATATATTTTTATATGTTTTATGCAAATATATTTAAAAAAGCATGCAAAATGGTGAATTAGTTACAAAAAATATCAAAACATCGATCTTTGTAATGGAATAATGATAATCATTAAAGCATCTACCATTTAGTACACAGTGAAAATTCTAGCAGTTATAGCATTTCCATCAAATTATTAACCACCAGCATGGATCCATCTTAACTCTGGATCTACCAGGTTCCAAGAGAGATCAAATCTCTTCACTCTAAAAGAAGCTTGCATCTCAAGGGATTTTATACCTCAAGGCACTTGGTAGATCCAGAGTTAAGATGGATCTAAGATGGTTAATTAAAACCTGGCTATTATTTCATTTTTTGAAATATATTGTCATATATCCACGTGCTGCAAAAAAATCATTTTAAACATACTTTGAATGTCGTTTAACTTGCAATATAATTTATAAATTATACGTGACCAACAAACTAACATGTTCAGAAATACATTAATACATGCACACGATGTTACGTTTTTGTTAACAATTTATGTAGTTTGACTTTAATAAAATTGATGTACTTTTTCTTTTAATAGAAAATGATTTTATAATTGAATAAAACAAATGTGGTAGTTAACTAAATATGTTGATGATGATGGTTAATATTATATCTAAATTTTATAAATTAAAATTAAAATTACTAATAATATTTAATATCTCATTTTTTAAATTTATTATTTATTAATTATATTTTATAAAGTTAAAAAAATAATACATAATTATTATAGTTAAATATTTTAAATTTAAATTGTATTTGAATTTTCAAAAATTTTAAATAGAAATTGTATTCATTATTAAAGAAATCAGTTAAAGTTTTTGTAAGACCAAATAATAAGGTGAACTTTGATTAGAACATACTAAAAATGATAACCTAGTTTTAAAGGATAAAGGGTAAGGGACCTAGATTCTTTATTCTTAGAAAAGTTTGATTAAAATAATAAAAGAGATATACATATTTTATCTTTTTGAATTTTTGTTTTGTATCTTTTTAAATAATATATTTTTAATCATTTTTTTAGATAATAATAATATATTTTTTAAATTATAAAAAATGAAATTAATAATAATATTATTAAAGAAGAAACCTGGACATTTTTTATGAAGCTTTAGTAAGTGTGAAGCTTTTTGTAAGAGCATATGGAGATTGAAAAGGAAAGACAAAAAAAGGGATGAAAACTATTTTATCTCCAACAAATCCTAATTATTCATTATTTTATAATATTTTTTGCACGTAAATGGAAAGTAGAAAGGCAAAGAAATAAAATACTTGAAAGACAAATAATATTTAAATATTAAACAAACAAAAAATCTTTAAAATTAAGATTAACTGAAGCACAAGGCAAATAATTAATAATATTATTATTGAGGAGGAGACTAAGTGATTAAATCTACATTATTTAATAATATTATTATTTAGAGGGAAGCCTTGGGTTATTAAATACTATTATTTAAAAGGGAGATAAAGGGAGATTGGGTTATTAAATATAATGTTAAATAACTAAAAAAATATAATATAATTATTTATTAATATTTATTAAGAAAGTTATAATAATTTTTTAAGATAAAATAGAAAGAATAATTTTAAGTAAAACTTAAAAAATTAATTATATTAATAGAGAAAAAAACTAAATAAAATTGAAAGATAAAATTAAAAAATTAAACAACTTGATTAAAATAGAGCCTACATTTAAAAAATGTTGACATACAATCTTACATTATGCCTACACATCTCCCCCATACTAGGTTGTGGAGTGCCTCTCGGCGCAATGACAAGAAGCTTCCAGTTTCAATTTTCAACAGATAACAATTGTCAGTAACAAATTGTGAGAAATAACATCGACCATGTAATGAAATACGCATCATGACCAAAGAATTGTAATATGCAATCAAAAGTTCAAACTTCTACTACCATATAATGTTTATAAAAATAAAGACAAATAACACTAAGTTCTTGGATCTAGATTCTAAACTGAAAAGGACAAATAATTATAATATCTATTAAGCATTCTTAAGCCTCTCACCATGGGCAATTTCTAATTTCTTATCTCATGGTCTAGTAGCAACAGGAATCACTCCAGGAGTCTTGGGACCCATTATGGTAGTACAGGGAATTACTTCTGAATAATCCTACACTCCAAGCGAGTTTCAGGAGCAGGAACATGAAGAGTGGGCAAAGATTCCCCACAGCTAGGTTTTTAATACCCCTTTATATCTGATTTTTTAAAAAGCCTTGGTTTTTGTCTTATTTTTAATTCTGCTAATTCTTTTGTGTGGTGGTGTAATCTTATTTTTAATTTGCTAAATCTTTTGTATGGGTGGTGTACTGTTATAAGGCTTTCTTTTAACGTTAAGATCCCTTTTCCTTCCCCTTTCTTTAACAAAAGGAACCTTTAAAATTTAATTTGGATTTCGAAAAATAAAAATTAAGGCTACTTTATGCACCACATAATAACCTTAAGTTATATCTTGTAGCTTATAGTAAGGAGTTACAGGTGATCAAAAGTTCTCCACCATTGGTCACTTTTTCACTTTTTTAAGGTCAAATGTTATCTTTAAAAATATAAGATACCCCTGGCAAAAAGATGAAATACAAGCTTTGCATCTCCAAGAAGTGCTTTTATACAGTCATGATCCTAACCAGGAATTTACTCCTCCCTTTCAAATAGGATAAGGAATTGCACAATGAGACAAAGACATCCTCTGTCTCTTGAGAATGATCCCAACTGTGGGGTCGAAACATCAAGAAATATCCAGTTAAAAACACAGATTTCTGTTTTAAATGTAAAACGTGTTCTAGTTCACTGAAACGTAATATTCTGGAAAGAAAACACATTGACGAGTGACAGTCCAAGAGCTCAAACAGAAGATACAAAGCCAAGAAACAACGCAATTTTCCACAAAAAGGGACCTCTCCCTTAAATGAAGACGGAAAATGATCATCTGAGAATAACCTATCATTTGCATCTGATTGAATAAAAGATCTCTTTTTCTAGGAGCATTGATATATTTGATTTGTTTCTATGGGCCTAAAGCAAAAAATGCTACATTTAAAAATAATGCATATGCAAAATATATATTTTTATAGTAACAAAAATATATGGTAATGGCAATTTACCAAGAAATATGAAAAATCAAAGCATAAAAGAGAAAGGATCCTCCATTACATTGTATAATTCCTCGAAATAATCATTGCTGGCACAACCTGTTGCTTGTACAACTATGTGTTTCCAGAAAGGCCTCCCGTCTCCCTGTAAAATAAAGAAAAAACATTATCATGAAAAGGTACACCTATGTTATATCTGGAAAAATAGTTGGAATTTTTTTAAACAACTTTTCTGCAAGTTAAGTCGTGATAGATAAGGAATTCCTCACACCCAAATAAGCTATAAGATGGAAGAAAAGAAATTAACTTAAACTTTATTAGCATCCAGGAATAACCATAAATGGTTAATGGAACTGTAAAAGAATTACATGTACATATAAACACAAGGGAAGGTGTTGAAAACTAGAAAATGAAATAGAGAAAGAAAAATCCAACTAAATGCAGAACACTATATGAAAAAGGAAGCATGTAGGAACCCTATGTAAAACTAGTCTCTGGGGATGTGATGGTTTGTTTTTATTCGAAGTTAATGATAACAGATGAAAGGCTATGCATAACTATGTGCATGGGGATTGCTCCAAGCAAATCCCTTGTAGGTAGAGACTGATACCCCTCATATTGTACGAGTAAATTTGTGATTATCATTACACAGCAGGATTTTCAAGATGACATTTTGGTATTGTTACCAATTAGATTAGCAGAGTTGCAATGGTCCGTACAATCTGCTAAGATTAGCACACACAGGGTAAAGGCCCACTGTCACCTCAGCCCAAACCCCCATTCTTTAAGCCCAACTTCCTCCGACAAGGCCAAGGGATGATGCTCAATTAATACCTCAACCAACCAAGTGAAGACCGGTGCCTTCTTGGGGTCAAAGGAAGAGGAGTTAATTATAGGTTGTCCTACTGATTTTTTGTCTGTAAATCTGCAGCAGAAACTCAAACCAACAAGATGACACAGTCAAAAAGACAAGATATAGCATGTAAGTAGTCAAACAGAGAGTACAAAAAATATCCTAACCAGATCTAAAGTTATTTCTTCAATTGAATGACTAGTTAGAGGGGTTCTAGTGTTAATTTGTTTGCTTCTCTATGGCTGCAGTGTTGGAATCACGATTGTCGTTACACCAAAACCCATAGGTGTTAGTAAACGGATGCATCACCAGAGTTAATGGATCCATGAGAGGCGGTTAAGCATATGTCGTGAAACACACGGGGAGCATTGGTTTATCCAATGTCCAACAATCTTCCCTCCAGCACAAACCGGGTGTGATTTACACTCGAGACCTTTGGCTTTGATACCACTTGTTGGAATCACGGTTGTTGTTACACCAAAACCCGCAGGTGTTAGTAAACGGATGCATCGCCAGAGTTAATGGATCCACGAGAGGCAGTTAAGCACATGTCGTGAAACACACTGAGAGCGTTGGTTTATCCAATGTCCAACATGCAGATCGTAAAATATGCATAAAATGTAGGGACAGCAACCAATTCCCTTTAAATTGGCCACCCAAATAGTGCCAAAGCACTCTAGATCATAGATCTAGGGGTGGGAAAGTTAGAAGGTGTTAGATTGACCTTAATAGACCACTCTCAAGCCTGTGGACCAGTGTGGAAAATATCACCGAAATTTTGCGATATTTTCTGGCTCATGAAAAATAGCGCCCAAAATATCATGATTTTTGCCCTTCTGAAAAAAACACGATATTTTGAAAACATCACCAAAATTGCGGGAAAATATTGGTGGGCACACGGGTTTGCGACTTTCAAAAACATTTTTTAGGATTTTTTATGTCATTTAGTTTTTGTTGGTCTTGGTCTTGTGGTGATTTTCGAGGAATTGAGGATCAAACAATTATTATGATCACCAATCAAAAAACAATTGTGAATCAAAGATTCACGATCAATCAGACAAACTTCATTTCTTTCATTTACAGGTATGTTCTTAAAACCCCTATGTTAAGGATTTTTTTATAGATTTAGGCTTATGCTTGCTTGCCTCTTTTCCTACCAACATTTTCCTTCTTTGTTTTTATCATTAGCTATGATTTTCATGCCCATGAACCAATGCAAGGGTTTTCTCCATATTTGGACAAAAATCTTCATTTTTGTTTTTAACTTTCTGATGCACCCTCTTATTGTCATTTTTCATTGCAAATAATGTAGTGAAATTTTGATTTTTTTAAATGAGGAGGCTGTTATTTTTTCTGTAGTGGGGGTTTAATGCCATTTTTTGGTCTTTTTGGTGCCTTGAGACTGAATTTTGAAGTTGTACATTAAACACTTTTTGATATCCCCAATTAATTTACATTTATGTATGCAATGTAAACATTTTTAATAAAAAAAATGGGCTGAGTAATGGGACACGGATTCCAGAGGGATGGGGTGATTGATTGCTGGAAATTATATTAAGTTACAGGAAATTTAAAATGAAGAATGGAAGGTTGCCAGCTGAAAAGATGTGTTTGTTGATTTGTGGTAGCATCGGATGTGCTCTAACCATGAAAATTGGTGGAGAGGCTAAGGCACATGAAATCTCCAAGACTCAGAAATCGTTTGGGGAAATTCCACCTGGATGGAGAGATATTAAAATAATTAATATTTTTAATGCGACCTTAAGTCTAAACTTAGGAAAATTAAAATATTAATGTGTATTAATATAAGAAGGGTGAAAAAGTTCTAAATGACGAGGATCAAACCAAATATAATCTTAGTCATTGATTAGGGACTTAATCTCGGCCGTTGAATCGTCAACAGGAAAAGTATAAGAGGAGGCTTGCGAGTCAATTGGAGACACACCAAGTTGATCAAGAATTCGATTTTCTGGGGCAGGGTTTGCTGAGAGATCGAGTTATTGATCTGTTGCAGCGAGGGGCAGTTCGGCAGAAGGTCAAGAATACATATCAGAGAGGTAGAGAAAGTGCCAGAGAGAGCGTAGAGCCTTGGAAGGCTAACGCGGATGCAGCGAGGACTAATGTAGAGGTTGAGGAGGCCAGTGCAGGTGACGTAGAGGGCCAAGAGGCTAACGCATAGGGCGAAGAGGCTGACGCAGAAGCAGCAGAGGCTAGCAGAGCTGACGCTGGGTTGAAGAGGCAGCGCTGAGGAACTTTTGTGGGGCAGACTGGGAGCTGAGAGGCAGACGCAGAGAAGAAGAGGGTGACGCAGTTCCAGAGAGAAGCTTGGATTAGCTTTTGCTGTCTAGCTAAGGAACTGTCGAAGTTGCTGTGGGATCAATCATCCGGTTGTTGATCAGCCAGAATATCTGTCTCCGAGGAGAGGTACTTCTGCCAAGGAAATTCTCTGAAGGGTGAGCCATTTCTGGCACCCTAGTTGTATTCAGAAAACTGCATGATAATAAAACCATCATATCTGTTGCACAAATTGGGTTTTTCCGGGGACGATTGTCCAAAAATAACTGTGTCCCTTGTGTGTTTGTTTAAGTTATTTCAATTGTTGATTTGTATATGAGTTAAGGCTGCATTTGTGTTTATTTCAGTATTTATATTTATAAATAACTTGTTAATGGAAAGAACAAGTAGGAGATAATAAACCAGACAATCCAGTAGGGATTTATGATGTGTCAAACTTAGAAATTTCAACAGTGTTGGTCACTCACTGCATTAAACAAACAAAAACTGCATTTAAACAACTTGGGGAACAACTTGACAACTGGAAAATTTGCATTGGTTAACAAGATCTTGTTGGCAGGAGTTATTGCCAACAGGAGGCAAGAGAAAGAGCAAAATCGAATTGCTGGAAATAAGGCAGCTTAGCAAGGAATTTGAAGAGTCAGGGGGCAGCGCAGCAAAGGAGGAAGTCGAATTGCTGGGGGAGAAATTCGAATAACAAGAGAAAAGAAGGGAAATCTGAAAAAGAAGGAGAAGCTGGAAAAGAAGGCAGTGCAGACAGCAACAGAAAAGAGAGAAATCGAATGCCAAGAGAAGGATGAACAGCAAAATGAATGAGGTTCTAGTTGGCAAGGGAGCAGGAAGAAATCACCAAGTGAGGAATTAATTGCCTCTCGAGTCCTTGTTGGCCAGGAGGGTGGAGATGGTGTTTCTCAGGAAATCCCTAAGGGTTGGGGTGCAGTCTTTAGTCCTAGAAATTCCTAGAGGATTGATGGATGTTTCCTTGTTGTATCTTGATTTTATTATGAGTTCTGGAATCCCTAATTTGGGTGGAACCACAATATTGTGTTTTGAAGGGTGGAGACCACTAGTCTCTAGAATCCTTGTGCATTTTGTTGATTTCAACTCAATTGGTGGGTGAATGTGGATGAATCCCTAGAGTCCTTGGTGTAGAAGAATGTAACTAGGTTCGGTCTTCATAAATTTTATTTGAGTCACAATGAAATGTATTTATCAAAAAAAAGAAAAATAAAATTTTATTATTATTAATATGACTTATTAAAGCATGGGTTTCATGCTTGGGTCATCATGTTTTAGGTCAAAGTCCCCATTAAGGACTTCTAGGATTTATTCTGAGTCATTAGAGTCATTGTCCATTTAAAGAGACCCTTCTTGGGTTTTTGAATCATGTAAAAAGATTTATTATTGAGTCAAATAAGTCATTTGTCACCTCCACACCAAGTCAGCCTCAAACAAGGTAATTCGATCTCAGCAGAAACATATATATTGGAGCAGTTCAAATTCATTTGGAGCACACTCTCTCACTCAAATTCGATATCAAAGAAGAAGAGCAGAAAAAGTGTGAAGTTGCAATAGGAGGAGACTTGTTGGAAGAAGGATGATCGAAGTTTTTGGGTTTGTCTCTCTCTCACTCGTGTGGATTTACTGGGTTATTTGTTGGAAGGACGAAGTGTTGCTGCTAGGTCGAAGTTTTGTTGGGCTAATTGTTGGGTCGAAGTTGTTGCTGCTAGGTCGAAGGTGTTGCTACCAGTTGTTACTGCAAAGTCGAAGTTGTTATCATCTACAAAATGAAGAAAGAGTTGACTTAGTGTGGAGGAAGTTTGTGTCTAGGTCAAGAATCTTGGATTATCTCGTGAAGTTATTAAGGAAGAGTTGTTGACTGGGTTTTCCCCTAGATAGGGGTTTTGCCCTGGCTGTCCGCCTACATCTGGTGTCTATGATCTTTGTGCTATTGTTTTGGTAATTGCTTGATGAACTAAAGTTAAAAGAGGAACATAAGAAAACATAAGAATATCACAAGTAATTATCAATATAAAGAAAATATTTCTGCCTTTCTGATTTTCTAACATGGTATCAGAGCTAAGGTGAAGAAGGGAAAAAGGCAGCTCAAAGATCTATTGAAGAGTAAGGAGTTCTAAGAAGCTTTGAATAAGGGTCTTCAAAAGGAACATATAAGAAGCCAAGTCTATCATCTTCAAGGACAATGTCTAACTCAATGAAGGGTGAAAACAAACTAGAAGGAGCATCTAACTACAGGGCTTGGAAGAAGAGGATAGACCTCATCCTTGAAAGAAATAAAGTTTTGGATCTAGTCAAAGGAAAGTTAAAGAAGCCTACTAATGAGTCAAGTGATGCAGAAAAGGCAAAATTCAAGGAAAACAGAATATTGGCCATGACACTAATGGTGGATGGAATAAAAGATAACCTCATCCCCTATATATCTAACATAGACTCTGCTCAAGAGATGTATGAGGCTTTATCAAAATTATTCACTATCAAGAATCTTGGTCAAATAGCAAGCCTTAAAAATGAACTAAGATCTATAAAGATGACAAAGGAAGACACTGTGGCATCTTTCTTTGTGAGAATAGCCAGATTAAGAGATGAACTCCAAGCAATTGATGAGATAGTACCAGAGAAGGAACTTGTAATCACTGCACTTCTAGGTTTACCAACATCATGGAGTGCCTTCTCATCAAGTCTCAACAGCTGGAAGGAGACTCCTACATTTGAACAACTATGGAATGCTTGCAGTCAGGAAGAAGTCAGGATTTCTCTAGTAAGCAACAAAGAGAATGAAGAAGAAAAAGTTTCAAATGCCTACTCCGCTCATCACAAGAACAAAGGATCATTCAAGAAGACTAAAGGGCCTAGAAGGAAGATAGACATATCCAAAATCGAATGCTACAATTGTCACAAGATGGGTCACTACAAAAGTGATTGTCCTGAGAATCCAAGATACAAGAAGAGAGAAAGGGAATATGCAAATATTGTTGATGAAGGACCTCCAAAGAAGAACAAGAAGGAAGAATCTGAAGTCAAAGATTTATTTGCTAGGGATTCTTAGGGACTCTATCCTTCTACTCCAAGTTTTTGATTTGTTTTGTATTTTGATTTCTAGAACTTATAGGTTTAACATTCTTTGGAAAAACATTGTTGAATTGTTTTGTTAAAGTTTTAGGTATCCCTCGAGATTGGATTAAGAGGGAGCCCTCACCATTTTCCAAAGATAAGTATCTTACTCCATGTATTATCTTTTATATTTGGTTTTCCTTTTCTTATCTAGATATGTTTACACTAGATGCTAATCATATTTCTTTTATATTTTCCTTGTTTAGGAAAAGTTTGTTGTTATGATCAAGGGCTATGGAGAAGACCTCACAAGACAAAGCATAGAAGTTCTATTGGAATTGATGTCCTATAAGGTTTGTCTAAACTCAAAGGTATGTCTTAGAATATAAGTTTTGTTTCTCTTCATGATAAAGGTAATTCATTCCAAGAAATATGCTTTACATTACTAACAAGTGTTATGTCTAGGATTGTTGAATCATAGAGATTCTTGTTTGGGAGATTAATCATTAGATTGAATCTACCCTCATTAATCATTATGTTTGTGGAACCCTAATAGGTTCCTTGTAAAACCCTAACCTAAGGGTATGTCAATGTTAATGTGATAAACCCTAGTCTACTTAGGGTTACTAATGAAACCTAGAAAATACTATTCATTTGGTGTTTGGGTTTTTTATGGTAATGTCATATTGTTATGGAAACCCTAGTCCTTTAGGATTGGATGGTAATGTTTTATGAGACCTTGAATTTTTGGTAAATTAGGTTTTGTAAGTAAAACCCTTATGTATCGAGAGTTAGCTCCTAGGAATGAATCCCTAGGTCTATGTTTGTCTGTCTGATCAAAACCCTAGTCTGATCTAGATTGTTATATATCTGACTTTAAATGTATTAATATTTGCGTCTTGGGTTTGTCCTATAGATGTTATGATATGCTTGTGCATGATTATCCTAGATATGTATTTGTGCTAACCTATTTGTTGATAAGTTCTAGGGTTTGTAACTAAGCCCTAGTAGAAGTTTGATGTTCTAGGATATGATGTGATGATATGATAAGATCTAAGATTTACAAAAGGATTGGTCATATTGATTGTGTTGTGATTGGTTGACATCTAAGACTTAGTGTCTCATGTATGGAATCTAGGGTTTGCATTAAATTCTAGTAGAAGTCTAACATATGAATTCTAAAGTTGTTAGATGCATTGTAAGTGTACTTGTTTAAATTGCTTCTAGGGTTTGCAATATATTATAGTAGAGTATGTCATATCTCTCGAAGAAATATTGAGGCCCTAGATATAATGAGACCGATATCTTGATTGAGTTATTAATGTGATCTAGGGGTTATAACCTAACCCAAGCAAAATAATTTGAAGTATAAAAGTATGTGTCTCTTGTTTGTAAACCTAAGTAAGTTCAGGTATTTGTTGTCTAAATTCTAACGCTTCCATTAGTGTATGATTCTGATATAGTTAACTTCTTGCTTCTATATGTATTTGGTTGTACTTGCTATCTAAGTTGTCCAGGTACATAATCTTCAAGACGGTGAAGATGTTCATAAGTAAAGTTGATTTGGTTGATAACGCATGATAAATGATGATGATCAAGAAGGATGGAAGACATGAAAGATTCTTTGATGTCATAGAAAAGAAGTTGATCCCCCTAAGTTAAGAGGGAGCCTGGATAAAGAGTATATCTCCCGAGTTGAGATGGAGGGCATATTATAGTCATGATGGATACCTTGTAGAATAAATTGGATAGTGCATATTGAGGTGTTGTTGAAAGAAGGAAAGTTGGTTTTGGCTGTTGCATGTGAAGTAGGAAAGGAAGTTGAATGATTGAGGAAACCTTTGTCAAGATTTGTTTGGGAAAGCCTCGAAGTCCTACTATGATGAATTGTGAGGCAGCATCAAGATGTCAGAAGACCTTGAAGGTTTGTGTTTACTCATGAGTATTTGAAAGGTTGGGGTTATTGTGAAAATTCCTAAACCGGAATCCCTACTGCAGCAACTGATGATATTACTCCTATTTTTTAAATTCCTTTAAACAAATTACTTGCAGTTTCCTACAGAAAATATCGTAATACATACACTGCAGCCTTCACTTAATTAAATATTATGCGGAAACAAGAGACTGAGCAAGAAAGAAAATACAACACAAATGACACTGTTATTTTTGGACAAATGTCCCCGGAAAAACCCAATGCAGGAAAACCGGTGCAGCAGATCTGAGGGTTTTATTATTATGCAGGAGAAAATCTGAGTACAATTCTTGGATGCTCAACTAGCAATCTAATACATAGAGAAACTGGACAAAATGAATGGTGAAATGATCTCACCCTGTCACTAGGAGAATCTGAGTCTGATCACGTTGAACTGGACCCTCTGCGCAGAACTGCGTCACTCCTACGTAGTTCCTGCGTCACCCCTGCTGGGTATCAGGCTGCCCCTTCTCTGGACCCTTTGTTCGCTGGAAAATCCGAATCTCTGCCTCCCGATCTCACACCCTGGCTCCCCGCTACTAAAACTCGATTTCCTCAGTAGGAATTCGATTTCCCTCTAAGGTCTGCGCTGCCACTGCGTCATCTCTACATGGGCCAACGTCTGCCTCTCTCTAGATGTCATTCTGCCCTCTCTCTGCCTCGTACTCTCCGGCCCAGGAAAACTTCCTTTTTCTGAATACTCACTTCCCCTCTTTACAGGAAATCTCCTTGATCAGAATTTCCTCATGAGAACTTCTCACTTCAGAAATTCAATCTCTTGATCTCTCCGTGTCTTTTCTAAATGACCCTCCAGCTCCCTTAAATAATCTTCTCGTTGACATTCATCGGCCTAGATTAAAATCTAATCAATGGCTAAGATCATTTTAGCTTGATCCTCGTCTTCTTCTAGAAGTTACACCCACAGTAAGATTAATACCCATTAATATTTTTAATTTCTTAAGTTTAGACTTAGGGTCCCATTAAAAAATATTAATTATTTTAATAAAATTGCCTCTGGGTGGAATTTCCCAAAACGATTTCTAGGTTCTTTGGAATACATGCGCCCAAGCCTCCTTGCAAAATTTGAGGCCTAGAGCACATCCGATGCTACCCCAAATCAACGCTCCCTCTTAGCGAGGAATGTGCTCTAGTAATATACGTTGTTGCATACTGCTCTAACTCTGGAGCATCGTCCTCTGCACTGTTGATATCAAACATGCTGTCCACCAACCACTACGTTGCTGCTGACCCTGCCATTGTCAACACTGCATCTGTAGTACAGCTCCCTCTCAAGTGTTGCATCTGTCTTGTTGCTAGCGCTACCACTGCCAACTGCCACTACACTGCAAACTATTGCTGCTACTCCATCAGCAACGGAAAAACATCCCAAATTACTGAACTAACTGTGTTTAGTATGATACCACGTGAATGTTGAAGCTTAACTGCTGCTAGTCTCTGCGTTGACCCTTTGAATCTACTGCACTGTTGCTGACCTCTGCTCTATGCCATATGCACTGCCGCTAACTCTGCTCTGTGTTGTTCAGTCTCTAGCGTTCCTAGCCACTGCAACTGTCTCCCCAACACCATCTAACACTAGTCCATCCTGCTACCACAAAACTGCGCTCTTGTAGCAAGGTATTGATCCATGAGGTGGAATCCTCAAGGATCCTGCCCATTTGTAGCTCTTTCGAACTACAGCTCCAAATCAGCCCACCTCCCTTTTGGAGGTATCTTGACTGTCATGGCGAACTCCTCCTCTTTGATCTTCGCGGGCACAGCGTTCGGATCATGCTTCTCATCCTTGTCCTTCTTCTTGAGAGGACACTGAGTACTATAGTGACCCATCTCACCATACCTGAAGCACTTTATCTTCGAGACGTCCTTCTTACGTCTTCGCTGCCCCTTCAATGCGAGAGCTGCATTATCCTCCTCCTCCTTGGGCTTCAACCCACTGTTGTTGCTTCCGTCAACCTTGCACTTGACCAAGTCTCTCCTCAGCTCCTCTTGTTTGGGAGTTGCCCACATCTCATCCCAATTCGGCAAAGCCACCCTACCCAGGATACTCTGGACAAAGACTTGCCACTCATCTGAGACAGAATTGAGGGCCAGTCTAACCAACTCTAAATCATGAGGTGTATGCCCCGCAGTAGACAACTCATCACGGGTTTCCTTCAGTTTTGTGAGGAATGGATCCACATGCTCCCCCTTCTGCATCTGAGCAAATCTCAGCTTTTGCTCCATGTACATCTTCCGTTGCTCAAAAGATCCCTGATATAACGTAGCCAGGCATCCCACATCTCCTTAGCAGTCCCTCTGCTAGCGACATGACACACCACGTGATCCTTTACTCCATCAAGGATCATCCTCTTGGCCTTCGCCATTTCTAATCTGTACTTCTTCAATGGATCTGCATCTGCAGGGACAGCCACCACGTTGTCGACATATGTATTGAAGGCATGCTCATCTAGAAGGAATGACATTCTAGCCTTCCAGATGACATAGTTGGATGCTCCATCCAACCTGTCCTGATCCCTCAAGCCACTGGTTGCCATTTCTGCCAAAAATAGAAAGTCGAATGACCTCCTCTCTCCTCTGTGTTGCTGTTGGGCTAGCCTACGCACTCCCTGCTGGAGCTAGTAAAACTGCTACCGCTTTGCTGCTACTCAGCTCTAGAGAATTCGAATTCCTTGGCTAGGAATTCTTTGAGGAATAAATTCCCTCAATCGTGCTTCTCCTCTTTCTTCTAACGATTTTCTGCCCAGCAACTACCTACAAAAAAATTTATGTCCCACCAACTTCTCCTCATGCTAAGGCTTCAGTGTTGCTCCCTCTGCCCAACAAAAATTCGAACTGGGAGTCCTTCTCTTTGTCGACTCACTCGGAGAGAGACTGCCTCGAAATTTTAGCCCTCCAGCTAAGAACTACACAAACCCTTTGGGATTTCGAACTGCTGCCTCCTGCAGCTTTTCAATTTCCCTTTTCTACTCAGCGCTGGATCTACCGGCTCTGCTCTTCTTGCTTCACCTGCAGCTCTGATACCATGTGAAAATTCATCAACTGGAATCCCTACTGCAGCAACTGATGATATTACTCCTGTTTGTTAAATACCTTTAAACAAACTACTTGCAGTTTCCTACGGCAAATATCGTAATACATACACTGCAGCCTTCACTTAATTAAATATTATGTGGAAACAAGAGACTAAGAAAGAAAGAAAATACAACACAAATGACACCGTTATTTTTGGACAAATGTCCCCAGAAAAAACCCAATGCGGGAAAACCGATGCAGCAGATCTGAGGGTTTTATTATCATGCAAGAGAAAATCTGAGTACAATTCTTGGATGCTCAACTAGCAATTCGATACAAAGAGAAACTGAACAAAATGAATGGTGAAATGATCTCACCATGTCACGAGGAGAATCTGAGTCTGATCACGCTGAACTGGAGCCTCTGCGTACCCTCTGTGTAGCCTCTGTGCAGAACTACGTCACTCCTACGTAGTTCCTGCGTCACCCCTGCTGGGTATCACGCCGCCCCTTGTCTGGACCCTCTGCTGGCTAGAAAATCCGAATCTCTACCTCCTTGTCTCACACCCCGGCTCCCGGCTACTGAAACTCGATTTCCTCAGCAGGAATTCAATTTCCCTTTAAGGCCTGCACTGCACTGCATCAGCTCTGTGTGGGCCAGCGTCTGCCTCTCTTTGGACGTCGTTTTTCTCTCTCTCTGCCTCGTACTCTTCGGCCCAGGAAAACTTCCTTCTTCCGGATACTCACTGCCTCTCTCTGCAAGAAATCTCCTCTGATCAAAATTTCCTCCTGAGAACTTCTCACTTCAGAAACTCGATCTCTTAATCTCTCAGTATGTTTTCTAAATGACCCTCAAGCTCCCTTAAATAATCTTCTTGTTGACATTCAACGACCCAAATTAAAAGCTAATCAATGGCTAAGATCATTTTAGCTTGATCCTCATCTTCTTCTAGAAGTTACACCCACAATTAGATTAATACCCATTAATATTTTTAATTTCCTAAGTTTAGACTTAGGGTCCCATTAAAAAATATTAATTATTTTAATAAAATTGTCTCTGAGGGGAATTTCCCAAAACACTTTCTGGGTTCTTTGGAATACATGTGCTCAAGCCTTCCTGCAAAATTTGAGGCCTAGAGCACATTCGATGCTACCCCAAATCAACAATTACGACTATTCAGGTAAATCTCTCAAAGTTTTTGAAAAACATTCTTGAGGTTAGAGAGATTTGTTGAGGCATTGAGTGTGTAAAATGCCTGGGAGGACATCTGGTTGGCATATGTGTTGATGTCTAGATCCCAAAGTAGTAGGGAGGGTGGCATTGGTCTTGGAGCTCTGACCTTGGATACGCACCTAGATCCCTGGGTTGATGGTTAGCAAGTAAGCCTGATGGTACCTAGACTGGCTGAAAGCTTTAGTCCATCTTAGTCCCACTCGGATAGATTGCCCTGGTCAGGAATCTAGTCTATGGCACCGTAAGTGCCTAAACTCTTCATGGTTCATGTGTTTTGAGATCTTCCATGTACTTGTATATGTAAGTATGAATACCTCCCTAGTTAAGAGGGAGTGTTGAAGAATGTAACTAGGTTCGGTCTTCATAAATTGTATTTGAGTCATAATGAAATGTATTTATCAAAAGAAAGAAAAAGAAATCTTTATTATTATTAATATGACTTATTAAAGCATGGGTTTCATGCTTGGGTCATCATGTTTTAGGTCAAAGTCCCCATTGAGGACTTCTAGGATTTATTTTGAATCATTAGAGTCACTGTACATTTAAATTTTAAAGAGACCCTTCATGGGCTTTTGAATCATGTAAAAAGATTTATTATTGAGTCAAATAAGTCATTTTTCACCTCCACACCAAGTTGGCCTCAAACAAGGTAATTCGACCTCACCGAAAGCATATTTATTGGAGCAATTCGAAGTCATTTGGAGCACACTCTCTCACTCAAATTCGATATCCAAGAAGAAGAGCGGAAAAAGTGCAAAGTTGCAGAAGGATGAGGATATTTGTTGGAAGAAGGATGATCGAAGTTTTTGTGTTTGTCTCTCTCTCACTCGCGTGGATTTACTAGGCTATTTCTAGAAGGACAAAGTGTTGTTGCTAGGTCGAAGTTTTGTTGGGCTAACCGTTGGATCGAAGTATTTGTTGGGCTCACTGCTAGGTCAAAATTCTGCTAGGTCGAAGTTGTTGTTGCTAGTTCGAAGTTGTTGCTGCTAGGTCGAAGGTGTTGCTATCAATTGTCACTGCAAAGTCAAAGTTGTGATCCATCTATAGAAGGAAGAAAGGGCTAACTGGGTGTGGAGGAAGTCTGTGTCTAGGTCAAGAGTCTTGGATTATCTCGTAAGTTATCAAGGAAGAGTCGTTGACTGGGTTTTCCCCTAGATAGGGGTTTTTCCCTGGCTATCCGCCTACATCTAGTGTATGTGATCTTTGTACTATTGTTTTGGTAATTGCTTGATGAACTAAAGTTAAAAGAGGAACATAAGAAAACATAAGAATATCACAAGTAATTATCAATATGAAGAACATCTTTCTGCCTTTCTGATTTTCTAACACTTGGTTCAACTGATGGATGTGTTTAATCCCTAGAGCAAAAGAACCTCAACCTCTGGAATTCGGCTTGAGGATGACATCTACAAGTGAGACTTGGATGCAGTTGTCTATGGTTGGGTGGAGAGTCATTGTCCTAGACTTAGTTGCCCATTAGTTTTTTAGATAAGTATTTCTCATGTTCTCATGAAATTAGGAATATATCTATCTATCTATATATATATATATATATATATATATATATATATATATATATATATATTGTTGGTTTGAAATGAAATTTATTGATGGCATGGTTCAATATTTCATTATCTATGTGATTGACCAATGCATTTCTGTCACTAGTTTAAAGGTACTGAGACAACATGTGGTTGTAATGGTTATGTTCATGCAGTAACCAGCATGGAAACCTTTCTTATTACAATGATATGATTCAGTCTATTATAGGATTTTACCAGTGCTATGCATGTCACTGTGTGTAAATTGCTTATTAAAAGCTACATGAGGATGTGAAGGCATGATTATGAGATGCATGGTCTTACACTAACATTTTGGATGCAGGGATTATTTCATTATGATGGTATTGGGTTGCACTAGTTGAGATGAGTGCTCAGTAGTGTCAATGGACATCATGGAATGATTGGTAATACTGTGTCGATTGCATGTTTAAATTTTTGTATAAGTATTGGCAGACTTGTTGCATGCTAATTGGTACATACTTGATTAAAGGAAAGGAGCCTTGATGTCATCCCTGTTAAGTGAATTTTAACATTTAATTAAGCATGCATGAGTTGATGAGTATGATTCACTTAATTGCTCAGTTGATAGGCCTGTTGAGCCAAGAAAAAAAAAATATGCTCTGTTAATGAGTTGTTACAGCTCTTTGTAATTTTGTGAAGGAAATGCAGTTGAAAGTGTTGTCGAATTGCTATCATGCTTATGATAGGTTGTTTCTCAAGTTTAGTCATAAATTTCTTATGAATTTGTTGGCTATCAGGTGCTAGAAGTAGTGCTTAAGAAGCTTGAAAAGTTAGAAAAATTATCGCTCTGTTAAAGCGCTGGAAACTGCTGAAAATTCAAGTTAAAATTAAGAATTTTGTTGGCGGGTCAATCATGTCGAGTGTCAGGCGGACGGCCAAAAAGGCCAGACCTCCGGTGGGTCGAGCTGGCTCTCCGCGACCCACAGGTCGAAGGTCAGGTGGGGTTGGGAGGTCAGGCAAGTCGAGAGTCGGGCCGACCCTGACCCAATACATTGCAGCGCTAGGGAATTTGGGCCGACCCTGACCTAGGTCGAAGGTTAGGGATCGGGCATAACCTTTTGTTACAATTAAAATGCGTCATGATGGAAATAGAGCCAACAATGACTACCCTTGGGATACGAGCTTGCCACATGGACCTGTCCATGGTGGTTGTGTGTCAAGTGTCACATGGGTCTTGCCATAGTGGGGTGTGGACTCATCACCTTCCACGTGGGCCTCTATGGGAGTGCCACATGGAGGTCATGATGACGTGGCAGGGTGGAATTGGTCCATCTTTAAAGGGGTGTAACTTTTGATTTGTAAGTCGGATTGAGATGATTTATATCGTTGGAATAGTCTCGACGAGACAAATGCAATGATGTTGTCTATTTGAAGTTTTGGAAAAGTTGAAAAAGGTCGAAGATTTTAAATCATGTTCCCATAACTGTACCTTGGGAGCTAGTTCAGCAGAGTAACCACCTCCTAACTCTAGTTTGGTTTTGGGATTAGGAGGGGTGTGTTTGCAGGGGGTATCAGAGCATCCAAGTTCAATACTCGGACTGGATGGGCTCTACAATGAGCAAAAAGCAGCATGTTTGATTGATTGTGTGAATGATTGAATGCATGCATGATTGATATGCTTTCATTGTTATCAATGAGCTAACAATTTGTGTTGATAGATATAATCTGCTGACGATGCAGGCATGTAAATTGATGTTATTGATTTTCTAGTTGACTGATATTGGTGTGCTAACATGGATTGTTGTTACAACTGGCCTTAATACTTATTATAGCAAGCTCTACAAAAGCAAGTTTGTGGCATGAGGAAAAGAATGGTACAATACAACTCTGATCAATCACAACATGGGTATGAAGAAGTAAGGGTAAATCAAGAAGAAAGATCATCCGACCAAGGGGGAGGGGCAACTCTCCTAATTGGATGGATGCCTTGAGAAGCCTGTTACACACCATTTTGTGGGTAATATCCCTAGGAGAAATGTTTTCTCCAAGATGGTCCTCAGCCAGCAGCCAACAGCCCCTTGCAGTCACCAGCTAGCTCATTGTGCCATTTCTCCGCCACTTGAGCCAGCCATGTGGTCCCTCACCCATCTGCCATGATTGTATGTTTGAAGGTGGGCCTCTCGAACCTAAAGGTATGCCTTGTCATTTGGAAATTGAGTATTGTAGTTTGCTTATCATGGACACTTCTGGGCATGGATTAATGGGGGGATTCGGTGGAAAGAATGGGCTAGGTCTGTGCTCTTGTCCCCTAGACCCCTTTTAGGTATTAACCTTGGATTCTAGTCTCGTGGGATCTCTTTTACTGACCATTTGGCTCTAGGGATGGTATTTCATGGGAAACCCCAATTTTGGTTGTGTGGTCCCACTCCCTTATCTGCTTATATTACCCTCTTTCCATTCATTATTACCCCATTCATCATTTCTCCCACCTGGGTCCACATTCCTCCACTAGGTCCACATAGGGTTAGCATGCCCCTTCCCCTTGCCCACACCTTGGGTCATGGCCTGGAATGAAGCCCGAAGGTTGATGCAGCTAAAAAGAAAGATAAAAGCATATATGGCCACATTCAATAGGAAAATGTACCACAAAATGCAAAAGATGGCTGAGACAAATACATTTAACACATGAGCAAAAGCCAATACATGAGCTCTACCCCATCATCATGGCCATCACCCTGGTTACTATAGGTTCTATGAGCCTTCTTCATCATATAGGAACCCATGAGTGTCCCAACCCCTGGTGGACAATGAACCGCCCCACCTCAAAAGGAGGTATTCACTACTATATCTTATACATCATGTTCTTCCCCCTTGAGCCCCGAGCAGTTAATCAAAGAATAAAAAGGCAAAAGGCATATAAAGAAGGGTGGAAAAATCAAGGCTGGGGCACCTCATGTACCACAATTGCTCCCTCACATACATTATAAACCCAAGTGTGGGCTTCCCCCTTATTAGCTACCCTTGTACCCCAACATGTGACCCAAGGTTGCCCCTTCTCATCCCCTACTTTATTCACATATCTGTCACATGCCACCACCTTTTGAAGGATGTACCTTGACTATATTATCCCTTTAGAAGTAGAACCCACCTAATAGGATTATTGGTTAACCCCATTTGGAGTTTAGGAGACATTGGCACATCCTGAAGCCCATTATGGAAGGGCAGGCCATTATGAAGTCCCCACATGTGGTCCATGATTTGGTAAGCTCATTTACTCGATTTCTCTAATGGCTTGTTGTACTAGAAGGCTAGGGGATGCATTGGATCTTATGCGGGATTACAGATGGTCTCCATTTTGGGTTTGGTCTCCCTATACGGGTCCTAATCCTCCAGAGGGCTACAATGGCACTTGTAGGGTGTGCATTGAGAGCCATGGGCCTCCACAGCAGCAGACAACACTCCATGGATCCCCACAACCATTCAGAGATTGCTCGTGGTTCACTTATTTGACAAGGAAGATGTACCTGATCCATCATGCTCAGCTAGCCCCAAATTTGCACCATACGCTTGGCAGATGATACAGGACTTTCACGATGATGTGGCACCACCTACACCATCATCCTAGCCCTTGCAGGCAATCTATAGGTATCTTCGATTTGTTTGGAGACCCATGAGGACGCTTGTGTGCCCTCGCATGTCATTTGGAGCACCACAGGTTATTACAAGGGGCCAACCACTTGTCCACTGCTTTTAAGGGTCCTACTCTTCATTGTGGCACCCACGGACCTCATTAGGCCTCCTAGACGGTCCTACAACATGCTTAGATTATTATTTGACCTCTTGAGAGGCTGACTCTTTCATTTATGAGCTAGTTTGGTGGGCTTGTCACCAAAAGATGAATTATTTGAACATTATTATGAGCTCATTGTTGAGAATTCAATAGGGCAATGTATATGTTAATTCTCTTAACTTGATAGTTGTTTGTGTTACCTTTTTACTTATTAGCTTTGATCTTTCTTATTCCAGTGTCCAATACATCAATCAACTACCAAACAGTAAGAACAATGACACAGTATATAGGTTGCAAGCCAGGGCCAAAACCCCTCCTCTTGAGGGGAAAACCCATAAAATCTCTTCTTATCTTTCAGATCTTTCAATTGACGAATACCATGGCCTAGACTTAGACAAATACCCTCCAAGATCAAGTCTTCCTCAGCCTCCTGCTGAAATATCTTCGACCTCCCAATAGATTCGAAATTATGCTCCCCAGCAACTGTTTCTATTTCTCTAGGAGACATCGATCTCACTCTAACTGCCTTCCCCTTGACCTTGCTTCCCTTGACTTGAGTCCTAGGGATAGTAAGATGCCCTAAGAGACCTTCGCTTGCCTTCCTTTCTTCTTGCTTCCAAAATCAAACCTCAGACTTTTCCAGCGCAGAAACCCTAACATCGCACTTCCAGAAGAATGGAGAGAGACCCAAACACTTCGACTTCTTCGTCCTTCTCTTCTTCGCACTTCGTTCTTCGACTTCCTTCTTCTGCCTTATTCGCATAAGAGATGATTAAAATGAATGATCCAAGTGGAGGACAAGTTCCTCTTACATACATGCTTCTTCAAGGGTGGACGTGGCTCTTCATGTAGGCCAACTCGACATCTCATTAGGCCGACATGGTCCTGGAGGTATTTTGACACTTTCAAGACAAAATAAATTTTATTTTACAATTTACAATGTGCCCATAGGGTCTTCCATATATGACAATGACTCTTATACCTAGGACAAACCCTAGAAGCACTCAATGGGTGCTTGACCTATAAAATAAGAGAACTTGAGCATGAAACCCATACTTCAATAATAATAATAATTTATTTTTCATTTTACATTTACAAGAATATATTTTATACTGATGAAGACCGAACCTAGTTACACACTTTTCAACACTCCCTCTTAACTAGGGAGGTATTCATTAGAGGTACAGGGTCATTCTCAATCTAAAGAGATCTCATAAGAAGAGTCAGATTGGTAAACCATCTGTCTAGCATCATAATAACCAGCATCGTCACATAGCAAGGCCTTGACTAACAGCTCTATCTCTCCACAAGATCAGAGCACAATGTTGGCAAGACCAATGATGTATAGACACCATCATCATTGCCTCTCCAAGGTACATACCCCACCTGGGTGTTCACAGAGTATGACTCCCCATTGGACTATTCTTATCTTGGGTAGCTAATCCTCAAAGAATATCGGTCCACGACTACTCTTGCCTTGAATGCCCTACCACATTCTCAAAGAGTATCGAATGCCAGATAGTTACCCAATCCTCCATTCTTTCTTCCCAAGTGAAGACAAGAATGTTGTGTCTATCTCTCCTTCTCAATTAGGGAGGACAAATCCATCAAACCAAGCTTGTCCCTTAAGTATACAAGTTTCTTATTTGGAAGTGATTTCGTCAATATCTCAACTGCCTGCTCATCAGTGGAGATATACCGTAGCTGCACCACACCATTTTGTACTAGCTCTCGTATATAGTGATATTTGTTGTTGATGTGCTTTGTCTTCCCATGAAATACTGGGTCCTCAAACAAACAAATACAACTAGTGTTATCACAAAGTCTTATTGTAAGGTTCATCGGTCCTTCAAACAAGTCAGATAGCAGCTTCCTTAACCAAACTGCTTCCCTGCTAACTTCACATGCTTGCAACATATTCCACTGCAGCACTACTCAAAGCAACAGTGTCTTGCTTTCTACTCATCCATGAGACCATAGAGGATCCTAAACTGACACATCCTCCCGTAGTGCTTCTCCCATCTTGTTCACTACCTCCCCAGTCAGAATCTGTATAACCAATTAATTGAACATCATTCCTTCTATCATATTTCAGGCAATAATTGATGGTTCCTCACAAATATCTCAGAATATGTTTTACTGTTATCCAATGATCATGCTTCGGCTCCAATTGGAATTAACTGAGTACATTTACTGCAAAACATATGTCTGGTCAAGTATTCATCAAGTACATCAACGAGCCAATCAGTTGTCTATATCTAGAAGGATCCACTGGGCTTGATTCAGAACTCCTTAGTCTTTTCAAGTTTGTGATCATCGAAGTGGTCATAGTTTTACAGTCCATCATGTCGAACTTCTTTAGAATCTCGATCACATACTTTCCTTGACCCAAATAGATTTCATTTGGTCCTTGCCAGACTTCTAGTCCCAAATAGTAATGCATCAGCCCAAGATCCTTCATGTCAAATTTTGTTGCTAGTTGCCTCTTACATTCTTCAATTTGACCTTCTATACCTATCAAAAGAAGATCATCTACATACAAAACAATAATTATCGGTTCATTGTTTACAACCTTAATATAAAGGTTTGAGTCAACATAACTTTTTGTGAAGCCTATTCTCTGTAGGTATGCATCCATTCTAGCATACCATGCCCTTGGTGCTTGCTTGAGGCCATATAATGCTTTCTTCAATTTGCAAACATATGCCTTCCTATCTTTGACTTCAAATCCCAAGGGTTGTTCTATGTAGACTTCTTCATATATATAGTACCATTTATAAACGCAGTCTTGACATCCATTTGATGGATGTTCCATCCCATCAATGCTGCCAGAGAGACTAATGATCGAATTGTTGTATATCTTTTTGTTGGAGCAAATGTTTCTTCATAGTCGATGCCTTCAAGTTGAGAGAACCCTTTAGCCACAAACCTTGCTTTATACTTATCGACACTTCCATCAGCTACATGCTCGATCTTATAGATCCATTTGGAAGTAACCACAGATTTGTCTTAGGCCTAGGTATGATCTCCCAGACTCCATTCTTCATTATAGAATGATATTCTTCGTTCATGGCATCCTTCCATTCTCGATGTTCTACAACGTCTTCAAAGGTGGATGGTTCTGCTTCTATTAATTTTGTCATGTATGCAGCATACCCAGAATATTTCTTGGGTCTTTTACTTTCTCTAAATGATCCTTGAGCTGCCCCATGACCTTATGCATCAAGCAATGTAAACTTCAACAAATTAGGTCTTTTCCTTGTTTCATTAATGACCACGGGTTGAACAGGTTCACTAGGTCCTTCTTCCTCATGGTGAGATCCTTCTCCTTCCTTGTCAACTTCTTCCTCAAATATGGGAAGTTCTTCGTCATCAGAATCTATAGAAATTTCTTTTGATTTCTTGAATGCTATGCTCTCATCAAATATGACATCACAACTAACTTCAATGTGATGTCCATTTTTCATATATATTCTATAGGCTTTCAATGAGTTACTATAGCCAACAAATATGCCCTTCACACCAGAAGGATCCAGCTTCTTTCTTTTGTCCTTTGGTATATGAATATACACAGGACATCCAAAGATTCGGAGATGATATACATATGGCTTCTTCCCAGTGAACAATTCTTACGAAGACTTATTGTCTAGAGACCTGTGAGGACATGGACTAATCTCAGTGTGAACTAGGGCATGGTTTACAGGAGATATTAATCTGTAGAGCCTTCCTTCTTGGATACCAATCACTTTTGCTTGTCTATGCTTGAGCCTTTTGCCCATACAACTACTTTACCATCAATGAAGGCTACTCTATCTCCTTTATCTTCTATACTTGAAATAGAAAGTAGATTTTTGTGCAAACCTAGAACAAATAGAACGTTGTTGAGGTGGATGTTGCTTCCATTTTCGAGCTTTATGGATGATGATCCAATGCCTTTCACTGGATAGCTTTTGTTGTCTCCAAGTTCCACAAAGTATGCGATTTTTCTTTTGATAAGGTCTTCAATTTGTGGGAGTGACCAGTCATGTGCCTTGATGCACCGCTATCAATCACCCAGATGTCTTGTCTTGGAATGTCACAGAGAGAGCCGAGAAGAGTCCCTTATCCCTTTCTTTGAGTGATACCTTCTTTGAAGAGAATATGAGACTCCATACTTCTTTGATACCTTTCTTGAGATGGCTTGCAATCTTCTTGATGACTTTCTTCATTGTAAAGGAGATCTTCATGATGCCCTTAGAGAACCAAAGCTCTGATACCGTGTTGAGAATTCAATAGGGCAATGTATACGTTAATTCTCTTACCTTGATAACCATTTGTCTTACCTATTTACTTATAAGCTTTGATCTTTCTTATTCCAATGTGCAATACATCAAATGCTACCGAAACAGTAAGAACAATGACACAGTATATAGGCTGCAAGCCAGGGCCAAAACCCCTCCTCTTGAGGGGAAAACCGTAAAATCTCTTCTTATCTTTCAGATCTTTCAATTGACAAAAACCATGACCTAGACTTAGACAAATGCCCTCCAAGATCAAGTCTTCCTTGGCCTCCTGTTGAAATATCTTCGACCTCCCAATCGATCCAAAATTCTGCTCCCCAGCAACTATTGCTATTTCTCTAAGAGACTTCAATCTCCCTCTAACTGCCTTCCCCTTGACCTTGCTTGCCTTGACTTGAGTCCTAGGGCTAGTAAGATGCCCTAAGAGACCTTCACTTTCCTTCCTTTCTCTCTTGCTTCCAAAATCGAACCTCAGACTTTTCCAGCACAAAAACCCTAACTTTGCACTTCCAAAAGAATGGAGAGAGACCCAAACACTTCGAATTCTTTGTCCTTTTCTTCTTCACACTTCCTTCTTCAACTTCCTTCTTCTGCCTTCTTCACATAAGAGATGAGTAAAATGAATGATCCAAGTGGAGGACAAGTTCCTCTTATATATAGGCTTCTGCAAGGGTGGATGTGGTTCTTCATGTAGGCCAACTTGACAGCTCATTAGGCCGACTTGATCTTGGAGGTATTTTGATACTTTCAAGACAAAATAAATTTTCTTTTACAATTTACAATGTGCACATAGGGTCTTCCATTTATGACAATGACTCTTATACCTAGGAAAAACCCTAGAAGCACTCAATGGGTGCTTGACCTATAAAATAAAATAACTTGAGCATGAAACCCATGCTTCAATAATAATAATTTCTTTTTCATTTTACATTTACAAGAATATATTCCATACTAATGAAGACCGAACCTAGTTACACATTTTTCAACACTCATTTGCTCACATCACATTGGATTGGATCTCTTCTCTCTCTTGAGAATTTCGCACTTTTGCTAGAGAATGAATTGGAGATTTATGGATGAATTTTGATGTGTGGATATTGGTCTATCTTATCTTGGAGCTTCTCTTTTGTCAATTGTTGATGGTTGGACATACTTTGTTACATGTAAGTACATATTGTTAATGTTATTCTTGTTTTACTTTGTCATATACATTGGACTGGGATTTTCGCTATTTCTAGGGTTAATTGATGCATGCATTTACTGCTTAAAATTGTGGAATTTTGTGTCTATTATAGCATCTCCCATTGTATGGGCCATGTAATGTGAACGAAATCTCCTAGGGGTAATTCTATCAAAGAATTTGACCTTGATAAGCCATCTCCTTTGCACATCGAAGAATAAAAGCTGCAAGATTGCTTCTCCTCGATCTAGAAGGCTAGCGAAGCGGTCTTGAGGCCTCCTTGACTGGGAACCAAGAACTCCTACTTATATTCATCATAGACTCCATTCTCCGAAAGAATAAGGCACCGATCTACCAAAAGGTGATCACCAAAAACCACATTCTTTCACCTTCTTTTGGGTCTAGCCAAGTTGGGGCACTTAGGGCATCAATTTCCCGACAACCTAGCCCTCCAAAAAGTTCGATCTCCTAGGGTCTTCTGCACTAGTGTTTCCTCAAGGCCTCCTCCAGTTTTGAAGCCATTTCGACGATGGAGTTGGGAGAAAATCCAAGCCCTAGCTCCGAGATCAAATTTTGCCTCAGCATCCCCAAGGTTAGTACCTCTTAGGATCAAATCAATACCTTCAACTGAAAATTGATCCTTTCCCCACCTTGTCTAGGATAAAAACATCATTGGTTGCTACACTCATTCCCCCTATCCTAGACTGGGTCCACTTGGTCCAGTGTGGTCTCATTCCTTCGAAAGGATAATTCTTAAAAAACCATCTGGGATACCAAGTACACTAAGGATTTTAGGGATCGGGAAGTTCCTTCATAAGTCATATCCCATAAACCTAACCCTTGAATCCTCCTTTCCTTTCCCTAGAAGACATTGTACTTCACTTAGAAAGCAAGCAAGCCTTATCCTTCTAACTCTTTTGGGAAAGGGATTGTTTGGGTCACTCCACATCATTTCATTTACTTATCCTTCATTGGTGACTCCATAATATACTGGGTCTCCTCCCATCGATGAAAGTTTGTAAATAGAAGGGAGCCTTAGTTGAGGTGACAGTGGGCTAATTCTCCATTTGTTGCACTTGGCCTAGCATTTTTCCCTTTAGGGATCCCCTTTGTTAGGATATTCCGACATATAGGAAATAGTTAAGTATAACTTGGTCTAGTATAGAGTTAGGTAAAGTGTGTTTCTTTACTATGTACATTTTGTAACTTACAATCCGACAGTCACGATATGTAGTGATCCGACGGTTCATTCTCTCTTCGGTATTACCGACACTTGATCCGTGGCTTAACACCCGATTGGTCCATGATCTCTATTTAAAGAGCATGGAGGGTCATTTGTAGGTTAATCGTTCATGAGAGAAGCTTATGTAAATTTTCATTCTTTTATTAATAAATTGCCTGAAGTGGCCGCGTTGGCTCAGGCCGTGGACTGTTTCCCTCTTTGAGGGTTTTAACCACGTCAAAAGTACTGGTGTATTGATCTGCGATCTGTTTGTGAGCGGTGTCCTTTGGTGTTCTGTCTGAGGAACTTACCCTGTAAATTCCTACATGGCCTATCCCAAGTTGTTCTTAAGGGGGGATGTTAGGATATTCCGACACATAGGAAATAGTTAAGTATAACTTGGTCTAGTATAGAGTTAGTAAAGTGTGTTTCTTTACTATGTACATTTTGTAACTTACAATCCGACGGTCACGATATGTAGTGATCCGACGGTTCATTCTCTCCTCGGTATTACCGACACTTGATCCGTGGCTTAACACCCGATTGGTCCATGATCTCTATTTAAAGAGAATGGAGGGTCATTTGTAGGTTAACCATTCATGAGAGAAGCTTATGTAAATTTTCATTCTTTTATTAATAAATTGTCTGAAATGGCCGCGTTGGCTCAGGCCGTGGACTGTTTCCCTCTTTGAGGGTTTTAACCACGTCAAAAGTACTGGTGCATTGATATGCGATCTGTTTGTGAGCGGTGTCCTTTGGTGTTCTGTCTGAGGAACTTACCCTGTAAATTCCTACACCCTTTAGGTCCCCTGCTAGTTTGAGCGGCATCAAAGCTTAAAGGTTGAGATCCAAAGCTTCAAAGCAGATAATGAAAGGTTGATAAAGGCTCAGGAGAGACGAGCTAAGGTGAATGCAATCATACTACAAAGCCACTCAGAATTGCAGAGATAAAGGCAACATGAGCTAGGAACTAGTCATAGAGATTGGCAGAACTCTTTGGGATCAAAAGAGAAAACAAATGAGGTAGATGGTGGCAGGTCTAGGAAGAGGCACAGAGAAGAAAGTGAGGATACTGTAAGAGAAAATGCACTGTTCAGCACCCCACAGAGAAAACCAACACTCATGGGCATCACTTTGGCAGACATCCTATCTCTACTACCAAGAGGCATCATCACCATTCTCATCATCATCAAAGTAAGAGAGAAAAGGACTACATGCCTGAGGAATTTAAGAAGGAAAAACCATCCACATTTGATGGAGAGGTGAAAAAATATGAAAATGCAGAAGCATGGTTGCTTGGCATGAAGAAATTCTTCAGAATCCGTGACTATTATGAAAACATGAAAGCAAAAGTGGCCATTACAACTCCGCCTAGATAGAACTCTTCCTTAGTGTCTCCTTTAGTGATCCTCACGTTTTGGTGAATTTCCTATAGTTGAATCTCCGGAAATTTTATGCCATAGCTATCACGCCAAGAGGGAACCCTAGAAGCTAATCCTTCATCTTGGGGATTCTTTGAAGGCATGTGCATTAGTACTTGTTGAAGTAAATCTTACATTGCCTTTTCTCTTGTCTCCCTTGACCTAGGATGCACTCATATATCGTCATATATTTCAACCCTAGGTCTCAGGTAGCCATCTTTAAAAGGTGTTTTTCATGGAAGGTCTTACTAGCTTCTCCCAAAGCTCATACTTTTGTTGAATCCTTCCATTGAATGAGCTGATTTCCCTCACTTCAAACCTATGTTGCAGGAAACATTGCCCCCAGCTTCGTTTCAGCCTGGAAATGAAACGGAAATGAGGAAACTCGTACCATACGGCCTGGAAACTCGCTTTCAGGCGTACTGGCACGTTTCACGTTGGGGAAACGTGACCAATACAGGAAACGAGTTTCCAGACTGTATGACGGAGTTTCCACTTCACAATTGTGGTTTTCTTTTATTTATTTTTTATTTTTTGCTTCTAATTTTTTATTGGGCGAAAAAAATATCTTGTGGATGCTTCTAGATGCCTCTCTCAAGTTATAAAAAGACTCTCGCCTCATTCCCTCATCACACAATTGAGCAAGTCATTTCTCTTGGAGATGGACGATTTTAGCAAAGGAGAAAAGAGGAAGAGAGTAATGGTTTCAGCTAAGGCGTTTTCAACAGTGACCAAAGGAGATTTCAGCAGCAGATTTGGAGTGCAAAGTTTCCAGCTATGGCATTCTTGGGTTTTGGCTCAACTACAGCCATATTTCTCTTTTCTTTTCTAGCATTTTGGAGTAGCTTCAGCTACAGAAAATTAATTTGGGTAAGAAGAATTCATTTTTTTAGTTTTTTCCTCCTATTTCTTCAATTTTTTGAGGGTTTATGCTTCCAAATATATGAAAAACGTTTTTTTTTACAGATTTGTTTTCTTAATTTTTTTTTGCAGCAATGGTTTCCAACCAAGGTGTAGCTGCAAGTTCAAGCCCCGCGTCCAACCCAAGGGCTGAATATTATCCTCTTTGGAGACATATTCAGAAGCTTCAAAAATATGGAGGTGGTGGCTCATGGGAATGGCAATGTAATCTTTGCAGTAATTTGTACAAGGGCTCCTCCCCAAGAGTGAAGGCACATCTTTTGCATGGAGGAGGACAGGGGATTGTAGGTTGCACAAAAACAGCAGACCCATTGGCAAGGAGGGCATATCAAAGAGAGCAAGATGAGGCATATGGAATTAAAAGAAGGCATGATGAGCTTAGTCAAGCTACTCCTCAAGCTCCATCTAACATTGAGCCAAGGATTGTAGTTGAAGCAAGGAAGAGAAGAGCCAGTGCCACTCAACAACATGAATAACCAGCATCCAAAAATACTAGAGGGGCATCCCCTTCAGTTTAGGATAGTAGAATTGCTAAATTGGTGAATGTGCAAGCGAGAGAAGAAACTGATTCCGGAGTGGCTAGGTCATCTATGCATGTAGTATCCCATTCAATGTTGTTCGCTCTCCTTACTGGCAAGATATGATAAGGGCAATTAACAAAGCTCGTCAAGGGTACAAGTGGCCCAACTATGAGAAAATCAGAACTCAGCATCTCAAAAATGAGAAGGAGCTTGTGGAGGATATCTTATCACCAATTCGTTCTTCCTGGAGTAGCTCTGGGGTTACCATAGTCTCAAATGGATGGACAGATACAAGGCGCAGACCATTGATGAATATCATTGCCACTTCCCCCAAAGGAGCAATGTTTTTAAAGACGGAAGACTGCTCAAGAGAGATAAAAGACGCAAAGTTCATTGCTGATGTTATTATAAAATCTATTGAACAAATAGGGCCTAACAGGGTGGTGCAAGTTATCACGGATAATGCACCAGTTTGCAAAGCTGCAAGTTTAATTATTGAGGGGAGGTATGACCACATCTTTTGGACACCCTGCATTGTCCATAATCTGGATTTGATCTTAGAGGAGATCAACAACAAAGTTCTATGGATAAAGGAAATCACAGGGGAAGCAAGGGAGATTGTTAAATTCATCACCAACCACCACCAATCTCAGGCAATATTTCGAGAGTACTCCAGTGGAGTTGTTAAAAGTTGTTGAGACAAGATATGCCTCAAACTTCCTGATGTTATGTCCTTGTTGAGGTTAAGCAAGCATTAGTTTCTATGGTGGTGAGTCAACTTTGGGTTGAGTGGAGAAAAGTAGATTCAGAGTGAGAATATATGATGTGTAGATTGTGCCTTGATGAGGATTGGTGGAGCAAGATAGATTTCTTGCTAAAGTTCACAACCCCTGCATTTGAGCTTCTTCGAAATGTTGACACTGACCAACCTTTCTTAGGAGAGGTATATGATGGCATGGATTCCATGGTTGAGAAAACTATGGAAATAATTTCACAAGAGTCTCCACAACTTTTGTTTGTTGATGATCATTTTGTTGATTTAGTCAAGAAAATCATTGTTGATAGGTGGAACAATTTCAACGCTCCATTGCACACTTTAACACATGCCTTGAACCCCAAATTTTATGATGAGGAGCTTATTGCTCAAAGCAATGGGAAGAGGAAGGCACTCCATAAGGATAGAGAGGTGGCTATAGGGTGAAAAAAGCCCTTATGAGAATATTTCCATCTCATCTACACAGGGAGGTGTTGACCATTATGTGTCAATGACCCATAGCAATACACCCCCTTTTTTCGCAAAAGGGATAGTGCTTGATCGACGTTTCCGTGCCGTTCAACTATCATCATCAGCCTAATCATCATGTTATATTGTAAACCCTTTCTGCATGTGTAAATTGTAAATAATCTCAGCAAATCCGTGCCGTGTATGTAATTGCCTAGGTAAACCTATTTTTCTGGTGACAATCTACATTCCGAGAGGTTTTTTGTCTCACCAACCATTCTCGGATGGTCGACGGAGTTTTCCTACAGCCTTACCCCAAAGTCGGAGTGGATATTGTCACTGGGATCTTAGGGGAGTCCTAGTGTTCTAGATCGAGTCTATGTAAAAGTGATTTGGGAATAATCCTAACTATTTGGTTAAGTTATTTTATTACAAATTGTTTGATCTGCTAGATTCTATGTGTCATAGAACTGGGTAGTCTGTGAGGGTCCTTTTCAGATGGGTTTTCCCCGTTGTGATGTAAAAAATGTGAAAATCATGTGTAAAGTGTCATGAGGGTTGGAAAAATAATTTATCCCTTCATAGATTAATTAATTAAAATTTCTGGCCAAAATTAATTAAAATCCTAAGCCATAAATTTAATTAATTACAGGTCCTAGGTAAATTTAAATTTTCCAAAGGCAAAATTCGTGGGTCCTTAAAATTCAAATTTTAAAAGGTCCCAGGACTGAAGTAAATTAATTATTTTGCTAAATTTTAAGCCTTTTTGTCCATGGGGTTTAAGTCAAAGTCGAATTTTTGAGGAAATTAACTCAAAATTTTTATTTTTGAGTTAATTAAAATACATTTAATTGAAAATTTCGAATTTCCTCGATAATTTAAAATTTCGATGGATGAGATTAAAAGAAATTTTGATCCTCATCAATGGTCGAGATTGCTTTGACGTGAATCACTCGAACTAGACGTTGAAGGATTTATTTTTAAATAGGAGGTCATTTTGTCAGTCAGGATGATCCGATTTCTAAATCGTGTACTAAGCTCTCAAGCTCTCTTGTATACTTTTTTGAATTAATGCAAAAGTCTTTGGGGTTTCAACGTGTTGTAGTGTTCCTCTTCATGAATTTATGGTAACATTGTTTTAATTTCTGCTTAATATTATGTGGAAACTATCAATCAATAACTCTCTCAGAATAATCTAAATACAAGTATTTTATTCAGTTTGTTGGATCTAGGGTAACATTTTTAATTTTGATTGAAGTAGCAGGTATCTCTATTTCTTCATAATTTTATTGTTGTTCTATTTCTCTACTTGATTTGATAGTTGATCTAGTGTTTGCAGAAGATCTCTCAAGTTCTCATTGAGCGTTTGGGGATAGTCTTCAGTTGGACCAGCCAACTCTCAACACATTTTCTAAAGAGCCTACTTCATATAAGCCTCAGGATTTATCTAACGATAATCTTTTTTTTGCAGGGTGTTTTTGGGCTAGTACCTCTCTAAAATTTTAAAATCTTTTAAATATTTTGTGGAAATTTTGATAGATCTGGCTATTAAGAGCCTTAGATTATTAGATCTGGGAGCGGAGTTGGACTCATACTCCTCAAATCTGATAGATCTGTAAATTATTTGTATAGATCTGTTATTTACTTGTGTAGATCTGAAATTTTGTAACATAATTTTGAATTTTAACACTTGGGTTTTGGGATTTTCTCTATTTTTATACATATTGGGTATTGGGTTTTTCCCTTTTCACTTGTGCAAAAATAAATCTGAGAAATTAGCCAAGAAAATCTTCAGATCTGAGCTAGATCTAGACCCTAGAGGGCAAGATCTGGACTCAAAGATTGTTTGTAGGAATAGATTTGAGAAATCATTCAAGTAAATCTTCATATCTGAGCTAGATCTAACCCATGGAGGGCAAGATCTAGGCTCAAAGATTGTTCTGAGAAATCAGCCAAGTAAATCTTCAGATCTGAGCTAGATCTAGACCCTGGAGGGCAAGATCTGGGCTCAAAGATTGTTTGCAAAATAGATCTGAGAAATCAACCAAGTAAATCTTCAGATCTGAGATTTTTCAAGCAGATCTGGGGGTTTTGAGACAGATCTAGGCCTTGGAGGGCAATATCTTATTCCAAATCTTTTTACAAGGCTAGCCACTAAATATTTTGCAATAAATCTGAAGATCTGAAGCAAAATAATTTTTTCAGAACAAGGGTTTCAGGTTTTGGGGCTCCTAAGCCCAGATCTGTCTTCTCCTAGCCCAAGTGTTAGCTCTCATTGGCACTAGATTCCCCTTGCTCCATTTCTGATCTGAATATTTAATTTTCTGAAGCTAATCATTAGTGGGTTTTTGCAGAAAATTTAGTAAAAATTTGTGTTCTAGGTATTGAATTTTTTTGGCAACTTGGGTAAGTGATCTTCAAGCCTAGGGCCTAAGGGTTTGATCTCTAAACCATCTTTTTCCTCACTGTTTTTTACAGCAGTCATATACATTTCTAATAGTGGTGAAAAACACATCTAAGTGATTTGAAATTAGCTAAAAAATTGCTAAATACATTAATAAGTCATTTATGTTTGATGTGTATCAAGAATTTGACCTAGATCTACATTTTGGGTCACTGTTATCTCTGAATAATTTTGTTTCTGAAGTCTGAAATATAACAGTGGAAAATTTTCATGTGGGTTAGCCTAAAATCAGTTCCTAAGTTGTCTAATACATCAAGGAATTAATTTCTTGATTTGGGCATTCATCATTAAGTGTATTTCATGTTTTAATTGCTAGCTGTAATAAGTATATCAGATCTTATATAATTCTGGAAATCACATCACAACAGGCTGAAAATTTTTGATAATTCATGTGGGCAAGTTTGAAAAAATTTCGGTAAAATTTTGGCATAAAGATATCATTGATAGCTTACTGTTTTCATGTCATATTGCTACTATCATAAAGTTTTTCTTACTGTTGTCCTAAAAATTAATTTCTGAAAATTAAGTACTCTGTCTTGGAATTGTGATAAAATGCATATCCTTTGTTTCATAAACTGAGTATTTTTTTTTGAACATCTATTGACATTGATATCAAATTGCAAAGTTGTTTTTGTTCTCTTTGAGCTAAATTGTATCAAGAAGATTTGAAATAAGCTGGTGTTTTAACTATAGTATCTTCAAGAGTTTATTTTTTAAGTCTTCATCTAAAAAAATGCGAGCATTTCATTTGGGTAATTGAGGGCTTTTGCGGCATAAGTGTTTTCCCATTCTCGAGTCTAACTTCATCTCATCTTCCGGTGCATTTGCATATAAGTTAACTCTGCATAGATAAAATTTACTTCCAAGCATAAGCTTGGTCGATAGACAGACAGATCTTCATTCGTCTTTTCTTGAGAAACTTGTTTTAATAATACTTAATACAGTGACCTTGCAGTCATTAGAGCCACAGTTCTCTGCAACGCCGGAGACACCGGTATGTTAGAATTTCAGGAGAGGTATCGTTAATCACACCTTAGTGTGCTTCGCTTGATCTTCTCTCTGCCAATTACTACGAAATCAGGCTCAACATAGAAAGGATTGAAGGGTTTGTTGACCCTGCCGCCTACACCTACCTACAAGTCAGTGAGAAAAGCCTTCAACCCCACAAGGTGTGGTTGGTGGCAGGGAACTCAGAGAAGGGGCTGTAACACCAATCCTGACTCTCTCTCTTTGAGCTATCTCCTAGGTTAGCTAAGAGGGGTGGTCCTTAATGAAAAGTTAAGTTAAAAGATGTGAATTTCTAGGAGAGTGTTAAAGTGAAAATGGATTACTTTTAAGGATTTATGGGCAAATATGAAGTGAGCAACTTGAAATAACAATGTCAATCATTAATATGATTAAAAACCATAAAACCAGTGCCTTATAAGGAATTTGCTCAACAATTTAAAGATATATTTGCTCAAAGTAAAATGCAATGTGTTGTCACACAAAGTGTCTAGGCAGCGTGACAACGCTCAGAGTAAGGGTTGTCACTCTTAATCCTTACTCACTCCATTTAGACTCTCTCCTAGGCAAGTCAAGGGGGGTAGTCCCTCAGGTAAATGGATGAGAAAGCCTGTGGATCACAAGCTCTAGGAGATTTTAATGATGGACAACTTGATGAATCTAAATGATTAGATCAGATTGATAGATTAAACGCCAACGTAACCAAGACACGACCATAAGATAGAAACAGTGATAGACCAGTGCCTTTATGTTCAATTAATCGTAGATTAAGTAAAACCAACTATTCAGAACAATTTTCCAATATGCAACAAATAATGACAATCATGAATAATCAATACAAATGCCCAAAACTGTATCACACAAGATGACTCCAGATTTAAAATGATTTTCATCAACTGCCCAGATCTAGGATTAATTAACCTTTTCCAACAGTCAATATGATTTATCGCACCTTGACCACAGCGGAATCATAAAATTTAAGATTTAGCATTTAACATCAGAAACACCAAAGGACTTTAATTTAGGCAATAAACATTAATGAAGTAAAACAAATCAATGGGTTAAAAAAATCCAAATTTTTGATGAGCCATAGGCCATGTTGTCGCACAGATTGTCATGACAACGCTCACACCGGGGGCTGTCACCCTGATCCCCAATCTCTCCATTTAAGCCTGTCTCCCGCGGCTAAGGGGGGTAGACCCTATGAGAAAATGGATGACCAATTGAGAGCCAGTTGGGTTGGGGGACACGAAGGGAAACAAACACTTAATTGATTTTATTAAGTTAATAGACCAGTGCCTTAAGGAGTTGATGATTAAATGATTATTTATTGAATATTGCAGAAACATAAACCGTGTAGAACAATCATTTATCATCAAATAACCCAAGCGATGTAAGATTTTCAACAAATGCACAACGCCTTAATGGTGATCCAGCAATTAAACTTAAAGAAAAATTAAATGCTTTAAATGATCATAAAATTTAGATGCTGATTAGTTACCACTTCCACATAGCGAACTTCAAGATAGACATTAAGTGCGTTTAACTATAGAGAAATGGAACATAGACACACCAAAAATTAATTTTTCAATTTTTTGTTAAGCTTTTTCAAAATTTTTAATTTTTATATATTTTTTATGATTCTAAGCTTAAAGGAAATCAAAATAGAACAAAATCCTAAATTAAAATCTGATCTAAAACCATAAAATAATTTTTGATATAAAATTTTAAATCTAAAAATTAAACAAAACTAAAATCCTAACTAAAGTCTAAAAAAAGAATTTTATTTTTTTTATTTTATTTTTTTTAATTTTATTTATTTTTTTATTATTTATTTTTTTATTTTTTTATCTAACTTTAAAAATTAAATCAAAACTTTAAAAATTAAATCAAAATTTGAATCCAAATAAATCCTAAAAGAAAAACTAACCCTTTATTAACTTTTGATATATATTTTTTATTTTTTTTTAAATTCTAAAATAAAAAAATAGAACAAACTAAAATCTATTCTAAACAAGAAATGAAAAAGAATCTTTTTATATTTTTTAAATCATTTATAATTTTTATGAGATTTTTTTTTTGAATTTATTAAAAACTAAAAATAAAATAAAACTTGAAACAACTCATCTAAAATGAAAATCGATTTCTTTTTATTTTTATATTTTTTTTATTTATTTTAAAATCAAAATTTAAACAAAATTAAATCTAATTTTAACGAAATTTAAATCTAAAATTAAAACAAAAATTTAATAGATCTAAAACTAACGGCTAAACCAAAAATAAACTAAACTCTAACCTAAACTAAGATCCTCAAAAAAAAGTGAAAAAAAACCTTTTTTATTTTTTTTTAAACATTTATGATTTTTTTATATTTTATAACTTTTTATCTAAAAATGAAATAAACTGAAATCAAATAAAATCTAATATCTAAAAAGAAGAAAAACTTTTTATGCTTTTTAGGATGTTATATATATATATATATATATATATATAGATATATATATATATATATTTTAAATAGAACAAAAGTTAACTAAAAAAAAATCGAAGTAAATGAAACTAAAAAATTTACTAATACTAAAACTAAGTAAAAAAAGAAAAAGAAAAAGGAGGCAAATAAATGGAAACTGAAGCCTATCCTAAAACTCAAATATGGACAAAAGAAATAATTCTAAAACTAAAGTGCTTTACGTCTAAACCAAAGAATAAAATTAGACTATAGAATTAAAATCTAAAAACTTAACCAAAACTATTAAGATCTGAATTGTAACTAAAAAAAATCAATGCAGATAAAAAAAACACCAATTCTTACCCACGTTGGACCGTTTCAAATGAATTTGCATGCTGGGTAAATCGGTTCTGGACGGCAGGAAAAAATAGTGCAGGAAGAAACTACCCAAGGCAGCGGATCAGATTGTAGAAGGGTTTCACGCAGGATTAAGGGAAATGTTGGTCAGCATACGCAGGTTTGAGGTGTTGCGGGCAGGTAAAGGAGATGCAGATGTGTATTTTTTTTTTTTTTTGCAGAACAAGCAGTTTTGGAGAATGCTGGAGCAGATCGAGTGACAGAGGAGGAAAACGCAGCACAGAGAGAGAGTAATACAGGTCAGTGAGGATGATAGGTAGACTGCGCAAATCTGTGGATTGTTATTGCACACAGAGGACGCCGAATGAGTGTGGCAAGGTGATGAAAAAAATTTGGAGCAGCAGGGATGCACGTGGGAGTGAAGAGAAGTAAACACAGATTGGATTTGAAGCTGGCTGTATGGTAAGAAGCAAGGGTTTTACCCAGTTTATAAAAAAAATCTTCGGGAACTTTCTTCCTGCAATAAAACCTTCCAGATCTGAAAACAACTGATATTTGAAACCCTTGGACCGCAAAATAGTGTAGATAAACCTCGGAAATCTTCAGAAATCCTGCAACCTGGACAGGAAAATCACCCACAAAATAATATGCGCAAGAAACGAAGCTGAAAACCCTAAACCTAGCTAAAAATTTACAGTGTTTACAAACTGAAAGCTCTTAAGCAACCAGATTTATCAATAATCACAGTAATATTATCAGAATTTAATTTTAACGTGAGACACTTCAGAAAACCCTGCACGCATTCATAAAAATTTCAAATGATAAGCCCGGGATCAAGAACTGGCTGGGCTCTTTCAGAAAACACAATCCGGGAGTTGGCTGGTTCAGCCGAGAACTTCCCCTAACGCCCGGTAATCTGAAAAAAAGGATTTCCTGCACAGCTTAAAATCAACCATTAACATAGATGGAGAAAACAATAGTGAAACCTCGATCAAATGGAGATACCTGCCACTATATTTCAGAATCTAAACTATCATTCAAACCCCAAAGATCAAACAAGATACCTGTGCCTAGATCAATCTTCTTTAAGCTATCATCAATGGCTGAAAATAAAATTTTGCAGAAAAACTAAAACAATCTTACAGCGTTTTCAGAAGAGTAACACCAGCAAGATTTTTAACCCCAAAGTCTTTCTTTATTGCACAAAAAATGACTACAAGAGAGCTTTCTTTAGCACTAGAATCTCAGATCAAAATCTACTCTCAAATGACCCCTAGCACCCTATTTAAAGGAAAAATTCCCAATAGCTAGTTCGAGTGATCCATGTTAAAATGATCTCGACCGTTGATGAGGATCAAGATATCTCTTAATCTCATCCGTCGAATTTTTAATGCATTAAAAAAATTGAAATTCTGCATTTATTTACTCAAAAATATTATTATTTTATTATTTTTAGGTTTTTACTTTATTTTATTATTTTTTATTTTTATCTAAATTTTTTTTTTTTTTTTTTTTATAAATTATTTTTAAATGGATCCTCGAACTTAGCCTTTGGAAAAATCACCTAGGACCTAGGACTTAGGACTTATGAGGGGATTAAAACATTTCCTAACCCTCAAGACATTTTACATCATGACTTTTACAACTTTACATCTCAAGGGAGAGAACCCATTTGACATAGACCCTCATCAACCACCCAGTTCTGCGACACAACTATAATCTAGCAGATTAACACACTAGGATTCTCCTAAGATTCTAATGACAAAATCCATTCCGGCTTTGGGGTTAGGCTGAAGGAAAACTCTGCCGATCATAGATCGGTGAGACAAAAAACCTTCCGGAACGTAGATTATCACTAGGAAATTAGGTCTACCTAGGCAATTTACATACATGACTCATATCTGCTAAGATTATTTACAATTCACACATGCAGACTGGGCTTACAACATAATATGATCAAGTCGACGACGACTGTCGAATGGCACAGACATGTCGATCAAGCGCTATCCCTTTTGCGAAAAAAAGGGGGTGTACTTGCTATGGGGAGTTGACACGTAGTGGTCAACATCTGGCTCTACTTGGGGACACGTTGCTGCACTGCAGTAATGTGAGAATCCAGAATCTGCATCCATGCAATACACAATAAAACATAAGTAGTGTCCATCCAAAAATCATCATATAACATTAAGCACATGAAAGACATAAGCTCTTCATTTATTAACTATCTGGAAAAGTAAATCTAATCCTAAAACAGAAATGAAATGCTGAAATGACAAGGAGTAGGGTTAGAAATACAATACAAAGGATGCCCCATGGCATCAGATGTGTTCAATATAGTGTATACTGAGCATTTGCCTGCTTTCAGGCAAATCTGTCGGCTGCTTGTCGGATGTGCCATGTCCAATTTTGCATATGGTAGGACTTTTTCCTATCCGAAAATCAAGCTGCTCGCGGCCGTCTGATGCATCAAATCTTCTTCTCGTTCTCTTTCTTTGGTGCTTTTTCTTCCTGGCAGGCCGTATCACTGATGGCATGGAACTTTCTGCTTCAAAACTCTCAGATGAAGTATGCAAGATATGCGTGACATGTATTTCTTCATTCTGCATCTGCCCTGCCAAGGATGATGGACCAATCTCACAGGTGCCATGAGTTATAACTTGATCTTCAATGACTGGTGGATTAACCATGTGAGTATCAATCTGATTATTAATTTCCCTTTCATCCAGGCAATTTTCAATGGAACAAAGAACCTCATAACAAGATGGAGCTTGCTGTAACAGATACAGAGGCTTCTAATCTATTGACATTCCTCGATTTCTTTCATCTTCCAATTGCTGTTGAAATTTTTGAAACTGTATTTTAATGGCATCCATCTGACTAGAGTGTTCAACCTTTATAGCACTAATTTCCCTGGCATGGTTTTCTTCCATATCTTTTATTACTTTATCATTCTTTTCCTTTATGGTCATCAAGCAATACTGCATAGAGTTTATCTCTTCCTTATGATTTGCTTGCATGTTTATCATATTTTCCTCTAAGCCTGATAACTTGCTTTGCATAAAACTAATTTTTGTGTCATGATTAGTTTTCATGGCCTCAATTTCCTTAGCATGTTAATTTTGCATAATTTCCATCTCCTTATTACGTTTTTCCAGGTGGGTGCATAAAGTTCTCACATCATTAGCGTAATTAGTTTGATTGACCTCCATATTTTTTACCAGCTGCATTAGTTCTTGTATAATTTGCTTCTGATCTTCTTTTTCATTGTCAACACTGTTTTTACAATTTGTCCTTGCTTTTCCACTATCATAGATTTGATCTGCAATGGTACAGGTGGATGGCACATTCTAATATGAAGAATTGTCTTGGAATCTTTCATCGACAGCTGGACCTTTTACAAGATTACTTTCATTCTGTTGCAAAATTTTAGGGGCACAAGGCGAGCTATCTGGATCACCATATCTATCTTTAAAAGCATCGACAATGTCTTGTAAAGAAGTGAAAGAATCTTCAGGACAATTTTTAAACCAGTTCAAAGCATCACCCTTTAAAGAATGGACAAATAGACGCATCATGACATCTTCATGATTATATTGAGGAAGTCTACAATATATGATCATTACACAAGTAAACTTGTTTAAATGTTGTCTAACAGCAACTGAATCACCACCTGAGAACAAAAATAATTTAGAAATGGCCTCTTTCGGAAAATCATGGAAATTATCAGTAAAATGACATGGTTTAATGAATAATCCATGATGAATAACTAGGGACCAAATGGATGATAGAACGAGATCTCTGCTCAAGAAAATCAATAGATGAAAGAAGTGGAGTCGCCACTTGAACAATGAGTCAAATTCTAGGATCCAAAAAGTAACCAACAAGCTGATATGAGAGAGGCTTCTTGTCTGGGAAAATGAAAAGAAATGGAGTCGCCACCCAAACAAGAAACGAACTAAAGAGAAATTGATGATATGACGAAAGATAAGGTGATGAAAAGATCCAAATGATGCCAAAAAATATGTTGACTCTGCCAGCTCAAATGAGATATGCAAAAGATGAAAGAATGATAAATATCGTTGAAATACTGAGAATAAAGTATCCCCGGCAACAGCGCCAAAAAATGTTGTCGCACAGATTGTCACGACAACGCTCAGACCGAGGGCTGTCACCCTGATCCCCGATCTCTCCGTTTAAGCCTGTCTCCCGCGGCTAAGGGGGGTAGACCCTATGAGAAAATGGATGACCAACTGAGAGCCAGTTGGGTTGGGAGACACGAAGGGAAACAAGCACTTAATTGATTTTATTAAGTTAATTGATCATTGCCTTAAGGAGCTGATGATTAAATGATTATTTATTGAATATTGCAGAAATATAAACCATGTAGAACAATCATTTATCATCAAATAACCCAAGCGATGTAAGATTTTCAACAAATGCACAACGCCTTAATGGTGATCCAGCAATTAAACTTAAAGAAAAATTAAATGCTTTAAATGATCATAAAATTTAGATGCTGATCAGTTACCACTTTCACATAGCTAACTTTAAGATAAACATTAAGTGCGTTTAACTATAGAGAAATGGAACATAGAGACACCAAAAATGAATTTTTCAATTTTTTGTTAAGCTTTTTCAAAATTTTTAATTTTTATATATTTTTTATGATTCTAAGCTTAAAAGAAATCAAAATAGAACAAAATCCTAAATTAAAATCTGATCTAAAACCATAAAATAATTTTTGATATAAAATTTTAAATCTAAAAATTAAACAAAACTAAAATCCTAACTAAAGTCTAAAAAAAGGAATTTTTTTAATTTTTAATTTATTTATTTATTATTTTTTTTTTATCTAACTTTAAAAATTAAATAAAAACTTTAAAAATTAAATCAAAATTTGAATCCAAATAAATCCTAAAATAAAAACTAACCCTTTATTAACTTTTGATATATATTTTTATTTTTTTTAAATTCTAAAATCAAAAAATAGAACAAACTAAAATATATTCTAAACAAAAAATGAAAAAGAATCTTTTTATATTTTTTAAATCATTTATAATTTTTATATGAGATTTTTTTTTTTGAATTTATTAAAAACTAAAAATAAAATAAAACTCGAAACAACTCATCTAAAATGAAAATCGATTTCTTTTTATTTTTATATTTTTATTTATATATTTTAAAAACAAAATTTAAACAAAATTAAATCTAATTTTAACGAAATTTAAATCTAAAATTAAAACAAAAATTTAATAGATCTAAAACTAACGGCTAAACCAAAAATAAACTAAACTCTAACCTAAACTAAGATCCTCAAAAAAAATGAAAAAGAACATTCTTTATTTTTTTTTTAAACATTTATGATTTTTTTATATTTTATAACTTTTGATCTAAAAATGAAATAAACTGAAATCAAATAAAATCTAATATCTAAAAAGAAGAAAAACTTTTTATGTCCCCCTTTTTTTTATATGAAATTTATTATTAAAAAATAAAATAAAACAAGACCAAGTTAATCTGAAAAATCGATTTTTTTTTTTTAGTCAAAATTTGAATAAAACTAAACAAATCTAAAATTAAAATTTAAAATCTAAATAAAAAACTAAAATCTAATCTAAACTAAAAGAAAGCTTTTTAGGATGTTTTATATTTTTTATTATGATTTTGATTTTTTTTTTTTAAATAGAACAAAAGTTAACTAAAAAAAATCAAAGTAAATGAAACTAAAAAAATTACTAATACTAAAACTAAGTAAAAAAAGAAAAAGAAAAAGAAGGCAAATAAATGGAAACTAAAGCCTATCTTAAAACTCAAATATGGACAAAAGAAATAATTCTAAAACTGAAGTGCTTTACGTCTAAACCAAAGAATAAAATTAGACTATAGAATTAAAATCTAAAAACTTAACCAAAACTATTAAGATCTGAATTGTAACTAAAAAAAATCAACGCAGATAAAAAAACACCAATTCTTACCCACGTTGGACCGTTTCAAATGAATTTGCATGCTGGGTAAATCGGTTCTGGACGGCAGGAAGAAATAGTGTAGGAAGAAGCTACCCAAGGTAGCGAATCAGGTTGCAGAAGGGTTTCACGCAGGATTAAGGGAAATGCTGGTCAGCATACGCAGGTTTGAGGTGCTGCGGGCAGGTAAAGGAGCTGCAGATGTGTATTTTTTTTTTTTTGCAGAACGAGCGGTTTTGGAGAATGCTGGAGCAGATCAAGTGACAGAGGAGGAAAACGCAGCACAGAGAGAGAGTAATACAGGTCAGTGTGGATGATAGGTAGACTGCGCAAATTTGTGGACTGTTGATGCACGCAGAGGACGCCGAATGAGTGTGGCAAGGTGATGAAAAAAAACTGGAGCAGTAGGGATGCACGTGGGAGTGAAGAGAAGTAAACGCAGATTGGATTTGAAGCTGGCTGTATGGTAAGCAGCAACGGTTTTAACAATTTATATAAAAAAATCTTCGGGAACTTTTTTCCTGCAATAAAACCTTCCAGATCTGAAAACCACTGATATTTGAAACCCTTGGACCGCAAAATAGTGTAGATAAACCTCGGAAATCTTCAGAAATCCTGCAACCTGGACAGGAAAATCACCCACAAAATAATATGCGCAAGAAACGAAGTTGAAAACCCTAAACCTAGCTAAAAATTTACAGTATTTACAAACTGAAAGCTCTTAAGCAACCAGATTTATCAATAATCACAGTAATATTATCAGAATTTAATTTTAACGTGAGACACTTCAGAAAACCCTGCATGCATTCATAAAAATTTCAAATGATAAGCCCGAGATCAAGAACTCGCTGAGCTCTTTCAGAAAACACAATCCGGGAGTTGGCTGATTCAGCCGAGAACTTCCCCTAACGCCCACTAATCTGAAAAAAAAGATTTCCTGCACAGCTTAAAATCAACCATTAACATAGAGGGAGAAAACAATAGTGAAACCCCGATCAAATGGAGATACCTGCCACTATATTTCAGAATCTAAACTATCATTCAAACCCCAAAGATCAGACAAGATACCTGTGCCTAGATCAATCTTCTTTAAGCTATCATCAATGGCTGAAAAAAAAAATTTGCAGAAAAACTAAAACAATCTTACAGCATTTTCAGAAGAGTAACACCAGCAAGATTTTTAATCCCCAAGTCTTTCTTTATTGCACAAAAAATGACTACAAGAGAGCTTTCTTTAGCACTAGACTCTCAGATCAAAATCTACTCTCAAATGACCCCTAGCACCCTATTTAAAGGAAAAATTCCCAACAGCTAGTTCGAGTGATCCATGTTAAAATGATCTCGACCGTTGATGAGGATCAAGATATCTCTTAATCTCATCCGTCGAATTTTTAATGCATTAAAAAAATTGAAATTCTGCATTTATTTACTCAAAAATATTATTATTTTATTATTTTTAGGTTTTTACTTTATTTTATTATTTTTTATTTTTTTCTAAATTTTTTTTTAATTTTTTTTTTATAAATTATTTTTAAATGGATCCTCGAACTTAGCCTTTGGAAAAATCACCTAGGACCTAGGACTTAGGACTTATGAGGGGATTAAAACATTTCCTAACCCTCAAGACACTTTACATCATGACTTTTACAACTTTACATCTCAAGGGGGAGAACCCATTTGAAATAGACCCTCATCAACCACCCAGTTCTGCGACACAACTATAATCTAGCAGATTAACACACTAGGATTCTCCTAAGATTCTAATGACAAAATCCATTCCGGCTTTGGGGTTAGGCTGAAGGAAAACTCTGCCGATCATAGATCGGTGAGACAAAAAACCTTCCGGAACGTAGATTATCACTAGGAAATTAGGTCCACCTAGGCAATTTACATACATGACTCATATCTGCTAAGATTATTTACAATTCACACATGCAGACTGGGCTTACAACATAATATGATCAAGTCGACGACGACTGTCGAATGGCACAGACATGTCGATCAAGCGCTATCCCTTTTGCGAAAAAATGGGGTGTACTTGCTATGGGGAGTTGACACGTAGTGGTCAACAGGCCACATTAAAAATTTTAATGTTTAAGCGAAAACCCCTTAATTTATTTCATTTTAAATCCTTAGTCACAAATTTAAACATTTTAGAATTTTTTTAAATTTTTTAAAGATTTTTAAATGTTTAGGATTTTAAAAGTTTTTAGATTTTTTATATTTTGAAAATTTTAAATTTTTAGGATTTTAAATATTTTAGAATTTTTTTTAAGTTTTGAGATTTTAATTTTTTTTAGATTTTTTAATTTTTAAAGTTTTTAAAAATAAAAATAAAAATAAAAAATAAAAAATAAAATCAAAGTCAAAATAACATAATGAAACTAAAATCAAAAATAAAATAAAAGAGACCAAAATGGAACCTTTTTTTTTAGATGTTTTAGTTTTTTTTTATAAAATGAAACTAAAAAAAATGCACGTAAGCTAACCTAACAATATAAAACTGATATCTAACCTAAGTGGAAAACCAAATGAAATATATAAAAAAAAAGTCCTACTCTAACCCTAATCATACGCATATATCACAAAAATCGAATGCTACCAAATCTAACTCTAACACATGAAAAAAAAAAATTGATGAGTTTTTGTTGGTGTTGCGCAGGTCGATGGAGAGAGCTGGACGACGATGGAAGGAGAACAGGTCGATGGTAGCATTGGGAGCTTGGAAATGCCGCGAAAAAAAAAAAAGGAACTGCGGGAAGAAAGGAGGGCAGCACGATAAACAGCAGCAAAAGGAAAGAAGGAACCGGGCAGGTTAGAGAAACAATGGGAGGACAGCAGATTGAAGAGGGTTTAGCTGCGTGAGGAGCTATGGGCAGCTGCGGAAGTGTATATGAACAGAAAAGGAGGACGCAGCGGAAAGTTTAATGGTGGACGCGGATCTGGACAGCAAGGAAGGGAGCTCGACAAAGGCAGCGCGGAGGAAAGGGGATGGAGGGATGTGATGAAGGCAGATGATGGATATGCAACAGCAAGGAGAGAGCCAAGCGAGGGGTAGAAAAGGGAACCACAGGGCAGACAGCGGAAGGGAGAAGGAATGCATGGATAGCGCTGCATACAAAGGGCAGCAAGAAATTTAATTTAATTTTTTAATTTTTTATTTTTTTATATAAAAAAAAAGTGGACAACAGACAGAGTAGCAAGGAAGGGATAGCTGCGGTTTGAGGGTGGAGAATGCAGCTAAGAGGAACTGCAAAGGGTTTGCTGCGGATTAGGAGAGGTAGGTAAAATGAACTGCATGAGGGAGAAGCGTGAGGTCGCTTTTGGGCAGCTGCGAAAAACAGTGAGAAGGGTTAGCAGAGAAACGGAGCAGCTAACGTGAATGGCCAACGAATAGTCAAGAGATAAAGCAGACAAGAGTTCAATGGCTGAGAGTTTAAAAAAAAAAAAATCGAATTTGCACAATGAAACCCAAAGAACTAGGGAACAAATCCCAGAAACCATTTGAAGTCTTTCTGGAAACTTAATGAATTCACCTGCTACGAAATTCCCAGATCTTATAAAATTTTTCAGATTTGAAGCTCTTGAAACCCTTAGACTGTAAAATTAATTAAATAATCTCCCTGCAGAATTATGCTGATGGATCTCCAGAGATTCAGATCTTACCCTCCAGGGCCTAGATTTGGACTCTGTACAGCTTTCAGCTTCAGATCTGCAGCTGCAATACAACAAAAAACACTCAAACGATATACACAATGACTCAAAAAACACTAAAACCCTGAAAATCAAAGTCAGAAAACTAAAATTAATTACAGATCTATGTACATAAATGGCAGATCTATCAGATCTAGGGAATGTGAGTCCAACTCCGCTCCTAGATCTGATGATCTGCGGCTCCCAACAGCCAGATCTGAAAATTTAGCACATAAAAATAAAAAATAAAAAATAAAAAAAATTGAATTTTGGAGGAGGCACTAAGCTTGAAACCCTTCATGCATCACCCATAAAAATAATATCTTATGATAAGCCCGGGATCAAATTCAAACTGGGCTCTTCAGAAAACACGGATCGAGAGTTGGCTGGTTCAGCCAAGAACTTCCCCAAACACCCGATGATCTAATAATCAAGGATTTTCCTGCAAAACTAAATTTAGCCATCAATCATAGAGCGAAAGCACAATAATAAAATTCAGATCTAATAGAGATACCTGCTATTATATTCAAAACTTAAATTATCATTCAAACCCCAGCGACTGAGCAAGATACCTGTACTCAAATCGCTCTTCAAAACCTATTATTAATGGCAAAAAAGAAATTACGCACGAAAATAATACATCTTACAGCATTTCCATGAAGAGTAACACTAGTAGAAATTTAACCCCAAAGTCTTTCTTTATTGCTCATAAAAAGATTACAAGAGAGAGTTTTTCACTTAGTACACGATCAAAAGATCGAATGCCACTGACTGACAAATGACCTCCTATTTAAAGATAAATCCTCCAATGGCTAGTTCGAGTGATCCTTGTCAAAGTGATCTCGACCGTTGATGAAGATCAAAATTTCTTTTAATCTCATCCGTCAAAATTTTAAATGTTGAGGAAATTTCGAATTTTTCAATTAAATGCATTTTAATAAATTCAAAAATTAAAATTTTGCATTTATTTCCTCAAAATTTTGACTTTGACTTAACCCCAGGGACTCAAGGCATAAAATTTAGCAAAATAATCAATTAACCTTAGTTCCTGGACCTGTTAAGATTTAATTTTTTAAAGGATCCACGAATTTTACCTCTAGAAAACTTAAATTTACCTAGGACCTAGGACCTATGAGGGGATAAATTATTTTTCTAACCCTCAAAACACTTTACATCATGATTTTTTCATTTTTACATCTCAAAGGAGAAAACTTGTTTGAAAAAGACCCTCACAAACTACTCAGTTCTGTGACACAAAATATAACCTAGCAGATCAAGCAATTTGTAATAAAATAACCTAACCAAATAGTTAGGATTATTCCCAAATCACTTTTACATAGACTCGATCTAGAACACTAGGACTCCCCTAAGATTCCAGTGACAAAATCCACTCCGGCTTTGGGGTAGGCTGAAGGAAAACTCTGCCGACCATCCGATAATGGATCAGTGAGACAAAAAACCTCCTGGAATGTAGATCGTTACCAGAAAACTAGGTTTACCTAGGTGATTACATACACGACACGGATCTGCTAAGATTATTTACATTATACACATGCAAACTGGGTTTACATTATAAGATGATCCTCAGGCTGACAATGATAGCTAGATGGCAGGAACACGTCGATCAGGCACTATCCCTTTTGTGAAAAAAGAGAGTGTACTGCCATGGGTCATTGCCACGTAGTGGTCAACACAATGCTCTCAAAAGAGAAAACAAAGTAACCCTGAAATGTAAATAAGAATTGTTAGCACAAGATATGTAAAATACAAAATGCTTTTGAGATAATCAACTTTATAAATCAAAACATGTGAAACATATCTTGCCAAAACCCAAAAATTAGTAATTAACTTGGAAATGTAAAAGAAAGGAAGTGCTAAACCAAGACATCAATAAGCAATTAGACTTGAAATGTGAAAAGAAAACACTTGTTTGAAATGATAACAATACTTGCTTTTGGAATAGACTTTGCATCTAGGAAACCGGATTCGTCCTAAACCCCCTGCGAATCCCGAATCCGGCGAATCCGACACGATTCGGTCTGGATTCGTGTCCAAATCATAGGACACGTCGTGTCCGTTTCGGACATGTCGTGTCCGAGGGCGTGTCGCGATTTTCAGGGGCGTGTCGCGATTTTAGGACACGTGTCCGGTTTCCAGGACTTGCTAAGCTCAGCGCGGGTATGAAAAGGGCGTGTTTGCTCATTAATATTTTCATTTGATAAGTGATTTGTGCTATTGCAGCAAGGAGTAGAGAATTTTGGCAGCTTCATAATCAAGTCTAGGCCTTAGTATTGATATGCTATTCATGGTAATGTTAAATTCTTAAAGTAAAAGTGAAATTCTCCTTAATCTTCATTTTCATCCTTTTACTTAAATTTTTAACATTACCATGAAATGACTCAGGATGTTTGAGAGTGGTTCCGGCCTCATTGGATTTCATATGGAGAAAGTAGACTTTTAGATTTCATTCAAAATCCAGCAGACTTATCAGTTTTTCAGGATTTTAGGATTGGGGGATTGCAATGTTTCCATTGAATTTTTTCATGTATTAGGGTATGGAACTCGTATTTCATCAAGAGCACCAAACCAAGAGCTTCTGAATATGTCGCTCCCGCTCCCGTTTTCGCTCCCGCTCCCCGCTTTCGCTCCCGCTCCCAAGTAACACTGTTCCTGATGATATGGGTCTGGACACCATTGTTGAGTTGGCATTGGCCAACATGGATCTCAATGATCCAGTGCTAGAGCCTGTTAGATTTGATGACTTAGAGGGGTCAGCCTCCATACCAGCAGATGCAAAGGCGACTATGGATACAGGGGAGGAGGAGGATGTAGAGGAGAGCAGTGGGGACCATGATGATGGGGACAGTGATGCTGATTCTGATGCTAATTGATGCCTTGAGGCTTGTATACCTGTAGTTGTTTTATATTTTCTATTTCTATTTGCCATTGGCATTGCACCAACACTACCTATGTAACACATTTTGATTTGATGACTTAATGAGAAAACTACAGTTGTCAGTGTGTTTATCTTACTATCTTGTAGTTGTAAGTTGTCTTTCAGTTATGAATTATGAATCATGATTTAAATTTTTAATAGATTTATCATTTATGTGACCAGTACCACTGACATTTATTTGAATTTTGTATGTACTATGCATGCTAATAGCTATAGATGAAGATCTATGTTTGAAATCAATAAATTTGTATCATTAATTAAAATTTGTGTAAGAAATATGATAATATCTAATTTTTAATATATATATATATATATATATATATATTTTAATAAAATAATATATAACGTGTCCTAACGTGTCCTGTTCCGGGGGGTCAGCGTGTCCCGAATCCGACACCACGAATCCCGAATCCTACGTTTCCCGAATCCCCGTGTCAGGTGACTTAGCTTTGCATATGAAAACTCAAACCATCAAGAGATAAGTAAAGTAAATGTAATGGAAAGTGCTCTTGGTTAATTTTATTAATTAGCTCTACAACAAGATTACAATTTAACTCTTCAATCCTCAGACCTCACCCTCGCCCAATGATATGGATCTCACAGTGAGGAGTCAATAGAGGAGTAGAGGATCCCTAAGATGTCTACTTCAACCAACTTGTGTTGGAGGTAAGATTTTAATGAGGCTTGGGGCCTTCCTACACTAAAATGCCTATATGAAATGCAAATTGTGTTAATTCCCCAAATTAAAATAATGATACATGCAAATGCTTCAAAGAGATTGATTTGCAATGCTTGAAAATGAAATAGTGTTCAACATAAGTTGCAATTATAACTTCAATTGGAGGAATAAAATTAGCTTACAAGTGTTGCATGTGTTTCATCAATGAATTAAAATGATACAAGTAATTTGCTTGAAAGTAAAATTTGTTTCAAATAGACAACGACAATAAATTGCTCCAATATTCAAGATAACAATGTACCATAAAATTGAAGCATGTATTCAAGTGCTCATGAAACAATTTACCAAGGTAAATGGAAATGAATCAAAGTTTGTTAAGAATATAAAATGCTTGCATGTAAATGATGAATTGCCCAAAGTGAAGTGTAAGCTTGTAGCTCCAAGCAACAATGATGCAAAGCTCATATTAAATTGTAACAAACTTTAACTTAATGAAATGTGATAGAGAGGTTGTATTAATTCCCATTAAAGCATGCATGTAAGTGAATGAAGTATGAAAGCTTAAACCATGCAAATGTCAATCGACCCAAGAGAAGCCTCCCTCTAAATGGGGAGATAGGATACCATGGGAGAAATCCCAAGCTCCCACAAGCAAGTTAGATATTTTATTAATATTACAATGAGAAGAGGGCCCTTCAAAGTTCTCAACTATACTTCAAGGAGAGTCCTCACAATAATTGCTTGAAACTTGGACACTAGACCTCTTTTTTTGAGAAAGTAGTGACAAGATCTCACAAAACTTATGCAAGGGAAACAAGGTGTGAGTTTCCTCCAAATGCCCACGGCTTAAAGAGGAAAATGGACAGCCCTCTAGTGAACTCGACTTGGCCAAAATAAGCCTCAAAAGGGCTCACGACATCCTTGGAAATCGAACCCCCAACACTTGCCAAAGGTCCTGCAAACACTTGTTAGATGTTGCGGGAAGTTGATCTTCAAAATCTGCCACACAAGAGTTAGCAAACAATCCAAATAATCGCCGCAAAATAAGTTAAGTATTAATGGAAAAATCAGCAAAATAAAATGTATATGTACAATTATAATTTACAAAAGGCTAAACTAAAGAGTGAGAGTAAACTCTCGTCTTTGCTTAGTCATCTTCAAGCTCTTAGATAGCAAATGAAAGAAATGAAGTACAATGTTTTCTTTAAAAGAGATTTAAATTTAAAAGTTCTCAGCTTGTGTACAAACTATGTGCCGAAATCCCTGCAAAACCACTTTGAAAGATAAGACTATGAAGGTTCAAAGAACAAATGAGAGCTCCTTTAAGAATGCATCAAGAGTGGGTTGGTCTCTCCAAAGACTTCCCCACGCTTGATTCTATAATCCCAACAAGATGTTCCCTCTACAAAACTTCAATCAAGAATTAGTTCCATATAGATTTAGCAATAAACAATGATAAGAAACTCTAGAGATTTATTTAAAACCAACTAGAGCATTCTATACCTAGAGCATACTTCTAAATCAAATGTCAATGCAAAATAGCTCTACATTAACAAATCTACAAGAGCATATGGAAGCAAATTAGATCAAAGCATGAGTAAAAGGAATTATACCAATGCTCAACAATTCATCACACTCAAAAAGGAGGAACACCTCATGAATGAAACCCCAAAGTCTTTATTGATATTTCTGAAAGTGTACAAGGCAGCAGCGCTTCCGCAAGCACAATAGCTAGTAACAATATTATACAATGTGAGAGCCCATGGCTCTATTATATAGAGAGTTGGGAGCAAATCCCAATGAAGAATGACAATGACAAATGGCATTGGAGCCAATCTCAATGTAGAAGTGATTAAACAAGTGGCATGAGGTGACAATCCCAAAAATAAATTCGAATTTGTTGAATGGAGCTCCAATGACAAGTGTAAAAATCGAATTCTGGCAAGTGGACATCATTTTCTTCTTCCCTTATGTGCCAAATTCGAATTTTATGGTGGAATGACAAGTGTATATGGGTAGTAACCCATGTGGGGACAATTTCCCACAAAAATCTCCACCAAATATTCTCCCAAATCCTCCCAAATATGCATTAACTTCACAAATTTGAATTTCCAAGCAGCTTTTTTATTTAATGCCAGAAATTCGATTTTATTTGAGCACATGCCTTTTCCTTGATTTTAAGAGCCCACATCACTTTGGAACTTCACTTTAACTCCCCCATAATTTTCCACCTCATTTCCACAACATTTAGCATGTGTGGATATTTATTTTTCTCCATTTCTTTAATTTATGCCTTAATTAATTGCCAAATTCCCCACTAAACTTAAGAAAAGTGGGTTTTGAGGGTCTAAAACACATTATTAACCCCTCAAAGTGTGCTATAGTAGAAAGTTGAGGGTGAGAGTGTAATTTTGATTACTCATACCCCATAAAACTTCTCTAGACTAGACTTATTACAATTTAAATACAATTTTATTTGCAATTTTTGACCTGTGGGAAATCTAAAAAAGTAAAAAATGACTACCTAGACCTAACCAAATTCCATGAAATTTTTTGTGTGATCTAGTATGGTAATATACATCAACTCTAGACACTAAGATGTGTCAGGGGCTCAACCTTCAAACCATCACCCCGGCTTTGGGGTAAAACGTGAGTGAAAAAACCTAAAAAATTATCTGCCTCTGAAAAAGAAGAGATAATTAACCAGATAAAAAAACACTCCAAGGTGTACTCGTTTGCTGATCGAGTCCCAACATCCTAGGCCTGTTACAAACTCAAAACTCATCATTACTAGTATCACTTATTACAATTCCCCGTAGGGTGTGGAATCTGGGTACAAGAAAGATGATGAGAAGATAGAAGTAGAGTTAAAAAACTCTGTTGACTGACGATATCTGATGGTACAAGTGTCCTCTGGATCATCCTTGGGCATGGAGTCTTCATGTAATCATCAGGTGCCACTCCAGTGGTCAACAAAGTTCACATTTAAATAGGCATTTAACTAAAATTAACCAAGATTCTTGTATCTCACATTAGTTTTAGGATTTGATTTTCATATAAAATAGTTATTCATCTAAGCAGCAGTTGCTAGTCGATTACTTGGTCTTAATTTCCCTAGCAAGATCGTTGACTCCATAAGGCACTGGTATCAATCGTTTAAAATCTAATCAAATTCTATAAGTCTTGCTAAATCTTAATCAAGTACTTGATCACCTCACTGTGTCTCCCGAACTGGTTGGTTCCCAACGAGTTCTTCTTCATTCCACTTTTCCATAGGGTCTACCCCCCTTAGCCTGTTGTAGGGAGACAGCTTAAACAGAGAGATTGGGTATCAGGGTGACAGCCCCCGATCTGAGCCGTTGTCATGGTGCCTAGACATTTTTTGCGGCAACAGGAGGTAAAGGAAGAATTTACCAGTTTTGCTGCAGGATTAGATGATTATTCAGATATATCAGCTTTTGAGGAGAGAAGAACCATGAATCCGGTTAGGTGGTGGATTTGTCATGGAACAAATGGTGTACATTTACAAAACCTTGCCATTCGTGTTTTTTCACAAGTGGAAAGCTCTTCATCAGCATAAAAGAAATTGGAGCCCTATGGGTTTATTCATTCTGTGAAGTGCAATAGGTTGGACTCACAGAAGGCAGAGGATCTTGTTTATGTGCACTCCAACCTTCGTCTTGCATCTCATAGGGGTCCAGAATACAACAGTGGTCCTTCTAAAGAATGGGATATGGATCCAGAAAGTCCGGATTTGGATCTCTCTCTTGCTGTCCTGAATATTGAGGTCCGGCCTGGAAGTGGAATTGGCCCATCATCTTCTTCAGCACCACCATCCACTGTTGAGCATGCTTCTGCTTCTATTTTTGATGAGGATTAGTCTTTTGTCTTTATAGTTCTTGCAGCCTCATAGTCTTTATTGTACTTGCAGCCTCATATATATAATAAAGGTTGATTTTGAGATTTGGATATATAATAAAGGTTGATTTTAGATATTCCGATATCGCTATTTTTATTATGTGATCATTCATGAGTAAATGTGATGTAAATTTATTCATAATGTTTAAACTTTAAATGTAATAAATTATAATGTATCATGTATGTTTTATGATTGCACATAACATTTCTTAAATGTCCTAAATTCTAAGATATATATATATATCACGTTTCCCTGTTTCCAAAATTTGGGGGGGTCACGTTTCGTACCTATTCCCGTTTTGGAAACTCGTACCAGTTTCCCCGTTTCGTGCAACTTAGCTTCAAACCTACCATAGATATTCATCTATCACAAGTGAGTGTTATTGGGACTCCACCCGTCGGTGAAAATCTGAGAAGAGCAAGGAACTTAGGCTATGGTGACAGTGGGCCTTTGTCCCAAGTGTTGTTGTGCCTTCTAGCTCTTGCCTCTTTACAAGGCCTGCTAGTTTGTGCAGCAACAGGCCCCTCATAGAGTTTCTCTCAAACCCTAACCTTTATTGTAAGAACAAGGGCTCCCTAGGGTTTCCTTTAAACCCTAGCATTATTTTAGGTCTCCGCCATCTTCATCCCTTTCACTCTGCTTGCTCAAGAAATCCATCGTAGGTGTCTGCATGGGGGTGATCTCAATGACTTTTCTTCAACCCAACTCTGATACCATGTTAATTTTTTGGGCTAGGTTGTTCTTTGTTGTAGATAATTGCATTTTTTAACTTTTCAACATTTTACACATTACATTCACCCCATAATATCATATCATCATTAGAATTATGTAGAGAGAACAATAAACATCAGCAATGCAACAAAACAATAAGGAACAACAAAAGAAAAGCATACACAATAGAGACACCAGGATTTTGGTTGAAGACCAGGGCAAGGGGGAAAACCCATAATCAAATTCTTCTTCTTCTATTAGATATTCATCAAATGTTCAGCTGAAATACAAAGTACAAACATCATGAGACATAAATCTTTCATCATCCAACACATTAGTCCTACTAGGACAATTCAGCAGCAGGCAGGCCTCCAAATCACATTGCCAAAGGACCACAATATACATCATTGTCACTGCCATAGAGCACTGTACACTTCACTATTGTTGCCATCACAGCCACCTCATTATCATAGAGACAAGCCATACAGCAAAGGTCACTGCCATGTCAAGGTTACTGCTATACATCAAAGTCACTGCCATGTAGATATTTGTCACATATCAAAGACTTCCATATAGATCACTATCACATATCCAGAACACTATCATGAAGATCATTGTCACAAATCAAGAGAATTGTTGTGAAGATCAAGATCAAAAGGCATTATCATATATATTGAGGTCGTTGCCATATACATATGCATCAAAGTCACTGTCAAATCAAAGATCAATACTATACAAGGTTACTGCCATATCAATGTTCACTTCCATGTCATATCAAAAGTCACTCTGCAATAAATTATCACTGCATATCAAAGGTCATTGTCATGCCTCCACGTTACTGTCATATACATCCAAGTCACTATTATATAAATCACAATCATTCCTCCAAGTCCATGTCATTGTTATATAAATCATAGTTATTCATCATAAATATTACTGCTATGTATAACTGTAAAGCAGTAAAGTTATTACTGTCATCAAGAGTACAGTTGTCACATATCATTATCACTGAAGGATACTCTGCCAAAAATCCTACTATCATGAGGGTTTCCTTAAGTGTCACTACCAGCGTACATAACACAGAGAAGTATGCAAAACACAAGGCAAGCCATGGACTATAGCGAGCCATTGAATATAGGAGCCTCTGAGATATAGCAAGCCAAGGAGCCTCTGAGATATAGCAAGCCAAGGAGCCTCTAATTATAGCATGCTACAGAGATCATGGAGTATAGATTATAGCGAGCCTTTGAGTGTATATGAGAGTCACTGTAATGTGAGAGCCTCAGAGTATACAAAGAGTCACTATAAATGCAAGAGATTTATTCACTGTAAATGCGAGATCCTCAGAGTATATAAAAGGTCACTGTAAATGCGAGAGCCTCAGTCACTGTAAATGCGAGAGCGAGCCACTGTATAAACAATACGGACCATGCAAGCTACTGTGTATATAATACGAGCCACGAGCCAAATCAAATGTGAGCCATAACAATAACACGATCCATATATAAATGATATGAGCCACTATATAATGTATAGAGCCACTGAATAGAGACAATGTGATGCCACTAGATAAAAATTGAGCCACAGAGAAATGCGATGCCACAGAGAAATGTGATGTCACATAATACAAATTGAGCCATAGAGAAATGTGATGCCACAAAATACAAATTGAGCCATAGAGAAAATGCGATGCCACAGAGAATTGTATGCGATGATTTACTTGAGATCAGGCACAACGATAGGGTATTTACAGTTATTTTGGGACATGATTTTTCACATGGGAGCTGACATGAGTTTCTATGAGGTTGACCTTGCAATATTGGAGGGAAAAGACAAAATTTAAATTTGCTTTAAATATATTAACAAATGCCATGAGGTTGCTTGCCCAAATAAATTTGTGCCGCATGAAATAATAATTTCTTTATCCAGTTTGAATTTTCCTTTGGGGCAAGATGGGCTTCATTTGGGGAAATTCATCCTGAAGCTACCCAAATTTCAACATTCTAAAGGCAAGGAAGGAAAGGCCACAAGGAGGAAAGGAGAAGTTGAGCACATTAAAGGTAGTCTATGCCCTAGGAAGGGTCAGGCCTATAGGAATCTACCATCCAAAGGCTAAAGGACAAGCCATTGAAAGTAGAGGAAGCTAGTCATTGTTTTTAGGGACAAAACCATAGTCAAGGAAGAAGGAATTATGCCCTAAGGAGGGTCGATTGACTGATAAGGCAGTTGTATAGGGGCCAAGCTTTAGAAAGAGGGCAGGTTGTGTCTTTTTGGTAGTTGGCAAGAGGTCGACAACTTAGAGGAAGCAGATTGCAGCTAAAAGGTAAGGTCTAAGGTCTAGTTAGGGATCATGCCATAATCCACAAGCAAGGAAAATGAGGGTCAAACCCTACGGAAGGTTCGGACCTGTGGCTAGGAACAGGCAATAACAAGGAGCAGCAGGTTGAGGCTTGTGCAAGGGCAGAGAAGGCATGTTTTGATCAAGACATAGTAGAAAGAAGCAGGCTAGGGCTGTGAAAGGTCTATGGGACCTGGTTGAAGGAAGATATTTGTGGGTCGTGAGCTGATAAGTGTTATAGCTACCCACAAGAAGGTAATAAGTGCAAACCAAGGGGTCTGTGTGAGGGTCGTGGGCTACGAGGTAGTCACAATAGGATACACCTGTAAAGAGAGAAGACTATAGGTGGACCGAACATTTAAGGAAGGATAGGAAGCCCTAAGGTGCTACAACAAGGTTGTTGTGTGGACAGTCCATTAAAGGAGAATCTAGACTGAAATATTTTGGGCAATGAAGGCTTGAAGGATTTAGGCTCAACCCAAGGATTTTGAACTTGTGGTCTTTGGGAATTTTCAAGAATTGTAAAGGGCCACTTTCCCTGGTATGGTAACCCTTGTATTTCTTGTTAAAGGAATAATAAGAAATCATTTTTGGGCATTAAATTTTGTATATTGTGCACGATCTAATTGTTGGTGTGTATTTCGTTGTGCAAGTTGTTTTAAAGTTAGGAATTTCAGTGTGTTTATGTTTTCCAGCTAAAACATAGACCAAATATGGTGCCTATGTGTGCACTGAGTCTAGTGCCCCAAAACCCAGCATGGTATCAACACTTTAAAGAGCAATTCGATCAGAGATTGTACAGCTCTAAGAGGGAGTTGAAATGACTATTTGTAGGTGGCAGTAGTTTTGAAGAGATGTTGCAAATTTGACAGCTAAGTAAGGACTTAGCGAAGTTAGAGAGAGTGGTTTGTATAGGCTAAAGGGCGAGCCTATTGACCAAGGAAAGACGAAGGTTTTAGAGACTCAAAGGGAGTCAAGTCTAAGAGGGAGTTTGCAACCTTTAACGGAGATTTAGCAACCCCAGAAGGTTGTCTTCCAAAACCGAAAATAAGGTGTTATGGTCTGGCTTAAAGGCCATGCAGGATAAGGAGAAGCAGGACGCTTCTAGTAGCAATCAAAGATTGTACAGCTATAAGAGGGAGTTGAAATAATTGTTTGCGGGTGGCAATAGTCTTGAAGAGATGTTGCAAATTTGACAGCTAAGTAAGGACTTAGCAAAGTTAGAGAGAGTGGTTTGTATAGGCTAAAGGGCGAGCCTATTGACCAAGGAAAGACGAAGATTTCAGAGACTCAAAGGGAGTCAAGTCTAAGAGGGAGTTCGCAACCTTTAACTGAGAGTTAGCAAACCTAGAAGACTATTTTCCAAAACCGAAAATAAGGTGTTATGGTCTGGCTTAAAGGCCATGCAGGATAAGGAGAAGCAGGATTCTTCTAGTAGCAAGGTAACTTCCAAGAAGGGTTTAGCTCTTGTAGCAAGTTTTGCTTTAGTTGTAGAAGAAGAAGCTTATGATGAGTGTTGGATCTTGGATCTCATTCATTCAGACGTGTGTGGACCAATGTTAATGGCATTAGTGTAGGGACTACCATATTGTGTCATGTTCACTAATGATTATTCTTCAATTGTCCAATATACATCCATGTGCCTATGGAGAAGAGGACAAAGGTGGAGCATTTAGGAGATAAAGGGATATTTGTTGGGTGCAGTGCGACATCAAAAGCTTATAGTATCTTCATACTAGCACAGACGAAGACAATTGTGAGTATATATGTTAAGTTCAAGGAAAACTTGGCATTTAGGAAATCTCTTGAGTTGCCACTGGCAACAATAGAGGAAAGGAGCAAGAGGCTGCAAAGGGAGAGCAACATGTAGAGACTTCCAGTTCAAGGAGTCAACCTTCAAGTGGGGAGGAGTCAGTAGCTCCTTCCAATTCTATTAAGTGAGAAAGGTAGTTTGAGCAAACATTAAGGGATGCTCAGGGGCATGTCGAGGCTCCTTAGAACACATTCAAAGGGAGTAAGCCTACGAAGAAGTCTTCGAACTACATGGCATTGGTGACTAACATCATTGAGGAGGCAGTAGACTATGAGGTTTGGATGAAATCCATGGTGAAGGATGATACATGGGACATTGTGCCAGGACAAAATGGAAAACCAATTCCACGTGCCTCTTCAAGAAGTACCTTCCTTACTAAGAGGGATTGTTGATGATAGTAGTATCAGAAAGGTACTTTTGCACGGGTCCAAGTGTCTAGTAATGTGGAAATCGTCCAAGGGCCATTATCCTTAGCAAATTACTTTGATTAAAGAATTAATAAAGTAATTTCCTTTAATAATAAAAAGTGAGTTAATCTAATGAAATGCATAGGTTATTTGCAATACTGAACTAGATGAATTTCAGTCGTTGATCTCAAGTGAAGTTGAGATCTAATTCAATGGTCAATCAATTTGGAGATTAGGGTTGTGGATTTGGTTAATAACTCAAACTTATAAAAGGAAGGATAGGCTAAAGGAAAAGACACATCAAGTGAGGACAAGACAATCGGATAGTGAGGATCTCAATAATTGGGTGAAGGATATTCATTCAAGTGTGAAAATTCCAGAGGAAGAGAACAAGGAGTAGCAAGGGAGAAGGATCCAACAGTGAACAACATTGAAGGACAAGTTTTGAGGGCTTTTATCAACTAAAGCATCTGTACAGGGCCACAAGACAGTGATACAGTAGCTGACAGATGGTAGAAGGCGGTAGGTTGCTACACATACTATTGAAGAATGTAACTAGGTTTGATATTCATAAATTTATTTAGGTCACAATATATTTATTTGTCAAAAGAAGAAAAATGAAATTCTATTATTGTTAAAAATGACTTATTAAAGCATGGGTTTCATGCTTGGGTCAATTGTTTTTAGGTCAAAACCTCCATTGCAGGCTTCTAGGGTTTGTGTCAAGTATCCTTGTCCACGTCATAATGTAAAGAACCCTTCTTGGGAATTATTTGTCATGAAAGAAATTTATTTTTTATTAAAATAAGTCTTCTAGGCCTCCTCTACCAAGTCGGCCTCAAAACTGGACAAGTCGGCCTAAACTAGGCAGCAGAATCACTATACAAAGGCAGCAACTCAACCTCATTTGTAACTCACACACAACAAGTTCGATCTAGAACTTCTGGGGCCAGAAAAAAGTGCGAAATTCAAGGAAGATGAGGAAGAAGGATAGCAAAGGAGGAGGACTCTTTCAAGCATAAAAGTCAAAATTTTTTCTCTTTCCCACACAAGTGAAGTTGTACAACTGCTGGAAGGGGGCCGAAATTCTGCTGCTATGGGTCAAAATTCTGCAACTGGGAAGTCGAATTTCTAGATTGTTACTAGGCTGGAGCTGCTGGATATGAAGAGACTGCTATATCATCTTGGAAGGCTGACTTGGTGGAGGAGGAAAGTATGTTGGTATAGGGTCTTGGTCCATCTCAATTTGAATTACTGAAGGAAGAGTTCTTGATTGGGTTTTCCCCTATATAGGGGTTTTAGCCCTGGCTATCCGCCTACATTTGGTGTCTATGATCTTCATGTTTTGCTTTTGATAATTGCTTGATGAAACAAAGATAAAAGAAGAACATAAGAATATCACAAGTAATTATCAACATAAGAAAATATTTTTGCCTTTCTGATTTTCTAACACATACAATGAACAATGAGCAAATCGACTTGTATAGCAGCATATAGTACCTAGGCAGCTCATGCACGCAAGCAAATATGTATAGTAGTCTAATAGCCCGTACATGCCACATGCAATTCGCATTTATGGCCAGCATCAAGGAGCATTAGACAAGGAGGTTTGCAAGTTGTACGAATCAAGCTGAAGTAGGTCTTTCTCAACTAGAAAAATTCAAGTTTTGTTGTTTGTAATTTTTCCTTAGTGCACATTTAATTTCCTATGGTGGGACACCCTTCTATGCTGTAAAACTTGTGTTAATGGAAAATATATTTGAAGGGCATAATTTCCTATGTGCATGTGTATGAGATTGGCTATTTTTCTTCCATTGTTTTATCTTTTATTTACATGATAAAATTCCAACAGTGCTTCTATTCAGTACTCCGCAGTTAATTAAAATTAGAAGTGAGTGACTTACTAGGTAATAAATTGCTAATAGCTAGCATTAATGAAATTAACATCCCCCCCTAAAGAAAGGGGAGTAGTTTCTAAAATGATGGTGGTGACACTCTTGTGTGTTGCACCTTGTCTAGATCATCCAATGATGTTTTGCACTCTTGTGTGTTGCACCTTGTCTAGATCATCCAATGAGGTTTTGTACTAGGTGCTAGAATTTATGACATAGAAATAATTGTCATATAAAAGAAAAAGCTGCCTATAGTGTATACAAAAGGATTGCTCATAGCCCCAAAAGTTAGCTCAATTGGCCAAATCAGTGCCTCGCCAATCGGGAGGTCGCAGGGTCAATTCCCGAAAGCTCTTGGGGTCAGGTCAGTGAATAGGCCAAGGGGTGTGATCCCCTTCGGGTGGGATCCACCCTAGTGTTGAACCATGGACGTAGCAGCTACCCAGTGACCATGGGTATCCGTGAACCACACGTGAAAAAAAAAAAGGATTGCTCATATTTGCTCATACTCCATTAGCTGGTAGAGAAATTAAGACATTCAAAGTCAAAAATGGTTGTCAAAAATTAATAGAAAACATGACATGATAAAATGTAACATTATTAAAGTCAAGAGTTTGTCAGGTATACTGAAGCTAGGCTTTATGTTGATTTAATTGAAATAACTTTACTAGTCAACTTTGTTGAACATTTAGTGTGTTTAACAATTATTTCTGAAGGAAACAACAAACCATAATATGTAAATCTTGATTCAACAAAAGGAAGTGATTGTTCTTGAAGCGAACTAAGCTACTAAAGCATCTTAATGGCTGCAAGTAAGATTACATGCTTCTCTTTATATTTTAAAGTTCTCTGCATTTTCTATATACAGAATATAGAAAGATTGAACAATTCAACAGATCATCTTTTACTTTCACTTTAATAAAAGAAATGGCCAACCTGATAACGCAGTCGTTCTGGCCATGGTTCAGCAAATGCTTTTTTGAAACCTTGTTTAATTTCACCTGAAGAAGCCCTTACCCCTGTAAAACCAATTGATTCAAAATGTAACAATTACAATTACAATGAATGCCATATCATATTTGTTGAAATTCGATTGCAAATTGAATTTCTAATCATGATAATTACTGGTGACTAATATATATGTTTCCTTTCTAGCATTTACATTATTCAGTTATGTCATCAAGCAATTACACATTCAAAAACATAAAGGAAGTAGAGATCATAGTGCACAAGAGACACGAGACACCAGAGATTAGGCCAGTGACCAGGGAAAAACCCACAAGCGGAAAACCCAGCAAATTCTTCCTTATAGAATCATCTTCAACAAGATAAATCCAAGTAAGTGGTAATCAGATAACCAATCTCCAAATCCCAAGCCATCCCTCCAAGATCCCCAGGATAAGATGCCTCAAACACAGATATGTCATGCCACAGAGATACTTTGCATTGTTTCTCAGAGATATTGCTTCAGACTTTGCTTCCCTTCACAGAGATATGTAGCCTCAGATCTTCGCCTTCCATAGAGATATATAGCCTCAGATAGACCTCACATTTCAGAGATATATAAGCTGATCCGAAGTGCCCTTTTGGGAGGATACGTATGGGCTATCTATAGCCTTCTCGTCAAGCGAATGGGTGCCACATGAAACTGAGCTGACCTTACATTTGGAGAGCCAACTTGGCAATTTGGAGAACACATAAATAGACTATAAAAATTCAATTTTATTCTTTTGCAAAGGCCATGACTAACAAGCCTTTCATGACTTTTCTTTTGACAAATAAAAACCATGAAGAACATGCTTAATAAATAATAATCTTATTAAATCAAATACATCAATGATTTTATTACTAGCAATTGGCCCTAAAGGTGCAAAGGTACACCGAAGGAATAACAGATTTGGAACTCGATTATTTTGAAAAACTAAATCACTAAACATTAAAAACTCTTATTTCTAATAAAGTAAATATTATATAAAGATCGATAAGGCCAGTGACTCGTTCCCCAGGCCGCACAATGGGTTTGGCTGCTCTAATCTCGCTTTCCCAATTTCTATCAAAATATTTGCCCACCCTATATCGTTCCAACATCCATTCACCAATTTCCTATCCTTCCAAATGCCACTGATATGTCTTCCAGTCAATGGAGTTTTGGTTCCATTTTAAAATGGAGATGTTTGACATCTCTGCAAGTTTCAAATCTAGTAAGAAATTTGTTAGCAAGACATTTGGTGTTAGATAGAAATAGTCAGCAAATTTGTTTTGTTTAGTTTAATGGAGATAGGGAAATAGTCTGCAAATTTGTTGTTGTTTTTTTATTATTATTAAAAGGTTTTTGAAACTGTTAAAAGGGCAGCTGCCAATCTTCTGGAACTTCGAGAAAATTAATATACGTTTTTCGAAGATAAGTGACAAGTTAATTGAAGTTCAATATAATATTCCTGTATGAATAGGAAATAAAGAATTTAACGGTCAGCCCATGTTTAAGGCCTGGATCTACTAGAAGACATACAGTTACTCCATTTTCATTACCCAGCTAACACATGCATATGTATTGACTTATTACGAGATGCACAATACCATTCACGTGCATTTGACATCAATAAAATCTGCCCCATGGTTTAAGAGTGTGAAGTTCGTTGTTACAGTTGTAATTTCTAATCCACCATGGCTGGTATTTGTTTGCGCCGAGTAATTCTGTGAAAATGAAATAGGAAATGATAATTCCGAGTCAATCCTAACCTTGGCTTTATTATTCTACTAATTGGATCTGCTAATTCAAACGGAAATTCAATCGATGGGATCAAAAGTTTTATGGCGCAATAAAAATCCTGCAATATATTTTGTGAGACTGGAGACTGAAAGTCTGAAACTACCTAGGAGTTGAGAGAAACAAAAAAATTGGATCAAAATTTTTATGGGTGGACTTGTTTTGCAGTAAAAACAATTTGCGGCGTCAACGGGAAGAAATTTCCCCGTCGTGGTCTTGGAGACATGGAATTGTGGCAAAAGAAGTCGTAATTATGCCAATCACTGGTGAAGAAGGGGGAATTGTACCCAGGTCAACCAAGCGTTTAACTGTTCCGTCTTTGTAGACTCTCACCATACTGGGAACCTTGACAACTACAATAGATAAGGAAGATGGCGACAACTCCATATGCATGCGGCGTGGGTTCTGGTATATCTACAATTGAATTAAGACGAGGCCAGAGCAAGTTGCATTTCCTATCAGATTTTTGAGGTGTGGAACATTGTTCACATAAGGAAGCGCACTCGTTACTAACACATTCCTCTTCCTTGGTATTGGCAACTTGGGAGCAGCAACATCTTCATTCCTAATTTCTGAAATATCACCCATGCTTCATGTTGATATGCTCGAAAGAATCCCACACAATGAAGCAAATTGGGTGCCAAGAATCGCAAAGGAAAATGGAAGTAAAGAGAACAGATCCCTCTTCCTGTAAGCGCATGCCAGAGCAAGCTGCATATGGTCACAAATGTCAGTGGAAGATTGCATTTAAAACTGCCTATACCCCATAATTTCCAAGATAAACTGTCCAATTAGTTTAATACTACGTCGTTGATTGGCATCCAGAAAAATCCCCATCAATTCTCGTATCTGTGACGTGAATCTCATCTCCAATGCCCCAACGATGTCATGGTCCTCTCGGCAGCTCGTGTATGTTTTGGGATCATTACTTTATCAATCAAAGAGATTGTGAGTGAGCAATCATCTTCAAATTATTATACAACATATCATTATGGTAGATGACAAGTAAAATTAAGGTAAAATATAGATTAGAGTAGGTAAAATAGCATAAGTCTGAACAAAATTGGGTGGGGGGACTCAGGATGAGATCATCGCTTCTCTGAGAAGAGGGACTCTCTAGGAGTTCTATAGATGTACTGGGTACAAAGACAAATACCAATCTCAGAGGGACTCTCTAAGAGTTCTATAGATGTATTGGGTACAAAGCCAAATACCAACACAAAGAATCCAAAATTTATGAATCTCATATTGTTCAGTTTGTACTACTCTAAGAACTGAAATTGTCCCTACAAATTAAGGTAAGGGAGATGGAAGTGTCATTCCAAAGGGCATGAGCATTAGGATATTTCCCATGATCACAAAGCAGGATAATTACGGTGGGTTGCAGAAAAATCAATGATGGCCACATAATCATATTCGTAAAGGAAGCTTCTCAGGACATGGTGCCACAGTCTGAATTGAAATCCAAAAGGGACTTCTTAGGTCCAAAAGAAAATAAAAAGATGGTGTTGCCCACAATCTCAATTGTAGATAGGCCCAAACTTCTAGCTATCAAATGCTATTCTAGTTTGAGGTGATTGTTGGATCATTATGTTAACCTGCTTTGGACGATTATGTGTGTACAAGGATCAAATCCCTCAAGAAATTGTGTATATATTAATTGGTAATGCCAACCTTCTGTATTTTCACTGGAAAGTTTCCTTTAAATTCATGGCATTTTTTGTTGTCCTTGAAGATTCACTAATGTCAATATCAGTTTTCCAGTGATATATTTTTTCTATGTGTGTGAAGAAAGGACTGTTTTGGGTGCTCTCTTGTTTAAGAACTTACAGTTCTTGATGATTTCTGTATATTTGCATTTGGGTACTTTTAAGTTCAGTTGTGTATGAAGAACATATGAGTTCTAAGATGCTTGTTGCATCTGGCAGTGGCCACTGTGGATACTTGTCATAAAATGGGCTCTACAAAATAGTTGAATTAAGACCTTGATTTTGGGGTTAGTATGCATCTGGACATCATGTATACTGCAAAATCTGCTCAATACTGAACTGAAGCTTTGACTTTGAGGTCAACTTCCATTTTCTCACTCTCTGTACTTTAAGTTGTGGATTGTATCATGCAAAATACTGAAGCTAGGACCTTGAATTTGGGCTTAGTTTGTAATTTGTCATCTGGCGAAGAAGACTTAATTATTGTAAATGGAAGGCTTGGTTGGTGGCGTTTGGAACAGGAAATATTATTTTGGGGCGGATTAAAGACTTGTAACTTCTTATTGTTAATTGGCTTGTTGTAATACAATATTTTATTAGTGTCTTCATCTCAATTTCATGCAACTTATATGTAATATTCCTAATGGAAATATTAATTCAATAACAGAAACATGCACTATAAAAACAACTAGGAAATTCAACACATATTCAGGAATCACAACACGAGGAAATGCACAAAAACTCGGAGCCATTTTATTTATTTCCACGCAAATAGAGTATAAATGAGTATGAAAGAGGAACCTGGGCTTGCTACAGCAAGCAAATCCAAACCCAAGTAATGATCAAGCTGCCCAAATGTCAGATGAGCTCCCCACCATGATTCTATGCTAGCCCAGAAAATTATTCACTGTTGTTGTAGGTGAACTGAGATTTTGGCCCTCAAATCTACCCCAAAAATTCTGGAAAATTTAATGTAGGTTCTCCACACCAACGCCAACAAAACCCAAAAATATCTCACGGACCCAAGTGGTGGAAATGGTCCTAGGGTAAACTGCGCCCTCCTCCAAAAATTTATGTTGCTAACTGCTGAATAGAACTAGGAATTTTTCTCTCAGAAGTGCTCAGAAAATTCTATAAAATTAATCCTAGCCTCCTCTCACCAAACCCACAAAAACCCAAAAAGAATTTGGGTTGAATCCACCGACCCCTGGTGACCCCCAACAAGTGTCCATTACTCAATTTGGCCTGAAAACGCCCTACAATTTAGATATTGTTGAATTTGGCCCAAATCTCCCTCCAAGAAATCCTCCCTAACTCCTGCAAATTTCTCCCCTCAATCACCAAGCGGATCCCAGCTCGAATCCTCCCCAAATTCTGAATCTCTGCAAGTGTACAGAAGCTACAAGTAAACCCTTGCGCAGGCCCTAGAATATATAAATTCGGTCCTCCAAAATGCAGCACTCTCGGCCCTGCAAATCCCAAGGAAAAACTCGTCCTCCCTATGGATAATTATCTGCAAATTCTCTGGCCAAAACTCCATTGTCTAGTAGCTTCTCTCAGCCCCTTCGAAAAATTTCCTTTTGCGCCCTATGAAAAGCATGCTCCAACTGGAAATAGTATGCAATGTAGCTCCTAGAGAAGCCCTAAGATGGACTCCTTATTACTCCCCTAGGATGACACTCGAAGTTCACCGAAGGTAGAGGTGGAATTTCGCTTGGAATTGCTGGTGCTAAACAGAACTTTTCTTCTTGTGGTAAACAGCCCCAAGAGAAGATGAAAGGTGAAATGTAATAGTCAAAAGACGATTAGCAAATGAGTCCATCCTCCTTTAATAATTTCTCCCCATGCTTCTAGACTCCTTTTTTAATTATTATTTTATTGGTGGGGTCCATTTTCCACTAAGTGACTTTTGCCTCCATTTTAATAAAATAATAATTTGTCGCCAATCTCCAATAAAATAATACTTGCCACCTTTCTCCAAAATAATATTTGCCCCTTTACTTAATATCATCAAAATTAGGCAAAATTCCCATGCTCACAAAATTGGGGATATTATAGTCCTCCCCACCAAAAATTGCTTGTCCTCAAGCAATGCCGGAACAAAAGCCCCCTCTGCCTGCTAATCACCACTATCATCACCAGTAATTCAGGGTCCCAAATGTGCCACTGATTCAACCCCGATCTCTGCACTGTCTGACTATGAAGGAATCTCTCAATACCAAGATCCCAATTCATATTGATCAATGTGAAGCACCCCTTGCTCCACTCACCGTCACACCACGTATAAGCTCCAGAAGTCCTCTACATACTATCAATAAGTAGAGCATCATGATAATGTAGGACTCTATCCAACTCTCCATGAAGTTGCCCTACCAAGTAGTCCACCTCATGCACACCAAGAGTAAACTCCTGAAGATACAACCCAATCCCTGTAGGGGCGAATTCTCTCCCGCATGAGCTCTTGATATCCTCCTGTTGAATAACCTGCCATGTTGATGAAGTTCCCCATGCCATCAGCGAGTCACTAAAGCCCAATGGAAAATCTGACTGATCTCCCACTATAGCAGCCAGATCATCCCTAAAGGTCGCTGAGTTGTTTAGTATTGCGATGCCCGGGTCCCATGCTCGCCTCATAAAAGCGCCACCATGTTGTCCCTGCGCCACTCTAACTCGAATAGGCTTCCCATCGTGTGCACACTGCAACCTTGTCCCTTGTAACCTGGAGGCGAAATATCGACGAAGGCCAAGCTCATATTGCCTAGGTATCTCTATGATGTCAATATCTACCCACCCATCGCTAGTCTCGATCCTAAGCCACAACTGAAGAAGCCTGCCACCCCAAACAATGGAGGCCTCAGTGATCCCCCATGTGTCAATCCCAAAGTGAGCTAGATCACCCTCTGCTATGGTCCTGCTCCTCACAAGATGGAGTGGCCTGTCAACCAACTGAATCCCTAGATCCCCTAGCCAGACCTGTTGTGGCATAGCTCTAACAACTGTTGGAATTTGTTTGTTCCTCATCCCTAGTCCTTGCATGTAACCAACATATAGGCCCCATATATCATGAACTAATCTGATGCCTGCTAAACTGCCCTGCGTCTGCCACTGCATAGTACGGATAACTGCTAGAAGCCACATGTGCCAAATAACTACCCCCTAAAGGCAACCAATAGATGGGTATCAGATACTCGCAATCGACTCAATGTATGCAGGCTCGTCCTGTTCCTGCCAACCATCACCACTGAGTCTATCATCCGCCCTCTCGATAATGTGCCAACACAATGTCTGGAGGCCGGACACATACTGGAAAGTTTCCTCAGCCATATATAGTATCCTCTGCTCATGCATGGTCCTGACATTCCCTGTGGAAAGATGACACATCTCCCTCATGACCAGCTCCCCAGGCGTAGGCTCACTAAAGAACGATATGCCACTGGTGCAGATGATCACTGCATCCCCAAACTTGTGGTTGTCAACTTGTGCAACGACCCAATGCCACCGTTGAGAAGTCTCTCCCCTAGTGCGTTGAGTGTCATCCCAATATCTCGGGTGAGCTCCCTGTCCCCCGCTGCTCGCGCCTAGAGTGTCAAAGGACAACAGCCAAATCGTCTGTGCCTGTAAGTGATGTATAAGAGGGACAAGCGTGTGAGTCCCCATGGATACCATCAAGTATCGCTCATTTGCGTCCCCATCGATGGTAGGTGAACTACACCCAAAGGTATGCCCAGTGTCTCCGTCCATAAGTCTCCTTGGAGGCAACCCTCCAAGACCTCATTGTGCAGCACCATATGCCCCTGCATCCCATCGAGTATCCCTGTACTCCTCGACCTGGCACTGTACCCTACGGCCTATCCCTGTACACCACTAGATACCCCGTGCTACTGTAGTACCATCCTGTACCGTCTCATATCTTGTCTATGTCATTGTACCTGGCACTCCCCTCGTGTACTCAATGCGATGTGAGTCGCTTAATGCAAACCAACATGCTACATCAAACAACCATGCATCTCCATGCTCCTCTACAGGCCACTGCTCATCACTGCATACCTCTATACAACACTGGATGTTAGGGTCTAAAATTGGGTCTGTATGCATTAGGTCGCATCCCTCTTCATAACACTGGACTCTGCGACATATCTTTGTGCACCCCTGGGTACCACTACATATTGTCGTACCACCCTATATCATATGTCATCCCGCATGCGCCAATGCATCCACCACTCTGCTAGTAAGCCCTCCATGATGTGGGCTACATCTCCCCATCTGCCGTGAAAGACCTGAGCGGCCCGACTCCTCACGTGCCAACGGGAATGACACTATTGTGCCTATCCTCGGTAGTTCTAGTGTCTAATATACCAATGAGAGAGCACCGTCTCCATGTAATGCCATGTCTAGTGGTCTGTCGATGCCACCTCCTCCTACCAGCTCCTACCAGAGTAGGCTAATCACCCTATGACTCCACGCACAGTCAATATGCCAAAACAACTCATGAAATCTGTCTGCTCCCCTATCAAACCATCCTGTCACTAGTGTTTTCCGGGGCTCTGATGGAGATCTAAAAATGTGTGTGCGCCCAAACGTCGGACCCATCACGCAGTTACTACCATCACCTACCAACTTTATGATGTGATAGGAAATCCCACCTAGATCCCAACAACAGTCTGGCCCTCGAGTCCCTCTGGTAATCCATGGCCTCTGCTGAAAATTTGCCATTGATGTATCCAATTGCTTAGCCTGCTCCATCGGTACTAGCTCAGTACCTCTAGCCATCCAATCCCAAAGGAGGGATCGAATGTACAATCCCCTGTCGAAGGAACAAGCCCTCCAAGCTAATGCAGTGTCATACTCAACTCATGTTGCTCAATCCTACTAACCTGGCCATACCCTCGGGTATGTCTAGACAACTCTGCCTCCCTCAATCCAATGCATAAGGGTGGACTAATAATGTTGTAGATCTCGTCAGTGTGCCTCTGAAACGAACTGTGCTGAAATCCCAACGTGTAGTCACTATGCTTCCCCTCATCAATGGCTAGCCCAAAGGATGGTTGCACATCCTCCTCCATCGTAGACTCAACATGAGCCTCCAACTGCTCCTCCATAGATAACCCAACACACAAGACATGCTCACCAGTCAACTGCAAGTGATTGTCATCTGGTAACTCTAGCATATATCTGGATGCCTCTGTACCTATCGACTCCTCATCAACGGTGGAGAAGTCTCTGGGCACCTCATCGACCTGTGGTGTGTTGTTATCACCTGAGTACTCGGTCACAACCCTGGATACCTCAACAACAGATGGCATCTCATCAACTGGTGTATGCTCAACTGTCTCCTTGCCAACCATGGCCCCTTCAACTAATCCATCTTCTACCTTAATCTTCCTCATCATCCCTGCATAATTCCACTGAATTCCCACTTATTTGTGCATGTCTCTTAGTTCATCGACTCCCCAAAAGAGAGGGACGCTTGAATGCCATGTCCCAAAGATTGGTATGCCCTCCAATTTGTTGCCAATAACTCCACATCAGTTGCAATAATGTCTTTCCATCTTGATGCATTATCCATAATTTTGGGCATACTAGATTTGTTGTATAATTGAGAATGGTCCTAATTACCAATTGTGGTATGAATTAGCTGCTTCCCCACACCAATCATCATTTTTTGGATCCTAATCACCTCATTCAAGGTCACTGCCATGTTGTTTGATTTTAACCTTTCTTTGGATCCCATGATTAATTATTTTCTTTTTTTTTTCTCTGGTCATGTCATAGAATGAAGGGTTTCCCACAGGTTGAGCCAACATTATGGCTCTGATACCATTGTAATATCCTAAAATATTAAGTGAATAACAGAAACATGCACTATAACAACAACTAGGAAATTCAACACATATGCAGGAAATCACAACTCGAGTGTTACACAAAAATATCGTCACCGTGATTATTTGCAGTCAGTATGGGTCTATCATCACTTGTACTGTCCTCCTAGGCAAGTCTCAGACCTCAGCTCTTCAAGTCAAGCTTTGAAAATAAGAGAAAGACATTAAAAATCAATGAAACTCTGGTTCCGCACTTTCTCTCACTGTTACCTGCGGTCCCGCACCTTCTATTTACAAAAACTGTGGACCTGCCCGCTCTGTCCCTAAAGGTGTGGGTGCGAACCCCAGTGAAAGTCAAAAAGGCGCAAGTTTATTCTAAAAAACTCACTTTGGGTTAATTCTAGATGATTCTAGAAGGAATTTTGACGTGGATTTGCCGCTCTTAGGTGGTTCATGCATCCCAAAAGAGAAGGAGCTAATCCCTTGATGAGAGGAGCTATCCCTTTGAAGGAGGGCTTTATCCCTTTGAAAGAGGACCTAGTAACTTCCCTCCATTGCACTATAAATTCAGGCATTGGGCTGGTTGCTAAGGAGGTTAGAAGCTGAAGATTTTTGAGGGTAAATGCTGGTGAAATTAAGACTTCCTAGTTGAGCTTAAGAGGAGAGATCACATACCTTTTTGGCTTCATTGGGAAGTGAATGAAACTTGTCAAAGTAGAGGAGACTTCTTGCTGGACCCTGGGAGGAGCTTGTACAGCGTCAAGGCACAGGTTGTAAAGTTCTTCTTCTTTTGAATTAATACAATCAAACTCATTTTTCTCAACAAGTATCTCATGTTATTTGTTTCATGAACTCCTTGACTTTCATGTTAAATATGTTTTATGATATTGGTTTTTCAGGTGTTATTTAATTTGTTTGCTTGTTTGTGTTTGCAGATTCGCGACAAAGGAGCTCATTTGGATCGAAGGAGCGAGGGCATCCACAAATTTGCATTGGACCTGAGGTAGGCCCTAAAACACTTGTTTGCCTTTGTTTATAAAAGCATATTTAGAGAAAGATAGTGTCTGGTTGGTTTGCTTGTCATTAGGTCTTCTTTAGATTCTAGGAAGGTCTATCTTGTCCGCAAGATCGACTTATTCCGTGTGACAAAATGGCGACTCCGCTGGGGAACTTGATTTTTTCCTTGTTTTTACTTTGACCTGAGAAACTGTGTTTTTGTTTCTGTTTTTGGCTGCTTGTGTGTAAAATTGGGTAGAGTTTGTAGATCCAGGGTTACTTTTCGTTTTTCATAGCTTTGGGAGAGGACTGCACCCTAGCCTTTTGACACAGTGCGTACCTATCCGCACCTTTGCTTTTAGCACAGAGCGGGACCGCACCTGTGTTAACTGTGGGCCTGCGGACCCTGTCAAAATTTTGAAAAACCTAAGATTTCCTCTGTTAGTCAGCTTAGTTTTTGTTTAGAAGTTATTATCTACTGCCCAAACCTGCATATAACCTGTCAGAAGCTTTCCTTAGGTTGATTTCATTAGTGTTAGGGTTTTAGGTGAAATTCCTAGGAGTTTTGCTTGTTGGGCTTGTTTTTCATTTTGGTCTTGTAGTGGCTCTGAGCTTAGAAGCTGTAGGGACCTTAGATCACCTTGGTGTCTACCAGCCTTCTTATGAGTCTGACCATTTATGAAATATCCCCTTGTTGAGAAATCCGCTTTGAGTTTTCTCTTTACAAAACTTCGAAAAGCTTGTGTTTGAAAGTTTGGATTTTCATTTTTAATAAGAAAACAAAATTGGTTGTTCTTGATTGATTTGTGATTCTGCATAAATTGGTCCTTAGCTTACATCTAGCTAAGTAAAACATCCTTAAAAAATACATCTTGTAGGCTTTGACTTCAAATAGGTTTTTATAATTTATAGATCTCAAAGTTAGTCATTTTCGTAGTTTTGAGTGTTTTATAAAAATAAAAATAAAAAATCTCTTTTGGAAAAAGTTTGCTTTTTGTAGTGGTTGAGTGCTTTGAAACGAAAAAGGGAAATTTTTGTGAAATAACTAGTTGTCTCGTTTTGAGTGCATTGGAAAGGACAAAAGCTCTTCTTTTAATTTGTTTGTTAAGAAAGATTTGTGTTTACAAACTCTTTCTTAGTTAGTTCATCGAAGAGAAAAGATTGTTTAAATCATCTTAGGTGCATTTTTAGTGATTTTGAGTCGAGTCTTCATACCACGAGTTTCATCTCCGCACCTTTTGACTTAAACAAAAACCAATAAAAATAACGCTTAAAGTAAAATTCATCTAGCAACATTTTTATTTCTAGGGCTCTGATACACCAACTTAGCTTAGGCTAGTGTCTTGGAGTAGGAGAGTAATTAACTCTCCAAGACAGTAAAAACAAACAAGTAGTTGTATCTTGTGGTAGGGAAGAAATCCAATTGTTGCATTTATGCTCTGGGAAAGCTCCTTTTAAAGGAGAAGCACGAGATCGTGTTCGAACCAGTGTGGGAATCAATCCTTCCTCATTAGGAACGACGCCAGATATTCACGTATTAAAAACGGTAAACCTCGGATTAACCATTGTCGAGGAGCCTGGGGTCACTTGTTGGTAAACCTTGGATTATGTCAAGGAGCCTTCAAGGGGATTGAGCTTGCTACTCTGCCCTTGTGTGCGTATCGGATCATAGACTGTTCCCCCAGGTATATTTGTTTCAGTTGGTAACCTTAGTGACCATATTCTTCCTAAGGTGACAGTGGTGGGAAGATCCCACTGTACTTGGAGCAGACATCGGCTAGACTCACTTGGATTTTCTGGGGGGTTATCTTCACTCGAGACGGTTAAGTGGAGGAACTTGTGCTAGTCTATTCATTAAGCAGGTTGCCGGGGTAACTGTTCGAACCGCCATTTCTGTATTGAACTCTGCGATGTTGGATTTCATCACCAACTAGTGTTTTCAGTACGGAAAGTTACTGTTTGTGTGTGTTTGATCTCCTAGATTCTTTAGGCGTGTGATTCAAATTTGTTTGGTTCGTTAGAGGCTTTAGGTGGTTTTCATTGAGATTTTACTTTGTTTGCATGTGAAGTAGTTAAAAGTTTTTAACCGTGGCTGAATTACCGAGGAAGTCTCGTAGACTTCGGGGCCACCTCCTGAGTTTTCGCCGAGCCAGCTTGAAGGCTTGAAAGTCCTCGTAACTCCTAGAGACAGTAGAGTTGGGTCACCTGAAGAAGGAGAGTCTTCTTTGGTGGTACATCCTGATTTTCAAGCGTTAGTAGCAGATTATAATCCGCAGTCAGTGTCTGTTTCCGAAGTTACTGGTAGCTTTTCATCTACTAGTGATATAGGTGAGGAACCTGAAATATCCGAGCCTGAAAGTGAATTTGCTGCTACTCCGACATCGGGGTTTGCTTCTCCAGCTTCTAGTGGTCCCGGTTCACCTAGGGTAGAAAGAGTAATCACCCAAGATCTTCCTTCTGGACTTATAGCTATTGAAGAACTTGCTACTCCGGAAGAAGAAGTAGGCATCCCTATCCCTGAAAATCAACCTGTTATTGAACTAAGGGAGCTTGAATCAATTTTTTACAGTCCACCTAGGAGCAGTACTTGGTATCTTTCTTTGACTAATTTCTTAGAAAACCCAGGGTTAAGTTTTTCACCACCTCGCGTTCCTTATCACCCAACACCTAGAGGTTATTAACCTCCGTTAAATATGTCAAGACAGTCGTCCATGTTTACTCAATCGCCCGAATCCTTATTGTACGACGGTCCTTCTGTTCCCTCTGGGTATCAGTCACTTTCTGGTACTTTTTCGGGAGCATCTCCTCAACCCATTGAGCAAGGGTTATTAACTGGAAGCAATGGTACTAAGCCGTTGAGCGTAGAAGACATTCTCATGATGTCAGGTTCTATTCCCAACCCTCAACCTCAAGGTGGTCAGTTACCGCCTAGGGAGCAGCCTCAATTATCGCCTGGGGGGCAACCTCAAGGAGAGTACATACCTACGGGACAGTACGTTCCTCAAGGTCAACCCCAGACTCAATATGTACCCCAAGGTCAACCCCAGTATCAATTTATACCTCAAGGTCAACCCCAGTATCAGTACGTGCCTCAAGGGTATCAACCCCAAGGTCAATACTCGAACCAAGGTTTCCAACCACCCTCCGGTCAAACGTATGTTCAAGGAACGGGAAATATACCTTTAAATTATCAATCCTACCCTCAACCCGGTTATGGTCCTCAATATTCTCAACCTGTTATGGGTCCGTACCCCGGAATGAATATAGTGTGGGATCCATCGCAAACTCAACAGGTGTTGCAGCCAAATGTACAGTTGTCATCTCAAACTGGACAACCCTTAGTTTCTAGTACACCCCAGCAACCAGTGCAGTCTAACATTCAAACTTTTGTACCTTCGATAGTTTCTCAGCCTAGGCCTAGTACGCCTCGTACTCCGCCTCAAACGACTGCTACAACTGCCGCAACATCTGTTCAATCTACCCCACCTACTTCCAGAGTATCGACAGCTCCGGTTTCTACTGTTCCTGTATCTACTCCTCAGACATCTTTACCACCGTCTGGATCTACGATTCAAACTTCGGTTCAGATGCCTGTAGGACAACCTGGTTCAAGTACGGTTGTCACAAGTCAACCACAATTTACTTATCAACCGTACCAGGGACAATACCAATTCGGTCCTGCTGTGCAGCAGCCAGTCTATCAGTATCAACCGTACCCTGGGTACACATATCAACAACCTCAGCAACCCCAGTACGGTCCGGTTAATCCTGGTTTTCCGGGAGGATACAATATCCCAAATGCAATTCCTATTCCTAGTTATCCTGGATATCCTCCTCCTGGGGCTGGTCTCATGACCCAGAGTTTTAGGGACCCTAATCGTCAATTATCGTTTATCGCAACTTTGGACTTGCCTGACTTGTCGCACCTAACGAACGATCCCATTAATTATCTTCCGTTTTGGCCGCCAATGCCGAATAAGTTGCCTAGTGACATTCCTAAGTTCGAAGGTAAATTAGGAGAGGACCCGTCGAACCATGTGATGACTTACCACCTCTGGTGTGCGTCTAACTCTATTTCAGATGATTCAATCCGTCTTAGACTTTTCCGGCGCACTCTAATTGGTCTCGCGGCCAAATGGTACATTGAGTTACCACGAGGCACTTTTTATAATTTTAGTCAGTTAGCTACCTCGTTTTTAACTCATTTTCAGTTGCCAGTCCGATATGACAATGGCACGGAATTGTTAACTTCGTTAAAACAATCAACGTCCACTTACATTTCAGATCATATTCATGAGTGGAGACGTCGACGGCGTTTAGTGAAGGTTTTTATTCCAGATCAGATCTTGGCTGAGTGGTTTGTAAAATCTTTGTTGCCAAAGATCACTGAAGATGTAGCTAAAGTCGGAGTTGTTACTGAGGAGCAAGTAATTGCTCAAGCACAGTACCTTGACTTGGTCTATACTCAGTCAGGTACGTTACACGAGAAAATCCCCGATCTTCCCAAGCAAAATCAAATCGTTGCAGCTCCTTCGGGATCTCATGCCGCCGATGGTATGATTGGTACGGTTAACACTAAAAGTAAGAAGAAGTCTTCCAAGAATTCTTCTCCTATCATAACCTTGCCTGATTCCCCAACAGGAGATTCTTCTGCGGAGATTTCCGCCGATATTCATGTTGTAGAGTCATATGCAGCCAAATCAAAATCCGGTGGAAAGAAGAAAGGAAAGAAGAAGAATAAAACGGACAAAAATTCAAAGGAGAAACCTGAAAAATCGGAATCCAATGATGAAAAGCGCAAACCTCGTTATCCTTGTCTCATTTGTGACGATGAACATTTTACAAGAGACTGCCCTCATCGTGCAGAGGTTGCGAAGATTGTCAAAGGTTCCCAAACTCCTGTTGTTTTGAAGGATCCTTTTCCAGCTCAAGACAGTAAGATGATAGGTTCTTCCTCGAGTGCCAATGAAGAACCCATACTGATGATGTCCCATGTTAGGATTGCGACTCGATCGCAAGATTATGGTAGTAAAAGTCTTGTTGATGGTAAAGAAGCAGAATCTTCTCATTCTAATCCATCAACCTCAGCTCCCGGTTCCGATCCACTACAGATCGAGAAACCTAATCGAAACTTGGTAATCAAATCGCTCGCCAAGGGTATACTTTGAAAGTCAGCTTTCAATCCACATGCGAGAGCGGCTCAGAACTATAACATTGTTGAGGATTTAGCTGTTTCACCCTCAGCAATGTCGGCTTTGGAAGTGTTGCAATCATGTCCAACACAACGCAAATTACTTTTGTCGGCTATAGGAGCTGTTGACGTTCAGGACTCGAACCTAATAATTTTCGATCTAGAAAATAGTACACCGCGTTTACCTCATCAAATGGCTTTCCAAATTCCAGTGATAGTAAAAAACAGGCCTATTCATCGGAATGTAATTGATGAGGGAGCCTCAATGTGTATTATGTCGATACAGTGTTGGAGATCGCTTGGTTCTCCTTCGCTAAATCAATCCCCGACGATTCTAAAGGCCTTTGATGGGCGTGGGTTTCATCCTTTTGGCATTCTACAAGATTTGCCTATAGGGGTTGAAGGAAAAATCGTTAATCTAGATGTGGAGGTGGTTGATGCCCCTTTAGATTACAACCTTCTCTTGGGTCGAAATTGGTCTTACGCTACGACAGCGGTCGTTTCATCAGTCTTTCGGGTTATAAAGTTTCCTCATAATGGAAAGATCGTAACAATAGACCAGCTCGCTTACTTTTCATCCGACCCAGCCTCTTCTGAAAGTATTCAGCATGTCGGTAAAACGACTATCCCGTATAAGGATGTTGGAGTAGGACTAGTTAAAGATGCCGGTTTACTGGGAACTTTTCATTTTCCTCCGATCAACGCATCGTCTTCATTTGCAACCATTCATATGATTACGTCAGACACCATTGTTTATGATAATCCTTGGATCATTCCTTCTGAATCTGAGATAGACTCATTTGGTGATGTCATGCCTTTGAGTCCATATGAAATTGCGTATGAGGCCGTGCAATCGTTTACCGACCCATCTTCAACCGAAATTGACTTCATGAATGTGGTCCGTGAGGAATCACTTTTCACATCAAGCTCGGATTTAATCACGTTTTCTGAACTTGTTCACTCTGATGAGCAAATTCGTGAAATCCTATGTGTAGATGATTTACCATGGGAAGATCTCCATCACAAATCTTCGTTTTTACCCGAGAATGATTGTTTTGAAAATGATTTTTCATCAATTTTTACGACTGAATATGTCAAGGAACCTCAGAATCCAATGAAACATCCCGATTCCGAGTTAAATTTGGAAAACATCTCTCGAACTATTCCTATTGACATTTCTGTTAAGTCTGGAATTGTTGAGAACATTCATATAGGTGCCTCGTGTACAGATGACAAAATTCAAATATATAAGGCCCTATTTCAAGAATTCTGCGACGTGTTTGCCTGGTCCTATGAGGAAATGCCAGGAATTGATCCCGCGATTGTTGTTCATGAGATCAAGACTTATCCGGACACTAAACCCGTCCTGCAACGTTTGCGTCAGATTCACCCAAGAAAAGTTGTTGCAATTAAAGCAGAAGTTGAGAAATTACTCAAAGCAGGTTTCATTTATCCGATCCTGTTAACGGATTGGGTATCGAATATTGTTCCGGTTAACAAAAAGCAGGTAACAATAAGAATATGCATCGATTATAGGGACATTAATCGAGCCTGTCCAAAGGACAATTACCCAACTCCTTATATCGATCAAATCATTGATGATTGTGCCGGCAGCGAAATATTCTCCTTCATGGATGGTTTTTCCGGATACAATCAAATCAATATTCTACCTGCCGATCAACCAAAAACGGCTTTCATTTGTCCATGGGGGACATTTGCTTATTGCAAATTACCTTTTGGGCTCAAGAATGCCGGAGCAACTTTTCAAAAGGCCATGTCTTATGCGTTTCATGACATCAAGCACATTGTGCAGCCCTATCTTGATGACTTGCCTGCTCATTCATTACATCGAGCTGATCACCTTGTCCATTTACGAGCAATCTTTATGAGGTGTAGGCATTATCAGATTCGGTTGAACCCACACAAATGTGTCTTTTGTATAGAAACGGGTCGATTGCTGGGGTTTGTAGTTTCGAAAGCCGGCATTCACGTCGATCCCTCGAAGGTCGAAGCTATTGTCAAATTGCCTCCTCCTTCGAGTCTTCGCCAACTCCAAAGTTTGCAAGGGAAAGCAAACTTTTTACGACGATTCATTCCTAACTACACCGAGGTTACAAAGGGTTTTACCCGGTTGTTGAAACAGAATACTCCATTCTATTGGGATGAGATAGCTCAGAAATCTTTTGATGCACTCAAACACGCGTTGACCCATGCACCGTTATTGCATCCTCCCAACTACAACCAGGATTACTTTTTGTATCTCGCCGCCTCTCATTCCACCATTGGAATGGTCTTAGTTCAGGAAGATGAATTCGGAACTGAATATGTGATATATTACCTTAGTCGAACCTTAAAACCAACTGAGCTAAAATACTCACATGTGGAGAAATTGGCATTGGCAGCTGTTCAAGCTGTCCAACATTTTCGTCACTACATTTTACTACGTAAAACTACCATAATTTCGGATTGCAACCCTATGATCTACATTTTGACCAAGCAATTGCTAGGGGGCAAGTACTAGGAGTTCGACTTGGAATTTGAGAAATCTAAGTCTAAGAAATCTTTAGTCTTTGCGGAGTTAATGTGTGATTTCCCGCGTACTGATACGGAAACTGTGGCGAAGGAGCCCATTGCGGACGAATCCTTGTTTCTAATCAGTACTTTAGATCCGTGGTATGGGGATATCATCGTTTATCTCCAGACCCAATCCTTTCGGCCAGAAATATCAAGGTCAGAACGTCGGAAAATACGATTCCAGTCCCAACAATACAGGATTATTGGAGATACTCTTTATCGCCGTGGGGCGGACTCTGTTTTTCGACGTTGCTTAACTCACGAGGAAGCTGAAAGGGTTTTAAATGACTGTCACTCTGGAGCGTGTGGCGGTCATATGTCTGGGTATGCCACAGCCCAAAAGATATTGCGCGCTGGCTACTTCTGGCCGTCTTTGTTTAAAGATTGTATTACTGCGGTCCGAAAATGCCACAACTGCCAAATTTTTGATCGAAAGATGCGCGCTCCACCTGCTCCTCTCCACCCTATAATTGCCGTTGGTCCTTTTGCCAAATGGGGTATCGATTTTATTACATGTAACCCTCACTCGGCCGGGGGGCATGCGTATATCATCCTTGCGGTAGATTATTTTACCAAGTGGGCCGAGGCGATGCCTACATTTGAGGCAGACGGCAAGACAGCTGCAATTTTCGTGTTCAATAATATAATTGCTAGGTTTGGTGTCCCACAAGCGATAATCACTGATCATGGGTGTCATTTTCGAAACGTTATGATGACCGAACTTACAGGCCAGCTTGGTTTGCGTCACGATAGTTCAACCCCTTATTATCCACAAACTAATGGTCTGATTGAATCCATCAACAAAGTTTTAGTCATTATGATCCGATGAATCCATCAACAAAGTTTTAGTCATTATGATCCGATGAATCATTGGGATTCATCGGTCGAATTGGCATAACATGCTATTTTCAGCGCTTTGGGCGTACCAAACTTCAGTAAAAACATCAACAGGGTTCACTCCTTTCCAACTAGTCTATGGTCTAGAAGCTATGTTACCCATTGAATGCGAAATCCCGTCACTGCAAATGGCCATCGAGTTACTTCTAGCCACTTCCGAAGAGGAAAAGCGTTTGTTATACTTGGCTCAATTAGATGAGAATCGACGTGATGCTGCATTGGCGATCGAAACTCACGCAAAACGTATGAAAGCTTAGTATGATCGAAATGTGACCCCTCGAAATTTTTCAGAAGGAGATCTAGTCTTAGTTTACGATCAAGCTAATGATAAATTAGGCGCTGGAAAATTCGTTCCTATGTGGCATGGTCCCTATGTTGTCAAGCGAAAGCTAGCAAAAGGGGCCTATGAATTGGTAGACTTTGACGGGGACTCTTTAAGTAAACCCAGGAATGGTCTTTACTTGAAGAGGTATTATGCTTAAATAATGGGTATGGAGATTTTTAGTTTGGATAGCTTTTCTTTCTAGCTAGTGTGTTTTAGTTTAAAAAGTGTGCTTAGCTTAGGGAGTGTTCTTTCGTCATTATTCTTGCTTATCTTGGTTTTACTCTTGATATTGCAGATGTCGATACCTCTCCAAACATACATTGGTTTCGCTGATGGTGTTTGTCGTAATACACGGAACATTTCTTCCGCGGCTTGGGTTATCTATTCGCCCTCTGACGAGTTAGTATCTATGCATGGGGTAAGCCTCGGTCAAACAACGAACAACATTGCCGAGTATAGTGCAGTGATTGAGTTATTATCTGAATCTATTTCATTTGGGATTCGGAGTTTGATAGTGAGGTTAGATTCTGAACTCGTTGTATTACAACTTAACAGAGTGTATGCCATTAGAAATCCAGTATTATTAAGATTATTTTTGAGAGTGCGTCTCTTGGAACGTGAATTTGATTATATTGAATATCAGCATATTCCAAGATCTTTAAATACATTAGCAGATGCAATTGCTTCTCGAATGTTAAGTAGACATTTGCAATAATCATACATGTAAATTTAAAACCATTCCATAACATGATTTACAAGATAAGCCGGTAATAGTGATATATATATATATATATAGGAGTGTGTCAAAAAATACATCGTTCTCGATCATAGGTTGAAAAACACCTTATGATCGACAAAAATGATAAGTACAAAAAACAAAAATGTCATATGTGCCCACAATAGGCGATCATCCTATCACTAGTGATGATCTCGATAAGAAACCACTGCACGGGCCACCTTGCAAAGGAACCTCCTAAAAGGTCCTGGGACCCCAATCACATAGCGCTGAAGTCGACAAGGAATGTCATCTATAGTGGTCTCCGGAATGTCATCTATAGTGGTCTCCGGAATATCTCCTGTCAAGCGCTCGAGATGACCCTCCAACTCGGCCAAAACCTCTGCTGATTCGTCCTGTGGGGCTGGCGCGGCTGCAACTGGTTGTTTCCTCTCGTAAGGCCGGAGAGCGGCTGGTCGCTGTAGGCCCACATCTGCATTTGAAACTTTTGCTATCAGTTTTGGGACGATGGAAAAATAATAAAAAAATTAAAATAGGAAAAATGTTGAAAATGATTTTACCTGAGTCATTGGCTCTCCTGGTGGAAGAGCCATGTCTGGGTCACCACGAAAATCTACCCCAGCGTAAGGGAAGTCCTGAATAGAAACACCTGGTTTTCCAACCACTGGAAATACTCAGGTTTGAATCGAGCAACCTCTGTCCTCTCGTCCGGGTGACGGGCCATAACTGCGACCCATCGCATCAGTTTGGGCTCTCGAGGAAGCCCAGCTCCAACAGTAAGGTGCTGCGGGATCAACATGGGAACCCTCTCCAGACCAAAACTCACAACCAAAGCCCCATAACCAAAGGTCTTTAGTTGTCCGTTCTTGGCCCTGGTCAGTTGGCCTTTCACATTGGCCAACACAGCATCGCACCAGTTGAAGATGGTGCCTCGAAAGCAATCAACTGCCATACGCATCTGGGATCCGGTGGCAATATGTAATGCGGCACTCCCGCAAAGTCTGGTGACAGTAAACACGATCACCATGAGTTCAGGACGGGATATGGTTTTTATGTCTATCCCTTTGTCTCTAGCCTGGCTATTGCAGAACTCTAGCCGGAGGCTATCGACAGACTGGCCACCTGGCCTAGCCCCAAACAGAGTCAAGTCTTCGCCTCTCTTAGGCAAACCAGTCAAGAAATATATGTCCGCCGGCTCGATTTCGAGCTGGTGGCCACCAATGAAGAAGCATTGGTTCTGTATGCTCCATCTGTCAACCAACCACTGTAAGAAATCCACTTGAGCCCTCATGCCAGGAATGGCCCAGAATTTGTACAAGCCGCACGCCCTCAAAGCATCAAGCAAAGGTTGATGGTTCCATGCGGCAGCATCCACGTCCTCATGCTCTCGTTCACGCCAATCTAGCATGATGTACTCTCTGCATCAAGTAAAAAGATAAATTAAATGCTAGAAATTATTTTGTTTGGTCCAATTTTGAGAAATTTTGGGTTAAAAATCCTTGCAGCGGGGACCGCACCCTCCAGGTTAGACACAGTGCGTGGGACTGCACCTTGTCTACATGGAAGGTGCAGACCCCTGACTTTTTCCCAATGGAGAAAAAGTCGGGGTCTACAGGCCAGCAGTGGTACACCTGCGGGCCCCCTTGCGCGGGTTTTAAGCCTAAAAACCCTACCAAAAATGAAATGAAAGCCTAAAACAAAAAATGAAATGGTTAAAAATGAAGAGTAGGATGATGTGGATTACCTGGAGAAGACTGCGTTCGATTCTGACGGTTGGATTTTCCGTAATCTTCACGGGAAGTTTTCTGAACAAAAGCACTATTTTCTCACCCAAAACTCAAACGGTAAAAATGAATTGACGAAGGCCCTTTTTATAAGTTTTTTGAGTAAAAAATTGCAAATTTGTTTATGTTTCACTTTGGAAAGGTATTTTTGCAACATTTTTATCCATTTCAAACAGGTATGAGTAATGTTTGCGTTTTGTTCAGGATAACGGATTATTCAGGCGAAATCTATCATTTTCGACGAAAAAACATTTAGAGTCACCTTTAAGCTCTTTTCTGACTCCTAAAACATGAAAAGATCGTCGAGTTTTTCTTTTAAACTCGTTAAAACGGAATTAAAAGACGGTCTACTTACAGCTCTTTTCTGACCGTAAAAAACATGAAAAGATTGCCGGATTTTTGTCGTTTCAAATTAGATAGTGGTTATAAAACGACGTGTCGTCGATCGCTTTTTTACTTTTTCGGGTCAAGAGCACTAATGACGAAAAGTACTCCTTGGTCGTAAAAGATCAAGCGGTTCTTTCAAGTATTATTTTATACTTTTTCGGGCTTGGGAGACACAAATTTACGAAAAAGGTCAACCCTGGAGTCTTCTTAAGTTTTTTCAGACTCTCTAAAATTGAAAAACGTCGAGTTTCTCCTATACTGGACTCGTTAAAATTTCACAGTAAAGGACCTGTTCAGTTACAAACAGGAACGAACCACTCCTTCTTAGGGTTTGAATTTAAACTAAGTTGGACTCATCCGAAGGATGAGCTTATAGTCAAGCAAATGTTATCCTCCTCAAGCTTGTTAAAAATAAAGAGGTACTTGCCAGAAATGGTGGGGGAAAAGAGAGAAAAATGAGCCTGTTTGTCATACTTTGTAACCACTCTTGAACACGACACTTTTATTCACCTGGGTTGGGAAATCCTTTGCCTAACAGTTGATCAAACCACATTGAAAGTCTTCAGCCGGTTTCTGGGTATTAACTTTGGGTCAATTGTCACCAAACCATCTGTCGTGTCGTTATGTGTTCAAGAGGTCACTGCCAATAAGCCATTCATCTGCAAAATATCTGTCATCCATCTTGACCATCCCTGAGTCAGTCCTTGCAACTAAATTTCTTCAACTTGATCTATGATTTCGTGTTGTGGGCTTGCCTGCGACGGATCGCTTTCTATCGACTTCAGCTCATTATCTAGAAAGATGATCTAGAAATCGTCAGTACCTTAAGATCTGCATGCCTCAATGGCAGGTTTCTCGCCTTTGACGACAGTTTGCATCATTGACCTTCGATCAAAGGATTCCGTGACATGTTCGACATCAACACATTTATTCACATCTCATGGATTGTACTGGGTACTTTGAGAGCCATTGACATCACTGGTGGTTTCTCTCACACTTGTTAACAGTTTACATCATTGACTGGTAATCAAGTGGTTTCTACCATGTTCGACATCAACACATTCATTCGCATGGATAGAATCGTAATGTTTCGGGAAGTAGAAATGAAGACCCTAGGTCTAGTTTCCATAATCCAGGCTGCGAGGAATTTTGTATTCATTATATAATGGACTATTCATAAACAGATGGTTGCGTCCATACTGTGTCCACATGAGTCTATACTTGTGATGTATTACAAGATCATTCCTGTACCAGAATAGTAGTTAGTTTTCTACGTCAGCTTTGATCTGAGTATGGGAATGCCTACCTCAGCGATGATATGATCTCATATATATATCTTGCATTGAATGTTTTTACAGGTTCCAACCAGGCTCTCCACAAGATGATCCTCGAAATGATAAAGTACTTCACTCTTCCTAAATGATAAATGAAATCCTCATCTACTACAGACTTCGCACTTTAGGGGGCAATCTGTTACACAAAAATATCGTCACCATGATTATTTGCAGTCAGTATGGGTCTATCATCACTTGTACTGTCCTCCTAGGCAAGTCTCAGACCTCAGCTCTTCAAGTCAAGCTTTGAAAATAAGAGAAAGACATTAAAAATCAATGAAACTCTGGTTCCGCACTTTCTCTCACTGTTACCTACGGTCCCGCACCTTCTGTTTACAAAAACTGCGGACCTGCCCGCTCTGTCCCTAAAGGTGTGGGTGCGGACCTGCCCGCTCTGTCCCTAAAGGTGTGGGTGCGGACCCCTGTGAAAGTCAAAAAGGCGCAAGTTTATTCTAAAAAACTCACTTTGGGTTAATTCTAAATGATTCTAGAAGGAATTTTGACGTGGATTTGCCGTTCTTAGGTGGTTCATGCATCCCAAAAGAGAAGGAGCTAATCCCTTGATGAGAGGAGCTATCCCTTTGAAGGAGGGCTTTATCCCTTTGAAGGAGGACCTAGTAACTTCCCTCCATTGCAGTATAAATTCAAGTATTGGGCTGGTTGCTAAGGAGGTTAGAAGCTGAAGATTTTTGAGGGTAAATGCTGGTGAAATTAAGACTTCCTAGTTGAGCTTAAGAGGAGAGATCACATACCTTTTTGGCTTCATTGGGAAGTGAGTGAAACTTGTCAAAGTAGAGGAGACTTCTTGCTGGACCCTGGGAGGAGCTTGTACAGCGTCAAGGCACAGGTTGTAAAGTTCTTCTTTTGAATTAATACAATCAAACTCATTTTTCTCAACAAGTATCTCATGTTATTTGTTTCATGAACTCCTTGACTTTCATGTTAAATATGTTTTATGATATTGGCTTTTCAGGTGCTATTTAATTTGTTTGCTTGTTTGTGTTTGCAGATTCGCGACAAAAGAGCTCATTTGGATCGAAGGAGCGAGGGCATCCACAAACTTGCGTTGGACCTGAGGTAGGCCCTAAAACACTTGTTTGCCTTTGTTTATCAAAGCATATTTAGAGAAAGATAGTGTCTGCTTGGTTTGCTTGTCATTAGGTCTTCTTTAGATTCTAGGAAGGTCTATCTTGTCCGCAAGATCGACTTATTCCGTGTGACATCGAGGAAATGCACCAAAACTCTGGCCCATTTTATTTATTTCCGAGCAAATAGTGTACAAATGAGTATGAAAGAGGAATCTGGGCTTGCTACAGCAAGTAAATCCAAACCCATGTGATGATCAAGCTACCCAAATGTCAGATGAGCTCCCCACCATGATTTTGCACTAGCCCAAAAAATTATTGCCACTGTTGTTGTAGGTGAACTGAGATTTTGGCTCTCAAATCTACTCCAAAAATTCTGCAAAATTAAATGTAGATTCTCCACACCAGCTCCAACAAAACCCAGAAATACCTCACAGACCCAAGTGGTGGAAATGGTCCTGGGGTAAATTGCGCCCTCCTCCAACATTTTATGTTGCTAACTATTGAATGGAACTAGGAATTCTGCCCTCAAAAGTGCTCAGAAAATTCTATAAAATTAATCCTAACCTCCTCTCACCAAACCCACGAAAAACCAAAAAGAGTTTGGGCTAAATCCACCAACCCCTGGTGACCCCCAACAAGTGTAAATTGCTCTATTTGGCCAGAAAACGCCCCACATTTTAGATATTGCTGAATTTGGCCCAAATCTCCCTCCAAGAAATCCTCCCTAACTACTGCAAATTTCTCCCCTCAATCACCATCCAAATCCCAACTCGAATGCTCCCCAAATTCTAAAGCTTTGCAAGTGCACAGAAGCTGCCAGTAAATCTTTGCGCATGCCTTGGAATATATAAATTCGGTCCTTCAAAATGCAACACTCTCGGCCCTGTTACCCACCATTTTGTGGGTGATATCCCTACGGGAATTTTTTTTTTCCAATATGGTCCTCATTCGGCAGCTAACAGCGCCTTGCAGCGACCAACTAGCTCGTTGTGCCATTTCTCCACCACCTGAGCCAACCATGTGGTCCTTCACCCATCTGCCATGATCGTATGTTTGAAGGTGGGCCTCCCGAACCTAAAGGTATGACTTGTTATTTGGTAATTGAGTATTGTAGTTTGCTTATCATGGACACTTCTGGGCATGGATTAATGGGGGGATTTGGTGAAAAAAACGTGCTAGGTCTGTGCTCTTGTCCCCTAGACCCCTTTGGGATATTAACCTTGGATGCTAGTCCCGTGGGATCTCTATTACTAACCATTAGGCTTTAGGGATGGTATTTCATGTTGAAGAAAGTGTAACTAGGTTCGGCCTTCATAATGACATGATCTTTGTAAACAATGATACGAAAGAAATAAAATTATTTTTGTACGCCTTGTTACATGGGTTTCATGAGCAAGAAGTTTATTTGTTAGTGTCTCCCATTGAGAGCCTTAAGATTTATTATTGAGTCAAAGAGTCAATGTCATGTATGGAGAGCTCTTCTTGAGCATTTGTAAAATATATATGAGTCAACCTAGTGTCTAGAAAAGCCCTCCTAAAAGACAAGCACAATCCTCTTAATGTCAACCTGCAAAATAAATTAAATAGGTAAAGAAGTCATGTCGGCTGGCAAAAAGAGACACATTCGTTCACTCCGTCAGGTCGGCTAAATATGGAGGGCAAACCAGTCTATATACCCAGCTAGGGTCTACGCAAAAGGAGAGGAACAGGACTCGGACATATCTGAAACTTCGGTTAAGTACACACCTCGGACATCACTGTAACTTTCAGATGCGTTCAACAAGATACAATTTCAAATGCCTCTACAATTTCGTCGATAATTACAGTGAGAAAAATTACAGACTCGTCGTCCTTGGTGATGACAATCTCAGCATATCTATGATGATGATTTCGGTGCAAGGAAAACAGTGACTCTCTCGGTGCAGCTGTAATGATGAAGATCTCAGTAATGATCATAGTCTCGGCCTACCAATACAGTGACCTCTGAAGTAGCCTTATAGTCTCGGCATACTTGTGAAGAGAAGGATTTTGAAGTGACATTCTCTGTCTCGACATGTATTCTGGAAGCAGTCAGGAAAACAGTGACTCTCTCGGTGCAGTTGTAATGATGAAGATCTCAGTAATGATCACAATCTCGGTCTACCAATACAGTGACCTCTGAAGTAGCCTTATAGTCTCGGCATACTTGTGAAGAGAAGGATTTTGAAGTGACACTCTCTGTCTCGACATGTATTCTAGAAGCAGTCATGATCTCGCTCTCTAAATATTTCAGTATATAGATCTCGATGTCATGATGAAGATCTCAGTGAAGAAGCAGCAATGGTGTAGCAATAATGATTTAGTTGTTATGATGAAGACCTCGGTGAAGGTGCAGCAATGGTGTTGCAGCAATAATGGAGATTTCAGTGGTGCAGTAGTGATGGCCTCAATGGTGCAGCAATGATGGCCTCAATGGTGCAGCAATGATGATGATCTCAGCAATGACGAAGAGGAGGATTGGTGTCTTGGTCTTGGAGTGGCTAAATAGGTCAAGGGTCATGGTCTTCGTATTCGTCAATTGGAATCTCTATAAGAAGAATTTTGTGCGGGCTTTCCTCTCAAAGAGTGAGAGGTTTTGGCCCTGGCAGAAAGCCAATATCTTGTGTTCTTGTCTCTTTTGATTTGGTAGCTATTTGATGAACTAAGAAGACACACTCTAATAATAACAAGTGAAGATTGTGCTAAGATGAAAAAGTTAAAAACACCTCACAAATAGTTATCATGACTAAAAGAATCTCATTAACTCTAATTACCTTAGATTCTTCAATGTTTCACAGGAAACCCTAATTTTGGTTGCGTGGTGTAATGTCCCAAATGGTACAATTTGGGGTTTTCTTAAAATTCCAACTCATAAATACTTCATAAATTTAAACCATCAATACCATAAACAATTTGCACAAATTAAACCACAAAATTTACGGTAAAAACGGAAAATAGAATCTACAACTGAATAATACACAATATAAACATGGAGAAGATCTTAGCCTTATTTTATTGATATGTAAATAAGCTAGGACAAGAGCAAGAATATGGCTGAGATGATGACCCCAAATAGATCTACAATAATGCCGCAATTGGCCTCCAAAACAAATTGAAAATCAATAAACTGCAACCTGTGAACCCTGAATGGATCCACCAAGGGAAGAGATGGGTGCTCACCCACTCTCACTGAATCACCCGAGGGTTTCCGTCCTGGGGCTACTGCTGAAGTAGAGAATTGGATTCTCAAAACCTCACCACAAAGACAATATACAAATCCAAGATGTCTCCAAATGACCTCCTCCTCTTTTATAGATCTGATGGACAGATCTCCAAGCCTCTAGAAGCATCTTATTTTATTATTTTACTATTATTCTAGAAGCTCCTCCAATGACTTTATCTTAAGTGACCTTTTAATTTTATTTTATTTCACTTAAGTCACTTTTGGCCCATTTCCTACAATTAATTATTTTTCCTTAATTAAATGACTAATTAAAGTCATTTTTAATTAAGGAAAATGGTAAATCGCTCACCATACTCTCTTCGGCCACTAGAAGTCACTTCTCAGCATCTCATCTTGTAGATCTTCTCGCTCCAGTTCCAATGAGCTATTACATTGAGGTGTTCCATCAATAAACCTCCCCGGAATGCCACCTCGAGCATAATTAATTAAGTTAAGCCCCATAATAATGCTAATTTTTTAAAATTGTCAAAATGCGAGGAAACGAAAAACAAATTGTGTTGATGATGAAATATGCCAAGCGAATGCCATCAGATCCCATAAAAATTCCTCGAAACTCCATTGAAACCCTTGATGACATAAACCTGCTCCACTGACCTGGCCATCCCCTGCCTTGGAAATCCACCCTAGCTGTACTGTGGAGGAAAATAAAAATGGGGACATTACATGTGGTCTAGTTTCTTTGAAAAAACAATTCTTCAAGAACCATCCGGGATACCAATTTCAATAAGGATTTTAGGGATTGGGAAACATTTTCACGAATCATATCCCTTAAACATAACCCTTAAATTCTCCCTCCCTTCTCCTAGAAGTCATTGTACCTTGCTTAGAAAGAAAGCAAGTTCTATCCTTCAACCTCTTCTCAAAAGGGATCATTTGGGTCACTCTACATCCGCTTATTGATTTATCCTTCATTCGTGACTCCGTAATATACCGGGACTCCTCCCATCAATGAAAATCCGTAAATAGTAGGGAGCCTTAGCTGAGGTGACAGTGGGCTAAGTCTCCATTAGTTGCCCTTTGTCTAGCTTTTTGCCCTATAGGGATCCCCTTTAGGTCCCCTGCTAGTTTGAGTAGTAACAGGCCCAGCGAGTGGATAAGTCGGCTCTAACCCAGTGTCCAAAGAACTATAAATGTAATGTTCCAAATTTTGTGTGCGCTAAATCATTAAGGAGTTTTGGCCAATTTTTGGTAATATTGAATAAAAAAGGGAAAATACATTATTTTGTGGGAAAATGGCGGAAATTATTATTTTAATGAAAAACGGCGGCAAATTAATATTCTATTGGAGGATGGAGGAAAATTATTATTTTATTGGAGAATGGCGGCAAAATAATATTTTATTGAGAAATGAGGCAAATATTATTCAAAATGGTGGCAAAAAGTCTCCTAGTTGAAAATGGGCCCCCACCAATAAAATAATAGGGAAAAAGGAGAATCTAGAAGCTAGGAGGCTCAAAGGAGACTTATAAATAAAAGAGACTCAATTGCAAAACATTTATTTTATCTATTTCATTGACAAGTGAAGGGAGCTCAAGCGAGTTCAAGAGTTTTGAGCGAAACTCAAGCTAATTTCGGTGGACTTCGAGTACCACCCTAGTTAGCTAATTGGGGAAGATTACCTAAGGTCTTCCACTGGTGCTCAATAGGTTTGGTCGTTTGATTCGATTTTGAAGATCTGATCATAATCTGTTGCAGGAGGTTGTTGGAATCATAATTTGTATTTGCAGGTCTATCTCTTGCAAAACCAACGGTCGAATGCAATGATTCTTTCAAGTGATCAAGTACAAGATTAGAGAGGCAAATTCTGAATTGTTTTCATTGCCATTCCAGTGTTAGATCTCCCAGGGCCAAGAGCTTTTTACAAGCAGGGACATATCGCTGGAGGTGAGGAAGCCAAGTTACACATCAGGAGAGGAGCCGAATTATTTTGTGCATGAGCAGGGGACTCAAGGCGGAGTTATTGTGTGCACTAGTTGTGGTTTTTAAGAGCTGAATTGTGGCTCATCATAGGAGGGCCAAGCACTTGTGTAAGGCTGATGAATCAGCCTCAGAAAATTAATGCATATCTGGACAGAGTTATTGTTACACCAGAACTATAATTTCAGAATCATTGTATCTTTGTTTTTAGGGCAAAAAGGGATCGTATCATCAGAAAATTCCATGAATATTTAAGGAGATCAGATTACATATTTAAGGAGCCATTGTTCCAGATCTGATATCTCATTTCAGACACTTGTAGCAGCTGATATCACATTCTATATAACTGTAGCAGCTCTTTTGTAGAGACCAAATTTGGCACTGTGCCTGTAGCAGCATATCTAGAGAAGTTGAATTGGTTTCCAAGCAATTTAGAGATAAGTTTTGTTGTCAGATGATGGTTCCAGGTGTCAAAGAGAGGATAGATTTCAGAGAGAAGGGAACACTGTTATATGCTTGTTTCAGATCTGGAAATCTTCTTGAGGCCATGCATATTTGTATTCTTGTAGCAGCCCTCCAAGATCAGTCCAATTCCCAGGTCTACTCTCCATGGTGACATTGTAACCTTGGCATTACTCTCAATAAAGTCCATGCTTGCTTTAGATTGCTCTAATTTCAGTTTGTTTTCCAATCGTTTGATAAAATTCATGTGTGAACCATGGAAGTGAAATTCAGAAATTGGCACTCTAATTGTTTATGAAAAGGTGTTAACGGAAATTTTGATTTTTTTTTGGAACATTTGCTTGAAAACAATTGGAAATCGCCTTGTCAAAACAAACATACACCTACAGCAGTTTTATTCATAAACCATTTTACAAATATCTCTCTGGGAACCCTCATTTAACTTAGAGAAACTAGTGTTGTTGGAGAACATTTTCCAAAAAGGGATATTACAATAAATAAGCGATGAGGAGAAGAGTTTTAGCCACATGCTCAAGCAAATTGGTTCTGTTCTAGGGCAGCGAAGGAGTAATTCTGTAGTTCATAGCTCGTGAACCAAGGGGAAAAGAAGTGAAGCTGAGTTGTAGCCAAGTTGGAGGAATTTTTGTCAGATATATTTGCTGCCCTACCTGGGCTGTAAAAAGGGTTTCTGGCACACTTTTTGGGAAGGTTTTTGGTTCTGATTTCAAGGAGGCCGAATTCCGGTCTAATCTAGATGCCGAGTTTCAACCCTGTTGGAGACCAACTCTCAGAGCTATTGGAGATCGAGTTTAAACCTTGCTGGAGGCCGAGTTTCAACTCTCTTGGAGATTGAATTTCAGCCCTTTTGGAGGCTAAGTTTCTGCCTTGTTGAAGGATGAGTTATAGGCCTGTTGGAGGCCGAGTTGTAGTCCTGGTTAGAGTTATAGACCAATTGGAGGTTGAGTCCTAGTTGGAGGCCAAGTTCTAGACTAAGTTGTGTACAAGCTGCCAGCAGGGAAGACTTTCTTTGAACAAATTTCAAGCCTAGATGTTGTCTCTTGAACAATTGTAAGTTGGTGCTTACCAAGGATTGGTGTCCTCACCTTCTTAAGAAGTTGGAGCCTACAATTTATGTAAGTTGGTGCTTGTTGCTGCACAAACTAACAGACCTTGTAAATAGGCAAAATCTAGAGGGCACAACAACAACTAGGATAGAGGCCCACTGTCACCACACAGCCTAAGTCCCCTACTCTTCTCGGATTTTCATTGACGGGAGGAGTCCCAGTATGACTCACTTGTGATAGATATGTATCTATGGTAGGTTTGAAGTGAGGGAAGGTGGCTCATTCAATGGAAAGGTTCAATAAATGTGTGAGCTTTGGGAGAAGCTAGTAAGACTTTCCACGAAAAAACCCTTTGAAAGAAGGCCACACGAGGCCTAGGGTTGAGATATTTATGGAGGTATGAGTTCATGCAAGGCCCAGGTAGGCAAGAGAAAAGGCAATTAATGATTTACTCCAACGAGTGTTGAAGCAAATGCCTGCGAAGAATCCCCAAGTTGAAGGATTAGCTTCTAGGGTTCCCTCTTGGTGTGATGGCTAGGGCATCAAATTTCTGGAGATTCCACCGTAGGAAATCCACTAAAACTTGAGGATCACTAGAGGAGACACTAACGAAGAGTTATGCCCAGACAGAATTCAAAACGCACTCCTCTAATGTATTTCGCACCAAGCCCTAGAGAGGCCTCCTTATCCTTAAAGCGGTGAGGAAAAGTGTTGAAGAATCTAGGGCAATTAGGTGTAGTGTGATTCTTCTTGACTAGATAACAATTTGTGAAGTCTTTTTACTTTTCTTGTTAGCTTAATCTTCTTCTTATTATTAATGCATGTGTGTGTACTTCATCAAACTGCTACCAAAACCATAAGAACAAGAACCCTAGATGTTGGCTCTCAGCCAGGGCCAAAACCTCTCTTCTCTTGAGAGGAAAACCCTTTAGTAAGTTTCTCTTATTGAAGCTTCTTATTGATCGATGCCAAACCCTAGACCCTTGACAAGAATATCCTCAAAGCACAAGTCAAGTCCTTTCTCCTTTCTGCACTATGTTCCCCGACACATGGGCTTCCTCCTTTCGGCGCTTTGCTCTCCAGCACTTCGTCCTTTTCTTTACTGCTTTGTCTAGAGATAGATCTTGGCTATGTTAGCTTCTTGATGATATATTCTTCTTCCTTTCTTCCAGATGTTCTTCACTTAAGGAGACACCCTTCTCGAGATTCTTCTTGAGGTAGGTTTGCAAACATGATGTGACTGAACAGCAGCCCTAGTTTTGCCACATATGGTAGGAACCCTAGAGAATTATGGTCCTTTTCCTTCGCTAGAGAGATAGGCTTCCTCGCTTGACTTGGGAGGCCTTATAGGCCTAGTTTAGAGCCCAAACAACACTAGTTCATGGATTGTTTGTCCCTGCTGTCATACCCGTAGACTTGACCTCCTTTTCTTTGCACGTGTGACTGTTTCTAGCCCTAGAAACAGTCCTCTACCTTCGTTTTTCTTCCTCCTTTCTTCGCTGCACTTTGGAGACCCTTTAGACTTGTTTCCCTTCACTTCTTCTCAGCTTCTATCTTCGCTAATTTCATAGATGCCTGATCGACGTTCAGAGGGAGTGGACAACCTCTATATATAGAGGATTATCCCTCCTTTAGGCCGACTTGAGGCCGACTTGCTGTCTTTAGGCCGACTTGACTATTTCTTCATTATTTTGCTGCTTGAAGGCTTTCGTTGCAAGGAGATGACTTTGATTTGCTTGGAGGTATTCCTTTGACCTTTATACCATTTTATACATAGTGTAACATGCCCTCAAAGGGTCTTACATAAATACATTGACTCTTTGACTTCCTAGAAGCACTTAAACATGTGCTTGACCTACTTCAATGAGCAAGAAACTCATTGACAAATATCATAAAAATAATTTCTCTTTTCTTGAATAAATACAAATATCAAAGATACATTTATGAACACTAAACCTAGTTACACTTTCTTCAACACTCCCTCTTAACTAGGGAGGTATTCACAAATCATTACAAGGTGTTTGGTTATTTTTCAATCTTGAAGAATTCACATAAGAGAAACCAGATTTGCAATCCGTCTGTTATAGCATCATAATAACCAACGTTGTTTCCACAGCAAGGCCTTGACTGACAACTCTATCTCTCAATAGATCAAAGCACAATCTTGGCGATACCAATGACTTATAGACACCTTAGTCATTGTCTCTCAAGGTACATACCCACCCGGGTGTTCACTGAGTATGACCTTCTAGGACTATTCTTGTCTTAGGTTCCCTGCCCTCAAAGAATATCGGTCCTCTTGCCTACTCTTGTCTTGGATGCCCTACACATCCTCAAAGAGTATCAGATGTCAGATGATTACCCAATCCTCCCATTCTTTCTTCCCAAGTGAAGACAAGAATGTTGTGTCTATGGCTTCCTCTCAATTGAGGAAGACATGCCCAAGTATCCTCTAAAAAAGGTACTTGTCCAAGTTCCTTTGTAATTGGGAACTTGTTATAACTACCTCTTAACTAGGGACTTGTCCATTCATCAGCAACTTCTTATTCGTGGGTCCTTCAGCTGCTTCATCTTCTTCTTTCCTTCGATGTCATGAAGTCTTGGTTCGAACTGTGAAAATTTCTGAATCTACACATCAGAAATCCTACTGCAATCACTGGTTTATCATCTCCTACTTGTTTTTACATTCAACAAGTTACTTAATTATTTAAATAGAGATGAAAACACTAATGCAAGCTACACATACATACAGATCATGAACTGATATAGAACGAGACAAATACACAAGGGACACCGTTATTTTTGGACAATCGTCCCCGGAAAAAGCCAATTCGGGAAAGCCGGTGCAGCATATAGAGGATTTGTATTATTAAGCAAGTAGAATCTGAGTACAATAGGTTGCCTCTCACACTAGCTAACCTTTAAGAGATATTATGGCAGCAAGAAATACATACGAGGGTTTACCTCTTTCTCCAAGTCTGAACTTATCAACTGAATGGCTGACTCCGGCAAGCACTGTGAAAATCCTAGCACAATGAACTCTGTGTGGGCCAGTGTCTTGCGTCTAGGAGATTGCGTCACTTCTCTGCTCGATCGATTTGCCCTCAGAAGGTTCGACTTCAGCCCTCCTGGCTTAGAACATCAAACTCCCAGCAAAATCTCGAACTTCCCTCAATTATCTCGCACTACCACTGCAAGAACCCTCTTGGCCTACGTCAGCTCTACGTGAGCCCCTTCCTAGGCTGCGTAGGCCTCTGCGCTGCCTCTCTGCCTGGTACTAGTTGGCTCGGAACTCCCTTTCGATCCAACTTTCTGCTACTGCCCCTCTCACTGCAACAGATCACTTGTTCGATTTTCTCAACAAACCTTGCCCCAAAAAAATCGAACTGACTGATCTCTCAAGTGTGCCTCCAACTGACCTTCAAGCCTCCTCTTGTACTTTTCTTGTTGATGAATCAACAGTCGAGATTAAGTCCCTAATCAACGCCTAAGATTAAAACAAACTTGATCCTCGTCACTTACTAGTTTCTCACCCATATTCTTATTAATACCCATTAATATTTTTATTTTCCTAAGTTTAAACTTAGGAACCCATTAAAAATATTAATTATTTTAATAACTCCTCATCCAGGTGGAATTTCTCCAAACGATTTCTGGGTCTTGGAGATCTCATGTGTTCTAGCCCCTCCACAAAATTTCGAAGCTAGAGCACATCCAATGCTACCCAAAATCAACACTCCCTCTTAGCGAGGAATGTGCTCTCGAAACACTTCTCAACAAAAGTACTACACTGATCCACTGCATTGGTCCTCTGTGCTGCTGATGCTTGGCCTGATGCCCTTCATCCACTGCACTGTTGCTTCCCATACGGCTGCCCATAACTCTACCACTGCCACTGCTACATTTGTACTACAACTCCCTCTCAAAATATTGCCTCATGCTGCCCATAGCACTGCCACTACTACATCTGTACTACAACTCCCTCTCAAAATGTAGCCTCATGTTGCCCATAGCACTACCACTGCTAATTGTTGCACTGCAACTCAGTTGTTGAGAAGTAAGCAACTGAAAAATCACCCAAGCACTGACATGCTAGTCAGTATGTATGCCTCGTGATGCTGAAGCTACCTCTGCTACTAATCTGTACTAACCCTCTGTTGCTACTACACGGTTGCAAACTACATTGTGCCTCTCCCAATGCTACAACATCCACTGTTCTGCCTCAGGCTTTAGCACTCTAGCTCTGTCACTGTCGCTCCATCACACCTCGCTCCACCCGACACCCGTCATTTTGCTACTGTCGTTAAGGTCCCCCATAGCCGTATGTGATCCAAGATTTTGGGTACCTCAAGGATCCTACCCGCTCATGTAGTGTCCTCTCGACTACAACTCCATATCGCCCCACCTCTTCTCTAGAGGCGCATGAGCACTCATGGCACAATCGTCATCCTCGCCTTCCCTATCAGCTTTCGCTGGAGCAGCCTTTGAGTCAGAAGCCTCCTCCTTGCCCTTCTTCCGGGGGCACTGAGTGGCGAAATGTCCAAGTTCCCCACACTTGAAGCATCTGACCTTGGAAATATCCTTCTTCTTTCTCTTTTGCTGCCCTTGTTGTCCCGATGATGCGAGAGCTACATCCTCCTCCTCTTCCTTCTTGACTCGAGCTCCTTTGCTGCTACTCCCTTCCATGGTCAACCTCCTCATCTCTTCTTGTCGAAGAGTTGCCCACATCTCCTCCCAACTGGGGAGAATCGCTCTGCCCAAGATACTTTGGACAAATGTCTCCCAGTCCTCGATGACTGCATTCAGGGCAGTCCTGGCCATGAACTCAGGATCTGGTGTAGACCCCACGGAAGTCAACTGGTCGTGAATCCCTTGCAACCTAAGGAGGAATGGATCGATCTCTTCTCCCTTCTGCATCTCAAGATCTAGTGTAGACCCCACGGAAGTCAACTGGTCATGAATCCCTTGCAACCTGAGGAGGAAGGGATCGATCTCTTCTCTCTTCCGCATCTAGCACTGTCTCAACTGATTTTCTAATAGCATCTTCTCTTGGACGGAAGTTCCCTGGTACAAAGTTGTTAGCATTTCCCACATCTCCCTTGTTGTGTCCTTCTCAGCAATGTGTGGGACCACATGGTCTTGGACCCCTTCTAGAATCATGCATTTAGCCTTCGCCTGGGCCTCCTCGTACTTCTGCAGCGGATTAGCGTTGATCGGAACAGCAACTACTTTCAAGGCATAGTCCTTCATGTGATGTTTGTCTAGGATTGTCAGGATCCTGGCCTTCTAGATGACAAAGTTGGATGCTCCATCCAATCTATCCTGATCCCTCAGTCCATTGACTGCCATCTCTGCTCAAAAAATATAGGACTAGTTCTCTTCTCCCTCTCTTGTTGCTAATCCAGCAAGACTCGGATCTGGATTTCTTTGGCGCAAGAAACCCTCTAAGGAACAAGCTCCTCTAGGCTCCCTCTGAGTCCTGATTTCCTTCACGGAAATCCTCCTGCCAAATGTCGAATCACTCCTCTCAAATCCTCCTTTGCTGCTGTAACTCGGATCTAAATTTCTTTGGCTAGAAATCTGTCAAGGCAGTGACTCCCTCTACCTCGGATCTGTCTCCACAGACACTGTTCTGCACCAACAGCAACAACGTCCCACCAGCTCCACTAATTGAATCTGTTATGCTCCTCCAACCTCGGCAACTGACTATTTCGAGCCTCTCAAGCTCTGCACTGGCCCAAAGAGATAACGCAGTCATTGTGTGAGCTCTTCTCGGTTTATGTGTCACCCTCTGCAGGCTCGAAAAGCTGACGCAGGCATTGTGTGAGCCTCTGCATCACTTCTCTGGCTCTGCGTCACTCCTTCAGCTGCTCCTCTGCCTCTGAAATGACGTTATCACTCGGGACAACTACTTCTCTACAACAAATTCTCTGGATCTCTCGGTTGATGTCTTCAGTCTCCTATGATCTGTAATGCTCTGATACCATGTGAAAATTTAGGAATCTACACATCAGAAATCCTACTGCAATCACAAGTTTATCATCTACTACTTGTTTTTACACTCAATAAGTTATTTAATTATTTAAATAGCGATGAAAACACTATTGCAGACTACACATACATACAGATCATGAACTAAAATAGAACGAGACAAATACACAAGGGACACTGTTATTTTTGGACAATCGTCCCCGAAAAAACCCAATTCGGGAAAACCGATGCAGCATATAGAGGGTTTGTATTATTAAGCAAGCAGAATCTGAGTACAACAGGTTGCCTCTCACACCGGCTAACCTTTCAGAGATATTATGGTAGCAAGAAATACATACGAGGGTTTACCTCATTCTCCAATTCTCAATTAATCCACTGAATGGCTGACTCTGGTAAGCACTGTGAAAATCCCAACACAATCTGCTCTGTGTGGGCCAGCGTCTTGCCTCTAGGAGACTGTGTCACTTCTCTGCTGGATCGATTTGCCCTCAAAAGCTTTGACTTCAGCCCTCCTAGCTTAGAACATCGAACTCCCAGCAAAATCTCGAACTTCCCTCGATTATCTCGCACTGCCACTGCAAGAACCCTCTTGGCCTGCGTCAGCTCTGCGTGAGCCCCTTCATGAGCTGCGTAGGCCTCTGCGCTGCCTCTCTGCCTGGTACTCGTTGGCTCCGAACTCCCTCTGATCCAACTCTCTGCTACTGCCCCCCTCACTGCAACAGATCACTTGTTTGATTTTCTCAGCAAACCTCACCCCAGAAAAATCGAACTAACTAATCTCTCAAGTGTGTCTCCAACTGACCCTCAATCCTCCTCTTATACTTTTCCTGTTGATGAATCAATGGCCGAGATTAAGTCCCTAATCAACAGCTAAGATTAAAATAGACTTGATCCTCGTCACTTAGAAGTTTCTCACCTATATTCTTATTTTTTTCTTAGTAATATTGATCTATTGATATGGTACAAAAAGTTACAGAGAGGCCTGGCCTCAGAGTTGTTGATCATCTATCATCATCAAAATTGAAACTGTTTGTTTTGGACTGCCCCAACATAGGGGAAACCAGTCCAAGAAGCCTTTAAAGACTGCCCCTATTATGGGGGAAACCAGCCATTGAACCAGAAAAAACTATAGTCGAGTAGACCTTGGTTTTCCTGAAAAACAAAAAGAGAATGCAATTCTAGAACCAAAAGACAGGGACATAACCAAGAGACAGAGAAACATGTCCACCTGGTAGAGACTCAACCAAAGGATCCAAGACACATGGCGGAGAATCAAGACACATCCAGACCACAAAACCACGAAACCACAAAACAGTGAGACTTATCCACCTGGAAGTCGGACGCCTTTGCAAGAGGCCACGTGTTAAGCCGGTGGCTCCTCCGGAGCTGGCTCCTCCTCAATCCGGCAGGCAAATTGATACCAGTCGTCATCCTCTTCAGACGCGCCTCGTCCCTGAGCAAGTGGAGCTTCCTCAGTGCCTTCTGCATCCATCTGTCTCTCACAAGTGTCATTCTGCCTGCTGCCTGATGCTTTCGTGCCGTTATGCTTGTCCTCCTCACCTGAAGTGTCACCAGCTTTAGCTTTGCCATGCAGAGCCTTTCTGCTTTCACTTTGCTGCTTGTTGCCCGGGATGCTGATCCCATGGCTACCAGGCACTTCCCTACTCTACTTGTCCCCACGACTTAACAGAGGAGCTTGCGTCTCAGACTCTTCCTCGAAGGAAATTGTGATAGTTGCAGTGATTGTAGGCCTGTTTAAGGAACTACGGAAGCGAAATTGAGTGCTGTGAGGGGTGGGAAAATCCGCAAAGCGAACAGCATTGTCCCTCCTACCTCTGCCACTTCTGGTATTCGGGTAGTGATGAGTGGGGTAAATGAGCGGGTTGGGCATCTCAGTGGTTGAGTCCGGGGAATCAGAGGCAGAGCTGGTCGAAGCTTGCGAGCGGGTAAATCCTCCACGAGTTCCTCCGCGTCTACTGCGCATGCGGTGCCTGAGGCGAGCCATGGCAAAATTGTAAGATGTATTGACAGCAGAGGAATTGGAGGAAAGGCGACGCTGAGGGTGCGCAGGGGTGGTCGGGCCTCGGTCTAAAAGACAATGACTAGAATGCGAAAAATGGAGACCATTACCAAGATCCAGGCAAGGAAGAATCAGGCAGTGACTGCCTGTTGCAGTTCTAATGCACGGTTCAGCGGCTTGCGGAGAACAAACGCCATGGAGAAGAGGAGGATTAACAAAACGATCTGCAGGGGCCATGGTGATGAGGGAGATGAACTTGTCACAGCTTTTGGGGTAATTAATTATCGCCTGCAATGTGTTATTAATCCGCTTAAGGTAGGCTCTCAGGACGATGTAGTTAGCCAGATGGCTCTCCATTCCGTTGGCGGTCTGTCTTGTCACCTTAATTGCCATTGTTGACACCCGCATCCGAGAGCGTTTCCTTTCCATTAGCAGTTTCCTTTTGCACCAGATCATTGAAATCCTGCAATTGATGTGTGTTGGCTATAGTGCTAAGAGCTCCCACATGAAGAGTCTTGCCACTATCAATGCCGATGTTTGCTAAGAAGTCTGCTGCTTTGTTACCATTCTGACGAATGTGCCTGATGGTTATTGCTCGATGAATGAATAGCCACTGTTCAATATGTTCCAACCTTTCCGCCAATCTCCAACTGCTACCCACTTTGTGTGCTGGAGTTCCCTGTAAGATCTGATTGACCATGTTAATTAAAATCTGAGAGTCCCCTTCAATTATGAGTGGGAAGAATCTATTGCTCTGAGCAAGTAGAAGTCCTTGCCATATTCCTTCTAATTCAGCCGAGTTGTTTGTATCCCAACCAATTGACCCCATGAATGTTTGGAGAACATTGCCCTTGTGATTTCTGAATATTCCTCCAAATCCTGCTTTACCTGGATTTCCTTTTGACGCTCCATCAAAGTTGAGCTGTACCATGGGTGGTGGGGGTGGAGTCCATCTGTCAGGTGTAGCTCCAGATGGAGGGATTTTCCTTTGGTGTGCCTGCTTGTGGTTCCACTGAAGGTTCCAGTTCACCCATATATTTTGTTCCTATGGAGTGGAGGGGAAATCATCATCAAGCCAAGTTTGGAGCATCAAGGTTTCTTGTATGTTTTGACATATGTTGTTCCATAGAACTTCTATAGGAGAGGAATGGTCCTTGAAGATGCGACTATTTCTCTCTTTCCAGATTGTCCACATGAGGAAACCTGGTATTAGCTTCCATAAGGCATTTAATATTTTGCTTTTATAAGGGTGAGGTGCCCAAGAGCGAATAGTGCTGGTGGAATTCTCCTTATTTCGTCCATCTCTTTGACATCTGAAGCTGACTTTCTCCCAAAGTCAGGTTGCTAATAGACATTAGTTTAGGAGATGTTCCTAGTTTCTTCTGCCTATTTACAATTTGGGCAGATGGAAGGTCCATGAAAACTTCGTTTCCTTAGATTATCCCAGGTAAGGATTCTGTTTTGGCACAGCAACCAGAGGAAGGTGGAGATTTTTGGCCAAATTGGGGGATCCCAAACTTTGTTCCAGAGGCTATCCTTGACGGTATGGTCCCTTATTATTATATGATATGCTTCTTGGGATGTGAAGGTTCCTCTCGTTTCATAACCCCATCTAATGATATATTCCTTATTAGAATGGCGTATTTTCTTGTTTGAGAGTTCTCTGTCCAGGCTATCTTTGATGGACTACGTGCCTTGCCCAAGTACGAGGTTCGAGCTTAGCCATTGTCTGTAACCTTGGGTCTAATCTGCCTCCCAAAGTTGATTTAGCTTGATCATCGGTTGCTCTACCCATTCTTGAAGCTGGTGGGGTGTGAGTAGGTCCTTCAATTTGGGTCTTTGCTACCAGGAGTCCTCCCAAAACCTCGCATTGTCTCCATTCCTAATTTCCCAAAAGCTGTGTTGTTGAATTAGATCTTTATGTTGTTTGGCAGCATTCCAAATTAGAGAGCCTGTGCCAACTTCTTTGAGCCGAATAAAATCATCTACTGGTCTATTGTTAGCATATTTAGTTGTCCAAAGGATTGCCCATGGAGTGTGTGCGTTCGAGATCCATTTCCACCAGATGCGTGCTCCCATGACCTCGTTGCTATGCTAAGGATCCCGTAATCCAGTGCCTCCAGAAGTTTTTGGGTGGCAAACTGTTTCCCACTTTACCAAAGCCCATTTTCTCTTTTGTTTCGTATTTCCCCACAGAAAATCCCGTTGAAGATTTTTGATTGCTTTAAGAACCCATTTGGGTGCTGCCAGTACTGAGAAAAGGTAGAGCGGCATAGATTGTAGCACTGCTTTGATTAAGACTAATCAGCTCGCCATGTTGAGAGCTCTAAAGGTCCATGAAGAGATACAAGCTTCCAATTTTTCTAAGAATATTTTCCAGGATGAGTACTTTAAGGCAGAGGCTATCATTGGAGCACCCAGGTATTTGGAGGGGAGAGTTGCAATCGAGAAGCCTAGAATTCTGGCTATGGAGGATTGAGTGATGGAGGGAGTGTGAAAGAAAAAAACTTGGGATTTTGCTTTGTTAATGCAGGCGCCAAAGGCATCCGAAAAATCAGATAAAATGGACTTCAGTTAGAGGGCTTCTTGGACCGAAGGATGACCAAATAACATATTGTCATCCACGAATTGTTGGTGGGTGAAAGCAGGGGTATTAGGAAAAGAAAGGCCACATAATTGCTGGGTATGAAGGGCATCTTTGATGTATCGTCCAAGACCTTCCGCCATTATAACGAAAAGAAAGGGTGAGAGAGGGTCCCCTTGTCGGATACCTCTGGACGGGTGGAAGGGGGCAGAAGGGATACCGTTGACTAGTATTGAGAAGAAGGTTGAGGTGATGAGACTCATAATCCATCTAACCCAACGGGAGTAAAGCCAAAGGCTAGCAACATTTTTTGAATATAATTCCAGCGTAAAGTATTGAAAGCTTTTGAGAGGTCGATTTTTAGGAGCATACCTGCCTTTTTCGACTGTTTTAAGGAGTGAATGATTTCATGAGTGAGAATAATGCTATCCGTGATCTGCCTTCCTTCCACATATCCTGATTTCTCTGGTGATATAAGTAAGGGAAGGAGGGGCTTGAGGCATGTGGCAATCACTTTGGAGACAATTTTATAAATGACATTGCATAATGCAATAGGTCAGAATTTGTCCGGTGTCTGGTTGTGCTCCTCCTTAGGGATGAGGGCGATGAAGGTGGCATTCAAGGATGGAAGCATCCATCTGCTTACTCTGGATTCCTTGACTACTTGCCAAACTTCCTCGATTAGATCCCAGAAGTTGTGAAAGAAGTTTGAAGTGAAGTCGTTTGGTCCAGGCGCTTTCCCTACTTTGAGCTGTCGCATAGCTATCTCCACTTCCTGTAAAGATATTGGCCTGAGGAGGATTTGATTGTGTTCCTCAGTTATGATCTTAGGAATATTCTTAGTGATTTTCTCTATAGCTGGCAGCCGATCAATCTGCGATTCCTGATGCACCATCCGAAAGTGGGTGAGGAGTTCCTGTTCTATATCCTCATGCTTTTCTAGATGTTCCCCTTGTCGATTTTGGAGGTGAGTAATGTTGTTGTGCATTCTCCTTTGGATAGCGGTGTGGTGGAAGAACTTTGTATTGCGTTCACCCTCTTTAAGCCATCTGATCCTTGACTTTTGTTTCCATAGTATCTCTGCCTGCTTTGCTCTTTCTGAGATTTGCGCTTGTAGTTGGCGTTCCTGTTCTGCTAGGACTTCAGATCTGCCTTCAGTTATGATTCTCTGCTGTAATTTTTGCATTTCTTGTTCAAGAGCGTCTTGCGCTTGAAAGATATTGCCGAAGGTAAAGTGATTCCACTGTTTTATGTTTTTCTTGAGATTTTTTAGCTTTTGTTGGAGCTTATACATTTTTGTGCCTTTCGGAGGATTGAAATTCTTCCATGTCTCTGTAATCAAGTTGTGAAAGTCTGGATCATTCAACCAGAAAGCTTCAAAGCGAAAGGGCCTGCGGACATTGTCTCCCAGTCTTTGCCAATGAAGTCTAATAGGCCAGTGGTCTGAGCCAGAGAGTGGCAAGATAGAGGTCGAGAGGTCCCCTCTAAGATGTATTGCATTGTCAGAGAGCAGGAATCTGTCTAACCGAGATGCTATTTGATGGGCATCTGCACATTTGTTGTTCCATGTGTATACGCCATTATTGAATTCCATATCTATGAGCCTGTTGTTATGGATGTAGTTTTTGAAGTGAGTGCTTTCACAGTCCAGCTTGACCCGTCCTCCTCTTTTTTCCTTCAATTTTGTTATCATGTTGCAGTCCCCTCCTGTAATCCAAAGTAGGTGGGATCTTTCTGAGTTGATCTGAGTTAAGGTGTTCAGTGTGTCTACCTTGTTTGTTGCCTCCTGGGGAAAGTAGACATTGGTTAAGTGTCCATGAACGTTTGTCCTTGTTATATGGAACATGGTTTGATAAAGTGCTTACTAGCATGTATGTTAGTAAGTGTTATAGTTCTATCATCCCACACTATGGCTAGCCCTCCTGAGGCTCCTATGGCTTCCACAGCCACTTCTTTGCTTCCTGGCCATGCTTTGGCGAGGATCTGGTCCAAAGTTGTGGAATTACACTTGGTCTCCTGCAGGAATAGAACTTGAGGCTTTTCCTGTTGTAACATGTTCCTTATTAGTCGACCCTTTCCCGGGCTGTTGAGCCCTCTAATGTTCCATGAGATGAGCTTCATGATACACGATTGGGAAGGGGATTATAATACTTGGTAAGCTTGGAGTATCTTCCAGATTCCACCAGCATCTCCCCTATGCGGATGGTTCTCTGAAGATCTGTTTTCCTTCCTCGTTTCTTATTGTCTTTGAAGATATTTCTTCCATCCCACTGACTGCCAGTTTGGATACCTAACGATCTTTGCTTCTGTGCTCTTGAGAGAATTACCTCTAGGTTCTCTAGCTGTCGCTCGGGGATCTTGTCATATTCCTTTTTCTTACATGCCTGTTCAAGTCCCAGTATATCTAGGTCTTCCATGTCGAAGCTCTTCGGTTCCTCTTCCATGTGCTGAACTGCTTCCTGCTCTTCCTCTGTATCATCTACAATCGTGAGCTGCATCTGTGTGCTATCTATCTCCATTCCTTGAACATTCTTTTTTTGCGGGTTACTGGGAGAGGGTGATTTGTGATCTGCGGGTTGCTTAGAAATGAGGGCTTTCTTTGAGCTTGAGGGAGCAGAATGGGGGGTAGTCTTAGGAATGGCTTCAAGTTGTTCCTGGTTATCTAAGATATGAACCTCCAGCTGGAGCAGAGTTTCAAAGCTGTTACTTGTTGATGGCATGGAGGTGTTGATGACAAGTTTTTTGACTGAGGAAGAGGGTTTTTTGTGGGTCTTTTTGTGATTGGGAACTTTTGCGAACCCATCCGAGTTAGGTTTGTCCATTGTGGGTGTGGTCATGGATTTCATATTGGAGGGACAGTCTCGGAATAAATGGCCCAGGGCATGGCATTTTCTACAGCGAAATGGTACATGCTTGTAATCTATTGTTTGTAACGATTCGTAATCATCGTGGTAAAGGCTTACCACATCCGGGAGAGCTTTGCTGAGGTGCATGTATACACAGATCCGCGCATAGGAGGTGTATCGCTTCAGTTTTGTCTCCTCTGCTACTTTGATGAATTCACCTAAACCATTCCCAATGTCTTGCAGTGAGTCTTCATCCCAGTATTCCTGAGGGAGAGAATAAAGGCGCAGCCACACCGGGGCCCAGCTCAGATCTTCTTTGTCCAGGTTAAAACGCTCAACCCATTCTCGCAAGTATAGTCTTGTTGCGTTGAAAAAATATGGTCCGCCATCCAGTACCCTATTTCGGTCCTCCAAACAATTGAAAATGGCAGTAAAGAAGCCCTTAGGCCCTAACTGCACAGTTATGTGCCCTTTTGGTTTCCATTTGGCTGCGATCCAGCCATGCAGTGCTTTCTCCATTGGCCAAAAGCCTATGAACTTTCCTATCAAAGCATGATCCTTCATAAATTGGATCTGAGCATTGATCCGCTGACTTGGGAGCTCGATTTTAGGTCTGTCAACTGTTATAGGCTTGCAGGTGGTTGATGTCACTCTTGGTTCTCCAGTTTTGTTGTTATTCCTTGTCACATTTTCATGTTCTGTTGCTATATCTTCTTGATGGTCCTTCTTGACATTTTCTGTTTGTCGCGGGCGTCTTTCGTATCAGCAGGGGGAGGCTCCATGTCCTCCCCCTGAGGGGGTTCCATCGCTTGGTAGCTGTTCCTTATCGTGTTGTAGTTGTCTTATGGTTGGAGGATAATGGCAGAACGGCACAGTTTGTAAAGGTCTTCCAGTTGCAGAGCAGTATCAAACCCTAATTGCTCCCGCCTCCCATGCATCACCTTAACTAACTTTTATGCTACTACTTTCGTCTCCCCCATATTCTTATTAATACCCATTAATATTTTTATTTTCCTACGTTTAGAGTTAGGAATCCATTAAAAATATTAATTATTTTAATAACTCCTCATCCGGATGGAATTTCTTTAAACGATTTCTGGGTCTTGGAGATCTCATGTGTTCTAGCCCCTCCACAAAATTTCGGAGCTAGAGCACATCCGATGTTACCCAAAATCAACACGAACTTCCTTTTGGTAGGGCACCATCCATCGATCACTTTCCTTCCTAGTTTGTCATGTCATTTCTTCCTTTGTGGAAAGTGGTCTTCTTGTCATATATCAGGATCTCTTGTCATCTGGCTACTCCTTTGTCATCTTGTTCATGCTTTGGAATATTCTTCTCATGGATTCTTCTTTGTACTTGCTTGTTCCCATGCTTTGATCTAGTAGCCCTTCATGACTTCATCCTAATATTGCTTCAACATTAAATGGTGCTTTTGTTGGATGACTTCTTCATCATGACATCTTCGTAAAGTAGAATCAGTTATCTGCACCTTTCATATCTCCAAGGCCTTCACAGGTGTCAAGGGTCCTTTCATCTTTTTCTTCCTTTGTTAGAGTTTTCATGCCTTCTTTCGAGAGATGTCTTCAAAGTATCTTGTCAGATAATTATTCTTGGTGATCATGGCGTTCTTCACATGCTTGATCTCTTTCTTCACTTGCTTCTTCTCGGATAGATTGGTCAACCACCTTATGCTCTTTGTTGGAGTACTTCTTCATTGCTTGCTCCTAGTGCTAGTCAACATTTATTCTTCACTAGCTTCTTAGTTAGCAATATTATACTCCTTATGTGAGTATTTCTTTCATTGAACTTCATTGCATTGTAGTACATGCCTTCGAGCGTGTCATTGGTGAAAGAGATTTGTTCATACTTGATTTTGTCATAGAATTATTCCATGACTATATAATATACATATGATAACATGACTAAACTTTGATGCATACATACCTGTTGACACCCAATCCTTATGATTAGGTGTCAACATTCCCCCCGTTAATTTGAAGGGATGTTGGTGAGTCCAAGCATCGTTTTGAATCTTTCAAGCTTTTCACTTCCAAGCGCTTTGGTGAAGATGTCTGCAATCTGCTCATTAGTGGAACAATGGTGAAGATGGATTGTTTTGGCCTCAACATGATGTCGAATCAGATGATATTTTGTATTGATGTGCTTCGTTCGATCATGGAACTTTGGGTTCTTGGCCAACTTTATTGCCGAGGTATTGTCAATCATGAGTGGAGTCGAATGTACTTGTTTTACCTACAAATATTCCAGAATTTTCCTGAGCCACACAATTTATTTTGTTGTCTTAGTCGTTGCCACATATTCTGCCTCTGTTGTGGAATCTGCTGGAACTGATTGTTTACGTGATCTCCAGGAGACAGCTCCTGATCCAAGACTCATAGCATAACCCAAAGTAGATACCCCAGTTTCTTTGTCTCCATCGAAGTCTAAATTAGAGTATCCAATCAAGCTGAAGTCACCCACCTGTGTATACTTGAGTCCAAAGTCTTGAGTTCCCTTCAAGTACTTTAGAACTCTTTTTGCAACAAACCAATGTCCCTCACAAGGCTTTTGCATAAACCTGGAGAGGATTCCAACAGCAAACGAAATGTTTGGTCTGGTAGTAGTCAAGTAGTTGAGACTTCCTACAAGCTGTCTATACTTTGTTGCATCCTCAAATTCTTTTCCTTCAATGGATGTGAGCTTTAAGTTTTGTTCTAGTGGAGTACTGAGAGGATTTCATTCAGTCGTGCCAAACGTGTTCAACAAATCTCCAATGTACTTCTTTTGAGAAAGGAATATGGACTTCAGACGTTGAGTTACTTCAATACCAAGTTAGTAATGAACATAGCCCAAATCAGTCATTTCAAAACCTTTCCTCAATTCCTTCTTTATGAATGCAATGTAGCTCTCATTGATCCCTATCATCAAAAGATCATCTACATATACCACAAGATATACAATTGTTTTGCCAACTTTCTTGACAAACAAAGTTGCATCATCAAGATCATAATGTTCGAAATTGAGTTTCATAAGATGTTCAGTTAGTTTTTCATACCATGCTCGCGGTGCTTGTTTGAGGCCATACAAGGATTTCACAAGTTTGCATACTTTATGTTCATGTCCTTTCACAACAAATCCTTCAGGCTGAGACATAAAAACATTCTCTTTTAGATCTCCATTCAAGAAAGCAGTTTTTACATCCATTTGATGGACTTTCCAACCGTTCTGAGCTGCTAGGGCAAAGAGTGTCCGGATGGTAGCCCATTTTGTTGTGGGGGCAAAAGTCTCTGCATAATCGACCCCTTCCTTCTGTGCAAAACCTTTTTGCCACAAGCCTAGCTTTGTGCTTGTCCAGTGAGCCATCAGCTTTATACTTATTCTTGTAGACCCACTTGCAGCCAATTAGTTTGGTCCCCAATGGAGGATCGACCAACTTCCAAGTGCCATTCTTTATCAAGGCATCATACTCCTTTTGCATTGCTTCTTTCCACTCATCATGAGAAGCAGCTTCTTTGAAAGAAGTTGGTCCAAAATCTGTAGACAAATTCAATTCACAATCATAAGAAACATCCATATCAACAGGTGAATCAGAGTCATCTACATCACCTCCATTTTGGTCGGGTTGAATTTCTAGTTCCAGCCTTTCCAACCTCATCAGGATGAACACTTTCAAGTGTCTTTGTCAGCCACTTTGGGGGACTTTTTTGAGATGGTCCAGGCTGCTCAGTTGATTGAGTTGGGACTGAATCAAGATTGAGTCTCCCAATTCTGTCAATCACATCACTCAAAGTATCATCTGTTGTTGGAGTTTCATGCGGGGAAGAGAGTGCTTCAGAAGAAGATTCCACAAGTTGATCTAGTATAGGAATCCCCCCTTCAAGATGTGGAATCTGATTATCAAATTTTTGAAATGATTTTGCATTTGCGAATCTATCCAAGCGATCAAGTTGCCGCTCAACAACATTGTCAGCTTTGGATGATTCAAGAAAGATTACATCTCTAGATACAACAAACTTTTTATTGACTTCATCATAGAGACGGTATGCTTTGGAGGTGTTTGAATACCCCAGGAAGATACACTTATGACTCCTTGCACCAAGTTTGTTTCTATGTACCTTTGGTATCAAGGCATAACATGTGGAACTAAAGACCCTGAGATGCTCTACCGAAGGAATGTGGCCATACCACATTTCATAAGGAGTCTTGTTTCTAACAGCATTAGATGGACATCTATTCTTTACATATACAACACATAGAACTGCATCAGCCCAAAACATCAATTTTACATTCTTGAAAAACGTCATGGAGCGCACCATATTTAAGATTGTCCTATTCATTCTTTCAGCTACTCCATTCTATTGGGGATTATAAGGCACAGTGGTTTGATGTTTGATCCCATGTTGGTGAAGAAAGTTTTCAAATTCATTTGAAGTGTCTTCTGTTCGCGAATAGAGCCAATATGAGATTGTGCATCATTTTCAATCCATGTATGAAATTTCTTGAATGTTTGAAAAGCATCAGATTTGTTCTTCAATAAATAAACCCAACACACTCTGGTGTAGTCATCAATAAATGTCATCATATATTTATTTCCATTTACAGAAGGAACAGGCATTGGACCACATAAATCTAAATGAATGAGTTCAAGTTTTCTATGTGCTCTGGAATGTGAATCATGAAAACACTGTTTGCTATGCTTTCCTATAATGCAAGCATCACATTGCTTAAGTTTCCTAGGAATTGTAGGCAAACCAATAACACCATTTTTCTTCAACAAGCGGAGGTTGTCATAGTTCAAGTGTCCAAATCTAACATGCCATAATAAACTTGATGGAAATGTACCTTCTTCATAATGAGAATTGTATGAGAAATTTTGTGCACAAGCAGAGGTACCCTGCAGTTTGAGAAGCCTTTCTTCTTCTATCCCTGTCATGACAAGTGAGTGATCTGATGCTTTTCTCACCTCAACCTTGCCATCAAACATATGAATGGAGTGTCCTTGCTGGCGGATGTGGACCAAGGACAGCAAGTTTCTCCTCAGTTGTGGGAGATATAAAACATGATGCAGAAGAAAGTTTGGAAGACCAGGGAATTCAAGCCTGATTGTGCCAAGCCCTAATGGCTTGAGTTTTGATTTGCCTGCAAAGTATACTGCTCCATCAACATTGTCAGTAAATTCTTCAAAAAAATCTCTTCTAAATGTCCTGTGGCAAGTTGCTCTTGAATCAAGCAACCAATCATTTTTTCCAAGAAGCAAGTGAAGCATTAAATAAGTCTTCATTTACCCCAATATTACAGTGTGCCACAACATAGTGAGCAGATTCAGGTGCTTTACCTTTCTCTTTGTCATTAGTTTTACCTTTGGGTTGGTTTCTTTCCTGCTTAATTTTGTCCCAAGGCAACTTGCATGTGGATGCATCATGTGATCCATCTCTTTTGCAACGTATGCAATGCAAATCTGACTTTTCTCCTTGAGAGTGTCTGCCCCCCTGCCTCTAAAATTTCTTCCTCTTCCTCTTCGACCACCTCTTCCTCTGGAAGAATCTTGAGCAAGTATCTTCTCTCTATGTGCAAGACACACAGCCTCTTTAGAAGACTGAGCAATTGTCTTCTTCCCAGAAGCTTTCTCTCTTTCAGCAAATTTTTTCTCAAGGGAGTCAAAGCTAACATCTTTGAGATTTCCATTTGCTTGCAATGACTCAAGATAATTTGAGTAAGTGGGATAAAGTGCCTTGAGAAAAGCTATCAGAGGAATGTCCAGTTCAACATTAGTGACTTTGATATCATGCATAATAGATTTTATTTAAGATGCAAGAGCAAGTGGATCATCATTTTCTAATTCAAGGCTGAACAATTTAATCATGAGTTGAACAACTTCAAGTGTAGAGTGTGAGTCATAGAGTTCCTTCAGTTTTTGTAAGGCTTGGAAAGCATTTGAAAATGGCGAAATATGGCGACTCACCTCTTCATTTACTGATGCTGCAATCAATGCATAAGCCTTGCTGTTCTTATTTTCCCAAATGGCAAATTCCTTGTCTGAGGTAGGTTGTTCTGGCTCTTTGTATCAGTCTCCAACACACACTCCTTTCCACAATTCATTAAAAATGAGAGTGTGTTTGATTTTCCAAGACCACTCAGGATAATTTTCCTTCCCATTGAGGACCACTTCCACAATAGATATTAATGAGTGCATTTTAAAAAAACTGTGAACTGTAAAAAAATATACTTTTGCTGCCAATATATAAAATATTTTCACTTCTGGTGTTAAAGAAAAAAAAAACTGCACTGTAATAGCAATATTCTTAAGAAAAAAAGTGCAATTCTAATCAAGAATGCAGTTCTGGTAAAAAATGCATTACTGATAAAAATGCAGTTCTGGTAAAAAAAAAATCATCTTCCAGCATGGCTTTAAAGGACTCCATCTTCTATGGCTTTAAAGGACTCCATCTTCTCTATTAAAAAACAAAGAAGAAGTAGCTTAGAGGTTTTGTTCAAAACCCCATAAAACCAGAATGGAGATGCCTGAGCACGTTTTCCTCCTCGAACCTCTCGCAGGACCAATACTGGGCATCCAACGCAGTCTACTGCGATACTGGAGAGCAGAATATTGGCAGCGCAGCATATTGGAGGGAGGGAGGGAGCAGCGTATGTATGGGAGCATTGCGTATTGGAGGGAGGGAGCAGCGTATGTATGGGAGCGCTGCGTATTGGAGGGAGGGAGTAGCGTATGTATGGGAGAGTGCGTATGAGTGCTGCAAACAAGCTGTAATGGAACGCTGCATATGGGAGCGTTGCGTATGAGCAATGAGAAATAACGAAACGTTGCGTATGGGAACACTGCGTATTAGGCAACAAAAGAAATTGTGTGGCTCAACAAAATTCTGGAAGATTTGTAGGTAAAACAAGTACATTCGACTCCACTCATGATTGACAATACCTCGGTAATAAAGTTGGCCAAGAACCCAAAGTTCCATGATCGAACGAAGCACATCAATACAAAATATCATCTGATTTGACATCATGTTGAGGCCAAAAGAATTCATCTTCGCCATTGTTCCACTAATGAGCAGATTGCAGACATCTTCACCAAAGCGCTTGGAAGAGAAAAGCTTGAAAAATTCAGAACGATGCTTCGACTCACCAACATCCCTTCAGATTAAGGGGGGGAATGTTGACACCTAATCATAGGGATTGGGTGAACAACTGTAAATAGTGTAAATAAATAATAGAGAAAATGGAGAGTCATCAGGATATGAGACTCAACAGTCACTCCCTCATGTATATAATAATGAACAGCCTAAATGACTAATACAATCTCATTTTGAGGAGTTACCTCCTGGCCTGACAATACCTCATCTTGATTCTCCTTTGATCATCTTAGCTTCATTTGGTTGTCCTTGGTGTGGCCCTTCTTGCTATGAAAATTTCTAAAATAGAAGTCCTACTACAGTGATTAATATGACTTCTTCTACTTATTATTTCATAGATAAGTTATCTATTGTATTCTTACGGTAAATATCAAATCATATTCTATTGTAGTCTTCACAATTAAAACATTGTAGAAATTAAATGTAAGAAAAATGTCGGCACATATACAAACACCATAACACAGTTGTTTTTTGACAATTGTCCCCGGAAAAACCCAATGTGAGAAAACCGGTGCAGCAGATGAGGGTTTTATTATTCTTCAACAAAAATCAACCTAGCAGTATAGAACTAAGAAATATTTACATACGATCTTAAACAAGTGTCTGACCCGAGACAGAGGTTCCTTGATCCTCTGCATCTCCCTGGCTTGCTCAGCGTCAATTTCTCCAGCCTCTGGACTGCCTGCGCAATGCCTACGTCACTCAGGCCAACAGTGCCTCTCCCAGCGTTGTTCCTTCTGCTGCTCTGTGTCTTCGTCCCTATCTCCCTGACTGATGTTGAACCCTCTATCTCTACTCCACCTACAACTCTGCCTCTGAATCGATTTTCTCTTGCCGAACTTCGACCAGTGAGAAAATTGATTTCTCTAGGGCAACTGAGTATCTACTTGGTGTATTTTCCAAATGACCCTCAAGTCCTTTCTTATATATTCCTGTTGAGAAATCAACGGCCTAGATTAAAACATAATCAAAGGCTTAGATCATTTTGACTTGATCCATGGCTTTTTCTAAAAGTTTCACCCCTAATTAGATTAATACCCATTAATATTTTAATTTTCCTAAGTTTAGACTTAGAAACCCCATTAAAAATATTAATTATTTTAATAAAATCACTTCTGGATGGAATTTCCCAAAACGCTTTCTAGGTTCTTTGGAATACCTGTGCCCAAGCCTCCCTGCAAAATTTGAGGCTTAGAGAACATCTGATGCTACCCCAAATCAACACTCACTCTTAGCGAGGAATGTGCTCTAGCAATATATTTCCTCTCTGCATATTGCTCTGACTCTGAAGTATCATCCCTGCGTTGTTGATGTCTGATGTACTGTCCACCAACCACTGTGTTGGTGCTGCCATTGTACTGCTACCTTTGACATTGTTACTGTTAATGCTACATCTGTACTGCAACTCCCTCTGCATCTGTGTTGTTGTTGGTCCTAACACCCAACACTGCATCCTGCTCCTGCTGCTGAAACAGATTTTCAATCATACCCAACTGCTCTCTGAACTGAGTAAACTTAGCTCTTCCAAGAGCCTTTGTGAGTATATCGGCCCCCTGCTCTTCTTGGGAACACATTGTAGCTGTACTGCCCCACGATGAACACAGTCTCGGATAAAGTGACAACGGATATCTATATGTTTCGACCGGTCATGAAATACTGGATTCTCAGAGTTTGATTCAACTTTGATTATCGCAGTAAACCTTGGTGGCCTCCATCCTTTTCCTAAGTATGCTCACAAGCAATTTGCTAAGCCATATGGCTTCACACGTAGCTGTGTTGGCTGCCATATATTCTGCTTCTGCTGAACTCAGTGCTACCATTTTCTGCTTCCAGCTGCACCAAGATATCATCCCTGATCCAACACTGAAGCAGCACCCAGAGGTACTTTTTCGGTCTACTGAATTTCTTGCCCAATTTGCATCGGTGAACCCATTCAAGCTAACATCCTCTCCTCTCGAGTACTTCAACCCACATCCGACTGTTCCTCGTACATACCTAAGTATGTGTCTGGCTACTACCCAATGCGCTTTTTTCGATTCCACCATGAACTCACTAAGAGTGTTAACCACAAAACAAATGTCTAGCCTTGTGTTGACCAGATACATAAGCAACCCAATGAGCTGTATGTACAAGGTGGGATCTACTTCTTTATCCTCCGATGCATCTATTTTCTTCTAGTTGGTGATCATAGGAGTAGCCATGGGTCGGCAATCCTGCATTATGAATCTCTTCAGAATCTTTGTAGCATATCTTCCTTGACCAAGGAAGATCTCCCAATTCTTCTGCCAAACTTCCAACACCAGAAAATAATGCATCAATCCCAAGTCCATGTTGAATTCCGCTTCAAGATTCTTCTTACAGTCCTGGATGAGCCTAGATGATCCAGTTAGAAACAGGTCATCTACATATAGTACCAAAATAAGTGGCTCATTCTCTACCAATAAATAGTAGAGATTGGCATCAGCATCACTCTTGACAAATCCCAATTGTTGCAAGTAACTATCAGTTCGACCATACCATGCTCTAGGTACCTGCTTGAGCCTGTACAAGGCTTTCATCAACCTGCAAACATGAGACTTCTTCTCATGAGTTTCGGAGCCTTCGGGTTGTTCTATATACACGTCTTCTTCTATCACCCCATTCAAGAATGTTGTCTTGACGTCCATTTGGTGAATCTCCCATCTCATTTGAGCTGTTAGGGATATAACAGATCTGATAGAGGTGTGACGTGCAACTGGGGCAAAGGTCTCTTCATAGTCTATCCCTTATTTCTGAGCATACCCCTTTGCCACAAACCTTGCCTTGTACTTCTCTATGTTGTCGTCTGCAACATAATTGATCTTGTAGATCCATCACGAACCTACCACTAGACTATTTTCCAGTCTAGGTACTACTTCCCAGACATCATTTGTCATGATGAAGTTGTACTCTTCGACCATGGCATCTTACACATACTTGGTGTTGAACAGCTTCCTGAAAGCTAGAGGGTTCTTCAACCTGAGCTACCAATGCTTGGTATCTATTTGGTTGTCTGTGTTGCCTCTTCTCGGCTCTAGGAGCTCCAACAAACTCCTCTGCATCCCTCAGTGTCTGTCGCACTTCTCTGCTCGTTCTACCATTGGTGGTGGGAGGTTCAACCAATTCTTCCTCCTCACTTTCTTGTTTCGTCTGTTGAGAAGCATCTGCATTTCCTCCCTCTAAGGAAACACTGGTACTGGTCATTGTACTTGTCCCAGGTGTATGTTCTCCTGCCCAGGGTTGCGGGGGAGCGCCCCCCCCTCTCGCTCTTGTTCTCCTGCCCAGGGTTGCGGGGGAGCGCCCCCCCTCTCGCTCCTGTTCTCCTGCCCAGGGTTGCAGGGGAGCCCCCCCCCCTCTCGCTCCTGCTCCCAATTCGTGCTCCGAGCGGGAGCGGCTCCCTAAAAAAAAACGCTCCCTACCTTTTCGAGAGCGTTTACCCTTTTTTGCAAAAAAAAATTGCAGTAATGTTCCAAATGCAATTTTTTTTCAAAGAAACAAATAAGTTTTGAGTGGGGGAGCTTAATGATCAAACCTATGGCCCTAGTATTGATATGCGATTCATGGTAATGTTAAATTCTTAAAGTAAAAGTGACATTCTCCTTGATATTAATTTTCATCATTTTACTAAAATTTTTAGCATTACCATGAAATGACTCAGGATGTTTGAGAGTGGTTCCAACCTCATTGGATTTCATATGGAGAAAGTAAAATTTTAGATTTCATTCAAAATTCAGCAAACTTATTAGTTTTTAAAGCTTTCAAGATTGGGGGATTGCAATGTTTCCATTGAATTTTGTCATGTATTAGGGTATGAAACTTGTATTTAATCAAGAGCACCAATCCCTCTATGTACCTTGATGTTAGTGACATTGGTTGTCGAACTCCTCTATCATGACCCTCCTAAAAATGTACGCATCACTCAAACAAAATCTTGACTTGACATGCTACGCTTTTTCTATCTTATGTTAATGCTTAGAGGGTGATATTAATGACAAAGATCCCTATATAGATCCAGAGGTAATGACAAAGATACCTCTGGATATTAATGCTTAGAGGGTGATATTAATGACAAAGATCTTGATTTCCAACAAGACTAAAAAATAAGACATTTCTCGTGGTGGCAAGAGGCCCAAGCATAAGCAATATATAATAGATTTACTTGTCTTTTCTAGTTTCTAGTAGTTTTTATAGCTATTGACTCTTTCATATTTATTATGATATTTTTTTAAACAATATATGACAATTTATGTTTGAAGTTGGTAATTATAACTCATTAGTAATGAATTATGAATATGATGCTTCATGAAAGTTGAAAGTTGCTTCATTTCATTTCATTTTATAACATTTCATTTCATGTTAGATATTATTTGTTGTAATGGTTACACTTAGCTTACAAATACAACTTTGGTGATCAATGATGATAAACATTGTATATTGAATTTTGAAAGCTTGAAACTTTGAATCATGAGGCTCAATATGTTGTATGTTACTGTGTTACTAACTTGTGGACGTGGTTGATGAAGATTATAACTTCTAGATGATTGTTGTTATATGGTTCAATCTATGTTTTTAATGCTTTTTAGATCTAATTCATCATTCTATATGTTTTTGTTGACATATATGCATCAAAATATAAAAAATATAAATATATATATATATATATATATATATATATATATAAAAAATGCTCCGGGATTCACTCCCAAATCGAGAGCTTCTGAAAATGTCGCTCCCGTTCCCGTTTTCGCTCCCGCTCCCAAGTAACCTTGCTCCTGCCTGTCCTTCTTGTTGCCCCTGTTGTTCTTGGACTAACAGAACATCCCCTAACTGATCTTTTGCAGGCATTTCACGAGATTTCCTGAAAGCTCTATCTTCCATGAACTTTGCATCTCATCTTACTACAATCTTCCTGCTGCTTGGAATGTAGATTCCATATGCCTTTGAGGTCTCATTGTATCCTACAAGATACCCCTTCTCTGCAGTTTGACCCAGTTTGCTACGCTTCTCGTCTGGAATGTGCCAATAGGCCACGCTTTCGAATATCTTGAGATGACTGACTTCCGGCTTCTTCCCTATGAATACTCCTTCGGGCATTCTCTTCCCCAATGCCTTATGAGGAGTTATATTTTGAATATATACTGTCATGCTGCAAGCTTCTACCCATAGATACCTAGGTAGATCCTGATCATACAACATGGCCTTGGCTGCCCCAACAATAGTTCAATTCTTCCGTTCTGCCACTCCATTCTGCTCCGGGTTATATGGAGTTGTCCACTCTCTTTTGATGCCCTCCTTTGCGCAAAAATCTGTGAAATCTTTCTCTGTATATTCTCCACCGTTATCTGAACGCAACACCTTTATCTTTTTCCCTGTCATATTTTCAACAAGAGCCTTGAACTCTCGGAAACAATCAAAGACCTCATCCTTGGTCTTTAAGAAATAGATCCAGGTTTTTCTGGAGTGATCATCAATAAAAGTGACGAAGTATTCGCCACCACTAAGAGCCCTTGTGGACATAGGACCGCAGATATCTGAGTGTATTAATCCTAATACATCCCTTGCTCTATTGTTACTTTTGGGAAAAGTTGCTTTAGCGTACTTTCCTAGTACACATCCTCTGCATAAGTCATCATGTTCATTGCTTAGGACTGGTACCCCTGTAACAGTCTCTCTGAGCATTCTCAGTGCTCTATGGTGTAAGTGCCCCATTCGCCTATGCCATAATTCATTTCACTCCTCACTATTATAGTTATCACCTATCAATGCCATTGGCGATTCGATCTACAACCTATACAACTTGTTGCTTCGAACCCCAATTTGCTTTTTCCTCTTCCAACCTGGATGCTTAACGTATACTTTCTTTCCAATAAAGTATACATCATCCTTTGTCTTGTAACTGGGACACTGAAAATAGAATCATCCCTAATCCTGGCACATGCAGAACATTGGTGGCTCCGATGTCGGTCCCTGCTTCCATCTGATACCAAATGTTATGAAACCAACTCAAGAAAAAGATAGAAAAGATAGATCAACGCCTTAGAATTCAGCCTCTTCGAGGGGGCAACCTTCTTTACATTACATAAATAAACAATTCTTCGATGATTCAAATGGAGGGATTCTATAGGGCACAGTAATAACAATATGGTGACAATAGGGGCACAACAATATTAATAAGGGGTACAACTACAATAGTAATGGGGTAATCACAATATAACCCAGCGGACCTAACAATAATAATATAAAGCCACAAAAATAACAATAGAGGGATTCTATGGGGCACAGTAATAACAATATGGGGACAATAGGGGTACAACAATATTAATAAGGGGTACAAATACAATAGTAATGGGGTAATCACTAGTATTATAGGGACCCAACATGCCCCTCTCCTTCAAAAAAGTGTTGTCCTCAACGCTTGAAAGTCGTCCAATCAAGGGAAAGTTTTTACTCAAAGCTATTTATGAGAAGGAAATGTTGGCAATACTCCATGCACTTAAGAAATGACGACCCTACCTAATGGGAAGACACTTCAAGGTAAAAACGGATCATGATAGCCTTAAATACTTTTTAGAACAAAGATTATCCTCTGATACCAAATGTTATGAAACCAGCTCAAGAAAAAGATAGAAAAGATAGATCAACGCCATAGAATTCAGCCTCTTCGAGGGGCAACCTCCTTTACATTACATAAATGAACAATTCTTCGATGATTCAAATGGCAAAACCTCCTTTCTATATATAGGAGTCACAATATAACCCAGCGGACCTAACAATAATAATATAACAATAGAGAGATTCTATGGGGCACAGTAATAACAATATGGGGACAATAGGGTCACAACAATATTAATAAGGGGTACAACTACAATAGTAATGGGGTAATCACTAGTATTATAGGGACCCAACAAAAGCTATGGTGCCTCTCCCTACGGGAGTACACTTCGTTTTGTTTCCCATAGTTATTTGGATGTCCATCTATTCTTCTTGATAGCTCGAGAAATGTTCTTGTACTCCATTCATATGAGCTGAAGATCCGCTATCAACGAACCAAACATCCGCTAATGTTGAATTAGCTAAGCATGTGAATTCTTCATCTAATCTGGTAGACAAATCTTGGATATTTTGAGTATCCATATTGTGCCAACTTCTGACGCTAACCTATCCTAGCAACTGCTGTAGGAAAAACTGTCTTCCTTGTGTGAAAATTCTTGAATCTAGCACATCAGAAACCCCTACTGCAGTGTTTGGTTTACTATCTCCTACTTGTTTTTTTTACATTAACAAGTTATTTAATTGCATAAACATCAAAGTAAACACGAATGCAGCCTTCACAGATATACAGATCAAGCACTCAAATAAACTGAGACAATCACATAAGGGACACTGTTTTTTTGGACAATTGTCCACGGAAAAACCCAATGCAGGAAAACTAGTGCAACATATAGAGGGTTTGTATTATTAAGCAGATTTTTTAATACAACTAGGGTGCTAGAAATGGCTCACCCTTCAGAGACTATACTTGGCAGTGGTACCTCTCTCCGGAGACAGATATTCCGGCAAATCAGCAACCGGATGATCAACTCCACAGTGGCTCTGACTACTCCTTGTGCTGGACACTGAAAGATGCTCCAAGCACTGCTCTGGAACTACATCACCCTCTCTAGAACTGCGTCACCCTCTCCCAACTCAGCATCTGTTGATCGGCTCCCAGTCTGCCCCATAGAATCTCCCAGCGCTGCCTATGAAGCCCTCTGCGTCCTCTGTGTCAGCCTTTACGGCTTCTGCATCACCCTCTACGACCCTCTGCGTCCTCTGCGTTGGCTCCTCAGGCCTTTGCGTCAACCCTTCTTAGGCCTGTGCTAGCTCTTCCGACACTTTACTGCCTCTCTGCTATGTATTCTTCAACCTTGGATCAAAATCGCTTGTTGAATTGCCCCTCACTGCAACTGATATCTAACTCGATTTCCTTAGTAAACCTCGCCCCAGAAAATCGAATTCTTGATCTCTCTTGGTGTGTCTCCAACTGACCCTCAAGCCTCCTCTTATACTTTTCTTGTTGACAATTCAACGGCCGAGATTAAGTCCCTAATCAACGGCTAAGATTAGAACTAAATTGATCCTCGTCACTTAGAACTTTCTCACCCATTTTATATTAATACACATTAATATTTTTATTTTCCGAAGTTTAGACTTAAAGACCCGTTAAAAATATTAATTATTTTAATATCTCTTCATCCGGGTGGAATTTCTTCAAACGATTTCTGGGTCTTGGAGATCTCATGTGCCTTAGCCTCTCCACCAAATTTCATGGCTAGAGCACATCCGATGCTACCCAAAATCAACACTCCCTCTTAGCGAGGAATGTGCTCTAGCAATGCTTCACCATAGAAGCATTACACTGATCCTCTGCATTGGTCCTCTGTGTTGATGCTAGGCCTGCTGCCCCACATCCACTACATTGTTGCCTCCTGTACTGCTACCCATGACACTGCCACTACCACTGCTACATCTACACTGCAGCTCCCACTCAACATGCTGCATTATGCTGCCCATAGCTCCACCAATGCTAACTGTTGCACTACAACCCAATTACCGAGAAGTAAGTAACTGACTTCACCCAAACATTGACATCCCGGTCAGTCTGGAAGCCTCGTGATGCTGAAGCTACCTCAGCTGCTATCATATGCTCCCTTTGCTGCCACTACATTGTTGCAAACACCTCTGTGCCTCTCGCACTGCTGCAACCTCCACTGCGTTGCTACAGACTTTTGCACTCTAGCACTACCTTGCTGCTCCATCACACCTTGCTCCACCCGACACCTGCATCATGCTATTGTCGTTAAGGGCTCCCGTAGCCGTATGTGATCCAAGAGTTTGGGCACCTCAAGGATCCTGCCCCGCTTTTGTAGTCCTCTCGACTACAGCTCAATGTTTCCCCACCTCTTCGCTAAAGGCGCATGAACACGCATGGCACAATCGTCATCAGTCTCGACATCCTTCTCCGCCTTTGGAGTTGCCTTTGAGTCGGAAGCTTCTCCCTTGCCTTTCTTCCTGGGGCACTGAGATGCATAATGTCCCAGCTCCCCACAGTGGAAGCACTTGACCTTGGAGATGTTGAATTGGGGTAGCATCGGATGTGCTCTAGCCACGAAAATTGGTGGAGAGGCTAAAGCACATGAGATCTCCAAGACCCAGAAATGATTTGGGCAGAATCTAACTGGTTTGGGAGATATTAAAATAATTAATATTTTTAATGGAGTTCCTAAGTCTAAACTTAGGAAAAATAAAATATTAACGGGTATTAATATAAAATTGGGTTAGAAGGGTCCAAAAATCATGGATCAAGCCAAATCTAATCTTATCCGTTGCTTAGAGATTTAATCTCGACCGTTGATGGACCAACGAAAAAAGTATAAGAGGAGGCTTGAGGGTCAGTTGGAGGACACACAAAGAGAGATCAAGAACTCGATTTTCTGGGGCAGGGTTTGCTGAGGAAATTGAGTGAGTGATCAGAGTTGCAGCTGAGGGGCAGTGAATACATAGCAGAGAGGTAGAGTTAGTACCGGGAGGATCAGCGCAGAAGCTGGGAGAGGTTGACGCAAAGCCAGCTAGAGGCCATGCAGAGGCAGCCAGAGGCCACGTAGAGGCAGCCAGGAGCTACGCAGAGCCAGAGAGGGCCAACGTGTGAGACGCAGAGGCTCCAAAGGCTGACACAGAGCCCAAAGAGGTTGACGCTAGGCCAGAGAGACTGACACAGGGCCTAGAGGCAGCGCTCGGAGATTTTTCGTGGGACAAACTGGAGCTGGAGAGCTGGATAGGGTGACGTAGTCCCTATCGGAGTGACATAGAGCAGCAGAAGCTGCATTGTTGCTATGGGATCGTTCATTCGGTGATTTAGCCATAATATCTGTCTCCGACTGAGAGGTACTACTGCTAAGAGCATTCTCTGTTGGGTGAGCCATTTCTGGCACCCAAGCTGTATTCTAAAACTGCATAATAATAAAACCCTCTGAATATTTGCATCGGTTTTCCCGCATTGGGTTTTTCCGGGGACATTAGTCCAATAACAACGGTGTCACTTGTGTGCTTGTTTACTTTCAGTTGATGATCTGTATGTGTTGATACTATACTTGTATTTATTTTCAGTATTTAAATGGTAAATAACTTGTTAAGTAATTGAACAAGTAGGAAGAAATAAATCAGATAGTACAGGTAGAATTTCTAAGGGGTTAAACATAGGAATTCGAACAGGAGATATCTTTCTTCTTCCTCTTCTGAACCCCCTGTTGTCCCATAGATGCTAGAGCTGCATCCTCCTCCTCCTCCTCTTTCTTGATTCGAACTCCCTTACCACTACTCCCCACCTTGTTCAATCTCTTGATCTCTTCCTGTCGAAGAGTTGCCCACATATCCTCCCTACTAGGGAGAGTCTTTCTGCCCAAAATGCTTTGGACAAACGTCTCCTAGTCCTCAGAGACTGCATTCAGAGCAAGTCCTGACCATAAACTTTGGATCCGATGTAGACCCCACGGAAGTAAACTGGTCACGAATTCCTTGCAACCTGAGAAGGAACAGATCTATCTCCTCTCCTTTCTGCATCTGATATGACCTCAGCTAATTTTCCAATAACATCTTTTGTTGCACGAAAGAGCCTTGGTATAAGGTGGTCAGCGTCTGCCACATCTCCCTTGATGTGTTCTTCTTAGCAATATGTGGTATGACATGATCCTTGACCCCGTCTAGGATAATGCATTTCACCTTTGCCTCAGCCTCCTCATACTTCTCATTTGCATTAGGGTCAATTGGGACAACTACAGTTTTCAAGGCAGTCCTTGATGCGATGTTTATCCAAGATTGCCAGGATCCTGGCCTTCCAGATGACAAAATTGGAAGCGCCGTCCAATCTGTCATGATCCCTCAATCCGTTTACTACCATCTCTGCTCCTCTTCTCTAGACTCCCTCCGAGTCTTGATTTCCCTCTCAGAAATCCTTTGGCCAACTGTCGAATCACTCCTCTTCAATCCTCCTTTGCCACTACAACTCAAATCTAGATTTCTGGGCTAGAAATCTGTCGAAGTAGTGCTTCCCTCTACCTTGGTTCAGTCTCTTTAGACACTGTTATGCACTGATAGAAACAGCGTCCCACCAGCTCCTCAAATCAAAATCTGCACAGCTCCCTTAGTCCCGACAATTGGAAGAGTCTGAGCCCTTCTGACTCTGCACAATCACATTGAGAACTAGATCAGCTCTTCCTAGCCACTGCGTCAATCCTTCCTAGCTGAGAAAGATGACTTGGCACTGTGTACGCCTGATCTGCCCCCCCTCTGCCTCTGCGCTGGCATGGACAGCTGACGCAGTTACTGTGTGGGCTCCTCCCAGCTACTGCGTCTTTCTCTCCTAGCTCAAAATGTTGACGCAAGCACCGTGTGAACCTCTGCGTCACCTTCTCTACATTGCGTCACCCTTCCTTCTGCACCTCTCGCTCTGGAACAGCGCTGTCTCTCGGAACAATTGCTTCTCTGCTACAAACTCTCAGATTTCTCGGCTGGTGCCTTCAGTCTCCTATGATCTATAATCCCTCTAATACCATGTGAAAATTCCTGAATCTAACACATCAAAAACCCCTACTGTGGTGTCTAGTTTACTATCTCCTACTTTTTTTTTACATTAACAAGTTATTTAATTGCATAAACATCGAAGTAAACACAACTGCAGCATTCACAGATATACAGATCAAGCACTGAAATAAACTGAGACAATCACACAAGGGACACCGTTATTTTTGGACAATCGTCCCCAAAAAACCCAATGCGGGAAAACCAGTGCAGCATATAGAGGGTTTGTATTATTAAGTGGATTTTTGAATACAACTAGGGTGCCAGAAATGGCTCACCCTTCAAAGAATATCCTTGGCAGTGGTACCTCTCTCCGGAAACAGATATTTTGGCAAATCAGCAACCGGATGATCAACCCCACAGTGACTCTGACTGTTCCTTGTGCTAGACAGAGAAAGTTGCTCCAAACACTGCTCTGGAACTACATCACCCTCTCTGGAACTGCGTCACCCTCTCCCGACTCAACATTTGTTGATCAGCTCCCAGTCTGCCCCATAGAATCTCCCAGCGTCGCCTATGAAGCCCTTTGCGTCCTCTGTGTCAGCCTCTATGGCTTCTGCGTCACCCAATACGGCCCTCTGAGTCCTCGACGCTGGCTCCTCAGGCCTCTGCGTCAGCCCTTCTTAGGCATGCGCTAACTCTTCCGACACTTTGCTGCCTCTCTGCTATGTATTCTTCAGCCTTGGATCAAATTCCCTTATTGAACTGCCCCATTGCAACTGATCTCTAACTCAATTTCTTTAGTAAAGCTCGCCCCAGAGAATCGAATTCTTGATCTCTCTTGGTGTGTCTCCGACTGACCCTCAAGCCTCCTCTTATACTTTTCTTGTTGACGATTTAACGGCCGAGATTAAGTCCTTAATCAATAGCTAAAATTAGAACTGGATTGATCCTCGTCACTTGGAACTTTCTCACCCATTTTATATTAATACACATTAATATTTTTATTTTCCAAAGTTTAGACTTAGGGACACATTAAAAATATTAATTATTTTAATATCTCTTCATCCGAGTGGAATTTCTTCAAACGATTTCTGGGTCTTGGAGATCTCATGTGCCTTAGCCTCTCCACCAAATTTCATGGCTAGAGCACATCTGATGCTACCCAAAATCAACACCTTGTTGAGTCTTCTGTTGCGTTGTTCCTTCTACCACTGATAAATTTCGACTGAAAAGACTTACCTCTCTGTCGGCTCACTCAAATAGAGTTTTCCCACGAAATCCAATCTCTTTGGTTTGAATTGCTTAATCTTATGGGAGATTTGAATTTTTGCCCTTGCAGGGATTTCAAATTCCCTTCGTTTCTTAGTGTTGGATGTTCTGGCTTTTCTCTTCTACTTCCCTGTAGCTCTGATACCATGTGAAAATTTCTAGAATAGAAGTCCTACTATAGTGATTAATATGACTTCTTCTACTTATTATTTCAGAGATAAGTTATCTAATGTATTCTTACGACAAATATCAAATCATATTCTACTACAGTCTTCACAAATTAAAACATTGCAGAAATTAAATGTAAGAAAAATGCCGACACATATACAAACACCATAACACAGTTGTTTTTGGACAATTGTCCTCGGAAAACCCAATGTGGGAAAACCGGTGCAACAGATGAAGGTTTTATTATTCTTCAGCAAAAATCAACATGTACAAAATTTCACCCAGCAGTATAGAACTAAGAACTATTTACAGAGGTTCCTGAACAAGTGTCTGACCCGAGAGAGAGGTTCCTTGATCCTTTGTGTCTCCCTGGCTTGCTCACCGTCAATTTCTCCAGCCTCTGGACTGACCTGCGCAATGCTTGCGTCACTTAGGCCAGTGATGCCTCTCCCAGCATCAATCTACCCAGCATTGTTCCTTCTTCTGCTTTGTGTCTTCGTCCTCGTCTCTCTGGCTGATGTTGAACCCTCTCTGTCTCTCCTCCACCTACAACTCTCCCTCTGAATCGATTTTCTATTGCCGAACTTCGACCAGTGAGAAAATCGATTTCTCTTCGGCAACTTAGTATCTGCGTGGTGTATTTTCCAAATGACTCTCAAGTCCCTTCTTATATCTTCCTGTTGAGCAATCAATGGCCTAGATTAAAACATAATCAAAGACTCAAATCATTTTGACTTGATCCATGGCTTTTTCTAGAAGTTTCACCCTGATTAATACCCATTAATATTTTAATTTTCCTAAGTTTAGACTTAGGAACCCCATTAAAATAATTATTATTTTAATAAAATCACTTATGGGTAGAATTTCCCAAATCGCTTTCTGGGTTCTTTGGAATACCTGTGCCCAAGCCTCCCTGTAAAATTTGAGGCTTAAGAGCATATCCGATGCTACCCCAAATCAACACTTGCTTCATCTTAGCTTGCCTACATATGATCCTTTTCTTGAATCCTATGAATGGGATTCCTAATGAGACATTTGCTTCTTATTCATGAATCTTCTTTTGAAGATTCCATTAGAGGATCTTGGAGACCCTTAACCTGCAAATATTTCTTCCTTTTGATGATGGAGGCCTTCAAAGATTCTCGCTCACGACCAATTTTCTTTCATAGTGGATGAGGTCCTATATTAGGTATGCTCCTTCTACATGAATATCTTGAGCTATATCTACCATGCTCCTATATTCTAGAAGATATTTCTAACCATGCATTTTGTTCTCATTTATAAACGCTCCTTCTACACGAGTATTTTGGACTCTATCGACATCATGCTCCTAGATTCTAGAAGATGTTTCTAGCTATGCAATTTTATTCTATTCCTACATGCTCCTATCCTACTCAAAACTTTGAAAGAAGACTTTAAGTAAAGAGTTTGACTTAGTCATAGTAGAGATCCCGAGGATCTTCCTTCTTTTCTTCTTCTTTCACTTCTTGAGTCATGTGAGCTTCTTCCCTTTTTCTTTTGTTGTTGTTGTCCTTCTTTAGTTTGGGACAATTCCTCTTGTGTTGAAGTTTCTAAGTCTACCAGTTAGAAACCCTCCATGCACTTTATCTGATTTATTCCTACCTACTTGTTTTGTTACTTAACAAGTTATTTACAATGTAAATACTGAAATAAACACTAGTGCATGTTCAACATACTACAGATCAACAACTAAAGGAAACAAAAACAACACACCAAATGACACCATTATTTTTGGACCAATGTCCCCAGAAAAACCCAATGTGGGAAAACCAGTGCAGCTATCTAAGGGTTTTCTTGTTAAGCAATATCAGAGTACAATCTAGGTGCCAAATCCAGCCCACCCAATAGAGAATTTCCTTGGCAGTGATACCTCTCAGTTTGAGACAAATTTCCCGACAGAAACCCCGGATAATCCTTTCGGCAGCTCCTCAGCTCCAATCTGCCCCAGAAACCCCAGCGTCTGCCTTTCTGGACTACGTCAGCCTCTCTCTGCCCAGCACTGGCCCTGCGTCACCCTGAATGGGTCTGCGTCAGTCTTAGGAGGTCCTGCGTTAGTCTTAGGAGGTCCTGCGTTAGTCTTAGGAGGCCCTGCGTCACCCTGAATGGGTCTGCGTCAGTCTTAGGAGGTCCTGCGTCAGTCTTAGGAGGTCCTGCGTCAGTCTTAGGAGGCCCTGCATCAGCCTTGTCAGCAACGCTAGCCTCTCTGAAGCTCTATGCAGCTCCCAACTACCTCTGCGTGGCACTGCGTGAGCCCTGGCTGCCTCTACGTGGCCCTGCGTGAGCCCCGACTACTACTGCGTCACTCTCTCTAGCTCCTGCGCTGCTCTCCCGGCACTATCTCTACCTCTCTGTCTCTCTGTACTCAATGCCCCTCAGCTGCAACTCTGATCACTGATTCTATCTCTCTTAGCAAACCCCGCTCTAGAGAATAGAATGACTGATCATCTAGTGTGCCCTCCAAGTGACCCTCAAGCCTCCTCTTATACTTTTCTCGTTGACATATCAACGGCCGAGATTAAGTCCCTAATCAACGGCTAAGATTAGATCTGGCTTGATCCATGTCTTTTGGACCATTCTAACACAGTTTTATATTAATCCACATTAATATTTTAATTTCCCTAAGTTTAGACTGAGGGACTTCATTAAAAATATTAATTATTTTAATATCTCCCTAACTGTTTAGAATATGCCCAAACCCTTTTTGGGTATTGGAGATCTCATGTGCCCCAACCTCTCCACCAAATTTCGTGGCTAGAGCACATCCGATGCTACCAGAAATCAACACTCCCTCTTAGCGAGGACTGTGCTCTAACAATACTCCTCACTGAGTATTACTCTGATCATCCGGCATCGGTCCCTATGCTAATGCTAGGACTGCTGCCCACCATCCTCTGCACTGTTGTATCCTATACTGTTGCCCATGGTTCTGCCACTGCGACTGCTGCATCTGCACGACAACTCCCTCTACATCCATGTTGTTGACAACGCCCGACTGCCTCTGCATGGCCCTACGTGAGCCTTGACTACTACTCCATCACTCTCTCTGGGTCTTGCGCTGCTCTCCGGGCACTATCTCTGCCTCTCTGTCTCTCTGTACTCAATGCCCCTCAGTTGCAACTCCGATCACTGATTTTATCTCTCTTAGCAAACCCCGCTCTAGAGAATAGAATGATTGATCATCTGGTGTGCCCTCCAAGTGACTCTCAAGCCTCTTCTTGTACTTTTCTCATTGACATATCAGCGGCCGAGATTAAGTCCCTAATCAACGGCTAAGATTAGATCTGGCTTGATCCATGTATTTTGGACCATTCTAACACAATTTTATATTAATCCACATTAATATTTTAATTTCTCTAAGTCTAATGGCTAACACAGTTTTATATTAATCCACATTAATATTTTAATTTCCCTAAGTTTAGACTTAGGGACTCCATTAAAAATATTAATTATTTTAATATCTCCCTAACTGTTTAGAATCTGCCCAAACCATTTCTGGGTATTGGAGATCTCATGTGCCCCAACCTCTCCACCAAATTTCATGGCTAGAGCACATCCGATGCTACCACAAATCAACATTTTGTAGTGTCCATATTCTTGGCATCCATAGCATTGGATTTTGGACATATCTTTGTTGTTTGTTCTTCATGGACCAAATTTGCCAAATTTTCCCTTTCTCTTGGCCATGATAGCAAATGCTTGCTCCTTTGATCCCACATCTTCCTTGGCTTTGAGTCTGGTTTCCTCTTGCATAGAGACCACATTTCACTTAATGTGGTAGCTTCCTTCTTGGCATATATGCTTGATGTGAAGTTGCCCCAATCCTCAGGTAGAGCATTGAGTACTACAGTTGTCATTTCTTTGTTGGACACGACTTCCCCTAGCTCTTGAAGTTGATCTCTCATCTCAGAGATCTTCATGAAGTAGGGAGTTATTCCTTCCTTTGGTATCTTCATCTTGTACAATTCATTTCTTAGAGATATCACTTCTCCAGTTGTGGTTAATGAGAATAGCTCTACTAGTTTATCATAGATTTCTTTTGATGTTTCAAATTTGGAGACATAAGGAATGAGAGAGTCCTTGATAGATTCTATTAGAATCCTTTGAGCTCTTGTCTCACCCTTATTATACTTGGCTAAGGCTTAAGTTTGTTCCTTAGCAAGAATAGTAACATTCCCTTTGATGTCTTCTAGGAATTCATTCTCCTTGAGAAGTAAATCAGTCCTCTTCTTCGATTTAAGAAAGTTATTGGTACCTACCAATTTGTTGCTTTCCTTGCAAAAAGACATTGATGTATATTCAGAAGGGGACATATACTTACTTGATAGATTTTTAGATGTAGTGGATTTTCTTTCTCCTTGAAGACTTGATGGCTTGCCTTCCTAGGATCTTGATGTTCTTCAAGTTGCCTTCTCCAAGTGGACTTGCTTGATGACTTGTAGATGATGTAGGTCCCTCTTTGATATGTTCTTCTTTGTAGTTGCCTTTATGTAAGGCTCTTCTTCTTGCTTTGTAGTCTTCCTTGATGAATGATAGATGGTAGGCCTTCTTGTCCTTGAAGTGATTGAGACTTCTTGGCTTGATGCTTCAACTTTGTAGATGTCCTTCCTTGATGAGTCACCTTATGAGTGTTCTTGAGATGTAATGTTCCAAACTAGTGAAAATAGTGCTATGCAAAGGAAATAATAAAAACAACACCATAAAATTGAAACATTCAGTGCACACCCACAAAAAGTCCAGGAATATCCAACAGCTGAGCCATTTTATTATAATCCGGGAGAAAAGTACAATAATGTGGAAGTGGTGCACCTCGGTTTGCCTTCATGGCAAGCGTGATCAAACCCAGGTGGTAATATGTCAAGCCCAGATGGCACAATAACTGTCGCAATGATGCCCTGTGTTGCCCCTGTGAAACCATTGTTTTAAAAAACAGTCGAGTCAAACCGAGCCAATGCCTGGCCGGGTCAGCGCAATGGCTGAAACGGAAAGGCTGGTCGGGTTGTTACGGAGCCAGTCATTGACTCGGTCGACTTGGTCGACTCAGTAACAACTCGGCCAACTCGGTAATGACTCGGCCGACTCGGTAACAACTCGGTTGGCTGGGCTCTTTGACAAAAATCCTGAAGCACATTTGTCAAAAGTTGTTCCACCTCCTACATATCAATGGTTGGGTTGTTGTTTATTGCATATTTATAGCCCTAAAGTAATCTATCACTGTGAGAAAGTTTTGAAAATTACAAGGCCGAAGTATGGTTATCCTAGTGGCATGAATTAGAAAACTGAAACAATGCATTGAGCCATACAATGTTTTTAAAAAGGCAAACGTTTTGGCAATGGACTAATAAATACATATTTACCTCTGATTGTTCTGGAGTTTGACCAGAATTAAATCAAGGGTTTTGAGACTTCATTAGGGGCAGAGAATTGGTATTATTGTTGTTGTAATCTAGTGATTGTCCTTAGGCTAAGGCAGAAAAGAATCCTGGCATTGGTGGCTAAGTATAAACTTTGTACTGGACAGTGCACTGGGTGCCATTTAGATATAATGGATATATTCATGAGCCTACTTGATCATATGTTGTCTTCTCTCTATATTCTAAAGCTTTGTGTTTTGAAACATAAATTAAAATCTTTAAAATTATGTTTTTTATTAAAAAAAATATTTAATGCATTTTTTACAACGCCCGAGTCATTGAAATCAAACCGGCCGAGTCGATACCGAGTCGGAGTCGACCCTCGACCGTTTCCGAGTCGAAGTCAGAGTTTTAAAACATTGTGAAACTATGTTGTCTGTTGTAAAGATGCTACTGGAAACCCCACCTCCGGTGCTCAGAAAATTACGGAAAATTAACCCCGACCTCTCCACCAAATACCCAGAATAACCCACGAAGGAATTGGCCAAATGTTGACCTCAGAATTTTGGCCCAAATTCCCCTTAGCTCCTTTAGTTGCTGGCTGAGTTGGGACCCCTATTTGACCCCTTAGATCTGCCCAGAAAATTCTATAAAATTAGGAGTGTGATCCTTGCCCAAAACCCAGAAAAACCCAGAAAGGGTTTCCCTTGGTTTTAACCTTAAAAAATTGACCACTCACAGCTTGGCCCTCCTCCAATTTCGAATTCTGTTGTTGTGACTGATCCTGTCAATCTCTGGTCTCCCAAATCTAGCGATCTTCCTCAAATGGCCCTCCAAGTGATCTCCTACTTCTCCCGGCCAGCTCCAACTCTACAATTCATTCCTCCGACTCCCACATGAGCCCGTGATGGCTCTCTGCGCAGGCCCAGGTGACTGTAAATCGAACTGCTCCAATGCAGCAACCTCCTGCTCCAAAACTCTCCCGGAAGGTTGATCCTCCACTGTAGCTTCAATGCCCAAACTCCCCCGGCAGTTGCTGCCCGGATGAACCCACAAGAAACACTTGCGTGTTCCCCTTCTGCGTCCTCCAGAAACACGCACTAGCTGAGACAAATGTTGAACGATATGACTGTGAAATGTTGAAGTTCCTAAGTCTACGAGTTAGAAACCCTCCATGCACTTTATCTGATTTATTCCTACCTACTTGTTCTGTTACTTAACAAGTTATTTACAATGTAAATACTGAAAATAAACACTAATGCATGCTCAACATATTACAAATCAATAATTGAAAGAAACAAAAACAATCACACCAAATGACACCGTTATTTTTGGACCAATTTCCCCGGCAAAACCCAATGTGGGAAAACCGGTGCAACTATTTGAGGGTTTTCTTATTAAGCAATATCAGAGTACAATCTAGGTGCCAAATCCGGCCTACCCAACAGAGAATTACTTTGGCAGTAATACCTCTCAGTTTGAGACAAATTTTCTGGCTGAAACCTCGGATAATCCTTCCGCAGCTCCTCAGCTCCAATCTACCCCAGAAACCCTAGCGTCTGCCCTTCGTGGACTGCATCAGCCCCTCTCTGCCCAGCGCTGGCCCTGCGTCACCCTGAATGGGTCTGCGTCAGCCTTAGGAGGCCCTACATCAACCTTCTGGCCCTCTGCGTTAGCAACGCTGGCCTCTCTTAGGCTCTGCACAGCTCACAGCTGCCTCTGCGTGGCCCTGCGTGAGCCCTGGCTGCTACTGCGTCACTTTCTCTGGCTACTTGTTCCTCTTCCAGCACTATCTCTACCTCTCTGTCTCTCTGTACTCAATGCCCCTCAGCTGCAACTCCGATCACTGATTCTATCTCTCTTAGCAAACTACGCTCTAGAGAATAGAATGACTAATCACTCTGGTGTGTTCTCCAAGTGACCCTCAAGCCTCCTCTTATACTTTTCTCGTTACATATCAACGGCCGAGATTAAGTCCCTAATCAACGGCTAAGATTAGATCTGGCTTGATCCATGTCTTTTGGACCATTCTAGCATAGTTTCATATTAATCCACATTAATGTTTTATTTTCCCTATGTTTAGACTTAGGGACTCCATTAAAAATATTAATTATTTTAATATCTCCTGAACTGTTTAGAATCTGCCCAAACCCTTTCTGGTATTGGAGATCTCATGTGCCCCAACCTCTCCACAAAATTTCGTAACTAGAGCATATCTGATGCTACCCCAAATCAACATGAAACTCCATTGGCTCTCCTCCAAGGTAGTACGAATTGCCTTCCTAGGGTGGCACTCGAAGTCCATCGAAGCAAGGGTTGAGATCTCTGCTCGGAGACACTCGTGTGCTAAACAGCACAGTAACCTAGCTAAGCAGCTCGAGCAACTAAGGTTGAGTTCAATATGTCAAAAGATAAGATGTTGAAATGAGGAGAGTTGCCTTCCTTATATAGATTTCATGGAGCACTTTTCCCTCCATTTTCCCTCCATCGTGGGTCCCTCACTTAACCATCGATTTCCCCTCCATGCAAATCAAACTACGAAATGCGTATTCTCCTAGTGTGGGTAGCCCCCACGTACAGTTAACCACATCGAAATAACTTCTAAGAAGTCTAGCCTCCTAATAAAATCGAATGGGCCACATCACCTCCAAAATTGGCCCCAAAATGTAGAAATTAATCATGTTCCAAAATAATTTAGGAAGGGACATTATAGTCCTCCCCTCCCAAATGTTGCTTGTCCACAAGCAACTTCAATGTTGGATGCTCAAGTATGCGCTTGCCCTCCCAAGTAGCATCCTTATCCGGCAAGCTCCTCCAATGCACCAAAAATCATTTGTCCTCAAGTAATGCTTGAGCCAGCATCCTCTCTAACTGTTGCTTCCCACTGCCACTGCAAATTTGCCAGGGTCCCAGATGTGCCACTGGATCATGCCTGACCTCTGCACTGACTTGATATGAAAGAATCCTTCAATACCAGGATCCCAGGCAATCATGTCCAACATGAAGCTCCCCTCGCTCCACTCACTATCCTGCCCAGTGAAAGTACCAAAAGTCCCTTGCTCCGTCAGTGACTCGCTAAAGCCCAATGGAAGATTTGTATGATCTCCCCCTGTAGTAGTTGGCGCATCCCTAAAGGTTATTTAAATGTGGAGTTGTGATGCCCCAATTCCCTGCTAGTCCCAGAGTGGTGCCACCATGTTGACGTTGCGCTACTCTGATTATGTCATACTTCCCATCATGCGCAGTCAATATCCTCTTCTCCTAGAACTCAATGGTGGAATACTGAAAGAGGCGAGACACATCCTGCCTGGGCATATCCATGGCACCAAGGCCTACCCATCCAAATATAACTCCGAACTTTTGCAGCAACAAAGAATGTTTGCCTCCCCATATGATCATTGTTTTAAAAAACAGTCGACTCGACTCCGATTCAGACCAAGCCAATGCCTGGCCGGGTCGACTCGGTGGCTGAAATGTAACAATTGGTTGAGTTATTACCAACCCAGTCATTGACTCGGTTGACTCGATAACAACTCGGCCGACTCGGTAATGACTCGGCCGGCTCGGTAACAACTCGGCCAACTAGGCTCTTTGACAAAAATCCTGAAGCACATTTGTCAAAAGTTGTTCCGCCTCCTACATATCAATGGTTGGGTTGTTGTTTATTGCATATTTATAGCCCTAAAGTAATCTATCACTGTGAGAAAGTTTTGAAAATTACAAGGCCAAAGTATGGTTATCCTAGTGGCATGAATTAGAAAACTGAAACAATGCATTGAGCCATACAATGTTTTTAAAAAGGCAAACGTTCTAGCAATGGACTAATAAATACATATTTACCTCTAATTGTTCTGGAGCTTGACCAGAATTAAATCAAGGGTTTTGAGACTTCATTATGGGTAGAAAATTGGTATTATTGTTGTTGTAGTCTAGTGATTGTCCTTAAGCTGAGGTAGAAAAGAATCCTGGAATTGGTGGCTAAGTATGAACTTTGTATTGGACAGTGCATTGGGTGCCATTTTGATATAATGGATATATTCATGAGCCTACTTTGATCATATGTTGTCTTCTCTCTATATTCTAAATCTTTGTGTTTGGAAACATGAATGAAAATCTTCAAAATTCTGTTTTTATAAATAAAAAAATTTAATGTATTTTTTATAATGACCGAGTCATTGAAATCAAACCGGCCGAGTCGATACCTGTTAAATTGGCAACTAGGGCCAAACTCCATGTGGGTCGGCTTATTTATGGCAGCTGATATTTTTATTGGATCCCTCTCGTCGAGAGGTGTAGGATTGATCCAAAGATCATCCGATTCCGATAAGTATTTATGGAGATATGAATTTATTTTGTTTATGTAATTATTATCAAGCCGACCAGCACTTATGTAGGCTCTAGAAGCCCAACCGACGTGTCTATTCAACCTCTACATTTTTAGTATAAATTGGTGAGGATTCGAAGTCATTTTGGACATGTATTCTTGAGGTGATCTCCTCTCCACGTCTGGGTTTTTGGAAGGAGAGAACCAAAAGATACACTTGCCCAAGGTTGATGCCCTAACCGCAGGAAGCCGCAGGCATATGAGGATGAGCAGCAGACAGAGTTGGATACGAGGCACGCAGGCCCTAATCTATAATGAATCCGACAGCACAACTCTTATACGCACAGCGATGAATGTTGAACGTTGGCATGGAAGCAATCCGCATGGCTCTTTTTCGGTTCTGAGATTTGGGTAATTGTTTGCAAGGGTTAAGGTACGAGACATCAAGATTATGTTTCGTATGGGTTAGGGTGTCTCATATCTAAATGGATTTCTCACGGACTCTCTCGAAGGACTACTATGCTCTGTCTACAGGACTTTTACTCCACAAGACTCGCTTGCTCAATCCACGGGACTCCTCTCGCATACCTGATCTGAACATGATCTCGAATAGGTATAATTGGCACTTGGATAATCATTATAATGCTATGATCTCATATAACATAACGTCATGATCTCATATGACATCTTTATATTATCCCTGGTCTCGACTTTGTGATATATAGTCTCTGCAATGTATGGTGTTAATGTCTCAGATTGACTCGCATACCTGATCTGAACATTGGCACTTGGATAATCATTATAATGCTATGATCTCATATAACATAATGTCATGATCTCATATGACATCTTATCCCTGGTCTCGACTTTGTGATATATAGTCTTTGCAATGTATGGTGTTAATGTTTCAGATTGATCTTATACGTCTGTAACAACTACAGTCTCAGATTACATAGATCTCTGGGCATCAGGACATTGCATTAAGGGCATCGCACCGACACTATAGGTATACGCAGTTACAGGTATACGTTGTTTGGATGTTTTGAAGAGCAGCTACAGGTATACGCTGTTTGGATGTTTTGAAGAGCAGTTACAGGTATACGCTGTTAAGGAGAGACGGACTTCTCATATCCGCAAACAGAAGAAGATTCACATTAGGTGCAGTCATGGCAAAATCTCAAGTACATGATCTAATTCGATGAGAACGTAGCATTAACTAAGGTCTGGTGTAGGTTCCATTCTCAGCGTACCTGTAGGTGCAGTCTAGATGAATCTCAAATCATTAGCATGAAGTCTATGCTATTAATCTCGGCATATACATAAGTGTTTTTTTGCCCTTACTATCCTCACTGTCTGGGTCTAATTGAGATCATAGTAATCCTGTAGTTGCTATCTCAATCTTAGCATTGATGTGATCATGTTGGAGAGTATTTAAGTGATGACTGTGTTTACTACACTCTAAGCATAATCTACAGTGATAAAATGGCTTACCTGTAGCAGCCCTATCACAAATGAACAACAGTGATTGAATGCCATCTGTCCAGGCAGCAACATGATGATGATGCACATTAGTATGGGCAGCATGATGATGAATGATGACCATGGACATGAGCAACGTGATTAGTGAAGTATGGTGCAGTATGAGTGGTACAGCAAGAGAACCAGATGCAGCTCGATGATAGGTGAAGGAGTCACCTTGGAGAATCAGTTGAAGCAGAATGTCTTCAACTGATCTCATTGTTATAGAAGATGATCTATGCTTAGATCTAGACAAGTCAAAGTGTTGACTTCTGTTGTAATTGTACTCTCTCTCTCTCTCTCTTTCTCTGCTGAACTTTGAAGATAAAAGAAGATTTGATCAAAGGGTTTCCCCACACATTGTGGGGTTTGTCCCTGGCTCGCGCCATATCTTGTGTCCTCTTGTCTTGGCTTGTCTTCTGCGTTTTATATTTATGTTCTATCTGCAGTTTATCGTAATGCTGATGTGATTGCTAACTGTGAAAATTTAAATAAATTGCTCTAGCATAGAACATACCAAAAATTAACAATACCGAGTTGGAGTCGGACTCGGAGTCGACCCTCGGCCATTTCCGAGTCGGAGTCGGAGTTTTAAAACATTGCATATGATGAAACCCTTTGTGAACCCCCATGTGTCATCCCAAGAGCGAACTATATCACTCTCTGCCACGACTTCGCTCATCACGAGTGATCTATCGATCAACTGAATCCCTGCATCCCATAGCCAGACCTGTTGCAGCATAGCCCTGTCCCCAAACCCTATGTGAATTTCTCTCAATCTTTCCCTCTGCCCTCATCTCTAGTCCCTGCATGTGATCATTATATAGGCTCCATATATTGTGGGCCAATCTGATGCATGCTAATATGCCCTGTGCCTACGACTATGTAGTACCGATGATTGTTGGAAACCACGTGTGCCAAAGAGCTACCCCCTAAATGCAACCAAAAGATGGGTATCCGATACTCATAATCGACTCAGGGTATGTGGATCCCTCCTGTCCTTGCCAACCATCTCCCCTAGGTCTGCTATCCACCCTCTCGATAATGTGCCAATATAAGGTCTGGAGCCCGGACACATACTGGGAAACTACTCAATCGTACCCACTATCCTCTGCTCATGCTTGGCCCTGACATGCCCTAAGAAAAGAGTGACACATGTCTCCCTCGGGACTAGCTCCCTAAACGTAGGCTCGATGATGAATGATATGCCACCCCTATAGATGATCACCTCATTCCCCAACCTGTGGCTGTCAACTAACATACCAATCCAATGCCATTGCTGAAAAGTCTCCCCCCTAGTGCGCTAAGTGTTACCCAAATATCTCGGGTGAGCTCTTCGTCCCCTGCTGCTCATGCCCAGAGTGCAGAAAGTCGACAGCAAAATTCACTGCGCCCAAGAGGGATGTAGAAGAGGGTCAAGCGTGTGAGTGCCCGCGGATACCATCAAGTATCGCTCATCTATGTCCCCATCGATAATGGGTGAACTACGTTGTTATGAAGAATTTGGTATCTACGAATAAATACTAATTCCCTAGATAAGTAGCCATATCTAAAACAACAGTTTAAAGCACTTTAACCTTTTTCTATAAACAATAGATAAGAAAAGAGAATGAGAGAACCTACTTTTACTTTCGCTTTCCTCTTGTCTCCTTTGTATCGGTCTTGTCACTCCTTCCCGTACTTAACACGCTTGAGAAGTACCTGTAAACATCAACAGAAGACAAAGAACCAATCAAAGCAAAAGATCTATTGATTACAAGTAAATGGAATCAGATACATTCACACATATAAGCATCATATATCAAGATAAGCATATGGAAAAAAGGTTCAAATACTTTATTGAATAGAAGGAAGAATTACAACCATGAAGCCTGATTCGAAGTCACTCCTCCAGCTTTGGTTCCATCCACATCACATCATAAGCATGACAATCTGGCAGCATAATGACACTTACAATAGTCTCAATTCTCAAACTAACATTATCTCCTTACAATCATCAAAGTCCAGCCCTTGATCACTTAGATGAGTGTTCAATTTATAGGAGGATGAAGGAGGTTATGTCATAAATGGGGGTATTGAATGGCCTTCCATACTTAGAATTAGTTCCATGGAGGAAGGGATGAGAGGATAGGATACATCTTAACTCATTCCTCATCCATTTTCGAGCTCATAGGAGTTGATAAGTGAGGGAAACTTCTAGATGACTCCAAGAGATAAGAATATTCCCCAAACCCTATGTGAATTTCTCTCAATCTTTCCCTCTACCCTCATCTCTAGTCCCTGCATGTGATCATTATATAGGCTCCATATATTGTGGGCCAATCTGATGCATGCTAATATGCCCTGTGCCTACCACTGTGTAGTACCGATGATTCTTGGAAGTCACGTGTGCCAAAGATCTACCCCCTGAATGCAACCAAAAGATGGGTATCCGATACTCGTAATCGATTCAGGGTATGTGGATCCCTCCTGTCCTTTCCAACCATCTCCCTTGGGTCTGCCATCCACCCTCTCGATAATGTGCCAATATAAGGTCTGGAGCCCGAACACATACTGGGAAACTACCTCAGTCGTACCTGCTATCCTCTGCTCATGCTTGGTCCCGACATGCCCTAAGAAAAGAGTGACACATGTCTCTCTCAGGACTAGCTCCCTAGACATAGGCTCGATGATGAATGATATGCCACCCCTGTATATGATCACCTCATTCCCCAACCTGTGGCTGTCAACTAACGCACCAATCCAATGCCATTGCTGAAAAGTCTCCCCCCTAGTGCGCTGAGTGTCACCCAAATATCTCGGGTGAGCTCCTCGTCCCCTACTGCTCATGCCCAGAGTGCAAAAAGTCGACAGCAAAATTGACTGCGCCCAGGAGGGATGTAGAAGAGGATCAAGCGTGTGAGTGCCCGCGGATACCATCAAGTATCGCTCATCTATGTCCCCATCGATCCTGGGTGAACTACGTTGTTATGAAGAATTTGGTATCTACGGATAAATACTAATTCCCTAGATAAGCAGCCATATCTAAAACAACAGTTTAAAGCACTTTAACCTTTTTCTATAAACAATAGATAAGAAAAAGAGAATGAGAGAACCTACTTTTACTTTCGCTTTCCTCTTGTCTCCTTTGTATCGGTCTTGTCGCTCCTTCCTGTACTTAACACGCTTGAGAAGTACCTGTAAACATCAACAGAAGACAAAGAACCAATCAAAGCAAAAGATCTATTGATTACAAGTAAATGGAATCAGATACATTCACACATATAAGCATCATATATCAAGATAAGCATATGGAAAAAGGGTTCAAATACTTTATTGAATAGAAGGAAGAATTACAACCATGAAGCCTGATTCGAAGTCACTCCTCCAGCTTTGGTTCCATCCACATCACATCATAAGCATGACAATCCGGCAGCATAACGACACTTATAATAGTCTCAATTCTCAAACTAACATTATCTCCTTACAATCATCAAAGTCCAGCCCCTGATCACTTAGATGAGTGTTCAATTTATAGGAGGATGAAGGAGGTTATGTCATAAATGGGGGTATTGAATGGCCTTCCATACTTAGAATTAGTTCCATGGAGGAAGGGATGAGAGGATAAGATGCATCTTAACTCATTCCTCATCCATTTTCGAGCTCATAGGAGTTGATAAGTGAGGGAAACTTCTAGATGACTGCAAGAGATAAGAATATTCCCCAAACCCTATGTGAATTTCTCTCAATCTTGCCCAGCGCAGGTGAAAGAGGGCCTAAGTTCTCTGCAGAGCACCTTGGCATGGACTCAACTGCTCTGCAGCGCACCCTTACATGGGCCTACCCAATGTTGCATGAAGCGGGAGCGAAGCGGAAGCGCGGAGCGCGGAAGCGTCATTTTCCAAAAATCTAGGGAGCGAAGCGTCCGCGGAAGCGTCTGCTATATATATATATATTTTTATATTTTTTTGCATTTATACTCAAAACAAACATCCCAAATACCAAATTAATTGTAGAAGACATGAAAACATGCATATTTTTGCATAAATCAAGATAGATATGGCATCCATGATTCCATTGTAGTTACTAGTATGTACAACAATCATCTATATTCTAGCTATTACAAACATACATCAAATTTTTAAGCATATTATAAAACATAAAACATTTAAGCATATTATAAAACATAAAACATAGAGCATATTATGATTTATCTAGCAAGTGAGCAACTGTCAACATTTGTCATGTCCAAAATTCAAATAATAATGTTTACAAAATATGTCACTTGGTCACCGCCAAGCCAAAAAGGTTCAAAATTCAAATTCACAAGTCTACAAGTCTATTGAGTAATCTATGACAAAAAGAAGTAGATTGTGAATATATCTACTAATCTCTCCTCCTTCCACCACGAATAGAACGTGATGGCGGGCCTCCACGTGGTGGCAATGAAGAAGATGGTCCCTGTGTAAGTCGTGGCACTGGAACTGATGAAGAAGAACCTCCTCTAGTAGAAACCAAGGGACCAGATGGGGGTGGGGGTGGTGGCATATCAACACCCGTGTCATCATCCTAGAATCGCTCAAAAAATTCATGCAAAAAAAAAACACTAGTTAACAAAAAAATTAAAAACATGAATTCTTTATAAGGGAAAATTGGAAAATTCATACCACAATGGACATACCTGGATAAGAGAATCCTCTAATTGCTCTAGTCGCAACACTCCATCCTCCAAATTGGGCTCCTCTGGATTCTTGTCCCAAGTCAACAAGTCTTTATTAGACTTTGCATCTTCACAGTAATGGGACAACAATCACAAGTTGTAATGAACATAAACCAAGCTCTCTGCCCGGTCTAAATTCAACCTGTTCCTTTTAACACTGTGGATGAAAGAATAAGAGCTCCAACACCTCTCTGCAGAAGAAGTGTTTACCACCTGTGATAGCACCCGCAATGCCAAACTCTGTAGAAGTGGAGTAGGCCCTCCATGCATGTTCCACCACTCAAGAGCAGAAAAATTCTCTCGATCTTGAATTGCATGCATGCTCGAAAATGGACCAGTGTTGCTCGTATAGTTGCTCACGTGTCTCCGTACCAATGCAGCCTCCTCCTCATCAGGGATTAATCTACTCAATGCAGCCATATATTTTTCGTGAACCTCTTTATCTTGGTGTGGTCTTCTCCTGACTCCCCCCCCAGGTGCTGGTTTTGAAAGCCATGATGGATGATAGTATTTAGGTGTCAAAACATATGCTAATGCATGCAATGGAACATTTAGGCTATCCCATCATTTTACCACCTCTTCACGAATATAATTGTACAAGGTGGTATCTCTAGGCTCAACAATGTCTTTAATCTGCCCCAACATGCTATCCATTTGCTCATACACCTCCCCAATTACTGGTCGATCTGAATCTGCAAACTTGATCATGTAATAAATTGGTTTGGTGAATTGCAAAACATATTTAACCTGTGACCAAAAGTAACTGTCAAGAACAATGTCCTTGACTTCATTAGCACCATCTGTGTCATTGTTAATTTCATCCCATGTTTCAGCACACACCAGATTAGTTAAAGCTTGTCTCACCCTCACTAGCCGCCTAAAGGTGAGGTAATAACTAGCAAATCTTGTCTTTGCAATTTTAAGCAATTGCAACTTGGAGTAAGTGCCATAGAAGTAGTTTACCCTTGTATGCCCTGTGATGAATTTAATGAGCTGCTTCCCTTTCCTGTAAACCTCAGCAATCCACCCACAATCTTTGTGTTTCACAATATCATGCATCAAAAGGTTCAATGTGTGAACCAGGCACCCAGACCAAAAGATGTGTGGATGAGTACGCTCAATAATTTTTCCTGCTAACTTACAATTTGCTGCATTATCTGTGATCACTTGAATCACATTATTCGGACCAACATCTTTGATTGATTTCAATAGGAGATCTGCAATGTTTTGTGCAGTTGCACTGATGGCGGAGGAGTCATGAGATGCAATAAATACTGCACCACTAGAAGAAACACCAAGAACATTTATCAAATGTTGGTTTCTAATATTTGTCCACCCATCTGATACAATGGATACCCCAGAATCCACCCACTCATGTGTAAAACGTGTCAAAGCTCTTTGAACCTTAGCTTTTTCTCTTTCTAATAACACTGTTCTAGCTTTCTCATAGTTGGGGGCCTTGTATCCTTTTGGGGCTTCATTGATGGCCTTTACCATGTCATGCCAATAGGGAGAGCGAAGCACATTGAATGGTACACCGCAAGCACAAAGAAAACGGACTATCTTTCCATCCACATCATCCCTCCCAGTAACATTAAGGAAATCCCCTATTGTTTTTCTACCTCCAGAGGTTGCAAAAGTACCATGAGGAGATGGGCAACTACCAAATTTAGAGGTTGCACTTGATTCAGAATGAGTTTTTTGTTTCTTGTTTTTTCCTTGTGCAGCCATCTCTAATTTGATGTATTTTTGTCTTTGTTCACTTGAAATGTTTGGGCAAATGGTTACCCCCACGGAACCCTTTTTTTCATCACTGTCTAGCACCCCACAAAGATGCCTCCTCAGACGGGTATATGAACCCGTATATGGTTTTCCTCCATGACAACCATGAGGGCACATCCATTTGTAAGATCCACCACCCTTTCCCCCTTCAAGTTTGGTCACAAAGGTCCACAAGGGATTTGATGTACCTTTCCCATCTTGTGCTTCAGTGTCCTCTTCAAGTTCATCCCCTTCCTCTTCAAACCCTTCCTCCTCATCATACATTGGGTCACTACTATTAGGACCAAGTTCATCCCCTTCCTCTTCCCCTCTATTCCTCACCCTTGCCATCATTAAAACCAAGAGTGGAATGATACATAGAAGCCAAAAGAACACCATCTTGGAATATGGTGGACAACCTGTAAATAAAGGAGCAAGTAGAAACAATGGGAAAGAGTAGGAGAGGGAGGAGAAAAATACAATTTTTTTTTCAAAAAAACAAGGGAGTTTGGGGTTTGAACTTACCTCTTTAGCTCTTGTAGATGAAGTCCTCCAAGCTCTTGCTCCAAGCTCCTCCTCCTTCTCCTAGCTCCTCCTTCTTCACTCCTCCAAGCTCTCCTCTCTTCTCCTCTCCTTTCCTCTCTTCTCTTCTCCTCTCCTCTCTTCTCTTCTCCAACTCTCATAAACTCAAAGTGAGAAAATGAGAAGAGAATGGGGGCTTTATTCTTTTCTAAAGTCACCCTAGACTCACCCTAAACTAACCTAACCCACCCCCTCATGCTAGTTTAGTCACAAGTTAAAACAAATTTAAAAAAAACAAAGTTAACAAAATCCGGCCGCGGGGTTGCGTCCGGAAGCGCCCGGGAAGCGCTCGGGTGGCGTGCGGTTCCGGGCCGGAATCGTGGCGCAACCAAGTGCCCGAACCGCCCTCCGATCCGCGGTTCCGGGCGGCCGCAACCAAAATTCCAGGAATCGAAATTTTAATTCGGATCCGCGCCACCTCCTCCTCCGATCCGCGCTTCCGACCTGGATTCCGGGACGCTTCGCTTCGATCCGCGGTTCCGGGTTTGGATCCGGCGGGGGGGGGGGGCGATTCCTGCAACCCTGGGCCTACCTGCGCTGGTCCCTTTAGAGGTCTTTTTAGGATGTCTTCAAGTCATGAAACTGTCTGGGAAGAAGGCATTCAAAATGGTGACTTGTTTAGGGCATGTAGCAACTGAAATTAGGGTTTGATGAGCCCTAAAACACTGATCTGGATGATGGGAGTGATGTGCCCAAATGGATCTATAACATACGCCCAAAGGCATGCCTGTTGTTTTCGTCCAAGGGTCTCTCTGGAGGCAACACTCCAAGACCTCACTATGTAGTACTATACACCCCTGCATACCACCGATCATCCCAATACTCCTGGACATGCCACTGTACACCACAGCCTACCCCTGTAAACCATTGGATGCCCTCGGCTACGGCTATGCCATCCTGCACCGTCCTGTGTCCCACCTGTGTCATTGTACCTGTCACTCCCCGAATGTACTTAATGCAATGTGAGGCACTCTCGAGTCCCACCCCACGGCGCAATTCAACATACTATGGCACTACCCCATGCGTCTCCATGCCCATCTGCAGACCATTGTTCCACGCTGGATGCTCCTACCCATCCCTGAATGAGATGGCCTAAAGTTGTGTCCATATGCGTCGGCCTACATCCAACCCGGATCATCACCTCCATTGTCGCATCACCATGCTCTCCGATGAGGGGACCTCCCCTCCAAGTCCTCCCTAAGGGATCCAAGAAGTGAACCTCCCCAGGTGTCAGCAGTGATGCCACCACTGCTCTGCTCCTCTGTGTCTCACACAAATGCGAAGAATCCCCAACTCCATACAAGGCACTGTCTAGTGGCCTGCCAATGCCACCTCCTCCGACAAACTCCTGCCAGAGTATGCTGATCATCCTGAGACCCCGTGTACAATTGTCATACCAAGACAACCCAAGGAGTCTGCCCAAAAACTGGTTGGCCATTGGTGCTGACCGAAACTCTCCTAGCGGAGGTGCACGCTCAACTGCTAGGTCAACTATACCCTCTAGGTCGTAGTCAACCAGTATACCTGGGAAATGATAGGTGGTCCCTCCCAGATCCCAATGCCAGTCGAGGCTTCCAGCATCCCCAGTGCCTGGAAACTCCTGCTGAGCTCCACCTGGGTCCACTACCATCTCCATAGTCCACTCCACTGGGTACCAACTCAGAATCTCTCACCACCCAACCCCAAGAGAGGGATCGAATGCACGAACTCCCGCACATAGAACAACCCCAGCATGCGGGTGTTGCACCCTGTGCAACTCAGGTCATCTCATCTCGCTATCCTGGTCAATACATATAATCTGACTAGGTAGCTCTGTCTCCCTCTGTCCAATGGGCCAAGGTAACCTAAAAGTGTTGTCAGAGCCGTCTATGTATGCTCGAAGAGGGTTGCTCTCACGCTCCAACGTGCACTCAAGTTGCACCAGTAGGGAATCCAACTGCTCCCCAAGGTGAGTCAATTTGGCCATGGACTCGTTACAAACCGCTCTTATGCCCTCCAGCTCCTCATTTGGTTGCATAATCGCCTCTCGCACTAACGCGGCCTTCCTTTTTAATGCTAGAAGGTCGGCCTGAAACTGATGGAACTGTCGTGGGCATCTATCACCTGTAAACTCGGTCATGGCTCCAGATACCTCAGCAACTGTTGGCATCTCGTCCATGGGTGGCACCCCCTCAACAAATGGCTCTATGCGAGTAGGCTCTATCCTCTCCACCAAGGTGTCAACTGGGGCTATCAAAGAGGTCTCTAATAAAGGTGACTCCTGCGCCACACTGAGTATATCGATGTGCTCCTCACCATCCTATGGGCTCTCAGCATCATGCTCAACCTCCTCCTCAGGCTCCTGATATCTAAAGCCAGGTCTCCACCAGCAAAAGTGCCCCCTGGTCTCACCCTTTAACTGTCTATGTCCTGTCTGCTCCTTTTTAGGAGATCTGGTGCCCTAAGCTGGTCGACTTTCCCCACACGATGTAGATGGTTGCACCCCCACGGCCTACTCACCTCTAACGTCCCTGTTGTAAGGGTGAGGATGGGTTTGCTCTGTCAACCTCCTCAACTGGGCCAACCTCTCATCGTCCCAATGAATTCTACCTCAGAATTTTTGCATACTGGATTTCTCTTGAGCCATAGGTTTGTCTCTGGTTTCACTCGTCACTGTGCACTCATACCCAAAGCTTCCATGATCTTCTGGCTAATTTACCACAGTTGTGCCAAGATCATGCTCTGATACCACTGTAATGTTCCAAACTAGGGAAAATAGTGCTATGCAAAGCAAATAATAAAAACAACACCATAAAATTGAAACATTCAGTGCACACCCATAAAAAGTCCAGGAATATCCAATAGCTGAGCCATTTTATTATAATCTGGGAGAAAAGTACAATAATGTGGAAGTGGTGCACCTGGGCTTGCCTCAATGGCAAGCGTGATCAAACCCAGGTGGTAATATGTCAAGCCCATATGGAACAATAATTGTTGCAATGATGCCCTGCGCTGCCCCTGTGAAACTATGTTGTCTGCTGCAAGGATGCTACTAGAAACCCCACCTCCGGTTCTCAGAAAATTACGGAAAATTAGCCCCGACCTCTCCACCAAATACCCAGAATAACCCACAAAGGAATTGGCCAAATGTTGACCTCAGAATTTTGGCCCAAATTCCCCTTAGCTCCTCTAGCTGCTAGCTGAGTTGGGACCCCTATTTGACCCATTAGATCTGCCCAGAAAATTCTATAAAATTTAGAGTGTGATCCTTGCCCAAAAACCCAGAAAGGGTTTCCCTTGGTTTTCACCTTCAAAAATTGACCCTTCACAACTTGGCCCTCCTCCAGTTTTGAATTTTGTTGTTGTGACTAATCCTGTCAATCTCTGCTCTCCCAACTCTAGCAATCCTCCTCAAATGGCCCTCCAAGTGATCTCCTACTTCTCCCGGCCAGCTCCAGCTCTACAATTCCTTCCTCCAACTCCCACATGAGCCCAGTGATGGCTCTCTGCGCAGGCCCAGGTGACTATAAATCGAACTGCTCCAATGCAGCAACCTCCTGCTCCAAAACTCTCCCAGAAGATTGATCCTCCACTGTAGCTTCAATGCCAAAACTTCCCCTGTAGTTGCTGCCTGGATGAACCCACAAGCAACACTTGCGTGTTCCTCTTCTGCATCCTCCATAAACACACACTGGTTGAGACAAATGCTGAATGATATGACTGTGAAACTCCACCGGCTCTCCTCCAAGGTAGTATGAATTGCCTTCCTAGGGTGGCACTCGAAGTCCACCGAAGCAAGGGTTGAGATCTCCACTTGGAGACACTCGTGTGCTAAACAGCACAGTAACCCGACTAAGCAACTCGAGCAACTAAGGTTGAGTTCAATATGTCGAAAGATAAGATGTTGAAATGAGGACAGTTGCCTTCCTTATATAGATTTCATGGAGCACTTTTCCCTCCATTTTCCCTCCATCGTGCATCCCTCACTTAACCATCGATTTCCCCTCCATGCAAATCGAACTAAAGAATGTGTATTCTCCTAGTGTGGGTGGCCCCCACTTACAGTTAACCACATCGAAATAACTTCTACTAAGTCTAGCCTCCTAATAAAATCGAATGGGCCCTCCTAATAAAATCGAATGGGCCCCATCACCTCCAAAATCAGCCCCAAAATGTAGAAATTAATCTTGTTCCAAAATAATTTAGGAAGGGACATTACATGAGATGCCCTTTCCTTGATGTGTCACCTTGCCTCTGATACCATGTTGAAGAATGTAGGGCAATTAGGTGTAGTTTGATTCTTCTTGACTAGATAACAATTTGTGAACTCTTTTTACTTTTCTTGTTACCTTAATCTTCTTCTTATTATTAATGCATGTGTGTGTATTTCATCAAACTGGTACCAAAACCATAAGAACAAGAACACAAGATGTTGGCTCTCAACTAGGGCCAAAACCTCTCCTCTTGAGAGGAAAACCCTTTAGTAAGTTTCTCTTATTGAAGCTTCTTATTGATCGATGCCAAACCCTAGACCTTTGACAAGAATATCCTCCAAGCACAAGTCAAGTCCTTTCTCCTTTCTGCACTATGTTCCCCGGCACATGGACTTCCTCCTTCTGGCACTTTGCTCTCCAGCACTTCGTCCTTTTCTTTACTACTTTGTCTAGAGATAGATCTTGGCTATGTTAGCTTCTTGATGATATATTCTTCTTCCTTTATTCTAAATGTTCTTCACTTAAGGAGACACCCTTCTCAAGATTCTTCTTGAGGTAGGTCTGCAAACATGATGTGACTGAACAGCAGCCCTAGTTTTGCCACGTATGGTAGGAACCCTAGAGAATTAGGGTCATTTTCCTTCGCTAGAGAGATAGGCTTCTTCGCTTGACTTGGGAGGCCTTATAGGCCTAGTTTCAAGCCCAAACAACACTAGTTCATGGACTATTTGTCCCTGTTGTCATACCCGCAGACTTGACCTCCTTTTCTTCGCACGTGTGACTGTTTCTAGCCCTAGAAACAGTCCTCTACCTTCGCTTTTCTTCCTCCTTTCTTCGCTGCACTTTGGAGACCCCTTAGACTTGTTTCCCTTCACTTCTTCTCGGCTTTTATCTTCGCTAATTTCAGAGATGATTGATGTTGAGAGGGAGTAGACAGCCTCTATATATAGAGGATTGTCCCTCCCTTAGGCCGACTTGAGGCTGATTTGTTGTCTTTAGGCCAACTTGACTATTTCTTCATTATTTTGCTACTTGAAGGCTTTCGTTGCAAGGAGATGACTTTGACTTTGCTTGGAGGTATTCCTTTGACCTTTATACCATTTTATACATAGTGTAACATGCCCTCAAAGGGTCTTACATAAATACATTGACTCTTTGACTTCCTAGAAGCACTTAAACATGTGCTTGACCTACTTCAATGAGCAAGAAACTCATTGACAAATATCATAAAAATAATTTCTCTTTCTTGAATAAATACAAATATCAAAGACACATTTATGAAGACCAAACCTAGTTACACTTTCTTCAACAAAAAGGAGGTGAAAGAAAGATGATTAATCAATTTGAGCATGATCACCAAGGATTTAAGACCAGTGCCTAGCAATTGGGAGAATTGGAGTCAAAGATAAACTTGATAAGGCAACATGCTCTTCAAGGAGACCTAGAAGAAATTTCGCTATCTTTTAATGGAAGCAGGAACAAAACAATTTCTAGATGTTTACACTTCGATGGCAATAGTTCATGGAGTTTCAAGGATGTGTATGCTACAAATCCCCTAAGAACATTCATTATTCCATTATCTATGAGTAACACATGCAAAATTTCCCAATAGTTTCAATGCTTAAACAACATTTCATTAATTTGTGCACATTACTAACCATGAGACAATATTCCATGCATTAGACATTAATCAAAATCAGAAATATAGCATTAAATAACACTTACAAGACAATGAAGAACATATCCATCCATCAACATGCCAAAAAGAAGCTCCAAGAGAGAGAGAAAAATTAACCAACATCAAAATTCATCCAACTCGTCCAAATTCATCATCAAATTGCAAGTCTGAAATTCTCTAAGAGAGATACCGAAAATCCAAAGTGTGATGATAGGGAGAGACTAGCTCTCTCCTATTTATACAATAGCTAAGAATTCAAATTATGAAAGACAAAGCCCCTCCAATGCCTAAAATGTCAAGTAACCCACCCATGGTTACAAGCCAACCATGATAGCTCAAAAATAAAATCAAATTAGCCCTCTTAAGCCCACGCAAGGCTAACGTGGAGGCCTAGAGGGGCAGCGTTGAGGCCTCGTGCTAAAAATGTGAGAGAGGGCCTCAAAAATGATGATGAAGAGGGGGATGCCCTCCATATGCTGCAAAACATCTCCAAACCCCTATTTGGGCTTTGTGGGCTCCAAATGGGTCTCATGGGTCTCCAAGTGGCTCAAGATCAAGTCGATGCTCCATCAATGAGGGCTAGAAGATGACACATGCCCTCCCATGTCTCCCTAGGAAAGACATAACCTCCTCTGGGCCTTGGAACAACTGCCAAGTGTCGGGTGCAATGTGTAGCCAGCTAGGGCAACGTGGTCCAACTTCCAAGTGTGTCATCATCTCTGAATAAATGGGACATGAGCAAACAAATGGTGTTGCTGAAGATGCCCATGGTATGGCAATCAATGCTCTGCATGGATGGAGGCCCATGGCTCTCAAGACTCACACTACAAATGTCAATGTGATCATTTGGAGGGCTTGGATCCCATATATGGAGGCCAAGTCCAAGGTGAAAACCCACCTAGAATCCTATATAAGATCCAATGCGTCTCCTCACCTTCCAATACAATGATTCATTAGTGCAATTGAGTAAATAAGTTTTCTAATCAAGGGAAGAAGTGGACACTTCATAGGGGGTTTCCCTTCCAAATTTGGGGCTTTAGACATGTCCCAATGTTACCTCCCTTGGCAAGAGAGGTTAATGAAGGACCCTATTAGGTGGTTTCAACCTCTAAGGGAATGACAGGTCCAAGGTACACCCTTCAAATGGCAGGTGTCATGTGAAATAATGATGGAACAGAGTGGGGGCAAAGGGAAGGCTCCAAGCCACATGCCATGGTACAAGGGTAGCTATGATGAGGAGAGCCCACACCTTGGGTATATAAATCTAAGAGGGAGCAATCGTGGTACATGAGTTATCCCGGCCTTTGTTTTTCCACCCTTCTTCATTTGCCTTTTTCCTTTTATTGGTTTTTCTTCATTTTACTGCTCGGGGCTCAAGGAGATGAGAGCATGATGTGTAAGATATAGTAGTGATTACCCCCTTAAGGTGGGAAATTTCATCACCCACCAGGGGTTGGGACATTCATGGGCTCCTTAATGATGAAAGGAGCACTCATAGGGGCCCTAGGAACCAGGGTGATGGCCATCATAATGATAGGGGGTGGAGCTCATGTTCGACTTCTGCCCACGCGCTAAATTTTATTGTCTCGGCCATCTTTTATATTTTGTGGTACATTTCCCATTGTATGTGGCCATATTATGCTTTTATCTTTCTTTTTAGCTACATCAACCTCCGAGGCATCGTTCCAGGCCCGACCCAAGGTGTGGACAAGGGTAAGAGAGCTAACACTTTGTGGACCCTGTTGTTGCACAAAGTGTCTAGGCACCACGACAACGCTCAGAGTAAGGGATGTCACTCTAATCCTTACTCACTCTGTTTAAACTTTAGACTCTCTCCTAGACAAGTCAAGAGGGCTAGTCCCTAAGGTAAATGGATGAGGATAGCTTGTGAAATACAGGTTCTAGGAGACTTAAAGATGGACAACTTGACGAATGTAAATGAGTCTTGATTAGCTCAGATGAATAGATTAAATGCTAATGTAACCAAGACACGACTACAAGATAGAAATGATTATAGACCAGTGCCTTTATCTTCAATTAATCGTAGATTAAGTAAGAAAACAAGTTATCTAGAACAATTTTCCAATATGTGACGAATAGTGACAATCATGAATGATCAATATAAACGCCCAAAACTCCAATATGCAAGAGATTCTAGATTTAAAATAATTTTCATTAATGACCCAGATCTAGAATTAATTAACTTTCTCCTATAGCCAATATAATTTTTAAAACATTAATCGCACCTGACAATAGAGAAATATTACCATAGAATGACACCAAGGAAATTTATGTAATCAATTCAATTGTTCCTTAGGAAATTAATTAAATGTGGTAAATGAAGAAATCAAAATCTTTTAATATGACAAAGTAAATTAAAAGGGTTAATAAATTGAAATTTTAATGGGCCATAGGCCACATTAAAAATTTTAATGTGAAAGTGCAAATCCTCTTTTAATTTAATTCCTTAGTCACTAGAATTTAAAAAAAAAAAAAAATAGATTTTTTAAATTTTTAGATTTTTTTTAAATTTTTAGATTTTTTTAAATTTTTAGAATTCTTAATTTTTAGGATTTTTTAGATTTTTCAATTTTTTAATGTTTTTTAATGTTTTTTATTTAAACAAAAAAAATCAAAACAAAAATTTAAAGTGAAAACAAAACAAAAATAAAAAAAACAACGGAAAAGAAATTAAAATATGAAAAGAAATCAAAAATAAATAAGACCAAAACCTAGCTTATAAGCAACAAATAATAAAAAAAAGGAAAACGAAGTCGAATTTCTCTAGCACTAACGCATTCATGAAATACAAATAAATAGATGAAAACGTCGAAAGGTTTGAGTGTTTGTGCATATAGGTCGACGGAAGAAATACGCGAGGAGCAGAGGTTGTCGTATGCGTGGAAGGGAGAGATCTGCGTGAGGGTGAATGAAGAGACACACAGAAAGCGAGGAGGGCAGCGAGGAAGGATAGTCGCAGGGATGCGAGGGAGGATATCCGTAGGGATGCAAGGGAAGATTGTTTTGTAGGTGAAGAAAAGGTTGTGGAGAGCTGGAGCTGCGATGGATGCAGTCAACGGAGAAGCAAGGAAATGTTGCGGGCTTAAACGTAGGTAGAAGAAGCGAGGGAGTCAGAGGGAGCCGCAGGAGAGCAGAGAGGAGAGGAATCCACAGATTTGGAAGAAGGAGCGAGAAACGAGGGTTTAGCAAGTTTGGACGGCAGCAGATAAAGGACGCAGCACGCAGGGTAGGGACGGCAGGTTGCAAGCAGCATTTGGAAACGCAGGAGGGAGCTGACTGATTTGTGGAGAATGCAAGCAGCAGCAAAAGGCTATGGGCCTAAAAGAAAATCGAAAATTTTCTGCAGCAGAGAAATTGAAAACCCAGGCAGCAGACAGGTAGCCAAAAGAACCAAAGACAAATTTCCAGATTAAGATGTTATACTTCTGCTTAAGATTTACCAGTGAAACCCTTAAAAAATTAAATTATTTCCAAATTTAATAATTTTAAAAACCCTTGGACTGCAAAAATCTGGATAGAATCCCTGCAAAAATGATTTTGAGGCCAGATCTTACCCTCCAGGGCCTAGATCTGGCTTCAAATCAAACTTCTCCTTCAGATCTGCAACCTGTACCTGAAAACAAAAACACCCAGAACCCAGATATACAAAAAATAAATAAAACCCCAGAAACCTAAGTCAGAAAACCCAAATGTTTACAGATCTATGCACAGGAATGGTAGATCTATCAGATTTAGGGAGTGTGAGTCCAACCCTGCTCCCAGATCTGATAATCTAAGGCTCTCAACAACCAGATTCATCAATTTCGCACACAAATTTTTTTTTTTTTTATTTTAAAGGAGGTGCTTAGCTCAAAACCCTTTATGCATCACCAATAAAATCTTAGGATAAGCCCGGAATCAAATTAAGTTGGGCTCTTCAGAAAACACGAATCGGGAGTTGGCTGGTCCAACTGAAAACTTCCACAAACGCCAGATGATCTAAAAAATCAAAACTTTCCTACAAAAGTCAACTCAGCCATTAAAATAGAGCGAGAAAACAATAATAAAATTCAAATAAATAGAGATACCTACTATTACATTCAAAATTTAAATTACCACTTAAACCCTAGTGACTGAGCAAGATACCTGTACTCAAATCACTCTTCAGAAGCTATTATCAATGGCTAAAAAATATTATGCATGAAAAATGACCTATCTTATAGTATTTCATGAAGAGTAACACCGGCAAAAATTAACCCCAAAGTCTTTCTTTATTATTCAAAAAAAAGATTACACGAGAGCTTTTCGCTTAGTACACGACTCAAAGGTCGGATGGATCAACTGACAAATGACTTCCTATTTAAAGATAAATCCTCCAATGGCTAGTTCGAGTGATCCTCGTCAAAGCAATCTCGACCGTTGATGAGGATTAAAATTTCTTTTAATCTCATCCGTCGAAATATTTAATTCTTGAGGAAATTTGAATTTTTCAATTAAATGCATTTTAATTAATTCAAAGATTAAATTTTTTAACTAATTTCCCCAAAATTTTGACTTTGACTTAACCCCAGGGATCAAAGGCTTAAAATTTATCAAAATAATTAATTTACCTTAGTTCCTAGATCTCTTAAAATTTACTTTTTAAGGACCGATGAATTTTGCCTTTGGAGAATTTAACTTCACCTAGGACCAAGAATTAATTAAATTTCTGGCTTAGGATTTTAATTAATTTTTTGCCAGAAAATTCAATTAATCAACCTATGAGGGAATAAATTATTTTTCCAACCCTCAAGACACTTTACATCATGATTTTCATATTTTTTACGTCATAAAGGGGAAAACCCATTTGTAATAGACCCTCATAGACTATCCATTTCTGCGACACAAATATAATCTAGCAGACCAAGAAATTTGTAATAAAATATCCTAACCAAATAGTTAGGATTATTTCCAAATCACTTCTACATAGACTCGATCTAGAACACTAGGACTCGCCTAAGATCCCGGTGACAAAATCCATTCCGACTCTGGGTTAGACTAAAGGAAAACTCTATCAACTATCCAAGAATGGATCAGTGAGACAAAAAACCTTTCAGAATGTAGATCGTCACCATAAAAGTAGGTTTACTTAGGCAGTTACACACTGGACATGGATCTGCTGAGATTATTTACCTTATACACATGCAGAAAGGGTTTACATAACATCTTGGAAGTGAAACTGATGACAATAGTTGTACGACACGAACACATCGATCAGGCGCTATCCCTTTTGCAAAAAAAGGGAGTGTACTACTATGGGTCGTTGACACATAATGGTCAACATCTAGCTCTACTTGGGGACACGTTGCTTCATCGGAGGAATGTGAGAATCTAGAATCTGCATCCACGCAACACACAACATAACATAAGTAGCGCCCATCCAAAAATCATCATATAACGTTAAACACAGTAAAGATATAAGCTCTTCATTTATTAACTATCCTAATAACATGAAAAACATAAATCTACCTACAAAATAAAATACTGAAATAAAAGGGTGTAGGGTTAGAAATACAATACAAAGCATGCCCCATGGCATCAGATGCGTTCAATGTAGTGCACGCTGAGCATTTGCCTACTTTCAGGCAAATCTGTTGGTTGTTTCTCAGATGTGCCATGTCTAATCTTGCACACGGTAGGACTTTCTCCTATCTGAAAATCAAGTTGCTTGCGACCATCAGATGCGTCAAACCCCTTTGTCATTCTCTTTCTCTTGCGCTTTTTCTTTGTGGCTGGCTGTATCACTGATGATGTGGAACATTCTGCTTCAAAACTCTCAAATGAAGTATGTAAGATATGCATGACATGTCTTTCTTCATTCTGCATCTTCTCTGTCAAAAATGATGGATCAGTCTCACAAGTGTCATGAGTTATAACTTGATCTTTTATGATTGGTTGATTAACCATGTGAGCATCAACCTGATTCTTACTAATTTCCATTTTATCCGGGTCACCTTCAATTAACCAATTTTCAATGGAACAAATGACCTCCGCATAATAAGATGGAGCTTGTTGCAGCAAATAGGGAGGCTTATGATCTGTTGACGTTTCCTTGTTTCTTTCATCCTCTCACTAATGCTGAAATTTCTGTACCTGTATTGTTATGGCATCCATCTAGTTAGAGCACTTAACCTTCATAGCACTGATTTCCTTGGCATGGTTTTCCTCCATGGTCAATTATGAAGACATATCTTACCAGCTTCCATGTCCTTTATAATTTTTTTAATTTGTTTTTATGGTCATCAAGCAATTTTGCTTAGAGATCATTTCTCTGTCATGATTAGCTTTCATGGTTTCCATTTTCTTAGCATGTTTTTCTCTCATGACAAGTAAATAGTTTTGCATGGAAGTCCTTTCTTTGTCATGACCTGCCTCCATGGCCTCCATCCTTGTGTTATGATTTACTTGAATAGTACTCATGATGACTCTGCATGTCGGTCCTCACAGCCTTCATATTCTGAGCACACTTTTCTACTACGGTGGCTACGTGATCGGAGTGTTTAATTTTCATGATTTCCATCTCCTTATCACGTTTTTCCAGCTGGGTGTACAAAGTTCTCATATCCTTGGCGTAATCAGCTATAAATTTTTCTTGATTAAGCTCCATATTTTTTACCAGCTGCGTTTGACTGAACTGCATGTCTTTAACCAACTGCTTTAGTTCTTCTATAAGATGCTTATCATTTTCCCTTTCATTGTCAACACTGATTTGACAACTTGTTCTTGTTTTTCCACTATCATGGATTCGTCTTGCAACGATACAAGTGGATGGCACATCTTGATATGGAGAATTGTCTTGAAATATTTCATTGACAGTTGGATCCTTTACAAGATTATTTTCATCCTGTTGCATAGTACTAAGGGCACAAGGCGAGCCACCTTGATCTCCATATCTATCTTTAAAAGCATTGATGATGTCTTGTAAAGAAGCGAAAGAATCTTCAAGACAATTATGAAACCAATTCAAAGCATCACCCTCTAAAGAAAAGGCAAATAGACGCATCTTGACATCTTCATGTTTATATTGGGAAGAATGACAATATCTGATTATTATATGAGTAACCCTGGATAGATGCTTTCTAGCAGCGGCTGAATCACCACCCGAGAACAAAGGTAATTTATGAATGGCTTCTTCCGGCATATAGTGGAGAAAGTTAGTAAAATGACACGGGGCAAACAAGTCATCCATGATGACTTTCTTAAAGGAATAAGGAGGGACCAAATAGATGCTAGAGAGAGACCCCTGCTCAAGAAAATCAAGAGATCCACAAGAAGTGAGCTTCTAGTAGAAATTCTTGTAAAAGATGAAAGAAGTGGAGTCGCCACTTGAACATGAATCTAGCTCTAGGATCGAAGAGGCAAAAACAACTGGATATAAGGGAGGGCTTCTTGTCTGAGAAATAATGGATGAATAAGTGGAGTTGCCACCCAAACAAGAAACAATCCGAAATGTCCAGGTGCTAAAAGTGTAGATGAAACGATTAATGAGATGACGAAAGATAAGGTGATGAAAAAATCAAATGACGCCAAGAAATGTTGTGCTGATGGGATAAGAAATGATGAAAGATTAGATGATTAGAAAAATGTCGTGAGAACCAAGGACAGATTAACTCTATCCCCATCAACAGCGCCAAAAAATGTTGCCGTTGCCGGCTAAAATGAATGATAGAAAGATGAAAGATGAATGTCGTAGAGCCAAGGCCCAATAAATTGGTCCCCAGCAACGGCGCCAAAAAAGGTTGTTCCGCTTGACAGGCTAATGAATGGCGGGAAATATGAGATGATTAAAATGATGTTGAGGAAACCAAGGATAGAAAAAACTCTATCCCCGACAACGGCGCCAAACGCACAAAGTGTCTCGGCACCATGACAACGCTCAGAGTAAGGGCTATCACTCTAATCCTTACTTCGTTTAAACTCTCTCCTAGACAAGTCAAGGGAGGTAGTCCCTAAGGTAAATGGATGAAGATAGCCTGTGAAATACAGGCTCTAGGAGACTTAAAGATGGACAACTTGGCGAATGTAAATGAGTCTTGATTAACTCAGATGAATAGATTAAACGATAATGTAACCAAGACACGACCACAAGAAAGAAATGATTATAGACCAGTGCCTTGATGTTCAATTAATCGTAGATTAAGTAAGAAAACAAGTTATCCAGAACAATTTTCCAATATGTGACGAATAGTGAAAATCATGAATGATCAATATAAATGCCCAAAACTGCAATATGCAAGAAATTCTAGATTTAAAATCATTTTCATTAATGATCCAGATCTAGAATTAATTTTCTCCTATAGCCAATATAATTTTTAAAACATTAATCACACCTGACAATAGAGAAATATTACCATAGAATGACACCAAGGAAATTTATGTAATCAATTCAATTGTTCCTTAGGAAATTAATTAAATGTGGTAAATGAAGAAATCAAAATATTTTAATATGACAAAGTAAATTAAAAGGGTTAATAAATTGAAATTTTAATGAGTCCTAGGCCACATTAAAAAATTTAATGTGAGAGCGCAAATCCTCTTTTAATTTAATTCCTTAGTTACCAGAATTTAAAAAAAAATAGATTTTTTAAATGTTTTAGAATTATTTTTTAAATTTTAGATCTTTAAAATTTTTGGAATTTTTAATTTTTAGGATTTTTTAGATTTTTTAGATTTTTCAATTTTTTATGTTTTTTAATGTTTTTAATTTAAACAAAAAAATCAAAACAAAAATTTTAAGTGAAAACAAAACAAAAATAAAAAACAAAGGAAAAGAAATCAAAAATAAAATAAGACCAAAACCTAGCTTATAAGCAACAAATAATTAAAAAAAAGGAAAACAAATTCGAATTTCTCTAACCCTAACGCATTCATGAAATACAAATAAATAAATGAAAAGGTTGAAAGGTTTCAGTGTTTGTGCATATAAGTCGACGGAAAAAAGACACGAGGAGCAGAGGCCGCGGGTATGCGTGGAAGGGAGAGGTCTGTGTGAGGGTGAATGAAGAGACGCACAGACAGTGAGGAAGGATAGCCGCAAGGATGCGAGGGAGGATTGTTTTGCAGGTGAAGGAAAGGCTGTGGAGAACTGGAGTTGCGATGGATACAGTCAACGGAGAAGCAAGGAAACGCTACGGGCTTAAACGCGGGTAGAAGAAAAGAGGGAGCAGGAGGGAGCCATAGGAGAGCAGAGAGGAGAGGAATCTATAGATTTGGAAGAGGGAGAGAGGGTCGAGGGTTTAGCAGGTTTGGACGACAGCAAATGCAGGAGGCAACACGCAGGGTAGGGACAACAAGTTGCAGGAAGCATTTGGAAATGTAGGAGGGAGCTGACAGATTTGTGGAGAATGCAGGCAGCAGCAAAAGGCTGTGGGCCTAAAAAAAAATCGAAATTTTTCTGCAGCAAAGAAATTGAAAACCCAAGCAGCAGACAGGTAGCCAAAGAACCGAAGAGAAATTTCCAGATTAAGATGTTATACTTCTGCTTAAGATTTACCAGTGAAACCCTTAAAAATTTAAATTATTTCCAGAATTAAAAATTTTTAAAACCCTTGGGACTGCAAAAATCTGGATAGAATCCCTGCAAAAATGATTGAGGCCAGATCTTACCCTCCAGGGCCTAGATCTGGCTTCAAATCAAACTTCACCTTCAGATCTGCAACTTGTACCTGAAAACAAAAACATCCAGAACCCAGATATACAAAAAATAAATAAAACCTCAGAAACCCAAGTCAGAAAATCCAAAAAAATTATAGATTTATGCACAGGAATAGCAGATCTATCAGATCTGGGGAGTGTGAGTCCAACTCCGCTCTCAGATATGATAATCTAAGGCTCTCAACAGCCAGATTCATCAATTTCGCACATAAAAAATTATATTTTTTAAATTTTAAAGGAGGTGCTTAGCTCAAAACCCTTCATGCATCACCAATAAAAATCTTATGATAAGCTCGGGATCAAATTAAGCTGGGCTCTTCAGAAAACATGAATCAGGAGTTGGCTGGTCCAATTGAAAACTTCCCCGAATGCCCGATAATCTAAAAATCAAGACTTTCTCGATTCAGCCATCAAAATAGAGCGAGAAAACAATAATAAAATTCAGATAAATAGAGATACCTGCTATTACATTCAAAATTTAAATTATCACTTAAACCCCAGCGACTGAACAAGATACCTGTACTCAAATCACTCTTCAGAAGCTATTATCAATGGCTAAAAAAAATTATGCATGAAAAACGACACATCTTACAATTTTTCCATGAAGAGTAACACCGGCGAAGATTAACCCCAAAGTCTTTCTTTATTATTCAAAAAAAAAAAACATTACACGAGAGCTTTTCGCTTAGCACATGATTCAAAGGTCAGATGGATCAACTGACAAATGACTTCCTATTGAAAGATAAATCCTTCAACGGCTAGTTCGAGTGATCCTTGTCAAAGCAATCTCGACCGTTAATGAGGATTAAAATTTATTTTAATCTCATCCACCGAAATATTAAATTTTTGAGGAAATTCGAATTTTTCAATTAAATGCATTTTAATTAATTCAATATTTTAATTTTTGAATTAATTTCCTCAAAATTTTGACTTTGACTTAACCCCAGGGATCAAAGGCTTAAAATTTATCAAAATAATTAATTTACCTTAGTCCCTAAATCTCTTAAAATTTATTTTTTAAGAATCGACGAATTTTGCTTTTGGAGAATTTAAATTCACCTAGGACCTAAAATTAATTGAATTTCTGGCTTAGGATTTTAATTAATTTTTTGTCAGAAAATTCAATTAATCAACCTATGAGGGGATAAATTATTTTTTCAACCCTCAAGATACTTTACATCATGATTTTCATATTTTTTACATCATAAGGGGGAAAACCCATTTGTAATAGACCCTCATAGACTACCCATTTCTGCAACACAAATATAATCCAGCAAACCAAGCAATTTTTAATAAAATAATCTAACCAAATAGTTAGGATTATTCAAAAATCACTTTTACATAGACTCGACCTAGAACACTAGAACTCGCCTAAGATCCCAGTGACAAAATCCATTCCGACTCTGGGTAAGACTGAAGGAAAACTCTATCGACCATCCGAGAATGGATCGGTAAGACAAAAAACTTCTTGGAATGTAGATCATCACCAGAAAAGTAGGTTTACCTAGGCAATTACATACACGTCACGGATCTGTTGAGATTATTTACATTATACACATGCAAAAAGGGTTTACATAACATCTTGGAAGTGAAACTAATGATGATAGTTGTACGACACGAACACATCGATCAAGCGCTATCCCTTTTGTGAAAAAAGGGGGTGTACTGCTATGGGTTGTTGACACGTAGTGGTCAATAGACCCAATGGACAAATGTGAACCCAGATGGGGAAAATGTAAAAAGGGCTTGTAATGAGCAAAGGGGAGTGAGATATGTGGTATCGGGAAGCAGGACAATGCAACCAAAATAAAGGTTTCCCATGTAGTGCCACTCCTAAAGCTAGAATCCAATAAAGGAGATCCCACAGAACTAGGATACATGATTAACCCCTAGTTGAGGTAAGGGAACAAGAGTACAGCCAAAGCCCTTCATTCTTCCAAGTCACCCAATAATCCATGCCCAAGTGTGCCCAAGAAAAACAAGCATAAACACCCAATTACATAATGAAAAATCATACCTTCAAGGTTGGATGGCCCACCTTCAAACATACGATCATGACAGATGAGCGAGGGTACACAATGGCTGGCTCAGGTGGCGGAGAATAGTAGCACATCAGAGCTATCAGGTGGCTGCAAGGGGTTGTTGGCTACCGGCTGAAGACAAATCTAAGATAAAATTTCTCCTATAGGGGTCACCCACTTGTGATGGGTAACAGTGCTTACATAGGATTGGTGTCCTCACAAGTGGCTGTAATAAATTGAAGATTGTTTGAAAAGTATTCAAGTGTTTCTTCTTCAAGTTTGGATTTGCACCTTAATCTCTATGTTCATGCATAGTGTTGATAATTGATTATGTGATGGGATTTCAGTTTTATGATTAATTGTTAAAAGTAACAAAATATTGATTTATCCCCCCCTCTAAGTATTTCTAACAATTTGTCCATGTTGAATTTGGCAAGCTGGAGACCAAGGTAAATCAGTTTTAACTACCTTAGTGCATTGAATATATCCAAGCAGTGACCGCTTTTGAACCATTACCAGGCTTATACATGACCATGGGTACTCTTGTGTAATATTCACAATTTTGATTTTCTGCATTAGAGACAATTTTTGGAAGAGGAAGCAATTCCGGCATTGGGACTTAGGAGAAAAAAGGGAAATCGCAGCTTTAGTGAAGAGTGGGGACCACAAGGAGAGAAATTTGACGCAAGTGGCAATTCGCACTAGTGAGAAGAGAGAGAGAAAGGAAGGGGTGTGAATTAGTGGAAAGTGGGGACCACCAAGGGAGAGAGGGCCAACAATTATAAATAGAGCTTGGGGGCCTCCATTTGGCATCTTGGATCATTTGACAATTTAATGTTAGTTCTCTTGAACTGCTTAGCCAAGTCAATTGTGTTGTTCAGCTCAAGGAATTTCCGAGCAAGAATTCCACCCTCATTTCAGAAAACTTAGAGTATCTCCCTAGTGAGGCAATTTGTGGAGCTCAATTCAGAGTTTCCAGTGGGCGTATTTGCAAGTTATTTCAGCGGGTACATTTTTCTTCCAGGGTGCAGAAGTGGTTCGAATTTCTTGTGTGGAGATCAGTTACAAAGGAGTAGAACACCAAAAAGATTTGCAGGGGTTTTCCACTAATTTAGCCGGAGATTTTGTGGTGATTAGCAGGGCTGAGTTTGAGAGAATTCTTGGGGCTAAAATTCTATATTTCTGGAAGTGCGCAAGGGTTGGAGGAATAGAGGTTGAGGAGAGATAAGGGCCAGAGATTAGAGGAATAGAGGTTGAGGAGAGCTAAGGGCCAGAGATTGGAGGTATTCCTCAGGGGAGAATTTAGCCAGAGTTGGGAGAGATTTCTAGTGGTGGATTTGGGCTTAATTCAACAGTATCAGTTTTGTGGGGCGTTTTCTGGCCAAATTGGGCAATTTGCACTTGTTGGGGGTCACCAGGGTTGGTGGATTCAGCCTAAACCCTTTCTAGGTTTTTGTGGGTTTATTGAGAGGAGTCTTCGGCTAATTTTACAGAATTTTTTGGGAGATATTCGGGCCTGGAATCCTCATTCTTATAGCAGGGCGAATTGCTGGTTAGCTGAGGAATTTGCACCATTTTGTGGGTTTGCCTTTGGCTTGGAGATGGGCCAAACATTTTCCGGGTATTTTCGGGTTTGAGGAGAGGAGCATGTGGTTGTAATTTCAGACCATTCTGGCCATTATTTTGAGCAGGATGACCAGTTCCATTTGGAAGCCTATAGCAAATTTATGGGCAGCGAGCATTATCAGTTTGGAGCCATTTTAGCAGTTGGGTCAGCGAGATTTCACCTGGGGTTTGCATTGCTTGCATAGCAAGCTCAGGTTCCGTTGTTCTTACTCATTATGTACCCATATTCCCATTGATTAATAAAATGGCTTAGTTATTCTGCTTATTTTCTATGACGTTCTGATTTGGGTGCTTGGACTTTAATTTTAATTATCATTCCTAGTTCATGTTTTTGGTATTTACTGTTATTTTCCAATTAGGAATATTACATCTTGACAGGGTTGGAAGCATCAAAGAGAGAGAGAATGAGAGAGAAACCAAGTTTGTGTATCACACATAATGAACTTATCAATGCAAGCTACAGCCATCTATTGAAGAATTCCCTTCACACAGAAAAGCTAACAGCATACCAGAAACAAAAGCCCTAAGAACGACAATTGACGTATCTATCCCATCCCTTTTGCCAAACAATGTAGTTAAAACTCATCTCACCAATAATATTCATGATAATGAAACAGATACTAAGGCAACCTAAACTCCCAATTATAAAGCTGGTTCGTGATTCCAGGCTACTAATGCTCAAGAATTTAATGTCCAAAGATCAATCATATTTATGGGTCTCTCGAGCTAGAGCCAGTTTTACTAGCCATAATATGAAATTGCATCAATATCTGATGTCATCACTCTTATGCACAGGGAACAGATTCTTTCACATGTCAATTTCAGGGCTGTAGGGTTAAAAATTAAAATAATAATCAGCTTCAGCAAATTCTTACCATTAAGTCCCACATCATGTACAAACAACAAAAGCATCAGTAAAAAATCAGTTTTCATACAATTTATATCCGAACACTAATACATTAACTAATATATACAATAAAACATGCCAAGAATTCAAAGGTTTCCCAATGCCCCAAATAATACTTCACCTTACCATATTTTGAACCAATAGTTGCATATGTCTCTTCAATGGGCTTCACTGTCTGCAACAGTGTCCCTCCTGCATCCAGCAAAAGAGCTTCATATCTTTTCCCTTGCTTCAATCCTTCTTGACACACAGGGACAAAATCAAAGCTCTCAAAGCTCCATAAATAACAGTTTATCACATTCAAAATATTATCATCCCATAGATTCTACAATAGCTATCATATGCATTACATTATGGTCAATTGCAAATGTTAATGTCCTTTTTCCTATTTTTTTAGTACTCTTCAGAGAAACTGGCCATCCATTCTTATCATCATTGCAATTATGGAGCTTCCATATTCATGCACTAGTCCTTAAATGCAAGTAAGCAACAGTGCATAAACCAAACCAAACCACACTTTTATAATTCTAAATGGAGAACAAAGAACAAATTCCCACACAACTATTCAGTCTACATTTGCTAGCAAATCTCTATGTTTATTTTCTCTGGTATATTTGTCCTTGTGAAAAATGAAACGTACAAAGCTCAAGAACAGCTAGTTTCATCAAAAGCTGAAGTCAATACCCAACAAAAGGCATGCACAAACCCAATCTTGACCTTTTTGGTACAACTTTCATTTAGCTGGATAACTAATTATAAGAAATCATCAAAAACAGTCGACCTCCCATCTTGAAAATGAATACTCATCCAATAGTTTCTTTTAGTACACTTTTCACACCTGTTTAATGAATTAGAAGAAATCCCCAGAAGAATTTTGACCTGTTAAGTCTGTGTCTATATGAATGCAAAGTTGCCATGGGTTTTTCTTCCTAAAGTGATCCGCAAACTGCCAAAGATATTCCACTAGATAGTTCATTACAATAGATTTGATAAAAATATATTGAAATCCAAAATCTATATTATGGGGGTTAATTTTCCTTAGATTTATGAATTTATTTACTATTTTGTGCTTATGCATGCAATATATAAAATGCACAAATAAAAGAACAGATAAAACAATCACTCGCAAACCACAATAACACCAAAATATGACTTGGGAAACCCTTTTGGGAGAAAACCCAGCGAGAAAGAGAAGTTGCTCTAGTCTCTCTTTCTCTGAATTGAAATGAATCAAATACAAAGGGGTGAGACTTGTTGCCACACAATCTAGCAGGGGTCCTAGGAGGGGTACCTAAGGGACAACTACTAGACCAAATGACAACAATGGGACAAAGACCCACTGTCACCTCAGTCAGTGTCCCCTGCTCTTTATGGACTTTCACCGATGGGAGGAGTCCCGGTACGAGGGAAATCACCAATGATGATAGGATCAATAATAAGGTATGGTGTGATTTTCAACATCCATTCAAAGGAGAGGCTCAAAATGAAGGCTCAATGCTTCAAAGAAAGCAAATGGCTCTCCAAGAAAGACCTATGAGGAGACCTAGACCTAGGGCTAATGATATTCAATGATGACAAGGAGACCTAAGTTCAAGGCTCCCAAGATGATTAGGACCTCTTAATAAGCATTGTATGGTGATTATATGCTTTTTCAAATAGGTTTTTGCTATTCATGAAAAGCCTAAAATGAAAACACACAAGACCTAGGGTTCATGAATAACCGTGGGAGGAGACCCTCCAAAGAGCTCACTAGGTCAAGGTAGTGTAGGGAAAGGGTTTTGAATGATTTATTCCACTAAATACTATGTGCAAAAACCCTCAAGAAGACCTCTTACCAAGACGTTCAAGATGATTTTCAGGAATGCAACTAGGGCTTGAGTTTTCTCACAATCCAAGAGTGGGAATTGCCTCAAATTTGGAGGAGGGCTAGAGGAAACACCAACGCAATAGCCTGTGAAAATTGTTTTCCAAAGTCCCCCTCCAATGCAATTCGCATCAACCCCTAGCCAGTTGTCTAGGGTTAGGGCTGAAATTTAGAAAGAGGAGAAAAAGAGAAGGAAAAAGGGGGTTATCACCAAGTTTTATCAGATTAGTGCCTTACCCTTGGGATATGGAGTCTATGTGATTTAATATCCGGCTAAAATTTGTCTTCAAGGAGGCTAAACTGTGATGCCTTAGCTATCACTCTTTAGCATTTACCCACCAAAGACCAATGGACTTTTATGGAAGAAAAACAAGTTCTATTCCACTAGGAACATACAACTACTTGCCATTCAATCAGTAACATGCACAAATTTGCAATTAACAATCTTTTCAATGATATTTAGTAATTAGGGCATAAAAAGAACTAGCTAGTTGCAAGATTTCCACACATTAAACATTATTACATGAAAAAATTTCAACATAAAAGCACTTACAAAATAGCAAGAGATATATCCAATCCAAGATCAGGATAGTGGCTCTAAGAGAACAAAATTTCAGCTCCCAAAAATATCGAAATGCATCAAAAGAGCTCCAATAGACATTCCAAGGAAAAAGTGTGAAATTCTCAAGAGAGAGATCCAAAAAGTGATGATGATGTTTGATACAAATGAGGCTCTACTTTATTTATATGAGCCTCTAAGAGTTCGAATTAGCCTAAGATGCCCCTAAAAATATTTTAATGTGAAAAATAATATTATTTTGGTGACAAGCCCACCAAATAGCACATAAAGTGTAAGATAAGCCATCCAACTGAGGCCGAAATGATGTAGCAATGGTGTAGGAGGGTCGTCGAAAGGACTAATCGAGTCCTCAAGGTGCCATGATGAAGAAGAGGGCTCCATAAATGATGGTCAAGGGGATGGCCTTTGATATTCAAGTAAACATCATGTGGTGCTCCAAAGTGGCTTTGAGGCACAAGTAGTGATCTCATGGGTCTCCTGGTGTAAAATAAGCCTATAGACTGCTCCAAATGAGGGCACAGAAAATGATGCTTTCCCTCCCATGTCTCAAGGATGAGACAAACCTCCTTTAGGCCTCAGATCAGCTGCCAAACCCTGTATACAATGCTAAGCCGGTTGGGGGCATTGTTGGTCCAAGTGCATCATCTCACATATAATGTGGGGCAATGAACAAGTTGTTGAAGGTGTTGAGGTTGCCCATGGCATGAGATAATGCTTTGTCACATGATGGAAACCCATGGCTCTCAACGCTTCCCCTACAAGTGTCAATATGATCCTCTAGTGGGCTTGGATCCTGTATAGGGAGGCCAAGCCTAAAGTGAAACCACTTGCCAATCCTATATAAGATCCAATGCGTCTCCTCACCTTCAGATACAATAATTCATTAGTGCAATTGAGTGAATAAGCTCGTTAATCAAGGGTAGAAATGGACACTTCATAGTGGGTTTCCCTTCCAGATTTGGGGCTTTGAGCATGTAATGGTGTTACCTCCCTTGGTAGGAGTAGTTAATAAACCACCCTATTAGGTGTTCCCAACCCCTAAAGGGAAGGACATGTCCAAGGTACATCCTTCAAGTGGTAGGTTGTCAGTTTTTGTAGCATCGGATGTGTTCTAGCCACGAAATTTTGTGGAGAGGCAAGAATAAATGAGATCTCCAAAACCCAGAAATCGTTTCCGGAAATTTCGCCTAAGAGTGTAGGAATTTACAGGGTAAGTTCCTCAGACAGAACATCAAAGGACACCGCTCACAAACAGATCACAAATCAATACACCAGTACTTTTGACGTGGTTAAAACCCTCAAAGAGGGAAACAGTCCACGGCCTGAGCCAACGCGACCACTTCAAGCAATTTATTAATAAAAGAATGAAAATTTACATAAGCTTCTCTCATGAACGGTTAACCTACAAATGACCCTCCATGCTCTTTAAATAGAGATCATGGACCAATCGGGTGTTAAGCCATGGATCAAGTGTCGGTAATACCGAGGAGAGAATGAACCGTCAGATCACTGCATATCGTGATCGTCGGATTGTAAGTTACAAAATGTACATAGTAAAGAAACACACTTTACCTAACTCTATACTAGACCAAGTTGTACTTAACTATTTCCTATGTGTCGGAATATCCTAACATCCCCCCTTAAGAACAACTTGGGATAGGATTGAAGGGTTTACAAATATGACACAACAGGAGAAGGAAGGAGGCACTAGAGCCTATCCCCCCTTAGTGACAACTTCCTGAACTCCAACCATAAATCGAAGTTTAGTGAACTTCGCCTCTGTGAGAGCCTTTGTAAAGATGTCTGCAACTTGATCATCTGTTGAACAATATTGCACTTCAAGAACATGATCATGAATGAGCTTTCTGATGAAGTGCATGTGCAGTTCAATGTGTTTGCTGCGCTGATGTTGGACTGGATCTTTGCATAGTTGAATGGCACTTTGATTATCACACCAAAGTGTAGTCGGATGCTGTTGCTGAAAGCCAAACTCTGACAGGATCTGACGAAGCCACAAGGCTTCCTTACTAGCTTCTACGGCACCACGATACTCTGCTTCTGCTGAAGAAAGAGAAATGGCACCTTGTTTCTTGCAAGCCCATGTAATAGGTCCTGAACCAAGAGTGAACACATAACCTGCAGTAGACTTCCGATCATCAGGGTCACCAGCCCAATCGAAATCAGTGAAACCAACCAATAGAGGAGATGCTTCGGCACTGTAATGAATCCCGAACTAAACTGTACCTCGAACATAACAAAGTATTCTTTTAGCTGCTTTCCAATGACTTTCACGTGGGTTTTGCATAACCGAGCAACAAGGCCAACAGCAAAGGAAAGGTCAGGACGAGTATGGGTTAGATACAAAATTTTTCCTACAAGTTGACGGTATAAGGTAGCATCAACTTCAGGAGAAGTACAAGTGACTGAAAGTTTGACTCCAGACTGAAAGGGAGAAGGGGTTGGCTTATAGTTTTCCATGTGAAAATGGCGTAGAATATCACAGGCATACTTGGATTGGGAAAGGGAAATACCTTCCTTGGATTGCAAGACTTGAAGACCAAGAAAATAATGTAAGTGTCCTAAGTCTGTCATTTCAAACTTCCTTTTAAGGCTAGACTTCACATGGTTTATAAGGTTGGGATCACTACCAGTCAGGATAAGATCATCAACATAAAGAACAAGAATGATAAGAGACTTGCCCACTTTCTTGGTGTAGACAGTATTGTTAGAATGACACCTAGAAAAGCCATTTTCTAAAAGAAAGTTATCCATTTTGGCATACCAAGCTCGAGGAGCTTGCTTGAGACCATAAAGGGATTTCTTAAGCCGACGTACAAGGCTGGAGTCTGTTTGTATAAAGCCAATAGGTTGTTCCATATAGATTTCTTCATGCAAGTCCCCATGCAAGAAGGCGGATTTAACATCCATCTGATGGACTTCCCATTTGAAAGAGGCAGCAAGGGAAAGAACAAGGCGGATAGAGTTCATTTTGGCAACAGGGGAGAAGGTTTCAGTATAGTCAATGCCTTCAACTTGTGAAAAACCCTTAGCAACAAGACAAGCTTTATGTTTATCAACTTTCCCATCTGGACCATACTTGGTTCTGTAAACCCATTTGCATCTAACAAGTTTTCGTCCCTTTGGTAGAGGAACAAGATCCCATGTATCATTTGCCAATAAAGAATGATATTCTTCATTCATAGCTGCTTCCCAATCTGGATGGCCTGAAGCTTCTGCAAAGGTGTCAGGATCATAATTCACTGAAGCTTGAGCCAGTAAAGAAGAGGCTCTCTCGAACTGAGAACGTGTACGTCGTTGATCTGTAGGATCACCGGCAAGATCACCTGCTGCATCCCGAGTAGCACGGACCCATTTTGGAAGCTGAGGAGCTGAAGGAGGATCCTGAGAAGGTGGGGGAGGATTTTCATCCTCGCTTTCATCATCTGAAGAAGAAATATTTTCAAAAGTAGAAGAGATAGGGAGAGGTGGCACATCCGCCGAACTAGGCTCGCAAGCCGATATATTTTCAGCAAACTTTACATCTCTTCTAATGATAACATTTTTGGACTTAAGTGGAATAAGTCTATATCCTTTGACATCTTCAGAATATCCAACAAAAATACATTTTTCACTCTTAGGTTCTAAAGCTTTATGTTTCTCATCTGGAATATGGGCCCATGCTTCACTTCCAAAAACACGAAAGTGACTTACATCTGGTTTGATTGAGCTCCATGCTTCTTCTGGAGTGATATTCTTTAAAACCTTAGTAGGAGTGTGATTTATTATGTAATTTGCACAGTTAATTGCTTCTGCCCAATAATTAAGACTAAGTCCTTTAGATTGAAGCATACAATTAGCCATTTCCTTTAAGGTGCGATTCTTCCTTTCAGCTACACCATTTTGTTGTGGAGTATATGGAACAGTATGTTGCATTTGAATTCCATTCTCAGTGCAAAAGTTGATGAATGTGTTTTTAACATATTCTCTGCCATTATCAGATCTTAGCTTAAGAATTTGATGTCCAGATTGTTTTTCAACAAAGGCCTTAAAAGCCAAGAACATGTTAAATACTTCACTCTTGAGTTTTAAGAAGTATACCCAAGTGCGTCTAGAGAAATCATCAATGAAAGTTAAGAAATACTTGTAGCCAGAGAATGAAGCAACTGGAAGTGGACCACATAAATCACTATGCACAAGCTGTAAAGGGGCTGAGGCGTGCCAAGAGGCACATTTTTCAAAACTATCCCGATGATGTTTTCCGAGTACACATCCGGAACAAACACCATCTCTGCAAGATACCATTGGAAGACATGTCACCATATTTTCTTTACATAGATTCTGAAGAGAGCGATAGTTTAAGTGACCAAATCGCTCATGCCAAAGTTTGCTCACTTCATCATTATGAGCAACAAATACTGAGGGAAGATTTGATGACCCAAAGTTGTGAAACTTATACAACCTTGTAGAATCATCAGCAATGCCAATAGCTAAGGATCTCTTAGGTCCTTAATTACAACATCATGAGGTGAAAATTCAACGATTTTACCTTCACCTGAATGGGTTATCTGATATACAGACAGAAGGTTGCAGGATAAGGTTGGAACAAATAATACATCATTAAACTGACCATTGTCTAGATGAACAGTTCCAGTCCCTACAACACTAAGAGATCTATCATCACCAACATATATATTTTTGGTGTTACAATCATTTAAAGAAGAAAACATGGTTTTGTTTTTGGCCATGTGATAAGAAGCTCCAGAATCAATGAGCCACTCATGAGAATGAGAAGAAGAAGATATATTTAGTGCATAGCCAGACCGAGATGCTTGACAACCACATGCAGAAAGTGCCATTCCTGAAGATGAAGTTGAAGTTGAAGATTGCTCCAAATGGATGTTATGCTTCTTCATTGCTGCTTCCAAGGCTTCCATCTTCTTAAAGCATTTGGATTCTAAGTGGCCATCTCGATTACAAAAGTTGCAATGTCTATCAGTCTTCTTCCATTCGTTTTTATTTGTCTTATCATTTTGTTGAAATGGATTTTCATTTTGAGGCGGAAATTGCTTAGGACCCTTGTTTGGTTTAGGACCATTCTTTTTAGGATACGACTTCTTAGGATTCTTTGAATTTGGTTGTTTCTGGGCGGCTAACGCTTTCTTAGAAGAGTTTCCAAGATGAAGAAGACCAAGGTGTAAGAGTTTTTCTTGTTCTCTTATTAAAGAATCACAAACTGAATCAAAGGAAGGAGACTTGTACGCTTTTCCTTGAGAAATGAAGGCTTCTCTTGTAGAATGGAAGGTGGAAACAAACACAGAATAGGCTGGTCCCAACTTAGTAAGAATGGAGTAGATAAGGCTACTATCTTCTTTCTTAACCTTAACACCTTCCAAGAGAAGTCTAAGGGTCTTGAACTTGGACAAAAAATCTTCAATGCAAGAAAAATTATTGGGGTCCAATGTAAGCAATTCATTTTCAAGTTGATGGGCTTTAAGTTCATTTTTAATTCCAAAGACTTTGGTAATCTGTTTCATTGCTTCATCAGGAGTATCAAGTTTTGCAATTTGGAATCTAAGATCTGGAGAAATAGACATCCCTATCAACCCACGTGCTTGGTCTTGCCTATTTTCCCATTTAGCTGCCTTGTCTTCATCTTTCGGTTTGGTCTCTTGGCCTGTGGCTATTCTGTAAAGACCTTTACTTCTAAGTAAATCCACAATGTAGGACCACCATTGGAAGTAGTTGGTGCTGTCAAGAATAACTTGGCATGGAATTTCCATTTTAAAAAAAAACTGAAGCTATAGATGCTGAAACTAAGTGTTTCAATGGAAAGATCTCGAAAAATTAGGCTGTTTCAAAAAAAACGGTTCTGAAAACGGCTTCCGGATGAAGAAGTTATGGCTTTTTGAAGAAAATTTGATGAAGTCGCCGACGAAGTGCGGGAATGTGCGGAAATGAAAAATCCGCCCCCACAAAATGGAGACTTGAACCCAAGACCTCTACTCTCATAAATTAGCTTTGCACCAAGTGAGCTATACAAAAAGTTTGAGAGAGAGAGGGGGGGTTGATGCTTTGGGTTGCGTGCTTGCTTTGAGAAAGCTCTTTTTCCCTACAAAACAAAAAACACAAAACCCAACACGGACATACAAAAAAAAACGAACCTTGCGGCTTGAAGTTAGCTTTAGCCGGAAACTAAATATTTTCCTCAATGTTTCTGATTTTCCAAGATCACACTAAGGCGCAGCGGAAAAGAGCATGCGCATGAGAAAAATCCTTCCTTTATGTTTCTGATTTGCCCAGATCGCACAGAGTCACAGGGCAAAGAGCATACGCAGAAATGAAAGGTATAGATCCGGTAATAAAAAAAAACTAAATAAACCGAAAACCGAAATAAACAGAGAGAAAATAACTGTAACTGCAAATAAACACTGTATACCTCCACATCTTAAAAATGACGCAGCTAGGGCTACTGGAAACCTTTTCGCGTGAAACGAAAGGGGTTCCTCACTGGAACAGATGCTCCCAACACAACAGAGCAGTCCTCTCGGCTCGAAAGCAGTCAGAAACAGTAGATCTAGGAAACGGTAGTCGGATGCAGTTCTACCGGCTTCAGATTTGGATCACCAACGGACGCGGCCCTCAAATAGCTCTGATACCATGTAGGAATTTACAGGGTAAGTTCCTCAGACAGAACACCAAAGGACACCGCTCACAAACAGATCGCAGATTAATACACCAGTACTTTTGGCGTACTTTTGACGTGGTTAAAACCCTCAAAGAGGGAAACAGTCCACGGCCTGAGCCAACGCGGCCACTTCAGGCAATTTATTAATAAAAGAATGAAAATTTACATAAGCTTCTCTCATGAACGGTTAACCTACAAATGACCCTCCATGCTCTTTAAATAGAGATCATGGACCAATCGGGTGTTAAGCCACGGATCAAGTGTCGGTAATACCGAGGAGAGAATGAACCGTCGGATCACTACATATCGTGACCGTCGGATTGTAAGTTACAAAATGTACATAGTAAAGAAACACACTTTACCTAACTCTATACTAGACCAAGTTGTACTTAACTATTTCCTATGTGTCGGAATATCCTAACAAAGAGTGTCTCAATTAAATTATTAACCGATTTTTAAATATTTCCTAAGTCTAAACTTAGGGAATATGGTTATTAATCAGTATTAATTGAGATAAGGCGTGAATCATTTAGAAACTCACACGGATTGACCCATACATGATCCTAGCCATTGATTAAGTTTTAATCTTGGTCGTTGGTGCTCCAACAGTGGATTATAAAAGAAAGCCGATGTGATGATGGAGATCATCCAGTGCAGATACTCAGTTGCCGAAGCAGTTCAATTTTCTCAGTAGCAGCAGAGAAGATAGAGCCAGAGGGTGAGTAACAGGTGGAAGAGGAGAGCAGTAGGATTCCGGGAGGAAGTTTTTCAGTTCCCGGAAGAGTTGAAGGAAAGAAGGTCGAAATCTTCAGAGGACCAACGTAGGCTTTGCACAAAGGGTGACGCAGGTAGCTCAGCGCAGAGATTGGCGAAGCTATTTCGAAGGCAGAAAATAGTTGTGGGGTGAGAGAAAATTCTCACAATATTTTTGCTAGTATTTTCTTCAAATTAGATTCCCATTCGGCATCTAAATTACTGTACTCACAATTGCTATAATAAAACCCTCATCTGCTGCACCGGTTTTCCCAAGTTGGGTTTTTCAGGGGACAATTGTCCAAAAATAACTATGTCAAATTTATTGTGTGTGTGCTAGAATTTCTCAGTTTTTAGTATTTTATTTTCTGCAGTATTTTTATGGTGAAAACTGCAACTGTGATTTTATTCGTTATTTGTCGTAGCAAATAAACTGCATAATTAATTTTTGAGTTAGAAAAATAATTTCCAGTAGCTGCAATAGATAAAATTTCACATGGTTTTAGAGCGTAAGTGATCAGCCGAGAAGCTCACTAGCAAAGAGGAAAATTTCACTACTCAAAGGGAGAAGCAGGCCGAAATTTTCAAAGGCAACGCAATCCATTGACAAGCAGGAAAATCAAATTGCTCAGATTAGTGATTCCAGGAGTCAGAGGTAGCAGTTGCAGCTCATATTTTCACTGAGCATAATCCTGGTTGGACGTAGAGGGTTTTTGTTGCAGGTTGTAGAAGCAAAATCCGCATCATATGGAAAAGAGGAATAGCACACTAAATTTATTCAAGTATAGCCATGGACAGAAGTAACATTCAGGAGACTTCAGATTTGTCTTCCAGATTGGAAGACGAATTTGCTTGCTTAATAGGATCAACTTCACAGGGAGTCTGGTATATAGACAGTGGAGCATTAGCGCACATGACAGGGGTTGGAGAATATTTCTCTAGCTACAAAGAGGAGCAGATGGATTTCCATGTTACTATGGGAAACAAAATGAAATGTACCCCTATAAGGAGAGGTACCATAGATTTTTAGGGGGAGTCAGGAGCAAGCACCAATGCTACAGATGTATTGCATGTGCCAAGATTGGGTATGAACCTAATTTCAATATCCCAGTTGCAAGATAAGAGTTATGATATTCACTTCGTGGGGAAGAAAGTGTATGTCAAACACCCAAGTTGGAAAAAGGTAAGACGGGTTGGAGTATGAAGTAACAAGTTGTACCGGTTACAAATCGATTCTCCAATGGCACTGATAGGCAGTGACAGTAGCAGTGGAAAGGAGTTGAATGAATTATGGCACAAGAGAATGAGACATCTACACCACGAAGCACTCAGGATGCTCAAAGAAACAGTAACAGGGGTCCCTGAATTTGGCACTGAACACGATGATGTGTGCAGAGGATGCGTACTTGGGAAGTATACTAAGGCGGCATTTCCAAGAAGTGACAACAGAGCTGATGGCGTGTTAGGACTTACACACTTGGATATTTGTGGCCCAGTGTCCACTAGAGCTCTCAGCGGTGCCGTATATTCCGTCACCTTTATTGATGATCATTCCAAGAAAACCTAGATCTACTTCTTGAAGACCAAGGATGAGGTCTTCAATCGTTTCAGAGAGTTTAAAGCTCTCGTGGAAAATGCGACAAGGAAGAAGATCAAGGTGCTTCGCTCAGATAATGGTGGAGAATATATTGATAAAGACTTCACAGATTTTTGTGCGAAGGAAGGCATCAAGAGAGAATGGACAGCTCCATATAATCCACAGCAGAATGGTGTAGCGGAGCGAAAAAACAGAACCATTGTTGGAGCTGCAAAGGCTATGTTATATGACCAGGATCTACCCAAATTTTTGTGGGCAGAAGCATGTAACACAACAGTGTATATTCAGAACAGGACTCCTCATAGAGCATTGGGGAAGAAAACGCCAGAAGGAGTCTTCACAGGGAAGAAGCCAAAAGTCAGCCACCTCAGAATTTTTGGCAGCGTTGCTTATTGTCACGTGCCAGATGATAAAAGGACCAAACTAGATCAGACTGCAGAGAAGGGGTTCTTCGTTGGGTACAGCGAAACCTCAAAGGCATTCAGAATCTACATTCCTAGCAATAGGAAGATAGTAGTAAGGCGAGATGTGAAGTTCATGGAGGACCGAGCTTTCAGGAGGTCTCGTGAGATGCCTGCAGGTGATCAGAATCAGTCAGTAGAAGCTCCTTTAGTCCAGCAGCAGGGGCAACCAGTGGGACAGGCAGGAGGACAGTCACAAGGGTCAAGTACTGTGACCAGCACCAGTATTTCCTCAAGTGCAAGAAATCCGAGGAGTACTCAGCAGATGGAGCAGCAGAGCTGGCAGAACCTCCCACGACTAGTGGTCGAGCCAGCAGAGAGGTTCGTCAAACATTAAGAGATGCGGAGGAGTTTATTGGAACTCCTAGGAGGAGCAAGAGACAGCGCAAACAGCCTGACAGGCACCAAGCATTGGTAGCTCAGGTTGCAGAACCTTCCAGCTTTCAAGAGGCCGAACAGCATCAGGTGTGGATAGATGCCATGGTAGAAGAATACAGCTCTATCATGACGAATGATGTTTGGGACGTAGTGCCAAGGCCAGAAGAGAGATCAATTGTAGGTTCAAGGTGGATCTATAAGATCAAATATGCAACAAACAACAGTGTGGAAAAGTACAAGGCTAGGTTCGTGGCAAAGGGGTATGTGCAAAAGGAAGGGATATATTATGAGGAGACCTTCGCCCCAGTTGCCAGATACACTTCTATCTGGTCAATTATATCTCTAGCAACTCAGATGGGATGGCAGGTTCACCAGATGGACGTCAAGACAACCTTCTTAAACAGAGTGATAGAGCAGGAAGTGTACGTACAACAGCCAGAGGGCTTTGAGACTCAGGAGAGGCGCACGCATGTGTGCAAATTGAAGAAGGCTCTATATGGGCTCAAGCAGGCTCCCAGGGCATGGTATGGTAGAATTGACACCTACTTGCAGCAGATGGGGTTCGTCAAGAGTGACACAGATCCCAACCTTTACTATTTGATGGTAGAGGATGAGCCTCTCATTCTAGTTTTGTATGTGGATGATCTATTCTTGACAGGATCATCAGGGATCATAGAGGATTGCAAGAGGAACCTGGCAGCAGAATTTGACATGAAGGATTTGGGGTTGATGCACTATTTCCTAGGATTGGAAGTGTGGCAGAAGGATGGGGAGATCTTTCTTGGGCAAGGAAGATACGCTACAGATATTCTAAAGAGGTTCAGAATGCAGGATTGCAGACCCAAGTCTACACCCGTGTTTACCAACTGGAATAAGATAGATGCATAAGATGACAAGGATGTCGACCCCACCTTGTATAGACAACTCATTAGGTCTCTCATGTATCTGGTCAACACTAGGCCAGAAATTTGCTTCGCAGTCAGTACCCTTAGTCAGTTCATGGTGGAACAGAAAAGGGTGCATTGGGCAGCAGCGAGGCATATTTTGAGGTATACTCGTGGCACAGTCGAGTATGGGTTTAAATATACTTGAGAGGATGACGTCAAACTTTGTGGGTACACAGATGCAGATTGGGTAGGCAGTTCAGTGACAGGAAAAGTACCTCCAGGTTCTACTTCAATGTTGGATCAAGGATGGTTTCTTGGTGTAGCAGGAAGCAGTAGTCAGTAGCATTGAGCTTTGTAGAAGCAAAGTATATGGCAGCTAGCACAACTATGAGTGAAGCTATATGGCTTCGGAAGTTCCTAGTAAGCTTGTTCAAGCAAAGGATGGAGGCAACCAGTGTCTATTGTGATAATCAGAGTTGCATAAAGCTCTCTAAGAATCTAGTGTTTCATGACAGGTCAAAGCACATCGATATTCGGTGAGGAGCAGTCCAACTATAGTATGTTCCCACACAAGAGCAGGTCGCAGATATACTCATGAAAGTTGTAGGGAGAGCTAAGTTCGTCTATTTCAGAGAACATATGAGTATGGTGGAGAACCCATTTCAGTAGCAGGGACAAGTTATTTTGGATGTTGCAGATGTTGTAGTTGCAACAGCAACAGATGAGAGGGAGTTGCAATGATGGTAGCAGTATGGCAGGGTCAGCAGCAACAAAGATGCAATGTATATCAAAGTTGAGCAATTGTTGGTGGGTAGTATGGTCAAACATCAGCGACGTGACAGGAGATGAGGCAGAAATAGGGTGTTGCTACAGGGTGTACAGTAGCACTAGAACACATTCCTTGCTAAGAGGGAGTCTTAGTTTTTGTAGCATCAAATGTGTTCTAGCCAAGAAATTTTGTGGAGAGGCTAGAACATATGAGATCTCCAAAACCCATAAATCTTTTCTGGAAATTTTGCCTATAAGGGTCTCAATTAGATTATTAACCGATTTTTAAATATTTCCTAAGTCTAAACTTAGGGAATATGGTTAATTAATCAGTATTAATTGAGATAAGGCGTGAATCATCTAGAAACTCACATGGATCGACCCAGAAATGATCCTAGCCATTGATTAAGTTTTAATCTTGCTTGTTCGTGCTCCAACACTAGATTATAAAATTAAGTCGATGTGATGATGGAGATCATCCAATGCATGTACTCAGTTGCCCAGTCAGTTCGATTTTCTCAGTAGCAGTAGCTCAGCAGAGAAGATAGAGCTAGAGGGTGAGTAGCAAGTGGAAGAGGAGAGTAGTAGCATTCCGAGAGGAAGTTTTTCAGTTCCTGGAAGAGTTGAAGGAAGGAATGTTGAAATCTTCAGAGGGCCAGTGTAGGCTTTGCGCAAAGGGTGACGCAGGCAGCTCAACACAGAGGTTGGGGAAGCTATTTCGGAGGCAGAAAATAGTTGTGGGGTGAGAGAAAATTCTCACAATATTTTTGCCAATATTTTCTTCAAATTAGATTGCCAGTCAGGCATCTAAATTATTGTACTCATAATTGTTATAATAAAACCCTCATCTGTTGCTCCAGCTTTCCCAAGTTGAGTTTTTCCAGGGACAATTGTCCAAAAATTATTGGTCAAATTTATTGTGTGCGCTAGAATTTCTCAGTTTCTAGTATTTTATTTTCCGCAGTATTTTTATGGTGAAAATTGCAGCTGTGATTTTATTCGTTATTTGTCGTAGCAAATAAACTACATAATTAATTTTTGAGTTAGAAGAATAATTTCCAGTAGCTACAATAGATAAAATTTCACATAGGTGTCATCTAGGTAATGATGAGGTGGATCGGGACACAAGGGTCTCAAGGCCAAATGACATGGGCTCAAGGGTGGTAATGGTGAGGGATGTCCAGATACTTGGGTATATGAATGTAAGAGGGAGCAATCATGGTACATGAGTTACCCCAGCCTTTGTTTTTCCACGCTTCTTCATTTTCCTTTTGCCTTTTATTGATTTTTCTTTATTTTACTGCTCAGGGCTCTAGGGGATGAGAGCATGATGTGGATGATGTAGCAGTAATTACCCCCTTAAGGTGGGGCAGTTCATTGCCCACTAGGGGTTGGGATATACATGAGTTCCCTAATGATGGAGGCGGCTCTCATATGGGGCCCTAAGAACTAGGGTTTCCCAAGTAGTGCCCATCTAAAGTTGTAATCCCGTAGGGGAGATCCCACGGGACGAGGGTCGAGGATTAATCCCCCAATTAAGGTAAGGGAACAAGACTACAGTTAAAACTCTTCCTCCTTACAAGTCACCCAGTAATCCATACTCAAGTGTGACCAAGAAAAACAAGCCTAAACACCCACTTACATAATGAAAAATCATACCTTTAGGATTGGATGGCCCACCTTCAAACATACGATCTCGACAGATGGGCGAGGGGACATTAGACTGGGTCAGGGAGCGAAGACATCTGGCACAACATCGGCTACTGTATTGGTTGTCAAGGGGCTACTGATTGCCAGTTGAAAACACATCTAGGAGAAAACTTCTCCTATGGGGTCACCCACTAGTGGTGGGTAACATCTGGCTCCAACTGGGACATGAGCTCTTTGTAGAGTGCATGAACCATGTACTCGAACAAGAACAGGGAGGTCACGAGAACACTAGCAATCCTTTGGGACCGCAGAGCTATTATCCTGCACATCAAAAACAAACATGGGAAGCATTTGTCCTGGGTGTACTTTGATCACCCATGTTTTCATCAAATAATAATTGTTGGACACCTAATCCTCAATGGGTTAGTGTGGAAGCCGAATGGACAAAAGGAGTCCAAAAGACCTTGGGATGTGAATCCCAACGGTCACAACAATGTACTATAAATGTATATTTCCTGTTAATAAAATATGTACTCACATGATTTATCTTTCCTATTTTATGTTTACCATGTGTGTTTAACATGGTATCAGAGCGGGCGATTACTGGTCTTGCTCCAATTTGAGCCACTTGTTTTGTGGTCTCTACATACATGTCAGTTCTGCCTTTCTACTAATCAGAATTGCCACCTTATTGAGCGTTTTATTCCTCATTCTGCGCCATTCTTTCCTACGCTCTATGCTCTCTGCCATAACCGTTGTCTGAGATTCGCTGCCACCTCTGTCTATCAGGGGTCCGACGGGCAGATACAATGGTTATCTAATATGGAACCTGAAATGATTCAAGAACCTCTGCGTGGTTAGTCTGTCCACTGCCCCTCCACAGTCGCTACCCATTAAACGCTGCCATTGTTTAGACGCTGCAAATATCTGACATTATTCTCCGCATTCTGTTGTAACTCCTCTCTTCCTTGACAAGGTCTTTGATTCCCTGGATATGCACTGATTTCTTTACTCATTCTCTCTCTATGGATTTTTGTCATTATCTGCATATCTGGTGCCAATCGCATTTTCTTCTTTCCTCATAATCTTTTTGGTTGAGGTGATATTCCAAAGACTTCTTCTCTGTGGAGACGGTTAATCATAGTCAAAGTTTCCTCTGCTGCAACGCCGGAAACATTAAAATTGGGTGGAGGTTCCAAGATCGAACCTCCCACGCGCCCTGGTTCGAATGATGCCTGGTTCGAGTAGCTACGAGCAGAGTATCAGAGCTCGTAACTGTGGTTGCGGAATAGACCTCCACGCAGCTTAACCGGTTGCTGAAGAAGACCTCCTGGTAGTAACCAGCGTAACCATGGTGCCTCCGGAGTCTGTGCGTTGATATAACTCGCGGTGCAAGGTGTGCGTGTGATTGTGATGGAGCAGTGTTCGAAGCGTGAATTGAAATCTTCTTCCAGAGCATTCATGGCGCGAAAGATTATTATATCCGAGTAAGTGTAACAAGCATCATCTACAGAGGAGCAGACGACATTGCAAGAACCTTGTGGACGGCACATTCCTTCGCCGGTATCCGAAACCTGCTAGAACTGACGGGTGAATTGAGTATTGATAAGACGGCGCTGCATTCTAACCCTAAGAAACTGAACGGAGGCTACACAACTTTTGGAGCTCTGCACGTCGGATTTATGGTGAAATGTCTTCGTACGACGCGGCATAGAAGTTAGCGTTCTTCTTCGTGGTGGCCGCGAGTAGCGAATTAGTCGAGGTCCATAGCTCAATCAAGAAACGATCCTCCAGGAAATTCTCGGAAGCCCGCAGAGTACCCCCGTGAATCACAACATTACCGCCCTGCCACTGCTCGTCATGCCGGTGTGCTGAAAGAGCATTCAAAATTGTAGAGTGATACCACTGTGTGGAATTGGTTTGCGCCGCTTCAATGGAAAATTTGACAATAAGTACGAATAACGAGATGATACAACGTGAGTAGAGAGATGTTAAAGCAAGGATGATGCACGGATGCCTGCGTATCAACCTATGGATACCTCTTCATTAGTCGATGCAACAGTATTGACTGACACTTGTGTAGCTCATGGAGAGTTAAGTTATCACCACTATTACATAAGTTGAATACTGTGCATTTGGTCTCCGCACTAAATTGAGTGGGTATTCTCCGTGCTCTATTTTCTGTGCGATTATCTACGTTGATTAGCTGGTAAATTATAACAGTCTCTACAACCCTGGCATTGCTCGGTTTACATAAACGCGCATGTCCATTACAGAAACACACTTTAAGTTAATCAATTTCTTTCTTATGCGATTTAGTGTTTGCAAAATGCTCTCGTAGCTTTTGATCCGTGATTTTTGCTGAAGTTATACCTATAGAACGCCATCATCAGACCTGTTAAGTTTTTTGCAGCCTGAATTTGGAGTTTTGTTGGGAGACGGGGCGACGGAGGAGGTTTTCTGCGAAAACACACTGAATCCTCGTGTTACGTATGGTGGGAAACACATATTTATTGTAAGTGGTTCCATGGTATTTGAAGAGAAGAAATCTTAACAGAAAAGGAGTTTTCATGTCTGATACTCCATTTGAAAAGCCTCTACAAACTTTCCAAGCCAACGTACGCTTAAGGTCTGCTAGTCTTCACCAGGGATCATGTGGATGCGCACCGTAGTGGTGCTGATGTTGTTCTCTGTTAATGCTGTCATCCAATAAGATTGAACCATACACCACAGCATGGTATCAAGCGGCTGTTCCTCTTTCAATATTTTATCCAACTCTGAAATTTCATGAACTTTCACATACAATCGAGCTCCCAGCGATCTCAGGCAGCTTACAGTTTCAGAGAAGGGACGCAGAAAGTGTCATGATAATGAGTCACATTCAAGCATGTCACAGAAGTTTCTGAGCAATTTCCATGATATTCATCTTCAATTCACTTTTTGAAATTCAGGAGATATCAAACAAGTATGCCCTGAGAATCGAACACGCGTCCACTGACTGAGTGGCAAAAACTGCAACACGAAATCTTGTTTTTAATTCGAATTGTCCGCTCCGTTTTGTCTGGAGATGCGTGTGTTTGTAGTGATAAGCGTGCAGTCTCGCTATATAAGTTGAGCAGCTGGGTAATCTTACCACCACCTCCGACAGAAGAAATTTTCTTCAGTTGTTTTGAATTCGAATTGAGAATTGAGGATTATAAATTCTGTCTAGCAGAATTGCAGTTGATTTGAATTCGAATTGAGAATTGAACAGTCTGTTCGGCCATCCTGCTCATGTAAATTCTGTGTAGCAGAATTCTCGCTCTGAGTGCTTTACACCCATCACCAAAATATCGTAATATTTTCTTTTCTGGTGTCCGGCAAAGGTAAATAGTTGCTTCTTGTAGTCAACTTGTTCAGAAAGCAAAGAGTAAATGGTTTGTGTAAAGATGAAACGAAAGACAGTTTGGTGAAATACTCGAGTCATTGTTCAAAGCTCAGACTACAATGGTTTAATCGCTTGTTCCAAAAATGTATTGAGGCCTTCCAAATCGAATCACTCTGAATATATACTCTTGGTTGTTTCCTTCAAGATATTGTTGTGTACGGTTACTTTTCTGCACTAAGTAATAATTGTGATCAGTTTTTAAGGTGTAAATCTGACATTGAAGAAAAATGGCCAGAATCAGTGAAGTATTAGAGTTCATGAAAACTCTTATACAATCTACTGTTGATGACACATTACAAATCAGCATAGGATCTCTTTCAGAAATTCAGACATGTCTACAAAATGCACAGGAAAAGATTGATTTTTTGCAGCTTGAATCACAGCTACAACAAGAAGAGCTACATCAAAATAGACATCATTTTGAACCTGTTTTTGTTCAAAACATTGAAACAACCACCCATCAGCAGCAAGTCAATAATGTTACAGTTCATTCAAATAAAGCAGCAATTGTATATGCAGATGCAGAAACTCAGTCTGCACTTCCCAAGCCCATCATCAGACCTTGGGAACAGCTTGTCCACAACAAGCACAGAACTGGTCTTGGATATGACAAGGATTTGTCCTTTCATATTCCAGACTATGCCAAGCCCATTCAGTTTCAGAGTGTTGGATTCATTCATGACCAGTTCACCTGCTCCTCATGACAGTTCAGCTTCAGCTGTTCCAGACTCTGCCCCTCTTCCCCAGCAACAACAACAACAACAACAACAACAGATCGTGAAATGCCAACACTGTGACCGAGTTGGCCATCTGAAAGATCACTGTTTTGATCTTCATCCATGTAAGCACTGTCATAAAACTAGCCATTCTTCACACAAATGCTTCAAAAACAAACGTCCTGCAAGAACAAAGATTCATCTTGGATGGATCGCTTCTTGGCAATGGGCATCAACAGCCAAGAAGATATTCCAAACACATGTCAGAACTTGTTCCAGAACATTGAACAGTCTTGCAGTTGAGTTTTCTCCATCTTCTCACCTTGTATCTGACAGGGGGGGAAATGATGGTCATCTACAAGCTTCAAAGTCACATCAAGCGAGCCTGAGCCACAACCTGCCACACCAGTTTCAGAGTTGTAGCCAGAGACAAAGATGCCTGAACATGCCTTCAGTTGGCAATCTAGGACACTTCCTCTAGCAGAAGACTTCAGCTTCTTGCCAGTTTCGGAAGCATTCCAGGAACAAAATTGAGAACACTTCCTCTAGCAGAAGACTCCAGCTTCTTGCCAGTTTTGGAAGAGTTCAAGGAATTGCATTAAGCATTCCAGAGTTGTTGGCTATCCTTAAACCATCACAGGTTGAGACTTCCCTTTTCAGGTTGAAGTTTTACCTTTTATGCGGGGTGAGACCTCCCTTTTATGGTTGAAGGTTTCCCTCTTTGAAACAATAGGATCACTTCCTCTAGCAGAAAACTTCAGTTTCTTGCCAGTTTTGGAAGAGTTCCGGGAACTGCACTAAGTGTTCCAGTGTTGGTGGTCATCCTTAAACCACCGCCCTTTATACCAACATTTCATAGAGCACATTCAGCCTAGTGCTGCCATGCATTTTTTGCACATTTTGTATTACAGCTCTCTTCTTGGACTCATACATAACCCTTCGGATTAAGGGGGGGAATGTTGGACACCTAATCCTCAATGGGTTAGTGTGGAAGCCGAATGGACAAAAGGAGTCCAAGAGACCTTGGGATGTGAATCCCAACGGTCACAACAATGTACTATAAATGTATATTTCCTGTTAATAAAATATGTACTCACATGATTTATCTTTCCTATTTTATGTTTACCATGTGTGTTTAACAATAATAATAAACCATACAAGAAACAAAATCTACTCTAAATGCAAGTCTAATCTAAATTCATCTAATCTAGCATGAGAACATGATATGATGACGTTAGTTATGCAAAAATCAATATGAAATGCATCCTACTCTACCACGCATATTACATTATGTTAATACTAAGTGTAATCATAAAGCCAATGCAACTAACATATCAATTAAAAACATGTGCCCCAGAAAAGGTTTCGCAAGAAAAGCCTTAGAAACACTTCAATTAAATTAATTGATCAATAATTAAATATTTCCTAAGTTTAACTTAGGAAAACTAGTTAGTTAAATCAAATTAATCAAGGGAAAATGATTTTGCTCTAAAGACTTCCAGAAAAGTGAATTGATGGAGTCAAGATGATCTGAACCATCGATTGAGATGTGATCATGATCGTTGATTGATCAAGAGGAGATTATAAGAGAGGGGTCGATAGGGTTTAGAGAAGACATCAAAAACATTTGAGCAATTTGACATACCCAGTTGCAATGATTCAAAAAGGTCGCAGTTGAAGCTAGGGAGACACCGAGTAACAAGGTTTCAAAAGAGATTTGGGAGGAAATTTTCCAGCGAAAATTTCCACAGTGATTTCCAGTTACCAGAGGCAGGAAGGAGGTCTATTTATCTGCAGAAGAGGGGGTCGTATTCAACTAGTGCGAGTAGCCAGTTTGCTAGTGCGAGTAGCAGATAAAGGCTCGTTTCAAAGAGCCAGTGTTGGATCTATCACCTGAAGGCAGAGCGAGTGGGCCAAGCGAAGTACTGGAGGCAGATTTACTTGCAGGGACGAATTCCCAAAGGTTGTGCGAATTTCCCAGAGCAGGTAGTGCGCATTTACGGCAGGCAGTGCAAGAAGCCAAAGGGAGTGCGATTTTGCTAGAGGGGGCCAAATCGAGTTGCAGAGGGACACTTTGAGTCTCCAATTTATTTTTCCAGTGGAGATTATTATTTGACGAAGCTTTGCCAATGAAAGGCAAGTAGATCATTGTACTTTCAAATTGTTGAAGATTCACAATAATAAAACCCTCATATGTTGCATTCGTTTTCCCTTTGGGGTTTTTCCAGGGACGATTGTCCAAAAATAACGATGTCAAATTTATTGTGTGTGTGTTTGTGCATTATTTTCTCAGTTCCAATATCTTATTTTCCGCGGCGTTTTTATTTGTGGAGAATTGTAGCGTAAGTTATTCAATATTTGTCGTTAATAATTAACAGAAGATAGATAAACTGCATAAGTTAGGAGAATAATATCTAGTGGATGTGATTCGTGGAAATTTCACAGGCTACCCATGTTCTTGTGGGCAGAGGCATGCAACACTGCAGTATTTCTGCAGAATAGGAGTCCACACAGGGTGTTTAGACGAGTTACACCGAAGGAGGCTTTCACAAGCAAGAAGCCTGATGTTTCTCACTTTTGCATCTTTGGCACCAAATTTTAATGCCATGTGTCCAAAGAGAGCATGACGAAGCTGGAGCCCACAGCTGAAAAGTAAATTTTTGTGGGTTACAGTGAGACATCTCAGGAGTACAAGGTGTATATACCATCACTCAAGAAGATAGTTATCAGGCGGGACCTGAGGTTTAAGGAGGAGAGAGCTCTGAGGGAATCCTTGGAGTGAGAGCAAGTTGGAGTACCTGAGGAGGATTTATTCGCTCTCAAGCAGGAGCCTCAGCCAGTATCACAGATTGAGTCTCAGTCATGTGGCAAGCAGTTTGTACAACATGATGCCAAGAAGTCATTGCAGGATGAGGAGGAGAGACCAAGACGAGTGGAGGCAGCCACTCAGCCAATGACTCCCAACTGTGAAAATTTCAACTCTATTGCAACAATTGGAAATTATTCTTCTAATTGTAAATAATTAACAGTTTATTTGCTCACACAAACAACGAATAAATCACAACTGCAATTTTCACGAAATTAAATTCTATGGAAGATAAAGTGGAAACTGAGAAAATACTGGTACACACATAAAAATATGACACAATTATTTTTGGACAAAAGTCCCCGAAAAAACCCAACTTCGGAAAAGTGGTGCAGCAGTTGAGGGTTTTTATTATTAAGCAACAGTGAAAATCTGAGTACAATCTATGGATGCCTAACTGGAAATCCAATTAGCAAAATAAACTCGCTGAAATATTTGAGGCAAATGCCTCAACACCACATCTGATCCTATTTCGACAACTAACCAAACTAGTCAGTCATTTTGCATCTGCGTGAGCCTCTACGCAGTGCTTGCGCAGACCCCAACTCACTAAGCCCGGAACTGCAAGAAAAATGACGTCCTGGATGACTCTGCCTCTGGGAGAAATTCACTTGGCCTCCTGGAGAATTTTCGGACCAACAACAACTAAATTTCTCTTCCCTTCAACAAAATCAATCTCCCTCTGAAGCTATCTGTTAAAAATGCAACTAAGGCTAAATTCCACTTTGGACAGCTACTTTAGGGAAGATAATTGTGGCATTGAATTCCTCTTTTCGAGATGACCAAAATCGACCTAAATATCATCAAAATTTGGAGAAGGAGAAGTGGATTTTTGAATTTATGTTCTCTCACATATAAATTCTCAAGGTCAGCCTCTCCTTTATATCAGCGCATCAAGCCCAATAGTCACGTCCCTTCAACCCCAACGACTAGTATATATAGAAGTACCTACTACGTCATTTCACACACCTATCTCACAATATTTACTCTCTGAAACAGCCGCAGAAGAAAGGTGTTTCCAGCGAAGGAGGATGGGTTAGGTTATTGTCTTGGCAGGGTTATTTGATGGGCTGAATTCTTTAGCCAAAAGACCGAACCTCCTAGGGACAAGTCTGGGCCTATGTGTGGACTATTCTGAGCTTCCTTATCTTCTATTACAAGTCCGAGGTTTGAGCTGAAGTTGTCGCTATGTATAAAGGTTGATCTAAGGATGTTTTGGGAGTGATCTTTATGGTGAATCTATCCTTGAAGCAAGCCGCATTTGTTTGGGTCACCTACAGCCAGGCCACAGGCCTTAAGTACCCTGTTCTGGAGGTCGAGAATCTTCAGCTAGGAAGCCGCAGTCAGTTATGCCTCATCAGGAGGCTGTACAATTGGTTTTTGATGCCTAGAAGAAGGCCTAAGGGCATTGTGTATCTGGAGAGACTGTCTAAAGGGAAGCCGCAGTCAATAGAAGGTCTAGAAGGTAGTGAATAGGGGTTGTAATAGATTGTGTTTATGCCCTAGCCAGTCATACCAAAATTGTAGAGAAGTCACTAGTCCTTGGAGCTTGGACAGAATGCCAAATTTGCAGCTTTGTTTGAGCCATCTCCTTGTCTAAGGGCAGTGGTATTAGACCTTCACATTTACAAGTCATTTTGACTTTGAATTATTGTTTTCTCTCTCTGTTGAACATTTGATATTAATGATAAGAAGAATTGACAAAGGGTTTTCCCCATCTTGGGGTTTTTCCTGGCTTTAGCCATATCCTTGAGTTCTCTTGTCTTACCCTGTCTTCTGCTCCTATCATTTATGTTCTTTCTTCAGTTACTTCTTATATGATAATGAGTTATGTGATTTCTAATGGAATCAAAATGGATTGATAAATGGGCTAATATGGATCTGTGAAGTAACTAAGAACATGTTCCAAATTTTATTGTGTTTCCTCTGCGCAATTTCTTTGGGAAGTATGACCTTTCTGCTGCTGACTCTTCGGATCTTGAAGATTTCCTCCGGATTCACTGTCCCTGCCCCTCTTTGTCTTTGCTTCCCTTCTCTAGCTCGAACTCTTTCGACAATTTTTGTCGCTCTATGGAAAATCGAACTACCCAAAGCAAATTAACCTCAAGTATGTCAAGTGTGTGTTCTCCATCTACCTATAGACCTCCTCTTATAATCTCCAGTTAGGACTCCAACAGCCAAGATTAAAACATAATTGATGGTTGAGATCATTTTTGTATCGATCTGTGTGAGTTTCTAGATCATTCACACCTTTCTCAATTAATACTAATTAATTAACCCATTTTCCTAAGTTTAGACTTATGAAATATTTAAAAATAGGCTAATAATCTAATTGAGACACTTCTAGGTGGAATTTCTAGAAATGACTTATGGATTATGGAGAATTCTTGTGTTTTAGTCTCTCCACAAAGTTTCGAGACTAGAACACCTCCGATGCTACAAAAACTAACACTTCCTCTTAGCGAGGAAGGTGTTCTAGTGTTGCATTGCTACTACAACACCCAGTCTCTGTATCACCCTCTGTACACTGTTGATGTCTAGCCACTGTGACTGTCTGCCAGCCCACCAACCATTGTGCAACTCTGATGCTGCATTTGTGTTGTTGTACTACTACCAACTCCGCATCTACACTGCAACTCCCTCTCATCTGTTGTTGTTGCTACTGCTAGTCCTACAACTGAGAAGCATCTAAAATACTGAATCAACTGTGTCTTTGTGTTGCATCTGTCTCCTGAGCATATGACTACTACTAGCCTCTGCACTGTCCACTGAAGAATCTGCATTGTTGCCAACTCTACATTGAGCCACCTGCTCTATTGTCAACACTGCATCTGTGTTCCTCAACACCTGACTGCAACTAGTCTGCAACTATCACTCTAGAATCTGATTGCATTACAAACATTGATCCATCCTGGTACTAAATACTATGGGCCTTTGTAGCAAGGTAATGATCCATGAGGAGGACACCTCAAGGATCTTTCCCATCCGGCACACTAGAGTTTCATACTCCTCCTCCTAGATCTGGTGCCCCACTATCTCCTCTCAAGTCTAGTCCCTAGCTAGGACCCTTTTCTTTGCAACTCGCATTGGATATCTCATACTTCCTCCGATACCTATCTCCAGCAACTGGAAATTGATCTGGTTGGGATGTTCAAAGTAAATAATGCAAAACAAATTCTTTTTCTCAAGAACAAGTTGAAAGACATCAAGATGAATAGAGGAGAATCCATTAAATCCTACTTCATGAGGATTACCGAGATCAAGAATGATCTCCTATCTATTGGAGAAGTGATGGTGACAGGGAGCTCACTCTTATTGCACTTGGAGGCCTTACAAGAGAATGGGATGTGTTTGTTGACCACTACGTGTCAACGACCCATAGCAGTACACCCCCTTTTTCCGCAAAAGGGATAGTGTCTGATCGATGTGTTCGTGTCGTCCAACGATCATCATCTTATAATGTAAACCCAGTTTGCATGTGTATAATGTAAATAATCTCAGCAGATCCATGTCGTGTATGTAATCACCTAGGTAAACCTACTTTTCTGGTGACGATCTACATTCCGAGAGGTTTTTTGTCTCACCGATCCATTCTCGGATGGTCGGTAGAGTTTTCCTTCAGCCTTACCCCAAAGCCGGAATGGATTTTCTCACTGGGATCTTAGTGGAGTCCTAGTGTTCTAGATTGAGTCTATGTAAAAGTAATTTGGGAATAATCCTAACTATTTGGTTAGGTTGTTTTATTACAAATTGCTTGATCTGCTAGATTATATTTGTGTCGCAGAATTGAGTAGTCTGTGAGGGTCTTTTGCAAATGGGTTTTCCCCCTTGAGATGTAAAAAATGTGAAATCATGATGTAAAGTGTCTTGAGAGTTAAAAAAATAATTTATCCCCTCATAGGTTAATTAATTAAATTTTCCGACCAAAATTAATTAAAATTTTAAGCCAGAAATTTGATTAATTCTAGGTCCTAGGTAAATTTAAATTCTCCAAAGGCAAAATTCTTTGGTCCTTAAAAAATTAAAGTTTAAGGACTAAAGTAAATTAATTATTTTGCTAAATTTTAAGCCTTTGGTCCCTGGGCTAAGTCAAAGTCAAAATTTTGAGGAAATTAATTCAAAAATTTAATTTTTGAATTAATTAAAATGCATTTAATTGAAAATTTCGAATTTCCTCAATATTTTAAAATTTCGACGGATGAGATTAAAAGAAATTTTAATCCTCATCAACGGTCGAGATTGCTTTGACGAGGATCACTTGAACTAGTCATTGGAAGATTTATCTTTAAATAGGAGGTCATTTGTCAGTCAGTTCATCCGATCTCTGGATCGTGTACTAAGCGAAAAACTCTCTTGTAATCTTTTTATGAGCAATAAAGAAAGACGTTGGGGTTAATTTATGTTGGTGTTACTCTTCGTGGAAATGTTGTAAGATGTGTCATTTTCATGAATAGATTTCTTTTTAGCCATTGATGATAGCTTTCTGAAGAGTGATTTGAGTAAAGGTATATTCCTCAGTCGCTTGGGTTTGAATGATAATTTAAGTTTTGAATATAATAGCAAGTATCTCTATTAAATTTGAATTTTATTATCGTTTTCTCGCTCTATGTTGATGGCTGAATTGAGTTTTGCAGGAAAGTCTTGATTTTTAGATCATCGGGCGTTCGGGGAAGTTCTCGGTTGAACCAGCCAACTCCTGATCCGTGTTTTCTGAAGAGCCTAGCTTAAATTTGATCCCGGGCTTATCATAAGATATTTTTTATGGGTGATGCATGAAGGGTTTTGAGCTCAGTACCTCCTTTAAAATTAAAATTTTTTGATTTTTTTTTTTTTGTGTGCTAAATCGATAGATCTGGCTGTTGAGAGCCTCAGATCATCAGATCTGAGAGCAGAGTCGGACTCACACTCCCTAGATCTGATAGATCTGCCATTTATGTACATAGATCTGTAAAATTATTTTCAGTTTTCTGACTTGGGTTTTCTGGGTTTTAGTTTTTTTCAGGTCATTGTATATATCGTTTGGGTGTTTCTTGTTGTCTTGCAGCTACAGATCTGAAGAAAAAAACTATGCAGAGTCCAGATCTAGGCTCTAGAGGGTAAGATCTAGATCTCTGGGGTTCATCAGCATCATTTTTGCAAGGATCATATCCAGATTTTGCAATCCAAGGGTTTAAATCTATTTATTTTAGATCTGGAAATTTCGTGAGGGTTTCATTAAGAAATTTGAAGTAGAAGGATTTAATTAAGATTTCTGGAAATTAATTTTTAAGGGGTTTCTGACCACCATTAAGTTGATTCATTCTTTGTTTTGCTGACTGGTTTTTTCGGGTTTACTGTGCAATTTCGAATTTTTTTTAAAACCTTTCTGCTGCAGCCTTCCCGCAGTCATTTCTAGCGTGGCCTTCTTCTTGCAAAAAGCGTGTTTTTTTTTCAAACCCTGGCAAACTGCTTCTTCATAAATCCGAATCTGCCATACCCTCTGCATTTGATCCCCTGCTAAACCTTCCTCTGTCTCCATTCATCTCCATGCTGCCCAGCTTCATAACCCCGCTCCTCCTCCACGCAGTCTCTAAACTTGTGCGTTCTGCTCACACCTTGGACCTGCGTACTCCCTCATCCTCTTCCGCCATTCCGCTGTCCAAACATGCAAACATCTCTTTCACTCTCTTCCAAACCCTTTCCACGCAGCTTCATTCCCCATTGTGGCTCCCTAGTGCCTGCCCTCCTCGCGTTCTGCTCCAGCCATCTAACAAATCCATCCATGCTGCCATCGTATCCCTCAGTTTTCACTTAGCTCCTCCGTCGAGTTCTCCCATCGTCCTGCAAACCCCCTCCATGCAGCCTCATCTCCCTTCTGCGATCTCTCCCTTTCCGCCATCGTCCAGCTCCCTCCGACTCAATTGCAGCTGCCAAAACAAAAAACATTTGATTTTCTTTTTTTGTTTCATGTATGAGTGCGTTAAGTTTAGGTTTTGATATTTTTTTGAAACAATTTCGATTTTTTTTTTTTTATTGTTTATGTATATACATTAGGTTAAGTTTCTTTTTGTTTAGTTTAGGTTTGTATATAGTTAGGATTATAACGTATTTTTTTAGTTTCATTTGAAATAAGTTTAGATTTAATCTTTTTTATTTTTTTATTTGATTTTTTTTTTATTTTCATTTTTGTCTAGTTTCGATTTCAGGTTTCTTTTTAGTTATTTATGATTTTGCTTTTGATTAAGAAATATAAAGTTTCAAAAATAAAAATTAAAAATTAGAGAACTTTTAAAAAATCAACATTTCTGATATTTGATTTTTTCCTTTTTTTATTTATTTATTTTTTAAATCAATAAAAATTAAAAACATTAAAAAAAAAATCATAAAAAAATTTAAAAAAAAAAATCTTTTTGAAAAACCTAAAAAATCCTAAAACTTTAAAAAAGTTCTAAGAACATTAAATTAAAAAAAATCATGAAAAAAAAAAAAAAATTCCTTTTTGAAAAACCTAAAAAATCCTAAAACTTTAAAAAAAAAATTAAAAATTCCTTTTTGAAAAACCTAAAAAATCCTAAAACTTTAAAAAAGTTCTAAAAAACATTAAATTCTAAAAATCATAAAAATCTAAAAAAGAACTTTTAAAATTCAAAATTCTTAAAATCTTAAAAAATCTCAACATTTAAAAAAAAAAGTAAAAAATTTAAACTTTGGTGACTAAGGAGTTTAAAATAAATTGAAGGGATTTGTGCTTAAACATTAAAATTTTTAATGTGGTCTATGGCCCATTAAAAATTCGATTTTTTTAACCCGTTGTTTTGTTTTATTTCTTTAGTTATTACCCAAGGAATAATGAAAATTTAAATTTTAAGTTCCTTAGTGTCATTTGGTGATTAAATGCAATTTTTTTATGGTCAAAGTGAGATAAATGTTTTAAAGTTTATATTGGTTGTAGGAGAAAGTTGTTTAAATCTAGATCTGGGCTATTAAGTGAAAATCATTTTTTTTCTGGAATCTCTTGCATGTTAAATTTTGGGGCATTTACATCTAATTGTTTATGATTGTCGCTTTGCCACATAAATAAGTCTTCTCTGGAAAACTTGTCTTAATCTATGGTTAATTCAAATTAAAGGCACTGGTCTACAATTATCTCTAGTTGGTGGTCGTGTCTTGGTTACATTATCGTTTAATCTGTTCATATAAGTTAATCGAGATCCGTTTACTTTCGTCAAGTTGTCCATCATTAAAATCTCCTAGAGCCTGTGTTCCACAAGCTTTCTCATCCATTTACCTTAGGGACTACCCCCCTTGACTTGTCTACGAGAGAGTCTAAACGAAGTGAATAAGGATTTAAGAGTGACAGCCCTTACTCTAAGCGTTGTCGTGGTGCCTAGACACTTTGTGCGACAACATTTTTTGGTGTCGTTGCTGGGGAAAGAGTTTTTTTGTCCTTGGTTTCTCAACATCGTTTTAATCATCTCATATTTTCCGCCATTCATTATCTGGTCAAGAAACACAACATTTCCTGGCGTCATTTGATCTTTTCATCGCCCTACCTTTCGTCATCTCATTTATCGTTTCATCTGCACCTTTAGCACCGGACATTTCGGTTCGTTTCTTGTTTGGGTGGAGACTCCACTTCTTTCATTTATTATTTCTCAAAGAAGATGCCCTCCCTTATATCTGGTTGTTTGTTTCCTTTTGGATCCTAGAGTTAGATTCATGTTCAAGTGGTGACTCCACTTCTTTCATTTCTTACAAGAATTTCTACTAGAAGCTTGCTTCTTGTGGATCTCTTGATTTTCTTGAGCAGGGGTCTCTCTCTAGCATCCATTTGGTCCCTCATTATTCCTTCAGGCAATTCATCATGGATGATTCGTTTACCCCGTGTCATTTTACTGATTTTCTCCATGATATTCCGGAAGTGACCATTCATAAATTGTCTTTGTTCTCGGGTGGTGATTCAGACGTTGTTAGAAAGCATCTATGCAGGTTTACTCACACAATATTCAGATATTGTAGTTCTCCCCAGTATGATCACGAAGATGTCAAAATGAGTCTATTCGCCTTTTCTTTAGAGGGTGATGCTTTGAATTGGTTTAATAATTGTCCTGAAAATTCTTTCGCTTCTTTACAAGACATCGTCAATGCTTTTACAGATAGATATGGTTATCAAGGTAGCTCGCCTTGTGCCCCTAAAATTATGCAACAAAATGAAAGTGATCATGTAAAGGATCCAACTGTCAATGAAAGTTTTCAAGACAATTCTCCATATCAGAATGTACCATCCACTTGTACCGTTGCAAGTCAAATCCATGACAGTGGAAAAATAGGGACAAGTTGTCAAATCAGTGTTGACAATGAAAGGGAAAATGATAAGCAAATTATAGAAGAACTAAAGCAGTTGGTTAAAGACACGCAATTCAGTCAAACACAGTTGGTAAAAAATATGGAGCTTAATCAAGAAAAATTTGTAACTAATTACGTCAAGGATATGAGAACTTTATACACTCAACTGGAAAAACGTGATGAGGAGATGGAAATCATGAAAATTAAACACTCCGATCACGTAACCACCGTAGTAGAAAAGTGTGCTCAGAATATGGAGGATATGAGGACCGACATGCAAAAGGAAATGGAAACCCCCATTCATCTTTTCTCCCATCCTGGGTCCACATAGGGCTAGCCTCCCTATCCCTTTGCCCTCACCTTGGGTTAAGGCCTAGAATGATGCCCCGGAGGTTGAAGCAATTAAAAGAAAAAGTGAAAAGCATAATTGGTCACATTTAACAGGAAATTGTACCACAAAATTCAAAAGATGGTCGGGACAAAATAATTAGCATGTAGGCAAAAGCCATTACGTGAGCTCTACCACAATCCATGGCCATCACCCTGGTTCCATAGGCCCTAGATGAGCCTCCTCTATCATTCAGGAACCCATGATTGTCCCAACCCTTGGAGAGCAATGAATCGCCCTACCTAAAAGGGGGTAATCACTGTTATATCTTACACATCGTACTCTTGTCCTTTGAGCTCCGAGCAGTTAATTAAAGAAAATTCATAGAAGGCAAAAGGTATATAAAGAAGGGTGGAAAAAATAAAGGCTGGGACACCTCATGCACCACGATTGCTCCCTTCTATACATTACATACCCAGGTATGGGCTTCCCCTTATTTAGCTACCCCTATGCCCCACTATGTGGCCCAAGATTGCCCCTCTCATTCCTTATTCCATCTCACTCATTTGTCACTTGCAACCCCCATTAGAGGGATGTACCTTGGACATACTATCCCCTTTAAGGGCTGAAACTATCTAATAAGGTACTTGGCTAACCCCCTATGGAGCCCAAAGACACTAGCACATGCCAAAGCCCACTCCGGAAAGGCATGGCATTACGAAGTGTCCTCATTGTTATCCATGATTTGTAAGCTCTTTTACCCAATTATTTAATGATTGGTTGTATTGGAAGCCTAGGGGACGCATTGGATCTTATGCAGGATTATAGGTGGTTTCCATTTGGGTTTGGCCTCCCAATATGGGATCCTAACCCCAGAGGTCTACATTGCCACATGTAGGGTGTGCATAGAGAGCCATTGGCCTCCACAGCAACAGAAAACACTCCACGGATCTTCATGAATGCTCAAAGATTACTAGCGATCCACTTTTGGGATGATGATGGTATGCTTGGTACATTATGCCCGGCAGGCCCCCACAGGAGCCCCACACTCTTGACAGGTGTCCCAGGACTTGTACGATGTCATGGCAGCATTCATTCCACCACTTGGGCCCTTGCAAAGGATCTTCGATTCATATGGAGACCCATGGGATCATCTATGTGCCCTCATACCCACTGGGAGCACTACAGGTCTACTACTTGGAGAACAAGGGGCCACCCCCTTGTTCATCATATTCTGATAAATTTATTCCTCAGTATGGCACTTCAGGATATTATTGAGCCTTTAGAGGCCCCTGCGACATGCACATATTATTATTTGGCCCCTTGTGAGGCTTATTTTTACACTTATGAGCTAGTTTGGTGGGCTTGTCACCAATACAAGTTTTATTTGCACATTATTTTATCATTAGGGGCTAATGTAGGCCCATAGGCTAATTCGAACTCCTTAGGAGGATATATATTGATGTTAGATACACTCATTTGTATGATCATTTGACTTGGGATCTCTCTAATCATAGAGAATTTCGCACTTTTTCTTGGTTGATATTTTGTGGAGATGGATGAATTTTGATGTATGGATTTGGGCTATTTCTCGTCTTGGAGCTTTATTGAGCAAACGAAATGCTGGTTGGATATACTCTATAACGTTGTAAGTAAATTTTAATGCTATTATTCTTGTTGTTGCATACTACTAAAATTAGGGCTACTTGTTGCATTATTGAAATGTGGAATTAAGCATGTCTTAGCTAATTTAATGTATGGGCCAATGTTATATGAATGAAATGGCATAGAGATTTATTTATCTCGAGAAGCTTGCATCATTTTCTTTGAAGTATAAATGCTTGAAGGTCACTTTTCTTTTCCTTCTCTCAACATTGGATGAAGTTGACTTTCTGGGCCTCCTTGATCAAGAAACCAAGTTCTTACTCATCACCATCCTTGACTCCATATCCCCAAGTGAATTAGGCACTGGTCCCTTAAAGGGGTGATCATTTTAACCCTCTTTTTACCATTTTCCCCCTTTTTCCTAGGTCTAGCCCCATTAGGTCACCTAGGGCATCAATTTCCTGGGAATTTACCCAAGGAAAAACTTCGATCTCCTGTAGGCTACTGCGCTAGTGGGTCCCCTCCCTCTCCTCCAAATTTGAGGCAATTCTAATGGTGGAATATCCGAGAATCCCAAGCTCTAGCTCTAGGATCGAATTTTGCCTAGGCATCCCCAAGGCTAGACCTTTATAGGATCAATTCAACCTTTTGAATTAGATATTATTGTTTGGTCCTTTCCCCTCACCTTGTCCATGATAGGAACATCATTGGTTGTTGCATTCCATCCCCTTACCTAGGTTGGGTACACTTGGCCCCATGTGGTCCCACTCCTCAATAAAGATTATTTGTCAAGGACCATTTGGAATCCAAGTTTCCCAAGGATTATAGGGATTGAAACCTTGTTTGTATGTCTATTTCTTCTCCCTCAACCCTTCAATCCTCACCCCTTACCCTTGGAAGACCAAGTCCCTTGCTTAAAGAGCAAGCAAGTTCCATTCTTCACTCCATCCTCGGGAAAGGGTTTCTAGGGTCACCTTCCACCTATTCATTGACATATACTTTACAAGTGATCCCTACACTACCAAGACTCCTCCCATCGGTGAAAGTCTGTAAAGAGCAAGGAGACTTAGCTGTGGTGACAGTGGGCTAAGCCTCCACCGTTGCCCTTAACCTAGCAGTTGCCCTCTTAGGAACCCCTTTTAGGTCCCTTGCTAGTTTGAGTGGTAACATTTCTGGCGCCATTGCCAAGGAGGAAGTAGGTCTGCCTCCCTAGTGAATCATTAAGGAATTGATTCATTGATGACATTCTCATTATTCCTCTGGTGACTCCACTCATTGTCAAAACCCCTAGTCTGCTTGAAGGAGACAACATTCCTCCTTTAACTAGGGCTGTTGCAAGAAGGAACCGTGAACCATCACCTGTTGGCACCGCTCTCCTTCCTGAATTTGAAAAAGTTAGTGACTCAACTCCGAAAATGACAGATACTGTTAGCACTAGCAACAACAAGATGACCAAAAGTCAAAGACATTTGGTTAGTGTATTTTCTCCTTTGAAGCTCGGTAATGATCCCAAGCCATTACCTGAAAAATACGACCGATGGTTACCCAAGTTCAAGGGAGATGCCACCATGAGTGCCCGTGACTTTGTTGAAGAATTTTATTGGAAATTGTCCCCTAGGTTGATCTTCGATGAAGATAGAATCATGATGTTGTTTGCCTTATCACTTGAGGGACAAGCTAGAGAGTGATACCTTAGTCTTCCTCCTGGCTACATTACTGATTCTGATGAGTTTGAAGACCTATTCATGAAAAGGTGGTCTTGCAATGCCCAGGGAACCTTCAACATCGAGAAGTTTTATCAGATATCCAAGGGAAGGGAAGACCTCCGGGAATTCATTCAAAAGTTTGATAGGATTGTATGAGATATCCCTGATCACCTAAAGCCTTCCGATGCCAACATCCTTGATAAATTTGTCAAAGTTGTTGGGGGCCACCTAACCTATGCCTTAAGAGACAAGAAACCTTCCACATTGGCTGAAGCTAAAGAAATGGCAATTCAGGTTGAGGAAAACCTTCGTATCTCAAAAATGAATGTCGATGACCTCCCTAAAGCCAAAACTGAGACTAAGAAGGAGAAGTCGAAAGATCAACATGAAGAAACCCTTTGGGCTATCCTCAAGAAAATGGACAAACTTAGTGAGGAAGTTCATTCACGAGATCGAATCGTTATGAACAAGATCACCGCTTTGGAGAAAGCCCAAAAGTCAAATTTTGTTCCGAAAGGGAAGCCTTTTCCAAGAAAGCAAGGTGAGGAAGATAAACCTAGCTCATCTCAAGTCCCAAATACCTTAGCCCCAACCAATATAGTGGACCAAGATTCATCCTCTGAAGATGAGGCTAGTGAGAGTGATGAGAGTGATGATGATGAAACAAATGAGCAAACTAACCTTGTAGACTCCGATGTATTCAACATTCTACTTGGGGGTTCATACGCACATCCTCCCATCAATGAGGTCATAACCAAACATGAGAAAGAGAAGCCTATGCCAAACACTGATGAGCATAGTGGAAGATTCAAAGGGGTCCAATATTCCCGAAGAGACAATAATAAAGACCCCGCAAACTCCAAAGAACCTAACAAAGAGGACACTTTTCCAAAGCAAGATCCTCCCAAAAATGTCCCCTCTAAAGAACCTCCCAAAGAGAAAGCCCTTTCGAGGAATCTTCCGAAAAAGGATTCCCAAACCAAAGTTGAACCAAAAAAGGGCCCTCAAAAGGGAGAAAACACCAAAAGGAAAGAAAAGGGAAAACATGTTGGGCTTAACATTGACATGGATGCTGCTATTGGAAAGATGACTGTATCTGTCCCTCTAAAGGAGATTGCTAAACTTCCTGAGCAAGGACAACAAATTAAGAAGTCCTTGGGTTTTGAAGAGGAAGAATTACTTGAAGACTTGCAAAACATTCACATTCCCGATCGTAACCCTGGACACGAACCTTTCATGCTCACTTTGGTTGTCAATGACCTTTACCTCCATAATTGTATGCTCGACTCAGGGGCTTCCGCAAACATCATGCCTTTAACTGTTATGAAGCAATTGGGTCTCAACATCACCTGACCATACAAGAAGGTGTGTGGATTTATGTTAAAATTGGCAACTAGGGCCAAACTCCATGTGGGTCATCTTATTTATGGCAGTTGATATTTTTCTTGGATCCCTCTCATCGAGAGGTGTAGGATTGATCTAAAGATCATCCGATTCCGATAAGTATTTATGAAGATATGAATTTATTTTGATTATGGACAAATTGTCAAGTCGGCCAACAACTTATGTAGGCTCAGAGGCGCAACAATCATGTCTATTCAACCTCTACGTTTTAGTATAAATAGAAGAGGACTTGTAGTCATTTGTCACATACACTCACTCTTGTGATCTCACTTCATCCTGTTTTGGGTTTGATGAAGGTGAGAGTTAGAGGGAGTGCCCTAGGGTATACGCTACCCTAGATCTAAATGCAATCATGGGAGAATAAGCTCTACGTTGCTCAAAAAGCCGGAAAAGCTGGAACTGCCAGAAAAGCCGAAATTGTCAGAACTGTCGGAAAAGCCGAAACAGCCGGAAATGCCGAAAAAGCTAGAAATGCCGGAAAAGCCGAAACAGCCGGAAATGCCGAAAAAGCTGGAAATGCCGGAAAAGCCGGAACTGCCAGAAAAGACAGAAAAGCCAGAAAAGCCGGAACTGCCAGAAAAGCCGGAAATGCCGGAACTGTGGGAACTACCGGAAAAGTCGGAACTGCCAGAAAAGCCAAAACTATCGGGAACTACCGGAACTGTCGGAACTGCCAGGAACAGCCGGAACTGTCGGAACTGCCGGGAATAGCCGGATCTGTCGGAACTGCCGGGAATAGCCGGAACTGCTAGAATTGCCGGAAACTGCCGAAACAGCCGGAGCATCTGTCTTCGAAGGAGAGCAACATGCAAGGGATAGCTAACTAACATTGGGACAGTTGTATGGTACTTAGCAGCAAATACACCAAGCATGCAATGTTACAGCTAGCATGCAAGGGACAACTAGCATGCAACAACAAGCATGCTAGGGACAACAAGCAAGCAAGGTGCAGCCAACACATAGGTCAGGATGGCAACATGGTGCAGCAATTGCACATAATGCAGTACAGTGATGGGTACAGTCATGATTAATGAAGCATGATGAGATGCAGCATAGTGATGATGGGTGCAGCATGGTGCAGCACGGTGAGGTGCAGCAGGATGACGAAATGCAACACAACGATAGGTGAAGGAGTCACCTTGGAGTATCAGTTGAAGCAGCACATCTTCAACTGATCTCATGTATCATCTTCTTAGAGATGATCTATGCTCTTATCTAAATAAGTCAAAATTGTTGACTTCTATTGTAAACATACTATCTCTCTCTCTCTCCGTGTTGAACTATTGAAGACAAATAAGAAGAATTGATCAAGGGTTTCCCCACATTGGGGTTTGTCCCTAGCTAGCGCCACATCTTGTGTCCTCTTGTCCTGGATGCCTTGGTTGCAATAAGTTCGGCCATTATGCGAAGGAGTGTCCGAATGGCAGAGACACATCTCTTGATGAAGATAACAATCATTCCAGGGACATCTTCAATGATCAAAGGAATGACAGGTAATGCAGGTCATCAAGGAAATGGTCGACTCTTCAAAGAAAGCTAAGAACCCCAGGTATGAAGAATCAAATGTTGTTTCTGATAAGATAAAGAAGCGTTATCTTGTATTGGCCCTCTCCTTCAAATTCTTTGGGAATCCGGCTTATTGATTGTAGTGCTTCAAGGAACTTCCTCAGATAGATGGGTGCACTCTCTAATTTGGTAGAGATGGAAACAATCGTGGGATTATACTTGGAGCCGATGCCACCTATCCCGGAAGGGGTGTAGGGAATGTTATCCCTCAATTGAATGAGGGTAACTCAATTCATTTACAGAATCTCTTTTATGTACCTGATCGCAAGAAGAACCTGGTGTCCATTTCAGCAATGGAAGTCAAAGGTTTCAAGGTGGCACTCATCGATGGAGAGGTACGTGTTTGAAAATAGAATTTTCAAAGATGTTTTTGAGTTCAGGGTTGTATCAAGTTGCAGGAAGTCCACTGGGGACCATGTCCATTGACACATAGCACTGAAGGTCTGTGAGTCAGATGGTGACAAGGATGCCTGAATTCAAAAAGAGCATGAAAGTACATGTCTGAGATGTACCAAAGGAAAATCTTACAAGGGGACCATTCCCCTCATGTAGCAGGTCCACAGGTTTGGAACAACCCGAGGAGTTTGAGATTCATGATCGGGAATCTCATGTATATAGGTGGAAGAAAGCCCTCTATGGCTTGAAGCAAAACTCCCCGGGCATAGTATGAGAGGATTGATAGTTGTCAGATGAAGCTGAGATTCACTAGGAGTGAAACCGATCCAAACCATTACCCGAAGGTTGTGGATGATAGACCTCTCATACCGGCACCTTATGAGGACGACCTATTTCTGACAGGTGCAGACCCTCTCATTTGCAGAAGTAAGAGGGAGTTGGATTCCGAATGTGGAATGATAAACTGCAAGCTTGTGACTACCTCGAGGATATTAACTTTCAGAAGTTATATGGTAGTGATGTCGGACCAGATTTGGGAAATGCCTCTAAGTTTCATAAACTCATTCGCGTTGATGTTCTTGGTGAACTTCCATCCGGACATATGTTTTGCAGTTAGCATGGTGAGCTCATATTTGGTTGAGCCTCACTGGATTGGTGCCAAGAATCTTCTGAGATATCTTCGGGGCACAATCTCTCATGGATTGAGATACACTGCCGGAAATATGAAACTGCATGATTATTCAAATGCTGAGTGGGCAGGCAATGTGGAGGATCATTAGAGCACTTCTCAGTGCTAGTTCTCTTTGGATTCTGCTTCGATATCATGGATGAGCAGGAAGCAGAAATCGGTTGCAATAAGCATCGCCGAGACTAAATACACAGCTACGAATATGATCTCGTGTGAAGCTACATGGTTGCAGAAGCTCTTAAGTGAGTTGTTTGTACACATGATGAATACCACTGTGATTCTCTATGACAACTAGAGGTGGGATTCGATTGTTGAGGAATCCCGTATTCGATGATTGCTCCAGCAAATAGACATCAGATACTACCTTATCTGGGATATGGTAAGTCGATGAGCGAGGAGGCTCCATCACATTGAGACTGATGTACAGGTTGCAGACATTTTTTGTCAAAGCCCCGAGGAAAGGTCAAATCTGTAACTTTCCCGAACGACTTGGAGTCGTTGAGAGACCTTCTTATAAGGGTCCTGCATGTTGCATGCATTGAGCTCTAGGAGCTCTGGGGGGCTTGGGGTACATACTAGAGCAACATACGACCACAGGGCAACTCACCCTCCCCTGGTGGTGCGCTATGGAACAGGATGATTCGTTCTCCTATGGGCCAGGATGATTCGTTCTCCGTGGCGATTGTGGAACAGGATGATTCGTTCTCCTATGGGCCAGGATGATTCGTTCTCCGTGGCGACTGTGGAACAGGATGATTCGTTCTCCTGTGGGCCAGGATGATTCGTTCTCCGTGGCGACTGTGGAACAGGATGATTCGTTCTCCTGTGGGCCAAGATGATTCGTTCTCCGTGGCGACTGTGGAACAGGATGATTCGTTCTCCGTGGCAATTGTGGGCCAGGATGATTCGTTCTCCATGGCATCCACTGAAAGGATGATTCGTTCTCCGTGGCAATTGTGGGCCAAGATGATTCGTTCTTCATGGCATCCACTGACAGGATGATTCGTTCCCCTGTGGACAGGATGATTCGTTCTCCTGTCGAGGCATCCTACCCATGTAGTCTGGGACTCATGGGAAGTACCTCTCATCTGATCAATGAGCAGGGAAATGAGGATAGGGACCATAGTAGTTCTATCGATGGACGCATCATTGTATCTACCGTACTCCCTATGCTAGGATGACCTCCATTGACCTGGGATCAATGAAACTGATCTGGGATCAGTATGAGTGGTTTGAGACACTCTCTCGTGATATTGATCTGGGATCAATAAAACTGACTTTGGGTCAGTAAGAGTGATGTGACACTCTCTTCAGATGAAACTGACTTCGAGTTAGTAGAGAATGGTATGAGACATTCTCGATCAATTCTTCTTCTTCATGGTTCAGCAGAGCAAAGCAGAGAAAAGCAGAGCAGAGTAGAGCAAAGAAAAGCAGAGCTCAGCAAATCAAAGCAGAGCAGAGCAGTGCAGGGCACTGATGGCAGAGATAGTACCGTCGGACATATGGATCAGCGGATGGAGTTCTCCCTAGTTCAGAGGGAGTGTTAAAATTGGCAACTAGGGCCAAACTCCATGTGGGTCATCTTATTTATGGCAGCTGATATTTTTCTTGGATCCCTCTCATCGAGAGGTGTAGGATTGATCTAAAGATCATCCGATTCCGATAAGTATTTATGAAGATATGAATTTATTTTGATTATGGACAAATTGTCAAGTCGGCCAGCAACTTATGTAGGCTTAGAAGCGTAACAATCATGTCTATTCAACCTCTACGTTTTAATATAAATAGAAGAGGGCTTGAAGTCATTTGCCACACACACTCACTCTTGTGATCTCACTTCATCTTGTTTTGGGTTTGATGAAGGTGAGAGCTAGAGGGAGTGCCCTAGGGTATACGTTGCCCTAGATAACATGCCCTAGATCTAAATGCAGTCATGGGAGAATAAGCTCTACGTTGCTCAAAAAGCTGGAAAAGCCGGAAAATCCGAATTGGCGGAAAAGCCGGAATTGCCAGAAAAGCTAGAAATGTCGGAAATGTCAAAAAAGTCGGAACTGCCAGAAAAGCCGGAAAAGCTATAACTGCCAGAAAAGCCGGAACTGCTAGAAAAGCCGGAAAAGCCGAAACTGCCGGAAATGCCGGAAAAGCTGGAAATGTCGCAAAAGCCGAAACAGTCGGAAAAGACAGAAAAGCTAGAAAAGCCAAAAAAGTTGGAACTACCAGAAAAGCCAGAAAAGCCGGAACTTCTAGAAAAGCTGAAAAAGCCGGAAATGTCGGAACTATCGGAACTGCCGGAAAAGCCGAAACTGCCAGAAAAGCTGGAACTGCCGCGACTGCCAGAACTATCGGGAACAACCGGAACTGTTGGAACTGCCGGGAATAGTCGGGACTGCCAGAACTGCCGGGAACTGCCGAAACAACCAGAGCATCTGTCTCCGAAGGAGAGCAGCATGCAAGGGACAGCTAACTAACACTGGGACAGTTGTATGGTACTTAGCAGCAAATACACCAAGCATGCAATGTTACAGCAAGCATGCAAGAGACAACTAGCATGCAACAACAAGCATGCTAAGGAAAACTAGCATGCTAGGGACAACAAGCAAGCAAGGGACAACAAGCAAGCAAGGTGCAGCCAACACATAGGTCAGGATGGCAACATGGTGCAGCAATTGCACATAATGCAGTACAGTGCTGGGTACAATCATGAATAATGAAGCATGATGAGATGCAGCATAGTGATGATGGGTGCAGCATGGTGCAGCACGGTGAGGTGCAGCATGATGACGAAATGCAGCACAATGATAGGTGAAGGAGTCACCTTGGAGAATCAGTTGAAGCAACATGTCTTCAACTGATCTCATGTATCATCTTCTTAGAGATGATCTATGCTCTTATCTAGATAAGTCAAAATTGTTGACTTTTGTTGTAAACGTACTATCTCTATCTCTCTCTGTTGAACTATTGAAGAACATATAAGAAGAATTGATCAAGGGTTTCCCCACATTGGGGTTTGTCCCTGGCTAGCGCCACATCTTGTGTCCTCTTGTCTTGGCTTGTCTTTTGCGATTTATATTTATGTTCTATCTGCAGTTTACTTTAATGTTGATGTGATTGCTAATCTGGAAAAGATATTGAGCTAACTGTGAAAATTGAAATAAATTTCTCTAGCATAGAACATAACCTAAAATTAACAATTTAACTCCAAATCTATGGAATTGGAGGGTCTCATTAAAGATCTTAAGGTTTCTCTGGCTAGGAACCCTGACATATCTCACCTCATGGACATTATTGTCATCGATATTCCTGATGTATGGGGGATATTGCTATCTAGGAAATGGGGAGCCACTGTTGGGGGTCACGTTCAAATGGATCTATCATATGCTACCATCCCTCAATCCAATGGGACCCCCTTCATCCTTCACAGAGAACCTACCTACCTATCTCATGTAATTGAGCCTGGTCCCTATTATGAAGCACATAACACCGAGAAGCCTTCCCCCATTCTCCCTTCACAAGAGGTTTGTATCCTTAAAAGACCAAATCACAAGCCAGGCAAGAAGTGGAAACCAAAGAAAGAATACAAGGTAGGTGACTTGGTCTTGGTGGACAAAGAGTTAGTTCCTGTCAAGATTGATGGGAGAGTTGGGGATGACTATTACTACATTGGCAAACTCAACGATGAACTTTGGCCTCAACCGGTCAAAATAAGTTGCATCACTCCTTTCCTTGATACTTGACGTTGAATTATATGCATGTTAGGGTAGGATGCATTGCATAATGATTTTTGCATTAGAACTAACCGCATATGATGTTTCTCATGATAGATTAGATTGCATATATATAAAAAGAAAAAGGAAAAAGAAAACAAATAAAAAAAATTATTGGTTTATGAGCTAACATTAAGCATGGGTGATCATCAGACACTGTGAAAAACATGTTGCCCCATGGCTTTGATCTTTGACATGTGCAGATAACAAGTCTACGATGACCAAGAGATTGTTGGAGTTCTCGTGACCTCCCGTTCGAGCAGCCTCGTCCACTTCTTCGAGAGATCACGTCCCAATTGGAGCCAGATGTTACCCACCACTTTGTGGGTGATATCCCCAGGAGAAATTTTTCTCCATGATGAGCCTCAGCCAGCAGCCCCTTGATGCCTCCTACTAGCTCGTTGTGCCATTTCTCTGCCACCTGAGCCAGCCATGTGGTCCCTCACCCACCTGTATTGATCGTATGTTTGAAGGTGGGCCTCCCGAATCTAAAGGTATGTCTTGTCATTTGGTAATTGAGTATTGGGTTTACTTATCATGGATACTTCTGGGTATGGATTGATGGGGGGATTTGGCAGAAAGAGTGGGCTTAGTTTGTGCTCCTATCCCCTTGATCTCTTTTGGTTGTTACCCTTGGATCTTAGTCCCGTTGGATCTCCTTTATTGACCATTCGGTTCTAAGGTAGTATTACTTGGGAAATCCCAACTTTGAGTACGTGGCCCCGCTCCTTTACCCACACATATTACTCCCTTTCCACTCACTATACCCCCATTCATCTTTTCTCCCATCCTGGGTACACATAGGGCTAGCCTCCCTATCCCCATGCCCTCACTTTGGGTCAAGCCTAGAATGATGCCTCGGAGATTGAAGCAATTAAAAGAAAAAATGAAAAGCATAATTGGCCACATTTAACAGGAAATTGTACCACAAAATTCAAAAGATGGTCGGGACAAAATAGTTAGCACGAGGGCAAAAGCCATTGCATGAGCTCTACCCCAATCCATGGCCATCACACTAGATCCATAGGCCCTAGATGAGCCTCCTCTATCATTTAGAAACCTAACCCCTGGAGGGCAATGAACCGCCCTACCTAAAAGGGGGTAATCTGTTAAAATTGGCAACTAGGACCAAAATCCACTCTAGACAACTCAGTTGATGGAGATAATCATTCCATTAAATTCCTCTTTTCAAGAGGACCAAAATCGATATAAAGATCGTCTCTTTTGGATAAGCAAAAGTGGGATTTTGAATTTTTGTTTTCCCACAAGCAATTATCAAGGTCGGCCTCTCCCATATGTCGGCTCACCTAGCTCAATGGTCATGTCTTTTGACCCCTAACAAGTTGCATATATAGAGGTGCCTTCATCCTCATTTTGACACATGATCACACATTTCTCTCTCTGAAATAGCCGCAGAAGGAAGGAAACCTCCAGCGAAGAAGGTAGGGATAGATTGATGTCTTGGTTGGGCTGTCTAAAGGAACGAGTTCCTCAGGAAGAAGGTTAAGCCTGTTAAAGGCTTGTTTGGACTGTTTTGTGGGTGGTTCTATGTCTACAACAGGTCAGTATTGCAGTGGAAAGGAAGCCGCATTCATGAGGGACATTTGTATGTTGTTTTGGCTTATCTTTGGTTGGGCTTTCTCTTCTATAGCTGTCCGCAGCCCTAGATGCGTACTTCAGGCGGGCCACGGGCCTAGAACATCTTGGGAGGCCGCATGCCCTGGAGTTCTTGATCAGGAGGTCATGTCACTTGTTTTGGGGCTGGTTACTAGCCCAGATCAACAGCGAATTGAAGTCGAGATGTTTGGAAGATGGCCGCAGTCAAGGAAGAGTTTTGGAAGGTAAGGAAAGGATGTTATAGCTTCCTGCCAACCACCCTTACCTGTGACCAGACTTATACCAGCATATAAGGGTGCTTGTATGTAGGCAGATCAACTAGAAGGAAGGTCATTTAAGAGCAGTGAAAGATGATTGTTGTAGCTTGCCATCAAACCCTAACAAGAACACCAGAATACAAAAGCTTTTACAGCAGTATGTTTCAAGCCTAAGAGGGCACAAATTGTCTTCTCCAGAATTGCATTGTTGAGTCAGATATGTATCTAAGGAAGGACATTGTTATTGAATCTCAAGATTGGCAAGTCAATCTTGACCTTGAACTATTGTACTCTCTCTCTGTTAAACATTTGATATTAATAGTAAGAATAATTGATCAAGGGTTTTCCCCATCTTAGCGTTTTTCCCTGGCTTATGCCAATTCTTGTGTTCTCTTGTCTTGGCTTGCTCTCTGAATATGTTTACTTGTGTTCTTTCTTCAATACTGTCAGTGGAATATCAGTTTATGTATTGAAAGAAATGGAATTAATTTGGGCTCATAAGAATAATTGAAATAATTGACCTAAGCAAAGAACATGTTATCCGAAAATTAACATGGTATCAGAGCACAGGAGAGGTCAAGCCCAAGCAAGAGCAAAAAGCAATCTCAGAAGGTTTGTTGACAATTCTCTGATGAACCAAGGTATGTATCAATATTCATAAGGTGTGTTTTGATTGACATCAAGAGATATCTTCAAAGATTATTTTGCAGTCATCATAGAGCAGATAAACAAAAGATAGTGTAAAGGAGCTCTCGGATCTGTGGAATTATTACAGGACCTGTGCATCTTACCTGAAGTATATTACTGTAGCTATTTCAAAACCTATGATAGAATACTACATTCGATCCTGGAGAATTCTCGCATCTGTAGTAACATTCTTGCAATCCTGTGACTAAAAATAGAAGTCTTGTGACCTCTGTTATGGATGAACTCATTGTCATTGTCTCGCCTCATTAGGTGCATCATAGAAGCTCTCTCTGATCCTAGCAGACTTGCAGACCTCTCTATTATTATGCGTGTCATTTCAATCTTCCAAACCTTTGTTCATTATCACTGTGCGATTATAGCAGACCTTAACTCTTGGAAAAATCTTGGTAGCACAGTCCTAGTTGAAAGCACAAAAGTAGCATTGTTTTGCAGACCTTGGAAGCACAATGATGTCTTTTATGTTGCACCCCTTGTAGATCCAACTAGAAGTCTGTAGACATGAAGCATCCCTGGATTTTTTGACATCATTATTGAAGCAACTTGATATCCTGGAGAATATCCTCAAGCAGCGTTGAAGTCTTGTAGAAATCATTGATGAAGAGATGTTTTTTTTAACTACTTGTAACCTCTCATTCGAGGACTTCTACATAATGGGGGACTCTCACTTCTGGAATTGTCTAATCATAATGTCAATATTAGTGTTCTTCAGTAAGGCCTCATTGTATTGACATAATGTCTATATGGCATCTGTGAGTTATAGTTATATGGTCTCTATTTATCTAAGACGACTCAGTGTATAATCTCGACAGTATAATTCCGACGCTATTAGCTTCATTCATATACAGTAATCTCGGCTGATCTCTACACTCTCTATATATATATATTCTCAGCATTTTTGAATATATGGGTTCTCATGACTCAGTAAATTGGAATGACCTCCGCACATCAAACATGATGTATAATTTGCTTGATTTGATGCTCAGTTTTATGACACTCAGACTTCTTCTGAGACTTTTGCTTATCATTTTGGTGTATGGCTTTCACATGGCAAAAGGGTTTTCGCATGTCAATCTGCTCTGAGGTTTTTGCTCATCTTTGTTCTTTGCAAGGGCATCAAGCTACGACACCTTAAGTAATCCTGTCACAAGTGATGGTCTCAATTGTATAGCATTATGGCATCGCACCTCTGTTTCGCAGACTGTTATGAATGGCATCTCACTGATGGATTGACTTCGTCGGATTGAACAGTGACAGGGTTGCACAAAACTCTAGGAAGTATTGACAGAATTCCTCTATGATTGAGACAGTTGCTCAACAATTGCACTTTTATGGTTCTCTGCTAAGTTATTGGTTTTCTCTGTCTCATGGATGTATGGTGTTGGCTCCTTCCCAGCATTACATGTATAGTCCCAGTAACGTAGGAATGGTGTTGATTCTATCTTCGGTTGTATATTTATATATGGCATTGTCTATGTATGGCGTCGATTCTATAAATGGCTCAATACAATATTCTCAGCAACTTGGTTATTAATGCGGTTGGTTTCATTACTCCATTGAATTCAACTTTCGTAGCAGGGTTGGCTCTGACACAATCTCATATTTGTCATTCAGTAGCCCTAGGCTCATATAAACTATTGTCCATATTGTCATCACAAGTTCAGGTATATATATGTGTGTGGCTTCATTGGTATTATACATGGTCACGCCTGCTCAGCGTTATCTATGGTTCCACAGCAGTTTAGTGCTTTGCTTGGTTTTGATATACAGCATAATCGATCCTAGCTCTAGAGTATCAGCTCTATAGCAGCATGATGTATCGTTAACAATGAACCTTGTTCACAAACGAAGTTGTGAACAAGTCGTAGATAGTTTGTGGAAACCTGTTGTTATTTGTACCTCTCTGTTGGTCCTTCGATGATAATCTAAGAAGAAGTGCATAGCATTGTGGAACAGTTTCTTTTGTGGCTAACCTCATCACCATGAAATCAGAAGTGCCTTAAATAAGCAGGTGCATATCAGATTCTGTCTCATCAAGTACAATAAGCAGGAGACTCTGATTTTTGTCATCCAGGTTACATTAAGAACAATGTTATATGACATGAACACCTGAATGCGAAAGAACACTCCTTATAGTGAATCAGTTGTCTCAAATGGGAAGATCATGATTGAAGGAGAGATGATCACCTTAAGAGGGAGTTATAAAGTCCCTGGATTAATAACAGATGGTTACATTCTCGATATTCAAAGGAGCTATGAAGTTTGGATACAGTTATTGATGTTGTCTCTCATTTGTAAATTATATGCCTTGGTACGAAGACAATTTATGGACAACTGCTCATTAAAATAATATGATCTGTAGTTCTTCGCAGAAAGTGTTGTATCTCTTGAGATCCACCTTTATATCTACAAAGTGGATGAATCTAATGATGAGCAGGTTGCCAGATGGACACTTTGCACTCTAGAAAGACAAGCTTAGGCTTGTGGTCCCCCTAAGCAAGAGGGAGTAAGAACAGTTAAATATTTTCTTCATCTAGATATGCGATAAGCAGAGGATTACTAAGTGCTGCTAAAATGGCTAGTTGTAAATCAATATGTTTATAGAAAGTTGTGTATACATCTACAAGTTGTTGGGTGGAGCTATGAGGCTTCCATTGACGATTCGGTCAGCAATATCATTGATTTTCAGAAAGCAGCCTGGCTTTATCCCCTATATGAAGGGATCTTTTGTTAAGATGGAACATTGAGCTCTAGGAGCTCCTGAAGGCTTGGGGTACTGATTGAGCTATGAGCGGCTGTAGAGAGAGTGGTTCACGTTCCCCTATCGGTGTGTTGTGTATAGGGTGAGTGGTTCACCTTCCCCTGTGATACCCCATGATGGTTGACATTTGTGTAGGGTGAGTGGTTCACCTTCCCCTACGATTGCGGACACGTGCATGTAGGGAGAGTGGTTCACCTTCCCCCACTGTTGATGACATATGCATAGGATGAGTGGTTCACCTTCTCCTATGGCATATGAGCAGGATGAGTGGTTCACCTTCTCCTATGGATACCCTAGTGAGAGATTCTTATGGGCATCTTTTGACATGTCAGTGGGACGTGGTTCATCCTTTCCCCACATGTAGGATGTTTATTCCCTATGATCTGTGGTTGACATGTCGGTGGGATGTGGTTCATCCTTTCCCCAGGTGTAGAATCCTTCCTACTATTGTTGGTTTGCATGCGTGTAGGATGTGGTTCATCCTTTCCCTACTCTTTGTGTTTTGCATGCGTTGTGATATGTGACTATAGGAGGTGGTTCGTCCTTTCCCTACATGCGATTGTGATGTGTGATTGTAGGATGTGGTTTGTCCTTTCCCTGTGTGTGATTGTGATGTGCGATTGTAGGATGTGGTTCGTCCTTTCCCTACGTGTGGTTGTGAGCAGGATGTGATACATTCTTTCCCTGCTATTGATTCAGTATCATCCTACCCATGTAGTCCGAGACACATGGGAAGTACCTCTCATCTGGCCAATGAGTTGAGAAAAGTGGTTAGGGACCATAGCACGACCGATGGTCGCATCGGGTACTACCGTACTCCCTATGAATAGGATGTTTGTTGTTCTTCAACTTGATCTGGGATCAAGTCTGATGGAGGTTTTACCTCTGGAGTCGATTATAGCAGACCTTAACTCTTGGAAAACTCTTGGAAGCACAGTTCTAGTTGAAAGCACAAAAGTAGAATTGTTTTGCAGACCTTGGAAGCACAATGATGTCTTTTATCTTGCACCCCTTGTAGATCCAACTAGAAGTCTGCAGACATGAAGCACCCCTGGATTTTTTGACATCATTATTGAAGCAACTTGATATCCTAGAGGATATCCTGAAGACGCGTTGAAGTCTTGTAGAAATCATTGATGAAGAGATGTTTTTTTAACTACTCCTAATCTCTCACTCGAGGACTTCTACATAATGGAGGACTCTCACTTTTGAAATTGTCTAATCATAATGTCAATATTAGCGTTCTTCTGTAAGGCCTCATTGTATTCACATAACTTCTATATGGCATCTGCGAGTTATAGTTATATGGTCTATGTTTATCTAAGACTCCTCAATGTATAATCTCGACAGTATAATTCCGACGCTATTAGCTTCATTCATATACAGTAATCTCGGCTGATCTATGCACTCTCTATATATATATTCTCAGCATTCTTGAATATATGGGTTCTCATGACTCAGTAAATTGGAATTACCTCGGCACATCAAACATGATGTATAATTTGCTTGATTCGATGCTCAGTTTTATGACACTCAGACTTCTTCTGAGACTTTCGCTTATCATTTTGGTCAGTGGCTTTCGAATGGCAAAAGGGTTTTCGCATGTCAATCTGCTCTAAGGTTTTTGCTCTTCTCTGTTCTTTGCAAGGGCATCAAGCTACGACACCTTAAGTAATCTTGTCACAAGTGATGGTCTCAGTTGTATAGCATTATGGCATTGCACCTCTGTTTCGCAGACTGTTATGAATGGCATCTCACTAATGGATTGACTTTGTCGGATTGAACAGTGACAGGGTCGCACAGAACTCTCGGAAGTATTGACAGAATTCCTCTATGATTGAGACAGTTGCTCAACAATTGCACTTTTATGGTTCTCTACTAAGTTATGTTGGACACAGATTGTAATTGATGTCAATATGGCAATATTCAAGAGGAGGAGACAGAGCCATCAGAGGAGCAGACGGAGCCAAGAGGAGCAAAAGGAGCCAAGAGGAGCAGACCAAGCCAGAGGAGCCACAATGGAGATGAGAGGAGCACACAGAGTCATCGGAGGAGCAATGGATGCATTTAACAGCAAACAATGCCAAGACAGAGCCATCGGGAGCCGTATAGTCCACAAAAGAGTTATATGCATACAAATATACTATCGGAGGCCAAAAACCATATAAATATGCATTTTACAACAAACAGAGGTAGAAAGACTTGTATCTATATGTATTTACACTGTCGGCGGCAAAACTCACGTATATATGCCGTTACACTATCGCAGGCGGAAACCGGACTTGAAAATATATGCACGGGAGATTTGGGATCCTATCGGGTCTGGCACATCGCATCGGGAAATGGGAGCGGAGGTAAGGCCCTGACCATATGCGATTTGCGATCGCCGATAGCAATTATCGCATTGGGAAATCGGAGTAGAGGTAAGGCCCTGACCATATGCGATTTGCGATCGCCGATAGCGATTATCGCATCGGGAAATCGGAGCGGAGGTAAGGCCCTGACCATATGCGATTTGCGATCGGCGATAGCGATATCGCATCAGACCTCGGCCAAGGGCAAACCCCGATTGCGATGAACGGTTGCGGACCCGACGACAATATCAACTGCAGTTTATATAATATCGCGTCCAGCAGGGGAATCGGCCATCGGCAATCGACTGTGTTGTGTGCGAACCTCCGGAAGCGGCGATTGCGATAAAAGGATGACGTGGCATGTGGGACCTCTATATGGCTATAGCCTCGTTCATATGGTTTCCATGAAGTAATAAATCTGTGAATAAAAGAAGTCATATATATATATATATATATATATATATGTTGAAACGCCTCATTTCTGGAATTGATCTCGGGCATCTATATTACAAACAAATAACAGTTCACGACTCGTGAACTTGAAAAACAAAAAAAGAGGGACCTCTCTGATATTTTTTCAATAAGCATCATTTCTATTGTAATTCGACCCCTCTTCCTCTTGAACGTGTCCCGTGAAGCATTGGTTAATTCGAGCGCAGAGGAAGCTAAAGCGAATGGAGAAGGGAAGCCAGAAGGTCGAGCGAGTGTTGAGGAAGCCGAAGCTCAAGCGAGCGAGGAGGAAGCCAAAGAGCCAGCGAGCTAGCGGAAACGAATGGACAAAGGCATGAGAATGTATAAAAACAAAAAAAACATAGAACAGTGATGTTGTTGTTGTGTTGAATAACCTGAGTATGAGATAGTGGAAGCAGAGGCAAAAGGGGCAGCGGAAGTTGAATAGAGTGCAGCAGCATACCAGTGTATACCATAGTTGGGTTGGAGCCCAAGAGGTTGGAGCCTCAGTACTGAACAGGACTAAAGTCATTAGGGTAGGTGCTCCTAAGTGCAGAACCACTGCTAAACAGAGTTGGTGCTCTGAAGGTTGGAGCCTCACTGAAGTCCAAGTTGGAGCTTGGCAACTATTCACAGTCAGATTTATACTTATATTGTATTTATTTCATTGCACTATCTTGAGTTTTTAATAAAAGCATTTATTCCAATTGTTGATTTTTGTGTTCTGTGTATACATATACATATCTATATATGCTTTTGGCAATCACTAGAACAAAAAATAATAAATACTGATTCACCCCCTCTCAGTATTTCCAACAATTGGTATCAGAGCCAGCTTCTTCATACTAGCCTAACAGCTTGAAGAAGGATCCGCAGCCATGATGAGAAATCACGAAGCATCAGGAAGACCTCCTTTGTTCGATGGCACTAACTTTGGTTTCTGGAAGAAAAGAATGACCTACTACTTAATGTCCCTTGGACCTGAAGTTTGGCATTTTTGTCAAAATGAATACCAAACAACTTCCACTCTTCCAACAGACCAAGACGACAGGAAAGCCTACATTGCAAATGCAAAGGCCATGAACTCCATCACTAGTGGAATCACTGATTCCGAGTTTACAAAAATCATGCACTGTACCTCTGCCAAAGAAATGTGGGAGAAGCTAGTTGGCTTGTACGATGGAGACTCAAAAGTCAAAAAGGCAAAGCTTCAAACTCACAGAAGACAATTTGAAAGTTTGAGGATGGAAGATGAAGAAGATATTGCAGCATACCTCCTCCGAGTAGCTGAAGTGGTAAATTCCCTGAAAGGATTGGACGAAAAAGTGGAAGAAAGTACCATTGTTCAAAAGGTATTAAGGTCTCTTCCAGACAGATTTGACTCCAAAATAAGCGCTATAGAAGAAGCAAAGGATCTAGATACCCTCAAAATGGATGAACTCCATGGAATTCTCACTGCCTATGAAATGAGGAAAGGTGGCCCAAGCTCCAAAGATGCAGCATTCAAGGCCTCAAAGTCAAAGAAAGGGAAAGAAAGGAATGACTATAGTGATGAGTCAAATGTGGAATCCGAATTGGCCCAATTTGTACGAAAGCTGAAGAGAGGATCTAAGCTTAAAGGCAAGTATCCTCTTATCTGTTTTAGATGTGGTAAAATAGGACATTATGCAGCAAAATGTCCTCATAAACATGACAGTGATGATGAAGGAAATTCTAAAAGAATGGCACACAAAAAGAAAGGGTTCAATAAGAAAAACTTCTTCTCCAAGCAAGATGAGTCTGATGAGGATGAGTTTATGGTCATCAAAAAGAAATCAGATGAGGAAAGTGATCATGATGAAAGCCAAGAAGCATTATTCATGGCACTCGCAGATGATGATGACTCAGGGCTGGAAGGAAATGTAGATGAACTGTTAATAAGCGCCATTGAAGAAAATGAGAAACTACAGAACAAAATCATTTCTCTCAAAGTGGAAAACGAGGAAATAAGGAGAGAAGATCTCTTGGAAGCAAAGCTTAAAGAAAAAGAAGAGACTTGTGAGGAACGCAAGGCCGAAATAGTGTCTCAGAGAAAGGAGTTGGAGCAAATTAAAAAGGGCTGTAAAAGCTCTCAAATACTTGAAACTATTCTGAAAAATCAAAAACCTCAACATGACAAGTCTGGAATAGGTTTCAAAGGAGAATCCTCAAGCACTAAGAATAGTGCGAAAAGCTATGCCGATGCACTCTCCTGCAATCCAAAAGATGAAAAAGTATGTTATCAAAAGTGCATCCCAAATCCCAAGAATGAAGAGAGAATTACTCCAAAGAAGAATGTGGAGTCGAATCATGGACACTACAGCAAATACAAACCTGTACTCCACCAAGAGCCCATCGCAAATCCAAAGGACGAGGGAGGAGTAATTCCCAGGAAGGAAATCGACTCAAACCGTGGTTGCTTCAAAACCATCTTTCTTGGACACTGCTTTCACTGTAAAAACTTCAATCATCATGCCAGACATTGTATGGCTCGCAGAAGTGAAAAAACAATGCTAAAGGACCGAGTAATCAACTCTTATGCCCCCAAAAGGCAGGGACAAATCAAAACCTTCAATTCATTTGATCCCTTGACCAAATTTGATCTGATTTGCTCTTTCTGCTACAATAATGGACACTATGAACAAGACTGCCCACTCAAAGGAAGAAAGACGAGTAGCAAGAACTCCAGCATGGACAAATGTGGCTTGGCTCTATTTTCTCAAAATAATGGAAACCAGTGGTTTGTAGATAGTGGGTGCTCCAGACACATGACAGGAGACAGAAGGAAGTTTGTCTCACTGAGCAAAAAGGAAGGGAATATGTCCTTTGGAAGCGGAACTGGCAGAATTGCAAGAAAAGGAACAGTTACTCTGATCAATGGAAAAGGAAAATCTCAAGATGCTCTGTTGGTTGACGGACTCAAACACGACCTTCTGAGTGTCAGCCAAATCTGTGATCAAGGACATAAGGTTGTTTTCAGCACCAAAGACTGTGAAATAAGGAACTCTGCCTCAGGGAAACTTGTGGCAAAAGGGGTGAGAACACCAGACAACATTTACATTCTGAACAAGATTCAGGAAAATAAATGCTACTTGAGTCAGACAGATGAGAGTTGGCTGTGGCACAAGCGACTTGGACATACAAGCTTCGAAAATCTGATCAATATCAGCAAGATCAAAGCTGTACAAGACATCCCAAGGCTGTTCAAACCAAATCAAGCAGTGTGTGGTTCATGTCAACATGGAAAGCAGACCAGAACCAGCCACAAGACAAAGGAACACTGTACATCGAAGCCCTTGGAGATCATCCATGCTGATGTGTGTGGGCCAACTAGAAATCAAGCACTCCAAGGAGAAAGGTACTTTGTGTTATTTGTTGATGATTATACTAGAATGATGTGGATATATTTCATAAAGTATAAATCTGAAACTTTTGAGTGTTTTAAGAATCTAAAAGCCCTTGTAGAAAATGAAAAAGATTCAAAAATTAAGTGCCTCAGAACAAATAGAGGAGGAGAATTCACATCAAACGAGTTTAGTGAGTTTTGTAATATTCATGGAATTAAAAGGGAATTCTCGGCTGCCAGAACACCTCAGCAAAATGGGGTAGTTGAAAGAAGAAATCGAACAGTCCAAGAAATGGCAAGAACAATGTTATTAGCAGCAAACTTACAACCTAAATTCTGGAGAGAAGCAGTAGGGACAGCTGTCTATACACTGAATCGAACTCAATTAAGACCAAATTGTGAAAAAACCCCTTATGAGCTATGGAAAGGAAGACCTGCTTCGGTGAAGTACTTCAAGATCTTTGGAAGCAAGTGCTTCATAAAAATAAATGATGGCTCACCCGGAAAGTTTGATTCTCGGGTTGATGAAGGGATATTTCTTGGATACTCTACACGGAGCAAGGCTTACAAGTGCTACAATTATCGACTGAAGAAAATAGTGGAAAGCATTGATGTAAAGGTTGATGAAGATCTTCCAGAAAGGGAAATTGAAGAACATGAAGATGACTCTCTCATTGAAGAAGAAGAACCTAAAGAAGAAGAAATAGATGAGGAAGAAGAAGAAGAAGAGGAGGAAGGAGAACCACCTAATACCCCTTCAAAGATGAAGTATGTCCAAAGACATCATCCAGAAGAGCAGATCATTGGAGATAAAGATGAAGGTGTGCAGACCCGAAGAAGGATATCAATCACACCCAAGAGAAAAGTCATTGCCCTCCTATCTATGACAGAACCAGAAACATTTGCAGAAGCAAGGATCCTCATTGGGTAAAAGCCATGGAAGAAGAAATGTCCCAAATTGAGAAGAACAAGACTTGGGAGATGGTACCTCGTCCAAAGGACAAAAACATAATAGGAACCAAATGGGTGTTCAAAAATAAAATGAATGAGGAAGGATAGGTTATCAGAAACAAGGCAAGACTTGTCTGCAAAGGCTATTCACAAATTGAAGGAGTTGACTTTGAAGAGACATTTGCACTAGTGGCCCGTATGGAAGCTATCAGGATGTTCTTGGCATTTGCTTGCTCAAAAGGATTCAAAATCTATCAAATGGACGTGAAATCAACATTTCTAAATGGGGAACTCAAGGAGGAAGTCTACATGGAGCAGCCAGAAGGTTTTGATCTAACAGCAGGAAAAGACTTAGTCTGTAAATTGAAAAAGGCTTTATATGGGTTGAAACAAGCTCCTAGAGCTTGGTATGCAAGACTGGATAACTATGTACAACAACAAGGCTTCAAAAAAGGAGTGGCTGGAAGCAATCTATACATAAAGACAGATTAGGGTAAGTTACTAGTTGCTCTTGTTTATGTCGATGATCTGATTTTTGCTAGTAATAATAATGAAATGAGCCATGAATTTTCTCAAAGCATGGCAAACGAGTTTGAGATGTCAATGATAGGAGAGTTGTCCCACTTCCTTGGACTTCAAGTATCTCAAACCAAATATCTAAGAGACATGCTCAAAAAATATGGAAAGGAGGACTGTGCACCCGTGAGCACACCTATGACCACAAACTGCAAATTGAGCAAAGATGATGACTCCCCTCTAGTAGATGCAACTCATTACAGGTCAATGATTGGAGCCCTTCTATACTTAACAGCTACACGACCAGACATAATGCAAGCAGTAGGAATGGTGGGAAGATTTCAATCTGCTCCCAAACAATCCCATTTATTAGCTGTAAAAAGAATTCTCAGATATCTGAAGGGAACTTCTGATTTCGGTCTTTGGTACCCAAAGGACTCAACACTGACTGTAACTGCATACACCGATGCTGATTGGGCTGGAAGTATAGATGATCGGAAAAGTACTAGTGGAAATGCATTCTTCCTAGGAGACTGTTTGGTATCCTGGCTCAGCAAAAAACAGTCATCCATATCATTATCCACAGCCGAAGCCGAGTATATTGCTGCAGCAGACTGTTGTACTCAAATACTATGGATGAAGGAAGCTCTAAAAGATGTCGACATATGTACAGATCAACCAATTACCGTTTATTGTGACAACACAAGTGCCATCAGTCTCAGCAAAAATCCAGTGATGCACTCAAGAACCAAACACATACCAATCAAGTATCATTTCCTCCGTGAGCAAGTAGCTGAACAAAACATCGTCCTGGAATATATCAGTACTAAGGAGCAGATAGCTGATATTTTCACAAAACCTCTTCCTCGAGAAGCATTCGAACATCTGCGTCAAAAGATGGGGGTTATTTCTTTATCATCACTCAAGTTCATTCATAAAGATGCAGCAGGACAAGGGGAGCAGTTTGACAGGGGGAGTTCGTATGCATTCCTTTGCCATTGATGTCAAAGGGGGAGAGAGCAGAAGAATATTGCCATCAATAACAAAGGGGGAGATTGTTGGACACAGATTGTCATTGATGTCAATATGGCAATATTCAAGAGGAGGAGACAGAGCCATCAGAGGAGCAGACGGAGCCAAGAGGAGCAAATGGAGCCAAGAGGAGCAGACCAAGTCAGAGGAGCCACAATGGAGATGAGAGGAGCACACAGAGTCATCGAAGGAGCAATGGATGCATTTAACAGCAAACAATGCCAAGACAGAGCCATCGGGAGCCATCGGGAGCCGTATAGTCCACAAAAGAGTTATATGCATACAAATATACTATCAGAGGCCAAAAACCATATAAATATGCATTTTACAACAAACAGAGGCAGAAAGACTTGTATCTATATGTATTTACACTGTCGGCAGCAAAACTCACGTATATATGCCGTTACACTATCGCAGGCGGAAACCAGACTTGAAAATATATGCACGGGAGATTTGGGATCCTATCGGGTCTGGCACATCGCATCGGGAAATCGGAGCGGAGGTAAGGCCCTGACCATATGCGATTTGCGATCGCCGATAGCGATTATCGCATCGGGAAATCAGAGCGGAGGTAAGGCCCTGACCATATGCGATTTGCGATCGCCGATAGCGATTATCGCATCGGGAAATCGGAGCGGAGGTAAGGCCCTGACCATATGCGACTTGCGATCGCCGATAGCGATATCGCATCGGACCTCGGCCAAGGGCAAACCCCGATTGCGATGAACGGTTGCGGACCCGACGAGAATATCAACTGCAGTTTATATAATATCGCATCCAGCAGGGGAATCGGCCATTGGCAATCGACTGTGTTGTGTGCGAACCTCCGGAAGCGGCGATTGCGATAAAAGGATGACGTGGCATGTGGGACCTCTATATGGCTATAGCCTCGTTCATATGGTTTCCGTGAAGTAATAAATCTGTGAATAAAAGAAGTCATATATATATATATATATATATATATATATATATATATATATATATATGTTGAAACGCCTCATTTCTGGAATTGATCTCGGGCATCTATATTACAAACAAATAACAGTTCACAACTCGTGAACTTGAAAAAAAAAAAAAGAGGGACCTCTCTGATATTTTTTCAATAAGCATCATTTCTATTGTAATTCGGCCCCTCTTCCTCTTGAACGTGTCCCGTGAAGCATTGGTTAATTCGAGCGCAGAGGAAGCTAAAGCGAATGGAGAAGGGAAGCCAGAAGGTCGAGCGAGTGTTAAGGAAGCCAAAGCTCAAGCGAGCGAGGAGGAAGCCAAAGAGCCAGCAAGCTAGCGGAAACGAATGGACAAAGGCATGAGAATGTATAAAAACAAAAAACACATAGAACAGTGATGTTGTTGTTGTGTTGAATAACCTGAGTATGAGATAGTGGAAACAGAGGCAAAAGGGGCAGCAGAAGCAACGGAAGCTGAATAGAGTGCAGCAGCATACCAGTGTATACCAGAGTTGGGTTGGAGCCCAAGAGGTTGGAGCCTCAGTACTGAACAGGACTAAAGTCATTAGGGGTAGGTGCTCCTAAGTGCAGAACCACTGCTAAACAGAGTTGGTGCTCTGGAGGTTGGAGCCTCACTGAAGTCCAAGTTGGAGCTTGGCAACTATTCACAGTCAGATTTATACTTATATTGTATTTATTTCATTGCACTGTCTTGAGTTTTTAATAAAAGCATTTCATCCAATTGTTGATTTCTGTGTTTTGTGTATACATATACATATCTATATATGCTTTTGGCAATCACTAGAACAAAAAATAATAAATACTGATTCACCCCCCTCTCAGTATTTCCAACAAGTTATTGGTTTTCTCTATCTCATGGATGTATAGTGTTGGCTCCTCAACATTACATGTATGGTCCTAGTAACATATGAATGGTCTTGATTCTATCTTCGGTTGTATATTTATTATTTATATATGGCATTGTCTATGTATGGCATCGGTTCTATAAATGGCTCAATAGAATATTCTCAGCAACCCTGTTATTAATGTTGTTGGTTTCATTACTCCGTTGAATTCAATTTTTATAGCATGGTTGACTCTGACACAATCTCATATGTGCTATTCAGTAGCCATAGACTCATATAAACTATTGTCCATATTGTCATCAAAAGTTCAGGTATATATGTGTGTGGCTTCATTGGTATTATGTATGGTCATGCCCGCTCAGCATTATCTATGGTTCCACAGCAATTTAGTGTTTCGCTTGGTTTTGATATACAGCATAATCGATCCTGGCTCTAGAGCAATATTGATATCAGCACTATAGCAGCATGATGTATCTTTAACAATGAACCTTGTTCACAAACGAAGTTGTGAACAAGTCGTAGATGGTTTGTGGAAGCCTGTTGGTATTTGTACCTCTCTATTGGTCCTTCGATGATAATCCAAGAAGAAGTGCATAGCATTGTGGAACAATTTCTTTTGTGGCTACCCTCATCACCATGAAATCAGAAGTGCCTTAAATAAGCAGGTGCATATCAGATTCTATGTCTCATCAAGTACAATAAGCAGGAGACTCTGATTTTTGTCATCCAGGTTACATTAAGAACAATGTTATAAGACATGAACACCTGAATACGAAAGAACCCTCCTTATATTGAATCAATTGTCTCAAATAGGAAGATCATGATTGAAGGAGAGATGATCACCTTAAGAGGGAGTTTTAAAGTCCCTGGATTAACAACAGATGGTTACATTCTTGATATTCAAAGGAACTATGAATTTTGGATACAGCTATTGATGTTGTCTCTCATTTGTAAATTATATGCCTTGGTACGAAGACAATTTATGGACAACTGCTCATTAAAATAATATGATCCGTAGTTCTTCTCAGAAAGTTGTCGGACTGACAGTATGGTAGATGGAAAAAGCACATCTAAGTGTTGTATCTCTTGAGATCCACTTTTATATCTACCAAGTGGATGAATCTAATGATGAGCAGGTCGCCAGATGGACACTTTACACTCTGGAAAGACAAGCTTAGGCTTGTGGTCCCCCTAAGCAAGAGGGAGTAAGAACAGTTAAATATTTTCTTCATCTAGATATGTGAGAAGCAAAGGATTACTAAGTGCTGCTAAAATGGCTAGTTGTAAATCAATATGTTTATAGAAAGTTGTGTATACATCTACAGGTTGTTAGGTGGAGCTACGAGGCTTCCATTGACGATTTGGTCAGCAATATCATTGATTTTCATAAAGCAGTCTGGCTATATCATTGATTTTCATAAAGCAGTCTGGCTTTATCTCGTATATGAAGGGATATTTTGTTAAGATGGAACACTGAGCTCTGGGAGCTCCTGACGGCTTGGGGTATTTATTGAGCTATGAGCGACTGTAGTGAGAGTGGTTCACCTTCCCCTATTGGTGTGTTGTGTACAGGGTGAGTGGTTCACCTTCCCCTTTGATACCCCATGATGATTGACATTTGTGTAGGGTGAGTGGTTCACCTTCCCCTATGATTGCGGACACATGTATTGTTGATTTGGGGTAGCATCGGATGTGCTCTAGCCACAAAAATTGGTGGAGAGGCTAAAGCACATGAGATCTCCAATACCCAGAAATGGTTTGGGCAGATTCTAAACAATTTGGGAGATATTTAAATAATTAATATTTTTAATGGAGTCCCTAAGTATAAACTTAGGGAAAATAAAATATTAGTGTGAATTAATATAAAACTGTGTTAGAAGGGTCCCAAAGTCATGGATCAAGCCAGAGTTAATCTTAGCCGTTGATTAGGGACTTAATCTCGGCCATTGAATTGTCAACGAGAAAAGTATAAGAGGAGGCTTAAGCGTCACTTGGAGAACTCACTGAGTTGATCAAGATTTCGATTTTCTGGGGCAGGGTTTGTTGAGGAAGTCGAAAGAGTGATCAGAGTTGCAGCTGAGGGGCAGTGAATACAAAAGCAGAGAGGCAGAGAGTGTGCCAGGAGAATCAGCGCAAAAGCTGAGAGAGAGGGACGCAGAGCCAGCTAGAGGCCACGCAGAGCCAGCTAGGGCCCACACAGAGGCAGTCAGGAGCTGCGCAGTGCCTCAGAGAGCCAGCGTGGGTGACACAGAGGCTCTAGAGGCTGACGCAGTGCCTCCAGAGGCTGATGCAAGGGTTATTGGGCTAACGCTGGGCCAGGAAGGGCTGATGCAATCCCTAGAGGCAGACGCTGGAGTTTTCGTGGGGCAGATTGGAGCTGGGAGTTGTCGGAGTGTTTATCCGGGGTTTCAGCCAGAATATTTGCTTCCGAGTAGAGAGGTACTATTGCCGAGATTATTCTTTGTTGGGTGAGCCAGTTTTGGCACCCAAATTGTATTCAAAAACTGCATAATAATAAAACCCTCAAATAGTTGCATCGGTTTTCCCGCATCGGGTTTTTCCGGGGACATTGGTCCAAAATCAACGATGTCACTTGTGTGCTTGTTTTGTTTCCTTCAGTTGATGGTTTGTAATGTGTTGAGCATGTACTTGTATTTATTTTCAGTATTTACATGGTAAATTAAAATAACTTGCTAATTAATCAGAACAAGTAGGCAGAAATAAATCAAAACAGTACATGAAGGGTTTCTAACATTTAGACTTAGAAATTCCAACATGTATGTAGGGTGAGTGGTTCACCTTCCCCTACTGTTGATGACATATGCATAGGATGAGTGGTTCACCTTCCCCTACTGTTGATGACATATGCATAGGATGAGTGGTTCACCTTCTCCTACAGATACCCCAGTGAGAGATGCTTATGGGCATTTGTTGACATGTCAGTGGGACATGGTTCATCCTTTCCCCACATGTAGGATGTTTATTCCCTGTGATATGTGGTTGACATTTCGGTGGGATGTGGTTCATCCTTTCCCCACGTGTAGGATCCTTCCTACTATTGTTGGTTTGCATGCATGTAAGACATGGTTCATCCTTTCCCTACTCTCAGTGTTTTGCATGCGTTGTGATATGTGATTGTAGGAGGTGGTTCGTCTTTCCCTATGGGTGATTGTGATGTGTGAATGTAGGATGTGGTTCGTCCTTTCCCTACGTGTGGTTGTGAGCAGGATGTGATACATTCTTTCCCTGCTATTGATTCAGTATCAGCCTACCCATGTAGTCCGGGACACATGGGAAGTACCTCTCATCTGGCCAATGAGTTGGGAAAAGTGGTTAGGGACCATAGCACGACTGATGGACGCATCGGGTACTACCGTACTCCCTACGACTAGGATGCTTGGCATTCTTCAACTTGATCTGGGATCAAGTTTGATGGAGGTTTTACCTTTTTACTGTCTTTTATCAGTGGAAAGTGTTGAGGTCTTGTGACTCACTCTCAATCAATTCTTCTTCATTATTATTTTAGTGTTCAACAGAGCATAGCAGAATCAAGATGACAAAGATGGCTCATATCAACTGGATGGCATGATTATGGATGGATTGGCAGGTGGAATTCTCCCTAGTTGAGAGGGAGTGTTAAAATTGGCAACTAGGGAAAATTCCACTCTAGACAACTCAGTTGATGGAGATAATCATTCCATTAAATTCCTCTTTTCGAGGGGATCAAAATCAATATAAAAATTGTCCCTTTTGGATAAGCAAAAGTGGGATTTTGAATTTTTGTTTTCTCGCTAGCAATTATCAAGGTCGGCCTCTCCCATATGTCGGCTCACCTAGCTCAATGGTCATGTCTTTTGACCCCTATCAAGTTGTATATATAGAGGTGCATTCATCCTCATTTTGACACATATGATCACAGATTTCTCTCTCTGAAATAGTCGCAAAAGGAAGGAAAGCTCTAGAGAAGAAGGTAGGGATAGATTGATGTCTTGGTTGGGCTGTCTAAAGGACCGAGTTCCTCAGGAAGAAGGTTGAGCCTGTTAAAGGCTTGTTTGGACTGTTTTGTGGGTGGTTCTGTGTCTACAACAGGTCATTATTGTAGCAGAAAGGAAGCCGCATTCATGAGGGACATTTGTATGTTGTTTGGGCTTATCTTTGGTTGGGCTTTCTTTCCTATAGTTGGCCGCAGCCCTAGCTGCGTACTTCAGGCAGGTTGCAGGCCTGGAACATCTTGGACAAGGGGCCGAAGGACTGATAGGAGGCTGCATGCCCTGGAGTTCTTGATCAGGAGGTCGTGTCACTTGTTTTGGGGTTGGTTACTTGCCAAAATCAACAAGGAATTGAAGTTGAGGGGTTTGGAAGATGGTCGCAGTCAAGGATGAGTTTTGGAAGGTAAGGAAAGGGTGTTATAGCTTCCTGCCAACAACCCTTACCTGTGACCAGACTTATATCAGCATATAAGGGTGCTTGTATGTAGGCAGATCAACTAGAAGGAAGGTCGTCTAAGAGCAGTGAAAGATGATTGTTGTAGCTTGCCATCAAACCCTAACCAAAACACCAAAATACAAAAACTTTTACAACAGTATGTTTCAAGCCTAAGAGGGCACAAATTGTCTTCTCCAGAATTGCGTTGCTGAGTCAGCTATGTATCTAAGGAAGGACATTGTTATTGAATCTCCAGATTGGCAAGTCAATCTTGACCTTGAACTGTTGTACTCTCTCTTTGTTGAACATTTGATATTAATAGTAAGAAGAATTGATCAAGGGTTTCCCCATCTTGGGGTTTTTCCTTAGCTTGTGCCAATTCTTGTGTTCTCTTGTCTTGGCTTACTCTCTGAATATGTTTACTTATGTTCTTTCTTCAATTACTATCAGTGGAATATCAGTTTATGTATTGAAAGAAATGGAATTAATCTTGGGCTCATAAGAATCATTGAAGTAATTGACCTAAGCAAAGAACATGTTATCCGAAAATTAACATAATCACTGCTATATCTTACACATCATGCTCTTGTCCTTTGAGCTTAGAGCAGTTAGTTAAAGAAAATTCATAAAAGGCAAAAGGTATATAAAGAAGGGTGGAAAAAATCAAGGTCGAGGCACCTCATGTACCACAATTGCTCCCTCCTATACATTACATACCCAGGTGTGGGCTTCCCTTATCTAGCTACCCCTATGCCCCACTATGTGGCCCAGGACTGCCCCTCTCATTCCTTATTCCATCTCACTTATTTGTCACTTGCCACCCCCATTAGAGGGATTTACCTTGGACATATTATCCCCTTTAAGGGTTGAAACCAGCTAATAAGGTACTTGGCTAACCCCCTTTGGAGCCTGAAGACAATAGCACATGCCAAAGCCCACTCCGGAAAGGCATGCCATTACGAAGTGCCCTCGTTGTTATCCATGATTTGTAAGCCCTTTTACCCAATTATTTTAATGACTGGTTGTACTGGAAGCCTAGGGGACACATTGGATCTTATGCATGATTACAGGTGGTTTCCATTTGGGTTTGGTCTCCCTATATGGGATCCTAACCCCAGAGGTCTACATTGGCACATGTAGGATGTGCATAGAGAGCCATTGGTTTCCACAGCAGCAGACAACACCCCACGGATCTTCATGAATGCTCAAAGATTACTAGCAATCCACTTTTGGGATGATGATGATATGCTTGGTACATTATGCCTAGCAAGCCCTCACAGGAGCCCCACACTATTGACAGGTGTCCCAGGACTTGTACGATGTCATGGCAACATTCATTCCACCACTTGGGCCCTTGCAGGGGATCTCAGATTCATATGGAGACCCATGGGGTCATCTATGTGCCCTCATACCCAATGGGAGCACCACAAGTCTACTACTTGGAGAACAAGGGCCCACCCCCTTGTCCATCATATTCTGAGGAATTTATTCCTCGGTATGGCACTTCAAGATATTATTGAGCCTTTAGAGGGCCCTACGACATGCACATATTATTATTTGGCCCCTTGTGAGGCTTATTTTTACACTTATGAGCTAGTTTGGTGGGCTTGTCACCAATACGAGTTTTATTTGCACATTATTTTATCATTAGGGGCTAATGTAGGCCCATAGGCTCATTCGAACTCCTTAAGAGGCTATATATTGATGTTAGATACACTCATTTGTATGATCACTTGACTTGGGATCTCTCTAATCATTAAGAATTTCACACTTTTTCCTTGGCGGATATGTTTTGGAGATGGATGAATTTTGATGTATGGATTTGGGTTATTTCTCTTCTTGGAGCTTTATTGAGCAAAAAAAATGTTGGTTGGATATACTATATAACTTTGTAAGTAAATTTTAATGTTATTAGTCTTGTTGTTGCATATTGCTAAAATTAGGGCTAGTTGCTGTGAAAATTCGGAATCCCCGAATCACTACTGCAGCGATTGATTAAGTTTCTTCTATTTGTTAAATTACTGAACAAATTATTTACTGCATCCTACAGCAAATACTGAAACTAATACATTGTAGTCTTCACCAATTAAATTAAATGCGGAAACAAGAAACTGAGCAAGAAATAAATACACATGACACCTTTATTTTTGGACAAATGTCCTCGAAAAAACCCAATGCGGGAAAACCGGTGCAGCAGCTGAGGGTTTGTATTATTAAGCAGTAGTTTATGAATACAATCTTTGGATGCCTTGTTGGCTATCCAATACAGAGAATCTGACTGACAAAGAAATTAGTGAGAGATACCTCACACTATCACTAGTGATCCAAGACTGATCCAGCAATTGAATGGCTAGCCCCTAGCAGCCTCTACGTAGTTTCTACGCAATCATTGCGTTGTTCTGTGTCACTGCTTCTAGGGTCTACGTCACTCCATCTGGTTGATCGGTTTGCTTTTGGATCTTCAACTTCTACCCTCTCGGTCTCACACCCCGGCTTCTGGCTTCAGAACTTGACTTCTCCAGCAAAATACGGTTCTCCTCTTGTTAAAATTGGCAACTAGGGCCAAACTCCATGTGGTTCATCTTATTTATGGCAGCTGATATTTTTCTTGGACTCCTCTCATCGAGAGGTGTAGGATTGATCTAAAGATCATCCGATTCCGATAAGTATTCATGGAGATATGAATTTATTTGTGTTATGGGACAATTCGTCAAGGTCGGCAAACAACCAAACTGCCCCCACTTGTGCTCCACGTTTTAGTATAAATACAAGTGCCTTGCAAGTCATTTGGACACACAACTCTCTTGAGATTTCTTCTTCTCCACTTGTTTTGGGTTTTAGTGGAAAGAAGAATCTCTAAGGGAAAAAAGCAGTCCTAGAGGATGATGCCTTAACCGCAGAGAGTGGTCTAGCTACAGTGCAAGAGAGGAGATATGGCCGCAGTAAAGAGGTTCCTTCACATCCTAAATCTGCTCCTATACGCTGCCTGAACCTACCCTAATACGCTGCCTAAAGGATTCCCTAATCCGTTGTCGTGAGGAGGCCTTAAATGTGCCCTAGCCGCAGGTATCATCACAGCTAGATGTTAGGCCGAGCTTGAGAGCTAAACACATGATGATTGTGACATGTTTTAAGGACCGAATATGGTTGTGCTAGGCCATAGGCCATAGCACCACAGTTGGGCTTGCGTAGGGCAGCAAAGGGCTGTCATATGCCCTAAGGCAGTAACGCAGCTAGGGAGGGGTTCTATTAAGGTATGTCGCAGTCCTTCAAAGGTTGTTTGGAAGTCTATTGGAGAATCGAAGGCTACAGCCATACGCCCTAATCTAACAGCCACTAACAATGATAGGTAAACAAAGTTTGAGCAACAAGTTTGATGTTGCTATGTGAGGATAGGTAGGACTGTCTTAACATGAAGGTTGCCCACCTAGTATTAGAATGACTTCCAGTGCAGCATATAGAGAATCCTCTTAACAATGAACTATGCAGCAAATGATAAGACATGACAGTGTTGGAGAAGCATGATGTGGAACGCTGCTACAACATGATAGGCATCATAAAGAAGTGTAGTGCAACATGTTGTGTGCTTGGTAAGAAAGCACAACACTATGATAGGTGGCAGCATGATGAAGGCAGCATGGTGCAGTATGGAGCAGCAACAGTACAACGTGGTGATGATGGGCATATAGCCGCAGTAGGATGATGAGGTATTGCAACATGCATTTGGATGCAGCATAGTGCAATGAAGAGCTCAGCATAGTGCAGCATGAGGAGATGCAGTACAGTGATGGGTACATTCATGATTAGTGAAGCATGATGAGATACAACATAGTGATGATGGGTGCAACATGGTGCAGCACAGTGAGGTGCAACATGATGATGAGGTGCAGGACAATGATAGGTGCAGCATGGTGATGGAGTCCCCTTGGAGAATCAGTTGAAGCAGCGTGTCTTCAACTAAGTTCAGCTACCTCAAGTATCATCTTCTTAGAGATGATTTATGCTCTTATTTAGATAAGTCAAAGTGTTGACTTCTGTTGTATATATACTATCTCTCTCTGTACTGAATTATTGAAGAACATATAAGAAGAATTGATCAAGGGTTTCCCCACATTTGGGTTTGTCCTTGGCTAGTGCCACATCTTATGTCCTCTTGTCTTGGCTTGTCTTTTGCGATTTACGTTTATGTTATATCTACAATTTACTATTATGCTGATGTGATTGCTAATCTGGAAAAGATATTGAGCTAACTGTGAAAATTAAAATAAATTGCTCTAAGCATAGAACATACCTAAAATTAACATCGTATCGGAGTTGAGGTGAAGACAAAGCCCAAGCAAGAGCGAAAGAGAAATCACCGAAAACAGTTGGAAAGGACAAAAAGGCTCAATGGGTTCTTCATACCTCTTCAAATTCACTAAGGGTGAAATCGAAGTAGAGAATAATATCCGAGTGGCGCAGCGGAAGCTTCTGATGGCCTACCTAGAAGGAAAGGCAGATGCCTTGCTTGCAATAAGTTCAGCGATTATGTGAAGGAGTGTCCGAATGGTCGGGACACATCACTTGATGATAACAATCATTCCAGGGACATCTTCAATGATCAGAGGAATGACAGGTAATGCAGGACATCAAGGAAATGGCTGACTCTTCAAAGAAAGCAAGGAACCCCAAGTATGAAGAATCAAATGTTATTATATTGGCCCTCTCCTCCAAACTCTTTGGGAATCTGTAGTGCTTCAAGGCACTTCATCGGATAGAAGGGTGCTCTCTCAAATTTGGTAGAGAAGGAAACAATCATGGGATTATACTTGGAGTCAATGACACCTATCCTAGAAAGGGTGTAGGGAATGTTACCCCTCAATTAAATGAGGGTAACTCGAGTCATTTAAAAGAAGCTCTTTATGTACCTAATTGCAAGAAGAACCTGGTGTCCATTTCGGCAATGGAAGTCAAAGGTTTCAGGGTGGCATTCATCGATGGAAAGGTACGTGTTTGAAAATGGAATTTTCAAAGATGTTTTTACTCATGGGTTCAGGGTCGGTAAATTGTATCAAGTTGCAGGAAGTCCATTGGGGACCATGTTAGTTGACACATCTCTTCTATAGCACCAAAGGTCCGCTTATTATGAGACCCTACCCGATGTGAGTCAGACGGTGACAGGGTTGCCTAAATTCAAGAAGAGCATGAAGGTACATGTCCGAGATGTACCAAAGGAGAATATTACAAGGGGATCATTCCCCTGATGTAGCAGGTCCACAGGTTTGGAACAACCCGAGGGGTTTGAGATTCATGATCAGGAATCTCTCGTATGCAGGTGGAAGAAAGCTCTCTATGATTTAGAGCTAACACCCCGGGCTTGATATGAGAGGAATGATAGCTGTCTGATGAAGCTTGAAGGTTGTGGACGATAGACCTCTCATGCTGGCACCTTCTGAGGATGACCTCTTTCTGACAAGTGCAGACCCTCTCATTTGCAAAAGTAAGAGGGAGTTGGATTTCGGATTTGGAATGGTGAACCGCAAGCCCGTGACTACCTCGATGGGCTTAACTTTCAGAAGTTATGTGGTAGGGATGTCGGACCTGATTTGGGAAATGCCTCTGAGTTTCATAAACTCATTCTAGCATTGATGTTCTTGGTGAACTCCTGCCCGACTATATGTTTTGCAGTTAGCATGTTGAGCTCATATATGGTTGAGCCTCACTGGATTGGTGCCAAGAATCTTCTGAGATATGTTCAGGGCACAATCTCTCATGGATTGAGATACACGCCCGGAAATGTGAAGCTGCATGATTATTCGAACGCTGACTGGGCAGGCACTATGGAGGATCGCAAGAGCACTTCTGAGTGTTGGTTCTCTTTGGGTTCTACTATGATATCCTAGATGAGCAGGAAGCAAAAGACGGTTGCTTTGAGCACCACTGAGACCGAATACATAGCTACAAGTATGACCTCGTGTGAAGCTGCCTGGTTGAGGAAGCTCTTCAGTGAGTTGTTTGTACACATGATGGATACCACCATGATCTTCTGTGTCAACCAGAGGGGGATTCGATTATTGAGGAATCCCGTATTCTATGATCGCTCCAGCATATAGACATCAGGTACCACTTTATCTGGGATATGGTACATCGATGAGCAAGAAGGCTCCATCGCATTGGGACTGATGTGCAGGTCGCCGACATTCTGTCGAAGCCCCTGGGAAAGGTCAAATTTGTGACTTTCTGAGAACGACTAGGAGTTGTGGAGAGACTCTCTCCTAAGGGTCCTATATGATATGGACATTGAGCTCTGGGAGCTCTGGGGGGCTTGGGGGTACATCGTGGAGCGATGAGCAACCATAGGGTGAGTGGTCCAGCCTTCCCCTAGTGGTTTGCTATGTAGGCAGGATGAGTGGTTCATCCTTCTCTTGCCAAGACACAATCATAGGGTGAGTGGTTCAACTTTCCCCTAGTGATTTGTTGTGTACAGGGTGAGTGGTTCAACCTTCCCCTGGGATATCCCTTGTGACATGTAGGCAGGATGAGTGATTCGTCCTTCCCCTGCTGAGACATCCTACTCATGCAGTCTGGGACTCATGGGAAGTACATATCACCTGGCCAATGAGTAGGGAAATGAGGACAGGGACCATAGTAGTATCGATGGATGCATCGTGTTACTACCGTACTCCCTATGCTAGGATGATATTGATCTAGGATCAATGAAATTGACTTCGGGTCAGTATGAGTGGTTTGAGACACTCTCTTGATATTGATCTGGGATCAATGAAACTGACTTCGGGTCAGTATGAGTGGTTTGAGACACTCTCTTGATATTGATCTGGGATCAATGAAACTGACTTCGGGTCAGTATGAGTGGTTTGAGACACTCTCTTGATATTGATCTGGGATCAATGAAACTGACTTCGGGTCAGTATGAGTGGTTTGAGACACTCGATATTGATCTGGGATCAATGAAACTGACTTCGGGTCAGTATGAGTGATTTGAGACACTCTCTTTTGATATTGATCTGGGATCAATGAAACTGACTTCGGGTCAGTAAGAGTGATATAACTCACTCTCTTTTGAAACTGATCTGGGATCAGTAGAATGGTATGTCACACTCTCTTCATATGGGACTGACTTCAGGTCGGTAGAGAATGGTATGAGACATTCTCGATCAATTCTTCTTCTTCATGGTTCAGCAGAGAAGTGCAGGGCACTGATGGCAGAGATAGTACAGTCTGACAGATGGATCAGCGAATGGAGTTCTCCCTAGTTGAGAGGAAGTGTTAAAATTGGCAACTAGGGCCAAACTCCATGTGGGTCATCTTATTTATGGCAGCTAATATTTTTCATAGACTCCTCTCATCGAGAAGTGTAGGATTGATCTAAAGATCATCCGATTCCGATAAGTATTAATGGAGATATGAATTTATTTGTGTTATGGGACAATTCATCAAGGTCGGCCAGCAACCAAACTGCCCCCACTTGTGCTCCACGTTTTAGTATAAATACAAGTGCCTTGCAAGTCATTTGGACACACAACTCTCTTGAGATTTCTTCTTCTCCACTTGTTTTGGGTTTTAGTGGAAAGAAGAATCTCTAAGGGAAAAACACAGTCCTAGAGGATGATGCCCTAAACGCAGTCCTAGAGGATGATGCCCTAGCCGCAAAGGGTAGTCTATCCGCAGTCCAAGAGAGGAGATATGGCCGCAGTAAAGAGGTTCCTTCACAGCCTAAACCTGCTCCTATACGCTGCCCTACCCTACCCTGATACGCTGCCTAAAGGATGCCCTAATCCGCTATCATGAGGAGGCCTTAAATGTGCCCTAGTCGCAGATCTAAGGGTGGGTTACAGCGGATGTAAAATGTGCCCTAGTCGCAGATCTAAGGAAGGGTTACCGCTGATGTAAAATGTGCCCTAGCCACAGGTATCATCACAGCTAGCTATTAGGCCGAGCTTGAGGGTTAAACGCATGATGATTGTGACATGTTTTAAGGACTGAATGTTGTTGTGCTAGGCCGCAGGCCATAGCACCACAGTTGGGCTTGCGTAGGGCAACAAAGGGCTGTCATATGCCCTAAGGCAGCAACGCAGCTAGGGAGGGGTTCTATTAAGGTATGTCACAGTCCTTCAAAGGTTGTTTGGAAGTCTGTTGGTGAATCGAAGGCTACAGCCATATGCCCTAATCTAACAGCCACTAATAGAGATAGGAAAACAAAGTTTGAGCAACAAGTTTGATGTTGCTAAGTGAGGATAGGTAGGACTGTCTTAACATGAAGGCTACCCAACTAGTATTAGAATGACTTCCACTGCAGCATATAGAGAATCCTCTTAATCCTCTTACAGTGAACTATGCAGCAAATGATAAGATATGACCATGTTGGAGCAGCATGATGTGGAACACTGCTACAGCATGATAGGCATCATAAAGAAGTGTAGTGCAACATGTTGTGTGCTTGGTAACAAAGTGCAGCACTATGATAGGTGGCAGCATGATGAAGGCAACATGGTGCAGTGTGGAGCAGCAATAGTACAGCATGGTGATGATGGGCATATAGCAGCAACAGGAATGTATTGCAGCAGCAGGATGATGAGGTATTGCAGCATGCATTTGGATGCAACATAGTGCAATGAAGAGCTCAGCATAGTGCAGCATGAGGAGATGCAGTACAGTGATGGGTATAGTCATGATTAGTGAAGCATGATGAGATACAACATAGTGATGATGGGTGCAGCATGCAGCATGATGATGAGGTGCAACACAATGATAGGTACAACATGGTGATGGAGTCACCTTGGAGAATCAGTTGAAGCAACATGTCTTCAACTGAGTTCAGCTACCTCAAGTATCATCTTCTTAGAGATGATCTATGCTCTTATTTAGATAAGTCAAAGTGTTGAAGTTTGTTGTATATGTACTATCTCTCTCTCTCTCTGTTGAATTATTGAAGAACATATAAGAAAAATTGATCAAGGGTTTCCCCACATTGGGATTTGTCCCTGGCTAGCACCACATATTGTGTCCTCTTGTCTTGGCTTGTCTTCTGTGATTTATGTTTATGTTCTATCTGCAATTTACTATTATGCTGATGTGATTGCTAATCTAGAAAAGATATTGAGCTAACTGTGAAAATTGAAATAAATTGCTCTAAGCATAGAACATACCTAAAATTAACACCTCTCAAGCTCTGTCCTGCTTCTATCTCAGCCTACGCTGCCCAGCGTAGCCTCTGTGCTGCCTCTTCTAGATCTCTCTCTACCTCCTCTGCGATGTATTCAAGATCAGGAAATTCTCCAACCGGAACTATCCCTGCCCCTCACTGCAAGAAATCTCCTCAATTTATTCTCTAGCAACTATTGTGCTGCCCTCTCTGAGAAATTCATCTCTTGATCTCTCTCTGATGTATTTTCCAAATGCCCATCAAGCCTCCTCTTATAATCCTTCAGTTGAGAACTAACGGCCCAGATTAGATGCTAATCAATGGCTCAGATCATTTTGGCTTGATCCTCATCTTCTTCTAGAAGTTTCACCCACAGTTTGATTAATACCCTTTAATTATTTTAATTTCCTAAGTTTAGACTGAGGAACCCATTAAAAATAATTAATTATATTAATAAAACTGTCTCTGGGTGGAATTTCTCAAAACGATTTCTAGGTATTGTGGAATACATGTTTTCAAGCCTTCCTGCAAATTTTGAGGTTTAGTGCACATCTGGTGCTACCAAAAATCAACAGTCCCTCTTAGCGAGGAATGTGCTCTAGTAATGCAACCTGCTGAAGCATCACCCTGACTCTGTAACATCTCCCTCTGCGTTGTTGATGTCTAACATCACTGCACACCAACTACTGCGCAAATGTTGCATCTGTGCTGCTGCTGCCAACTACATCTGCACTACAACTCTGCTCCAACTGTTGTTGCTTCCTTCTGCAACAACTACAATGGAAAACATCCAAAATAATGAACCAACTGTGTTCAGTATGATGCATCCTTCATCCGAGTTTTGTCTGCTGCTAGCCTCTACGTTGTCACTAAAGTCTATACATTGTTGTTTTTGACTCTGCTCTGTGCCAACTGCAATGCTGCCAACACTACCTCTGCGCTACTCAGTATATGACTACTACTAGCCACTGCATCTGTCACTCTAGCACCTGACTGCACCACCTAGCACTAGTCCATCCTGCTACTACTGACTATGGGCTCTCGTAGCAAGGTCTTGATCCAAGAGGTGGACTCCTCAAGGATCCTACCCATCTATGGTTCTTTCGAACTACAGTACTAGATCACCCCACCTCTCCCCTGGAGGTATCTGGGCAATCATGGCAAACTCCTCCTCAATCTTTGCGGTTGCAGCCTGCGGATCATGTTTCTCGTCCTTGTCCTTCTTCTTGAGAGGACACTGTGTAGCGTAGTGACCAAATTCACCACACCGGAAACATTTGATCTTTGAGACATCCTTCTTCCGCCTCCACTGCTCTTGTTGCCCCTTTGATGCAAGGGCTGCATTCTCCTCCTCCTCCTTGGGCTTCGTCCCATTGTTGTTGTTGCCATCAAGTTTGCACTTGACTAAGTCTCGCCTCATCTCTTCCTGTTGAAGAGCAACCCACATCCCTTCCCAATCCGGCAATTTCTCTCTGCCCAGGATACTCTAGACAAATACTTGCCATTCTTCTGAGACTAAATTCAAGGCCAACCTCACCATCTCTGTAGGCTGAGGTGATGACCCTACAGCTGCCAACTAATCTCGGACTTCTTGAAGCTTCGATAGGAACAAATCAATGTGTTCCCCCTTCTGCATCCTCGCAAATCTCATTTTCTCCTCCAAGTACATCTTCTGCTGCTCAGAAGATCCTTGATACAATGTAGCCAAGGCATCCCACATCTCCTTGGCAGTCCCTTTGCCAGCAATGTGACATACAACATGCTCCCTCACTCCATCGAGGATCAACCACTTAGCCTTTGCTATTTCAGCCTTGTACTTCTTGAGTGGATCCGCATCTACAGGTTCGGCTACCACACTATCAACATAGGTTTTCAGATTATGCTCATCCAAAAGGCATGAGATCCTTGCCTTTCAAATCACATAGTTGGATGCACCCTCCAACTGATCCTAATCTCTTAACCCATTAGCTGCCATCTCTGCCAATGAATTGTAGAACTGCCTCCTCTCTCCTTTGCGCAGCACTAGGCTAGCCTACACACTCCCTGCTGGAGTTATTAGATCTGCTCCTCTCTGTTGTTGCTCAATAATAGAGAAATCGAATTCCCTGGCTAGGAAATCTCTAAGGAAGAAATTCCCTCAACAGTGTCTCCTTCTTCCTTCTAACGCTTTTCTGCCACAGCCACTGCTATAGAAAATTGTGTCTCATCAGAAAACTACTCTGCATTGAAGCTTCTGCGCTGCTCCCTCTGACACTGGCAAACTTCGATCTAGAAATATTTCTCTCTATCGACTCACTCAGAGAGAGATTTTCCCACGAAAATTTTGCCCTCCTGGCTTGGACTGCGCAATCCCTCTAGGGATTCGATTTGCTGCCTATGCAGCACTTCGACTTCCCTCCTTCTCTTCACGTTGGGCTCTTCCGATCTGCTCTCTTGCTTCACCTATGCTGTGATACCATGTGAAAAAGTCGAAATCCCCGAATCACTACTGTAGCAACTGATTAAGTTTCTTCTATTTGTTAAATTACTGAACAGATTATTTATTGCATCCTACAGCAAATACCGAAACTAATACACTGTAGCCTTCACCAATTAAATTAAATGCGGAAAAAGAAACTGAGCAAGAAAGAAATACACAACACATGACACCATTATTTTTTGGAAAAATATCCCCGGAAAAAGCCAATGCGAGAAAATCGGTGCAATAGCTGAGGGTTTGCATTACTATGCAGTAGTTTTCTAAATACAATATTTGGATGCCTTGCTGGCTATCCAATACAGAGAATCTGACTGACAAAGAGATTAGTGAGAGATACCTCACACTATCACTGGCGATCCAAGACTGATCCAAACACTGAATGGCTAGCCCCTAGCAGTCTCTACGCAGTTTCTGCGCAATCACTGCGCTGTTCTGCGTCACTACTTCTGGGGTCTGCGTCACTCCTTCTGGCTGATCGTTTTGCTTTTGGATCTTCGACTTTTGCCCTCCCGGTCTCACACCCTGGCTTCTAGCTTCAGAACTCGACTTCTCCAGCAAAATACGGATCTCCTCTTAGGCTTTGCACTGCTTCTGCATCAACCTACACTTCCCAACATAGCCTCTGCGCTGCCTCTTTTGGATCTCTCTTTGCCTCCTCTACGATGTATTCCTGGATCAGGAAATTCTCCAACCGAACTATCCTCGCCCCTCACTGCAAGAAATCTCCTCAATCGATTTTCTAGCAACTACTGCATTGCCGGCTCTGAGAAATTCGATCTCTTGATCTCTCTCTAATGTATTTTCCAAATGCCCATCAAGCCTCCTCTTATAATCCTTCAATTGAAAACCAACGACCCAGATTAGATGCTAATCAATGGCTCATATCATTTTTGGCTTGATCCTCGTCTTCTTCTAAAAGTTTCACCCACAGTTTTATTAATACCCTTTAATTATTTTAATTTGCTAAGTTTAGACTTAGGCACCCATTAAAAATAATTAATTATTTTAATAAAACTGTCTCCAGGTGAAATTTCCCAAAACGATTTCTGGGTATTGTGGAATACATGTGTCCAAGCCTTCTTGCAAACTTTGAGGCTTAGAGCACATCCGATGCTACCATAAATCCACAATTATTGCATTTTTGAAATGTGGAATTGAGCATGTTTTAGCTAATTTAATGTATAAGCCAATGTTATATGAATGAAATGTCCTAGAGATTTATTTATCTTGAGAATCTTGCATCATTTGCTTTGAAGTATAAATGCTTGAAGGTCACTTTTCTTTTCCTTCTCTCAACATCGGATCAAGTTGACTTTTTGGGCCTCCTTGATCAAGAAACCAAATTCTTACTCATCACCATCCTTGACTCCATATCCCCAAGTGAATTAGGCACTGGTCCATAAAGGGGTGATCATTTTAACCTTCTTTTTACCATTTTCCCCCTTTTTCCCAGGTTTAGCCCCATTAGGTCACCTAGGGCATCAATTTCCTAAGAATTGACCCAAGGAAAAACTTCGATCTCTTGTAGGCTACTGCGCTGGTGGTCCCCTCCCTCTCCTCCAAATTTGAGGCGATTCTAACGGTCGAATCTCTAGGAATCCCAAACCCTAGCTCTAGGATCGAATTTTGCCTAGGCATCCCGAAGGCTAGACCTCTATAGGATCAATTCAATCTTTTGAAGTAAATATTCTTGTTTGGTCCTTTCCCCTCGCCTTGTCCAGGATAGGAACATCATTGGTTGTTGCATTCCATCCCCGAACCTGGGCTGGGTCCACTTGGCCCAGTGTGGTCCCACTTCCCAATCAAGATTATTTGTCAAGGACCATTTGGAATCCAAGTTTCCCAAGGATTATAGGGATTGAAAACCTTGTTTGTAAGTCTATTTCTTCTCCCTCAACCCTTCAATACTCACCCCTTACCCTTGGAAGACCAAGTCCCTTGCTTAAAGAGCAAGCAAGTTCCATTCTTCACTCCATCATCGAGAAAGGGTTTCTAGGGTCACCTTCCACCTATTCATTGTCATATACTTTACAAGTGATCCCTACACTACCGAGACTCCTCCCATCGATGAAAGTTCGTAAAGAGCAGGGAGACTTAGCTGTGGTGACAGTGGGCTAAGCTTCCACAATTGCCCTTAACCTAGCAGTTGCCCTCTTAGGAACCCCTTTTAGGTCCCCAGCTGGTTTGAGTGGTAACAGGTACTTAGCAGCCATGAGAACCATTGTACAATCTGAGCCTTGCACATTCGAAGAAGCAGTGAAACACCAACTTTGGAAGGATGCGAAGAACGAGGACTATGAGTTAATCGTGAAGAATGATGTCTAGGATGTGGTTCCTAGACCCAAGGACAAGTCAGTGGTCACTTCAAAATGGCTTTACAAGATCAAACATGGAGCTGATGGGAGTGTTGAAAAGTTCAAGGCCAAATTTGTTGCTCGAGGCTTCTCTCAAAAGGAAGGAGTAGACTATGATGAGATATTTGTACCATTTTCTCGATATACCACCATCCGTTCGATCATAGCCCGTGTTGCCTCGCAAGGATGGAGCCTTCACCAAATGGATGTCAAAAATTCCTTCTTGCATTGCTCGCTTAAGGAGGAAGTCTATGTAGAACAACCCGAGGGATTCGAAGTTCAAGATCGTAAGACACATGTACGCAGGTTGAAGAAAGCCCTCTATGGGTTGAAGCAAGCCCCCATGGCTTGGTATGAGAGGATTGATAGCTATCTTATGGAGATGGGATTTACAAGGAGCAATGTTGACCCAAACCTATACTTCAAGGATGAAAAGGACAAGCCTCTCATTCTGGTCCTTTATGTGGATGATCTCTTCCTGATAGGTGATAACCCTCTCATTCATCAATGCAAGAGGGAGTTGGCTTACGAATTCGAGATGAAGGACCTAGGACTAATGCACTACTTCCTAGGGCTGGAAGTCTGGCAAAAGCCAAGAGAGATTTTCCTTTCTCGAGGAAAATACATTATGAAGCTACTTAAGCGATGTGGGTTGGTGGACTGCAAGTCCGTATCTACTCCGATGGAACTCAACTTCAAGAAGCTTATGTGGAAGTGTTGTTGGGCCCGGATTAGCAAACCCTTTCGAGTATCGTCAACTTGTGGGGACCCTGATGTTCTTGGTCAACTCCTGTCCTGACATATGCTTCGTTGTGAACATGTTGAGTCAATTTATGGTCGAGCCTCATCACATTCATTGGATTGCTGCTAAGAATCTCTTGAGATATCTCCGGGGCACAATCCACTATGGACTGAGATACACTGTCGGGAACTTGAGACTACATGGATATTCAGATGTTGACTGGGCTGGCAGTGTGGTGGATCGTAAGAGCACATCTGGGTGTTGCTTCTCTTTGGGGTCTACTTCTATATCTTGGATGAGCAGGAAGCAGAAATCGGTTGCTTTAAGCACCGTCGAGGCCAAATACATTACTGCGAGTATGGCCTGTTGTGAAGCTGTTTGGTTGAGGAAGCTCTTCAGTGAGCTATTTGAGCACGTGTTGGATACCACCGTGATCTTTTGCGACAACCAGAGTGGGATTCATCTATCAGAGAATCTCGTGTTCCACGACCGCTCCAAGCACATTGATATCAGGTACCACTTTATGCGAAATATGGTACAACAGGGAGAAGTAAGGCTCCAACACATTAGAACAGATGAGCAGGTCGCAAACATTCTCATGAAGCCTTTGGGTAAGGTCAAATTCTTAACCTTCCGTGAGAGACTTGGAGTCGTGGAATGACCCTCCTATGAGCATCCCATATGAGTTGGACACTGAGCTCTGGGAGCTCCTGGGGACTTGCAGTACTTCTTGGAGCTATGAGCGACCATAGGGTGAGTGGTTCACCTTCCCCTAGTGGTGCGCTAGATATAAAGTGAGTGGTTAACCTTCCCCTGTGATACCCCATGATGGTTGACATGTGTGTAGGGTGAGTGGTTCACCTTCCCCTACCATTGCGGACACACGTATGTAGGGTGAGTCGTTCACCTTCCCCTACGATTGACATATGCATAAGATGAATGATTCACCTTCTCCTATGTCATATGAGCAGGATGAGTGGTTCACCTTCTCCTTTCGATGTCCCAGCACACATCCTACCCATGGAGTCTGGGACTCATGGGAAGTACCTCTGATCTGGCGAATGAGTTGGGAAAAGATGGTTAAGGATTGTAGCACTACCGATGGACGCATCGTGTACTGTCGTACTCCCTATGACTAGGATGCATGGTGTTCAACAACTTGATCTAGGATCAAGGACTGACTTTTATCAATGGAGAGTGGTATGATCTTATGACTCACTCTCGATCACTTCTTCTTCATTATTACTTCATGGTTCAGCAAAGCAGAGCAGAGCAGAGCAGTGATGACAGAGATGGTACATGATGACAAAGATGGTATATGATGACAGGATGGCATGATGATGACAGGATGACATGATGATGCAGATGGATTGGCAAGTGGAATTCTCCCTAGTTGAGAGGGAGTGTTAAAATTGGCAACTAGGGCCAAATTCCACCTTAGGATGGATCATATGATGTAGATGATTACTGCATTGGATTCCTCTTTTAGAGAGGTCCAATTTTGATATAAAAATCATCTCATTCTGACAAGCAGAAGTGGAATTTTGAATTTATTCTCTCTCATGCACAAATTGTCAAGGTCGGCCTCAGTGAGATAGAGCCCAAGAGATGTGTCTCCACACCCTCAACGACTTGTATAAATAGGAGTGGCCTCTCTCCTCATTTGGATATCACTCATCACATCACACATCTCTCTCTCTCTCCTCTCTTGATTGGTTCGTACAGCTTGGAGGCAGCCTCTCTCTTCTTCGCACATCTGGCAGGAGGCCGAATTCTTCTGGAGCAGAACATGTCAAATTTCAGGAAAACAGACCAGCGTTGACTTCAAATTTGACCGCATAAATTACAGTTGTATTTCTCTCTCCTTTGACTGGGTTTGATCGAATTGTTTTGGGCTGACTTTGACTCTCTTAGAAGGCCGAATTGCACTATTGTTGACCAAGTTGCTTGGAGGACTTTTTGGTGTTGCTTTGACTAGCATTGATTTTCTGTTTAGGGCTGCAGTGGACTGTTGTTGACTGTTGATTTTGACAGGGTTGTTTTGGGCAAGTAAATTTGATATTTGTACTCTCTCTCTCTGCTAAACTATTGAGTAATAATAAGAAGATTTGATCAAAGGGTTTTCCCCACATTGGAGTTTTTCCCTGGCATCCACCAAATCTTGCATCCTCTTGTCTTTTGCACATGTTTTTATGTTCTATCTACATTTACTATCAATGTGTTTAAGTTAATGTGATTGTTACTAGAAATAATTGGGAATTGTCATTGGGTTGATAAGGAACATTGAAGTAAATTGTGCTAAAGCATAGAACATACCCCAACTCGTTAAACCCGGAACTGCAAGAAAAATGACGTCCTAGCTGATCCTGCCTCTACGAGAAATTTGCTTGGCCTCCTGGAGAATTTCCAGACCAACAACAACTGAATTTCTCTTCCCTTCAGCAAAATTGATCTCCCTCTGAAGCTATCTACGCTGCCTCTATGCAACTTCTCTGGGAAATACAACCCTTCTACTACTGACTCATCGGATCTGGAAGATTTCCTCCGGATTCACTAACCCTGCCCCTCTTTGTCTCTAGAGTCTACTTCCCTTCTCTAGCTCAAACTCTTCTGGTAACTGTTGATGTTCTCTGGAAAAACGAACTGCCCAAAGAAAATCGACCTCAAGTGTGTCAAGTGTGTCAAGTGTGTGTTCTCCATCGACCCATCGACCTCCTCTTATAATCTCCAGTTGGGACTCCAACAACCAAGATTAAAACATAATCGATGGCTGAGATCATTTTTGGATCGATCTGTGTGAGTTTCTAAATAATTCACACCTTTCTTAATTAACACTGATTAATTAACCCCTTTTCCTAAGTTTAGACTTAGGAAATATTTAAAAATAGGCTAATAATCTAATTGAGACACTTCTAGGTGGAATTTCCATAAACAATTTCTGGATTATGGAGAACTCATGTGTTTTAGTCTCTCCACAAAGTTTCGAGACTATAACACCTCCGATGCTACAAAAACTCACACCAGCGCAGGGAGGAAGAGAGCCAAGTTAGCCGAGAAGTCAATTCAAGAAGCCTAGGAACGAGTTGAGACTCCTAGCTCTATGTTCAGACAGAGCAAGCAGCCACAGAGGTGCATCAGATACATGGCTTTGATGATTGAGTTGTTGGACACAAAGCCTTCTTGTTATGAGGAGACAGTGTCTCAACAGGTTTGTCGAGATACCATGGTAGTGGAATATTCCTCTATCATGAAGAATGATGTCAAGGAGATTATGCCACACCCAGAGGGAAAATTAGTGGTAGAATCACACTGGGTGTACAAGGTGAAGCATGGAGCATATGGGAGTGTGGAGAAGTACAATGCCAAGTTTGTGGCCAAGGGCTTCTCGTAGGTTAAGGGTATCGACTACGATGAGACATTTGCCCCAGTGACTTGTTATTCATCCATGGGGATGATTCTAGCACTTGCAGCTCAAATGGGGTAGAAGATCCACTAGATGGACATGAAGACAACATTCCTCAAAGGGGTGGTTGAGGAAGAGATTTATATGGAGCAACCAAAGGGGTTTGAGACCTTCAGCGGGGACACTCATGTTTGTTTGCTGAAGAGAGCTGTTTATGGGCTCAAACAAGCACCAAGAGCATGGTACACTCGCATTGATAGCTACCTTCAGGGATTGGGTTTCACTAAGAGTGAGGCGGATGCCAACCTATACTACATCACAGTTGGAGGGCTTTTGCTCATTCTAGTGCTCTATGTTGACAATCTTATCTTCACTGGAGTAGACCGCTCAATTCAGGATTGCAAGGTAGATCATGCAAGAGAGTTTGAGATGAAGGATGGACATAGGGCTTATGCACTACTTCCTTAGGCTGGAGGTATGGCAAGGTGATGGGGAAATCTTCTTGGGGCAAGGGAATTACACTACAGAGATCCTCAAGAGGTTTCATATGTAGGATTACAAGCCCATGACCATGCCTCTAGTCACAAACTGGAGGAAGGTGGACACTAGCAGAGCAGAGCGAGTAAATACTACATTGTACAAGAAGCTCATCGGGTCATTGACGTACTTAGTCAACACATGGCCTGACAATGTTTTGCAGTGAACCAGCTAAGCCAGTTCATGATGGATCTTACCAGAATTCACTAGGTTGTTGCGAAGCATGTTTTGAGGCATCTCAAAGGCAGGACAGATTATGGATTATGGTACAGATAGGTTGATGGAGTGAGGCTTGAGGGCTTCACGAATGCAAATTGGGTAGGGAGCTCCACAGATCAGAAGAGTACTTCAGGTTGTGTCTTCAGCATTGGGTCAGTGGTTGTTTCCTGGTTCAACAGAAAGCAAAGATCAGTTGCACTTAATTCAGTAAAGGCCAAGTACATGGCTACCAACCTTGCAGCATGTGAAGTTATTTGGATGAGGAAGTTGCTTGTAGTTCTCTTCAGGCAGGGGATGGAGCCCACTATGACAATCAGAATTGCCTTAAGCTCTTTGAGAATCCAATGTTTCATGATCGCTCTGAGCACATTGAGATTAGGTATCATAATCTCAGGGACTGTGTGCAAAAAGGGATAGTGAAGATACAATACATTCAAATAGATGAGCAGGTTGAGGATATCTTGATGAAGGCCTTAGTTAAAGGCAAGTTTGTTTTTTCAGAGATAAGTTGGGAGTTGTATAGAATCCCTTCCTCACTAAGAGGGAGTGTTGAAAATGTAGTGATGGAAGGTCTTTTGGCTTGTGCCTTAGCTAGTGAAGACCACAAATTAGTCTTTCTCTCACATGAGTGTGAATTCATGAGATGGACTTCAATTACAATGAGTTGATTTCCAGTCTACTGGAATGGTCATCAAGTTTGCATGTGTAGTGTTGGAGCTTCAGCTCGTTGGAGTCTTCTTCAATTAGACTATAGGATGAGGTGGCAGTGACAAGTTCAGTTAGAACAAGTTAAGACTTCAGTGTTGATTGGAGAGAGAACAAGTTAAGACATTAGTGTTGATTGGAGAGAGAATGAGTTGAGTTCTCAGTTAACTCGCAATCACAAGTAAAGGAAACTCATGACACTAGTGTGAACTACTAATCGAACTTGGCCTCCTACCACACATCGAATTCTACTAGGCAGAGAAGGACGAAAGCACAAGATAAATAATCATTCTTTGTGTGGAATGCGTATAATTGAGGAGCAAGAGTGTGCATAGATTTAGGAGCAGAGGTGCGCACAGATTGTGGAGGAAGGGGATCAAGATTCGCAGAGCAGGTCAAGACTATCTTGAGCAGAGAACAATTGCGTGCAAGACCGAGATCAAGAGCAGGGCTGAGAGCTTCTTCTCAAGGGCCAAGAAGCAGAGATCAAGGCAGGCCGAGATCAATTGTAGAGTTGAGATTAGTGAGGAGATCCTAGCGCTTTCTCAGTAACAAATTGATGGCTGCAGTAGCAGCATGAATTGTAATAGATCCATTTGCTCAAAGAACAATCAATAAAAGACCACAACAAAGAAACCAGGTTTTCCCGTTTGGGTTTCCTAAACAAAACAAGTGCATGTCAATTTTGTGTTTTTATCTCGATTATTTTATGCTTCATGTTGAATGTTAAGAAACACTATATCTCGGTGAAAGTTAAACTCGGTTTCAGTTTTCAGTTGCCTTGTTTTCAGTAACTCATCTAAGTAGTGTGCAGAGTTTCAAGAAAATTAGCATGCATAATAGTAACAAACTGCTATAGAACCCAGATTACCATTTGTGCATTTAAATTCCGCATGTAGTTGCATAAGAATTCTGCTGGGAGCTGTTGGAAGAGCCGAGTGGCATTATATCTAATAACTACACTGGTAAATGAAGAAAAATTCATTTACAATACCCCACTGGCCAAGGAAAGGCAAACGGGTTTGCTACATATGTTGCGAAGATGAGTGCCTAATGAGCATGCACTTGTGTTTAAGCCCGAACTTCGCTAGCTCAAAATCAAATTCGAAATTGCTCTGAGAATGCTCTTGGCACAATTTTGCAATTTAACCATATTTACAGAATTCATTCTGCTGACCAGACTAGCATAGACATGGAAACCAACAGGGCACATCATATAGATCCAAATGAAAGGGATGATTACTTAATCGACACGGGATTATGCCACCGAAATGCAAAAGAGTAAACTCCAAGAACACAAACAAAGTGCATGGAAATTGTAGGTGAGGGCACTGTCACCCTTGTGGAGGAGATATCTAAATGTTTCAATTTATTCTACAAATACCTCTACTGAATGAGGAAGAAAAATTACCTGCATAATCATCCAGATCATATGAGGTTCTGGAGAAGAGTTCAAACTATTTAAGGGGTTATCATCACTGCAGAGTAAAGAAAGGGCAGACGGATATGTCATGGATATTTTTATTGGATATACTTCGCTTGACTATTGTAAATTCCACCGTTAGATATTCTAAATAACATCTGGTTGTCTTTTCTGACTTTAATCAAACCAATGCAAAAGGACTTCTGTACAACTACAAAATTACTCTAATGTTGTTCCAGGTAAGTAGCCGGAAGCTCTAAGTTGGTTTAACACCTCTTCTACTCTACAACCTCCGTCCTTCAGGTATAGATAACAACCGAACTTGTCTTAAAATTTGAATTCCTAGGAATTGAAGTAAAGGAAAGTGGATAAATGAAAAAGTCCAAACTAAACTAATCCATAATGGGTATAAGAACAATGAACAAAACAAATAGAGTAACCGACTTTGTGATTGATACCTGAAGGATATGATTTTGAAGGTTGAGACATATGGGCTCTTTGTCTCGCCTTGCTAATTCTTTCATACCCAAGTCTCCCTGGCAACTGTTTCTCGCCTAATGTGGGTCTACATAAGAACAAGAATGATGTGGGCAATCTAGCTGAAGCTTGAAAATTCCACATTGATGGGTATGGTGATTGACTCGCAAAGGCCTTTGAAAGTTTACGAATCTAGCATTCAAAATATTGCAATCTAGGTTTAGATTATTTTGTGTTGGACGGACAATTCCACTGGGGAAGCAAAGTTTTCGCGGACTAACAATACTACACTCGTGTAACCGGTTGGCAACACTCAACATAGATTTCAACGGGTGGGTGATCATTTTGAATGTAACTAATCAGATTGTAAATCCGAAAAAAAATATGGTAGTTTCCTCAAGGATGTTAATGATACAAATTAATGCAATCTGTTGTTGTGAATTAGGTTTGTAGGAAAATTAGAAAAGACACCCGATTTTGATTATTTGACTTTTTGAGAGGTTTGATTTAGCTCCAAATGTACAAAGAGGACTTTATTCACTAACAAGTATGGCCTGTATTGTCTAAATGATATGATCACATTATTACTAATAAAAAAAGGGCTTCATCAAGGTGATCAGCCCTCAATGTATCAGGACTCACTCTCAATTCATTATTCATTATTGGATTGCTTATTGATATAATTTGAGAAATTTTAATCAGAGAAATGGTAAAGATTGAAATTTTAAATATATAAAAATGTAATTAGTAATTTACATTTCCAATATTTGTAAGCAAAAATAAGTTTATATATTTTTTTATTTTGTTTTATTTTTATTTTTATGTTAAAGGTTATATTAATATAAAATTTGGTATTGTATTTAATGAGATATTTAATGTGTAGTTATGATCTATATATAAATAAATAAGATATTTGTTGTATGAATATGATTTGATATTTGTTCCCAAGATTTTATTGATAACCTCATATATTTTATAAGTTATTGTTTTGATTTTCATGGGTTAGTGGTATTGAGTTTCTTTTGTTGGCTTTACACTAATTACTATCTTCAAAACACGATTAGGGTTAGATAGTCTCCTTAAGCTAGCTAGGTTTTTTTTAAAGTAAAATGATTGTTTTCCAACATAATAGAAAGACTATGGATTCGTTAAAAGGTATGGTCTCCCAAATGACTACTAAATGATCTTGAATTGAATTGAAGAATTTTAATGACATCCACGATGACTACCCAAAAGACTCAAATCAAAATAACACATGGTATTTTATAATTAAAGGTTATACTAATATAAAAATTGGTGTTGAATTTTATTTTTAGTATGTGATTATAACCTATGTGGTGTATATACTTAATGTTTTTTATGTATATAAATAATTTTAGATATTATTTAGAGAATTAGTTCATTTAATTGGTAATATTTTAATAAGATGTTTTCAATAATTTGATTTTCATAATAATACGAATAGTAAGTTTACACCACTAGATATCATTCTTAAAATAAAGAAAGGGACCAAAAAAAATTTAGAAATATTCACATCTTTTAAATGATTATGGAATTTTTTTTAAACAATAATTATAAGTCTTATCATTATAATAAAATATTTTCTATTTTAAGACATCAAAAACAATTTAAAAAAATTATATATATATATATATATATATATATATATATATATATATATATATATATATATATTAAGACACCAAAAACAATTTAAAAAAATTATACACACACACACACATATATATATATATATTCCCAAATGGGGTGAGCACAGAGTTCAAAAGGGGGTCTTGGGGATCAAGCCTACCACTCTGCCAAAGCCTACCACTTTAAGTAGCAAGGGGCGCAGCTCACCCTCGGCATGCAACTGCATGTAGTCCCACAAATGGTTATTTATTGTCGTGGAGGATGGATGGAGGCTATTGTAATCTTGGTGGTTTGGGTGGGTGTTCGAGGCAAAGGTGAGGTCATGGTGTCGACCTCCCTGCTGCTGGTGGAATTGTTGAGATTATGTGTAGAGAGAGGGCCGCTAATTTGGGTGTCTAGTTCTAATTTTGTGAGGCTTGTGTGTTGCTTGGAGTGAAGTGGGGGTTGGAGGGGAAACTTTGTCTACGTGAGGAGAATTTGCAATGGGATCTGGATTTTGATAGTGGCAATGGATGAAGGTCAAATATGAGTAACGCAAGTGCAACAGTTCAGGTTGTCTCCCTCCTATTTTTGGTTTTCCTGCTTGCTATTCGTTATCGTTATGGTAGTTATTTACTAGTCAATTTGTCAGTGGTTCTTGTCAAGCAAAGGTTTGGGGAGAATCTGGTAAAATTTAGTTCTTGGTCTGGTTTGTCTTCGTTTTAGTAACAGAGAGTTTTGGTCAATGTGTGTTTCATCTCATGTTTGGACGGTATAAGTTGATTTATAAAGTGTCGTCCTCCTGGTTCAATTCAACAAAGTTTAACTATGGAATGTCTTGTACCTGGGGTTGTTTGTGGCTCTATCTCTGTCTAAATCCCCAATTTTCAGTGGGTTGGAAGCACGTTGGAAGCGGGGAGGAGTTAATTGTATTTGGGTGCATAAGTGTTGTTGATCCTCCATTGGTTTATTCTAGCATATCTTTCCTAGCGACGACATTGATCATCTAGTCAATTTGCACTTTGTTTGTGTTCTGTCATGGAACTATTCTTGTTAGGTCATGGTCGTAGTTGCTTATGCTTATTTGCATATAATCAAACCCCTCCTACCTGTAATGCCCCAGAGGCAATGTATGCGATGCAGAAGGGGCGATAGCAGTAACAACCTACAAGGGCAATGTGGGGCTCGACTTTTCACCCAAGATCTAAGAGCAACATACTTCAATGCAGTGCCTCCTAAGACACGGTGTGAAATTAGGAAATTAGAAACCCAGGCGAGGGCGGAGAGGTGATCCCATTCAGATTTTAAGATAATTGAGGAGGTCTCTTGTTGGGTTTTTTATCCTCGCCACACCAAGGAATGGAAAAATAGTACCTCAATTTTGTGGTGCTTCAATGGAAGATGAAGACTCGACTTAGTCTGGTATTGAAAGATAAACAAATGGAAAGGTATAACGTGTTCGCTTCACTAGAGGCTATCAAAAGGATGTTGAGGAACTAATGCTTCTCCATGGATAGGCTCGATGCAAGGTTGGCCCATGTAGTGTTGGAATTTCCACACACCATAGGTATGGTTTATGCCTTAGCTAGGAACATAAATACACAGTAGTACCCAATTTTAAACAACTTTGCACAGTGGAATATAACATCAATGAGATCAATAACAATGCACATTATTTATGGCCAAAACATGTTCCTTATTAGTCCTTCAATATGAAAACCTGAGGGCTCCCGTACAAAGGACCATGGCCCTTTAGAAACCCTAGTACAATGTTATAATACAAAATACTTACAATTTTTTAATCTAGTAAAATTGTTGTCTCAGGGCTTAACCAACCCCCTCAATCAACCTTGTTGTCACTGTTAATTCCTTCCAGTTGATGTGGCAGCCCTCAAATCACCTTATTGTTAGCCTTGGCCTTCTTTAGTAGCCCTCAGTCTACCTATTTTGCGCTCCACTGGACCCTACCAACATTGTGTAGGTCTTAGCCTACACCCCTTGGCACCTAATAAACCCGACCTACCCTCATTTATACCTAGCAGACCTAGGCCTTCGTGGTCCAACCCTAATAAACCTAACATACCAACCCTCTTGTCTCTTTCTACCTACTACTTAGGAACTCAACCTCCTGGTCCACCCTTTGGCCATCCCCTTCAACCTTCCAATGGCCCTTCTTGTAGTCTTCATAGTCTACAACAAGCCCTAACGTGCCTCCTTTTACCCTTGTCCAACTACCTTTAGGCCATGTCCATCCTCGGCCCCTCTTCTATTAGCTTCGTTAATCTTACCAGGGTCCTTTGGGTTGTGGTTGACTTGTTTAGCTTGCCTACGGCCAAACTACAACCCTCTGCGACCACCCTCTGGCCCTTTGCGAATACCAACATAGACTTTGGTCTCCCCTGCTTGCTAGATAGGTAAACTCAACCTCATAAAACAAACTTCCTCCTTAGCTACAACTTTTAGCCTTTACTCGCCCTCTCTCTAACTTGTTGTGGCTCCTCTAGGGTTATCTTCCTCACAAGTGATGTCCTTCTCACTTAATATGCACTTGCCTCTCCTTTGGCTTCTATATATACTTGTCCAAGGTGTGTGAAACCCCAAGAGTAATATCGCTTAGCCTCGCTAGCCAACCTGAGCCTACTTTACTCAAAATTAAATTAAATTTATTAAACTAATTTTCTTGGGTTTCAAGCCCACTCCTTTGGGTCCAAACCCCAAACTAAAAACCATAAAACCCCCAAGGGATTTTCCACTTGGAAATACCTTCTGAGCTACCAAATTTCAACTCTCTCTCTTAATGAGGAAGATATTTCCACCACTCCCTAGAAGTGGTCATGCCTCTGAATTTAATCCACAACCACATCCTTCTAGAAGACCCAGATCTTCAAAGGCACCATACTCCATGAAATATCCAGCTCCATGACTTTTCCTTACATGGCCATGATTTTCCTTACACGTGCCACGTCTGCCCTTGCATGATCATGACTTTCCTTACATGGTTCATGACTATCCTTACCTGTACCATGACTTTCCTTGCGTGCACCATGACTTCTTTGCATGGTCTACAACTTTCCTTGAACGCACCATAACTATCCTTGCATGGTTCATGACTTTCCTTGCATAGCCTCGAAGACTCCACTCTTTCTCTTGAATCTAAAGGTTTGACTTCCACTGGTCGGCTAACTCTCCTTCGTAGTATCCCTATGAGCCTACAAAACCTCCTCTTGGCTCACTCTGCTTTCCTTCCCAAAAAGAGTTAGAACTGAACTTGTATCCTTTCAAGGTCAATCCCAAGTTGTGGTTGAACATTGGGCCTAGTCCTCTCTAGACCACTGCAACTCATATCTGCAAGTGTCCTCATCCTACTGGGTTAAACACCTCATATGCACATTGCTCCATTGTCGAATATGCAACTTTATAACCCAATGAAGATATTATCCCGCGATCAACTTGTCATCCACCTATAGCTACCTTGTCCATGCCAAAGCATTCCCTACCAAGGCACCTAAGTTGTCTCAACTTATTTTAACGAGTCAATGGAAGTCCATCAACAGTATCAGCACTTTGCCACTCAACATATTGTTGTGCACCGAGTTCTCCACCAATCCACCAGAACTCCCATCCCATCTCGTCACCAAACTAGTCAAGATCACATCTCCATGTTCTCAATTGAACCTTTTGCTCCATGTCTAGCCAACTTGCTTGGCAACACTGATGCTTCCTACAACAGTCTCATAGCTCCATCTAATAGTTGACACCTTGGCACACTCTAATCAGGTTTCCCTTCAAAGCAACTCTAAATGCATGTTGGAATTTCCACACACTCTAAGTCTAGTCTATGCCTTAGCTAAGAACATAAACACACTAGTAATGCCCAACTTTAAACAACTATGCACAACGGAAAACATAACAATGAGATCAACAACAATACATAGTATTTATGGCTCAAAACATGTTTCTTATTAGTCCTTCAATAATAAAACCTAGGGCATCCATACCAGGGATCAAGGCCCTTTATAAACCCCATTACAATGCTATAATACAAAATACTTATAGTTGTTTAGTCTCATCAAACTATTGCCTTATGGCTTAACCATCCCCCTCAATTAAACTTGTAGTCATTGTTGATTCCTTTTACTTATGTGGCAATCTTCAAATCACCTTGTCGTTAGCCCCAACCTTCTTCAACAACCCTTGGTCTTCCTATTATGCCATCAACTAGGCCCTGCAAGCACTATGTAGCCCTTGGCCTACCCTCCTTGGCACCTAAAAAACTTTCCCTACCCTCCTTTGTATCTAGCAGACCTTGACCTTCCTAATCCATCCCTAACACACCTAGCAGACCAACCCTCCTATCTCTTGTTCCTTGCTACTTAAGACCTTGGCCTCTTGTTCTGTCCTTCAGTCGACCCCTTAAGTCTTTTAGTAGCCCTTCATGTAGCCTTTTGGGCCTGCTGCAAGCCCTAACAAGCCTCCCTTTAGACTCTTCCAACTGCCTTCGGCCCTCTCCAACCTCGACCCCGCTTCTGTTGGCTCGACTGATCATAACAGGGTCCTTTGGGTAGCGATTTCCTTGTTTATCCTACTTGTGGCCCTCTGTAGCTGCCTATGTAGACTTCAATCAGCCCTGCTTGCTGGACATATCAAATTGGCCTCCTAAAACAAACTTCCTCCTTGGTTGCAGCTTCTAGCCTTTACTCGACCTTCTCAAGCTTGTTGCGGCTCCTCTATGATTGTCTTCCTCACAAGTGATGTCCTTCTCACTTAATATCCACTAGCCTCTCCTTTGGCTTCTATATATACTTATCCAAGGGGTGTGAAACCCCACAGGCCATGTCTCTTGGCCTTGATGTCAACCTAAGCCTACATGACTCAAAATTAAATTAAATTTATTGAATTTATTTTCTTGGGTTTCAAGCCCACTCCTTTGGGTCCAAAAGCCCAAACTCAAAACCATAAAGCCCCCAAGAGCTTTTCTACTCAGAAATACATTTTGAGCTACCAAATTTCAACATGTAGAAGGGCATCTACTATGTGAATCTAATACCATTTCATCTCCTAATTCGAGTGTTAGGGACCTGCCTCCCATTTCTTCTTCTGACTCTTAATGGCTATCAAGTTTGCTAGTATAGTTAGTTTTCTATGTAATTTTGTAACGACTACCTAGTTTGTTTGTTTTTTGGAATATCTCGGGGGTTTTAGAGAATCATAGTTGATGTTTTTTCCTAAATTATGTGGAGACAATAGTACCTCCATAGTGGACTAGATGTGGTAGCTCTGTATTTTGAAATTATTCTGATAATATAAAGTCTTATATATATAACTAACATTGTAACTCGTAATTTATATTGTGAATTGATAAAAAAGGAATAAAAATGGTGCTAGATATAATTTTCCTAAATTGTTTTTCTTGTTATAATTAATATAAATTTTTGAAGTTATTATGATAATTTAAAGTCTTATATATATATATATATATATATATATATATATAATGAATTGATAAAAAAAGGATTAAAAATGGTGTTAAATATAATTTTCCTAAATTGTTTTTCTTGTTATAATTAATGTAAATTTTTAAGGTTATTTATTTATAAATTTGTGAATGATACTAATAAATATTATAATATTTTAATGTTAAGTAACTATTATTGCATTATTTATCTAAACAATAATAATACTCAAATTTGAAGGTTATTCACAAGTAATTTGATGAGATTCCTTTGATTGTAGGACAAAGAATCCATCTCTTTGTAGTGATTTGACCATTAAAGTCTAGAAGTCAATGTATGAGACTCCCTTGTTTGTGGGATAAAAGAGCTACCTCTACACAATAATTTGATCATTAATTTTTATAGAGGTATACATACTTTAACCCTCATTTCAACCTATAACTTAAAAAAAAAAAAAAAAAATCATATATTCTTAATCATTAAATTTATGCAACTTATAATTGATCATCATTATCTTTTATGACAAATAAGTATATGGAAGATATTAACATCCACATTAGTCCAAGTAGTTAAAAAAGGTTTTATTTGTCACAAAGTTTAATATTTTTCTCAATATAATATTTTTTAACATATATTAATTGCATGTATAAGGTGTTGATATTTTGGAAGATCACGGTGTTGGAGGATGTGTCAATGAAGGAGGGTTGGGGAAGGGGGCAGGTGCGGTGGGGAACCCGCTACCCCGTCACCTCCCATCACATTTAAGGAGGGGGGTGGCATGGCTATCCTGTTGATGAATAAGCTTGTCCACTTACACCCTTACGAATCCTTGGCTGGCTAGGACAAGAACATGGGTACTACCCAATTTATAGCCTGATTAGAGTATGGTACAACTTCAAAGTAACAAAAGACAAAAGTAAAACTCTATAAAACCATAATAATATTTACACATTTAAAGGAAAATTTATATATAGGAATGTAATGTTAAACATGTCAATAAACAAAATGATCAGATTTGTAAAGCCAAACTCACATACATAACTATATTCAAGTTTAGAATATATATATATCTGCCTTCGCTTAAAATATCATTCCATTAAGAACATAATTACAATATACAATGTACAGGTAGCCATAATCAAGTAAAGGAAAATGATAAACAACATAAATAGTACACAAGATGGCAGGAACAATAAGAAATCCTCCATTGAGTGCATTAAAGAATAATGTTCAGATATGATGATAACAAACTTGGGAGATCAAAGTCTGCAAAAGCGACTTCTTAACAAATGATCTTGTTTACTAGAACATATTGGCCAAATGCCAACAACCACAAACAACAACTAAATCAGACTTGTTGCACTGAACCCAAAAGGTGTGTTCAAAGACTGGTATGCTACTACAAGAAGAGCCAATATCAGTAACAACAAAATTGCAGTAGTTACAAATCATCAGTGACTGAAAAGTATGATACCTCTGACAGTAAGAAATGTTATTGACCTTCGTCGACGTTGATACTTAATAGAAGCCAAGCAAAGTTTGTAAGTCACAAATATCTAAAAACAGTAACAAACACCCAAATGAAGAACAAAACTATGTCATACCAACTTGCGTTGCAATCGAGAGATCCCGTCTTCCTTTAGTGAGCCTAGATTTGTAATCGTAATCTTTGAAAACAGTTTCATAATTTTTTTCTTTAAAGTAATTAACCTTGTAGACTAATTAACGAACAATTAAATTTTTAAGGTAAGACAAATATGGTTGGGCTCCTAAAAAATAGGGAATGACTCGAAAAGGGGAGGACCCACATCCATCAACACTTTGAACTCATGATCATTTAAATACCAAATGCATGATAATCATCATATATTTGTAATATATGCCTGCATTACAGAAAACATGTCAATTATAAAAATGGCCATTTAGATATCTCCACGTGTGTGTGTGTGTGTGTGTCCATCATAAAACCAAAACTATGTAATCATAAACTATGCTTCAAAAAGTGCACATAACCCAAAAGATCATTGTCCAAAAGACGTACAACAATGTCAAAATTTATATCCAAAAAGCAACTGAATTATTCTTGGATTATGTCAAGAATCCTTCCATCGAAAAGTTAAGTCACTTTACTTCCATCTATTGCTACTCTCCAGTAGTCTTTGAGGCAGAGGTCGTGAAGTCAGGAATTGTCTCTAAAATGTTTCCTTGATTAGGAGCCTTTGCAAAGTTATTTTTATTAGTTAGAAGGAAGGGACTCGAAATGGATAAACTTATCAGTTGAGGTATTAACAGGGTTATCAACCATAGGACTGTTAAAGCGAACATGGTCGTTTGCATTGGGAAAAATAACATTTTTTAAGTGCAAAATAGGATTAGGTCCCTTAGAAGGCAAGGAAGACACATGGATAGCAGATGAGTGAGAATGATTGGAAATATGATGAGTAAACTTAGGATCGTTTCCCAAACCCCTATCATTGGTATCAGGTGCATTTAAGACAGGATTATAGCCATCCTTGACATTTCCAACATTTGTTAGTTCTTGTAGCATCAGACATGTGTTCTAGTCTCAACTTCGGTCAAAGAGGCTAAGAAACACAAGATCTCCAGAACCCATAAAAATTTTTGGGAGAAAACACCCAAAGACAACTCAATTAAATTAATAGATTGATAATTTAAAAAATCCCTAAGTTTAACTTAGGAAAATTAATTAATTATAGTGAATTAATTGAGAAAAGTGAGAATGATGTAGAAACTCACACAGATTGAGTTTGAGATGATCTTAGTTGTTGATGGAGATCTAATCATGGTCGTTGGTTCACCAATGAGATATTATAAGACTAGGAAGATGGGGATGGAGAAGACACATCAAGCCACTGGGTGATCTAGGCATATCGAATTTCCCAGAGAGTAGAGATTCAACTAGGAGAGAATTTGAACCAAAGATCAGTATCAGAGATAGAGGAGCAACAAAATATATTATGGTGGAGGTTTCCAATGTTGGAAGAGTTAGTTAGAGGAGGTAGAGTTATTCCATAAGAGGTTGTGCAAGGGGTTGCGCAAAGCCTTAAGAAGGCAGTTCGATTCAATCATAGGAGAGGTCGATTCAGTTGTCGGAGACCAAGATAATTTTCTAGAGGGCTAGATAATAACTTCCAGAGGCAGCAACAAGCAAGACGTATGATTCATAGGCAGTTCCAGGCATTGTGAGTTATAGGTTGTGCAGAGGCCTGCACAGGAGTATTCTTGGGCTAGTTTCAGTGGGAAACTTGTTGCAAGATTTCTTGTTGAGAAAGGGAAAAATCTCTTAATAATTTTGCCAGTGATTTCTCAGGAGAGGATTGCTAGTTTAGCATCCATATATTGTACTCAAAATTTTGTTGATGAAGAATAATAATAAAACCCTCATGTGTTGCATTGGTTTTCCCACATTGGGTTTTTTCGAGGACATTTGTCCAAAAATAATGATGTCATTTTTATTATGTGTGTACTCTATTTTCCCAATTTCCGGTTTTTATTTCTGCAATATTTTTATTGTGAAGAAATTGCAGTGTGATTTATTGGTTATTTTGCCATAACAAAATAAACAACATAATTAATCAATTATAAGAATATATTCTAATTGTTGCATTTCAAGGAATTATCACATGGTATAAGAGTTATTTTGATCAGATGAGGAGGTCAATAGCGAAGAGGGAGAAATTTCACAGTTTAGAGAGAGTTTTAAGCAAATTTCTTTTAAATCTGTGCAGAGACCAACCAAGTAGTTTGAATTGTTGGGCATAAATTTGATTTCCAGATCTAGACAAGAGGAAAAGTTCAATTTTCCCAGTAGTAGTTCCAGCAGGCAGTTTATTTGTTGGGAAGCGGTTTCAATGAGTAGATTTAAGAATTCCTTGAACAGATATGGGCACAATGATTTTGCAACATTTTTTTTTGCAATAGCAGTTCAATGTTGGGTGGAAGAGAAAAGCACACACAGAGGAAGGGATTTCCATATTTTCCTTGAGGGTTTCCAGATTTAGTCTTTTAGAGGAAATCCAAGATTTCCATTGTAGGTGGCAGTAGAAGCAGGCAGATCCGCGCATTCCGGGCGGGAGTGCAAGTAGCATAGAAAACAACCAAGAAGGAAAGGGAGGATATTCTTGTTTATTTTCCCAAATTTGCGGTTTTTAGAAATGGCCTCAATATGACTTCGAGATTAGGATAGGCTAAAGGGAGCTTTTAATTATTGTATCTGGAAAGCCAAATTTTATTTCTTGCTAGATGAGCATGGTTTGAAGACGTATGAAAAAAGAGTTATATTCATACCTACAGACCCGCAATACCTAGAGAATTGCAATAAGGATATGGCCAAGGTGAAGTGGTTGATCCTCGATGGAGTTCGGGATCATATAGTCTCACATCTAGCTACCGAGAATACAATAAAAGAAATTTGGGATGTAGTCGCTATGCTTTTCCAGAATCCTTCTGAGAACTAGAAGGTATTCTCGAAAGAGAAGTTGAGGACCACCAAGATGCATAAGGGTGAAGGGGTCACTCCTTATCTCACTCGAATTTAGAACGTCCGAGATGAGCTTGCAGCAGTTGAAGAGATACCTCCTAAGAGTGAGCTAGTGTGTACAACTCTCAACGATTTCACCAAGGAGTGGGCAGTTTTCGTCCAAGGTATTATTGGACGAGATAACCTAACTGGATGGGATCAATTGTGGGCCAATTTCACATGGGAAGAGATGAGGCTTGTTCTAGTCGAGAGTAATATTAGTGGAAGCAGTAGAAAAGGACCAAAGAGTGTGAAGAATGAGGAGAATTTGGCCCTTGCGTCGAAGGGGAAGGCAAAGAAAGGTCTGAGTCAGGAACAAAGCTCAAAGGGTGAATAAAAAACATAAGAAATATCTATCGAAGGTCAAGTGCTACAGATGTGGTGAGTTTGGTCACTACAATACCCAGTGTCCCAAAAAGAAGAAGCATAATAAGGAGAAGTAGGAGTAGGCAACAACTTCGGCAGAGATCGATAATTTGTCCAACAGGTTGGTGGACGAATTTACTTTGTATGCAGTTATACTTCCAAGAGAGAGGTATGGAGATCTTGAGCTCTAGTTCCTAGAGTTGTAGAGACTTGGGCAGGGTCCATAGAGGAGTAGTAGCAGTTGCAATTTACTCCTCATATGGATCATTACCCTTGCTATAAGGGCCAACAATTTTTAGTATCAGATGGATCCGTGTCGGATGGAAAATTCAGATATTGAGGGACAGTTGCAGTACTAGTTGCAGTCAGTTATTAAGGGGTGTAGACAAATACTTTGTAGACAGTGGAGAGGCTAATAGTAGTCAGAGACTTAGGAGAAATTTGCAGAGCCAGTCCAGGGACACAGTTGATTCAGATTTTTATTCTCATTCACAGTAGTTATAACATCAACAACAACAACATGAGATTAGTTGCAGCACAAAGTAGAGTTGGCGGTAGTGCAATAGGCATAGTGTGATGTCAACAACATTGCAAATGCATGATGGTTCAACTACAAAGTAGCAGATGAATCAGAGTATTCACATCGTCTTGGTGGGCAGTGACCGGTTGTCATCGTTGTCAAACATCAGCAACACGAGGGAAGATGTTATGGGAGAGAACAACTTCCTCAGTAAGAAGAAGTGTTAGTTTTTGTAGCATTGGACAGGTGTTATAGTCTCGACTTTGGACAGAGAAGCTAAAAAACACAAGATCTCCAGAACCTAGAAAAAGTTTCGACAGAAAACAACCGGAGACAACACAATTAAATTAATTGATCGATACTTAAAAATGTCTAAGTCTAACTTAGGGAAGTCAATTAATTCAAGGGAATTTATCGAGAAAAGTGAGAATGATCTAGAAACTCACATGAATTAAGTTTGAGATGATCTTAGTCGTTGATGGAGGTCTAATCATGGTCGTTGGTTCACCAACAACAGATTATAAGAGTAGGACGATGAGGATGGAGAAGACACATCGAGTCAGTGGGTGATCTAGGCAGATCAAAATTCCAAGAGAGGAGAGATTCAACCAGGAAGAGAATTCAAGCCAAAGATCAATAGAAAAGGTAGAGGAGCAATAATAGAGATTTTGGTGGAAGTTTTCATTGTTGAAAGAGTTGTCTAGAGGAGGTCGAGTTATTCCACAGGAGGTTGTGCAGGGGCATACTCAGATCCTCAAGAAGGTAATAGAGGAGAGGTTGATTCAGTTTCCGGAGACCAGGATAATTTTCCAGAGAACCAGAGAATCACTTACAAAGGCAACAACGAGTAGGACATCTAATTCAAAGGCATTTAAGGGAAGTGCAAGTTACAGGATACGTAGAGGAAGTACAGATGCCTACGTAAGGGTATTCTGAGGCAAATTTCAATGGGAAGTTTGTTGTATGATTGCTTGTAGAGAAGGGAAAAATTCCCTTAATATTTTTTCCAGTGATTTCTCAGGAGAGGATTGCCAGTTAGGAATCGAAATATTATACTCAAAATTTTGTTGTTGAAGAATAATAATAAAACCCTCATCTGTTGCATTGGTTGTCCCACATTGGGTTTTCTTGGGGACATTTGTCCAAAAATAATGGTGTCATTTTTATTTTTTGTGTGTGCTCTATTTTCTCAGTTTCCATATTTTATTTCCGCAGTATTCTAATTGTGAAGAAATTGCAGCGTGATTTATTCGTTATTTTGCCGTAACAAAATAAACTTCATAATTAATCAGTTAGAAGAATAAATTCCAGTTGTAGCATTTCAAGGAATTTTCACGGCATTATTATTAGGTCCAGGTCCAAGGATTTATTGTATGCTTGGATGAGGCCTCAGAGATGGAGTTGCATTGTTTTGATACACAGGAGGAATGCATGAAACATTAGGAGACCAAATATTGAGATGGCATGTGGTGGCTAGCTAGTGAAGTTCATTCGAGTCTGTGTTAAAGTGGACATAAAAACAAACTTTCTTATTTCTGCCCAGATCCCACCAACCAGGAGGCCTATTCCTTCTTCCCTAGCCTTTGCCTTATCCTCAAGAACTTGAATTCAGGTTTGCAAATAACTCAAATTAACAAGCATTCATTCAGAACAGGTGAAGCTAATCATCAACTCGTTTCTCTTTAAAACTACTGCAACCCAAATGCATAAATCAAAGATCGGTCAATTCTTATGTGGTTGGATAAAGCTGGGGGAGAGGGACTCAAGTGGTGGATTGAGTAAATGGGGAAATGTGATATGGAAGTTCAAGTAATGAAATTGATGAAACCCTTCATTCAAAGGAACCAACATTCTTTTGTTGTTGGTTATTTTTATAGTGCCCAATTACCACTTCCTTTCTTTCCTTGATTTTACAATTTTTAACTGGCCACATGCAGGGCTATTGCGAAACAGAGCTTTACCTTTTGACAAATTCTTGTAATATATTTTTCATAAAATTCAATTTATGTAATAATGCCAGGATTCTTTGAAATGGGCATCATATTCCTTACTATTTTACTAGGGTTTCAAGAGCATTTTCAATTGTTGCAGAAATTGTCGAAGGAATTAGGTTTTTAAAGGATTGGATAATGACATGGAGGATACAAAATGCACAAGAGAGAGACATAATATATTTCATTTATATTGGTCGAATAAAGAAGGCCTTGCATGTAATGGGTTCAACATTTGTGGCCCTTTCAATTATACCTTTGCTCAAAAGATTGACAGCGCAAGGAAACAAAGTATGACTATAGAGGTTAAACGGAAAAATGCCATATCAAAGTGGGGATTTATGAAATGGAGGACTACATGTAGGTCTCTACCCTTTAAATCTCATTCGAAGCATGAATAATACAAAAGGGGGAGTATAAATTATGAACTAAGTGAAATGAAAGTATACTTTAATTGCAGGAAGGATTAATTTTTTATTGGCTTGTTCATGCACAATATGGAGACAAGAGGCTACCCCTAATTAAGCTCCCAGGTCTTCAAGGTTTAAATAATAATTCTAACTAAAACCCAAATGCAGAACAAATTCGAATTACAATGACGAAGAATGGCCACAAAGCATGCAAGAGTATGAATGAAACTAAGGACGGTATGAAAACAAAACACATGGAGGTCAGACGATCAATGAAAAACACAGTGGAATGTGTAATTAACTTTAAAAGCTTACTTGTAGTGTGACCCAAAGATTGGTTATTTCTCCCCTCGACAACCTGTAAACCTTCAACTAAGCTTGGCGTCCTTCAATAACCATCGAGGTTTTTCACATTATAAAAACTCAAAATAAACCTAAAGAATGAAATTCCAAAGGCTAAATGCAAATAGAGTAATAACTCTTGTTAACTGGAGTCGTGGTTCATAACTAAGATCCATATTCACCGTAGATTTACACAATTAAGGAACATTAAAATCTGCGTCCACATGCACACCCTGCTCATCAATGATGTAACCCAGATATTAAACCTGGGTCATACCAAAAGTGCATTTCTCCAAATTGGCACACAACTTGTGTTGCTGTAGGGTTTGGAGGACCTGTCGAATATGGTGGAGATTCTCTTCCCAATGTTAATTTTCCACGATCTTGGGTCTAGGTTAGAATCTTAAAATCTATTACGCTACCCAACCAAGAATCTCAAAAAGAACTAGTTTGAATAGTTGAAAATATAAAGCAGTGAACACATATGCACAAGTTTACACATTTTTTAACAAATGTTGTATAATAATGTACAACCAAATCTTAGTTATATTAAAGCAATCTAAATAATACAACAGGCTATGGTATATAAGATACAATGACAAACTTTGTTGTGCAGACTCTATGTTGTATCGTGTCTTGCCGATCCTTCACTCCAGTACTGCTCACTAGCTACCCCTTAGTCCTTCAAAGGACAACACGTTGAGACTCCATGAGGGATGCCACCTAACTCTGCTGCAAGTCACTTTTGTAGCATGTACACAGGCTGATCCAATATGCTCTCTGGGTAGGCCTAATCCTTGAGCTCCAAATTTCCAAGCTAGCAATCACCTTAGTCCATCAAAGTACTGCACTTTGGCACAAAACTTCACCCAACCTTCACCTCCTCTTCGTCACTTCAAGATAGCTCGTCTAGGGCTACTTTAGGCAACATGTTGCCCTCCACCAGTCCAATGATTCCCAATACTTCGTTGTAGATTCTGTTCCTAGGATGGACTTTTCATCTCCACAAAAATTCCTCCAAATGGTACCCACAGGCTGCAACTACACCCGATCCAAATTTGGTCAACAAATTGTGACCCAACACACATAAGATGCACTCCAAAATGAATGCACTACCTCACTGTTTTAGGTTAATTTGACTGATGCAATTGAGGACTGGTTAGGACACCCGAACACAGTCCCTAACAACCCTCAAATCTGGCCCAGAATTTCTCCCTTTGTTGCGGCTTCCCTTTTCCAGCAAGTCTCCAACTCTATGTTGCTTGTTCACTACACTAGCTCCCTCAATTAGGCCTTATGTCCCTCTTATCTTGCTAGAACAGGCTTGCGGTGGCTTCTAGGGCTTGCAGCTTTCTACGACAAGCCTTCTCCTTGCTGTGGCAACCCTTCTCAAGGGTCTGCTCCCTTCCTTCTGCCCCCAAAATAGACTTCCCCTCCCTCCACCTCCAAGAATAGGCCCTCGAACCTGTAACCAACACCTCGACCACCCTAAAAAAGGCCTCAAACTGTCCTCGACCCTCCTGTCCTCGTCCTCTTGTGCTGCAACTGAAAATAGAGCTAAGTCTCTCCTCAACGAGCTCTTATCTTGTGTATTTGTTACATTTTTAGATGCTCATAAGTCCTCCATATCACCTTCTATATATACCATAAATAAGGGCTCCAAAACATCACATTTTAGGGGCGGCCAACTATGACATGCCTAAAATCACCTCAGGCCGACCTTGACACTTATGGTGTCAACCCCAAAATACCTTCAAAAATTCATATCTCCACTTCTACAACTCAGAATTTGACAATTCTTGAAGCTTTGGATTCTCCTTTCCACCCTCTATCATCTCATGCCATCACATGTAGAAATGTGCTCATGATAATGCCCAAAACATGATTTGGTGCAAAACCCCATACTTGGGTTCCAAGCCCACAAGTGACTCTTGTGGCGTTTTCCCCTCCCCTAGGGCTTTAAGTACCTCCCAAGCTACTAAAAAATCAACACCGAACTCTGGCTAAAGATTAGAATGTCATCCAAATACACCACGATGAATGAGTTAGTGAAGGGTCACAAGATGTCATCCATCAGCCTCATGAAGGTTGTGGAGGCATTCGTCCACCCGGAAGACATGACCAACCATTCAAAAAGGCCCTCCTTGGATATGAAGGAAGTCTTCCACACATCATAGGGTTCGATCGATACCTCGTGATAACTGAACTTCAAGTAAATCTTGCTGAAATATTTGGTCCCCTTGAGCTAGTCTAAAAGGTCATCAATTCGTGGGATTGGATACCTATTCCAGACAGTGATCTTATTTAGTGCCCGATAGTCAATACACAGTCTCCAGGTCCCATCCTTCTTCTATACCAACACGATTGGGTTCCCACATGGTGATGAACTTGGCTTTTCTGCAACAGATCCTAAATCTACCTCTTGATTTCATCGTTTCTGAATCTGAAACGAAGATCTCAATCTTGGTGAAGCCACTTAATGGTGTACGACTGTGGGTGTGGTGTGGACGGTAGACCAAACCGCTTCATGACCTCTACTAAAATGAGGTTCTTTTGGCTCCCACTCTCAATAATGAACTACAACGGAGAACCATTTACCCACATATGTGAGTGGAAGAGTCTTTCGGCTCCCTCTGGATCTTCTGGCTCATCCTTCTGGATCTTTGTGGTTCCAATGGTGGCACTAGGCTTCGCATCGATAATTTGCTTCCATTTCTCATTACCCTTGTAGGTTTATGACTCAGAGTCGGAACATGCATCTCATTCGAAACCCTTCAGCACGACCAACAGTGACTACTTGGCTCGGCACTCACTTGTGTTGTGAGTGGGGATCTTATGGAACTCACACCATTTCCTTGTGTCCTTCTTTTTCTTTGTGATGTTTTTCTTTGCTTGCGGCTTCTGCGAGTTGTCCTACGTTTCCCTGCCTTGACTTTGTCCTTTTTTCTGCAGATTCGGGGTACCTTTCCCTTGCTTCAGATTCACAGATTCAACATATCAATTCTCATGTTTAAATTTCTACTCGATGATAGGCGGCGCCAAGCAAGGAGATTTCTAGGAACTCCATCTCGTCCTAGATGTACTAGTGTACGCAGCCACAATACTTGAGTACATGCTGCTTAGAATCCTTGATACCCAGCTTCGTGCGAAGAGTATGGAAAACATTTGTGAACTACTACACATGTTGGTCCATTCTCTGTCGCAGTGTGGTCCACTTTATGTATTTATCTTCATAGCACCTGATAGGGTAATATTGTTCATTGATTGTGTCCCACAAATAATTCCAAGTGGGTGTGGCTAAAAATAGTGAGGATTCTCTCTTGACCTTTTGTTCACAGTAAGTTTCCTACCAATCCTTGACATGTGGGGCGACTTTGAGGAATGCAAAAGTAATATTTTCTCGATTGGAAAATTCGTGAACTGAAAATTATCCTTCACACATATTTAACCATATATCTATGACGTCTGCATCTATCTAACCTTCAAATATGGGAATGTCAAAGTTAACTTGTACCTTATAAGGAGTGGTGCCTCTAGAGTGGCTACTAGATGAAAACGCGTCACCTGTGGGTAGCCACCGAAGGATCTAGGCAAATTTATCCATCATCGCATTCCTTTTTCGCTCAAGGGATTCCTCGAGCAATATTTAGAAAGGATCTCATGCCCCCACATATTTCTTTCCTTCCGCCATGGGAGGTCGTCGGTGTTTGCGAGGCTGGTCTTGCAAAGGTTCAACCAGTTTGAGCCCTAACTCCTTACACCCTGACCTCGTTGGGGACATGCAAAGAAAAATAGAGAAAGAGCAGACTGCTCTAATACAATTGATCTGGACTTATGCAGGAATGCAACAAAATATAGATATACACATAAACACATAGATGCAGTAGAAATAAAACTTCATTTCATTAATATCAAAGAACTGAAATATGCTTACATACAGAAATGGAGATAAACTAGCTCGAGCAATGGTAGCTTATCTTTGAGAAGATATTTTTCGGCTCCATGCCTCTTAATTGTGTTACAATGAGGCTCAAAGGCCTATTATTTAGAAACAATGGAAAACCCTAAACATCCAAAATCCTAACCCTAGGACATGAAGTGCCAAAACTGTGGGCTCCGTTTGGGTAAATTGGTACATCAACTTCCCAGGGTTGTAACTTTGGCATACGATATTCGTTTGGCTATCATAATACCTTGTTTTGAATATCTCAAAGAGGAGGCCAAAAATAAATGGTTAATCTAACTTTGAGAATATTTCGATCTCTCTATTTTCCCTTAAAATGTATTTTAGTCCCTCAAAACGGCTCCAGAAGTTTAGGACTTGAAAAACTTCCAAAAATAGTAAGTTGTGCTACAATTAAGGAAACTAAAAAGAAACAATAGTGGGGGTCCAAGTAGAATAGGCGGGTGGCCACCAATATCCACATTGATCAGTGTTTTGGGAAGTTTTAGTGTCTACGGATAAACACTTAAACCCCTAGACTAGTAGCTAAGTCTAGAACAACAGTGCAAAGCATTCTCTACTTTTCCTATGACCAATAGATTAAATAAGAGGCAAAGAAGCCTACCTGTAGCTTTCGCTTGCTCCTTATCTCCCTTGACCAACTCTGTCACTCCTCTCTGTACTTAATCTGCTTGAAGAGTACCTGCACACAAACAGAAGACAACAACCAATCAAAGCATATGATAATGATCTATTGATTAAACATAGCATGGAATCAAGTACATGATACACATATGAAAGCATAAATGAATAACACAAGCATATGGAAAAAGCTTTGAACACTTTATTAGTAAAAGGAAGAGTTACAACCCATTGCTTGATTCAGCATCGCTCCTCCAGTTCAATCCATCCTCTCCTCATAACAAGCAAGACATTTTGACATCATTACAATACTTGAAATCAACCGAAGTCTCATACTAACAACATCTCCCTATAATTGAATAATTTCCAGCCCCTGATCACTTGAATGAGTGGTGTTTTTATAGGTGAATGAAGGAAGTTATGCCATAAATGGTGATAATGAATGCCCTCCCAAACATAGAATTTAGTTCCATGGAGGAAGGGATAAAGGGATTGATGTTCCTTAACCCCCTTCCTCATCCAAATACGAGCTCAAAGGAGTAGATAGCAATGAGAAACTTTTAGAGGCATCCAATGGATAAGGAATCTTTCAAACCCCATGGAAATTCACTCAAATTCGCCCAGCGCATGCCAAAGAGGGCTCAAGTGCGCTGCATAGCACCCTATCAGTGTATGGTATGCATTGCAGCGCACCCTAATGAATGCCTGCCTATGCTGATCTTCTTAGAGGTAGTTTCTGGATGATTTTGGTCATGGAACTTCTTGGGAAGCTATGCATTCTGATGGTCGACTTGTTTAGGGCATGTAACAACTGAATTAGGGGTTGATGAGCCCTAATAGTACTGATCTGTAAGTTGGGGTTGATGTGCCCAAATGGATCTGTAACAGTTGCCCCCTAAAGCATGAAGTTGTGAATATGTATGTCGAGTGAAATGCTTTATCATGTGGAGAGGAGGTTTCGAAGCGAAAGGTGACCTGCATCAATTACAATACATATATCATGATAATTTGATTTTTTCTCATGAACTTGCTGAGGGAAGGCATACCCATGCTTAGCTTATAAACTTTCATTACATGTACAAATATAGTCGTCTACAGATATAGACCCATGAATGGATGACCATGAATGTAAGGCCATTGTACATTTGATTTAGTACTCCTGAAAATATTGCAGCCCAGATGGATGAAACTAGATCCAGGGTCTTCAATCTCGTTCAATCTTTCGCTCAAGTACAAGTACAACCATGTGAATAGACGTTCTGAAGTCAAACATGGAAAGACATTGTCTGATTACCAGCCAATGATGTAAGCCATTAACAGATGTGAGAGGAATCACCGATAATGATAATGAACCTCAAGGTACTACAATACATTTCGCATGGTGTGAATAAATGATTTGATGTCGAACACCATACAAAGTCTTTCGATTGAAGGCCAGTGATGTCAACCTATCGCCGGAAGCGACAAACCTGCCATTGATGTATGTAAGCCTCAAGGTACTGAAGGGGTGTTTCTAAGTCAACTTATTGGATGATGTGCTGATGTCGACAAGAAGAAACTCGTCACAGGAGGGCCTTGATGTATCCCACATCAACGACACAAAACGAGGTAAATGATTTTGGAGATGAAAAATCGACTAATGACACAAGGTTCAGGAATGGTGGTCATGAAAATGAAGGTTTACGGTGTTGAAAAGGATGAAGTTTGAACTGAATGACTTCTCTTGAACATGTCGGCGACACTAAGATGAATTGGTAGCATTGACCCAAAACAAAGTAAAGGATGGTATGATAGACCAACGGTGTGATAACCATCAAGCTGAATGACCCAACCCGCATAGTCACGGTGATGAGGTGAAAGTGTCATGTTCAAGAGCGACTTGCTACCATAAAGTGTTATCCCCTTTTTCCAATTTTCCCCAGTCATTGCTGACCAGTTCCTCTTTATTTTTAATCAAGCTTGAGGAGGATAACATATGCTGGTTGTATAATTTCACCGTTCAGTTGAATCCATCGCTATTTTATGCTTTAACGAGTCTAGCGAAGGTGGAACTCAGTCTTGTCTAGATGGACAAGTTTGTCGCTATTTGATGTTTTTAACGAGTTTAATGACAAAGATAACTTGGTCCTTTTCATATTTAGAGAGTTTGAAAAGGGACAAAAAGAAAACTCCACAAGTTCCTTTTTTGTAAATTAATCTCTCAAGCTCGAAAAAGCGTAAAATAATACAAGAGAAATATCATTTCCAATCTGTTAACGAGCTAGAAAGGACAAGCGCTCAACAATCTTTCATGTTTAGAGACTCTGAAAATAGCTTAAAGAGGATTCCATTTTGATGAACGAGTGGTGTCTAGGGTAGAAACTGGTTTCGGTGATGTTGGAACTTCTCAAAACATGTTGATTTATGTGAAGAGGCTAGCTAATAGGGCCACTCATTGCAACTGTTCCTCAAAAAAGGTAAAACGGCCAAGTGAAAGCGTATGATCGACCAAAGGGATGGTGGCGATGGGATGAAAACAACCAAGGCTCATCTAACTAAAGAGGCTGATAGAATGGCAATCACGAGGGTTAAAATGGAAATGGGTTCTTTTTTACACAAGTTTGAACCATAGGGAACTATGCTTGGGTTCGGTTTCATGTTTACAGAAGCTTGAAACGAAAAACTATGCTTGGATTCAGTTTCATTTTTATACAAGCTCGAAATGAAAAAACTATGCTTGGATTCAGTTTCATTTTTACACAAGCTCGAAACGAAAAACTATGCTTGAGATTAGTTTACATGCCCCTAGCATGATGAAAAGGAGAGTCTTCTGTAACCAGATGGAAGTCGCTGCGGTGAAGCAGGACGGTTATCCAACACCTTTTTGGCTTTGTCCAGATAGGGACAAAGGTGAATGGGGTGATTCCCTTCACATAACCTACAGGGAAACTTAACTTTACCACTAGGTGCATGCCCACAAGCTTCATTGCATTCACCTAAGTAGACTACTTGTGGCTACTAGGTGGATGGAATGAAGGTTCATTTACGAGATCAAGTGAAAGACTCGATTGGGATTTTACGAGATCTAATCAAAGACTCGACTTGGAACTTTGCTCCAGGGGTCCTTGTTTCATTTTTTAATGAGCTTGACACAAGACAAGGAACTCTTCTCATACCCTTAGTTTCATTTTTTAACGAGGTTGACACAAGACCAAGAACTGTCCTCATACCCTTAGTTTCATTTTTTAACGAGGTTGACATAAGACCAGGAACTGTCCTCATACTCCTTGGTTTCATTTTTTAACGAGATTGACACAAGACCAGGAACTATCCTCATGGACCTGTTTCATTTTTTATTGAGGTTGACATAGTAAAAGAACTATCCTCATACTCCTTGTTTCATTTTTTAACAAGGTTGACACAAGAAAAGGAACTATCCTCGTAGGAGTTGTTTCATTTTTTAATGAGGTTGACACAGTAAAAGAACTATCCTCATATCCTTGGTTTCATTTTTTAACGAGGTTGACACAAGACAAGGAACTATCCTCATACTCCTTGTTTCATTTTTTAACGAGGTTGACACAAGGCCAGGTTTTATCCTCGTACTCTTGATCACAACTCATAAGTGGTCATGAAGGAGAGATCTGGTTCCAATGCCCCCAGTACATGATGTACAACATCACTGAATTGATTGTCAGTTGATGTAGGTATGGAACAGGTTGCCACATAATTAACCCGTGGCGGGGATGATACCATTGGTACAAAAGGACCATTTAGGGAAGATGGTTGACTAGGAGCCATATTTGGACTGGGAAATGAAAGTTGGTCAATGGTGACAATTCTGCCTTCATGCGGGAAACAAATCACTCGAAAGAGTGTGGAAACAATAGCTCCCATGTCGTAAACATAGTCGCACCCAAGAAGTAAATTGTAATCTAAAGGGCCTAGGACTACCATCACGTTCAGATAAACGATTTTTCCTCCCAAAGTAATAGGCAACTGAGGGAGCATCCCTAATGGTCGACTGGTTCCTCTGTTAAAAGCCAACAGATTCTGGGTAACAGGCACAAGCAGCAGCGAACTGAGAGCTTGCCAAGAAGTTGAGGAAAGGATACTCACAGATGCACCTTCATCTATAATAGTGCCAGATACAATCATATTACAAACTTGTATTATGATCTGGAAAGGCACATAAGAAGGAAGACAGAATCCTACCAGTCAATTCCAATCAAAGGAAGTGACTAGACTACTTGGAGGGGGTACCGTAGAAATGGGAGAATTAACCCCTTGAGTTACGAGAACTGGAGGATTTTCCTCCTGTCTTGATGGAATAGGAGGACTGCCCCCAAGCTCATTAGAATCTGAAGAAACAAAAAGAACTTGAGTGGTATCATATTCACTCTCTTCGAGAAGGGTACGATTTACTGAAGGTGAAATCAGGTCAACTGTTACCTCGACCTGTTGATTTGGGTCGGGTATAGACTCATAGGATTCACTTTCAGAGAGAGTGGTTTTGACCGACGGTTGATTTTGGTCAGTCAATTCATCAACTAGTGAAGGATTTAGGGAGAGTTTCCTGTAACCAGATGGAAGTCGCTGCGGTGAAGCAGGACGGTTATCCAACACTTTTTTGGCTTCATCCAGATAGGGACAAAGGTGAATGGGGTGATTCCCTTCACATAACCTACAGGGAAACTTAACTTTACCCTTCTTTCCATGAACTTTACTACCACTAGTTGATGGTGTGTCACCAACATGATCTCCAAAAGTTGATGACACAGGATGATGTGAACAAGAAGACCATTCTTCTAAGATCTAAGGAATATCAGGACAATTTCGAAGAAGATGGTCTCCTGCACAAAGTTTGCATGGATATCGAACTTTGTGAGGCTTGATGAACAGTTTCTCATCTGATGTTGCATTCAAAGTAATGGTTGTTTGGTTGCCCCTCTGTTGAATTTGCTTCTTCTTCTTCTTCTTCTTCTTAGCCACCTGGTTACTAGTATCAACACTTTCACCAGGCGAAGAGGAAGAAGGGGAGGAAGAAACAACCGAGGAAGAAGGCAAAGGGTCAACTTTAGGATCAACTGGAGGTTGATTTTTTCCAGTTGGAGGCGTACTTGATTGTGGAGAAATCACGACATTTTGAACCAAGTAGGTTGAAAACAACCATACTGGCAAGCCAATGGTAAATCTCAGAAGGGACAATGTAGCCATATATGGAGCACCAATATTTCCGAAAGGAGGAAAAGGACTAGGATTCCCATCAAAAGGAATTCCTTGATTGGTGGACTCCAGATTTGTCGCCATATGTTCCAACCTGAGATCAACTAAGGAGTGAGCATGGAGGATGTTATCCACAGTCAATTAATTTTATTTTAATCAAATTAACATAACAAAACAAAAGAGGGATAATCTAGGCAAAAAAGTTTACCAAGCAACTGTGAACTGCAGAATACCTCTTGGCGAACTAAGAAGTACGGGCAGGAAATCTCCCTGAATGTTGTGTTCGGTGTATCACAATATACAAGGCAATTGACTCGGTTACCTAAGGATGGATAACAACCTAGAGTTGTCCTCCCATATATACCCGAAGGTACGTGGAGGCCCAGTCCGTATAAGCGTTGTCTAATGCAAAACTGCACAGTGAGAGCATTCCCATATACTTTACGTACTGTAACACCACCTTATATACCCGAAGGTACGTGGACAAGCTACGATATACTCACGTACGTGGAATGAGGTATCACACTCGGGATGTATTGCAGACAAGTTAGCGACAACTGCTTTGTTTTACGACGCCAGAACACGTCTCTAGCCTAGAACCACTAAATGTTTGTGTTAATGACAATGCTCCATTAGGTAAATTGATGTTTATTTTAAGTTGATCTTTCTTATGAATTTGCCTTTCAAGTTCACCACGTGATGTATTCTGAAATTCCTAGGAATTCAACTATCATGATAAGCATTCTTTCCATTCAATTTAACGATGAAAATCCTAGCTACTTAGGGATAGAGCAATCAGATTTCTTTTGATCAAAGATAAAAGAGCACAATCTAAATGAAAATTCCCTACATTATTCCTTATCAACACACACAAAATTTTTCAATGCAACATGCATGTATTTCTTTTCAGTTTCTCTTAATGTGAATGAACAAAAGGAAAACTAATGCGCAATTGATCAATAAACTGTTTTCATAAAAATGACGATTTTGCGACAATTTCTTTTCAAGGAAAGGAAGACTTTACAACACTTTTGTTTTCAAAGAAATGAGGAATTACGACACTTTCAACGAAAATACTAATCATTTGCACACATCAATCAATCGATCTTTCATGAATGAAGATTTGACGACAATTCAATTTTCGAAGGAAAAGACGATTTTACGACACTTTCTTTCGCTAAAGATCAATCGATCAAAAACTAACTTTCGACTATAGATTGAAAATGACAAAGTAAATACATAAGAAACATTTATCAATCCTAGTCTAAGTAGGGCCAGGTAAGGAGATGAAACACTATTTTCAGAGACAAGACATCATTGACATTCAACAAATCTTTCAAACAGGAGAAAATTGGCTCAAAAACTTCAGCTCCTAGATGGGAAACTAACCCTCAAGGGATCAACACAGGCAGCAGTGAGAGACAGTGCGCTAAAGCGCACTAGATCTATGCGGGAAGTGCATTGCAGCACACTGTGTCCTTCATTGGGCTGTGCTAGTGACAATAAGCAATTTTGAAGACAATTTGGCACAATTTTGGCTCAATTTTCAATGAAAGAAGACTGAAATTCAATCAATGACCACAAGTACAATATGTAGAAATGTCTTAAGAGGCTGATAAGCTACTAATATGGATGATCACTCCCCAGTGGAGTCACCAATTTGTTTTGGGAAGTTTTAGTGTCTACGGATAAACGCTTAAACCCCTAGACTAGTAGCTAAGTCTAGAACAACAATGCAAAGCATTCTCTACTTTTCCTATGACCAATAGATTAAATAAGAGGCAAAGAAGCCTACCTGTAGCTTTCGCTTGCTCCTTATCTCCCTTGACCAACTTTGTCACTCCTCTCCATACTTAATCCGCTTGAAGAGTACCTGCACACAGACAGAAGACAACAACCAATCAAAGCATATGATAATGATCTATTGATTAAACATAGCATGGAATCAAGTACATGATACACATATGAAAGCATAAATGAATAACACAAGCATATGGAAAAAGATTTGAACACTTTATTAGTAAAAGGAAGAGTTACAACCCATTGCTTGATTCAACATCACTCCTCCAGTTCAATCCCATCCTCTCCTCATAACAAGCAAGACATTTTGACATCATTACAATACTTGAAATCAACTCAAGTCTCATACTAACAGCATCTCCCTATAATTCAATAATTTCCAGCCCCTGATCACTTGAATGAGTGGTCTTTTTATAGGTGAATGAAGGAAGTTATGCCATAAATGGTGATAATGAATGCCCTCCCAAACTTAGAATTTAGTTCCATGGAGGAAGGGATAAAGGGATTGATGTTCCTTAACTCCCTTCCTCATCCAAATACGAGCTCAAAGGAGTAGATAGCAATGAAAAACTTCTAGAGGAATCCAACGGATAAGGAATCTTTCAAACCCTCATGGAAATTCACTCAAATTTGCCCAGCGCAGGCCAAAGAGGGCTCAAGTGTGCTGCATAGCACCCTATCAGTGTATGGTATGCATTGCAGCGCACCCTAATGAAGGCCTGCCTGCGCTGATCTTCTTAGAGGCAGTTTTTGGATGATTTTGGTCATGGAACTTCTTGGGAAGCTAGGAATTCTAATGGTTGACTTGTTTAGGGCATGTAACAACTGAATTAGGGGTTGATGAGCCCTAATAGTACTAATCTCTAAGTTGGGGTTGATGTGCCCAAAGGGATCTGTAACAATCAGTCATCCCCCCTTAGGAAGCAATGGTCTCCATTGCATTGAGTGCCTCCATGAGATGGGGAAACTTCTGCTAAACTTGGTCCCTGGTGAGCCACTTTCCTTAGTGCAGGAATTGGCCAACTTTGACAACCCCATACAGTTGGATCTTCTACTGGCGAGTGTTCTAGATCTATGTGTCCATGATCTGATTAGTTGTGGCATGTTTGATGCAGTCTGGGTTTAACTCCGTTGGGGTGATTTGTTTTGCAATGTCTGATGTGTCCAGTGATGGTGGAAAGTATGGTCGAAGGTGTTCCACATTGAACATTGGATGCAGACCAAGGAATGGTGGAATACTGAGCTCAAAAGCATTGTACCCTACATCATTTGTGATGGTTGAAGACCCATATTGGAGTGGGAAAAGCTTGCGGTGGGGCCTAGCGAGGCGCTCCTTCTGCAAATGTAACCAAAATTTTTCACCCACTTGGAACTTGTGTGGCACCCGATGTTGATCATGACACTACTTGTACTTAGCATTAGCTCTATCCAATATGTCATGGACCTATTGGAATATGTGTTGAATGCACTTAATGAAGTTGTTAGCCCTGTCATCCTCAGACTGGACATGGGCCAAATCTGCCTGAGTAGCTGCAAACGGTATGGCCACATCAATGGGACATAGTGGCTGGAATCCCAGCCCCACCTGAAAGGAGTTGTGCTAGTTGAATTAGGGAGAGCTTTGTTGTAGCTATTATGGACATAGGGGAGGATATCATCCCATGTGCATGGATGTTTTGAGTTGTACATACACAACATGTGTACGATCATCATGTTGATGACCTCTGTTTGGCCATCAGTTTGGGGGTGGAAAGTCGTGGACTTAGTGAGCTTAGTATCCAACATCGACCATAGACTTGACCAAAATTTACTTAGGAACATGTTGTCGCGATATGAGTTAATGGACTATATGATCCCAAAGTGTACCCACACTTGTTCAAATAAGAGCTTAGTAGTGGATTCTGTTGTGGTACTCTTCTTGTAGGCCACGAGAATGGCCATCTTAGAGAATTTGTCGATGACCATGAAAACACATACATTTCCATGCTTATTAGAAGTAAGGCCCGACATGGATTCCCAAGGTCGACTAGGAGTAGGCAGAGGAGTGTATAGGCATTACTTCTTAATGGTTGGTTTGGCAATCACACAGGCAATACAAGATCTGATGTACTGCCAAACATCTTGTCGACGGTTTGACCAATAAGAATACTTTTGCAACACTGCCATTGTTTTCTCTACCACAAAATGTCCAGCGACCCGAATGTAGTGGGCCTCCCAAATCACCTTGGCACACTCGCTTGAAGGAACACAAAGGTGTCTTGGTGGCATAACCCTGCATCCTGGAAGTGAAATTTTTTAACTTGCTTGCCTTCCAGGAGCATCTGGTATGTGTTGTCAAATTATGGATCGCTCTTGTAAGGATGCGGCCACCCCACAGTCTTGCGCCTGCAAGAGTCGAGCACAGTGGTCAACCCCATGACCGACGGTCGATTGAGGCAGTCTGCAACATTGTTGGTGCTGCCCTTCTTGTAGTTAATGTTCAAAATGAACTGTTGCAAGAATGTGGACCATTTCTGATGGTGATCGTTCTGCAACTTCACTTGTGTCTGTATGAACCACAGGGGTTGGTGGTATGTTTGGATGACGGTTTCCTTTCCCAAAAAGTAATGCTTCCATTGTCGGTAGACCTACATAATGGAATACATCTATTTTTCATAGGTGGGATTCTTTTAGATAGTGTCCGAAAGTGTCTCACTGTGATATGCCATGGGATGCCCCTGCTAAGTAAGAACTGCACCAATAGCATAGTGGGAGGCATCTATCTTGATCTCAAATGGTTGCTGCAGGTTTGGTAATATGAGCACTAGTGTAGAGTAGGGGCGATTCTTACACTCAACAAATTCCTTCTATTTAAATTCAAACCAAAAGTACTTTGCTTTCGCTCCTCCCTCGTTGACTTGACTAAAAGGCTAAGTGATATGAAAAAACCCCAACATGAACCTGCAGTAGACATTGGCGAGACTCAGAAAGTTGAGGAGATTTGTTAGAATAGTTGGGGTTGGACAATCCAAAATGACTTGTATCTTGGCTGGGTCTGCATGCACACCTTGCTCATCAATGATGTACCCAAGATATTGAACTTGGGTCATACAAAATTTGCATTTCTCCATATTGGCACACAACTTGTGTTGTCGTAGGGTTTGGAGGACCTGTCGAATATGGTGGAGGTGCTCTTCCCAACTCTGGCTGAAGTTCAGAATGTCATCCAAATACACCACTGTAGATGAGTTAGTGAAGGGTCGCAAGATGTAGTCCAACAACCTCATGAAGGTTTCAGGGTCATTCGTCAACCCGAAAGGCATGGCCAACCATTTGAAAAGGCCTTCCTTGGATTTGAAGGTAGTCTTCCACACATCAAAGGGTTTGATCGGTACCTGGTGATAACCAAACTTCAAGTCAGTATTACTGAAATATTTGGTCCCCTTGAGCTAGTCCAAAAGGTCATCAATCCATGGAATTGGATACCAATTCCGGATAATGATCTTGTTCAGCACCCGATAGTCAATAAAGAGTCTCTAGGTCTTGTCCTTCTTCTATACCAACACGATTGAGCTCCCATAGGGCGATGAACTTGGCCGGATGTTCCCTTTCTACAACAGCTCTTGAATCAGCCTCTTGATTTCATTATTCTCCAGAACATAGCATCAATAGATCGGTCCCTCAAGTAGCGACGTGTCTGGAGTTAGATTGATGGAGTGCTTGACCTAAAAGTGTAGACGTACCCTTGTGGGTGAGGTGAAGATGTCCCTGTACTCCTCCAAAACCTTTTCCATTTGTTATTGTCATGTGGAGGAGCCCTGTCTGCAGTTCGTGGCCACAATCTTATTCTAGCCCTAAGGGCGAAGCATAAGGAAAACACATTTCTTGGTCTAGGAAATGATCTTACTGCATTGTTTCGCAGTGATCAAAGAAATAGCGGTAGGTGGTGCTACCTACAGTAGCCTGTACAACTTATTGCCCAAAGTAATAAGAATAGTGTGAGGCCTAGACTCATACATTGCATGTTGCTTCCACAAGTATGGTTGGCCTAATAATACATCACAAACTTCAAGAGGAGCAACATCACATAGTACCTCAACTGTGAAGGGCTTGATGCGATAGGGAAGGTGACATTGTTGGCTGACACAGAGATCTCCCCCTTGGTGAAGCCACCTGATGGGGTACGATGTTGGGTGTGGTGTGGTCAGTAGGCCCAACCGCTTCATGACCTCTACTGAAATGAGGTTATTTTAGCTCTTGTTGTTGACAATGAACTATGGTGGTGAACTCTTCACCCACATCTGCGAGTGGAAGAGTCCATCCCTCTCCTCTATATCTTCAGGCTCATCTTTCTAGAGCTTTTTGGTGGCAACGGTGGCACTAGGCTCTGCATCAATAATATGCTTCCCTTTCTCATTCCCCTTGTCGATTTTGACTTAGAGTCGGAACATGCATCTAATTCAAAAGCCTTCAGCTCGACCACCAGTGACTGCTTGGCTCGACACTCACTTGTGTTGTGAATGGGGCTCTTATGGAACGCACATCATTTCCCTCTATCCTTTTTTGTCTTCGTGGTGTTGTTCTTTTCTTGCAGCTTCTGTGGGTTTTCCTAGGTCACCTCATCTTGGCTTTGTCCTTTGTTCTGCGGATTGGGGGCACCTTTCCCTTGCTTCGGATTCACAGATCCAAAGTATCGCTTCTTCTGTTTAAATTTATGCTTGATCTTGACAACGTATCAATAGGAGGTGCCAAGCGAGGATATATACAGGGACTCCATCTCATCCTGGATGTACTTGTGTAGGCAGCTACAATACTTGAGTACCAAATGTCCCCCAGAATCCTTAATACATTGCTTCATGCAAAGGGTATGGAAAAAATTTGTGAACTCTGGCATATCTTGGTCGCTTCCTTGTCGTAGCTTGGTCCACTTTATGTGTTTATATTCATAGCTCTCGATAGGGTCATATTGTTCCTTGATGGCATATCAGAAATAATTCCAAGCGGGTGTTGCTGAAAATAATGAGGATTCCCTCGCATCCTTTTGTTCACGGTATATTTCCCACTAGTACTTGACATGTGGGGCAAATTTGAGGAGTGAAAAAGTAATCTTTTTCCTATTGGAAAAGTCATGAACAGAAAAATATCCTTCCAATGGACTTAACCATCTATCTATGACATCTGCATCTATCTGATCTTCAAATATGAGAATGTCCAAGTTAACTTGTACCTTAAAAGGAGTGGCACCTCTAGAGTGGTTGCTGGATGAAGATGGGTCGCGTGTGGGTAAGCCGTCGAAGGATCTGGGCCAAGTTATATTCGATCATTATGTTCCTTTGTCGTTGGAGGGCTTCCTCGAGCAATATTTTGAAAGGATCTCCAACCCCTTCATCTTTCTTTTCTTCCGCTAGGGGAGGCTATCAGGGTTTGCGAGGCTAGTCTTGCAAAGGTTCAACCAGTTCAAGCCCTAAGTCCTTATACCCTGAACTTTTTGGGGACATGCATAGAAAAATAGAGAAAGAGCAGACTAGTCTGATACCAGTGATCTGGACTTATGCAGGAACACAAAAAATTATAGATATACACATAAACACATAGATGCAACATAAATAAAACTTCATTTCATTAATATCAAAGAACTAAAATATGCTTACATACATAAATGGAAATAAATTAGCTCAGATTATGGTAGCTTATCTTTGAGAAGAGATGTGGCAGCTACATGCCTCTAAAATTTGTTACAATGAGGCTCAAAGGCCTATTTATTATCGAGAAATAGTGGAAAACACTAAACATCCAAAAACCTAACCCTAGGAGATGAAGTGCCAAAACTGTGCACTCCGTTTAGGTAAATTGGTACATCAACTTCCCGGGGTCGTAACATTGGAACACGATCTCTATTTGGCTATCATAATACCTTGTTTATAAAATCTCAAAGAGGAATCTAAAAACAAACCGACATTTTGGTTTGGGCTTTTCTCGTCTCTCCGTTTTCCCTAAAAACATCTTTTAGTCCCTCAAAATGGCTCCAGAACTTTAGGACTCGAAAAACTGCCAAAAATAGTAATTTGTGCTACAATTAAGGAAACTGAAAAGAAGCAACAGTGTGGGTCCAAGTGGAATAGGTGGGTGGCCACCAATATCCACCTCGATCAGTCATCCCGCCTTAGGAAGCAATGGTCCTGATTGCGTTGAGTGGCTCCATGAGATGGGGAAACTTCTGTTTAACTTGGTCCCTGGTGAGCCACTTGCCTCGATGCAAGAGTTGGGCATCTTTGGAAATGAGATACAGTTGGATCTTCTACTCATGAGTGTTCTTGATCTGCATGTCCATGATCCGATTAGTTGTGGCATGTTCCATGCTGTACGGGTTTAACACTGTTGGTGTGAGTTGTTCTGCAATGTGTGATGTGTCTAGTAATGGTGGAAAGTATGGTCGAAGGTGATCCACATTGAACACTGGGTGCAGGACAAGGAATGGTGGAAATATCAACTCAAAATCATTGTCCCCTATAGCCTTAGTGATGGTGTAAGGCCCATATTAGAGTGGGTGAAGTTTGCAGTGGGGCTTAGTGAGATTCTCCTTCTGCAAATGTAACCAAAATTTGTCGCACACATGGAACTTTTGTGGCACTTGATGCTAACCATGACGCTGCTTATACTTAGCGATGGCTCTTTCCAATATGCCATGGACCTATTGGCAGTGTGCTAAATGCACTCAATGAAGTTGTTAACCCTGTCAGCTTCGGATTGGACATGAGCCGAGTCTACTTGAGTAGCTGCCAATGGTATGGCCACATCAATGGGACATAGTGGCTGGAATCCCAACCCCACCTGAAAGGGGTTTTGGCTAGTTGAGCTATGGAGAGCTATGTTGTAGTTGTGTTGGACACATGGGAGGCTATCATCCCATGTGCATGGATGCTTCAAGTTGTACATACATAGAATGTGTACGATCATCCTATTGATGACCTCCGTTTGGCCATCATTTTTGGGGTAGAAAGTCATGGACTTAGTGAACTTGGTATCGAGCATTGACCAGAGACTTGACCAAAACGTACTTTGGAACTTGTTGTCTTGATCTAAGATAATGGACTGTGGGATCCCAAAGTGTTCCCACACTCGTTTAAATAAGACCTTAGCAGTGGCTTCTGCTGTGATACTCTTCTTGCAGTCTGCCAAGAATGGAAATCTTAGTTAATCTGTTGACGACCACAGAAACAAAGTCGTTTCCATGCTTAGTAGAAGGAAGGCTTGACATGTAATCCATGGAGATGGATTGCCAAGGTTGACTAGGAGTATATAGAGGAGCATATAGGCATTGCTTCTTGATGGTTGGTTTGGCAATGGCACATGTAACAGAGGATATGGTGTACTTCCCAATATCTTATCGAAGGTTTGACCAATAAAAATACTTTTTCAGCACTGCCACTGTTTTCTCTACCCCGAAATGTCCAGCGACCCAAGTGTAGTGCACCTCCCATATCATCTTGGCATGCTCTCTTGAAGGAACACATACATGTCCTAGGTGGAATAACAGTGGATCTTGGGGGTGAAAATTTGGAACTTGCTTGCCTTCCAGGAGCATTTGGTATGTGTTGTCAAATTCTGGATCGCTCACAAGAGTCGAGCACAGTGGTCAACACCATCATTGACATTGGGCTGAGGCATTCCGCAACATTGTTGGTGCTTCCCTTTTTGTACTTAATGTTCAAATGGAACTGTTGCAGGTATGTGGACCATTTCTAATCGCGATCGTTCTGCAACTTCCCCTATGTGTGAATGAACTACAGGGGTCGGTGGTTTGTGTGGATGGCCATTTTCTTTCCCAAAATGTAGTGCTTCCATTGTCGGCAGTCCTACACAATGGAATAAATCTATTTGTCACATGTGGGATACTTTCATACTGTGTCTGAAAGTGTCTCTCTATGATATGTCATGAGATGCCCCTGTTGAGTAAGAATTGTACAAATAACATAGTAGGAGGCATCTGTCTCATTCTCAAATGGTTGTTGTAGGTCTAGTAATGTGAGCACTAGTGCAGAGAAGAGGCAATGCTTCAATGCGAAAAATGCCTTCTATTGGGATTCAAACCAAAATAACTTTGCTTTCACTCCTCCCTTGGTGACTTGAATCAAAGGCCAAGTGATATGAGATAACCCCAACACAAACCTGCGGTAGAAATTGGCAAGACCTAGAAAGTTGCGGAGCTCTGTTAGAGTGGTTGGGGCTAGCCAAATTCGAATGACTTGTATCTTGGATGGGTCCACATGCACAGCCCGCTCATCAATGATGTATCCCAGATAATTAACTTGGGTCATACCAAAGGTGCATGTCTCCATATTAGCACACAACTTGTGTTGCCGCAGGGTTTGGAGGACTTCTCGAATATGGTGGAGGTGCTTTTCCCAACTCTGGCTAAAGATTAGAATGTCATCCAGATACACCACCATGAATGAGTTAGTGAAGGGTTGCAAGATGTATTCCATCAGCCTCATGAAGGTTGTGGGGGAATTCATCAACCCGAAAGGCATGACTAGCCATTTGAAAAGGCCCTCCTTGGATTTGAAGGCAGTATTCCACACATCGGAGGGTTCGATTGGTACCTCGTGATAATCGAGCTTCAAGTCAATCTTGCTGAAATATTTGCCCCCCTTGAGATGGTCCAAAAGGTAATCAATACATGGGATTGGATACCTATTCCAAACAGTGATCTTGTTCAACGCTTGATAGTCAATACAGAGTCTCCACGTCTCGTCCTTCTTCTGTACCAACACGATCAAGCTCCCACAAGGTAATGAAATTCACATAATGTGCCCTTTCTGTAGCAACTCCTAAAAATGCCTCCTGATTTCATCGTTCTCCAGAACAGAGCGTCAATAGATCGGTCCATTGGGTAGTGGTACCCTTGTGGGTGAGGTGAAGATGTCCCTATACTCCCCCACAACCTTGTCCATCTATTTCTGTCGTGCGGAGGAGCCCTATCTGGAGGTCGTGGTGACAATCTTCTTCTTGCCATGAGGGAGAATCATAAGGAAAACAAATTTCCCGGTCTAGGAAATGATCTTACTGCATTGCTTCGTAGTGATCAAAGAAATGGTGGTATGAGGTGCTATCTTCGATATCCTCTACAAATTATTGCCCAAAGTAATAATAATAGTGTGAGGGCTTGATGTTGTAGGTGAGGCGATGATGCAGAGATCTCGCCCTTGGTGAAGACACCCGATGGTGTATGGCTGTGGGTGTGGTGTAGTCTGTAGGCCCAAACGCTTCAAGAACTCTACTGAAATGAGGTTCTTTTGGCTCTCGTAGTAAAATATGAACTATAGAAGAGAAACCTTCACCCATATCTGTGAGTGGAAGAGTCACTCCCACTCGTCAGGATCTTTGGGCTCATCCTTCTGTATATTAATGGTGGCAACAGTGGCACTAGGCTTTGCATTAATAATTTGCTTCACTTTTTCATTCCCTTTTCAGTTTCTGAATCAGAGTCAGAACATGCATCTGATTCAAAAGCCTTCAGCTCGACCACCAATGAATTTTTGGCTCGACACTCACTTGTGTTGTGAGTTGGTCCCTTATAGAAATCACACTATTTCCCTGTGTCCTTTGTATTAATGGTGTTTTTCTTTACTTGCGACTTCTATGATTTGTCTTAGGTTTCCCCGCCTTGGCTTTGTCCTTTATTCTAAAGTTTGGGTGCACCTTTCCCTTGCTTCAGATTCACAGATCCAAACTATCGCTTCATTTGTTTAAATTTCTACTCGATCTTAATAATGTATCAATAGGCGGCGCCAAGCGAGGAGATGTCTAGGAGCTCCAACTCATCTTGTATGTACTTGTGTAGGTAGTCGTGGTACTTGAGTGTCGAATTCCACTTAGAATCCTTGATACCAAGCTTCGTGCAAAGGGTATGGAAAACATTTGTGAACTCCGACACATCTTGGTCCCTTCCCTGCCACCACATGGTCCACTTTATGTATTTATCTTCATAGCTCCCGAAAGGGTAATATTATTCCTTGATGACATCTCAGAAATAATTCCCAGTGGGTGCAGCAAAAAACAATGTGGATTCCCTCTTCTCCTTTTGTTCACAATAGTTTTCCCACTAGTCCTTAACATGTGGGGCGACTTTAAGGAGTCCAAAAGTAATCTTTTCCTGATTAGAAAAGTCTTGAGCTGAAAAACGTCCTTCAAACATATTTAACCATCTATCTATGGTGTATTCATCTATTTGACTTTAAAATGTGGGAATGCCAAAGCTAACTTTTACCTTAAAAGGAGTAGCACCTCCAAAGTGGATGCTGGATGAATATGTGTTGCCTGTGGGTAATCGCCAAAGGATCTTGGCCAAGTTATCCGTCATCGCGTTCCTTTGTCGCTGGAGGGATTCCTCAAGTAAAATTCTGAAAGGATATCATGCCCCCTCGTCTTTCTTTTCTTCCGCCATGGGAGGTCGTCGAGGTTTTCAAGGCTAGGCTTGCAAAGGTTCAACCAATTCGAGCCCTAACTCCTTATACCCTGACCTCGTTGGGGACATGCAAAGAAAAATAGAGATAGAACAGACAACTATGATAACACTGATATGAACTTATGCAAGAACACAACAAAATATAGATATACACATAAACACAGATGTAGTAGAAATAAAATTTCATTTCATTAATATCAAAGAAAAGTATGCTTACATATAGAAATGGAAATAAACTAGCTCGAACGATGGCAACCTATCTCTAAGAAGAGATGTGGTGGCTACAAGACTCTAAATTGTGTTACAATCAAGCTTAAAAGCTTATTTATTATTGAGAAATAATGGAAGACCCTAAACATCCAAAAACCTAACCCTAGGAGATGAAGCAACAAAATTGTGGGCCCCGTTTAGGTAAATTGGTACATCAACTTCCTGGGTCGTAACTTTGGCATATGATATTCATTTGGCTATCATAATACCTCATTTTGATGATATCAAAGAGGAGGCCGAAGAAAAACTAATATGTTGGATTAGTACTTTTTTGGTCTCTCCATTTTCCCTAAAAACTTCTTTTAGTCCCTCGAAACGACTCCGGATGTTTAGGACCCGAAAAATTGCCAAAATAGTAAATTGTGCTACAATCAAGGAAATTGAAAAGAAACAATAGTGGGGATCCAAGTGGAATAGGCCGGTGGCCACCAATATCCACCTGGATTAGTCCGCCCCCCTTAGGAAGCAATGGTCCCCATTGCATTGAGCGCCTCCATGAGATGGGGAAATTTCTGCTGAACTTGGTCCCTAGTGAGCCACTTGCCTTGGTGCAAGAATTGGGAAACTTTGACAACCCGATACAATTGGATACTTTGTTGGCAAGTGTTCTTAATTTGTGTGTCCATGATCCGATCAGTTGTGGCCTATTCCATGCAGTTTGGATTTAAGTCTGTTGGTGTGAGTTTTCCTGCAATGTTTGATGCGTTCAATATTGGTGGAAAGTATGGTCAAAGGCGGTCCACTTTGAACACTGGGTGCAGGTCAAGGAATGGTGGAATCTTGAGCTAGAAAGCATTGTCTCCTACAACCTTAGTGATGGTGTAAGGCCCATATCAGAGTGGACGAAGCTTGTGGTGGGGCCCAACGAGACACTCCTTCTGCAAATGTAACCAAACTTTGTCGCCCACTTGGAACTTGTGTGCCACCTGATGCTGATCATGACATTGCTTGTACTTAGAATTGGCTCTATCTAATATGTCATGGACCTACTGGTGGATGTCTTGAATGCACTCAAAGAAGTTGTTAGCCCTGTCCTCTTCAGACTAGGCATGAGACGATTATGCCTGAGTTAGTTGCAAATGGTATGGCCACATCAATGGGACATAGTGGTTGGAGTCCAAACCCCACCTGAAAGGGGTTGTGGCCAGTTGAGCTATGGAGAGCTCTATTGTAGTTGTGTTGGACATAGGGGTGGCTATCAACCCATGTGCATGGATGCTTTGAGTTGTACATCGCAGAATGTGTACGATCATCCTGTTGACGACCTCTGTTTGGCCATCAGTTTGGGGGTGGAAAGTTGTGGACTTTTTTATAGACATTTTTGGGCATTGCAACCCCAATCAAACATGTCCATAAACCAAAGGCTCCTAAGTCCCTAAAAGTGTTGCTTCACACCCTAAAAGAACAAGGTCAGCTGATTACATCATCTCCCAGAAGTTCTCCACAGGAAATTGCTCAGAACTGGTCAAAACTGGACCATACAGGTTGCTCAGTGCTAAGGGTGTGATGCATCCCACCTACCCAGTGTAAAGGGTGCGATGCATACTGAGAAGCCCTTCTGTAGGGTGCGATGGGCGAGAGTGGACAAATGGCAGAGACAGTTTGCGAGGTGGATGATCATAGAATCTTCCAGAAACTTCTCATATGACACTTGCCTCTATGAATTCGCCCAGGGATGAGTAGGACATCATTAATCTCCAAGTGGAATCAAGAACTAACAGAGAGAGGACACTAATCAAAATCCTAGAAGCTGACTCACCCCCCTGCAATCATCTATATATGGATCCCTCATCCCAGATATCCAGAGGCTGGAATTTTTCATCTTGTAAGGAAGCGTTGTTGGTTTCTTGGTGGAACATCATAGTGTTGGGTGATCTAAGCTTTTCATGAGGTGAAAGAAGGGCTTTCATGCTGGAGGATGACGTTGGGTCAGAACAATTGGTTGTAATCCTTTTTGCTATTCTTGATATTAATAAAGCTATTCAAGTTTTCCTCCACATTCTTGTATGTTTGATGATATATGCATTTGTGTGGTCAATATATATCTGGTCCTATATTGTTTATGATTGTAGATCTCTGTTCTTCGATAGTATTATGCTGTTTTGATTCCACAGGTGCTCTTTGAAGCTGGGTAGATGAAGGAGAAGTGGCAAGGATCTGTCAGAAGGGAGAGGAACCGAGCAAGGAACCAAGCGCAAGACTAAGGTTGGTGTCCTTCATTCCCCTCTTATCTACCTCCCATAAAGGAAAATGAAAGTAGTTTTAGTTTGTTTGTTTCTAAGATAGCTACCAGTCTTAGTGGGACTAGAAGCTCCGAGTGGACACTAGATTTCTCGATAACAAAATGGCGACTCCGCTGGGGAGCGAATAGATTGTTTGTTTGTCTATATTTGTTTGTTTTATAAACTTACAGACGGAGCCTGAAGTCAAGCCAGCTAGCCTTCGAACTATATTTTCTATGCAAGTGCAAAGTAGATCAATGCTGCTTCAGTCTATCTCCGAGTTTTTTTTATAAACTGAACAATCGATTTGCAAACCTTCTAATTGCCCTAGTGGTGGCTCTAGTAACCTCATTAGATCAACCCCTGTGATTTATATTTACTGAACATCACTTGCTCGGCCTAAATCCCTGAACTGAGCTGCAAACTGTGACCCGGAACCCAGTTGAAGTCTCTTCCCTGGACCATCACACCTTTTCCTCTTGGGAATATGGATGCATCGCACCTCCCATGTGCAGTAGGTGCGCTGCATCACACTTTCCCTGTGTTACAGGTGCGCTGATCAGACAAGACCTCTTCCGCTCTCAGATTTTGGTTTCTGTGCTCACTCTCTTCAGCTTTATTCAGGAGTTTTTTTGTCTGTGATCAATATACCACTGTGGAAACTCCCTTCCTTTCCATCATTCCACCTCCATTGTGCAAAGAACTGTGAATGTCTTTATGTATTTTGCGTCATTTTCAGTTCTCTTTTACAAAGAAGTAGCATAATCAAACTGTCGTCTTCTGATTTGAAAGTGTCGCAAGTGTCGTTTTCAGTCAAAGAAAAGAATTATATTGTTCTCAATGGTCGATTATACACTTACTCTTGTATTTGATTTGAATTAGTAGTTTTTCAAGTGTCGAAAGAAATTTTCAATTCAAAATAGCAAAGTGTCGTCATTATTTTCCTTTCGTTTTTGAAGAGAAATTTGTTAGTACTGTCGCTTTGAAAAGATAATTCAGATTTGTACTTAGCATTCTTCTTGTCATTCACACATTAAGAAAGCTGAAAACAAATACATGCATGTGCATTTTCATTTAGACTGCTTGTTGGTTTCATTTAGGATAGTGCATCTAGTGTGTGCTCTCTGCTCTATGTTGAAAGCATATCATCTCTCTTTCTTTAGTAGCTAGGATTTTCATTGCAAAAAGAAGATTAAATGATTGTTTATCATCTTAGATTGCATTTTAGGAATTATATATCTACATCATGCGGTGAACCTGAAAGGAAAATTTCTTAAGAAAGATCAACTGTAAAATAAATTCAATGAACATAAAAACGCTTTGGAACCTAACGCACAACATCTAGAAGTCTAGGCTAGAGACGTATTCCGGCGTCGTAAAGCCTGGTAACTGTCGCTTTCATTATTGGTTGGGTGATTCCTCCTCTTTGAGATGACAAGTGCTAGTACAGACTTGTGCTCCCACGTACTGCTGAGTATATATTGGGAGACCACAAAAGGCTATATCCTTTATCCGTAGGAAGCCGTGTATGCTGCCCTATCGATCGTAATGCACTGAACACAACATTTGGGAAGATTGATTGCCGTACCGTAAAAAGTATTCTGCAGTTTTGCGATTGGTTTGGTAATCCCTCTGTCTAGATTTCTAGAGCAGTCTCTTTCATTCCTTTTCAGACTCCTTAAAGGAAAAGGTCCATCTGAGCACTTGTCACTTCAGGCTCATTAAAAATCGAAGGCAACTAGAGTCATCTTTTGTTTTTTCTCGACTCTTAAAAATTGAAAAAACAAGTCGTGTCAAAGCGTCTAAAATTTATTTTAATCGGAATAATATCACCATTCCCGCGTTGGTCTTAGGTTGAGAAAAATGGAGTCCACCAACCAAGGAATTCCCCTTGGAGGGAATCCTAGTCCTTTCTCCTCTTGGGGAGATGTTGGTGTACCCCATATGGCCACATTGTTACTTCCAGGATTGACAATTGGTTTGCCCATATGGCTCTTCTCGACCTCCATCGTTCAGAATACTGCGATTCCTAAACGATCAAGTCAGCAACTAGACGATACCAAAGCTACCCCCCAACATTCTACTTCGTCCGATTCTCCCTCTCCTCCTTCCTCTTCGCTCGATGAAGCTGGTAAAGCCAAAAATCAAGTAACTAAGAAGGAGAAGAAGGGGAAGGAGAAGAAAGAGAAGAAGAAGAAGGAGCCAAAGGTGAAAAGGGGTAACCGGGCATCGTCTAGCGAAAATCCACACACTGCATCGTTCAAGCCTAAATCTCCATGTGTCATTTGCAAAGGAGACCACTATCATCGAGATTGTCCTTGCATCCCTTAGATCTTAAGGGACTGGTCTCCTCGATTGCACAATCCAGTGTCATCAACTTCTGAAGATCATGTTGAGAGTACACCATCAACTAGTGAAAGCGAAGCATTTGGACAGAAAAGGAAATGTAAATTTCCTTGTAAACTATGTGAAGGCAATCACGTCGTCCACCATTGTCCCTTCCTAGACAAAGCTAAAAGAGTTTTGGATGACCGTCCAGCTTCGCCGCTACGGCTTCCTCCTGGATATAAGAAACCCTTGCCAAGTCCGTCACTGGTTGAAAATCTGACTGACACGCCATTGTGGTCGGTCAAAGAACCTGTCATTGAATATAAACCCGCTTAATCCATACCAGACGAAAGTCAAAAGGTTGAGGCGGCATTCGACTCGGTCTTGCCTTCAGAAGGTCCATCTTAAGATGATACAGTCACCGAAGAGAATGAGAACGACACCTTTCAAATTCTTTTCGTAAACACAGACTCCGATGAACATGGGGGAAATCTACCTGTTCCTTTATCACAGGAAGGAAGTTCATCAGAGTCATATCCAGCCGTCTATTCGGTCCCACCTCCAAGCAACCTAGTCGTTTATTTCGATTGGAATCTACTAGGAAAACCCCGTGTACCGGCTAATGTACCATTCCGAATCATTGTACAAGCTTACAAAATAATCATGGTCGGTACCATCATAGATGAAGGGGCTTCCGTGAGTATCCTTTCCTCAACTGCTTGGGAAGCGCTTGGTTCGCCATCGCTTCTGCCTGAAATTAGAAATCTGATAGGCTTCGAGAAAGGAACCAGTCAACCGTTAGGGATCCTTCCCAATGTGCCCATAACTTTGAGAAGGAAAACCATTTACATGAACGTAATGGTAGTCCAAGGACCTCTAGATTATAATCTACTCCTTGGACGCGACTATATTTATAGCATGGGAGCCATTGTCTCCTCACTCTTTAGAGTAATGTGTTTCCCGCATGAAGGCCGAGTGGTCAAGCTCGTAGACCAGTTGTTCCCCGGCTCACACATAGCTAATAGTCAAATACCATCCCTAAATGGTCTTTTCGTGCAAGGAATGTCTCATCAATCTCCAGTCCGTCCACTTTAAGAGTGCGAGTGATTTGGGAGGACATGACTGAAACCCAGGGGGCATGCACGTTGGTCTGTTTTGGCAGGAAAACCTTGGGTATGGGGTAGGTTTCCGCAGAGGATATATGACTAGTCTGACACACCCGTCCATTTAGGAAAATGGGATTAGACTGGAATAAGATTCCCTCGTCAAAGTTATGTGAGTGGAGGCGACTGCGCCACTCACCTTTGTCTATTTCGGTAGACATTGCCAAGGAAGCATTTTGTCTGCAACGCGGATGGAGAGCTTTCATATGGTAACCTGGAAACTCTAATTCACTATGCCTAGGGGCATGCAAACCTTTTTGCATGCAAGCGAAGAGTGACCATTTATTTTCTTAGTTTGTAGTTTCTCAACCCTTTAAACTCGTAGGATTGGTCGTTCCTAGCTTTCATAATGAAAGGATCCGGAGCAAAGTTTCGAATGGTGCAAGCTCCCTAAAAATTGAACCTATCGATGAGACATCCTTATTATACGACTGGCACGAGTAGTTTTTATGTGGATTTCAAGCTCGTTAAAAATTAAACCTAAGCAATGAGCAAATGTTTCCCCCAGAGTTTAAGCTCATTAAAAAATGAACCAATTTCCGGTAAATAACCATTGTGAATGCATTATCATCAGCTTTTGAGCCCTGGTCGTGTTCTTACCATCACCTCCACTATGTTTTAGCCGATCATTCACCTCCATTTGATTGTTTACCCCTTTTGAGGAGCAACTACGAAGAGTGATCATGTTAGCCATCCTTGTGACGCTGTCGTGATTGGAAAATTCCAAACCTTACCTGGAATCAGCTGCTACCCGAAATTATCACTCGTTCCTAAAAAAACGAGTCTCCTTTAAGCTCTTTTCACCTGACTCGTAAAATATGAAAAGATTGCCGAGCGATTGGCCTCTCCAACTCGTTAAAGCGACCGGAAGTGCTATCCCTCCTCTAGATTTTAATCTTTTTGGACCTAAGGGATTATTACACAAAAATATCGAGCGCTTGTTTTGTTCGGCTTGTTAAAATTACTGAAAATTCATCGCTTTCGTATTATTTTATACTTTTTCGGACTTAAGGGATTATATGATGAAAAAGGATTATTGGAATTTCCTTTCTGTCCCTTTAAGACTCTCTAAAATTGAAAAGGACCGATTTATCTTTGTCGTTAAACTCGTTAAAACCAAATAGCGACAAACTTGTCCATACATACAAGAACGAGTTTCACTGTCACTAGGCTCGTTAAAACATAGCGACGGGTTTTCCCGAAGGGAAAATTATAGAACAAGCATATGTTATCCTCCTCAAGCTTGACAAAAATAAAGAGGTACTGGTCAGCAATGACTGGGGAAAATTGGGAAGAAAACTTGAAGAAACTTTATTGGTAGCAAGTCGCTCTTGAACATGACACTTTCACTCCGTATTCGAGTCGGGTTGGGTTGTTCCGTTCACCGGTCATATCACCATTGGTCCACCGCACCATCCATATTTGGGGTTAACGCTACCAATCCATGTCAGTGTCGCCGATATGTTCAAGAGAAGTCGCTCAGAGAATTCACCTGTGTCTCATCCGCTTCAATACATTCACGCTCCATTCTTTCATGACAGCCACCCTGAACCCTGTATCATCAAATTGTTTTCACCTCCAAAAATAATTTACTCCGTTCCGTGTCATAGATGTGGGATTCATTAAGGCCTTCCTACGACGGGTCACTTCTTGTCGACATCGGCTCATTATCCGAGAAGTCGACTTAGGAACAACCCTTTCAGTGCTTTGAAGCTTGCATGCCTCAATGGCAAGTTTCTCACTTTCGAGACACGTTTACATCAATGGCCTTTGACTGAAAGATTTGGCGTGGTGTTCGACACCAAGTCCTTTTTCACACCACGAGAATTGTACTGTAGTACCTTGAGGGTCATCATCATTATCGGTGATTCCTCTCGCGCTTGTTAACAACTTACATCATTGGTTGGTAATCAGGTGATGTCTTTCCATGTTCGACTCCAGAACATCTTTCACATGGATTGACTTGTACTCCGAGTGTAGATTGGACTAGTTTGAAGACCCCGGATCTAGTTTCATCCATCCGGGCTACGATATATTCAGGAAAATCAAATGTACATTGTTGCTGCACAGATGATCATCCGAATCAAAGGATGATGACTCTATCAAAATCATCAGTCTCCCACACAGACGGTTGTCTGTCTTATGTACATGAAAATGAATTTATAAAGCTGAGCATGGGAATGCTCGCCTCAGCTAGATCATGAAAAATATTATGAAGATAATGTATTGTATTGTATCCTATTACAGGTCGCCTTCCAGCTCGAAAAAACTTCAGATCCTCATGATAAATAATTTCACCCAACATCAAAAGATTAACGACCTCATGCTTTAGGGGGCAACTGTTATAGACAATTTTGGGCACTGCAACCCCAATCAAACATGTCCATAAACCAAGGGCTCCTAAGTCCCTAAAAGTGTTGCTTCACACCCTAAAAGAACAAGGTTAGCTGATTACATCATCTCCCAAAAGTTCTCCACAGGAAACTACTCAGAACTGGTCAAAACTGGACCATACAGGTTGCTCAGTGCTAAGGGTGCGATGCATCCCATGTGCCCAGTGTAAAGGGTGCGATGCATACTGAAAATCCCTTCTGGAGGGTGCGATTGGTGAGAGAAGACAAATGGCAGAGACAGTTTGCGAGGTGGATGATCATAGAATCTTCCAGAAACTTCTCCTATGACACTTGCCTCTCTGAATTCGCCCAGGGATGAGTAGGAGATCATCAATCTCCAAGTGGAATCAAGAACTATTAGAGAGAGGACACTAATCAAAATCACAGAAGCTGACTCACCCCCTACAATCATCTATATATGGATCCCTCATCCCAGAGATCCAGAGGATGGAATTTTGTATCTTGTAAGGAAGTGTTGTTGGTTTCTTGGTGGAACATCATAGTGTTGGGTGATCTAAGCTTTTCATGAGGTGAAAGAAGGGATTTCATGCTGGAGGATGATGCTGGGTCAGAACAATTGGTCGTAATGCTCTTTGCTGTTCTTGATATTAATAAAGCTATTCAAGTTTTCCTCCACATTCTTGTATGTTTGATGATATATGCATTTGTGTGGTCAATATATATCTGGTCCTATATTGTTTATGATTGTAGATCTCTGTTCTTCGATAGTATTATGCTGCTTTGATTCCACAGGTGCTCTTTGAAGCTGGGTAGATGAAGGAGAAGCGACAAGGATCTGTCAGAAGGGAGAGGAATCGAACAAGGAACCAAGCACAAGACTGAGGTTGGTGTCCTTCATTCCCCTCTTATCTACCTCCCATAAAGGAAAACGAAAGTAGTTTTAGTTTGTTTGTTTCTAAGATAGCTACCAGTCTTAGTGGGACTAGCAGCTCCGAGTGGACACTAGATTTTCCGATAACAGACTTAGTGAGATTGGTATCTAGCATTGACCAGAGACTTGACCAAAATGTACCTAGGAACCTGCTGTCCTGATCTAAGGTAATGGACTGTGGAATACCAAAGTGTACCCACACTCGTTCAAAGAAGAGCTTAGTAGTGGCTTTAATTGTGGTACTCTTCTTACAGGCCGTCAGAATGGCCATCTTGGAGAATTTGTCGACGACCACGAAAACATAGTTGTTTCCATGCTAAGTAGAAGGAATGCTTGACATGCAATCCATGGAGATGTATTCCCAAGGTTGATTAAGAGTAGGCAGAGGCGTGTATAGGCCTTGATTCTTGATGGTTTGGTTTGGGAATGGCACAGACAGTTCAGGATATGATGTACTTCCCAACATCTTGTTGAAGGTTTGACCAATAAAAATACTTTTGCAACATTGCCACTGTTTTCTCTACCCCGAAATGCCCAGCAACCCTACTGTAGTGCTTCTCCCAAATCATCTTGGCTCTATGGTTTGAAGGAACACAAAGGTGTCTTAGGTGGATAACAATGCATCCTGGAGGTGAAAATTTGGAACTTGCTTTCCTTCTAGGAGCGTCTGGTATGTGTTGTTGAATTTTGAATACTCTTGTAAAGATGCAGCCACCCCACAATCTTGTGCCCACAAGAGTCGAACACAGTGGTCAGCGCCATGAACGTTAGTCGGCTAAGGCAGTCTGCAACATTGTTGGCGTTTACCTTCTTGTACTTAATTCTAAAATGGAACTGTTGCAGGTATGTGGACCATTTCTAATGGAGATCGTTCTACAACTTCCCCTATGTCTTTATGAACTTTAGGGGTCGGTAGTCTATGTGGATGACCGTTTCCTTTCTCACAATGTAATGCTTCCATTGTCGACAGGCCTGCACAATGGAATACATCTCTTTGTCATAGGCGGGATACTTTTAGACCGTGTCTGAAAATGTCTCACTGTGATATGCCACAGGATACCCCTGCTGAGTAAGCACTGCACCAATAGCATAGTTAATCTATCTCGATCTCAAACGGTTGTTGCAGGTATGGTAATGTGAGCATTGGTGTAGAGCAGAGGTGATACTTTAACTCGACAAATGCTTTTTGTTGGGATTCATACCAAAAGACCTTTACTTTCTCTACTCCCTTGTTGACTTGACTCAAAGGGCATGTGATATGAGAGAACCCCAACTTGAAATTGCAGTTGAAGTTGGCAAGACCCAGAAAGTTGCGAAGCTCTGTTAGAGTGGTTGGTGTTGGCCAATCCCAAATGACTTGTATCCTGGATGGGTCCACATGCACACCCTGCTCATCAATGATGTACCCCAGATATTGAACCTAAGCCATACCAAAAGCGAATTTCTCCAAATTGACACACATCTTGGGTTGTTGCAGGGTTTGGACAACCTCTTGAATATGGTGGATGTGCTCTTCCCAACTTTGGCTGAAGATCATAAGGTCATCCAGATACACCACCACGAATGAGTTAGTGAAGGGTTGAAAGATGTCGTCTATTAGCCTCATTAAGGTTGTGGGGGCATTCGTCAACCCAAAAGGCATGACCAACTAATTGAAAAGGCCTTTCTTGGATTTGAAGGTAGTCTTCCACACATCGGAGGATTCGATCAGTACTTGGTGATAACCAGACTTCAATTCAATCTTGTCGAAATATTTGGCCCCCTTGAGTTGGTTTAAAAGTTCATCAATCTGTGGGATTGGATACCTATTCCAGACAGTGATATTATTCAGCACCCAATAGTCATTACAGAGTCTCTAGGTCCCATCCTTCTATTGTACCAACACGATCGGGCTCCCACAGGGCGATGAACTTGGCCTGATGTGCCCTTTCTGCAACAACTCCTAAATCTACCTCTTGATTTCATCGTTCTCGAGAACAGAGCATTGATAGATCGGTCCATTGCGTAGCAACATACCCAGAGTCAGATCGATGGCGCTTGACCTGACAGTGTAGAGTTACCCTTGTGGGTGAGGTGAAGATGTCCCTGTACTCCTCCACAAACTTATCCATATGCAACTGTCTTGTGGAGGAGCCCTGTCTAGAGGCTGTGGCCACAATCTTCTTCTTACCGTGAGGGCGAATAAAAGGGAAACAAATTTACGAGTGTTGGAAATTATATTAATTCTTTGCTTCGCAGTGATCAGAGAAATGGAGGTAGGCGGTGCTACCTCCGTTATCCTGTACAACTTATTTCCCAAAGTAATAATAACTATGCGAGGCCTAGACTCAAACACAACATGCCGCTTCCACAAGTATGGTTGGCCTAATAATACATCACAAACTTCAAGAGGAGAAACATCTTATAGTACCTCATTTGTGAAGGACTTGATGTCGTTGGGAAGGATGCACTATTGGCTGCTGCGGAGATCTTGCCCTTGGTGAAGCCACCTAATGGTGTACGGATACGGGTGTGGTGTGGTCGGTAGGCCCAACCGCCGCATGAACTCTAATGAAATGAGGTTCTTTTGGCTCCCATTGTCGACAATGAACTACAACATAGAACCCTTCACCCAGATCTGTGAGTGGAAGAGTTTCTCCCCCTCCTATGGATCTTCGGGCTCATCCTTCTGGATCTTGGTGGTGGCAATGGTGGCACTAGGCTCTGCATTGATAATCTACTTCCCTTTGTCATTCCCCTTGTTGGTTTATGAATCAGAGTCGGAACATGGATATTATTCGGAAGCCTTCAACTCGACTATCAGTGACTACTTGGCTTGACACTCACTTGTGTTGTGAGTGGGGCTCTTATGGAACTCACACCATTTCCATGTGTCATTCTTTGTCTTTGTGGTGTTGTTCTTTGCTTGCAGCTTCTGTGGGTTGTCCTGGGTGGCCCCGCCTTGGATTTATCCTTTGTTTTGTGGTTTGGGGGCATCTCTCCCTTGCTTCGGATTGACAGATCCAAAGTCTCGCTTCTTCTGTTTAATTTTTTGCTCGATCTTGACAGTGTATCGATAGGCGGCACCAAGCAAGATGTCCAGGAACTCCATCTCATCCTAGATTTACTTATGTAGGCAACCGCAGTACTTGAGTACCAAATGTGATCTAGACTTATGTAGGAATGCAACAAAATATAGAAATACACATATACAAAAAGATGTAGTAGATATAAAACTTCATTTCATTAATATCAAAGAACTAAAATATGCTTACATACAAAAATAGAAATAAACTAGCTCGGGCGATGGTAGCTTATCTCTGAGAAGGGATGTAGTGGATACATGCCTCTAAACTATGTTACAATAAGGCTCAAAGGCATATTTGTTATTGAGAAGCAATGGAAAACCCTAAACATCCAAAAATGTAACCCTAGGAGATGAAGCACCAAAATTATGGCCCCTGTTTAGGTAAATTGGTACATCAAATTCTCGAGGTCGTAACTTTGGCATACGATCTCCGTTTGATTGTCACAAAGACCTCATTAGAAATATTTATCTGAGGACTAAAAATTTCGACTGCAAACATCAATTTAAGACTCATGTTTCCCTGTTTTACAAAAAGCATCGTTTAGGGCCTCAAAATGGCTCCGGAAGTTCAGGACTCGAAAAAACTGCCAAAAATAGTAAACCGTGCTACAATTAAGGAAATTGAAAAAATGAAAGAAATAGTGGTGGTTGTCCAAGTGGAATAGGTAGGTGGCCACTAATATCTGCCTGGATCAAAATTCCGTTCATAACCCTTGTTACCCAGCTTCGTTGGAAGGGTATGGAAAACATTTGTGAACTCTAACACATCTTGGTCTCTTCCCTGTCATAGCGTAGTCCACTTTATGTATTTAATTTTATAGCTCCTGACAAGGTAATATTGTTCCTTGATGGCATCTGAGAAAGAATTCCAAGTTGGTGCGGTTGAAAACAATGAGGATTCCCTCTCGCCCTTTTGTTCATGGCAGGTTTCCCACCAGTCCTTGACATGTGGTGCGACTTTGAGGAATGCAAAAGTAATATTTTCATGATTGGAAAGTCATTAACTGGAAAATTTCCTTCCAATAGATTTAACCATCTATCTACGAAATCTACATCTATTTGACATTCAAATATGATAATGTCAAATTTAACTTTTACCTTAAAAGGAGTGGTGCCTCCAGAGTGGCTGTTGGATGAACATGCATCGCCTGTGGGTAGCCGCTGAAGGATCTAGGAAACATTCTTCATCATCGCATTCCTTTTTCGCTCGAGGGATTCCTCGAGAAATATTTTGAAAGGATCTCCTTCCCCCTCGTCTTTCTTTTCTTCCGCCATGGGAGGTCGTCAGGGTTTGCAAGACCGGTCTTGCAAAGGTTCAACCAGCTCAAGCCTTAACTCCTTATACCCTGACCTCGTTGGGGACATGCAAATAAAAACAAAGAAAGAGAAGATCGCTCTGATACCACTGATCCATACTTATGTAGGAATGAAACAAAATACATATATACACATAAACACATAGATGCAATAGAAATAAAACTTCATTGCATTAATATAAAAGAACTGAAATATGGTTACATATAGAAATGGAAATAAACTAGCTCGGGCGATGGTAGCTTACCTTTGAGAAGAGATGTGGCGACTACATGCCTCTAAACTTTGTTAAAATGAGGCTCAAAGGCCTATTTATTAATGAGAAACAATGGAAAACCCTAAACATCTAAAAACATAACCCTAGGAGATGAAGCGCCAAAACTGTGGGTCTCGTTTGGGTAAATTGGTACATCAACATCCCGGGGTCATAAATACTGAATACGATCTCTGTTTGGCTATCATAATACCTTTTTTATTAATATCTCAAAGAGGAGGCTGAAAACAAATAGGTTAACCAATTTGAGACTTTCTTGGTCTCTCCATTTTCCCTAAAAATGTCTTGTAGTCCCTCAAAACGACTCTAGAAGTTTAGAACCCAAAAAACTGCAAAAAATAGTAAGTTGTGCTACAATTAAGGAAATTGAAAAGAAACAACAATGGGGGTCCAAGTGAAATAGGCGTGTGGCCACCAATATCCACCTAGATCAATCCTCCCCCCTTTGGAAGAAATGGTCCCCATAGTGGTGAGTGCCTCCATGAGATGGGGAAACTTCTACTGAATTTGGTCCTTGGTGAGCCACTTTCCTTGGTGCAAAAGTTTTCCAACTTTGACAACCCGATACAGTTGGATCTTCTGCTGGTGAGTGTTCTTGATCTACTTGTCCATGATTCGATCAATTGTGGCTTGTTCCATGCAATTTGGGTTTAACTCTGTTGGTGTGAGTGTCCACATTGAACATTGGATCCAAGTCAAGGAATGGTGGAATGTTGAGCTCGAAAGAATTGTCCCCTACAATCTTAGTGATGGTGTAAGGCCCATATCAGAGTGGGTGAAGCTAGTGCTGGGGCCCAATGAGGCACTAATTCTGAAAATGTGACTAAAATTTGTCGCCCGCCTGAAACTTGGGTGGCACCTGATGCCGATCATGACAGTTCTTGTACTTAGCATTGGCTATGTCCAATATGTTGTGGACTTGTTGGCGAATGTGCTGAATGTGCTCAATGAAGTTGTTAGCTATATCAACTTTAGATTGGCCATGACACGGATATGCCTGAGTAGATGCAAATGGTATGGCACATCAATGGGACATAATGGCTGGAATCCCAACGCCACTTGAAAGGGGTTGTGGCCAGTTGAGCTATGGAGAGTTTTGTTGTAGTTGTACTTGACATAGGGGAGGTTATCATCACATATGCATGAATGATCCAAGTTGTAGATACACAGAATGTGTAAAATCATCCTGTTGACGACCTTTATTTGGCCATTAGTTTGGGGTTGGAAAGCTGTGGATTTAGTGAGCTTGGTATCCATCATCAACCAGAGACTTGACCAAAATGTACTTAGGAACCTGTTGTCCCGATCTAAGATAATGGACTGTGGGATCCCAAAGTGTAGCCACACTCGTTCAAAGAAGATCTTAGCAGTGGATTATATTGTTATACTCTTCTTGCAGAACATGAGAATGGCCATCTTAGATAATCTATAGGTGACCATGAAAACACAGTCATTGCCATTCTTAGTATAAGGAAGGCCTGACATCTCATCCATGGAGATGGATTCCCAAGATCGACTAGGAGTAGGAAGAGGAGTGTATAGGCCTTGATTCTTGATGGTTTGTTTGGAGATGCAACAGACATTGTAGGATCTAATGTATTTCCCAACATCCGTTGAAGGTTCTGCCAATAAAAATACTTCTGCAACACTGCCACTGTTTTCTCTACCCGAAATGTCTAGCGACTCGACTGTAGTGCACCTTCCAAATAATCTTGGCACACTTGCTTGAAGGAACACAAAGGTGTCCTAGGTGGCATAACAGTGCATCCTGGGGGTGAAAATTTGGAACATTCTTTCCTTCCAGGGGTGTTTGGTATGTGTTGCTGAATTTTGGATTGCTCTTGTAAAAATGCAGGCACCCCACAGTCTCGTGCCTAGAAGAGTCAAGCATAGTCATCAGCGTCATGACCGATGCTCGGTTGAGGCAATCTGCAACATTGCTAGTGTTTCCATTTTTGTACTTAATGTTCAAATGGAACTATTATAGGTAGGTAAAATATTTTTGATGGCGATCATTCTACAACTTCCCCTATGTCTATATGAACTGCAGGGGTTCGTGGTCTGTGTGGATGACCATTTCCTTTCCTAGAATGTGATGCTTCCATTGTTGGTAGACCTGCACAATGGAATACATTCTTGTCATAGGTGTGATACTTTCAGACTGTGTCTAAAAGTGTCTCACTTGATATGCCATGGGATGCCCCTGTCGGATGCATAGTCAGAGGCATCTGTCTTGATCTCAAATGGTTATTATAGGTCTGGTAATGTGAGCATTGGTGCAGAGAAGAGGTGATGCTTCAACTTAAGAAACACCTTTTGTTGGGATTTAGACCAAAAGAACTTTTATTTTGCTCCTCCCTTGGTGACTTGATTCAATGGCTAAGTGATATGAGAGAACCCCAACATGAACCTGCGGTAGAAGTTGGCAACACCCAAAAAGTTGCGGGGCTCTGTTAGAGTGGTTGGTCTAGCCAATCCCAATTGACTTGTATCTTGGCTGGGTCCGCATGCACACCCTGCTCATCAATAATGTACCCCAGATATTGAACTTGGGTCATACCAAAATTGCATTTCTCCAAATTGGCACACATCTTGTGTTGCCGTAGAGTTTGGAGGACCTGTCAAATATGGTGGAGGTGTTCTTCCCAACTCTGGCTGAAGATCAAAATGTCATCCATATACACAACCATGAATGAGTTAGTGAAGGGTTGCAAGATGTCATCCATCAACCTCATGAAGGTTGCAGGGGCATTCATCAACCCAAAAGGCATGACCATCCATTCGAAAAGGCCCTCATTGGATTTGAAGGTAGTTTCCCACACATGGGAGGGTTCAATCCGTATCTGGTGATATCAAGTCAATCTTGCTGAAATGGTTGGCCCCCTTGAGCTGGTCCAAAGGGTCATCAATTTGTAGGATTGGATAACTATTTTGGATAGTGATTGTTGTCTCTCCCAGAGACAACCTTGGATTTCTTACAAGACCAGTGCCTGGGCACATCTAAATTCTATGTATCTCATATGATCCTTAAGAAATCGAAGGCATCATATGCATCTTCTACACATAGTAATTACAAATATACAAATATACACATAACAACATGGGTTGGTTCCTTTATCTAAGGATATAAGCCATGTATGTTTGGTATCCTTTCACATATACAACTCACAAGAATGAGGAAAAAACAAGTGGAGGCTGAGTAATCAAGGACTTACAGTTTAATCATATTTTGCATAATAATGAAAGAAGAGAAAGAATAATAACTCATCACATAGAGCTTGAAACATCAAGATTTCTATACTTATTTGAGCTAAAGATAGACATGTGGATGTAAGAAGAGTGAATGCTATGATTTTAGGAAACACACATTTAAAGATATAATCTCAGACTTGCATACAGGCATATGTATTAACTAGTTAACACCAATGAATCTATAAGAATATAAGAGATATTTCTGGCAGCTACAATTGCTTGAAATCAGAGAGGAAGTGTGAACATAATGAAATTTTAACAAAGAAACAACATACTGTAATACTCAAACATGGGAATCACCACTATTTCATTCATATTAAGAAAGATGTAGATATGGAATCCATACAACTTCAGAAGCACATACAATTTTTCCTAGAATTCAGAACCTTTCTTCAATGTTTCTTCCTCCCTTTTATAATGAGAGGGAGGGCAAGAAAATCAGTTACAGAAAATATCTTTCAGGCTGAAGTTATAACTGTCTATATGGATGGGTGTCTCAACATGAATCCTCTAACTATTACAGCAGGGAGATTCCTTTCTTGAAAGAAAAACAGAATAACAATACAATGATCAAAACAACAAAACATAATTAATCCATCGAAACTGAAATGATGGTTTCTGGAAATATCTTCATGCCACTCTTCTTTGTTGGCCTTTGGTCCTGGCATGTTCCTACTAAGTCATGGTTAATCCTCTCTTGGCCAGTTCCTGGTCATTGTCTGCCTTAACTTCCAACCCATCACACCCTTTTTCCCTATATCCTGCACTATCGGTGCCTCGCTGAAGTGTGATAGCCAAATCTCTCAGTCGTGGGCCCTTAAACACTAAAACCAAACGAAACAAATGGGCACTTTTAATTTTCCCCTTAGCCCCTATGCTTTCAGCCTCTTTTGTAATTTTTGGCATTTGATCGGGGGCTGGAACCAAGGGCTTAGTCCTCTGAGTGCTAAGGCTCTCAATAACTGCATGGGGGCCTTATTCCTTTGTTATCGCAATCACAACCATGGAGAGGGAGACCCTTTTACCTTTTTCCTTAGCACGGGTTGACAGTCCGGATGCAAGATCTTTATGGAATATAGCCTATGGAACATCGCATCTGAGGGGGCCTTTTTCTTATCGTAATCACAGTCAGGAAGGAGATTTAGTGGAAGAGAAAGCTTTACATTGCACGATCGCCAATGGGTGACATCATTGCTCATGTCATCACTTCCACGTGTCACCCTATGAGTGGTGCCACATGGCACTCGGAAACAACCCCATTGGAACCCTGAAAACGCCAAAAACTAGTGACACGTGTACACCACCACGTCATCATCCGTACTTTCCATGTCATCACTAACGTCAGATACCATGTCAGCTTGATGGACTAATCAGAGGCCGCCACATGGCCCCCTGGAGGAGAGAGAAAGAGGCTTGCCGAGCCCTGTTTTTTCATGCTTTCTTTGTCTTAGATTTTCTCGGACCCCCGAAAATGCACCGCTTTATCGCAATAGCAACGGTTTGCAGGTCTTTTTAAGTTGAAACCCCGTTGATCCTCCAATTGCCAATGCCACATGGAGGAGAGATAAAGGGGGCCACCCACCTTAATTTTGTCCAGCATTTCCTTTGTTAACTTTTTCAGCCCTTCCCTGTAACTTTAACACTGCATCGCATTATCAGCCCCCTACGCAATTTTAGGACTTAAAACCCCACTGATCGCCGATGAATACTGAACCCTGATCTGCCAACTTCCTATATGTGATATCGACGATCAGCGGATTGCTATCTCTATTTCTGCCAATGCTCCTTACCCACCAGCAAGCCCGATTTGCGATTGTGATCAGCCTGAGATCTCCGATTGCGATTTGTCTTCGACACTTAGTCATTTTTCTTTATCATCTAGGCTTTTCCAAGGTAATATTCAAAATGATTTATCTTCTACTCCAGGAGTCCATTTTTGGAGTTCCACATACCGTTGGAAATATTTTTCTAAGTACTTGGCAATGGGGAGGGTCTGGTTAAGCTCTGATGGCTTCCGTGGCCTCAAAAATGGCTTTAGCTTCACTTCTCTCAGGCAACCTTGACCAATTGAAACCCACAATGTAGTGAGTGACAACAATGATCTTGTTCAGCGCCCGATAGTCAATACAGAGTCTCCAGGACCCATCCTTCTTCTTTACCAACACGATCGGCCTCCCACAAGGTGATTAACTTGGCTTGACGTGCCCTTTCTACAACAACTCCTGAATTTGCCTCTTGATTTCATTGTTCTCCAGAAGAGAGCATCGATAGATTGGTCCATTGGGTCGTAGCGCACCGAGAGTCAGATCGATGGAGTGATTGACATGATAGTGTAGAGGTACCCCTTTGGGTGAGGTGACACTATCCCTGTACTCCTCCGCAACCTTGTCCATATGCTATTGTCAGGCGAAGCAGCCCTTTCTGGAGGTCGTGGCCACAATATTATTCTTACTCTGAGGGATAATCATAAGGATAAAAAAATTCCCGGTCTGGGAAATTATCTTACTGCGTTGCTTTGCAGTGATAAAAGAAATGGTGGTAGGCGGTGCTACCTCTCGTACCCCGTACAAATTATTGCACAAAGGAATAATAACAGTACAAGGTCTAGACTCAAACACAATATGCCCTTTCCACAAGTATGGTTGGCACAAATTTCAAGAGGAGGAACATCACATAGTACCTCATCTGTGAAGCGCTTGATGCTGTAGCAAATGCGACACTATTGGTTGATGCAGAGATCACGTCCTTGGTGAAGCCACCTAATGGTGTATGGCTTTGGGTGGTGTGGGGTTGGTAGTCAACACCGCTTCACGACCTCTGCTGAAATGAGGTTCTTTTGGCCACCACTGTCAAAAATAAACTCCAACGAAGAACCCTTCAACCACATCTGTGAGTGGAAGAGTCTCTCCCCATCCTCTAGATCTTCGACCTCATCCTTCTACATCTTGGTGGTGGCGACGGTGGCACTGGGATTCGAATTGATAATCTGCTTCCCTTTGTCATTCCCCTTGTTGGTTTTTGACTTAGAGTTGGTACATGCATCTGATTCATAAGCCTTCAACTCAGCCACCAGTGACTGCTTGGCTTGGCACTCACTTGTGTTGTGAGTGGGGCTCTTATGGAACTCACACCATTTCCCTATGTCCTTCTTTATCTTCGTGGTGTTGTTCTTTTCTTGCGGATTCTACGGGTTGTCTTGGGTTGCCCCGCCTTAGATTTTTCCTTTATTCTACGGTTTTGGGGTGTCTTTCCCTTGCTTCAGATTCATAGATCCAAAGTCTCGCTTCTTCTGTTTAATTTTTTTCTCTATCTTGATAGCGTATCGATAGGCAGCGCCAAGAGAGGAGATGCCCAGGAACTCCAGCTTGTCCTGGATGTACTTGTGTAGGTAGCCGATGTACTTGAGTGCCAAATTCAACTCAGAATCCTTGATACCCAGCTTCATGCGAAGGGTATGGAAAAAATTTGTGAACTCCAACACATCTTGGTCCCTTCCATGCCACTGTGTGGTCCACTTTATGTATTTATCTTCATAGCTCCTGAAATGGTAATATTGTTCCTTGATGGCATCTCGAAAATAATTCCAAGTGGGTGCGGTTGAAAATAGTGAGGATTCCCTCTTGTCCTTTTGTTGACAGTAGGTTTCCCACCAGTCCTTGACTTGTGGGGTGGCTTTGAGAAGTGAAAAAGTAATATTTTCCTGATTGGAAAAGATACGAATTGAAAAATATCCTTCCAACATATTTAACCATCTATCTATGACAACTGTATCTATCTAACCTTCAAATATGGGGATGTCAAAGTTAAATTGTACCTTAAAAGGAGTGGCTCCTCTAAAGTGGCTGCTAGATGAAGATGCGTTTCCTGTGGGTAGCCGTTGAAGGATCAGGGCAAAGTTATCTGTCATCACATTTCTTTGTCGCTCAAGGGCTTCCTCGAGAAATATTTTGAAAGGATCGCTTGTCCCCTTGTCTTTCTTTTCTTCCGCCATGGGAGGCCATAAGGGTTTGCGAGGCTGGTCTTGTAAAGGTTCAATTAGTTCGAGCCCTAACTCCTTATACCCTGACCTCGTTGGGGACATGCAAAGAAAAACAAAGAAAGAGTAGACTACTTTGATACCACTAATATAGACTTATGCAGGAATGCAAAAAAGTACATATATACACATAAACACATAGATGCAACATAAATAAAACTTCAATTCATTAATATCAAAGAACTGAAATATGCTTACATACAAAAATGGAAATAAACTAGCTCGGGCGATGGTAGCTTATCTATGAGAAGAGATGTGGCAGTTACATGCCTCTGAACTATGTTACAATGAGGCTCAAAGGCATATTTATTATTGAGAAACAATGGAAAACCCTAAACATCCAAAAACCTAACCCTAGGAGATGAAGCGCCAAAATTGTTGGCCCCGTTTGGGTAAATTGGTATATCAATTTCCAGGAGTCGTAACTTTATCATACGATCTTCTTTTATTTATCAGATGCCTTGTTTCGAAGATCGCGAAGAGGAGGTCAAAAGCAAATTGGTGTGTTGTTTAGGTCTCTTTGTTTTCCCAAAAAACGTCTTTTAGTCCCTCAAAACGACTTCGGAAGTTTAGGACCCGAAAAACTGCCAAAAATAGTAAGTTGTGGTACAATTAAGGAAACTGAAAAGAAATAATAGTGGTGGTCCAAGTGGAATAGGTGGGTGGCCACCAATATCGACTTGGATCAATCCTCCCCCCTTAGGAAGCAATGGTACCCATTGCATTGAGTGCCTCCATGAGATGGGGAAATTTTTGTTGAACTTGGTCCCAAGTGAGCCACTTGCCTTAGTGAAGGATATGGCCAACTTTGACAACTCGATATAGTTGGATCTTCTGCTGGCGATTGTTCTTGATCTGTGTATCCATGATCTGATCAGTTATGGCCCATTCCATGCAATCTGGGTTTAGCTATTTTGGTGTGAGTTGTTTTGCAATGTCTGATGTCTCTAGTAATGGTGGAAAGTATGGTCAAATGCGGTCCACATTGAACATTGGGTGCAGGCCATGGAATGGTGTAATGTTGAGCTCGAAAGCATTGTCCCCTACAACCTTAGTGATGGTGTAAGGCCCATACCGGAGTGAGAAAAGCTTGCATTGGGGCCCAACGAGGCACTCCTGCAAATGTAACCAAACTTTTTCGCCCACCTGGAACTTGTTTGGCACCTGACGTTGATCATGATGTTGCTTGTACTTAGAATTGGCTCTGTCGAATATGTCATGGGCCTACTGATAGATGTGTTGAATGTGCTTAATGAAGCTATTAGCCATGTCAACTTCAGACTGGACATGAGCCGAATCTGCCTGAGTAGCTGCAAATGGTATGGCCACATCAATGGGACATAGTGGCTGGAATCCAAACCCCACCTGAAAGGGGCTGTGGCGAGTTGATCTATGGAGAGCTCTATTCTAGCTGTGCTAGACATAGGGGAGCCTATCATCCCATGTGCATCAATGCTTTGAGTTGTACATACGCAGAATGTGTACGACCATCCTATTGATGACCTCTGTTTGGCCATCAGTTTTGGGGTGGGAAGTCGTGGACTTAGTGAGATTGTTATCCCGCTCTGAGATAATGGATTGTGGGATCCCAAAGTGTACCCACACTCATTCAAGGAAGAGCTTAGTAGTGGCTTCTACTATGATACTCTTCTTGTACATTTCTAGAATGGCCATCTTAGAGAATCTGTTGATGACCACGGAAACATAGTTGTTACCTTGCTTAGTAGAAGGAAGGTCCGACATGTAATCGATGGAGATGGATTCCCAAGGTATACTAGGAGTAGGCAAAGGAGTGTATATGCCTTGCTTCTTGATGGTTTATTTGGCAATGACACAGACAGTGCAGGATTTGATGTACTTCCCAACATCCCATTGAAGGTTCGGCCAATAAAAATACTTCTGCAACACTGCCACTATTTGCTCTACCCAGAAATGTCTAGCGACTTGACTGTAGTGCACCTCCTAAATCATCTTGGCGCACTCGCTTGAAGGAACAAAAAGGTGTCCTAGGTGACATAATAGTGCATCCTGGAGGTGAAAATTTGGAGCTTTCTTTCCTTCCAGGAGTGTCTAGTATGTGTTTTCGAGTTCTGGGTCGCTCTTATAAAGATGCGGCCACCTCGCAGTCTTGTGCCCACAAGAGTCGAGCACAGTGGTCAGCGCCATGAACAACGCTCGATTGAGGTATTCAACAACATTTTGGTGCTGCCCTTCTTGTACTTAATGTTCAAATGGAATTGTTTCAGGTATGTGGACGATTTCTGATGGCAATTTTTTGTAACTTCCCCTATGTCTGTATGAACTTCAGGGGTCGATGGTCTATGTGGATGACCGTTTCCTTTCCTAGAATTTAATGCTTCCATTTTAGGGAGGCATGCACAATGGAATACATCTCTTTATCATAGGTGGGATAATTTCGTATTATGTCTAAAAATGTCTCACTATGATATGCCATAGGATGCCCCTACTGAGTAAGAACTACACCAATAGCATAGTCGAAGGCATCTGTCTCGATCTCAAATGGTTGTTGCAGGTTTGGTAATGTGAGCACTGGTGTAGAGCAGAGGTGATTCTTCAACTCGACAAACACTTTTTGTTTAGATTCAGACCAAAAGAAATTTTCTTTCACTCCTCCCTTAGTGACTTGACTCAAAGGCTAAGTGATATGAGAGAACCTCAATACGAACCCGCGGTAGAAGTTGGCAAGACCTAGAAAGATGTAGAGCTATGTTAGAGTGATTAGGGCTACCCAATCCAGAATGACTTGTATCTTGGTTGGGTCCACATGCACACCTCGCTCATGAATGATGTACCCTGGATATTGAACCTGAGTCATAACAAAAGTGCATTTCTCCAAATTGGCACACATCTTGTGTTGGCGCAGGGTTTGGAAGACCTGTCGAATATGGTGTATGTGCTCTTCCAAACTTTGTATGAAGATCAGAATGTAATGCAGATACACCACCACGAATGATCTGGTGAAGGGTTACAAGATGTCTTCCATCAGCCTCATGAAGGTTGTGGGGGCATTCATCAACCCGAAAGGCATGACTAGCCATTCCAAAAGGCCCTCCTTGGATTTGAAGACAGTCTTCCACACATCGGGGGGTGCTGAAATATTTGGCCCCCTTGAGCTAGTCCAAAAGGTCATCAATCCGTGGGATTGGATACCTATTCGGGACAATGATCTTGTTCAATGCATAATGGCCAATACAGAGTCTCCAGGTCTCATCCTTCTCTTGTAGAAACACAATCTGGTTCCCACATGGAAATGTACTTAGCTTGATGTTCCTTTTCTGCAACAACTTTGAATATACCTCTTTATTTCATTGTTCTCCAGAACAGAGCGTTGATAGATCGCTCCATAAGGTAGCAATGCACCCAGAGTCATATCGATGGAATGCTTGACCTGACAGTGTCGAGGTACCCCTATGGGTGAGGTGAAGATGTCCCTGTACTACTCAATAGCCTTGTCCATTTGTTGTTGTCGTGCAAAGGAGCCCTGTCTAGAGGTCGTGACCACAATCTTCTTCTTGTCCTGAGGGTGAATCATAAGGAAAACAATTTTTTTGGTTTGGGAAATGATCTTACTGCATTGTTTCACAGTGATCATAGAAATGGTGATAGGCGGTGCTACCTCTAGTATCCAGTACAACTTATTGCTCAAATTAATAATAACAGTGTGAGGCCTAGAATCATACACATGATGTCAATTCCAAAAGTATGGTTGGACTAATAATATATCACAAACTTCAAGAGGAGAAAAATCACATAATACCTCATATGTGAAGGGGTTGATGCTATACAGAAGTCGTTAATGTTGGCTGACACGAAGATCTCACCCTTGGTGAAGCCACCCAATGGTGTACGACTACATGTGTGGTATGGTCCGTAGGCCCAAGCACTTCACTACCTTGTTGAAATAAGGTTATTTTGGCTCCCGTTGTCGATAATGAACTGCAGTGGAGAACCCTTCACGCACATATGTGAGTGGAAGAGTCGCTCCCCCTCGTTTGGATCTTCGGGATCATCCTTGTGGATCTTGGTGGCGGCAACGGTGGCACTAGGCTCCGCATCAATAATCTGCTTCCCTTTTTTATTCCCCTTGTCAATTTCTGACTCAGAGTTGGAACATGCATCTGATTTGGAAGCCTTTAGGTCAGCGACTAGTGACTTCTTGGCTCGACACTCACTTGTGTTGTGAGTGGGGCTCTTATGGAACTCACAGTATTTCCTTTTGTTATTCTTTGTCTCTGTGGTGTTGTTCTTTTCTTGCAGCTTCTGTGGGTTGTCCTGGGTCGCCCCGCCTTGGCTTTGTCCTTTGTTTTGTGGTTTGGGGGTGCCTTTCCCTTGCTTCGGATTCGCAAATCCAAGTCTCGCTTCTATTTAAATTTCTGCTCGATCTTGACAACGTATTGATAGGCAGCGCCAAGCGAGGAGATATCCGAGAACTCCATCTCATCCTGGATGTACTTGCGTAGGTAGTTGTGGTACTTAAGTATGAAATGCCTCTCAGAATCCTTGATACCCAACTTTGTGCGAAGGGTATAGAAAACATTTGTGAACTCCGACACATCTTGGTCCCTTTCTTACCACAACGTGGTTCACTTTAGGTATTTATCTTCATAGCTATCGACAGGGTAATATTATTCTTTGATGGCATCTAAAAGAGAATTCTAAGAGGGTGCAGCTGAAAACAATGAGGATTCCCTCTCATCCTTTTGTTCACAATAGGTTTGCCACCAGTCCTTAACATGTGGGGCGTCTTTGAGGAGTGAAAAAGTAATATTTTCCTGATTGGAAAAGTCATGAACTGAAAAATATCCTTCCAAAAGATTTAACCATCTATCTACGATTTCTGCATCTATCTGACATTCAAATATGGGAATGCCAAAGTGAACTTGTACCTTAAAAGGAATGGCGCCTCCAGAGTGGTTGCTAGATGAGGATGTGTCGCCTGTGGGTATCTGTCGAAGGATCTAGACAAATTTACCCATCATCGTGTTCCTTTGTCGCTCGAGGGCTTCCTCGAGTAATATTTTGAAAGGATCTCTTGACCCCTCGTCTTTCTTTTCTTCGCAATGGGAGGCCGTCGGGGTCTGCAAGGCTTGTCTTGTAAAGGTTCAACCAGTTCGAGCCCTAAATCCTTATACCCTGACCTTGTTGGGGACATGCAAAGAAATACAGAGAAAGAACAAACAACTTCGATACCACTGATCCGGACTTATGCATGAACGCAACAAAATAAAGATATACACATAAACACATAGATGTACCAGAAATAAAACTTCTTTTCATTAATATCAAAGAACTGAAAGATGCTTACATACAAAAATAGAAATGAACTAGCTCGGGAAATGGTAGCTTTTCTCTGAGAGAAGATGTGGCGGCTACATGCCTCTGAACTGTGTTACAATGAGGCTCAAAGGCCTATTTATTATTGAGAAATAATGGCAAACCCTAAACATCCAAAAACCTAACCCTAGGATATGAAGCACCAAAATTGTGGGCCCCGTTTGGGTAAATTGGTACATGAACTTCCCGGGGTCGTAACTTTGGCATACGATCTCCGTTTGGCTATCACAATACCTTGTTTCGAAGATCTCAAAGAGAAGGCCGAAAACAAAACAACAAAGTAGTTCGGGACTTTTATGGCCTCTTCATTTTCCCTAAAAAGGTCCTTTAGTCCCTCAAAATGGCTTCAAAAGTTTAGGACCCGAAAAACTGCAAAAAATAATAAGTTGTGCTACAATTAAGGAAACTGAAAAGAAACAACAGTGGGGTTCCAAGTGGAATAGGCGGGTGGCCACCATTATCCAACTGGATCAACTGACTTGTTGCTTGCATATTAACTAGGTCTTGGAGGGTCTTTGACTCTATTTTTGACTCAAATAAATTTTCCTTTACAATATGTAACATGCCCAAAAGGGTCTTTCATACATGACAATGAATCAATTGACTTGTAGACTCAATCACAAGCCCTAGAAGCACCCAATGGGTGCTTGACCTAGAATAAATTTTCCTTGAGCATGAAACCCATGCCTCAAGAATAACATATTTCAACATGATGATGTACATCTCAAGCTAAATGAAATATATATATCTATTTTGTTTCAAGATAATATCCCTACTGTCCCAAAGGATATATGTGTTTAAGGCTAAAGCAAGTGTTAACATGGAAGTGGGTACTTCCAAATCATGTAATTGTAGTTTGTTGCCTACATTCATTTATAAAGAGTTTTTTTTTTTGGTTTTCTCCCATGTGGGTTTCCACGTTAAATTTCTAATAGTTTGTGTCGACTCTGGCTAGTTTTTATCTATTGATTTAAGTTATAAATAAACAACGAAATTTCGACTCAAAAATAGTCACCTAAGAAAAAATTAAGAAATTAATAAAATAATGCCATGTAGAAAAAATGAATAGATCATTTTTATCATTTTACTTTTATCAATGTTACCCAAATAAATGTCACGTTTATATATATATTATATTATATTTAAATTAATTTACTAACACAAGATTTAATAAAATTTAAACTAAATAAGTAAACTTAAAATTTAAATTAAATTTAAATTACCCAAATTAAAAAATAAAAAATAAAAATAAAAATAAAAATAAAAATAAAAATAAAAATAAAATTAAAATTAAAATTACCCAAATAAACATCATTTCTATAAAAAAAAACCATATATATATATGTTATATTTAAATTAATTTATTAACATAAGATTTCATAAAATTTAAATTTAAAAAGTAAATTTAAAATTAAATTAAATTAAAATTTAATATTTAATATTTAATATTTAAATTCATTTATTTAACACCCCATGATTTATGCTTCATTAATAACACACTAAACCCATGATTTACCCTTCATTAAAAATATTCTCGATATTCTAACTTTTATAGATCAAGATATTAATTTTATTTTTAATACTTAGAATAGTTTTGGGTCACTTGGGCACCATTCACACTTAAACTAGGTAAATTATATTATTAAAAAAATTGTCAGTGTCTAGTCACACATGTATCTCTTTTAAATTTTAAAGGATTTTCATTGGCTTATAAATTATGACATGGAAATTCAATGTTAAATTTTTAAAATCAAATTTCCTCTAATGGAACACCACATATAATTGGTTTTGTGATATCCAATCTTACCCTCCCCCTAGAAAATTCCAATGTGCCTTAGGGTTAGGAGAAAGTAACATTAGTAGCATATAAATCACCAATGCTTCCCTTGCATTCAAGTAAGTGGCATCCATTGAAGTTTCTTTGGCCCTAGTGAAAGTACAAGGGAAGGAGTTCCCCCATGTTTGAACAATTGTTGAAGTTGTAAATATTAAATCTCTTTTCCAATCTTCTCAATACATACAATTTCTCCCATTTTAGTCAATCTTCATAATTTACTATAATTTAATTTGACCTGCAACCCTCTCACTAGAAATCTATCTCCCCAAATCTAAAATCCGACATAGCTACAAAATGTAGGGCCTTTTAGCCATTTGCAAAATTCTTGCACAAAATCAAGGAATAATATGAGTCATGCTCTACCTAGAATATACTTTATTTAAATGAGGGGTGAATATTTTTATAAAGTAACAAATAAAACACTTTGATGCAATATTAAGTGTTAGCTTGAAGTAAGTTGCATTGAATCACTCACTGATTGAATGTCTTTTGAAGTGTGAATATCTCTATTTTACATCCACTCAATAACCAATTTGACTTCAATTTTCAAGAGAATCTCTAGAGCGAGTGGTTTAGTCATTGTGCCCTTCTAAAAAGAGGATAACATCATCTTGGGCATGTGCATCAATTCATAGAAATTTTGCATTAGTAGTTACAACACTAGTGTGGAGTTCCAAATGAAGTTGCAACCATTATCTTTTCTTTTGTTCAATAGTGTTAGCATAAAATATAACAATTTCACTTCAAAATGCAAAAGAATAACTTTAAAAGTGGCATAAAGGAGAACATTCATGACTCATAAAAAAATATGGAAAAATGGGTGGAAAAGGTGTTAGGAAAGGATGGAAAGTGGAATAATGGTAAGGAAAAAGGTGTTAGACAGGTCTAAAAGTACGCCATTTTAGGCACCTATTAGCCACTCAACTAAGACTTATGAAATATCAGACCCATTGTAAGGAGGGTTGTATTTTTCTTTCTCACCATTGTAATAGATTTAGAGCACAACATCACCTAGGCCATAAAGATAATTAGAATTTGGTTGAATAGAGTGTTGGAGAACTTATTGTTGGAACTATTATGGACAGGAGAGTTCCATGTTTTACAAGGGATGTTCGAGTGGGAACTCTATAGGAAGGAAATCTATGAGATGAATTTCTATTGGTGAAAGTATTGAAACAAAATTGATTAACAAAAGGGGGAAAGAAAAAAATGAGTTTAGAATAGTGGTGGAGGCAACCAGGCAAGTCGAGATCAAAGAATCTTATTTTTTTGCTTAGGAATATTGCTAAGGGTGTAGGAAGGATATCGATGGATGAGTTCTTTGGAAACATCAACCTAGAAAAGTGGCTCCATGGAGATGTAGGGCTTACATCTTAGTGGCATATCTTTTGGAAACATTCATTCTCAGTGTTCCCACGTGAAAACATATGAATGAAACTGAAGAAACATTTTAGACTTCTACCTCTTCCATTACTTGTGTGAATGTGAGAAAATAATATTTACCTTCCTACTGGCCTCATTTTCCATATCACGAGTCAATAACATGGGACAATACCATGGGTTAATTCCACTGGAGACAATGATGTGTCTAAACCACGTGTCGATTTAAATTTTAGTAGAAAGAAAATATAAATATATGGTTAAGTAAATCGAGTAGTGGGACTGTAAATGTGAGTGTGCTAGAAAGAGAGTGTGAGAGAAGAAAAAAAACGTATATGTTGAGCAACTGTAAATGTAAATGATGAGGAACAACATAAGTGTGTGTGAGGATGAATGTTGTAGGTGCATGTATGCATGGACAACAAGGTTGTTTGTTGAGTGAGAGAGAAAGTGAGAGTGATTGTGACCACTAGTGTGAATGTTGAGGGGAAGAGAAAGTGTAGAATAAAGAGAAGATAATATTGCAACGAGAAGATTAAAAAGTGCAAAGAAAAGGGAATATAAAATTGTAATGAGCATAATTCAGAGTGAAATGAGAGGATGGATAGTTGCAAATAAAATTGTTGTAATGTGTTTAGAATGGAGAGTTGAGTCAGCGACAAAGAATATACAAATTTAAGATCTAAAAGGGGATTGGAGTTCTCTACAATACTTTAGGGATTGGTGTCTCTAGCAGGTTGGAGCCTACAAATTTGAAAGTGGATTGGCGTCTCTTGTAAGTGGGTGCATGGAAATCATGTATATGTAGTTTGGTGCCTACATTCATCTTTAAAGAAAAAAATATTTTTTGGTTTTCTCACATGTGGGTTTCCACGTTAAATTTCTTATGTTCTGTACTGACTTTGGCTGGTTTTTATCTTTTAATTTCAGTTGTAAAAAAAAGCCAAATATCTAATGTAAATGAACAACGCATATAATTGGTTTTGTGATATCCAATCCTACCACCCCCCCCAACAAATTCCAATGATCCTTAGGGTTAGGAGAAAGTAACATTATTATCATATAAAGCACCAATGTTGCACCTACATTCAAGTAAGCAAAATTGATTGAAGTTTCTTCAACACTGGTGAAAGTATAAGGGAACAGTGACTGAATTAGTTCCCCCATGTTTGACCAATTATTGAAGTTGTAAATGTTAAATCTCTTTTCCAATGTTATCAATACATACAATTTCTCCCAGTTTAGTCAATCTTTAGAATTTAGTATAATTTAATTTGGTGTAGAATGCTCTCACTAGAAATCTATCTTGCCAAATCTAAAATCTGACATAGCTGCAAAATATAGGACCTTTAGCCATTTGCAAAAGTCTTGCACAAAATAAAGGAATAGTATGAGTCATGCTCTACCTAGATTATACTCTATTTAAATGAGGGGTGGCTATTTTTATAAATTAACAAAGAAAACACTTTGATGCAATATTAAGCGTGACCTTAAAGTAGGTTGCATTGAATCTCTTACTCATTGAATCTCTTTTCAAGTGTGAATCTCTCTATCTTACATCCACTCAATAACTAGGCAACGATTCGACTTCAATTGTAAGGCGAAGATCAATTCTCAATTTCTTATTCTGATTTGTATACACTATTGTTATAAATGAAACTAGCATATGTACACGACTATTATTAAAGAAACTCGCATATATCCAGATAGCTTATATGATCATTAATTTCATCATTAGTTCAACAATAATTAGTGTATCATTACTTCATTTTCATCAATTAATCAATAATTATGAACATTTAAGAAGCAAGTAGAACACAAACACACAAAAACCATATGAACACCAGGATTTTAGATGGAAACCCAATGTGGGAACAAGACCACCACTTCCATCGTCTATGTCTTCTTCTTTTATTAAAAGAAACTTCTTACAATCTTTTACTGGCGCAAAATCTAACCAGCACACAGGCTCCTACCTACAAAAGGCTACAACATTATATCATTTTCCAACTCCTACTAGAGGCTAGATACAACTCCCTTTCTGAAGACTATTATCTGAGCTCTTTATGGATCACTTTTCAGAATGTTTCAAACTAGATCCACTGCCAATAATTATGAAATCAACTACCCAACTAAATCATCAAATCAATCACTGAACCTGAATCAGCCAAAGACAACTAAGTCGAAACAATTCAGAACAAATCATATCAATGTATAACCATTCACCAGAATACCATACCATATTTTGTTTTTCACATAAACCAGTTGTTGTCACTGTAAACCTTGATTAAGCTTATGTCAGAAGGTATACACTACTATTCCGAATCATACTCGCGTATGTACACGCTTCACCTTAAGAGTACCCACGTACAGATCTGAAAATACTAATAATTGAATATGAATCACTGTACCACTGAATCAATCACCCAATCAAATACTGAAGCCAACACAAATCACTGAACCAAATACAAATCATCACACAGTAGCATCATCACTTAGTCAACTTCTATTTCATAATCAATTCAGCCCAATCAGTACTGTCAAACACAGATTATCATAAGAGAGACTTCATCGACAAACAACAACAAACATAATAGAATAGATCAACCATCATCATCAACTCATACTGTAAACCCTAGCATGTATATGTGACTATTATAAAGAACATTCATGTATGTACGCACTTATCATGTTTGACACATGCATACAAATTCCGAACTTTTGCAAAATATATACGCAACTACCTAGAAGCAGATCCACGTATTTACGTGTCCTTTTAGAGGAAAACTAGCATACATATATGTAATTATTGAATCATTCCTTCACTGCAACCACATAATATTCTCCGTGACCCTTACTATCTCATATTCATGTCAGAGTATCATTAACACCATAGATCTATCACAACTAGATATTTTCAACAAGCAAATCAAACAAGAACATATGATACCATACTTCGGATTTTTTAGATCTTTGTATTTTCCTTGCTCCTTGGTGCACACATGTTTTCATTCAAATCATTCATAGAAAACACAAAACTTTCACGCCCTAACACTTGATCTCCATCTCCTTATATAGCATAAGCCTTATTCAATACCTTAGGAAAATCCCTTAGTAATGCTGATGGTATTCTTTGATGGGATCAAATATCCATTATTGTGCTCAATACTATGGGCCAATACCATTTTAAAGACCCTGGTATTCAATTACCATGGTGCATAATATGTATGTGACTTTGCTTCACCATACCTACGTGTCTAGGTGAATTTTCTTCACAGGACCTGCCTATACTTTCACAAACCTCACCTTGTTCAGATAATCTTCGGCAAAATCACATAACCAATCTTTTGTCGACGCGTTTCGAACCAACCAGTGTGGTTCATCGTCAGGACAAGTTGAAGAACCAATCCGGCTTAGCTTGATTAAATAGAGTGTGCAGAGACTCCAACAGCTATAATGCTAACGACTAATTTGACCTAATGCTCCTGGTCAAACCACTAAATTAGTTAATTAATATTTCTAGAAAAAGCTAAGATAGGTAAATAAAGGAATTCATTTGTTATTTAAAAATAAATAGAAATATTATTAATATTATCTCAAATATTAATTAATTATAATGGTCAATATATATTAAATAAACTATATTTATTATTATTCCAATATTATTAAATATAAGAGAATGGTAATAAATCATTACTATTTTTATAATTTAGTTACATTAGGTAAATGTGTAATAATTATTTAAAGGTCCATTGGTAAGTTAGGTCTTCACTATTTAGTTCTTTAAAATATATCATATTTATTATTTAAAAATACTGGTCCATTAAAATAATAAGTTATATAAAATAATATATGTTTATTAAATAATCTATATCCACTTAATAATTTATAATTTCAAACACATTGTTAAAACATTATTATTCCTAGAATTTAGTTATATTAGGTAAATTCCATAATTTATAACTAATATTATCATAAATCATCCTTAAAACCTAATGGTCAAATAATCAATATTCGTTCAATATTTTTTATTCCAATAAAAATATTAAAGGTAACTAAGAATATTGAACGAATGTTGATTATTTGACCATTAGGTTTTAAGGATGTATTATGATAATATTAGTTATAAATTATGGAATTTACCTAATATAACTAAATTCTAGGAATAATAATGTTTTAACAATGTGTTTGAAATTATAAATTATTAAGTGGATATAGATTATTTAATAAACATATATTATTTTATATAACTTATTATTTTAATGGACCAGTATTTTTAAATAATAAATATGATATATTTTAAAGAACTAAATAGTGAAGACCTAACTTACCAATGGACCTTTAAATAATTATTACACATTTACCTAATGTAACTAAATTATAAAAATAGTAATGATTTATTACCATTCTCTTGTATTTAATAATATTGGAATAATAATAAATATAGTTTATTTAATATATATTGACCATTATAATTAATAAATATTTGAGATAATATTAATAATATTTCTATTTATTTTTAATTAACAAATGAATTCCTTTATTTACCTATCTTAGCTTCTTCTAGAAATATTAATTAACTAATTTAGTGGTTTGACCAGGAGCATTAGGTCAAATTAGCCGTTAGCATTATAGCTGTTGGAGTCTCTGCACACTCTATTTAATCAAGCTAAGCCGGATTGGTTCTTCAACTTGTCCTGACGATGAACCACACTGGTTGGTTCGAAACGCGTCGACAAAAGATTGATTATGTGACTTTGCCGAAGATTATCTGAACAATGTTATGGATCACAGAAGTCTAAATTCCTAAACCTCACCTTTTTCATTCCTCTATGTATGAACTCATATTCCTCTATTCATTCTCTCTGTCACATCTATTCTTTCTTGTATAATCATCCTGCTACCATAATGTTGACATCTTTTTCAAGTAGGTTTCCATCAAGGAAAACACATTATCCATAATGCCAACAAATTATTCCTTCGAGTGGATGAAGTAGTTAATACAATAAGAAGACTTGAATAAATAGTGGTTGAGTTAGATTTAGTTCAAAAATGGTTGAGGTCACTCCCTGAAAGATTCAATCTTGAGGTTTTACCTACCGAGGAAATGATAGATATCAACAGTCTAACATTGGATCATTTGCATGGAACACTGAATTCCTTTGAAATGAGGATTTCAAAAGGTAGAAGTACATCAAAGGAGGAAACCTTGAAAGAAAATAAAAAGCCCAGAGTAGACCAAAATGACTCAAGTTGTGAATTAGATCAAGAGGAGGAAAAGTTTGTCAAAATATTGAAGAGAGGATCAGGTAAATCCAAAAAGTAAGTTTACTTTCAAGTGTTTCAGTTATGGTAAAGTAGGTCATTATGCTTCTAAGTGTTGACAAAAGAAAAACAATAATGAACATGAACACAAGGATAAGTATTGAAAAATACAGAAGGATAAGAATATAAAAAAAAATTATGTACTCAAGATGATAAGATTACCTCGGAAGAAGAATATGAACAATCCTCTAATGAGGATAGAGCTAAAGGAAGTGCAAAAGATTTCATGCTCATGATATATGCCCTATATAATAAGAACAACTAGAGTCTAATGATGAAGTGGTTGAAGTAGAATTAGAAGGGAGAAGAATAAGATACAAAAAGAGATGTTAGCAAAATATGAAAAAGGAAGAGGTAACTTTGAAAGCTTAACATTGTTTGTTCTAAAAATTGAGAAGCAAAGAAAATTGAAGACAAGAAAGCTAAGATTTTTTGCCACAAGTATGGATTCCACATATTCCTCTAGATATTTTCCTTAATTGTTGTGCTACTATGGTCTCATAGGCTACTCTGACTAAGGCATCACTTGGACCTGAGAGCTTCCATTTAATCCATACAAAGGTCCATATACCTTTTGATTGGTCTCCTACTTTTCTTATCCCAATTACGACTCTTTACAAAACAACTTTCACTATTACATAGTTCAAAACCAAATGATCAATTGTCTCCTGCAATTTTACATATTCTAAGCTGGCTTGGTCCATTTATAGGTTATTCTATGTCAAAATTTTCCTTTTTCTCATTACCCATAGGAAATCTGACATTTTCATCCATAAGTCTGGATTCAATTTATTCGTCCATATATTTTACTTACTTTCGTTGATTGTTGTGTTGCTATGGTCTCATAGCTTAATGTAACTGAGAAATCACTTGGGATTGAGAGATCTTGTTTAATGAAATTTTTCTGGTTTATCTCAATATTAGTTGTGGCTCTAGGATTTTACATGACTTATCTTGGCATCTTCTAGGATTCCTTGTGGCCACTATTCCATCTTTTTCCCCTCATGAAATTGGGAATTTTACCTATTTCCTCTCTCCTCTCCTTCCACTAGTCCTCCACCAACACCCAACCATATCTTTTACATTCAACCTCTGTCAATTTCAAGGCCTTGGTTTTGAAGAGTGGCTCATGTTCCCATGCGTCATCCTAGAGCATCGTTTCCCTTGCATCCCTCATCTCCAATAATATTTCCCTCTGAGTGGTTTACTATCCTTAGCTTGTCATTTTATAAATGTAAGAAACTTACTGACCAGTTACACTCTAAGCAAGGTTTTTATTTTAACTCACTAGGTGTATTTCTTAGTGCATGTCTATGCCCCCAAGGTTTGGTTCTCCTTATAATTTTCCTAAAGTTGATCTCAAACTGATTTTCTATACCAGAGCTTTGTTTAGAAGCTTGAAGTGTCTAATGTCAATGCCTCCATTATTCATTTTTCACATTCCATGAGACTAGGGGATATTTTGGATAATTAGAGTTCCTCTCCATAGAAAATTCTTTTGAATATCTTAATTTATTTTAGTACCTATTGTGGGGAAGATAAATTTGTAAATATGTAGAATGGAGTTGACTGCAGAACTAATTAGATAAGAAAAATTCTCCAAGCTAAAGTAGGACTCTGAAGGTTTGGCATTGATAATTCCTTGATATATTTCTAGTTCAATCCCCAAGTGTGGACTTGGTAGTGACGCCCTTTGGAAGTCTAAACACATGCTTATGTGTGCTTGAATTGGCTAGTTGGTGTTAAGAATATTTTGGGATTTTCTTCATTTATCACAGCTCCCAAAGCCTATAGAAACATATTAAAGATTCTATTGAATGCCTTTTCTCCTTTAATGGTTTCCTTTACTGCAATTAGGTTACTGTCAATAGATTGGAGGCAAGAGGTTTGTGGTATGTTAGAAGTTGATTTCATTCCTTTTATTTTCATTTACCCATCATTGCATTTATGACTCTTCCAAGCCCCTCGACCATGATGATGAAGAGGTATGTTGACAACCAAGTCCCTTGTCTAATTTCTAAAGTTAAGGAGAAGAATGTGATAATACACATCCTTTTATCCATATAATCATAAGTTCAACAAACCTAATCACTCAACGCTTGATTTAGAAATTCCTATTTCACTCTATTTTAAGCCTTCAACATATCACACTTAATAATCATTCCGCTTCTTTGATATGTTCAGATACTAGATGATCTCTTACATTGTGTCTTGTGATTATGCCATCCAGAATTTGTTAGCCAACCACAAAGCCTCCCCTTTCCTATTAAATGAGGTGGAAATGAGGTGGAAATGAGCTTCTCAATTAGAGGTTTCAACATGTTGGTTATCGCTTTTGTAGTAGTTTATATATTATGTTGCATAGTTTTGTGGGCCTAAACTTGTCGGTTGAGGAAGCCACAAGGTGGGTTTGTAACTATCATTGAAAGCTACTGTATAGGGGGTTCTAAAATCCCATCGTAAGTTTCTACAATGGGGGATGTTATCACCCCTAAAATATACTATGAGTGGGGCTACTGATTCCTACAAAATTTGTTGCAATATGGGTTCTAAACCCCCCTTGTAGGTTGCTACAAGGAATGCCCCCAAAATATAGTATGAGGGGGGCTCCTAATGCCCAACAATTGGGTACGAGGGGGGTTTTAAATCCCCATTGTAAGTTTCTATAAGGGGGGCTCCTAATGCCCCTAAACATTTCTACATGGGGGTTCTAATCCCCACTCATAAGCTGCTACAAGGGGTGCTCCTAATGCCCCCAGAATCTCCTACAAGGGGGCTTCTAATGCCCCCAAAATTTCCTACGAGGGGGGTTGTAAATCACCCATATAGGTTTCTGTGAGGGGGTTTCAAATAACCCCCATAAGTCACTTCTCGAGAGGGTTTGAAATCACCCAACAAAGTGAGTTTTTGGGGATGGTTTACGACCATTCTTGAAAGGTGACTTTCGAGAGCCATTGGAATTTCCCTTAAAATTCAATTTTGGGGGTGGTTCATATCTCTCCAAAAAACTCCCTTGAAAGGATTAACTTTTAGTGGCTATTCTTTTGGGAGTTGGGGCGGGGGGAGTTTAAAAATTTCCCCCAAATGTTCCTATTGAAGGGGTGTTACACTAAAATATCGTCACCATGATTATTTGCAGTCAGTATGGGTCTATCATCACTTGTACTGTCCTCCTAAGCAAGTCTAAGACCTCAGCTCTTCAAATCAAGCTTTAGAAGTGGGAGAAAGACATTAAATATCAATGTAACTCTGGTTCCGCACTTTCTCTCATGGTCACCTGCGGTCCCGCACCTTCTGTGTACAAAAGATGCGTACCTACCCGCTCTGTTCCTAACGGTGTAGGTGTGGACCCCTGTGAAAGTCAAAAGGCACAAGTTTTATCTTAAAAAACTCACTTTGGGTTAATTCTAGAGTTTTCTAGAAGGAATTTGACGTGGATTGTTCGCTCTGAGGTGGTTCATGCATCCCAAAAGAGAAGGAGCTAATCCCTTGACTAAAGGAGCTATCCCTTTGAAGGAGGACCTAGTAACTTCCCTCCATTGCACTATAAATACAGGCATTGGGGTGAGGACTAGAGGGGTTAGAAGCTGAACATTTTGAGGGTAAATGCTGGTGAAATTGAGACTCTTTGGTTGAGCTTGAGAGGAGAGATCACATACCTCTTGGTTCCATTAGAGAGTGAGTGAAACTTGTCAAAGTAGAGGAGACATCTTGTTGGACACTGGGAGGAGCTTGTACGACGTCAAGGCAAAGGTTGTAAGGTTCTTCTTCTTTTGAATTAATACAATCAAACTCATTTTTCTCAACAAGTATCTTATGTTATTTGTTTCATGGACTCCTTGACTTTCATGTTAAATATGTTTTATGCAATTGGCTTTTCAGGTGCTATTTAATTTGTTTGCCTTGTTTGTGTTTGCAGATTCGCGAAGAGGAGCTCATTTGGATCAAAGGAGCGAGGGCATCCACAAGCTTGCGTTGGACCAAAGGTAGGCCCTAAAAACACTTGTTTGCTATTGTTTATTAAAGCATATTTAGAGAAAGATAGTGTCTGGTTGGTTTGCTTGTCGTTAGGTCTTCTTTAGATTCTAGGAAGGTCTATCTTGTCCACAAGATCAACACATTCCGCGCGACAAAATGGCGACTCCACTGGGGACTTGATTGTTTTCTTTGTCTATACTTTGACCTGAGAAACTGTATTTTCTGTTTCTGTTTTTGACTTGATGATTGTGGGATTGGGTGAATTTAGTTAATTTTGAGTTAGTTTTCATTTTTCATAGTTTTGGGAGAGGTACGCACCCTCTGAGTTAAGCACAGTGCGTACTTGTACGCACTTTTTCTTTGTGCACAGAGCGTAGACGCACCTGTGTAAACAGGTTGCCTGCGTACCCTGTCAAAAATTTGAAAAATTTTAAATTTTTCTCTTTTTTATCAGTTTAGAATTTGTTTATAGGTTTTAGCCATTGCCCAGACCTGCTTGTTCCCTGTCAAAAACTTTCCTTGGTTTAATTTCATTAGAATTAGGGTTTTAGGTGGAATTCCTAGGAATTTTGCTTGTTGGGTTTGTTTTTCGTTTTTGGTTGTGTAGTGGCTCTGAGCTTAGAAGCCGTAGGGACCTCAGATTACCTTGGTGTCTACCAGTCTTCTTATGAGTCTAACCATTGATGAAATCTCCCCTTGTTGAGGAATCCGCTTTGAGTTTTCTCATTTCAAAATTTCGAAAAGCTTGTAGTTGAAAGTTTGGAATTTTCATTAAAAAAAAAAAGAAAACGAAAGATTGGTTGTTTTTTGACTAATTGTGATTCTGCATAAATTAGTCCTTAGCTCACATTTAGCTAAGTAAAACATCCTCAAAAAGACTCTTAGTAAGCTTTGACTTCAAGTAGCTTTTTATATAGTTTGTAGCTCTCAAAGTTAGTCGTTTTCATTAGTTTTGAGTGTTTTATTTACAAAATATAAAAAGAAATCTCTTTTGAAAAGTTTTTTTTTTGTAGTGATTGAGTGCTTTGAAAAGAAAAGGGAAAATTGTGTGAAATAGCTAGTTGTCTCGTCATTGAGTGCTTTGGAAAGGAAAAGCTCTTCTTTTAATTTGTTTAATTGAGAAAGATTTGTGTTTACAAAGTATTTGCATTCTCAAACTCTTTCTTAGTTGAGAAGTTCATCGAAGAGAAAAGATTGTTTAAATCATCTTAGGTGCATCTTTTTAGTGATTTTGAGTCAAGTCTTTACACCACGAGTTTCATCTCCGCCACCTCTTGACTTAAACAACAACCACTAAAATTAACGCTTAAAGTAAAATTCACCTAGTAACATTTTATTTCTAGGGCTCTGATACACCAACTTAGCTTAGGCTAGTGTCTTGGAGTAGGAGAGTAATTAACTCTCCAAGACAGTAAAAACAAACAAGTAGCTGTATCTTGTGGTAGGAAGAAATCCAATTGTTGCATTTATGCTCTGGGAAAGCTCCTCTTAAAGGAGAAGCAAGAGATCGTGTCCGAACCAGTGTGGGAATCAATCCTTCCTCATTGGGAACGACGCCAGATATTCACGTATTAAAAACAGTAAACCTCGAATTAACCATTGTCGAGGAGCCTGGGGTCACTTGTTGGTAAACCTTGGATTGTGTCAAGGAGCCTTCAAGGGGATTGAGCTTGCTACTCTGCCCTTGCGTGCGTATCGGATCGTAGACTGTTCCCCTAGGTGTATTTGTCTCAGTTGGTAGCCTTAGTGACCATATTCTTTAGGATTCTTCCTAAGGTGACAATGGTGGGAAGATCCCACTGTACCTGGAGCAGACGTCGACTAGACTCACTTGGATTTTTTGGGGGGTTCACTTCACTTGAGACGGTTAAGTGGAGGAACTTGGTCCAGTCTATTCATTAAGCAGGTTGCCGGGGTAACTGTTCCAACCGCCATTTCTGTATTGAATTCTGCGACGTTGGATTTCATCACCAACTAGTGTTTTCGATCCAGAAAGTTACTATTTGTGTGTGTTTGATCTCTAGATTCTTTAGGCGTGTGATTCAAATTTGTTTGGTTCTTTAGAGGCTTTAGGTGTTTTTCATTGAGATTTTACTTTGTTTGTGTGTGAAGTAGTTAAAAGTTTTTAAATGTGGCTGAATTACCAAGACAGTCCCATAGACTTCGGGGCCAGTCTCCTGAGTTTGTAACCGTGGCTGATTTATTGAGGAAGTCCCGTAGACTTTGGGGCCAACCTCCTGAAGAAGTCCCGAGCCATCTTGAAGGCTTGAAAGTCCTCATAACTCCTAGTGGCAGTAAAGTTGGGTCACCTGAAGAAGGAGAGTCTTCGTTGGTTGTACATCCTGATTACCAAACTCTAGAAACAGGTTATAATCCTGAATCTATTTCGGTTTCCGAACTTGCTGGTAGCTTTTCATCTACTAGTGATATAGGTGAAGAACCTGAGATATCTGAACCTGTTACTCCAACATTGGGGTTTGTCTCTCCAACTTCTAATGGTCCTAATTCACCTAGGGTAGAAAGAGTAATCACCGAAAATCTTCCTTCTGGTTTGATAGCTATTGAAGAACTTGCTCCAGAAGAAGAAGTAGGCATCCCTATCCCTGAAAATCAACCGGTTATTGATCTAAGGGAGCGTGAACCAATTTTTTACAGTCCACCTAGAAGTACTACTTGGTATCTCTCTTTGACTAATTATTTGGAAAACCCAGTGTTAAGTTTTTCACCACCTCGTGCTCCTTATCACCCTAGAGGTTTTTATACTCCCGTAAATATGTCAGGTCAGTCGTCCATGTTTACTCAATCGCCTGAATCTTTTTTGTACGGCGGTCCTTTTGTTCCCTCTAGGTATCAGTCACTTTCTGGTACTTTTTCGGGAGCATCTCCTCAACCCATTGAACAAGGGTTATTCACTGGAAACAATGGTGCAAAGCCGTTGAGCGTAGAAGACATTCTTATGATGTCAGGTTCTATTCCCAATTCTCAACCTCAAGGTGGCCAGTTACCGCCTGGGGGGCAGCCTCAATTAACGCCTGGGGGGCAACCTCAAGGTACACAATTTGCGTGTGGGGGGCAACCTCAAGGACAGTACGTACCTACGGTACAATACGTTCCTCAAGGTCAACCCCAGACTCAATATGTACCCCAAGGTCAACCCCAGTATCAATTTATACCTCAAGGTCAACCCCAGTATCAATACGTGCCTCAGGGGTATCTACCCCAAGGTCAGTACTCGAACCAAGGTTTCCAACCACCCCAAGGTCAATCTTATGTTCAAGGAACGGGAAATGTACCTTTCAATTATCAATCCTACCCTCAACCTGGTTATGGTCCTCAATATTCTCAACCTGTTATGGGTCAGTACCCCGGAATGAACATAGTGTGGGATCCATCACAAACTCAACAGGTGTTGCAGCCAAATGTACAGTTGTCATCTCAAACTGGACAGCCCTTACTTTCTGGTTCACCCCAGCAACCAGTCCAGTCTAATATTCAAACTTATGTACCTTCGGTAGTTTCTCAGTCTGGGCCTACTGCGCCTCGTACTCCATCTCAAACGACTGCTGCAACTGCTGCAACATCTGTTCAATCTATCCCACCTACTTCTGGAGTATCGACAGCTCCGGTTTCTACTGTTCCTGTATCTACTCCTCAGACATCTTTACCACCGTTTGGATCCACGATTCAAACTACGGTTCAGATGCCTGTAGGACAACCTGGTTTAAGTACGGTTATCACAAGTCAACCACAATTCACCTATCAACCGTACCAGGGACAATACCAATTCGGTTCTGCTGTCCAGCAGCCAGTTTATCAATATCAACCGTATCCTGGGTACACTTATCAACAACCTCAACAACCCCAGTATGGTCCGGTTAATCCTGGTTTTCCGGGAGGATACAATATCCCGAAACGCGATTCCTATTCCTAGTTATCCTGGATATCCTCCTCCTGGGGCTGGTCTCATGACCTAGAGTTTTAGGGATCCTAATCGGCAGTTACCGTTTATCGCAACTTTGGACTTACCAGACTTGTCACGCCTAACGAATGATCCGATTAATTATCTTCCGTTTTGGCTGCCAATGCCGAATAAGTTGCCCAATGACATTCCCAAGTTTGAAGGTAAATCTGGAGAGGACCCGTCGAACCATGTGATGACTTACCACCTCTGGTGTGCGTCTAACTCCATCACAGATGATTCGATCCGCCTTAGACTTTTCCAGCGCACTCTAATTGGTCTCGCGGCCAAGTGGTACATTGAGTTACCGCGAGGCACTTTTTATAATTTTAGTCAGTTAGCTACCTCGTTTTTAGCTCATTTCCAGTTGCCAGTCTGATATGACAATGGCACGGAATTGTTAACTTCACTAAAACAATCAACATCCACGTATATTTCAGATCATATTCATGAGTGGAGACGTCGACGACGTTTAGTGAAGGTATTTATTCCAGATCAAATCTTGGCTAAGTGGTTTGTAAAATCTTTGTTGCCAAGGATTACTGAAGATGTTGCTAAAGCCGGAGTTGTTACTGAGGAGCAAGTGATTGCTCAAGCACAGTACCTTGACTTGGTCTATACTCAGTCAGGTACGTTACACGAAAAGATCCCAGATCTCCCCAAGTCAAATCAAATCACTACAGCTCCTTCGGGATCTCATGCCGCTGACGGTATGATTGGTACGGTTAACACTAAAAGTAAGAAGAAGTCTTCCAAGAATTCTTCTCCTATCATAACCTTGCCTGATTCCCCAACAGGAGATTCTTCTGCAGAGGTTTTCGCCGATATTCACGTTGTAGAGTCATCTACGGCTAAATCAAAATCCGGTGGGAAGAAGAAAGGAAAGAAGAAGAATAAAACAGACAAAAGTTCAAAGGAGAAACCTGAAAAGGTGGAATCTAATGATGAAAAGCGCAAACCTCGTTATCCATGTCTCATTTGTGACGAAGAACATTTTACAAGAGACTGCCCTCATCGAGCAGAGGTTGCGAAGATCGTCAAAGGTTCCCAAACTCCTGCTGTCTTGAAGGATCCATTTCCAAGTCAAGACAGTAAGATGATAGGTTCTTCCTCGAGTGCCAATGAAGAACCCATATTGATGATGTCCCATGTAAGGATTGCGACTCGATCGCAAGATTATGGTAGTAAAAGTCCTGTTGATGGAAAAGAAGCAGAATCTTCTCATTCCAATCCATCAACCTCACCTCCCGGTTCCGATCCACTAAAGATCAAGAAACCTAATCCAGACTTAGTAATCAAACCGCCCGCCAAGGGTATACTTCAAAAGTCAGCTTTCAATCCACATGCGAGAGTGGCTCAGAATTATAACATTGTTGAGGATTTAGCTGTTTCACCCTCAGCAATGTCGGCTTTGGAAGTGTTGCAATCATGCCCAGCACAGCGTAAATTACTTTTGTCGGCTATAGGAGCTGTTGATGTTCAGGACCCGAACCTAATAATCTTTGATCTAGAAAATAGTACACCGCGTTTGCCTCATCAAATGGCTTTCCAGATCCCAGTGATAGTAAAAAACAGGCCTATTCATCGGACTGTAATTGATGAGGGAGCCTCAACGTGTATTATGTCGATACTTGGTTCTCCTTCACTAAATCAATCCCCGACAATTCTTAAGGCCTTTGATGGCCCTGGGTTTCATCCTTTTGGCATTCTACAGGATTTGCCTATAGGGGTTGAAGGAAAAACCGTTAGTCTAGATGTGGAGGTGGTTGATGCCCCTCTAGACTACAACCTTCTCTTGGGTCGAAGTTGGTCTTATGCTATGACAGCGGTTGTTTCATCGGTCTTTAGAGTCATAAAGTTTCCACATAATGGAAAGATCGTAACAATAGATCAGCTGGCTTACTTTTCATCCGACCCAGCCTCTTCGGAGAGTATTCAGCATGTCGGTAAAACGACTATCCCATATAAGGATTTTGGAGTAGGATTAGTTAAAGATGCCGGTTTACTGGGAACTTTTCCTTTTCCTCCAATCAACGCATCATCTTCATTTGCAACCATTCATATGATTACATCAGACACTATTTTTTATGACGATCCTTGGATCGTTCCTTCTGAATCTGAAATAGACTCATTTGGTAATTCCATGCCTTCGAGTCCATATGAAATTGCCTATGAAGCCGTGCAGTCTTTTTCCGACCCGTGTTCAACCGAAAATGACTTAATGAATGTGGTCCGTGAGGAATCACTTTTCACATCAACCTCGGATTTAACTACGTTTTCTGAATTTGTTCACTCTGATGAGAAAATTCGTGAAATCCTATGTGTAGATGATTTACCATGGGAAGATCTCCATCACAAATCTTCGTTTCTACCTGAGGATGATCGTTTTGAAAATGATTTCTCATCAATCTTTACAACTGAATATGTCAAGGAACCTCAGAATCCAATGAAACATCCTGATTCAGAGTTAAATTTGGGAAACATCTCTCGAACTATTCCCATTGACATTTCGGTTAAGCCCGGAATTGTTGAGAACATTCATATAGGTGCCTCGTGTACAGATGACGAAATTTAATTATATAAGGCCCTATTTCAAGAATTCCGTGACGTGTTTGCCTGGTCCTATGAGGAAATGCCAGGAATTGATCCCGCGATTGTTGTTCATGAGATCAAGACTTACCCGGACGCTAAACCCGTCCGACAACGTTTGCGTCAAATTCACCCACGAAAAGCTGCTGCAATTAAAGCAGAAGTTGAAAAACTGTTGAAAGCAGGTTTCATTTATCCGATCCCGTTAACGGATTGGGTATCGAATATTGTTCCGGTTAACAAAAAATAGGGGACAATAAGAATATGCATCGATTATAGGGACATTAATCGAGCCTATCCAAAGGACAATTACCCAACTCCCTATATCGATCAAATCATTGATGATTGTGCCGGCAGCGAAATATTTTCCTTTATGGACGGTTTTTCCGGATACAATCAAATCAACATTCTACCTACCGATCAACCAAAAACGGCTTTCATTTGTCCATGGGGGACGTTTGCTTATTGCAAATTACCTTTTGGGCTTAAGAATGCCGGAGCAACTTTTCAGAGGGCGATGTCTTATGCGTTTCATGACATCAAGCACATTGTGCAACCCTATCTCGATGACTTTCCTGCTCATTCATTACATCGAGCTGATCACCTCGTCCATTTACGAGCAATCTTTATGAGGTGTAGGCATTATCGTATTCGGTTGAACCCACACAAATGTGTCTTCTGTATAGAAACAGGTCGATTGCTGGGATTTGTAGTTTCGAAAGCCGGCATTCGCGTTGATCCCTCGAAGGTCGAAGCTATCATCAATTTGCCTCCTCCTTCGAGTCTTCGCCAACTCCAAAGTTTGCAGGGGAAAGCAAACTTTTTACGATGATTCATTCCTAACTATGCCGAGGTTACAAAGGGTTTTACACGGTTGTTAAAATAGAACACTCAATTCTCTTGGGATGAGATAGCTCAGAAATCTTTTGATGCACTCAAACACGCATTGACCCATGCACCGTTGTTGCATCCTCCCAACTACAACCAGGATTACTTTTTGTATCTCGCTGCCTCCCATTCCACTATTGGAATGGTCTTAGTTTAGGAAGATGAATTCGGAACGGAACATGTGATATATTACCTTAGTCGAACATTAAATCCAACTGAGCTAAAATACTCACATGTGGAGAAATTGGCATTGGCAGCCGTTCAAGCTGTCCAACGTTTTCGTCACTACGTTTTACTACGTAAAACTACGGTAATTTCGGATTGCAACCCTATGATCTACATTTTGGCCAAACAATTGCTAGGGGGCAAGTACTCTAAATGGATCGTTATCTTGCAGGAGTTCGACTTGGAGTTTGAGAAATCTAAGTCTAAGAAATCTTTAGTTTTTGCAGAGTTAATGTGTGACTTCCCGCGTGCTGACACAGAAACTGTGGCAGATGAGCCCATTGCGGACGAATCTTTGTTTCTAATCAGCACTTTAGATCCGTGGTATGGGGATATCATCGTCTATCTCCAAACCCAATGCTTTCAGCCAGAAATTTCAAGGTCGGAACGTCGGAAAATTCACTTCCAGTCCCAACAATTCAAAATTATTAGAGATACCCTTTATCGCCGTGGGGCGGACTCTATTTTTCGACGTTGCTTAACTCACGAAGAAGCTGAAAGGGTTCTAAATGACTGTCACTCTGGAGCATGTGGCGGTCATATGTCTGGGTATGCCACAGCCCAAAAGATATTGCGCGCTGGCTATTTCTGGCCGTCCTTGTTTAAAGATTGTATTACGGCGGTCCGAAAATGCCACAACTGCCAGATTTTTTATCGTAAGATGCGCGCTCCACCTGCTCCTCTCCACCCTATAATTACCGTCGGTCCTTTTGCGAAATGGGGTATCGATTTTATTACATGTAACCCTCACTCGGTCGGGGGGCATGCGTATATCATCCTTGCGGTAGATTATTTTACTAAGTGGGCCGAGGCGATGCCTACATTCGAGGCAGACGGCAAGACAGCTGCAATTTTCGTGTTCAATCATATAATTGCTAGGTTTGGTGTCCCACAAGCAATAATCACTGATCTTGGGTGTCATTTTCGAAACGTTATGATGACCGAACTTACAGGCCAGCTTGGTTTACGTCATGATAGTTCAACTCCTTATTATCCACAAGCGAATGGTCTGGTTGAATCCATCAACAAAGTTTTAGTTATCATGATCCGACGAATCATTGGGATTCATCGGTCGAATTGGCACAACATGCTATTTGCAGTGCTTTGGGCGTACCGAACTTCAGTAAAAACATCAACAGGGTTCACTCCTTTCCAACTAGTCTATGGTTTGGAAGCTGTGTTACCCATTGAGTGCGAAATCCCGTCACTGCAAATGGCCATCGAGTTACTTCCAGCTACTTCCGAAGAGGAAAAGCGTTTGTTATACTTAGCTCAATTAGATGAGAATCGACGTGATGCTGCATTGGCGATCGAGACTCACGTAAAACGTATGAAAGCTCAGTATGATCGGAATGTGACCCCTCAAAATTTTTCGGAAGGAGACCTAGTGTTATTGTACGATCAAGCTAATGATAAATTAGGCGCTGGAAAATTCGTTCCTATGTGGCATGGTCCCTATATTGTTAAGCGAAAGCTAGCGAAAGGGGCCTATGAATTGGTAGACTTTGACGGGGACTCTTTGGGTAAACCTAGAAATGGCCTTTACTTGAAGAGGTACTATGCATAAAAGAATGGGGTATGGAGATTTTTAGTTCGGATAGTTTTTCTTTCTAGTTGGTGTGTTTTAGTTTACAAAGTGTGCTTAGTTTAGAGAGTGTTTTTCCGTCATTATTCCTTCTTATCTTGGTTTTACTCTTGATATTGCAGATGTCGATGCCTCTCCAAATATACATTGGATTTGCTGATGGTGCTTGTCGTAATACACAGAACATCTCTTCCGTAGCTTGGGTTATCTATTCGCCCTCTGACGAGTTAGTTTTTATGCATGGGGTAAGCCTCGGTCAAACAACAAACAACATTGTAGAGTATAGTGCAGTGATTGAGTTATTATCTGAATCTATTTCATTTGGGATTCAGAGTTTGATTGTGAGGTTGGATTCTGAACTCGTAATATTACAGCTTAATAGAGTGTATGCCATTAGAAATCCAGTGTTATTAAGATTATTTTTGAGAGTGCGTCTCTTGGAACGTGAGTTTGATTAATTGAATATCAACATATTCCAAGGTCTTTAAATACATTAGCAGATGCAATTGCTTCTCGAATGTTAAATAGACATTTGCAATAATCATACATGTAAATTTAAAACCATTCCATAACATGATTTACAAGATAAGCCGGTAATAGTGATCTATATATATATATATATAGGAGTGTGTCAAAAAATACATCGTCTTCAATCATAGGTTGAAAAACACCTTATGATCGGCAAAAATGATAAGTACAAAAAACAAAAATGTCACATGTGCCCACAAAAGGCGATCATCCTATCACTGGTGATGATCTCTATAAGAAACCACTGCCCGGGCCACCTTGCAAAGGAACCTCCTAAAAGGTCCCGGGACTCCAATCACATAGCGCTGAAGTCGATGAGGAATGTCGTCTATAGTGGTCTCAGGAAAATCTGTTATAGACATTTTTGTGCCTCGCAGCATGGAGCATGAAATGTCAATAATTACAGGGATCCTCAGTCCCTAAACATGTTGTTCTTACCCCTAGAAGAACAAGGTCAGCAAACCACAGCACTTCCCATCAGTTCTCCACCTGAAAACACTCAAAAACAGGCTATTTTTGGATCATGTCAGCTGCTCCACTGAGCATCTGCGCTGGAATGCAACTGCTCCTCCTTGTACCTGCGCTGAAAGTCAAATCTAATGAAGGCTACCTGCGCTGGGCGAGATTGGCCAAGTGGCACAGTCATTCTGCAAGGTGTCAATTGCCCAAGAAGCTTCCAAACTGACACTTGGTTCAAGGGATTCGCCCTGTGATGAGTAAGAGGTACTTGATCTCCATGTGTAAGCAAAGATCTCCAAGTGGACTCAAGAACTGAAGTTTAACTGAAGAAGGAGAGGACACAAGGCAGCTTTATGTCAGTCTCAAGCTGACTCATCCTTTCTTCTTCTCTCCTATATATAGAGCTCTTTTATGAGGTCTAAGGAGGCGGGAATTTTGTGCAAAGTAAGGAAGTGCTGTTGGTTTACAGTTAGAGCTATTGGGTGATTGCTTTTATAGAGGTGAAGAGGAGACTTCTTGCTGCTGGGGAGGTGCTGCTGGATTGGAGCCATTGATGGTTGTAACCTTCTCAGAACCCTGTTACTTTTATCAATAAAGCTTTGAATGTTCTCCTATATACTTGTATTGCATTGATGTATTGTATTTACTTGTATATTTGATTCACTCTAATCCATGCATCAGTTATGAGTACATATATCTTGTAGTTTTCTTCTCTCTGTTGTGCAGGATCTGTGTGTAGCTGGACCGGCAAAGGGAGCAAGGAGCTGGGAACAAGAGACAAAGAGAGAGGATAAGGATCGACAAAAGCGAAAGACACCGGTTGGTTAATCTTTTCTTTCTTCTCTCTGTACTTTCATAAAGGAAAACATTAAAGCTTTACTTTCAGTTGTTGCTAAAGACTATCACCTTTAGAGTAGGGATAGGGTCATCCGAGTCGGATACTTTTCCCCACAACAATATCCCCTGTCAAGCGCTCCAGATGACCCTCCAACTCGGCCAAAACCTTTGCTGATTCATCCTGTGGGGCTGGCACGGGTGCAACTGGTTGCCTCCTCTCGAAAGGTTGGAGAGCAGCTGGTCGCTGTGGACCCACATCTGCATTTGAAATTTTTACTATCAGTTTTGAGACGATGAAAAAAAATAATAAAAAAATATTAAAATAGGAAAAGTTGAAAAGGATTTTACCTGACTCGTCCCACTGCTCTCCTGGTGGAAGAGCCATGTCTGGGTCACCACGGAAATCTATCCCAGCGTAAGGGAAATCCTGAATGGAAAAGACCTGGTTTTCCAACCATTGGAAATACTCAGGTTTGAACCGAGCAACTTCTGTCCTCTCGTCCGGGTGACGGGCCATGACTGCGACCCATCGCATCAGTTTGGGCTCTCGAGGAAGCCCAGCTCCAATAGTAAGATGCTGTGGGATCAGCATAGGAACCCTCTCCAGGCCAAAACTCACGACCAAAGCCCCATAACCAAAGGTCTTTAGTCGTCCGCTCTTGGCCCTGGTCAGTTGGCCTTTCACATTGGCCAGCACAGCATTGCACCAGTTGAAGATGGTGCCTCGAAAGCAATCAACTGCCATACGCATCTGGGATCCGGTGGCAACATGTAATGCGGCAGCTCTGCAAAGTCTGGTGACGGTAAACGCAATCACCATGAGCTCAGGACGGGATATGGTCTTTATGTCTATCCCTTTGTCTTTAGCCTGGCTGTTGCAGTACTCTAGCCGGAGGCTATCGACAGACTGGCCACCTGGCCTAGTCCCGAATAGAGTCAAGTCTTCGCCTCTCTTAGGCAAACCAATCAAGAAATAAATGTCCTCCGGCTCGATTTCGAGCTGGTGCCCGCCAATGAAGAAGCACTAGTCCTGTATGCTCCATCTGTTAACCAGCCACTGAAAAAAATCTACCTGAGCCCTCATGTCAGGAATGGTCTAGAATTTGTACAGTCCGCATGCCCTCAAAGCATCAAGTGAAGGCTGATGATTCCATGCGGCAGTATCCACGTCCTCATGCTCTCGTTCACGCCAATCTAGCATGATATACTCTCTGCATCACGTATAAAGATTAATTAAATTGCTAGAAAACATTTTGATTGGTCCATTTTTGAGAAATTTTGGGTTCAAAACCCTTGCGGTGGGGTACACACCCTCCGAGTTAGACGCAGTGCGTGGGTACGCACTTTGTCTACACGGAAGGTGCGGACCCCGAGCTTTTTCCCAATGGAGAAAAAGTCGGGGTCCGCGGGTCCGCAATGGTAAACCTGCGGACCCCCGCGCGCGGGTTTTGCGCCTAAAAACCCTCCCAAGAAATGAAATGAGGGACTAAATAAAAAAACTAAATAGTTGAAAATGAAGAGTAGGATGATGTGGGTTACCTGGAGAAGACGACGCTCGATTCCGACGGTTGGATTTTCCACAATCTTCACGGGAAGTTTTCTAAGCAAAAGCACTATTTTCTCACCCAAACTCGAATGGTAAAAATGAATTGACAAAGGCCCTTTTTATAAGTTTTTTGAGTAAATAAATCGCAAATTTGTTTATGTTTCACTTTGAAAAGGTATTTTGCAACGCTTTTATCCATTTCAAATAGGTATGAGTAATGTTTGTGTTTCTGTACAGAATAAAGGATTATTCAGGTGAAATCTATCATTTTCAACGAAAAAACAAGTAGAGTCATCTTTAAACCCTTTTCTGACTCCTAAAATACGAAAAGATTGCCGAGCATTTCTTTTACACTCGTTAAAACAGAATTAAAAGACGGTCCACTTACAGCTCTTTTCCGACCGTAAAAACATGAAAAGATTGCTGGATTTTTGTCGTTTCGAATTCGATATTGGTTATAAAACGACGTGTTGTTGATCACTTTTTTACTTTTTCGGATCAGTGACACTAATAACGAAAAGTACTCCTTGGTCGTAAAAGATCAAGCAGTTCTCTCAAGTATTATTTTATACTTTTTCGGACTTGGGAGACACAAATTTACGAAAAAGGTCAACCCTGGAGTCTTCTTAAGTTTTTTCAGACTCTCTAAAAATGAAAAACGCCGAGTTTCTCCTATACTGGACTCGTTAAAATTTCACAGTAAAGGACCTGTTCAATTACAAACAGGAACGAACCACTCCTTCTTAGGGTTCGAATCTAAACTATGTTGGACTCATCCGAAGGATGAGCTTATAATCAAGCAAATGTTATCCTCCTCAAGCTTGTCAAAAATAAAGAGGTACTTGCCAGAAATGGTGGGGGAAAAGAGAGGAAAATGAGTCTGTTTGTCATACCTTTTAACCACTCTTGAACACGACACTTTTATTCACCTGGGTTGGGAAATCCTTTGCCTAACAGTTGATCAAACCACATTGAAAGTCTTCAGCTAGTTTCTGGGTATTAACTTTGGGTCAATTGTCACCAAGCCATCTGTCGTGTTGTTATGTGTTCAAGAGGTCACTGCCAATAAGCCATTCATCTGCAAAATATCTGTCATCCATCTTGACCATCCCTGAGTCAGTCCTTGCAACTAAATTTCTTCAACTTGATCTATGATTTCGTGTTGTGGGCTTGCCTACGACGGATCCCTTTCTATCGACATCAGCTCATTATCTAGAAATATGATCTAGAAATCGTCAGTACCTTGAGATCTGCATGCCTTAATGGCAGGTTTCTCACCTTTGACGACAATTTACATCATTGACTTTCGATCAAAGGATTCCGTGATATGTTCGACATCAACACATTTACTCACATCTCATGGATTGTACTGGGTACTTTGAGAGCCATTGACATCACTGGTGGTTTCTCTCACACTTATTAACAGTTTACATCATTGACTGGTAATCAAGTGGTTTCTACCATGTTTGACATCAACACATTTATTCGCATGGATAGAATCGTACTATTTCGGGAAGTAGAAATGAAGACCCTGGATCTAGTTTCCACCATCCAGGCTGCGAGGAATTTTGTATTCATTATGTTGTGGACTATTCATAAACAAATGGCTGCGTCCATACTGTGTTCACACGAGTCTATACTTATGATGTTACAAGATCATTCCTATATCAGAGCAGTAGATAGTTTTCTAGTTAGTTTTGATCTGAGTATCGGAATGCCTACCTCAACGATGATATGATCTCATATATATATCTTGCATTGAATGTTTTTACAGGTTCTGACCGGGCTCTCCACAAGATGATCCTCGAAATGATAAATTACTTCACTCTTCCTATATGATAAATGAAATCCTCATCTACTACAGACTTCGCACTTTAGGGGGAAATCTGTTACACTAAAATATCGTCACCATGATTATTTGCAGTCAGTATGGGTCTATCATCACTTGTACTGTCCTCCTAAGAAAGTCTAAGACCTCAGCTCTTCAAATCAAGCTTTAGAAGTGGGAGAAAGACATTAAATATCAATGTAACTCTGGTTCCGCACTTTCTCTCATGGTCACCTGCGGTCCCGCACCTTCTGTGTACAAAAGATGTGTACCTACCCGCTTTGTTCCTAACGGTGTAGGTGTGGACCCCTGTGAAAGTCAAAAGGCGCAAGTTTTATCTTAAAAAACTCACTTTGGGTTAATTCTAGAGTTTTCTAGAAGGAATTTTGACGTGGATTGTTTGCTCTGAGGTGGTTCATGCATCCCAAAAGAGAAGGAGCTAATCCCTTGACTAAAGGAGCTATCCCTTTGAAGGAGGGCTTTATCCCTTTGAAGGAGGACCTAGTAACTTCCGTCCATTGCACTATAAATACAGGCATTGGGGTGAGGACTAGAGGGGTTAGAAGCTGAACATTTTGAGGGTAAACGCTGGTGAAATTGAGACTCTTTGGTTGAGCTTGAGAGGAGAGATCACATACCTCTTGGTTCCATTAGAGAGTGAGTGAAACTTGTCAAAGTAGAGGAGACATCTTGTTGGACACTGGGAGGAGCTTGTACAGCGTCAAGGCAAAGGTTGTAAGGTTCTTCTTCTTTTGAATTAATACAATCAAACTCATTTTTCTCAACAAGTATCTTATGTTATTTGTTTCATGGACTCCTTGACTTTCATGTTAAATATGTTTTATGCAATTGGCTTTTCAGGTGCTATTTAATTTGTTTGCCTTGTTTGTGTTTGCAGATTCGCGAAGAGGAGCTCATTTGGATCAAAGGAGCGAGGGCATCCACAAGCTTGCGTTGGACCAAAGGTAGGCCCTAAAAACACTTGTTTTCTATTGTTTATTAAAGCATATTTAGAGAAAGATAGTGTCTGGTTGGTTTGCTTGTCGTTAGGTCTTCTTTAGATTCTAGGAAGGTCTATCTTGTCCACAAGATCGACACTTTCCGTGCGACAAGGGGGGTTCCAAACCACCCCCAAAAGTGGTTTTTTGGGGGCGGTTTGGAACTACCCCAAAAAATATACTTTGGAGGTGGTTTGTATCCCTTAAAAACATACCCCTAAAGGTTTGAAGTTTAGAAGTGATTCTTTTAGGGAGGGGGAGGGGGGAATTCAAAAACCACCCCTAATGCTAAAACCGCTTCGAATTCCCACTTTTAGAGGAAGATAACGACCCCCCCTAAAAGTATTTTTTGTAGTAGTTAGTTATAATTTTTGTCTCCAATTGTCATTTTTTTAATCATTAACTATGCTTTTCTTCTTTCTATGATTTCCTCTCAATAATATGTTTCAACCAATTATCAATTTCATTCTTCAAATTACTTTTATAGCCATTTTTGAGATTTATACTTCTCTGATATTCGATAAGAAAATGTCTTTCATTTTATATAGGCTAGGTGATTCCTTGAGATAGAGGAAAGGAATAACTTTCCCTCACTAGTAAAGGGATTTCCCTATAGAAAAGGAAAAGGATTTCATTTCTTAAGAGAGTGATTGGAAAGAGAATGACATCATTAATATTCTTCCTCATTCATCTCATCATATGCATCATCCAGTTCAGAATTCATGTATACGGGATTCACCATATCATCATCATCATCATCGTCGTCGTTGTCTATATCATCATCTGGAACATTCTCTTGTACATTTGGTTCAACTTCTTCAAGTTCTTCATCCGACACAATTTCAATATCATATAGTTCATCCAAATTAACATTGTCTCGATTAACATATATTCCTTGAACTTCTTTGACATCTTTGTTTGACACTACATGAACCCCTTACTCCTCTACATCATCTTCATCTTCAATTTCATCTTCTTTTGCTACATTATACTTTATGGTCCTTCCTCTAAGATCATATCCAAAAACATATGACCAACTCGTGTTACTTGGAATGTCTACATAAAGTACATGTTCACATTGGCTTGGAAGAACATATTGCTTTGATCCTGGCTCAAGATGTTAGGTCACTATAATACTAATGTATTCCCTTATTATTATTGTAGCACCTTATTGTTATTGTTGTGCCAATATTGTCCCCATATTGTTATTATTGTGCCCCATAGAAACCCACTATTGTTATTGTTGTGCCCTTACATTATTATTGTTATGTCGGCTCTGATTATATTGTGACCCCTTAGACTCCTATATATAGAAAGGAGGTCTTGTCTTTGTATCATCCAAGAATTATTCATTTGTGTAATGTAAAGGAGGTTTCTCCCTCGAATAGGATACTTTTGAAGTCACTGATCTATCTCATTCTTCTATTTTGTGAGCTGGCTGCATAACAATTGGTAAAAAGCTTTAGATTCTAGGGTTTCACTGCTTCAAATAGGCCATCGTGGAATTTTCGCTATAATTTTTTTCTCTGATGCTTCAGAAGCTGAAATTAAAACCCATTTGAGCCAAAATTGTGATGAACCTCAAGACTGAATTTCCGATCTTGTCTTGCTATATTTTTGGAGATATGAACTGAGGAAATTAGGGTTTTTATAGGCTCCCGAATTCGATCTCAAATAGGTCACCTTGGGAAAATTGTCATAACTGAGCATCAGATTGAAATTTCATAAACAATTGTAGAAAGAGGATAGACTTTAGTTTTCTGTGTATCGTTTTCAGGTCTGAAGGTCGAAACAATGACTCGTGGCACTTCATATAAGTTCGCTCTACTGAGCTAGTCTATAATCAAGTCATCGTGGGAGATTTGAAAGAACTATTTCTTGGAGAATAAAATCTAGATTAGTCATGTGGGGTTTGAAGGAGGATGTAGAGGGCTATCACAGGACAAAATTTCAGACCTTGGAGATCCAAAATTACAGATCTACAACAAATTCAATATCGAGCTCCTACAAAGGGAAAAACAATGTGTAGTATTTTTAAAATTTTTGCATAGGTTTGGTTTGAAAAATTTGCTTGAAGTGATTCAAAGGGAACAATGAAGCATTTTTATTATTAATTGATGCCCTGAAGAAAGAAAATGGAAACACCTAGTAAGCAACCTAAAAGCTCTAGCATGACTCATGAAGAAGAGGAAGAAATGCAACATGATATATCAAAATTATGAGACCAAGTGCAACAAATTTCACTCTCACAAAAAATAACAAAAGCTAAGATGGATGGTTTAAAGAAAGGCGTGGAAGCTAAGATGAATGGCGTGGAAGCTAATATGGATGGTGTGGAAGCTAATATGGATGGTTTAGAAGTAAACATTGAATATTTGAAGAAATACATGGAAGGTTTGAAAGGAGGTTTGGAAAAGTTTCTACAAGAAATGCTTCCTAATGGTGAAAAGGTAGTAGAGGAAACTCATGATGAGAACAAAAAATATGTTAGTCATGATTTAATAGACTCTAACATTGGATTAAAGACCCACCATGTTCCAAAGATCAATATAAGGAAGTTTGATGGCAAGGATCCTGTAACATGGATACTACAGATGGATCAATATTTCGATCTCCATAATGTGAAAAACACACAAAAGGTACGCATTTTGAATTTATATTTGGAACCCAATCACTTTGTATGGTATCAATGGATTTTATCTCGTAAATAAATTGTCACTTGGGAAATTTTTACGGAAGAAATGATAGCACATTATGAGGATACAAAAAGCAACACCTTTTTTAGCCAATTGATAAATCTCAAACAAAAGGGTTCAATGGTGGAGCACATTGAGGACTTCCAAAAATTGCATGTAAGGGTAAAATATATTCCAGAGGAACATATGATTGATGTGTTCATAGGTACTTTAAAGGATAACATCCAACATGAGGTTTGCCTTTGGGAACCTGATTCATTGGAGAAGGCATTCAGGTTGGGAAGAAAAAATGAAAGCAAAATTATGGCAACAAGGAAGCCTAGCAATCACAACTATAAAGATGGAAGTGTTGTTGCCCCTAGCCTTCCACAACCTACAAGGCTGACACAACAACAATTGGAAGAAAAAAGAGCAAAAGGGCTTTGTTAAAGTTGTGATAGAAAATACACTAAAGGTCATACGTGTGTTGAGAAGAAATTATTTTACATAGATTGTGAAGAGGAAGAAGAAAAGGAACAAGAAACATCAAACGAAGAGGATACACACCAGGAAAACACCCTAGAGAAAAAATAAATGAATCTGACCATATCTTTTAATGCATTGGTCAGAATTAACACTCCTCAACTATCAAGATAGAAGGACATATCAAGAAGAAAAAGGTAATAGTGTTGGTTGATTCAGGCAGTACCAATAATTTTATTCATTGTAAGATAACGAAGGAATTGAATTGCTTCCTCTATCCAACACCAGAGTGTCGAGTGATGGTTGTAAATGGAGGAACCATAAATTTCTCTGGAAAGTGCCTTAATATCAAGCTATCCATGGGAGAATATGTGTTTAATAGTCCAATTCTTTCCATTCCAATGGGTGGTGCTGATGTTGTACTAGGAGTCCAATGGCTACAATCTTTGGGTACGATAGCTTTTAATTTTCAAGAACTTTTCTTGATTTTTTTTTCATAAGGAAAGGAAGTTGATTTAAGGGGTATCACAGGGAAACTGAGAAAGATAATCAACTCTAACGACATGACAAAGATTCTAAAGAAAGAACAATGTGGCGTAATTGCACAATTATGTTCGCTAGAGGTTCCCATATCGAAATCATCTATTTCTCCAGATCTCCAAAAAGTCTTGGACAATCATTCCAAGGTATTTGAGACTCCCAAAGGCCTCCCACCTATTCATGATCGTGATCATGCTATTCATTTGATTCCAAGAAGTTTTCCTCCAAACATCAAGCCTTACAGATATCCCTATGCCCAAAAGATTGAAATTGAACATATGGTTGCAGAAATGCTAGAGGCTGGTATAATTCAACCTAGTCAAAGTTCTTTCTCTACTCAACTAGTATTTGTGCACAAGAAGGATGGATTGTGGAGTGTGTGTCTAGATTATAGGGAGCTCAACAAGCTCACTATTAAAGATAAATTTCCCATTCCTGTCATTGATGAATTATTGGATGAATTGCATGGAGCAATTTAGTTCACTGAGTTGGACCTTCGTTCAGGATATCATCAAATCAGAATGAAGACTAAAGACATTTTGAAAACAACATTTAGAACTCATGAGGGTCATTATGAGTTTTTGGTCATGCCTTTTGGCCTTACCAATGCACCTTCTACATTTCAAGGTTTGATGAATTCAATTTTCAAACCCTTATAAAATTTGTGTTAGTATTTTTTGATGATATAATAATCTACAACAAATCTTGGAATGATCATGTTCAACATGTTTATAGAGTGCTCAAACTATTGGAGGAGAAACAATTACATGCAAAAACCTCCAAATGCTTCTTTGGAGTACAAGAGGTGGAATATAGGGGTCATATTGTATCTCATGAAGGTGTTAAGGTAGACCCTAGAAAAATTAAAGCCATTAAGGAATGGAAAATCCACACATCCATAAAGAATCTGCGAGGATTTCTCAGGTTGATAGGGTATTATCACAAGTTTGTTAAGAATTATGGGAGAATAGCAACACCTCTAACAATATCACTGAAGAAAGATGCATTTTCTTGGACTCCGAAAGAAACGAAAGCCTTTGAACATCTTAAAGAGGCAATGTGCCAAGCACTGGTCTTAGCTATGCCAGACTTCACAAAAACCTTTATTGTGGAATGTGATGCCTCAAGAAATGGAATTGGTGTTGTTTTAAGGCGAGAATAAAGAGCCATTTATTTTGAAATTCATCTAATCAAAGGAAAGTATTTACATAAAGCTATTTATGAGAAGGAAATGTTGGCAATACTACATGCACTTAAGAAATAGTGACCTTAACTAATGGGAAGACACTTCAAGGTAAAAACAGATCATGATAGCCTTAAATGCTTTTTAGAACAGAGATTATCTTCAGAAGAACAACAAAAATGGGTCACAAAGATGTTGGGTTATGACTTTGAAATCATCTACAAAAAAGGGAAGAAAAATGTGGTTGCAGATGCACTCTCAAGAAAGGATGAGGATGTGGAAGCATTGCTTTGTGCCATTTATATTATCTAACCAGATTCGATAAACCAAGCAAGGGATGAATGGAAGAATGACGAAGAAGTGTGGTAACTCATTCAAAAGTTGTAGCAAGATCCCAATACATGTGGTACATTTAGTTGGAAAAATGATTCATTATGGTACAAAGATCGCTTATACCTCTGTAAGAATTTCCAATTCAAACAAAATATTCTTCTGGAATTACAAACTTGTCCCTTAGGAGGGCATTCAGGATTTTTTAAAACTTAAGATAGGGTTAAGAAGGAATTTTTTCGTATGGCCTTAAATTTTATATTTAAAAGTTTGTGGCGGAATGTTTGTTTTTCCAAAAAAATAAAGTTGAGACAATTAAGAGCCCAGGTCTATTACAACCTTTATCCATTCCAAGTCAATGTTGGGAGGAGGTTTCAATGGATTTTATCACAGGTTTACCCAAGTTCAAAGGAAAGAGTGCCATCATGGTGGTAGTTGATAGACTTACCAAGTATGCACACTTTTGTGCATTATCCCATCCACTTAAAGACAATACAGTTGCTATTGCATTTATGGAAACAATTCGAAAGCTACATGGAAACAAAGGTTATTGTAAGCGGAAGAGATCTTATTTTCACTCTAAAAATTTGGACTGAATTATTTTCTTGTCTAGGTACTCAGTTAGCTCATAACTCATCTTATCATCCTCAATCTAATGGGAAAACTGAGACAGTGAACAAATTTTTGGAAGGATATCTTCGTTGCTTTGTATCTTATAAATAGACACAATGGGTCAAATGGTTGCCTTTGGTTGAATGGCAATATAACACTTCCTTCCATACTGCAGCAAAAATGACCCCATTTATGGCACTTTATGGATATCATCCACCATCCATCACATCATATTTAAGATAAAATTCTAAGGTTCAAGTAGTGTAAGATCACATCGAGCATCAACAAAAAGTTCTCCAACTCTTAAAGGATAACTTGACTTTGGCGTAGAATAGAATGAAACAACAAGAAGATCAACATCGTAGCAAAAGAAGTTTTGATGTAGGTGACTGGGTATTTCTATGACTACAACCATACAAACAAATGTCCCTCAAGCAAGCTAAGAAGGATAATAAATTATCACCAAAGTATTATGGTCCGTACAAGGTGTTGCAAGAGATTGGTACTATGGCATACAAATTAAAACTTCCTGCATCTTCCCGAGTGCACCCAATTTTCCATGTTTCATGCTTAAAGAAGGTTATAGGTGACTAGCTCCCAGTTCAAACAATATTTCCAGAACTTGACGAGGAAGGAAAAATAATATTGGAACCTGAAGCAGTCACTGAAACAATAACTCGACAACTACGAAATTGATCAATTTCAGAGCATCTCATCAAGTGGAAGAAATTACCCGCTGAAGATTCCACATGGGAGGATGATAATTTTATACAGAAGCATCTAGAACTACTCAAGCATTGAGGACAACACTTTTTTTGAAGGAGAGGGGCATGTTAGGTCCATATAATACTAGTGTATTCCCTTATTATTATTGTATCCCCTTATTTTTATTGTTGTGCCCATGTTGTCCCCATATTGTTATTATTATGCCCCATAGAAGCCCACTATTGTTATTGTTGTTCCCTTACATTATTATTGTTATGTCGGCTCTAACTATATTGTGACCCCTTAGACTCTTATATATAGAAAGGAGGTCTTGTCATTTCTATCATCCAATAATTATTCATTTGTGTTATGTAAAGGAGGTTGCCCCCTCGAAGAGGCTACTTTTGAAGTCGTTGATCTATCTCATTTTTCTATTTTGTGAGCTGGTTGCATAACACAAGATTCCTTGTATCAACCATGGTAAATCCATTAGCATGCTCAATAACAGTTCTATTAGGGTCACGTTCATGGATTCGTAGCCTAAACCATTTGACATCGAACACAACTATTTTGAAGGATTCAAAGTCACACTCAATTATATCATGCAGATACCCATAGTATCGATTCTCAGAGAGTTCTGGATGTCTGTCACCTTTAGAGGAAACATTGATAACTTGAAATATTGCAGTTATCCCACTATCATAAGTTTTCATCTTTTCATCCAACCTTTTGATGCGAAATTTGCGGCCATTGCACCACATTTTGTTGTGGTGTTTCAACTGCAATACATAAAACACATAAAAAAATGCATTTTCAATTGATAAGCATGCATATTTACAACTGAAAAATTTGAAAATTAAGAAAAAAATCACACCATATGCATCAATATAATTGTAAAAAAACTTAGTATGGGTGAATATGCTTGCTTGATAATCTTTTAAACCATATGCTAAATCAATTTCCCTCTATGTAAGATTGGTATCTCCACTACATTGAGCTTCTTTGACCAATGAAGACACAACATACCATGATAACCTACCATTATTAGCTTGTTTTCATCGTTGAATCCATACCTTCATTCAATATTTATTGTTCACAATGTATAAATGTATTGCATCCCACTCTCGATCAACTATATTAAAATAAAGTAATTCACACATATATAAGTAGTTACCATGTTATACCTTCATAATAATGGATTATGCAGGAAGACTAAAAATTAAATAAGTATGATACACATAAAAACAAAAAAGTCAAATTTGCTATAAATCTCAACTATCTACATAAATCTCACTTTTCTCATTCTACCTTTCCCCAATATGTTCTCCCCTTCAAAATCGTCTACAGAGTTGACATCCCAAATGTGATTGAATACATTATTACTTTTTGTTATTTCATCGCTATATTAACAAATATAAACCATGGTTTGATATACCATATATCCCTCTACCATAGAACCCTCAGGACGCGCTCTTTGTCTGACCAAAGCCTTCAATGATTTCAAGTGCCTCTCAACCATCCACATTAATCTTGTGTGTACAAGTCTACACTTTTCAACCTCCTCGATTTGGTGTATGAAGTAGTGTTCTTGTGCATTGAAATTTTTTGAAGGTAGATACTTTTTAATTTCACACATTAGACGAGGAAATTGTTTTCTCCAATACCTTATATCTTATTTATCGATTTGTTTAGATGACAACCATCTACAAATGAAGCAAGCAAATCATAGGTTTCAACAAAAGAGAATAATATAGTACATGATGACAAAAAAAACATATGCAGTGAAAAATATGTGACACAACAACTTATTGAACAAATCACACTTTGCACATAAATCTGCACTTACCTCATGTATTTTCCAAGATCACATATAACTTGTTTGAAATTTTTGTCAAAGTTTTCTGGGAGAGAAAAAGGTAGAACAAACTGTAAAAACAATAATGATCGATCATTATTTTTTCCCAAATTAGTAGAAAAAAAACATCAATTAACAAGATGTTTCACCAATGTATGAAATATATATACATCAAAATAATTACCTTAATGAATGTATGCCAATCATGCATTTTTATCCCACTTAATTCACCTTTCTTTGTTAGGATATTATTTATGTTTGAGGAAAATCCAGTTGGATTTTTTTTTTTAATAACCTCTTTAACATGCTTTCTTTGTTGCTCTATCAATAACCATGGAAGGGTGCTTATATTTTGGCCATCTCCACTGCTATTTGAATGAATCACACCTTTCAATGCATGGTCGGTCTCCTTAATGTCATTACAAATCTTGACAATTTTTTCTTTATCTCTCCTTAAATCTAGGATTCGCCTTAAGGTCTATGTTACATTATTCTTATTGTGAATTGTATCAAACAAATGAACAATTTCTATGTGCTCACAGCAGGGGAGTCTATTGAATTTATTAGGATAACTTTTTCATTCCTCGTGGAAGTTCCCTGTTATTAATTCCTTCACAACGTACAACGTGAATCATAGTTAAAGATATTATAACAACAATATAACCTGTCAATTAGTACAATGAAGAAAATGCCATAAAAAGATAAAATAATCCAAACATATCATGTATATTGATACATAGACAATTCGATCCATACCTTGAGAGACTCTATTATATTGCAACTTCCATGCATGAGGTGTCATTCTCCGTGGTCTTAATCTAGTCTCTTCTTTCCCATTGAAAAATATGTTTTTCAGTACTTTAGTACCTATGGTTCTTAGAAAGGAAGCACCTATACTCATCAAACACCTCCTTTCCTAAGCTTCTTGAACAACGAGATTTCATCTTAGGACCACAAATTGGATAAGAAAATTTATCCTTTGTTTGAAGACCTGCAAGAAATGGAATAATTTTTATATCAATTATTTTAAGTATGTACAATGAAGTTCGAACTATTTAAAAAGCGTACTTGAAATGAACTTCGTAAAATTAAACACTATTAAAGTGAAAAGTAACATTATAACGTACCACATAAATGTGTTAGCCTCGGGGCATCGTGAATTGTCCATACAAGCATTGCATGGAATTCAAATTCCCTTTGTGAAACTACTGGTCTAAAGATATCATATTGGCATTATGATATAGGTGTTGTCCTTGATGGCAACTCACTCAGATGAAAGATCATAGTGTAGCATGTCAACAACAAAGAATTATAGATTAGACTATAGAGAATGAAGAAAGAGATGTATATGCAGGTTCACCTTGACCAAGCTGCGTATACACGCAGGTTCACTGAACACAAGTAACGTATACGTACACACGCACTTTCACAGAAGGAAAGGTGCGTATATGTTGGAAAACTAAGTTTTTGGTCTAAGGTATTTGGTCCAAGGTATTTTGATCCATGGTATTGGTCCAAGGTATTTGGTCCGAGTTATTGACCCTAGGTATTTGGTCCAAGGTATTTGTCCTAAGTGGTTTTGATCCATGGTATTGAGAAAGGCCTAAAACTATATAAGGAGGAGAAGATCATTAGGCCAAGGTGTGCACGTATCGAATATCTGATGAAGTGTGAGACCTAGTATGCAGGTTATTGGCTTAAAGTGCTTTGCTTGATCTAAACCAAGGATGAACCTTAGCGGTTGATGAGGGATAAGATCTAATGATGGATCAGGATATTAAGACTTGAAATGAATTATCATTATGTGGTTTTATCTTGTATAGTCTAGATCTGAATACTGACGCATGTGTTATTCTGTAAATGTTATGATCTGGGTATAATTGAAGTCTGGAATAGCTGCAAAATTATGAATTAATATTTATAGATGTGTACGCTGGTTGGCTTTGATAAAAGCGTGTATACACGCTAGTTCGACACATGGAAGTAGCATATACCTTATGAAGTATGTTTCAGTTGTTTCTGTTTGCTGTTGCAGAGTTTTGGGTTCTGGTGACTGGGTTCTGGTGACTGTGTTTTGAATGATCAGATTCAGGTTATGGTGATTGAGTTTCAGTGATTGGTTGATGTAGATGTACTTGATGATTGTTTTGCAGTTATGATGCTGTTCATGGGTCCAGTATGAAAATTGAATGAAACGTGGCCTTAAAATTGTGGTGTTGTGTTCCAGGAGTATCCAGTCTGAAAATTCATGAAATGTGGTCCCTGGTAGAAGAGTGGTATTTTCTGTAGGCTAGCACCTACATACTAGTAAACATATTGGCTAGTACAAGAGCTAGGGGGTTGTAGTTCCTTCCAGTAGTAGCTGGAGAACGAGAGAAGGTTGTAGCCTTCTGTAGGTGGGTGCCTGCGTACTGGTATGAGTCTGCACCAGTACAAGATTGTAAACAGATTTTCTTATTATTAAAAGAAGACAGAGACGACAACAGAAGGTGGTTTTTACCCACATTGGGTTTCCACCTTATATCTTGGTGTTCATGTGTGTTGCTTATGTGTGATGCTTTATTCTGCTTTTACTGCACTGTCTAATACATCTCTGATATACTAGTTAAAGTTCAATACAATATAAACTGGAAAATCAAAAGTTCTCTGCATATACGCTGGTTTCTTTAAGTACAGTCGCGTGTACACGCTAGTTCACTTAGCTGAAGTAGCGTATATAAATTTGTTTGGGAAATTAATTATTGATCTGATAATACTGATTCACCCCCCTCTCAATATTATTTCCAACATATCATACATAGTGACACCGTTCCATAACTCCACTAACTCATTCATAAGAGGCTCGATATATACATTCATACCTTTGACCTTGTACTTACTTAATTGATTTACCATACAATACATAATTACTATATACGAGTAAATAAAAAAAATTATAAGACATAATTATAAGGCATAATTGAACATATATGAGAAAATTAACAAAAAAATATAGGACATAATTATGAAACAAACAAGACAAATGAGATATTATTGTGCTATTTTTTTTTATTCAAAACAAATTAATACCTGGAACAATCATTGTCAACATGATGTCATCCCTCTTTATTGACGTCCACCAAGGAATGCTATTGTTGATAACAAAAACAGACCACACCAAGTAAGTAGATATGGCCTCTCCAAATGGATTGACACCTTCAGCTGCAAATGAAATCCGAAGATTACGAGGTTTTCTTTTAGACTCTGGCAACTTTTCCTTTATATTCCTAAATGCAGATCCATATGTAGGCATTCAAAGAACACCATATTCACTTCTATCCCTTGAATGGTAATCCATAAGTTTTGTTACGCTTTTCCTCCTGAACAATTGTCGCAGACGTGGAATTATGGGAATATACCGAAGAACCTTGTGAGACACCTTTTTTTTACTTTATCAGTTTGATATATACTCTCATCACATTTTGGGAATTTTCCTTTCAACGCATGTTCTTTATAAAAAATAATATCATCATTAGGGCATGCATGAATAACTTGATACTCCATTCCAATATATTTCATAACGACATGTAAATCTCGGTATGTACGAGGTCAAACATTTGATGGTGGTAACAAAAATTCATCTAATAATCTAAAACATAAAAACAATTAGTATTGGTTAATGTACTAAACAATATTAATCATACACATTGCATCCAAATGCTACAAATTAATGAAATGGTGCAGATGAACACACTAACATTAGAAACAACAGAAAAAATAATTGCTTTATCATGTATATAGTACTAAAAGTTACAAAATATATTACATACCTTAGGAGTTGTGTCATACATGTGTTTGACAAACCATTTAGCACCTTTAAGTTGACCAACAACAATACAACAAAGATAAGAGATTTTTTTGAGCCTTCATAAAGAGGTTTAGTTACCATCTCAAGTACAGGTAAATCAAAAGCAAGATCATCATACTAGTTTTCAACATCCATTCCAACATTACTAAATGTCTTATGGATCAATCTGTTTGTCTCATCTTCTTCAACTATGTTATCAACATCATTATCTTCTTCCATAGGATCATTAGCTTGATCCTCAATATTAATCGCCCCATTTTCTTGAACATGTGTTGATACGAATTGGGTCATTATATTGATTGTCATCCATCTCGATGCATTTGGAGTGGAAAAAAGTGGAGGAATCATCTCATGGGACCATTTTTACTGGTGGGACTAGCCACAAAAAAGGGGTTATCCATGTGTTTATGATGTAAAAGACTCTAGAAGAGCCTATTTTGTAACTCTAGTTAAGAGTTGATGTAGTCAAAATTAACCACTAGTAAGCTATCGGGCTGTGTTATAACTGGGCCACTAGGAGGAATAGGCATTCCATTCTTTCGAGAGCATTTTGTTCCATAGTTGAGAAAAGATAGCCAAGAGAGATAGGAGGTAGAGTACACCTGTGCATTGTAGCAGCCCATGGGCCACATGCATTTCACCTTCTAGCTAGGTTTTCTCCCGAAAAGGTTTCCGAGAGAGCATATCTAGTGTCTTGTGTGTGTGTTTATTTTTTTGTTCTCTACTTTTTTGCATAATTTCCATTCACATGCATGCACTAATTACAGTTAAATCCATAGATGTTAAAGTTTAATAAATTGTAATAGTGTAGAATTTTTAGAGTTTTAATATAATATTATTAGATCTGTTGTGATGAACTATCCAGTGGAATATACACGATAGTTTACGGATCAGGCACTTGTACTACAACCACCTCTTCCTCATCGAGCAATACCCTAGGGGGGTGATACTATACAATTACAATCAATAAAATAATATTAGTATATATATCAAAAATTGAAACATCGATATAACAATAGTTTACAAATATAATATAGAAGGAAAACAAAGAAAACAAAGACAAAGAGAAAGATAAGTAATTAGGTGAGATCAAGAAACAAAGAAAACATATCAATGATTTGCAATTTATCAAGATATTGAAGAATATGTTGAAAAAATCTAAGAAAGATGTTACTTTTCTTGACATGTAGGAAGTGAGACACTTTCTGAGATATATAGTCACAACCATGATAAAAAAACATATTGATCTTATTTTTCATTCATCATTATAATGTAATATTCTTTCTCAATGTAATATTTTGCATAATATACTTTAAAAACTTATTAATAGTGCTCCATAAAAACCCATGATTAACCTCTCAATCCTCTAGGTCCAAATTAACTGCCTAAACATACATTAACCCCTTAACCCTATTCCCCTAAGCCCTTAAACCCTAACCCCTATCCATTAACCCCTAACCCCTAAACCCGTAAACATTAATAACCCCTTATCCCTAAGCCCATAAAGTAATTAACCCTAACTTGACCTAACCCCTTAATTGACCCTAATGAAAATAATCAAATAATATTTCTAGTCCACATCAAGAAGACAACATAGTTCAAACACCTCCCAAAACAATATTATAAAATACATTTACAATAGAAAGATAATACAATTTACAATACAAAGACATACAATGTAAAATATAATATACATATTATAAACATTTACAAAACAATCTACAATAAAAAGACATATAATAAAAAACTTATAAATGGATGATATTCATGTCCGTGTTCAACGTGTCCATAGTCTCTACAATGCTTTTTAGCTAATTTTATTAGAATTCTCCTTGGCTTCAAGCCATTGCAGTTTATACAAGGGAAGTAACATTTTCGATCCTCAATAGAAGCCCTTGACGTTGACCCCTGCATGTATTCTTAGTCTCCATGAGGAATGTTATGCGACTTTTTGTCACCAAACTTTTAGTGATGATTTTATTCAAAAATTAACCTCAAAATAAGCCTACAACCTTTCAAAACAATCACAACTAATATATATATATATATATATATATATCAATTATGTCAAACTTATATGATGTTAGGGCCTCTCTGTGTCTGTGTCTCTCTCTCTATATATATATGTTAGGTCCCTATAATATTAGTGATTCCCCCATTACTATTGTCATTGTATCCCTTATTGTTATTATTGTGTCCCTATTGTCCCCATATTGTTATTATTGTGCCCCATAGAATCCCTCTATTGTTATTTTTGTGCCTTTATATTATTATTGTTAGGTCGGCTTGGTTATATTGTGACCTCGTAGACTCCTATATATAGAAAGGAGGTTTTGTCATTTGAATCATCTAAGAATTGTTCATTTGTGTAATGTAAAAGGAACAATTTGTGTAATGTAAAGGAGGTTTCCCCCTCGAAGAGGCTTATTTCAAGGGCGTTGATCTATATTTTCTATCTTTTTGTGAGATGGTTTCATAAGATTTGGTATCAGAGCTTTGGATTCTAGGGTTTCGCTGCTCCAAATAGGTCATTGTGCCATTTTCAATATAGCTTTTTTTCTGCGATGTTTCAAAAGCTAAAAAAAAAAGCCATTTGGGCCGAACTAGTTCTAAACTTCGGATACATATTTCAGAGCTTTTCTCTCTATATTTGTGGAAATATGATCTGAGGAAGTTGGAATTTTTGCAGACTCCCGAATTACATTCCAAACAGGTGACCTAGGGAAAATTGTCATAACTTTTGTTTTGAGCATCAGATTGAAATCTCGTAAGAAGTTTCAGAAAGAGGACAACCTCTAGTTTTCTGTGTATCAGTTTCAGGTACTAAGGTCGAAACAGTGACACGTGGCACGTCGTACAAGTTCTCTCTACTAAACTAGTCTATAATCAGGTCACTGTGGGAGATTTCACATAACTCTTCCTTGGAGAATCCAATTTTGATCAGACTAGTGGCATTGGAAAGAGGACACAGAGGGCTACTGCAGGTCACGATTTCAGAACTGGGAGATCCAAAATTACAGAGGTACATCAAATTCAATATCGAGCTCCTACAAGTGAAAAAAGGTGTGTATTTTTTAAATTTTGCATAAGCTTGGTTTGAAAAATTAGTTTGAAGGAATTAAAAGGGCATAATGAAGCATTATTATCGGTAATTGATGCCTCGAAGAAAGGAAATGGAAACACCTAGTAAGCAACCTAAAAGCTCTAGCATGACTCATGAAGAAGAGGAAGAAATGCAACATGATATATCAATATTACAAAACCAAGTGCAACAAATTTCACTCACACAAAGGTAACAAAAAATAAGATAGATGGTTTAAAGAAAGACGTAGAAGCTAAGATGGATGATTTAAAGAAAGGCGTAGAAGTTAATATGAATGACTTGGAAGCTAAGATGGACGACGTGGAAACTAAGATGGATGGCGTGGAAGCTAAGATGGATGGCATGGTTGCTAAGATGGAAGCTAAGATGAATGGCATAGATGCTAAGATGGAAGCTAAGATGAATGGCATGGACACTAATATGAATGGCATGGACGATAAGATGGAAGAATTGAAGATAAATTTGAATAAGTTGCTACAAGAAATGGTCACTAATGGTGAAAGGGTAGTAAAGGAAACTCATGATGAAAAAAAAATAAATGTTAATCATGATTTCATAGACTCTAATGTTGGATTGAAGACCCACAATGTTCCAAAAATCGATATGAGGAAGTTTGATGGCAAGGATCCCAGAACATGGATACTACAGATGGAGCAATTTTTCGATCTCCATAATGTGAAAAACACACAAAAGGTAAGTATTGCAACTTTATATTTGGAACCAAATCAGTTTGTATGGTATCGATGGCTTTGCTCTCATAAACAAATTGTCACTTGGGAAATTTTTACGGAAGAAATGATAGAACATTATGAGGATACAAAAAGCAACACTTTTTTTAGCCAATTGATAAATCTCAAACAAAAGGATTCAATGATGGAGCACATTGAGGACTTCCAAAAATTGAACATAAGGGTAAACTATATTCCATAGGAGCATAGTATTGATGTGTTCATAGGGACTTTAAAGGATAATATCCAACATGAGGTTCGCCTTTGGGAACCTGATTCATTGGAGAAGGCATTCAAGTTAGCAAGAAAAATGGAAAGCAAAATTATGGCAACTAGGAAGCCTACCACTCACAACTATAAAGATGGAAGTGTTGTTGCCCCTAGCCTTCCACAACCTACAAGGTTGACACCACAACAATTGTAAGAAAAAAGAGAAAAAGGGCTTTGTTACAGTTGTGATAGCAAATACACTAAAGGTCATAAGTGTGTTGAGAAGAAATTATTCTACATAGATTGTGAAGAGGAGGAAGAAAAGGAACAAGAAATGTCAAAAGAAGAGGATATACTCCAGGAACAAACCCTAGATAAAGAAGAAATGAATCTGACCATATCTTGTAATGCATTGGATGGAATTACCACTCCTCAAACTACTAAGATAGAAGGAAATATCAAGAAGAAAAAGGTAATAGTGTTGATTGATTCGGGAAGTACCTATAATTTTATTCATTGTAAGATAGCAAAGGAATTGAATTGCTTCTTATATCCAGCACCGGAGCGTCAAGTGATGGTTGCAAGTGGAGGAACCATAAATTTCTTTGGAAAGTTTCATAATATCAAGTTATCCATGGGAGAATATGTATTGAATAGCCCAATGCTTTCCATTCCAATGGGTGGTGCTGATGTTGTACTAGGAGTCCAATGGCTACAATCCTTGGGTACAAGAGATTTTAATTTTCAAGAAATTTTCATGAAATTTTCTGCTGAAGGAAATGAAGTTGAATTAAGGGGTATTGCAGGGAAACCGGGAAAGATAATTAGCTCTAACTGTATGAAAAAGCTTCTAAAGAAGGAACAACAAGGTGTAATTGCACAATTATGTTCGCTAGAGGTTCCCACATCGAAATCTTCTATTTCTCCAGAACATCCAAAAAGTCTTGGACAATCATTCCAAGGTATTTGAGACTCCCAAAGGTCTCCCACCTATTCGTGATCATGATCATGCTATTCATTTGATTCCAGGAAGTGTTCCTCCAAACATCATGCCGTACAGGTATCCCTATGCCCAAAAGAGTGAAATTGAACGTATGGTTGCAGAAATGCTAGAGGCTGGTATAATTCAACCTAGTCTAATTTCTTTCTCTGCTCCAATAGTATTAGTTCATAAGAAGGATGGATCATGGTGCATGTGTCCAGATTATAGGGAGCTCAATAAGCTCACTATTAAAGATAAATTTCCCATTCCTATCATTGATGAATTATTGGATGAATTGCATGGATCAATTTACTTCACCGAGTTGGATCTTCATTCAGGATATCATCAAATCAAAATGAAGACTGAAGACATTCCAAAAACAACATTTAGAACTCATGAGGGTCATTATGAATTTTTGGTCATGCCTTTTGGCCTTACTAGTGCACCTTCTACATTTCAAGGTTTGATGAATTCCATTTTCAAACCCTTCCTTGGAAAATTTGTGTTAGTATTTTTTGTTGATATACTAATCTACAACAAGTCTTGGAAGGATCATGTCCAACATGTTGACATGGTGCTCAAACTATTGGAGGAGAAACAATTATATGCAAAAATCTCCAAATTTTTCTTTGGAGTACAAGAGGTGGAATACCTGGGTCATATTGTATCTCATTAAGGTGTTAAGGTAGACCCTAGCAAAATTAAAACCATTAAGGAATGGAAAATCCCCACATCCATAAAGCATCTACGAGGATTTCTCAGGTTGATAGGGTATTATCGCAAGTTTGTTAAGAATTATGGGAGAATAACAACACCTCTAACAACATTATTGAAGAAAGATGCATTTTCATGGACTTTAGAAGCAATGAAGGCATTTGAACATCTTAAAGAGGCAATGTGCCAAGCACCAGTCTTAGCTACACCAGACTTCACAAAAACCTTTATTGTGGAATGTGATGCCTCAGGAAATGGAATCGGTGCTGTTTTAATGCAAGAAGAAAGACCCATTGCTTTCGAAAGTCGTCCAATCAAAGGAAAGTATTTACACAAAGATATTTATGAGAAGGAAATGTTGGAAATACTACATGCACTTAAGAAATGGCGACCCTACCTAATGGGAAGACACTTCAAGGTAAAAACAGATCATGATAGTCTTAAATACTTTTTAGAACAAATATTATCTTTAGAAGAGCAGCAAAAATGGGTCACAATGATGTTGGGTTATGACTTTGAAATCATCTACAAAAAAGGGAAGCAAAATGTAGTTGCAGATGCACTCTCAAGAAAGGATGAGGATGTGGAAGCATTTCTTTGCGCCATTTCTATTATCCAACTAGATTGGATAAACGAAGCAAGGGATAAATGGAAGAATGACGAGGAAGTGTGGGCACTCATTCATTATGGTAAATCTGATACATTTATCTGGAAAAATGATTCGTTATGGTACAAGGATCGGGTATACCTATGTAAGAATTCCCAACTCAAACAAAATATTCTTAGGGAATTGCACAACTCTCCCTTATGAGGGCACTCAGGATTTCTAAAAACCTACCACATGTTTAAGAAGGATTTTTTTGGGATGGCCTTAAATTGGATATTCAAAAGTTTGTGGCGGAATGTTTGGTTTGCCAACAAAATAAAGTTGAAACAATTAAGACTCCAGGACTATTACAACCTTTATCCATTCCAAGCCAACGTTCAGAGGAGTTTTCAATGGATTTTATCACAGGTTTACCCAAGTCTGAAGGAAAGAGTGTTATCATGGTGGTAGTGGACAAACTTACCAAGTATGCACACTTTTGTGCATTATCTCATCCATTTAAAGCGAGTACAATTTCTATTGCATTTACGGAAACAATTCAAAAGCTACATGGAAACCCAAAGATTATTGGAAGTGACAGAGATCCTATTTTCACTGGAAATTTTTTGACATAATTATTTTCTTGTCTTGGTACTCAGTTAGCACATAGCTCATCTTATCATCCTCAATTTGATAGGCAAACTGAGATAGTAAACAAATGTTTGGAAGGATATCTTCGTTGCTTTGTATATGATAAATAGACACAATGGGTCAAATGGTTGCCTCTGGCTGAATGGTGGTATAACACTTCCTTCCATATTGCAATAAAAATGACCTCATTTATGGCACTTTCTGGATATCATCCACCATCCATCACATCATATTTAAGAGAAAATTCTAAGATTCAAGCAGTGGAAGATCACATCGAACATCAGCAACAAGTTCTCCAACTCTTAAAGGATAACCTCACCTTGGCACAGAATAGAATGAAACAACAGGCAGATCAACATCGCAGCGAAAGAAGTTTTGATATAGGTGATTGGGTATTCCTACGGCTACAGCCATATAAACAAATGTCCCTCAAGCAAGCTAAGAAGGATAAAAAATTATCACCAAAGTATTATGGTTCATACAAGGTGTTGCAAAAGATAGGTACTATGGCATACAAATTGGAGCTTCCTGCAGCTTCTCGAGTGCACCCAGTTTTCCATGTTTCATGCTTAAAGAAGGTTATAGGTGACAAGCTTCCAGTTCAGACAATATTGCCAGAACTTGATGAGGAAGGAAAAATCATATTGGAACCTGAAGCAGTCAAAGAAACAAGAACTCGACAGCTACGAAATAGATCAATTTCAAAGTATCTCATCAAGTGGAAGAACTTACCCATTGAAGATTCCACATGGGAGGATGAGAATTTTATACAGAAGCATCTAGAACTACTCAAGCGTTGAGGACAACACTTTTTTGAAGGAGAGGGGCATGTTAGGTCCCTATAATATTAGTGATCCCCCCATTACTATTGTTGTTGTATCCCTTATTGTTATTATTGTGCCCCTATTGTCCCCATATTGTTATTATTGTGCCCCATAGAATCCCTCTATTGTTATTTTTGTGCCTTTATATTATTATTGTTAGGTCGGCTTGGTTATATTGTGACCCCGTAGACTCCTATATATAGAAAGGAGGTTTTGTCATTTGAATCATCTAAGAATTGTTCATTTGTGTAATGTAAAGGAGGTTGCCCCCTCGAAGAGGCTTATTTCTAAGGCGTTGATCTATCTTTTCTATCTTTTTGTGAGCTGGTTTCATAACAATATATATATCTATATATATATTAATATATATATATATATATTATAATTATAATAATATATTGATAAATTTCTATATATAATTTATATTATAATCATTTAATATTATATTGATATTAATATATTATAAGATATTAATATTAATTAGATATTAATAATATTATATTTAATTATAATATTATTGTTATATTTATTGTAATTAGCTAAACTGATCAACGTAAAGCAGTCCCATATTATACATTGTCAACAAAAAAATCCATTAATGGTGTAATTGAACATTATGCAATGTTTTTTTTCCATTTATTGGAAATTGGACAACACATTTTCAAATTGGATATAACATCGGATATCCGACGGTAAAATAACGCTCGTCGGATATTCGACAATAGAAAGGATTATAGGAAACCATCGGATAATCAATGGGATAGGGAAATCCGTCAAATATTTGATGGTTAAAGAACTCACGTGAGATATTCTATGAGCATCTAGATTTTAGAAAAAAAAAAGCAAAAAATACATTTAACTTCCGACACTTTTTTCCGATTTTATCTGTTCCGTCGGATTCCGCCATTGGAATTCCTCCCAAAAGTAGTATTGTGTATAGGTCAAAGGAAGAGGAGAACATAATGTTGATATTAGGCAGAGTGGCTGCCAAGTACAAAGAACATTAGTTCCTTATTGAGTGTGAGTAGGAGCCTTCATACATGACGTTGGTGCTTCCATCTCTAGTGGGTGTCTGAGGAAGGCTTGGAGGTTGTTGTCTCCTCCAAGATGGTGCTTGCATAAATCCAAGTAGCTACAAGTTGGTGCTTGCAACAAATACATGAAGGTTGTGCTTCATATGGTGCTTGTGGTAAGATGATCAGGTGTCTACAAAAGGAGGGAGTTGGTGCTTCCTGTGAGTGGTGTTTCACAAACAAAATTTGATGTAATAGAGTAGGTGCTCTTATTTACATCATAACAACAAGCTTTGGTGGTTTTTCTCCCAGAAGGGTTTCCATGTTAAACCTCCGTGTCTCATGTGTTTGTTGCTCATGATGCATATGCTTGTATTGGTTGATATATATGTTGTTATGTTTGGTTAATGGTTGCTCACACAATCATTACCAAGTATGAATGTTAAATATAAATTGGCAGAAAATCTTGAATTAGCCTTAAAAATGATTCACCCCCCTCTCAGTATTAAACATTGTTTCCAACAATTGGTATCAGAGCCAAGTTCCTTCAGGATTAGCTTAATCGTTAGAAGGTAGATCAAAGGAAACAATGGCTAATCAAGTTTGGATAACAACATAAGGAGTTCCATTTTTAAATGGATCAGACTATGAGCTCTGGAAGATTAGAATGGAATCATATTAGATGATAATCAATGAAGACATTTGGTTATATGTGATAGATGGAGACAAGAATGTGTTTAATACAAAATCCAAGGAAATCACCATTAAAGGGTTATCTAAGAGAGATGCTGATAAGATGATGCATTGTGAGACAACAAAGTAAATGTTGAACGGATTGTAATGTCTATATGGAGGAAAAATATACGCAGCAACAAAGGAGGTTGATGAACCCTGTTGCTCAAGTAGTGAACCAAAACCTACAAATTTCATTGGGAATGAAAGAAGGAAGAAGATGTAGAAAGAATATCAGAAAAGAGATGCTGAGAATATTTAAGAATATCCTTCTAACATGCAAGCTCCTGCTCACTAGTCTCGATATGATGATGGAGAATCAGGTGCTAAGCTAATTCTTAGTGATAAATGTATGGACAAAGGTCATTTATCTTCTAGACGTTCATTTGAAGTTTCTAAAGAAAGATATACAAGTTCATCTAGTTGTAGTAATGAAGATAGACCTACTTTAGTAGCAGTAGAAAATGAGGGATCCACTCAAGAAGAAGAGAGTATATCCATAGAAGATAATAATAGAATCCTTGGGAGTGATATAGATGGGATACTTCTGAGGCCTATGTGTAGAAAATCCTGTAGATTCACAAGCTCATGCAATTTACTAAAGCACGGGACAAGAATCTACTTCTACTTTCAAATAGCGGAAGCCAATAGATCGATGAAAACAATATGAACAAGAAGAAGATAAATCAATGGCACATAACACACTATATATATATGAGGAAATCCACTGCTCAAAACCTCGCTATCTGTATTGCATATATCAGAAATATGAGTGAAGATACAAAGCTTGTTCTCACTAGAACAATTCCGCACAAGTATGCTCAACTCTCTCAGCTCACAAGATAGCTCTTGGCCAACACTTAGCCAATTCTGTAGCTCTCCAAGCTCCTAATCTCTTGCGTAATTCCTAGGATGAATAGCCCGTATTTAAAGGGAATTCATGCTTCCAAAACTGCACAATCTAAACATAGGATCAATCTCTGATGCGTGCATGATATTTACACTCCAGTAAATAATACAATTGATAGTACATTGTCCCTACACTCTAGTCTCAATTGGGTCTTTCTCTGAATTGACATGCATGAGTTTCTCATGAAGGAATCTTCAGTTAACTGGAGTAGCACTAGTGGATGCACTAGTGCACCAACTGACTGTTAGTCCTCTATTAGTTCCACAAACAGTTTGGAACTAATTTAACTCAACTTAACTCAGTAAAATGAGTGATCTAATTTGAAACTCAATTTAAACTCATACTAGACCCCTAAAATTTAGGAAGAACATATACATGACTACAGAAAGACTTCCAACTCGAAATTCCTAAGCTAATTAAGTTAATTAAACTTAATTAACTATTTACAAGTTTCTATGAGAATATAATTCGATTTTAATTCTCAGTTTAATTCAAGGACAAATTAAACTAGAATTTCTTGTTTCCATTTCTCAACACTCCCTCTCAACAAGAAAGGGATTATCAGCTACCCCGATCCTGTCTCTGTGAAACTCGAATTTACATCTTGACAATGCCTTTGTCAAAATGTCAACATCTTGCTCCTCCATGGGAATGTACTCTAACAACATAATCCACCTCAATACACAATCTCTAAGATGATGATATCAAATATCAATATGCTTGGACCGATCATGAAAAACTGAATTTTCAGAGAGTTTGATACAACTTTGCTTATCACAGTAAATCACAGTTTGATCCATCTGCTGACCAAACAAACCAACCAGGATCTTCCTCATCCAGATGGCCTCACATGCTGCCTAACTCGTAGTCATGTACTCTGCCTTGACTGAAATGACTGCAACCAATCTCTGTTTCCTGTTGTACCAAGAAACTACTGCTGGCCCAATACTGAATATCCCTCCCGATGTGCTCTTCTGTTCGGATGGACTCCCTACCAAATCTGCATTGGTGAAGCCTTGAAGCTTCACTCCCTCTGTCCGTCTGTACCATAATCCATACTGAGAAGTGCCCTTGAGGTATCTCAACACATGCTTTCCTGCCTTCCAATATAGCTTGGTAGGACTAACCATCACTTGACAAAGCTGGTTAATTGCATAGCACATATCTGGTCATGTGTTCACCAAGTACATGAGTGAACACACAAGTTTCCTGTAAACATTAACTTCCACTACTTCCCTTGAAGTAGCATCCTCCTTCCTCCAGTTACTTGCTAAAGGAGTCTCCATGGGTTTTCTGCTCTCCATGTGGAATCTCATTAGTATCTTGTTGGCATACTTTCCCTGAGACACATATAACTTCCCATCTCCCTACCATACCTCCATGCCAATAAAGTAATGCATGAGCCGCATGTCCTTCATCTAAAAATCTCTTGCAAGGTATTCTTTGCAAGACTTGACCAACTGATCATCACTTGTCAGTATGAGATCATCAACACAAAGTACAATGATCAACAACTTACCTTCCACCACTATGTGGTACAGGTTCACATCCGCTTCACTCTTCGTGAAGCCCAACCCAGTGAAGTAGCTATCTATCCTAGTGTACCAAGCACGGGATGCTTGCTTCAGCCCATACAACTCTCTCTTGAGCCGACACACATGCGACTCACGGTTAAAGGTCTCAAAACCTTTAGGCTGCTCTATGTACACCTTTTCCTCAATAATGCCATTAAGGAAGGTTTTCTTCATGTCCATCTAATGTATCTTCCAACCAATTCGTGCTGATAGTGCCAATATTGATATGATCGACGAGTACCTTGCAATAGGAGCAAAGGTCTCATCATAGTCAATCCCCTCTAACTGTGAAAAGCCACGGGCCACAAATCTAGCCTTATGCTTCTCCACACTACCATCTAAAACTTGATTTACCTTATAAAGCCAACAAGAGCTCACCACTAACTTGTCCTCCGGTCTCGGGACCACATCCCAAACATTGTTATGAACTATGGAGTCACACTCCTCTACCATGGCATCCACCCAAACCAACTGCTACACTACTTCCTTAAAGGAAGATGGCTCTGTCACAACACATTCGCCCATAAGAGCCATGTATCCAGTGTACCTCCCAGGTGACCTCTTCTGCCTGAGCTAAGAAATGGGTGCCCCCACATTATCCCATGCATCATCCAACAATGTGTCAGCCTCTCTGGTGTGCTTTATTCCCTCTCTAGAAGACTCTTCCTGAGTGGATGTCTCCATTCTCGAATTCTCTGCATGTGGCTGCTCCGCATGAATCTGAGGCTCCTCAACCTTAGGAGCTAAAAGCTCCTCAACCGCATGTAGCTAAAGCTCCCTCTTAAGGGAAACTCACATGGCCTTCTCCTCATTGAATCTGACATCCTTGCGAACCACTGTCATCCTGTTGGTCAACTAGTACACCTGATAGTTGTGAGGTGTATCAGTGTAGCCCACAAATATCCCCAAATCTCCTGTTGGATCAAGCTTCTTCGGTGCATCTTCATGTCAAGTATTCGATGTGGGCTACAGTTCTAAACATAAACTGTTTTTTTGCATGCCTTAGCCCACAAGTTTAGAGGTAGGACCTGATCATGAAACATCACCTTCACTGCCCCTACTATGCTTCTATTCTTCCTCTCGTCCACCCCATTCTGCTGAGGGTTATGGGGTGCCTCCAACTCCTGTTTAATTCATTCCGTTGCATAGAAGTTCTTGAACTCGTTTAAGACATACTCACCATTGTTATCACTCCGTAGGGATTTAACCTTATTGCCTGACTCTTTCTCCACCAATGATTTAAACTCACAAAACTTTGTGAAAGTTTGATCCTTTTTCTGCATGAAAAATATCCAACATTTATGAGAATAGTCATCAATAAATATAACATAATACTTGTGTTTGGCCATGGATGCTATCGAGAATGGTCCACACACATCTAAATGGACTCACTCTAGAATACCCTCTGCTTGACTATCTCTGTCTGAAAGGAAGACTTGGTGTATTTTATCAAAGTACACCCCTTGCATGTATCAACTTTCTCAAGCATACCTTTGGGAAGACCGGTAGAGATATGCTACAACATCTTCAAAGCCCCATGATGCAAGTGGCCCAATCGCCTGTGCCACAACTCTCCAATGTTTTGGCTCTGACCCTTTCTTCTTCTGTGCTCAAATCAACACACTCCTTTACCTCCATCTTATAGAGATTCCTCACCCGAATCCCTATCTTCTTTACTTGACCTGTGGATATTTGTCGAAGGAACACCTTTCCTTTCAAGAAGATCACATCATAGCCTTTATCCTCAAGCATGGAAATGGATACCAAGTTCTTCTTCAGCCCAGGCACATACATAAAATTCTTCAAGGTGAGTGGAGCCCCATTCTCCCTCTAAAAAGTAATTGTTCCCAATCCAGTAACACTATACATCCCATCGTCACCCATCTCAATATGCATCTAGAGATATTTCTCCTCCAAGTCATTGAATAACTCTTTGTCACCAGTCATGTGGAATGAAGCTCCACTGTCTAAGTATCATACACTTCCCATCATTAATGACACCATGCATGTAATGAGGGAAAATTCCAATTCAAATTGAGAGGCCAAAGCCTCACCCACTGCTCCTCCTGAGGAATTCTTCTTAGACTTCTTCAGTGGGCAATTTGTAGCAAAATGGCCCAACTCATGACAATGAAAGCACTTAACTTTCGTCATGTCTTTCTTCCCACCTCCAACATAAGAATCTGATTTGGAATGGGAAGCTTTCCATTTCCCCTTCTTCGCCTTAATCGCTAAGGCATAGTTCTCTTCATCATCAATATTTGATGAAGAGCCATCCCTGGCGTTCCTCTTAATCTCCTCCTGCGTCAAATCCGACCACAGTCGTTCCCAATCCAGCAGCTTCTCCCAACCATTGACAAAGTCTTGATAACTATGCCAACTCTTTAGGAGTCCTAGAAGAGCAAGACTCACCATATCATCCTCGGCAATCATGATTCCAAAAATTCCAAGTTCATCACGACATTGAGTGAAGTTGGTTAAGTATTTTGGAATAGTCTTGCCTTTCTCCATTTTGATTTTTCAAAATTTGTCCTTTAGAGCCAATTTCCTTTGGTCACTCCTATTCTGATACAAGTCTGTCAATGTTTTCCACATAGCATACAAAGTTTCCTTTCCATGGAGACTCGAGAAAATGTGGTCTTGAACTCCCTCAAGGATTATCCGCCTCGCCTTCGCCACACACTTCTTCCATTTGGCCAAATTCTGTGCATCCGATGCTGCTAGCTTAGGAATTTCTTGATCAACGAATTCCTTGAAGCTATTATCCTCTAGCACAGCCTCCATTCGGTCCCTCCAAGCTATAAAATTCAAGCTTCCTTCCAAGGCATATTCGAGGCACAAACCGTAGAACGCCATCTTCTGATCCTAAAGTATGTATTGCAAATTCAAATTTCACCTCTAACAAAAAACTAAAAAATTCGAAATCTCCTTTAGTATACTGTCTTCAGCTCTGATACCATGTAGAAAATCCCATAGATTCACAAGCTCATGCAATTTACTAAAGAAAAGGAAAAGAATCTACTTCTACTTTCAACCAGCGGAACCCAATAGATCGATGAAAACAATATGAACAAGAAGAAGATAAATCAATGGCACATAAAACAAGATGTATATGGGGAAAGTGACTGCTCAAAACCCTGCTATATGTATTGCATATATGATCCAGGTGGATATTGGTGGCCACCTGCCAAGTCCACCTGGACCCCCACCATTGTTTCTCTCAGCATTTTCAGTTTCCTTAATTGTAGCACAACTTACTATTTTTAGCAGTTTTTCGGGTCCTAAACTTCCAGAGCCGTTTTGAGGCCCTAAACGACGTTTTTTTGGAAATCTGGGGCAACATGGGTCCATGGACCCATGTTTCCTGTTGCCTCCCAAAGTGGTAGTGCTCGGATAGATCTTTCTAACGAGCTATTGTACGCGTCAAACGGAGATCGTATGCCAAAGTTACGACTCCGGGAAGTTGGTGTACCAATTTACCCAAACGGGGCCCATAATTTGGCGTTTCATCTTCTAGGGTTAGGTTTTGGAATGTTAAGGGTTTTCCATTGTTTCTCAACAATAAATAGGCCTTCGAGCCTCATTGTAACACAGTTCAGAGGCATGTAGCCACCACATCTCTTCTCAGAGATAAGCTACCATCGCCCTAGCTAGTTTATTTCCATTACTGTTTGTAAGCATTTTTAAGTATTTTACATTAATGAAATGAAGTATTATTTCCACTGCATATCTGTGTTTATGGTTATCTCTGTAATTTGTTGCGTTCCTGTTTAAGTCCGGAAAAGTGGTATCAGAGCGGTCTGTTTTTTCTCTGTTTTTCTTCGCATGTCCCCAACAAGGTCGGGATATAAGGAGTTAGGGCTTGAACTGGTCGAACCTTTGCAAGACCAGCCTCGCAAATCCCGACGGCCTCCCATGGCGGATGAGAAGAAAGACGAGGGGGCAGGAGATCCTATCAAAATCTTGCTCGAAGAAGCCCTCGTGCGACAACGGAATGTGATGATGGACAACTTTGCCCAGATCCTTCAGCGGCTACCCAGAAGCGACGCATCGTCTTCCAACAACTACTCTGGAAACGCAACACCCTTTAAGGTACAAGTTAATTTTGAAATCCCCATATTTGAGGGTCAGATAGACGCAGATGCCGTAGATAAATGGTTAAATCAGCTAGAGGGTTATTTTTCTGTTCATGAATTTTCGAGTCGGGAAAAGATTGTTTTCGCTCTTCTCAAAGCAGCCCCCCACGTCAAGGACTGGTGGGAAACCTACTGCGAGCAGAAGGATGAAAGTACTGGCTCACTATTTTCAGCCGCACCCACCTGGAATTCATTCCGGGATGCCATCAAGGAGCAGTACTACCCTGTCGGAAGCTATGAGGATGAATACATAAAGTGGACCACGCTGCGGCAGGGAAGGGACCAAGACGTGTCGGAGTTCACCAATATTTTCCATACCCGTCGCACAAAGTTGGGTATCAAGGATTCAGAGCAGCATTTGATACTCAAATACCGCGACTGCCTGCACAAGTACATCCAAGAAGAAATACAATTCCTGAACATCTCCTCACTCAGCACAGCATACCGATATGCCTTCAAGGTCGAGCAGAAGTTTAAACAAAAGAAGCGAGACTTTGGATCTGCGAATCCAAAGCAGGGGAAGGTGCCCCTAAACCACAGACCAAAGGACAAAGCCAAGGCGGGGCAGCCCAAGACAACCTGTCGAAGCTGCAAGCAAAGAACAGCGCCGCGAAGCCGAAAAAGGACACCGGAAAATGGTGTGAGTTCCATAAGAGCTCCACTCACAACACAAGTGAGTGTCGGGCCAAGCAGTCACTGGTGGCTGAGCTAATGGTTTCAGAATTAGATGCATGTTCCGACTCTGAGTCAGAACCCGACAAGGGGAATGACAAAGGGAAGAAGATCATTGATGCGGATCCCAACGCCACTGTTGCTACCGCCAAGATCCAATAAATGAACCCGAAGATCCAGAGGAGGAGGAGCGTCTCTTCCACTCCCAGATGTGGGTAAAGGGCTCAGCGTTGTAGTTCATTGTTGATAGTAGGAGCCAAAAGAACCTCATTTCGGTAGAGGTCGTGAAGCAGTTGGGCTTACCGACCACAACACATCCACAACCATACACCGTCGGGTGGCTTCACCAAGGACGAGATCTTCACATGAGCTAGCAGTGTCGCCTTCCATACAACATCAAGCCCTTCACGGATGAGGTATTGTGTGACATTGCTCCCCTTGAAGTTTGTGATGTATTATTAGGACAACCATACTTGTGGAAGCGACATGCTGTGTATGAATCAAGGCTCCGTGCTGTTATTATTACATTGGGAAATAAGTTGTACAGGATACCAAAGGTAGCACCACCTACCGCCATCTCTTTGATTACTGCAAAACAATGTAGTAAGCTCATTTCCAAAACCAGGAAATTTGTTTTCCTGATGATATGCCCTCAAGGAAAGAAGAAGACAATGGCCGCGGCCTCCAGACAGCGCCCCTCCGCACGACAATTACAGATGGACAAGGTCGTGGAGGAGTACGAGGACATCTTCACCTCCCCCGCAGGGGTTCCACTGCACTGTCAGGTCAAGCACTCCATCAATCTGACCCCAGGTGCACTGCTACACAATGGACCAATTTATTGCCGCTCTGTTCTAGAGAACGATGAAATCAAGAGGCAGATTCAGGAGCTCCTGCAGAAAGGTCACATTCGTCCGAGTTCATCGCCTTGTGGGAGCCCGATCGTGTTGGTATAGAAGAAGGATGGGACATGGAGACTCTGTATTGACTATCGCGCGCTGAACAAGATCACTGTCCGTAATAGGTACCCGATCTCGCGGATTGATGACCTCCTAGACCAACTATAGGGGGCGAAATATTTCAGCAAGATCGATCTGAAGTCAGGATATCACCAGGTACCAATCGAACCCTCTGATGTGTGGAAGACTGCCTTCAAATCCAAGGAGGGCCTTTTCGAATGGTTGGTTATGCCTTTCAGATTGATGAATGCTCGTGCAACCTTCATGAGGCTAATGGATGACATCTTGCGGCCATTCACCAACTCATTTGTAGTAGTATACTTGGATGACATTCTGATCTTCAGCCAGAGTTGGGAAGAGCACCTCCACCACATCCGACAGGTTCTCCAAACACTGCGGCAACACAAGCTATGTGCTAATTTGGAGAAATGCACTTTTGGCATGACCCAGGTTCAGTATCTGGGATACATCATTGATGAACAGGGGGTGCATGTGGATCCAGCCAAGATCCAAGTCATTCAGGATTTGCCATCTCCAACCACTCTAATAGAGCTCCGCAACTTTCTAGGTCTTGCCAACTTCTACCGCAGGTTTGTGTTGGGGTTTTCTCATATTACTTGGCCCTTGAGTCAAGTCACCAAGGGAGGAGCGAAAGAAAAATTCTTTTCGTCTGAATCTCAACAAAAGGCATTCATAGAGTTGAAGGATCGCCTTTGCACGGCACCAGTGATCGCATTACCAGATTTACAACAACCATTTGAGGTCGAGACAGATGCCTCTGACTATGCGATTGGGGCAGTCCTTACTCAACATGGACATCCAGTGGCATATCACAGTGAAACACTTTCAGACACAGTCTAGAAGTACCCCACTTATGATAAAGAGATGTATTCCATTGTGCAGGCCTGCCGACAATGGAAGCATTACATTTTGGGGAAGGAAACGGTCATCCACACCGACCACCGACCCCTGCAGTTCATACAGACCCAAGGGAAATTGCAGAATGATCGCCATCAGAAGTGGTTTACACACCTGCAATAGTTCCACTTGAATATCAAGTATAAGAAGGGTAGCACCAACAATGTTGCAGATTGCCTCAGTCGACCACCGATCATGGCATTAACCACCGTGCTCAACTCTTGTGGGCACGAGACTTCTGATTGGCCACTTCTCTACAAAAGTGACCCAGAATTCGGCCACACATACCAGACACTCTTGGAGGGTCGGCATGTTCCAGATTTTCACCTCCAGGATGCCCTGTTATGCCACCTGGGTCACCTTTGTGTTCCTTCAAGCGAGCATGCCAAGATGATTTGGGAAGCACACTACAGTCGGGCTGCTGGGCATTTTGGGGTCGAGAAAACAGTGGCAGTACTAAATTATTTGTAGTGGCCGAATCTTCGACAGGATGTTGGGAAGTACATCAGATCATGTACTGCTTGTGCCATCGCCAAACCGACCATCAAGAAGCATGGCCTCTATACCCCGTTGCCTACCCCTAGTCGACCTTGGGAATCCATCTCCATGGATTACATGTCAGGCCTTCCTTCCACTAAGCATGGAAATGACTGTGTTTTTGTGGTCGTCGACAGGTTCTTGAAGATGGCCATTATGGTGGCCTGCAAGAAGAGTATCACAACAGAAGCCACTGCTAAACTCTTCTTTGAACGAGTGTGGGTGCACTTTGGGATCCCACAGTCTATCATCTCAGATCGGGACAGTCGGTTCCTCAGCACATTTTGGTCCAGTCTCTGGTCAATGCTAGAAACCAAACTCACGAAGTCCACAGCCTTCCATCCTCAAACTGATGGCCAGACAGAGCTTGTCAATAGGATGAGTGTGCACATTCTGCGCATATATAACTCAAAGCATCCACGCACATGGGACGAGAGCCTCCCCTATGTTCAGCACAGCTACAACCGAGCTCTTCACAACTCCACTGGCCATAGCCCTTTTCAGGTGGGTTTGGGATTCCAGCCACTATGCCCCATTGATGTGGCCATGCCACTTGCAGCTACTCACATAAATTCAGCTCATGTCCAGTCCGAAATAGATAAGGCCACTAGCTTCATTGAGTGCATCCAACATATTCGCCAGCAGGTCCATGACATTCTGGAGAAATCAAATGCCAAGTACAAGCAGCGACATGATCAACATTGGGTGCCACACAAGTTTCAGGTGGGCGACAAAGTCTGGTTTCATTTGCAAAAGGAACGCCTTACTGGAGCCTATCGGAAACTGAGGCCACTCCGATATGGTCCTTACACCATTACTAAGGCTATGGGAGACAATGCATTTGAGCTCAGCATTCCCCCATTCCTTGGCCTGCACCCAGTGTTCAATGTGGACTGCCTTCGACCATACTTTCCACCATTGCTAGACACATCCGACATTGCAGAACAGCTCACACCCACAGAATTAAATCCAGATTGCATGGAAAAAGCTGCAACTGATCAGATCATGGACACACAGATCAAGAACACTTGCCAACAGAATATCCAACTGTATCGAGTTGTCAAAGCAGGCCAACTCCTTCACCAGGGCAAGTGGCTCACCAGGGAACAAGTTCAGCAAAAGTTTCCTCATCTCATGGAGGAACTCAATGCAATGGGGACCATTGCTTCCTAAGGGGGGAGGAATGATCCAGGTGGATATTGGTGGCCACCTGCCAAGTCCACTTGGACCCCCGCCATTGTTTCTCTCAGCATTTTCAGTTTCCTTAATTGTAGCACAACTTACTATTTTTAGCAATTTTTAGGGTCCTGAACTTCTGGAGCCGTTTTGAAGCCCTAAACGACGTTTTTTAGGAAATCTGGGGCAAAATGGGTCCATGTGTTGGCATTATGAGACAAGTGTTGTCCTTGATGGCAAATCACACTGATGACAAATCATAGTGCATAAGGATAGCAGCAAGGAATTGATGATCAGACTATAAGAAGAAGAGAAAATTCATATACGCAGGTTCATTAAGCCCAAGTCGCGTATACATGCAGGTTCGCTATATACCAAGTCGCGTATACGCAGGTTCGCTATATACAACGTAGGGTATACACGCTGGTTCATGAATGGAAAAGAGCGTACGTGTCGGAAAGCTTACTTTTGGTCCGTGGTAGTTAGTCCTCGGTACTTGAGCCTATGTTTTTGGACCAAAGTATCTCGATAGACGTGTTGATCCCTAGTATTGAGTTGATGGTATTGTTTTACTATGGTTTTGGACCGTGGTATTATGAAAGGCCTAAACCTATATAAGGAGAAGATCATTAGGCCAAATGTGTGAGTGAGTAATGAATATCTGATGAAGTGTGAGACCCAAATGCTGGTTATGGGTTGGTGATCTGAACCATGGTTTCACTCATGTGGAGGATGATGAACTATGGAACGGGATCTCAAGGCTTGGAATGATTATATTCATATGGTTTGACTGTGGATAGACTAGATCTATTGACGCATGTTTATTGTTATGATCTGGGTATGTTTTGATGTCTGATATAGCTGCGGAATTATAAGTTAGGATTTGCAGATCTGTACGCAGGTTGTCTTTGGCAAAAGAGCGTATACACGCAGGTTGGGTTGGTCCAAGTAGCGTATACAATGTGATGTATGATATTTGAAGATGAAGTTGGATCTGGTTATTGTTATGTTGTCTATGTTGTTGACAGGGTTTCAGTGATTCAGTATTGGGTGATTCAGAGATTGATGATGCAGGTTGTTTTATGGATCCAGTATGAAAATGTATGAAACGTGGTCCCGGGAAGATCGTAGAGTTCAGTAGGCTGGTGCCTATGTATTGGTAAACATATCAGCCAGTACAAGAGCCAGGGGGTTGTAGCTCCCTTCCAGGAGCAGCTGGAGAACGAGTAAAGGTTGGAGCATTTTGTAGGCAGGCACCTACGTACTAGTAAATGGATCGGCTAGTACAAGAGCTAAGAGGGTTGTAGCCCTCTGCAGGTTGTAGCCGGCGTGCTGGTAAAGGACTGCACCAGTACATTGTAAAAGAAGTTTCTTATTAAAGGAAGATAGAAACAAATTGCAGCAGGTGGTTTTCACCCACATTGGGTTTCCACCTTATATCATGGTGTTCATGTGTGTGGCTTTTGTGTGATGATCTGTTCTGTTATACTGCACCTGTTTACTGTTAAAATGGTTAATAATGTTCTGATGCATTTACTGAAGATAAGCTAACTAAATCCTAAGATCTCTGGATATACGCTAGTTGCTTTAGACACAGTAGCGTGTACACGCGGGTTCACTTAACTGAAGTAGTGTATATGTTTCTGAGCATGAAATTTGAAAAGTTTTATTGATCTGATAATACTGATTCACCCCCCCCTCTCAGTATTATTTCCAACAATTGGTATCAGAGCCAGGTTCTTTGATAGAAGCTTGATCGCTTGAAGGAGATCCGTGGAACAATGGGAAAGAAGCTTAAGAAGAAAGCTCATAAGAAGAAGAAAACATCTCAGAAGGACTTTGACAGTGGGAGAATCGATTGGGGATTAGGTATAAGAAGATCTTCAGATTCAGAATCATTATCAGGTATGAATGTGTTATCCTCTGATGTTCCAGCTATATTTCCTTGTGAAAGAGATGGAAGTGATAGTGAAACTACTGAACTTTCTCTTATGGGCGAACAAGAAAGATATCAAATAGAGGCAGAATTTAAAAGGCTGACAGACAAAATTAGAGATCAACAAGATCTATTGAACAAAAGGGAATGTGACTTCAAAGAAGAAGCTACCAAACTAAAGGCCCAACTTGAAGAAGGAAACAAGGTAAGAAAACTACTCAAGGACAAGGAAGCCCAATGTCAAAAATTGCAGCATGAAGTGACATCATTAAGAAAAGAAGTCAACGAAAGAAGCACAACCATCAAGAAACTCAAAGATAGATCCAGCTACTATGAAAATCTTGAAGCTACAATCCTCTCACTAAAGGGAGATCTTGAAGAATCAAGGAAGCAGAATGAAGATCTACATCAAGCAATTGAAAAACAAGACAATGAAGTCATCAGCTTAAAATCCCAGCTGGAATGTGCCTTACAAGTTCGTCAAATGCAGCAGGATCTGAATGAAGAACAAGAAAAGGAGATTCTCAAACTAAGGAAACAAATGGAAGAAGGAAGAAAAGCTGAAGAAGATTTGAAAAAGCAATCTCTTGAAAAGGAAGAATAGCTTCAGGATGAGGTAAATATCTTGAAAAGTAAAATAGAAGAAAAGGATAAGCTTTTACGATTTCAAGATAGCTCTAAAGTCTTGGATGATATTCTTAGTAGTCAAAGATCTCCTGCTATAAAGACTGGTCTTGGTTTCCATGAATCTATTGAAGGTGAATCTAGTTCACAAGGTAAGGCAAGGAACTCTAAAGAGAAATCTAAAGTGATCAATGAAGAAATGAAAGATCCATCTCATCATCAACCAAGGAAAGAGATTCTTCAAAGAAAATCTTTTACTTCTCCTATGAATAATGTTGAATGTTATGTATGTCATAATCTTGGACATGTTGCAGCCAGATGTGGAAGAAGAAGAGTTCAAGACCATCATGCAGAAATATCATCACATTCAAGGTACTTTAATGGATATTGCTTTGCTTGCAATAAGTTTGGTCACAAAGCTGCTGATTGCTACAGGAGGAATATGAAACATGTAAGATGTTATGCATGTAACAATCTTGGACATATAGCAAAGGAATGCAGGAACAAAGGACGGACATCACACCAAAAGGAGAAAACATCATCACACTTGAAGATATGGAAGAAGAAGGAAGTTCAGCCAGAAAGATGTGGCACAGCACAAAATACTCAGGTTCAGCACAACACAGACATAATAAACTCAGAGGGAGCTGAAGGTGTAAAACTTCAGTGTCCTGAAACTCATACGCAAGTTTCATAAATTGAAGTCGCGTATATACGCGAGTTATACACTGTAAAGTCACGTATATGTCAGTCTGTGGAAATGCAGTGGGGACAGGCTCAGAAAAGGGGTCTGATATGATTCAATCCAGTATCTGCTCTATTGGTTAATAGTTACAGTCTGCTGAGAATGTCTAGAAATGACTTGATACTTGTAAGATGCTAGAAGTGTTTTTAATCCTAACTTGATGATGATGATGTCTTGATGCTTACTACTGATGTATGTATGTTCAGATCTAACAGAAAACAGATGGCACAGGTTGAGGGGGAGAATATGCCTTTAATATTGCATTGTTGGCATTATGGATTAATAGTCCTTGGTGATGTTACTTATATGGCTAAATGATATATCTTGCTATGATGTGGTTGTGAGTAGTCCATGATAAAATCTCATATGATTCTTTTGGGTTTCATAGTTGATGTTCAGATCAGATTTATGGTTGACTCATTGATGATGCATATATGGTGCTTACATGGTGATCTTCATAAGGATAAGGAGAAGTACAAAGCTTGAATACACATCTTCCTCACTTGATGATGAGTCACTCATATGCTGTTGTCGTCATATGCATAAAGATCATACAGTTATGATGCAGGCACTCATGGGGATAAGGATTGTTGTTGTTGATGATATCAAGAAGTTTTGTCAAAAGAGTTTGAGCTCAAGATACATAGGGCTGATACATGGATGACTCCTCAAAGTCACTTTGTTGGAGACATGATGATGAGCTCATATCTATATGATGATAGGTTGATACTTACATATGTTGGTTGATGCAGATGTTCCCAAGTAATGATACTTGGATCATGTAGAGCTTGATGAAATGGCTATGGTGGTTTCACACATGATATAATGTGAATGACTTTGAATTCTGGTCAAAGGAATGAATTGATGCAGACATACCTTGTTATAGGTTGATGACTTATTCTCTACTGGACATTTACAGGTTGCTGATATGGAAATTTGTGTACGCGAGTTGGATAAGGACTATCCGCGTATATATGCATGTTTATGTAGATACAGTCGTGTATATGATAATTTGAAGGAAATCAGTGGGTCAAACTCAGAATGAGAAGATTCTGATATGGATCTAACAGAGACCATCTGGCACAGGTTCAGGGGGAGCAAATTAACATCTAATAATGCATTGTTGGCTTTTGGTTCTAGTTCACAGCTGTTGCTGGTTTCAGGTGGAACAGAGGTAGATGGAGAACAGAAGGAGAACATGATTGCTGATATATACAGTGATTGACAGATGCTACTAATAGTAGTTATTAATGATTTGCATAGTCTTGATATTTCATCTCTATGTCATATATCTCTTTTATGTGGTATCTCTTTCATGGTGTCAAGGTCATGTAATGGCCTATATTGGTTTCCCCACTATGCCTGGGATGAAGATGTAATGTAATTGGTTGTCATATGTAAACTTCTGATGTATCCCCACTTAGTTGGGAGGTTGATCCCCACTTGGTTGGGTGAAGGATGTATGTATGAGTCTTTGGTGTTAGGAAGGTCACTTATGATGTATAGAGTTGTGTTCTTTCTTGTAGAACATCTTTTTGCAGATCTTGCCTTCAGTCAGGAAGAGCACACTTTAGCAGTACAGAGACTTGGCATGGACAGATTGGTACACTTTGGCATATACAAAGGGGGAGCACATTTGGAGATTTCAGTAGGTACTCAGGGGGAGTATGGACAGCAGAATGTTTATCAAGGAAAGAGAATATCTTGGTCCACCCTTTGCCCTTGATGTCAAAGGCGGAGAGTGATTTGGTGTTGTTGCCATCAAGTCCAAAGGGGGAGATTGTTGGCATTATGAGACAAGTGTTGTACTTGATGGCAACCCTCTCATAGAAGAACATCTCAATTACATATAACTAGATCAATCTACAGATGTGACTAAATGCATGGGATGCAGGACAGCTCAAAGGAACAAGAAGATCAAGTTCTAAGTGTGACAAGTTAGCTTTGCCATCAAGTCCAAAGGGGGAGATTGTTGGCATTATGAGACAAGTGTTGTCCTTGATGGCAAATCACACTGATGACAAATCATAGTGCAGAAGGATAGCAGCAAGGAATTGATGATCAGACTATAAGAAGAAGAGAAAATTCATATACGCAGGTTCATTAAGCCCAAGTCGCGTATACACGCAGGTTCGCTATATACCAAGTCGCGTATACGCAGGTTCGCTATATACCAAGTAGGCTATACACGCTGGTTCATGAATGGAAAAGAGCGTACGTGTTGGAAAGCTTACTTTTGGTCTGTGGTAGTTAGTCCTCGGTACTTGAGCCTATGTTTTTGGACCAAAGTATCTCGACAGACATGTTGATCCCTAGTATTGAGTTGATGGTATTGTTTTACTATGGTTTTGGACCGTGGTATTATGAAAGGCCTAAACCTATATAAGGAGAAGTTCATTAGGCCAAATGTGTGTGTGAGTAATGAATATCTGATGAAGTGTGAGATCCAAATGCTGGTTATGGGTTGGTGATCTGAACCATGGTTTCACTCATGTGGAGGATGATGAACTATGGAACAGGATCTCAAGGCTTGGAATGATTATCTTCATATGGTTTGACTGTGGATAGACTAGATCTATTGACGCATGTTTATTGTTATGATCTGGGTATGTTTTGATGTCTGATATAGCTGCGGAATTATAAGTTAGGATTTGCAGATCTGTACGCAGGTTGTCTTTGGCAAAAGAGCGTATACACGCAGGTTGGGTTGGTCCAAGTAGCGTATACAATGTGATGTATGATATTTGAAGATGAAGTTGGATCTGGTTATTGTTATGTTGTCTATGTTGTTGACAGGGTTTCAGTGATTCAGTATTGGGTGATTCAGAGATTGATGATGCAGGTTGTTTTATGGATCCAGTATGAAAATGTATGAAACGTGGTCCCGGGAAGATCGTAGAGTTCAGTAGGCTGGTGCCTACGTATTGGTAAACATATCAGCCAGTACAAGAGCCAGGGGGTTGTAGCTCCCTTCCAGGAGCAGCTGGAGAACGAGTAAAGGTTGGAGCATTCTGTTATAGACATTTTTGTGCCTTACAGCATGAAGCATGAAATGTCCATAATCTAAGGGATCCAAAGTCCCTAAACATGTTGTTCCTAGCCCTAGAGGAACAAGGTCAGCAAACCACAGCACTGAATAACAGTTCTCCACCTGAAAACACTCAAAAACAAGGCAATTCTGGATCATGTCAACTACTCCACTGTCTACCTGCGTTGAATGTCAACTGCAAAGAAGGCTACCTGCGCTGGGCAAGTTTGGACATGTGGCACAGTCATTCCTCAAGGTGTCAATGCCCAGGAAGCTTCCAAAATGACACTTGGATCAGGGAATTCGACTGGTGATGAGTAAGAGGGTCTAGATCTCCAAGTGGAAGCAAGAACCTCCAAGTGGACTCAAGAACTGAAGAATAACTGAAGTGAGAGAGGACACTAGTCAGCTTCATGCCAGCCTCAAGCTGACTCATCCTTTCTCCAAAACTCCTATATATAGGTCTCTCTCATGAGGTCTAGGGAGGCTGGAATCTTGTGAATGTAAAGAATTGCTGTTGGTTTGAGTTTAGAACTATTGGGTGATTTGCTTTGAAGGAGGTGAAGAGGAGATTTCTTTCTGCTGGGAAGGTGATGCTGGATTGGGCCTCTTATGGTTGTATCACTTCCTGAACTTTACTTCTTCCATTAATAAAGCATTTGAGGTTCTTCTATATGCATGTGTCTCAATGATGTATTGTTATACTTGTGTATTTGATTTATTCTAATCCTTGAATCAATTATGAATGTATGCTTCTTGTAGTTTCCCTCTCTTGCCATTTTGCAGGATCTTGGTGTAGCTGGGGCCAGTGAAAGAGCAAGGAGCTGGGAGCAAGCAGCAAGGAGAGAAGATTGGATCAACCATTAGCGAAAGACATCGGTTAGTGGACCTCTTTCTCCCCTATTTTACTTTCATAAAGAAGAAATCTTAGATAGCTTTGCTTTGATTGTTGCTGAGGTACTATCACCCTTAGAGTGGGATAGGGTCATTCCGTATTGGATACTTTTCCAAACAACAAATTGTTTGTGTTTTTGCTATTCATTTCCTAAACACAGGGAGTACCGAATCGAACTGCATTTGGATCTTTCAAATGCAAAGTAGAGGGCAGCTACTCTAGCTCAGTTTCTGGGCATGTTTATGATTTGAAGAGCTGATCCACAAGGACTCTGAACAGATCTTAGTGATAGATTTTCATCCTCCTTCTCATCCTTTAGTGTGTACTAGATTGATAGCTTTGATTTGGCCAAAAACTGTTGATTTTTGAGCAATCTGTAACCCAGAACCTGAGGGAAACGAGAGTTTCTCTCTTCATTGCAGGCACTGTGAAGGCAGTTTGCATTTCATCGCAGGTCCCGAAGGGGCTACCTGCGCTGAATGTCAAACTGACAGTGTTCTACCTGCGCTGAACCAGTTAGGCCTTGTGCAACTGGGGTTCTCTGCTTTCTGTTGCCCTGTTTTCATCCTTGTTTTTGCAGCCTGTTATCAGTCAATGTACCTATCTGAAACCACCTTTCTTTGCCACTATTCCGCCTCAGTTGTATAAAGAAATTGTATTTGTTCTTTGTGTATTTCTTACATCATTTGCAGTTTCCCATAACGAAAGTGAACTAGTCTTGCTGTGGCCTCTTAGATCTAGACCCGTGATAAGTGTCGTTCTGATCTTAAGAGTTAGTTTGTTTGCTGTTCATAGTTGATTGAGCTTTTGCTTTCGTCATATGGTTTGAATTTATGTATTTCTAGTGTTGAAACAAGTAAATCTTAAGGTGTCTTTTGATTTTGGACAAAAGCTTGTTTGCTTTCACTTGAAATTGAATTCAAAGTTATACAACAGCTTTCTTTTTGTAGTACATCAACATTAAGAAAGAGAAAAGAAATACCTGCATTGTGCATGTGCATTTTGACAGCTTGCATGTTGATTTAGGAAAAAGTGCATTAGTGTGTGCTCTATGATCTGTGTGAAAATATGATGTCTTTCTTTTCCCTCAGTAGTTAAGATTTTCAAAGTTGAAAGATTGAAAAGCTTGCTTATCATCTTAGACTGCATTTAGGAGTTGTACCATACATCTCGTGGTGATCCATAAAGGCAAACTGCTAAACAAGATCAACCTAAAATAAATTGAATTTACATAACAACGCATTGAAACATAACGCAAACACATAGAGGTCTAAGCTAGAGAAGTGTTCTGGCGTCGTTAAACGTGATATCTTAGCGTTGAGTGGTTGGGTGATTCCTCCACGGTGAAGCGATAAGTATCAATACAGACTTGTGCTCCCACGTACCGTCGCGTATATATTGGGAGACCCCTATAGGAACAAAGCCTTTATCCATAGGAAGCCGTGTCGGCCGCCCTACTGATCGCAATGCAGTGAACACAGCATTCACGAAGATCGACCACCCGTACCGTAAAACGTATTCTGTGGTTTTGCGAAAAGTTTGGCACACCCTCTGCCTAGAACTCCAGAGTAGTTTCTTTTGGCCTTTTTCAAACTCTATAACTGAAAAATTCCATCCGAGCATTTGTCACTTCGGGCTCGTTAAAGCATCGAAGGAGACTAGAGTCATCTTTAGCTTTTTCTCGACTCTTAAAAAGTGAAAAAGCAAGTTGTGTCTAAAGCGTCGTTATAAAATTTATTTTAAACAGAACATAATCACCTCCTATTCCTGCGTTGATATGTAGGTTGAGAACATGGAACGCCCCAACCAAGGAATTCCCCATGATGGAAATCCTAGTCCTTTCTCCTCTTGGGGAGAAGTTGGTGCGCCCCACATGGCCACATTGTTGCTTCCAGGACTGACAATTGGCCTGCCAATTTGGCTATTCTCAACCAATGTAGTTCAGAACACCATGGTTCCTGAACAGTCGAGTCAACAGTTAGATCAGTCTAGAGCTACCCACCCGCCTTCTACTTCCTATAACTCTTCCTCCAATCCTTCATCTTCGCAAGGTAGAGCCGGCAAAAGCCAAGCTCCCATGGAGAGGAAGGAGAAGAAGAAAAGAGAGAAGAAGAAGAAGGAGCCTAAGGCGACTGGGGGCAAGCAAAAGACATCTGACAAAAATCCACACACAGCATAGACCGAGCCTAAATCGCCATGTGTCATATGTAGAGGAGACCACTTCCATAGAGATTGTCCCTGTATTCCCCGGATACTAAGGGACTGGTCCCCTCGTTTGCACAATTCGGGAGCATCAACCTCTGATAGCCATGTTGAATGCTTACCGTCAACCAGCGAAAGTGAAGGTTCAAGACAAAGAGGGGGAGCAAGATTCCCCTGCAGACTGTGTGAAGGCGATCACGCCATCCACCGTTGTCCCTTCTTAGACGAAGCGAAGAGAGTTTTGGAAGATCGTCCGATTTCACCGTTGAGACTTCCTCCTGGATACAAAAAACTCGTGCCAAGTCCTTCGTTGGTTGAGAATACAGCTGGCCCGCTCAAGTGGTCAGCTGAAGCGTCAGTCATTGAAAATGAACCTACTGAATCCAGACCGAATGAAAGTCCAAAGGTCGATACGGCAGTTGACCCGGTTCTCCCTTAAGAAGTTTCGTCTTCAAATGGCACCGTCACTGAAGATTCATCTTCAAATGACAGCCTCACTGAAGAGAATAAGGATGACACCATCCAGATTCTTTTCATCAACACAGACTCTGACGAGCGTCAGGGCAATGCGCCCATTCCTTTATCGCAGGAAGGAACATCGTCAGGGTCATATCCGGCCGTGTATTCGGTCCCACCACCAAGCAACCTGGTTGTGTCCTTTGATTGGAACCAACTAGGCAGACCCCGGTTGCCAGCCAGTATACCATTCAGAATTATGGTCCAAATATACATAATGGTAATGGCTGGAACTATCATTGATGAAGGGGCATCTGTGAGTATCCTTTCCTCTATTGCTTGGAAAGCACTGGGTTCCCCGGCGCTTTTGCCTGAGATAAGAAATCTCTCGGGTTTCGATAAAGGAACCAGTCGACCATTAGGGATCCTCCCCAATGTGCCTATTACATTGAAAGGGAAGGCCGTTCAAATGAACGCGATGGTCATTCAAGGACCCTTGGATTATAACCTACTCCTTGGACGAGACTATATATATTGCATGGGAGCAATAGTCTCCTCACTCTTTAGAGTAATGTGTTTTCCACACGAAGGAAGAATGGTCAAGCTCGTAGACTAACTTTCATTTCCGGGATCACGCATCGCAAATAGTCACTTACCAATCCTGAATGGTCTATTCAATCAAGAAATGTCTCCACCCCCAGTCCTCCTTCCCGATGAGTGCGAGTGATTCAGAAAGATGGGACTGGAACCGAGGGGGCATGCATCCTGGTCTGCGTTGGGCAGAAAGAACTCTGGGTATAAGATAGAATTTCCGCGGGAGAATATGACTAGTCCGTACCCCATCCGTGGATGGAAGAGGGGTTGTTCTGGAATAGGATTCTTTTGTCAAAGTTATGTGTTTGACGGAACAGGGTCATTCACCATTGTCTATTTAGGTAGACATCGCCGAAGAAGTGTTCAGTTTGAAAGATTAACAGAACAATCTTTGGGTAACCTGAAAGAGGTAAGCCTCACCCTTTAAAACAAATGTTTTGATGGATAAGTAGGGGCAGCCTTGAAATTGTATTTTATACCTGGGGGCATGCAACCTTTTGGAGTGCAAGCAAGGGGCGACTATTTATTTTTTAAAATTTTTAGGTCCTCCCCTTTAAACCTGTAGGTCTAACCCTTTAAACTCGTAGGATTAGCCGTTTCCGAACTTGCATAAAGAAAGGAGCGGAGCATAGCTTCGTGAGATAAAGCTCCATTAAAAATAGCTATCTCACAGGAGACATTCTTATCTTATGACTGGTATAATCGAGCAGTTTTACCGCGGAATTTATGCTCGTTAAAAAATAGAAAAGCGAAGATCCGAGCAGTTTTAGCACATAGTTCATGCTCGTTAAAAAATAAACATAAGATTGAGCAGTGTTTTGGCGCATTCGAGCTCTTTAAAAAATGAACCCAGTACCGGTAAATAACCATTTGAGACTGTAAATTTATCAGCCATAAAAGCCTTGGTCATATGTGCACCTACTACCTTCACTTTCATTTGGCCGATCGTTCACCTCCATATGATTGTTTACCCATTTTGAGGAACAGCTGCGAAGAGTGATTTCACCTAGCCATCCTTGTGACACTGCCGTGATTGGAAAATTCCAACCTGTACCTGGAATCTGCTGCTATCCCTGTTTATCACTCGTTCCTCAAAAGACGAGTCTTCTTTGAGCTCTTTTCAACTGACTCGTAAAATATGAAAAGTTTGCCGAGTTTTGGCCTTCCAGCTCGTTAAAAGGACCGGAAGAGCTATCCCTCCTCTAGATTTTAATCTTTTTGGACCTGAGGGATTATTGCACAAAAAGGTCGAGCGCTTGTTTTATTCGGCTCGTTAAAGTTATCGAAAACTCATCCCTTTCATATTGTTTTATACTTTTTCGGACTTAAGGGATTAGATGACGAAAAAGGAATTGTGGAGTTGAATTTATGTACCTTTTCAGACTCTCTAAAATTGAAAAGGACCGAGTTTTCCTTGTCGTTAGACTCGTTAAAATGATTAAATAGCGACAAACTTGTCGTTAGACGAGAACGAGTTTCCCTATCGCTAGGCTCGTTAAAACATAGCGATGGGCTTGCCTGAAGGGCAGGTTATAGAACAAGCATATGTTATCCTCATCAAGCTTGACAAAAATAAAGAGGTACTGGTCAGAAATGACTGGGGAAAAATTGGGAGAACCTCAAAGCTTTAATGGTAGCAAGTCGCTCTTGAACATGACACTTTTCCTCCGTACCACATCGGGTTGGGTTGTTTCATTCACCGGTCTCATCACCATGGTCTCGCCAAACCATCCACATTTGGGGTAATGCTACCGATCCATCGTATCAGTGTCGTTATATGTTCAAGAGATGTTGTTCAGAAAGAGTCAACCGTGTCCCATCCACTACCATACATCATCTTTCATCCTTTCATGACCGCCACCCTGAATCATATTTCACAGATTGTTTTCACCTCCATTAAAATCATTAGCTCCGTTCCGTGTCACTGATGTGGGATTCATTAAGGCCCTCCTTTTATGGATCGCTTCTTGTCGACTTCAGCTCATTATCCAAGAAGTTGATCTAGGAACACCCCCCTCAGTACTTTGAAGCTTGCATGCCTCAATGGAAAGTTTCTCACTTCCGGCGACAGGTATACATCAATGACCTTCGACCGAAAGATTTTGCGTGGTGTTCGACGCCAAGTCCCTTATTCACACCACGTGAATTGTACTGCAGTACCTTGAGGGTCATTATCATTATCGGTGATTCCTCTCGCGCTTGTTAACGGTTTACGTCATTGACCAGTAATCAAGCGATGTCTTTCCATGTTCGACTTCAGCGCAATTCTCACATGGATCGACTTGTACTTAGAGTGAAGATCGAACGAGTTTGAAGACCCCGGATCTAGTTTCATCCATCCGGGCTGCGATATATATTCAGGAAATAAAGACATTGACATGTGCAGAAGATGATCATCCTACTCAAAGGATGATAATTTCAGCAGAGAATTATCAGTCTACCATCAGACGATCGTCTGTTCTATGTACAGAAAAATGTATTTATAAAGCTGAGCATGGGAATGCCCGCCTCAGCTAGATCATGAAAGCAGTATGAAAAATAATGTATTGTATTGTATCTTATTACAGGTCACCTCTCAGCGATTGAATGAACTTCGGATCCTCCTGATAAAGCATTTCACCCGATAAACAACCTCATACTTTAGGGGGCAACTGTTATAGACATTTTTTGTGCCTTACAGCATGAAGCATGAAATGTCCATAATATAAGGGATCCAAAGTCCCTAAACATGTTGTTCCTACCCCTAGAGGAACAAGGTCAGCAAACCACAGCACTGAATAACAGTTCTCCACCTGAAAACACTCAAAAACAAGGCAATTCTGGATCATGTCAACTGCTCCACTAAGCATCTGTGCTGAATGTCAACTGCTCCACTGTCTACCTGCGTTGAATGTCAACTGCAAAGAAGGCTACCTGCACTGGGCGAGTTTGGACATGTGGCACAGTCATTCCTCAAGGTGTCAATGCCCAGGAAGCTTCCAAAATGACACTTGGATCAGGGAATTCGACTGGTGATGAGTAAGAGGGTCTAGATCTCCAAGTGGAAGCAAGAACCTCCAAGTGGACTCAAGAACTGAAGAATAACTGAAGTGAGAGAGGACACTAGTTAGCTTCATGCCAGCCTCAAGCTGACTCATCCTTTCTCCAAAACTCCTATATATAGATCTCTCTCATGAGGTCTAGGGAGGCTGGAATCTTGTGAATGTAAAGAATTGCTGTTGGTTTGAGTTTAGAACTATTGGGTGATTTGCTTTGAAGGAGGTGAAGAGGAGATTTCTTTCTGCTGGGAAGGTGATGCTGGATTGGGCCTCTTATGGTTGTATCACTTCCTGAACTTTACTTCTTCCATTAATAAAGCATTTGAGGTTCTTCTATATGCATGTGTCTCAATGATGTATTGTTATACTTGTGTATTTGATTTATTCTAATCCTTGAATCAATTATGAATGTATGCTTCTTGTAGTTTCCCTCTCTTGCCATTTTGCAGGATCTTGGTGTAGCTGGGGCCAGTGAAAGAGCAAGGAGCTGGGAGCAAGCAGCAAGGAGAGAAGATTGGATCAACCATTAGCGAAAGACATCGGTTAGTGGACCTCTTTCTCCCCTATTTTACTTTCATAAAGAAGAAATCTTAGATAGCTTTGCTTTGATTGTTGCTGAGGTACTATCACCCTTAGAGTGGGATAGGGTCATTCCGTATTGGATACTTTTCCCAACAACAAATTGGCAACTTTATGGATCACCACGAGATGTATGGTACAACTCCTAAATGCAGTCTAAGATGATAAGCAAGCTTTTCAATCTTTCAACTTTGAAAATCTTAACTACTGAGGGAAAAGAAAGACATCATCTTTTCACACAGATCATAGAGCACACACTAATGCACTTTTTCCTAAATCAAAATGCAAGCTATCAAAATGCACATGCACAATGCAAGTATTTCTTTTCTCTTTCTTAATGTTGATGTACTACAAAAAGAAAGCTGTTGTATAACTTTGAATTCAATTTCAAGTGAAAGCAAACAAGCTTTTGTCCAAAATCAAAAGACACCTTAAGATTTACTTGTTTCAACACTAGAAATACATAAATTCAAACCATATGACGAAAGCAAAAGCTCAATCAGCTATGAATAGCAAACAAACTAACTCTTAAGATCAGAACGACACTTATCACGGGTCTAGATCTAAGAGGCCACAGCAAGACTAGTTCACTTTCGTTATGGGAAACTGCAAATGATGTAAGAAATACACAAAGAACAAATACAGTTTCTTTATACAACCGAGGTGGAATAGTGGCAAAGAAAGGTGGTTTCAGATAGGTACATTGACTGATAACAGGCTGCAAAAACAAGGATGAAAACAGGGCAACAGAAAGCAGAGAACCCCAGTTGCACAAGGCCTAACTGGTTCAGCGCAGGTAGAACACTGTCAGTTTGACATTCAGCGCAAGTAGCCCCTTCGGGACCTGCGATGAAATGCAGACTGCCTTCACAGTGCCTGCAATGAAGAGAGAAACTCTCGTTTCCCTCAGGTTCTGGGTTACAGATTGCTCAAAAATCAACAGTTTTTGGCCAAATCAAAGCTATCAATCTAGTACACACTAAAGGATGAGAAGGAGGATGAAAAGCTATCACTAAGAGCTGTTCAGAGTCCTTGTGGATCAGCTCTTCAAATCATAAACATGCCCAGAAACTGAGCTAGAGTAGCTGCCCTCTACTTTGCATTTGAAAGATCCAAATGCAGTTCGATTCGGTACTCCCTGTGTTTAGGAAATGAATAGCAAAAACACAAACAACCAACAAGATACGTTCCCCAGCGGAGTCGCCAATTTGTTGTTGGGAAAAGTATCCAATACGGAATGACCCTATCCCACTCTAAGGGTGATAGTACCTCAGCAACAATCAAAGCAAAGCTATCTAAGATTTCTTATTTATGAAAGTAAAATAGGGGAGAAAGAGGTCCACTAACCGATGTCTTTCGCTAATGGTTGATCCAATCTTCTCTCCTTGCTGCTTGCTCCCAGCTCCTTGCTCTTTCACTGGCCCCAGCTACACCAAGATCCTGCAAAATGGCAAGAGAGGGAAACTACAAGAAGCATACATTCATAATTGATTCAAGGATTAGAATAAATCAAATACACAAGTATAACAATACATCATTGAGACACATGCATATAGAAGAACCTCAAATGCTTTATTAATGGAAGAAGTAAAGTTCAGGAAGTGATACAACCATAAGAGGCCCAATCCAGCATCACCTTCCCAGCAGAAAGAAATCTCCTCTTCACCTCCTTCAAAGCAAATCACCCAATAGTTCTAAACTCAAACCAACATCAATTCTTTACATTCACAAGATTCCAGCCTCCCTAGACCTCATGAGAGAGATCTATATATAGGAGTTTTGGAGAAAGGATGAGTCAACTTGAGGCTGGCATGAAGCTGACTAGTGTCCTCTCTCACTTCAGTTATTCTTCAGTTCTTGAGTCCACTTGGAGGTTCTTGCTTCCACTTGGAGATCTGGACCCTCTTACTCATCACCAGTCGAATTCCCTGATCCAAGTGTCATTTTGGAAGCTTCCTGGGCATTGACACCTTCAGGAATGACTGTGCCACATGTCCAAACTCGCCCAGCGCAGGTAGCCTTCTTTGCAGTTGACATTCAACGCAGGTAGACAGTGGAGCAGTTGACATTCAGCGCAGATGCTCAGTGGAGCAGTTGACATGATCCAGAATTGCCTTGTTTTTGAGTGTTTTCAGGTGGAGAACTGTTATTCAGTGCTGTGGTTTGCTGACCTTGTTCCTCTAGGGGTAGGAACAACATGTTTAGGGACTTTGGATCCCTTAGATTATGGACATTTCATGCTTCATGCTGTAAGGCACAAAAATGTCTATAACACATTCTGTAGGCAGGCACCTACGTACTAGTAAATGGATCGGCTAGTACAAGAGCTAAGAGGGTTGTAGCCCTTTGCAGGTTGTAGCCTGCGTGCTGGTAAAGGACTGCACAATAACATTGTAAAAGAAGTTTCTTATTAAAAGAAGATAGAAACAAATTGTACCAGGTGGTTTTCACCCACATTGGGTTTCCACCTTATATCATGGTGTTCATGCGTGTGGCTTTTGTGTGATGATCTGTTCTGTTATACTGCACCTGTTTACTGTTAAAATGGTTAATAATGTTTTGATGCATTTACTGAAGATAAGCTAACTAAATCATAAGATCTCTGGATATACGCTAGTTGCTTTAGACACAGTAGCGTGTACACGCGGGTTCACTTAACTGAAGTAGCGTATATGTTTCTGAGCATGAAATTTGAAAAGTTTTATTGATCTGATAATACTGATTCACCCCCCCCCCTCTCAGTATTATTTCCAACACCATGGACCAATGTTGCCTCCCAAAGTGGTAGTGCTTGGATAGATCTTTCTAACGAGCTATTGTACGCGTCAAACGAAGATCGTATGGCAAAGTTACGACCCCGGGAAGTTGGTGTACCAATTTACCCAAACAGGGCCCACAGTTTGGCATTTCATCTTCTAGGGTTAGGTTTTGGAATGTTAAGGGTTTTCCATTGTTTCTCAACAATAAATAGGCCTTTGAGCCTCATTGTAACACAATTTAGAGGCATGTAGCCACCACATCTCTTCTCAGAGATAAGCTACCATCGCCCTAGCTAGTTTATTTCCATTACTGTTTGTAAGCATTTTTCAGTATTTTACATTAATGAAATGAAGTATTATTTCCGCTGCATATCTGTGTTTATGGTTATCTCTGTAATTTGTTGCGTTCATGTTTAAGTCCGGATCAATATATTAGAAATATGAGTGAAGATACAAAGCTTGTTCTCACTAGAACAATTCTGCACAAGTATGTTCAACTCTCTTAGCTCACAAGCTAGCTCTTGGCCAACACTTAGCCAATTTTGCAGCTCTCCAAGCTCCTAATCTCTTACATATTCCTAGGATGAATAGCCCGTATTTAAAGGGAATTCATGCTTGCAAAACTGCACAATCCAAACATAGGATCAATCTCTGATGCATGCATGATATTTACACCCCAGTAAATAATACAATTGATAGTACTCTGTCCTTGCACACTAGTCTCAATTGGGTCTTTCTCTGAACTGACATGCATGATTTTCTCATGAGGGAATATTTAGTTAACTGGAGTAGCACTAGTGGATGAACTAGTGCACCAACTGATTGTTAGTCCTCTATTAGTTCCACAAACAGTTTGGAACTAATTTAACTCAACTTAACTCAGTAAAATGAGTGATCTAATTTCCAACTCAATTTAAACTCATACTAGACCCCTAAAATTTAGGGAGAACATATACATGACTACAGAAAGACTTCCAACTCGAAATTCCTAAGCTAATCAAGTTAATTAAACTTAATTAATTATTTACAAGTTGCTATGAGAATAGAATTCGATTTTAATTCTTAGTCTAATTCAAGGACAAATTAAATTGGAATTTTTTGTTGCCATTTCTCAACACTGTGGAAGACTCCATGGACACAGAGATAAATCTAGATCTCTGTGGTGGCTCAGCTAACACCTATGATAACAAAGAAAATGATTTGAATGAAAGGAACTACTTTAGAAAGAAGTTAATCTCTACTCTAAAGGAGATCAATGACCTATCAGAGGTAACTCTCAAGCAAGAGGAACAATTAAAAATTTATGAGTTTGAGAATGAAAAGTTGAGCAAGACAGTCATAGATTTAAATTCTCAACAAGAAGAGGTTAGCAGATTGAATGGGAGGTTAACCAATCAGTTGAATGAAAGATAAGCCCTTTGAGAGGGATTACAGGCTGAAGTAGTCTCATTAAGACAAGATCTTGAAAATATAGATAAAATATTATCTCAATACTAGAAGCTTGAGGAGATAAAGAAGGCTTTGGATGAGATGCTTGCTAAGAAAAGATCACCTCTCATCAAGGTTGGTTTGGGCTTCATAGAAGAATCATGCTCCAAGAAAGAAAAGGTTGAAGGGTCAACTACCCAAACAAAGGAAGTTCGAGGTTCCAACAACAACAAAGGAAAATAAGTTGTTGAACTTCATCAACAGAATGGTGAGCAGCAGCGGCAAGGAGAACAATAGAAGATAACCAAACAATAGCAAGAAAGAATGCAAAGCACTAATGCAAACTACCATGGGAGGCACATGAAGAACCGGCAAAGGTCCTTTCCCCATCAAGGAAAAATCCCTTAAAAAAAGGCATTTACAGTCCTCAAAAGCCTTTTTATGGCTATAATTTTTCTTACAACAATTCTGGCCATAAAGTCATGGATTGTAGATGGCTTGCAAGAAAATAGAGTTTATTTAGAAGCAACAAGGGAAAGCATGTTGGTACTAGTAATGGATTTAATAAGAATGTTTTCAGTTATGGCAATTCCTCCGCCCCATTCTTAAGAAAAGTCGAATGCTACAACTATGGTAAGTTTGGGCACAAAATAACGAGCTGTAAATATAAGAAGATGAAGCATGCCTCTCAGCATGTGCATGCAAATATAGCAGCTTAGGCTTTGAAGACAAAAAGGAACAATATAACAAAGGATTATGAGTATGTCTTCAATTGTCTGTGTCAAAAGAGCAAGCTGGAAAAGGAGGAAGAAATCAAAATAAAACTAGGAATAATGATTGTTATCGGGAAAACTAGTGTCCATTCAGAGCTGCTAGTCCCACTAAGACGAGTAGCTATCTTAGAAACAAACAAACTAAAGTTACCTATGTTTTCCTTTATGAGAGATAGATGAGAGAGAAGCAGAGAGTACCAAGCTCAGTCTTTCGCTGGTCTACTTGCTTGTTTCCTCCCCCCTTTGATAGAGCTTTTGCCACTCCTTTCTCACTTGTCCCGCTTCAAAGAACACCTGTAGAGTCAAAGCAGCAAAATACCATCAAAGCATAGAGATCTATAACCATAAACAATGTAGGATCAAATGTACATTAACCATATAAATGCATATACAAATACAAGATTCAGAAATATACAAACATATGGAGAAAAACTCAAACAACTTTATTGATAGAAGTAGTAGAAGAGAGGATTACAACCAAGCTATCTGATCCAACATCATCCTCCCAGCATGAAAGCCCTCTTCACCTCATATAAAGCAAGATCACCCAACAATGTCTTCAAATAGAAACCAACAACACTTCCTTGCAAATCACAAAATTCCAGCCTCTGGATCTCTAGGATGAGGGATCCATATACAGATGTTTGCAGGAGAGTGAGTCAGCTTTTGGGATTTTGATTAGTGTCATTTCGCTAATAGTTCTTGGTTCCACTTGGAGATTTCATGATCTCTTACTCATCCCTGGGCAAATTCAGAGAGGCAAGTGTCATATGAGCAGTTTCTAGAAGATTCTTTGAGTTTCCACCTAGAAAACTGCTTCTGCCATTTGTCTGCTCTCACTCATCGCACCCTACAGAAGGGCTTTTCAGTATGCATCGCATCCCCTATGTGTAACAGGTGAGATGCATCGCACCCTCAGCATGGAGCAGTCTGTATGGTCCAGTTTTGACCAGTTCTAAGCAGTTTTTCAGGGAGAACTTCTGGGAAATGATGTAATCAGCTGACCTTGTTCCTTTAGGGTATGAAACAACACTTTTAGGGGTTTAGAAGCCCTTGGTTTATGGACATATGTGATTGGGGTTGCAGTGCCCAAATATGTCTATAACAGTTGCCCCCTAAAGCATGAGGTCGTAAATCTTCTGATGTCGGGTGAAATGTTTTATAATGAGGATCTGAGGTTTTTCGAACTGGAAGGTGACCTGTAATAAGATACAATACAATACATTATCTTCATAATATTTTCATGATATAGCTGAGGCGGGCATTCCCATGCTCAACTTTATAAATTCATTTTCATGTACATAGGACAGACAATCGTCTGTGTGGCAGACTGATGATTCTGGTAGAGCCATCATCCCTTAGTTTGGATGATTATCTGTGCAGCAATGATGTACATTTGATGTCTTTATTTTCCTGAATATATCGCAGCCCGGATGGATGAAACTAGATCCGGTGTCTTCAAACTCGTTCAATCTTCGCTCGAAGTACAAGTCGATCCATGTGAAAAGATGTTCTGATGTCGAACATGGAAATACATCACTTGATTACTAGCCAATGATGTAAACTGTTAATAGGCACTAGAGGAATCACCGATAATGATAATGACCCTCAAGGTACTGCAGTACAATTCACATGGTGTGAATACATGAGTTGATGTCGAACACCACACAAAATCTTTCGGTCAAAGGCCATTGATGTAAACCTATCGCCGGAAGTGAGAAACTTGCCATTGAGGCATGCAAGCTTCAAAGTACTGAAAGGGTTGTTCCTAAGTCAAAATATTGGATAATGAGCTGATGTCGAAAAGAAGTGACCCATCGCAGGAGGGCCTTAATGAATCCCACATCTACGACACAGAACGGAGCAAATGATTTTGTGGAGGTGAAAACGATATGATGATACAAGGTTCAGGGTGGCGGTCATGAAAAATGGAGAGTGAAGGTATTGCAGCAGATGAGACGTTAGCTGGGTTGGTGAATTCTCTGAGCGACTTCTCTTGAACCGACACACTAGTAGTCTCTTGGTGCTTATACTGATGAGAAGGTTCACCTTCATGCTTAACTTCTGATACTCTTCGTGAAGCTCTGAAGAAGTCACGAGAGATGAAATCATCCCAAGTGATGCCTTGCAATCCAAGCTGATGAACCACCAAAATCTTAATAAGAGCAAAATGATAGACATTGTTAAGTTGCTGCTGAGGGGTTTTATGTTGTATAAAGGTGGTCATCCTCTCTATGTTCCGGCAAATGAAATACGGAATGTTCATCATCCGTACCCTGGTGAAATGCATGAGCAACCTGATGTGATAAGCATAAAGACGAGAGAACCGTCCCTCACAGCTGAAATATTTCATAATCATTAGTGAAGCATATTCATCTTTCAGATACCGGAATGGGAACACTCTCTTGAGCTACCTCAAGAAACTGGTTTTGATGTAGGGCTCATAATGCTGCTGGTCAATATTTTATTTCTTGTGCCATGGTTCACCAATATTCGGTATACTGATTGCTAATGAGACAGATTCTGGTGTAAGTGTGAAGGTGACACCAGCCAAGATAGCTTGATCTCCATGCAAGTGCAGCACAAAAAGACGAGCCAGCTCATGATGAAATTGGACACTAGCCACCTTTTGACAAAACTCATAGCATGACTGATGCTGAAAACACTGCATAGCAAGAGGGCAGGCCTGCAATTCTGTAAGGGTAGTTGGTTCTTCCCTAACATGTTTGCCACTGCTATGAGGTCTACGGGGTGCCTGTTCTTCCAAGGGAGAGTCACTTTGGGTTTCTACCTCATAGTCCGATGAATGCTCAGATGCCATGACTGCTGTACAAAATACCTTGAAGACAAGATGCTACTGTATATAAAATGTACTTGGAATGCTCTTTTTGATGTAAGTAACTGCTGTGTTGTGATTTTGCCACCAAGGGGAAAAACAAATGCAACCAGGGAATGTTAGGAAGGGGAAAAAAGTAGGGGATTAGGGAATATTGAAATAAATTTAATTAGGGAGAGGAGGGGGATTTCATATATGGGAATAAGGTTTAGGGTTTGGGATTAGTTGTATAGGGTTGAGGAGATTTTCATAAGGGCTAGGGTTTTGGGTTTTTGGGATTTAAATGTAATGTAGGATTGATCAGCTTCATGGGGGGGGGGGTAGGAAATGAGGAAACAAGGAAAAAATGGGGAAAAAGGAGAATCCTTGGTGAGAAATCAAAGATTAAAGAACCTACAACAAACTTCCTTTGAAGAAACTTTAGAGGGAGGTTTTGGATTTTTGTTTTGACCGCTACCACCCATAAACCACCAACACTTATCACAAAATTTGAAGCAATGTCAAAATAGCAGCCTTACCTGACAAATTCACGCAAGGAGTGAGGAATTTGGTGAAGTTTCATGTAATAGTGGCCTTTGGACTATATGCGCCGTGCTAAGAACCCAGTGCACTGCTCCCATTCAAATTAACACTGGGCTAAACCTCCCAGTGTGCCGCACGCTTCCAGTGCGCCGCGCCACCTGTTATATGCGCCGCGCTGGTTGGTTGCAATCATTTTCGTCCCAAAACACGCACAACTCACCCAAATTCGTTTTGAAATGTTTTTCTTCGACCATGGCATGCAAAAATGACTTTGATCTTCATAGCAAAAGCTTATAAAGACATTATTTTGATTTTTGGTTCTTCAAAACCCATTTTGTAATGTTATGAATTTGACACTTTTTGACAATTAATAGAACTCTGACTTTTTGTTTCCTCATTGATTTTTGGTTGAAATGATGAATTTCTTGGCAAATTTTTGTAGGAATAGCTGACATGGGATTTGGCAAAGGAGACCAGGGCTGCGCCTAAAGAATTCCAGAACTAAAAATTTTGGAAAATTATTACAAAAAACAAAATGTCGACTTGTCTTCAAAACAGAGTTTTGAAGAAAAGTCATAATCCATCCGTATGACGATAAAGATCTTTGAAATAACAACTTATCAAGAACCTCCCTCTGGCCTGCTGGCTTTATTAGACCTTGTGAAGACACAACTTGACTAACCCTAGACCTAATGACTAAAATAACTGTAATGACCTAGAAACTGAAACAGGACAACAAATGACCTTTAAGATTTGATTTTGATGAACATACCTGAGCCAGTAGTGCAAAGCATGAGGAGAATGAACGGAAAAAGTCTTTCCATCAGATTTATGGCATGCTCCTAACGGGATGCAACTGATCGAGAGAGATGGGACACCTAAACATGAAATGCAAAAAGAGTTTTGATCTCTGACGGAGGGATGACCAGACCGGCTCTAACACAGTGTACTTTGGGTAAATACACCAAGTCTTCCTTTCATGACAAAGATAGTCGAGTAGAGGCTATTATAGAGTGATTCCATTCCGATGTGTGTGGACCATTCTTGACAACATCCACGACCAAACACAGGTATTAGGTTCTATTTGTTGATGACTTTTCTCGTAAATGCTGGATATTTTTCATGTAGAAGAAGGATCAAACTTTCACAAAGTTTTGTGAGTTTAAAGCATTGGTGGAGAAAAATTTAGGTAATAAGGTTAAACCTCTATGGAGTGATAACGGTGGTGAGTATGTCTCAAACAAGTTTAAGAACTTTTGTGCAGTGAAAGGGATTAAACGGGAGTTGACGACACCCCATAACCCTCAGCAGAATGGGGTGGTCGAGAGGAAGAAAATTAGCATAGTATGGGCAGCGAGGGTGATGTTGCATGATCAACGTCTCGCACTACACTTGTGGGTTGAGGCATGCAACACAACAGTTTATGTTCAGAACCGTAGCCCACATCAAATAATTGGGATGAAGACACTAGAGGAGGCTTATTCCGGTAAGAGGCCAAATGTTTGTCACTTCAAGATTTTTGGGTCATCGATATATTGCCATGTGAAGAAAGATGCATAGAAGAACCTTGAGCTGACAGGAGAGTTGGGGATATTTGTGGGGTAGATTGATACACCTCACAACTATCGAGTGTACTTTCCAACCAACAGGATGACAATGGTTTACAGGGATGTCAGATTCGATGAGGAGAAGGCCATGCAAGTTTCCCTTGAGAAGGAGGTTTCAACTACATGTGGTTGAGGAGATTTTAGCTCATAAGGTTGAGGATCCTCAAATTGATGTGGAGCAGCCATATGCAGAGGAACCAGGAGTGGAGACATCCACTTAGGCAGAGTCTTCCAGATATGGGAGAAATTGCACCAGAGAGGCGGATAGATTGCTGTCCGATGCTAGAGAGAATGTGGGAGAACCCACATCATAATGAAAATAGAGGAGGTCACCTAACAGGGACACTGGATACATGGATCTTATGAGCGGATGTGTTGTGACAGAGCCATCTTCCTTTGAGGAAACAATGAAACAACCGATTTAGGTTGATGCCGTGGTGGAGGAGTATGACTCCATAGTTCGTAACCATGTTTGGGATATGGTCCCGAGACCAGAGGATAAGTTCGTGGTGAGCTCCCGTTGGCTTTACAAGGTAAAGCATGTTGCAGATGGTATTGTGGAGAAGAATAAGGCTAGATTTATGGCCTGTGACTTTTCATAGGTAGAGGTGATTGATTATGATGAGACCTTTTCTCCTGTTGCAAGCCACTTGTTGATTAGATCTATATTGGCACTATCAGCGCAAATGGGTTGGAAGATACATCATATGGATGTAAAGACAACCTTCCTTAATGACATGATTGAGAAAGAGGTGTACATAGAGCATACTGAAGGTTTTGAAACCTTCGACCATGAGTTGCATGTGTGCTGACTCAAGAGAGCGTTGTATGGGCTGAAGCAAGCACCTCGTGCTTGGTACACCAGGATAGATAACTACTTCACTGGGTTGGGTTTCACGAAGAGTGAAGCAGATGCAAACCTATACCACATAGTGGTGGAAGGTAAACTGTTGATCATTGTACTTTATGTTGATGATCTCATACTGACAGGTGATGATCAACTGATCAAATCTTGCAAGGAGGACCTTGCAAGAGAGTTTGAGATGAAGGACTTGGGGCTCATGCATTACTTTCTAGGCATGGAAGTATGGCAGGGTGATGGGGAGTTGTTTGTGTCTCAAGGAAAGTATGCCAACGAGATACTCAGGAGGTTCCACATGGAGAGTTGCAAGCCTACAAAGACTCCTCTAGCTGGTAACTAGAGGAAGGAGGATGCTACTTTGGGAGAGGTAGTGGAAGCTACTGTTTACATGCAACTTGTGGGTTCACTCATGTACTTGGTGAACACATGATTAGATTTATGCTATGTAGTTAACCAACTTAGTCAAGCGATGGTTAGGCCTACCAAGTTGTATTGGAAGGCGAAAAAGCATGTATTGAGATACCTCAGGGGCACTACTTAGTACGGATTATGGTACAGAGGGACAGAAGCAGTGGAGCTTGAAGGCTTCTCGGATGCAGATTGAGTGGGGAGTCCATTCGACCAGAAAAGCACATAAGGAGGGATTTTCAGTATTGGGTTAGCAACAATTTATTGGCACAGCAGGAAACAAAGATCGGTTGCACTCAGTTCGGCAGAGGCATAGTACATGGCTGTAAGTCAGGCAACATGTGAGGTAACCTGGATGAGGAAGATCCTGGTTGGTTTGTTTGGTTAGCAAATGGATCCAACAGTGATTTACTGCGATAATCAGAGTTGTATCAAACTCTCTGAAAATATAGTTTTTCATGATAGGTCCAAGAACATTGATATCTGATATCATCATCTTAGAGATTGTGTATTGAGGTAGATCATGTCGTTAGAGTACATTCCCATGGAGGAGCAAGATGCTGACATTTTGACAAAGGCATTATCAAGATGTAAATTCGAGTTTCACAGAGACAAGATTGGGGTAGAAGATAATCCCTTTCTTGTTGAGAGGGAGTGTTGAGAATTGGCAACAAGAAATTCCAGTTTATTTTTTCCTTGAACTGTGAATTAAAATCGAATTCTATTCTCATAGAAACTTGTAAATAGTTAATTAAGTTTAATTAACTTAATTAGATTAGGAATTCCGAGTTGGAAGTCTTTCTATAGTCATGTATATGTTATCCCTAAGTTTTAGGGGTCTAGGATGATTTTATTTGAGTTGTAATTAGATAACTCAATTTACTGAGTTATGGTAAGTTAAATTAGTTCTAACTGTTTGTGGAACTAATAGAGGACTAACAGTCAGTTGGTGCACTGGTGCATCCACAAGTGTTACTCCAGTTAACTGAAGATTCCCTCATGAGAAACTCATGCATGTCAGTTCAGAGAAAGACCCAGTTGAGACTAGAGTGCAGGGACAATGTACTATCAATTGTATGATTTAATGAGCTATAAATATCATGCATGCAATCAGAGAATAACCTATGTTTAGATTCTACAGTTTTGGAAGCATGAATTCCCTTTAAATACAAGTTATTCATCCTAGGAATTGCATAAGGAAATAGGGGCTTGGCAAGCAGTGGAAATTGGATAAGTGTTGGCTAATAGCAGGCTTGTGAGGTAGAGAGTTGAGTATACTTGTGTGAAATTGTTCTAGTGAGAACAAGCTTTGTATCTTCACTCATATTTCTAAATTAATGCAATATAGATAGGTGGGGTTTTGCGCTGTGGCTTTCCCCAGGAAAACTTATTGTGTTTTGTGCCATTGATTTGTCTTCTTCTTGTTCATATTGTTTTCATCCATCTATTGGCTTCCACTGGTTGAAAGTAGAAGTAGATTCTTGTCGTGTGCTTTAGTAAATTGCATGAGCTTGTGAATCTACAGGAAATTCTACATAATTAAGCCCTCAGAGATATAATAAGGAAGAGGTACCCATTGAATTATCTGTGTCAGTTTTTCATGCTTTGTTTACCATAGGCCTTTGGGATAATAACAAAGAGAAATGACATTGTGGGAATATGTTTGATGATATGAACGGGTTGGAATATTTGGGAGAAGTCCTCTATAATTGGCAGTGATGCCAAACATGGCAATATGCCATATTCATGCAGCGCTTTGGGCTTATGATCAAAGGCGTGGAGTTTGGATGAGTCAAAAACTAGTTAGCAATACAACAATGACCACGATGCACATAAGAATTAATGTTAATGGTGTTTGTCAATGGTAAGAGACTGAGATAGAGAGGACCACAATTGCAGAGGAAACAATTGACTCTAGAACAATCATGATTGATCTCCCTTACACGCTGAGAATAATTGAATTGAAAAGATGGCTAGGTGTAGAACCGCCATACCTAAGTGATTCTCACGTCATGAGGATTTAAATGAGAAAATCAAGGAGTAATGGAGACTAAACCAAGCTCAGTAATGCCATGATTAGGTACATTATGGAGAGTTGGGGTGCCATGTTTCTTGTACAAGAAAAAATCAATGAAGGTACTCCTTAAGTGTGCAAGTAATATTGAGATTGAATTCTCGGTATGGAGAAGTGATTAGAGCCCATTCTCCCACTTAATTGTGTTGTAGTGGCAAGTAGCCAGATGTAACAATAGGATGGAGAACCATGCATGAGTATAAACTTGGGAAATGCGAATGGTAGAGTAAGGACAACAAGGATAACATCGATCACTGCGTTTTAGTGAAACAAAACCCAAGATTGTAGTTGATAAAAAAATGGGGGTAGGTAGCATTATTGATTGAGATCTGTGGGTGTGTGCTAATGAGAAGAGGAAAAGTGTGTCTGTGTTGTAGAGAGAGCTCAAGAGTGCATATGAAACAGAAGGGGATGAGAGCTTAAGTGGAAGATTCTATGTATAGAGGGATGAGAACAATGAGTTGTTGCTGTGTGGATAGAGGGTGCTGTGTAGGTCAAAGGTAGAGGAGAACAAAGAGCTGATATCAGGAAGAGTGGTTGCCAAGTATAAAAAACATTATTTCCTTATTGAGTGTGGGTTGGAGCCTACATACAGGAAGTTGGTGCTTCCATCTCTAGGGGGTTTTTAAGGAAGGCTTGGGGGTTGGTGCCTCCTACAAGTTGGTGTTTGCATAAATCCAAGGAGCTACAAGTTGGTGCTTGCAACAAATCGATGAAGTTGTGCTTCATATGGTGCTTCTGATAACTTAATTGTGTGTCTACAAAAGGATGGATTTGGTGATTCTTGCTAGTGGATGCTAGCAAACAACCAAAGGGAGTTAGTGCTTCCTGTGAGTGGTGGATCACAAACAAATTTGATGTAATAGAGCAGGTGTTCTTATTTACATCTTAATAACAAAAAATATTTGGTTATTTTCTCCCAAAAGGGTTTCCACAGTAAACCTTTGTGTCTCATGTGTTTTCTTCTCATGATGCGTATGCTTGGATTGGTTGATATAACTGCTACTATGTTTGGTTAATGGTTGATCACACAATGATTACCAAGTCTGAATGTTAAATATAAATTGGATTTTTTTTTTGAATTAGCCTTAATACTGATTCACCACCTCCTCGGTATTAATAATTGTTTCCAACAGATTGATCCAGGTGGATATTGGTGGCCACCCACATATTCCACTCGCTCACAACACAATTTTCCTATTTTGGTAGTTTTCAGATGTTGAACTTTTGGAGCCATTTTGAGGACCTAAACGACATTTTTTGGGGATATGGGTTGATGATAGGCATAGACCATTATCGACGATTTGAAGTTGTACTTAATTGATATACCTTTCCAATAGGCTAATAGAGATCATATGCCAAAGTTACGGCCCTAGGACGTTGACATTCCTACTTACACCATCGAGGTCCATAAGCCTTTGGTGCTTCATCTCCTAGGGGTTAGGTTTTTTTTATGTTTATGGTTTCTCATTGTTTCTTCATGATAAAAATTCCTTTTAGGCTCATTATAACACAATTTAGGAAAGCACATAATTGTCACATCTCTTCTCAGAGATAAGCTACCACTGTTTGAGCTAGCTTGTTTCATTCTACATGTATATAGTTTCAACAATTTCCATTTATTAATTTAAGTTTAGTTTCACAGCATCTCTATGTTTTGGCTTTAAATTTGTATTTTCATTTCATTCCCTTCATAAATTCGTATCATTCTTGTTCATGGAAGGGACTATTTCATTTATTTTTTGGGGCGAATGATGGTGGTCTTTTTGGGAATACATGCAATTATGCTCATCAACATCTATTTACTCTATGCGAACATGGTTTAAAGGTTGGTTATCTATATGAATACTTGTTTTTACACACCTATGTTGATATTGTGAGTGTTAAATTTTTCTTTGAGAACTACTTAGTAATTTGTGTGCTGAGAAACTATTTTAATGAAGTATTTTCTATGACTTTGATTGGGAATTCTGATGTAGGATTTTTTTTGAGGTTAAATCATGGTGGTGTTAGTGAACTATTTTCCTTTTGTTTTCCTTAGGACTTATTGGTTTGTATGTGTGAATTCCCTTTCCCCACCCTTGAGTTTGTGGTGAATGTCCTTTGGTACGATGATATTTGTATTTTGGTTGAAGGGGGAAATTTGTCCTTGTTGTTTAGTTGTTTTTAGGTTTGGTGGGAATTTGTTAAATACAATGCATATATTGTGTGCTTGTTAGTTGTGTCTACTATGGTGAGGGTCTGAGTGGTATCTGGTTTACTTTGGATTACTCACCACTGTTGTACCTCTGAGATAATAGTGGTCAACTGTCATTTCCAGAGCATCTAAGATAATTGTTTTGGGGTTTTTTTGTTTAAGTTTGAAGGACCAATGAACGAAACATATATAACACTGTAATGCCTAACCTTTTGAATAATATTAATCCCAAAGTATAGGGCCACTATAAAACTTCACACAGTGATAAAGCTTGAATAGTGGTGAGCAGAAACAAAAAATAATATGATTATTATAGTTTTTAGACAGAAAATTAAACAATCATAAGTATGAAAACCTCTGACCGATGTTCAAAAGGTTCAAGAGAATATGCTTATGCTTACAACAAGATGCTGATGATTTATTGATTCAGAGGGAACTAATTAAACAGACAGTTCATTAATCCATTCTCTTTAATGATTATCACTTCAGAAGCTTATAGGAATAGATTGAGACATAATTATTCCTACCTAGGTATCTTTGTAAGACATAAGAATATGAAGAAAAACATAATGTGTTACTAGAAAAACATACACAAACTGTGTAAAATTGAATTCAGAATCCTTTGCTTTGTATTAAGGGTCCAGAAAAGCTAGTACATCAAATGTTTACAAATGCTTCTTCAAGGGTGAACTCTCTTTCAATGGTCAACCTGGTTCAATGGTGAACAATGAACCCTTAATAACTCAAGAAGATAGTTATTTATACAATAGTAGAACTAAGAAAATATCCTAAACTGTTTAAGGATTTATTCTAGGAAAAGGAAATATCTTCATGCAAGAAGATAGAGACAGCTATTGAACTGCTGCTTGCTATCCCTATTATTTAGGTTCTGTTGGCTTTGGTCTTTGATATTTTGCCCTTTAAGCTGCTTGTCTGTTTGATCTTCATGCTAGAAGTCATATTCACTTATGACCTTTCATCTGATACACTTTAATATGATACTCTTTGACCTTATTGACATGTCAATATCCTTTACTATGCCTTTTTACTTTTATTGTACATTTCAAGTTTTTACTGTGTATTGCAACAATAAATCATTTAGTTTTTTCATGTCTCAGTATTAGGTTGTTGGATATTGATCATCTTTCTGTATATTTCATCTGTTTGTCTTTTAACTGTAAGTCTTTATCTGCCTCCTCTGTTTTAACATTTACTATGTAAAATGACTTCTTTCTGCTCTGTCTCTGGTTTAAACTTGATCTTCTGTTTGTACACAAACTTCTGATAAATGAAGCCTTTTGAATAGATTTCCTGAGAATCTTGGAGTAAACAGGTTTTTAACTAGTGTCAAAACTATTTATCCAGTCTCCTAGTCTTCTGCTAATCACCTGCAAAATACAACAATTTATTAAGAAAAACACAAGTTGACAGGGAGGGCCACAATGGCTTCATTTGAGTTGAAAGGTCTATGGATGGCGTCCGAAGCATTTTCGGGAGGTAAACAGTGGTTAAAAAGGTTGTAGAGGCTTAGGGTGGCTTAGGAGGGTTATACAGGTTTTACTGTGTAAACAGAAGAAAAGAGCGAAAGTGAGGGTTTTCGCATTTAAACGGGTAAAGTTAACTTTTTAAAATTTGGTGCAAAGTGAATGGTGGATGGTTTTGTCATATGCGGGGAGTGGTTTCAGAGTCTCATTGCACCACTTTTGGCCGTGGGGTGGTTTTTCTTTGAGGGAATGCGAGTTATTGTGGGAATGACATGTAACCGCAAGGGGCCCAAGCAAAACCATGAATCTTGCTTACTCTCGGGCCTTTAAAGATCGAAGATCGGGAGCGCGCGATATGGCTGTGGATCGTTAGATCTGGGAGCAGGTGATCAGATGGCTATCGCGTGGTCGAGATGCACAGAGGGAGCAGGCGCGGAGATTAGCAGGCCCGGGGAATAATTACAAAGGATTTGTAATTATTTTAATGAATAAAGTGGGTTTAAACACATTGCGATGGGTTTATGGAGTGGGACCAAGGTTAACGGTGGCGAGGTTTATTTAACCACACCAAGGGTGGTGGGTTAAAAGAGTTTTTATATCGAGAAATGGAAATATAATGGAGTCAATGTTAAATAATGTGGGGGGAGACAAAACTTAGACTAGAAGGGTTTTATAGGTTAAATGGGTTTCCTCGGTAAATACATGAGTGGCGGAGTTTATTAGATAAAGCAAAGGGGGGAATTTATACTTAGGGCAAAGGGTTTTTTATGGGTTTTTAGGGAAATCACAAGGGAAATTAATATTTTCAAAGGGGAATGGGTTTCACACTAGGTAAAAAGGGTTTTTAGGTAGGGGAATGAAAGGGAAAGGGTGAAAATGAAGGGAAAAGGTGGAAATGAAGGGATGATGAGGAAATTAGTAAGTATGCAGTGAGGGGTGAAATGAAATGAAGGGAAGTTAACCTAATCAACTTGTGAACATCCTTTCACCTCCATAACTGCTCTTGCACACTGCAACACATGATCAACATGGTAAATGTACTTTTGCAACTTTTCTTCTACCTACCCATTTACTTACCCTAACATTTTCTCTTCACTTAATTGGGTGCATTTAGGCTAGAAAACCCTTTTCTTTCCTTTTTCTTTTGAAAATCAAACTATCTAGTTGTAACCTTATAACATCCAAGGGCTCAGATTAAACTGATGAGCTCCTTATTATTCTCTACCTAAATACTGATCTACCAAGATTAAACAATTTGGCTAGATCTTTATTCTCTAACTATAAACATGAAATTTAAAGCATGAACTAGTCAAGATTAAACTATTTGACTGTCATGGGTTGTGGCATTTATGACAAGCTACACACAACCATTATTTTGCATAATAAAGTAAAAGTAGTGGCATTTGGACTTGCACACTTTCAGAGTTGTTTGCTTTTTGCTTTTCTCTCTAACCTAACATTTTATTTTTTTCCTTCATTTTTAGGGCATCTATTCTAACATTTTCTTTGATATGGACATATTTATCAAAATATTTCCTAACATTTTTATTCAGTATTCTTTTTGTCCATATCCTAGCTTAACATTTTTTAAAAAATATTTTCATTTTTTGACTAATTGATTATAACTTACCAAAACCAAAAAATGCTACAACATTTGCTCCAACTGGGGACTGCTTTCTCCTATAGAATGCAGAGAACCTGCAGATCCATGTGCCTTCTCCTCGGGCTATGGAGTCTTTTGTTGTAAAAAATCACAGTGATAGCTTGAAAAGTAAAAGAAACCAAAATTTTTACAATGGTAGCAATGAAATCTACTTCAACTTCTCAGTTCTGAATGTAATGTTTGAGAAACCTTCCATTTACATGATAAGTGGAATATAGCCCCTCAAGATTTTGTAGCAAAAAAGTGTTGTTTCCCTTTACTTCAGCAATTGCTAAAGGTCCAAACCACAGGTTGTCAAACTTGCCATGTTTTCCCTTTTCTTCTCTCCTAGAATCCCATCTTAGAACTAGGTCACCTTCCTTGAAGTCCCTTTCCCTGGCTCTTCTGTTAAACAGGATTTTCATCTTATTCTGATACTTTTTCAATTTGTATTGAACTTCATCTCTATTTTCATTTAGTTCAATAATCTGATTTATTCTTGAAAAATCATCAGGTTCATCTATTGAATCCTGCAAGAATTTTAAAACAGGGAAGGCCAAATTGGTAGGGAAGATTGCATCTTTCCCATAAACTAACTGGAAAGGATATTTTCCAGTAGATCTCTTTGGAGTAATTCTGTTTGCCCATACTGCATAAATTAAATGAGAGTCCTAGCTCTTTTTATGATCTGCTAGAGTCTTTTTGATTACCTTTACCAGACTTTTATTTGAAGATTCAGCAAGGCCATTACCTTGTGGGTAATATGGAGTTGAATGATGTAACAAAATATGATATTTCTGGAAAAACTCAATCATTTTAACACTAGAAAAAGCTGCTGCATTATCAGTGACAATTTGAGTTGGGCAACCAAATCTAGATAAGATGTTCTCTTCAATAAATTTGATTACTATTGAATCAGTAGCATTTCTCACTGGAATTGCTTCCACCCATTTAGTGAAGTAGTCTGTTGCAGTAAGGATCCATCTATGTTGATTACTTGAAGTGGGATGAATCTCTCCAATAAAATCTAATCCCCATTGGCTAAAAGGTTTTGAGACTATTGATGGAACCAGTGGAAGAGCTACTAGTTTTTGCTTACCAGCAAACATTTGACAAGGAACACAACCTCTGACCTTTGCTCCTACTTGTAAGAACAATGTTGGCCAATAAAATCCTCCCCTTAGTATCTTATATGTTGTTTCTCTCCAAGCATAATGTCCTCCACAAAATCCTGTATGAAACTGGTCAATGATTCCTTCAGTTTCTAATTCTGTTAAACATAATAACAAAATATTTAGTGGATCCTTCCAGTACAAATTTGCATTTATGATACAGTACTTGACTACTTTCAGTTTGAGAGTTTTACACTGGCTTTTGGAGAATGATGCTGGACATTCAAAATGGATCAAGAAATTTACAATATCTTGGTACCAATCTGACAACAAAAATTTTTCATCAATGTGTAAAGGGTTGATCTGATCTGAAGGTAAAGGTTCTTGTGGATTCTTTTCTTCAGGATGAAGGGAAGGTTCTTATGGATTCTCCTCTTCTACAAGGACAAAAGGTTCTTTTGTATTCTTCTTTTTTGAAGTTTGAGAAGGTTCTTGTGGATTCTTCCCTTGTATCTCTAAAACAGAATTGATTCCGAGCACTTTACAGTTGGATTCAGCTAGAAGCTTAGCTAATCCTTGGCCTTTTACTAGCTTTGTAGTTTTGATAGTTAGATCAAACTCCAGTATTTGAGTGATCCATCTACCTCTCTTTCCATCAGTGGCTGGTTGGGTTAAAACAATTTTCAAAACACTGTTAGGAACATAAGCAGTAATAGGAGAATGTAGGACATACATCCTAAATGATTTCAGGGCTTGAATAAGGGCATAGGCTTGCTTCTTAATTATGTCATACTTAAGCTCAACATCTCTCATAACCTTGCTGAAAAAGGCTATGGTTTGGTCATGAGAATCTTCATTCTTTTGTAGTAGAACAACAACAAGGGTTGTTTCTGAGGCAAAAGAAAAGATACTGAATGGTTTAGTGTAATCAGGGCTGGCTAAGGTGGGAGCTTCAGAGATAGCTTTCTTGATCTGATCAAAGGCATGCCTGGAAGAGACAGTCCATTTAACTTCATGATCCTTTCAGAGCATGTTAGTTATATCTTTTACAATCTCAGCATAATTTGGGATGAATCTCCTTAAAAAATTAATCTTGCCTAGAAAAGCTTTAATCTCCTTCTTGTTTCTAGGTAAGGTCAATGTTTCAATGGCAGACACACGCTTGGGATAAATCAATACTCCTTATTTTGAAATTATATGGCCAACAATTTTCCTTATTTGATAGCAAACAAAGACTTTTTAGGATTCGATGATATTCTAAATTTTCTAAACCTGTCAAAAACCTTCATCAAGTGCTTTAGATGTTTCTGATCAGATTTAGAAAAAACAGTTATGTCATCAAGATAAATGACCACAAATTTATTTACCTGGCCCACAAAAGCTACATCCATAGCTCTCTAAAATGTTGCTCCAACAATGGTTAAGCCAAATGGAATTCTAGCATACATGAATGTACCCCAAGGTGTAGTAAAGGCTGTCTTCTCTCTGTCTGTTGAATCAACATTTACCTGATTATAGCCTGAAAATCCATCAAGCATAGAAAGTCTTTGTGCTCCTGAAACCATTTGAAGTAACTAATCCATTTTGGGTAAAGGATATTTATCCTTTATGGATGCTCTATTCAAATTTCTAAAGTCCACACAAAGTCTAATTTCTCCATTCTTCTTTTGAACAGGAACTAAATTTGCAACCCAATTAGAATATCTAAGAGGGAGAATGATATGGGCATCTAGAATTTTCTTAATTTCCTTTTCTACAGTTGGTAGAAGAGCTGGATTGATCCTCCTAAGTTTCTGTTGATAAGGAACTGCTTCTGGCTTTAAAGGAACCTTATGCTGTATTAATGAAGTATCATAGGTTTTTAGATCATCATAGGTCCATGCAAAAACATACTTATAATTTTGAAGCAACTTAAGATATTGAGCTTTGATCTCAGGATCTAGAGATACACATATTTTAATGTTTTTAATATGATCATTTGTTCCAATATTAATTTCTTCTATGTCATCTTGTGAAGAAATGGACTGAGGGTTTCGAAGGACATCATTTTGATCAAACAATTTTTCTAAAGGAATGAGGCCTTTGGGAATAAAATTGTTAGATAATTTAATAATGTCATGATCAACAATTTTTGAATTGAAATTTAAAATATCATTTTCATTTATTTCTATTCTATCTTCATCAATTTGGAGAACTAAAAAATCATCTATAACCTGCAGAAAAGATTTCAAATTTTCATCATCTTCAAATATCTTCCAGTGTTTTAGATTATCTAGGATGGATGGTCTATATTTGACTTGTATTTGATAGAGTACATTGGTCTAATCAGGAATTTTTGTAGAAATTTTGAATAATAAACACTTATTCACAGAGATTATCCTGATTATACACTATTGTGGAATACATGCATAATACATAACCTCCTCTGCGTTGATCATCAATTTAGCAGCATTAAAAACAATGAAACATCAATAGCATGCGCACATTAACACAGTATGTAACCCGGGGAAAGCATACAGCTGAAAACCCCCAACTATCTGTATATTATAATGATTGCGAACATGTAACAATACATAGTACAATACTCCTCACAAGTACTCAGTACTATCTCCACCTGTTACACACAAAACTAGCTCAGATCCGAACAAGTCACAGGTTCAAATCTCCTCCGCTGCTTTGCCTGCCTCCATTGCACAATGCCAAGTGAAAATCATGTGAGCACAGGCTACAATTTCCTTGGTATTGGCCCACACTACACAGTCCTCATTGGCATAACTCAATCCCATTGATTGTGCAAGATCTCATGCACAACTGATAGTCACAACTCACCCTTTCACTTACCTCTAACACCTGTCTCTGTTGAACTGTCCATGCACTGAGTTAACTGATGTATTCTTTAGTTTCTTTATGAGTTAATAATTAGTGAATTAATTAATAATTAATTCACACAACTCATCACTAGTGTATTCTTTAGTTAGACTAAATACAACTAGTTCAACTAAGTCAAACTGAACACAACTCCATCAACTCCACATCCAACTCCACAGAACTCACATGCATGAGTTCTAACTGAAGTCCTCCATGCAATAGCTCAACTAACACATAAGAAACCACGTGATTCCTTCTGTCAGCTACATGTGCCACATCCGTAGCTCGAAATGAAGTGCTCCAAGAGAATAAGATAATGTTTAGAGTCCAAATATTACTAAGGGCTAATAATATTTGATTGTTTCTATTTTTAGCCTGGCAGTCTAAAAATAGACTCTGATCACTCCACTGTGAACCAAAAATAGAAGTCCATCTATTTTTTCCTGACATGACCAATCATCCATAAACAACATCCTTCAACTCATAGACCATGATCCATATGTCTAAAAATAGACATAGTCTAAAAATAGACATAGTCTAAAAATAGACTTTGCGCCATAATTTGCCTGCGGGCCCACTTAGTGAAGGCGACTCCTTTCCACTAAGCTCCATCATCTTGTTGCATTCTCAACACTCCCTCTCAACAAGATATGGATTATTAGCAACCCCTATCCTACCTCGGTGGTATTCGAATTTGCTCCTGGCTCGCCTTCGTCAAGATATCAACATCCTGATCCTCCGTTGGAATGTATGAAAGCAACATGATTCTGGTGCACACAATCTCTGATATGATGGTACCTGATGTCAATGTGCTTAGATCTATCATGAAATACTGGATTAGCCGAAAGTTTAATGCAACTCTGGTTATCACAATAAATCACAGTAGGATCCAAGTGAGAACCAAACAATCTGACAAGGATCTTCCTCATCCATATAGCCTCGCATGCAGCCAAACTTGCTGCCATATACTCGGCCTCTGCTGAACTGAGTGCCACGGATCTCTACTTCCTGATGTACCAAGAAACTGCTATCGACCCGATACTAAAGAGCCCTCATGATGTGCTCTTTCTGTCCGTTGGGCTCCCTGCCCAATCTGCATCCGTGAAGCCACATAGCTTCACCTCATCCTCCTGTCTGTACCACAAACCATATCCCGATGTGCCTCTGAGATAACGCAATACATGCTTGCCTGCCTTCCAAAAGAGCTTGGTTGGCTTAACCATAGCTTGTGAAAGCTGGTTAATAGCATAGCATATATCGGGTCATGTATTGACCAGATACATAAGCGACCCCACCAGCTGTCTATAAACAGTGGCATCCACTTCTTCTGTTGAAGTGGCATCCTCCTTCCTCCAACCTCTAGGAAGAGGAGTATCAACAGGCTTGCAGCCATGCATGTTGAACTTCTCTAGGATCTCCTGAGCATACTTACCCTGAGAAACAAATAGTCCATCATTGCGCTGCCAGATTTCTAATCCCAGGAAATAATGAAGGAGGCCCAAGTCATTCATCTCAAACTCCTTAGCAAGATCATCCTTGCATGAAAGTATCAATAACGCATCACCCGTTAGAATCAAATCATCTACATAAAGTACAATGACAAGCAACTTACCCTCCACCACAATCTGGTATAGGTTAGGATCTGCCTCACTCTTGGAGAATCCAAGTCCAGTGAAATAGCTGTCTATTCGTGTGTACCAAGCACGTGGTGCTTGTTTCAACCCATGCAGCACTCTCTTGAGCCTACACACATGCGACTCACTGCTGAAGATCTTGAAACCTTCGAGCTGCTCTATGTACACCTCCTCCTCAATGACTCCATTGAGGAACACAGTCTTCACATCCATCTGATGAATGTGCCACCCCATCTGCGCTGAGAGAGCAAGAATCTTCCGTATGGAAGAATACCTTGCGACAGGTGCAAAGGTCTCCTCATAATCGATCCCCTCTATCTGTGAAAAGCCTCAGGCAACAAATCTTGCCTTGTACTTCTCCACACTCCCGTTAGCTGCCTGCTTAACTTTGTAGATCCATCTCAAACCCACCACTGATTTCCCTTTCGGTCTTGGGACAATCTCCCATGCACTGTTTCTGACAATCGAATCATACTCTTCCACCATGGCATCTACCCATGTGGCATCGAGTCACAACACATTTTCTCACAAGAGCCATGTATCCAATGTACTGATCAGGTGACTGTCTCTGCCTGTGTTGAACTGTAGGTGGTCCTACAACCTTCTCTGCATCTTGAGCCAGTCGCTCAGCTTTTGTCAAGCGCTTTCACCCTTTGATGGTTGGCACTGCATGAGTGGTTTCTTCCACTCCATGAACTTCGTCCTGTGGCTGATCCACATCCTGAAGCCCATCTTTAGGAACTAATAGCTCCTCATCTGCATGCAAGTGTGGCTCCCTCTCAAGCGAACACTTCATGGCTTTCTCCTCCTGAAATTTTATATCCAGTCACACAACAGTCTTACCACTGTTTGGAAAATACACACGATAGTTGTGGGGCATATCAGTGTACCCCACAAATATCCCAACCTCTGCGGTCGGCTCCAACTTCTTCCTGGCATCCTTCATCACATGCATGTAAACGTCAGCACCAAAAATCGTCAAATGAGAAAGATCAGGCTTCTTACCAGAATAAGCCTCCTCGGGTGTACTCATGCCAAGTATCCTGTGAGGACAACGGTTCTGCACATATACTGTAGTATTGCATGCTTCCGCCCACAAGTGAAGGGGTAGGCCATGATCATGCAACATCGCCCATGCAGCACCCACGATCATTCTGTTCTTCCGCTCAGCAACCCCGTTCTGTTGTGGGTTATGGGGAGCTATGAGCTCTCTTCGAATCCCTTCTACACTGCAGAAATCCTTGAACTCACCAGAGATGTATCACCACCATTGTCGCTCCTAAGAGCCTTCACCTTCTTCCCTGACTCCTTCTCAAACAGTGCTTTGAACTCACAAAACTTTGAGTATGTCTCGCTCTTCTTCTGCATGAAGAAGATCCAGCACTTATGAGACAAATCATCAACAAAAATCACATAATACCTGTGCTTTGCTGTCGAAGCTACTGAGAAAGGTCCACACACATCTGTGTGAATTCTCTCAAGGATCGTCATGGCTTGACTATCATTCTCGTGAAAGGTGGCTTTCACAAACTTTCCCAAAGTACACTCCTTGCACTGATCTGAATGCGCAAGAGTGCCTTTAGGAAGCCCCGTAGTGATCTGCTGCAGTATCTTCAAGGCTCCATGGTGAAGGTGACCCAATCTCCTGTGCCACAGCTCGCCATCATCCTGGATCACCAATCTTTCTGCCTTGCATGCCATTGCTGCATAGCCATCTACATGCAACTGATAAAGGTTCCTCACTTGAACCCCTATCTTTCGGGTTTCTCCAGTTGTCTTGTTGTGCAGGAAAGCCTTTCCCTCACTGAAAACAACATCATATCCCTTGTCTTCTAACATCGCCACAGAGATAAGATTCTTCTTCAATCCTGGTGTTATCACTTAGAACCATAGTTCATGTATGTAATGTTGTCCACAAGGTTCATATAAAGGTTTTCAGTTTTGTGAATAGGTTTATATGAGTGTGTCACTTTGAAATGTGAATTTCAAAAGGTATTGATGTAAGTTCGTGTAAGAAAAAACTGTTAGGTACCCTCCATCATTGTCAGTTAAGACATGTCATGTCATTAGTACTTTGCGCAGTTTCGCAGCGCATGTTTGTTTGGTCCATTTAGCTGCGCAATGATGATTCTGTCTTTTCGCAGCATACTGTTTAGCAGCCATTTCGTAGCGCGTTTTGTTAAATTTGAACTGTCCGCGCTACGAAATCGGGGTTTCGGGGTTTTTGTAACGTTTTCTCTTGCAATGTCAAATCTGGGAGGGGTTAGTCATAGGTCCGGTCATGTTTGTCAGTTGATGTCCTCTCTAGGTCATGATAAATCATCATTCCGCCATAAGGTCTAGAGTCATGCATATGAATGTCAGCTTAAGGGATTTTAATGAGGTATGGTTATGTCATAATGTGTTTTCATAATGTGAAAACATGTTTGCTGTATGAGAAGCCCAAGTTTTCATTTAAAGGGATCATTGCAAGCGAGCCTGCACTCCAAAGTCGAGATTGTTTTCACGCTGTAGCTGCCATTAGTTTCCTGTGCGAAAATATCTGAAGCAAGATGGAAAAGAGGGAACATCGATCCGGTAAGTGTTTGAGGACAGAGCCGGAGGGGTTAGATGTTACTCTCGGGGATGAAGGTGTAGCAAGAGCCTTTCGAAATGCCGGTTGCTGGAGGTTCTGCGAGAAATTAAAGGGGGGACATGCAGAGGTAACGAAGGCTTTCGCATTGAATTTTACTGGACTGAATTCAAAGGTGTCAATGTTAGAGTTTCCTGTGTCTCCTGAAGCTATTTCCACTGTCACTGAAATTCCGAGGGGTGGTCATGAATGGTTCAAAAACTTTAAGTTCGACATGAGTCCCTGTAAAGAGTTTTTGAAGGAGCCTTATGTAAATGAGGACCTCACCAAAGCGGTGCCAAGGAGTTACATAAAGGAACATTATGCTACGCTCCTCACATGCATCCAGAAATACCTAACATGCGAGGGAAGGTACAACAAAGTTTACTCCTACCACTTCAAACTTTTGTTGCATTTCACAGGTAAGGTTTCAATAGACATACCTTTCTATTTGTTCAGAAGCATTAGTAAAATGTGTGATAAAATCCAGTTAAAGAAAGATGGTTGTGAAACATCCCTGTTTCATCATGGTTTAGTAAAGTTGCTGGTGTTGGATGCTTTACAAAAGATTGGCAGAGATTGGGATTCATTTGTGTTTATGGCCGGCTTCCCAAGCAAAACAGGCCTCACTCCATTGCCTGTGAGGGAAAGGGAAGAAAGGAGTGAAGAACCCACTCTGGCTGAGCTTAGGAAAAAGGTGACTGACCAAAAGAAGCCTAAAACCAAGTTAAGGAAATCAGAGAAGTCTGTGGCAGCAAAAGAGACACCTAAATCATCAGCGCAGGAAACTCCTAAGCCATCATCTAAAGAGACACCTAAATCATCAGTGAAGGAAACTCCTAAGTCATCATCTAAGGAAACACCTCAGTCATCAAAGCAGAAGATTCAGAAAAAGAAGGATGAAGCTAAATCAAGTGAAGTTGAAAAAATTTCAAGGGTGAGAACCAGAGGTCAACTAAACAAAGAGAAAGGTAAGTCAATTACTGTGGAAGAAAGCCCTATTTCAAAAGGTAGTTTAAATGACTTACTTGAAGCCATTGAACTAGAGCAAGATCAGCCAATACAGATTGAACCAATAGAATTTGAGCAAGATCACCCGGTGCAGCCAATGCATATTGACCTCACTCAGTCTTCACCCGAAAGTTCTAAAAAATCAAGGGCTTCTAAAAGGTTGAAATTTGAAGAGCCTAGTAAAGAATATGCTTTTAAGCCACGTAGACCAGTCACAAGAAGGCAAATCAAAGAAGTGGAGAAAGCGCAGAAAGAGAAGGCACCTTTAAAAGTGCCTAGGACAGAGGTACTTGAGGTTTTGACTGGAATAGTTCAAGCAGCCAAAAGTAAGAACAAGGGTAATAGGGTTATCATCAGTCAAGGTGGAAATGTTATTGCTATCAAGAAACAAGCTGGAACAACAAAAGAAGAAATACCTCAGATTAAAAATGTTTCTAAGGAAAGGGCAGTAAGATATGCAAATTATAAAAAGGCTGTAATGAAAGGCAGAACAAGTTTGATAAGTCAAACTGACTCAGTCTCTGATGCATATGTGTGGACGGTGCCAGCTCTGAAGCAGGCAAAAATCATGAAACAGATGAATACAAGCTTAAGAGCAGAAAACAAGGTTTTAAAGGAAGAAGTTAGCAGTTTGAAGAGGAAGCTAGGCAAACTAGCTAATTAATCCAAGGGAAAATATGCCTTCCAAATTTTGGTAAATTTTGGTTATCATCGTTTTGAAACTTTTTGAAACTTTTTGAAGTCCTTACACCTGTGTAAAATAGCTGAAGAAATCACAGAGTTAAGTCATTATTGCTTTAAGATTCATATGCTTAGTTTTGATTACCTACAGCAGTTTCGTAGCGCGCTACGCAACTGCTGTAGATGACTGTTTATGTGAAAAATTTGAGATTGATGCTGAGGTCAGCGAATCTTAAAGGGATGACTCGAGGCTAGCATGGAGATTATATAAAGCCATTCAGATGTTTAAAAGGTGACAGGTGTGAGTATTTAAGGAAAAGGTGAAATTTTTGTCTTTTGTTAAAGTCTTCACTTTATATCCGAATTTTTAGGGTTCTGGTAGGGTTACCGAGATTTTGAGTGGTACACCTGTTCAGTTTACAAGGTGGCCAGATCATAAGGTTTTTTCTATCATGCGTGATTATTAAAGGATTAAATGGCTTGAAGCATAATCTTTAATGCATAAAGACTAATGGGAGGCAGAGACCGTGAACATAGGGCACAGATTCTTATCAGTTGATGAATCATCCACATATCAGGCATCCGAAACTGCTCATTCAGTGAATGTTCTTCCAGCATGGCTCGGCTATCAGTGAAGTGATACAGGTGTCAAATTTCAAGAAAGCATCAATGCACACGAGGAGATAGACTTGAAGTTTCAATGGGAATGGAACCCTCTGTTTTCACAGCGCAATACCTTTGTAATTAATTAGTTTGTTTAGATATGGATAAGATAATTAATGATAGGATTTCGAGCTCCCTTCATGCTTGTTGAGGAGTCTCAGGTAGTAGTATTTTGGTTTTGCTATATATAGAAATGACTCTGATGTAAAAAAGGTTGGACATTTTATACAAAAACAGAGTTATTTGGGCCAATGTAAGACTTGTTACAGTAATAGTAAAACAGTGTTGATTTCTTCTCAAGATTCTCGATGGATTATTTTGTTCAAATATAATGGTGGTGTTTTATATTATATGTTCTTTTACAGCCTTGTTATAGCACAATCACTCAGAATTCATATCTTATGCTCTGACTTCCTGTGTGTTTGGCAAGCTGTGGTTTTTGTGGAGTATGTTTGAACATTTAATGCAAAGAGCCTTGACTTCCATGAAATGACTATGTTTTTCTTGTTTACTTAGTGTATGAGACTCCATAGCCCAATGAGGACCAGTTTGATATGTATCCAACCAGCTTTTGTTTTCATGAATGAGTAAAAAGTTAGCCATCTGTTGTAGTGAAGGATTTTTATCAAGAGTCTGTGAGAGAGCCCTCTCTGACCAAAGAGGCTAATCTTTGGTCTAAAGTCTGGTTGAAAGAGTTACATGAAATCTTGCTTGGTTGCAGCCCTTAGTAGTGATTTTGTGATAACACCTGGAACATGCATCAATTCCTTCAATACGAAGGGTTTACCAGACTCCCTCTCAAAGGAAATGGTACCGATACCGGTCGCACTGTATCTATCATCATCACCCATCTCGATGTGCACTCCAAGATCTTTCTCCTCCAGATCAGAAAACAAATCTCGATCTCCTGTCATGTGAAAAGACGCACCACTATCCAAGAACCATACCGATCCCATCAAACTTGATACCAAGCATGCGATCAATGAAAAATCAAGCTCAAACTGCGAGGCTAGAGCCTCTCCTGCTGTAGATCCAACAGCTTGCTTGTTCTTCTTCTTCTGCGGACAATTAGTGGCATAGTGTCTGTGGTGGTGACAGTGAAAGCACTTCACCTTGGACATGTCCTGCTTCTTGCCTTTCGCACTAGAATGAGAAGATTTCTTACTCTTCCCCTTCTTTTCTTTGGCAGCGAAAGTGCAATTTTCTTCATCAGTTGCCTTTGATGAAGATCCGTCCCTGGTATTTCGCCTGATCTCCTCCTGCACAAGATCTGATCAAAGTCTCTCCCATCCTGGAAATTTCTCTCGACCATTGACAGAGTCCTGATAGGAATGCCAACACTTCGGAAGACCAAGGAGAGCCAAGCTCACCAAGTCCTCATCATCGACAGTCACCCCCACACTTCCTAGCTCATCCCTGCATTGGGTGAACTTCGTGAGATACTTGGGCATACTGTCTCCCTTCTCACACTTAATGTTTCTAAGTTTATCCTTGAGCACTAGCTTCCTCTGATCGCTCTTGCTTTGGAATAGATCTGTCAACACTTTCCACATCAAGTATGGAGAAGCCTTCCCATGCAGGCTCGACACAATGTGATCCTTCACGCCCTCCAACAGAATCCTTCGACACTTTGCTGTCTTATTTTGCCAAACCTCAGCTTTGGCAGCATCAGTAGGCTTTGGGACCTCAGCCTCTATGAACTCCTTCAGCCCATTATCATCCAACATGGCCTCCATCCTGTCCTTCCATGCAATATAGTTTGAGCTGCCCTCAACAGCATACTCCAATCGCAATCCGTTGAAAGACATTGCAACGTTGACACCAACAAAACACTGCTGCAAATTCGAATTCCACCAGCTCAAAAACTCAACTGCCTCGGATCTAAAATTCGTGAGAACAAATTATTTCTCGTACATAGATTGACTGTATGGGCTTTTACAAGATATTTCACCTTCCAAAGGAAGGATGAATCCAGAAGCTACCTGGCCCGATTACAGACTCTGCCCGAAGAAATAAAATGTAAACACTTACTGGATAATAGATCTGATGATCAACTACTCTGATACCATGTAGAAATTTTGAATAATAAACACTTATTCACAAAGATTATTCCTATTATACACTATTGCGGAATACATGCATAATACATAACCTCCTCTACGTTGATCATCAATTTAGCAGCATTAAAAACAATGAAACATCAATCGCATGCGCACATTAACACAATATGTAACCTGGGGAAAGCATACAACTGAAAACCCCCAACTATCTGTATATTATAATGATTGAGAACATGTAACAATATATAGTACAATACTCCTCACAAGTACTCATTATTGAGAACACGTAACAATACATAGTACAATACTCCTCACAAGTACTCAGTACTATCTCCACCTGTTACACACAAAACTAGCTCAAACCCGAACAAGTCATAGGTTCAAATCTCCTCTGCTGCTTTGCCTGCCTCCATTGCACAATGCCAAGTGAAAATCACGTGAGCACAGGCTACAATTGCCTTGGTATTGGCCCACACTGCACATTCCTCATTGGCATAACTCAATCCCATTGATTGTGCAAGATCTGATGCACAACTGATAGTCACAACTCACCCTTTCACTTATCTCTAACACCTGTCTCTGTTGAACTGTCCATGCACTGAGTTAACTGATGTATTCTTTAGTTTCTTTATGAGTTAATAATTAGTGAATTAATTAATAATTAATTCACACAACTCATCACTAGTGTATTCTTTAGTTAGACTAAATACAACTAGTTCAACTAAGTCAAACTGAACACAACTCCATCAACTCCACATCCAACTCCACAGAACTCACATGCATGAGTTCTAACTGAAGTCCTCCATGCAATAGCTCAACTAACACATAAGAAACCACGTGATTCCTTCTGTCAGCTACATGTGCCACATTCGTAGCTCGAACTGAAGTGCTCCAAGAGAATAAGATAATGTTTAGAGTCCAAATATTACTAAGGGCTAATAATATTTGACTGTTTCTATTTTTAGCCTGGCAGTCCAAAAATAGACTCTGATCACTCCGCTGTGAACCAAAAATAGAATTCCATCTATTTTTTCCTGACATGACCAATCATCCATAAACAACATCCTGCAACTCATAGACCATGATCCATATGTCTAAAAATAGACTTTGCGCCATAATTTGCCTGCGGGCCCACTTAGTGAAGGTGACTCCTTTCCACTAAGTTCCATCATCTTGTTGCATTCTCAACACTCCCTCTCAACAAGATATGGATTATCAGCAACCCCTATCCTACCTTGGTGGTATTTGAATTTGCTCCTGGATCGCCTTCGTCAAGATATCAACATCCTGATCCTCTGTTGGAATGTATGAAAGTAACATGATTCTCCGCTGCACACAATCTCTGATATGATGGTACTTGATGTCAATGTGCTTAGATCTACCATGAAATACTGGATTAGCTGAGAGTTTAATGCAACTCTGCTTATCACAGTAAATCACAGTAGGCTCCAAGTATGAACCGAACAACCCGACCAGGATCTTCCTCATCCATATAGCCTCGCATGCAGCCAAACTTGCTGCCATATACTCGACCTCTGCTGAAATGAGTGCCACGGATCTCTGCTTCCTGCTGTACCAAGAAACTGCTGTCGACCTGATACTAAAGAGCCCTCCTGATGTGCTCTTTTTGTCCGTTGGGCTCCCTGCCCAATCTGCATCCGTGAAGCCACATAGCTTCACCTCATCCTCCTGTCTGTACCACAATCCATATCCCGATGTGCCTCTGAGATAATGCAATACATGCTTGCTTGCCTTCCAGAAGAGCTTGGTTGGCTTAACCATAGCTTGTGAAAGCTAGTTAACAGCATAGCATATATCGAGTCGTGTATTGACCAGATACATAAGCGACCCCACCAACTGTCGATAAATAGTGGCATCCACTTCTTCTGCTGAAGTGGCATCCTCCTTCCTCCAACCTTCAGGAAGAGGAGTATCAATAGGCTTACAGCCATGCATGTTGAACTTCTCCAATATCTCCCGAGCATACTTACCCTGAGAAACAAATAGTCCATCACTGCGCTACCAGATTTCCAATCCCAGGAAATAATGAAGGAGGCCCAAGTCCTTCATCTCAAACTCCTTAGCAAGATCATCCTTGCATGAATGTATCAACAGCTCATCACCTGTTAGAATCAAATCATCTACATAAAGTACAATGATAAGCAACTTACCCTCCAGCACAATCTGATATAGGTTAGGATCCGCCTCACTCTTGGAGAATCCAAGTCTGATAAAATAACTGTCTATCCTGTGTACCAAGCATGTGGTGCTTGTTTCAACCCATACAACACTCTCTTGAGCCTGCACACATGCGACTCGCTGCTGAAGATCTTGAAACCTTCGGGCTGTTCTATGTACACCTCCTCCTCAATGACTCCGTTGAGGAACGCAGTCTTCACATCCATCTGATGAATGTGCCACCCCATCTACGCTGAGAGAGCAAAAATCATACGTATGGAAGAATACCTTGCGACAGGTGCAAAGGTCTCCTCATAATCGATCCCCTCTATTTGTGAAAAGCCTCGGGCAACAAATCTTTCCTTGTACTTCTCCACACTCCCGTCAGCTGCCTGCTTAACTTTGTAGATCCATCTCGAACCCACCACTGATTTCCCTTCCGGTCTTGGGACAATCTCCCATGCACTTTTTCTAACGATCGAATCATACTCTTCCACCATGGCATCTACCCATGCAGGATCCTCCACAGCTTCGTCGAAAGAGGATGGCTTAGTCACAACACATTTTCTCACAAGAGCCATGTATCCAATGTACCGATCAGGTGACTGTCTCTGCCTGCGTTGAACTGTAGGTGGTCCTACAACCTTCTCTGCATCTTGAGCCAGTCGCTCAGCTTCTGTCAAGTGCTTTCGCCCTCTGATGGTTGGCGCTGCATGAGTGGTTTCTTCCACTCCATGAACTTCATCCTGTGGCTGATCCACGTCCTGAAGCCCATCTTTAGGAACTAATAGCTCCTCATCTACATGCAAGTGTGGCTCCCTCTCAAGCGAACACTTCATGGCTTTCTCCTCCTGAAATTTTATATCTCGTCACACAACAGTCTTACCACTGTTTGGCAAATACACACGATAGTTGTGGGGCATATCAGTGTACCCCACAAATATCCCAACCTCTGCGGTCGGCTCCAGCTTCTTCCTGGCATCCTTCGTCACATGCATGTAAACGTTAGCACCAAAAATCCTCAAATGAGAAAGATCAGGCTTCTTACCAGAATAAGCCTCCTCAGGTGTACTCATGCCAAGTATCCTGTGAGGACAACGGTTCTGCACATATACTGCAGTATTGCATGCTTCCACCCACAAGTGAAGGGGTAGGCCCTGATCATGCAACATCGCCCGTGCAGCACCCACGATCGTTCTGTTCTTCCGCTCAGCAACCCCGTTCTGCTGTGGGTTATGGGGAGCTATGAGCTCTCTTCGAATCCCTTCTGCGCTACAGAAGTCCTTGAACTCGCCAAAGATGTATTCACCACCATTGTCGCTCCTAAGAGCCTTCACCTTCTTCCCCGACTCCTTCTCGACCAGTGCTTTGAACTCACAGAACTTTGAGTATTTCTCACTCTTCTTCTGCATGAAGAAGATCCAGCACTTTCGAGAGAAATCATCAACAAAGATTACATAATACCTGTGCTTTGTTGTCGAAGCTACTGAGAAAGGTCCACACACGTCTGTATGAATTCTCTCAAGGATCGTCTTGGCGTGACTATCCTTCTCATGAAAGGTGGCTTTCACAAACTTTCCCAAAGTACACCCCTTGCACTGATCTGACTACGCAAGAGTTCCTTTAGGAAGCCCAATAGTGATCTGCTGCAGTATCTTCAAGGCTCCATGGTGAAGGTGACCCGATCTCCTGTGCCACAGCTCGCCATCATCTCGGCTCACCAATCCTTTTGCCTTGCATGCCATTGCTGCGCAGCCATCTACATGCAACTGTAAAGGTTCCTCACTCAAACCCCTATCTTCCGGGTTTCTCCAGTTGTCTTGCTGTGCAGGAAAGCCTTTCCCTCGCTGAAAACAACATCATATCCCTTGTCTTCTAACATCGCCACAGAGATAAGATTATTCTTCAATCCTGGAACATGCATCACTTCCTTCAACACGAAGGGTTTACCAGACTCCCTCTCAAAAGAAATGGTACCGATATCGGTCGCACTGTATCTACCATATTGCCCATCTCGATGTGCACTCCAAGATCTTTCTCCTCCAGATCAGAAAACAAATCTCGATCTCCTGTCATGTGAAAAGACGCACCACTGTCCAAGAACCACACCGATCCCATCACACTTGAAACCAAGCATGCGATCAATGAAAAATCAAGCTCAAACTGTGAGGCTAGAGCCTCTCTTGCTGCAGATCCAATAGCTTGCTTGTTATTCTTCTTCAGCGGACAATTAGTGGCATAATGTCCGTGCTGGTGATAGTGAAAGCACTTCACCTTGGACATGTCCTGCTTCTTGCCTTTCACATTGGAATGAGAAGCTTTATTGTTCTTCCCCTTCTTTGCTTTGGTAGCCAAAGCACAATTTTCTTCATCAGGTCCCTTTGATGAAGATCTGTCCCTGGTATTCCGCCTGATCTCCTCCTACACAAGGTCTGACCAAAGTCTCTCCCATCCTAGCAATTTCTCCCGACCATTGACAGAGTCCTGATAGGAATGCCAACTCTTCGGAAGACCAAGGAGAGCCAAGCTCACCAAGTCCTCATCATCGATAGCCACCCCCACACTTCCCAGCTCATCCTTGCACTGAGTGAACTTCGTGAGATACTTGGGCATACTGTCTCCCTTCTCGCGTTTAATGTTTTTGAGTTTATCCTTGAGTGCCAGCTTCCTCTAATCGCTCTTGCTTTGGAATAGATCTGTCAACACTTTCCACATCAAGTATGGAGAAGCCTTTCCATGCAGGCTGGACACAATGTGATCCTTCATGCCCTCCAACAGAATCCTTCGACACTTTGCTGTCTTCTTTTGCCAAGCATCAACTTGCGCAGTATCAATAGGCTTTGGGACCTTAGCCTCTATGAACTCCTTCAGCCCATTATCATCTAACACCGCCTCCATCCTGTCCTTCCATGCAATATAATTCGAGCTGCCCTCAAGAGCATACTCCAATTGCAATCCGTTGAAAGACATTGCCACGTTGACACCAAGAAAACACTGCTGCAAATTCGAATTCCACCAGCTCAAAACTCAACCGCCTCTGATCTAAAATTCATGAGAACAAATTATTTCTTGTACAGAGATTGACTGTATGGGCTTTTATCGGATATCTCACCTTCCAAAGGAAGGATGAATCCAGAGGCTACCTGGCCCGATTACAGACTCTGCTTGAAGAAATTAAATGTAAACACTTTCTGAATAATAAATCTGATGATCAACTGCTCTGATACCATGTAGAAATTTTGAATAATATGACACTTATTCATAGAGATTATCCTGATTATACACTATTGCGGAATACATGCATAATACATAACCTCCTCTACGTTGATCATCAATTTAGCAGCATTAAAAAAAACAATGAAACATCAATCACATGCGCACATTAACACAGTATGTAACCCGTGGAAAGCATACAACTGAAAACCCCACACTATCTGTATATTATATTGATTGAGAACATGTAACAATACATAGTACAATACTCCTCACAAGTACTCAGTACTATCTCCACCTGTTACACACAAAACTAGCTCAGATCTGAATCAATCACAGGTTCAAATCTCCTCCACTACTTTGCCTGCCTCCACTGCGCAATCCTGCATGAGAATCAATCACTCTGTGAATTTGAATTCCCTTGGTTATACTACGCAAGCCTCATGGGTAATCTCCATCCATGCATGTGCAAATATCATGCACAAATATAGTCACAACTGATAGTAATCTCAACCTCTAACACCTGTCTCCACTAAACTGTACATGCACTGAGTTAACTGATGTATTCTTTAGTTGCTTTATGAGTTAATAATTAGTGAATTAATTAATATTTAATTCACACAACTCATCACTAGTGTATTCTTTAGTTAGACTAAAATACAACTAGTTCAACCAAGTCAAACTGAACACAACTCCATCAACTCCACAATCAACTCCACCAAAACTCAACCACATGAGTTCTAACTGAAGTCCTGCATGCAATAGCTCAACTGACCCACAAGAAAAAGTGTATTTCCTTCTGACAGCTGCATGTGCCACATCTGTAGCTCAAACTGAAGTGCTCCAAGAGGATAAGATAATGTTTATAGTCCAAATATTATTATGAGACAATAATATTTGACTGTTCTATTTTTAGCCTGGCAGTCTAAAAATAGAAACCGCCCATATGTCTAAAAATAGAATTCCATCTATTTTTACCGACATGACCAATCATCCACAAATAACATCCTGCAACTCATAGACCATGATCCATATGTCTAAAAATAGACTTTGCGCCAAAAATAGCCTGTGGGCCCACTTAGTGAAGGCGACTTCTTTCCACTAAGCTCCATCATCTTGTTGCATTCTCAACATTTACTACCCCTCCATTCGAATATTCCTCCATCATCTCAGAGTGCAAACAACGAAATCATGAGGACTAGAAGGTAGCTGAGTAAGTGAAAGACAAAGCACCAGTTTATCTCGAGTTTGGGAGCCAAGCCTCCCTAATTTTAAGGAAGTCGTTGGAGACTTTAGATGTATAAGTAGAGAGAACTAAGACCTCAGTAGGATTTGGATTTTTGATTGTAAAAATCTACTCTATTTTCGAGCTGCAAGACTTGTGACAATTTTGATGTAATCCATTGTTTTGATAATAAGAATGAGTTTTGTTTTGAGCCAGCACTGAGTTAACTCAGAGGGCTGAAGCTCTTGGGTTAGGGCCCAACCCCAGCAGCCAAGGCTCCTCTTTATTGTACATGTATGTTAGCATAGATTCATAGTTTCATTGTTCATTTACTTAGTACCTACATTTCCATTACAATAGTGTAGATTAGATTGGTTGTATGTTAGTTTTCTTCCATTTGTGCCTTCTTTCAGTTAGCAGGTTATCAAGGAGAAAAAGGATCACCATAAGGTTGTTAGCAGGTGCCTCAGCCTCACTTCCTCCCTCTCGGACCATGACTTGAGGAAGAGACCCTTGAGCAGCCCCAAAAACACAGATTTCTAGTTCTTGCATGAGCTTTGGAGTTTGTTGTCTTGATTCAGCATTTGGTTCATTTCATTGTCATCTTTTTCCATTACTCCATTTTTGCAATAACATCTCACTCATGTTTTCATTCCCTTCAACACTCTCTCCATGCATAATATAGGCAATTGATTCATGCTTTTCTAGTTTATGAAAATATATCTTGTTGAATAGTTCTTGGAAAACACACATGTTTTAAGCATAGTAAGTACTTTAGGAGGAAACCCAAACGTCATCACCATTAGCTACCTTCCACTTCATCCACCCTAACCATCTCTTGTTCCACCATCACCCTCACTATTTTTTTTGTCATTTTTTCATTGAAATTCCCCTAGATACATTGAGTGAATCTAGCCATCTTTGATCTTGGATATTGACTCTTGAGTGTTCCTAGACCTTATGAGAGATTAGTGGATCCCCATTAATGAGTTAGTTGCTTAAATTTTTGTATAAATAGGAGCACCTCCTCCATTCCAAAGAGAGGACTCTTGGAGCATGTATCCAACTTATGATGGAATAGAATAAAACTTCATTTTACATAAATCTCCATTCCATAGTTTTAGATATAAATTGTCTTAATGTAGTATATGGAATAATTTGTCACTTTGTTCTTAAGAGAATTGAGCTCACTCTAAAAGGATCAAAGAAACATTTTATTTCATAATAGATCTTATTTCATTTAATTGCCTAGATGTTTGAGGATTTGTTTGTGATTGATGAATGAGTTTTAAATTAAAATCTTATCAGCATATGAGGGGACAACCAAGGGTCTAAGTTGGTCTCTCTCTCTATTTGATTTGCATGATAATTGAAATTCATTCTTTTGCTTTTAGGTTTCAAGTTATTTCATTTCTTACGCTTATGAATGAATCTTATTTTAGTTTGGATCAGTATATGAGGGGACAATCAAGGGAATAAGTTAGTCTCTCTCTCTATTTGAATCTAAACAACAATTAAAATTCATTCTCTTGTCTTTATTTCCAGTTTCTAGTTTTATGTAATCAATGATCTCTTTTCAATCTATAATACTGTAGGGAAGGACAACCAGGACCTCCTCAATTAGGAGCCTCTTCCCTTGCATATTATATTGAATCATAAATCATTTAGTTAGACATAGAGTTAGTTGCCTACTCCTGCATATATTTTGCTGGCATCATCACAAGCTTACGAGTATCCCTGGTTGATAATTTAATGAAAGCAATTTAAGCAATTAAATTGCCCAACATTTTGGCGCCATTGCCGGGGATGGTGCTAAGGGATTAGGCATTAGGAATTTAATTCAGTTCTAGTATTTTTCTTTGGAAAAGCTAACTCATGTTGAAAGGATGACTTGGTGACAGCAAAATCTTAGTAACATGGGGAAGTATACATAGGGGTTAGCTTTGAATCTCATTTTTAGTTGCATATATAAATCATGATAAATAGGATGCATATATTTCAATCAATATTTTCACTATAAGGGTGTTGAACTAATCCATCCATTTATGGATAGGAGATCTCGAGTGATGTTCAAGCATTTGGAGGAGAGTCAGGAGCATGAGGACTACATTGAAGATTGATTTGAAAAGGTGATTAGGCCACAAAATTCTTCCATTCTTCAATGAATCCTAACATTTAATCCAAATGTGCAATTGATTTCTCATATCCTTGTAAACATTCAAGTATATTTTTCAAATTTGGATGTGAGCATACTAGAGACTTTGATCCGTAAATGGCTTCACTGGAAATACTCCTACACTTGAAAATAAAAATAAAAGTCTCTTTCTCAAAAGGGAGTAGGATAGAATAGGAAAATAAAACCAAGCTTGGAAAGTTTTTTTAAAGTTTTTGATTTTAAAATTTGATTTCATTTATTTCTTGGAAATTTTGGTGGTGCAGTAAGAGCCACCTCATTCACTAACCATTGACAGGAAGATCTACAATCAAAGAGATAATTGTGAAGAAGGAAAACAAGTAGAGTTTAGAGCTCTAAAATTTGAGGTTTGAGATCAATTCTTCTTACTATGTTTTTCAAATTCAAAATTTCAAATGTATAAAGAATTGAAAAAACTCCAAAGTATGCTCTCTTCTTGCACCTTGTGCAACCTGGAAGATCAGAAAGGAAATTGAATAAGTTATCTTTGAAATTTTGCAATAAAAAAAAAACATAAATTTGAAAAAAATGACTAGGAAATCTAAATTCACAATTTATTCTAAAATTGATTTAAATTTTGATCTTCAAATTTCAAACAAAATTTTCTCAAATCCATTTTTATTTATTTTTGTATTAAGAAAATAGAAAACTAAAATATAAAAACAAAACATAACTCAAGAATACAAAAAAAAAAAAACCAAAATGAATGCATTACATATGAAAATTAAAAATAAAACAATACATTAAAAAAACCATGGAAACATGAATGAATTAAACGATGGTTCATATGAAACAAATCGAAATCGATTTATTGCATAATGTTATGATATGTGAATGTGCAGGTTGAGCCGTGGGTCTGGAATTTTTCATGGGGCTTTGTCCTTGAATAAACTCCAACACAACCTAAAAATTAAAAAAATGTCTTTACACACAAACTCTCTGACGGTTTGATCAACAATTAAAATCGTAATATGTAGAATTTCGATCTGTTTTTTTCTTGGGGTGGACAAGTTCGAATTGAATAAATATTTTGTTGGACTATTGTTAACTAGACGCATGTACCGCAATCACTGGATCATTTAGATTCTTTGGCAAAGATCATGGGTTCAATCACAACCGCTGCCATGTGTTTTTTTTAAACACATTTGAAATTAAGTTGTAATTTACAAATCCCTTGAATCACAACATTTGAGTTTAATTGGGAATTAAAATAAGTTAGTTTTTAAACAGCTGTCAGCGTAGATATAAAATCAAAATTGAGGTGCGTTGTTGGCAGCCTAAACGAGCATTTGAAACTCCAAGTTACAACGTAAAAATCGAGCTCTTAGGGTTATGAACAGAGTGTGAGCCAAAACAGAACTCAAGCTATTCAAGTCAGCAAGCTGTTCCTAATACATATGACCACCTTGCCCCAGATCCCATTAGGAGTGGCACTGAATCCTATTCCTCTATCAATCCGAGTAGAAGTGATTACTATAATACCGATCTGGGAGACAGTTCTTACTCATCAATCTCTCTTGCAGCGATTACATGGCAAGAAACGTGCTGCAATATTTAAAGGCACCTGCTGATATTGCTCATTTTGCTGATGTTTCACGCTCTTGGATGCAATTTGTTGTTGAATTTGGATGTCTGGTAAAGGTACGATTTATTTTGGGTTTGGTATCCAATATTCATCCCTCCAGTATTCATCCCAACAAGATGGGTGCCAAAGATGGATGTAAGCTGACGTGGAGTGAACTATCAAAATTTCTTGGTAAGCAGGTCACCTCATATATATTTCTACTGAAAAATGAGTGTAAATCTTATGTAGCTAAAAATGTAATTTTCAAGATCCGCCCTAAAAATCTTGATGATGGATATACACCAAAGCTTTCCATTGTGTCTGATCCTATTTTACCAGGAACCTTGAGAGATGCCTTCACGACCCTTCCTACAACATTTCAAATGTGTGTTTCACTGTTAAACATAGCTTAGTTGAAACAGTGAACTCCATAAGTGAAGAGAAATTATAATCTGCAGATACATATACACAATGAGTGAGTGTCAAACTGTGTATAGTTTTATTGGTGTGAAGAAGATGGAAAAACTAGGTGTCACCAACTCTAAAACGCTGAACCTATGGATGACAATCCTTCTGTTAGTGTTCATGGCAGTGGAGGCAGCGACGCTGCGTGGTAGGATGAACCTTAAAAGACGCATGAGTTCTTGATCGGTGGTTGCTACCGCATACGGGAAGTCATTGATTGATCCTTTTTGTCGACGAGAAGAAGAAACATGAGTTTAGATTTATCAAAGTTTTACGAGAGTCTGTAATTTGTTTTAACTAAAACGTCCTCTCTTATACAAACGATTCTGGCACAAGTATTTTTAAACAGAATGATCATGTCTCTTTGAGTCTTGCAAGTACAAAAGCCGATGGTATCACAAACTGAATGGAAAATCTTATGCCATGGCTCAACCAAAGAAGATTGACAAGATTTTTTTTTAGATGCAGGAAGGGCGCAATCCTGCAGCCTAGAAACCTCTTGACAATTTTCAATGTTTCACCCAAATTTCAAATAAGCACAACTTTCTCATACGACATCGGATTTCGACGATTCAAGCATCATTGGAAATATCTCAGAGAGATATACACAATGAGAAAGCTTTCAAAAGAGTTTGAAACAGTTCAAGAATGAAGAAATTGTTGACAAGACATAACAGGTAAAATGAGGCACTAGTTTCAAGACAGGTAAAAATTCTTTTGGTTTTTCTTTCATGAATTTGTTTCATTAGTACCAATTCTTAGTTTCTTTTTGTCAATGTCATAAATATAGAGATTGATAACCTCTCTATTATGATAAACTTACATTTCATTGCAGAAAAGGTACTAAGTTTTTCTAGGTTCGAGGAAGATAAACAAATGACCACAAGCAAACAATGTCTTTTAAAAACCCCATTTCAAGCATGAGGACATGCTTTTGAGTAAGCCAAGGGGGAGAATGTCATCATATCCATCACATTAGCCTCTCAAAGATGACATTTCTTTCATAAGAAAATGATCAAAGCAGCAACAAAGATGAAACATCAATGCATGAGCACATGATATCAAATCAGATCCATCACTTGCAAGCCTTTCAGATGCCAGTGTCTCCATTGCATCCGTGCTTCTTTAGTTAATAAACATTTGCCTCATTTCCCTTTAAATTCACTATTAGATTTCTACTCCTTTTCAGTAAATAAAAACTTCATTGCATTCCCACTTCATTAGTCAATAAATTTTCCATTCCATTTTCCTTTTCATGTTTTCAAATAAAACCTTGATCCATTGTTCATTTTCCTTCACAGTCATTTTCCTGTCTCTTTCACTAACCTTTAGCCCATGAATAAAGTCATTCAGCTCCCTTACAAAGCTGAGTCACCCCATTTTCCTTTTCTTCCAAATAAACCCTGCTTCAATGCAAATTTTCCATTTATGGTCCTTCAAAATCATTATTTCATACTCGTGTTAGATGATGGAGGATTCCTTAAAGCCTCCCTTATAACAAGTCTTGACCCATCGACCTCAGCACCTTACCTGGGATAAAGACTAGAGTCATTATTAGTACCTTGAGGCTTGTATGCCTTAATGACAAACTCTCTCACCAGCAATCATGGGAATACACCAATGTCCCTTGATCGTTGGATCTTGCAAGTGGCTTGACATCAGCTCATCTATTCGCACTTCGCAAGATGTACTTAGGTACCTTGGCACTCATTGACATTAATGGTGAGTTTGCCTTGTATTGGTTAACGACATTCATCAATGGTCGATAATCCAATGACTTCTTTCCATGTTCGACATCGACACATTTATTCACATGGAAAGAATTGTGCCACGATATGGAACGACATGAAGACTATATGGTTCAGTAGTAGATTCAAAAATAATAAAGGATCCACATTTATGACTTCATCCATCATGTATGCAACCAAGACACAGATCACATTATTGTATTCTTCATTCCATGATTCAACAGCAGGAGCTACACTTTTTCTACATATACATAGTTTGTCCACTTAGGTAAGTAAAGGTATGTTCTTTTCTAGCCTTTTATCATACAATTCCTTTAATACTAAAATTATAATTTTTGGAAAATGTTTCACCATGTTCATTCACATTCACATTCACCATGTTCATATACACATTCATACTCCATTATCACCTTCCATATGTCATATATGTCCTTTCTACACATATCATCCTAACCAACATACTTTCTCCAAACAATTACTATTACATTATGATTCAAATGTTACATGTTTTACAAATAATGATTGAAGAATGAATGGTTGATTAAATGTTTTCAAAGTCTTTTGATGCAACATAAAAACAATGAAAGTATTGTTACACAATAACCAATACTAATCAAATTTTGGTTGTCACACAAGAACCAACTAAAATAATAGGTTGCAATCAAATGTTTTTCAAGAAAGAATACTTTTCAAAAAGGAACAAAGTTGTCAAAAAGAAAATTATGTGAAGTTAAAAAAATCGATATCAGCCGAATTTCATGTAAAAGCAAGACAATTTAAAAGATCAAATCATGATCAATGTAATAGATTGCATGAGGACATGCAATAACTTAAGTTGGGGGGTATGTTGGGCTGCCAAATTAACATACATTTTCACTCCATTTTCACCTTTATCCTCATTTTGTCACCTCATTTCATCACATTATTATTACATACCCCTATATTTCCATTACCATATGGGTTTATATTTTCATTTTCCAAAGTTATTAATTTCAAGTATTTAAAGTGAATTTATGATTAAAAGTTAGAAAAATAACATGTATTTGCTTATACCTAAAGGTGGAATGAGTTTGGTGACATTTGTAGGTGATTTGGAAGGTTCCAAGATACACTTATGTGGCCTCCAAGACTCAATTTCGAATTCTCTTGAAGATTTGAAGGAGATTTGGAATAGGGGTCAAGCATATCTCATGGAGAAAAATCATGGATAAAGGAACATGTGTCTCATATTGGTTGTAACCATATGAGGGATTAGTGGATCCCCATTAATGAGTTAGTTGCTTAAATTTTTGTATAAATAGGAGCACCTCCTCCATTCCAAAGAGAGGACTCTTGGAGCATGTATCCAACTTATGATGGAATAGAATAAAACTTCATTTTATATAAATTTCCATTCCATAGTTTTAGATATAAATTGTCTTAATGTAGTATATGGAATAATTTGTCACTTTGTTCTTAAGAGAATTGAGCTCACTCTAAAAGGATAAAAAAAACATTTTATTTCATAATAGATCTTATTTCATTTAATTTCCTATATGTTTGAGGATTTGTTTGTGATTGATGAATGAGTTTTAAATTAAAATCTTATTAGCATATGAGGGGACAACCAAGGGTCTAAGTCGGGCTCTCTCTCTATTTGATTTGCATGATAATTGAAATTCATTCTTTTGCTTTTAAGTTTCAAGTTATTTCATTTCTTACACTTATGAATGAATCTTAGTTTAGTTTGGATCAGTATACGAGGGGAGAATCAAGGGACTAAGTTAGTCTCTCTCTCTATTTGAATCTAAACAACAATTAAAATTCATTCTCTTGTCTTTATTTCAAGTTTCTAGTTTTATGTAATCAATGATTTCTTTTCAATCTATAATACTATAGGGAAGGACAACCAGGACCTCCTCAATTAGGAGCCTCTTCCCTTGCATATTATATTGAATCATAAATCATTTAGTTAGACATAGAGTTAGTTGCCTATTCCTGCATATATTTTACTGGCATCATCACAAGCTTACGAGTATCCCTGGTTGATAATTTAATGAAAGAAATTTAAGCAATTAAATTGCCCAACAATTATCTCTTGGTCGTATCCTGTAGGTTTCCTCTAATTCCTACAGGATCATCCTGTAGGTTTCTAGTACATCCTTTAGGTTTTCCTGAAACGGCTTGTTCTGAGGCCAAACTGACGGGGAACCTTTAGGAAGTCACAAAAAAGACTCCTAGGACCCTTCCACACCATCTAACCACTCCATAATCCTTTTAGCCATCCTCAATCACCTTCCATCCACCTGTCACATCCACAAGAACAATTAATTTGCATACTTGATTTTGCCTACAAAAAATAAAAAAAGTGAAAATAGATTTAGTTTAGTTTTCTTGCTTACACATTAGTATGGTTTTATGCTCTTTACTTCTATAGCTTTGATAGCAGCATTACGTTGGTGCTGATTTATTAATTCTGCTTAGCATAGTTGCTTAAATGGTTAATTAAAATATGGTGTGATTTAGCATTACATGTTGTTTTCTTCATTACTACAGTAGTCTAGCTCTCTTAGAATAGATTTTCTCTTCTTCCATCAAATAATCAAGCTTCTTCTAGCTCTATAGAAGTCTAGCTTAGAACCCCTGGGGTCTCTCACCGGATGAACAAATGACAACAGGCAAGACCTTCAATTTTACTTGTGCATATAGCACTGTCACGTCCAAATTTGTACGAACCCCGGGTTGATAAGTAAAGCTGGTAGCCCAGGAGTTGCAACATCCTTGCTGCAATACTGGTGTTCATCACTTTATGGCGCCGTTTCCAGGGAGGTGTCTGAGTAGAATGTGATTACTACTTTCTTTTCTTCTACTTCTTGTCTTCAATTTTCTGCCATTAGTTTATTTCTGCAAAAGTAATCTAGTAGCTTCCTTTATTTGTTTGCTTTCCTTTCCATTCTGCAAGTAGAATTTCAATTCAGCAAGTAGCTTTTTCATTCTGTAAGTGATTTTCATTCAATCAACAATTTCATTTCTGCAGAGTACTTTCTAGCTTTAATTTTTTTTTTTTACAAAATCAACCTAGAAACATTTCCTTTCATCCCTCGTAGGAAAAGGGACAATTTAGGGAAATTTTTGCCAAATACCCCCATTGCATCCAACAACCAACCTTCTCTCTTCTTCCGTGGCTATGAACTGGAGGAACCTTTAGGTGAGCAACTTGACATATTTGAAGAACCTCCAGGGGAAGAAGAAGAAGAGGAACCCATTCCTACTGATCCAATGGCTGAAAACTGAAATGACAGAGGGAATAGAGAGAGATTTTAGGGTGCCTTCCCCATCAAGGAAACCAACAGGGATACTAAGATGAAGAATATAAGCCTCTCTGCCCTACCTCATTTCCATGGCCTGACCATAGAAGACCCCGACACTTTCCTATTTGAGTTTGTTGTTATATGCTGAACCTATGACTATACGGATGACTAGGAAAAGTTAAAACTATTTCCATATACCCTCAAGGATGCAACATTGCGCTGGTTCATGGCTTACCTGGAGATAGAATCACAACCTCGGCTCAGATGCAGCAGGCTTTTAACAACAAATATTGGGACTACTGAAAGGTCAAAGGATACTAAAGAATAAATTTTCAGGATGACCATAGGCTAGGATGAATCCTTAGAAGACTACGAAGAAATATTCCAGCTCAGTTACAAAAGGGCGAGGTGCACACTTGACCCTGAGTCACTAAAGCTGGTCCTGCTCAGGGGAGTAAGAGAAGACCTTCTGGATCCCTTACACTTGTTAGCAGGAGGAGATATCTACCAATTACCCTATGAGGATATCAAGACTGGCTTTAGAAACCATTCTAGGGCAGCCATGAAAAAGGGTAGGGGTAGTCAACCTATGGCCAGTACATCATATTCCAACTCATCCATCAAGGGTGAAATTGGAAATATGTTGGAAGATTTCAAAAGTGAGATGCTGCAAACCCTTGCCTTGCAAATGGACACCATGAACATCAGAAGGAAGCAAGAGGAAGCAAAGAGAGCCTTGGCCATCTTTTGTCCTAGATGCACCATGAGGCATCCTAGGAACGAATGTCCATTGAACTATATTGAAATTTACTCGGTTTGTGAAGAGAACCACTCCATAGACAAGTGCCCTTCATTACCTAGACTCAAAGCTATATATCAAGGAGTTGAAGGGGTCACTGAGTAGCTTTGCTACATTAACCAAAGGAGGCCTCCTGGGCCTAGACCATACCAACAGGGCATGCAAGGTTCATCCCATGCATATTACAACCCCAACCAAAACACAACTATACTTTCTTGGGGACCCCCTGCTCATCCTTCCTGGTCTACACCCCCTCCTTGCTCCTATGCATCTTAGTATCATTCCCAGCCAGCCAACCAGTGATTTCAACCTTACGCTCCACCACAACCTTAGTGGAATACACCAATCTAGGGGTGGAGGCCTCAATACAACAATGCTCCAGCTCTATTTCCTCCACCACCTGCCTAACCACAAATTCTACACTCTGCTCCACCCAAGCAACCCTAGATGCTTGCCCAGCCGAATCCGAACCCAAACAATAGGTAGGCTCAACAAGTATACAGTGGAGAGACATCATATCCAACTTATGTTGTGGAAATCCAGGAGATTAACCTAAGATCCAGTAGAGTCCTACCGGATAACCAACTTCCCCCTCCACAGAGGGAGGTGGAGGAAGAAAGAGAGGAAAGTAACCTTAAAGTAAATCCACCCTTTCTTGAGAGATTAACCCAACCACTCTAGCCTACCCCAGAAGAAACTGAACTTCTGGGAGAATTGAAAAATCTATGTGTAAAGATCCCCCTTCTCTAGGCAATAAAAGATGTTCCCATTTACAATAAGTTGATTAAGGAGAAATGCTTCAAGCATCTAGGAAGAAGAAAAAGGGATGCCCCTACCCCAGCTCCTGCCCCATCTTTTGTACAAGAACCATCAAAAAATAGTTTCCATACATCAATTTGATTTGGTTCAAGACTTTCAATTACATCTTCTATTTTAACTTGAGTTTCATGTATTTGGTTTGAAGAGAGTTGAAAGCAACCAAAATCCTGATCAATTGCATAAATGGGATGGTTCCTTAGCTGGTCTATTTTGCAAACAGTGTGCACAAATCTTACCTCTCTATATAACCTTAGTTGTTCTCCCCCATAAACTAGAATAGTGGCATAAGACATATCCATATGAAGAGTTCCCCCTAATTTGGCACAACAAGACCTAGAAAGGAGCATTCCAAATTTGGGAGGGATATCTGTGACAACTATATCAAGCACTACACTTTTCACTGGAATTTGGGAAAGGGTGACTACTAAATCCTTAATCAATCCTAAGCAGGGCACCCTTTTAGAATCAAAGGTGTACAAGTCATGATAGGATCTAGTTATGTCAAGTTTCAAATGGTCCATGATAGTTTTTGGCATGAGGTTATGTGATGCTCCAGAATCAAGCATACAATTATATAACATGGAATCATTTGTCTTAAGAGTTACATAGAAAGGAGGCACTATTTCATCTATCATATTTGAGCTAGGACCAAAGACAACTGTTGGTTTTTCATCTTGCAGACTAATGATATCACTTTCAACATCAATCAAGGTGTTTTGTATCCATTTGGAGACTTGATTTTTATACCCAGGGTTTTTGGAAAGTTCTGAAAGTGGAATTGGGATTTTAACTCTTTCTAACTCTTTTTCAACATTAAATGTAGTCAAAGCATTTTTATCATTTTGAGCAATATCAGTTGACTGATTTAATGGTCGAATAACAGTTGTTTGAGTTTCAACAGCTTTGGTACGAGGTTCAATTATTGGAGTCTCCTTAGGAGGTCTTCCAGGGCTAGGTCTAGGCCTAAGATCATATCTCTTATTCAACTCTGCAATTAAAAATTCAGAGAAGGCATGGTATTTAGAAACTTGTGAGGATTCTTGATCTTCTTGAACCTGATTTTGTTGTGAGAGAGGAATCATAACTATTTGATTAGAAGAAGTATCCATGTTATTGATATCTTTAGTAATAGTCATAGTATTTTCATCAGGTTGCTGGTCATCTATCAAAAAATGAGTGGGAACCTGCTGATCATTACTAGGTCTCTGAAGAATTTGTAATTGTGGATTCCTTCTATACTAACCTTCATTTTGATTTTGGGGTCTAGTAACTGTTTGTTGAACTATCCTAGGTTGATTCTCAATCTTGGAAATTCTATTAGATATATTTCTAAGAAGAGAAGTTATTTCATCTATTTTAGAATCTTCAGTTTTAGTCTTAGAAGAACTAGAGGAACTAGAGGCTTCTTGAAAAGATTTGAGTTGTCTTTGGGCCTTTTCCTCTTTAGCTTTCAAGGAAGTCGAAGCAGCCCTATTTGCTTCCACCTCTATAGCATTTGTTTTCATATCTTCAAGAGTTCTTGAAGTTCTCTCTCTTAGCATTACAAAAAAATCATCATCAAAGGCTTTAGAAAACCTAGACTTAGCTGCTGCTACAGGGGGTTTGCAAGCAGGGAGCATCTTATGATAAAGTTTATTGATCCTTTTGATAAAATTTGATACAGATTCACCAAATTTTCTTTTAAGTTATTCAAACTTAGTCAGAAAGTAAAGAGGATCTTTCTTTACACCCCATTGATTTTTAAACATGTTTGTAAGCTCTTCCCAATTTCTAATGGAAATTACAGGTAACTGCCTAAACTAGATTCTTACATTTCCTTCAAGTGACTGTACAAACAATATCATGTAAACATTTTCTTGTTCAATATTCATATTGTCTGCAAAGTCTAGAAAAGCTTGAAGATGGTCCTCAGCTGTGGGACCAGTTTCTCCATTATACCTAGGAAGGTATTTCAAATACCCAGCTGGGAATGCATCGAGGTTAGAAGGTAAGACTAAAGCTGCATATCTAGCCTGTACAATAGGTTGGAATGCCATAGTAGAAGGTGGTGTATGAGGTGTTTGTGTGGATGAAGAAGAAGAAGATGAAGAAGAGGAAGAAGAAGGTGATTGAGGGGGTGTGTGACTATGTGGAGGTGAAGAAGGAGGGGATCTCCTGAATAACTTTAAAGGAGTCTTAAGAACTAACTTTGGGACCTGTGAATGAATACCCTCTTTTGTTTCAAAGAGTGGATTTGTATATACAGAGATGGTCTCTTCAGTTGTTCATAAGTAGAAGCTTCAAGTCGTTCAGAAGTGGAAGGAAATGAATAAATGGTAGGGGATATGAAATCTGTGGGTTTTTATTCAGGTAAATGAAAACCCAAGTCAAACTTAGTTTTAGGCGATCTTGGCAGTAGAGGGGGTTCTTGATGCTTTTCAAAAGAATGAATGAGGAAAGCTAAATCTAAATAAACTCCCCTATCTAATAGTTCAGAAACCCTGGGAGGTATTTGTGTCAAATCAGGATCAGATGGAATATTACTAAAAGGATCAAATGATACTAACTCTTCAGACTGCAAGGTGGAAGAGGAAGAAAAATATGGTTGTTGTCTTCTTTTAGAACTAGCTTTTCTCAGAAGTTTTTCAGGATCTGACAGAGGATTAACTAAGTCAAATTTCGAATGAGATCTGGTGTGCTTAAAAGGTGCCTAGTGGAGTCGCGAGGTGAAAGATTTTAACCTTTCTAGACCTTTAATCACCTTAAATGAATAGAATGAATATTGTTGTCCCAGGAAAACTTAATGGAATTCGAATCCCCGGCAACGACGCCAGACTGATGTTGTACCTCTGAGATAATAATGGTCAGCTATCAATGCTAGAGCATCTAAGATAATTGTTTTGGGGGTTTTTGTTTAAGTTTGGAGGACCAATGAATGAAACAGATATAACACTGTAATGCCTAACCTTTTGAATAATATTAATCCCAAAGTAGAGGGATGCTATAAAACTTCACACAATGATAAAGCTTGAATAGTGGTGAGCAGAAACAAAAAATAATATGATTATTACAGTTTTCAGACAAAAAATTAAACAATCATAAGTATGAAAACCTCTGACCGATGTTCAGAAGGTTCAAGAGAATATGCTTATGCTTACAACAAGATGCTGATGATTTATTGATTCAGAGGGAACTAATTAAACAGATAGTTCATTAATCCATTCTCTTTAATGATTATCACTTCAGAAGCTTATAGGAATAGATTGAGACACAATTATTCCTACCTAGGTATCTCTGTAAGACATAAGAATATGAAGAAAAACATAATGTGTTACTGGAAAAACTTACAGGAAACACAAACTGTGTAAAACTGAATTCAGAATCCTTTGCTTTGTATTAAGGGTCCAGAAAAGCTAGTACATCAAATGTTTACAAATGCTTCTTCAAGGGTGAACTCTCTTTCAATGGTCAACCTGGTTCAATGGTGAACAATGAACCCTTAATAACTCGAGAAGAGAGTTATTTATACAATAGTAGAACTAAGAAAATATCCTAAACTGTTTAAGGATTTATTCTAGGAAAAGGAAATATCTTCATGCAAGAAGATAGAGACAACTATTGAATTGCTGCTTGTTGTCCCTGTTATTTAGGTTCTGCTGGCTTTGGTCTTTGATATTTTTCCCTTTAAGCTGCTTGTCTATTTGATCTTCACGCTGGAAGTCATATTCACTTATGACATTTCATCTGATACACTTTAATCTGATACTCTTTGACCTTATTGACCTGTCAATATCCTTTACTGTGCCTTTTTACTTTTACTGTACATTTCAAGTTTTTACTGTGTATTGCAACAATAAATCATTTAGTTTTTTCATGTCCCAGTATTAGGTTGTTGGATATTGATCATCTTTCTATATATTTCATCTGTTTGTCTTTTAACTGTAAGTCTTTATCTGCCTCCTTTATTTAACATTTATTGTGTAAAATGACTTCTTTCTGCTCTGTCTCTGGTTTAAACTTGATCTTCTGCTTGTACACAAAATTATGATAAATGAAGACTTTTGAATAGATTTCCTGAGAATATTGAAGTAAACAGGTTTTTAACTAGTGTCAAAACTGTTTATCCAGTCCTACTCTTCTGCTAATCACCTGCAAAATACAACAATTTATTAAGAAAAACATAGGTTGATAGGGAGGGCCACAATGGCTTCATTTGAGTTGAAAGTTCTGTGGATGGAGTCCAGAGCATTTTGGGAACTTAATAGTAGTTAAATCGGTTACATAGGATTAGGGTGGCGCAGGAGGGTTATACATGTTTTACTGTGTAAATAGACGAAAAGAGCAACAATGAGGGTTTTCGCGTTTAAACGGGTAAACAGTTAACTTTTTAAAATTTGGCGCAAAGTGAATAGTGGATGGTTTTGTTGTATGCGGGGAGTGGTTTCAAAGGCTCATCGCACCGCTTTTGGCCGTGGGGTGGTTTTTATTCGAGGGCATGTGAGTTATCATGGGAATGAAACGTAACCACAAGGGGCCTGAGCAAAACCATGAATCTCACGTGCTCTTGGGCCTTTAAAGATTGAAGATCAGGAGCGCGCGATATGGCTATGGATCGTTAGATCTGGGAGAAGGTGATCGGACCACTATCGTGTAGTCGAGATGCACAGAGGGAGCAGGCGCAGAGATTAGTGGGCCCAGGGAATAATTACAAAGGATTTGTAATTATTTTAATGAATAAAGTGGGTTTAAACACATTGCGATGGGTTTGCGGAGTGGGACCAAAGTTAACGGCGACGAAGTTTATTTAACCACACCAATGGTGGTGGGTTAAAAGAGTTTTTATATCGGGAAATGGCAATATAGTGGAGTTAATGTTAAATAATGCGGGGGGAGACAAAACTTAGAATAGAAAGGTTTTATAGGTTAAATGGGTTTCATCGGTAAATACATGAGTGGCGGAGTTATATTAGATAAAGTGAAGGGGGGAATTTATACTTAGGGTAAAGGGTTTTTTATAGGTTTTTAGGGAAATCACATGGGAAATTAATATTTTCAAAGGGGAATGGGTTTCACACTAGGGAAAAGGGGTTTTTAGGTAGGGGAATGAAAGGGAAAGGGTGAAAATGAAGGGAAAAGGTGGAAATGAAGGGATGATGAGGAAATTAGTAAGTATGTAGTGAGGGGTGGAATGAAATGAAGGGAAGTTAACGTAATCAACTTGTGAAAATCTTTTCACCTTCATAACTACTCCTGCACACTGCAACATATGATCAAGCATGGTAAATGTACTTCTGTAACTTTTCTTCTACCTACCCATTTACTTACCCTAACATTTTCTCTTCACTTAATTGGATAAATTTAGGCTAGCAAACCCTTTTCTTTCCTTTTTCTTTTGAAAATCAAATTATCTAATTCTAACCTTATAACATCCAAGGGCTCAAATTAAACTGATGAGCTCCTTATTATTCTCTACCTAACTACTGATCTGCCAAGATTAAACAGTTTGGCTAGATATTTATTCTCTAACTATAAACATGAAATTTAAAGCATGAACTAGTCAAGATTAAACTATTTGACTGTCATGGGTTGTGGCATTTATGACAAGCTGCACACAACCATTATTTTGCATAATAAAGTAAAAGTAGTGGCATTTGGACTTGAAAATTTCAAAGTTTATTGCTTTTTGATTTTCTCTCTAACGTAACATTTTATTTTTGCCTTCATTTTTTAGGGCATCTATTCTAACATTTTCTTTGATATGGACATATTTATCAAAATATTTCCTAACATTTTTATTCAGTATTCTTTTTGTCCATATCCTAGCTTAACATTTTTTTAAAAATATTTTCATTTTTTGACTAATTGATTCTAACTTACCAAAACCAAAAAATGCTACAACAACCACTATAGTCTTTGTTGTTTTGGTTTCACTATGAAGTATCCTAAGATTGGTGGTCAAGAGTGAAAAATAGTAAAGGTGTGCAATCACAAAGTGACACCAACATAGCTTGTAGAGTAATTTGATGCTCTTCAGTTGGACATTTTTACCATCAAATTGAAACAAAATGATCACTTAGCCTCAACCTTGGGTGGATTGGATGATATCCAAGGATTGAATATAACAGTAACTAGACATGAAGATCAAATGGATGCATTGAGAAGGAAGATTCATGAGATTAAAGAATAATTCAAGAATATTACTCTCAGCTTAAGTAATACTGGAAGTTCAAGCACACAAAAAATTTTCAATTGGTTAGACATGAATGAACCTCTCTAGGGATGGAACAATTTTAATCACGGAAGACTTTATAATCAATCAATAGTGAAATGTGGTGTAAGTTCTACTTTTTGTTAGGGAAATTTTGTAAAGTATATAGCTACAAAACCCCTCTTTTTTTTGCTTAGAAATATTCTCCTCAAGATAAAATTATAATCCTCTTGGAAAGGAGAGATTAGTTGGAAATTTCGATGAACCAGAGATGTAATACCTAATGTATTTGCTACAAACGAGGTGCAAACTTGAATATAGTACAAATACTCATTTGGCTTAAAGAAAAAAGAAAAATATCGTAGGATTGTTCCATAGTATGATAATATAATTCTGATTGGAAACTAAAAGATGAGGCATATAGAGATAGATTGTCAAAGTTCATACAAACATGTTTAGTTGAACATTATGAAATTTCTTTAATTTAATTAATAAAATTGTTAAATTTTTAATACTTTTATTAAAATATAAAAATAAATTATCAAATTTATTTATTGTAATTATTTTAAATAGATAATTATAATTTTTTCATTTTTCTTAACTTGATGGTGTACTCTTACACACCATCCTTTTTCCTACAAAAAATAATGCTAGTGGATCCATTAATCATGTTCATATTTAATAGGCTACTATTGGGACTTAATGATCATTTTAAATACCACCCACTTAGTTGTTGGGGGATCATCCTCTAGCATAACAATATACGTGTGACTTTCTAACCAAGTTTGTTATGGCCTTCTAACTTTAATTGGGAAAATGAAATATACTTCTCTTTTGTGATGTAATTAACATTGTCATGAACCTCTATTTGTTGCAGCCATTAAATCAAGTTAACAACATCAATCTCACCTTGGTAAGTGATGAAACTTCAAATTTGAAGCGATGAGCCCCATAAATGGGTAATTATATGGGCTCATTTTTCCGCCTAACTTAGTTTAATCCACCATTCTCTTAGCTTATTGCATGTTTTTTGATTATATTTATGCTTCTAGAGTGAGATGGGTTGGTTATTATGCCATGGAGTCTAATGTGTGTTTAATGCAGATTTTTGTTGAATTTTGGAGAAAAAATCAAAGATTTAATGGACAATTAGCAACAAATATTCAAAGAAGACAAGGGAGAGGATTTATAGGAGGGTTTCCCCCTCATTTATGACTCCCCACTTTGAATTCTCCTTCAGGAAGCTCGGAGCACAAACAACCAAATCAATGCATTAGGAGGCAACCGAGCAAGTGGAGGATAACTTCTGTTTATCTCAAGTTTTGGGAGCCAAGCCTCCCTGATTTTAAGGAAGCTATTGGAAGCTTTAGTTGTATAAGTAGAGAGGCCTAGGGCCTCATTAGGAAGTTGGTCAAATTTTCGAATTTTTGTTGCAGCTTTGCTCTGCTCAACTTCGAGCTTACTTTTGTTGACAGTTTTATGTAATCCTATTATTATTTTGATAATGAAGATGAGATCCTTTTTGAGCTAGCACTGAGTTACCTCAGAGGGCTGAAGCTCTTGGGTTAGGGCCCAATCCAAGCAGCCAAGCTCCTCTTGTTTGTATTTATATGCTTTGTTTCAGTTTATGAATTAGTTGCAGTTAGATAAATTTCTTTCTTGGTTAAGAATAGGTTGCTTTTGGTGATTTAGAAGGTTGTTTCCATTTCAGTTCTCTGTAGCAGGTTGAACAGTGATAGAAAGAAGATACAAAAAGGCCAACAACAGAGCCTTAGCTTCCTTTCATCCCGTTGGGACCATGAACTGAGGCCAAGACCCTCTTGCTGCTACAAAACACAGATTTTCCTTCTCCATAGGATTTCTAGTGTTGTAGTTTGTTAGAAGGTTAATGCTTTGCTTTAAGATCTATTTCGCCATGCTCATTTCTATCTTTGAAATAAATTTCCTTCCATGCTTTCTTTCCATGTAGCATTTTTCAGCATTTACTTTCCTAAATCAAAGTTTAGATTAGCTTGATGAAAATTCTGTTTTTTTTGATGTAGCTAGTTTCTTTGCTTGCTTAATCTCATTGTTTGATTTTCAGTTCTCTTGCAGCAAATCTCTTCTTACAATAATTCAGCCAATTAGCCATCACCATCTCTCTTTGATCTACATTCCACAGGTCGCCCAAAGTCCCTCACAAATCTGCCTTAGTTTTCTGCACTTTTCTCATAAACTTTCGTCTCTTTCCTTGAACAAATCTGGCCATCTTTCTCTCTCCTAATCATTCTTGATGAACCCCAGACACCTTAACACATCATCCTATCCTTCAGCTACCCTTTCCACCCACTTTCCCACCTTCAAAACCTCCAAAACTGCTCTCGGCATCCTCCTGTAGACCTCCTATAAATCTCCTGCAACCTCCTGTAGATTTTCCTGTAGGTGTCTTTTTGAAGTCCAATTGTAGGAAAAGCCTCCAAAAGGCCACCTGAGACCTCCTAGGACCCATCCACACCTTCATACACCTCTGCAAATTCCAAAGTCATCCTCCATCGCCACCTAATCACTGCCACACACACAAACAAATAAATTACATGCAAGACCATTTCCCCTAAAAATACATAAAAATCCAAAAAGATGTTTTTTTGCTCATTTGCTTCTAGAAATAGCTTGAGGAGATGTTGTTTACTTCTTGAGTAGGTAATGGAATTCATTTCATGATTTTTCATCTCTCTTTCTGCAAAAGTAGGATTAGTTGGTTAAGTAGGGTTTGCTAGGTTTACTTCACATTTCAGTCTTCTTTCTCTTTATGCAAATAGAGTAGCCTCTATAGAGTAAGCTTTCCTTTCTTTCATCACATATAAAGCTTCTTTTGGAACTCATAGAAGTTGGTTTGAGCTCCTAGTGATCTTGCGACAGCTGACCAAGTGACAGCCTGCAGTAAGAACTAGTACTTGTGCATACAACACCGTCGCTTCCAAGTTTGTTATGAACTATCGGGTTGATAAAAGTAAAGTAGGAAGCCTAGGAGTTGCAGCATTATTGCTGCAATACTGGAGCTCACCACTTTTTGGCGCTGTTGCCGGGGAAGCGTCAGAGTATTTTGTGATTACTGCTTTCTTCTATTTTCTACTACGACATTCTGCTAAGTAGTTTATTTCAGTAAAAGTAGATTAGTCATTTCTTTGCTTTTCTTTCAAATTCTGCAATTTCCATTTCAGCAAAAGTAGATTAGTCATTTCCTTGCTTTCCTTTCAATTCTGCAATTTCCATTTCAGCAAAAGTAGATTAGTCATTTCCTTGCTTTCAGTTCTGCAATTTCATTTCAGCAAGTTCATTTCAGTTAGTTGCAATTTGTTTGTTCAATCAATTTTAGTTTTGTAGGTAGATGCAGAAAAAAACAAAAATCAACCAAAAGATTTCTTTTCATGCCTTCTAGGAATAGAGATAATTCAGGAAAATTCTTGCCCAACACCCCCACCACATCACATAGCCACCCTTCCCTCTTCTTCGGTGTTAGTGACCAGGAAGAACCTTTAGGTGAACAACGAGAGATATTTGAAGAACCTATAGAGGAAGAAGAAGAAGAAAACATCCCTCTTTAGACAATGGCTAAAAACAGAAATGCTAGGGGGAATGGAGAAAGAGTAGAGGGTACCTTTCCCATCCGAGAGACCAATGGGGACACCAAAATGAATAACATAAGCCCTTCAGCCCTACCTCACTTCCATGGGTTGACTACAGAAGATCCCGACACCTTTTTGTTTGAGTTTGTTGTTATCTGTCGAACCTATGACTATGCAGAAGACGAGCAAAAGTTGAAACTATTTCCTTCTACCCTCAAGGATGCAACATTGTGCTGGTTCATGGGGTTACCTGGCAATAGCATCACAACTTGGGCTCAGATGCAATAGGCCTTTAATAACAAATATCGAGACTACTGTAGGTAAAAAGATACCAAGGAAGAAATCTTCCGAATGACCATGGGAAGTGATGAATCTTTTGAAGATTATGAAGAGAGGTTCTAGCTCAGTTATAAAAGGGCCAGGTGCACACTTGACCCCAAATCTTTGAAGTTGGTCCTGCTCAGGGGAATTTCGGAAGACCTTCTAGACACCCTCCATCTACTAGCTGGGGGAGACATCTACCAACTACCTTATGAGGACATAAAGACTGTTTTTAGAAACCATTCTAGAGCAGCCAAAAAGAGAGGTAGGGGGAGTCAACTCATAGCCAGTACCTCCTCATCTAGTTCATCCATCAAAGGTGAACTTGGACACATGCTGGAAGACTTCAAGAGTGAGATGCTGCAGACTCTTGCCATGCAAGTGGATACCTTGCATATCAAAAGGAAACAAGAGGAAGCAGTGAGGACTTTGGCGATTTTCTGTCCTAGGTGCACGAGAAGGCATCCTAGGAACAGATGTCCATTGAACTCTATAGAGGTTTGTTCAGTCTGTGAAGAAGATCCTTCTACAGATAAGTGCCCTTCCTTGCCCGGATTTAAAGCTGTATACCAGGGGGCCGAAGGAGCCACTGAACCACTCTATTTCATGAACCAAAGGAGACCACATGGACCTAGACCATACTAGCAGGGGATGCAAGGGACATCTCAGCATACTACAACCCCAACCAAGCCACTTCCATACCTTCTTGGGGCCCTCTTGCTCATCCTTCCTGGTCCACGCCTCCTCCTTGGTCCTATCCATCTCAATATCATGCCCAAACAACTTCTCATTCATTTCAATCCTATGCTCAGCCACAACCTCAATGGAATTCATCTCATCAGGGGTGGAGGCCCCAGTACAACTCTCCTCCCGCTCCTTTGCCTCCACCACCTACTCAACCACAACCATTACCACCTGCTCCACCAAGGCAACCCTAAATGCCTGCCAAACCGAACTTGAACCCGAACAATAGACAGAACCAACAAGTATATAGTGGGGAACCATCATGACCAACCTATGCTGTGGAGATTCAGGAGATTAACCTGCGATCTGGGAAGGTTCTCCCAGATAGCCAGCCTCCCCCTAAGGAGGTTGAGGAAAATAAAGAGGAAAGTGAACCTAAAGCAATTCCACCCTTTCCTTAGAGACTATCCGGGATAACACAGCCGACCCCAGAAGAAACTGAACTTCTGGGAGAGTTGAAACAGTTATGTGCAAAGATACCACTTCTCCAAGTCATAAACGATGTGCCTATATATAATAGAATGATGAAAGAGAAGTGCTTTAGGCATCCAGGCAGGCACAAGAGAGATGCCCCAACCATCAATGTCATAGGAAAACTATCCGACCTGATGTTGGGACAGGTAATCTGTCTGAAATATCAAGACCCTAGAAGCCCAGTAGTTGATGTCCACATCAATGGAACCATGATCCCACACACCTTGATTGATCTGGGAGCTGCCATTAATGTGATGACAAAGGACACCATGCTCAAACTTAACCTCTAGGGCTCCTTGAGGAAGACCACGACAGTACTGCAGCTAGCAAACCGCTCCACTGTGACCCCTGAAGGGATCATGGAGGATGTGATGGTCTCCATTAATTCTTGGGAGTATCCTGCTGATTTCTTAGTTCTCCAGCTGAAGGAAAAGCTCACTGGGTATCCTCTCATCTTGGGAAGACCCTGGTTGGCCACTGTCGATGCTTACATCAGTTGTCGGGCTGGGAACATGACCATCAAGAACGGGCATATGTCCAAGCAGCTAATCCTATACCCTCCTGCCCAACCCTTGCTAGAACATGATATACCTCTCTGGTTGGAGGAGGAGGATGAGGATGAAGTCTATTTTGCACCACTATGTGCAGTAGAAACTGTCATGGGGGGGAACCACAAAATGAGGATGATATCGTTGAAAATTTAATTCAGAATCCACCCCCAAATATTTTTCCATTAGAAGATCTAGTGAAAGAAACCCAAGACAATCCCTTAACCGACCTCTGTGTGGCCAAACCAACCTCTCTTCGTGTTAAGAATATAGAGTTCGGCGCAGAAAGAACCATGAAAATCAACTCATTCCTATCCATTTCCCAGGAGAAGGAACTGTGCAGCTTATTAAGAAAACGTTTAGATGCCTTTTCCTGGAGTTATAAGGAGATGAAGGGAGTGCACCCTTCAGTATGTACTCATCATATATACATTAAGGAAGTTTGCAAACCAGTCAGGCAACCTCAAAGGAGGATGAATCCAGCCCTTAAAGACATTGTTAAGGAAGAATTGCAAAAATTACTTGATGCAGGATTCATCTACCCCATCTCTGACAGTGAATGGGTCTATTCTTTGGTGCTAGTGCCAAAGAAAAATGGTAAGTGGAGAATCTGTGTCGATTATTGGAAACTAAACAAAGCCGCTGAAAAGGACCATTTTCCTTTGCCTTTCATAGATCAAGTGTTAGATGGTCTGGTGGGGAAAACGTTTTTCTCCTTCCGAGATGGGTTTAGCAGGTACAATCAGATTCAAATCAGCCCGGAAGACCAAGATAAGACCACTTTCACTTGTCCTTGGGGTACCTTCGCATATCGGGTCCTTCCTTTTGGTTTGTGCAACGCTCCAGCCACTTTCCAGAGAGCAGTATTGAGTATATTTTATGAACTGGTTCATGATGCAGTGGAGATATATATGGATGATTTTACTCCTTATGGTTCTAACTTTTAGGAAGCTTTATCTAACCTAGGAAAAAATTTGGACAAGTGTATTGAAATGAACCTGTCCCTCAGTCTGGAAAAATGTGAATTTTTTATGACTGAAGGGATCGTGCTAGGTCATGCAATATCTCAACAAGGATTGCAGGTGGACCCCAACAAAGTTTCCATCATCCAAAGGGTCCCACCTCCTCAAAAGGTGAGACATGTCTAAGGTTTCCTAGGCTTAGCTGAATATTACAGAAGATTCATTAAAGATTTCAGTAAGTTAGCCTTTCTGTTGTTTGGTCTTTTAGGAAAAGATGTTGAGTTCATATGGACTGAAAACTGTCAAGAAGCCCTAGATACCTTGAAAAGAAAACTTGTGACTGCCCCAATTTTGAGAGACCCAAAATGGGCCCTACCTTTCCACATTCACACAGATGCCTTGAACAAAGAAATAGGAGCAGCCTTGGGACAAATTGATGAAAAGCTACCTTATGCCATATACTTTATAAGTAAAAATTTGTAAAAGGCAGAGTTAAACTACACGATAACCGAGAAGGAACTCCTAGCTGTTGTGCATTCCTTAAACAAATTCAGACATTACATCACAGGCTATCAAACCTTTGTACACATTGATCATGCTGCAATTAGGTATTTAATGAACAAACCAGATGTAAATGCTCGCATTATTAGATGGTTGCTTTTACTGCAGTAGTTTGATTTAACCATTGTTGATAACCCTGGTAAAGAAAATGTTGTTGCTGACTTTTTGTCTAGAGTAAATTTGCTTGCAGGTGAAGAAGGAATGGTGGATGATCAAATGCCAGATGAACACCTATTAACTATATCAGTACTCTCTCCATGGTTTGCTAATATAGCAAATTACTTGGTTTCAGCATAGTTCCCACCACACCTGTCCTCAAAAGAGAAGAGCAAGATCGTAATGAAAAGCACCCCTTTCACCTGGATTAGGGGCAATCTCTTCAAAATTTGCCCAGATCAGATCTTGAGAAGATGTGTCAGGGAGGAGGAAGTTTTTGACATTCTCCTGACCTGTCATGACAGGCCTTGTGGAGGTCATTTTGCAGCAAAGAGGACTGCCTTCAAAATACTGCAGGAAGGCTACTATTGGCCCAGTCTTCATCAATATGTGAGGAGATATACCATCCAATGTGATCGGTGTCAAAGGATGGGGAAACCTACTCCAAAGGATGAGATGCCCATGCAACCTCAAGTGACCTTTGAGCCATTTGAGAAGTGGGGCATGGACTTTGTGGGTCCTAACAACCCTCCTTCAAAACAGAAGCAATACATCATTGTGTGCACCGATTATCTGGCAAAATGGGCAGAGACTAATGCCATCAAGGCAGCAACAGAGGAAAAAGTAGCTGAGTTTTTAAGAAAAAACATATTCGATAAGTTCAGGTATCCAAGAGAACTGGTCACAGATCAAGGCAGTCAGTTCACTTCCAATTTGATTGAAGACCTGCTCATGCATCATAAAATCAAGCACAGGACTTCCACCCCTTACCATCCACAAGCCAATAGGCAGGTGGAAGTCACTAACAGAGCTTTGGAAGGAATTCTGACCAAGGTAGTGAGCAGCAGTAGAAAATATTGGGCGGATAGACTAGTTGAGGCCACCTGAGCCTACAACACAACATAGAAGACCACTATAGGGTTCACACCTTATGAACTGGTCTATGGGAAGAAGGCTTTGCTGTCAATAGAATTTGAATACAATACACTAAGGATGGAAGCTCAGTTGGACCTAGACCTCAGCCATGCATAGAGGGAAAGACTACTCTAGCTCAATGGATTGGATGAACAAAGATTGCAGGCCCTTCTCCACACAGAGGTAGTTCAACTTCAGAAGAAGATATGGCATGACAAAAACATCAAGGAGAAGTAATTCCAGGAGGAAGATTAGGCACTGCTCTATGACTCAAGGTATAAAGACTTCAAAGGCAAGCCGAGGACAAGATGAATGGGACCCTACACTGTGGAAAAATGCAATGACAATAGTTCAGTTATGATCAGAACCATTGATGAGGAAGCCATCCCCATGCTTGTCAATGGACATAGGTTGAAAATTTACAAGAAGCCCCTCTCCAAGTGAGAGGTTATTGAAGAGCTGAATAAGATAGTGTTGGTGGTGGAGCAAGTCTTAGCCTCCACTTCACTCACTCACTGAAGAAGCAGAGAAAAAAGAAAAAATAATAAGGAATCAAGTGAAAACCTCCATGAGGTGCTTGAGTCCCATCATTGGGTTGAAAACCTCTTTTGAGGCGCCCCAATGATGACAAAAATAAAAAAGAGAGAGAATAAGATCCCTGGGTGAAAACCTCCCTTGGAGGGGCCTAGGGTAGGAAATTAGGTTGAAAACCTCCCTTGGAGGCGCCCATGGTAGGAAATTAGGGTGAAAACCTCCCTTCGAGGTGCCCAGGGTAGGCAATTAGGGTGAAAACCTCCTTGAGGTGCCCCAGTTGTCTTTCAAAAAAAAAAAAAAAAGAAAAAACAAAGAAAAGAAGGAAGAGAAAATTGACTCTGAATGTGCATTGCAGGTTACAGGTGGACCACAGGGAGCAAGAGAAGATGCCACAAAGCCTATTTCATCTCCTCTACACTCTTCTCCATCATTTCTGACCTTTCTTCCACCTCACTGTGTTTTTTTCCAAAGATTGTGTGTTTTATAGGAGGCCCTATGTATTCTACAAGAGGCTCATGTAGAAATCACAGAGAGCCATAAATAGTTCCAGAAAGCAATTTGAGGGGCTGGGAAGTTTCATGAAGAGCATGTAGACTCTCCTACAACTATCCACCCTCCTAGCCATCCATCCCACACCTGCACCACCTCATAATCATCATTTCCTTTCCTCCCTGTCGAAAAACAGAGAAACCAATTTTTTAAGGAAAAAAACAAAAAAATAAAGGGAGCGGCACCTCCAAATATCACCTGCAGCTTACCAAATACCTCTCCATCTCCATCAACATCTTTGGTATCATCCTCATAGCTCCTAGCACAAAAATCAACTAAGAATTTTAAAGGGAGAAGCAACTACAGGAGCTCCTGTAGGATTTCTTGTAGCAGCCGATCCCCTTAAAATCAAGCCACAATAGCAAAAGAAGTGAAACCAGGGGATTGAAGGGGATATCTGAAGCCAGATCTAGCTAGAGGATACCTACAAGAAGAAAACAAGCCATACAACAGACAATAGGAAGCATGCAACAAAGGAAATACAAGCATGCAACAACAAAAGGAACCAAAATGCCTCACAACACGTACATTCGACTCCCAGGTAAGTGACTAACCCTCTCCTCTGTTGCATCTGTGTAATTGAAAAATATGCATAAGTGAATGAGATGGTTAGGGTTGAATGAGAAAAGGTGGCCAGTTAACTGGCCACCCTCATCCAGTTGACTGCACTCATCCGAAGATGCCACCACACGTGTGCCTAGTCAACTCACAGAAAAATCCAAAGGACAGGTAGTGGAGGGTATGCAAACTCTGATGCAATGATGGGAAGTGATTGTGGGAAAGAGCCATGATGACAAGGCAATGGGGACCAACGGTCCAAATATGGCAACGTACATTTTTGCCAGCTCACCCCATCACTGGAAATATCTAAAAGAAGAAATAAGTATTCCTCCTCGAAACTCCTTCACCACCTTTTCTTTCATTTCACCCTCATCCACTTAGCTGCAGCAAGCTCTCTGTCACCACCATAGCCTCAAAACCATCGTTCTCCATCACTTTCATCCATCCTCCTGCTATCGGCGTTCTACAAGAGCAGTAACAGGTTCTACAGGAGCACCTACAACCAGTTCTACAGGAGGGGCAGTAAGCAGTTTTTAAGGAGAAAACACGGGGTTTTTGCTCGAATTATGGCTTGAAGAGGTAGGTTCTGTGCATACCCACCTTGATTATCAATATGTACAAGGAATGATACAATTTTAAGGAGGAATTGAGTCTGTAGAAGACGAGGAATTCCATAATTTTTTTTTGCCTGTTTTCTTAAAAAAAAAACACAGTTTTTCTATGTTTTCCTGTTTCTTAAAAATTCTTGTCTCCATCTCTACCTTGGGTGTTCCAAAGGGGTATAAGCACAATGACAGGGGGATTCATGAGGAAGGAGCCCACAAATTCAGTCAGGCTCCATGAACATCCCGAAGTAGTAACCATTTTCACCAGAGCAAATTAGATGCCATTTTTTGAAAAATTCTGAGGGTTTGATGAAGAAGTGGCTCAGGAGTTTGCCCTTTCTTTAGTCCCTCACTCAAGGACCCATGCCACTGTTACTTTTAGAGGTCTCTCCATGGAAATCACCCCAGAATTTATCAGTAGGGTTACCACCCTTCCTCTTGGATTACCTTGGAGAAAAGATGAAAAGCTAATTAGACAATCTGCCAAGGAAAACTTCTTCCAACCAAATGAACATCCTGTATAAGACAAAAATGGAATTAGAAGAACAAGAAAACCTTACCCTTGGGATGAGGTCAGTTACCAAATTATCAAATATATTTCCTATGAAGGGAGGTATATCATAGTTTATGGCTATCATTTTAGACTCCTCCATGAGCTGAGATATGGCCTGGACACTCCAACACCCCAAAAACTCAGTATCCCCTATTTTCTCCTGTAGTCCCTCATAGAATCCAACATTAAGTTGAAGGCAGGAGGTCCAGATCAGTTGACTCACCATGGGTTGATTAAACTGTTAGTAGAAGAAGCCCACCACACCTTCACCATCCCCATAGCATGGGAAATATTCAGAAACATGACAGAAGAAGATGATATAAAGGCCCTCACATATGATCTCAGTCCTTCTGATAGTGAGGAGGAAGAGCAGCAAGGGGGAGAAGGGGAGGAAACTGAGGAACAAGAAGGGGAGAAGGAGGAAACCAAAACAGAGGAGGAAGAAACCAAAACAGAACAAAAGGAAACAAAACCAGCAGAGACAGAGAAAAAGACAAAAGGAGAGGAAAAAGGGGCAGAAAAGACAGAAGTGTCTCTTGAGACCCTAGAAAGAGAGGCAGTGGTTTCCCTCAATTCCCTCAGCACCCCAATTAAACCAAAACAAAAGAGGAAGTGGCAGACATCAATGTATTTCAGGGCTCAGAAAAGTACAAGGATAAAAAGAGGAAAACCACAGCCATCTTCAATAGTTCCTATTATAATTGAAGATTCATCCACTGTCAAAGGGGAAGAATCTCCCTCTGCAACCCCCATCACATATGAAAGAGGAAGTCCGAGATCTTCCACCTGGAAGGAAAGAGTGCAACTACAGGACTCAAAAACAGCTCTACAGGAGGCACATAATGTTCTACAGGAGACCCTGACAAAGCTACAGGAGACCGCAAAACTTGAGAAAAGGGTAGAAGAATAGCTAAGGGGAAAGGAGGAAACAGTAGAGGCACAAGAACCTGACCCCCATCCTAGTTTGGGCTCTTACTACAATCTTCTTGGGGGGGAAAAATCATTCCACAAAAATTTGTAGTCCCACTTTTCTTTGAGTTGGAGAAATAAAGGATAAGGAGCCATAGATGGATGCAAATCACCAAATCCAAGGGGGTAGAGGATATTGGCCACATGGAGAACAAGCTTAGATAAATGGGCAACGAGTTAAGTGCTGTAAGACATAGAGAGGTAATCACAAGAACTCACTTGGAAACAGAAAATGAGTTGCTAAGAATACCGCTGCAAGAAAAGGAGACACAATTGGCATGCATAGCCTGCTGGTCTATGGAGGCACTGTAGTGCAGGACACCAACAAAATCATATGGATTATACCTCAAAGACCAATGGCTACAGTTTCAGATCAAGACTTTGGCATAGAAAGGCACAATGCCTTTTCAAGATTACAGACAGTTGATGGGCCTATGTGACCAAAGCTCTTCAGAAGACAAGGCAAAAATAGTAGAGTTCTATTTGCATAACATGGCCCTCAAAAACATGAATGTGTGGGACCCCAATGCTAGGCTAGGGGACCTGCAGCTAATGGCCATGGCCTCATGGATGAATCATGAGGAGAAAAGGGCAACAGAAATCAAAAAGTTGATGGCAAAAGAGCAAAATGAACCCCTAATGATCAGAGCTAAGCCATCAGACCCCATGGCTCTCATTAGCACACACCAACTGCTTGCAAATAATCCTCAAATTTCCCCTAAGTATATCAATGATCAGGCTCAGGCCATTGCACATTTTGAGGATATGGAAAGATTACTTGGGGATGACTGCATTCATGCTTGTATGAGGAGGTGGAACACACTACCACACAACTTGCAGATCAGGGAGTATCACTCCCCAACAAGGATGAAAGAAGCATTAAGGAGAGTGCCACTATACAAGCACTCTATGCAGAGTTTGAAGGTCAATTGGATTGGCCTCAAACTAAGTCCCCCACTACTGCTAGGACTGCTAGAGGGCAGAAAAGAGGAAGAAGAGCAACAACAGTGGGAAGAGGTGGACAGAAAGGCAGGATTCCATGACAAAGAAGAGGACCTCACATCAGAAGCATGGGATGTCAGGGAGGCCATCAGGGCCATCAAGGATGAGGAGATGGACTAGTTGCTCAGAGGATGAGCAACACCTTCAGTAGGGGGGTGATGATGAGCCCCAGAAATGGGTAATTATATGGGCTCATTTTGCCTCCTAACTTAGTTTAATCCACCATTCTCTTAGCTTATTGCATGTTTTTTTATTATATTTATGCTTCTAGAGTGAGATGGGTTGGTTATTATGCCATGGAGTCTAATGTGTGTTTAATGTAGATTTTTGTTGAATTTTGGAGAAAAAGTCAAAGATTTAATGGAAAATTGGCAGCAAATATTTGAAGAAGACAAGGGAGAGGATTTATAGGAGGGTGTCCCCCTCATTTATGACTCCCCACTTCGAATTATCCTTCAGGAAGCTCGGAGCACAAACAACCAAATCAATGCACTAGGAGGCAGCCGAGCAAGTGGAGGATAACTTCTGTTTATCTCAAGTTTTGGGAGCCAAGCCTCCCTGATTTTAAGGAAGTTGTTGGAAGCTTTAGTTGTATAAGTAGAGAGGCCTAGGGCCTCATTAGGAAGTTGGTCAAATTTTTGAATTTTTGTTGCAGCTTTGCTCTGCTCAACTTCGAGCTTACTTTTGTTGACAGTTTTATGTAATCCTATTATTATTTTGATAATGAAGATGAGATCCTTTTTGAGCTAGCACTGAGTTACCTCAGAGGGTTGAAGCTCTTGGGTTAGGGCCCAATCCAAGAAACCAAGCTCCTCTTGTTTGTATTTATATGCTTTGTTTTAGTTTATGAATTAGTTGCAGTTAGATAAATTTCTTTCTTGGTTAAGAATAGGTCGCTTTTGGTGATTTAGAAGGCTGTTTCCATTTCAGTTTTTTGTAACAGGTTGAACAGTGATAGAAAGAAGATACAAAAAGGCCATCAACAGAGCCTTGGCTTCGTTTCATCCCCTTGGGACCATGAATTGAGGCCAAGACCTTCTTGCTGCCACAAAAACCCAGATTATCCTTCTCCATAGCATTTCTAGTGTTGCAGTTTGTTAGAAGGTTAATGCTTTGCTTTAAGATCTATTTCACCATGCTCATTTCTATCTTTGCAATACATTTCCTTCCATGCTTTCTTTCCATGTAGCATTTTTCAACATTTACTTTCCTAGATCAAAGTTTAGATTAGCTTGATGAAAATTTTGTTTTTTTGATGTAGCTAGTTTCTTTGCTTGCTTAATCTCATTGTTTTATTTTCAGTTCTCTTGCAGAAAATCTCTTCTCACAATAATTCAGCCAATCAGCCATCACAATCTCTCTTTGATCTACGTTCCATAGGTCGCCCAAAGTCCCTCACAAATCTGCCTTAGTTTTCTGCACTTTTCTCATAAACTTTCCTCTCTTTCCTTAAACAAATCCGAACATCTTTCTCTCTCCTAATCATTCTTTTTGAACCCTAGACACCTTAACACATCATCCTAGCCTTCATCTACCCTTTCCACCCACTTTCCCACCTTCAAAACCTCCAAAACTGCTCTCGTCAGCCTCCTATAGACCTCCTGTAGATCCCCTGCAGCGTTCTGTAGATTTTCCTGTAGGTGTCTTTTTGAAGTTTGATTGTAGGAAATGCCTCTAGAAGGCCACCTGAGACCTCCTAGGACCCATCCACACATTCCTACACCTCTGAAAATTCCAAAGTCATCCTCCATCGCCACCTAATCGCTGCCACACACACAAACAAATAAATTACATGCAAGACCATTTCCCTTAAAAATACATAAAAATCCGAAAAGATGTTTTTTTTCTCATTTGCTTCTAGAAATAGCTTGAGTAGATGTTGTTTACTTCCTGAGTAGGTAATGGCATTCATCTCATGGTTTTTCATCTCTCTTTCTGCAAAAGTACGATTAGTTGGTTAAGTAGGGTTTGCTAGGTTTACTTCACATTTCAGTCTTCTTTCTCTTTCTGCAAGTAGAGTAGCCTCTGTAGAGTAAGCTTTCCTTTCTTTCATCACATATAAAGCTTCTTCTGGAATTCATAGAAGTTGGCTTGAGCTCCTAGTGATCTTGTGCCAGCTGACCAAGTGACAGCCTAAAGTAAGAATTAGTACTTGTCCAAGTTTGTTACGAACTACCGGGTTGATAAAAGTAAAGTAGGAAGACCAGGAGTTGCTGCATTATTGCTGCAATACTGGAGCTCACCATGAAGAAGTGATGAAACTCCAAATTTGAAGAAGTGATGAAACTCCAAATTTGAAGAAGTGATGAAACTCCAAATTTTTTTCTTCCATCTAACCCTTTTCCAACTCCTTTTTTATTTCTCTTATTACATATTTCTCATTTGATCCATTTCTTAAGTTAGAGCCACCAAACTCCTTGAAAAATCCAAACTTTTTCTTTAGAGCCACCATGAGAATGTTGATGTTGTGAGACATTTAGAAATTTGTTCTTTCATTTTTGAACATCCTTATTTGAGCTGATCATTGGGATTAATACTATATTCATTCAATATGGATAGTGTTTCCAAGATTGATATCAATTCCTAGATCTTGCAACTTCCCACAAAACACCAAAGAAATTTGTTTTGATACTAATATTATTTGTAACTACTCTTGGAATTACACTAAAACAATTCATCACAACAAATATTATAATGTTGTACAACCATTTACTATGTATTATATTATATCAAATTGCAGACCTTTAATATTACTAGTTTAATAAAGAATTGACTAATATAAGTTGGAATTGGAATGAAAGTAACAAGCAAAACAAATTATCCAAAAAAAGAAGAAGATGTGTGACTAGGAAATCCTAATATAAGAAAATCCCAAGGCCTATGATTTTCTCTCTTCTTCTCTATCCCGAAATCAAATACAAAGAAATGGTTACTCACCATGGAGATTCCATGAACATCATGGCCAATATGAGATCTTATACTTTATTTTCCTTCAATATCCAACTATTTTACTTTCTCTCCTATGCGACAAATACATAATAGAACAAGAATGGAATGATTTCCTTTATTAACAACCTAGTGTTTAACATAGCCTAATAGACATCTAGGGTTATGGGTATTGTTTTTGCAATGTGATTCCAGTCAATGTTAAGGATTTGGATCCTCCAAAATCCTTTTGAAAGTCCACACATAAATAGTTCCACATTGTCAGTAGTAGAAGCTAGTGTGACATCCACTAGATACCATGTTGGTTAACAAGATAAACCAACTTATGGAAGATATAGATTCTCCATATACACTCTAATTCAGGTGATCTTGATTCAAATGAATTTTTTGTAAATTTATCCATTATCCTCTTTTATTTATTAAAAAAAATTATTTATTCGTCATTCTCTTTTTATTAGTGCAAAAAGAGTAGGTTTTTTTTTTTGGTTTCTAATTGAAGTTTACTTTTTATTTAATATAATTGTTTATATTAATAAAACAAACGAGTAAAAGGAGAAAATTTTAACAAGTGATTCATTTTAATATGTTTATGTTTGTTTAAAATGATTATAAAGTTTAATGAAAAAATATTACTATTTCTTTTATGTAAGAAAGTGGGACATTTTCTTAATTAAGTTTAAAATATAATGGTGAGTGAATTAAAAATATTAGAAAGTAGTAAAAATAATAGATTAATTCAATTCAATTTGTTATATTGTAATTTTATTTTTATTAATAAAAAAAAATTCATAATACACATACCACATTGCACTAATTATAAATTGAACTTGTATCACAATACAATAATATTTACTTTTATTTACCTTACTTTCCACTTTTTGATGTTTGATTTAACTTTACTATGTATCATATTGTTTCTATTTTAGAGTAGCATGTTCCCATCCAAATTAATTTGACACCATTAGATCTAATAAACCTACGTTGTAAGATTTATGGTATGTGTAGGTAATTGATAACTATAATGTAATTTTAAACTTAACAAACAACACAAGAAATTAATCTATACCTTGTGATCCATTAGATCCTTCTAGCTTAAAAGTTATTCCTTAGCCTCAAAAATACGATAAACAAAAGCTATTCAATTATTTAGAATTAATAACAAATATCGCTAACAATAATTCCAAATATATATCTCCAACGTTTAGTTTTTCACTTCAAAATGTTAAGAGTATAGATTATAGTCTTATTAACTTCTCTTTGTGTTTTAAAACCATAATCTTATTAACTTCTCTTATCTTTTTAAAACCATAATCTTATTAACTTCTCTTATCATTTTAAAACCATAATAATCATGAATGCAAACTAGATGTTTTCCTAATAAAAATTTCCATTGTTAAGAAAATAAATATATAGAATAAATAGTTAAAAATGAGTTGTCATGTATGGAACAATTGAAAAACATTCCTAAAGATGATAGTTTTCCAATTATTCTCATTTGCAAGTTAATGTTATACTTGGACGATATGTTTAGTTATATATATATATATATATATATATTCAATCAAGATGCTTTCATTAGATTATCAAAAAGATGCTGAGCACAAAATTCATCTTAACAGTCCCCTTTTCTTCATTCCAACCAGACTTATTGAGATTGGGATCTGGAGGAAAACATAGGCAAACGATGACATGCTTTATTTCCCATAGGCCTATTAGCCTTGTCATACATAGACAAAACAAAAGAGAACCATGAATAGGAGGCAACATATTAAGGAGGTGGGTTAGGAGGAATGACAGGAGGAGCAACAAAGTAGTCCACGTGTTCATGCATGTGACAATTAATATTCTCCATCCTCGCTTCCAAGTTGTAGAGGTGGTCGTTGGTGTGTCGATGCTGGCGTCGAAGATTGTCCAAATGTTCCAGAATTTTTTTCTGACTATACTGGATGTCGTTGATGTAGGATACCATCTTGTTACGATCCTCATATTTATGCTCCCTCAAAATGTCCATGTTCACCTGGACATTGCGCAACTGGGCCGTAATGGGCTCAAGGATGGCTGGAGAGATAGCAGTTTCCTCCTCTGTTTCTCGACTCTTAGATGTGTTAGTGGGCCACTGATTACCTGGGTTTGACCACTCAACATGGTGGTGATTTCCTCCCCCTCGGCGAGGACATCCCCTTTAACGCGACATGAAGTCGAGCTGAGGCTTCTAGGGGAAGGTAGAGGCTGGAAAACAAGAACCACAAGAACCGTGTATGACCAAATAATCAAACATGTAGAAAAACCACTACCGAGATATATAACACCATGCGATACAACCAAACACAAGAATCCTGGTGGATGACACGGGGTTGTAGTCCCAGGGCGCGACTAAGTGTGGGGCTTTCCTCCACACCCAAAACTAGCCGATAAAATCACCCCAACCCATGGACACAAAGAATTCCCACCATCGGTGTGACACCATGCTCTTAGATTCGCCTTCATAATTTCTAAGGGGCATTGTGGGACTATGGACCACCCCTAATCTTTCAGTGTTGAAAGGAGTAGCACCCCAACAAGCCCGTAGCCTGAGACGAGCCCAACTACATAGCCGAGCACTGCAACACTTGAAACACAAATGGCAGGGGGTAAAAACTAGCTTACCTCAAGGACTAGGTGTCTCCTCTGTCACCGACACTAACTCTTCATCCCTCGAGCATAGGTTCTAGGCGGAAATATAGATAGATTCAACATTAGCACTCGTACTAGGATCCCATAGATAGTCCCTGGCCTCAGTGCTGTGCCACCCGAGCTATCCCATACAATTGTCGCTCTGTGCACCCATTGCCTTGACCTTGACAGGGCGTTTGAATATTGATTACCACTACCCTCTACACCCTCCCAATTCATCGCCTGAAACATACAACTGGAGAATTTGCCTCTGTGCCCTGGGTATTTATCAACAATGCGTGTAAGCAAGGTGTCTGCCTGTGGGCAATTAGAGCATGCCAGACTCTTCATGAAAGATTAGTGGAGCGCATGGAGGCTGGACAGGCTCCGTATTCGGCCCACTTTCCAAGTGGTGATTTGGATGTACACCCTCATCGGGGATATTTAATATATATTTAAATTCTATCGAGCATGATTAAATTATTTTCATTTACAATTTTAAAATTATTGTTGAATTTCCATTTGAGAAATGGTGGGACGCTGGTTGATAATTTTAAAATTTGAATACGGAAGAATTTGCGGTGGGAAGATGGTTGATAGTTTTAAAATTTGAATATGGAAACATGACAATCATGATAGTTAGCATAACTTATTATAGTTAGTTTAAATTGGTTCTCTATCCTATTTAATCAAACAAGAGTTCTTGATATTCAAAGTTCAACTTCATTTCTATATATTTAGGGTTCATGCTCTTTTTCAACTCAAACCAATGTGGACACAAACCATCCTGCTTCTTTTATTCAAACCAGAATCCACTCTTTTCTCTCTCACTCGATGTATCCCTAATGTGTCCTTCACCCACTCATTACAACAATTTATAATTTCTTGCATGATCTTATTTCCTCCTCACCAAAATTTGATCTCATCACTTTCTTTCATTTTTTAAAATGTAAATATTAATTTCAAAAGTTATAAACTTTACAAATATGAGTTACAAAACCAATATAACTAGCTAAATTATTTATCATGATTTTCTTAAGTTTGGACTTAGGAAGAATTAAAAAATGCCAAAAAAAGTAAAAATTTAAGATATCTTTTGCATGCATGGACACAAGGTCTATGCAGAGATACCTATATGAGCTACAATTTTAATAGATTCCATGAACATCATGGCCAATATGATCACTATGAGATATTATACATTATTTTTATTCAATATCCAACTCGGAAATATTTTCTCTCCTGCGGAACAAATATGTGATAAAATAAGAATGAGACCCCTTCTTTTATTAACAACATAGCCTAATAGACATCTAAGGTTAGAGCTAGGGTTTTCACATGTGATTCCAATCAATGTTAAGGATTTTGACCCTCTAGAATAATTTTGAAAGTCCACACATGAATAACTTGACGTTATCAATAATGGAAGCTAATGTTACATTGACTAGATGCCATGGTGATTAAAAAGATATGTCAACTTGTGAAACATATAGATTCTCCATAAGAGCTCTAGTTCAAGTGATATTAATGTCATTAGAAATCCATTGAAGTGTAGAATGATTTCAAGGCATTTTTGACAATACTCATAAGATTTTGACTCTAAAAATGATCCTTTAGGGCCACAAATGGGCCCTAGAACAATGTAGACCCCAAATATCCAAAACAAGACTTTCCCAAATGGAACCTACAAGCAAATGACTCTATTTTTTCTAGCCCGAAAGTATCAAAGTAAATGTAAAATTATAAAAATGATCCATTCTTGAATATACATCCCCATTTATAGAGGCTATTGGTTCCCAAAATATTTTACTCAAGGAGATGAGGAGATTTTTACTTTTTCTTCTCCTTATGGGCACCATTTAGTATTTGCCTAAATGTTATCCAATTATCCAAAATTTATAAATTTCATACTAGCCTCAATTGATTGTTCTAGACTTATTTTATAAAACTATATTTTCTACCAACTCTAATTAAGATTTTGGTGCTAAGCCCTCTACTATAGGAAATAATTGCTTATTATCTTTTAGAATCAACATGGAAGGCCTATAGATTTTAAAATTCTCCACATCGTTAATAATTAAATGCACATATATGGGGGTAGAGTAAGTTTGTAGGCATTATCACTCACCTTCTCCACCACTTCACGTCGAACATACCACAAAGCCTTCATCTTCTTATGGGGACTATGTAGCCTTTATTCCAAATAAAACCTAACCCCATCTCTCACCTCAAGTTTTTTCTCAATCCTACATTGATCATGTTAGGTCTTAAATTTCTATTGTTTCTTCTTATTTGTCTCCTCTACATTCCACCTTGAATGGTTATACTTACCACATCATGTCTTAATCTTGTCCTATGAATTTTACAATGTATCCTCTAACTTTAATCTTCAATGATTCTCTTTTAGTGTCACATCACTCCTCTTAGTTGTTCATATAGAACATAGAAGAGTAAGGGTGGAAAATACCCCAAGAAAGTTTGATAAGGGTACTTACTAGTAGAGTCTAGGTCGCTTTGTTATAAGAGCATTGAATATGAACCAAAATAAACTTAATACATAACATGAAATCAAATGATAAAATGTCTACAATTTAAATTTTTGATTGGTATCAATGCTTGATAAACCAAAGTTTATGATTTACATAAACTAATTTTAAATATTAACAAATACATATTTATCTATGCAATTTTTTTTATTTTACTTTTCTAAACTTATTTGTTATCCTCTTTTATTTAAAAGGAAAAATAATAGAATTATTTACTCATAATTCTCTTAATTGAAAATTTATTTTTATTTAATATATTATTTTACATTAATAAAATAAATAGATAAATTTTATATTAATACAGTAAAAGAGAAATCCCCGAGGATTAGATCAAGTGGTTTAGATATGAATGTGAAGCTTATTGATATTGTTGTTAGTTGTTGCTGGTTCAAATCTGTTCAATTCCCTTGGGGCTTGGCCCCATAATCAAGGATGAATTCTTTCTGGGCTACCATCCACGAAATATGGGGAAATACATTTGGGTTTCAAGTAAACTAGACTAGATTCATCTTAACACTTCTGTGTTTCAAATAAACTAGCTTAGATTCATATTAACTTGGGATCTACCAAGCACAGAGAGGGAGTCCAAGTAAAATAACTGTTGATGGTGCTGGACCCGCCAACATGTCAGGGGATCTCCCCGGTAAGAAGTCCCAACTATACCTCATACCGTTTGGTGTAGGAGTCCCGACAGTGGGTTGTACGGTATCGCCTTGACCATGGTTGTGCACAAAGGCAAGTAAGATGTCCCTACTGGTAACAAAGGTGTGACATATGTAGCAAGTCAAGGAAGGTGCATGAACGGTTCTAACACATGGACGGTGAGGTGAGTGCACCCCTTGGAAACCTGTGAAAGCACGGAGTTAGGAAGGGAACACACGAGCTAAGATGCATCACAAACTAGAAGGAAAGTAAGCTAGCAATCCAAAATGATGGTTAAAACAACAATAGATTTCAGTAAGTGTTGTTGGGAAAAGTATCCAATATGGAATGACCCTATCCCACTCTAAGGGTGATAGTACCTCAGCAACAATCAAAGCAAAGCTATCTAAGATTTCTTCTTTATGAAAGTAAAATAGGGGAGAAAGAGGTCCACTAACCGATGTCTTTCGCTAATGGTTGATCCAATCTTCTCTCCTTGCTGCTTGCTCCCAGCTCCTTGCTCTTTCACTGGCCCAGCTACACCAAGATCCTGCAAAATGGCAAGAGAGGGAAACTACAAGAAGCATACATTCATAATTGATTCAAGGATTAGAATAAATCAAATACACAAGTATAACAATACATCATTGAGACACATGCATATAGAAGAACCTCAAATGCTTTATTAATGGAAGAAGTAAAGTCCAGGAAGTGATACAACCATAAGAGGCCCAATCCAGCATCACCTTCCCAGCAGAAAGAAATCTCCTCTTCACCTCCTTCAAAGCAAATCACCCAATAGTTCTAAACTCAAACCAACAGCAATTCTTTACATTCACAAGATTCCAGCCTCCCTAGACCTCCTGAGAGAGATCTATATATAGGAGTTTTGGAGAAAGGATGAGTCAGCTTGAGGCTGGCATGAAGCTGACTAGTGTCCTCTCTCACTTCAGTTATTCTTCAGTTCTTGAGTCCACTTGGAGGTTCTTGCTTCCACTTGGAGATCTAGACCCTCTTACTCATCACCAGTCGAATTCCTTGATCCAAGTGTCATTTTGGAAGCTTCCTGGGCATTGACACCTTGAGGAATGACTGTGCCACATGTCCAAACTCGCCCAGCGCAGGTAGCCTTCTTTGCAGTTGACATTCAACGCAGGTAGACAGTGGAGCACTTGACATTCAGCGCAGATGCTCAGTGGAGCAGTTGACATGATCCAGAATTGCCTTGTTTTTGAGTGTTTTTAGGTGGAGAACTTTTATTCAGTGCTGTGGTTTGCTGACCTTGTTCCTCTAGGGGTAGGAACAACATGTTTAGGGACTTTGGATCCCTTAAATTATGGACATTTCATGCTTCATGCTGTAAGGCACAAAAATGTCTATAACAGTTGCCCCCTAAAGTATGAGGTCGTTTATCGGGTGAAATGCTTTATCAGGAGGATCCGAAGTTCATTCAATCGCTGAGAGGTAACCTGTAATAAAATACAATACAATACATTATTTTTCATTCTGCTTTCATGATCTAGCTGAGGCGGGCATTCCCATGCTCAGCTTTATAAATTCATTTTGGTACATAGAACAGACGATCGTCTGATGGTAGACTGATAATTCTCTGCTGAAATTATCATCCTTTGAGTAGGATGATCATCTGCTGAAATGATGTACATGTCAAATGTCTTTATATTTCCTGAATATTTATCGCAGCCCGGATGGATGAAACTAGATCCGGGGTCTTCAAACTCGTTCGATCTTCACTCTAAGTACAAGTCGATCCATGTGAGAATTGCGCTGAAGTCGAACATGGAAAGACATCGCTTGATTACCGGTCAATGATGTAAACCGTTAACAAGCGCGAGAGGAATCACCGATAATGATAATGACCCTCAAGGTACTGCAGTACAATTCACGTGGTGTGAATAAAGGACTTGGCGTCGAACACCACGCAAAATCTTTCGGTCAAAGGTCATTGATGTATACCTGTCGCCGGAAGTGAGAAACTTGCCATTGAGGCATGCAAGCTTCAAAGTACTGAGGGGGTTGTTCCTAGATCAACTTCTTGGATAATGAGCTGAAGTCGACAAGAAGCGATCCGTCAAAGGAGGGCCTTAATGAATCCCACATCAGTGACATAGAACGGAGCTAATGATTTTAATGGAGGTGAAAACAATCTGTGACATATGATTTAGGGTGGCGATCATGGATGGATGAAGGATAATGTATGGCAGTGGATGGGACACGGTTGACTCTTTCTGAACAACATCTCTTGAACATATAACGACACTGATGCGATGGATCGGTAGCATTACCCCAAATGTGGATGGTTTGGCGAGACCATGGTGATGAGACCGGTGAATGAAACAACCCAACCCGATGTGATACGGAGGAAAAGTGTCATGTTCAAGAGCGACTTGCTACCATTAAAGCTTTGAGGTTCTCCCAATTTTCCCCCAGTCATTTCTGACCAATACCTCTTTATTTTTGTCAAGCTTGAGGAGGATAACATATGCTTGTTCTATAACCTGCCCTTCGGGCAAGCCCATCGCTATGTTTTAACGAGCCTAGCGATAGGGAAACTCGTTCTCGTCTAAAGACAAGTTTGTCGCTATCTAATCATTTTAACGAGTCTAACGACAAGGAAAACTCGGTCCTTTTCATTTTTAGAGAGTCTGAAAAGGTACAAAAAGTTAACTCCAAAATTCCTTTTTCGTCATCTAATCCCTTAAGTCCGAAAAAGTATAAAACAATACAGAAGGGATGAATTTTCGATAACTTTAACGAGCCGAATAAAACAAGCGCTCGACCTTATTGTGCAATAATCCCTTAGGTCCAAAAAGATTAAAATCTAGAGGAGGGATAGCTCTTCCGGTCACTTTAACGAGCTGGAAGGCCAAAACTCGGCGAACTTTTCATATTTTACGAGTCAGATGAAAAGAGCTTAAAGAAGACTCGTCTTTTGAGGAACGAGTGATAAACAGGGATAGCAACTGATTCCAGGTACAGGTTGGAATTTTCCAATCACGGCAGTGTCACAAGAATGGCTAGGTGAAATCACTCTTCGCAGCTGTTCCTCAAAATGGGTAAACAATCATATGGGGGTGAACGATCGGCCAAATGAAAAGTGGAGGTGGCAGGTGCAAACACGACCAAGGCTTTTATGGCTGATAAATTTACGATCACAGTGGTTATTTACTGGGATAGGTTCATTTTTTATTTAAAAATGAGCTTAAACTCTGGAGGAAACATTGCTCACTGCTTTTATTTATTTTTTAACGAGCATGAAGACCGCGTTAAAACTGCTCGGATCTTGCGTTTATTTTTTAACGAGCATGAACTTTATGCTAAAACTGCTCGATTATACCAGTCATAAGATAAGAAATGTCCCCTGTGAGATCTCTATTTTTTAAGGAGTTTCATCTTCACTAAGCTTTACTCCATATCCTTTCTTTATGCAAGTTCGGAAACGGCTAATCCCAAAAACAGATAAATAACCGCTCTTAGCTTGCACTCCAAAAGGTTTGCATGCCCCCAGGTATAAAATACAATTTCAAGGTTGCCCCTCCTCTCCCCCACCTCTACTTTTCTTTGGGTGCTCACAGCTACTTGTCGTCTTGCTAGTCTAATGTTAACGATACTTGTCTTCTCGTTATTTTTAACGGGTCTTATGCGATACTTGTCTTCTCGTCAGCCCAACTTTTAACAGATCTTTCGCAAGATCGCAAGAGAACAGCTACTTGCGACAAGAGAGCAGCTACTTGCGACAAGAGAAGAACACTACTCAAAGACAAAACATTGGTGTTATTGAGGGAGGCTTACCTCTTTCTGGTTACCCAAAGATTGTCTCGTTAATCTTTCAAACAAAACATTTCCTCGGCACTGTCTACCGAAATAGACAAGGGTGAATGACTCTTGTCAAACACGTAACCTTGACAAAAGAATCCTATTCCAGAACAACCCCTCTTCCATCCACGGACGGGGTACGGACTAGTCATATTCTCTCGCGGAAATTCTATCTTATACCCAAAGTTTCCTCTGCCCTAAGCAGACCAGGATGCATGCCCCCTGGGTTCCAGTCCCATCTTTCCGAATCACTCGCACTCATCGGGAAGGAGGACTGGGGGTGGAGACATTTCTTGATTGAATAGACCATTCAGGGTTGGTATGTGACTATTTGCGATGCGTGATCCCGGAAATGAAAGTTGGTCTACGAGCTTGACCATTCTTCCTTCGTGTGGAAAACACATTACTCTAAAGAGTGAGGAGACTACAACTCCCATGCAATATATATAGTCTCGTCCAAGGAGTAGGTTATAATCCAAGGGTCCTTGAACGACCATCACGTTCATTTGAACGGTCTTCCCTTTCAATGTAACAGGCACATTGGGGAGGATCCCTAATGGTCGACTGGTTCCTTTATCGAAACCCGAGAGATTTCTTATCTCAGGCAAAAGCGCCGGGGAACCCAGTGCTTTCCAAGCAACAGAGGAAAGGATACTCACAAATGCCCCTTCATCAATGATAGTGCCAGCCATTACCATTCTGTATATTTGGACTATGATTCTGAATGGTATACTGGCTGGCAACCGGGGTCTGCCTAGTTGGTTCCAATCAAAGGACACAACCAGGTTGCTTGGTGGTGGGACCGAATACACGGCCGGATATGACCCTGACGATGTTCCTTCCTGCGATAAAGGAATGGGCGCATTGCCCTGACGCTCGTCAGAGTCTGTGTTGATGAAAAGAATCTGGATGGTGTCATCCTTATTCTCTTCAGTGAGGGTGTCATTTGAAGGTGAATCTTCAGTGACGGTGTCATTTGAAGATGAAACTTCTGAAGGAAGAACCGGGTCAACTGCCGTTTCGACCTTTGGACTTTCGTCCGGTCTGGATTCAGTAGGTTCATTTTCAATGACTGATGCTTCAGCTGACCACTTGAGCGGGCCAGCTGTATTCTCAACCAACGAAGGACTTGGCACGAGTTTTTTGTATCCAGGAGGAAGTCTCAACGGTGAAACCGGGCGATCTTCCAAAACTCTCTTCGCTTCGTCTAAGAAGGGACAACGGTGGATGGCGTGATCGCCTTCACACAGTCTGCAGGGGGATCTTGCTCCCCCTCTTTGTCTTGAACCTTCACTTTCGCTGGTTGATGGTAAGCATTCAACATGGCTATCAGAGGTTGATGCTCCCGAACTGTGCAAACGAGGGGACCAGTCCCTTAGTATCCGGGGAATACAGGGACAATCTCTATGGAAGTGGTCTCCTCTACATATGATACATGGCGATTTAGGCCCGGTCTGTGCTGTGTGTGGATTTTTGTCAGATGTCTTTTGCTTGCCCCCAGTCGCCTTAGGCTCCTTCTTCTTCTTCTTCTCCTTCTTCTCCATGGGAGATTGGCTTTTGCCGGCTCTACCTGGCGAAGATGAAGGATTGGAGGAAGAGTTATAGGAAGTAGAAGGCTGGTGGGCAGCTCTAGACTGATCTAACTGTTGACTTGACTGTTCAGGAACCATGGTGTTCTGAACTACATTGGTTGAGAATAGCCAAATTGGCAGGCCAATTTTCAGTCCTGGAAGCGAAAATGTGGCCATGTGGGGTGCACCAACTTCTCCCCAAGAGGAGAAAAGACTAGGATTTCCATCATGGGGAATTCCTTGGTTGGGGCGTTCCATGTTCTCAACTTACAGATCAACGCAGGAATAGGAGGTGATTATGTTCCGTTTAAAATAAATTTTATAACGACGCTTTAGACACAACTTGCTTTTTCACTTTTTAAGAGTCGAGAAAAAGCTAAAGATGACTCTAGTCTCCTTCGATGTTTTAACGAGCCCGAAGTGACAAATGCTCGGATGGACTTTTTCAGTTATAGAGTTTGAAAAAGGCCAAAAGAAACTACTCTGGAGTTCTAGGCAGAGGGTGTGCCAAACTTTTCGCAAAACCACAGAATACGTTTTACGGTACGGGTGGTCGATCTTCGTGAATGCTGTGTTCACTGCATTGCGATCAGTAGGGCGGCCGACACGGCTTCCTATGGATAAAGGCTTTGTTCCTATAGGGGTCTCCCAATATATACGCGACGGTACGTGGGAGCACAAGTCCGTATTGATACTTATCGCTTCACCGTGGAGGAATCACCCAACCACTCAATGCTAAGATATCACGTTTAACGACGCCGGAACACGTCTCTAGCTTAGACCTCTATGTGTTTGCGTTATGTTTCAATGCGTTGTTATGTAAATTCAATTTATTTTAAGTTGATCTTGTTTAGCAGTTTGCCTTTATGGATCACCACGAGATGTATAATACAACTTCCTAAATGCAGTCTAAGATGATAAGCAAGCTTTTCAATCTTTCAATTTATGAAAATCTTAACTACTGAGGGAAAAGAAAGACATCATCTTTTCACACAGATCATAGAGCACACACTAATGCACTTTTTCCTAAATCAACATGCAAGCTGTCAAAATGCTCATGCACAATGCAGGTATTTCTTTTCTCTTTCTTAATGTTGATGTACTACAAAAAGAAAGCTGTTGTATAACTTTGAATTCAATTCCGAGTGAAAGTAAACAAGCTTTTGTCCAAAATCAAAAGAAACCTTAAGATTTACTTGTTTCAACACTAGAAATACATAAATTCAAACCATATGACGAAAGCAAAAGCCCAATCAGCTATGAACAGCAAACAAACTAACTCTTAAGATCAGAACGACACTTATCACAGGTCTAGATCTAAGAGGTCACAGCAAGACTAGTTCACTTTCGTTATGGGAAACTGCAAATGATATAAGAAATACACAAAGAAAAAACACAGTTTCTTTATACAACCGAGGCGGAATAGCGGTAAAGAAAAGTGGTTTCAGATAGGTACATTGACTGATAACAGGCTGCAAAAACAGGGATGAAAACAGGGCAACAAACAACAGGGAACCCCAGTTGCACAAGGCAAAACTGGTTCAGCGCAGGTAGTACACTGTCAGTTTGACATTCAGCGTAGGTAGCCCCTTCGGGACCTGCGATGAAATGCAGACTGCCTTCACAGTGCCTGCAATGAACAGAGAAACTCTCGTTTCTCTTGGTTTCCGGGTTACAGATTGCTAAAAAATCCACAGTTTTTGGCCAAATCAAAGCTATCAATCTAGTACACACTAAAGGATGAAAAGGAGGATGAAAAGCTATCACTAAGAGCTGTTCAGAGTCCTTGTGGATCAGCTCTTCAAATCATAAACATGCCCAGAAACTGAGCTAGAGTAGCTGCCTTCTACTTTGCATTTGAAAGATCCAAATGCAGTTCGATTCGGTACTCTCTGTGTTTAGGAAATGAATAGCAAAAACACAAACAACCAACAAGATACGATCCCCAGTGGAGTCGCCAATTTGTTGTTGGGAAAAGCATCCAATACGGAATGACCCTATCCCACTCTAAGGGTGATAGTACCTCAGCAACAATCAAAGCAAAGCTATCTAAGATTTCTTCTTTATGAAAGTAAAATAGGGGAGAAAGAGGTCCACTAACCGATGTATTTCACTAATGGTTGATCCAATCTTCTCTCCTTGTTGCTTGCTCCCAGCTCCTTGCTCTTTCACTGGCCCAGCTACACCAAGATCCTGCAAAATGGCAAGAGAGGGAAACTACAAGAAGCATACATTCATAATTGATTCAAGGATTAGAATAAATCAAATACACAAGTATAACAATACATCATTGAGACACATGCATATAGAAGAACCTCAAATGCTTTATTAATGGAAGAAGTAAAGTTCAGGAAGTGATACAACCATAAGAGGCCCAATCCAGCATCACCTTCCCAGCAGAAAGAAGTCTCCTCTTCACCTCCTTCAAAGCAAATCACCCAATAGTTCTAAACTCAAACCAACAACAATTCTTTACATTCACAAGATTCCAGCCTCCCTAGACCTCCTGAGAGAGATCTATATATAGGAGTTTTGGAGAAAGGATGAGTCAGCTTGAGGCTGGCATGAAGCTGACTAGTGTCCTCTCTCACTTCAGTTATTCTTCAGTTCTTGAGTCCACTTGGAGGTTCTTGCTTCCACTTGGAGATCTAGACCCTCTTACTCATCACCAGTGGAATTCCTTGATCCAAGTGTCATTTTGGAAGCTTCCTGGGCATTGACACCTTGAGGAATGACTGTGCCACATGTCCAAACTCGCCCAGCGCAGGTAGCCTTCTTTGCAGTTGACATTCAGCGCAGGTAGACAGTGGAGCACTTGACATTCAGCGTAGATGCTCAGTGGAGCAGTTGACATGATCCAGAATTGCCTTGTTTTTGAGTGTTTTTAGGTGGAGAACTTTTATTCAGTGCTGTGGTTTGCTGACCTTGTTCCTCTAGGGGTAGGAACAACATGTTTAGGGACTTTGGATCCCTTAAATTATGGACATTTCATGCTTCATGCTGTAAGGCACAAAAATGTCTATAACAGTAAGATTCATACATACATATATAGAAAATAGCTACACATGCATGCGTAAGAAAAAAGATACATATATCATTTAGAGTAAAAAAGAAAGCTGAAATACAATACGACATATGCATGAAACGTGTTGGCTCTGTTATATTAAGAAGTGTAAGTTCCAGTCATATAATACAACCATGACCAACCACTAATTCCAATAGCATAATGTTACGGTCACTGCTGCCTGCTCCTCCAAAGAGATATACTAGCTCTGCATAGTGGAGAAGCCAAGGGTCGTTACAATACTGTCCAAGCTTTCTCTAAGATACTCCTATCATAAGCTTGGCTGACCAAAAGCCTTTACAACGAGTTATGAGGTTCTATTTATAGCAAAGGGTGGGGTGACCCTTGACATTCCCCTTTGTGACAGTTTGTTTATCCTCATGACTCTTCAACTACTCTATGACTGTTACATTCAACTATCGACACTTGAACTTCCACTTGACAAGACATTACATACAATTTTCACATGTACCCATGTGAGACAAAATGGCTTGAGCAAGCCATGCAAGACATCACTAACACTTGGACCGTTGTGGTGAGACCAACTCTTTGACATCCTTGTGATGGTCGATGGTGGAAAACTGATGCCAATCTTGGTCGTCCATGATGGTGTCCGTGCGCTCAATGGTGACATCCTGCTGAAAGCGAACTCTTGCCTCCATTGCATCTAGGTACACTGATATGGCTCCTCTATCCAACTTGTTTGATAGCATGCACATCATTGTCTTGAGTGTGGCTAGACCAGCAACATACTGATGCATAGTGTCTATGCTGATCTCCAAGTGTGTGCTAGTGACCATGCTTATCAACTTGTCGAAGTAAATGTTCAACTCCAGTCGAACTTGTTTCTTATATTCACCTTGGTGAGTGTGCCAAATGGGTGGGATCGCATGCGTGCACACAATGACATAAATGCTGCTGAATTCCCTTGCATGCGATCAACAGCACTACTCACCTTGTTTACTCCGTGCCAGCTGCTGGGATGGATCTATAACTTGTGTGGGTGTAGTTTCATCCTTCTGTGCATGCTGCGCCCCCTGCTGTACCTGTTCCTGCTGCAACTCATTCTCTCGTGTGTGCAACTCATGTTCTTCCTTGAGTTTCCGCTTCAGCACATGCAAATCCTTCTCTGTTTCTTTCTCTACCTTTGTATGATCTTTGTGTCACGCCTTCACCTCATAGCCTTAGTCTGCAAAGTTTCTTTCATCACAATTAGATCTATTTTGAGCTTGCAACTTTGTTCCGCCTCTGTGTTGTCAACAACCTTCCTCTTGCATTCGTTGCGTGCAGGTGTGCTGCCTTCTGCTGCTACTGATGGTGTTGCTTATTGTGATATTGCTGCCATATTATCTTGATGTCCTTGTCTACGAACAACTTAATGTCTTCATAGGTAGAAAAGGTCATAGACACTTGCTTGGATGCAACCCCTGTTGTGCTCTCAACAATGTCCTTTGAGTCTGCTCTCCTAAAGGCCATTATACTTGCGCTACTGAGAGACAGATGAGAGACATTGCGATGGGTTTATGGAGTGGGACCAAAGTTAACGACGACGAGGTTTATTTAACCACACCAATGGTGGTGGGTTAAAAGAGTTTTTATATCGAGAAACGATAATATAGCGGAGTTAATGTTAAATAATGCGGGGGGAGACAAAACTTAGACTAGAAAGGTTTTATAGGTTAAATGGGTTTCATCGGTAAATACATGAGTGGCATAGTTTAATTAGATAAAGCGAAGGGGGGAATTTATACTTAGGGTAAAGGGGTTTTTATGGGTTTTTAGGGAAATCACAAGGGACATTAATATTTTCAAAGGGGAATTGGTTTCACACTAGGGAAAAGGGGTTTTTAGGTAGGGGAATGAAAGGGAAAGGGTGAAAATGAAGGGAAAAGGTGGAACTGAAGGGATGATGAGGAAATTAGTAAGTATGTAGTGAGGGGTGAAATGAAATGAAGGGAAGTTAACCAAATCAACTTGTGAACATCTTTTCACCTTCATAACTGCTCCTGCACACTGCAACACATGATCAAGCATGGTAAATGTACTTCTGTAACTTTTCTTCTACCTACCCATTTACTTACCCTAACATTTTCTCTTCACTTAATTGGGTGCATTTAGGCTAGCAAACCCTTTTCTTTCCTTTTTTTCTATTGAAAAGAAAACTATCTAATTCTAACCTTATAACATCCAAGGGCTCAAATTAAATTAATGAGCTCCTTATTATTCTCTACCTAACTACTGATCTGCCAAGATTAAACAGTTTGGCTAGATCTTTATTCTCTAACTATAAACATGAAATTTAAAGCATGAACTAGTCAAGATTAAACTATTTGACAGTCATGGGTTGTGGCATTTATGACAAGTTGCACACAACCATTATTTTGCATAATAAAGTAAAAGAAGTGGCATCTGGACTTGCACACTTTCAAAGTTTATTGCTTTTTGCTTTTTTCTCTAACGTAACATTTTATTTTTGCCTTCATATTTTAGGGCATCTATTCTAACATTTTCTTTGATATGGACATATTTATCAAAATATCTCCTAACATTTTTATTCAGTATTCTTTTTGTCCATATCTTAGCTTAACATTTTTTAAAAAATATTTTCATTTTTTGACTAATTGATTCTAACTTACCAAAACCAAAAAATGCTACAACAACCACTATAGTCTTTGTTGTTTTGGTTTCACTATGAAGTATCCTAAGATTGGTGGTCAAGAGTGCAAAATAGTAAAGGTGTGCAATCACAAATTGACACCAACATAGCTTGTATATTAATTTGATGCTCTTCAGTTGGACATTTTTACCATCAAATTGAAACAAAATGATCACTTAGCCTCAACCTTAGGTGGATGGGATGATATCCAAGGGTTGAATATAACAGTAACTAGACATGAAGATAAAATGGATGCATTGAGAAGGAAGATTCAAGAGATTAAAGAATAGTTCAAGAATATCACTCTCACCGTAAGTAATACTGGAAGTTCAAGCACACCAAAAATTTTCAATTGGTTAGACATGAATGAACCTCTCTAGGGATGGAACAATTTTAATCATGGAAGACTTTATAATCAATCAATAGTGAAATGTGGTGTAAGTTCTACTTTTTGTTAGGGAAATTTTGTATAGTATATAGCTACAAAACCCCTCTTTTTTTTGCTTAGAAATATTCTCCTCAAGATAAAGTTATAATCCTCTTGGAAAGGAGAGATTAGTTGGAAATTTCGATGAACCAGAGATGTAATACCATGTATTTTCTACAGACGAGGTGCAAACTTGAATATAGTACAAATACTCATTTGGCTTAAAGAAAAAATAAAAATATCGTAGGATTGTTCCATAGTATGATAATATAGTTCTGATTGGAAACTAAAAGATGAGGCATATAGAGATAGATTGTCAAAGTTCATACAAACATGTTTATTTGAACATTATGAAATTTCTTTAATTTAATTAATAAAATTGTTAAATTTTTAATACTTTTATTAAAATATAAAAATAGATTATCAAATTTATTTATTGTAATTATTTTAAATAGATAATTATAATTTTTTCATTTTTCTTAACTTGATGGTGTACTCTTACACACCATCCCTTTTCCTACAAAAAACAATGCTAGTGGATCGATTAATCATGTTCATACTTAATAGGCTACTATTGGGACTTAATGATCATTTTAAATACCACCCACTTAGTTGTTGGGGGATCATCCTCTAGCATAACAATATACGTGTGACTTTCTAACCAAGTTTGTTATGGCCTTCTAACTTTAATTGGGAAAATGAAATATACTTCTCTTTTGTGATGTAATTAACATTGTCATGAACCTCTATTTGTTGCAGCCATTAAATCAAATTAACAACATCAATCTCACCTTGGTAAGTAATGAAACTCCAAATTTGAGGTGATGAGCCCCAGAAATGGGTAATTATATGGGCTCATTTTTCCTCCTAACTTAGTTTAATCCACCATTCTCTTAGCTTATTGCATGTTTTTTGATTATATTTATGCTTCTAAAGTGAGATGGGTTGGTTATTATGCCATGGAGTCTAATGTGTGTTTAATGCAGATTTTTGTTGAATTTTGGAGAAAAAGTCAAAGATTTAATGGACAATTGGCAGCAAATATTCAAAGAAGACAAGGGAGAGGATTTATAGGAGGGTGTCCCCCTCATTTATGACTCCCCACTTCGAATTCTCCTTCAGGAAGCTCAGAGCACAAACAACCAAATTAATGCATTAGGAGGCAGCCGAGCAAGTGGAGGATAACTTCTGTTTATCTAAAGTTTTGGGAGCCAAGCCTCTCTGATTTTAAGGAAGCTATTGGAAGCTTCAATTGTATAAGTAGAGAGGCCTAGGGCCTCATTAGGAAGTTGGTCAAATTTTCTAATTTTTGTTGCAGCTTTGCTCTGCTCAACTTCGAGCTTACTTTTGTTGACAGTTTTATGTAATCCTATGATTATTTTGATAATGAAGATGAGATCCTTTTTGAGCTAGCATTGAGTTACCTCAGAGGGCTGAAGCTCTTGGGTTAGGGCCCAATATAAGCAACCAAGCTCCTCTTGTTTGTATTTATATGCTTTGTTTCAGTTTATGAATTAGTTGCAGTGAGATAAATTTCTTTCTTGGTTAAGAATAGATCGCTTTTGGTGATTTAGAAGGTTGTTTCCATTTCAGTTTTCTGTAGCAGGTTGAACAGTGATAAAAAGAAGATACAAAAAGGCCATCAACAGAGCCTTGGCTTCCTTTCATCCCCTTGCGACCATGAACTGAGGCCAAGACCCTCTTGCTGCTACAAAAACACAGATTTTCCTTCTCCATAGGATTTCTAGTGTTGCAGTTTGTTAGAAGGTTAATGCTTTGCTTTAAGATCTATTTCACCATGCTCATTTATGTCTTTGCAATAAATTTCCTTCCATGCTTTCTTTCCATGTAGCATTTTTCAACATTTACTTTCCTAGATCAATGTTTAGATTAGCTTGATGAAAATTCTGTTTTTTGATGTAGCTAGTCTTTTGCTTGCTTAATCTCATCGTTTGATTTTTAGTTCTCTTGCAGCAAATCTCTTCTCACAATAATTCAGCCAATTAGCCATCACCATCTCTCTTTGATCTACGTTCCACAGGTCGCCCAAAGTCCCTCACAAATCTGCCTTAGTTTTCTGCACTTTTCTCATAAACTTTCCTCTCTTTCCTTGAACAAATCCGACCATATTTCTCTCTCCTAATCATTCTTGATGAACCCTAGACACCTTAACACATCATCCTAGCCTTTAGCTACCCTTTCCACCCACTTTCCCACCTTCAAAACCTCCAAAACTTCTCTCGGCATCCTCCTGTAGACCTCCTGTAGATCCCCTGCAGCCTCCTGTAGATTTTCCTGTAGGTGTCTTTTTGAAGTCTGATTGTAGGAAAAGCCTCCAAAAGGCCACCTGAGACCTCCTAGGACCCATCCACACCTTCCTACACCTCTGCAAATTCCAAAGTCATCCTCCATTGCCACCTAATCGCTGCCACACACACAAACAAATAAATTACATGCAAGACCATTTCCCCTAAAAATACATAAAAATCCAAAAAGATGTTTTTTTGCTCATTTGCTTCTAGAAATAGCTTCAGTAGATGTTGTTTACTTCCTGAGTAGGCAATGGCATTCATTTCATGGTTTTTCATCTCTCTTTCTGCAAAAGTAGGATTAGTTGGTTAAGTAGAGTTTGCTAGGTTTACTTCACATTTCAGTCTTCTTTCTCTTTTTGCAAGTAGAGTAGCCTCTGTAGAGTAAGCTTTCCTTTCTTTCACCACATATAAAGCTTCTTCTGGAATTCATAGAAGTTGGCTTGAGCTCCTAGTGATCTTGCGCCAGCTGACCAAGTGACAGCCTAAAGTAAGAACTAGTACTTGTGCATACAACACCGTCGCTTCCAAGTTTGTTATGAACTACCGGGTTGATAAAAGTAAAGTAGGAAGCCCAGGAGTTGCAGCATTATTGCTGCAATACTGGAGCTCACCACTTTTTGGTGCCGTTGCCAGGGAAGCGTCAGAGTATTTTGTGATTACTGCTTTCTTCTATTTTCTACTGCAACATTCTGCTAAGTAGTTTATTTCAGTAAAAGTAGATTAGTCATTTCTTTGCTTTCCTTTCAAATTCTGCAATTTCCATTTTAGCAAAATTAGATTAGCCATTTCCTTGCTTTCCTTTCAATCCTGCAATTTCCATTTCAGCAAAAGTAGATAAGTCATTTGCTTGCTTTCCTTTGAATTCTGCAATTTCCATTTCAACAAAAGTAGATTAGTCATTTCCTTGCTTTCCTTTGAATTCTGCAATTTCCATTTCAGCAAAAGCAGATTAGTCATTTCCTTGATTTTAGTTCTGCATTTTATTTTCTTTCCTTTTCAGTTCTGCAATTTCATTTTAGCAAGTTCATTTAAGTTAGTTGCAATTTGTTTGTTCAATCAATTTCAGTTTTGCAGGTACAAGCAGAAAAAAACAAAATTCAACCAAAAGATTTCTTTTCATGCCTCGTAGGAACATAGATAATTTAGGAAAATTATTGCCCAACACCCCCACCACATCACATAGCCACCCTTCTCTCTTCTTCAGTGGCAGTGACCAGGAAGAAACTTTAGGTGAACAACCAGAGATATTTGAAGAACCTATAGGGGAAGAAGAAGAAGAAAACATCCCTCCTGAGGCAATGGTTGAAAACAGAAATGATAGGGGGAATGGAGAAAGAGTAGAGGGTACCTTTCCCATCCGAGAGACTAATGGGGACACAAAAATTAAGAACATAAGCCCTTCAGCCCTACCTCACTTCCATGGGTTGAATATAGAAGATACCGACACCTTTTTGTTTGAGTTTGTTGTTATCTGTCGAACCTATGACTATGCAAAAGACGAGAAAAAGTTGAAACTATTTCCTTCTACCCTGAAGGATGCAGCATTGTGCTGGTTCATGGGATTACCTGGCAATAGCATCACAACTTGGGCTCAGATGCAACAGGCCTTTAGTAACCAATATCGAGACTACTGTAGGTCAAAAGATACCAAGGAAGAAATCTTCTTAATGACCATGGGAAGTGATGAATCTTTAGATGATTATGAAGAGAGGTTCCAGCTCAGTTATAAAAGGGTTAGGTGCACACTTGACCCCGAATCTATGAAGTTGGTCCTGCTCAGGGGAATTTCGAAATACCTTCTAGACACCCTCCATCTACTAGTTGGGGGAGACATCTACCAACTACCTTATGAGGACATAAAGACTGTTTTTAGAAACCATTCTAGAGTAGCCAGAAAGAGAGGTAGGGGGTGTCAACCCATAGCCAGTGCCTCCTCATCCAGCTCATCCATCAAAGGTGAACTTGGACACATGCTGGAAGGCTTCAAGAGTGAGATGCTGCAGACTCTTTCCATGCAAATGGATACCTTGCATATCAAAAGGAAACAAGAGGAAGCAGAGAGTGCTTTGGCCATTTTCTATCCTAGGTGCACCAGAAGGCATCCTAGGAACGAATGTCCATTGAACTCTATAGAGGTTTGTTCAGTCTGTAAATAAGATCCTTCTACAGATAAGTGCCCTTCCTTGCCCGAACTAAAAGTGGTATACCAGGGGGCCGAAGGAGCCACAGAACCGCTCTATTTCATGAACCAAAGGAGACCGCATGGACCTAGACCATACCAGTAGGGATGGAAGGGACATCTCAGGCATACTACAACCCCAACCAAGCCACTTCCATACCTTCTTGGGGCCCTCTTACTCATCCTTCCTGGTCCATGCCTCCTCCTTGGTCCTATCCATCTCAATATCATGCCCAACAAACCGCTCATTCATTTCAATCCTATGCTCAGCCAAAACCTCAGTGGAATGCATCTCATCAGGGGTGGAGACCCCAGTACAACTCTCCTCCTATTCTTTTGCCTCCACCACCTACTCAACCGCAACCATTGCCTTCTACTCCACCAAGGCAACCCAAAATTCCTGCCCAACCGAACCCGAACCTGAACAATAGACAGACCCAACAAGTATATAGTGGGGAACCATCATGCCCAAACTATGTTGTGGAGATTCAGGAGATTAACCTGTGATTTGGGAAGGTTCTCCCAGATAGCCAACCTCCCCCTAAGGAGGTTGAGGAAGATAAAGAGGAAAGTGAACCTAAAGCAATTCCACCCTTTCCTGAGAGACTATTCAGGACAACACATCCAACCCCAGAAGAAACTGAACTTCAGAGTTGAAATAGTTATGTGTAAAGATACCACTTCTCCAAGCCATAAAGGATGTTCCTATATATAATAGAATGGTGAAATAGAAGTGTTTTAGGCATCTAGGCAGGCACAAGAGAGATGCCCCAACCATCAATGTCATAGGACAATTGTCCGACCTGATGTTGGGGCAAGTAATCTGTCCGAAATATCTAGACCCTGGAAGTCCAGTAGTTGATGTCCACATCAATGGCATTGTGATACCACACACCTTGATTGATCTGGAAGCTACCATTAATGTGATGACAAAGGACACCATGCTCAAAATTAACCTCCAGGGCTCCTTGAAGAAGACCACGACAGTACTGCAGCTAGCAGATCGCTCCACCGTGACCCCTGAAGGGATCGTGGAGGATGTGATGGTCTCCATTGATTCTTGGGAGTACCTTACTGATTTCTTAGTTCTCCAGCTGAAGGAAAAGCTCATTGGGTATCCTCTCATCCTGGGAAGACCCTGGTTGGCCACTGCCGATGCTTACATCAGTTGTCGGGCTGGGAACATGACCATCAAGAATGGGCATATATCCAAGCAGCTAATCCTATACCCTCCTGTCCAACCCTTGCTAGAACATGATATACCTCTCTGGTTGGAGGAGGAGGATGAGGATGAAGTCTATTCTGCACCACTATGTGCAGTAGAAACTGTCATGGGGGGGAAACCGCAAAATGAGGATGATATCATTGAAAATTTAATTCAGAATCCACCCCCCAATATTTTGCCATTAGAAGATCTAGTGAAAGAAACCCAAGACAATCCCTTAACTGACCTCTGTGTGGCCAACCCAACCTCTCTTCGTGTTAAGAATATAGAGTTCAGCCCAGAAAGAACCTTGAAAATCAACTCATCCCTATCCATTTCCCAGGAGAAGGAACTGTGCAACTTATTAAGAAAACATTTAAATGCCTTTGCCTGGGGTTATAAGGAGATGAAGGGAGTGCACCCTTCAGTATGTACTCATCATATATACATTAAGGAAGTTTTCAAACTAGTCACGCAACCTCAGAGGAGGATGAATCCAGCCCTTAAAGACATTGTTAAGGAAGAATTGCAAAAATTACTTGATGCAGGATTCATCTACCCCATCGCTGACAGTGAATGGGTCTATTCTTTGGTGCTAGTTCCAAAGAAAAATGGTAAGTGGAGTATCTGTGTCGATTATCGGGAACTAAACGAAGCCACTAAAAAGGACCATTTTCCTTTGCCTTTCATAGATCAAGTGTTAGATGGTCTGGCGGGGAAAAAGTTTTTCTCCTTCCTAGATGGGTTTAGCAGGTACAATCAGATTCAAATCAGGCTGAAAGACCAAGATAAGACCACTTTCACTTGTCCTTGGGGTACCTTCACATATGGGGTCCTTCCTTTTGGTTTGTGCAACGCTCCAGCCACTTTCTAGAGAGCAGTATTGAGTATATTTTCTGAACTGGTTCATGATGTAGTGGAGATATATATGGATGATTTTACTCCTTATGGTTCTAACTTTCAGGAAGCTTTATCTAACCTAGGAAAATTTTTGGACAAGTGTATTGAAATGAACTTGTCCCTCAGTTCGGAAAAATGTGAATTTTTGATGACTGAAGGGACTGTGCTAGGTCATGTAATATCTCAACAAGGATTGCAGGTGGACCCCAACAAAGTTGCCATCATCCAAAGGGTCCCACCTCCTCAAAAGGTGAGAGATGTCTAAAGTTTCCTAGGCTTAGCTAGATATTACAGAAGATTCGTTAAAGATTTTAGTAAGTTAGCCTATCCGTTGTTTGGTCTTTTAGGAAAAGATGAAAACTGTCAAGAAGCCCTAGATACCTTGAAAAGTAAACTTGTGACTGCCCCAATTTTGAGAGGCCCAAACTGGGCCCTACCTTTCCACATTCACACAGATGCCTTGAACAAAGTAATAGGAGCAGCCTTGGGACAAACTAATGAAAAGTTACCTTATGCCATATACTTTATAAGTAAAAATTTGTCAAAGGCAGAGTTAAACTACACGGTAACCGAGAAGAAACTCCTAGCTGTAGTGCATTCCTTAAACAAATTCATACATTACATCATAGGCTATCAAACCTTTGTACACACTGATCATGCTGCAATTAGGTATTTAATGAACAAACTAGATGTAAATGCTCGCATTATTAGATGGTTTCTTTTACTGCAGCAGTTTGATTTAACCATTTTTGATAAGCCTGGTAAAGAAAATGTTGTTGCTGACTTTTTGTCTAGAGTAAATTTGCCTACAGGTGAAGAAGGAATGGTGGATGATCGAATGCCAGACGAACACCTATTTTATATCTCAGTACTCTCTCCATGGTTTGCTGATATAGCAAATTACTTGGTTTCAACACACTTCCCACCACACCTGTCCTCAAAAGAGAAGAGCAAGATCGTAAGGAAAAACGCCACTTTCACCTGGATTGGGGGAAATCTCTTCAAACTTGGCCTAGATCAAATCTTGAGAAGATGTGTCAGGGAGAAAGAAGTTTTTGACATTCTCCTAACCTGTCCTGGCGGGCCTTGTGGAGGTCATTTTGCAGCAAAGAGCACTGCCTTCAAAATATTGCAGGCAGGCTACTATTGGCCCAGTCTTCATCAAGATGTGAGGAGATATACCAGCCAATGTGATCGGTGTCAAAGGATGGGGAAACCTACTCCAAAGGATGAGATGCCCATGCAACCTCAAGTGACCTTTGAGCCATTTGAGAAGTGGGGCATGGACTTTGTGGGTCCTATCAACCCTCCTTCAAAACAGAAGAAATAAATCATTGTGTGCACCGATTATCTGAAAAAATGGGCAAAGACCAATGCCATCAAGGCAACAACAGAGGAAAAAGTAGCTGAGTTTTTAAGAGAAAACATATTCTATAAGTTCGGGTATCCAAGAGAACTGGTCACAGATCAAGGCAGTCAGTTCACTTCCAATTTGATTGAAGACCTGCTCACACATCATAAAATCAAGCACAGGACTTCCACCCCTTACCATCCACAAGCCAATGGGCAGGTGGAAGTCACTAACAGATCTTTGGAAGGAATTCTGACCAAGGTAGTAAGCAGCAGTAGAAAATATTGGGCGGATAGACTAGTTGAGGCCACCTGGGCCTACAACACAACATGGAAGACCACTACATGGTTCACACTCTATGAATTAGTCTATGGGAAGAAGGCTTTGCTGTCAATAGAATTTGAATGTAGTACACTAAGGATGGCAGCTCAGCTGGACCTAGACCTCAGCCATGCATAGAGGGAAAGACTACTCCAACTCAATGGATTGGATGAACAAAGATTGCAGGCCCTTCTCCACACAGAGGTAGTTCAGGTTCAGAGGAAGGCATGACAAAAACATCAAGGAGAAGCAATTCCAAGAGGGAGATTGGGCACTTCTCTATGACTCAAGGTATAAAGACTTCAAAGGCAAGCTGAGGACAAGATGGCTGGGACCCTACACTGTGGAAAAATGCAATGAAAATGGTTCAGTTCTGATCAGAACCATTGATGAGGAAGCCATCCCCATGCTTGTCAATGGACATAGGTTGAAAATTTATAAGAATCCCCTCTCCAAGTAAGAGTTCATTGAAGATCTGAATAAGACAGTGTTGGTGGTGGAGCAAGTCTTAGCCTCCGATCCACCCACTCACTGAAGAAGTAGAAAAAAAGAAAAAATAATAATGACTCAAGTGAAAACCTCCATGAGGCACTTGAGTCCCATCATTGGGTTGAAAACCTCTTTTGAGGTAGCCCAGTGATGAAAAAAACAAAAAAGAGAGAGAATAAGATCCCTAGGTGAAAACCTCCCTTGGAGGCGCCTAGGGTAGGCAATTAGCGTGAAAACCTGCTTAAGGCGCCCTAGTTGTCTTTCAAAAAAAAGAGAAAAAACAGAGAAAAGAAGGAAGAGAAAATTGACTCTGAATGTGCATTGTAGGTTACAGGTGGACCACAGGGAGAAAGAGAAGATGCCACAAAGCCTATTTCATCTCCTATACACTCTTCTCCATCATTTTTGACCTTTCTTCCACCTCACTGTGTTTTTTTCCAAAGACTGTGTGTTCTACAAGAGGCCCTGTGTATTCTACAGGAGGCTCCTGTAGAAATCACAGAGAGCCAGAAATGGTTCCAGAAAGAAATTTGAGGGGTTGGGAAGTTTCATGAAGAGCATGTAGACCCTCCTACAACTATCCACCCTCCTGGCCATCCATCCCACACCTGCACCACCTCATCATCATCATTTCTTTTCCTCCCTGTCGAAAAACACAGAAACCAATTTTTAAAGAAAAAAACAAAAAAATAAAGGGAGTAGCACCTCCAAATCTCACCTACAGCTTACCAAATACCTCTCCATCTCCATCAGCATCTCTGGTATCATCCTCACAGCTCCCAGCACAAAAATCAGCTAAAAATTTTAAAGGGAGAAGCAGCTACAGGAGCTCTTGTAGGATTTCCTGTAGCAGCTGATCCCCTTAAAATCAAGCCACAACAGCAAAAGAAGTGCAACCAGGGGATTGAAGGGGATATCTGAAGCCAGATCCAGCCAGAGGATACCTGCACAAAGAAAACAAGCCATACAGTAGACAACATAAAGCATGCAACAAAGGAAATACAGGCATGCAACAACTGAAATACAAGCATGCATCAGCAAAAGGAACCAAAATGCCTCACAGCATGTACATTCGACTCCTAGGTAAGTGACTAACCCTCTCCTCTGTTGCATCTACGTAATTGAAAAATATGCATAGGTGAATGAGATGGTTAGGGTTGAACGAGAAAAGGTGGCTAGTTAACTGGCCACCCTCATCTAGTTGACTGCGCTCATCCGGAGATGCCACCACACGTGTGCCTAGTCAACTCACAGAAAAATCCAAAGGACAGGTAGTGGAGGGTATGCAAACTCTGATGCAATGATGGGAAGTGATTGCAGGAAAGAGCCATGATGACAAGGTAGTGGGGACCAATGGTCCAAATATGGCAACGTACATTTTTGCCAGCTCACCCCATCACCGAGAATATCTAAAAGAAGAAATAAGTATTCCTCCTCGAAACTCCTTCACCACCTTTTCTTTCATTTCACCCTCGTCCACTTCACTGCAAAAAGCTCTTTATCACCACCATAGCCTCGAAACCATCGTTCTCCATCGCTTTCATCCATCCTCCTGCTATTGGCGTTCTACAGGAGCAGTAACAGGTTCTATAGGAGCACCTACAGCCAGTTCTACAGGAGGGGCACTAAGTAGTTTTTAAGGAGAAAACATGGGGTTTTTGCTCAAATTTTGGCTTGAAGAGGTAGGTTCTGTGCATACCCACCTTTATTATCAATATTTGCAAGGAATGACACAATTTTAAGGAGGAATTGAGTCTGTAGAAGACGAGGAATTCCATAAAACTTTTCTGCCTGTTTTCTTAAAAAAAAAAACACAGTTTTTCTCTGTTTTCCTGTTTCTTCAAAATTCCTGTCATCATCTCTGGTTGTTCCAAAGGGGTATAAGCACAATGATAGGGGGATTCATGAGGAAGGAGCCCAAAAATTCAGTCAGGCTCCATGAACATCCCGAAGTAGTAGCCATTTTCACCAGAGAAAATTGGATGCCATTTTTTGAAAAATTCTGAGGGTTTGATGAAGAAGTGGCTCAGGAGTTTGCCCTTTCTTTAGTCCCTCACTCAAAGACCCATGCCACTATTACTTTTAGAGGTATCTCCATGGAAATCACCCCAGAATTTATCAGTAGGGTTACCACCCTTCCTCTTGGATTACCTTGGAGCAAAGATGAAAAGCCATTGGACAATCTGCCAAGAAAAACATCTTCCAACCAAATGAACATCCTGTAGAAGACAAAAATGTCATTAGAAGAACAAGCATACCTTACCCTTGGGATGAGGTCAGTTACCAAATTATCAAATATATTTCCTGTGAAGGGAGGTATATCATAGTTTATGGCTATCATTTTAGACTCCTCCATGAGCTGAGATATGGCATGGACACTCCAACACCCCAAAAACTCAGCATCCCCTATTTTCTCTTGCAGTCCCTCATAGACTCCAGCATTAAGTTGAAGGCAGGAGGTCCAGATCAGTTGGCTCACCATGGGTTGATTAAACTGTTAGTAGAAGAAGCCCTCCACACCTTCACCATCCCCATAGCATGGGAAATCTTCAGAAACATGACAGAAGAAGATGATATAAAGGCCCTCACATATGATCTCAGTCCTTCTGATAGTGAGGAGGAAGAGCAGCAAGGGGGAGAAGGGGAGGAAACTGAGGAACAAGAAGGGGAGAAGGAGGAAACCAAAACAGAGGAGGAAGAAACCAAAACAGAACAAAAGGAAACAAAACCAACAGAGACAGAGAAAAAGACAAAAGGAGAGGAAAAAGGGGCAGAAAAGACAGAAGTGTCTCCTAAGACCCTAGAAAGAGAGGCAGTAGCTGCCCTCACTGCCCTTAGCACCCCAATTAAACCAAAACAAAAGAGGAAGAGGCAGACATCAATGTATTTCAGGGCTTGGAAAAGCACAAGGATAAAAACAGGAAAACCACAACCATCTTCAATAGTGCCTATTATAATTGAAGATTCACCCACTATCAAAGGGGAAGAATCTCCCTCTAAAACCGCCATCACATATGAAAAAGGAAGTCCCAGATCTTCCACCTGGAAGGAAAGAGTGCAACTATAGGACTCAAAAACAGCTCTACAGGAGGCACAAAATATTCTACAGGAGACCCTGACAAAGCTACAGGAGACTGAAAAACTTGAGAAAAGGGTAGAAGAATAGCCAAGGGGGAAGGAGGAAATAGCAAAGGCACAAGAACCTGACCGCCTGCCTAGTTTGGGCTCTTACTACAATCTTCTTGAGGGGGGAGAAACCATTCCACAGAAATTTGCAGTCCCACTTTTCTTTGAGTTGGAGAAAGAAAGGATAAGGAGCCATAAATGGATGCAAATCACCAAATCCAAGGGGGTAGAGGATATTGGCCACATGGAGAACAAGCTTAGAGAAATGGGCAAGGAGTTAAGTGCCGTAAGACATAGAGAGGCAATCACAAGAACTCACTTGGAAACAGAAAATGAGTTGCTAAGAAGACCTCTGCAAGAAAAGAAGACACATTTGGCATGCATGGCTAGCTGGTCTGTGGAGGCACTGCAGTGCAGAACACCAACAAAATCATATGGATTATACCTCAAAGACCAATGGCTATAATTTCAGATCAAGACTTTGGCATAGAGAGGCACAATGCCTTTTCATGATTACAGACAGTTGAGGGGCCTATGTGACCAAAGCTCTTCAGAAGACAAGGCAAAAATAGCAGATTTCTATTTGCATAACATGGCCCTCACAAACATGAATGGGTAGGACCCCAATGCTAGGCTAGGGGACCTGCAGCTAATGGCCATGGCCTCATGGATGAATCATGAGGAGAAAAGGGCAATAGAAATAAAAAAGTTGATGGAAAAAGAGAAAAATGAACCCCTAATGATCAGAGCTGAGCCATCAGACCCCATGGCTCTCATCAGCACACACCAGCTGCTTGCAAATAATCCTCAAATTTCCCCTAAGTATATCAATGATCAGGCTCAGGCCATTGCACATTTTGAGGATATGGAAAGATTACTTGGGGATGACTACATTCATGCTTGTATGAGGAGGTGGAACACACTACCACACAACTTGTAGATCAGGGATGATCACTCCCCAACAACGATGAAAGAAACATTAAGGAGAGTGCCATTGTACAAGCACTCTATGTAGAGTTTGAAGGTCAATTAGATTGGCCTCAAACTAAGTCCCCCACTGCTGCTAGGACTGCTAGAGGGCATAAAAGAGGAAAAAGAGCAAGAGCAGTGGGAAGAGGTGGACAAAAAGATAGGATTCCATGACAAAGAAGAGGACCTCACATCAGAAGCATGGGATGTCAGGGAGGCCATTAGGGACATCAATGATGAGGAGATGGACTAGTTGCTCAGAGGATGAGCAACACCTTCAGTAGGGGGGTGATGATGAGCCCCAGAAATGGGTAATTATATGGGTTCATTTTTCCTCCTAACTTAGTTTAATCCACCATTCTCTTAGCTTATTGCATGTTTTTTTATTATATTTATGCTTCTAGAGTGAGATGGGTTGGTTATTATGCCATGGAGTCTAATGTGTGTTTAATGCAGATTTTTGTTGAATTTTGGAGAAAAAGTCAAAGATTTAATGGACAATTGGTAGCAAATATTCGAAGAAGACAAGGGAGAGGATTTATAGGAGGGTGTCCCCCTCATTTATGACTCCCCACTTCGAATTCTCCTTCAGGAAGCTCGGAGCACAAACAACCAAATCAATGCACTAGGAGGCAACCGAGCAAGTGGAGGATAACTTCTGTTTATCTCAAGTTTTGGGAGCCAAGCCTCCTTGATTTTAAGGAAGCTGTTGGAAGCTTCAGTTGTATAAGTAGAGAGGCATAGGGCTTCATTAGGAAGTTGGTCAAATTTTTGACTTTTTGTTGCAGCTTTGCTCTGCTCAACTTCGAGCTTACTTTTGTTGACAGTTTTAGGTAATCCTATGATTATTTTGATAATGAAGATGATATCCTTTTTGAGCTAGCACTGAGTTACCTCATAAGGCTGAAGCTCCTGGGTTAGGGCCCAATATAAGCAACCAAGCTCCTCTTGTTTGTATTTATATGCTTTGTTTCAGTTTATGAATTAGTTGCAGTTAGATAAATTTCTTTCTTGGTTAAGAATAGGTCGCTTTTGGTGATTTAGAAGGTTGTTTCCATTTCAGTTTTCTGTAACAGGTTGAACAGTGATAGAAAGAAGATACAAAAATGGCATCAACAAAGCCTTGGCTTCCTTTCATCCCCTTGGGACCATGAATTGAGGCCAAGACCCTCTTGCTGCCACAAAAACACAGATTTTCCTTCTCCATAGGATTTCTAGTGTTGCAATTTGTTAGAAGGTTAATGATTTGCTTTAAGATATATTGCGCCATGCCCATTTCTATCTTTGCAATAAATTTACTTCCATGCTTTCTTTCCATGTAGCATTTTTCAGCATTTACTTTCCTAGATCAAAGTTCAGATTAGCTTGATGAAAATTTTGTTTTTTTGATGTAGCTAGTTTCTTTGCTTGCTTAATCTCATTGTTTGATTTTAAGTTCTCTTGCAACAAATCTCTTCTCACAATAATTCAAACAATCAGCCATCACCATCTCTCTTTGATCTACATTCCACAGGTCACGCAAAGTCCCTCACAAATCTACCTTAGTTTTCTGCACTTTTCTCATAAACTTTCCTCTCTGTCCTTGAACAAATCCGACCATCTTTCTATCTCCTAATCATTCTTGATGAACCCTAGAAACCTTAACACATCATCTTAGCCTTCATATACCCTTTCCACCCACTTTCCCACCTTCAAAACCTCCAAAACTGCTCTCGGTATCCTCCAGTAGACCTCCTGTAGATCCCCTGCAACCTCCTGTAGATTTTCCTGTAGGTGTCTTTTTGAATTCTGACTGCAGGAAAAGCCTCTAGAAGGCCACCTGAGACCTCCTAGGACCCATCCACACCTTCCCACAGCTTTGAAAATTCCAAAGTCATCCTCCATCACCACCTAATCGCTGCCACACACACAAACAAATAAATTACATGCAAGACAATTTCCCCTAAAAATACATAAAAATCCAAAAAGATGTTTTTTGCTCATTTGCTTCTAGAAATAGCTTGAGTAGATGTTGTTTACTTCCTAAGTAGGTAATGGCATTCATTTCATGGTTTTTCATCTCTCTTTCTGCAAAAGTAGGATTAGTTGGTTAAGTAGGGTTTGCTAGGTTTACTTCACATTTCAGTCTTCTTTCTCTTTCTGCAAGTAGAGTAGCTTTTGTAGAGTAAGCTTTCCTTTCTTTCACCACATATAAAGCTTCTTTTGGAATTCATAGAAGTTGGCTTGAGCTCCTAGTGATCTTGCACCAGCTGACCAAGTGACAGCCTAAAGTAAGAACTAGTACTTGTGCATACAGCACCGTCGCTTCCAAGTTTGTTACGAACTACCAGGTTGATAAAAGTAAAGTAGGAAGACCACGAGTTGCAACATTATTGCTGCAATACTGGAGCCCACCATGAAGAAGTGATGAAACTCCAAATTTGAAGAAGTGATGAAACTCCAATTTTTTTTTTCTTCCATCTAACCCTTTTCCAACTCCTTTTTTATTTCTTTTATGACATATTTCTCATTTGATCCATTTCTTAAGTTAGAGCCACCAAACTCCTTGAAAAATCCTAACTTTTTCTTTAGAGCCACCATGAGAATGTTGATGTTGTGAGACATTTAGAAATTTGTTCTTTCATTTTTGAACATCCTTCTTTGAGCTGATCATTGGGATTAATACTATATTCATTCAATATGGCTAGTGTTTCCAAGATTGATATCAATTCCTAGATCTTGTAACTTCCCACAAAACACCAAAGAAATTTGTTTTGATACTAATATTATTTGTAACTACTCTTGGAATTACACTAAAACAATTCATCACAACAAATATTATAATGTTGTACAACCATATTGTACAACCATTTACTATGTATTATATTATATCAAATTGCAGACCTTTAATATTACTAGTTTAATAAAGAATTGACTAATATAAGTTGGAATTGAAATGAAAGTAACAAGCAAAACAAATTATCCAAAAAAAGAAGATGTGTCACTAGGAAATCCCAATATAAGAAAATCCCAAGGCCTATGATTTTCTCTCTTCTTCTCTATCCCAAAATCAAATACAAAGAAATGGTTACTCACCATGGAGATGCCATGAACATCATGGCCAATATGAGATCTTATACTTTATTTTCCTTCAATATCCAACTATTTTATTTTCTCTCCTACGTGACAAATACATAATAGAACAAGAATGGAACAATTTCCTTTATTAACAACCTAGTGTTTAACATAGCCTAATAGACATCTAGGGTTATGGGTATTGGTTTTGCAATGTGATTCCAGTCAATGTTAAGGATTTGGATCCTCCAAAATCCTTTTGAAAGTCCACACATAAATAGTTCCACATTGTCAGTAATAGAAGCTAATGTGACATCCACTAGATACCATGTTGGTTAACAAGATAAACCAACTTATGGAAGCTATAGATTCTCCATATACACTCTAATTCAAGTGATCTTGATTCAATTGAATTTTTTGTAAATTTATCCATTATCCTCTTTTATTTATTAAAAAAAATTATTTATTCATCATTCTCTTTTTATTAGTGCAAAAAGAGTAGTTTTTTTTTTTGTTTTCTTTCTAATTGAAGTTTACTTTTTATTTAATATAATTATTTATATTAATAAAGCAAACGAGTAAAAGGAGAAATTTTTAACAAGTGATGCATTTTAATATATTTATGTTTTAAGGAATTTAGGCTTTTGTGATCCATATCAATTTTGAGAAGAATCTTCGGCGAAAATCACATAGAGATATTATTTTGTCGACGCGTTTTGAACCAACCAGTGTGGTTCATCGTCAGGGCGATGAACCACACTAGTTGGTTCGAAACGCGTCAACAAAATAATATCTCTATGTGATTTTCGCCGAAGATCCTTCTCAAAATATTTATGTTTTGTTTAAAATGATTATAAAGTTTAATGAAAAATTATTATTATTTCTTTTATGTAAGAAAGTGGGACATTTTCTTAATTAAGTTTAAAATATAATGGTGAGTGAATTAAAAATATTAGAAAGTAGTAAAAATAATAAATTAATTCAATTCAATTTGTTATATTGTAATTTTATTTTTATTAATAAAAAAAAAAAATTCATAATACACATACCACATTGCACTAATTATAAATTGAACTTGTAGCACAATACAATAATATTTACTTTTATTTACCTTACTTTCCACTTTTTGATGTTTGATTTAACTTTACTATGTATCATATTGTTGCTATTTTAGAGTATCATGTTCCCATCCAAATTATTTTGACACCATTAGATCTAATAAACCTACGCTGGAAGATTTATGGTATGTGGTGAGCTCCAGTGTTGCAGCAATAATGCTGCACTCCTGGGACTCCCTTCTTTACTTTTATCAACCCGGTAGTTCGTAACAAACTTGGAAGCGACGGTGCTGTATGCACAAGTACTAGCTCTTGCCGTAGCTGTCACTTGGTCAGCTGGCACAAGTCCGCTAAGAGCTTAAGCCAACTTCTATGAGCTCTGAGAAGAAGCTTTTTAACTGATGGATGAAAGCTAACTCAAAGAAGACTGATCTACTTGCAGAAAGAACTGGAAAGCTGAAAGGAAACGTAAACCCTAGCAAACCCTAATTTTACCAGCTATCCCTACCGATGCAGGAAAGAGGATGCAAGCTACTGAAAGAAATGCCATTGACTTCTAGGAAGGTAAATGCATGTATCTAAGCTACTTCTACAGTAACATCTGAAAAAAAAACATCTTTTTGTATTTTTGAATAAGTTTCCAGAATTATCATGCATGCGATTTTACTGTTTTGACTGTGCAGAGGTGGATTGGCGAGAGGAAATGCTTAGAGGAGGTCCGGAAGGTTTAGAGAGGGCCTAAGGGGTCCCTAACACCCTTCCAGATAGTTTCATAGAGTTTGGCTACCAAGAAACCTCATTCGTGAGCTTCTACAGGAAGTCTGTAAGGGTTCTACAGGATGTTCTGGAATTTCTACAGGATGTTCTGTAATTTTCTACAGGATGTTCTGAAAAGTGGATTTTGGAGGGTTGATGGAGGAGAAATGGTGGGAAAGTGGAAATGGAGGTTGGATAATGATGTTAAGGGGTTTAGGACCTGACGCATGAGGCTAAGGAGCGATTGGATTTGGTTCAAGGATGGAGGAAGCGATGATGCACAAGAATGTAGAAATTAGGGCAAGGTGGGAAAAGTATGGCAAATGAAGGGTAGGAATCATGGATTAAGGGTTGGAGTAGATTATCTGATGGAGGAAAGGTAGATAGAGAGGTAATATAGGTGATCTGCACACAATTTTCTAAAACTGACCAAACAAAGACTATGCAAACCCAAGATCTAGCTATCTTGACCTAATTTGACCTAAATAACAGCAAGGAAAATGAACAGCAGTTTATTTGCAACGAAATAATGTGAAATGCTATGCAAACTAAGAAATCAAGACTCTGAACATGTAACCAACTTCTGCAAATAAAAATCGAACACTAATGATTGCATGGCGAAGCAAAGACTGTGTTTTTGTTGGCAGCAAGGTCACCTTGATCCCAGCTCCTGATCCCACTGAGGGAGAGGTGAAATCAGAGGTGCTTGATGGCCTTTTTCTGAAGCTCTTCCCTGTTAATAACCTATCAACTCAATCTGAACATAAAAATCCTTTTTAATCATCAAAAGCAATCTAAATAACAAAGCAAGATTTAAATCTAAATAGCAGATTTTATTCTAAGAATGCAACAAAGACACATGAAAGTAAGCAAAGGAGGTAATGGGCACTTGAGATGGGCCCAAACCCAAGAGCTACAGACTCCTAAGAGAGATTTAGAGCTGGTGCAAAGCTGGATTCTTCTTTATTAAGCAAGAAAAGAAGAGTTACATCAAAAACTGTCCACAAGGGAAAGCTTGAAAATGTGCTGAAATGCAAAGCTAATCTACTGACTAAAATCGAACTACAAACTAGCTAAATTCTGCCTACAAAGTGACTAACTGAAATGAGGCCCTAAGCCCTCTTATTTATACAAATTGAGGACCCCAACAGCCCTCCTAAATTTTAGGAACTCGGCTGCCAAAACTTGTAGTTAACAACACTTTTACTAGCACTTGCTCGGCTGCCCTTGTGATGATCGATTTGGTGGCCCTTGAACTCCGAGCTGATGGTGGAGAATTCGAGGTAAAGGCCCATAAATGAAGGGGACACCTTCCTACAAATCCTCTCCCTTGTTCTCCCACGAATTTGGCTGCCAAGTGCTCATTAAAACCTTTGATTTTGTCTCAAAATTGACTAAAAATCTGCACAAAGCACCCATTAGACTTGTTGGCATAATGAAGAACCCAATTCACTCTATTAGCATAAATATAATAAAAAACATGCAATAAACTAATGAGAATGGTGGATTAAGTCGAATTAGGAGGTTGAATGAGCCCATATAATTATCCATTTTTGGGGCTCATCAGTATGTGTAGGTAATTGATAACTATAATGTAATTTTAAACTTAACAAACAACACAAGCAATTAATCTATACCTTGTGATCCATTAGATCCTTCTAGCTTAAAAGCTATTCCTTAACCTCAAAAATACGATAAACAAAAGCTATTCAATCATTTAGAATTAATAACAAATATCGCTAATAGTAATTCCAAATATATATCTCCAAAGTTTAGTTTTTTCACTTCAAAATGTTTAGAGCATAGATTATAGTCTTATTAACTTCTCTTTGTGTTTTAAAACCATAATCTTATTAAATTCTCTTATCTTCTTAAAACCATAATCTTATTAACTTCTCTTATCGTTTTAAAACCATAATAATCATGAATGCAAACTAGATGTTTTCCTAATGAAAATTTCCATTGTTAAGAAAATAAATATATAGAATAAATAGTTAAAAATGAGTTGTCATGTATGGAACAATTGAAAAAAATTCCTAAAGATGATAGTTTTCCAATTATTCTCATTTGCAAGTTAATGTTATACTTGGACGATATGTTTAGTTATATATATATATATATATATATATATATATATATATATATATATATATATATATATATATATATATATATATATATATATATTCAATCAAGATGCTTTCATTAGATTATCAAAAAGATGCTGAGTACAAAATTCATCTCAACAATCCCCTTTTCTTCATTCCAACCAGAATTGTTGAGATTGGGATATGGAGGAAAACATAGGCAAACGATGACATGCTTTATTTCCCATAGGCCTATTAGCCTTGTCATACATAGACAAAACAAAAGAGAACCATGAATAGGAGGCAACATATTAAGGAGGTGGGTTGGGAGGAATGACAGGAGGAGCAACAAAGTAGCCCACGTGTTCATGCATGTGAAAATAAATATGCTCCATCCTTGCTTCCAAGTTGCAGAGGTGGTCATTGGTGTGTCGATGCTGGCGTCGAAGACTATCCAAATGTTCCAGAATTTTGTTCTGACTATACTGGATGTCGTTTATGTAGGATACCAGCTTGTTACGATCCTCATATTTATGCTCCCTCAAAATGTCCATGTTCACCTAGACGTTGCGCAACTGGGTCGTAATGGACTCAAGGATGGTTGGAGAGATAGCAGTTTCCTCCTCTATTTCTCGACTCTTAGATGTGTCAGTGGGCCACTGATTGCCTGGGTTTGACCGCTCAACATGGTGGTGATTGCCTCCCCCCCGGTGAGGGCATCCCCTTCGACATGACATGATGTCGAGCCGAGGCTTCTAGGGGAAGGTAGAGGCTGGAAAATAGGAACCACAAGAACCGTGTATGACCAAATAATTAAACATGTAGAAAAACCACTACCGAGATATATAACACCATGAGATACAACCAAACATAAGAATCCTGGTGGATGACACAAGGTTGTAGTCCCAGGGCACGACTAAGCGTGGGGATTTCCTCCACACCCAAAACTAGCCGATAAAATCACCCCAACCCATGGACACAAAGAATTCCCACCACCGGTGTGACACCGTGCTCTTAGACTCGCCTTCATAATTTCTAAGGGGCATTATGAGACTATGGACCACCCCTAATCTTTGAGTGTTGAAACGAGTAGCACCCCAACAAGCCTGTAGCCCGAGATGAGCCCAACTGCATAGCCGAGCACTCCAACACTTGAAACACAAATGGCAGGGGGTAAAAACTAGATTACCTCAAGGACTAGGTGTCTCCTCTGTCACCGAAACTAACTCTTCGTCCCTCGAGCATAGATTCCAGGCGGAAATATAGATAGACTCAACATTATCACTCATACTAGGATCCCATAGAGAGTCCCTAGCCTCAGTGCTGTGCCACCCCGAGCTATCCCATACAATTGTCGCTCTGCGCACCCATTGCCTTGACCTTGACAGGGCGTTTGAATATTGATTACCACTACCCTCTACACCCTCCCAATTCATCGCCTAAAACATACATCTGGAGAATTTTCCTCTATGCCCTGGGTATTTATCAACGATGCGTGTGAGCAAGGTGTCCACCTGCGGGCAATTAGAGCATGCCAGACTCTTCATGGAAGATTAGTGGAGCGCATGGAGGTCGGACAGGCTCTGTATTCGGTCCACTTGCCAAGTGGTGATCTAGATGTACACCCTCATCGGGGATATTTAATATATATTTAAATTATATCGAGCATGATTAAATTATTTTCATTCACAATTTTAAAATTATTGTTGCATTTCCAGTTGAGAAATGGTGGGAAGCTGGTTGATAATTTTAAAATTTGAATACGGAAGAAGTTGCGGTGGGAAGATGGTTGATAGTTTTAAAATTTGAATATGAATACACGACGATCATGATAGTTAGCTTAACTTATTATAGTTAGTTTAAATTGGTTCTCTATCCTATTTAATCAAACAAGAGTGCTTGATATTCAAAGTTCAACTTCCTTTCTATATATTTAGGGTTCATGCTCTTTTGCAACTAAAACCAATGTGGACTCAAACCATCCTGCTTCTTTTATTCAAACCAGAATCCACCCTTTTCTCTCTCACTCGATGTATCCCTAATGTGTCCTTCACCCACTCATTACAACAATTTATAATTTCTTGCATAACCTTATTTCCTCCTCAACAAAATTTGATCTCATCACTTTATTTTATTTTTTCAAATGTAAATATTAATTTCCAAAGTTATAAACTTTACAAATATGAGTTAGAAAACCAATATAGCTAGCTAAATTATTTATCATGCTTTTCTTAAGTTTGGACTTAGGAAGAATTAAAAAATGCCCAAAAAAGTAAAAATTTAAGATATCTTTTGCATGCATGGACACAAGGCCTATGCAGAGATACCTATATGAGCTACAATTTTAATAGAATCCATGAACATCATGGCCAATATGATCACTACGAGATCTTATACATTCTTTTTCTTCAATATCCAACTCTGGAATATTTTTTCTCCTGCGGAACAAATATGTGATAAAATAAGAATGAGACCCCTTCTTTTATTAACAACATAGTGTTTAACGTAGCCTAATAGACATCTAAGGTTAGAGCTAGGGTTTTCACATGTGATCCCAATCAATGTTAAGGATTTCGACCCTCTAGAAGCATTTTGAAAGTCCACACATGAATAACTCGACATTATCAATAATGGAAGATAATGTTACATTCACTAGATGCCATGGTGATTAACAAGATATGTCAACTTGTGAGTCATATAGATTCTCCATAAGAGCTCTACTTCAAGTGATATTAATGTCATTAGAAATCCCTTGAAGTGTAGAATGATTTCAAGGTATTTTTGACAATACTCATAAGATTTTGACTCTAAAAATGATCCTTTAGGGCCACAAATGGGCCCTAGAACAATCTAGACCCCAAATATCCAAAACAAGACTTTCCCAAATGGAACCTACAAGCAAAATGACTCTATTTTTTCTAGCCCGAAAGTATCAAAGTAAATGTAAAATTATAAAAATGATCCATTCTTGAATATACATCCCCATTTATAGAGGCTTTTGGTTCCCAAAATATTTTACTCAAGGAGATGAGGAGATTTTTCCTTTTTCTTCTCCTTATGGGCACCATTTAGTATTTGCCTAAATGTTATCAAATTATCCCAAATTTATAAATTTCATACTAGCCTCAATTAATTGTTATAGACTTATTTTATAAAACTATATTTTCTACCAACTCTAATTAAGATTTTGGTGCTAAGCCCTCTACTATAGGAAATAATTGCTTATTATCTTTTAGAATCAACATGGAAGGCTTATAGATTTTAAAATTCTCCACATCGTTAATAATTAAATGCACATATATGGGGGTAGAGTAAGTTTGTAGGCATTATCACTCACCTTCTCCACCACTTCAGATCGAACATACCACAAAGCCTTCATCTTCTTATGGGGACTATATAGCCTTTATTCCATTTAAAACCTAACCCCATATCTCACCTCAACTTTTTTCTCAATCCTACATTGATCATGTTAGGTCTTAAATTTCTATTGTTTCTTCTTATTTGTGTCCTCTACATTCAACCTTGAATGGTTATACTTACCACATCATGTCTTAATCTTGTCCTATGAATTTTACAATGTATCCTCTAACTTTAATCTTCAATGCTTCTCTTTTAGTGTCGCATCACTCCTCTTAGTTGTTCATATAGAACATAGAAGAGTAAGGGTGGAAAATACCCCAAGAAAGTTTGATAAGGGTACTTACTAGTAGAGTCTAGTTCGCTTTGTTATAAGAGCATTGAATATGAACCAAAATAAAATTAATACATAACATGAAATCAAATGATAAAATGTCTACAATTTAAATTTTTGATTAGTATCAATGCTTGATAAATCAAAGTTTATGATTTACATAAACTAATTTTAAATATTAACAAATACATATTTATCTATGCAATTTTTTTATTTTACTTTTTTAAACTTATTTGTTATCCTCTTTTATTTAACAGGAAAAATAATAGAATTATTTATTCATAATTCTCTTAATTGAAAATTTATTTTTATTTAATATATTATTTTACATTAATAAAATAAATAGATAAATTTTATATTAATACAGTAAAAGAGTAAAAGAGAAATCCCCAAGGGTTAGATCAAGTGGTTTAGATATGAATGTGAAGCTTATTGATATTGTTGTTAGTTGTTGTTGGTTCAAATCTCTTCAATTCCCTTGGGGCTTGGCCCCATAATCAAGGATGAATTATTTCTAGGCTACCATCCACGAAATATGGGGAAGTACTTTTTGGTTTCAAGTAAAATAGCCTAGATTCATCTTAACACTTCTGGGTTTCAAGTAAACTAGCTTAGATTCATATTAACTTGGGATCTACCAAGCATAGAGAAGGAGTCCAAGTAAAATAACTGTTGATGGTGCTAGACCCGCCAACATGTCAGGGGATCTCCCCGGTAAGAAGTCCCAACTATACCTCATACCGTTTGGTGTAGGAGTCCCAACAGTGGGTTGTATGGTATCGCCTTGACCACTGTTACACACAAAGGCAAGTAAGATGTGCCTATTGGTAACAAGGGTGTGACATATGCAAAAAGTCAAGGAAGGTGCATGAACGGTTCTAACAAATGGAGGGTGAGGTGAGTGCACCCCTTAGAAACCTATGAAAGCACGGAGTTAAGAAGGGAACACATGAGCTAAGATGCATCACAAACTAGAAGGAAAGTAAGCTAGCAATCCAAAATGATGGTTAAAACAACAATAGATTTCAGTAAGATTCATACATACATATACAAAAAATAGCTACACATGCATGCGTAAGCAAATAGATACATATATCATTTAGAGTAAACAAGAAAGCTAAAATACAATACGACATATGCATGAAACGTGTTGGCTCTATTATATTAATAAGTGTAAGTTCCAGTGATATAATACAACCATGATCAACCACTAGTTCCAATAGCATAACGTTATAGTCACTGTCGCCTACTCCTCCAAAGAGATATACTAGCTCTGCACAGTGGAGAAGCCAAGGCTCGTTACAATATTGTCCAAGCTTTCTCTAAGATACTCCTATCGGAAGCTTGGCTGACCAAAAGCCTTTACAATGAGTTATGAGGTTCTATTTATAGCAAAGGGTGGGGTGACCCTTGACATTCCCCTTTGTGACCATTCATCTATCCTCATGACTCTTCAACTACTCTATGACTGTTACATTCAACTATCGACACTTGAACTTCCACTTGACAAGACATTACATACAATCTGCACATGTACCCATGTGAGACAAAATGGCTTGAGCAAGCCATGCAAGACATCACTAACACTCGGACTGTTATGGTGAGACCAACTCTTTGACATCCTTATGATGGTCGATGGTGGCAAACTGATGCCAAGCTTGGTCGTCCGTGATGGTGTCCGTGCGCTCAATGGTGACATCCTGCTGAAAGCGAACTCTTGCCTCCATTGCATTTGGGTACACTGATATGGCCCCTTTGTCCAACTTGTTTGATAGCATGCACATCATCATCTTGAGTGTGGCTAGACCAGCAACATACTGATGCATAGTGTCTGTGCTGATCTCCAAGTGTGTGCTAGTGACCATGCTTATCAACTTGTTGAAGTAAATGTTCATCTCCAGTCGAACTTGTTTCTTATATTCACCTCGGTGAGTGTGCCAAATGGGTGGGATCGCATGCGTGCGCACAATGACATAAATGCTGCTAAATTCCCTTGCATGCGATCAACATCACTGCTCACCTTGTCTGCTCCATGCCAGCTGCTAGGATGGATCTATAACTTGTGTGGGTGCAATTTCATCCGTCTGTGCATGCTGCGTCCCCTGCTGTACCTATTCCTACTGCAACTCATTCTCTTGTCTGTGCAACTCCTGTTCTTCCTTGAGTTTCCACTTCAGTACATGAAAATCCTTCTCTGTTTCTTTCTCTACCTTCCTACGATCTTTGTGTCACGCCGCCACCTCATAGCCTCAGTCTCCAAAGTTTCTTCATCACAATTAGATCTATTTTGAGCTCGCAACTTTGTTCCGTCTCTGTGTTGTCAACAACCTTCCTCTTGCATTCGTTCCATGCAGGTGTGCTGCCTTCTGCTATTGCTGATGGTGCTGCTTATTGTGATATTGCTGCCATATTATCTTGATGTCCTTGTCTACGAACAACTTGATGTCTTCATAGGTAGACAAGCTCATAGACACTTGCTTTGATGCAACCCCCGTTGTGCTCTCAATGATGTCCTTTAACTCTGCTCTCCTGAAGGCCATTATACTTGTGCTACTGAGAGACATATGAACACCTATGATGCCTAGAGACATAGAAACACTCATGGCAAGCAATCTGTCAGTCAAAAACCAAAACAAACTTGAGGATTGACTTGCAATATACCTGTGTGATTGATAGTGAAGTTTGTGCAATTTCCACCGGGACGTCGAGAGACTGACTGCCAAAACTGTGCAAGGCATAGTTTGGGCTGTCAAGAGGCTGAATGACTGCTGGAATTGCGCAATGCACAGTCCAGCCTGGTCTGCTGAGGACTGAAACTGCGCAATGTGCAATTTCAATCAACAGTGACATGCAACCAACAAACTACATTGTGCAGTTTTTGGGGCCAACAGGATATTGCCTCCAAGAATTGCACAATGCAAGCCTGGAGGTCAGTGCTGGGCCAAACTTGTACAATTTCCGGAGGGAAGGCAGAGCCTTCGCTTCTATAAATGCATAGTTCTAGCCGAGCAAGGCACAGTCTAGGCCAACGCAACCCAGGCCGGTTGACGGGTGACTGAAAACATGAGAAGTCTGTATGCATGATGAGATGAGTGCAAACAAGAGTGAACGATCATACATGCAAAAAATAAGTGTAGGATTCAGAAAATTGGAAAGCATGCATGTGTGTAAAGTGAGTCACCGCAATGACGACCGTTCGTGCAAAAACAATCTCATGCATCCGACATGAATGAGATACGAATGAAAACTGAAATGATGCTTCTACAAGCTAACATACATCAAAGCAACAACAAGTGCTCACTGAAATCAAGCATACGACACTCAGATGAAGTGAAACACAAAAAGTGACAGAAACGTAGTGCGAGACATGAAAAAAAGGCTTACCCCCAAAAAACTAAGATGAATGTGCCGACGAGTCCTAGATGCAATGTGGGATGTCAGAGCTACAAGGTCGATGTGAGTAATGAGCTTTGTAGTGTTCGGTTGATGAGTTTTGATAAAATCGAGGTTGTGACGCGCATGCCACAAATCTAGGAAAAGCGAGACTTGGAGGGAGGTTTTTGAAATGATCCTTGCATGTAACCTCTAGCTGCTAAAAATAGATCCCTGAATCAAAGGATGCCTTTGCATGCTGCCTTGGGAGAAGCAGTCCATGCATGCAAATCAGTTTTGCTCAGTCTCAGAGGGAACCGATCAACTTGAAGGAACATGCATTGGTCTGTGAGCCTGGGATGAAAATCTGTGCAGTTTCTCGGCTGAGCAGAGATGGTTTCCCTAGAGGGATTGCACAATTTCTAAGGGGAACAAGTGACTGTCTCCTAGGATTGTGAAATTTTTGGGTTGAGCAGCTATCTTGGGTCATACCTTGCAATTTCTCAAGGAAGTTTGTCAGGTTTATAGAGTGAATTTACCCATCCTAGTAGGTAAGTTATCAGAGTAGACATTACCACCCACCTAGCTCTGGTCACTGCTCTATACAGTCAGTGCATTAAGCTATTATCTGTGCCAAGTAGTCGATCATAGTTGATAGCCAGTGGTTGCCAATAGACAGTCTCATTGCCATAGGGTGGGGCAGCCGAGAGCCGATAGCCACTAGTCATTGCTTGAAGATCATTGCCGAGAGCCCTCCAACTAGAATTATGCGGTAGGAAATTGAATTGTAAGTCATTTACCGAGGGGGAGCATCCTCACACGCAGTCACTTACTCATTGTCTTGGTCGGCATTCATTATATACGTAATTACGCTCCCGATATAAGATATTGCCATACGTTATATGGGTAAACGGATGAAGATGTAACTAGGTCATTTGCTGGATGGCGCAATTTCTGAGATGAGCAGCTGTCTTGGGTCAGACCTCACAATTTTCTCAAGGAAGCCTATATGACTGTATTGCGCAATTTCTGAGCCCAGCAGGCTGCCTAGCTGGATTTGCACAATTTCTACTAGTTTCTGGGTTGGCTGTCCCAGATGGATTACGCAATTTCTGGGAGCAGTAGGTGACTACTGCCCAGAATTGCGCAATTTCTGGGCTAAGTAGTTGTCCTGGGATGAGTTGCACAATTTTTGAGAGGAAGACTATCAAGAAGAATTGCGCAATTATGGAGCCGAGCTGGGTTTGCGCAATTTCCAGAGAGAAGGTTGGTTCCCCTCCATAATTGCGCAACTCCCAGAGGGATCTTCTCAACCATGAACTGACATTAAGTCTGGAAAGCAACCTGTGAAGGGGGTGGAAAAAACTTGCATGCACAGGTTGACAAGACTCTATGAAACAACTGAAGCTGATGTGCTTGACAGTGCAAGACATGCTGCTGAGGATGGTCAGTAGGGAGGCTCCAAAACGAAGCTAAGGAAAAATTTTGGAGGGTGGTTGTAGCCGCTACAACACTTGGTGATAGACCGGTAGAAATCCAGCTCTCTGAATGGACCTTGTTCGTGAAAAGAAAGTCTAACAACTCTGGAAGTATTGTTCAGTTCTCTGGTCGTCTTGGTTTCCACACTTTCTTGATTGTAAGATGTAGCACCGCCAAGCCCTTGGTCAGTAGACACACATTCCAAGCCAAGATAACATAGTTGTTTCGATTAGGGATGAGGGGTATATTGGTGCACAAGAAGTATAGTCGTCAGAGTTTTAGTTTCCTCTATGGTGTTGCTTTGTTGCCAGCAGGTCTGGACCTTGCCCCAACAGAGTCATTCCGGAACAAAAGCATCACTCCACTGCCAACGAGCCTGGTTAGTACCTTAGTGGAGTTACTTGCATCACCTCTTTGCGCAGGAAGCCTTTCTCTTCTTTCGCCTTATTCATTTTTCATTTTTTTCGAAATTTTTCACTTTTTCATTTTGTTTTCATTTTGCATTTTCATAACTTTGCATAGTGTTAGTGTCAGCCTTTGCATCCTGTCACTGGCGATCAAATGTGATTTTACATAGCTATTTTTAGGGTTTCTGGTCAAGTTTTTAGTTTCAAATTTTTTTTCAATAAAAACTCGATCACCGGTTATGAAGGTCAGTCTCCACTATTCCTTTCAGTCTCATGGTAAAAGACATTATCTTGGTTAAGAAATATCATCATTAGTAGAGTCCCATACTCATTTTTGTTCATAATCCACCAAATAAGCCATCAATAAATCATCATTAGGTCACCACTCGGTTATTAGGTGTAATTCTGGAAATTGATCTTTTTACCATTTAAATTCATGTTAAGAGGAATAGTGGAAGTTAGTGTGGTAACTAAGGTTTGAAAGTTATGTTTTTATTTCATTTTCTCAAATGAAATATCATCATTAAATCATAAAAAAATAAAGTGTCAAGTCCAAGTGTAAATTGTTGGTGGGTCCACTATTATTGTACAAAAGGGAAAATCAGTTTTTCCATCTATAAAAGCTCACAACTCACTCTTTTTCATTCTTCACTTTCCCATTGTTGCATCCAACACTCCATCTCATTCCATTAAGGTGATTGTGCCATGCCAAGAAGGGTTACTTGCATCCAAAACTGATTTCTGGAAACTGTGCTACGCAAATGACCTTGCCTCTCCTACGCATAACCAGGTTGCAGCTCCATTGTTTCTCCAAAAGGGTGAGCCATCTATAGCTACTTTCTCCATCATGGTGACATTATTCTATAGTTGAAATAGGTTGGTTTTTATATCCTAGGGTTCAAACTCTTTTTATTTCCATTACCTATGCTCATTTATCTCATCTCTACAAGCTAGGGTTTTGAAAGCAGTTAGCAATTTTTTCACCTTCTCTTGTCAAATTTGCTACTAAAACTCATACCTACATGCTTCCACACCATAATATATCCTAAATACACTTACCCACACACCTCCCATCAAACCCACTCCCAAAATTCATCATTTCTACCCAAACCCTAGACAAATTGCACTCTTTTTCACTATAGGACTGTGTTTTCTTGTTTTGGAAGCCTTCCACTCACCCAAATTCAATAATTCTAGTTTCCCTAGCTTCCAAAATTCCCCCACTACTTCCAAAAGTTTCTCAGAATTTTCTCACATCCCTATCCCCCTCATTTTCCCCAAACTCCCTCACAGCTCTTGAAAATCCCCTGTTTTCACACAGTCAAAACCCTAATTTTCTATCCTAAGAGCTAAGTGCTAAGATGGAGTCTGAAACCTCATAGTAGAAGAAGCATAGAGGAGGACATGTCATTAGACATGAACCTACATCAACCCATGATGTCTTATGTTCTCCCTTTATCATGAAATCTTTTGAAGATGCTGGCTGCCTTACATTTTGTTAGAGGGTTGAAGAATTGAAATATCATGACCAATTGACTAGTGCTTTTGCCACTAAGCTTAAAAAGGACAAAATGACCATAGAAGGGTTCCAAATCACTATTTCAAGTCAACTTATCTCTGCAGCTACAGGGATTCCAGACACTGGAGAGATTTGGTTCAAAAGAGAAGACCTTGACCTTCAAAATTACAAAATGTACCTAAAAACACAGTACAAGGCAACTCCAACTTATATTTTTCCATTCAGACATTTGTTGGATAAGTACACCCCTCTCATGAAAATTATCATGAGGTATTTCACATGTGAATTCATGTTTTCAAGGATTTATAAGTACCACACGAAACTTCTGATGCATTTCACTAGGGTACAACAAATCAACTTGTCCTATTACTTGTACAAAAGTTTGGTCAAAATGGTAGAGAAGGTACAAAAGCAAGGGGAGAATCACTACTCTAGTTTGTTTCATCATGGCCTAGTGAAAGTGCTTGTTTTTCATCAACTAGCACAAGAAAATATGCCTTGGGACCATTTTGCTAGTTCAGTTTTTCCTCCATCTTCTTCAACTAGGTCTAATGATAAAAAAATACCTACAAGCTCACCCATGCAACAAGAGATCGCTTCTTCAAGAAGATCAACTAAGAGGAAAGATAGGGTAGAAGGGTCTCAAACCTATTCTAGAGGTGATAGGCTTGTGTTTTCTCAAGAGATGGTTGAAGGGGCCAAGCCTACAATAGGTAAAGAGACAGTTTCCTCATAACGTGAAGAGTCCTCTCATCCGGATACACATGTGTCAGCTATGGAGAAAGAACAAGAGGGCATAGTTAAAGATCAGATCATCAGGGTTAAGGAGGCTGAAATCAAGAGGTTGGAAGGCAAATTGATTGAGGCAAATGCTCTAATAGCATGCTTGCAACAAGAGAATATGCAACTGAAGGTGAACTAGATGATTCAAGACAAACAAACAAGAATTTCAAGGAAAGAGGATACAAAGGGTAAATCAATGGTTGAAATGGAAGTGTACAAGGGCAAAGGAAATAAAATTGCATCGCTAGACCTAGGACTAGAGCATCTAAAAGAGCCCTTGAGCTACAAAGAGAGGTTTCTCCACCAAAAGAGCAGATTATGTAAGATGACTTAATCACTAGAAACATAAATGATGATAGGGTTTATTGGCTTGATAACCTAAATGGACACCTGGAGCATCTCCTCAAGAAGGCAAATAGGAACAACAACTTGTAGCGACATATGGCTATGCACTACTATACCAGAAACAAAGTATCTCAAGTAAGGATCAAGCATTTGAAGAGCAAACTCAAGGAAAACCTAATTGGTAAAAAGGGAAAGGATAGGCTTGATTTACTTAATGAGGCCTCACTCATGGTATAACATATCCTATTTTATCCCCACTCAGAAATTTTGAGGAAATTTGGAGAAAATTTTGTCATTTTCAAAATTTTGGTCATTTTTCACTGTTTTAAAAACACAAAAAATTCTATAAGGGCAGGGCCTTCGTGCTACGCTTTCATATCGGAGATCCAAATCATGAAAAATTTATATGTCTGGATAGATTTTTCCCTAAGGATCTAGTAAATCCACTTTTGGAAGCAGGTCAGAAAACTAGTGAAGAGAAAAGGTAAAAAAAGGGGTGAAAAATACACTTTCTGCCACCATTCTGGAACATGCGCTTATAGAGTAACATCAGGAGAATGGATTTTTGAAGGCCTTCCCATGCCCCATTTCTAAAAATTCCAGTTGACCGTTCTCTTACTTTTCAAGTTTGACCTCCAGAAGACCTCCAAAAACTACCTACAAGTCGGCACGATGCTTATAACATAATTGCACTATGTTTATACCTGTCGCTGACTTTTTCACTTCAAATTTCACCAGATTTTGTTTTAATGATGTAATTTGGATATTTTAATGACTTGATGATGTAATTATGGTGTTAATAGACATGATAGGTTGTTTTAATGTTTAATTAAAGCCTCATAAAGGTAGCAAAATTCAAATTGAAGTCTAAAAGAGGAGTTTGTGTTTGACCTTCTTACTTCCTCTGGTTTGTTGAGAGATTCTTGATAAATGTTCCAAAACTTAAGGATTTGACCCCTGAAGGTGGGGAATGGTTGTTTTGAGTCTATATGTATGTTTTCTCATTCAATGAGAAGGGTTGGACTTTTGTGGAGAGGCTTGTACCTTATGTTTTCTTACAGCTAATCAAGGAGCAATTGCAACTATATTTCAAGAATACTTGTTCAGTAGTCTGTGTTGTTAGTTTCCTTTAAGATCAGTTTCGAATTGATGAAATCATCTCTATTTTCATGCTTTATCTTCTTTTGATGGTTTTTTTTGCAATTATATAGACATAATTCTTAGATTTAAGCTCTATTTATGTGGAAAATCATGCTTGTGTTTCTTCTTCTATGACAAATGAATTCATGCTTATACATGCCCATTATGTTCTCTTAAACTCTCAGAAATATACTACATTGGACAAAAATTAAGTTCACCATAACACATTGATATCTAGCTCCTCTTTATACCTATTACTGTACACTTGAGGCCTTGACCTAATTACCTGCTCTAATCCCTAGTCTAGCAAATTAAAAACCCTAAATTCTCAAATACTCAAACAAGACTTGTATATCTAGCCTAAAACCTATTTCTTTTCAATTATTCATTGACAAATCCTTAGAGAGATCCCTCTTTCGTTTAGTAGGGCTACCTACTAAACTGAAAGTGGTATGATGTTACCTTTTTCGATTTCCTCTTCAGCCTAGGAAATTGTAGGGGATAACACATATCACTTATTCATTTCAGAGGTAGAAGAGGGGTCCCGACTTATTGAGAGCAGAAGAGGTTGTTCCTTCAGAGAAGTAGTTTGTATATACCTCTAATTTGCTTGTTAAGGTATTCCCCCTCACCTTACTCTACTTGACCGAGCTGACAAGGATTAACCCAAAAAAATCGACTAGAGTAGGTGATACTAGTTTGCGCACAAGCATTTTGTTTTCACCAAGCTTCACTTTGAAGAGTATGTATTTTCCATTGATGTATCATGGAATGAAGACAACAAGTTCTTACATAAGAGGTAGGCCGACAAATAACCAAGTATTGATAGTTGTACAAGTCCTCTTGTACTTTACCTAGGCTTGTTTCAAGAGTCGCACACAGTCCATGCGAAACTAACCTACGAACGAAAACAAGAAAACAAAACAAAATGCAAAGCAAGAAGCAGAAGCAAATGCATATGCAAAGCGAGTAAGAAAACAAACAAGCAAGCAAGAAAACACACAAAGAAAGAAGCAAACATGCATGCAAGCAAAAAACTCAAAAGCAAACACTACTCCTACTCCTAAGCTAATAGTGCATGGGTCGTCTCATGTGAAGTGATACTTCCAATGCATCCACTGATGCATTGGTCGACCCATGTTGGTGAAGGCATGGTTTGCAAACAAAACAACTGTGCAAACCAACAAACATGAAAGATATAACAGTGAAGAAAAACGCACTCCGAGTTTAAAAGCATCCATCGAACATAAGTGAGTGAAAATGCATGATATCCAATCTGTGGACTTTTCATGGTGTTGTGCTACACTACGTGCATATGTTGAGTGTACGCATTCTCTTGATTGTGACATGCAAGCAAACGTGAGAAAGGTAGACCACTTACGTTGTGCAAGTGTGCTTGCTGTGTAAGATTCCTCCAACGCATGAGTGATGGGATCATGTAGTTCGAGTGGAGGAAGTGAAATATGAGTGTTGGATTGATCTTGAATGCAAAAAAGAGAGCGATGAGAAGCATTGCATGTTTCAACAATTTCCTGATCGGAAGTGAAACCAACCTCAGGACAGCGAGGACTTGACATAACCATCATCTCGGGGTGAAGTGCCTCGAAAGTTTGTGGGGTTTCTACTTCGTCGATAGATAGATCATCATAGACTAGTGGCTTAGATGGATTAACAACGAGTGAACCAACATCGTGATCAGATGAAGAATTAGGGAGACTACGACAACCAGGATTAGAAAATTCAGGATGTTTGTCGACATCCTCATGATTTGATGAATCATGTAGAGGGGTAGATGAGAAGCAAGGATGTTCACCCTCTGTGTTTTCAGAAAAGACAGATGATAGATTGGATGGATTTTCGGAGGAAGTTGTCTCCTCTCCGCAATGTAATGAAAAGCTAACATCCGATGTGTCCTGTGAATGATTGGAAGTAGAAACATCCAGAAATGATTTTTCACAGGGGGAATCAATAGTGGAAGAATCAGAAGGGATGTTAGGATAAAGTGGATGAGGCGTGGATGGAAGGGAGTCATCCTTCACCATAGGTTCTTCTTTAGATTCCCACACACACTCATCATGAATGATGGTGCAGGTTGATTGCATAACACCAACTCTGTTGACAACTTGATCCTTGTTCATAGCAGGAGTGGAGTCCAGAATGGAAGAACACAAGACAATACACGGAGGATAAAAAAAATGCTGGGACGAATGTTGAGGGAACGAATCCACGTGAAAACCAACAGGCTTTCAAACCAAATTTGCGCAGACATCAAGAGCAGGTGGGGTGGGAGGATGTGATAGTTTAACAGATGTGTGTGCATAATCTCCCACATCACTTTGCGATGGTGGAGTTGTTTGATGAGGTGAAGCTGGATAGTCACTTGTGATAGAAACTGTGCCTTCCTGTGATTGCGCAGCTCCATCACCGAAGTGTGCTGAGCGGGATTTGAATGATTTGAAGAATTGCAGATTTTCAGATATGTAAAGAGGATACTCAAATCTCCCATCGATAAATTCCCAATTAATTTCATCTTCGGGGAATCGGTATGCAAGATTACAAAAGCGTGTGTAAAACTTTTCAATGGGTTCATTGAGTGCTTTTTGTATTTTCAAAATTTCTTGATCGAGTGCTTTATGGTTAAAGTGATTGAAAGCACGGTCTATCTCTGCGACCAGATGAGCAAGAGAATGAATAGATTTTTCAGGTAGCGTGGCACACCAGTGCATTGGGTGCCCTCGAAGCGTGTAGACGAACAACGCGCAGGTCATGTATTCTTCAAATATTCCATGTCTTTCACATGAGCCTACAACACTGACTGCGTGCCTAACTAAGGCTACATGGCCTCCACCATCGTATGTTTTATGTGACAAGTTATCCGAGAGCTTTTCCGAGATAATGAAGTCGTTTCCATAAGACATACACTCTAGAAGAGAAACTCTGTAGTTAGTCATGATAGATATGTAGAGATTCAAAACAGATGTGAGGACTCAACTTGTCATTTGGCCCTCCTGTTGGCTTGTTGGGGCCTGACCCAGGTTCGGAGTTAATTAGCCAAACAAATCCCTATACTAATGGCCCTTTCGGCAACAATCCGCGGAGTTCAGACTGAGGTCTCACCCAAAGTAGTATGAGGGGGTGCTGGAACCAGGATTCCGCACCCTTGAGATGTCTAAGGGGTTGATTTGGTCCAACTGTGAATCCCTTTACGCAGGTTACTTTGCGCATTTCCCTGACTTGTGAGGCCTTCGGGCCTTGATTTATCCGCCTTCGCACAACCCTAACCAGTGGATGTGGGATTTCGCGTTGTTGGAGCAGTGATCTACACTTTTTCCCTAAGTCACACCCGAGATCTTACTTATCTTCTTATAATAGTTAGTTATCTTCACGTAAACAAATGCCTTATATTATATTATTTATTCAACACATTCATATGAGTTCGCGCAGAAAATAAACAGTAAAATAATTCAGACCCAATATACTTCAATGCATAAAACAGGAAAAGATACCAAGAAATATGGTAGCACTTCTCTTTTATTAATTCTTCCAACGGTTACAGACTTGACCTGCCTTGTACACTCAGCTGCAGGGGTCCTCGAACTCAACTGCAGACTATTAGGCCTCTGCGCACTCAACTACAGAGCCTTCTTCTACTCTACGACCCAAAGACACAACTCTACACTTCGACTCACTGCTTCATCAATTTCTTAGACTCATCCTTGCTTATATTATTTCTACACTTAGAGCCTCGCTATATTTATACAATTCCATGGTCCGCGGACCATGGGTAGATCTTTCAAACCGACATTACATTACGAAAACAAGGGCGGACAACCCTATGACTCTATTACATCTTCACACCCACAAATCGCGGAGTATTTACAATAGAATTAGTCAAAACTTGGGCTTTAAGCCCCAAACCATGCCTTGGGGGTATCCCACACCCAACATGCCCCCAACACAAACATCGTGATTCGCCCTCGAGTCACTCTGTCGATGCAGAGATCTTCACGTGGAGACCCTCCAACTCTACTCGAATGGCTGCAAGGTCGGCAACGCACTGAATGACTGCTTGCTGAATCTCCTGTACTCGTTGTTTCGAGACCGTGGTGTCAGAACTGCTTCCTTGGATCTATTCCTACGTCCCCTGCATCTGCTTATAGTCCCGTGCCTTCTTTCAGCTGCCCGGAGTGCCAAGATTGTGCTTCTGCCGGCTAGTCAGATAGCTAGGCCACCCGTGTATGGCTTCAATCGACTGCCATTCACTTTGCCTGGGAAAGGTTCTCCATTTAGCTTTACTAGATGCACTGTGCCTCCGTCTGAGACCTCCTTAACAACATATGGTTCCAGCCAAAGCATTCTGAATTTTCCCGGGAATTTATCAAACTTACTATCATATAGTAACACCAAATCATTTACCCTGAAGGTGCGCAACTTAATATGTCGATCGTGCCATGCCTTTTCGCGTTGCTTTTGTACCTACTGATGGAATCTAGCCAAAAACCATTCCTCTTCGAGTTCCTCCAACTGTGCGAGCCTCTATTATAGGGTTCCGCTATCCATCATACCGATGAGCATTGCTATGCGCAGACTAGGCACAATATACTCCATTGGCATTACGGCTTCCACTCCATAGACCGACCCGAAAGGTGTCTGTCATATCAGTTTCTTGCAGGTTTTCCTATAAGGCCATAATACTGTAGGTACTCACAGGTCCCAATCACTTTGCTGCACATTGCATACTTTAGTCAGCGCAATCTCTAGTATTTTGTTAAATGCTTCTACTGTCCCATTGGCTTGTGGGTGATATGGTGTGCTTTTCTGATGATACACCTAAAACTCTTCTGTTAGCGCGCTGATTGTTTCATTCAGGAAATGTGTATCGTGATCACTCATCAAGATCTTCGGACATCCAAAGCATGTCAATACGTGTTCAAACATAAACTTTGCGGCTGTGGCAGCCGTGCAATCCTTTACCAGTTGCGCTTCTGCCCAACGAGTCAGTTACTTTGTCGCAGTGATAATGTATCTCGCCCCTGTCTTTCCCTAAGGTTTGATAGGCCTAACAAAGTTGATTGCCCACTTTTCAAAGGGCTGCAATGTCATTTGCGGATTCAAAGGCATCTCATCCCTCCGCGATTGTTTACCTATTCTTTGACATACATCACAGGCCTTGAAGTGTGCTTTTGAATCCTGATGAAGGGTTGGCCACCACAGCCCTGCACGGAGAAGCTTTTGCGCGGTCACTCACCTTGCATAATGTCATCCTAGAGTGCCCCCATGCACGCCCACAAGGATATGACTTCGTTCAAATTCAGGTACATACCTTCACAGTATCTCATCATTGCCCATCTTATATAGGTACCCCGCGATGACAGAAAAATCTACTGCGCGCACCACCAATTCCTTCTTCTGTTGGATGGAGTATTCTTTCAGTGCAATTCCAGTCGTGAGAAAGTGGATTATGTCTTCAAAGTGTCCATCCTCTACATGCACAACAAAGAGCTGTGCATCAGGTAGGCCTTCCTCCAGACTAGTAGGTTCCTCTCCTGTCTTAATGCGCGACAGGTGATCCGGTCCTGCATTCAGGCGCCCAGGCTTCACAACGACCTCAAAATCATATTCTTGGAACAATAGAAGCCACCTACATATGTGCCCCCCCAACACAGGCTTATTGACCAAGTATTTCAACGCGAAATGATCTGTATACATCTTGAAGTGTCCCCCTAGAAAATAGTGCCGATATTTTTTGAGTCCGTACACCATAGCCAATCCCTCGTGTTTGGTTGTGGAATAGTTCTTTTCTGCTTTAGACAACTTGCGACTCGCGAATGCGATAGGGTGATCCAAGCCCTCTCCACCATCCTGTGTTAGTACTACTCCTAGTGCTATGCACGACGCGTCAACATGGACATGAAACTCCTCGTCCCATTTTAGGAAGACTAGAATCGGCGCAGAGACCATTTTTTCTTTTAGTACATCCAGGCTTTTCTTGTAGTCATCATTCCAGCAGAAAGTGACATCTTTTTTCAACAGCATCTCCATCGACGCGGTGATCTAGGCATAGATTTCGATGAACTTCCTGTAGTACTCCTGATGTCCCAGGGTAGTGCGCAACTGTTTGACACTTCACACGCTTCCAAATTCAAAATCACTGCCATTTTAGTGGGGTCTACCATCAGTCCCTATTTGCAAACCACATTTCCCAACAGGGCCCCAAAGGGAACAAGGAACGTACACTTATTGAGGTTCAACGTGATTTGGTGTTGTCGGCAGGTATCCAGCATCAAGCATAAGCTCGCTACATGGTGCTTAACCAATCCAAATACAGTCCAATCATCAAAATAAACCTCCAGGAACTTGTTGATATATTCCTTGAATGCTGCAACAACTATGCGTGAAAAGATGGCCGACGCATTCTTCAATCCAAACGGCGTAATAGTGTATTGAGAGCAGCCCCACTTAGTCGCGAAGGTTGTCTTACTCCTATCTTTTGGCACGATTTTCATCTGGTGGTACCCTAAAAATCCATCAGTGAAAGAATATGCTTCCTGCCCACCAACATGTTCCAATACTTCATCTGTGAACGGAGTTGGGAATGGATCATGCACACATGCGTCATTAAATTTTTGAAGGTCCACGCATATTCTTATCTCACCCTTCTGCTTCTTTTCCTGTACTACCATAGGGCTTACCCAATCAGATTCCTCCACTGGCTCAATGATTCTAGCTGTGTGCATCTTTTCGAGTTCTACGCGGACCTTCTCTTTGTACTTCGGATTCAAGCGGTAAGGCCTCTACTTAATTGGCTTCGTGTCAGGATTTAATGTGATCTGCATCATTCCTAAATCTTCGATAATTCATTTTAAGTCCGTGATTTTGGTTGGGAATAGGTCCTGGTATTCACAGAGTAACTTAGCGACCTTATCCACCGTCGCGTCATCCCAATAGTCGCCGAGTGTTGCATACTTAGGTTCGTCTTCCGTACCAATGTTCACCTGCTTCGTCTTTATCGGCGAAGTTATGTCGAGGTCTTCTACCAGTGGTCCTTGAACCTCACAATGGACTTTAGTTTCTGGAATGTTAACTTTTCACGGATCCTCGTCGTCTTCTTCAGTATTTACATTATAACACTCCAACGTGCAGCTCAGTTGAGTAGCCCATTCAGGCTGAATCAATTCTATTGGCTCCTGGGGTATCTTAAAGGTAGCTCCTTTTACTGGTTATAGCGCGTCATCAACAATGTCCCACCAATGATCCTCAAACGTGAAGGTTAACAGGAACCCTTCGTACAAGATATCCCATTCACTCGTCCCATGGCAGAGCTCTGTCTCTATATACTAGTTCATGGGTATAACATCTAGGGTATGACAGAACAAGTGTACCCACTCAGGTTGTGGCTCCTCCTCGTAGACCTTTCTCCACTTGGCGTGGTGTGCGTGCAGATCATCTCGTCCGTCATACTTGTCTGTTAGTTGCATTTGAGGCTTTCTAAAATGCATGCACATCAATCTCCTGCATTTGCGCCAGTCCTCAAAGCTTCCTTGGTGCGTACCCCACCACCTCATGGGCGTAGCGCTTAGTACTCATTTCAAAGCCTCGAAACGTTGTTGTTCCGACACCTCTCTTTCAAATCTATTCAGGAAGGCATCTAACTAGCTTAACCCGTCATATGTAAGTAGATCCCTTACTTCCATTGATACGCAACACAACGATCTTGTCATCATGTTGCAGTTCAACATGGTTACCTCATGTAATTGGTTCTGCCATCGCTCTATCTCTTCATCCAAATCCAATGTACAAGAGATTTCACGCTCCCATAAGATTTGTCCATCCACGATGGGATTTACCCCAGTCTTGCTCTCGCATAGTTATCTTGTAGATGCAATCTCGCTTTCATAGTCGCACACTAGCTCCATGTAGCATGATCCTTTTGCAAGGTCCAAAGGTATGACTACGCGCAGAGAATTTTTCTCAAAAATCATCTTACGCTTCTTTAGATTTATCACCCCGTTCATGTCAGTGGCCCAATCTATTCATAATAGCGCAGGCTAGGGATTGCTATCATCTTTAATCTCTATCACTTCGAAGTCTGCTAGCGCGCTTTCTCCTTCAATATCCACTATGATTCCCTGCAATCTTCCCATAGGTAGGATCTTTTGTTGGTTCACCATTCGCAGTTGGATAGGAGACCATTATAGCGTAGGCCTTCCCATGCGCTCCCATGTCTGCTTCAACAAAACATTCGCGTCCGATCCTAAATCCAGAATCACTTGGTCCATCTCGTATTCTCCAATCTATGTGGTCAATCTCATTTCTCTTCCCGTCCTCATCGCATGCTTTCCAATCTTCCGAACTACGCATAGTTCTCCTGGCACGGTCCCAGCGCATCTATTTATGAGTTCCTGCAATCCCTTTACAGCCTTGCTGTCGCGCAGTAGCTTCATGCATGTTTCTAGGAACATCGTGAGCATCGATGGATCCATTTCTAGCTCCGGTCTATCTTTACTTCCTGAAGTGGAGGCATCAACGAAGCTCTTCCTGGCTTCCATGAAGGTTTCCTTAGCGCGCTCCAAATCAAACTCTGGTTCTTTTGTCGGAGCCTTGTGAACCCAGGTACTATCTTTAGGCTACTTGCCTTTATGATCGCTCGTCATTATCCCACTTCAGAGCACAATGTTTACGTTAGGGTCTTCCTCGCATGGCTCAGACCTCATCATTTGCAGGTTCTAAGTTGGGGGAGGTTGGAGCGCTCCCTTGTCGCGCAGCTGCGCTATCAGTGTGGGACAATCCTCTGTCTCATGATCAAACAATGTACAATACAAGCATGAAGGATGCGTTGGATTTGTACAATCATGGGCATAATGTCCTGGCCCTCCACAATTGTAACATATTAGTTGTCCGCGACCTCTTCCAGGTCCTCCTCCACCTCGGCCTCGTCTGCGCCCTTGAAATCTGATTCATGCCACTCCTGCGTTCTGGTCAAGGGGCCGCGTTTCGGCCTAAACTCTGTAGGTGGGAGTCTTATCCATCATTAGTTCATAGCTTCTATAGGTGCGCTCATCATGTCACACTGATCTACAGAAATTACAAAACAACTGTTGTGAATTTTGCATGTACTTCTGCAACAAATGGCAGTATCCTGTAGCATGCTTTCCTCCTATTTGACAAATCGCGCACCACAACATAGGTGCTAAGCTAGTCCTACTTGGGCCTCCGGTCTTAATGGCATTGGTCCTCCTTCCAAGAGGTAATTCACGAACACTGGGTAGTGGTCCTTGTCATGACCCTAACCCTTACATTTAACACACCATACCTCGTCGCGCACTTCTGGGCGAGCTGTCCTGTCTTGTTTCAGAATTTGCATCTCAAGGCACAAGTTTTTCAACTACGCGTGAATCTGTTGAACTCCTAGGTTGGGATCCTGTATCGGGGTCTCATGTAGTATCATCGCGATCTCCAAGGCCGCTGCCTGAGTTGTTAACCTTTGTTGTGACAGAGCGTTCCTTAAATGCAGCGTTAGCGATGCTACAAACCATTCGCTGTGTTGTCCATCCGTCAAAGTCATATCAGCTTCGCAAATTGTGCACTTCAGTCTCTGATCCAACTCCCAAGGAGTCTCACCTGGTAGCATCGTGATCTCTTTGAACCCAATGATCGACTGTGCCTCTTACTTTGGTCTACTAAATTCTTTGTTCAGCGCAATTTGGATATCCGCGATCCATGCATTCAGATTGTCATTAGAATGCTTAATATACCAGGTCAGCACACGATCCTACAAAGTGCTGACCAACATCGCCTGATTTATATTGTCATCTGTAACTCCCTGTGCTTCCCATACAACTTCTATCACAAACTAAAACTGGTCTGGATCTTCATTTCCTACTCCCTTGAATACTGGCAACTTTATCGCGCTTTCCATATTGACTCGCGGTGGTGGCGGAGGTGGTATGGGTGAAGATGGGGGTGAAGACGATGAAACTGGCAATGGTGTGGTTGGGGGTGGTATGCATGGAGTCCTATGCCTTATCAAATTGATTGCACTTCTTAGTGAGACCTTCGCGAGCTCTTTCTCGTCCCCTCGCGAAGGTGAAATCAAGGGGCTAGTTTCTAGTTCTACACTACCTTCGTTTCTGTAAATTCTCCCACTCCGCGTAGCCTCAAACAACAATGTATTCGTATAATCTGCTTTTCACACAGTAGCATTTTAATCCAATTGTTCAGATACTTAATGTACTTACCTCGCAGTCCTTTGAGGAAGCGTCACTTTGCCTCGCTATAGCTGACTGAAGTATCTAGTGCGAACTCAGTAATTAATCCTCCTATAATTTGATCGAGCCAGTGATCAACAGTGTGTGTGATCTTATGCTCCGATGCTTCCAATCTGCGAACCAACTCTGGGGTCCACACAATAGGATTGTCGAGCTTGTGCCTTCCTTGCCTATCTGCTAACTTCACGATCCACTCATACAACTTAGTAGGGAAAGATGCGAAGAAAATTTTGTGGATCTCTGTGTATAGGTAGCAGTCTAACCACTCTGCTTTTGATAGTCACAGATTCCTATTCTCCTATGCTGCGAACTCATGGATTCTCCTGTCCAACCAACCTTCAATTTCTTTCTTATTTGTATTCCAATGATACGACATCAGACATCTCTATGCATATTCCGGTCCTAGCAACGGAACCATTTGTTGGCTTGTTGGGGCCTAACCCAAGTTCGGAGTTAATTAGCCAAACAAATCCCTGTACTACTAGCCCTTTCGGCAACAATGCACGGAGCGTGGACTGAGGTCTCACCCGAAGTAGTATGGGGGGGTGCTGGAACTAGGTTTCCACACCCTTGAGATGTTTGAGGGGTTGATTTGGTCCAACTATGAATCCCTTCACGCAGGTTACTTCATGCACTTCCCTGACCTGCGAGGCCTTCACGACCCCTTCGCGCAGCCTTAACCAATGGTTGTGGGATTTTTCATTGCTAGAGTAGCGATCTGCACTATTTCCCTAAGTCACATCTGAGATCTTACTTATCTTCTTATAATAGTTAGTTATCTTCGCGTAAATAGATGCCTTATATTATATTATTTATTCAACACATTCATATGAGTTCGCACAAAAAATAAACAGTAAACTTGTAATTCAGACCCAATATACTTCAATGCATAAAATAGGAAAAGATACACATAAATATGGTAAAACTTCTCTTTTATTAATTCTTCCAACGGTTACAGACTCGACCTGCCTTGCGCACTCAGCTGCAGGGGTCCGCGCACTCAGCTACGGACTACTAGACCTCTGTGCACTCAACTGTAGAGCCTTCTCCTACTCTACAACCCAAAGACACAACTCTACACTTCGACTCACTGCTTCATCAATTTCTTAGACTCATCCTTGCTTAGATTATTTCTACACTTAGAGCCTCACTTTATTTGTACAATTCCATGGTCCGCGGACCATGGGTAGATCTTTCAAACTGACGGACCATGGGTAGATCTTTCAAACTGACATTACATTACAAAAACAAGGGCGGACAACGCTATGACTCTATTACAGCTTCGCGCCCAAAAATCACGGAGTCTTTACAATATACTTCATCAAAACTTGGGCTTTAAGCCCAAAACCATGCCTTGGGAGGATCCCATGCCCAACACCTCCTTCTAGCACCAAAATTTTGATGGTGTTGGACCTGTCAACATGTCAGGGGATCTCCCCGGTAAGAACTCCCAACTAGACCTTAGACCGTTTGGTGTAGGAATCCCAGCAGTGGGTTGTACAGTATTGCCTTGACTGCGGTTGCGCACAGAGGCAAGTAAGATGTCCCTGTTGGTAACAAGGGTGTGACATATGCAGCAAGTCAAGGAAGGTGCATGAACAGTTCTAACACATGGAGGGTGAGGTGAGTGCACCCCTTGGGAACATGTGAAAGCACGAAGTTAAGATGAGAACACACGAGCTAAGATGCATCAAAAACTGGAAGGCAAGTAAGCTAGCAATCCAAAGTGATGGTTAAACCAAAAACACATTTCAGTAAGATTCATACATATATATACAGAAAATAGCTACACATGCATGTGTAAGCAAACAAATACATATATCATTTAGAGTAAACAAGATAACTGAAATACAATACGACATATGCATGAAACGTGCTGGCTCTATTATATTAAGAAGTGTAAGTTCCAGTCATACAATACAACCATGACCAACCACTAGTTTCAACAACGAAACGTTACAGTCACTACCGCCTACTCCTCCAAAGAGATATACTAGCTCTGCACAGTGGAGAAGCCAAGGCTTGTTACAATACTGTCCAAGCTTTCTCTAAGATACTCCTATCGAAAGCTCGACTGACCAAAAGTATTTACAATGAATTATGAGGTTCTATTTATAGAAAAGGGTGGGGTGACCCTTGACATTCCTTTTTGTGATCTTTCGTCTATCCTCATGACTCTTCAACTACTCTATGATTGTTACATTCAGGTATCAAAACTTGAACTTCCACTTGACAAGACATTACGTACAATCTGTACATGTACCCAGGTGAGACAAAATGGCTTGAGTAAGCCATGAAAGACATCACTAACACTCGGACCGTTGTGGTGAGACCAACTCTTTGACATCCTTGTGATGGTCGATGGTGGTGAACTGATGCCAAGCTTGATCTTCTGTGATGGTGTCTCTGCACTCAATGGTGACATCTTGCTGAAAACGAACTCTTTCCTCCGTTGCATCTGGGTACACTGATATGGCCCCTCTGTCCAACTCGTTTGATAGCATGTGCAACGTCGTCTTGAGTGTGGCTGGACCAACAAAATAATGATACATAGTGTCTGTGTTGATCTCCAAGTGTGTGCTGGTGACCATGCACATCAACTTGTCGAAGTACATGTTCAGCTCTAATCAGACTTGTTTCTTGTCTTTGCCTCGGTGAATGTGCCAAATGGGTTGGAATACATGCGTTCACACAATGACATGCACACTGCTGAATTCCCTTGCATGTGATCAATGACACTACTCACCTTGTCTGCTCCGTGCCAACTGCTGGGATGGATCTATAACTTGTGTGGGCGTAGTTTCATCTGTCTATGCATGTTGCGCCCCCTGTTGTACCTGTTCCTGCTGCAAGTCATTCTCTCATCTGTGCAGCTTCTGTTCTTCCTTGGGTTGCCACTTCAGCACATGAAACTCCTTCTCTGTTTCTTTCTCTACTTCGTGTCGCGCCGTCACCTCATAACCTTAGTCTCCAAAGTTTCTTTCATCATAGGTGGATCTGCTTTAAGCTCATAACTTTGTTCTGCCTTTGTGTTGTTAATGAACTTCCTCTTAAATTCGTTGCGTGCAGGTGTGCTCCCTTCTACTGCTACTGATGGTGATGCTTGCTGTGATGCTACTTCCATATTATCTTGATGTCCTTATCTACGAACAACTTGATGTCTTCATAGGTAAACAAGCTCATAGACACTTGCTTGGCTGTAACCCCCATTGTGCTCTCGACGGTGTCCTTTGAATCTACTCTCCTGAAGGCCATTGTACTTATGTTGCTGAGAGATAGACGAACACCTGTGATACCTGGAGACATAGCAACACTCATGGCAAGAAATCTGTCAGTCGAAAACCAAAAAAAACTTGAGGACTGACTTGCAATATACCTGTGTAATTGATCATGAAAGTTGCACAATTTCTGCCTGGAGGTCAGGAGACTGACTGCCAAAACTGCGCAAGGCATAGTCCAGGCTATTAGGAGGCTGACTAAGTACTTGAGCTGCGTAATGCACAGTCCAGCCTGGCCTGATAGGGACTAAAACTGCGCAATGCGCAATTTCAGTCAACATTGACATGTAACCAGCAAATTTCATTGCACAGTTTCTGGGGCCATCAGGACATTGCCTCCAAGAATTGCGTAATGCAAGCCTGGAGGTCAGTGTTGGGCCATACTTGCGCAATTTCTGGAGGGAAGGCAAAGCCTTCACTTCTGGAAATGCACAATTCTATCCTGGCAAGGCATGGCCCAGACCAAGGCAACCTAGGCCGGATGATGGGCGATTGAAAACATGAGAAGTTTGAATGCATGATGAGATGAGTGAAAACAATAGTGAATGATCATACATGCAAACAATAAGTGCAGGATTCAAAAAATGGGAAAGCATGCGTGTGTAAAGTGAGTCACCACAACGGTGACTATTCGTGCAAAAACAATGTCATGCATGTGGCAACAGTGAGATGTGAACAAAAAATGAAACAATGCTTCTACAAGCTAACATACATTAAAACGACAACAGGCGCTCATTGAAATCAAGTAGACAACACTCACACGAAGAGAAACACAAAAAGTGACATAAACGCAGCGCGAGACATGAAAAGTGGGCTTACCTCGAAACAACTGAGCTGAATGTGCCAATGACTCCTAGATGAAATGTGGGGTGTCAAAGTTGCAAGGTCGATGTGAGGAATGAGCTCTGTAGCATCCGATTGATGAATTTTGATAAAATCGAGGTTGTGACGCATGCCACAATTCTAGGAAAAATGAGACTTGGCAGGAGGTTTCTGAAATGATCCTTGCATGTAACCTCCAGCTGCTAAAAACAGATCTCTGAATTAAGGGATGCCTTTGCATGTTTCCTTGGGAGAAGCAGTCCATGCATGCAAATCAGTTTTGCTCAGTCCTAGAGGGAACCGATCAACCTGAAGGCACATGCATCATTCTACGAGCCTGGGATGAAAATTTGCACAGTTTCTGGGTTGAGCAGAGATTGTTCCCCCAGAGGGATTGCACAATTTATGAGGGGAACAAATGACTATCTCTTAGGATTGTGTAATTTCTGGGCTGAGAAACTGTCCTGTGTCAGACCTCGCAATTTTCTCAAGGAATCCTGTCTGACTGTATTGCACAATTTTTGAGCCCACCAGGTTGCCCTAGGTTAGACCTCGCAATTTTGTCAAGGAAGGTTGTCTGACTGTGTTGCACAATTTATGAGTTGAACAATTGTCCTGGCTCAGACCTCACAATTTTCTCAAGGAAGACAATTTGACTGTATTGTGCAATTTCTAAGCCCAATAGGCTGCCTGGCTGGATTTGCATAATTTATGTTAGCTATTGGGTTGGTTGTCCTAGAGGGATTTCACAATTTCTGGGAGCAGCAGGTGACTGCTTCCCAAAATTTCACAATTTCTGGGCTAAGTAGTTGTCCTGGGATGAATTGCGCAATTTTTGAGAGGAAGACTATCAAGAAGAATTGCACAATTTTGGAGCCTAGATGGGTTTGGGAAATTTCCAGAGGGAAGGATGGTTCCCCTCCATAATTTCGCAATTCCCAGAGGGAGCTGCTCAAACAACAACTAACATTAAGTCCAGAAAGTAGTCTGTGAAGGGGGTGGAACAAACTTGCATGCACAGGATGACAAGACTCTATAAAACAACTAAAGCTGATGCGCTTGACAATGCAAGACATGCTGCTGAGGATGGTCGGTAGGGAGGCAGCTAAGGAAAATTTTTGGAGGGTGGTTGTAGCCGCTATAAAAATAACCTAGATTCATATTAATTGGGATCTACCAAGCTTAGAGAGGGAGTCCAAGTTTCTTTCCAAGTAAACTAGCATAGATTCATCTTAACTTGGGATCTACCAAGCTCAGAGAGGGAGTTGAATAGATTCATCTTAACTTGGGATTTACCAAGCTTAGAGAGGGAGTCCAAGTTTCTTTCCAGGTAAACTAGCCTAGATTCATCTTAACTCGAGATCTACCAAGCTTAGAGAGAGAAAAAGGAAGCTTAGATATTATAAGGAGGTAATCAAACCCACCCTTGATAACCAGAATTATCTCTGTGTTTTTACTAGCACTAAGAAAAAATGAACATCGCTAGGGTTAAAACATTCTCATGAGCTTTGAAGTGAAACCTGGTGGTGGTCTACTCTCAAAACTCCCTGGGATGATAGAATCTATCAAATTTTTGATACTAAGAGGGTGGAAGATGAAAAACACTTCCTCTTAGACTGTCCGACTCTTACTGACATCGACAGATGTTTAAAACATGATTTTCTGAACTTGCAGATGTTGCGAAGCATAAATAACAGTTGCGGAATAAATGTTTGACCATAAGCTTTTATGAAACCTACATTAAATGCCAATTTCACCCATAACTTCATTTAATCCATTTCCTTCAACCTACAAACAAAATCTACAACCTGCAATAAAACTCCACTTGCTTGATTACTTGTGTACCATAAGTATGTCTGCTATCAGTTGATTTAACGCGGTGGTTGGGATTAATTTCCAACATACACTAAGAGTTATGTATAACCAAACTGGATCGTTGTCATTTCTTATGGATTACATTTTTCTCTCAAAAGCCCTAGTTCTTCGATTTCTTTTCATTTCATTAGCTTTGGAATGAGAGTTGGGTTCCGTTTTAAGCTGGGCTTCCTCCAAATTATTATTATTTTCTCTGAGACTAGTTCTCTGCTATCGAGTAGCGACACCTCTATTATTTCAGTAATCTCATTCATTTTTACTAATTTCTTTAGCTTTCCAGTAGGGGCTCGATTATTTTCTAATCGAGGCTTCCTTGATGAATGACTCATTCAAATTCTGGCACTTTGATTCCAACTCCAGGATTTGTTACAAAAGCCAAACCAGGCCACATAGTAACTCTAGGTTTCTCTTCTCTAGCTTCAAAGCCATACTATAGATCTATTCATTTCGCGCATAAATAAATCATTAATTCACATAAACAGATTATAGAGCGAAGATGCATAAACTTAACAAAAGTAAATAATCAAGGCACATATGCACATATTCGGCAAAAAAACAATATTTATTAAGATGTAACATTCAGATACAGACTTCTTATCCCTGCGCACCCAGTTGTAGGGGCCTGCACACTCAACTACAAGATCCTTCCCCTTTTGCCTAAGTACAAGAAACATACTTTTCCTGCCTTAGCACCTTGCCCTTACAACAATTCTCTATGAAAATTTATTCCTTAGACTCGCCATGAATCAACTATATATAGCCTTTTCATTACAATACCATGGCCCGTGGATAGTGGGTGGGTCTCAAAAATGACCTATCACCTACCCATACAAGGTACTAATGCCCCTTTGACTCTTACTTAGCTTCACGGTCTGATTCCATATTCTGTAGAGACTTTGCATTCTTTAACAAAAACTTTTACAAAAACTGACTTAGCTGACAAAATTTGACCCTAGGGATCCCATCCCAATAGGCCCCCAACAAAAATATGGTGACTTGCCCTCAAGTTAGTCAGCTTGTTTCTCCACTTTATGGCAGAGTTCACTAAACTCCATCTTCAGGACTTCAAGTTCCGCTATGCTCTGTACGACGACCTGCTGTAATTCTTCGACTAGCTTCTCTGTAGTTAGCCCCTCCATCGTGAGGCGCATGGTCCTCTGTGTCTAGTGGAAAGTCTTCAACTTCTCTTGGATAGCCAGAGTAATATGGCTTGCTTCCTCTATCCATGGTTGAATTTGAGCCTTCAAAAGTTGTTCTTTGTGATGCAGCTCCTCAACCTATGTCTAGAGCACCTTTATTTCTTGTAAGCATGCGAAGTGTTGGACTGGTACCAAAGTGCACGTAGTTTCCCTAATCCCATCGACTTTCTATTGTGCCTCTCTGATCTATGTACCTAATCTCTATAGGTTTGAGTCCTCTTGCAGAGTGGTCCATAACTCCATTGCATGTTCAAAGTGATCATTGCATCCTGTTACTGCACTATCCAAGGTAGTCATGTGTTCCCTGATGGCTGCACTACACTGCTCCTTGACCTCTAGTGGAGTAGTCAGATGCAGTTTTAATTGTAGTTTCGAGATCTTCATCTAAAAATCAAAGGTAACTCAGCCTACCTCTTCCTTAGATTATCGCACTGCAATGACCAATTTCTAAACCTTTGCTGACGTGACCGCATCCTCTGGAATGTGTAGCTCCAGGATTGAATTACATGCTTGTGTAATTGTTGCTTCTAGGCTCTGGCTTCACGCTGCGATCTATTATTTTTCCTAAAGAGCCTGAACCTTCTCGATGAAGATCTTCTCATTGTTCATTTTAACTTCACTTATCACCGATAGCACACACTATTCTCTGACCCGAAGCTCATCTGAGACCCCCTAATGAAGCACGTGGAGGGTTTGAAGTGGAATTGCGGCTAAATTCATACCTACGCCTTTGATCTTTCCAAGTTGGGTGTTATCTTCCTTCGACTCTACTCGCAATGTTCCTTCTAGAAAGGGAATGACTTTGAGGTCCAGAGTCCATTCGATGTCCATTACACTCGTGCTCTCTTACTGTAGGCGTGCTTGAACCCTGCTCACTTGGCCCATGCTTGCTTGCAGATGACCTGTCTGTATGTGCAATTCATGCTGATATTTCTAGATACTTCGGAGTGATCGCTGGAACTACTGCTCGAACTATTGCCACAGTTCAGTTGTTGTATCTCAGAACTTGTCCCTGATCTCGTCCAAGTCCCCTTTAGTGAGGACCATTGGATACACATGTGCCTGCTTGTCTGATTTTTTCTTTTTCCTTGGTCCGGTAGTTGTCTCCTTTTGTCGCTTTGACAACCTGAAGGGAGTGTTATGAACATCACCCCTGCCTCCTTTCAGCTTGGGCTGTTCCTGTTCTTTAGTATGTTGGGAAGCTGATGCTTCGACTTCTATTGTGCCTTGTTTTGTAGCATGCTCTTTATCGACAGCTGCCTTGGCAGTTGCTAATTTAGCAACAACTTCTTTCTACTTTTGTTAGGCCAACTCCTGTGTTGCTTCTTATGCTGCTTCTTTTCATTTCTGTGTAGCTGTCGTCTACGCGGAAGAGCCTTCTCTAACTTTGCTGGTACCTATGTCCAAATCTATGGGTTGTCCCCACTTCATTGGCCATGACCCCACAATATCTTGTACATCCACCTCCGTTACTAGGTATGGCAACTTATGCCATATCTTCTTAGGGTTTCGCCTCGCGCGGATAGATATAATGTGAAAATAAGCCTTAAATTCTATGAAGGCCCGCAACTGCTCAAACAAGGTTGGAGACAATCTTGGCCTTTGACTTATCACTGTGCAGAGGTCCATCTCGACCAATATCTTGAATACTTTTCTCTGTGATCCTCTCCAGATCCTTCATCACCCACAACAAAGGTAACTTAATTGCCTTCGGTAAATCTTCATCCTGCGGAGGGAATTGACTATCCTCCAGTAGTCACCATGCAACTAATACAATTAATAGCAGGAGCCAAGCATAGTGAAATTCCTTGATTTCCTCCTGTGCTTCACGAGAGTTTGCTAAGAATTCCTTGCAAAGGTACTGCACCTAGTTGTATTGCACCCCCCTTGCGCACTGCACAACCAACAAAATTACTGGCACCAGAACCTCATCTACGACATTTTCTCATGATCTTCTCGGCCAAAATCTGAGAGGAAAACTGCACTGCTTGGTTTGTAATAGAGTGGATGGAATACTTGCGCGACTTCTTGACTAGCCAAACTCAGTTTTCATTCTATCCGCAAGCTCCTTCTCTTTGCTCTTGCCTCCAAACTCCTTGGCTAGGTCCGCCCCTTTATAGGGAAACTTCGTAATTCGATGGATCAACATATCTGTTATGGGGATGGGTTCGCCTAACCACAAACACCCATCATGCACCAGCGTGAGAAATTGGTGCACACAGAAAATATTGATAATTGATCGGTGGAAGTGTGGCACACATAACATATGTAGCAAGCTGGCCTGCTCGACGCCTTTTACCCATTTCATCGGTTCCAGCCTTGTGACCCCAGTCTCTTCATAGTAAATCTTGGTCATGTATTTATTGGTGGCCAAATGAGGAAATATCTCATGGTTGGTGAGATCCCAATCCTCCAGCTTTAACACTAGGATACGCACTAAGAGTGCGCCTTCAAAAAATAATTCTTGTGGTACCAACGGCATAGAGACCATGAATTTTCCCGAATCCGGGTCCTTGGTTACCTTCGCTTTCCCTTTCCATGGAGGGATATACGTCAGGAGCCTAGTGAGAGGCTCACCCTCATCAACATCCAATTCCTCCACTCCATCGTGGAGTTCTTCTGTGTCCAAATCCACGGGTTCCTCTGGCTACTTTGCCTTGTCCTTTCTTTCTTTCTATCAACCCTCCGCGGGGTTCTTCCTCAGTGACTGCCTCACTGGTACAGGTTGTGGTTTCTTCTACTTCTCCTTAGCAGTCGATTGCTTTGGCCTAGGCGACCTCGGCGCCGTAGGCGTGAATGGCGTAGCTTCCATTGACACAACTTTAGGGGTTTTTGCTTGAGAGACAATGGCTTCAGAACTTACTGGCTCAGACATTTTTTCAAGGATAAGCTTCCGATTCTTCGTAGGCAGTTTTGCAAATACCGGGCTTGCAATGAAATCCTCCGAAGTCTGTCTATTCATAGAGCAAAAACAAGAGGGCTTATACTAATCTTTCAGAAAGCAAATTGTGTTGAAATATGGCAACAAGAATATTCCAATTTAATTGGTCCTTGAATTAAATTGTGAATTAAAATTGAATTTAGTCTTAACAACTACTTGGAAATAATTAATTAATTTATTTTAAATTAATTAGTTGGAGAATTTCAAGTTAGAAGTATTTCTGAAGTCATGTAAGAGTTATCCCTTAAATTAAGGAGATAAGATTGAGTTATATTTGAGTTGTAATTAGTTAACTCAGTTTACTGAGTTAAGTCCAGTTAAATTAGTTCCAAACTATTTGAGGAACTAATGGTGAGTTAACAGTCAGTTGATGCATGCATTCACTCAACTAGTTCTACTCCAATTAACTAAAGATTCCCTCATCAGAAACTCATTCATGTCTATTATGAGAAAGACCCAGTTGAGATTAAAGTCAAGGATAGTGTACTATCAATTACATGTGTTTTATCAAAGAGAAAAATCATGCATGCAGTCAAGGATTTATCCTTGAGGATTGCGCAATTTTGGAAGAGATCATCCACTTGGTTGAAGGAGAATCATCCACAAGGAACATCGCAAGGAAATAGGAGCTTGGAGGGTAGAGAGGAAGGCTGGGGAGCAGCCAATATTTCTTGTGAGCATCTGTGAGGATTGTACTGATAGTTGGATAGCTGTGAGAGCTAAGGCTTTGAATATTTCCTATGTATTTCCACCTTGTATGATAATACAGATAATGGGGTTTTTAGCTGAGGCTTTCCACAAAGTATTTTCATGTGTATTGTGCCATTGATTCTTCTTCTCCTGGTTATATTATTCAACTTGATATTTAAGCTTCCACAAATTGATAGTAGAAGTAGGTTATAGTATTCTGCTTTGATTTATGTTGCATTATCGGGTTAACCTACACATATTTTCTACAAATTGTTCTTTGGATGACTAATATGCCAGATTTATAGTCGATTTTGAATTCAAATCCGACCATTCCCTCCATTTTCTGATCATAAATGCATCTTTGGCGACAGATCTCCAAATATTTTTGCCATAAATGTCACCTACCCACTCCTCCTAACGGGATTTTTGCTATCCAATCATGAAAAGTGACTTCAACGGCTACTTTTGGAACTGGCTACGCGACACCAGCCCCCTTTGCACAACTCATCCATCGCAGCTTCATCTGTTGCAACTTCATCTATCGCAGCTTCTTCTATCGTAGCACTTGCGTCCATCGCATAACATCCTTACTACATTTTCCTCTTCTTTGGGTAGTGTAGTTTATAGTCCTTCTCTCCCTTGGAACTTCCTGGAGCGCTAAGACTGTCTTGCTATCATATATTCATTGTGCAAGGGTAGGATCCCCTATATACAACTTCAGTTGACTTCCATTCACCCTTCTCGGGAACAATTCACCATTCATCTTCGTGAGCTGAACCGTGCCACCATCCGTGATTTCCTTGACTACATAGGGTCCCAACCAGTGCATTTGAAATTTACCCAGAAACTTGGTGAATGTACTATCATAGAGAAAAACCAAATCGTTCACCTTGAAAGTGCACAACTTAATATGCCTATCATGCCAGGCCTTCTCACGTTCCTTTTTCACTTTTTGGTGAAATCCAACAAGAAACCGGTCTTCTTCCAACTCCATCAACTGCGTGAGCTACTCCTCCATGGTCTCACGATTCGTCATCTCTGTCAAAGCCGCAATGCGCAGGTTGGGAAAAATATATTCCATGGGCATCACTGCCTCGATCCCATAGACCAACCTAAATGGAGTTTTTCCTGTCAACTTCTTGCACATCGTCCTATATGCCCATAGGACTACTGGTATGCACACATCCCAATCGTTCCTCTTCACATTACAGACCTTTATCAACACATTCTCTAGAATCTTATTGAATGCTTCCACTCTACCATTGGCTTGGGGATGATATGGCGTACTCTTCCAGGTTGTTTCATTCAAGAAATTCATACCCCTATCACTCATCAATATCTTAGGGCACCCAAACCTTGTTAAGACATATTCAAACAAGAACCTCACAGTTGTAGAAACAATAAAATCCTTCACTGGCTGCACTTCCTCCCATCTGGTCAAGTACTCTGTCACGGTAATAATGTACCACACACCTGTCTTCCTTCCTGGTGGTTGTATAGGTAGGGGTTCTATCCATCATCAATTCATAACTTTAGAAATGGCGCTCATCATGACCTACAGACTTGCAGAAATTGCAAAACAACTGCTAAGGGGTCTGTACAAACTTCTGTAGCAGATGACAATTGTCTATCGCAAGCTATATTATAACCTGACAAATAGCACACCATGATGCTACTTCTATGTTTGGCCCAGAAGTATTTTCTGGCTTCAAGGGGATAGGCCCCCTGCCCCCCAGTAAGATAGTTCTGATAAATAGGGGAATGATCCTTATCGTGCCCATGGCCCTTGAATTTCAAGCACCAAACATCAGCGCGCACCTCAGGCTGGGCTTCCTTTCCCTTCTTTAGGCTCTGTAACTCCAAGTGCAGACTTTCTAGCTGTGAATGAATCTATTGTACTCCAATATTCGTATCTTGTATTGGCGAGGCTTCCAACCTCATCACAATTTCCAAAGCTTCTGCTTGCGTTGTTATCTTCTACTGTGACAATGGTAATCTTAAGTGGGGCAACAATGAAGCAATGTACCAATCTTTGTGTTGCTCATCTGTGATGTTCATATTAGCCTACCGGATTAGACATTTTAGCCTCTAATCAAAATCCCATGAGGATTCATTCACCACTTGCTTTATCTCCTTAAACTCTGTAACATACTGCGCCTGAGATTTAGGCTTCTTAAACTCATGATTCAATGCTTGTTGAGTATCTTCCAATGTCGCGACAGGGTGATCTTGATAGTACTTGATATACCAGGTCAGAGCTCTATCCTGCAGTGCTATGACCAGCTGTGATTTCTTCAAATTATCATAAATGATATGTTGTGTTGTCCACATAGCATCTGCGATGAACTAGAACTGTTCGAGTTCTTTGCTTCCTACCACTTTGAAGATTGGCATCTTCATTGCATTCGCCATGTTGAATGGTGGAGGTGGAGGTGGAGGTGGAGGTGAAGGTGTAGGTGTATGTAGTGGTGGTGGAGTGGATGGATGAGGTATTTGTGGGATACCTTGACTTACCAACTGCAGTGCACTTCATGGTGTATTCAAAATCTTTCCTTCATCATCACTCGATGAGGATCCCAATAGCAGACTATATTCAGAGCCCGATTCTTCGTTCCTTCTAAAGGGTTTTCCACTTTGTGTAGTCCCAAACATCAAGGTAATGGAATAACCCATTTTTCACACAACAACATCTTAATCAAAGTTTTCAAAGATCGTAAGTACTTACCTCGCAGTCCTTTGAAGAGCTTGTGCTCTACTTCATTGTAACTGATAGTTGTGTCGATCGCGAACTCAGTCACAAATGCTCCGAGTGTTCTATCAATCTAGTGATCGACGACCCATATGATGTTGTTCTCTGAAGCTTCCAAGCGCCTCACCAGCTCTGGAGTCCACACAATAGGGCCATCAACTCTCCACGTACCCTAACTATCCGCTAATCTAGACATCCACTTGTGCAATTCGCAAGGGAAGAAACAAAAAAAGTTTTCGGTTTCTTCTGAGTATAGGTATCTACTCAACCACTTCTCCTTGGATAACCATGGATTTCTGTTCTCCTGAGCTGGAAATGTGCGTTCCTTTTGATCGAGCCACTTCTAAATTTATTTCTTGGTAGGGAACCACTTATTCGACATCACACATGCCTCAGATTGATCCCTGTCCTGAAAACAGAACCATTTGTTGGCTTAAGGGGGCCTGACCCAGGTTTAGAGTTATTCGCACCAACCAAAAAAACCCTAACTGTTGGCCCTTTTGGAAACAACCTGCGTAGTGCAAGCTGCAATGTCACTCGAAGCACTATTGGGGGATGCTAGAACCAGGTTTTTGCATCCAGGGGCTTGTGTGATGGTTTCCTAAGATTCTTATAGCTTAAATCTGCCTTCACGCAGACCTATTCCTTTAGACTAGAAGCTACTGCAAATTTACTGAAATGACCTTCAAGCCTTCATGAAGATAATTAATTGTATTTAACAGGCATAAAAGACTCATATTTACTACTTTTGCACAATAAACAGTATATTCTGAAGCATTTATGACCTAGATCTACCCTCACGCAAAGATATCCTTTGTGAGTAGTTAACTACAACGGATTTATTTAGAAACTTCCCGAGCTCCACGAAGGAGGTTGATTATACTTATTATGCAAAAATACTATATACATATTCATTCCACCCAAAAATAAAGCATTAATTCACATAAATAGATTACAGAGCGAAGATACATAAACTTAACAGAAGTAAATAATCAAGGCACAAATGCACAGATTCGACTCAAAAACAATCTTTATTAAGATGTAACATTCAGATACAGACTTCTTATCTCTACATACCCAACTGTAGGGGCTTGCAAACGCAGCTGCAGGAGCCTTCCCCTTTCACCTAAGTATAGGAATTTTTTTTTCCTACCTTAGCACCTTGCCCTTACAATGATTCTCTATCAAAATTTATTCCTTAGACTCGCTATGACTCAACTATATATAGCCTTTTCATTACAATACCATGGCCCGTGGACCATGCGTGGGTCTCAAAACCGACCTATCACCTACCCATACAAGGAACTAATTCCCCTTTGAATATTACTTGACTTCATGCTTTGCTTCCATATTCCGCAGAGACATTACATTCTTGAACAAAAACTTTTACAAAAATTGACTTAGCTGACAAAATTTAACCCTAGGGATCCCATCGCAACACCAAACATCAAGTGTATCAATGTATCAATATTAGATAGCCTCATAGAATTCAAGAAGGTTAAAATGTTCAACACCAAGTGCATAATTTAATCATAGGAGACATATATCAAAGTTAATTTCATATGCATGTATGAGCCATTAAAGAAAGAGGCATTCTCATCATACCTTAGGGCTTACCGATCCAATAGATGAAACACAACATACCATGCATACCTTGTGGTATTCAAATACCTGAGCACCTACTCATTAGACATAGGCCACTTGAAGCACTTTTTCATCTTTTCATCAAGTACCTCTTTATCTCTTTCCAGATCTACATCTCAAAATTATCCTCAAGAAGGATCTACTCATCACATCTCATCAAGGAGGTTAGAAACATCCATATACTCAAATACATATGCAGGAAGTACAAGCAATAAACATAATCATCATATCTATAATTCTAACAAGTAAGAAGCATCATAAGTCAAGAAATACTTATCTTCAATGAGAGGTGATCCCCTCCCTCTTGAACTAATCTTCAAGAGCCATCAATGTCCATGGTCCATATATCAATGTTGCCTTCAAGTATCCAAACAGATCTACTAGGGATTATCCCATTTAGGGCTTCATCAAATCTCCCACAATTGAATCCATCGAACCCTAATAATCAAGTTACCTAGGGTTTTATTCAAACCCTAGAATTATTTTAGGTCTCCACCATCCTCTTCTTTCTTCTATCAATGGTGTCATCATCAGGGTTATCTCCATGGCTTTTCTTCAGCCCAACTCTGATACCATGTTAAATTTTCTTAGGGTGACATTGTTCTTTGCTATGATAGTTTCATTTCATCATTAATACATTAAGTTCACTCCATATCATCATTGTAATATTCAGATATACACCATAATACATCAGCATCTTCAATTACATAGAAAGAGACAACATCACCAACATCATCAATGCAACAGAACATAAAAGGAACAATGGAAGAAAAACATGCATACATATAGAGACACCAGGATTGGTCTAAGACCAGGGAAAAACCCACTATGGGGAAAACCCTTGCAAATCTTCTTCTTCTTTGATCATCGTCAAATGATGCAGCGAAAGAGAGTACAATGATCCATAACTTTGTTTACGAAACAATGCAATAATGATATCTATGAAATAGATCTAATCATGTTAGGAATCAGAACCCTCATACTGATGGTTGTAATGTGTTGTCATAAACTGACGTCAACTGCTGTATATTGTTATCACTTCGTTGAACATTGTTGAGCACTGTTGTCACTATTAATGAGCCCAATACATATGATTGTAGCGGAAACTAACAAATCAGATCTACAGATATGTTATGACAGTAGAGAAAAACCCAAATCTACCAAATCGTTGAAGTCAATTGAATCCAAGATGTCAAATCTTAGATCTAAACTCTGGTCTCCCTCATCACGACTGACTGTGTGCGACTAAAACTCCTTGATCACTCTCTCTGTCACTATATGCGAGCAACTGTGGCTACAGGGTCTCTCTCAGGAGGTCTTAATGCGAGCGAATGTGGCACTATAAGCTAGAACCCAAAGTTGCACTCTTGTCGTACTGTGCAAGCAATCGACAAACCAAATGAACCAGGTGTATATTGGTGGCCACCCGCCAATTCCACTTGGACCCCCACCATTTCTTCTTTCAGTTTTTAAGTTTCCTTAATTGTAGCACGATTTACTATTTTTAGCAGTTTTTCGGGTCCTAAACTTCCAGAGCCATTTTGAGGCCCTAAATGACATTTTTTTGGAAATCTACCACTAGCATTTTTTTGCCTAAAATAATCTTTTTAATCGTAGTCCTTGGAGAGATCTTTCCAATGGGCTATCATGCACGTCAAACGGAGATAATATGACTAAGTCACGACCCCGAGAATTTGGCTGTCGAACTCACCCCAACGGTGGCCATAAAATCTTGGTGTTACATCTCCTCGAGTTAGGGTTTTGGTTGTTTATGGTTTTATCTTATTGTTCAAAAATAAAAAAGGCCCTTGAGCCTCATTGTAGTTCAGTTCAGAGGCATGTAGCCGCCACGGCCTCCCATGGCAGATGAAAAGAAAGACGAGGGGGCAGGAGATCCTATCAAAATATTGCTTGAAGAAGCCCTTGAGTGACAAAGGAATGTGATGATGGACAACTTTGCCCAGATCCTTCAGCGGCTACCCAGGAGTGACGCATTGGCTTCCAACAACTACTTTGGAAACGCCACACCGTTTAAGGTACAAGTTAATTTTGAAATCCCCATATTCGAGGGTTAGATAGACGCAGATGCCGTCGATAAATGGTTAAGTTTGCTAGAGGGTTATTTTTCTGTTCATGATTTTTCCAGTCGAGAAAAGATTATTTTCATTCTTCTCAAAGTAGCCCCCCATGTGAAGGACTGGTGGGAAACCTACTATGAGTAGAAGGATGAAAGTACAGGCTCACTATTTTCAGCTGCACCCACTTGGAATTCATTCCGGGATGCCATCAAGGAGTAGTACTACCCTGTCGGAAGCTATGAGGATCAATACATAAAGTGGACCACGCTGTGGCAGGGAAGGGACCAAGACGTGCCGGAGTTTACCAATATTTTCCATACCCTTCGCACAAAGTTGGGTATCAAGGATTCATAGTAGCATTTGGTACTCAAATACCGCGACTGCCTGAACAAGTACATCCAAGAAGAAATAGAATTCCTGAACATCTCCTCGCTCGGCATGGCATACCAATATGTTGTCAAGGTCGAGCAAAAGTTTAAATAGAAGAAGCGAGACTTTGGATCTGCAAATTCGAAGCAAGGGAAAGGTGCCCCCAAACCACAGAACAAAGGACAAAGCCAAGGCAGGGCGGCCCAAGACAACCCGCCAAAGTTGCAAGCAAAGAACAGCACCGCGAAGCCGAAAAAGGACACGGGAAAGTGGTGTGAGTTCCATAAGAGCTCCACTCACAACACAAGTGAGTGTCAGGCCAAGTAGTCACTGGTGGCCGAGCTAAAGGTTTCAGAATCAGATGCATGTTCTAACTTTGAGTCAGAACTCGACAAGGGGAATGACAAAGGGAAGCATATTATCGATGCGGAGCCCAATGCCACCGTTGCCACCATGAAGATCCAGAAGGAGGAACCTGAAGATCACGAGGAGGACGAGTGTCTCTTCCACTCCCAGATGTGGGTAAAGGGCTCCCTGCTATAGTTCATTGTCGACAGCGGGAGCCAAAAGAACCTCATTTCGGCGGAGGTCATGAAGCGGATGGGCTTACCAACCACAACACATCTACAACCGTACACCATTGGGTGGCTTCACCAAGGATGGGATCTTCGCGTGAGCCAGCAATGTCACCTTCCATACAACATCAAGGGCTTCATGGATGAGGTATTGTGTGACATTGCTCCCGTTGAAGTTTGTGATGTATTATTAGGACAACCATACCTGTGGAAGTGACATGCTGTGTATGAATCAAGGCCCCGTGCTGTTATTATTACTTTGGGAAATAAGTTGTACATGATACCGCCTACCGCCATCTCTTTGGTTACTGCAAAAGAATGCAGTAAGATCATTTCCAAAACTGGAAAATTTGTTTTCCTGATGATACACCCTCAAGGAAAGAAGAAGATGGTGGCCACGACCTCCAGACAGGGCCCCTCCGCACGACAACTACAGATGGACAAGGTCGTGGAGGAGTACGAGGACACCTTCACCTCCCCTGCAGGGGTTCCTCTGCACTGTCAGGTCAAGCACTCCATCAATCTGACCCCAGGTGCACTGCTACCCAATGGACCAATCTATCGGCACTCCGTTCTGTAGAACGATGAAATCAAGAGGCAGATTCAGGAGCTGCTGTAGAAAGGTCACATCTGTCCAAGTTCATCGCCCCGTGGGAGCCTGATCATGTTCGTACAGAAGAAGGATGGGACTTGGAGACTCTATATTGACTATCGGGCACTGAACAAGATCACTGGCCGTAATAGGTACCCGATCCCAGAGATTGATGACCTCCTGGACCAACTGAAGGGGGCAAAATATTTCAGCAAGATCGATTTGAAGTTAAGATATCACTAGGTACCAATCAAACCCTTTGATGTGTGGAAGACTGCCTTCAAAGCCAAGGAGGGCCTTTTCAAATGGTTGGTTATTCCTTTCAGTTTGATGAATGCTCCTGCAACCTTCATGAGGCTAATGGATGACATCTTGTGGCCATTCACCAACACATTTGTAGTGGTATACTTGGATGACATCCCGATCTTCAGCTAGAGTTGGGAAGAGCACCTCCACCACATCCGACAGGTTCTCCAAACACTGCGGCAACACAAGTTATGTGCCAATTTGGAGAAATGCAATTTTGGCATGACCGAGGTTCAGTATCTGGGATACATTATTGATGAACAGGGGGTGCATGTGGATCCAGCCAAGATCCAAGTCATTCGGGATTGGCCATCTCCAACCACTTTGATAGAGCTCCATAGCTTTCTAGGTCTTGCCAACTTCTACCGCAAGTTCGTGTTGGGATTTTCTCATATCACTTGGCCCTTGAGTCAAGCCACCAAGGGAGGAGCAAAAGAAAAATTCCTTTGGTATGAATCTCAATAGAAGGCATTCACAGAGTTGAAAGATCGCCTCTACTCAGCACTAGTGCTCACATTACCAGACTTGCAACAACCATTTGAGGTCGAGACAGATGCCTCTGACTATGCTATTGGGGCAGTCCTTACTCAACACGGGCATCTAATGGCATATCACAGTGAGACACTTTCAGACACAGTTTGGAAGTATCCCACTTATGACAAAGAGATGTATTCCATTGTGCAGGCCTGTCAACAATGGAATCATTACATTTTGGGGAAGGAAATGGTCATCCACAAAGACCACCGACCCCTACAGTTCATACAAACCCAAGGGAAATTGCAGAATGATTGCCATCAGAAGTGGTCCACATACCTGCAACAATTCCATTTTAATATAAATTATAAGAAGGGCAGCACCAGTAAGGTTGCAGATTGCCTCAGTAGACCACTGATCATGGCATTAACCACTGTTCTCAACTCTTGTGGGCATGCGACTTCTAATTGGCCACTTCTCTACAAAAGCGACCCAGAATTCAGCCACACATACCAGAAACTCTCGGAGGGTTAGCATGTTCCAGATTTTCACCTCCAGGTTGCCGTGTTATGCCACCTGGGTCACCTTTGTGTTCCTTCAAGTGAGCGTGCCAAGATGATTTGGGAAGCACACTACATTCGAGCTGCTAGGCATTTCGGGGTCGAGAAAACGGTGGCAATATTGCAGAAGTATTTCTATTGGCCGAATCTTTGACAGGATGTCGAGAAGTACATCAGATCATGCATTGCCTGCGCCATTGCCAAATCGACCATCAAGAAGCAAGGCCTCTATACCCCGTTACTTACCTGTAGTCAACCTTGGGAATCCATCTCCATGGATTACATGTCAAACCTTCCTTCCACTAAGCATGGAAATGACTATGTTTTTGTTGTCATTGATAGGTTCTCGAAGATGGCCATTATGACTGCCTGCAAGAAGAATATCACAGCCGAAGCCACTACTAAACTCTTCTTTGAGTGAGTGTGGGTACACTTTGGGATCCCACAGTCTATCATCTCAGATCGGGACAACAGGTTCCTTAGTTCATTTTGGTCTAGTCTTTGGTCGATGCTAGACACCAAACTCACTAAGTCCACATCCTTCCATCCTCAAACTGATTGCCAGACAGAGGTTGTCAACAGGATGATTGTACACATTCTACACATGTACAACTCAAAGAATTTATGCACATGGGATGAGAGCCTCCCCTATGTTGAGCACAACTGCAACCAGGCTCTCGACAGCTCGACTGGCCACACCCCTTTTTAGGTGGGCTTGGGATTCCAGCCACTATGTCCCATTGATGTGGCCATGCCATTTGCAGCTACTCACGCAGATTCGGCTCATGTCCAGTCCGAAACAGATAAGGCAAACAACTTCATTGAGAACATCCAACATATTCGCTAGCAGGTCCATGACATTCTAGAGAAATCAAATGCCAATTACAAGTAGTGACATGATCAACATCGGGTGCCACACAAGTTTCAGGTGGCGACAAATTCTAGTTGCATTTGCAAAAGGAACACCTTACCAGAGCCTATCGAAAAACTCAGACCACTCCGATATGGTCCTTACACCATTACCAAGGCTGTGGGAGACAATGCATTTGAGCTCAACATTCCCCCATTCCTTGGCCTACACCCAGTGTTCAATGTGGACCACCTTCGGCCATACTTTCCACCATTACTAGACACATCTAACATTGCAGAACAAATCACACCCACAAAGTTAAATCCAGATTGCATGGAACAAGCTGCAACTGATCGGATCATGGACACACAGATCAAGCACACTTGCCAGCAGAATATCCAACTGTATCGAGTTGTCAAAGCAGGCCAACTCCTTCACCAGGGACCAAGTTCAGTAGAAGTTTCCTCATCTCATGGAGGAACTCAACGCAATGGGGACCATTGCTTCCTAAGGGGGGAGGAATGATCCAGGTGGATATTGGTGGCCACCCGCCAATTCCACTTGGACCCCCACCATTTCTTCTTTTAGTTTTTCAGTTTCCTTAATTGTAGCACAATTTAATATTTTTAGCATTTTTTCGGGTCCTAAACTTCCAGAGCCATTTTGAGGCCCTAAACGATGTTGTTTTGGAAATCTATCGCCATCAATTATCTATCTAAAATCATCTTTTTTGTCGTATTCCACGGAGAGATCTTTCCAACGGGCTAGCATGCGCGTCAAATGGAGATAATATGACCAAGTCACGACCCCGAGAAGTTGGCTGTCGAACTCACCCCACGGGGCCCATAAATTCTCGGTGTTACATCTCCTCGGGTTAGAGTTTTGGTTGTTTAGGGTTTGCTCTTATTGTTCAATAATAAAAAAGGCCCTTGAGCCTCATTGTAGTTCAGTTCAGAGGCATGTAGCCGCCACATCTCTCCTCAGAGATAAGCTACCATTGCCCTAGCTGGTATATTTCCATTTCTGTTTGTAAGCATATTTCAGTATTTTACATTAATGAAATGAAGTATTATTTCCACTTCATCTATGTGTTTATGGTTATCTCTGTAATTTGTTGCGTTGTTGTTTAAATCCGGATCATCAAATTCAGACCCTTTTTGAGCTGTGCGAGCGACTGAGATGATAGGTTGGTTCCCAGGGCTACCTTGTGCGAGAGACTGGGGATCAAAACCTTCATATCTTCCTCTGAACTCAGAGCTGCTCTCACTGAACTGTCTCTGAATGACCAAAGAGCCAGAGTCGCTCTCTTGCCCACTCTGTTCCTGTGACCAAGGATGAAAAACTTTTGTTCTGTTCCAACGAACAAGATCCAGAAAACCCTAAAGCAGAGCAAACCTTTCACGTATAATTTCAAACCCTGTGTGAAATTTTGCCGATGAACCTATGCGAGCCAAAACAAAATAGAAGAATAGAAACATGTCTTGATCAAACGTGTCCAAATGAACTTGAGGTTTCTTCCTTTTATAGCCTTTCTTGAGGGTTTACTTGGGGTTGAGGTTAACCCAAGCAGTTATCCATGTGGTTTGGATCGATCCATTCCATAATACATGTATGAATAAAATAATTCATAACTCAACTTCCTCTTAACCAAATTGGGTGATCTTTAGGTCGATTTTTGTCCTCTTGAAAAGAGGAATCTAATGCAATCATTATCTCGGTCATTTGAGATTTCCAAGGTGGAATTTTACTGCAGTTGCAAAAATTAACAGGGCTAGCCATATCAGAAGTCTCTTTTCAAGACTCATTCAAAAACTTCTGATAAGTCCAACCTCTGATATCCCATAAGTCCACTCCTCTTTGAAACACATTAAGTTGCTGAGGACCCACATTCTACTTGTTAGCCTCCTGTTGTAACAGGTGTTCATATTTCATGATTGACATTTTTACATGCCAAATATGTCATCTTTCATGCTGCAAGGTTCCATATTAACAAAATAGGTCAAAGAAGAAGCTGTGAAAGTGTGCTAGTCCAAATGCCACTGCTGTATTCCAATTTTGATGAGTTTTTTAGTTAAGGGAAGGCCAAACAGTTTAATCTTGGCCTCCCTAGGTTTCAATTTCTTGTTTTAGAATATAGAGGATGATATCTGTCCAAACAGGTTAATCTTGGCAGGTTTGTAGATAGGTAGAGAATCAAAGGAGCCCAACTGCTTAATCTGAGCCCTTGGTAGAAATAAGTGTAGATTTAGATACGAGGGCAGTCAAAAATAAAAAGAAGGATAATCAGGGTCTGCAAGTCTAAGTGCACCCACCCAAAAAGAAGAAAAAATGTTAGGAAGATAGGCTGGGTAGGTAGCTGTGTGGTTGCAGAATCATGGCTTGTGATCCATTTCATGTTGTCAAATGTCATATTTTTTCAGATCACAAGTTGGAGGTAGTTTTTCATTTGGAGGAGCTCAAGCTGGATATCTCTAACTTCCCCATTCTCCCTTATCCCCAAATCACTCACTAATTTCCCTGAAGAGGTCAAGATCTACTTGATTCCTCTTAGTTTCATCATTTTCCATTATATTTGCCTGAGTAAAGGTCCTCTTTGCTTAGGAGTCCTGTTGTTTCACTCTATGAGTCACTTTTCCCCCAAAATAGCCTAAGGTCACATACTTAGCGCTTTCTGGTCACCTCTGTATTAACTACTAATTCTATTATATAGCTCCCTATCTATCTCCCCTTCCCCTACTAAAACTATGTATAAAATTCCCCTATGTACATATTCCCCATCCCCGACACTATAGCCCTATTGTATAAGTTCTGGGAAATAACAATCCATCTGGGGCTGTTAACTAGCCCATCCTGTCCTGGAGTTACTCTGACATCTGGTCAGAATAACAACCAGTTCCCCTAAGTCCTAACCCTGAAAACCTATTTTTCCGCCTTTATTCTAAAGTTTTGCCTCTAAATATCTACCCCGCCGCGCAAAACCCGCAAAAACCCACTTTCCTAATGTATTAAACCCCCCCCGCCACACAAAAAATTAAATAAACGTGCCACGAGCCCTATCCCTTATCCCTCCGCCGCCTCATCCATGCCGCCGGCCGTCCGATCGTTCACGCCCAAGATCTACGGTGGGCGGGCCTCCTCATATCCCAAGCCGCCGATGTTTAGCGTCCGGGAGATGGGCGGTTTTACCGTCGTACTCCCACCACGCATCGCCCTCCCAGGTGTGGCGGAGCCCCCTCCTCCCAAACCACTTCAGTGCAAAGGCGGTGCGCCTGAAACCGCCAAACCGCCCTCCCCTGGGTGATGTCAGTGCCACGTCCTCCGCCCAGTGACGTCATCCTACTGCGTCATCTGCCTGCGTCGGCCTCCTGCCACCATACTGCCAAATCACCATTGCCACGTCACTGCCATCGTGTACCGCCATGTCACCCGCTGTACATGCTGACGTTACCCTGCTGAAGTCACCCTGCCACGTCACCACCGTACTGGGTCCCACCCGCTGACGTCATCAGCAAAAAAGGCGCGAAGGCGAAAAACGTGCTTAGGAAGCCCGGATTCAAATTCTGAGGCAGTTTTTCATGAGCGATTGTGCATGGCTACAGGAAATGGGCCAAAGTGGAAAGACCCTCATCGCGCAGCCCCCAGCAAGCCCGAAAGGCACAGAATGACCAGTTTTTCTTCGCGAAGCATTCAGAAAGGGGGAAACACAATTTTTAAAGCAATAGAAGGCCGAACAAGAGACCATGAAAGATCGATGGGATAGTCTAAAGCACTCAGAAGACATTAAACGACCTGATTCAACTGTGAAAGAGTATCAGAGGAAAGATGGAGCGGCAAAGAGTATCAGTTGAATATTTTAATCGAAATCTTCATTTCCCAAGGCAGCTTAACATTGAATGGCCTCCAACAAAGTCAAATAAAGCGGTGTAAGCCCATTAAAGCTCTCAAATCACAGTTAAAGCATTTAAAGCCGCCGAACAGCAATGGATCGAAGCCCAAAGCACAGTTATTGCAAAAACACTGCACCAAGCCACCGAGGACAACACATTAACTCAGTTTTGATACGGCTGCCCTCAACGCAGCTCAAAGATATTTTCTTGCATTTATTTTTGGATAGGATTAGGTTAAAGTAATCATTTTCTTTCAGACCTGTTTAGGTCAAGCTATAATAGACAATTTTTTATATTTTTCCTTATTTATACCACCCTCTGTATTGTTTTAAGGGTTGGTTGGTTGATAATCTTCATTAGAGACTCGCACTGGATATCTGAGATGTTTTATTTAATCAAAGATTGTTGAAAAGATTTGGAGGAATGACTGTCTGCTCTGTGTCTAATTGTCTGAAGAATTGAATGTGGAATTCTTGTGCTGCAGTATGAATCAATAAGTGTTTCTTACCTCTGTTATTCCAATTTCACATATGCTTAAGTCACAGAACAAAGGATTGGTTTAGAATTTGCTTAGCTGCACTCTACTCTCAGTTTCTGTGGTTTCTTAATGTTTTCTTCTTGAATTAGGCATAAATATGAATTCTGTTATGGCTCATGTTTCACCTATTTCACATATGAATGACTATTATCTAGGAATTCTTAACTGCTCCTAGATAGGGCTCATTTATCTCCTTCCTGCTAGCCTGAATGAGAGATTCTTAATTGCCCCTCATTCCTTAGCCTTTAATTCATCTTTTTACCTTGAATGGCTATTTCGTATGCAGCTAGCTTGCTCCATATTCCTTCTTGTGACCAAGAAAACGCACCAGCAGTCCTACTCCTTGACTCCACGCCCAATGGTTATGAAACTTTCATGCTATCCCTGCCTCTTTACCTGAAAGTATCATCATTCCCACCAAAAACTAAACAAAACCCCCTTAAACTCAATAGCTAGCCTAAAATCATCTTCAACAAAGCTATATCAGAAAGAGAGAGCCCTCTCTGATTGCAGGTGGGCTAGAACCTACAGTCCAAAGATTGGTCTCTGGTTACCTCGGCCGTATCCTTTTGCGCTGATCAAAAGGACAACGTGAGTGATAACATAATGGCGACTCCGCTGGGGACAAATCAATTGTTCAAGTGCTGTCTGCTCCTTAAAACTACAGATGAAGTCTGAATATCAGCCAGGAAGCCTTTGAAACTGTTCTTGCTTTGCATTTTCAGGAGTAAATAAAAGCTGCTTCAGTCAATCTTCATGCTATTTTTAAGCTGCAGATAACTGTTCCCAAATTTTGATCAATTCCTTGCTAATTCTAAAAGCATTCCCAGAAAAATACCTAAAACAAATTCGGAAGCTGGCTCCCAAAAAGAACTTACGTCATACAAGGTCAAACCCAGATCCAGACCCTCCAACTGTTTTTGAAAATCCGAACTTAATCCCAAAGATCCTTAGGAAGCAAGAAAGACAAGAAGATTTTGCTGATTTGAGTCCTAAAACAACTCACCCAAGATGTGTTCCACTCCTGTCAAGGTTTTATTTCATTCAACCCCTGCTTCCCCTTGTTCATCATCCACATCTCAAAGCACTCCTTCCACACCTCCATTCACTGCACATACTCCCATAACCACTACTGTTGTTACAGCTGTTCCAGTTGTCCCTGTTGTTCCTGTTGTTCCACTTATCCCTGTGAATATGGCTAATAGATATGCACCCCTACAATTACCTGCTAATCCTAGGGCTTTGCCTCAAGATTACCAAACTAAAATCACATATTTTGATAGTACCGGTCCTTGCACATCCCTATAACATACCAAGAAGATGCAAGACTATTTTGAGAACTACGAGATAGATGATGACAGCATAAGAATGAAAATTTTTGTTCAAAGTTTAAGAGGTGATGTAAGAACCTGGTTCAGATCACTTGCTGCAAATTCTATAACCACTTCGGATGAGCTTTACCAATCCTTTACCAACAGATGGGAGAAAAATAAAGACCCCTTGCACATATTAGCTGAATATGGTACAATTAAAAGAGGTCCTCAAGAGACTGTTTTGGAGTACTTTGCAAGGTTCAATAATGTCTATAATGAAATACCGCATAACTTAAGACCACCCCCTGACCTTGCCTTGTATAAATTCCCTGATGGATTTGACCCGGATATGGCATACTAGTTAAAGGAAAGAGCCCCTCAAACCCTTGTAGAGATGAAAAATGTTGCTGTTAGCGTAGAGGCCAACCTAATTGCCAAAAGAAACAGAGCTAGAATGGAAAGAAGAACCACCTTCAAGGAAGAACCCTTAGCCTTAGAACAAAAGCTTGATGCTATTATCAGTGGCATGCAAAGGTTGGGAGACAGAGTAGAGAATGTTGAGAGGAAATCATCATGGGAAGGACAACATTCCAATACCATAAGGAACCCAAATTTTAGGAAAACGCAGAACACAAATGCTGGTAGGTCAAGCCCAGACCATGACATAAGACCCCCTTTCCAAGAAAACTATGCTGAGGCATCCACTTCTAGTGAACCCATAGAAGACACTCACATGAATCTGATGGATCTAAAGGGTGAGCATCAAACTTTCCTGAGCCAAGAAGACCAAGATGAGCATGACTGTAATCAGTTTCAGACTAAATCTGGTGAGTCTTTTGATTTTAAACAAGGTTATGATACTGCTGTGTATGAAGTACACAAACAATATAAGCTGAGAACTAGGACCATTGATATTTCTGAACCTAGCAAACCAAAGGATGGCAAACAACCCAACAAGATTAAAGGCAAGGCTGTTATAACAGAACCAGCTGATATACCTGTCCCAAACCCGCATCAAGTGACTGTAGAAGACATAACAGAAATGCAGCCTTCTATTGATCAGCCTCTGCCACCTTCTTCCTCTGAGCAAAATTCGACCAATGTTCCAAAAAGCTCTCCTAAAACTGAAAAACCGCAAGCAATCAATTCCCATAATGCTGATAAACAAGAGCAAATCGCTAGTAATTCAAAAGAAGAAGAAAAAACTGCCATTATCAACACCAAGACTCTATTGGAAAAGCCATTTAACTTAGAAGCAGAGATTGGAAAACTTAAGATATCCATTCCGCTCTCAGAACTTGCCAAACATGATGTGTATAGGCAACAAATTCAAAGATTACTTCAAATCCCTGAGAACAAGGATGATGTAAATGTTTTAGATGATACCCCTGAACTGTTGTTTGGTCCAAAAGTTAATGGAAAGTCAACATATGGACCTATTTCACCCTTTTATGTCAGTTTGCATATACATGACAAAGTTTTGCACAACACTATGTTTGACTCAGGAGCATCGCACAATCTTATGCCCAAAGCAGTTATGGAAAAGCTGAACCTGGATATCACAAGGCCCTACAAAGATCTGTTCTCATTTGACTCAAGTCAAGTCAAATGTTTAGGCCTCATCAAAGACTTGTGTGTCTCCTTAGTCCAATATCCCAACAAGACCATCCTCATGGATGTGGTGGTGGCTGACATCCCACCAAAGTACGGCATGCTCCTATCAAGATCATGGGGAGAAAAGCTCCAAGGATCCCTTCAATTAGACCTCTCCTATGCCACTATTTCAGTCTTTGGGAAACCAAAGAGACTGTACAGAGAAACACTCATGAAATATGTGGTAAGTAGTGAGAGCAAGCCTGAAAATTTTCCCATTTACTCAATCCATTATGATATGGATTCTTTTATTTTGTTTAATGATGATACAAATTATCTAACTGATGATGAGCCTTCGGCTCTAGAACAACAAGCACACATCAATGAAGAATCGGTTGCACATACTGATGAAACTGTCAAAACAGTTAATGCAACCAGCATACAAAAAGAAACTCCCCAAACAGAAACTGCAAATTTGCCCAATCCTAAAATGGTTGAAACTCTTAGTACTAACCACAAGCAAGAAATCACATGGTATTTAGAGTTTGATGGCTTTGTCAACAAGTTAGGAGCAGGGGCAGGTGTCTGGATTCACAATACACATAACAGCCATGCCTACAGACTGAACTTTAAATGCACCAACAACATGGCAGAGTATGAGGCTCTGCTTTTAGGCCTTAAACTGCTCAAAGCTCTAGGAGCTGCAAAAGTGTCCATTTTAGGTGACTCTGATTTAATCATACAATAGATGAAAGGTAACTTTGTTACCAATGACAATAGAATGAGGGCCTATAGGACTGCTGCCACTAATATACTCAATGCATTCACTGAATCCAAGCTTGCCAAAATCTCAAGAGATCATAACATTCATGCACACAGCCTAGCCACTTTTGCTAGTACATGCAAGCTTCCCTTTGAGCCAAACCATTATTTTACAGCTGAAATAAAACATAGGCCCGCTGTCCCAAATAACGTGAAAGACTGGAAAGTGTTTGAAAATGATGCCCAGATTAATAATTTCCTCACTCTTGAGCATGAATTTGCAAATATTAACATTGACATGGATGCTATGAACGATTCCCAAAAACAAACAAATGAAAATCAGCAGGCTGTAACAGCTGCAACAGCCAAACAAATCTTAAACCCAACTGTTTTTGACAAAACAAATATAGAAGAGCTGAAATAGATGCATCTGGAGGAAATTTCCAAAACAGAGGCAGAGATCATTGAATTAAAGGATAACTTTTTGCCTGCTGGCCTAACTCCGTTAGAAGACATGTTTGATGCAAATGATGTTCCTAAAAAAGCAAAAATGAAACCATTGAACTATGATATAGAGGAACACAACATTGGGATAGCAGAGAAGCCAAAAATGATCAAACTGTCCAAAAATTTGCCACCTGATCAAAAGCCCAAGTATATTGATTTATTTAACGAATTCCAAGATGTATTCGCTTGGAGTTATGAGGACTTGAAGTCCTATGACACCTCAGTAATCCAACACACCATTCCCTTAAAACCAAACCAAAATCCCTTCAAACAAAAACTTAGAAGAATTAACCCTATGCTTCTTCCCCTGATTGAAAAGGAAGTGAAAAGGATGTTTGAAGCAGGTATAATAGCACCCATTAGATTTTCTGAATGGGTATCCAATCTTGTTCCCACAAGAAAAAAGACAGGTGAGATTAGACTTTGTGTAGATCTGAGAAATTTAAACCAAGTCTCCCTAAAAGACCACTATCCTTTACCCAAGATGGATCACATCCTACAAAGAGTAGTGGGGTCATCTAGAATCTCTCTACTAGATGGCTTTTCAGGTTTCAATCAAATACTTGTTCACCCGGATGACCAAGACAAGACAGCCTTTACCACACTGTGGGGAACATTTAAGTATGTGAAGATGCCATTCGGACTTAAAAACGCTGGTGCTACCTTTCAAAGAGCAATGGATATTGCATTTTCCAAGGAAATACATGATTTCCTAGTTGTCTACCTTGATGACTTAACCCCTTTTTCTAAATCTGATCAGGAGCACCTAAAACATTTGAGGCAAATATTCATGACATGTAGGAAATATGGCATTTCCTTGAATCCCAAGAAGTCTCTCTTTGGCCTTGAAGAAGGAAAATTACTTGGCCACATCATATCAAAGGATGGGATTAGAATTGATCCTGAAAGAATCCAAGCCATCCTCCAAATCCCATATCCAAGAAACATAAAAGAGCTGCAAGCTTTCCTTGGAAAGATCAATTTCCTAAGGAGATTTATCCCAAATCTAGCCGAGTTGATAAGACTGTTAAGCAACATGTTAAAAAAGGACGCCAAGGTAGAATGGTCTCTTGAAACCAAGCAGGCCTTTGAGAGTATAAAATCTGCCTTAACCCAAACCCCTGTCCTCACCAGCCCGCAGTTTGACAAAGATTTTATCATATTTTCATTTGCATCTGATCACACTATAACTATTGTCCTGTTTCCAAAGGATGAACATGGAAATGAAAAGCCAATTGAATTTTTCAGCCGAGCCTTAAGAGATGCCCCTTTGAAGTACCCAATCATGGAAAAGAAGTCCTATGCACTTGTTAAGGTCATCAAGGATTTCAGAGTGTACATTTTATATTCACATGTGATTGCCTATGTCCCAAATGCTGTTGTAAAAGACATACTAACCCAAGAGGGATTAGAAGGCAAAAGAGGCAAGTGGATTGCAAACATCCTTGAGTATGACATAGAAATAAAACCAACCAAGCTGATAAAGGGACAAGGTTTAGCCAAACTGATGTCTGAAACAAACTTTCAAGCCTTAGACATTAACCAGCTAGACAATGAACAAGAGCTGGCGACTCCACAGATCAGTGAGACCTTTTTGCAATCTCCATGATATGCTAATGTATGTTTTGTACTGTTAAACCTGTTTTCTCCCCCAGGATTGTCCAGAACCAAGAAAAGATTTTTGAAAATGAAGGCTTTAAAGTTTTGTGTTATAGATGGTGCATTATTTTGGAGAAATCATGAAGGCATATTGCTCAACTGTTTAACCATGAATGAAACTAACAATGTCATGAAAGAATTCCATGCAGGTCACTGTGGAGGACATCTATATTGGAAGTCCACTGCTGATAAAATCTTAAGGGTTGGTTTCTATTGGCCCTCTCTTTTTGCAAATGTAAAGAAGTTTGCCATGTCATGCCACAAATGCCAAATCTTTGAGGGCAAAAGAAAGCTGTTGCCCTTGCCCCTTAAACCCATCTCAACTGAAAAGCCTTTTCAACAATGGGGTCTTGACTTCATTGGAGAAATCCATCCCTCTTCCTCAGGCCAGCACAAGTGGATCCTAACAACCACTGACTATTTCACCAAGTGGGTTGAAGCCATCCCATGTAGGCAAGCCAATGACACCATCATTATCCAATTCCTTGAGTGCAATATCCTTTCTATATTTGGCTGCCCTGAGAAAATCATTACTGACAACGCCGCTGCCTTCAAATCCAAAAAGATGATCAATTTTTGCCACCAATTTCATATTACCTTGGGCCACTCTACAACCTATTACCCTCAAGGTAATGGCTTGGCCGAGTCATCCAACAAAAGCCTCATCAACAACATAAATAAAGTGCTAGAAGAAAACAAGAAGAACTGGCACAAAAAACTGGTAAATGCCCTATGGGCAGATAGACTTTCAACGAAGAGATCCATTGGGATGAGCCCTTATGAGCTAATATATGGCATGGAGGTCAGATTTCCTTCATCCTTGGGCATCCCTACTATCAGACTGTTACAGGAGATTCAGGCTAAACCAAATGACATCCAAGGAAGAATCAATCAGACCCTTCATCTTCAACAAACCAGAGAATAGGTCTATGACAGAGCTCAAACTTTGCAAGAGAAGCTCAAAAAGATGTTTGATAAAAGAGTTAAGGCTGAGGATTTCTACATTGGTGACAAAGTTCTAAGGTGGGATTCACGAAGAGAAGACAAGGGAAAACATGCAAAGTTTGATTTTTTATGGAAAGGGCCATTCGTTATTTTTGATGTTCAGGGAAATAACACATATTTTCTCAAATCTATAGAGAGCAGCACTGCTGAAGAAGGCCCTGTTAATGGCCATATGCTGAAACATTACCATGATCCCTTTTAAGGGATACAATGCAGCTTTGTATATATCTTTTGTACAGTGATATTTGTATATATCAGCACTTTGTTTGTATGTTTGAATAAGCAGTCCGAATATTAGAGGAGCAGCAGAAAAATTTTGAAGACTCAGACAAAGCAAGTCCTCCATTTCAGATCTCTGTCATTGCATTAATCCCAGCAAAAGTTTGCAGCTTGCAGTCTTCAGTCAAACAGTAGCAAAAGAAAGAAGGATTTTCAGTTTACATCAGCAACTATTTCTAGACCAAGGCTAAAGGAAATACATCAGTTTTGATCTATGTTTTTCAAAGGCCAATGCTCAAGCAACATTCTACATAATAGCAAGCACGCAGAAGAAAGCAGGCAGTGCTATGTATTTCACAATATTTCAGTTGAGGAGAAGGTTGTTCATATTACAAAGTTTCAATTATCTAACAGTCGGCACAAAGAAGTGTTTCCAGTCTACAACAACAACAGAAGATCAGGCAGTCTGACCTGCTGTTCTTGGCTTTTCACAAGGAAAAGCCATCCCCAAGTGGAGCCACTGTTAGCCTCCTGTTGTAACAGGTGTTCATATTTCATGATTGCCATTTTTACATGCCAAATATGTCATCTTTCATGCTGCAAGGTTCCATATTTCCAAAAGAGGTCAAAGAAGAAGCTGTGAAAGTGTGCTAGTCCAAATGCCACTGTTGTATTCCAATTTTGATGAGTTTTTCAGTTAAGGGAAGGCCAAACAGTTTAATCTTGGCCTCCCTAGGTTTCAATTTCTTGTTTTAGAATATAGAAGATGATATCTGTCCAAACAGCTTAATCTTGGCAGATTTGTAGATAGGTAGAGAATCAAAGGAGCCCAACTGCTTAATCTGGGCCCTTGGCAGAAATAAGTGTAGATTTAGATAGGAGGGAAGTCAAAAAGAAAAAAAAGGATAATCAGGGTCTGCAAGTCTAAGTGCACCCACCCAAAAAGAAGAAAAAATGTTAGGAAGGTAGGCTGGGTAGGTAGCTGTGTGGTTGCAGAATCATGGCTTGTGATCCATTTCATGTTGTCAAGTGTCATATTTTTTCAGATCACAAGTTGGAGGCAGTTTTGCATTTGGAGGAGCTCAAGCTGGATATCTCTAACTTCCCCATTCTCCCTTATCCCCAAATCACTCACTAATTTCCCTGAAGAGGTCAAGATCTGCTTGATTCCTCTTAGTTTCATCATTTTCCATTATATTTGCCTGAGTAAAGGTCCTCTTTGCTTAGGAGTCCTGTTGTTTCACTCTATGAGTCACTTTTCCCCCAAAATAGCCTAAGGTCACATACTTAGCGCTTTCTGGTCACCTCCATATTAACTACTAATTCTATTATATAGCTCCCTATCTATCTCCCCTTCCCCTACTAAAACTATGTATAAAATTCCCCTATGTACATATTCCCCATCCCCGGCACTATAGCCCTATTGTATAAGTTCTGGGAAATAACAGTCCATCTGGGGCTGTTAACTAGCCCATCTGTGTCCTGGAGTTACTCTGACATCTGGTCAGAATAACAACTAGTTCCCCTAAGTCCTAACCCTGAAAACCTATTTTTCCGCCTTTATTCTAAAGTTTTGCCTCTAAATATCTACCCCGGCGCGCAAAACCCGCAAAAACCCACTTTCCTAATGTTTTAAACCCCCCCGCCATACAAAAAATTAAATAAACGCGCCGCGGGCCCTATCCCTTATCCCTCCGCCGCCTCATCCATGCCGCCGGTCGTCCAATCGTTCACGCCCAAGATCTACGGTGGGCAGGCCTCCTCATATCCCAAGCTGCCGATGTTTAGCGTCCGGGAGATCGGCGGTTTTATCGTCGTACTCCCGCCACGCGTTGCCCTCCCAGGTGTGGTGAAGCCCCCTCCTCCCAAACCGCTTCAGTGCAAAGGCGGTGCGCCCGAAACTGCCAAACCGCCCTCCCCTGGGTGATGTCAGTGCCACGTCCTCCGCCCAGTGACGTCATCCTACTGCGTCATTTGCCTGCGTCGGCCTCCTGCCACCATACTGCCAACTCACCATTGCCACGTCACTGCCATCGTGTACCGCCACGTCACCCGCTGTACATGCTGACGTCACCCTGCCACGTCACCGTCGTACTGGGTCCCACCCACTGATGTCATGCTGATGTCATCAGCAAAAAAGGTGCGAAGGCGAAAATTGTGCTTAGGAAGCCCGGATTCAAATTCTGAGGCAGTTTTCGGGAAATGGGCCAAAGTGGAAAGACCCTCATCGCGCAGCCCCCAGCAAGCCCGAAAGGCGCAGAATGACCCATTTTTCTTCGCGAAGCATTCAGAAAGGGGGAAACACAGTTTTTAAAGCAACAGAAGGCTAAACAAGAGACCATGAAAGATCGATGGGACAGTCTAAAGCACTCAGAAGACATTAAACGACCCGATTCAACTGCGAAAGAGTATCAGAGGAAAGATGGAGCGGCAAAGAGTATCAGTTGAATATTTTAATCGAAATCTTCATTTCCCAAGGCAGCTTAACATTGAATGACCTCCAACAAAGTCAAATAAAGCGGTGTAAGCCCATTAAAGCTCTCAAATCACAGTTAAAGCATTTAAAGCCGCCGAACAGCAATGGATCGAAGCCCAAAGCACAGTTATTGCAAAAACACTGCACCAAGCCACCGAGGACAACACATTAACTCAGTTTTGATACGGCTGCCCTCAGCGCAGCTCAAAGATATTTTCTTGCATTTATTTCTAGATAGGATTAGGTTAAAGTAATCATTTTCTTTCAGACCTGTTTAGGTCAAGCTGTAATAGACAATTTTTGATATTTTTCCCTATTTATACCACCCTCTGTATTGTTTTAAGGGTTGGTTGGTTGATAATCTTCATTAGAGACTCGCACTGGATATCTGAGATGTTTTATTTAATCAAAGATTGCTGAAAAGCTTTGGAGGAATGACTGTCTGCTCTGTGTCTAATGGTCTGAAGAATTGAATGTGGAATTCTTGTGCTGCAGTATGAATCAATAAGTGTTTCTTACCTCTGTTATTCCAATTTCACATATGCTTAAGTCACAGAACAAAGGATTGGTTTAGAATTTGCTTAGTTGCACTCTACTCTCAGTTTCTGTGGTTTCTTAATGTTTTCTTCTTGAATTAGGCATAAATATGAATTCTGTTATGGCTCATGTTTCACCTATTTCTGTTATCCCCCCTAGGTATATAACATCCCTTTGTACCCCATGTTATCCCCCCTAGGTATATAACAATTTCACATATGAATGACTGTTATCTAGGAATTCTTAACTGCTCCTAGATAGGGCTCATTTATCTCCTTCCTGCTAACCTGAATGAGAGATTCTTAATTGCCCCTCATTCCTTAGCCTTTAATCCATATTTTTACCTTGAATGGTTGTTTCATATGCAGCTAGCTTGCTCCATATTCCTTCTTGTGACCAAGAAAACGCACCAGCAGTCCTACTCCTTGACTCCACGCCCAATGGTTCTGAAACTTTCATGCTATCCCTGCCTCTTTACCTGAAAGTATCATCCTTCCCACCAAAAACTAAACAAAACCCCCTTAAACTCAATAGCTAGCCTAAAATCATCTTCAACAAAGCTAAATCAGAAAGAGAGAGCCCTCTCTGATTGCAGGTGGGCTAGAACCTGCAGTCCAAAGATTGGTCTGTGGTTACCTCGGCCGTATCCTTTTGCGTTGATCAAAAGGACAACCTGAGTGATAACACTACTATGACCACTTCCACTCTCGTTTATTGGGGCTAGCCATATTGGAGGTTTTGTTTTAGAGCTCATTTAAAAAACATAAGATAGAACAACCCTCCGATATTCCGATAACTATTCTCCTCTGATCCTCAAATAATTCCTCTTCTCTGAACTCTTGATATGGCATTTTTCTCCGACCTTTGATAACAAATCCACTCTTTGATTTCCAATATCCATTAGCCTTCCGATAAGTGGACTCGATATGGATTATAAAAGGTATTTAACGAGGATTTCGGGACCACTCGTTATCGAAGCCTCCAGACCTCGTAAGATTTATTTTTCCACTTCTAAAAAATGTCAAGGTTTCAACCTTTGATACCCCCAGCTCCTGCCACTTGTCACTTCTTGATATGGCCTTTGTTATGATAATTAAAAGTCATTATTTTAAATGGTTTTGTGGGTAAAAATTGTTAAGTTTGGATTTTTGACCATGTCTTCCGCCAGTTTAATAACAAAACTAATAATCTCTTAATTGTGATACAGTGAAGAGCCCAGGGTCGATAATTAAAGGATATGTATGACCAATAAATTCCAAAGAAATTCTGCCAAGTGGTACCATGCAGTACCAAAATGGGGCAGAGGCTGTTGTAGTGGAGTTTAAAAAGAAGCCATCATCGCAAAGTCGTTATCACAAAATTAAAGCCCATCAAAAAAATATTAACAGAATAAAAAATTCATGTTTTTCGGGTCATTTTTGGGAAATCTAACAACTTGATATGCTGCCATTGGACAACATAAGAGGAGGTTCCAATCTCGAATATTTCCAGAGATCGTATCAACACGATTGAAGGCATTGCTGGAAAGGTGGAAAAGAGGATCTCTTGGTACATGAAACTCTATTTAAACAGAAGTTCATCTTTGGAATTGGTGTCACGATCCATACAACAGGGGGGTCTCTATAATTCATTGATTTCAACAGTTGCATTATTGTACTGCACCAACTTACACTTGTATTGTAGAGATATAGAGGGTTTTGGCTCTGATAGAAAATGGCTTTGCACTTTTGTAAGCAAATCTATTTAGAGTCAAAGATGATCTAAGGACTATGTTTTATGATAAAAATTTGGTAATGTTGTAGTAATTGCTCTGTTTAGTGCACTATTGTTATGGATAGCGAATTAATATATTGTTGTCAAATGTCTATTTTAATGATTTCAATTTCAGTCTCACAGTGATGTTTTGTTTCTATGATATTATACACTTTTGTTGTATCATTTACATTATGCTACTGCAACATTGTTAAAGCTATCTTTGCAGGGTTAAGCGAAATTGAAATGAAGTTTAATTCATTGAATTAGAAATGTGATGAATAATAACTATTTATTATTCATTTGTAGAGTTATTTTTCTTTTACTTACATTAGTTAGAATGAACTTCTTCTTTTAACTGATTATGAATTATTCTTGAGTGAATCTACGCTTGTAAGTGGAATTGCTTTAATAACTATTTATTAAAGCAGATACACCTACATAGTTTATTTCATCTTTTTTGGGTTTTCATAGATTATTTTGGAATTTACAATTGAACATTAACTTTGGATTCAATCATAAGAATAGTCCTTTCCCCGATTCAGTTAATTCTCTCTTGAATTGGGAGAGGGTTATCCCATTCAATTTTGAGATAGGATTTTATGTGTTTTAGAATAGTTTCACATATGCATCTTAGCTTTGCATCAAGTCCTCTCTCAATAGGCAAGTAAATCATTAGATTCTGGTTCGATCGACCTTGAATTTGATCAAACCTTTGTGTTGATATATTCCTTTAATTTACATATTTAAAGATAAATATAAAGGAAAGTATATTAAGAAGGAAGAGTGAAGTTTTTGGAGCAGTATGAGGCTGTGTTTAGAGGGTTGTAGTAGCTGATACAAACAACCCTAACTAGGGTTGATGTTGTAGTCCTATATGCATGCTCAAGTCTAGAAGGTTTGGTCATAATTTGACGTTCCAAGGTGTGTTATTTCTCCAAATTTGGTGATTGATGCTAGGTGGTGAGGTCCAGATTTGGGACAGTTGTGTACGACATTCCAAGTACAATTGGAGGGTTGTTAGGTGACTGTCAAAAGTTCCCTAAGTACAAAAATTGTGAAGGAAAATAAGGCTGCTAATAGAAGCAAAGTATTGAAGCTCAAGTGTTGATTCTTTGAAGGATTAAAGTGCAGCTAAGAGAGAAATTAAAAAGCCCTAGTTCACCAGTTTAAGAAGGACATATTTAGTGGGAAGTGGGCAACCTCCATGAACTAGTCTTTCCATCATTATAGTAGTGGAAGTGGTCAACCTCCATGACCTAGACTTGCCATCATTATAGTAGCGGAAGTGGGAAGACCAAAGATTTGTTCACAAATAGAGTTGTGAACAGTTGATCGAAGACCCTATGTGATGGTGACATTGAAGGAAAAAGGAGCAGCTAGAGGGAATATGAACTTGGTTGATTTTCAGTGACCAAAGGAGATGAGTTCATTAATAGAGGAAGATTAGGGATCTACAGATGGGAAGGCAAAAGGAACCACCAGATGTGTTTAGGGCATGTGGATTGAAAGGGCTAATTGTGTTCATTATCAACAAGTAGGTCAAGTGTTGTCTTGTTCAGGGTAGATTGGTTTCCAAAGTGACTGACACCAATCCCTAGTTGTGTCCTTGTATTAGGGTTGTATGTAAGGGTCACGATCCCTTGTGCAGGATCCCTAAGACTATTGTATTATAGTTCATAATATAATAAAGAAGAGTTTGAAAAAGTTAAAAATGGTCATGTGCAATAGTTGATTCACCGATGTGTGTTTATTCTGTTGTGCAAAGTAGGATCATTGTGGTGTTTGAGTCTGTTTGTGTCTCAAATTCTAAGACCAAACCCAAATCCTTGATTGTCGTGGAAAATAAACATTATTGGCCAAGATTGAAAAAGGAAGTTGTTGAATACAATTACAAATGCTTGGAACGCCAAGAAGTCAAAGTAGAATGTAGGAACCTAAAAATATTGCTACGACCAATCCTAATCCTTGAATAGAAGTGGAAAAATATATCGATGGACTTCATTGTAGGATTAACAAAATCAACCAAACATCATGCCTCCATTATGGTGGTATTGGAAAAGTTGATTAAGTAATTCCACTTCATAACTGTTAATTCCACCTACAAATCCATACATATAGCTCAAATATTCATGAATAAAATATTAAAATTGCATAACATACTTAAGAAAATTATTTCATATCAGGATGCAAAGTTCACTTGCAATTTTTGGAAGGCATTGTTTGCTATTTTTTGAACCCAGCTAGCTTTTAGTACCACATATCATCCTCAAATAGATGGCCAAATTAAAAGAGTGAACATAATTCTAGAGGATCATCAACCAAATAGATGGGAATATTTCCTACCATTGGTAAAGTTTGCATACAATAATGGGTATCAAGAGTCACTGGGTATTGAGTCCTTTTGAGGCACTCTATGGTTGAAAATGTAACACTACTATCAACTAGGATGACCGAGTGAACAAATTAGTTCTTAGACCTGACACGATGAAAAAAATGGAACAAGTAGTCAAGATCAAGAAAAAATTGAAAGCAGTCTAGGATAGGCAAACGAGTTATGTAGACTAGTATAGAATGCACAAAGAATTCCAAGTGGGAAAGTATGTATATATATATGTATCAAACCAAGAATGAGCACATTGAAAATGGGGTCTTGTGCTAAGTTGGCACCTAGATTTTGTGGACCATTTCAGCTTTTGGAGAGAGTGGGGCCAGTGGCGTATAGATTGGCCTTACCACCAATAGTGAAAGCACGTGATGTTTTTCACATTTCTTTGCTTAAGAATTATGTACATGACACTAATAATATTATCGATTGGTATATAATACAAGTGGAACCCAAGGGAGAGTTCCAACCAAAACCACTGTCCATCTTGGACTAGCGGTATACTAGACTCTAAAATCAAGTAATTGAGTAGGTCAAAGGGGAAATCGAGGTATTTTGGACCAAAATTATGAAGCCATGTAGTAGAAGACAGAACAAATGAGGGTATTATACCCATTTTTGTTTAATTATTAAGTAGTTGTAAGAGTTGTATTATAAATCTTAGTTTTGTTCTTTTGTTTTCTAAATTACTAAAACATCGAGGGCATTGTTCCTTTAAGGTGTTGGGTTTTGTATCACCCATAGTGTTACCCCTGTTTTTGTTAGAAAACCAGAAAGGAGGAAATAATTTCTTTATGTTGATAATTACTTGTGATATTCTTGTATTATTGTTAACTTTATTTATGTTCTTATTTTATCTTCTTTACATCAAGAAATCATCAAATCAAAACATGAAGATCAATGACACTATATATAGGCACTCAGCTAGGGCTAAAACCCCTAAGGGTAAAACCTAGTCAAAATATTCCACTAGTAGATTCAAATCAATTTGAGACAGACCAAGACCTTAGACTAGGTCAAACAACCTTCCTCACTCCACCAAGTTAACCTTCCAAGATGATTATGCATACTTCAGTGGTCTCTTATTGTCAACAAACTTCAACCTAGCCACAACACAAAATTTCGACTCCCGACTTCTAGAATTTTGGCCCTATTGCAGAAATGAAATGTCGACCCTCCAACATCAACCCATAAACTCGCACGTGTGGCAGAAGAGAGAGAAATTTGGCTTCGCTTTTCTTGACAAGTGTCTCCTTCTTCTTTGCTAGGGTTTTCTCCTGATCCTTAGGTATTTTTCTCTCATTTTTCTTCTCCAACTACTGCAGATTAAACTTTCTTGAGTGTATATCCAAATAAGGTAGAGTAGCTGCTAATATATAGTCCTTTTGGGTGGTCAAATTCCCCTAATGAGGTCAACTTGTCTTCTTTGATTTCGACTTGGTAGAGGAGGTCTAAATGACATATTTTACATCAAAATAATTTTCTTTCTTGATAGATAAAGCCCAATAAGGGTCTATTACATGATGAAATAGACAAGGACTCTTGAAATAAACCCTAGAAGCCTACAATGGAGGCTTTGACCTAGAAATAAAATAATAAGAGCATGAAACCCATGCTAATAAATAATTTTCTTTTATAAATAAATTCCTTTTTATTTCTTTTGACAAATACAATACATCTTGACTCAAATACAATTATGAAGATTGACACTAGTTACATTCTTCTACACTCCCTCTTAACTAAGGAGGTATCCATAATTACATATATACATAGGTACATGGAAGATATTAAAATGATGTGCTCTATGAAGAGTCACATCACACGCAGTGCTACAGATTAGATACTTGACCAATGTATCTAACCTAGTCGGACTAAGGTGTGTTCCAATCTTTTAGCCACTCTAGGTACCATTAGGATTTAGCTCTAACACCAACCCAGGGATCTAGGTGTGTATCCAAGGTCAGAGCTCCAAGATCAACACCACCCTCCCTAATTTGGGATCTAGACATCATGATAGGCTGGCCAGATGTCTTCCCAAGCACCTTATCACCCCAAGAAGATTCATCTCTCCCTATTAAACTAAATAAGATATGTCCATCAGTTCCAACATGCTTCAAAATGTTTAATCCTTTTAAGGAGAGATTATCATCACAATCCCAATTAGAAATATGTTTTAAAATATATATATATATATATATATATATATATATCTATATATATATATATATATATATATATATATATATATATATATATATATATATATATATATATATATATAAGTTAACACAAACCTCTAGGATCTTCAAATATACTGATGTTACTTAAATCATCATCATATTAAACACATCTAGTTGAAGGCTTTACTTCTTCAACTTTTCTAACAACACCAAACTCAGCGTCAACAGTTCTTCCTCAATCGTGAATAACCATCAGTATTGCTTCAACCATTCTCCAATTTCAAACATCCTTATGGCCTTTTCATCAAGTTGTTCATTTATTTTCAAGCTCCCTCTCAACTAGGGAGATACACTTTCCTTTATCTAATCAACTATCGTATTCTTCCAGTCACATATGCTCTTCCTTTTTGTATCAACAATTCATCGAAGAATTCAAACCTTCAAAAACTTCATCATTCCTTCATGTGGCAACAAGATCATCTATCAAATTTTTAATGTCATCGAGTTTCTCACAACTCCATCTTTCCATCATACGCAACATCATCATCAAATTAGCATCAAATATGAGGTAGTCATATTCATCAACTTGAATATTATGTACTTGCAAACCTTCAACAACAAGTACAACGAAGCACAAATATATATGTAAAAGAGCATGAAGTCAACTTTATTAATAATAAGAAGATAATAAATAATATTTTAAACATTCATGACCTAAACCTAGTTAGGTTTTATAATCAATCAAGAGTTTCATCCATTAGACTTCTTGTAACGACATTTTCCATTAGGGGAATTTTGAGGTCTAAAATGGGCCTCCTAAGGAAATTATAAAATAATAATGGAAATAATAAAATAAGATTAGATTACATCATCAAATTTTAAAGGGAAAAAAGAAAAAACTATTTTTTCAACTTATCTCCCTATGGATTTACTCAAATTCCGAGCGGAATACTCGTTGGATGCAAAATTTGATTCCTCATCCAAGGAGTACCCATGTTGCATACTTTCTATGGATCTTGTTACATGAAAAATGAGAAATACATGAAAACACGTGATTGCAATCACGTTTTTTCATGTATTTCTCATTTTTCGTGTAGCAAGGTCCATCGAAAGTATGCAATATAGGTACTCTTCAGATGAGGAATTAAATTTTGCATCCAAAGAGTACTCCCACTCGAAATTTGAGTAAAAACTTAGGGAGATAAGTTGAAAATATGAGTTGAAAAAGTAGTTTTATTATTTTTTAATCTTTTTACTTTTTTACTCCAAAAATGGTGAATCATCCCCCATGGTCGACATCATCATCTTGAATCCTATTGGTTCTTATAAATTTTATTTTGGTTGTACATTTTTCTTAGGAGACCCATTTGAGACCTCAAGCTCCCCCTAATGTAGGGTTTTATTACAAACCCTATATTTCATCATCAAAACTAAATCATATGAATAACCGAAAACATTATACTTCTAGGGTTTCATTATCATGCCCTAGAATATCAATCTCTACTAGGGTTTTGTTACAAACCCTAGGTTTCAAAAACTAAATCATGAATATCAACAATCTAGCGAGCATACTAACATTTCATCTAGAAACTTATATCAGTCTCATACTAGGGTTTTATCGTAAACCCTAGATACAAACATCAAACTCCAAAATTAGATATACAACAAATTTTGACCAAGCTAGGGTTTTAATTATATAGAAGCACATACACCCAAAGATCAATTTCTAGAGTTTTATATTGACTATTACAAGGGTTTTGTCATGAACCCTAATTTACCAAACCCTAAGAAAACCAGGTCTCTAAACATTAACAACAAACCCTAAAAGGATAGGGTTTTACCATAACATTACCAAAACCCTAAACATCAAGAGAGTAGGATTTCGACAAGATATCTAAACTTGATAAAAAAATATAAGAATATTACGGTTTCATTATTAACATACCCTAAGCATTGAAAGGCTAGGGTTTTATAGTGAACCCTAAAAATTAGGGTTTCACCAAGTTAACAAGAGATAGTATGATAAGGGTAGACTCAATCTAAATATTAATCACCCTAACAAGAATCTTTATGATTCAAAACCTAGACATAAGAGAGTTAGTAATATAAAGCAAATTTCAAATGAGAATGATCATACCTTTTTGTATGAAGAAAATATTGCAACAAATCTTGTAATCTAAGACATACCTTGATTTTTTCTTTAGCAAACCTTGTAGAGTTTATTTAGCAACAAGCTTACTTTTATGATACAAGTCTTTCTTTGAAGTTTCCTCCACAATCCTTATGTATTCATGTAAGCTTTCCTTCTAAGGAAAATACAAATAAAGGATTATGAGTATGTAATACAAATAAATCTAGGTGTGTGGAGGAAATAAAACGTGAAAGAGGAAACAAAGAACAATATGCTTATCTTTTGGTAAAATGGTTAAGGCTCCCTCTTAATTCAATATTTCCGAGGGATATTAAAACTTATGAAAATAATTCAAAAATCAAGACATATTATATCAAAACATAAAAGAAAAACTTTACAAAACTTAAAACAATAATTTATAAGGATATGCATGGAAAGACTTAATAGTGTAAGTATTTGACTTCAAATTCTTCGGCCTTGTTCTTCTTGGGTGGAGCTTCAGCAACAACTATTGCATGTTCCCTTTCTCCTTATTATGGTTCCTAAGATTTTCTAGACATTGATTCTTATAATGTCCCATCTTATGACAATGATAACATTTTACTTTAGATAGGTCGATCTTTTTCTTTGGCCCTTTAAACTTCTTGTTTCCTCCCTTCTTCTTGTAGTGAGAAAAATAAGCATTTGAAGTGTTCTCCACATCTTCTTCCTTCTTATTATTTTGTAATGAGATGTGATCCACTTCTTGACTCTGTGCATTCCACATTTCTTCAAAGGATGTTGTTTCTTTCCTACTGCTAATGCCTGATACAAAGGAGCTCCATGATTTTGGTAGACCTAGTAGAGAAGCAATCACAAGTTATTTGTTTGGAATGATCTCATCAATGGATTGGAATGCATCTCTTATTTAGGAGACCCTCACAAAATATGAAGATACATTATCATATTTTGTCATCTTCATTGTTCTTAGTTCATTCTTAAGAATAAAGATTTGTCTAATGTTCTTGATAGCGAATATTTTGGAAAGAGATTCATGCATCCCTTTTGCAGTGTCTATATTGGATATATAAGGGATTAGGTTATATTTTACTCCATCTACAATTAAATTCATAGCCATGATGTATGTATCCTTATATTTTTATTTCCCTACATCATTTGCGGGTTCCTTTACCTTTCCTTGAACAAATTCCAATACTTTCTGTTATGCAAGGATGAGATCCATCCTTTTCTTCCATGCTCTATAGTTGGTGGCTCATTCTAACTTATTCTCTAGCTTTATTGAAGTTTTCATAGATTATTCCCTTCAATAAGCCTTCTTCTTATGATCTTGTCTTGAATCCTTTCTTTTGGTCCTTCCTTCTTTCAATAGATTTTCAAGTTGCCTTTTTCTCTTCTTTACCTTAACTCTAATACCATGTTAGAAAATCAGAAAGCCAGAAAGATTTTCTTATCTTGATAATTATTTATGATATTCTTGTATTCTTATAAATTTATTTATGTTGTTCTTTTATCTTATTTTCATCAAGCAATCATCAAATCATAGCATGAAGATCAATGACACCAAATATAGTCACTCAGTTAGGGCTCAAACCCCTAAGAAGAGAATTAGGGGAATTTTAAGGTATAAAATGGGCCTACTAAGGAAATTATAAAATAATAGTGGAAATAATAAAATAAGATTAGATTACATCATCAAATTTTAGAGGGAAAAAAGAAAAAACTATTTTTTCAACTCGTATTTTCAACTTATGCCCCTATGGGTTTACTAAAATTTCGAGCAGCAACACTCGTTGGATGCAAAATTTGATTTATCATCTAAGGAGTACCCATGTTGCATACTTTCAATGGATCCTGCTACATGAAAAATGAGAAATACATGAAAAACGTGATTGCAATCATTTTTTTTCATGTATTTCTCATTTTTCATGTTGCAGGGTCTATCAAAAGTATGCAACATGGGTACTCCTTGGATGAGGAATTAAAATTTTCATCCAACAAGTACTCCCACTCGAAATTTGAGTAAAATATTAGGGATATAAGGTTAAAATACGAGTTGAAAAAGTAGTTTTATTATTTTATTATTTTTTAATATTTTTACTTTTTTACTCAAAAAATGGTGAATCACCCCCCATGGTTGACATCATCATCTTGAATCTTATTGGTTCTTAAAAGTTTATTTTGGTTGTACATTTTCCTTAGGAGGCCCATTTTAGACCTCAAAATTCCCCTAATGGGAAAACCCAATCAAACTCTTCCACTAGTAGATTCAAATCAAATTGAAATAGACCAAGACCTTAGACTAGACCAAAAGACCTTCCTCAATCCACCAAGTCAACCTTCCAATATGATTGTGCAAACTTCAATAGTCTCTTCTAGTCAACCCACTTCAACCCAACTACAACATAAAATTTTGGCCCCTAGCTTCTAGAATTTTGGCCCTACAAAAATCTAAAATTTATGCTCTCTAGAAACAACCCAAAAACATGGGAACATGGTAGGAGAAGGAGAAGGACTTTGGGAACACTAAGTATGATCACAAGAGCAAAGCTAGAGTGAAGAACTATACTCTGAAATTTGGGGCATGTTCCATTGTATTGATGCGTGGAGTTTGTTGTACTATGTTGTCCATGACTAAATGGCCAGTGGGAGGCCTAATGGAGGATTTGAACTACAAGTGCTTTGCTAAAAGAGTTGATAAACCACTTGGGTGCTTGTTGTAAGGTTGATAAACCACTAGGAAGGGTAGTTAAACCACTATGGTGCTTGTTGAAAAGAGTTGATAAATCACTAAGTGCTTGTTGAGGAAGTCGATAAACCAATTAGTGCTTGCCAAGTAAGATGATAAACCATTTGGGTAGTGGGCTACATGATCTTGTAGTGATTTCCTTGAAAATATAAATGAAAAATCACATGTAAAGTATATTCATACTCCTAGAACTAAGCAATACCCTAGCCAAGCCTTGGGTGAATTCCCTGAGCAAGCATCCCCACAAATTTTGGATCTGGCTCGAGGGTGGTAAACTACAAGAAAGATTGTGGTGTAGCTAGAGTATTATTGGGTGGAGAGTTGAAGTCCCTCCTTCAGTTTCTAACTCTTTCAAGTTATTGAACTATGGATGATGAAGATGTTTGAGATGTGATATGTAAGTGCATGAATCGACACTACCTATGTTAGGTTGTTGAGATTACCATGTGTTCATGGTGAAGAATTTGTTGTATATTCCTTGATGGTTATGGTGAACTTATAGATTTTTGTGATTATTATTATTGAAATCCAAAGTTAGTTACATGACTATGATTGGTTTCCTAAAGTGCCTCAGTTTCACCTATTTTTTAAGTGTTTTCATATATTTGTTATGTCACACATGCCTATACATTTTTGTATACCTATAGTGAATTTTATGGTTATGCACAGAGTAAGCATGGTATGGGGTTCCCTTGTGAATTTGGTGTTTGGGGCAGATTTTCTTCCTCGAGGAATTATGATAAAAGTTCCTAGAATTCTCTTTACATTTTTCTATCAATCTAGTCTTTGTATCTGGGACCGAATACTTTTATCATTCCCAAAGGGTGGTTTGCATCTAGATGCGTTAAAGGATGGATATATTGGTAACTTGTAGATTCATATGGTAGTCTAAAGCTTCCAATTAGGTAGGCTATGCAACTTTAGAAATGAAATGGATCGCAATTGAGTTGGATTTATGTGGAAAGTAAAGTTATTAAGGGTGGGCCCCACTTGGGTGAACATCTGCACAAACCTGGATTTCCTTGTAAGTGGATGAGGTATCCAAAATATAGGGTATACGGTAATGTTTGAGCTATGTTCATGTTGGCTTAGGGGGTCCTAACCTAGGTTTAGAGTTAGTTGCGCCAACCAACAAATCCCTACACTATTGGCCCACCCGAAGCAATATGGGGGGATGCTGGAAACAAGTTTCCGCATCCAGAGATCAATGTGATGTCTTTTAGCGCCCTAGATTTGCCTTCGCGTAGATCTATAAGACCCTAGGGCTTAGTACTATAATTCTATCCCAACAGCCTTTAGACCTTCACGAAGGTCTACGATTGGTCTTTGCGGACCCTTAACAGTCTATTCATCCACTTATGTGCACCAGAAAAAACCCTAGATCAGAGCTCGCGTAGATCTACTTAAGTATTTAATAAACATAGCAGAATTTATCATAGTCTTCGCGAAAGTACTTAACATGCATTGCGTACAATTATTAAGGCTTATTCAAGTGAATCGCGTATCATTAGATCAATATTTCATAAACATATTATTCATCAACAACATAAATCATAAACATAAGTAAACAACAATACACAAGATTTCTCCAGAAACAACTTCTTTATTGATTTCTAGTTCAAAATACAGACTCAAAATTCCCTACGCACTTAGCTGTAGGTGTTCGCGTACTCAGCTGCAGACTCTACCTAGGCCTCTACGCACTTAGATATAGAGCCTTTCTCTCCTATCTGACCCACTTCTCTGTGCCAAAACTTTCAAGACTTCATTCCTTATCCATCAGCATCTTATATTTTTCTTTTCTTAGACTCTCTAAGACACTGACTCAACTTTTACATAACAAAGGGCTAAAACCCCTTTGACTCCTAATCCATCTACATGCTTTGCATCCACAAATCGTGGAGACTTTACATAATTTACAACAATTACATAAAAACTTGGGTTTTTGACCCCAAAACTAACCCATGGGACCCCATCCCAACAAGTCGCCAAAACAAATATTGTGACTCGCCCTCGAATCACTCGGCTGGTGCTGTGATCTTGTTGCAAAGATCCCCCAGCTCCACCTGAGCTACTGCAACCTAGGAAATGCTCTATGTGGTTGTCTGCTTGACATCTTCCACTAGATTCTTTGTAGCTGGTCCTTCTACAACCAACTTCATCATCTGGTGCAATCCCGTGAACTTCTCTTGAATGTTGGTCGTGACCAGGTAAGATCCGTCTAACCAGGGCCCCAACCTAGCCTTAAGCAAGGCCTCCTTCTTCTGTGCTGCTTCGACCTGCGCGAGGATCTGATTCCCTTCGAACAACTTGGCTAGGCGCTGTGCTGGGGCAATGGAGCAAGTCATTGTTGGACTTCATCATACTGCTTCTACAGCTCCCGGACCTCTATGTTCAGAATCTGCAGGTTTGGGTCTTCCTGCAGAGTTGTCACCAACTCCATTACCTGCTCAAATAATGTTGAACAGTCAGTGACTGTGGCATCCAAGGTGGCCATCCCTTATTTTATGGCGGCTCCGTGCTGCTCCCTGACCTTAGGCGGAGTTGTGGGTTGCAAATTTAACTGCAGCTTAGTTATTTTCATGTTGAGTTCGAATTTAACTCGGCCAACCTCTGCCTTTAACTCGCACACTCCAACAGCTAACTTCCTGATCTTAGCTTCTAGTTGTGCGTCCTTAGGAATGTGGAGCTTAGGCACTGTTCTACATGCCTCTGCAACTGTGGACTCCAGTCGGGAACTCTGTGCCTGCAACGTCTCCTTTTCTTTCAAGGCTTGTGTTTTCTCAGCGAACATCTTCTCATTATTCACCCTATATTCGTTGATCAGATTGAGAGCACGCTACTCCCGAGCTCTCAATTCCTCTATCACCCCTACATGCAGTGCATGAAGAATCTCATTGGGGAGCATTGCGATGTTCAGCCCGATGTTCTTAAGGGTGCTTAAGGTGATGCGATCATCGGCCGACTCTTCATGTAGGGACCCTTCGGGTAATCCAACAATGCGAAGATATAGGATCCTTACCAATTCCACTACTTGACTCGTCCTTGGGGCCAGGCTCACTTGTGTTGCGCTCACTTGACCCACACTCACTTGTATCCAGGATCTGTAGCTTGTGCAGATTCTTTTAGATGCTCCCTAGCATCTGCATATACTTCTACTCAAACTGCTGCAACACTTCAGTCGTAGTGTGCCGGATTTTGTCTCCGATCTCATCGAGATTGCCCTCCATCAATACCATGGGATCACCTTGCGACTTGTTTGATTTTTTATTTTTCAGGGACCTTCCCGCTGCTCTTGTCTGTGCTTCTTTAGACAAAACGAGGTGCTCTGCCCCTCATCTTCTCTGCCGCCTTGTTTGGACTACTCTTCCTCCTTGGTTTGTGGTGAAAGGGATTTGCCACTTCTTTCCAACTCGCGTTGCTCCTGTTCAGCATGTTCCTTAGCAACACGCTCTTTCTCCATCCGAGCCTTCTCTGCGTCTTCATTCTTCCTCTGTGTGGCTAGGTTTTGTGCAGCCTGCTTGGCTGCTTCCTTTCTTTTCTACGTTGCCGAACTTCCCGTGCCTTTACTAGTTTCGGCATCTAAGTTTGAGGGGGCGCGCCACTCTGCTGGCCATCGTGCGACCACCTCCTATACGTCTATCTCTGTTACCAAATATGGCAAGTCATGCCATTTCTGTTGTGGATCCTTCCATGCCTGAATGTATACTCAGTGGAAGTCAGCCTTGAACGCGGCATAGGCTGACAACTACGTGTACAAGGTTGGGGACAACCTTGGGTGCTGGTTAATGGCCATGCGAAGGCTTGATTCCATAAGGACCAAAAATATTTTTGTTTATGTGATTTGCGCGGGGTCCTTTGTAGCCCACAGGGAGGCAAACTGCACTGCCTTTGGTAATCCTTCTTCCAGTGGAGGAAAATGGCTATCCTCTGGTAGCTCCCATGTAACCAAAACAATGGAGAGCAACAACCAAGCATAATGGAACAACTTGGTCTCATCCTGGGCCTCACAGAAATTCGTGGAGAATTCCTGGCATAGCTACCTGGCCCAGTTGAACTGCATGCCCTTCGCACATTGGAACTTCGTCCGCACAACACTTTCTCATTACTTTCCCTGCTAAGATCTGCATGGAAATTTGCATTGTAGGGTCATTTATGGAGGTGATTGAGTATCCTCATGCCTTCTTCAGAAGGTCAAATTCCTTCTTCATTCTTTCTGCCAAATCCTTTTCTCCTATCTTTCTGTAAAACTCCTTGGCCAGATTCAATCCCTCGTATGGCAGATGCGTGATCTTGTGGATGAGCATGTCAGTGATGGGGATAGGCCCTCCTATCCATAAGCACCCATTGTGCACCAGAGTGAGTAGTTGGCACACACAGATTGTCTTGATAGGGGTGCGGTGATAATGGGGCACCCACAGGAGATTCAACAATCCCGAATTCTCCACACCACAGATCCATTCAACCGTCTCTAGTGCGGTGACACTCGAGTCTGCATAGTAGATGCACTTCATATCTATCCCAACAACCTTTAGACCTCCGCAAAGGTCTACAATTGGTCTTTATGGACCCTTAACAGTCTATTCATCCACTTACATGCACTAGAAAACAACCGTAGATTAGAGCTCGTGTAGATCTACTTAAGTATTTAATAAACATAGCATAATTTATCATAGTCTTCGCGAAAGTACTTAACATGCATTGCGTACAGTTATTAAGGCTTATTCAAGTGAATCACGTAACATTAGACCAATATTTCATAAACATATTTTTCATCAACAACATAAATCATAAACATAAGTAAACAAAAATACACAAGATTTCTCTAGAAACAACTTCTTTATTGATTTCCAATTCAAAATACAGACTCAAAACTTCCCTATGCACTCAGCTATAGGGGTCCACGCACTCATCTGCGGACTCTACCTAGGCATCTGCGCACTCATCTGCATAGCCTTTATCTCCTATCTGACCCACTTCTCTGCACTAAAACTTTCAAGACTTCATTCCTTATCCATCATCATCTTAGATTTTTCTTTTCTTAGACTCTCTAAGACACTTCTAGTTATAGCTTTTTACATACAATCCCATCGTCCACAGACCATGGGTAGATCTCAAAACTGACTCAACTTTTACATATACAAAGGGCTAAAAACCCTTTGACTCCCAATCCATCTACGCGCTCCACATCCAAAAATCGCGGAGACTTTACATCATTCACAACAATTACGTCAAAACTTGGGTTTTTGACCCCAAAACTGACCCAAGGGACCCCATCCCAACAGTGCACGTGAGAAAGTCTCAGATGGGACTAAGGTTGGGCTTTTCCTAGAGTTTGCATGTGATCTGAGGTAGCTGAGATCCAAGGAATGGTAAGCAGTGCACACTGTCGTGGAGCTTGGATGTCCATTGAGTGGGATTTCCCATAACATAACTAAGTCATCCGGAGGTCCAAGGGTCCAGGGGTGTATCAACATTAGATAATGTGTGGCACCCAAATTTACATGGAAACAGTTATAACAAAGGATAATCATGCAACATGATAGGGTTGGGCCTAATGGAACACACCAACTTGAAATGATGTTGCAAGTGCCACAAAAGCCTAGTAATGGCCATGTGGGTGCCATGTAGGGATCAAGAGTGATGTGGGACTGCTTGGAGTGATGTGGCAGGGCTACGTGGTGTTTATTTTGAAGGGTATTCTAAACTGATAATTACTTCTAATTTATTACTTTTCATAGTCATATGCATTATTAAGAAATTACATAGAAGGAATCAACAATAGAAATAGGATCATAAACAGAAAACCAAACAAGAGACACAAATATTTTACCCTGGAAGAACCCAAATGGGGGAAATCCCAACAACCTTAAATAAATTATTCAGTTCAATAGAGATACATCTAATTCTTCAAGTCAAACATAAATTCAAACTGACTAGTGACACAACCTTGGTCACACTTGGTCAAACTACCCTCTATACAATTCAATCTACTGCCCAAAAAATTCGGCCTAGTCTGATCTATAGGGGCCGAAATTTGGCTTACTTCTTTGCCCAAATATTATGGTCACGCTGGTCTAGCATGCCTAGAAACTATGCCTGATATTTGTCCTTACTTTACCATAGATTTGTCCTTACTCTACCTCATATTTTCCCTTTACTTTTCCTCATATTCATCCTATACTATGCCTCATATCCATCCTTTTTCTCTCTACCTCAGATGGTGATCTGAATTGCTTGCTTTAGGAGGAGGAAGAAATATTTATATTGTCTTCTAGTGAACCGAATTGGTGTGACCATTGGGGCAAGTTGACTTGACTTATTGGGGGGCCAAATTTATGTTTTGGAGCCAAAAATTTAATATTAGAAATTCAAAATTTTCTTTCTTTTGAAGCCAACATGAAGAAAATGTGTTACATTATATATTTCCAAGGGAAAAAATAAAATGAAGAACGTGCCTTACATAATTCAAAGGCTAAAATATTAATTATGAAGATCGATCATGGCTACAAAATTCAACACTCTCTGTTAGCTAGGGAGGTATTCATAATGAGTATCCAAATGTTCTGTTATAGAAAAATTTCTCTATGAAAAGGTTCATCATTTATCATCAACATTAGCATCATCCAATTAACATAATCTTGGTCAACTTCTTTGACCCATGGTAAAAGTATACAACATCAACTAGGTACCATAATTTTGGTCAGCATCTCTGATCTATGGTACATCATCAGCATCAATTAGTTACCATGATTATGATTAACGAATTTTACCCATGGTATACAAACTAGTCCTATTTCACCATCATCCTAGTTGATGTATGACTCGTGGTGAAACCTTAGGGACACACTCAATCAGTTTTACTTTGGTCCCAAATCCAAAGCCGTCACTCTAGGCCATGAAGCTAAATGGTATCACTCAACCTACATGAAGAATAATCTAAGCCTGATTCTAAAAGGAACCTACTCAACTCTATGGTTGAGTAATTTTGGGCCTTTAGGACCATTCTTCATAACCTTGGTCAACATACTTGACTTCAAAAGAATGTATGTCCTCTGCCATACTGTTCTCCCTAATCCTGGTCAACATAATTCACCTAGGGAGAATGTTTGTCCCTAATGCTATCACATCAACACTCCCTCTCACTAGGGAAGGCATTCTCAACAAGTCTAACCTTGTCCTTGAATTATACAAAATTCATTATAGGACAGAGGCTTTGTCAGCAATATGCTTGAATATAGAATAGTGCTGGAACCACATTGTTTCCTTCTATACCATGTCTTGGTACTAGATCTCATTGTGCTTTGACATCTCATCATGGTTGTCTCCTGCACTTGATCAAACAATCCTGCAAGTGGTTTTTGAATCCATACTACTCCTAAACTCACTAACCAAGCTACAATATATTTTTCCTCTCCAATACTGAGTGCAACATATGTCTGCTTCCTATTCTTCCAATAGATCATAATGGATCCCAAACTGAAGCAATATCCTAATGAATTATTTATGTCTTCTACACTCTCTCCCCAATTTGAATCTGTGTATCCCTACAACTATAGTTCACTGTTTGAGACATATATCAAACCATAACTAGATGTTCCATAATAAAATTTACCATGTTGGTACTTATACACATGTTTGAGCCACATGCCTTGGCTCAACCATAAGTTGATCGGTTACTTTCTAGTTACCCTAACTGGGTGTTTTTTGAAACAAATATTGTTATGGCAATCCTAGTTGTTCGCTCTATCATTGTTGCTTTCTAGTTATTGTAGCATATAAGCTATCTAGCCTAACAATATTAACGACAATCCATCATCCCAAACATCTCTGAGGGATCTAAATAGTATGCTTCAAGGAGGTAATACATAAAATATAGGTCTTGTTATCGCTTAATTTAGCAAGGGTCCTAGGAGGGGTTCCAAAGAGACTACTACTCGATCAAGTGGAAACAATGGGACAAGGACCCACTGTCACCTCAGTCAATGTCCACTAATATTTACGAACTTTCACTGATGGGAGAAGTCCCAATACAAAGAAATCAGGGAAAATTTTTGGGGCTAATATTCGCAGGTGGGCTAATTTTCCATGCTTAAAAAAAATATTCGCCAATTTTCATTTTTTTTCTGAAACCAATTCGCCCAAATTTTATAGTATAAAATAATTTAACCTTAGAAGTCACCAATATTTTATAGAGAAAATATAAAATCATTAGAAATTTCAATACTTTTAAAAAATTATTTCCAAAATTTTTACAATTTTCAAAACTACCAAAGTGATTCAAGATTTTTCGCATAATTTAGACACAAACAACATCATGATGTAGTATTCCATACTTTAAACATATAAATAAAATTTCGTATAAAAGAGAAACTTACATGGCAGAAAATGTATATCCATCCATCACATTTTCAAGAGAGAATCTACAAAATAGAATAGCACTAACGCAAACATCAAAATGCATTAAAGAATCTCCAATTTTTCCTTCAATATCTATAGCGAAATTCTAGAATAAACAATGATCCAAATCCAAGAGATGATGAGTTACAAATGATGTCTCACTGGTATTTATATGAGCCTCTAATAGTTCAATGGGTCTAATTATCCTAACAAACCCATAAAAGTGTCTCTAATGTGCAAAATAACACCCCAATTGGTGACAAGCCCACCAAATAGGTCCATAACATGAAAAATAAGCCTCTCAAGAGGGTCAAAATGATAATACAATAGCTAGGAGCGTTGTTGGAAGGCCTAGTTGTTGGTTGTGTGTTATATTCTTTCCACGACTAGCCCCCCCTATTGGGGGACTTGCAGGGGGGTGGTCGCCCCCTACACGGGGTCAGGGGTAGCGCCCCAAGTTTTTTTTTTTGGGACCCTATACTAGGTGGGCAGAACTACCTATGGTTTTGTGCATGGGTTTCACACATGGTTTTGGGCATCATGGTTTTCTACCCATGGTATCTTGTAGATCCGGTTAAGGGAACTACGGTTATGTTCTAATCCAAGGTTAATGGATTGGGGTTTATGAATGCTTTGGAATGCATATATATGTATTGTAACATTGAAAAGAATATAATGCAAAATCAATCTGGTAGTCCTGGCTTTGGGATCTAGGGGAAAATATGTGTATATCTGTTTTATGTTTTATGTTCTCGCCATTGTATATTTTCTATTTTTTTTAAGAATTCGTTTGCAGGTAATTTACGTACAAGGTTAAAACCTACACTACTGAAGTCCAAAATGTGTCAAAATGGATGGAAGGGCTCCAAAAATAGTGATGAAGGGGGTGTCCCCTTGATCTCCAACCTGTGGTGCTCCCAAGTGGTTGTGGGGGAACAAAAACATCCTGATGGGTCTCCAAGTGGATTGAACAAGCTTGTATCCCATCTGTAAGGTATGGAACAATGAGTCAATCCATTCCTTTGTCTCCCATGGTGAGACAAATCCTCATCTGGGCCCTGAAACAACTATCCAGTGTGTGTTGCAAGTGTGTAGCTGGCTAGGCAAGGTGGTCCAGGTACATCATCATCGTCAAATAAATGGAACGTAAGTGAGTAGTGAGTGGATTTGAAAGATACCATGATGTGGTTATCTTCTCTCTACTATAGTGGAGGCCCATGGCTCTCAACGCTCAACCTACAAATGCCAATATGAACCTCTGGAGGGCTTGGACCCCGTATAGTGAGACTAAACCCCAAGAAAAAGACCCACCTTCAATCCTCTATAAGATCCAATGTGTCTCCTCACCATCTAGTGTAACAAATCATTAGTGTAATTGAGCAAATGAGCTTACAATTCATGGAACCAAGTGGGAATTTCATAGTGGCATGCCCTTCCGTAATGGGATTTAGAGTGTATAGGTTTCTCTAATTTCAAGGAGGTTGATTGAGGACCCTATTAAGTGGTTTCAACCTCTAAGGGAGTAACAGGTCCATGGTACATTCATCATATGGCAGGTGTCATGTGATATAATGATGGAATGGAGTGGGGCATTAGGGAAAGGCTCGAAGCCACATGCCATGGTAAAAGGGTAGTTATGATGAGGGAGGCCCACACTTGGGTGTATATATGTAATAGGGATCAATCATGGTAATGAGTTACCCCGACCTTTGTTTTTCCACCCTTATTCATATGCCTTTTTCCATTTTTCCATTTTTCTTTTATAACTGCTTGGGGCTCCAGGGAAAGAGAGAATGATGTGAATGATATAGGAATCATTAGAGAAATTTTGAGGTATAATATGGGCCTCAAAACAAAAATGTACAACCAAAATCAACTTTATAAGAGCCAATATGATTCAAGATGATGATGTCAACCATGGGGGATGATCCACCATTTTTGGAGTAAAAAAGTAAAAAGATTAAAAAAAAAAACCTACTTTTCAACTCGTATTTTCAGCTTATCTCCCAAGTGTTTCACTTAAATTTCAAGCGGGAACATTTGATTGATGTATAATTTAATTCATCATCCAATGAGTACCCATGTTGCATACTTTCGATGCATCATGCTACACTAAAAAATGAGAAATACATGAAAAATGTGATTGCAATAATGTTTTTTCATGTATTTCTCATTTTTCGTGTAGCAAGGTCCATTGAAAGTATGCAACATGGGTACTCTTTAGATGTGGAATTAAATTATGCATCAAATGAGTGCTCCCACTCGAAATTTGAGTAAAATCATAGGGAGATAAGTTGAAAAAGTAGTTTTTTCTTTTTTCCCTCTAAAATTTGATGATGTAATCTAATCTTATTTTATTATTTCCACTATTATTTTATAAGATTCCTTAGGAGGTCCCTTTTAGACCTCAAAATTTATCTAATGGAATGTCCCCTTAAGGTTGGGTAGTTCATTGCCCACCAGAGGTTGGGACAATCATGGTTCGTTAATGATGTAAGGGGCTCATATAGGTACCCTAGGAACCAAGGTAATGGCATTGATAAGGGGTAGAGCTCATGTTTGGATTTTTCCCACATGCTAAATTTTTATGTCCCGACCATATTTTGCATTTTATGGTACGTTTCATGTTATAGGTGGCCATATTATGCTTTTAACTTTATTTTTAACTGCATTAACCTCCGAGGCATCGTTAGAGGCCCGACCCAAAGTGTGGACATGGTGAGGGAGAGGCTAACTCCTTGTGGACCTGATTGACAAATGTGGACCTAGATGGTAAATATGTGGAAAGGGGTGATAATGAGCAGAGGGGAGTGATGTATGTGATGTTGGGAAATGAGACCACACAACCAAAATCAGGGTTTCCCATGTAGTGCCACTGTTAGTGTGAAAATTCTTGGAAGGTGTACCGAAAATCCTCACTTAAGTCACTAGGTGACAATTGACCCTAACAACAATTTGATGGTTGTTGTCATTCTAGATCTGTAATACAAATGGAAAATTTGCAGTAAAAGAAAACAAGATCCAAAACAAATAGCAGCAAAGTAATATATCCTGAATAATAACCCAATTAGAAAGACAATTTTAAATGAATAAATCTTCATTGATAACACTCGATGAAGGAGATCTACAAATTGGTCTGTAAGTCCCCCTTCGTGGAATAGGTCCTTTAATATCCTTGATGCTTTAGAAATAGATTTCCTTCTCTCAATCGTGTGAAAACCCCAAAAAAAAGTGAAGAACTCAAATGGGAGCTCGAGAAAATGACGTTAATGTTGACGATGATAATGATCATGGTGAAGAATGGATGAAAAAACATCCTTTATATAACAAAGTATAGAGTTAATTTTGAAAATGGAGAATAATAAAATATTACTGACCAAATTCAGATCTAACTACTTGGAATACTTTATTATATTTATTGGAGAGGGAAAAGGAATTTAAAATGGTTAAATTCCTTTATTTAGAAATAATTAACAAATAAAATGATTTATTAACTATTTCGCGAGAAACAAGAAAGATGTGAAATCAAAATAATTATTAAATAGTGATTTAATAATTATTCTAATAACAGAAATAAGGAAATTTAAATAAATAATGATTTATTTAAATATTCCTAAGGGATTTAGTCAAATGTGACAAGGAATAATTATTAAATAATGATTTAATAATAATTCCTAGAGAAAATTAAATAAATAATGATTTATCTAATTATTCTCATGGGTTTTTTTATTTAAATCAGAAAATAATTTAATAAAAGTGGTTTACTAAATTATTTTCCACAGTGAAAGTGATTTTACTATGGTAAAATTAAATCCACATGGTGTATTTCGATCCACCTAGTTAGAAATGGCTAGGTGATCATTTTTTGGTGATAACAGATTGCCCCCACACATATGAGTGTTAGGAGAAAATCGTATGACCGAAATACATTGTAGATTACACTTCCACAAGACACCAAAAGGGGGGAGAGAGAGAGAGAGAGAGAGAGAGAGAGAGATCTGAAGCAAGTCAAGGATGGACAAATAATGGATGGGGCGAGACCTAAAATATTGATAGAAGTCTCCTTTTATGTGGTAGTACCTGATCTCAAATGAGGCGGGGGAGGCATACCCATAACCTACGATATAACTGAGTACAAAGAATAATGGTGAACCCAACAATGTGGGACTGAGCTACAAAGTACATGATACATGATACATGATACATGATACACTAGAATTAATGGGCCATAAAATAATACAACGAATCCCATATACATAATGTGCCTGGAAAAAACATAGGTCAGGACTGAATACAATAATATCTAAGTACATGAGATATAATGCCCCTCACATTTACATGGGGAGGGGGAATAACAACCAAGGAAGCCCTTCTGAATAGGAAAGGGCTCTGAAAATCTGAATGGATCATCTGGAGGAGACATGCATGCTATGGGCACTGCCACCGGCGGAAACCGAACCCATAAAATCTACAAAACTGCATCGGAGGTTGGATCAACATCTGTAGTCATCCAAGCATGTGGGGGGCTACCTGAAAGGACACCCGCTCATGAGGTCTGAAAGATCTCACACACACCCGGGAATCACTGGGACAATCGTTTGGATCACCAAACCATTAAGCGTGCGAATCTCAATCGTGCGATAAGGAGTTGATGTCGAGCATGTGAGGAACAACCAAGTCAAAGGGAAATAATGGGTCCCTTTGCCTGGTCCGAGGCACCGAACAAAGATGGAAGCTAGAACCAAGGTACACCGCCCTCTAGCCTACTCTTCTGGAATAAATGTACTGAGGTCGACAAAAGGGAGCCCACCAGAGTTAAGGCAATGAGGAATCCTCAACAAAGGCATGGGGGAATATAATAGAGTGATTGATGCATTGACACCAGGGATGATGATGGAAGGCAGATTGACGACTTCCCTTATCAAAGCATAATAAAAATGGTTGACCTAGCAGTGACTGACTCAATTCCGAAGGGGATGGTCAATGACTCAAATGGGGATTTGGCAAAGACAGAGTAGAAGGACTGGAGGCCAAATATAAGTATGATGGAGGAAATGTGGCATGAAGACAAATGAAACACTGTAACGAGACTCAATGTGGACTCAAAGTAGACTCCATAAGTACAAGGGTGAAACATATCAGATGCTCTAAACAAGGGTGGCTCGATGATGCTGCCACATGGGGGAGGCCTAGTGGGGACCAAAAAAAGATGAGTAAACGATGGTTACTCATGATTGAAAATCGACACGAGAATCAACCAGTGCAAAGGTAAAGTGTTGCCATAGAACGAGTGGCTTAAATGAAGAGATTTGATTTTAAACGGCGAAAAAGTGAAACTTCATGGAAAAAATGGCTTCTGAGTGAAGTGTTAAATTACCAAAAACAAAGAGAGACCCATTATAGAACTCAGTGAGAGATTTCCAACGGTGCTGACAGTACATCAAATAGAGGTACAGTTTGGTTGCAATGGGTGACAAAAAAACTATGGTTTTTCCTATAAAATGGCTTTTTGCCTCCAAATCGAATTCATTTGCATAGTGAGCTGTGGAGAATTTGGAGAGGAGGAGAAGGCCCTAAATCTTGTGGAGATCGTAGCAGGAAAACCGACCGTCAGAATCAGGATCTGCGAGTTGGAGGTAGGTGGCCTAACCATACTAATCATTTTTAGTGGTTTATATTTTCAGATTAGGTCCTCAGTTTTTGTTGGGAGACCCCTACCTTCCATTACGAGAAAGAGAGTTTGATACCCTTCGTGCTGAGATTCAGGGGAATCAAGCAGTGAGAGGGATACTAGCACGATGTGGCATGCTAAAGTTCTTGGAGAACCCACTAATGAGGGTTGGTGAGCCCTTGCTATCAAGGATAGTGAGCTATTGGGATATGGGTCAAGAGGCCTTTGTAGTGCAAGGGCACCGAATCGAGATCATGATCCAAGATATACACTTTTTGGCTGGACTACCCCCCTTGGGGGTGGTAGGGGAGATACATCCAGTGCTGCCTCGTGGGTGGCATATTGTGGAGTTTTCTTAGTGTCATTGTATATGGGGTAGTCATGTGATAGGAAAGACTATCTGAATTGATGACAAGGAGAGATTGGAGACATGAGCTATATCTACGGCGGTGCTATGAATTTTTGGTAGCCATGCCTTCCACCATATCACTAGAGGGAAGATGATGTTGGTGGAGAGTGTTCTGGGAGGGACCTACTATGGGTGGACCCAAATTTTGTTTTCATCGTTGAAATGATAGTTGACATTATGTAGATGGGGGACCAATGATAGTGTTGGCATTATGATTCTGGTATGGCTCTATGTTACAGGTGTTGTACTTGATGGCAACTCTCTTAAGTGGCAATGCTCTGTTCAGGCTCTCAAAATGTTGGAAAATAAGAGGTACGCAGGTACACCGTACAAAAGCTGCGGACCCGCAGGAATATCATAGATAAAGTGTGTACATACCCGCAGGTTACCCGTTCATGAGGTGCGGACCCCCAGTTCACTCCAAGGCAGAGAAGCGCGCTCACGTGGGGTTTCTTATGTTTGGCCCATGGTATTTAGGCCGCCGTTCTTAATTCTATGGTTTTGGCCCATGGTATAGGATCTAATTTAGCCCCGGTTTGGATCCCTTGTATTGGTTATTGATGGTTTTGTCCCATGGTGTGAATAAGGGCTTGACTATAAATAGGGAAGGAGATCACTTGGCTAATGTATCTTTTGCAAATTGAATATCTTAAGATTTGAAATATTGGGTTATCGGTTTAAAAGCTTGATCTATATAAAAGTGAAGTTGAAAGTGAATCTATGAAGTGTGATCTCTCGGGCACATGATCAGATCTGGGCATCTGACTATCTGTGGTACACTGGTGGACTGCCAATTTGGCCCTAATCAGAGGTTCGCAGGTAATTAACTGTGCAAGTGCGGGGGTACGCAGAGTAGAAGAAGGCGCAGTGCGTGGGTACACAGAGCAGAAGAAGGCACAGTAAGTGGGTACGCAGCGCGATAGAGGTTCAGGTGCAGAAGAACAGTAAAGGTACGCGGCGTGGCAGAGGTTTCGGTGCAGAGGCACAGTGAAAGTACGCGGCACTACAGAAGCCGCAGGTGCGTATATACGCGGCGCGATAGCATCTGAGGGTGCGTGGCCACAGTAGTAGTACGCGGCGTGATTGAAGAAACAGTGCGTGGGTACACAGTGTAGTGGAAGGCTCTCTGCGGGGATACGCAGAGACACAGAAGGTGAAGTGCGAAGCCATGCAACCCAGATAAAGAAAAATTGCATATCTGTCCTAAAACATTTGTTGATCATCCTCTATTTATTGCTGCAGAGTTCTGGGTTTATATTTCTGGTACTATCTTTCTGTTTACAACATTCTGAGAAGTTGGGTAATTCTTGGTTGATTGTATAAGGAGTTTGGGTAATTTTCATGTACTTGATGTTTATTTGATATTCTTGGATCCAGTTTGAAAATTTATGAAAAGTGGTCCTTGAAAGAAAAGAAGTAGGGGGTTGTAGCTCCCTTCCAGGAGAGACTAGAAAACGAGAGAGAGTTGTAGCTCTCTGCAGGTTGCAGCCTGCGTACTGGTAAAGGAATGCACCAGTACAAAATCATTGTAAAAGGAGTTTCTAATTGAAAGAAGATAGAAACATATTGCAGCAGGTGGTTTTCACCCACATTGGGTTTCCACCTTATATCTGGTGTTCTTTGGTGTGACTATCTGTTTTTCTTGTTCATGCTCATTGTTTTATGGTACTGTCATACAAGAATAATTCAAAGTATAAATAAGGAAGATTTATTAAAAAGAACTTGATAATACTGATTCACCCCCCCTCTCAGTATTATTTCCAATAATTGGTATCAGAGCAGGTCCTTCAGAGAAGCTTGATTGCTTGAAGGAAGATCATTCATCATGAGCAACTACGAGAGGGAAGCATCAATCAGGCCACCAATTTTTGATGGGACAAACTTCAATTATTGGAAGGTAAGAGTTACTGCTTATCTTCAATCTCTTGGTACAGAAGTTTGGGATATCATAGATACAGGCTACACTTTTCCTTCAGCTACTCTTACAGATTCGGCCGAGAAGAAGAAATATGAAACAAATGCTAAAGCAGTCAATACTCTGCTGGGATGCTTATCTCAAACAAAATTCGTGAAGGTTATGCAATATAAATCCGCAAAGGAAATATGGGACAAAATTGTCTTGAGCTACGAAGGAGATGAACAGGTAAAGCGTGCTAAACTTCAAACCCTCAGGATTCAGTATGAGAATCTCAGAATGTATAGTGATGAAAGTGTGGCTAACTATTTCCTTCGGGTAGACGAGATTGTTAATTGCATGAAAAACTTGGGTGAAGAAATAAAAGAGGCTATTGTGGTTGAAAAAGTTTTAAGATCATTGTCCCCCAAGTTTGAATCTAAAGTGTCTGCAATAGAAGAAAAGGAAAATCTACGAACTCTTACTATGTCTCAGCTACACGGAATTCTAACTACTTATGAAATGAGAAAAGGAGGTCCATCAGACAGGAGAGAAGCTGCTTTCAAGGCTTCAGGCAAAGGAGACTACTATGAAGCAAGTCATGCGCCAGAAGAAGAAGAAGAATCAAATTTTGTTAGAAATCTTCAACGGGGTACTAGAAGGTTCAGAGGTAAGTTACCTTTTAAATGTTTTGCTTGTGGAAGAGTAGGTCATTATGCTGCGAAATGTCCTCATAAGGATAAGATTGACAAAGGAAAGGAACCTGCTAGATGGAACAAGAAACAGAATGCAAATAATAAAAGCTACTACACTCATGAAGATAGTGATGGTCTATCAAATAGTGATGGTCTATCAAATAGTGATGAAGATGAACGAAGTAATGACTATAAACTTTTAATGGCATTTGAAGATGATGAGTACATGGATGCTATAGATGTGGATAGTCTTTATGAAGAAATTTCTAGACTCAAGAGATGTACAGAAGAAAAGAATATGATCATTGATACTCTACAATTTCAAATTGATGAAAAGGAAAAATATCTTGAAAAATTAGAAGGTGAAATTGTTGGTCTTAGAAAAGAGATTGAGAAAACAAAGGCTATTAATCTTAAGTTTGTTAAAGGATCTGAAACTCTGGATGAGATCATCAATGTACAGTGTTCTCCACTAAACAAGACAGGTCTGGGGTATAATGGAGAAACTTCTCAAGAATCCACCTCAAAGAGTTATCTTGATGCAGCAAGAAGGAATGAGAAAAAGCACAATGGAGATCACCAGGTAAAGCAGGGACGAATTACATCAAGAACAAACAAAGACTATCAGGTAAACCAGGGGCAATCCGTCTTAAGAATGAACAAAAGCTACAACCAGCCACAGGTAAAATCCTCTCAATTTGCTTCAAGAATGGATGACAATAGAAATTACAATCATTTGGCCGGAAGATTTGATAACTGCAGAAGTTTCTTCAATGGACAATGCTTCTCTTGCCATAACTTTGGTCACAAAGCAGCGCAATGTGTTGCATATAAAAAAATCATGACTAGAGAAGCTCAAAAACAAAGAAGTATGACCGGGATTACAAAAAGGACCTATAACAACTTTTCGGCTCTTGAAAATGAAGTTCAATGTTCTATTTTCAATAACTTTGGTCATGAAGATTCTGAATGCAGGAGCAGGTTTCAGCAGACAAAGGAACAAGCCTCAAGCACCAAAACATGGAGAATAAAGGAACCACAAACAGAAAGATGTGGGATAGCATTTTATGCAGAGGGACAGGAAAATCTATGGTACATTGATAGTGGATGTTCGAAGCATATGACATGTGATAAAGAAAAACTTGAATCATATTCTGCTTTAGAAAAGGGAAAGAAAGTTTCTTTTGGAAATGATACTCCTGCAGCTATAAAAGGAAAAGGCACTGATCAGTTAAAAGAAAAGGTCAAAGATGGAAATGTTTTGTATGTTAATGGATTGAAGCATAATCTTCTGAGTGTCAGCCAGATGTGTGATCATGGAACCGAGGTGATATTTAGATCAAATGGATGTCTTGTTCATGATCTTGATACAGGTGAAACAATGATCAAAGGTAAAATAACTCCAAATAATCTATACATATTTGAAGAAGGACAACAACAATGCTATCTAAGCAAGGATGATGAGCACTGGTTATGGCACCAGAGGTTGGGGCATCTAAGCTTTTCAAAAATAAGGAAAGCATGCAAATATCAGGCAGTTCGTGGTCTTCCAGATATCAAAATTCCAGACAACACCATATGCAAATCATGTCAGTTTGGAAAGCAAACCAGAACTAACTTTCCGGAGAAGGAAGGATCAGCTAGCATGCCTCTTGAGCTAGTACATACAGATACATGTGGTCCATTCAGGAAAAGGACACCTCGAGGAGAAGAATACTTGATATTATTCATTGACGATTTCTCCAGGTTTGTCTGGTTAGGACTTATGAAGCACAAAGATGAAGCATTCAAAAAATTCAAATCCTTTAAAGCCTTGGTTGAAAATGAATCAGGATACAAAATTAAGTGCCTCAGGTCCGACAGAGGTGGGGAGTTCACCTCAAATGAATTTTTCGATTTCTGTGAAGAATATGGGATAAGAAGAGAATTCTCTATAGCTAGAACTCCTCAGCAAAATGGAGTGGTGGAAAGAATGAACAGAACAGTCCAACAAATGGCTCGTGCTATGCTTGATGAGTCTGGAACTCCCGCAACTTTCTGGGGTGAAGCTGCATATGCTGTGGTTGTTATTCTCAACAAAACAAATGTCCGGGTGAACAACACTCAAACCCCTCATGAGCTCTGGTATGGTGAGACTCCTTCGGTAAAGCACTTCAAAATCTTTGGGAGCAAATGCTATATTAAGAATAATGATGAGAAACTTGGCAAACTTGAACCTAGAGCAGATGAAGGCATTCTTCTTGGTTATTCTCCACACAGCAAAGCATACAAGTGCTACAATAAAAGACTTGGAAGAATTGTTGACAGAATTGATGTAGTGGTTGATGAGAAGGGATACATTCCTAGGCAAGTAAATCATGAAGATATCGAAGAAGATGAAGACTACCCTCAAAGATAGAATGATGAAGAAGAAGAACCTCAAGAAGAACCAGAGGAGCAGTTAAGGATAAAAGAGAAGACCCCATCCAGGTATGTTCAGAAGAATCATCCAGAATCTCAGATTTTGGGGCAGAAAGAAGCAGGTGTATAAACAAGAAGAACAATTGCAGAAGCTTCAAGCTATTTGGCATTACTCTCTTCCATTGAACCACAAAATGTGAAAGAGGCATGCAAAGATGAATGTTGGGTCAAAGCAATGGATGAAGAACTTGAGCAGATCGAAAAGAACAACACTTGGGAGTTGGTTCCTAGACCAAAGGATAAGAATGTTATAGGGACAAAATGGGTCTTCAAAAATAAATTGAATGAAAATGGAGAAGTAATTAGAAACAAGGTCAGACTTGTTTGTAAAGGGTATGCGTAGCAAGAAGGAATAGATTTTGAAGAAACTTTTGCTCCTGTTGCAAGACTTGAGGCCATCCGAATGTTCCTTGCTCTCTCAAGCTTTCAAAACTTCAAAGTATTTCAAATGGACGTGAAATAAGCCTTTCTGAATGGAGACTTGGAAGAAGAAGTATACATTGAGCAGCCAGATGGTTTCATTCTTGGAAATGATCCAAATCTTGTATGCAGATTGAAAAAGGCTCTCTATGGTTTCAAACAAGCTCCAAGGGCTTGGTACTATCGTTTGGACAAATATCTTCATCAACAAGGTTTTTCAAAAGGATCAGCATATAGCAATCTTTATATAAAAGTTGAAAACGACAAATTGCTAATACTTGTTGTGTATGTAGATGACATTATCTTTGGCAGCAATGAAGAAGCTATGAGTCAAAGTTTTGCCTTGGTAATGCAGAAAGAATTTGAAATGTCCTTGCTGGGAGAACTGACATATTTTCTTGGTTTGCAAATCCAACAAAAAGGAGGGATCTTTTTGTCTCAAACCAAGTATCTCAAGCAGATTTTGAAGAAATATGGCATGGAAGATGCAAAACCAGTATGTACACCCATGGTCACAGGATGTAGCCTCAACAGCAATGCATCAACCAACCTACAGATCTATGATTGGAAGTCTACTTTATTTGATAGGTACCCGACCAAACATCATGCATGCAGTGGGAATAATTGGAAGATTTTAGGCAAATCCAAAGGAAACTCATCTTCAGGCAGTAAAGAGAATCTTCAAATATCTTCAAGGAACTCAAAACTATGGCTTATGGTATCCTAGAGATACAGATCTCACACTTCATGCTTATACAGATGCAGATTGGGCCGGAAGCGTGGATGACAGGAGGAGCACAAGTGGTGGTGCATTCTTTATGGGTTCCAGATTAGTATCTTGGTTCAGCAAGAAACAGAGTTCGGTTGCCTTGTCTACAGCTGAAGCGGAATATATTGCTGCTGCATCTTGCTGCACTCAACTCCTTTGGATGATGCAGACCTTGCAGGATTTTCAAATCACTTGTACACCACCTATCTCCATCTTATGTGATAACACAAGTGCAATCAGCATTTCAAAGAACCCAGTCATGCATTCAAAGACCAAGCACATACTGATCAAGTATCATTTTCTCCGGGAACAAGTACTTGAACAAAAGGTCAAGTTGGAGAATGTTCCTTCTAAGGAACAAGTTGCTGATATACTCACCAAACCATTGCCCAGGGAGACCTTTGAATATCTCAGGCAAAAGCTGGGGGTTGTTGATGCATCATCTTGTTGTTGAATCCCTTCTGATGGTTGGTTGTACGCAAAGCTCATCTGGGGTATATGCGTACATGTGCTGGGTTGCGGATTGGTCGAAGATCGAATGGCACAGGTTCAGGGGGAGCATATAATGCATTGTTGGCATTATGGAGGAAGTTCAGAAGGAGATCATGGATGCTGGTCTCAATATTGCTGCATTATGTCTCTATCTCTTTCATGGTCATTTATGGTGTTTGGTGGATTATGGTTCTTCTTTGCAGATCTAGTTTATAGTCAGGGGGAGCATGTTCTTAGGGGGAGCATAACCCTTTTCCCTTGATGTCAAAGGGGGAGAATGACATTGAAGATCTTGAGGTTGCCATCAAGTCCAAAGGGGGAGATTGTTGGCATTATGATTCTGGTATGGCTCTATGTTACAGGTGTTGTACTTGATGGCAACTCTCTTAAGTGGCAATGCTCTGTTCAGGCTCTCAAAATGTTGGAAAATAAGAGGTACGAAGGTACACCGTACAAAAGCTACGGACCCGTAGGAATATCATAGATAAAGTGCGTACATACCCGCAGGTTACCCGTTCATGAGGTGCGGACCTCCAGTTCACTCACTTCAAGGCAGAGAAGTGCGCTCACGTGGGGTTTCTTATGTTTGGCCCATGGTATTTAGCCCGCCGTTCTTAATTCTATGGTTTTGGCCCGTGGTATAGGATCTAATTTAGCCCTGGTTTGGATCCCTTGTATTGGTTATTGATGGTTTTGTCCCATGGTGTGAATAAGGGCTTGACTATAAATAGGGAAGGAGATCACTTGGCTAATGTATCTTTTGCAAATTGAATATCTTAAGATTTGAAATATTGGGTTATCGGTTTAAAAGCTTGATCTATATAAAAGTGAAGTTGAAAGTGAATCTATGAAGTGTGATCTCTCGGGCGCATGATCAGATCTGGGCATCTGACTATCTATGGTACACTGGTGGACTGCCAATTTGGCCCTAATCAGAGGTTCGCAGGTAATTAACTGTGCAAGTGCGGGGGTACGCAGAGCAGAAGAAGGCACAGTGCGTGGGTACGCAGAGTAGAAGAAGGCGTAGTGTGTGGGTACGCAGCGCGATAGAGGTTCAGGTGTGGAAGAACAGTAAAGGTACGCGGCGTGGCAGTGGTTTAGGTGCGGAGGCACAGTGAAAGTACACGGCGCTACAGAAGCCGCAGGTGCGTAGATACGCGGCGCGATAGCATCTGAGGGTGCGTGGCCACAATAGTAGTACGCGGCGTGATTGAAGAAACAGTGCGTGTGTACGCGGTGCAGTGGAAGGCTCTCTGCGGGGATACGCAGAGACACAGAATGTGAAGTGTGAAGCCACGCAGCCCAGATAAAGAAAAATTGTGTATCTGTCCTAAAACATTTGTTGATCATCCTCTATTTATTGCTGCAGAGTTCTGGGTTTATATTTCTGGTACTATCTTTCTGTTTATAGCATTCTGAGAAGTTGGGTAATTCTTGGTTGATTGTATAAGGAGTTTGGGTAATTTGCATGTACTTGATGTTTATTTGATATTCTTGGATCCAGTTTGAAAATTTATGAAAAGTGGTCCTTGAAAGAAAGGAAACTTCTACCAATGATGCCATTACTTCTAATAAGTGAAAACGCATGAATCTAATCTACTTGCATCTTAAAAGACATGTTTTTATATTTTTTCTTTAAGTGGATGGAGTGATTGTGATTTTGTGCTTATTAGGGTTTGGTTGTGCAGATGTGATGCGGAAGGAAGGAAAGCTTGGGAAAGGTTGGGGAGGCTAGGAGAAGTCCCCAGAGATCCTTAGCATCAGTCCAGAGAGGTTCCTCACGTTCAGAGGCTCAGCAACCGAGTGAGTGGCCTCCTACAGGATGTCTGCAGGGGATTCTACAGGAAACGCAGGGGTTTCTACAGGAAGTCTACAAATTGCTACAGGATGACCTACCGTGGGTGTTTGAAGTGATGGTGGAGTGATGGAATGGTAGGGGGAGATGTGCAAGGTAGGAATAAAGCTGGTGATGGCTCAGGAGTGGAGAAGTAGGATGGAGAACGAGTGTATGAAGTGGGTTGATGGATGGAAGGTTATAACAACGAAATGTCTAAAGAATGAAGTTACGTGAGGAGTGGAGGAGTTTGGGAGATAACAAAGCGGAGCAGAGGTCAAGGATGTGGTTGTATGCGTGATCAAGACGAAGAAGGAGGTAATAGAACGATGAAAAGCAGTGTAAATAAAACAAATGGCTTATGAACTCAATGAACAACAATATAAAGCGTGTAGAGGAATGTGCATGAAGCGGTGATGAAGGTGTATGGTGCAAGAGTGAAGTGCATGGAAAGATCTATCATAAACGAGACTATGTTGCAGCATGTATAAAGTGAAGAACTGCGTATTTTTGTGGTTGGTATAGGCTGCACTCCAATCTCCAAACAGAGAGATGGCAGTGAGCCTTTACAACCTTTTTGCTGGAGCTCCAAGAGATTATATCTATCCTCCTATCAAACTTAAGCAACTGAAAGCAAATCACCATAAACTAGTCCTATCTATGCTCATGAAAACGACTAAATTACCAAACTGTGAATTCGAATTGCATGTGAAAATAAACAAACTCAAAGTGCTGGAACGAAATGCAAACACATTACAACACTGAGGAGATCTATTGCTCTCAGGTTGGGCCCTAACCTGAGAGCTATAGCTCCTTGGGAAAACTCAGAACTAGATCAAAATCTGCCTTCTTTATTCATAATCTGATGTCATGCCAAATTGGCTTACAAAAAGGAACAAAGACTGAGCTCTAGCTCGTACTTTTCAATTACAAGAGTAATGCCAAGGTTCAAAAAGCTTCTCTGCAAGGCTACGGCCTCAGTATTTATGCAAAAACGATCATCCAACAGATGTCCTTGAATTTAGGAGCTCGGCTGTCCAACTAAAGTTTAACTGCTGATCCTGTAGGACAGTCATAACTACTGTTCCTGTAGAACAGTTATAACTGCTGTTCCTGTAGAACAGCTGGCTGCTTCTAAGCTCGGTGGGGGAGATGGATTGGAGCTCGGAGTTCTTGGTGGGAATCACGAGGAAGGTCCCCAAGACCGTGGACATCCTCTCCTAAAAACCAGCAGTGCCACCTCATTGTCTCCTTGTCTCCTTTTTCGTTGTCCTTTTCTCCCTTTTAATGCCAAAAACCTGAAAGCATCATGCATTAGTCACGTAGATAAAATGTCTACCCTTCTTCCTACAAACAACACGAATAAACTAAGAAATGCATGCATAAGCAGTAAAAAGTGAATGGTTTGAGCAATGCAAGTAGGCCAAATGAGCCCAAATTATACCAAAAATTGGGGCTCATCATCACCCCCCAGCTAAACTATTTGCTCATCCTTGAGCAACTTTGCCCTGGCTCCTCGTCTTTGGCCGAGAACTAGAGCCCGGAGCATGCTTTTCCTCCCCTGATTTTGGTGGTTCTGCCTTTTCTGCCGAGGGTGGCGCTTCTTCCTTTCCCGTTTTTGGCGGCCCTGCCTTTGCTGCCCCTGGTGGTGACGAAGGTGATGCTTCCTTCCCCTTTCCTATTTCCTTGAGCCGGGCTGTGGAAGGCGACTGGCCTATTTTTCGTGTCCAGGAAGTTATTTTTGGGCTCCCCTTTTCGGGGGTGGCTGATGTTTTAGAGGGGGTTCTTGCACTGAGTGAAGTAGGGACGTCCCCTGAAGTGGTTTGGCTGGTGGGTGGAGGCTGTGGCTTGCCCGTGGTCATCCTCTTGCTTCTCCTGGCTTCAGATGGTAGAGGGGTCTCCCTCTCCCTTTTCTCCTTCGGTTTTGGAGGTGTACTGAGGGCAGCTAGTGCCGCTGCTGCCTCCTTTTCGAGAATGCCAGCCTTCTCTTACTTGCGTTTTGCTCTCTCAGAGCTCCTTGTAGAGGGCCCCTCCTTTTCAGATTTCGGGCTTCCTGTGGAAGACCCTGCTTTGCCCTCTTCCGGGCCTCCGGTAGAAGATTCTTTCTTTCCCGCCGTTGGGCTTCCTGAAGAAGGCCCTCTCTCTGCCTTCAGACTCTCTGTAGGAGGCTGTTTCTTAATGACTTTCGGGCCTCTTGTAGAAGCCCCTTTTTCCAATTTCGGGCTTCCTGTAGAAGCCTGTGTTTGCACTTTCGGGCTTCCTGTAGAAGCCTTTGTCTCCGTTTTTGGGCTTCCTGTAGAAGCCTGTTCTCCAATGATTTCCGCGCTTCCTATAGAAGCCTTGGTCTTTGCTTTCGGGCTTCCTGTAGAAGCCTGTTTCTCACTGATCTTCGGGCTTCCTGTAGAAGCCTTTGTCTTTGTTTTCGGGCTTCCTGTAGAAGCCTGTTTTTCAATGATTTTTGGGCTTCCTGTAGAAGCCTGAGTTTGTGTTTTCGGGCTTCCTGTAGAAGCCCGTTTTTGCTTTCCTGTAGACACAGGTGTCTCCACTTCTGCTTGCTTGCCTGCTTGAGTTTTGCTTTTTGCTTTGGGTGCAGGTGTTGTTGAGGTACGTGGGCTGACGTGGGCCACCTCGGCTTTGTCCATTCTGCTCTTCATCCTCTTTTCCCTTGCTGACAGGATAGGTGTGCCACCTTTTTTCGCGAGGCACCCGCTTTCCTGTAGATGACTGCGTTCCTGTAGACTCCATTCCTGTAGAACTGCGCTCCTGTAGAACTGCGTTCCTGTAGAAGTCGTGCGCAATTCTCGGGGAGGACTGTAGTTGGCCACGCTCGCGGTGTGCTTGACCAGCGTTCTGGTAGCCAACAACTCGGCGTATCAAAGTGCAGAGGAGATCAGAATAGCTATCCGAGTTGAAGTGTTGGATGATAAATGCATGCGCATGATTTAGCCGATTGGATTTTGAATCGGCGCAATCCGTGGCGCGGGGGATGAGCTGTCCCCGCCGGACCATTGGGCGACGTCATCCATCCTCCGCCTGCGTATTCACTTGCTGCTGCATTCATTCCCACAGATTTGCCGCCGCCTTTCCTGTTAAACTCATGCTTCTGACGAGAGTGTTCCCACGTGCATGCCGTTCATTCTCTTTGTCGTGGCCGCCACCCAAACATCCAGTTACACTTTAACTAGCCAACGTGGCCAGTCGACTGGCCATACGGCCGCTCAACCATTCAATTTTACGCTTTGCAAACAATTTCAAAGTTAGATTCATGCGATTTGATGGAAGGAAGGGTGGAGACACTTACCTGCGCGGCTGCACACGATTTTTCCAGTTCTCGGACGATGGTGAGCGGATCTACCTGCTGCGTGCGACTTACAAAGACCCGGAAGCTCGTGGGTACAGGCTGCCAACGCTGGAGTGGGTGGTTTTGCTTGCATGCGCCCGCATTTCATTTCGGATGGCGGTGCGGTGAATGGTATCCACTCGAGCAGGTTGAACTGTTATAGGATCCCCGCGAGGGGTCTCGTAACAGTCCTTTCTCCTTGGGTGCATGCTGCACGATGGCGGTTCTGGCTTCTCGATCACAATCCCGCAGCTCTTGATGCATGTGGTATGAGATTCCATCATTTGTTAACTTTGGAAATGGCTTTCCCGCGAGAACTCATCGATTTTCTTTGTTTGTGCAGGGACTTGGCCGCATGTCGACACGGGTGGTGGAGCATGGTGACAGCAACGTGCAAGGATGCCAACAGAGGCTTGTATGCATCCAAACCAATCCATGGTCGTGAAATCTCTTTTTAAGATGAATTCTGGCCATCCAAAACTCCTACAGGAAGTTTCCTGTAGACACAGAGCTTCCTGTAGAAAGTTCGGCCTTCCTGTAGAAAGTCTGCACTTTCCTGTAGAAAATCCGCGCCTTCTTGTAGAAAGACTGCGCCCTCCTGTAGAAAGACAACAGCTTCCTGTAGAAGATTCAAACCATGATAAAATTGCACATACCTTGAAAAACATGGGTGCTCTTGGAGGAGGTACTGATGAGGTTCCTTGACAACATGATAAGGACCCTTGGCTGTGAGTTGAAGGGCTTCCTCTTCTCCATAGAGCATCTGCAACCTGCATTTTTTACCATATTTTGCTTATTGTGTTTTCTTTTTTCTCTTTTTTCTTGTTTTTTTTTTTTTGAAAGATAACAGGGGCGCCTCAAGGAGGTTTTCACCCGTGCCATCTGCCCTGAGCGCCTCAGAGAGGTTTTCACTCAAGGATCTTTTTCAACCTTTTTTTTTTTTTTTTTTTTTTTTTTTTTAAAACAAAAGCAATAGGAGCGCCTCAATGAGGTTTTCACCCCTACTACCTGCCTTGGGCGCCTCAGAGAGGTTTTCACCCAAGGATCTTTTTTTTTTTTTTTTTTTTTTTTTTTTTTTTTTTTTTTTCAGATATTCTTTCAGGGTGTGCCAGAGGCAGAGGCAGAACCCTTCTCTATGACCAATACAGATTTCTCCATAGTTTTGATAAACTCTTGTCTTGAGATAGGTCTCCTGTAGATCTTCAATCGATGCCCATTGACAAGCATGGGAATGGCTTCCTCATCAATGGTTCGAATGAGGACAGATCCATTGTCATGGCATTTCTCCACTGTATATGGTCCTAGCCATCTGGTTCTCAACTTCCCCTTGAAATCTTTATATCTGGAATCATACAACAAAGCCCAATCTCCCGGCTGAAATTGCTTGTCATGGAGATGTTGGTCATGCCACACCTTCCTCTGAAGTTGAACCACTTCTGAGTGAAGGAGGGCCTGCATGCGGTGCTCGTCCAGGCCATTCAGCTGCAGCAGCCTCTCTTGTTGTGCATGGCTGAGATCTAGGTCCAGCTGAGCTGCCGTCCTCAAGGTGTTGTATTCAAACTCAATGGACAACAAAGCTTTCTTCCCATAGACCAGCTCATATGGTGTGAAACCGGTGGTGGTCTTCCAAGTGGTGTTGTAGGCCCATGTGGCTTCTACCAGGCGATCTGCCCAGTCCTTTCTGCTGCTGCTCACCACTTTAGTCAAGATCCCTTCTAATGCTCTATTGGTGACTTCCACCTGCCCATTTGCTTGAGGGTGATAAGGGGTGGAAGTCCTGTGCTTGATCTTGTGATGAGCTAGGAGATCTTCAACCAGGTTGGAGGTGAACTGGCTCCCTTGATCGGTGACCAGCTCTCTTGGATAGCCAAACTTATAGAATATGTTCTCTCTTAGGAACTCGACCACCTTTTCTTCTGTTGCTGCTTTGATTGCTTTGGTCTCTGCCCACTTTGTCAAATAGTCAGTACACACAATGATGTAAGTCCTTTGCCTCGAAGAGGGGTTGATTGGGCCCACAAAGTCCATGCCCCACTTCTCAAATGGCTCAAGAGTCACTTGAGGTTGGAGAGGCATCTCATCCCTTTGGGTCGGTTTCCCCATTCTTTGGCATTGGTCACACTGACTGACATATCTTCTGACATTTTGATGAAGTGTGGGCCAATAGTAGCCTGCCTGCAGGATCTTGAAGGCAGTTCTCTTTGCTGCAAAATGCCCTCCACAAGGCCCATCATGACAAGTGAGGAGGATATCAAAGACTTCCTCCTCCCTTACACAATGCCTTAAGATCTGATCGGGGCCAAGCTTGAACAGATTGCCCCCGATCCAAGTGAATGAGGCACTTTTTCTGATGATTCTGCTCTTCTCTCTAGAAGATAGGTGTGGAGGGAACTGTGCTGAAACAAGATAGTTTGCTATATCAGCAAACCATGGAGAGAGTACTGAAATAGCAAACAGATGTTCATCAGGCATCTGATCGTCCACTGTTCCATCCTCATCTGCAGACAAATCCAATCTAGATAAAAAGTCAGCAACAACATTTTCTCTACCTGGTTTATCAACAATGGTTAGATCAAACTGCTGCAATAAAAGTAGCCATCTAATAATACGAGCATTCACATCTGGTTTATTAATCAAATATCTAATAGCAGCATGGTCAGTATGTACAAAGGTCTGGTAACCAGTAATATAATGTCGGAACTTGTTCAATGCATGGACCACAGCCAAGAATTCTTTCTCGGTTACAGTGTAATTCAGCTCAGCTTTGGACAAGTTTTTGCTAACAAAGTAAATGGCATATGGAAGTTTCTGCTCAACTTGTCCTAAAGATGCACCTATGGCTTTGTTCGAGGCATTAGTGTGGATGTGGAAAGGTAGGGCCCAGTTTGGACCTCTCAGGATTGGGGCTGACACCAACCTGTCCTTCAATTCATTTAAAGCCCTCTGACAATCGTCAGTCCATTTAAACTCCACATCTTTTGCCAACAGACCAAACAATGGCGAGGCTAGCTTGCTGAAATCTTTAATGAATCTCCGGTAGTATCATGCTAATCCCAAGAAACTCCGGACATCCCTTACCTTTTGAGGAGGTGGAACCCTCTTGATGAGAGCAATTTTGTTAGGATCCACCTGCAATCCTTGGGAAGAAATGGTGTGGCCTAGCACAGTCCCCTGAGTCATTAGGAATTCACATTTTTCAGGACTAAGGGACAAGTTCATCTCGGTGCATTTGGTTAGGACTTTCCCCAGGTTGGACAATGCTTCCTGGAAGTTGGCCCCATAAGGAGTAAAGTCATCCATGTATATTTCCACTGCATCATGGACCAGCTCCGAGAAGATGCTCAAGACAGCTCTCTGAAAGGTAGCAGGAGCATTGTATAGCCCAAAGGGAAGGACTCGATAGGCAAAGGTACCCCAAGGACAAGTGAAGGTGGTCTTATCTTGGTCTTCCAGGCTGATTTGGATTTGATTGTACCCGCTAAACCCATCCAGGAAAGTGAAGAACTTCTTTCCTGCCAGTCCATCCAACACTTGATCTATGAAAGGTAGAGGGAAATGGTCCTTCTTGGTAGCTTTGTTCAGTTCTCGGTAGTCCACACAAATTCTCCATTTCCCATTTTTCTTGGGAACCAACACTAGAGGGGACACCCATTCACTATCTAAGATGGGGTAGATGAATCCGGCATCCAACAGTTTCTGCAATTCTTCCTTGACAATGTCTTTAAGGGCTGGATTCATTCTCCTCTGAGGTTGCCTAACCGGTTTACAATCCTCTTTGATGTATATATGATGGGTACAGACCGAAGGATGGACTCCTTTCATTTCCTTATAGCTCCAAGCAAAAGCATCTAGGTGGTTGGCCAACAGACTACACAGCTCCTTTTCCTGGGAAGGAGATAGGGAGGAGCTGATCTTCAATGCTTTCTCAGGGCCGAACTCCACATTCTTGACTCTGGGAGTAACAGGATTGGTTGTACAGAGATCCACTAAGGTGCTAGCTTGGGCAACCTCCATCAATTCCTCTAAGGGTAGTGCACTGGAAGGTGGATTCTGGATCAAGGTCTCGATCAAGTCATCCTCGGTTGGGGGGTCTTTTCTAGTGGTATCTAAGGTGCACAGAGGTGCTGAGTACACCTCGTCTTCTTCTCCTTCTTCCAACCAGAGTGGTAAATCATGCTCTAAAGAAGGTTGGGCAGGAGGGTATAGGACTAGCTGCTTGGACATGGGACCATTTTTTATGGTCATTTTTCCTGCCCGACAACTTATGTAAGCATCTGCAGTAGCTAACCAAGGCCTTCCCAAAATGAGAGGATATCCAGTGAGCTTGGCCTTTGGTTGCAGAACCAGGAAGTCTGCAGGGTATTCCCAAGAATCAATGGAGACCATGACATCGTCCACAATCCCTTCGGGAGTCACGGTGGAGCGATCTGCTAATTGCAGTACTGTCGAGGTCTTCCTCAAGGAACCCTGAAGATTGAGTTTAAGCATGGTATCCTTGGTCATCACATTGATGGCCGCCCCCAGATCAATCAAGGTGTGGGGGATAATGGTGCCATTGATGTGAACATCTACTACAGGACTTCCAGGATCTAGGTACTTTGGGCAGATGACTTGTCCTAGCATAAGGTCAGCCAGTTGTCCTATGACATTGATAGTTGAGGCATCTTTCTTCCGTCTGCCTGGGTGTTTGAAACACTTCTCCTTAACCAGCTTGTTATATATTGGCACATCCTTGATGGCTTGGAGAAGTGGGATTTTTACACACAACTGCTTGAGCTCGCCCAAAAGCTCATCTTCTTCTGGGTTAGGTTGTGTGGTGGCTGTTAGTCTCTCAGGAAAGGGTGGAATAACCTTTGGTTCACTTTCCTGTTTATATTCCTCATCCTCTGGGGGAGGAGGTTGGCGATCTGGTAGAGTTTTTCCAGATCGAAGGTTGATCTCCTGGATCTCCACAGCATAGGTAGGGCATGAGGTTCCCCCAGTGTATACCTGCTGGGCCTGTCTATTGTTGGGGTTCGGGTTCGTTTGAGCAGGCATTTGAGGTTGCCTTGGTGGAGCAGGAGGTAATGGTTGAGGTTGAACTGGTGGTGGAGGTAAAATGGCAGGAGGAGTGTTGTATTGGGGCCTCCACCCCGACTGAGGTGCATTCCATTGAGGCTGTGGCTGGGTATGTGAGTGATATGGATGAGAAGTAGGTTGAGTGGGGTACTGAGGTGGATACGACCATGGAGGAGGCATGGACCATGAAGGATGAGTAGGGGGACCCCAGGAAGGCATAGGAGTTGACTGGTTGGGGTTGTAATAAGCTTGAGATGCCCCTTGCATCCCCTGCTGATAAGGTCTAGATCCTTGTGGCCTCCTTTGGTTGAGGTAATAGAGAGGCTCTGTGGGAGCTTCGGTCCCTTGGTACATGGCTTTAAACCCAGGTAAGGTTGGACACTGATTTGTGGGATGGTCCTCCTCACAAACGAAACACACTTCAACCGAATGCAATGGACATTCGTTCTTAGGGTGCCTCCTTGTGCACCTAGGACAGAAGACAGCCAAGGCTCTCTCAGCCTCTTCTTTCTTTTGCTGAATCCTGAATGTATCAAGCTGCATGGCAATGGTTTGTCTCACCTCACTCTTAAGATCTTCTAATTGGTTTGCAAGCTCATGTTTGGAGAAAGGGACACTAGTTGAGAGGTGGTTTCCTCTACCTCGTTTCCGAGCTGCCCTGGAGTGGTTTCTAAACACAGTCTTGATGTCCTCATAAGGCAGTTGGTAAATGTCCCCCCCAGCTAACATGTGAAGGGTATCTAAGAGGTCTTCAGGGACTCCTCGGAGTAGGACCAACTTGAGGGATTCAGGGTCAAGTGTGCACCTGGCCCTCTTATAGCTTAGTTGGAACCTCTCCTCATAATCCTCTAAGGACTCATCATTTCCCATGGACATCCGAAAGATTTCCCCCTTTGTTTCCTTGGACCTACAGTAATCCCGGTACTTGGTGTTGAAAGCTTGCTGCATCTGAGCCCAAGTAGTGATACTATTCCTAGGTAAACCCATGAACCAGCGTAGTGCTGCATCCTTGAGAGTGGAAGGGAAAAGTTTCAACTTTTGCTCATCTTCAGTATAGTCATAGGTTCTACAAAGGACAGCAAACTCAAACAGGAAGGTATCTGGATCTTCAGTGGTCAACCCATGGAAGTGAGGTAAGGCGGAGGGGCTAATGTTTTTCATTTTCATCTCTCCATTGGTCTCTCGGATGGGGAAGGCACCTTCTATTCTCTCATCTTCTCTTCTATTATCAGCCATAGCTTCAAATGGAGTGGTCTCTAACTCTTCTTCTTCTATAGGATCTTTGGATATCTCAGGATGTTCACCTATAGGTTCTTCTGGGTCACTGTCACCAAAGAGGAGAGAAGGGTGACTCAGTGATGTGGTGGGGGTGTTTGGTAGGAATTTGCCTGATCTATCTCGGTTCCTACGAGGCATGAAATGGAAAAGACTCTTTTTTTTTTGTTCTCTTTGATTGCTTTTGCTTTGCTTTTCTTTTGGTACCTGCAAAACTGAGACAGATTGATCTACAACTATCTATGAAAGATGAAAAATTAACTGAAAGCAAGAAAGGACTAATCTACTTTGCTCAAATGAAATTGCAGGAATGGAAATGCTAGTCTACGCTTGCAGAAAGGAAATGCTAATCTATGAAAGCAGGAAATGCTATGCTACTTTTGCAGAATGGAAATGAAGTAAACTACTTAGCAGAAGGTAAGAGTAAGAAAGTAGAAGAAAAGCAACAATTTCTAATACTCTGACGCTTCCCCGGCAACGGCGCCAAAAAGATGGTGAGCTCCAGTATTGTAGCAATAATGCTACAACTCCTGGGGCTTCCTGTCTCTTAATTTTATCAACTCGGTAGTTCGTACAAACTTGGAAGCGACGGTGCTGTACGCACAAGTACTAGCTCTTGTCGCAGCTGTCACTTGGTCAGCTGGCACAAGTTCGCTAGGGCTCAAGCCAACTTCTATAGGCTCTCAGAAGAAGCTTGTTAAATGATGGACGAAAGCTAGCTCAAAGAAGACTAATCTACTTGGCGAAAATGAACTGAAAGAAAATCAAAACATGGAAACCCTAGGAAACCCTAATTTAACTAGTCTAACCTCTATGATGCAAAGAATGTGAAGGAAACTTCTACCAATGATGCCATTACTTCTAATAAGTGAAAATGCATGAATCTAATCTACTTGCATCTTAAAAGACATGTTTTTATATTTTTTCTTTAAGTGGATGGAGTGATTGTGATTTTGTGCTTATTAGGGTTTGGTTGTGCAGATATGATGCGGAAGGAAGGAAAGCTTGGGAAAGGTTGGGGAGGATAGGAGAGGTCCCCAGAGATCCTTAGCATCAGTCCACAGAGGTTCCTCACGTTCAGAGGCTCAGCAACCGAGTGAGTGGCCTCCTACAGGATGTCTGCAAGGGATTCTACAGGAAACACAGGGGTTTCTACAGGAAGTCTACAAATTGCTACATGATGACCTACCGTGGGTGTTTGAAGTGATGGTGGAGTGATGGAATGGTAGGGGGAGATGTGCAAGGTAGGAATAAAGCTGGTGATGGCTCAGGAGTGGAGAAGTAGGATGGAGAACGAGTGTATGAAGTGGGTTGATGGATGGAAGGTTATAACAACGAAATGTCTAAAGAATGAAGTTACGTGAGGAGTGGAGGAGTTTGGGAGATAACAGAGCGGAGCAGAGGTCAAGGATGTGGTTGTATGCGTGATCAAGACGAAGAAGGAGGTAATAGAACGATGAAAAGCAGTGTAAATAAAACAAATGGCTTATGAACTCAATGAACAGCAATATAAAGCGTGTAGAGGAATGTGCATGAAGCGGTGATGAAGGTGTATGGTGCAAGAGTGAAGTGCATGGAAAGATCTATCATAAACGAGACTATGTTGCAGCATGTATAAAGTGAAGAACTGCGTATTTTTGTGGTTGGTATAGGCTGCACTCCAATCTCCAAATAGAGAGATGGCAGTGAGCCTTTACAACCTTTTTGTTGGAGCTCCAAGAGATTATATCTATCCTCCTATCAAACTTAAGCAACTGAAAGCAAATCACCATAAACTAGTCCTATCTATGCTCATGAAAACGACTAAATTACCAAACTGTGAATTCGAATTGCATGTGAAAATAAACAAACTCAAAGTGCTGGAACGAAATGCAAACACATTACAACACTGAGGAGATCTATTGCTCTCAGGTTGGGCCCTAACCTGAGAGCTATAGCTCCTTGGGAAAACTCAGAACTAGATCAAAATCTGCCTTCTTTATTCATAATCTGATGTCATGCCAAATTGGCTTACAAAAAGGAACAAAGACTGAGCTCTAGCTCGTACTTTTCAATTACAAGAGTAATGCCAAGGTTCAAAAAGCTTCTCTGCAAGGCTACGGCCTCAGTATTTATGCAAAAACGATCATCCAACAGATGTCCTTGATTTTAGGAGCTCGGTTGTCCAACTAAAGTTTAACTGCTGATCCTGTAGGACAGTCATAACTACTGTTCCTGTAGAACAGTTATAACTGCTGTTCCTGTAGAACAGCTGGCTGCTTCTAAGCTCGGTGGGGGAGATGGATTGGAGCTTGGAGTTCTTGGTGGGAATCACGAGGAAGGTCCCCAAGACCGTGGACATCCTCTCCTAAAAACCAGCAGTGCCACCTCATTGTCTCCTTGTCTCCTTTTTCGTTGTCTTTTTCTCCCTTTTAATGCCAAAAACCTGAAAGCATCATGCATTAGTCACGTAGATAAAATGTCTACCCTTCTTCCTACAAAAAACACGAATAAACTAAGAAATGCATGCATAAGCAGTAAAAAGTGAATGGTTTGAGCAAAGCAAGTAGGCCAAATGAGCCCAAATTATACCAAAAATTGGGGCTCATCACCCACATTGGGTTTCCACCTTATATCTGGTGTTCTTTGGTGTGACTATCTGTTTTTCTTGTTCATGCTCATTGTTTTATGGTACTGACATACAAGAATAATTCAAAGTATAAATAAGGAAGATTTATTAAAAAGAACTTGATAATACTGATTCACCCCCCCTCTTAGTATTATTTCTAACAGATAGTTGTTCGTTTGGGACAATATTATGCTCACTCTTCTTTGAGAAGATCCCCACTATACGACCTCATGTTCAGATCCGTGATGGGGGCCCATAGGAGCCTAGGATGCGCTGCTGGGGGAAGCTATTGAGATGAGGAGGTGGAAGGAGGGTTGGACAAGTGTTCTGCCCCGAGTTTTTTGCTAATTGGGACCAGATGCCATTATACATAGATGACTATCCACACAACGGTATGAACTATCAGGGGGATCCTGACTTACCATTTCCACCAGGATGAGCATGGGGCCCAGATGGTATGTGAAAGTTGTTATATATTTGGTGAATTTATAGTTTAGGAAATATTTGTATATGGTACTGATTTCTAAACTTTTTGGTATGCATATGTAGCACTAGTGAGGCCGGAAGGATATGCAGGGTGAGCCGCAACACCTGGGGCTGCAGATCAGGGTGGAACCTCATCACAATAGAGGTTGGATGATAGGGCTCTACTGGAGGATCTCCAACGTAGATATGACATACTACTGATTGGGGTGATAAAGTTTGCGTGGCATTATCTAGATGATCGATACATAGATGAGTGCACAGGTCTTCCCCCAGAGTTGTAGGGAATCACGCGATGCCTTGCGATGGCTGGTCAGGTAGTATGGGATCTACGAGTTGGTGGGATGGAGCCATTGGCTCGGGGATCTCCAGATGATAGTGATTAGGCATAGGGACATGTGGGTCCCCATTTTTGTTTTTTGATAACATGATAATGGGCATGTTAGATGTATTTAGAGTTATGGACTCAAAACACTTGTATGACGATACATATATATATACATATATATATATATATATATATATATATATACATATATATATATATATACATATATATATATATATATATATACATATATATATATATATATACATATATATATATATATATACATATATATATATATATACATATATATATATATATGAATGATTATGCATCTTTTTTTATGATGAATGCGGTTTGCCATTTGTTTTATGGATGTTTGATTATATGTGAAAAATTCCAATTTAGAATGTTATTAGCAATGGTATCTACATAGTGATTTTGGGCTCTAGGTACATGATTGAATGAAATGGATTTAGATCCATGCATCAAAAGCTTAAATCATAGATATTTTCTAAATAGGATAGGATTATGCACATGATAAATGTCATTCAATTGCATGACAAGTAGCAAGGAATCTAGATAAACATGAAGGTGAAGGATGCGATGATCAAGGGAATTGACCAACAAACCTATCACTGCATCATATTTGGCCTGGTTATTGGTGGCAGATCCAATGCAAACGCAGTTGGAGTGGACTAACAAATGCATGGGGGTAAAAATGGCCCAAGTTGTCGAGGCAATATTCTTGGTGAATCAACTTGCACCATTGGAAAAACCGATATAAGGTGTGGATGATTGATCCATCTGAAAGACACAAGAATAAAATGTGTAAGAAAGTGGGGGATGAAAGCTACCTAAATGCAAGAAGAAAGACAAAGACAAATTCACTTCGATGGGAAATGCTATGGGTAAAATTTCTTGAGGTAGAGCGCATTCTGAGGATTAGGAAGGATTTGGCCCTCTGGATCCTCTAATAGGTATGCCCCCTTACCCAAACACTTATGGATTATATAAGGCCCTAGCCATAAAGTTTCAAACTTTCCACATCCCAGGGCACCATGAGCTTGGTCATACATGAGAACAAGGTCGCCTTTATGGAAGGTACGAGGGTGGAATTTTCTGCCATAATGAGCTTCAATACGTTTCTTTGTTGCTTCAGTAGTTTGCAATGTAACACGATGGTATTCGGAAGTGTGCTCAAGCATAATGAGTCATTGTTCTAAGGGTTGGGTGTCTGGGAGGAGTTCAACGGCAAGGTGAAGGGAAGGGATTTTGCACTCAATTGGTAAAATTGCCTCCTCTCTAAAAACAATATGGAAAGGAGTGAACTCGGTGGCGGTCTTGAAAAAAGTTCTATAGGCCCACAGAGCAGGGAAGAGAATTAAATGCTAGTTGGTCTTATGTTTATTCACCATCCATTGAAGCATAGTCTTAGGGATCTTGTTGACAACTTCAACTTGGCCATTTCCTTAGGGATAATAAGACGACGAATATTGGTGTTCAAAGCCCAACAGAGAGGATAGCTTGCGCCATATCTCATCTTCAAAGTGTCGGCCATGGTCGGAGACCAATTGTTTTGGAACCCCAAATCAAGCGATAATATGGTTGAAAAACAAGAGGGAAGCAATATTCACGGCATTAGTGAATGTTGGCATGAATTTAACCCATTTGGTAAAATAGTCGACAACCACAATAATATACTTATGGTTATTAGTAGATGGGGGTCGACACTCCATAAAATCAATAGCCCATTTACAGAAAGGACCGACTGCGACAACTAGATGGAGGGGAGCAGGTGGAGCTCTCGCCTTAGGGGCGTATAACTGACAATTGGGACAATGTTTGACTGCTGAAATGTAGTCACTGAAGAGAGAAGGCCAAAAGTACCCAACATGCATCATTTTCTGGGAAGTAGCCATTCCGAAGTAGTGGCCACCACAAGTGCTGCCATGGTAAGCATTCAACACTTGCTCAACTTCAGGATGGGTGAGACAGCGACGAAGGATAGTATCAACGCTGCAATGATATATATCATCATCAATGAGGAGGTAGCAAGGGGCTTGATGTCAAATCTATTGTTGATCATCACGATTGAGATGGGGGGTGAGTTTCTGGGTTCATAGATATGTGATGATGTTGTCATACCATGGGTCATCAGAGGTTAAAGTGAACAAGTGTTCGTCTGAGAGTTCGTCATTAACAAACAGATCATGCGCACCAGTGGGGAATTCATAAATAAGTTCAACAAGGGCCAAACCTTTCTTACTTTTGGGGGTGACAAACTCAAGATCATATTTTTGGAGGATGACAATCCAACGGGCATGATTTCCGTCGATGATCTGTCGACTCAGTAGGAAATCCATTGGGTTGGATTTTGTCACTACTTTAGTGATACGAGTGAGGATGTAATGGTGAAGTTTCTGGACGGAGAAAATGACAGCCTGCGCTAGCTTTTGTTTGTGTGAATTGGACATATGGGGTCCGTTGAGGTTCTTACTGACATAATAAATGACTTGTTCTATTCCCGATGAATCTTCCTGAATTAGGACCCCAACAACTGAGTACGTGGATGCAGATATGTGCAAGATGAAATCCCTTTCAAAGTTTGGTGGACTAATCAAGGGAGCAGAAGTTAAAGCATGTTTTAAGGCATCGAAAGACTACTGAGTTTGGTCATCCCATACAAATGGAATGGTAGATCTAATGAGTCTGAGGAACCCATGAGCTATTGTGGCATAATCAAGGATGAAATGATGAAGGAAGTTAGCCTTGCCTTGAAGGCTTTGTAGATGGCAGAGGGTATGAGGGGGGGAGTTCAAGGATGGCTTGAAATTTTAAAGGATCAAGAGTAATACCGTCCTTGGACACGTTGAAGTCCAATGGATGACTAACAGGGATGCAAAAGACACACTTTAGAGGATTAAGGTGAATGTTATACTTGCGACATTGTAAGAATATAGTTCGCAAATCATGGAGGTGTTGCAACTAGAGTCTAGAACGAGCGGTGAGGTCATCGAGATACGCAAGGATAATGTGGGACAAGTCATGAAAGCAATAGGACATGGCCCGTTGAAAAGTGGCCCCAACATTCTTTAAGCTGAATGGCATGACCTTGTATGCAAAGGTTCCCCACGGACTAGTGAAGGTGGTTTTTAACTTTTCGGCATCACGGATACGAATCTAATTGTACTTGGAGAATCCATCCATAAAGGAAAGAATCTCATGCCCCACACACTCATCAATGACCTGGTCAATGAAAGGTGTGGGAAAGTTGTCTTTGGGACAAGCTTTGTTCAAATCACGAAAGTCGATGCAGACATGGATGGTGCCTTGTTTTTTAAGAACGGGAACTAGATTGGACACCCATGTGGTGTATTCGATGGGATAAATGAAGACCGCATGCTTGAGCTTATCGATTTCGGCTTTGATGGCATCACACTTGGAAGGGTGAATAGGTCATTTCTTTTAACGAACTGGTATGGCATCGAGCCAAGTGTTGATATGATGTTCGACAATGGTGGGATCAAGTATGGGCATTTCAGAGTAGGACCAGGAAAAAACATCATGAAATTATTTGAAGAGCTTTGTGTAAGCCTCAATTTCTTCCGAGGTGAAATGTGCCCCCAAGATAATGTTTTCTTCAACCCCTAGTTTATCTGAAATGTTGATCTTTATGGTGGGGGAAATGTTGGACATATTCCCTTCTTCGAAAGAATCAGACACATGAATGGGATTTTTGAACTAGTAGACTTCACCACGAATGAAGTATTTGGATTCCACATCATATTGGTCATGGGTCTACTACAGGAGGAAGTATGCATAATGGTGCATATCATCCCAAGGGTAATCAAGAGTGTTCATGGCTTCCATGATGTCTTCATTAGAGTGGAAGATGGGCAAGCTGGAGGAAGAAAGACCACATGAAGTGGAAGAGTTACCTGAAGAATATTCATGAGAAACGAGGTTCACATACGCATTGTCACAAATGGGAGACATATGACTAGTAGAGGGGACATCTATCAATGTTGAGACTGATGTGTCTACTGAAGGAGGTTCAACAAAATCACGAGAGGAGATATCTAGGGAGTTCTCAGGGAGCGATCTCATGAATGATGATAAATAGAGGATGGGAGCAGAACTATCCGTCATCTCGACATCAGGGGGAGGGATCACGATGGGTGGTTGGAAGACCTCCTATTCTAGAGTAGGGGTGGGACCAGACTCCGCATGTAAAGAAGAAGGGGACTCAGTACAAGCGACCTCAATTTTGCAAATTAATTGAAGTGTATCGTGAAAATATTCAATACGGGCACACTGATAGTAATAATGGCCGTAGTCACAAAGCACAAGGGTGGTTTGTGCATAACGATCAGATTATCTTATTCAAATTTAAGCTTTTGTGATCCATATTTTGAATAAAAACATTTTCGGAAGAAATCACATCAGAAGAATTAGGTCGATGCGTTTCGAACCAACCCATGTGGTTCATCATCAGGACAAGATGAAGAATCAGATCATAGCTGTAGGTTAAATAGGGAGATGGGCCTTCTAACAGCTAAAAGGAAATGACTATAAAAACAGCTATGTTTGACTGGGCGAGGAAAACCTAGAAAAATGAGAAGTCATTTTTAGTTAGTTAGATTGGAATTTTTATTTTATTTTATTATTATTTTTTAATGCAAGTAAACTAAGAGTCAAATAATAGATATTATTTTAATGGAATTTAAACTAATAGTCAAAGGGTAGAATAGTAATTGCTAATAGGTATATTATCAATTAGATAGATTTTAACTAATCTAAAAACTAACATAGTGGTAAAATAAACATTTATTATTATTATTTATTTATTTAATAAATAAACCTTCTTTAATATTTATATTAATAGGTATATTAACAAAAAAAACTAACATATGAAGGGAATTAAATCAACTAATAAAATATTTAATAAAATAAACAACAGATATATACCCAAACCAGACATGGCAGAAAAGGCCTGAAAGCCTCACAGTATTATATTCCTCACACTCTCAATGTAATCCAATATACAAAGACTGATAATAGTACAAATAAATACATGAGGAAGTTTGTCTCAAGATAGTATGTCTATCTTGGACACTATGGTTGAGAAAATATCTCAACAACACACTAATCTAGGAGCCTAACTAGTTGGAGAGAATCTCTCAAACAACTAAGCCTAAACTGACTCCTAACCATGAGGAACAAACTCAATTTAGAAAGGTAGGATTAAATCCAACTTTCTTGATTTTAATTAATTTAATTGTTTTGGACTTATATTTGTTTTCATCACATGAGAGTGAGGATAACATTCCCCCCCCCCAATGATAAGTCCAAAATAAGAACTAGGAACCATCTTCCAAGTTCTCATGCTGAAACTGTTGATCCTAAAAAAACACTACCTGAAAAACTGCCAAAGTTGGATGCTGAAAAAACTCTAATCTAAAGAGAACATGAGTCAGCTGCAAGTCTGAGTCATCTCTGAAATTTTGCTTGACAACTCCATCATGTGCCAAGCTGCAAAAGGATCCATCTGTCCTTTGCTTTCAATCAGCATCCTTTGTCCACTGACAAAATGTTGATGACGCCCACTGGCGAATTTGCTTGTCCACTGAAAAAATATTGAGAACACCCACTGGCGAATTTGTTTATGATGATCGCCTACTGGCAGATGACGTTGAAAAACAACTCACTATTGCTTTTACTGTGTTTGAAAACTTCTCACTGCTGAATTTGTTGTTGATCGCCCACTAACGAATTTGTTGATGCTCACTCGCTGATGAAAATGCCCACTATCTACTTTGTTGATGTTGTCAAGACATTTAGTCTGACAACCATTGCCAATTTCATTAACATTTTCCCCCCTTTGTCAGCTGAAAGGAGAGACAATCTTCTTCAAATTATTTTTGAACTCCCCCCCTTCAGGTGTAGGAGTGTTTCACTGGTGTACTCCCCCGTTCAACTGCACGAGAGTACCATCTTCATTTTTACTGTTGGCTGCAATATGTGTGAGTGAATTTGATTGTAAAACTTATACAATATTCTGACCATGGATGACCATTCCCAAGGATCAATCCATGAATAATTGATCTTCAATCTGGTTGATTGTTGTTGTTTACTGCATTGCGTTGATGAATGATTTGACTTGCCACAATGGTGACAAGGATGGAGATCAAAACACTAATCTTCTAGATGACCGTTCTTTGACAATGAAGGCATTTTGGTTTGACTACAACTTCAGTTTGTGTGTATTTCTATTTGTCTTCAACTTTCTCAGAACTAGCCGATGTGATTTGTGCAAGAAACCCTGCATTGACAAACTTAATGGGCCTTGAATAATCTGGGATATGCAATTTGGCGTCATCTTTGATATATCCTATGCCTCTTCGATTTTTGTTTCTTTGGATTTCTTCCCATGGCTTGATGATTGGTTTGGAAGAATGTTGAAATGGATCAGGGACCACTTCGACACTTAAAGTTGGTTGGATTAGTGACTTGGAATCATTAGCTGTATTTGTATTATTCATAGACTTGGAAGCATCACTCTTCTCTAGAAACTCAGTTCTTTGTAGTTGCGACTCCAGTTGAAGGAACTCAATCATTTCATGTGCATGTTGAAGATGCACTTGAATATCAGCAAGAGTTGTTTTGCTGATGTTCACCATGTCGCTAGCTGATGATAAAATCAAATTGTTAAGAATTTGGGACAGTTGAATGTGTGTCGCCATGTTAGCTTTCTCACTTTGAATTTAGGCTCGCTTGTACTGTTGCTTATTGCTGATGTTTTAAACACTTGTTAGAGTTTTATAACTTGGTTGCTTGAACTCTTGATTTCATGCTCGCTTAATGATGATCGCTTTGCTTGAATGCTTCATTGACACTTTGTGAATGACTCAATCAACTTCACACTGGCTCGTTTGTTGTAGATGTCGTGCTTTGAACGTTCACACTTGATTTTGACATGCTCACTTGCTTGGTTATTTGAATGAAATGCTCACTTGCTTTGTTGTTTGAATGACACACTCCCTTGATTTATTTCTTATTGCACTTGCGTTAAACACTGGCTTGATTTGATGCTCGCTTGAAGAATATAATACTAGAATTCACACTCGTTTGATGATGATTGCTTGCTAGATGGGGATCTGGAATTTATCTAGGACAAAGAATTAAAGGTATTACAGACTCATGTGCATGGATGTGCTTATGTTACTTATGCAACAGATCGATAAGATTGCTAGAATACATAGACACTGAGGCAATTAGAGAAAACATAACAGTCGAACATGTAAACAAAACAAGTTTAATAAGGAGTTCACCCAATGCTCATGGGCTACGTCTCCTAGTCTAGCCTTTCAGTGGTGGCCTTTCTATTATGTTTTCAAGCAGATTTTTTACAACAGTGAGCTCGATTCAAGACTCACTTAAACAAAATGAAGTCAGTAGGAATGGAGTGCACAGACTCTCCTTACTGGAACTCGACCTCTGAGGGTCATAGTAGTATGACAGGCCTATGCTGAGGAGTTTGCTTGAACCTCTCAAGCCTTCAATGGAGTACACGGACTCTCTGACTCTCTCTGGCTCTTTCTGGCTAGATTCTGCCTTCAGGTCAGCTCGGCTTCTACTCTCTATTCTCTGCTATTAGCTTCTTTTGTCTAGCTAACTCCTGTCTGCCTCTCTGTGTTGTTCCTTCTGCTTCTGTCAGGTCACGACTTTAAAGCTAGTCTGCTCTTTTGACTGTTCGTTTTCGTTTCCCGGCCTTCTGGTTTCCTTACCTCCGTCTGTTCGAATTCCTCTACTCTGTGTCATCATCACTGGGTAACACCTTGTAGGGAGGTGTGCACTTGTTTCCCAACGAAGTGGGTGTCAGATTCCTTGAATCATTTTTGAATGGCCGTTAATTCCATTTTCTTCAAGATCGCCTATGAATCATGAATCGTTTGCCAACTCATCATCCACATCAGACTTCAAATCCCCTGTCATCTTGCTTTTTGACCTATCAAAGCCGGTCAGTCATTGGGACACATCTTCGCTGTTGATCTGGGCCCCCTAGATCGTATGGTCGTCTTTCATATCAGGCAGACAAGTTGCACGGTGTTTACCCATCCAATGAGGGCAATTTTCTCTCTCATCCATCGGATGTGTGTCGCTTGATGTGTGGCATTGGGCTGGACTCAGTCAAAGCTACTTACCACCTCAAAGCCTTCCAATATCTTGCTAGTTTGGGGAAACACACTACGGAACCGAAACAGTTACTTTTCTGAATTTTATAGCGATTTTGGGTCTGGGCGCTTCGGGGCTTTCCTTCACTAAGGGGGATGCCCTTATCAGAAACCACCCCCATTTCTTGATTTGGCCTCCGGTTTTTCTAGTTTGCGCCAGTGCGCGTTACCATGGGCCAACGGTCTGCGCGCTCGACCGAGGGTCCTTGTTGCTCCGCTCTGGCCACAACTGCAACTGTTACGAGGATTCCTTCTGATAGTTTTGATCTTTTCTAGGACTTGAATATTTTAGCATAATTTGAAAGTCATGAAAACTTAGAGAGTTTTTAGGATCCAATTCGGATCATGACCTTCCCACTGAAAAAACTTTTGGACCACCAAAAGTTGGTTTTCTTTCAAGCATCAATCAAGTGAGGGTATTGCTTCCTCGCTTGCTCAATTTGTATCCATTTCACACTGCTTGGTTTTGAACCTTTGAGTCCAATCCTGAGGTACTCAATGTCCCCTCTACGTGTAGTTCTTATCTTCCTGTCTAGAACTGTATCTTCCTGCAACTCATTAAGATATTCAGGTAACAGATCATCAATAGAAGGCAATTGACTCTGCTTTTTGGGATCTTCAATTAATGAAGGTTCAAATAGTCTCAAGCTGCCTACATTAACAACTGAGTAGATGTGCATGTAAGCTGGTAGATCAAGGTGAAAAGCATCCTCACCAATTTTCTCAAGTATCTTGAAAGGTCCATACCTTATTGGCTTCAACTTCTTACCTTCACCTTGCATTCTGTCTTTGCTAATATACAGCCAAACTTGATCACCAACTTGGAAACTATTCTCCACCCGATGCTTATCATGCCTTGCCTTGTACTTGGCTTGGCTTTTTTCTAGCTGTTCCTGTACTGCCTGGTGAATCTCTTGGATTTGTTCAATGAACTTGGTTGCCTTGTCCACATCACTGTGTCCATCAATTGCTATGTCTTTACCAAAGACAAAATCCAAGGGAGACCTTGGTGTGAAACCAAAACAGGTCTCAAAAGGAGATCTCTGTGTAGAAGAATGTTTAGCTCGGTTGTAAGCATGCTGCACATAACATAAATGTTCATCCCAAAGTTTGGGATGCTTGCTGCAATAGCCTCTGAGCAACTGGATCACTGTCCTGTTGACCACTTCTGTTTGGCCATTTGTTTGCGGGTGAAAAGTTGTGCTCTTCTTCAGCTTGGTGTCCATCAATTCCCACAAACTTGACCAAAATTTCTCGAAAATCGGGTATCTTGATCAGATATTATGGAAGTGGGTAATCCAAAATGAACCCATACATGATGAAAGAACAACTTTGCAGTTTGTTTAGCTGTAATCTGTTTGTTACAAGGTATTAAAATACACATTTTGTTGAACCTATCCACAACAACATATAAATAGTCACGACCTTTCCTAGATTTAGGCAGCCCTCCAATGAAGTCCATGGAAACACTTTGCCAAGGATGAGAAGGAACTGGTAGTGGAGTGTACAAGCCTAGTTTTCTATTGCTAGGCTTGCTTTTAGCACACATGGTACACCCTCTTACATATCTAGAAACTGTCTCATTCATTTTTGGCCAATAACAAAATCTTTGCAGCTGTGCAACTGTTTTACTTACACCAAAGTGACCTGATATTAGAGAAGTGTGTGCTTCTTGAATTATCTTTACTCTTTCAGTTTGTGGAATGCATAGCTTCCCAAAATGATACAAGAGTTGGTCCTTAACATGATAGTCCAATTCTTCTACTCGTTTGCCTTGACTTAAAGTTGCATATACATCTTTAAAATCTATATCTTGAGCATATTGTTCAATGTAGCTCTCATGCAATACTGAATTATGCTTAAGTATAGTAGATGCATTTATAATTGGTCTAGATAACATATCTACAACTTTATTGTGTATGCCCTTTTTATATCTGATGACTAAATGAAACCGTTGTAGAAAACCCATCCATATATAGTGTCTTGATTGCTGCAACGTAGTTTGGGAGTGTAGATATTGAAGTTGTTGATGATCAGTATATATAACTGTCTCTTTGCCCATTAAGTAATGTTTCCACTTTTTCACACTTTTTACTAATGCATGCAATTCTTTATCATATGTGGGATAGTTAACTACTGCAGAATTAAATGTCTCATAATGATAACATATGGGTTTACCGTGCTGCATCAACACTGCTCCCAAGGCATAGTCACTGGCATCTATTTCAATCTCAAATGGTCTTTGAAGACTGGGCAGTGCTAGTACTGGTGCTTTACTAATCTCTCTTTCAAGGTATCGAAGACTTTCTGCTGTTTGCCTCCCCATTGAAACACCTTGTTCAATCCTGTTAAAGCATGTAAGGGAGCTGCAATTAAGGAAAAGCTAGAAATAAACTTTCTCTAATATTTTGCTGCTCCTAAGAAGCTTCTAACTTCTGTAGCAGATTTGGGTTTAGGACAGTTTACAATGAATGCAACCTTAGAGGGATCTATCTTCAATTCACCACCCCCTACTATATGTCCCAAATAATTCAAAGATGTTTTTCCAAATTCACATTTTGAGAGTTTAACATAAAGTTTTTCTCTTTTCAAAACATCTAGTGTCTGCTTAACATGCTTTAAATGTTCTTCCCATGTTTTTCCAAATATAAGAATGTCATCTAGATATACAATAACAAAATCATCAAGAAAAGGTCTGAGTACATCATTCATTACTCCGATGAAAGTAGCAGGAGCATTAGTTAAGCCAAAAGGCATAACCAGCCACTCATACAATCCTTGCTTTGTTTTTGAAAGCAGACTTCCATGCATCTTGCTCTATAACTCTGACCTGATGATAGCCACTATGAAAATCTAACTTGGAAAAATAAACAGCTTCTTTCAGCTGATCCAATAGATCATCTATGTGAGGAAGGGGATAACGATTTTTGATCGTTATCTTATTCAGTGCTCGGTAATCAATGCACATTCTCCACAAGCCATCTTTCTTTTTCACCAAAACAATTGGAGACCCACATGGTGATGTGCTAGGTCTGATGAACCCCTTCTCGAGTAGCTCTTGTACCAGCTTCTTGATTTCTGCATTCTCTAAAGAGGACAACCTTTTATACCTGTGGCTGCGATTGTTGATTCATCTCCTGAGTCTGACCCGAAATCCTTTTGAATAGCTGCATTAGTCTTCTTCTTCTTGCCCTCAAATTTCTTAGGTTTCAGCTTCGGATGCAAAATCTAGTAGTGTTCATCATCATGCCCATCCTTCTTACAGTGAGTGCATGAAGACTTTCTTTTCTATACAGTGTTTGTCTTCCTCTCTTTCCATTTTTGTTTTCTTTTCTCCTTATTTTTGCTTGCAATGGGTTGGGATGATCCCCCAACTTTTGGGTTCCCATTCTTACCTCTAGCTTCTAGATGTGTATCCTGAACGGATACCTCATCTATGCTAGTGGGATTAAACATGAGGATAGTGTTCCTCATGTAGCTGTGTAGACCACCTATATACTTCAACAGAGTCTCAGGTGAGTCTAAAGAAATTCCTAGAATCAAATCTCTTTTCCTAAATTCTTGGGTGTAACCTTGTACACTTTTCCCTTTTAGTTGTTGCAGAGTTTGCCAGCTCATCATTGCTTGCTGCATGTAGGCTAGTGGATAGAATTGCTTTTTAATTGCAGAAACAAATTCGCTCTAGACAAAAAGAATCTTACCATGTTTCTTCATGTCAGCTTGTGTCCTGCCTTCCCACCATACCAAGGCAGTGCCTCCAAGGTGTAGGCTAGCCAGCTGAATCTTACTCTTGTCTAAGTCAATGCTCTGCACTCTGCAATAAACATCAATCTGTCTGATCCAATTATCCAGCTTCTCTGCATTCAATTCTCCATCATATATTGGTAAATCAAATTTAACATCTAATTTAATCAAAGATGTCTTCTTTTTATTTTCAGGGCTATTAGGAGGCGTGAGAAATTTTTCTTCTTTCCCTTTGCCTTTAGAGTGGTCATGGAGGAGAGATTCTTCTACTCCTTTGTCTTGTTTGGAGCTTGATGAATCTTCATCTCTATGTTTCTTAAAGTCCCTATGCATTTCCTCCACCATGGATCTCATGGTCATAAAACTATCCATGAACTGGGGGTCTAATTCCAAGGCATTTTCTTCTGACATTTTCCTCTTAGAATAGACTCTTCCAATTTCCGGGTTAGTTTCAGCCAATTCTCCTTCTCCTAATTTAAGCTTTGATCTAGTTAGCATTGTTACACAAAAATATCGTCACCATGATTATTTGCAGTCAGTATGGGTCTATCATCACTTGTACTGTCCTCCTAAGCAAGTCTCAGACCTCAGTTCTTCAAATCAAGCTTTGGAAATGAGAGAAAGACTTTAAAAATCAATGTAACTCTGGTTCCGCACTTTCTCTCATGGTCACCTGCGGTCCCGCACCTTCTGTGTACAAAAACTGCGGACCTGCCCACTCTGTCCCTAACAGTGTAGGTGTGGACCCCTGTGAAAGTCAAAAGGCGCAGGTTTTATCTTAAAAAACTCACTTTGGGTTAATTCTAGAGGTTTCTAGAAGGAATTTTGACGTGGATTGTTCGCTCTGAGGTGGTTCATGCATCCCAAAAGAGAAGGAGCTAATCCCTTGATGAGAGGAGCTATCCCTTTGAAGGAGGACCTAGTAACCTCCCTCCATTGCACTATAAATATGGGCATTGGGCTGGTTGCTAGAGAGGATAGAAGCTGAACATTTTTTAGGGTAAATGCTGGTGAAATCAAGACTTCCTAGTTGAGCTTAAGAGGAGAGATCACACATCTTTTTGGCTTCAATGGGGAGTGAGTGAAACTTGTCAAAGTAGAGGAGACTTCTTGCTGGACCCTGGGAGGAGCTTGTACAGTGTCAAGGCAAAGGTTGTAAAGTTCTTCTTCTTTTGAATTAACACAATCAAACTCATTTTTCTCAACAAGTATCTTATGTTATTTGTTTCATGGACTCCTTGAATTTCATGATAAATATGTTTTATGCAATTGGCTTTTCAGGTGCTATTTAATTTGTTTGCCTTGTTTGCGTTTGCAGATTCGCGAAAAGGAGCTCATTTGGATTGAAGAAGTGAGGGCATCCACAAGCTTGCGTTGGACCTACAGTAGGCCCTAAAAACACTTGTTTGCTATTGTTTATCAAAGCATATTTAGAGAAAGATAGTGTCTGGTTGGTTTGCTTGTCATTAGGTCTTCTTTAGATTCTAGGAAGGTCTATCTTTTCCGCAAGATCGACTTATTCCGCGTGACAAAATGGCGACTCCGCTGGGGACTTGATTGTTTTCCTTGTTTTACTTTGACCTGAGAAACTCTATTTTTGTTTCTGTTTTTGGCTTGTTGTGTGTAAAATTGGGTAGAGTTTGTAGATCCAGGGTTATTTTTCGTTTTTCATAGCTTTGGGAGAGGACCGCACCCTAGCCGTTTGACACAGTGCGTACTTACCCGTAGCTTGGCTTTTAGCACAGAGCGGGACCGCACCTGTGCCAACTGTGGGCCTGCGGACCCTGTCAAAATTTTGAAAACCCTAAAATTTCCTCTGTCAGTCAGCTTAGTTTGTCTTTAGAAATTGTTATCCACTGCCCAGACCTGCATATAACTTGTCAGAAGCTTTCCTTGGATTGATTTCGTTAGTGTTAGGGTTTTAGGTGAAATTCCTAGGAGTTTTTCTTGTTGGGTTTGTTTTTCATTTTGGTTGTGTAGTGGCTCTGAGCTTAGAAGCTGTAGGGACTTCAGATCACCTTAGTGTCTACCAGCCTTCTTATGAGTCTGACCATTTATGAAATCTCCCCTTGTTTGAGGAATCCGCTTTGAGTTTTCTCTTTACAAAACTTCGAAAAGCTTGTGTTTGAGAGTTTGGATTTTCATTTTCAAAAAGAAAACGAAATTGGTTGTTCTTGACTGATTTGTGATTCTGCATAAATTAGTCCTTAGCTTGCATCTAGCTGAGTAAAACATCCTTAAAAAGACTTTTAGTAGGCTTTGACTTCAAATAGGTTTTTTATAGTTTGTAGCTCTCAAAGTTAGTCATTTTCATTAGTTTTGAGTGTTTTATTAAAAAATATAAAAATCTCTTTTGAAAAATTTTGTTTTTGTAGTGATTGAGTGCTTTGAAACGAAAAAGGAAATTTTTGTGAAATAACTAGTTGTCTCGTTTTGAGTGCTTTGGAAAGGAAAATCTCTTCTTTTAATTTGTTTAATTGAGAAAGATTTGTGTCTACAAAGTATTTGCATTCTCAAACTCTTTCTTAGTTTAGAAGTTCATCGAAGAGAAAAAGATTGTTTAGATCATCTTAGGTGAATTTTTAGTGATTTTGAGTCGAGTCTTCATACCACAAGTTTCATCTCCGCACCTTTGGACTTAAACAAAAACCACTAAAATTAACGCTTAAAGTAAAATTCACCTAGTAACATTTTTATTTCTAGGGCTCTGATACACCAACTTAGCTTAGGCTAGTGTCTTGGAGTAGGAGAGTAATTAACTCTCCAAGACAGTAAAAACAAAGAAGTAGTTATATCTTGTGGTAGGGAAGAAATCCAATTGTTGCATTTATGCTCTGGGAAAGCTCCTCTTAAAGGAGAAGCACGAGATCGTGTCCGAACCAGTGTGGGAATAAATCCTTCCTCATTGGGAACGACGCTAGATATTCACGTATTAAAAACAGTAAACCTCAGATTAACCATTGTCGAGGAGCCTGGGGTCACTTGTTGGTAAACCTTGGATTATGTCAAGGAGCCTTCAAGGGGATTGAGCTTGCTACTCCGCCCTTGCGTGCGTATCGGATCGTAGACTTTTCCCCCAGGTGTATTTGTCTCAGTTGGTAACCTTAGTGGCCATATTCTTTAGGACTCTTCCTAAGGTGATAGTGGTGGGAAGATCCCACTGTACCTGGAGCAGACGTCGGCTAGACTCACTTGGATTTTCTGGGGGGTTCACTTCACTCGAGACGATTAAGTGGAGGAACTTGTGCCAGTCTATTCATTAAGCAGGTTTCCGAGGTAACTGTTCCAACCGCCATTTCTGTACTGAACTCTGCGACGTTGGATTTCATCACCAACTAGTGTTTTCAGTCTGGAAAGTTACTGTTTGTGTGTGTTTGATCTCCTAGATTCTTTAGGCGTGTGATTCAAATTTGTTTGGTTCCTTAGAGACCTTAGGTGCTTTTTATTGATATTTTACTTTGTTTGCGTGTGAAGTAGTTAAAAGTCTTTAACTGTGGCTGAATTACCAAGGCAGTCCCCTAGACTTCGGGGCCAGTCTCCTGAGTTAGTAAGCGTGGCTGAGTTACTGAGGAGGTCTCGTAGACTTCGGGGCCAACCTCCTGAGGAAGTACCAAGCCAACTCAAAGGCTTGAAAGTCCTCGTAACTCCTAGAGACAGTAGAGTTGGGTCACCTGAGGAAGGAGAATCTTCTTTGATAGTACATCCTGATTTTCAAACGCCAGTAGCAGAGTATAATCCGTAGTCAGTGTCTGTTTCCGAAATTGCTGGTAGCTTTTCATCTACTAGTGATATAGGTGAAGAACCTGAAATATCCGAGCCTGAAAGTGAATTTACTGCTACTCTGACATCGGGGTTTGTTTCTCCAACTTTTAGTGATCCTGGTTCACCTAGGGTACAAAGAGTAATCACCCAAGATCTTCCTTCTGGACTTATTTCTATTGAAGAACTTGCTCCGGAAGAAGAAGTAGGTATCCCTATACCTGTTATTGGACTAAGGGAGCGTGAATCAATTTTTTACAGTCCACCTAGGAGTAGTTCTTGGTATCTTTCTTTGACTAATTATTTAGAAAACTCAGGGTTAAGTTTTTCACCACCTCGTGCTCCTTATCACTCAACACCTAGAGGTTTTTATACTCCCGTCAATATGGCAGGACAATCATCCATGTTTACTCAATCGCCCGAATCTTTTTTGTACGGCGGTCCTTCTGTTCCCTCCGGGTATCAGTCACTTTCTGGTACTTTTTCGGGAGCATCTCCTCAACCCATTGATCAAGGGTTATTAACTAGAAGCAATGGTACTAAGCCGTTGAGCGTAGAAGACATTCTTATGATGTCAGGTTCTATTCCCAATCCTCAACCTCAAGGTGGCCAGTTACCGCCTGGGGGGCAGCCTCAATTAATGCCTGGGGGGCAACCTCAAGGTACACAATTTGCATCTGGGGGGCAACCTCAAGGACAATACATACCTATGGGACAGTACGTTCCTCGAGGTCAACCCCAGACTCAATATGTACCCCAAGGTCAACCCCAGTATCAATTTATACCTCAAGGTCAACCCCAGTATCAGTATGTGCCTCAAGGGTATCAACCCCAAGGTCAATACTCGAACAAAGGTTTCCAACCACCCCAAGGTCAAACGCTTGTTCAAGGAATGGGAAATGTACCTTTCAATTATCAATCCTACCCTCAATCCGGTTATGTTCCTCAGTATTCTCAACCAGTTATGGATCAGTACCCCGGAATGAATATAGTGTGGGATCCATCGCAAACCCAACAGTTGTTACAGCCAAGTGTACAGTTGTCATCTCAAACTGGACAACCCTTAGTTTCTAGTTCATCCCAGCCACCAATACAGTCTAACATTCAAACTTTTGTACCTTCGGTAGTTTCTCAGCCTGGGCCTAGTACACCTCGTACTCCGCCTCAAACAACTGCTACAACTGCCGCAACATCTGTTCAATCTACCCCACCTACTTTTGGAGTATCGATAGCTCTAGTTTCTACTATTCCTGTATCTACTCCTCAGACATCTTTACCACCATCTGGATCTATGATTCAAACTTCGGTTCAGATGCCTGTAGGACAACCTGGTTTAAGTACGGTTGTCACAAGTCAACCACAATTCACCTATCAACCATACCAGGGACAGTACCCATTCAGTCCTACTGTCCAGCAGCCAGTCTATCAGTATCAACCGTATCCTGGGTACACTTATCAACAACCTCAACAACCCCAGTACGGTCCAGTTAATCCTGGTTTTCTGGAGGATACAATATCCTGAACGCTATTCCTATTCCTAGTTATCCTAGATATCCTCCTCCTGGAGCTGGTCTCATGACCCAGAGTTTTAGGGATCCTAATTGGCAGTTACCGTTTATCGCAACTTTGGACTTACCTGACTTGTCGTGCCTAACGAATGATCCCATTAATTATCTTCCGTTTTGGCCGCCAATGCCGAATAAGTTTCCCAGTGACATTCCCAAGTTCGAAGGAAAATCAGGAGAGGACCCGTCGAACCATGTGATGACTTACCACCTCTGGTGTGCGTCTAACTCCATCATAGATGATTCAATCTGTCTTAGACTTTTCCAGCGCACTCTAATTGGTCTCGCGGCCAAGTGGTACATTGAGTTACCGCGAGGCACTTTTTATAGTTTTAGTCAGTTAGCTACCTTGTTTTTAACTCATTTTAAGTTGCCAGTCCGATATGACAATGGCACGGAATTGTTAACTTCGCTAAAACAATTGACATCCACTTACATTTCAGATCATATTCATGAATGGAGACGTCGACGTCGTTTAGTGAAGGTATTTATTCCGGATCAAATCTTGGCTGAGTGGTTTGTAAAATCTTTGTTGCAAAAGATCACTGAAGATGTTGCTAAAACCGGAGTTGTTATTGAGGAGCAAGTAATTGCTCAAGCACAGTACCTTGACTTGGTCTATACTCAGTCGGGTACGTTACATGAAAAAATCCCCGATCTTCCCAAGCAAAATCAAATCGCTGCAGCTCCTTTGGGATCTCATGCCGCTGATGGTATGATTGGCACAGTTAACACTAAAAGTAAGAAGAAGTCTTCCAAGAATTCTTCTCCCATTATAACCTTGCCTGATTCCCCAACAAGAGATTCTTCTGCAGAGATTTCTGCCGATATTCACGTTGTAGAGTCATCTACAGCCAAATCAAAATCCGGTGGGAAGAAGAAAGGAAAGAAGAAGAATAAAACGGACAAAATTTCAAAGGAAAAACCTGAAAAGGCAGAATCCAATGATGAAAAGCGCAAACCTCGTTATCCTTGTCTCATTTGTGACGATGAACATTTTACAAGAGACTGCCCTCATCGTGCAGAGGTTACGAAAATTTTCAAAGGTTCCCAAACTCTTGTTGTTTTGAAGGATCCTTTTCTGGCTCAAGACAGTAAGATGATAGGTTCATCCTCGACTGCCAATGAAGAACCCATACTGATGATGTCCCATGTTAGGATTGTGACTCAAGCGCAAGATTATGGTAGTAAAAGTCCTGTTGATGGTAAAGAAGCAGAATCTTCTCATTCTAATCCATCAACCTCAGCTCCCGGTTCCGATCCACTACAGATTGAGAAACCTAATCCAGACTTGGTAATCAAACGACCCGCCAAGGGTATACGTCGAAAGTCAGCTTTCAATCCACATGCGAGAGCGGCTCGGAATTATAACATTGTTGAGGATTTAGCTGTTTCACCCTCAACAATGTCGGCTTTGGAAGTGCTGCAATCATGCCCAGCACAACACAAATTACTTTTGTCGGCTATAGGAGCTGTTGATGTTCAGGACCCGAACCTAATAATTTTCGATCTAGAAAATAGTACACCACGTTTGCCTCATCAAATGGCTTTCCAGATTCCAGTGATAGTCAAAAACAGGCCTATTCATTGGACTGTAATTGATGAGGGAGCTTCAACGTGTATTATGTCGATACAGTGTTGGAGATCGCTTGGTTCTCCTTCGCTAAATCAATCCCCGACAATTCTAAAGGCCTTTGATGGCCGTGGGTTTCATCCTTTTGGCATTTTACAGGATTTGCCTATAGGGGTTGAAGGAAAAACCGTTAGTCTAGATGTGGAGGTGGTTGATGCCCCTCTAGATTACAACCTTCTCTTGGGTCGAAGTTGGTCTTATGCTATGACAGTGGTCGTTTCATCGGTCTTTCGAGTAATAAAGTTTCCACACAATGGAAAGATCGTAACAATAGACCAGCTGGCTTACTTTTCATCCGACCCAGCCTCTTCGGAGAGTATTTAGCATGTTGGTAAAACAACTATCCCATATAAGGATGTTGGAGTAGGATTAGTTAAAGATACTGGTTTACTGGGAACTTTTCCTTTTCCTCCAATCAACGCATCATCTTCATTTGCAACCATTCATATGATTACATCAGACACCATTATTTATGATGATTCTTGGATCGTCCCTTCTGAATCTGAGATAGACTCATTTGGTAATTCCATGCCTTTGAGTCCATATGAAATTGCCTATGAAGCTGTGCAGTCATTTGCTGACTCGTGTTCAACCAAAAATGACTTAATGAATGTGGTCCGTGAGGAATCACTTTTCACATCAACTTCGGATTTAACTACGTTTTTTGAACTTGTTCACTCTGATGAGCAAATTCATGAAATCCTATGTGTAGATGATTTACCATGGGAAGATCTCCATCACAGATCTTTGTTTTTACCTGAGGATGATCGTTTTGAAAATGATTTCTCATCAATTTTTACAACTGAATATGTCAAGGAACCTCAGAATCCAATGAAACACCCCGATTCAGAGTTAAATTTGGGAAACATCTCTCGAACTATTCCTATTGACATTTCGGTTAAGCCCAGAATTGTTGAGAACATTCATATAGGTGCCTCGTGTACAGATGACGAAATTCAATTATATAAGGCCCTATTTCTATAATTCCGCAACATGTTTGCCTGGTCCTATGAGGAAATGCCAGGAATTGATCCCGCGATTTTTGTTCATGAGATCAAGACTTACCCGGACGCTAAACCCGTTCGGCAACGTTTGTGTCAGATTCACCCACGAAAAGCTGCTGCAATTAAAGCAAAAGTTGAAAAACTGTTGAAAGCAGGTTTCATTTATCCGATCCCGTTAACGGATTGGGTATCGAATATTGTTCCGGTTAACAAAAAGCAAGGAACAATAAGAATATGCATCGATTATAGGGACATTAATTGATCCTGTCCAAAGGACAATTACCCAACTCCCTATATCGATCAAATCATTGATGATTGTGCCGGCAGCGAAATATTTTCCTTTATGGACGGTTTCTCCGGATACAATCAAATCAATATTCTACCTGCCGACCAACAAAAAACGGCTTTCATTTGTCCATGGGGGACATTTTCTTATTGTAAATTACCTTTTGGGCTTAAGAATGCCGAAGCAACTTTTCAAAGGGTGATGTCTTATGCATTTCATGACATCAGGCACATTGTGCAACCTTATCTCAATGACTTGCTTGCTCATTCATTACATCGAGCTGATCACCTCGTCCATTTACGAGCAATCTTTATGAGGTGTAGGCATTATCGGATTCGGTTGAACCCACACAAATGTGTCTTCTGTATAGAAACGGGTCGATTGCTGGGGTTTGTAGTTTCGAAAACCGGCATTCGCATTGATCCCTCAAAGGTCGAAGCTATCATCAAATTTCCTCCTCCTTCGAGTCTTCGCCAACTCCAAAGTTTGCAGGGGAAAGCAAACTTTTTACGATGATTCATTCCTAACTACGCCGAGGTTACAAAGGGTTTTACCCGATTGTTGAAACAGAACACTCCATTCTATTGGGATGAGATAGCTTAGAAATCTTTTGATGCACTCAAACATGCGTTGACCCATGCACCGTTGTTGCATCCTCCCAACTACAACCAGGATTACTTCTTGTATCTCACCGCTTCTCATTCCACCATTGGAATGGTCTTAGTTCAGGAAGATGAATCAGGAACTGAACATGTGATATATTACCTTAGTCGAACGTTAAATCCAACTGAGCTAAAATACTCACATGTGGAGAAATTGGCATTGGCAGCTGTTCAAGCTGTCCAACGTTTCCGTCACTACATTCTACTACGTAAAACTATAGTCATTTCGGATTGCAACCTTATTATCTACATTTTGACCAAGCAATTGCTAGGGGGCAAGTACTCTAAATGGATCGTTATCCTGCAAGAGTTCAACTTGGAATTTGAGAAATCTAAGTCTAAGAAATCTTTAGTTTTTGCGGAGTTAATGTGTGACTTCCCGTGTACTGGCACGGAAACTGTGGCGGAGGAGCCCATTGCGGACGAATCCTTGTTTCTAATCAGCACTTTAGATCCGTGGTATGGGGATTCATCGTTTATCTCCAGACCCAATCCTTTCGGCCATAAATTTCACGGTCAGAACGTCGGAAGATTCGATTCCAGTCCCAACAATTCAGGATTATTGGAGATATTATTTATCGCCATGGGGCGGACTCTGTTTTTCGACGTTGCTTAACTCACGAGGAAGCTGAAAGGGTTCTAAATGACTGTCACTCTGGAGCGTGTGGCAGTCATATGTCTGGGTATGCCATAGCCTAAAAGATATTACGAGTTGGTTACTTCTGGCCATCCTTGTTTAAAGATTGTATTACGGCGGTCCAAAAATGCCACAACTGCCAGATTTTTGATCATAAGATGCGCTCTCCACCTGCTCCTCTCCACCCTATAATTTCCGTTGGTCCTTTTGCCAAATGGGGTATCGATTTTATTACATGTAACCCTCACTCGGTCGGGGGGCATGCGTATATCATCCTTGCGGTAGATTATTTTACTAAGTGGGCCGAGGCGATGCCTACATTTGAGGCAGACGGCAAGACAACTGCAATTTTCGTGTTCAATCATATAATTTCTAGGTTTGGTGTCCCGCAAGCGATAATCACTGATCATGGGCGTCATTTTCGAAACGTTATGATGATCGAACTTACAGGCCAGCTTGGTTTACGTCACGATAGTTCAACCCCTTATTATCCGCAAGCGAATGGTCTGGTTGAGTCCATCAACAAAGTTTTAGTTATCATGATCCGACGAATCATTGGGATTCATCGGTCGAATTGGCACAACATGCTATTTTCAGCGCTTTGGGCATACCAAACTTCAGTAAAAACATCAACAGGGTTCACTCCTTTCCAACTAGTCTATGGTTTGGAAGCCGTGTTACCCATTGAATGCGAAATCTCGTCACTGCAAATGGCCATCGAGTTACTTCCAGCCACTTCCAAAGAGGAAAAGCGTTTGTTATACTTGGCTCAATTAGATGAGAATCGACGTGATGCTGCATTGGTGATCGAGACTCACGCAAAACGCATGAAAGCTCAGTATGATCGAAATGTGACCGCTCGAAATTTTTCGGAAGGAGATCTAGTCTTAGTTTATGATCAAGCTAATGATAAATTAGGCGCTGGAAAATTCGTTCCTATGTGACATGGTCCCTATGTTGTCAAGCAAAAGCTAGCCAAAGGGGCTTATGAATTGGTAGACTTTGATGGGGACTCTTTGGGTAAACCTAGAAATGGCCTTTACTTGAAGAGGTATTATGCTTAAAAGAATGGGTATGGAGATTTTTAGTTAGGATAGTTTTTCTTTCTAGCTGGTGTGTTTTAGTTTAAATAGTGTGCTTAGCTTAGAGAGTGTTTTTTCGTCAGTATTCCTGCTTATCTTGGTTTTACTCTTGATATTGCAGATTTCGATGCCTCTCCAAACATACATTGGTTTCGCTGATGGTGCTTGTCGTAATACACAGAACATCTCTTCTGCAGCTTGGGTTATCTATTCGCCCTCTGACGAGTTAGTATCTATGCATGGGGTAAGCCTCGGTCAAACAACGAACAACATTGCCGAGTATAGTGCAGTGATTGAGTTATTATCTGAATCTATTTCATTTGGGATTTGGAGTTTGATAGTGAGGTTAGATTCTGAACTCGTTGTATTACAGCTTAATAGAGTGTATGCCATTAGAAATCCGGTGTTATTAATATTATTTTTGAGAGTGCGTCTCTTGGAACGTGAATTTGATTATATTGAATATCAGCATATTCCGAGGTCTTTAAATACATTAGCAGATGCAATTGCTTCTCGAATGTTAAATAGACATTTGCAATAATCATACACGTAAATTTAAAACCATTCCTTAACATGATTTACAAGATAAGCCGGTAATAGTGATATATATATAGGAGTGTGTCAAAAAATACATCGTCCTCGATCATAGGTTGAAAAACACCTTATGATCGGCAAAAATGATAAGTACAAAAAACAAAAATGTCATATGTGCCCACAATAGGCGATCATCCTATCACTGGTGATGATCTCTATAAGAAACCACTGCACGGGCCACCTTGCAAAGGAACCTCCTAAAAGGTCCTGGGACTCCAATCACATAGCGCTGAAGTCGACGAGGAATGTCGTCTATAGTGGTCTCAGGATCTCCTGTCAAGCGCTCAAGATGACCCTCCAACTCGGCCAAAACCTCTGCTGATTCATCTTGTGGGGCTGGCGCGGGTGCAACTGGTTGCCTCCTCTCGAAAGGCCGGAGAGCGGCTAGTCGCTGTGGACCCACATCTGCATTTTAAAATTTTTACTATCAGTTTTGAGACGATGGAAAAATAACAAAAAAAATTAAAATAGAAAAAATGTTGAAAAGGATTTTACCTGACTCATCCCACTGCTCTCCTGGTGGAAGAACCATGTCTGGGTCACCACGAAAATCTATCCCAGCGTAAGGGAAGTCCTGAATAGAAAAGACCTGGTTTTCCAGCCATTGGAAATACTCAGGTTTGAAGCGAGCAACCTCTGTCCTCTCGTCCGGGTGACGGGCCATGACTGCGACCCATCGCATTAGTTTAGGCTCTCGAGGAAGCCCAGCTCCAACAGTAAGGTGCTGTGGGATCAGCATAGGAACCCTCTCCAGGCCAAAACTCACGACCAAAGCCCCATAACCAAAGGTCTTTAGTCGTCCGTTCTTGGCCCTGGTCAGTTGGCCTTTTACATTGGCCAATACGGCATCGCACCAGTTGAAGATGGTGCCTCGAAAGCAATCAACTGCCATACGCATCTGGGATCCGGTGGCAATATGTAATGCGGTAGCTCTGCAAAGTCTGGTGATAGTGAATGCAATCACCATGAGCTCAGGACGGGATATCGTCATTATGTCTATCCCTTTGTCTCTAGCCTGGTGTTGTGGCCACCAACAACCCCCCTCTTTGTTTGGTATTAGCAATAACACCAAGAAAATGGGGACCCTTAATAAAAAATCCAAAAAACATTTTATGAAAATTTTTGTATTTCAATTCCTTAAAGCTGTATCGCATCGCGAGAAGAGAATGAAACATTTTCTTATGAGCATAATAAACTGCGAAGAAGCGACGCGAAATTCATCGCATTGCATACATTATGAAGTGCTCTTAAATGAAAAATCTTAATAAATCTCCGACGGCCGATATGCGACGTCGCATATCGCAACATCGCAAAAGCAGTACACAATGATTGAATGATTAAGTGCGATCTGCGATCTGCGATGAGTGCGATTTGCGATAAATGCGATCATGAATTTCTGCAATGACACATCTTGACGACGCGATCCGCGATGCTGCGATGCGAGTCGCGGAAATCACCCATCGCAAATTTTCCTCGGCGCAATATTCAAGGAAAGCTGTCCGTAAACCAAAATTGGGCGCGTGCCTTAAAAGAAATTAATGAATGTACGCCAAATTATTCAAGAAGGACAGTTTTGTGTTTTTTGAAGAGTCAGTTCGTTATGAGTGTCATGATTATGCATTCATAAGAGCTTAACGCTTTCATGTCAATCTTTATTATCATTACTCTTTTCCTTTGCGTAAACTGTAAGACAGGAAATAACATGAAGCAATGTGCAGGAAACATCTAAGGAAAAGGGGAAAGCGTCAATGCTCGGAGAACAGAGAAGAGATCCCTTCAGAAACAGATGCCGCATGCAATAGGACCATAGATTCCAGAGTATCACTCAACAGATGCTGATGTCAATAGGCCATCCAAAACTCAGAGTCAAAGGCGCACAAAAGCAATATGTTTACAAAAGATCTTGAAGCTTATGCTGGGTAAAGCAAAAAGAAAAAGGCGCTAAAGAAGGAAAACGCACCAGAAAAGCCCGGAACAAAGAACGGAGGCAGTTTTCGATGCAGAAAATTGTTCAGAGAGCAAAGTCCCTAACTTATTCAGTCATTCGTAAGGCCGGAAACCGAAATAGCAAAAGCAGAATCAGTTTGACAGAAATTTGGGTTATTACCAAGTATACACGCAGTGAATACACCCAGCCAGAGGAAGATTCTCGAAAATATCTTCTAGTTTACCAGAAAGTGGTGCCAATGCTTGTTATTTCTATTTTCATAGCTCAAACAAAAGTAGAAGGCGACCAACCGACTCTTCCCAGGCGAATGTTGCATGCTTGCAGCACTAAGGAGCAAATACAGAAATGGTTAGGAATTAGATTCAATTTTTAGAAATAGTTTTGCTTTAGCAGAAGGGCGGTCATTTAAAACCGTATCCTAAATTTATGTAATTAAGTTAATTAGTTAGCAGTATTTAAACCCTTCTCATGCATTTAGAGAAGGGTCCAGAAATTTGTCAAAAAACTTGTCCTTAGAACATGCACTTTTGCACCCTTGGAGGGGGTTTTGATGAATGGATGGATCAAGGTTTATTAATGTTTGCATTTGATATCTGCTACTGATGTTGCACTTTTGTACTCTTAGTAGATGTTAGAGCAAGGAGAGATAAATCATTGTTGCTTGAAGCTTATGAGTGGAACCAGTCATAAATGGTACTTTTATCTCTTGACTGTTTCTGTTTATATTCTTAAAGTGATATATAGTTTTTAGTTGTTTATATGTTACTGCATGAATGTATGAGTTACCATTTGGCACTTTTGTACGGTGGAGTCATTTATTTATGTTTGATATATGAATAACTTATTATGCGATATGCTGTTCACAATTGTTTTGCCTAACTTTTTATGCAAAGTGGTTTGTCTTAATTGATTTCTATTCTTATGATAGCTGAATGATCTTTATTACCAGTTATTGTTTGAAATCTCTTTAGATCGCATAATAGAAGAAATTCACCCCGGGTTAGTGTAGATTAGATGTGTTGTTTCTTATTAGATTACAATAGCATAGAGTTAGTTTAGAAGTTTGAATTAAATTAGCTTTAAGTACTCTTATATCAGCATCATCCAACTCTACACACACACACACCCTTAGATTGGGAAACTGGTCCCATTATCCCCAGTCGGACACGCTATACCAAACGGATAAGGAGCTGCCAACCAAGGTCCGGACTGGGTGGGTATCCCCCTTGTTGTTGACCCGATTTTCGGGGCTTCAACATATTTGGCGCTAGAAGGAGGTCCCGAACTATGAATGACACCTAAATCAAAATCTAAATACCATTCTGAGAGTAAATCGCCCTCATCAACTCCCCCGACTTCCCCAGTACGTTTAAATCCAGAGTCAGAAGTCGCTCGAGTATTAACCGCTGCGACATACCCTAGTATTTCAGATCAATCTAACATTGAACCCCCTGAAGTTCAAACTCTGATTCACAAACTCCAGGGATTTTCTATTTTTACACAGAAGTCTGATAAATCTCAAAGCATCGTGACTTCGCAGTACAATCCTGCTCATCCCCTGACCAGATTAAAGAGTAGTGAAAAATTTGGCATCCAGCCAACTGAATTCCCTCTCCCCACTAGGAAAAGAGCAAGGAAAACACCACAAGAGTCTGACAGTGAGACTCTTTCATCTACATCGTCCATTTCAACCCCCTCACCGCGAAGTCAGCCACCCACATATTCATTCCAAACCACTCATCCATCTTCCACAACCCCTCGTCTTCAAACATCTAAGATCATAATATCTTCATCTTCCCAGCCTCAGGGATCATCCTCTGCACTTTCATTTACTAGTAGCTCAACGATGGCCCAGTCTCCATGGAACAATCTTGGGGCAGTTTTAATGCCTCCACCCCTGAGCCAAATACTGGCCCATCCTGAGAAATGGCTACCCAAATTCAATCCAGAAGCAGGCATGCTAGCTGAAGAGCACATTAACAATTTCATGCTTTCTGTCAATCTCAACGGAGTTACCAACGAGGATGCTGTTGTCCGGCTTTTTCCCTATACAATGCAAGGAACAGCCGGGTCATGGTACTTTTCATTACCCTCCGGGTCTATCACAAGTTGGGACATTTTTCAAAGTCAATTCCTTACCAAGTTTGGTGATGACATATCAACAGCAACGTTAATCAATGACCTATCCAATCTTAAAGCCGAGGCTAGAGAACCCATCAAAGATTTCAATTTACGGTTTAATAAAATCCTCAACAAAATTCCCACTGCTTCCCAACCCGACGAAGAAGTACGATGTGAATGGTATATTACGGCCTTACCATCAAACTTAGCAATCTTCATGGATAGGGCGAATAAAACAACCTTAGTTGAAAATCTGACAGAGGCGATAGCAGTAGAGAAACGCGTAGTAGCCCTGGAAAAGAGATCTGCGATAGAGGAACGCAAATCTAAAAAAGTCACCTTCAAGGAAGACTCCAATAAGAAACAAACGAAAGACCCTTTCGATTTGGAAGGATTGCAAAAATTATTAAAGACCATGTCCAATGAGATGATTGACATAAAAAAACAAGTAGCAGAAACTTCTTCAAAAAATCCCTACAGAGCTTTTAAAAGAGGCCCTTCAATGGATGTGAAACCACCCAACGCTATCTCAAATTTCGAATCCGAAGAAGAGGAAGAAGAAGAGAGTACCACTGAAGGGAAGACCGATGACGAAGAAGTTGTGGAACTACAAGGAATGTGGGATTTCATCCTCCCACAAGAAGAAGATCAAGAAGCATTTCCAGTTAGCACACGAAGCAAAAATCAACTTGATCCTCCCCAAACTACCCCTAAGCAGAAGGGCGCAAGCCCTACAGCAAAAGATAAAGTCGCAACAAAGAAAACGACTGCTAAAGCGACTCCATCTAGCCCAGTCCAACCAGATCAAACACCTCCATCAAGAACACTGATAGTGTCGGATGAAATGGAATACAATATTATTGATGATATGAAAAAGACTAGGGCTAATATCACTCTTTATGAATTGAGCAAATTGAAACATCAACAGAAAATAATGATGAAAGAATTACATGCCGTGCCTACTACATCTTTGCCTATGGCTGTAGCTTCCCACAACATGGGAAGACCTCCAACCAACACGATCAATAAGATTGATCCAAATGACATCGCCTTGATTGGAGGAAGATCAAGGTCTCACACTCCCCCTTTTCTTCTCACTTATGAAATTTTCAATAAAAATGTACACAATTGTTTGGTAGATTCTGGTGCTTCAACGAATATTTTACCCAGATCAATATGTGCCAAGTTGAATGTTCAACCACAAAAATCCGCAGTGCGCATAGTTCAGCTTGATCGATCTCAATTCGAAGTGATTGGTGAACTTAATCAAGTGACCATAAGATTGTCGTCTAACCCGAAGGTATGTTAGGTTATTGACATTCTAGTAGCTGATATCCCAGAATTCTATGGCTTGATTCTTAGCAGGGATTGGTCCAAAAAACTCCATGGATACTTCTCAACCGACTGGTCGCACATGTGGTTACCCTACAATGGTAAACCGAATCAAATAAAGGTTTAACAAGAGTTACACTAGAAATACATAGTGACGGAATTGGAGGGAGAAAATGAAGCAATACCATATAACAGCAGTATCATAGGCAATTACTCGGTAGATTCTTTCCTCAGCAATTTCAATGCTCATACATCACCTTACTTAGAAAATTCAGTTTTGTCCCAAGTAAAAAAAAATTCCCAAACTGATAATTCAAAGTGTGTTAATTTTGTAGATAAACCTGTAAATACATCTTTGTTTTGGAAATTATATTTTGATGGCTCTAAATCTAACGAAGGAGCAGGAGCAAGATGCGTTCTGATTAGTACAGAAGGAAATAAGACCATGCTTACGTGCAGACTTGAATTCGATTGCACAAACAATACAGCGGAATATGAAGCCTTGGTGCAAGGCCTATACAAAGCAATCAGGCTGAACGTCAAGTATCTTCAACTCTTCGGAGACTCTGAGATTGTCGTCAAACAGGTACGTAACACCATACATTGCCTATCAGGTCATTTGAAACACTATCAATCTTTAGTACAAGATCTGACTGAGCATTTTATAGCATTCAATATTTCATCAATCCCAAGACTCCAAAACGCGAGCGCAGACCTTTTAGCTAACGTAGCCTCCAGACTTATTCCCTCCGAAGATTTTAGTCCGGATAGATTCTCAATAGAATTAATGTTTAGACCGTCCATCCCTGACAACATTACAAATTGGAGAGTATTCAATGATGATCCTGATATTGTAAATTTCCTCACTTCTGAAGGATCCTACTCCAATCAAATAATTGACGAAGGCCATCACGATCGACAAATACAACAAGATAGCACTGATAATGCTATACCTAAATCGGTGGTTAAGTTGGAAGACTTATACGATTTGAAAAGTCGGTTTAAAAGGTCTACCAATTCTAAGATCTACAGTTCAACTCTGAACTACGAATTAGTAAACCTAGGAACCGATGATAAACCACAAAACGTTAATCTAGGCCACGACCTAGCCCTTGAAGAAAAACTAGCGTATATTCGTCTTTTGAGACAATACAAAAATGTTTTTGCCTGGAATTATGATGAGATGAAGACATACGACACTTCTATCATTCAACATACTATCCCTATGATTGATAACGAAAAACCTGTCCAACAGAAACTCAGAAAAATCCACCCCAATTTAGAAAATCAGATAAAAACTGAGCTAAATAAGTTATTAAAAGCCAGAATAATTTTCCCCATCAGACATTCCAAATGGGTCTCCAATATGGTACCCATTAGAAAGAAAAACGGAGATATTAGAATCTGCCTCGATTTTCGGAATCTCAACAAAGCCTGTCAAAAAGACAATTTTCCCCTCCCACCTATGGAACAGATATTACAGGCAGTAGCAGGCTCAGAACTAATGTCTTTTTTGGATGGCTTTTCAGGATACAATCAAGTGCTGGTACATCCCGATGATCAGTTAAAAACCACATTTCGAACTAAATGGGGCACATACACATATCGGAAGATGCCATTTGGTTTGATCAATGCCGGCGCTACATTTCAGAGAGCCATGGACATCGCATTCAAGGGTTTAGTCAATAAATCTGTAGTAATTTATTTGGATGATATAACAGTGTACTCCAAGAAGCGAAGCGACAATCTCAAAGACTTGAAACAAATCTTTCAACGATGTTTAAGGTATGGGATTTCACTTAACCCAAAGAAATCTTTTTTCGCATTAAGTGAAGGAAAACTTCTAGGATTCATAGTGTCAAAATCTGGTATTCACATTGAGCCTGACAGAATCAAAGAAATTTCTGAAATATCCCTACCTCATAACAAAAAAGCCATGCAATCTTTCCTTGGTCAAATCAATTTTGTGAAGAGATTTGTCCCTGATTTTTCACGAATTGTTTCTCCTTTGCAAACCATGATTAAAAAGAATTCAAATTTTAAATGGGGTCAAGATGAGCATGAAGCATTCAACCTGATCAAACAAGCTATCATTAATGCTCCATCTTTAGCAACCCCGAATTTTTTAGAATATTTTATCTTATACACATTTGCCTCAGAGAAATCATATGCCGTGATTCTAAATCAAGCAAATCAAGAGAAAGCGGAAGCTCCAATCGCATTTTTTAGCTCGAATTTATAAGGTGCTGAACTCAACTATTCAGACGTGGAGAAACAGGCATATGCTGTTTTCAAAGCGGTCAAATATTTCAGACCTTTCTTACTTAAAACCCATACTAAGGTCATAGTACCGTTTCCAGCAGTAAGAAATCTTCTAATACAGAAGGATGTGGGTGAAAAAAGAGCAAATTGGATCACCCCTTTACAAGAATATGACCTTGAGATCAAACCAGCAAGCATTGTAAGAGGTCAAGGCTTCTGCAAAATGTTGGCTAGAGCATCGCAAATTCCTGAAAATTCATCTGAAGAGGTACAAATGTATGAGGTAAGCCTAAACGATGCAGAATCATTATATGCTGACACCATTTATTATCTTAAGAACGGGTATGCTCCATCACACCTAGATCACACCAAGAAAAGAGCTCTTAGATTGAAATCTAAACAATATCAGCTCATAGATGATGTTCTGTTTAAAAGGAATTACGATTCTGTTCTTCTTAGGTGTCTTGAGAAAACTAAAGCCGAAAAGGTTTTGCACGAACTCCACGATGGACCAGCAGACGGACACTACGCTGGAGATGCTACTGCACATAAAATCTTACGTGCAGGATATTATTGGCTCACGCTGTTCAAAGACTCACATAGTTACGTGAGGAAATGCCAAGTCTGCCAAACTACTGCCAGGAGACAAAAGAAACCATCCATGCCACTACAGCCAGTAAACATCGAGCAACCATTCAGTCAGTGGGGCTTGGACATAATAGGTGAGATCGTTCCTCACTCTTCTACGCAGCATAGATACATCCTCATGGCAACAGATTATTTTACTAAATGGGTAGAAGCAATTCCTCTCAAGACAACTAATTCTAAAAACATCATTGAATTTATAGATCAATTTATAATCACTAGGTTTGGATTGCCAACGGCTTTAATGTTTGATAATGCCTCATACTTTTCTGGGAATGCAATGACTGAGTTTGCACTTAAAAGAGGGTTCAAACTGAAATATTCGGCCAACTACTATCCGCAAGGTAATGGATTGGCTGAGTCAACAAATAAAAACCTAATCAGGATTATTAAAAGAACAGTTGACCAGAACCAAAAGAATTGGCACAAAACTTTGGTGAATGCTTTATGGGTAGATAGAATAACGAAGAAAACTTCCATCGGCACTTCTCCCTTTAATTTAGTTTATGGGAAAGAAGTGGTTCTTCCAACTCACTTAGTCATCCCCTCTTTGTCTTTAGTACAATACATCAATGAAGTATCTACTTCCTCCTTACAATTAAGACAAATGGAAATAATTAAATTAGAAGAACGACGAGAACAAGCTAAGAAAACCCATGCTCATCACCAAGCGCTAATAAAATCCTCTTTTGATTCAAGCATAATGACCAGAATTTTTTTTCAGATGGGAGATCTAGTTTTGAAATGGGATAAGGCTCATGAAGAAAAGGGCAAACATACAAAATTTCAGAAGATGTGGCTTGGTCCTTTTCAGATTGTAGAAGTCATAGGCCCATCAACGTTTGTGTTGTAGGATTTAGCAGGTAGAAGGGATTCTTTGCCTGTTAATGGACAAATCCTTAAAATATATTTTCCATAGAAGATTATTCTTCTATTTTGTAGGATAGTTTTAGTTTTTCTTTTCTTTCTTATAAATAAAACCAGTTGTAGATGGTTACTACAGGGGTTCATGAAAAAAGACACCAATTCTCTATCAGATTTTGATTTTTTTTCGCTTGTACAAATAGTAAAATTTTTCGAAAAATCTGATCTTTATTATTGACAGATAGAGTTAACTTTAGCCTAGATATGATACTAGTTTCAACTTCAAAAAATTTGATGAAAGCAACCTTTAGTGAAGAAATTGTTTTATATCAGCACAATGAAAGGTATCAATAACAAAATAAATATTCTCTGTAAAACTGCTGTTTTCAAACTCAATTATTGTCGTCCAGAGCTTTCTTAAGGAAAAACAATGATTTCCTCCCTACTAAAGAAAATCGCAGCATTCAGAGGAACAATCCGAGAAAACACTATATCTCAAAGAATAAGAGGTCTCATCACGAGTCGGCTTATCATGATCACAGATATTATAACTTGCTGACTTTGCCAATACTGTCCACCAAAACAGGGCAACGACTCAAGATTGTTGCAATCAAAAGACAAGGGGTCTCATCACGAGCCAGCGTGTTCAGCAAAAGTGTAAATCAAGTGAATGACTGTGTCATAATTTGGCCACCAAACCAAGACATTGTTCTTTAGAGAGTAAAAAAAAGGAAAAAGTGTCAAAATGGGTTTTTCTCTGAAAAGTTGTAAATAGCCTTAAGCAGGATAAAGGATCATTGCTGGGTAACATGTAACCCTGTCAAGGCTATGGACGCCTGCTGGCAGTAGAGGCTCTACCTACGACAAATGAGTATATTTTAAAAGCCAGCACACAGAGAAGACCTTATTTTATCTTTAAAAGACCAAGTAATGGCTGATGTAAATGCAAGGACTAAGTCTGAGGAAACTAACAATTGGAATAGGAAAAGGTTGAAACAAAATATCATTGATAGGATAAGGCATAATGTACTCTATCTGTCCATAACAAAATTTAGACTTATGAAAATTTTTCTGTTTTGGAAGTTAAAATTCAATAGAAAAGCAGAGATAACTGGTTCTTCCCAGTGAATCGCCATTGTTGTGGCCACCAACAACCCCCATCTTTGTTTGGTATTAGCAATAACACCAAGCAAATGGGGACCCTTAATAAAAAATCCAAAAAACATTTTATGAAAATTTTTGTATTTCAATTCCTTAAAGTTGTATCGCATCGCGAGAAGAGAATGAAACGTTTTCTTATGAGCATAATAAAATGCGAAGAAGCAACGCGAAATTCATCGCATCGCATACATTATGAAGCGCTCTTAAATGAAAAATCTTAAGAAATCTCCAACGGCCGATATGCGACGTCGCATATCGCAACATCGCAAAAGCAGTACACAATGATTGAATGACTAAGCGCGATCTGCGATGAGTGCGATTTGCGATAAATGCGATCATGAATTTATGTGATGACACATCTTGACAACGCGATCCGCGATGCTGCGATGCGAGTCGCGGAAATCACCCATCGCAAATTTTCCTCGGCGCAATATTCAAGGAAAGCTGTCCGTAAACCAAAATTGGGCGCGCGCCTTAAAAGAAATTAATGAATGTACGCCAAATTATTCAAGAAGGACAGTTTTGTGTTTTTCGAAGAGTCAATTCGTTATGAGTGTCATGATTATGCATTCATAAGAGCTTAAAGCTTTCATGTCAATCTTTATTATCATTACTCTTTTCCTTTGCGTAAACTGTAAGACAGGAAATAACATGAAGCAATGTGCAGGAAACATCTAAGGAAAAGGGGAAAGCGTCAATGCTCGGAGAACAGAGAAGAGATCCCTTCAGAAACGGATGCCGCATGCAACAGGACCACAGATTCCATAATATCACTCAACAGATGCTGATGTCAATAGGCCATCCAAAACTCAGAGTCAAAGGCGGACAAAAGCAGCATGTTTACAAAAGATCCTGAAGCTTATGCTGGGTAAAGCAAAAAGAAAAAGGCGCTAAAGAAGGAAAACACACCAGAAAAGCCCAGAACAAAGAACGGAGGCAGTTTTCGATGCAGAAAATTGTTCAGAGAGCAAAGTCCCTAACTTATTCAGTCATTCGTAAGGCCGGAAACCGAAATAGCAAAAGCAGAATCAGTTTGACAGAAATTTGGGTTATTACCAAGTATACACGCAGTGAATACACCCAGCCAGAGGAAGATTCTCGAAAATATCTTCTAGTTTACCAGAAATTGGTGCCAGCGCTTGTTATTTCTATTTTCATAGCTCAAACGAAAGCAGAAGCCGACCAGCCGACTCTTCCCAAGTGAATGTTGCATGCTTGCAGCACTAAGGAGCAAATACATAAATGGTTAGGAATTAGATTCAATTTTTAGAAATAGTTTTGCTTTAGCAGAAGGGCGGTCATTTAAAACCGTATTCTAAATTTATGTAATTAAGTTAATTAGTTAGCAGTATTTAAACCCTTCTCATGCATTTAGAGAAGGGTCCAGAAATTTGTCAAAAAACTTGTCCTCAGAACATGCACTTTTGCACCCTCGGAGGGGGTTTTGATGAATGGATGGATCAAGGTTTATTAATGTTTGCATTTGATATCTGCTACTGATGTTGCACTTTTGTACTCTTAGTAGATGTTAGAGCAAGGAGAGATAAATCATTGTTGCTTGAGGCTTATGAGTGGAACCAGTCATAAATGGTACTTTTATCTCTTGACTGTTTCTGTTTATATTCTTAAAGTGATATACAGTTTTTAGTTGTTTATATGTTACTGCATGAATGTATGAGTTACCATTTGGCACTTTTGTACGGTGGAGTCATTTATTTATGTTTGATATATGAATAACTTATTATGTGATATGCTGTTCACAACTGTTTTGCCTAACTTTTTATGCAAAGTGGTTTATCTTAATTGATTTCTATTCTTATGATAGCTGAATGATCTTTATTACCAGTTATTGTTTGAAATCTCTTTAGATCGCATAATAGAAGAAATTCACCCCGGGTTAGCGTAGATTAGATGTGTTGTTTCTTATTAGATTACAATAGCATAGAGTTAGTTTAGAAGTTTGAATTAAATTATCTTTAAGTACTCTTAGATCAGCATCATCCAACTCTACACACACACACACACCCTTAGATTGGGAAACTGGTCCCATTATCCCCAGTCGGACCCGCTATACCAAATGGATAAGGAGCTACCAACCAAGGTCCGGACTGGGTGGGTATCCCGCTTGTTGTCGACACGATTTTCGGGGCTTCAACACCTGGTTGTTGCAGTACTCTAGTCGGAGGCTATCGACAGATTGGCCACCTGGCCTAGTCCCGTGCAGAGTCAAGTCTTCGCCTCTCTTAGGCAAACCAGTCAAGAAATAAATGTCTGCTAGCTCGATTTCGAGCTGGTGGCCGCCAATGAAGAAGCACTGGTCCTGTATGCTCCATCTGTCAACCAGCCACTGTAAGAAATCCACCTGAGCCCTCATGCCAGGAATGGCCCAGAATTTGTACAGTCCGCACGCCCTCAAAGCATCAAGTGAAGGCTGATGATTCCATGCGGCAGCATCCACATCCTCATGCTCTCGTTCACACCAATCTAGCATGATGTACTCTCTGCATCAAGTATAAATATTAATTAAAATGCTAGAAAATATTTTGTGTGGTCCATTTTTGAGTATTTTTGGGTTCAAAACCCTTGCGGCGGGGACCGCACCCTCCAGGTTAGACATAGTGTGTGGGACCGCACTTTGTCTACACGGAAGGTGCGGACCCTGAGCTTTTTCCCAATGGAGAAAAAGTCGGGGTCCGCAGGCCCGCAATGGTAAACCTGCGGGCCCCCGCGCGCGGGTTTTGCACCTAAAAACCCTCCCAAAAATGAAATAAAGGACTAAAACAAAAAATTAAACGGTTAAAAATGAAGAGTAGGATCATGTGGATTACCTGGAGAAGATGGCGCTCGATTCCGAAGGTTGGATTTTCCGCAATCTTCACGGGAAGTTTTCTGGGCAAAAGCACTATTTTCTCACCCCAACTCAAACGGTAAAAATGAATTGACAAAGGCCCTTTTTATAAGTTTTTTGAGTAAATAAATCGCAAATTTGTTTATGTTTCACTTTGAAAAGTTATTTTGCGACGTTTTTATCCATTTCAAACAGGTATGAGTAATGTTTGTGTTTTTTTTGCAGAATAAAGGATTATTCAGGCGAAATCTACCATTTTCGACAGAAAAACATGTAGAGTCATCTTTAAGCTCTTTTCTGACTCCTAAAACATGAAAAGATTGTTGAGTGTTTCTTTTAAACTCGTTAAAACAGAATTAAAAGACGCTCCCCTTACAGCTCTTTTCCGACCGTAAAAAACATGAAAAGATTGCCGGATTTTTGTCGTTTCAAATTCAATATTGGTTATAAAATGACGTGTCATTGATCGCTTTTTTACTTTTTTGGGTCAAGGGCACTAATGATGAAAAGTACTCCTTGGTTGTAAAAGATCAAGCGGTTCTCTCAAGTATTATTTTATACTTTTTCGGGCTTGGGAGACACAAATTTACGAAAAAGGTCAACCCTGGAGTCTTCTTAAGTTTTTTCAGACTCTCTAAAATTGAAAAAACGTCGAGTTTCTCCTATCCTGGACTCGTTAAAATTTCACAGTAAAGGGCCTGTTCAATTACAAACAAGAACGAACCACTCCTTCTTAGGGTTCGAATTTAAACTAAGTTGGACTCATCCGAAGGATGAGCTTATAATCAAGCAAACGTTATCCTCCTCAAGCTTGTCAAAAATAAAGAGGTACTTGCCAGAAATGGTGGGGGAAAAGAGAGAAAAATGAGCCTGTTTGTCATACTTTGTAACCACTCTTGAACACGACACTTTCATTCACTTGGGTTGGGAAATCCTTTGCCTAATAGTTGATCAAACCACATTGAAAGTCTTCAGCCGGTTTCTGGGTATTAACTTTGGGTCAATTGTCACCAAGCCATCTGTCGTGTCGTTATGTGTTCAAGAGGTCACTGCCAATAATCCATTCATTTGCAAACTATCTGTCATCCATCTTGACCATCCCTGAGTCAATCCTTGCAACTAAATTTCTTCAACTTGATCTATGATTTCATGTTGTGGGCTTGCCTACGACGGATCGCTTTCTATCGACATCAACTCATTATCTAGAAAGATGATCTAGGAATCGTCAGTACCTTGAGATCTGCATGCATCAATGGTAGGTTTCTCACCTTTGACGACAGTTTACATCATTGACTTTCGATCAAAGGATTCCGTGACATGCTCGACATCAACACATTTATTCGCATCTCATGGATTGTACTGGGTACTTTGAGGGCCATTGACATTACTGGTGGTTTCTCTCACACTTGTTAACAGTTTACATCATTGACTGGTAATCAAGTGGTTTCTACCATGTTCGACATCAACACATTCATTCGCATGGATAGAATCGTACTATTTCGGGAAGTAGAAATGAAGACCCTGGATCTAGTTTCCACAATCCAGGCTGCGAGGAATTTTATATTCATTATATAATGGACTATTCATAAACAGATGGCTGCGTCCATACTGTGTCCACATGAGTCTTTACTTGTGATGTTTTACAAGATCATTCCTATATCAGAGCAGTAGTTAGTTTTTCTAGTCAGTTTTGATCTGAGTATGGGAATGCCTACCTCAGCGATGATATGATCTCATATATATATCTTGCATTGAATGTTTTTACAGGTTCCAACCGGGCTCTCCACAAGAAAATCCTCGAAATGATAAAGTACTTCACTCTTCCTAAATGATAAGAAATCCTCATCTACTACAGACTTCGCACTTTAGGGGGCAATCTGTTACACAAAAATATCGTCACCATGATTATTTGCAGTCAGTATGGGTCTATCATCACTTGTACTGTCCTCCTAAGCAAGTCTCAGACCTCAGTTCTTCAAATCAAGCTTTGGAAATGAGAGAAAGACTTTAAAAATCAATGTAACTATGGTTCCACACTTTCTCTCATGGTCACCTGCGGTCCCACACCTTCTGTGTACAAAAACTGTGGACCTGCTCGCTCTGTCCCTAACGGTGTAGGTGCGGACCCCTGTGAAAGTCAAAAGGCGCAAGTTTTATCTTAAAAAACTCACTTTGGGTTAATTCTAGAGGTTTCTAGAAGGATTTTTGACGTGGATTGTTCGCTCTGAGGTGGTTCATGCATCCCAAAAGAGAAGGAGCTAATCCCTTGATGAGAGGAGCTATCCCTTTGAAGGAGGGCTTTATCACTTTGAAGGAGGACCTAGTAACCTCCCTCCATTGCACTATAAATACAGGCATTGGGCTGGTTGCTAGAGAGGTTAGAAGCTGAACATTTTTGAGGGTAAATGCTGGTGAAATCAAGACTTCCTAGTTGAGCTTAAGAGGAGAGATCACACATCTTTTTGGCTTCATTGGGGAGTGAGTGAAACTTGTCAAAGTAGAGGAGACTTCTTTCTGGACCCTGGGAGGAGCTTGTACAGCGTCAAGGCAAAGGTTGTAAAGTTCTTCTTCTTTTGAATTAATACAATCAAACTCATTTTTCTCAACAAGTATCTTATGTTATTTGTTTCATGGACTCCTTGACTTTCATGATAAATATGTTTTATGCAATTGGCTTTTCAGGTGCTATTTAATTTGTTTGCCTTGTTTGTGTTTGCAAATTCACGAAAAGGAGCTCATTTGGATCGAAGAAGTGAGGGCATCCACAAGCTTGCGTTGGACCTAAGGTAGGCCCTAAAAACACTTGTTTGCTATTGTTTATCAAAGCATATTTAGAGAAAGATAGTGTCTGGTTGGTTTGCTTGTCATTAGGTCTTCTTTAGATTCTAGGAAGGTCTATCTTGTCTGCAAGATCAACTTATTCCATGTGACAAGCATTCAACAACAAAATCCAGCACAAGATTGTCTAACCTTAGTAACTTAGAGCTCTGATACCACTTGATTTGGAATTTATCCAGGACAAAGAATTAAAGGTATTACAGATTCATGTGCATGGATGTGCCTATGTTACTTACGCAACAGATTGGTAAGATTGCTAGAATACATAGACACTGAGGCAATCAGAGAAAACATAATAGTCAAACATGTAAACAAAACAAGTTTAATAAGGAGTTCACCCAATGCTCCGAGGCTACGTCTCCTGGTACAGCCTTTCAGTGGTGGCCTCTCTATTATGTTTTCAAGAAGAGTTTTTAAAATAGTGAGCTCGATTTGAGACTCACTTAAACATAATGAAGTCAATAGGAATGGAGTGCACAAACTCTCCTTACTAGAACTTGACCTTTGAGGGTCACAGTAGTATGACAGGCCTATGCCGAGGAGTTTTCTTGAACCTCTCAAGCCTTCAATGGAGTACACAGACTCTCTGACTCTCTCTGGCTCTGTTTGGCTCGATGCTGCCTTCAGGTTAGCTCAGATTCTACTCTCTGTTCTCTGCTATTAGCTTCTTGTGTCTAGCTAACTCTTGTCTGCCTCTCTGTGTTGTTCCTTCTACTTCTGTCAGGTCACGGCTTTAAAGCCAGTATGCTCTTTTGACTGTTCATTTCTGCTTCTTGGCCTTCTAGTTTCCTTACCTCTGTCTGTTATAATTCCTCTGCTCTGCGTCATCATCACTGGGTAATTCCTTTGCAGGGAGGTGGCCACCTGTTTCCCAACGAACTGGGTGTCAGATTCCTTGAATCATTTTTGAATGGCTGTTAATTTCGTTTTCTTCAAGATCGCCCACGAATCATGAATCGTTTGCCAACTCATCGTCCATGTTAGACTTCAAATCCCTGGTCATATTGCTTTTTGACCTGTCAAATCTGGTCAGTCATTGGGACGCATCTCTGTCGTTGATCTGGGTCCCCCAGATCCTACGGTCATCCTTCATATCGGGTGGACAAGTCGCACGGTGTTTACCCGTCCGATGCGGGCGGTTTTCTCTCTCATCTACCGGACGCATGTCGCTCGATGTGTGGCATCGGGCAGGACTCAGTCAAAACTGCTTACCACCTCGAAGCCTTCCGATATCTTGCTGGTTTGGGGAATCTCGTGCTACAGAACCGAAACAGTTACTTTTCTGAATTTTATAGCGATTTCAGGTCTGGGTGCTGCGAGGCTTTCCTTCACTGAGGGGGACACCCTGTGATACACGATTAGTGCTTAGCCCTAATTGCATATCAGAAACCACCCCCGTTTCTTGATTTGGCCTCCAGTTTTTCCAGTTTACGCCAATGGTATGTGTGCTTAACCAAGGGTCCTCATTGCTCCACTCTAGCCACAACTGAAACTGTTACGAGGATTCCTTCTGATAGCTTTTATCTTTTCTAGGACTTGAATCTTTAAGCATAGTTTGAAATAGTCATGAAAACTTAGAGAGTTTTTAGGATCCAATTCGGATCAGATGGCTTGCTTGAACTTGCTTAATTGATTACTGACACTTTGTGCTTTCTTGAATGTACTCACTGAATGTGCTGATTTTTAAAAAAGGAAGGGTGTCGAACACTATCGAAAATGCACCCAAGAGACAAATGACAAGTTCAATCTTGATGACTCAGTTGAAGACTTACTTGACTTAATGTATTCACCTTAACAATTCAAATTAGGGTGTCGGTTACAACCGAGAATGCACCTGTACAATTCAGTTAAAAAATGTTTATCTGCAAGTGATACAAAAAGTGTTGATGATGTTGATGTCGTCTTGGCTTGAAATGCTTGATTTTGTAGCGTCCTTAACTTGATTGCTTTGATTACATGATGTGAAATGTGCTTGCTTGGAAGATCATCTTATCAAGTTGATGATGTGATGCTTTGTGCTTGTGTACTTAAGCTTGATTACAAGAGCTTGATTAAGCGTTCTTATACTTAAGCTTGCTTATGTGCATGTAGTTGTTTAAGCATAATACAAAGAGAGCGTTTTGATAATCTGAATACAAGTCATGCACACACATTCATTACACACGGTGTACCTAAGATCCCCTTATTCAATTTCGGGCGGATCTAGGACACAAGCACCACAAAAATTATGATTTTATTAATTACTGGAGTACATCATTCTTCAATGTCACAACTTTGTCTTGGAAAATTCTCAATGAGAATGTCACACTTTCAAACTTTGGAAGCAAATTGTCTTAAAAAACTGCCTGCACTAACTCAATCGCTCTCAAAGTAAAATATTACTTTGTATTACAATAATGACTTTCTCTCAAACAAATTCACTTATCCTTAAGACTCCACAAAATCACTTATTACTCCATTACATAAAAAATTACAAATACTCCTTATCTCTCCAAAATGTACAAAAATATACTCTTTAAAAAGAATTTATGATCATGCTTTTCTTCAAAATAATGGAATGATTTGTATGAAGTTACTTTATAAAAAGTTATTAAAGGTTTTTTTTTTGAAAGCCATTCATCCCTCCTATATTCTCCACTCTTCTTAAAATATTAGAACTTTTAACTTTGGAAAACTATGACCCTTTCAACTTTGAGAAATTGAAGCTTCTTTGTCACAGCGGCCACAATTTTAGATTCTTAATCTTATGATCCTTTCCATTACAGTGGCAAGTAGTAGGTGTTTCCAAGAAGGTATCATCATCTATTGCTACAAGCACTGAAAATTAACAACTATATTATACAAAGGACGAGGTACCTGTACCTGAAAGCTCATGGAATATTGCTGCCTTTAGATATGTAAAACTCTGCAAAATAAACAGCTGTATAGTGTCAGGGCTCATTCAAATGGCATGTTCAAGTGGCATTAGGCATGTCTTGCATTTTACAAGAGGAGAACACAACAATTTCGTCGAATGCCGAAGCAAGGCCAAAACACCAGAACCGAAGTCTTCATTCGAAGCAAATCTACACGTTCCTGCATTTGGAATCTGTTCCTTTGCTGGGCAGTTTAAAGACTCCTTTTTTTTCAGCACTCTATCTCAGGTTATGGAAGGGCTGATCTGTGTAGCAAAATATTTGGATTTGGATTAGTTAAGAGGAGATTTCATGCCACAAGCACCCTGGGCATGGCTGCAAGAGACCTTCAACGATCAATGCTTTCTTGATTCATGCATTCATAATTTGTTTATTGTCAAACTCTCCAGCCCCTAGAATTGCAACGATCCAGTGGTTTGCACCGAAACAGAGTTTGATACTGCTGATATAGTGATCACCAATTTAACGATGAGGACTCGAATCTCCATTTCTGTCTTTGCAAATTTCTCATATAAATCTGTGGAAATTCAAATATGTGGCAGAAAACTGTGACAATTCAATTTTGTGGCAATTGTAATTGCTCACAGAAATTTGTGGCAGAACCTCATTAAAATTCCACAACGATCACACAAATCCCATGTAGATCACAATACTTTAATGTTGTTGATTTGTTGTTAATTGCTACATGATTGTATTATGGCTTCCACGGCTTTTGTGATCGAATCACTTCGATTCCCTTGTTCCGCTAGAAAGAAGATCTATAGATTTTGCATATCTCCTATTGAAAACTACCAGTTCATTCCTCTTCATCGTCAGCATCAACACTATCACCTTCTATTCAGAAGTCATTAACCTCTACTGCTGCCAGTAGGGTCAAGAGAGCCCTTGGCTTGAGATCCTCAAAGAAGAGCAGTCACTTGAAGGATGACAACCCTTCTAGATCGAGAAGACCCCAGACAATTGTAGAGCTTTTGAGATTGCAGATGAATGTATCCAAGCATACCTCGTGTCTGCAGAGCTCTATTAATAATTTCAGCTGGATAGCTTGGGAAGCGTGTGGAATCGATAGTGCTCCCACTGGAGTTGTTGCAGCAATTCAAGTCCTCTGATTTCTCAGATGCCCAGGAATATCAAGTGTGGCAGAGGAGAAATTTATTGATACTAGAGGCCGGTCTCCCGTTACATCCTGTTGTTCCGCTAGAAAGATTTGATGCTGTTGCTCAACGACTTCGGCAGATTGTACGAGGAGCTGAGGAGAAACCTATTGAAACAGGAAGGAACTCTAACAGATGGATCAGGCTTAGGTTTAATGGCCGAAGCAGCAATTGCATCGCACCTATGTGCCTTGTAATCTCTGGCTATTATAAGATTCAATGGAAGCGGAGGATTCAGAAAGGACAAAGTCCTAAAGGCTGGAGTTGTTCTATGTGCCAAGATTGCCCTCTGCATCAAACTAGTGCCTGCATTATTGCAGACATATTCAATTTTGAGATTTGCACAAAACACTATAAAGAAACCGCATAAAACAAAACCATAGTGTTTGAATTCACAATAGATTTATCGATTTCTCAATAGGATACTTACTCTGATACCACATGAAGGGAATTCAATCAACTAATAAAATATTTAATAAAATAAACAACATAAATATACACAAACCAGACATGGTGGAAAAGGCCTGAAAGCCTCATTGTATTATATTCCTCACACTCTCAATGTAATCCAATATACAAAGAATGATAATAGTACAAATAAATACATGAGGAAGTTTGTCTCAAGGTAGTACGTCTATCTTGGACACTATGGTTGAGAAAATATTTCAACAACACACCAATCTAGGAGCCTAACTAGTTGGAGAGAACCTCTCAAACAACTAAGCCTAAACTAACTCCTAACCATGAGGAACAAACTCAATCTAGAAAAGTAGGATTAAATCCAACTTTTTTGATTTTAATTAATTTAATTGTTTTGGGCTTATAATTGTTTTCATCACATGAGAGTGAGACTAACAACATAGTGGTAAAATAAACATTTTTTTATTTTATTTTATTATTATTTATATTTTATTTATATTTATTTATTTAATTTATAAACATTCTTTAATAAATAAATATATGTATTAAAACCATAAAAATGATGAATTTGAATATATTTAAATAAAACAAAAATTATATATATATATATATATATATATATATATATATAGATATATATATATATATATATATAGATATATCTATATATATATATATATATATATATATATATATATATATATATATATATATATATATATATATACGGAATACAAGAGAAATACCTTAACCTAAGGAGAAGGAGACCCAAAAAAGAAGAAATGGAATGAGAAGAGTGAAATAGAAAATGAATCAGACGAGATAGGGAAAGAATCTAGGAGGAAAGGGCAGGAACCCAACAACTACTAATCTTCCATCCATCATCCCTATTAAGATTACTAGGCCTCTTCTCAATTTCTATGGCTTCCCTAAATTTACGGTGATGGAAATGAGAAACCTTCGCAATGACCTTAGCCTCCTCAATGCAAATATGATGTTTAGCCTTCTCTACGTGCTCTACTAAGGCTAAAGAGCGAGTTCTATTGTGCTTAATATTAGCAACGTGCTCCTTAATCCTTTGATTAATAGACCTCCTCGTTTCACTAATGTAAGATGTTCCACAGGAACACGGGATGATATAAACACCTTTCATATCTTTCGGGTCCACCGGGTCCTTTACCGACTTTAAGGAACTCCTAATGGTGTTAAGGGGTCTAAAGGTTGAGGGAATATTATGCTTCTTAAGGATTCTCGCAATCCTATCAGTCGTCCCTTGGATGAAGGGGAGGTGAACTCCAGAGATACGATCGCCAGGGTCTTTTTTAACTTTGGGACTCTTGTCAGCTTTGAGAAAAGCCTTAAGACCCTGTTGCCTACTATAACCATTATTGGTGAAAACCTTCAGGAGATGGGATTTCTCCTTGGGAAAATGGTCCCCATCAGAAACCCTCTTAGCACGAGTAGCTAAAGTGCAGAGAATGCCTAACTTCTGAGCAGGGAAATGATGGGAACTGGCATGAAGATACTGCTCAGTATGAGTCTTCTTCCGAAAAACCTGATGGGAGAACGAGCCATCATCTTTCTTAGAAATGAGGACGTCAAGGAAAGGCAGGCATCCATTAACTTCCTTCTCCATGGTGAACTTTATGGAGTTAGATTGATTATTAAGATTCTTGAAGAAGAGATCTAACTTATCCTGATCGTGCTGCCAAATGGTGCAGGTGTTGTCTACAAATATTTTCCAAAGCTTAGGTTTAAAAATAGCTGAGGCTAAAGCTCTGGATTCAAAGTATTCCATAAACAAGTTAGCAAAAATGGGGGATAGGGGGGACCCATGGCCACACCACACATTTGTTCATAGAATACACCCTCGAAATGAAAAAAAGTAGAAGTGAGGTAGATCTCAACAAATTTGGTAGTGTCAGGATCAGTGAGGCGGAAGATGACATCCATGGCGTCCTTGATAGGGATGGAGGCTAAGGTCATTGCGAAGGTTTCTCATTTCCATCACCGCAAATTTAGCGAAGCGATAGAAATTGAGAAGAGGCCTAGTAACCTTAATAGGGATGATAGATGGAAGATTAATAATTGTTGGGTTCCTGCCCTTTCCTCCTAGATTCTTTACCTATCTTGTCTGATTCCTTTTCTATTTCACTTTTCTCATTCCCATTTCTGCTTTTTTGGGTCTCCTTCTCCTTAGGTTAAGGTATTTCTCTCATATTCCGTACATACACATATACATATACATATAATTTTTGTTTTATTTAAATATATTTAAATTCATCATTTTTATGGTTTTAATACATATATTTATTTATTAAAGAATGTTTATAAATTAAATAAATAATAATAATAAAATATTAAAGAATGTTTATTTTACCACTATGTTAGTTTTTTTTGTTAATATACCTATTAATATAAATATTAAAGAAGGTTTATTTATTAAATAAATAAATAATAATAAAATATTAATAATAAAAAATGTTTATTTTACCACTATGTTAGTTTTTAGATTAGTTAAAATCTATCTAATTGATAATATACCTATTAGCAATTACTATTCTACCCTTTGACTATTAGTTTAAATTCCATTAAAATAATATCTATTATTTGACTCTTAGTTTACTTATATTAAATAATAATAATAATAATAATAATAATAGTTCTAAAAAAAAAATTCCAATCTAACTAACTAAAAATGGCTTCTCATTTTTCTAGGTTTTCCTCGCCTAGTCAAACATAGTCGTTTTTATAGCCATTTCCTTTTAGCTGTTAGAAGGCCCATCTCCCTATTTAACCTACAACTATGGTCTAATTCTTCATCTTGTCCTGATGATGAACCACATAGGTTGGTTCGAAACGCGTCGACCTAATTCTTCTGATGTTATTTTTTCTGAAAATGTTTTTATTCATATTATCTTAGCTGATTCAAGAAAGGTTACTTGGACCTCGGGGACGTTAGGATCAAGAAAGGTATCAGTGAAAAACTCTTTAATATGAGGGATTTCAGGATAGTTATTGGTGGCATGACCGACAATATCAAATAAAGTGCAAAGAGGAAGAGGCTTTGGGCGCTTAGGGGCAACTGGAGTTTTTGGGGGAGCCTTATCTTGAGATCCCTTATTTCGGGATTTCCCCCCCTCGCCAGATGATTTCACAGTAGGAGTAGGCTCCTACTAAGGTTATTGTGGAACTGAAGCAAAGGAAGGGGTAGGAACGACCGTTTGAACCAAGGTCAAAGCGGTGTAAGGTTTCAACTGATGAGGTGGAGTGTTTGCAGGGGGATCAATGTACCAGATTGGGATCCCTAGGGTGATATTAGACAGCCTCAAAGTAGCCATGACAGGTGTAGAATAAACTCCAGGAGGTGGAAACAAGAATGGTATTTGACCAAAAGAGTAATGACCTGGAGGAACAACTCCTGCATGGTTAAGGGCTAGGGGAACAGAACCGGGTGGAAAAGGATTAGGAGAGACACTAACAAAAGGATGTGGTCCTTGAGGAGTTGTACCATTAGGCATGGTTGAGTCAGTAATAATAGGTTGTGAAGGTGCAGACTGTTGTGCAGACATAGCGGATTTTTTGAGGGCGGTCCGCAATGCTTGGAGCATGCAAACACTCGATGATCTAGGCTCAGAAGGAGTAGGCGGTGGGCCATAGTAAGCACCAAGCAAAGATGAATATTTATAGACTACTGGAGAAATAGATGAGACAATCTTATTGTTAGCCATGGAAGAAATGTTGGTCTAAGGCAAAGTTTGGGCTTTTGGATTGTAATACGTCAACTGATCGATGGTGACGATCTTTCCATTGTGGGGAAATCACATCTTATGGTTAACCATAGATGCGACAGCTTAAATGGCATAAGTATAACTATGACCCAAAAGGATGTTATAGGCAAGGGGAGCATCGATGACTTTGATGTCAATACAAACAGTCTTTCCAGCAACTGTGACTAGGCAGTTGCAGTTTAAGCCAAGGGGCTATGAAGGATGACCATCCCATGCATGCAAAGTGATGGTGGACAGGGATAGATCTGGGGATCCAAGTTGTTTCCAAACATTGCATCCATCACACAGGTGGATGTACCTTCGTCAATGATACACCGCTGGACAATGGTGTTACGAATGGAGATTGGAATTTGGAAAGCAACAGATGAACATAAAGGAGGGTTATTCGACTTGTCAACATGGAAGAAAATCATCTGATCATCTTGTGGATCTACGGTGCCAAGATAATATAGTAGAGCTTTTCATTTTGATGGGCACATCTGGAGGACTTCCAGTGTTGACATGGCAACAGGAGATTGTGCCAAGTCATCTACTATGTTATATGTATGGACAACTTTGGAAGAAGAAGCATTTCGACGTAATGGTCCTTTGGGGATCTTGGGTATGACCTCAACCTTAGCTTGAGGGATTTGTAAGGTACCATTGGGTGAAAATAGAGGCTCGGTAGACACTTTGGGTTGGGAATTAGTTGTAGAATTAGCAGGTGGTCTTATTGAACACTGTTATCACAAAAAAATTATCATCTAGCCATAATGTACTAGATGGATCGAAGTACGCCATGTAGGGCCAATTTTACCATACTAAAATTGATTTCACTGTGAGAAATTACTTAATAAACCACATTTGTTAAGTCATTTATAATTAAACCCATGAAGAATAATTAAATAAATCACTATTTATTTAATTATCTTCTAGGAATAATTAATTAAACCATTGTTTAATTAATATTCCTTGTCACATTTGACCCAATTATGAGAAATAAATAAATAAATCATTAATTATCTTATTTTTCTCTAGGAATAATTAATTAATCACTAATTAGTTATTATTCCTTTTCAAGTTTGACCAAACCCCTTAGAAATAATTAAATAAATCTTTATTTGTTTATTATTCCTCAACCATATTTCTTGAGATGATAAATAAATCATTTATTTATTTATTATTTCTAATAAAATTTAAATACTTTTTCCCTCTAACCAAATATAATAAAATATTCCAAATGGTTAATTATAGAATAGGGTTAATAATATTTTATTATTGTTCACTATTTGAGGATAACCTAATATTTTGTTATAAATAGAAGGGTTTTCCATTCATTCTTCATTTTTGATCATTTTCATTGTTGCAGCTCTGATTATTATCACTGTCGCACACCATTTTCTTTTTTCATTTGAGTTCTCATTGAGCTCAAACATTTTATTTGCTGGTTTTACACATTGTAGAGGATCGAGACTCTACAAAAGTTGAAGACATTTGAGGATAGCCAAGAACCCATCCCATAGAGGGGGATTGGTAACATTATTTGTTCCCTTCACATGTGTTGTTTAATAAAATATATTCTTTATATATCTGGTTTCCATTGGATTATTGCAGTTACTTGCTCTTATTTTACTATTCCATTTTGTTGTTTAACTATGATTGTGGCATAGATCAAGGTTTTGGTAGGTTTTATTTCTATCATTTGCTGCAGATATACAATGTTTAGCAACCATTTTCATTGTTAGGGTTGTTCATCATCCACAACCTAAAGTGCTTTCTTTTCGTACACATTCGAGAAGAAAACAAAATAACAATTTGGCGACTCCACTGCATTTTTAATTCTAATCCAAAAACCTAGGTGACCTTCAGTTTTTAGCTTAGGGTTTTTCTTTTTCAGCCTCTTAATGTTTTTACTATATTTCTAATCCTAGATCAATCAAATTTTTAACTTCCGTAAGTTTTTTGGTCTTTTTCGCAGGTCACAGGAACCAGCCGTGACAGAGACAACAAATTTTTCTGAGACTCGCTAACCGAGAATCAAGGAGAAGAAATCACACTTTTTTTCCCCAAAAGTGCGATATGGAGGTTGAGAGCGCACTTTCTGGCCCAAAAAGTGCGATACCCCAGGAATCAGGTCAATACCTGTGATTTTTAGGGTTTCTAGGATTTTTTTCTGATCTGTTTCTAGGTTTTGCCAAGAGCTGTCTGCTGGGTTGGTTGACCACTGTCCTAACCTGCTTATGCCTTGATCTACTTTGGTTTTCTCATCGAAGTGGAATTTAGCCCCTCAGGGCTTCTAGTACGCTTCCACCTTTATAGGAGGAGATTAGCTGAGTAAGAAGTCTGAGTTTTGCAAAGCTTTCAACCATATTTCTAGATATGTACCTTCCTATTTTAGATCTTCAAAGATAGGTTCTTTCCATCCAAAGTTTCATATTGAACCTTGTTTGATAATTTGTCTTAGGGTGCCATTGTTTGCCCTAGGCTTCACACCCATCTCCCTATCTTTTTGCAGCGATTTTCTCCCTATTTCTTTGTTGTTGCTGCATAACTTTCCAGTAGCATAGTGGTATTTGATCCCAGTCACACTAACGCTTAGATCTCTTGGCCTTTTTTGTGTGTTTTCAGTTGATTTCACCACCAACCAGCACAATGTTTTCAAACCCAGTTTGGGTGGGGTTTAGAAAGTTGATTTGTTGTTCATTTTCTGTTTTTAATTTCAATTTATTTCAGCAATCTTTTTCTTTTTTCAAACATGATCTGGGCTTAATTAATAAACACACTTACACACACAAGCACACCTTAAGCAAAGGGTGCTTGGTTTACACTACCAAGCCAAGACTTAAATTAATTAATTTATCTCCCCAAACAGAGACAAAAACATCTTGTTGATCTCCCTTCACCATTTCCGTGTCACTTATGTCTTACCACCATTGCACCACCAAGGCGTTTGTCGCGGAGACTCTTAGCCTTCATCCCTAGTTTCTGCTTGCGCATATAGTCCTCCCCATAGGGTTCAAGCTCATAGTCCCTCGAGTCCCCATACTGACTCTTCTTCTGGTTCATCTGATTCCTCATCTGATTCCGAGCCCCCTTCACTGCCTATTGTCATCATGTCAGGACCCACTGCAGGTGTAGGAACCCAAACTGGTGTTGGCTCCGGTTCTACCCCGGTGGTCACATCTAGAAAAACCATCTCAGGAACCATTTTGGCAGCTCCCATGCTACCTTTCATGGTTGGGTTAAGCCTCCTATATTTTAACCAATTGATCAATGACCTTATACACCACGATGCTAGCTAGCCAACTATGCCGACTAAGCTTCCCTCCGACATTCCCATGTTTGAGGGTAATTCTGGAGAGGACCCTACCAATCATGTCTGCTCCTTCCATATGTGGTGTTCATCCAATTCCATCATCGATGATTCCATTCATCTTCGGTTGTTCCAACGCACACTCACTAGAGATGCTACGAAGTGGTATGTTGACCAGCTCGTCACCTCTCATTCCATTTTCGTGACACTTGCTAAAGCGTTCCTCTCATATTTTTAGTTACCTCTCTGATATGACACTGGTACAGAGCTCTTGACCACATTTCGTCAGTCCTCTGCCACCTGCCTTTCTGATCATGTCCAGGAATGGTGTAGAAGGAGGAGCATGTGTCGTGCTCTGCCCTTCAAAGATTGTGTCTACCTCAATTGGTTCCTTAAGACTCTTTTAGCACCTATTTCCAAATATGTCACGTCTCTTTTTCCTCAGATAGAGGAAGAGGCTCTCTAGACTAATGAAATTTGGTACCAAAGTCAAATTTTAATACTCAAACTCAAACCCTAAGAGCAATTTTTCATAAGAGGATAGGGTTTAAATTTCGACATTCAAATTCTCCAAATCAAACTTCGAAACCACAACAAACACTATTCAATAACAATTGCAAGATCAGTCGGACTTACTTTGGGAAAATGGGAGCAAAAGATTTGAAATTTCTTTGAAGGCAATGACAAAACATGCTTGTTGGTTCAGTGCGCCGCGCGCACAACCCAGTGCACCACGACCAATATGTGCGACACGGTATATATTATTATATGAGATCTCCCCCGTCCTCATGGTGCCAATGCACCAGGGGCATCTCACGCCATCGACGGTATCGTTGGAGCTATTTCAAATCCTTCACCATATACTCAAAAAATTTATTTATATCTATAGGGGGGCACCCGTTCCTCTGATCCTTATGCCCCTCTTGCCAGCAACATGTATTCATGACAAAGCACATCTTATGCATTCACCTAACCACATCAACAGATGTCAGGACCATCTAGTGCTCAACCTGTCTACCATACCGTTGCCCCTTCACCATATTATATCTATGCACCACCAAGCGCTCCAGCCCCTCAGGAATTAGCATCGCAGCCTCCCATGCATCCTCAGCCCCAGCAGCTACTGCCCCCTCAGGGTCAAGTGTTTGCACAACACAGTGCGACCAATCCCCCAAATTCGAAGAAAAAGAATAAGGGAAAAGGTAACAAGGGTAACCGAGGTAACTAAGGTAATCAGCCTAATGAACCCTAGGGGAACCAACATAACACTAACAACCAGCAATAGGGAGACCAGCCCAAGCAGAACAAGGCTATTCATACGAACAAGCCTTGTGCATGTTGTGGTGTACATGACCACTATACTCATGAGTGTCTCCTCTTACCCCAAATGCGCCAAATGTGGGAAGTCGAAGCAGCTTCTAGAAGTCAACCACCCATGCAGCAACCACCTTAGAATCCCGTGCCATCTCAACCAACCGTGCTCACAAATCCTTTCCCTCAATAAGGATTTGTTGCTGCCCAACCTAAGCAAGGTCAAGTAGCCCACCTTCCCAAACCTTCTAGTCCTAGTGATTGACAGATCCTTATGATGAATTCTGACAAGGTCAATCCCTCTGATATCAACCTGCAAACTTGGTCGAGTCAATATGACAAGCCATCGTCTTCGTCTGCCACTGAGTCCAAAACCAAAGCATCTATTGAGCCTCTTATGACACCAAATGGTCTGCTATAGATCCCTCAACCTAAAGTTGAGTCAATTCCTAAGATCCCAAAGGGACCATTACGCTGTAATGCGGCTTCTAACCGAGCTTCCCATACATACAATATAGTAGACGACTTGGCACAATCACCTGTTGCCATGTTAACGATGGAGGTGCTCCAGGCATGCCTATCTCAAAAAAAAGCTCTACTAACTAATTTGTGTGCAGTAGACCCTTCAGACGATCATTTGATTGTCTTTACTGTTCATATGTCAGAACATCCTCCATTACCTCCATCCATTGCTTTTGAGATACCAGTCAGAGTTTGTAATGCCATCATCTCCCGATGCATTATTGATGAAGGCGCATCCACCTACGTGATGTCTGCTGTTATTTGGAAGCAACTCAATTCACCTGAGTTGTCCCCATCCACCATCACTTTGCGTGCTTGGGACGGTCACTCCTCCCAGCCTCTCGGCATGTATCACAATTGTCTAATAACTCTTGCGAGCAAGACTGTTCATGTAGACATCGAGGCTATTGATGACCCTCTATATTACAACATTCTCTTGGGTCGTAGTTTCACTTATGCAATATTAGCCGTTGCATCTGCGGTTTTCCTCAAGATGTGATTCCCCCATGATGGGAAGATCGTCACCATCAATCAATTGACATACTACGAGCAAGCATCCTTGACCTCCCCTGAGTCCATTATCTCATTGATTTTTGACAAGCAGTCTTCTACCAATCTCACCGGTGTTTCACCCAGAGTCTACAAAGACTCCTCATTATTAGGTGCTTTCCTCGGTCCTCCCCCTCTTATCTCTGAGCCTAGCTCTTTGAGTGTTTGCATGTTATAAGCATCACAGGATACTCAAAAGCACTCTAGTACATCAGATCTGCAATCAACTCCTCAGCACCCCGCTATTACCATCTCAGCCGAGCCATCCGGATCCACCCCCTAGGACCTCCTCCTTTTGTGGGTGCCTCCCCTTTGTTCCCACTAAGAACTATTCCTCCACGTCTCAATCATCCAAGAGTTGTTCCGCCGGGACATTACCCCACAAGACATATGCTTTTCTTGTTTCCTCCTCTAGGAATATTTTATGTCCTTGTTATGGCTTCGTTGGTCCTCCCTAATATGAATTTGAGGATCCCAGTGTGATACATTGATCCCCCCATGAACACTTTGCTTGGTAATATAAGACCATATCATGCTTTGACCTCGATTCAACCGGTCCCTACAACCCCTGTCAATGCTCTAGTTCCACCGCCACCTCAACAAGAACCCACTCCTGTTACAAAAGCATCTGGACAGGGGGGCAAATGAAAAATAAGGAACCTAAGGACAAGGCTCCCCAAGCACCCCTAGCTCCCAAAGCTCCAAAGCCGACACCTCCTTGCACTTTATGTGAGTTTTTTGGGCATGCCACCAATAACTATCTTGAACTTCCTCATCTCAAATTGTTGGTTCATGAAACGTTCCCTGAGTCAAATATCCCTGAGGTCCGAGTTACCTTACCAAGACCAACCAAGAAACTCAAAACGTTGCTCACAAATCACCCTTTTGCCTTTTGTGACCATTATGGTCACTATTCCCATTATTTCCCTCATCTCGACAAATTTCGTGATTGCCTTCAAGCGCTTTGCTAATACAAGGCCACTCATAGTGGATCACACACTCCTCTACCTGTGGATTCTGGTACCACTAGTACACTAGAATAGGGGGACTCTGGTCCCACCATCGTGATCCCTCCACTTGATGTCAAGGTGATAGACTCCACGGTCCATATCCTTTACCTATCGTCATCCTTGAGTTCCTCGTAGGAAAACCTTTATGAGGTTTCTGCACGCGCTTCTATCGAACCTCCTTTGTCGGAAGCCCTGGTCTCAACATCGGTAGATTTTCCATATACTAGCTCGTCATCTACCATTACAGATGATGCGTATGTGTACCTTCTTTCTCAGGATGATGCACCAAGTACTGCCGCCGAATCATGTAGTCAAGCTTCCTCCCATCTGCCCATATTCCATTCTGATGAGGACATCATGGAAGCCATGTCTACCCCTGATTACCCTTGGGATGATATGCACCATTGTGTGTACTTCCTTTGGAGGATATCGTGCCATGTTGGGCCGAGATGCTTGAATCCCTTTTTTGAGCACACAGAACACAATGGAACTCCACAAACTCCTCCTGCTTAGGGGAGTCATTCCCACCTTTTCATACCAAATCAGTCCCCTCCATCACATATGTTTACGGGTAGTATCCCATGCTTGGGGGAATGATGGTTTTCCCCTGGTCATCTTCTCAATTGATTAACATAAGTCTCATCTTAGATCCCACCGAATCTAGGTATGATGTTGGGTTGTGTTATATTCTTTCCACGACTAGCCCACGTAGTTAACAAAGGGGTTACGAGGGGGGCAGAGCCCCCCCCTTCGTTGCGCCGATTGCGTAGCGGGGGGAGTCACAGGGGGTTTGAGGGGAAAATTTTGGTTTTGGACCCTATGTTAGGTTGCACGGACCTACCTATGGTTTTGTGCATGATTTTCGCACATGGTTTTGGATGTGATGGTTTTCAGTCCGTGGTTTTGGACGCGATGGTTTTCAGTCCATGGTATTGGATGATTCGGCATGTATAAATATGTATTGTAACATTGAAAGGAACATAATGAAAAAATAAAGCTGGTAGTCCCAGTTTTGGGATCCATGGGAAAATCTCTGTGTATATGTGTTTTATGTGTTATGCTCTCGCATTGTTTATTTTTTGTGTTTTAGAATTTGTATGCAGGTAATTTCTGTACGGGGTTAAAACCTACATTTGGTATCAGAGCTGTTTTGGCTTCAAGGGGACGCCTTTGTTGCTGAGGGTTTTCGCTCAGGCCTGTGGTAGACCTTGTTCAGTGGGAGATCTGCGAGATCGATTCTGGTGGTGAAAGAAGATGGTGAGCAGTGGAAAGATAGAGATCAAGAAATTTAATGGTCAGAGTTTTAAGTTGTGGAAACTCAAGATGGAGTATCTGTTGGTGGATAAAGATCAGTGGATCATGGTAGATCTGGGTACTAAACCAACGGGAGTGTCTGATGAAGAATGGAAGAAGTTGGATTGGAAGTCAAAGAGCACAATACGATTGTGTGTATCAGATTCAGTATTGCTGAACGTATCAAGGGAAGCTACGGTGAAGGCTTTGTGGGACAAGTTAGGGACTTTGTACCAATCTAAGTCTCTGGTGAATAAACTGTTCCCGTGGAGAAAGCTGTATAACCTAAGGATGAAATATGGAGACTCGGTGACAGATCATCTAAACGCATTTAATATTGTGGTAAGTCAGTTAGCATCTGTTGATATTAAAATTTTAGATGAATATAAGTGCATCAGTTTGTTGTGTTCTCTACCAGATTCGTGGGATAGTCTAGTTATTGCAATACGTAGCAATGCAACTGCCTTGTAGTTTGATGAAATAGTCTCATCCTTGTTGATGGAGGAGATGAGATGGAAAAATATGGAGAGCCAGAATGGTGATGCCTTGTCTGTACGAGGACGGTCCTAGAACATAAACACAAATAAGTCATCGAGTGTGAGATCTAAATCTAGAGGGAGATATAAATCTCCAGGAAAACTTGTAAAGGTGGTGTGCTGGAAATGCGGAAAGGAAGGGCACTACAAAAGGGATTGTAAATCTAAAGCTCCTGATAAAACAAATGGATCTAATGATGCTCCTTCTGTAGAGGCGAAAACCACCTCAAATGAAGGTGGGGATGTGTACTTGGCTTCTTCAAGTACACATGTAGATCATGAGGCATGGTTGATTGACTCAGGTGCATCCTTTCACTTCACTCCCCATAGAGAGTGGTTCTATGAGTATGAGAAATATGATGGTGGTGATGTCTTCTTGGGGGATGATAGGAAAGCTAGAATCGTTGGTCGTGGAAAAGTAAAGTTGAAGTTGCAAGGTGGAAGGGTTAGAACACTTCCGGGTGTTCTGCATATTCCTGCATTAGCCAGAAATCTGATTTTTGTAAGCAAGCTGGATGATGCAGGTGTAAAAATAGTGTTCGAGAAGGATACCTACAAAATGGTTCGAGGAGAACTGGTATTGATGCGAGGAGTTCAGATTGGAACTCTGTACAAGCTGCAAGGTAGCACTGTTATTGATGGGTGCAATAATTCTGTGATTCTTGAAAGTGGAGTAGAAAATCGAGTGGTCTCTAGAGAGAAGACCATGTTGTCGCATCAAAGGCTTGGACATATTGGAGAGAAGGGCCTTCAAATACTTCATGGTAAAGGTATGGTAGAATGTATGAGTAATAGCTCTTTGGATTTTGATTTCCGTGAAAATTGTGTATATGGGAAGCAGAATCCGGTGAGTTTCCCCTCTGGTGGTAAGAGGGTGAAACATATATTAGAGCTTGTGCATAGTGATGTGTTTGGACCTGTGAAGGTTCCATCACTGGGTAAGTCTGTGTACTATGTATCATTTATAGATGACTTCTCAAGGAAGACATGGATATATTTGCTTAAGAAGAAATCTGAAGTCTTTGACAGGTTTAAAGAATTTAAGGCTCTGGTGGAAAACTAGACAGAGAAGAAGATAAAGGTGCCGAGGACAGATAATGGTGGAGAGTTTTGCAGTAAGGAATTTGAAGAATTTTGTAAGAAGTGTGGTATAGCACGACAGAAGAATACTCCATATACACCTCAGAAAAATGGAGTTGCAGAAAGAATGAACAAGACGTTGATGGAAAGGGCAAGAAGCATGCTCAGTGGTGCCGGGTTAGGACAGGAATTCTGGGCAGAGGCGGTGGAGACAGCATGTTACCTAGTCAACAGATCACCTTCATCAACGTTGGAGGATAAGACTCCACAAGAGGTATGGACTGGTAAGAAACCCTCTCTTTCACATCTGAGGGTATTTGGATGTGATGCATATGTACATGTTCCAAAGGAGAAACGAACCAAGTTAGATAGTAAATCTGAAAAGTGCATCTTTATTGGGTATAAGGATGGTTTAAGGGGTTATAAGCTTTGGAACCCAGTAATAAGGAAGGTTGTGTACAACCAAGATGTGGTGTTCAGAGAGGTAAAAGATGTTATTAAACATGAATTCCAACCAAAGGAGCCTAAGAAGATAGAGTTTGAGCTAAAGGAGGAAGAATCAGACTCTACAGCAGAGGAGAAATCAGAGGATGAAGAGCCACAAACTCCAGGTGTGAGAAGATCAGTTCGAGAAAGAAGGAAGCCAGAAAGGTATAGTCCATCTGCCTTCTATTCAAATTTTTCTTTATCTATTACTGATGATGATCCCAGAACTGTGAAGGAAGCAATAGATTCAGAGGATGGAAACCTCTGGAAAGAGGCCATGGTTGATGAAATGGCATATTTACACAATAATGAGGCTTGGGATCTGGTGGAGTTGCCAACTGGAAGGAAACCCATTGACAACAAATGGGTGTTCAAGAAGAAGACAAATGAAGAAGGAAAGGTGGAGAAATACAGAGCTTGGTTGGTAGTAAAAGGTTATTCCCAGGTGCCGGGAATTGATTTTGGTGATATTTTTTCTCCTGTTGCCAAGGTAGCTTCTATTAGATTACTTCTATCTGTTGTTGCTGTTTTTGATTTTGAGGTAGAACAGATGGATGTGAAGATAAAATTTCTTCATGGGGATTTGGAGGAGGAGATCTACATGAAGCAACCTGAAGGCTTTGCGGTGAAGGGTAAGAAAGAATTGGTATGCAAGTTAAAGAAGTATCTGTATGGGTTAAAACAGTCACCAAGGATGTGGTATAAGAAATTTGATACATTTATACGGGGACTTGGCTTGACCAGAAGCAAAGTAGATCACTGTGTGTATTTTAAATTAATTGGTGACGTGTTATTTATCTGGTCTTGTATGTGGATGATATGTTGCTGGTTGGAAATGACAAAGAAATTATCCAGGATTTGAAGACCCAATTGTCCTCCAAATTCGACATGGAAGATCTTGGTGCTGCAAAATATATTTTGGGCATGGAAATTAAAAGAGATTGGGCAAAGAGGAAGCCTTGGTTAAACCAGAAGAAGTATGTCGAGACAATACTACAGAGGTTTAATATGCAGGATAGTAAACCGGTGAAGGTTCCTATTCCTATAGGTGTAAAGTTATCTGCTGAACAGTGTCCCAAGACACAAGAAGAGGAAGAGGATATGTCCCGTGTTCCATATGCAAGTGTAGTCGGTAGCCTGATGTATCCAATGGTCTGTACTAGACTAGACAGTGCACATGCAGTGGGAGTATTGAGCAGGTTTATGTCAAAACCAGGGAAGGAGAATTGGACAACAGTGAAGCAGGTTTTTAGGTATTTGCGTGGCACTAGTGATTATGGTTTGTGCTACCAAGGAAGACCAGGATTGGACAAAGTTTTGGATATTTGTGGCTTTGTTGATGCGGACTAGGCTGGAGATTTGGATAAGAGAAGATCTACAAGTGGGTATGTGTTTAACCTATTTGGAGGTGCAATCAGTTGGATGAATAAGAAACGATCTGTAGTCGCACTATCAACTACAGAGGTAGAATACATGGCAGCCGCTCATGCAAGCAAGGAAGCAGTTTGGTTGCAGAGATTGTGTTCAAGTATGGGGTTAGTATAGGGAGTTATAAGGATAGACTGTGACAGCCACAGTGCAATTTTCTTGGGAAAGAACCCTGCTTACCATTCAAAGACAAAGCACATTGATGTTCAGTATCACTTTGTGAGGGATATGATAGAAGACAAAAAGGTGTTGCTGGTAAAGGTGGACACTTTGAAGAATACTGCAGATGCATTGACAAAATCTGTGAGCTCTGAGAAGTTCTATTTGTGTAGAGAAACAATGGGCATTGCAGGGCTGGATAAATGACTAAGCACTCTTGTGGCCCCCTGTGGAAAGAAAACAACAAGTGGGAGAATGTTGGGTTGTGTTATATTCTTTCCACAACTAGTCCACGTAGTTAACGAAGGGGTTAGGAGGGGGGCGGAGCCCCCCCCTTCGTTGCGCCGATTGTGTAGCAGGGGGAGTCACAGGGGGTTTGAGGGGTGTAGGTAACCCCACTCTATGGGGTTCGGGGCAATGCCCCAGAAAATTTTGGTTTTTGACCCTATGTTAGGTTGGGCGGACCTACCTATGGTTTTGTGCATGATTTTCGCACATGGTTTTGGACGTGATGGTTTTTGGTCCATGGTTTTGGACGTGATGGTTTTTAGTCCATGGTTTTGGACACGATGGTTTTTGGTCCATGGTTTTGGACATGATGTTTTAAGTCCATGGTATTGGATGCTTCGACATGTATAAATATGTATTGTAACATTGAAAGGAACATAATGAAAAAATCAAGCTGGTAGTCCCGGTTTTGGGATCCAGGGGAAAATCTCTGTTTATATGTGTTTTATGTGTTATGCTCTCGCATTGTTTATTTTCTGTGTTTTAGGTAATTTCTATATGGGGTTAAAACCTACATGGTTGATTATCCTCCCATTCCTTGGATAATTTTTCCTACCGGCCTCTCCGGCGAGCCATATTCACATCACATATCGTAGATGTTTGATACCATATATTCAAATATTCTACTCTATTTCATACCACCTTTACCACCTAGTCCCCATGTTTGACTTAGTGGGTGAGGATGATTCTAGACCTCCTCTAGTAGTTCATTCTTGTTTTCCTCTTCCCTTAATTTTTCACCAGGAACCATCATTCCCAAGGAAAATTTTAGGGGCTAATATTTGCCCATGGGCTAATTTTCTGATTCGTTCCAAGAAGCATTAAGGCCATATTTAGACTAGTAAGGCCCCTTGCTTGAAAGTTGTAGATCCTAATTCTGATGATTGGTGTTGTCCGCTACAATCTCCACAAGATTTGGGGCCTTCTCCTCCTCTCAAATTGGAGGGAAAACACCCTTTTATAGGAAAACCCACATTTTTTTTGCATATTGCGACCAGATCGTAGCCCCGTTTGATGAACCGTCAGCACCAGTGAAAAAATATCACCGATTACTATAATGGGTCTTTCTTACTTTTTGATAATTTGACACTTTAACCGAAAGCCATTTTTGCAAGAAGTGTCACTTCATCGCCTCTCAAAATAAAATTTGTTCATATGTGACACTTGAAATTTGGGGACCATCTTCCCTTGGTACTTTTCATCTCACGTGTCAATTTTCATCATGAGAAACCATTATTTTCTCATGTTTTCATGGTCCCCGCCAATCCTATTCTGTGTGGTAGCGTTATCGATTCACCGTTGTTCAAAGCATTCGCGATGAGTCACCCTTGCATCCATGGATCTGTTTCACATCCCATTATATCATGTCCTAGTATTCCATCCATCTTTGCATACCATTCATCTCGTGTTGCCCATTTTGGCCTTCAGTCATACTATCTAGCATCCCCTTCGAAGTTGAGTCAGTCATTGCTAGGTCAACCATGCATTTTATGCTCTTACAAGGGAAGTATTTCGTTTGTACCTCCGTCCCATTTTTCCCATTGTACTTGGTGTCAGTCCATCAGTCACATTACTATTTTCCCTTGTGACTTAGTTGAGGATCCTCATTGCCTCACCTATGGCAGACCCTATTCTGTCGACACCAGTATATCTATTCCAGAAGAATGACACAGAGGGCGGTGTATATTGGTTCTAGCTTCCATTCTAGTTCGGTGCCTTAGATCAAGCAAAGGGAATCATCATTGCCCTTTGACTTGGTTGTTCATGCTCATGATTCATACACTTGATGGTCCAGTGATGTTTCCGATTGTACTGGTGATTCCCGAGTGTGTGTGAGACGTTTCAAACCTCATGAAGGGGTGGCCCTTCAGGTAGCCCCCCACATGCCCGAATGCCTTCCTATTATACTACATCTTCAGATGCAGTTCCACAGATTTGATGGGTTCTGTTCCTGCTGCTTGCAGCATTCATAGCATGCATATTTCCTTCAATAGATCCATTCAGTTTTTCAGAGCCCTTTCCTGTTCAACAGGGCTTCTTTGGTTGTTTTAGCCTCCCTCCCACCCATTTTTTGAGGGAAGCACCATTATATCTCATGTACTCAGATGTTATTGTATTCAATCCTAGCTCATGTTTTTTCAGGCACATTATGTATATGGGACACATTTTATTATTTTCTGGCTCATTTATGCCAACATGTCATGTACCATTCAACATGTATTTTATTGCTCAGTTTCATGTTTCTAGGTGCATCATTATTTTTGTACTAAGTTATCTCGGTGGGTATAGGTATGCCTCCCTCGCCTCACTGAGATCCGGTACCACAACATAAAAGGAGACTTACATTGGTCTCACCCCCTCTGTCCCTATCCTCTTTCGCTTCAACTCCATTGGTCTCTCTCTCTCTCTCTCTGACTCCACTTCGTTGTCTAGTGATTGTGTCCTTACAACATACTTCGGTCATACGTTTTGCTCCTAACACTCATACGTTGGGGGGAAATCTGTTATCACAAAAAATTGATCATCTAGCCATAATGTACTAGATGGATCAAAGTACACCATGTAGGGCCAATTTTACCATAGTAAAATTGCTTTCACTGTGAGAAATTACTTAATAAACCACATTTGTTAAGTCATTTATAATTAAACCCATGAAGAATAATTAAATAAATCACTATTTATTTAATTATATTTTAGGAATAATTAATTAAACCATTGTTTAATTAATATTCCTTGTCACATTTGACCCAATTATGAGAAATAAATAGATAAATCATTAATTATCTTATTTTTCTCTAGGAATAATTAATTAATCACTAATTAGTTATTATTCCTTGTCAAGTTTGACCAAATCCCTTAGGAATAATTAAATAAATCATTATTTGTTTATTATTCCTTAACCATATTTCTTGAGATGATAAATAAATCATTTATTTATTTATTATTTCTAAATAAAATTTAAATACTTTTTCCCTCTAACCAAATATAGTAAAATATTTCAAATGGTTAATTCTAGAACGAGGTTAATAATATTTTATTATTTCTCATTATTCAAGGATAACCTAATATTTTGTTATAAATAGAAGGGTTTTCCATTAATTCTTCACTTTTGATCATTTTCATTGTTGCACTCACTGTTTCAGCTCTTATTATTATCATTGTCGCACACCATTTTATTTTTCATTTGAGTTCTCATTGAGCTCAAACATTTTATTTGTTGGGTTTTACACATTATAGAGGAGAGAGACTCTACAAAAGTTGAAGAAATTTGAGGATAGCCAAGAACCCATCCCAAAGAGGGGGATTGGTAACATTATTTTTTCCCTTCACAGGCGTTTTTTAATAAAATATATTCTTTATATATCTGGTTTCCATTGGATTATTGGAGTTACTTGCACTTATTTTACTATTCCATTTTGTTGTTTAACTATGATTGTCACATAGATCAAGGCTTTGTGAATTTTTTTTCTATCATTTGCTACAGATCTACAATGTTTATCAACCATTTTCATTGTTATGGTTGTTTTTCATCCACAACCTAAAGTTCTTTCTTTTTGTACACATTCGAGAAGAAAAAACAATAACAAACATGATCGAGTTTGGAGGTTGACTTGTTTGGTGTTTACATCATCAAAATTCACCATGATAATATGATATTCATGGTGTCCAGATGGAGGATCTGGTTGAGAAACTTGACCTTATGAAGGTTGGGTAGCTATATACGCTCGGTGAGGAAAAGGGTTGGTAAGTACAATGCGTTGAGATGAAGCAACGGGAGGAGGAGGAGTGGAAGGTTGTGATCCTCGAGAAGTTGTTTGAGCTTCCCATGCTTGACACATCTGAGGTAAAAGGGGACACTCATGCGTATAATGACCATAGTCTCCACACCAAGTAGAAGGTATGTTCATACAAATACCCTTGTTCTACTTAGGTTGACCGCCCTGTTGTTGGGTTATGAGGTTAGGTGGAGTACCCTAAAGGGCATTGAGTGGAGCACCCTAGTTGCCTTGATTACCTTGTTGTTGTTGGTTCTTATTTCCCTTCCCTTTGTTCCTTTTCTTGGGATTTGGGGGATTGGGACCAATCTTCTAAGCGTACACTTGTCCTTGTGGAGGAGGTGCTTATTTCAACGGAGGGGGAGTAGCCATGGGGGGCTGGGGCGCTGGTACTGAAGGGGATGGAGTGCTAAGCTGTGCGTACAGATAATATGGCGATGGGGCAACATTGGTATAAGAAACCGGTGCAATAGTTGGCCTTGGCATCGATTGATGTGGACGGGGATATGCATATGGTGTGCTGGGACTTGGATAAAGAGTACCCTGATAAGGATTTGGGGAGGGATAATTGTACATGGGATTGGTCCCTCCCTAAGGTTGACCATAACTCATTTGAAGAGGAGCATATGGTTGGGGTTGTGAAAGAGTTCCAACAATTCCATCCATGACTTGAGATGCCCTCGACGCATTAGTAGCACCAGGTCGAGGAAGTTCGAGGATGACCGTGTAAATGTAACTTGACTGGGCATAAATTAGGTCAAATTTAAGAGTTATCTAGAGAGCTTCTTCCTTGGATTGAGGAAAATGAGAAGCGACATATTTCGCAATGGGGGTCAATAGTGATCTAAGAAATCAATCCATATAGACTTATTCTTCGAAGTTAGGAGCTCGATTGACGCTCCTCCTTCTACGCCATTCTTGAACATGGTTAGAAAGGTGAGTGGCAAAAGTTTTACGAAATGAAGTCAAAAGTTTAGTACCGGTATCATAACGGAGAGGTAACTAGAAATATGAGACAAAGGTTGTGGATAGAGTCGCTAAAGTGGAATGGGTTGCCCTGGCCTGGTCTACATACCACTTTGCAGCAACTCCAGTGAGTGTGCGTTAGAACAACCGAAGACAAATGGAGTCGTCAGTAATAGAATTGGATGAACACCACATATGAAAGGAGTGAACATGATTGGTTGGGTCTTCTCTAAGATTACCCTTAGACTTCGAGATGTCTAAAGGGAGTTTTGTAGGCATTGTTGGGCATGTGGGATTGTGGAGAAGGGGATCATTGATAAGATGGTTAAAATTTGGGAGACTTAGACCAGCGACAAAAGGAAGTAAAGGAGTCGAAGTGACCATACCGGTTGAGGTTCCACTAGTGGGGGTACCCTGGTTGGCACCTAGGTTACCGCCCTGTGTTCCTACACCTGCATTGGTGCCTAACATGATGCCGATATGAGGATGAGGGGACGTGGAATCAAAGGATGAACAGGATGAATCAACATAATCAAAATCAGAATCAGAATGATGACTCGATGGAGGAATGGGAGGATGAACTCGCACCCAACGGGGAGGAGTGATATGGCCTATCAGGAACTGAGGATGAAGTCCTCGAATTCGACATGGAAACACCTTAGAGGTGCTATGATGTCTAGACTAAGTGATAATGATAGGAAGAAGAGAGAAAAAAACAACAAGAAAACACCTAGTGCAGTGGTGCCAAGTGTAAACTAACTATTTTAATGATGTTACTCTAATGCAAGCAAACATGTCCTATCAAATAAAAAATACCTCTAGCCTATAGGTGATATGAATCCTCAAACAATCCTAAATCTATTATTTTAGATGGACTTCCAAGGAACTTCTTACTTGATGGAATCTCATCCCTACAAGTAGAGTTGTCCAATGAAAGGTGAGGTAGAGGACCAACTACTTCCCACAACCAGTCCTATAAGGTGTTTTCCTAAGATTGGTCACTACAGTTACCTTCATCCCACGAGGGTGGTCAATTCTTGAGCTTCTTGGTAGTCAGCCACTGCACAAAATTCCTCGCCATGGGTTGGGTAGCCCCAAGGATAACTGCTTGCATGATGACCTAGCCTAACCCCCTCTGAATTCAGTTTCTGACGCACTCCGGCTTTGACCATGGGATGGTGAAGGATTTTAAGATCCCTAATATGACAACTTCTATGTCTCAATGAAAAGTGACCGATGGGTGTTATTGGAAGTCCATCCCACCGACCCTACACCTACACTACAAAGGTTGTTTGGCCCTGATGCCAAAGTGGGCTTAATCCATGTGTATTGATTTATTAAGGTGTAGTGTTTAATGTCTTGGCTTGGCAATGTTAACCAATCTCTCATTCGCTTAAGGTGTGAGTGTGTGTAAAATATGTGTCAAGTGGATAAGTTAATTAAGCATGTTTCATGATGCCATATGCTGCTGAAAGTAAAATGTTGAAATATTGTAAATGAATCTGAAATGACAAAAAATTAAACAGTCAATCAAGCATACACAACCCCACCCACAAGGGATACTAAGCAGCTAAGCAAGAGAAGGAAAACAAGCTACTCAAATACACATAAAGAGGCCAAAAATATTTGATGTCAAGGGACTAGGATCTAAAGGCCCTTAGCTATTGGAAATGGTGCAAACAAACAACAAAAATCAGAAGTGAAAATTGTTGTAAAGGACAGGTATGAAGCTCTAAGACCTAGGATGCTCAAGGGGATCCTAAGGGGGAAAAGGAAAACCCAAACTCTAAAGTGAGAAAAGGTAAAATAAACCTATCCAATGGATTTGAAAAATAATGGATCAGATCTGAAAAACAGAGGCTAAAAATGTTGAAAACCCTAGACTCCTCACTCAACAAATGTCTTCCTAACAATGTGGAGGAGTACTCTAAACCCTAGGGGGTTATTTCCTTCCTCAAAGAGACAAAACAAGTGGATCCAGGCCTAAGGGAGACTGATTAACACAATTGAAAAACCCAAACCAATCTGCAGACAACAATTTCAGACAAACTGTAAAAAAATTGAAAAATTTTCAGAAAAGTTGGGGAGTGCAAGTATTGACCTGTTTTCAGAGCTAATGCAGTTTCTGGGGCAAAAAGTGCACTCTAGAGCACACTAAAGAGGAAAAAAAGTGTGCTTTGTTACTACCTGTCTCGATTGGCAGATTTCAGATAGATGTTGTTGTCTCCTGCTCGGATGGTACCTGTGGCCTCCGGAAAAATCCAGAAACCCTTTAGAATCTGAAAATTTTACAAAATAGGGTTTAAAAATGGAAAAAAAATTGAGAGGCCTAAAAAATGGCTGAAGAAACCCTAAAATTTCTGAAACTTCAATCACCCAAGAATGTGATTATTAAACCAGTGGAGTCACCATTTGTTAGTGTGAAAATTCCTGGAAGGTGTACCAAAAATCCTCACTTAAGTCACTAGGTGACAAGTGACCCTAACAACAATTTGATGTTATTTTCATTCTAGATCTGCAATACAAATGGAAAATTTACAATAAAAGGAAACAATATCCAAAACAAATAGCAGCAAAGTAATGTATCCAGAATAATAACCCAATTGGAAAGATAATTTTAAATGAATAAATATTTATTGATAACACCTGGTGAAGGAGATCTACAGATTGGTTTGTATGTCCCCCTCCATGGGACGGGTCCTTTGATATCCTTAATGCTCCAAAAATAGAATTCCATCTCTCAATCGTGTGAAAAACCAAAACAAAAGTTAAGAACTCAAATGGGAGCTCAAGAAAATGACGATAATGTTGACGATGATAATGATCATGGTGACGAATGGATGAAAAACCCTCCTTTATATAGCAAAGTTTAGAGTTAATCTCGAAAATGGAGAATAATAAAATATTATAGACCAAATTCAGATCTAACTACTTGGAATACTTTATTATATTTATTGGAGAGGGAAAAGGAATTTAAAATGGTTAAATTCCTTTATTTAGAAATAATTAACAAATAAAATGATTTATTAACTATTTCACAAGAAATAAGAAAGGTGTGAAATCAAAATAATTACTAAATAGTGATTTAATAATTATTCTGATAACAGAAATAAGGAAATTTAAATTAATAATGATTTATTTAAATATTCCTAAGGGATTTAGTCAAAGGTGACAAGGAATAATTATTAAATAATGATTTAATAATAATTCCTATAGAAAATTAAAGAAATAATGATTTATCTAATTATTCTCCTAGGTTTTTTTTTTTTTTTTAAATTTAAATCAGAAAATAATTTAATAAAAGTGATTTACTAAATTATTTTCCACAATGAAAGTGATTTTACTATGGTAAAATTAAATCCACATGGTGTATTTCGATCCAGCTAGTTAGAAATGGCTAGGTGATCATTTTTTGGTGATAACAGCCACTCCTAAAGCTAGTATCCAATAGAGGATATACCACGGGACTAGGATACAGGGCTAACCACCAATTTGGACAAGGGGACAAGAGTACAGACCAAGCTCATTCTTTTCGTAGAATCCCCCCACTAATCCATGCCCAGAAGTGTCCATGATAAGTAAACAAAAATACCCAACTACATAATGAAATCCATACCTTCGGGGTTGGATGGCCCACCTTCAAACTTAGGATCATGACAGATGGGTGAGGGTGCATAATGGTCAGCTCATGTAGCGAAGATGGTGGCACATCGAGCTATCTAGGGGCTACAAGGGGTTGTTGGCTGTCGGTTGAAGACAATCTAGGAGAGAACATTCTCCTATGGGTGTCACCCACAGGTGGTGGGTAACATCTGGCTCCAACTGGGACATGATCTCTCAATAGAGTGCACGAACGTACTCAAACGGGGAGGTCATGATAACACCAACAATATCTTGGGACCATAGACCTGTTACCTGCACATCAAACACTAAGCACATGGGATAGCATGTTCTTACGTCGTCTCTTGAATGCCCATGATTTTGTTAGGCCATAAAAATCAACAAGAAATAAAATCTAATTCTAAATGTGATTTTAATTTAAATGCATCTAATTTAACATGAGAATAAAATATGATATTAGTTATATTGGGAAAATCAACATGCGATGCATCCTACTCTAATATGCATATTACATCATCCAAATGCTAAGTGTAATCATAAACCCAATGTAACCAACATATCATCTAATTAATATGATAACAATTGCCCCTTTTCTTACTCATGAAATAGGTCCAAAGGTAAGGATAGGAATGGCCATATGGAAGGTCACAAGGGTGGGAGGTGGGAAAACAAAATGATCACACATGAAAAATCATGGGTGAAACGGGAATGACGAGATGCAACCTACTCCATATGATCCTTTTATTTAACCACAAGATAGAGATATCAACAATCAAGCTTATAAATCTCTGGTGAATGATAACCTCAGGCATATCATCTTTGCTATGGTCCGTGTCATTTATATCAAGCTCTGTGCCACCACAAGATCATGATCAGAAGGAAAGCGAGACCACTGACATGGAGAGATACAACAAGTAGGTTGCTCATAATGATCACATAGGAGAGAGATATAATTCAGCCTCATTAGTGATAGCGCATGGAGGGTTGAGGAAAGGGTCCACATAAGACTCAACTATAACCCCAGGATTGTGAGGAAAGACAAGGATCCTATTGATATCATCATCATTGGTGTTATATATAGGGTCCTTGTCAAAATGATGCTCATGAACTTCCCATTTCCCCTCTTTAATATGCAAGTATTCATTGATGTCAACGCCCTAGGGGTTAGCGGGGCCTTTTTCTTTAGGGGAATCCCTTTCTTAATGATTCTCCTCATGCTTATTAAAGGCTTCCTCTTGAATTTCAATTACTTTTCAAACTTGGAAATGCTGAAGGAAGCTATCAAAGAATTCCTCAATTGATGAGATACTCTGAGGTTGCAATTATGTAACCATTAATTATGACCATGAAGGGATCTCATGAACAACATCATGAGGACATAGTGATGAGCCAATTTAGCTTGTGAGGCATATGTGGCATGTCTTGCCACATGATCTGCTGCAGATAGTGGATCACCATCAACCTTGGGTACCCCACGAATTCCTCAATTGATGGGATACTCTGAGGTTTGCAATTATGTAACCATGAATTATGACCATGAAGGGATCTCATGAACAACATCACGAGGACATCGTGATGAATCAACTTAGCTTGTGAGGGATATGTGGAAAATATTTCCACATGATCAGTTGCAGATAGTGGATCACCATCAACCTTGGGTACCCCATGTATGTTACTCCAAGTTAGACACTTAGAGTGTCCAAGAATGCGAACAATGTCCAGGGTAAGGAATTCATCAAAGAGAGACATCCTATGAAGTTATACATGTAAATTATGTGGGAGTCACCACGGTGAATTTATAGATTCCTAAAGAAACTCTTGCCTCACCCTAAAATCATTAACCTTAAAATTCAATGAAGAACTAGGGCTTCATTATTCGAAGGAGTCACCAATAATGATATGTCAATATGTATTAGGGGAACAAGAAACACATCTCGTTTCCTCGACAATAGTGCCAAAAATGTTATCACTTAATTTAGCAGGGGTCCTATGAGGGGTTCCAAAGAGACTACTACTAGATCAAGTGGCAATAATGGGATAGGGACCCACAGTCACCTCAGTTAATATCCACTGCTCTTTACAGACTTTCATCAATGGGAGGAGTCCAGGTGAAGGGAAATCACTAGAATGATGAGGTGAATAAAAATGCATAATGTGATTTCCAATACCCATTCAAAGGAGAGGCTTAGATAATAGGTTTCTTGTTTTAGAATAAAAATAAGTGATTTCAAAGAAAGGCTTGAGGGAAGGATGACCTCAGGTTCAGGAATATTCAAAAATGATGAATGGCTAAGATCAAAACTTCCAAAATCCCTTACTTGTGATTGATGTGTTTATACTAGGGTTCAAAGTGAGGAAAGGATGGCTGATTATATGGAAAGATTCAATTAAAGTGTGAGTTTTAGGAGAATCTAGGGTGACTTTCCACAAAAAAACACTGGAGAGAAATACTATAAGAGACTAAGGGTTGAGAGATATACCGTGGTAAAGGCTCATCCAATGATCACCTATATTTAAGAGAAAATGTTTTGAATGATGAACTACAAAGTGAAAACCTTCAAGAAATCCCCAAGTCAAAGGATATTCAAGGGTTCCCTCTTTGTGTGATAGCAAGGGCATCAATTTATTTGAAATTCCACTGCCGGAATTTGTTCAAAACTGGATGATGCCTAGAGGAGACATAAATGAATAAACTTGTCCTAATGGAATCCTAAAATTCCTCCTCCCTAAAATTTCGAACCAAGCCCTAGAAAATCTCCTTATCCTTAGCGGACGAATAAAAGAGGAAGAAAAAAGGTGAAAGAATGATATTTCGTTAAGTTACTGTGATCACCAAGGATCTAGGACCAGTGGCTAGTCTATTGGGAGAATAGAGTCAAGAATGTGATTTATTTAGGATTTTCTTCTATCAAGGAGCCTAATTACAACTTCACATGCCCTAATGAAGCAACTACCCAGCTACAACAAGGATTTATAATTTGACTTGTCAAATAATGGAGTTTTAGGGTTAGGTTTTCAAAGACGACCCCTAGGAACATTTGTTTTTTCTTGCCTAATGAATAATGCATGAAATAGATTAAGACTACCAAAGTGATTTAGAGCAAAAGCAGCAACGTGATGCAATATTCCATACATTAAACATATAATGAAAAATTCACATAAAAGAGAAACTTACATGGTAGAAAAAGTATATCCATCCATCACATTTGAAAGAGAGAATCTCCAAAATAGAATAACATTAACCCAAACATCAAAATGAATTAAATAATCTCCAATTTTTCCTTCAATAGCTACAATGAAATTCCAAAAGAAACAATGATTCAAATCTAAGTGACAATGAGTTACAAATGAGGCCTCACTTGTATTTATATGAGCCGCTAATAGTTAGATGGGTCTAATTAGCCTAGAAAACCCCTAAAAGTGTCTATAATGTGAAAAATAACACCCTAGTTGGTGATAAGCCCACCAAATAGCTAAATAATATGAAAAATAAGCATCTCATGAGGTCCGAAATGATAGTACAATAGCTAGGAGGGTCGTTGGAAGGCCTAATGAAGTCCAACATGTGCCAAAATGGATGGAAGGGCTCCAAAAATAGTGATGAAGGGGGTGGCCCCTTGATCTCCAAGCAAATGACCTGTGGTGCTCCCAAGTGGTTGTGGGGGCATAAAAACATCCTCATTTGTCTCCAAGTGGATTGAATAATCATGTGTCCCATCCATAAGGGTTGGAACAATGATGCAATCCCTCCCTTTGTCTCCCATGGTGAGACACATCCTCATATGGGCCCTAGAACAACTGTCCATTTTGTGGTGCAAGTGTGTAGCCGATTGGTCAAGGTGGTACAGGTACATCACCATCATCAAATAAATGGAACACTAGCAAGCACTAATTAGAGTTGAAGGATCCCACAATGTGGCTATCTGCTCTCTGTTATAGTGGAGGTCCATGTCTCTCAATGCTCACATTGCATATGAAAATATGACCCTATGGAGGGCTTGGATCTCGTATAGGGATAGTAAACCCCAAGACTAAGACCCACCTTCAATCTTGTATAAGATCCAATGTGTCTCCTCACCTTCCAATACAACAAAGCATTATTGTATTTGAGAAAATGAGCTTACAAGTCATGGAACCAAGTGGGCATTTCATAGTGGCATGCCCTTCCATAATGGGCCTTAGAGTGTAAAAGTGTCTCCAAGTTCAAGGAGGTTCATCAAGGACCTTATTAAGTGGTTTCAACCTCTAAGGGAGTAACAAGTCCATGGTACATTCGTCATATGGTAGGTGTCATGTGATATAATGATGGAATGGAGTGGGGCATCAGGATAAGGATCTAAGCCACATATCATGGTACAAGGGTAGTAATTATGAGGGAGGACCACACTTAGGTATATAGATGTATGAGGGAGAAATTGTGGTACATGATTTACCCCTACCTTTTTTTCCACCCTTCTTCATATGCCTTTTTGCTTTTATAATTGATCGGGGCTCTAGGGAATGAGAGCATGATGTGAATGATATAGTAGTGAATACCTCGTTAATCTTGGGCAATTCATCGCCCACTAGGGGTTGGGACAATCATGGGTTCCTTAATGATACAGCGGGGTCATATAGGGGCCCTAGGAACTAGGGTGATGGTCATGATAAGGGGTAAAGCTCATGTTTGGCTTTTTGCCCACGTGCTAAATTTTTATGTCCCGACCATATTTTTCATTTTATGGTACATTTCCTGTTGTAGGTGGCCAAATTATGCTTTTAACTTTATTTTTAGCTACATAAACCTTTGGGGCATCGTTCAAGGCCTGACCTGAAGTGTGGACAAGGGGAGGGGGATGCTAACTCCTTGTGGATGTGATAGAAAAATGTGGACCCGGATGGGAAATATGTGGAAAGGGGTTATAATGAGCGGAGGGGAGTGATGTATGTGATGTCAGGAAGTGGGACCACACAACCAAAATTAGGGTTTCCCATGTAGTGCCACTCCTAAATCTAGTAGGCCATAAAGAAGATGCCATGGGACTAGGACACAAGGTTAACCACTAGGTTAGACAAGGGGACAAGAGTACAGACCAATCCCATTCTTTCTGTCAAATCCCCCCACTAATCCATGCCCAGTTGTGTCCATGATAAGTAAGCAAAAATACCCAACTACATAATGAAATCCATACCTTAGGGGTTGGAAGGCCTGCCTTCAAACATATGATCATGACAGATGGGCGAGGGTGAATAATGGTCATCTCAAGTGGTGGAGATGGTGGCACATCAAGCTATCTGGGGGTTGCAAGGCATTGTTGGCTATCGAATTCTCCTATGGGTGTCACCCACAGGTGGTGGGTAACATCTTGGTGGGTAACAGGTCCTTCATCTCGAACACAGAGGTCAATTTCCTCTGAATCTAAAATAAGGCTCCTTCTATTACATAATCAATTTTTTTTGCCATAATTACTCTCTCTGACACATGAGTCCTTTTTATTTTGTCAAAAATAATCCATATAGGATCAACGGTGATCCATTAATCCAATTTTGATCTACAATATTCTATTTACAAGCAAGAGACTCCTTCATGACCCTCAAATCCTTGAGGTGATTCCATGTACACTTCTACCTCAAGTTATTCATGGACAAAAATGACCTCTATATCCATTTGATGTAATTCCATAACATAAGCAACAATAATTTTAATAGAAGCGTACTTGGAAACTAGAGCAGATGTCTTTTCACGATCCTCTCCCTCTTTCTAGGAGAACCTTCTAGGCTTAAATATGGATTTGTACGTGTCTACGTTGTTGTTTTTTGTATGCTAGATCTTGTAGATCCATTTGGAATTCATCACTAACTTCCCTTCCACATAATCAAGTATACTTCAAAATTTTTGATCTTCCTACTCAGTCTAAGCTCAGATATCATATACTATAATATCTCTCAACAAAAATCATGGATTCTAGGAGATTATTCTTGTCACAAGCATTGATTTGTTCTTCCACCACTTTCGTCTACTACCAGAGCTTTAGCAACCTTCACTATGTACTAGCAGTCCTCACTAGGAGGCCATAGAAGAACAATTATAACCAACTAAAGAATACAAAGACAAGAGGCTAAGTAATAGTAAAACAATAACCATAATAATTAAGGAAGATAGATATAAGTTACTTACCTTTTGAGATTATAGGGAAATGTTAGCTCCCTCTTGATCTTATACATCTTCCAAAATCCATTTGTATGCTCATCATCTTCATCTTCATTATCATGATATTGTTATTTCTTCCATGAGCAAGGATTTCTTCTTTCAGCAAAAATATCGATCTTCAATACCAAAGGTCTAGCTCTAGGGTTTTGTTGGCAAAACCTAGATCTTTCTTAATCATATCCTTCAAGAATTACCTAGGGTTTACAAACCCTAGGGAAAACAACATTATTATATTTTGTCATGTGTGATGAGGCTCATCAATAGGTATATTATATGGGTCACAATGCCATCCTCCAACTTATTAAATTATATTTTTCTCACATTTATCTACAAGTTTTGTTATATTATGCTTAGTGTGAGGAGTAAAGATGTGTTTCTATGTCATGTGGCCTAATGTGTGTTAAATGCAGGAATTGGAGCAATTTTGAGTTGATTTGAGTGCAGGAACTTAGAATAGAGAAGAAAGAGAGATTTTAGGAGGTTTTCCACCTCCTTAACTCCTCCAATTAGTCAAATATCCCCACTCTATCTCTCATCAACTCGGTGTCATTGGAAACCAAGCAGGTTGAGTTCATTGGCAGTCGAGCCTGTGCAAGTCAAAGAAGAGCTAGATTCACCTATTCTCAAGGTAGGGAGTCAAATATCCCTATTTTTTAGGGAGATGTTGGTATCCCCATTTTTGTATGAATAAATAGGCTAAGGAACTCATTATGATTCGAATTTTTATTATAGCCAAGAGGAAAGTGATCTAAAACACTTTTGACTATTATTTTGATGATGTATTTGACATTTTTGGGATGGTAATGAGAAGTTCTATTTTGATCCAGCATTGAGTTAAGTCAGAGGGTTGAAGATCTTGGGATAGGACCCAACCTTAGTAGCCTAAGTTCCTCTCATGTATCTATATTTTTGTTAGCCTATAATTTTGAGTAGTTGCTAAAGTTTATTCCTATTTCTTTTAGCTTAGAATATTGATTAGTTGCTGCTTATTCATGTTTCCTTTAGCTCAGAAGGTTGATTAGTTGTTGCATTTCAGTAGAGTATAATTCCTCAAAAAGTTTGTGATAGTGATCTCTATCTCATCTCCCTCATGGGAACATGATTAGAGGACCCCACCATCACAACCCAAAAACAGAGTGTGATTTCCTGTTTATTGCATAGATCAAGTTTTGGCATTAGGGAGATAGTTTGTTTATGATCTCTTGGAAATAATTACATTTGGTCTTTTTCTTCTCATGTGATTGTTGTAGCTTAGAAAAGGGTTTCGAGGGAGATCCCCCCCCCATGCCCCCGCTCCCAATTTGCGCTCCGAGCGGGAGCAACTTGGGAGTGCACTCCCAAAAACGCTCCTAAGGAGGGAGCGGCTCAGGAGCACGCTCCTGAAAATGCTCCCGAGGAGGGAGCGGCTCAAGAGCTCGCTCCTGAAAATTCTCCCGAGGAGGGAGAATTTTCGGGAACACTTTCCCTAAAGAAAAAAACTCTCCCTACCTTTCTCGAAGAATTTTCGGGAGCGTTCGCTCCGTGACTGCTCACGTACGCTCTAGGAGTGTTTTTTTCAGAGGGGGAGAACTCAAGGAGTGATCGCTCCCGAGCGCTTTCCCTCTGAAAAAACGCTCCTCGCTGGCACAAAAAAAGGCTGCGGCTGAGAGGAAGGGTGATTCTGGTGGTGGAGAAGAGAGAGGGAAATGGAGGGAAAGGGGAGAGGAGAGAGGAAAGGGAGGGAAAGGGGAGGGGGAAAGAAATAAATAGACCCTCTCCCCTCCCATTATTCACTTCATCCATTGAGAGTGAGAGCTTGAGCAAGAGAGTTTGGACTTGGAGCAAGAGAGAGTTTGAAGCTTGGAGAGAGGAGCTTGGTGAGAGAGGAGCTTAAGGAGCTTGCAAGGGGAGATTGGAGCTTGGGATTGAAGGCCAAAGAGGTAGGATCTACACTCTAATCTAGCATTTTTTTTATGTTCATTACTAAATAAATAAATAATTTTTTTCTCTATTTCCCATTCCCATTCCTCCATTTTTTTGCAGATTCAAAACTTCAAATTTCAAACATCATGGTTATATGGCTTGGCATTTTCTTCTTCTTGGTTCCTTTTTTGGTTATTATGGTGTTGGAGAGTAGAAGGAAGAGGGTTGAGGATGAAGAAGGGGATGAACAAGTGGGTTATAGTGGATTTGATGAAAACCTCGAAGAGGAGTGTTAGGGTCCTATAATTTATAGGCTCAATGATCATTGAGTATTTGCTTTTAGTATTTCAGATTGTAAATAATATAGCTTTCTACAAATGATTTCCAAAAAAAAGATAGAAAAATGAAAAGAGGGTATAAATACAAAAAATAGAAAAAAGAGAAAAATAAAAGAAATGATAAATGAACCCCATAAAAAATTAATAAACATGAAAGTGATGCTAGCTTAAGTGCCACTACTAGCCTTCTGGCTTTGTAAAAAATAAATTTGTGAAATTGTGTGCAGCTTGTTTAAAATGCCACAATCCCTTTTTGCTTGAGACATACAGTTTAATCATGCTCAAGCTGTTTTCAATTTATGTTAATTAGGTTAGAGTGAATAACTTAACCAAACAGTTTAATCTTGGTTAAGATTAGATAGGTAGGAATAGGTGAATAATGTTAATCCAACTGTTTAATCTGGATTAATTTAGTTGATTAGATTAGTCTAGTGTTTGAAATAAATAGTCTTTATCTCTTAGAATAAAAATTGAAGGGGTTTTCATACTCAAATGCACCCACATTTGTTTTCAGATAGCATTAGAATAGGAAAATGAAGATTTTTATGTAATAATTCTGAAGTATTCCCGTATCCAAAGTTTTGGACCTTGGGTTATGTTTCATGCGATCGGAACATTTGGCGGGGCCCTCCGGTATTAACCTCCCTTCATTTCACAACTTCTTGATCATTTACTACATAGATCTGATAGCACATGATTTTTTTTGGACCCCCCCCCCCCAAAGCGACAATGTTTAACAATAGGGGGGTCCAAAAAGTGGTTTACCACCCCCTACGTGTCGCCACCAAGTGATTTCAGACCCCCCTCCATAAGCTGAATACTGCTGCACCCCCCCTCCGAAAGCAGTTTCAATAACCCACATTCCCTTCATGTCACCTCCACATCTTGTCGCAGCTACCACTCCTGTCGTGCCAGCTCTCCCTACCCCCATCACTCCCGCCAATGGTCCCGCTCCACTCATCCACCAACCCCCAGCTGCCACGTCTGAGACCGTTGCAACCTCCTGTTGTGGTATTCAACAACCACCAATTTATTAATGATAGTAGTTAATATTACGTTAATAAATGGGGACCCTTTAAAAAATCTATCCAAAAAACAAAACTTAGCATTTAGGCATTTCTTTTATTTTTGGAATAAAGCAAAGATAACAATCAAAACCCCCCTTTTTTTAGAAAACTACTAAATACTTACCTTCTCACATATAGCATGATTAAGCACCACCAAAAGACCTTTCTAACCCTCCAAAATCAAGTAAAATGATTAAATAAGGACTCTATGCTCGAAACTATCATAAAATCTGACATAAACTAAGTCCTTAAGCTTTTTAGGCTTAGTCTCGCATCGCATATCACCATTCATAAAGGATCCTCTTTAAAAAAGGTTATTGCGAAAAATGCGAGATGCGAAATTGCGATGGCATTGTAACCTTTATCGCATCGCATTTCGGACATATAAATGAACACCGTATACTTACCACTAGCCGATATTGTGAAATGCGATTAAGACCTGGACCCACTCCTTAAATATCATAAGCAAATGTTTTAGGTCTGCCACTCAGTGAAAAGGGTATTTTACATAAGATAAACCTAGAAAGTAGCTACGTTTTGAAATGACTAATGAGCGGCTCGCATCTCGCATCTCGCAGAAACACAGCGGGAGGTAAGAAAGGCGAAAAGGCATAATGCGATATTGCGATCTGCGATATTGCTTCGCAAATCGCACAATCGCTATCATCGCAGTTCAAAGGCTCGCCACCCTAGAAGCTTTCTTCCCATTTTACAATGCAGACATTTATGAGCATTAAAGCTAAGGGATAATGAAGCATTAGTGGGCATTTAGTAAGAGATAACTGCATTTATGTGTGAAAAGCCATTTAGTGTGATATGATATCTTCTTACGTGTGTTCAAATAAAACTCCTTTTATCACCTTTACAAGTTATCTGCATTATTTTGTTTTACGTTCATCTTTGTGTATCCGATAGCTGTTGTTCTTCACTTTCAGGAAAAATCCGGAGATCAAACCATTGAGGACAATGGTGAAGAAAGGCAAAGAAATCATCTCTGAGAAGTCAGAAATGACTCCTCTGTTTATGAATACTACATGCAACAAGGAAGGAGGAACATCTACATGGGAGGCCATGTGAAATATACTGGAGGAAGAACAACCAAGGATTCTGAAAACAAATATTACAGTTGATGGACATGATTCCTCAGACACTTCCATGTTAGATGCGGCATGCTCATTTTTGCACCACATAGCCGCGCACCTGAAGATAATCCCTTATACTGACATGGTTAAATGGGTTGTTGATGAAGCCGACATCTCAAAAAGAAAATTCAAGACAAGAAGCCAAGAGGTTGTGGGATCTTTTACCCCAGACAACCTACGGCTTATGTACCACCTACCAGAGCCACAAGTCATCTACAACAGGCAGTTCATGGAGAAGTTTGCAAAAGAGAATGACGACCCAGTAGACTGCACCCAGACCTAGTCAAATAATGAGGAAAAAATCAAGAAAGACATGGTATGTACACCACTTCGTCTTTTTGTCCCCCTCATAGTTTTGCAGCGGCCATGTTATGTAGATTTTTTGGCAGACCCAATAGTACTAAGTTCTCCCTAGAGTGGTTGCCGTTAATAGATGCAGTTGTTAACGCAACTGTAATGAATTGGGCACAAATTTTGTCTGACAATTTAGCAAAAACAATTATCGAGTATAGAAGGAAAAGAAGTGTTGCTTCGAGGGTTTAACCTCCATTTTTTATGAGTGCCTATGTAATGGATGCAATTTGTTTAGTTCAAAATTCTCTATCATGGGATGGAAATGGACTGTTCAAAATCCACTTCCCATTCACATATACCACAATGACATGTGGGAATGCAACTTTCAACCACATTTTTTCAAGATTTGTCATGGAGTTATGCTCCCTATTCACAAGCAGCTTTATAATCGAGATGGCCCCAGATTTTCCCAAGAAGCTGAAGTAGACATCCTCCCGATGGCCAAATGGTTTGGGGAGGAAACATTTACATATATCAGGGTTTTTGGAAGCATCACCTCTCCCCATGTCCTCCCATACTATGTTCCAGACAAATTGATGGCTAGAGAGATAGCCTATCAAACAACTAGTGAGGGAGGGATGAGCAAGACATTAAAGGAATAAAAAAAGGCCATCTAGTCAACATTCCCTATACAATGTGGAGCATTTGTAATACATGACCTAGGGCATGCATTCAAAGAAGAAGAGAACATGCTATCTCTATGATTACCTAAATTCCTTGGAAGGCAATATGACTCGTTCGGCACTATTGAAAATTTCACCACTTTGGTTAAAATATAAGTATTCAATAATGAGAAAGATGCCTTTTATGACATCCTTTTGTAGAAAAACAACTTCACAAAGGTGAAGAAAATGGCATAATTACTTTTTGACCGTGAAGATCTGGAAAAATTTTACAATTGTAGAGAAAGGAGGTTAGCAAAGGTCCCATTGGACCAATTATTGATTGAACCAATAAGGGAGCCTACTCCCAATGTGACTATACAAGGTGACTCCAAAGAAAATTCTAAGACCGATTCTGGAGCATAATCCCAAGAAAAATCTACTAGGGAATAACAACAGTCATCACAAAATGGTAAAAGCAAAAGCATGGAGTCAGTGAAGGATACAACCCAATCTACAAAGAAGATAGCTAAAGAAACTTCAGTTAGCAAGCATGCTGAAATCCCTGCCACCTCCGTACAACCAATAAAACCCCTGGTAATTGATTTAGAGGAAGAGTGGGACAATTTTAATAAAAGTATCAAAACAGAGGAACAAGTGCCAGAGTTGCAAACTCCACAACAGAAAACAACTCAGGAAATTATAGTGGAAAAGACTGCAAATACATAAGAGGTAGAACACATCCCTGTTACCCCCACTTCCGAAATAGTTTTGAGAATTGAAGAAATTCCCCCTCTAGATGTGTTTTATAGCCCACAACATAAGGCCATGGTGAAAAGACAAAGAAAGAAAAGGAAATTGGACTCTACAGCTGCTACTACCCCTGAAAATGAACCAATGGATGTTCTCTGGAAAGACTCACCCGTTGATCCATTTGCCAACCTTACTAGACTCTCATAGTTCATAGGTGCTTATGCTACAATGACCATGGAAAAAGAAACAAAAGTACAAATGTTTCTTAGAGAAAAGGAAGATAAAATAATGTCGCTTGAGTAATAATTACAACAAGTAAAATCTAACCAGCAGGCAGAGATACAGTTAGCTAAGCTACAACGGGAATTCGAACAGATGCAAATAGCACATTGAACCAGCTTAGCCAAAAAGGAAGCATAGATACCAGCAATAACTGATCTACACAAAGATGATCCAAAAATTGATCAGTTTGTTTTCGAAGCACTCAGTCTTAAGTCCTAGCTAATGCACCAGAAAGAATTATTGTGCTAGAAGATTTCACAATATAAATCTTATTGCGAAACAAGCAATAAATTGACAAGTCAAGTCGTGGAAATGAGACTTGAATATGATGAGATATTTAAAAATGTATCTGATTTCATTGCCTAGCAGAATAAAGAAGATGGGAGAAAATTCGACTTGCCTAAGCTAGAAGAATCACATAAAGAAATCCTATTTGCGAGCTGGGATTTTCGGATTAAAGAAGCAGAAAAAGCAACATCAGACACGGAGGAAGCAACAAACAATGTCATAGAAAATATCAATGAAAATTTACATAGTGCCAACATTGTGGCAGAGTCCATTCCAGGTTTCCTTCCTAATGCGAAACCACTGGAACTACAATGGAAATAGGCAATGGAAGAAAAACCAGAAGTGATAAGGCAAACAACCAAGTTAAACTGGGAAACATATTGGCAACATTTGATAAAACCTCACAGCCAATGGATGACCCTGTGATGCCTAACCACTCCTACGGAGAAAATGGCACCAAAACTGACCGATGCCGTATTCGCTAGATAGTTGAAAGCTGAAGTCGACCAACCAACACAGCTCAAGCCCATGATGGATATTTGTAATCTAAAGGATCAAATGCAGGATAGCTAGTCACCATGTTTATTTCCATTTTGATTTTATTTTTGCACAATTTGAGGCAGGTTGTTTAAACCTCCTCAACTATTTTCGTAATAATCTATTTTTAGTTTTATAGTTTAAGTATTTAAACCCCTCTCATGCATTTAGAGAGGGGTCCATAAATTTTATTAGAAACAGTCTTCAAAACATGAACTTTTGTCCCTTTGAGGAATTTCTGGTAAAATTAATGGGACATGATTTATTTTTTATCTGATTTAACATCTTCTACTGAAATTGCACTTTTGTACTCTTAGATGGTGGTGAATGGACTGAAGATAGATCAATATTGCTGAAACACGAGTAGGACGTATTATAAATGGTACTTTTATCTCGTAATCCTTTTTACTTACGTATTAAGAAATGATTTGTTTTCGAATTGTTTATGTATGAAATTCTGAATCTTGATTGCCATTATTGCACTTTTGTATGATGACAATCTATATTTTATGCTGAATATATGAATAATTCCTTATGCGATATATCTTTCACAATCGTTTCAACTAACTTTTTATACGAAATGATTATTGTTAAAACAGGTTCACTTCTCATCGCAATTGAGTGATCTTTATTATCAATTGCTTTCAGATATTATTGTAGATTGCATACATCAATTTAATCCCGGGTATATTTATAATTAGATAGTGTTTAAATTAGGATAAAATGCATGTGATTGTTAGTTTAGATTAGATTACTTTTAGCTCAGACATTACTTTAAAACATCATATATCACCCCATTAGCACAATCATTAAATAGATTGGGAAACTGGTCCCATTATCCCCAGTCGGAGCCACTACTCCAAATGGAAAAGGAGCTGCCAACCAAGGTCCGGACCGGGTGGTTTTCCCCCATGTTGAAGCAACGATTTTCGAGGCTTCAACATTTTGGCACTAGAAGGAGGGCCTGACTGTGAATGGCAAGTAAATCTAAATTAATAGGCCATTCTAAGAGTAAAACTCCCTCACCCTCACCTCCAACTTCTTGAAAGTCTTCCAAATCCCCTGATCCTAAGCGAGAAGTTGCATAAAAAATTATACAACCCGTTGCTAAAATCCAAAACAAGCCAGATCATTCTTCTTTTACTGAAGCCCTTGAAGTTCAATATTTGATTCATAAATTATAGGGGATTTCGCTATCTCAAGAAGAATCTACGTTATTCCTGGATAATGTTACCTCTCAGTTCACCCCATCTCAATGGTTAACTAGAGCACATAGTGAAAAGTTCAGAATTCCTTTGTTCAAATTTCCTCTGCCAAGCTAGAAGAAAGCTAAGAAAACACCATTCGAATCTCACAACAAGGTTCTATCATCATCTTCATTCATTCCATTTATACCCTCACAAGATCAATCATCCACCTCGGCACTCTAGATCGTGATTCACATAGGTACAGGAGCTACATCTTCCTCTACCCAATAACCTTCAACCACTGCTACACCTTCCCCTACCCACATACCAGCGATGACATAGAATCCTCCAAGGCCATGGACAAACATAAGGGTTTTAGGATGGCTGGACCTTTACATCAATTACCAGCATACCCAGAGAAATGGTTGCCCAAATTCAATCCTGATAATGGCCTATTAGTTGAGGAACATATAAATAATTTTATGTTGTCCATTAACTTGAATGAAGTAGTGGAAGAAGATGCAGTTGTAAGATTATTCCCATATACTTTACAGGGAGCAACAGGATCATGGTATTTTTTGTTACCATCAGGTTCTATTAACAATTGGGATGATTTTCAAGAGAAATTTTTAACTAAATTTGGAGATGATAGATCTACAACTAACCTAATCAATGATCTCTCCAACTTGAAAGCCTAACCAAAAGAACCCATTCAAGACTTCAACTCTCGCTTCAATAAATTATTGAATAAGATACCAACAACATCTAAGCCTAGCGATGAGATCCAAAATGAGTGGTACATCTCTGCTCTACCGTCAAACAAAACTATCTTCATTGATAAAGCTGCCAAACCAACTTTGGCAGAAAATATGAAAGAGGCAATAGTTGTGGAAAAACACATTCTAGTGGTGGAAAAGAAAGATGCATTAGAAGAATGAAAATCTAAGAAAGTAATCTTTAGAGATTACGCTAAGAAGAAACCACAAAAATATCCGTTTGATCTTGAAGGGTTACAGAAAGTCGTCAAGACCATGTCTAACGAAATGGTTGATATTAAAAAACAGGTGGCAGAGACTTCCTCTAAGAAACCTTTTAGACAATTTAAAAGGAATTTCCCTGTTTATCCTAAGCCCCCAAATGGCATATCAAATGCTGAATCAGATGGAGAGGAGGACGAAGTTTCAACAAACGAAGAACAAACGGACGATGAAGAAGTAGCAGAATTACAAGGAATGTGGGATTTTATCCTTCCCAATGAAGAAACTCAAGAAGCATTACCTATTTCTACCCAAAGTAAAAATCCTATCAAAATGTCACAAACAAATTCAAAACAGAAGGCTTCAATGCCACCCCCTAGGGACAAAGCAATAGGTAAGGAATCTGTACCAAAATCTACTCAAACTACACCTACTCAATTGGATCATTCTCCTTCATCTAAAACTTTGATAGTTTCTGATGAAATGGAATATAATATTATTGATGATATGAAGAAGACTAGGGAAAACATCACATTTCATGAGCTTAGTAAATTGAAGCATCAACAGAAGTTACTTCTTAAAGAACTTAAAGTAGTGCCTACTGCACCGCTTCCTGCTACCGTGATCTCACAAGTTGCCCAAGAAATGGGAAGACCCCCTAGCGCTTCTTTAAACAAGATTGATCCAACCGATATAGCTTTAATTGGGGGAAGATCAAAATCCCACACTCCACCATTTCTCCTTACTTTTGAAGTCTTTAATAAAAACTTACACAACTGTCTAGTTGATTCTGGAGCTTCATCTAACATCTTACCCAGAACAGTTTGTGCAAAGTTGAATGTTCAACCTCAGAAATCTGTTGTACAAATAGTTCAGTTAGATCGCTCTCAAGTCGAAGTTGTTGGGGAACTTAACCAAGTAACCATCAGACTTTCATCAAACCCTAAAGTTTTCCAAGTCATTGACATACTTGTAGCTGACATTCCTGAGTTCTATGGCTTAATCCTTAGTAGAGACTGGTCAGAAAAACTTCATGGTTATTTCGCAACTGACTGGTCTCACATGTGGCTTCCCTATAATGGAAAACCAAATCAAATAAGGGTTGATCGCGAGAAACATCAAAAGTTCATAGTGACAGAATTAGAAGGAGAAAATGAACTAGTCGCATATAGCAACAATATCATCAGAAATTATTCTGTAGAATCATTTCTAGGGAATTTCAATGCTCACACTTCACCTTTCTTAGAAAACTCTGTTGTCTCTCAAGTTGAAATTTTTTCTCAAACAGACACTTCTAAATGTGTAAATTTTGTAGATAAACCTGTAGTTATATCTTTATTTTGGAAATTATTTTTTGATGGATCTAAATCCAATGATGGAGCAGGAGCAGGTTGCATCTTAGTCAGCCCAGAGGGGTAAAAGACTATGTTAGCATGTAGACTTGAATTAAATTGCACAAAAAACACCATTGAATATGAGGCACTAGTTCAATATTTGTATAAGGCAATTGGCCTTAACGTCAAATACCTCCAAGTATTCAAAGATTCAGAAATTGTCATAAAACATGTGAGAAATACTATACACTGTTTATCAGGACATCTGAAACATTATCAGTCATTAGTCGAAGACCTGACTCTCCACTTTACAACGTTTAATATTTCCCCTATTCCAAGACTCTAGAATGCTAGTGTCGATCTTCTAGCCAATGTCGCTTCCAAGCTTATCCCACCAGAAGATTACAGCCTAGATCAATTTTCCATTGAATTAATTTTTAGGTCTTCTATTCTTGATAATATCACCAACTGGAGAGTCTTTAATAACGATCCAGATATCATAAGCTTCCTGACCTCAGAAGGTTCTTACGATGACTAGATAGTTGATGAAGACCAACATGATCACCAACTTAAACAAGAAACAATCATTAATGCCATACCCAAATATGTAGTTAAGTTGGAAGATTTATATGACCTTAAAGATAGATTTAAACAACCCACCAATTCAAAAATTCAGAGTTCAACTCCGAGGTTTGAATTGATCAATCTTGGGACTGATTTAAAGCCTCAAAATATTAATTTAGGTCTCGAACTTATGACAGACGCAAAAGCAACTTTTATAGGTTTGTTGAAAAGATGCAAGAATGTCTTTGCATGGAGCTATGAAGATCTCAAGACATACGACACCTCTATTATTCAACATACTATTCCCATGATATTTGACGAAAGACCTATTCAACAGAAATTGAGGAAGATCCATCTTAATTTAGAAATTCAAATTAAATATGAGTTAAATAAACTGCTGAAAGCCAAAATTATTTTTCCTATCAAACATTCTCGGTGGGTTTCCAATCTTGTCCCAGTCAGGAAAAAGAACAACGATATTTGGATATGTATAGATTTCCGCAACCTCAATAAAGATTGCCAAAAGGAAAATTTCCCATTACCCCCTATGGAACAGATTTTGCAATTAGTAGCAGGCTTAGAGCTAATGTCTTTCCTGGATGGATTCTCAAGTTATAATCAAATCTTAGTACATCCAGATGACCAACTGAAAACTACATTCAGGACAAAATGGGGCACTTACGCTTATCAGAAGATGCCATTTGGACTGATCAATGCCGGTGCCACTTTCCAGAGAGCTATGGATATAGCCTTCAAAGGTTTAGTAAACAAATCAATAGTGATCTACTTGGATGATATAACAGTATACTCCAAAAAACACAGTAATCATCTAAGAGATTTGAAATAGATCTTTGAATGTTGCCAAAGGTATGAAATTTATCTTAACCCCAAGAAGACTTTTTTCGCATTAAGTGAAGGAAAGCTCCTTGGATTCATTGTGTCCAAAGTAGGAATTCATATTGACCCTAACAAAATTAGAGAAATTTCTGAAATACCTTTACCGCATAACAAAAAATCAATGCAATCTTTCCTAGGTCAAATAAATTTTGTTAAAATATTTGTCCCTAACTTCTCAAGAATTGTTTTACCTCTTCAATCCATGATAAAGAAAAATTCTCTGTTTAAATGGGGACATTCAGAACATGAAGCTTTTAGCTTGATAAAACAAGCAATCATAAACGCCCCATCTTTAGCAACGCCGAATTTTTCCAATCATTTCATTCTATATACTTTCGCTTCCAAGAAATCATATGCAGCCATATTGACACAAGTAAATCAAGAAAAAGCTGAAGCCCCAATCTCTTTCTTTAGCTCCAATTTGCAAGGAGCTGAATTAAATTACTCAAATGTTGAAAAACAAGCTTTTGCTGTTTTCAAGTCTATAAAACACTTCAGACCTTTTCTCCTCAAAACCCACACTAAAATAATAGTACCATTCTCAACAGCAAGAAATCTTTTAATACAAAGGGATGTAAGTGAAAAGAGATCAAATTGGGTGATAACCCTGCAAGAATATGACATAGAAATTAAGCCAACAAAAATTGTAAAAGGTCAAGGTTTTTGCAGGAGCATCAAATCTATCAGAATTGCAGCATTTAGGTGATGATGTACAAATATATGAGGTAAGCCTTAATGACATAGAATCAAGGTATGATGATATCATATTTTACTTAAAAAATGGATACGCACCAACCCAATTAAATTACACAAAGAAAAGAGCCTTAAGATTAAAAGCTAGGCAATATCAAATTGTCAAGAATGTGCTATTTAGAATAAATTATGATTCTGTTTTACTTAGATGCCTTGAAAAATCTGAGGCAGAGAAGGTGTTGCAGGAACTTCATGATGGACTAGCTGGTGGTCACTTTGGAGGTGATACTACAACACATAAAATCCTGCATGCTGGCTATTACTGGCCAACGCTATTCAAAGATGCACACAGTTATGTAAGGAAATGTAAGATTTGTCAAACAACTGCTGGAAGACAAAGAAAACCCGTGCTACCATTACAGCTAGTCAACATTGACCAACCATTTGAACAATGGGGATTAGACGTAATAGGTGAGATCGTTCATCATTATTCTAAGAAGCATAGGTATATCCTTACAGCCACTGATTATTTCACCAAATGGGTAGAAGCAATTCCACTCAAGGTAGCCAATTCAGAAAATATTATTGAATTTATAGATCAATTTATCATCACCATGTTTGGCTTACTATCTGATTTGATGTTTGATAATGCATCTTATTTTTCAGGCAATTCTATGACAAAATTTTCTCTTAAAAGAGGTTTTAAGCTTAAGTATTCCGCCAATTACTACCCGTAAGGAAATGGGTTAGCCGAATCCACAAACAAAAATTTCATAAGCATGATTAAACGAACTATTGACTAAGGCCAAAAGAACTGGAATAAGTCTTTAGTGTTTGCTCTATGGGTAGATCGAATAACTTAGAAAGCCTCTATTGGCACTTCTCTTTTTAATTTGGTCTATGGGAAAGAAGTAGTCTTGCCAGCAAATGTAGCTATTCCCTCCTTAGCCTTAGTTCAATTCATTGGAGAAACTCCTTCCTTATCTATGCAAGTTAGAAAATTACAAATTCTTAAGCTCGAAGAGGAAAGGGAAAAAGCTAGGACCATGCATGCACATCATCGACAGTTAGTCAAAGCCTTCTTTGATTCAAATTCTGTAACATCAAAGTCTTTTCAACTAGGAGACCTAGTATTAAAATGGGATAAATCCCACAAAGAGAAAGGTAAGCATACCAAGTTCCAACAAATGTGGCTTGGCCCATTTTAGATTGTGAAACAAATAGGCCCATCGACTTTTCTGTTACAAGATTTATCAGGTAAGAGAGAATCTCTACCTATTAATGGACAAGTTCTAAAGAAATACTTTCCATAGAAGATTATCTCTTCTGTTCACTATATATTATTGCCTTTAGTTAAAAAATTTCTTTTAGAAAGAATAATACCAATTAAAAAGAATTTACTTTTGGTTTTACAAAGGATAGTCTCTTTTTAATTTTGACTTTTCGCTTGTGTAAGTAAAGATTGTTATGAAAGTAATCTTCACATATGAAATATATAGTTAAGTTCTATTGCTCTTAAACTACCTGTTTTCTGCCTCAATTATCTGATTTTTTTATGAAACTTAGCTTTAAGAAAGAAACTTCTCCTTTACATCAGTCCAAAAAAGTATCAATAACAAAGCAAAGTCCCTCTCCAGAAAGGCATCTTTAAAACTCTACAATTGTTGTCCAGAAAATCTTAGGGAGCCAATGATTCTCCCCACTTAATTAGATTTCATTTTTAGAGTGTAATTCTAAAATATACTTAAACTTAAAGGATAAGAGGTCTCATCAAGAGCTGGCTTACCATGATCATAAGATTATAACTAACTGACATTACCAATACTGCATATCAAAACAGGGTAATGTCTTATGATTATATTAATTAAAAGACAAGGGGTCTCATCATGAGCCAACTTGTTCAGTTAAGTTACAAATCAAGTGAATGGCATTGTCAATGTTGGTCACCAAACCAAGACATTGTTCTTTAAGAAATAAAAGATGAAGAGCTGAAGCAACAATGAATCACTTCAGAAAACAAAGAAAGCAATAAGTATACTTACGAGCTTATCTTTAAAATTGCATTCTGATTTAAGTGGGATATTGAATCATTGTTGGTTAAAAGGTAACCCTGTCGAGGTTATAAATGCCTGCTGGCAATAGAGACTCTACCTATGACAACTGAGTATACCAAAAACTAATCTGAGGAGAGACTTCTTGCTTTTATCTTTAAAAAACCAAGTAAAGACTGATGTAGACAAAGTGACTTTTTATGAGAAAAGAATAATCAAAAGAATGGTAGTTAGGTAGATGTTGTTTTATTAATAAAGAGTAGTATTACTCACCTTATATTCCATGTAACTTATTTTATTTTCAAAACTATCTTATTTTGGAAGTTTTAGAAATTAAAATAAAAAACAAAAATAAATATGAGAGATAACTGGTTCTTCCAAGAGAATCGCCAATTGTTGTGGTATTCAACAACCCCCCATTTATTAATGATAGTAGTTAATATTACGTTAATAAATGGGAACCCTTTAAAAAATCTATCCAAAAAATAAAACTTAGCATTTAGGCATTTCTTTTATTTTTGGAATAAAGCAAAGATAACAATCAATACCCTTCTTTTGTTAGAAAACTACTAAATACTTACCTTCTCACATATAGCATGATTAAGCACCACTAAAATACCTTTCTAACCCTCAAAAATCAAGTAAAATGATTAAATAAGGATTCTATGCTCGAAAATATCATAAAATCCTACAGAAACTAAGTCCTTAAGCTTTTTAGGCTTAGTCTCGCATCACATATCACCATTCATAAAGGATCCTCTTTAAACAAGGTTATTGCAAAAAATGCGAGATGCGAAATTGCGATGGCCTTGTAACCTCTATCGCATCGCATTACGGACATATAAACGAACACCGTATAGTTACCACCAGCCAATATTGCGAAATGCGATTAAGACCTGGACCCACTCCTTAAATATCATAAGCAAATGTTTTAGGTCCGCCACTCAGTGAAAAGGGTCTTTTACATAAGATAAACCTGGCAAGTAGCTACATTTTGAAACGACTAACGAGTGGCTCGCATCTCGCATCTCGCAGAAACACAACAGGAGGTAAGAAAGGCAAAAAGTCATAATGTGATATTGCTTCGCAAATCGCACAATCGCTATCATCGCAGTTCAAAGGCTCACCACCCTAGAAGCTTTCTTCCTATTTTACGATGCAGACATTTATGAGCATTAAAGCTAAGGGATAATGAAGCATTAGTGGGCATTTAGTAAGAGATAACTGCATTTATGTGTGAAAATCCATTTAGCGTGATATGATATCTTCTTATGTGCATTCAAATAAAACTCCTTTTATCACCTTTACAAGTTATCTGCATTATTTTGTTTTACGTTCATCTTTGTGTATCCGATAGCTGTTGTTCTTCACTTTCAGGAAAAATCCGTAGAGAAAACTGTCGAGGACAATGGTGAAGAAAGGAAAGGTAGTCGTCTCTAAGAAGTCAGAAATGACTCCTCTGTTTACGGATACTACATGCAACAGGGAAGGAGGAACCTCTACATGGGAGGCCATGTATAATATACTGGAGGAAGAACAACCAAGGATTCTAGAAACAAATATTACAGTTGACAGACATGATTCCTCAGACGCTTCCATGTTAGAGATGGCATGCTCATTTTTGCACTGCATAGCCACGCGCCCAAAGATAATCCCTTATACCAACATGGTTAAATGGGTTATTGATGAAGCTGGCATCTTAGATAGAGAATTCAAGATAAGAAGCCAAGAGGTTATGGGATCTTTTACCCCAGACAACCTACGGCTTATGTACCACCTACTAGAGCCACAAGTCATCTACAACAGGTAGTTCGTGGAGAGGTTTGCCAAAGATATCAACGACCCAGCAGACTGCACCTGGACTTAGTCAAATAATGAGGAAAAAATCAAGAAAGACAAAAATGGTATGTACACTACTCTGTCTATTTATCCCCCTCACAGTTTTGCAACGGCCATGTTATGTAGACTGTTTGGCAGACACGATAGTACTAAGTTCTCCCCAGAGTGGTTGCCATTAATAGATGCAATTGTTAACGCAACTGTAATGAATTGGGCACAAATTTTGTCTGACAATTTAGCAAAAACAATTATCAAGTATAGAAGGAAAATAAGTGTTGCTTCGAGGGTTTACCCTCCATTTTTTATGAGCACCAATGTAATGGATGCAATTTGTTTTAGTTCAAAATTCCCTATCATGGGATGGAAATGAACTGTTCGAAATCCATTTCCCATTCACATATACCACAATGACATGTGGGAATCCAACTTTCAACCACATTTTTTCAAGATTTGTCATGGAGTTATGCTCCCTATTCACAAACGGCTTTATAATCGAGATTCCCCCAGATTTTCCTAAGAAGATGAAGTAGACATCCTCCCAGTGGCCAGATGGTTTGGGGAGGAAACATTTACATATATCATGGTTTTTGGCAACATCACCTCCCCCCATGTCCTCCCATACTATGTTCCAGACAAATTGATGGCTAGAGAGATAGCCTATCAAAAAACTAGTGAGGGAGGGATAAACAAGACATTAAAGGAATCAAAAAGGCCATCTGGCCTACATTCCCTGTATAGTGTGGAGAATTTGCATTACACGACCTAGGGAATGCATTCAGAGAAGAAGAGAACATGTTATCTCTACGATTACCTAAATGCCCTGGAAGGCAATATGACCCATTCAGCATTGTCGAAAATTTCACCACTCTGGTAAAAATATAAGTATTCAATAATGAGGAAGATGCCTTTGATGACATCTTTTTGTAGAAAAACACCTTCACAGAGGTGAAGCATATGGCACAATTACTTTTTGACCGTGAAGATATGGAAAGCTTTTACAGTTACAGAGAAATGAGGTTAGCAAAGGTCCCATTGGACCAATTATTGATTGAACCAATAAGGGAGCCTACTCCTAGTGTGACTACAGAAGGTGACTCCAAAGGAAATTCTAAGACCGATTCTGGAGTAGAATCCCAAGAAAAATCTACCAGGGAATCACAACAGTTATCACAAAAGGAAAAAGCATAAGCATGGAGTCAGTGAAGGATACAACCCAATATATGCAGAAGTGTTGAAATATGGAAACAAGAATATTCCAATTTAATTTGTCTTTGAATTAAATTGTGAATGAAAATCAAATTTAGTCTTAACAACTTCTTGGGATTAATTAATTAATTTATTTTAAATTAATTAGTTGGAGAAATTCGAGTTAGAAGTATTTCTGAAGTCATGCAAGAGTTATCCCTTAAATTAAGGAGATAAGATTGAGTTATATTTGATTTGTAATTAGTTAACGCAGTTTACTGAGTTAAGTCCAGTTAAATTAGTTCCAAACTGTTTGAGGAACTAATAGTGAGTTAATAGTCAGTTGATGCATTAATGCAATCAATTAGTGCTACTCCAGTTAACTGAATATTCCCTCATTAGAAACTCATGCATGTCTATTCTGAGAAAGACCCAGTTGAGATAAATGTTCAAGGACAATGTACTATCAGTTTCATGTGTTTTCTCATGGAGAAAACTCATGCATTCAGTCAAGGATTCATCCTTGAGGATTGCATAATTTTGAAGGATTGGTTTTCCACTTGGTAAAAGGAAAATCATCCACAAGGAATAGTGCAAGGAAATAGGAGCTTGGAGGGAAGAGAGGAAGGTTGGAGAGAAGCCAAGATTTCCTATGAGCATCTGTGAGGATTGTACTGAGAGCTGGCTAGTTGTGATAGCTAAGGCCTTGTATAATTCCTATGTATTTCCACCATGTATGATAATACAATAGATGGGGTTTTTATATGAGGATTTCCCCAAAGTATTTTCATGTGTATTGTAACATCGATTCTTCTTCTTCTGGTTATATTGTTCAACTCAATTTTTAAGCTTCCGCAAATTGATAGTAGAAGTAGGTTATAGTATTCTGTTTTGATTTATATTGCATTATCGGGTTAACCTATAGCAGATTTTCTACATGGTATCAGAGCTGTGAACAATATATTGAGAAGAGAATTTGAAGTTTGAAGTTCGGGGTTGCAGGTGCAAATCAAATTCATATCATACTTCAAGGTTGGCCAATGGCGTTCTATGGCTTGAGACTCGAGTATGCCTTAGAAGGTAGCTCAAATTACATAGCATGGAAAGATAGAATGGAGGCTATATTAGAAGACAATGGCTTGAAGGAATTCATTGATCAAGAAATCCCAAAGACAGCTTCAACTAATGCACAAGAGTTGGCTGAGTGGAAGAAGTGTGTGGTGAAGGCGAGACGGATCATCCTTGAGGGAGTTTGAGACCATATTGTCTCGAGTCTCCATGGGAAGGATACTCCATTTTCAATGTGGAAGACATTGAAGGACCTCTACCAGAACAGTAGCAACCAGAGGAAATTGGCACTCAAGGATAAGCTTCGAAGAATCAATATGGAGAAGGGTGATACTATTTCCACATATCTGAACAAGCTCACCACCTGCAGAGATGAGCTTGGTAGTGTGGGAATAACTACTGCCGATGATGATATGGTGAGCCTCGCTCTCCTTGGCCTTCCAAAGAGTTGGAATAGCTACCAGGACTCTATGAATGGAAGGGAGAAACTTCTGGATTGGGAACGACTGTGGTCGGATCTTATGCAGGAGGAGATTAGGAGGAGCACACGAGATGGTTCTTCATCCAAGAATGATGATGAAGAAAATATGGCCTTAGCAAGTATGGCAAGGAAAGGGAAGGGGAAGGCTTCCCATTTCAAATCGAATTCTTCTCATGGAGGGAAGAAGGGTGACATGTCTAAAGTAAGATGCTTTAATTTTCATAAGATGGGACATTATGTGATTAATTGCCTATCGAAGAAGTCCAAGAGGGGATCCTTGGAAGGATCAGAAGGTGAGGCATTAGCCTCTTAGTTCGAAATGGACTTTACCCTCATCACATGCATGGTGTCATCGATGATGGGTTGTGTCTAGTATCTTGATAGTGGAGCCTCATTCCACATTATCGGTGATAAAACTTTATTCGGTGCCTTGGAGGAGAAAGACCTCAAGATGCGCATAGATATGGGTGATGACGGAAGGTATAGTGTTTCAGGAGTGGGCACGATTGCTTTTCAGAGGGAGCATGGAGCTCCACTCACCTTGACAGATGTGATGTATGTGCCTGGACTGAAGAAGAACTTGGTATGAATCGCGATGTTGGAGGATAAAGGCTATGATGTTGTCTTTAATAAAGGAAAGGCGTTCCTAAGACACATAGCCATGGGTCAGACCAAGAGGATAGGGATTCAGGTGAAGAATCTGTATAAACTAGAGGTAGATGATTGTGCAGCATTGAGTACGAAAGCAGAATTGGTGCAAATCCAAGACATTGGCAAGTTGTGGCACAGGTGTTTGGGCCATTTGCATCATGGGGCTTTGAAGATAATGCAACAGATAACTACAAGACTTCCCAAAGGTAAACTTGAGCAAGTTGCCACATGCAAAGGTTGTACCTTGGGAAAGTACACCAAATCCTTCTTTGATGACCGAGATAGTCGAGCAGAGGCTATCTTAGAGCGAGTTCATACTGATTTGTGTGAACCATTATCGACGGAATCCACAACGAAGAAAAGGAATTATGTGATTTTCATTGATGACTATTCTCATAAATGCTGGATTTATTTCATGTAGAAGAAGGACTATTTCATGTAGAAGAAGGACCAAACTTTCACAAAGTTTTGTGAGTTCAAAGCTTTGGTCGAGATAGAGTCAAGGAAGAAGATCAAGGCCTTGAGAAGCGACAATGGTGGAGAATATGTCCCTCAAGATTTTAAGGAATTTTGTGTAGCAGAAGGAATTAAACGAGAGTTGACAGCACCTCATAACCCACCGCAAAATGGGGTGGCTGAGAGGGAGAATAGAACTATTGTAGGGGCAGCTCGGGCAATGCTGCATGACCAAGGCCTACCACTTCACTTGTGGGCTAAGGCATGCAACACAATGGTATATTTGCAATATAGAAGCCCGCATCGCATACTTGGGATGAAGACACCAGAGGAAACTTTCTCTAGTAAGAGACCAGATGTGGGTCACTTCAAGATCTTTAGCTCATTGGTATATTGCGATGTGACAAAGGATGCACGGAAGAAGCTTGAGCTGATAGCAGAGTTGGGGATATTTGTGGGGTACATTGATACACCTCACAAATATCGGGTGTACTTGCCTACCAGTCAAAGGACAGTGGTTCGCAGAGATCTCAAGTTTGATGAGCAGAAGGCCATACGAGTTTCCCTTGAGAGGGAGCTCAAACTACAAGCTATGGAGGAACTGTTGGTTCCTAAGGAGGAGGAGCCTCAGATTGATGTGGAGCAGCCACATGCAGAGGTTCTAGGAGTGGAGAAATCCACTCAAGCATAGTCTTCCAGAGATGGATGGAAGCACACAAGAGAAGCTGACAGATTGTTGGAGGATGTGAGAGAATGTGGGAGCACCATCTTCTTAGTGCAGACATAGGAGGTCACCTGAGAGGTACATTGGATACATGGCCCTTACTGGGGAATGTGTTGAGACCGAACCATCTTCCTTTGAGGAAGCAGTGCAGTAGTCGATTTGGGTTGATGCTATGGTGGAGGAGTATGACTCCATAGTTCATAACAGTGTTTGGGACGCGGTTCCGAAACCGGAGAACAAGTCAGTTGTGAGTTCCCATTGGCTTTACAAGGTAAAGCAAGCTACTGATGGTAGTGCGTAGAAGCATAAGACAAGATTTGTTGCCCGTGGCTTTTCATAGGTCGAGAGGATCATGTTGTTGCAGTATATTTCAACAGAGGAGCAAGATGTTGACATTTTGACAAAGGCATTGTCAAAGTGTAAATTTGAGTTCCATAGAGACATGATCGGGGTGGCAGATAATCCCTTTCTTGTTGAGAGGGAGTGTTGAATATGGCAACAAGAATATTCCAATTTAATTTGTCCTTGAATTAAATTGTGAATTAAAATCGAATTTAGTCTTAACAACTACTTGGAAATTCAAGTTAGAAGTATTTCTGAAGTCATGCAAGAGTTATCCCTTAAATTAAGGAGATAAGATTGAGTTATATTTGAGTTGCAATTAGTTAACTCAGTTTACTAAGTTAAGTCCAATTAAATTAGTTCCAAACTGTTTGAGGAACTAATAGTGAGTTAATGGTCAGTTGATGCATTAATGCACTCAACTGGTGCCACTCCAGTTAACTGAGGATTCCATCATCAGAAACTCATGCATTTCTATTATGAGAAATACCCAGTTGAGACAAAAGTTCAAGGAAAATGTACTATTAGTTGCATGTGTTTTCTCGTGGAGAAAACTCATGCATTCTTCAAGTATTCATCCTTGAGGATTGCGCAGTTTTGAAGGATTGGTTTTCCACTTGGTAAAAGGAAAATCATCCACAAGGAACAATGCAAGGAAATAGGAGTTTGGAGGGTAGAGAGGAAGGCTGGAGAGAAGCCAAGATTTCCTGTGAGCATATGTGAGGATTGTACTGAGAGCTGGCTAGCTGTGATAGCTAAGGCTTTGTATAATTCTTATGTATTTCCACCATGTATGATAATACAATAGATGGGGTTTTTGTATGAGGATTTCCCAAAAGTATTTTCATGTGTATTTTGACATTGATTCTTCTTGTTTTGGTTATATTGTTCAACTCAATCTTTAAGCTTCCGCAAATTGATAGTAGAAGTAGGTTATAGTATTCTTCTTTGATTTATATTGCATTATTAGGTTAACCTACACAGATTTTCTACAAGAAGATAGCTGAAGAAAATTCAGCCAACAAGCATGCTGAAATCCCTGCCACCTCTGCACAACCAATAAAACCCCTGGTAATTGATTTAGAGGAAGAGTGGGACAATTTTAATAAAATTCTCAACACAGAGGCACAAGCGCCAAAGTTGCAAACTCCACAATAGAAAACAACTCAGGAAATTACAGTGGAAAAGACTGCAAATACACAAGAGGTAGAACACATCCCTGTAACGCCCACTTCTAAAATAGTTTTGAGAATTGAATAAATTCCCCCTCTAGATGTGTTTTATAGCCCGCGGCATAAGGCCGTGGTGAAAAGACAAAGAAAGAAAAGGAATTTGGACTCTACAGTTGCTACCACCCCTGAAAACAAACCAATGGATGTTCTCTGGAAAGACTCACCCGTTGATCCATCTGCCAACCTTACTAGTCTCTCACAGTTCGCAGGTGCTTATGCTACAACAATCATGGACAAAGCAACAGAAGTACAAATGTTGCTTAGAGAAAAGGAAGATAAAATAATGTCACTTGAGCAACAATTGCAACAAGTAAAATGTGACCAGCAGGCAGAGATACAGTTAGCTAAGCTACAAAGGGAATTCGAACAGATGCAAATAGAACATCAAACCATCTTCGCTGAGAAGGAAGCACAAATACAGGAAATAACTGATCAACACAAAGACGATCCAAAAATTGATCAGTTTGTTACCGAAGCACTCGGTCTTAACTCCCAGCTAATGCACCAGAAAGAATTATTATGCCAGAAGATTTCACAATGGAAGTCTTATTGTGAAACAAGCGATAAATTGACAAGTCAAGTCGTGGAAATGAGACTTGAATATGATGAGATATTTAAAAAGGTCTCCAATTTCATCGCCTGGCAGAATACAGAAGATGGGAGAAAATCTAACTTGCCTAAGCTAGAAGAATCACATAAAGAAATCCTATTTGCGAGCTGGGATTTTTGGCTTAAAGAAGCAGAAAAGGCAACAACAGACGCGACGATAGTAGCAAACGATGTCATAGAAAATATCAATGAAAATTTACATAGTGCCAACCTTGTGGCAGAGTCCATTCCAGGTTTCCTTCCTAATGCGAAACAGCTTGAACTACAATGGAAACATGAAATGGAAGAAAAAGCAGAAGTGATAAGGCAAACGACTAGGTTAAACTGGGAAGCATATTGGCAACATTTGGTAAAACATCACAGCCAATAGATGACCCTGCGATGCATAACCACTTCTACGGAGAAAATGGCGCCAACACTAACTGATGCCGTATTCGTTGGACAGTTGAAAGCTGAAGTCGTCCAACCAGCATAGCTCAAGCCCATGATGGATATTTGCGATCTGAAGGATCAAATGCAGGATAGTTAGTCACCATGTTTATTTCCATTTTGATTTTATTTTTGCACAATTTGAGGCAGGTCGTTCAAACATCCTCAATTATTTTTGTAATAATCTATTTTTAGTTTTATAGTTTAAGTATTTAAACCCCTCTCATGCATTTAGAGAGGGGTACAAAATTTTTATCAGAAACAGTCTTCAAAACATGCACTTCTGGTGAAATTAATGGAACATGATTTATTTTTTATCTGATTTAACATATTCTACTGAAATTGCACTTTTGTACTCTTAGATGGTGGTGAATGGACTGAAGATAAAACATATTGCTAAAACACATGAGTATGACGTATTATAAATGGTACTTTTATCTCGTAATCCTTTTTACTTATGTATTAAGAAATGATTTCTTTTTGAATTGTTTATGTATGAAAGTTTGAATCTTGATTGCCATTATTGCACTTCTGTATGATGATGATCTATATTTTATGCTGAATATATGAATAATTCCTTATGCGATATATCTTTCACAATCGTTTCAGCTAACTTTTTATACGAAACGATTATTGTTAAAATGGATTCACTTCTTATCGCAATTGAATGATCTTTATTATCAATTGCTTTTAGATATTATTGTAGATCGCATACATCAATTTAATCCCGGGTATATTTATAATTAGATAGTGTTTAAATTAGGATAAAATGCATGTGATTGTTAGTTTAGATTAGATTACTTTTAGCTTAGACATTACTTTAAAACATCATATATCACCCCATTAGCACAATCATTAAATAGATTGGGAAATTGGTCCCATTATCCCCAGTCGGAGCCACTACTTCAAACGAAAAAGGAGCTGCCAACCAAGGTCCAGATCGGGTGGTTTTCCCCCATGTTGAAGCAACAAATTTCGAGGCTTGAACACCTCCATAAATCCCCTATCCATTTGCCCGCACCATTACAGGAATTAATGCCCTAAAAAGACCATTAATCCAATGGTTAAGGCTAGTTCGCAGCAAATAAATATGAGATTCATCACTGCGATTACACTTTTCTTTCCTCGCTCATTCAATAGTGCTCCCGCCCCTTTGTGCTCTAATCTTGCCGCAACATTTCTATTGCCTATCATTCATAAATTGACAGAGGTCTGCCACTCTGAATTCCCGCCATTATTGGACACACAACAATTTCTTGTTGTTACAGTCTTCAATTCTCCATTCTGCAACCACCATGGCACCTAAAATTTCCCCTGTAATCAATCTGATGCTTACTCACCCTATCGATTTAGACCATATCCACTCATAGATAGAGATTACAAAATCGTTGAAACACAGTGTGAATTCGACTTGTTCGAATCATGCTGCTGGTTTCGAGATAATTTCCTTGACCAATTTGATGAGATACACCTCTCGAAATCCAGACTCCCTCTGTTTGTTGTTCCCCAATCCTATCATTTTCCAAAATTCTCCCTAAGATGCCAAGCGTCTTGCCTTGTAAGCAAGAGGGAAATTATATCCCCAAATGGTGAAATTATCTTCATCATCACAATTGTCAGCATTAATAAAATGGTGCAAGTTCCCCGCTGTGATTCCCTCTCTGCTTTCTCCATTGAAGCTCTCAGAGAAATTTACCAGAAGTTAACTTTCCCCCAGAGAGTTGCCATCTTTGAAATCTTCCTCCCTGAAGACTCTCAACTCCCTAAGAAAAATCCCCCATATCCCTCTTCTATGTTCCCTCAAAGGATAAGACATATTATTTCTGTTTTGTCTTCCATTCTTGGTTATTATTCAGATGAGTGGGTAGATGAGCCTATTCTAGGCTTTCTATCCACCCTTTCTTCAAAAGAAGGACCATCAGTCACTTTTGACTATGATAACTTCTTATCAAATGTAATTCATGAACAATTCCTTCAGTTTTTAACTGAAGGAATGTTCATATATTCATCAATTCTTATGTATATGTTTATGTTTTTCCAAATAGATAAGTTTCCATTCTCAATGCAAAAACTTGATCAACAAGGAGAGCCACAGTCAGTTGTTTTCTGGAATTCCTTAGTCAGAAAACAATCACACGAATACAACTTTTCAGAGTTCATAGAACAATTTGTATATCCAGCCACTTGTTTGTTAAGTGGCCAACAGGTTCCAAGGATCAATGAAGACATTCAAAAGGTTTTGCAGCTTATTGAACAGGTCAAAACAGGGGATTGGTACCTTTACCAATCATTCACAGAGATTAGAGTGTATGGTTCAGAACTACCACCATACAAACTACCCAAATATTTGCTAATGAGGATATTTTCCTTGGAATACATCAGGAAAATAATTCATTCAAATAACAACCATTTCGTGGCAGCCAAGAAGAAATCGCAATTGCAGATCAAGACACAAGTTGGACCCTTCATCTGCAACAGTAGAGCATCAGGAGAGGAAGCATATCTCCTGCTGAAACAAATGAAATTTCCTCTCAGCTTCACTTTGTCTTATGACCCCTTTGGGGTAATTTCCAAGTTAAGAGTGGAACAAAAAAATACACTATATGTGCACAATCAAAGACCTAAAATAGAAAAGTATATGAATCAATGCACTTGGGTGGAAAATACATTGCAGGAGGTTGAGGAGTAGGTACTTTCCAATACAACTTTAGAGACTCCTATACCCAAAGAGAAAACAAATAAGAGAGAAAGAGAAGACGATTCTCTAGTCACCAAAGTAGCTAAAGAAATTAAAATATATACTAAGAAGCTTAAAGTAGGCTCCGGTATTAAAATAGAATTTCCATCACTAGAGGACATACACGACACTATTGTGCTCTCAGGTTTGAAGGCTTTCAAGTTGTACAATGGTACTACAGAATCTCCATCATCTTCTTCAGTTACTAAAGATATTCCAGCTACTATCCCTTAGACACCAAAAGCATATGTAGAGAAGAGACAGTTGGACATTTTTCAGAGATATAAGGAAATTACGCAGAGGAATGAGGCCATTCATGATAACATATTAGCTCGGTTCAGAAAGAAATCCTCCTCCATTCATCACAGATTCATCTCAACATATGATATAGATAACGAAAGAATGCATATGGCATTCTTGTAGGCCTAGGTCTCTCAACCAAAGTCAACAACAGATTTCAAACAAACCACTTTTGAATTTGAGGCAAAGGATGTCCATCCTTTGGATCAAATAGATATGCACAGGGAGAAAAGAGAGATGGTGTATTCTACTTTCACACAGACTGTTATCACTACCTCAAAACTACAACTTACTCTAAATAATGTGCAGTCTCAACTCAAATTGGAGAAAATATCCTCACTTGCCAAAGATACCAGAATCAAATACTTGGAGGAAATGGTGGTCAAAGCAGGCCTTGATCCAGACAATTCAAAATCTACAGAGGAAATAATTAGAAAGAAGAATGTTGACATTGCAACATTAAAGAAACAATTGAAGCTTCCAAGAATAGAAGACCCTAGGGCAAGGAACTTGGAGAGACATATTTGCAGAAGGAAGAGATGTTAAAGGTTCTAGTGGAACAAGGTGCCCATATCAAAGCAAGGAAGCATAAATGGACAAGTTAATAAAGGAAAAGGAACAAAATTCACAACTTGTAGTTGTTCCTCTTGATGCAGTTCCTATTGCATCTCTACTACAAACAGGTGTCCCTATAGCAACTACTACAGTTGGAACATCATCTTATTTTGTTGCCCACATTAGTTGTTGATGACTCATTTAAGTTAGCTAAATCTTTTCAAAATATGTCAATACAGGAAGAAGAGCTAAAGAAAATGAAGCTGGAGATAAAGGTTTTACAGGAGTAGAGTATAAGGTTTGAAAATGCCTACTTGACAGAAACATAGAAGTCCCAGACATTGTCCCAAAGATTGCAGAAAATGGAAAAAGACTGTGCCATGGGCAATACATTGGCACAGGTGAAGGAAAATATCTGGAAAAGGATTAATGAAGATATGGGAGAAATTTTGCCTTCAATCCAAATCATTTTTGAACAACAGGAGCTTATTGAAAGGTCAAATGAAGCCATTGAGCAGGTTAGAAAGCAGCTAGGAGATAAACCAAATGAAGCCACTGAGCTTATTAAATTTCTAAATTCCAAGAACAGTCAAGAATTAGAAGAATTAGAAATTGAAGACAGGATTGAAACAATTTTGGAAGTCAGGAAAGTGTTGACTAAAAGGAATATTATGAGACAACTTGAAGAAAAGGGTCAAAACATGAACACATGTATACAAAGATTCTTTGCCAAGTTTGAGCCTCTCTACAAAAAAGGGCTTCAAAACCTGTTAGTGATTAACGACAAGCTCAGGATGTGGTTAGATTACAGTGCACAAATTATGAACAAGGCAAGAGACAGTTCAAAGGTTATAGCCAGAAGACTCAACATGATAGGGAAAGCGTTCCTGGAAGCACTATCATATGATCTTGACATTCAGTATGCAATTCTGAACTTCTTCATCACCCGACCGACATTTTCCAGGTACACTGAAGTCAACGAAGTATACAGGAAGTTGATGAAGATGAATATCCCAAGCGAACAATGTTGGGATAAAATCTGTGAATTACTAGAGTAAAAGGTAATTTCAGTGGCACAACTCAGCATTACAGCACATACAATATTTCAGTGCCAGACAACCAGTTGTTCCCTCATTTCAGTGCCACCACTTCAGACAGTTCGATTTTCCTAATTTCATTGTAATAAGTTAGCTTAATTCAGTCCTATTATTTTGTAGATACATCCTCGTCATCCTGACAGCATATTTTTTGTAAATTAGTTATAAATACTTCAATTGCTTAAGTAGTACAGGTTGGTTTTTGTACAAAGAAACATTATTGTATATTTTTCTGAAGCATCATCAGATTTTCCAAGTTATACAAAAGCTCTTTCACAGGATTCATGTGTCAAGTTGTTAGTGAAGTACATCTATCTATTTTATGTGTTTATACCTCTCTGTTTATAGCACATATTTGTTTTCAAATATGAATTATTCAATAGATAAATAAAGGGAAGAATTTGTTTAAATCTACATTGCACCCAACTACGAATAATTTCTATGTTTTCTTCTGATCTTTGAATATATAATTTAGGTAACAATGCTCTATATTTTAAAGTGAACCTTAATCTTTTCTTCTTCTCCATTTCACAAACTTAAAAGAATCCATTCAGTATGGATACCTTTCCTTGTGATATCTATTTCTAGATACTATCTGTAGATACTATAGTTGATATATATTTTATGTAACAAACTCTGTAGCCCAGTGGAATTCTAAGTTTTCAACCAACCATCCAAATACAAATCAAACCCCAAAATTCATAACTAGCCTAATATTCAATCAAACAAAGTTAAATCTTATAGAGAGAGCCCTCTCTAAAGCTGGCAGGGCTAGATCCTAGCTTCCAAAGTTGGTTTGTGGTTACCTTGGTGATTTTCTTCTGCAACCTCAGAAAATTACTGAGTGCTAACAAGGAGTACCTTAGTGAGGAGGAAGAGAGTGAACATGATTCATCCCAAAAAACTAAACAAGACCAAACCCCATTGTGGAAATATGTTTCTAGGCATGAAGTGGGGAAAGGGGGTGGAACCACTAAATTTGACTACCCCGATTACAACATAACTTACACAGGTTCATACACCCATGCCAGAAGGAACCTTTGTGGGAAAAGGGAATGGGATGAAGATAAAGCAATAGGAATCAAAACTTGTACAAGTGTGTCAACAATAGATAGAGCCAAATACATAAGGGAAGAGGAGGAAGCCCAATACAAATATAAAAAATCAAAGGGTTTCTTTGAACCAAGCTCACAATCACATCAACATGCACAAAGAACTCCTTCAGCATCCTCCCATGGCAATGGATATGGAGGCACAAGGTCACCAAACATCTCTTTAAGGTGTAGAACCATATCAGATTTCCTTGATGAAGGGTGTAGGAATGATGTGGATTCAAAAGTTTACCCATTTCTCTATGCATGTGGGACACCATTGAATGTTCTTCACTCACCTTATTGGCATGAAATGGTTTCTGCCATAAATTATGCCCCTAAAGGATACAAGAGCCATGGGTATGACAAGGCTAGAACCATTGGAATTGATCATGAAAAAGAAAAAATATCACATTCTTTGAGAAGAATGACAAATTCTTGGACTGAGCATGGGTTATCCATCTTTCTATCAACATATGATTACTCATACAAGTTCAAGACTGACATCAACATTGCAGAACCATTACTTGAAAAAATTGAACTTTTGGGCCATACAATGTCATCCAAGTTGTTATCTATGATAACCCTTTATTTTTCTAACTCTAGTCTTAAATCCATTTTCCCTCCATTTATTTAAAAAACATCAAAACTACACTACCCTCAATGAAAAAAACTAGAACCCACTCCTGGACGTGAAATGGCATAAAGCACAATTTATAAGATGTTAGGTCCACCATGGTTAAACTGCGCACGTCTCCCACTCCCGATTGCAGTCCCATTTTAATCCAACGGCTCTAAGGCCTTTTCGGACCCCCCCCCCCCCCCAATTTGTTTCTCTTTAATGGCGAGGGGGGGTCTGAAAAGCGGTTTCCCCACCACTATGTGTCCTTCCCTTGTGATTTCGACCCCCCCCCCAATACCATAAACTACTCTCTCGCCCCTTCGAAAGAGGTTTTCTCCACTCCTGCCACAACTTTCATTCCTGCTTACGTCACACATACTCCCTCTTCATTGCCACTCCCTTATTGCCACGTAGTCCCTATTGACCACCTACTCCCATGCCAATGTTCACCCACCACGTCCCTACTCCTCCTCCACTGTTATTTTTCCACGCATCCTCCTCCTCTAATAGTTTCCTCCAACCATGTTCCTCCACATTATCACTCACCTCCATGTCACCTCTCGCCTCCATTGTCTTGATAGTGTGTTCATTGTGTTCATTTCCTCCAATCCCCAACTGCGATGTTGCCCATCTAGCATGAACAGTTATGAGAGAAGTGGTCCTCCTGCTCTCCTTCGTAAACGCAAACCATAATGGGTTTCCAAATTGATCGATGGCCTAGTTCAATGAATGCTTTTGCTTCGTGAGACAACAAGACTGTTTTTCGGCGTTTCTGTAGCAGCATGGATATTAATGAGATAGCAAGAAAACATGGCCAAGACATAATGGAATAGTAATGGAATTTTCAGCACGTTTCAACAACAAACAGGGCAACAAAATTTGAAAGACCGGATGCTATGAATTTCAAAAAATACAATGCCAACGCTACAACAATTTTATTTCCTTGAAAAATTGTAACTGTTAGATAGGCTCTGTTCATACGAATTCTATTTATACTCAAATTCTATTGTAAATCTCGATGAAGTCTCAAAGTTTTATTAATTAGATAGGAACAAGTCTCTAGAACAATGGATTGAATCAGTCCCAGGCAACAATATTATGTAAAGAGATATTTCTCTATAAATAAATAGATTTCCGACTCTGATAAAGGTTGATTTGGAATGTGAAAAACTAGCCTTCTGTAACATTTTGTTCTTGTAATAGAAAATCTGCAGCACTCTGTTTTTGTACCTGAGATTATTATTATGGATTTTATGAGTTTTTATTATGTTGTTATTAGTTTTACATAGTATCTTGATTACATGGAAATCTATCATACAACTCCAATTTCCTTCATTTACTGTGTATCATTGTGGGTGTTCAGTTCTATCAGTTTTAAGCCATAGATGCCTCAACTTCCATTAAACACTGTTTATCAATTTTTTTTTTAATTTGACTCCATACCCAATGGTGGTAGTTATCACATTTTTCTTCACCTACAAAAATCACAAAAAGAGATCAGAGTTAGTCATCTGAATTTTGAGTTTATCACAAGTCATTTTATAAACATTTTGAGAGATCCCTCTCATATTGGAAGGACTAACTTCCAGTCTAAAGTTGGTTTGAAATAGTTACATTTGGTTGAAGGTTGATACAACCCAACCTGTCCCAGCCAAGTGATAACATTTTGGTGCGTCTGTCAGGAGTCTAAAAGTTATATCATCCTAGATGTTTCATTTCAAAAGTTGAGCTCTTGAAGGTAGCAGGAGATCATATTGTTCGAGGCTACATTTCTACCTTGGTGACTCCACTGGTACTTTCAACTTAAAGGTGGCTTCTAAGAAGATTCATACGAGGAGAAATCTAGACCCTAATCCACTAGAATAGTTGATGATCCAGAAAAAATTCTCAGAAAAGATGCTAGCTCATCAAAATCAGGTACTTCATTTCTCTTAATATCTACCTCATTTACCCTCTGGAGATATTCAAGATATTGAAGGTATTAGATTTGATGAAGAGTATAAGCCTATATTGCTCAGATCTAAATCACAGAATGAATTACCAAAACTAGGGTTAGATTCTACTTTTGAGGATCCAAAAGAAGTTAAAGATAGGTTTTGGGAAATTTCTACATCAGAATTGTCACTTGAAGAAGAGTCTTTAGAGAAACTAAAAGAATTTGATCTTTTTGAACTTTTGTCAAGAAAATAAATTGGTTTCCCTTTACCTGAAATAAGTACCTTTACTTCGAAAACAAAAGTCTCTGTCACTCAATCCCCTTTGAGTACATCTGCTTTCATCTCTACTCCTACTATTTTCATTTTTACCTCTCCTGTTGGAATTTCTGCTAGTATTTCTGCTATGGTAGCCCCTGCTAGATATGCTCCTCTTGTTTTACCAGTTGTACTTCATGACTTACCTCAAGGGTACTCCACTAGAATAAAAAATTTTGGAAGTGAAGAGGGGATAACTGTAGAACAACATGTTGACTAGTTTAATGACTTTATAGACCTGGAAGAGGTAGATTATGAATATGTTAAAATGAGATTGTTTGTACAGAGCTTCATTGGTGAGGTGAAAAAATGGTTCAAATCTTTAACCCCTGGGAGTTTACATGATTAGAATGAATTAGAAGATGCCTTCTTAAGTAAATGGGGAAGTAAAGTTAATCTTGTACAAGCCTTGACTGAATATAATAATTTGAAGAAGGCTAGCCATGAATCAGTGCAAGATTTTTCAAAAATATTCAATAAAGTCTATGATTCCATTCCTACTCACATTAAACCTCCCCCAGGAGTTGCTCAGTCACAGTATGTTGAAGCCTTTGATTATGAGTTTTCCATCCTACTAAGAGAGAGAGAATCTGTTACCTTAGCTGACATGCAGAATGATGTTATGAAAGTGGAAGTTAATATGGCTACAACAAAAAGATCTAAAGTGGCTAAAGGAAAGTTAAAGGAGGAAGAACAATCTTCCACCTCTTCTGATGTTAAATTTGATACCATGATGAGAACAATGGAAAGACTCATGTATAGGTTAGCCCTTGGAAATAAGCCTCCTGATGCACAACCTGAGACACAGGTTAGAAATCCAAACTTTAGAAGGGTTGAAATCCAGCAGAGGCAAAGAGAATGGAGAAATCATCCTGGCCAACAAGTTAGGCCTCCTTTCCATCAAAACCTAGTATATGATGAGGAAATGCCACCAGAAGTCTGAGAAGATAATATTCATTGTCTAGATGAAGATGGGAAAGGAATGTTTTTAACAAAGGAAGAACATGATGAGTCCTATAACGATTTGCATGGTGATGAAACTGAGCCACAATCAAAATACTTAGAAGGCTATCAACATGCTATTTTAGAGATGCAAAATCAGTATAATTTGAGAAACAGAAATGTTCTTGTAGATGCAAATAAAAATCAGCCTAAGAAAGATGCTCCAAAGGTTACAAAACAAAAGAAAGAAACCCCTGCAAAGGAAGTTGAGAAGACACAACCAATTTTCAATTTGGAGAATGAATTCTCAAAGATAAATATTTACGTTCCCTTTGGAGAAATAATAAGAGTTACAGAATACAGAAAGAAAATTGTTAGAATGCTTAATGTTAACGTTGGATCATCTGATATTTTGAATTTGCATGAAGATCATCCTACTGTGTTCCTAGGGCCTAGAGCAGAAGATGAGCAAAATGAAGAGGTACCACCTTTCTATGTGAGTTTAAACATCCATGACATGACAGTACATAATGCTATGTTATATTCAGGGGAATCACACAATTTAATGCCTAAGGTCATCATGGAAAGATTGGGTTTAGACATAACCAAACCATACAAAGACTTATTTTCATTTGATTCAAAAAGGGTTAAATGTATAGGTCTAATTAAAGATGTGGTTGTTTCTTTAAGTCAAATTCCTGCTAAGACTATATTGATGGATATTATTGTGGCTGATATTCCACCAAATTTTGGCATGTTTCTATCAAGATCATGGGCTGCCAAAGTCAAAGGAACTATTCAGATGGATATGTCCTATGCTACTATCCCAGTTTTTGGTGAAAAAAGTAGATTATGCAGAGAGTCTACGATGCCATTTATGGTTAGAAACAAAGACAAACCTCAAAAATTTCCAGTATATGCAATGGAGACTGAATTGGGCTCATCTATACTCTTCAATGAAATCACCAACAACACAAAAAATCAACATGCAGAAAAGGAGCAGCAAGTTGAATAAATTGATAGGAAAGGGTGGTGGCACATGAGCTTTAATGGTGTTGTAGGAAGAGATGGAGTTGGTGCAGGCATGTGGATAATTATCCCAGGAGATGAAAGTAATTTTTTCTCTTATAAACTCAATTTTGATTGCACAAATAATATGGCGGAATATGAAGCATTGGTTTTGGGTTTAGAAGTCTTTAAGAATTTAGGTGCAAAGAAAATCTCTGTTTTTTGTGATTCTAAATTGATCATCAAACAAGTTAAAAACACCTATCAAACCAAGGATGTTAGAATGAGAGCATACAAAAATTTGATTCTTGAATTACTGGAAAATTTTGAAGAGTATAATTTCACCATCAAGCCTAGAGAACATAACAATGTTGCAGATTCTTTGGTTGTTCCAACAAGTTTATTTTCAATTCCAATTCATACCAACAATAAATATGAAGTTGAAATTAGGCGTAGACCTGCTATACCTGATAATATAATAAACTGAAAAGTGTTTGATAATGATCAACAAGTCAAAATTTTCTTGGAATTGAAAGAAGAATTTGAATCTATTCAAGTTGACCAGCAAAACATCTTTGCTGAAACAAAAGCCAATACTGAAGTTGTTCAGCTCAAAAACAATTTTATTCCAAAGGGTCTGATTCCTCTTGAGAAGTTATTTGACCAGAATGATGTGGCCAAAAATCTAAAGATGAAATCAGATGATGAGGAACTTGAGACTTATAATCTTGGTACTGCAAAAAATCCAAAGATTGTCAAGTACTTGTCCAAATTTCATTCTCTTGAGGAAAAACAAAAATATCTTGTTTTTGTGAAGAAATATGTAGATATTTTTGCATGGAGTTATGATGATTTGAAAATATATGATCCAAATGTTATTCAACATACCATACCAATAAAATAAAATGAAAAACATTTCAAGCAGAAATTGAGAAGGATAAATCTATTGCTCTTGCCATCGATTGAAAAGGAGATCAAAAAGTTGTTTGAAGAAAAAATCATAGTACCATTGAGATTTTCCAAGTGGTTGGCTAACCTAGTTCCTGTGAGAAAGAAGAATGGGGAAATTAAGATATGCATTAATTTCAGAAACTTGAATAAAGCTTCATTAAAAGATAATTATCCACTTCCCAAAATGGATCATATTTTGCAAAGCATTGTAGGATCACAAAGGATGTCAATGCTAGATGGTTTCTTAGGCTATAATCAGATATTGGTACATCATGATGATCAAGAGAAGACAACTTTTACCACAACCTAGGGAACATTTATGTATGCAAAGATTCCTTTTGGACTTATGAATGTGTTGAAAATAGCAACAAGAAATGCTAAAAATAGAAGTGCTAAAAATAACACTGCTATAAATAGTAGTTTGGGTACCAATGCTAGATTGAGCAATAGGGAATGGAAAATGGAAGTGCTAAAAATAGCATTCTATTTTTAGCAGTTCAGGATGGATTCCTATTTTAGTTAGTCCCTGGACTAAACATAGGAAGTAAAATTCGAATTTGAACTTAACAGCTATTTGAATAGAAATTAATTAATTCACCATGAGTTAATTAGTTGTTAAAAATCAAACATGAAGTCTATGTGAGGACATGCAACAATTTCTCCATTCATTGAGGGATTTATCCATTAGTTAAAGAGATAAGGATGAGTTCTAATTTGAGTTGTAATTAGTTGGCTCAGTTAATCGATTCAAGTCCAGTTAGATGGATTTAAACAGTTTGTTTAAATTAATGTGAGTTTAGTTAGTTAATGCATGCTTGCATATAACTGCTGCACTTCAGATAACTGAATATTCTCTCATGAATAACTCATGCATGTCAGTTCAGACAGAGACCCAGTTGAGATCAGAGGAGGGACAGTGTACTATCAGTTGGATGGATTTTTCCTATAAAGGAAGCTCATCCATGGAGAAGGATTTATCTTCTCCAGGATTGCACAATTGGATCAGAGGTTAGTGAGTGTGTGAAGAGGCCAATTCAAACAAGTGGCTGCACTGGACCCCAAGGAAAATTGTGCAAAGAAATAGGAGGCTTGGAGGGCAGAGGAAAAGGTTTGAGAGAGGTCTTTTACTGTCTATGAGCAGCAGAGGGATTGAAGAGAGAGAAGGATAGCTTGTGAGCTGATTCTTTTTGTAATCCAGACTATATTTCCACTTGTATGATAATACAGAGTTGGGGTTTTAGGCTGAGGCTTTCCCCTGGTTATTTCTTCTGTGTTATGTGTGATTGATTTCTCCTTATTAGTTATATGTGTTCAATTAATCTTGCTCAATTCGATTAAGCTTCCGCATAATTGTTTGTAGAAGTAGATCAAGTATTTTGCTTTAGTATATTGCATTATCAGGTGATCTACAGGTGGGAATTTCTACATGGTATCAGAGCAAAGGTGATCAAGGAAGAACAATATACAAGAAGGGAGAAGTTTGAAGTTTGTGATTCCTGAATATAGAAATCGAGTTCTTATCACATCTCTATTTCACCTATGGCGTTCAATGGTTTAAGACTCGAATATGCCCTTGATGGCAGTTCGAATTATATAGCCTAGAAGGATCACATGGAAGCAGTACTAGAGGATAACGGTCTAAAGGACTTCATTGATCAAGAAGTCCCCAAGCCAACTGGTGCTGCTGAATTGGCTGAATGGAAGAAATGTGTGGCTAGAGCAAGGAGAATCCTTCTGGAGAGAGTTAGAGATCACATAATCTCGAGTCTCCATGGGAAGGAGACAACGTTTTTAATGTGGAAAACATTGAAAGATATATATCAGAATAGCAGCGATCAGAGGAAGTTGGCGCTGAAAGACAAGCTTCGGAAGATCAAGTGTGAAAAGGGCGACACAATCTCTACGTATCTGAACAAGCTCACCACATGCAGGGATGAGCTTGGAAGTGTAGGGATCACGACAATTGATGATGACATGGTGAGTCTTGCACTCCTTAGTCTTCCTGAGAGCTGGCATAGCGTCCAGGTCTCAGTTAATGGAAGAGAGAAACTACCATATTGGGAACGACTTTGGTTGGATTTGATGTAGGAGGAGATAAGAAGAAGCACCAAAGATGGTTCTTCATCCATGGAGGATGAAGAAAACTGTGCCTTAGCGAGTAAGGTGAAGAGGGGGAAGGAGAAGGATTCTCTTTCCTAATTCAGTTCTTCCCATGGTGGGAATAAGTTTGACAAATCGAAAGTGCGATGCTTTCGTTGTCATGAGGTGGGCAATTTTGCTACAAATTGTCCACTGAGGAAATCCGAGAAGGGATCCGTGGAAGGATCAAAAGGTGAGGCACTGGCCTCATAGTTCGAGTTGGATTTCACATTGTTCGCATGCATGGTTTCATCCATGGTGGGAAGTGGTTGGTTTCTTGACAGTGGAGCTTCTTTCCACATGACCAATGACAAGAGTTTGTTCAGTACTTTGGAGGAGAAATATCTCCAAATACTCATAGTGATGGGTAATGATGAAAAGTATAGTGTCTCAGGTGTAGGCACGATTGTTTTTCAGAGGGAGCATGGAGCTCGCATTACCTTGACCGATGTCAAGTATGTACCAGGACTGAAGAGAAATTTGGTGTCGATCGCGATGCTAGAAGACAGAGGCTATGATGTAGTCTTTAGTAAGGGAAAGGTTTTCCTTCGACATATCACCACTAGACAAGTGAAGCAGATCGGTTCATGGGTCAAGAACTTGTATGCTCTTGAGGTTCAAGATGCATGCAAAGCCTTGAGGAGCAAGGAAACTAATGGAGACTTGGTGGTTGAGAGGGAGAGTACATTACCTCTCAACATGCAGTGCCAGAAGAAGTCTCAGATGATTGTGGAGGAGCCACAATTGGTGAAGCAACTTCAGGAGGTTGTGGAGCAGCCACAACTAGAGAAGTTGAGAGGAGATCGAGTAGAGACATCTACTCATGCAGAGACCTCCAGTAGGGGGAAATTTCGAGCCAGGTGGGCAGAGGGATCACATGCATCCATACCTCCAGGTAGGAGGTGGGGCGATGTGGAGTGATCATCCCAAGAAGGCTGGAATAGGGACAAGATCCTTGAGGTACCCAACCTCTTTGATTCGACAGATGCAGATGGAGCAGTAGAGAGAGCTACAATGCAGGAGTCCTAGGACTGTGTAGAGCTAGCAGGCTGCAACAATGCGAGAGGCACAGGAGTGTTGCACTAGTGCAGGATGGCACAGAGAGGTGTGCAACAGTGCGAGATGCATGGAGTGTTGCAGCAGCTCAGAGGTCAGAGAGGGAGCACTTGTCAGTAGCAGGTAGAGCTTCAACATCAGAGTATGTTTCTAGCCCAACGGAGAGGTCAGTTGGGAGTTTTTTTGTTTCTAGAGTTGCTTGAGCAACCACACTTGGGAGAAGTGTTGCATGCAGAACATTCTAAAGGTACATGATAGGGTTCGAGTTGAATGCATTTCTTGTTGAGAGGGAGTGTTGAAATAGCAATAAGAAATGCTAAAAATAGAAGTGCTAAAAATATCATTGCTATAAATAGCAGTTTGGGTACTGGTGCTGGATTGAGCAACAGGGAATGAAAAATGGAAGTGCTAAAAATAGCATTCTATTTTTAGCAGTTCAGGATGGATTCCTATTTTAGTCAGTCCCTAGACTAAACATAGGAAGTAAAATTCGAATTTGAACTTAACAACTGTTTGAAAATAAATTAATTAATTCACCATGAGTTAATTAGTTGTGAAAAATCAAACATGAAGTCTATGTGAGGACATGCAACAATTTCTCCATTGATTGAGGGATTTATCCATCAGTTAAAGAGATAAGGATGAGTTCTAATTTGAGTTGTAATTAGTTGGCTCAGTTAACTGAGTCAAGTCCAGTTAGATTGATTTAAACAGTTTGTTTAAATTAATGTGAGTTCAGTTAGTTAATGCATGCTTTCATATATAACTGCTGCACTTCAGATAACTAAATATTCTCTCATGAATAACTCATGCATGTCAGTTCAAACAGAGACCCAGTTGAGATCAGAGGAGGGACAGTGTACTATTAGTTGGATGGATTTTTCCTATAAAGGAAGCTCATCCATGGAGAAGGATTTATCTCCTTCAGGATTGCGTAGTTGGATCAGAGGTTAGTGAGTGTGTGAAGAGGCCAATTCATACAAGTGGCTGCACTGGACCCCAAGGAAAATTGCGCAAAGAAATATGAGGCTTGGAGGGAAGAGGAGAAGGTTTAAGAGAGGCCTTTGACTATCTATGAGCAGCAGAGGGATTGCAGAGAGAGCATGATAGCTTGTGAGCTGATTCTTTTTGTAATCCAGACTATATTTCCACTTGTATGATAATACAGAGTTGGGGTTTTAGGCTGAGGCTTTCCCCTGGTTATTTCTTCTGTGTTATGTGTGATTGATTTCTCCTTATCAGTTATATGTGTTCAATTGATCTTGCTCAATTCGATTAAGCTTCCACATAATTGTTTGTAGAAGTAGATCAAGTATTTTGCTTTAGTATATTGCTTTATCAGGTGATCTACAGGTGGGAATTTCTACAGAATGCAGGAGCAACTTTTCAGAGGTATGGATATTGCATTTGTAGATGAGATAAACAGGTTTGTAGTAGTATATTTGGATGATATTACTACGTTTTATAAAAAAGAAGAAGAACGTCTCAAACACTTGGAGAGAGTCTTTCAAAAATGTAGAAAATTTGGTATTTCTCTAAATCCTACTAAGAGTATTTTTTCTTTGACAAAGGGAAAGTTGTTGGGTCATATTATATCAAAGGAAGGAATTAAGATTGATCCAAGTAGGGCTTCTGCTATCCAAAAAATTGGTCTACCCAGAAATAGAAAAGAAATTCAATATTTTTTAGGCAAAGTGAATTTTGTGAGAAGATTTATTCCTAACTTTGCAGAAATTGTGAAACACATCACAAAGATGCTTAGGAAATATTGTGATATTAAACATTCATTTGAAAAAATAAAAAAGAATCTTACTCAGGCTCCAGCCCTTATAAATTTTGTTTTTTCAAAGCAATTTCTGGTTTTTACTTTTGCTTCAGATTATACAATTGCTAGAGTATTGTTGCAGAAAGGACATATAGGTTATGAACAACCTATTTCATTTTTTAGTATAACAATTGGAAATTCTGAATTGAAATATAACATGATGGAGAAGCAATCTTATGCTTTAGTGAAAGCTCTTTAAGATTTCAAAGTGTATTTCATTCATTCGCACATTATTGCCTATGTACCCAATGTTGTAATAAAGGACATATTAACTCAATCTAATCCATATCGTAAAAGGAGTAAATGGGTTTCTACTCTACTGGAATATGATTTGGAAATCAGGCCTACAAAATTGGTAAAAGGACAAGGGTTGGCAAAGTTGATGACTCAATCTAATTTTGACTGTCTAGATATTAATTTTGTAGCAGAAAATTCAGATACAATTGAAGATGAAGAGATGATCCTTGTTGAAGGAAAGTTTACAATGTCAGATTGGTATAAAGATGTTATCTTTGTACTACAAAATCTTAGATATCCTCCTGAACTAACAAAGTCAAAATCTAGATTTGTCAATTTGAAATTAGTGAGATATTGTATTATGAATAAATGTTTGTATTCGAAAGATTCAGGTGGAATACTTCTTAATTGTCTATTGGAAGATGAAGATGAAAAGGTGATCGAAGAGTTTCATAAAGGTGATTGTGGAGGACATCCTTACTGGAGAGAAACAATGAATAAGATACTCAGAGCAAGATTTTATTGGCCTTCAATGTTTAGAGATGTATACAGAAAGGTTGTTGCTTGTCATGAATGTCAAATATTTGAAGGAAAAAGGAAGTTACTCTCATTGCCTTTGAAGCCCATTTTTGTTGAAGCCCCTTTCCAGTAGTGGGGGCTAGATTTTATTGGCGAAATACATCCTACATCTTCAGGCTAGCATCAGTGGATCCTAATATCCACTGATTACTTCACAAAATCGATTGAATTTATTCCCACAAGGCAAGCTATAGATGTAGTCATTATTAAATTTCTGGAAAATAACATCATGTCAAGATTTCGTTGCCCAATGAAGATCATCGCTGATAAAGCCCAATTTTTCAAATCAAGGAGACTGGTAAGTTTTTGTAACCAATATAATATCACTCTTGGCCATTCTATAGCTTATTACCCCCAAGGTAATGGCTTAGCTGAATCATCAAACAAAAGTCTAGTAAGAATCATTAAGAAGATTTTGCAGGAAAATAAAAGGTCATGGCATTTAAAATTCAAATTTTCTCTATGGGTTGATAGAATTTGTACTAAAAGATCTATAGGAGTTTCTCCTTATGAGTTAGTTTATGGAACAAAAGTTGTTTTTCCTAGTTCTCTTGGAGTTCTGGTCATGAAATTGTTGCAGGGACTAGAAGAAGAACCGAATGCTATCCAAAGGAGGATCAACCAACTAATTTCTCTACAGGAAAAAAGAGAAGAAGTCTACAACAATCATCAACAATCTCAGAACATAATTAAAAAGACTTTTGATAAAAATACCAAAGAAGAAAATTTCAGTCCTCAAGACGTAGTTTTGAAGTGGGAAACTAAGATTGAAGATAAAGGAAAACATCGAAAGTTCGAGAATCTCTGGAAGGGGCCGTATAAAATTTCAGCTTACCATGGGAATAATGAATTTATACTGCAAGAGATGGATTGTCAACTATTATTATGCTAGAGGACCTGTTAATGGCAGGTTTCTCAAACATTATATCTCTTGATCCAGTTGAAGAAATACCATTGTATATATTCCATTTGTTTTTCTATGTTTTTTTCTCATTTGTAGGCGTGTATGATATATTTGACAAGTTTGAGCCCGAAGTGAAGTCCATAAGAACTTGGAGATTGTGTCGTCATTTTCAGTTTTCAATAAGGCAACTGGTGTACTGGTTCTTTACTGCACCACAGGGGCACAACATCCCCATTAGAGCCATTGTTATCTATGATAACCCTTTGTTTTTCTAACTCTAGCCTTAAATCCATTTTCCCTCTATTTATTTAAAAGTCCCAAACATCAAACCTACATTTCCCCCGATGCAATAAACCAAAATCCACTCCTGGACGCGAAATGGCATAAAACATAATTTATAAGATGTCAGGTCCACCATGGTTAAACTGTGCACGTCTCCCACTCCCACTCCCAATCATGTTTTCATCCAATGGCTCTAAGGCATTTTCGGACCCCCCCGACTATGTTTCTCTTTAAAGGCGAGGGGGGGGGTCCGAAAAGCGATTTCCCCATCACTACGTGTCCTTCCCTTATGATTTCAGACCCCCCATTTAATACCATAAACTGCTCTCCCTCCCCTGAAAGCATTTTTCTTCGCTCCTGCCACAACTTGCATTCTCGCTTACGTCACCCATACTCCTGCTTCACCGCCACTCCCCTACTACCATGTAGTTCCTGTTGACCACCTACTCCCACACCAACGTTCACCCGCCATGTCCCTGCTCCTCCTCCTCCACTGCTATTTTTCAATGCATCCTCCTCCTCTAATATTTTCCTCCAACCATGTGCCTCCACATTATCACTCACCTCCATGTCACCTCTCACCTCCACTGTCCCGATAGCGTGTTCATCTTGTTCATTTCCTCCAATCCCCGGCTACCATGTGGCCCATCCTACATGAACATTTCTGAGAGAAGTGGTCCTCCTGCTCTCCTTCGTAAACACAGACCAAAATGAGTTTCCAGATTGATCGATGGCCCATATCAATGAACGCTTCCGCTCCGTGAGACAGCAAGGCTGTTTTTCAGCGTTTTTGCAGCAGCATGGAGATTAAAGAGACATCAAGAAAACAAGGCCGAGACACAATGGAACAATAATTTTCACCATGTTTTAACAACAAACAACACAGTAGAATTCGAAAGACCGGATGCTCTGAATTTCCACAAATACAGCACCAATGCTACAACAATTTTATTTCCCTAAAAAATTGTAACTATTAGATAAGCTCTGTTCATATGACTTCTATTTGTATTCAAATTCTATTGTAACAGAAATCCCGATGAAGTCTCAAAGTTTTATTAATTAGATAGGAATAGGTCTCTAGAACAATGGATTGAATCAGGCCCAGGTGGCAAGATTATGTAAAGAGATCTTTCTCTATAAATAAGTAGATTTCCGACTTTGAGAAGGGTTGATTTGGAATGTGAAAAACTAGTCTTATGTAACATTTTGTTCTTGTAATAGAAAATCTACAGCACTCTATTTTTGTACCTGATATTCTTATTATGGATTTTATGAGTTTTTATTTTGTTGTTATTAGTTTTACATATTATCTTGATTACTTGGAAATTTGTCATACAGCTCCAATTTCCTTCATTTACTGTGTATCACTGTGGGTGTTTAGTTGTATCAGTTTTAAAGCCATAGATGCCTCAACTTCCATTAAACATTATTGTTGATCATTTTTTGTTTTAATTTGACTCCATACCCAATGGTGGCAGTTATCACATTTTTCTTCACCTAAAAAAATTACAAAAATAGATCAGAGTTAGAAGTCTGAATTTTGAGTTTATCACAAGTCATTTTATAAACATTTTGAGAGAGCCCTCTTAGATTGGAAGGACTAACTTCCAGTCTAAAGTTGGTTTGAAATAGTTACATTTGGTTGAAGGTTGATACAGCCCAACCTATCCCAGCCAAGTGATAGCACAAGTCATCACTGATAATGTTGCTAATTGTAAGGCAGCGGAACAATTATTGAGGATAAATACCCCAACATATTTTGGACTGGGTGTTTGGTTCACACAATCAACCTTTTGATGCATGATAATATTAAGAACAAAAACCAACAATACAAATGGATTGGTGATTTGTACAAGAGAGGCAAAAAAATGATAAAATTTATTACAAATCATAGCAATACCCATGGGATTTTCCGCAGTCACTCAAGATTGGAGTTGTTGAAGATTGTGAAGACTAGATTTGCTAGCTATTACCTCACCTTCAGGCGCCTTTTGAAGGTAAGAGATTCATTGGCTAGCATGGTATCAAGTCCACACTGGAAGGTATTAAAGGAAAGGGCTACAAATGCAGCTAACAAGTAAGGTTTTGAATAGGTGGAGGAGACCGCTCTTGATGGTCAGTTTTGGGCACATGTGAGGCAAGTATTGGAATTCACCAAGCCCATTTATCACATGATTCATTTTGGAGCTATAGATAAACCAGTGATGGGGAAGGTGTATGAGCATATGGATACCATGTTGGGGCAAATAAAAGATATTTTTCAAAAAGATGGTCCCAACTTGTATACACGGATTCACAATTGTGTGTTTATATGGTGGAATAAACTTAATGTTCCACTACATGCCTTGGTGTATATCCTTATGCCAAAATACTACTCTCCATCTTGATTGGTCCAACCTACACCTAGGGGTGAGGTTACGGTCAAACCCCATACAGATCCAGAGGTATCTACAGGATATATGAAAGCGTTAGACAAGTTGGTACCTGACAAGTGTCTTAATCCACGTCTTGAATTAGGTAGATACTTCAGTTGCACTAGTTTGTTTGGATCTTTGCATGCAATGTAAGATAGAGATAGATTTGATGCTCTCACATGGTGGGAATCATATGGCGGCATGGGACTTTTGCCAAAATTGGAAAAAACATTTCTCTCACAGGTTGTAAATACTTCTTGTACAGAGAGGTGTTGGAGCACCTGCAACTTCATACATAATGTGAGAAGAAACAGACCCAATGAAAACCAAGCATAACGCTTGGTTTATGTGCACAACAACTTGAGGTTGTTGAGTCATTACTATGATTGGGCTTATGAGGATCCAACATATAAAATTTGGGACAACCACCCAGAGGACAATAATTTGGAGAGTGACACTATACATCTTGAAGAACTGGAAGAAGAACTTATGAGAGACGAAGATGAAGCAACAACCATGCCACCCGCAACATCCAATAGCAGTGCTCGAGTTCCAAGTCTTGTTCCTTTTTTGTCACCACCTCCATGTACATCCACACGTGGAGGGAATTTGCCTTCTGGTTATGTTCATGGGACTATGCGGGAGGAGACTCCTAGAAGACCACCATGACCTGCTCAGAAATTAGACATTATTCGTGGCAGCAAGAGTAAATTGTAGATGATATATTTACTTGTATTGTCTAGTTTCTATTAGTTTTTATAACTGTTGACTCTTTCATATTTGTTATGATATTTTTTGTAAACAATATATGACAATTTAAGTTTGAAGTTGGCAATTATAACTCTTTGGTAATGAATTATGAATATGATGCTTCGTGAAAGTTGAAAGTTGTTTCATTTCATTTCATTTCATATTAGATATTTTTTTTGTAATGGTTACACTTAGCTTACAAGTACAAATTTGGCGATCAATTATGATAAATGTTATATATTGAATTTTGAAAGCTTGAAACTTTAAGATTGATGAATCATGATTCATGAGACTCAATATCTTGTATGTTACTAACTTGTGGACATGGTTAATTAAGATTATAACTTCTAGATGATTGTTGTTATATGGTTCAATCTATGTTTTTTACATCTAATTCATCATTCTACATGTCGCTCCCTCTCCCAAACCGGGAGCTTTTGAAAATGTCACTCCCTCTCCCACTCCCAAGTAAACTTGGCTTAGAAGGTATTTGATTTCATAGATCAAGTGCTTAGCATTAGTTAGATAGATTTTTTCCAAATTCAATTCATCTTTTCCACATTTACTTGTAATATTTCTCAAATGAAAAGAGGAAAAAGTGCATGTGTTGTTGCAGGGTTTTTGGATCCACAGGCAAGGACCCCTTTCACCAATTCCATTTAGGTCTTCTCCACCTTATTTTTATGCATGCAACCCATTTTCAAGATCTCTATTTTTCGGTCATTGTGAGCATCCATCTTAGCCCAAATCTAGCCTTCTTGAAGTGTTGGGCTTGGATAAGGGTGTTGATCACCTTCCCTACACTTCCCCCAACTTTCATACAACCTTCCAACACTTCATCTCACCATTCTTACCCTCCAAACCCTCTCATCCAACTTCCTGTAGCATTTCAGGACATCCTGTAGTAGTACAGGAATCCTGTAACACATCTTATAGCACACCTATAACAACCTGTTTTGACCCTGTTTTGAGGTCCTACAATGATAAGCTAGCTTATTTTAGGAGTAGTTTGACCCCTCAGCTAGGAATCCATGACCAGAAGTGCCACCTAGACCAATCCCCTCATTCCTTTTCCTTTCCTGCAAGATCAAATAACATTAGTTATTTCATTCTAAATTTAGAAATTATGACTTTATTTACTCTGAAAGTGTGAATGAGATAGTCAATGCATGTATTCTTGAATTATGAATTGGTAGGATAATATTTTATTTTCAAGCAACCCCGATAGATAGATGATTGAGTGCAAGTTAGGATAGTTTCGTTTATGCAAATTAGCATAAGTCTTGCATTCTTTTATAGCATTTACAAGTAGACAACATTTCCAAGTTTGAGTTGAAAATCATTTACTTTCTCTACACTAGCACTAGCCTTTCCATTCTTCTTTTAGTTGTTAGTCTCCTTTCAGTTTAGTAGAGGAATGCTTTGGAACCCCAATGATCAAGTGACCCAGTTGAGAGTGGCACGAGTAGAATGATGCATCTACTGTGTATACAACATTGTCACCTCTAAGTTTGTACGAAACCCCGGTTTGATAAGTAAACTTGAAGAGCCTTTGGGAGTTGCAGCACTCTTGGTGCAATACCAGGGCTCACCATCTTTTTGGCATCATTGTTGGGGAGGTGTCTAGGTAGATGTAATTTCTGCTTTTCTTTTTGTTTTTCATTCAGTAGACATATTTCATTCTTTCTTTCCTTTTTGTTTTTAATTTGGTTTTGAAAAAACACATAAAAAAATAAAAATAAAAATAAAAAAATTCTTTCATGCCTCGTAGGAGTAGAGACACTTTAGGGAAATTCTTTCCAAATACCCCCACACCATCAAACAATCAACCTTCACTCTTCTTCGGTGATTTTCAACTTTCCTCTCTGACTACAGGGGAGTTAGAGGGCCCCTTAGGTGAACAACCTGAGATATTTGAAGAGCCTATTGGGGAATAAGAAGAAGATTCCATTCCACACCATGGCTGAAAACAGAAATAAGGGTGCTTTTCCCATCAGAGAGACTAATGGAGATGCTAGGATGAAAAATATAATCCCTTCTACCCTTCCACACTTCCATGGCTTAACCTCAGAGGACCATGTGTTGGGATAGGGTCCCCAGGGTCAGTTTTGGGGTTAGTTTAACCAAAATTTGTAAAAGTTTTGTAACGAATGTAAAGTCTCTGCAAAATGTGGAAGTAGAGCGTGCAGCTAGATAGGAGTCAAAGGGGATTTAGCCCCTTGTTTGGGTAAGTAATAGGTCAATTTTTGAGACTTACCCATAGGCCGCAAGCCATGGTATTGTATTGGAAATTCTATATATATTCGAGTCATAGCGAGTCTAAGAAGTAAGTAAGTCAAGATATAAATTGTTTTTGGGCAAGTGCTAAGGTAGGAAAGCTTTGTTTCCTATACTTAGGAGAAAGGGGAAGGCTCCTGTAGTTGAGTGCGCAGGAGACCTTGGTAAGTCCGCAGCTGAGTGCGTGGACCCTTGCAGCTGAGTGCGCAGGGTAGAAAAGTCTATAAATTGAATGCTGAACTTAATAAAGACTGATTTTAGAAGAACTACCTTACCTTTGAGTATTATTCTTATTTCTGTTCATGTTATGCTTTATCGCTCAATGATATGTTTTCTGTGGAATAATGTGTATTTGTTGGATGAACCTACTGAGTCTTTGACATTTATGCATGAAATAAGTAATCATCTGTTTCCATGGAGATAAGGGTTAATTCTATAATGATTTACGTTGAATTGGGTAGATCTGCGCAAAGGAAGATCTAGAGTTACTAATTAGTGCATGAACGTGGATTGATCACTTCCTTTAGGTCGATAAAGTCTAATCGCAGACCTTTGCGATGGTCTAGAAGCCATTTCCTTAGAGTTGCAGTAGCGGGCCATAGAAGGATACATATCTGCATGAAGGAAGATCTGAGCAACGAAGGCTTAATACCACTTATCACACTGTCTCTAAATGTAAAAACCTGGTTCTAGCATTGCCCAATACTGCTTCGGGTGAGACTGCAGCCTGTGCTATGTAGGTTGTTGCCGAAAGGGCCAGTAGTTAGGGTTTTGTTGGTTGGAGTGAACAAATATGAACCTGGGTCAGGCCCCCTTAACCCAACAAATGGTTCCGTTGTTGGGACCGAGATCTATTTAAGAGATGTGTGATAAATGGTTTCCTACGAAGAAAGAGATTGACAAGTGGATTGATAGAAATGTGCACACATTCATGGCTCAAGAGAACAGGAGCCCTAAATTATCCAAGGAGCAGTGGTTGCCGAGATTTTTATACATAGACGAAACGATGTTTTCTTATGTTTCTTCCTTGACGAACTACACGAGTAGTTATCTAAATTGGTCGATAGTCAAGGGATGTGGAGGCTTGATAGTCCTATAGTGTGGACTCTTGAACTGGTGCAATGTATGGAGGCATCAGAAAGAAATATCGTGTGGGTTGTGGATCATTGGATTGATCGAACATTGGGAAGTTTTGTGACTTATTTTGCGATCGACAGAAATATCAGCTATAGCGAAGCATAACAAAGGCTCTTTAAAGGACCGCGAGGTAAGTAATTGAAATCATTAAAAACTAAGATTAAAATGTTGTTATGTGAAAAGAGGGTTATGCAGTTACCTTGATGTTTATGGCTACGCAAAGTGGGAGATTCTTTAGAAGAAACAAAGTATCAAGCCCAAAATATAGTCTGCTCATTGAACCCCCTTCAAGCAACGATGAAGGGGTAGTGATGACTACGCCACAAAGTGTAGTTCAGTTAATTACACAGGGTATCTCGAGGATACCTCATCCATCCACTCCACCTCCACCTCCACCTCTGCCTCATACACCTACACCTTCACCTCCTCCACCTCCACTTCCACCATTCAACATGGCGAATGCAATGAAGATGCCAATTTTTAAAGGGATAGGGAGCGAGGATCCCTAACAATTTTGGTTTGTCGCAAGAGCTGTATGGACAATACAATAGATTACGGATGATAACATCAAGAAATCACAGCTAGTTACATCCTTACAGGATTGCGCATTAACATGGTACATCAAGTATTGCACTGATTACCCCAACGCGATGTTGGCAAAGACCCAACAAGCTTTGAATAAGGAGTTCAACAAGCCTAAGGTAGAGGCATAGTTAGTAATTGAGTTTAAGGAAATCTGAAATAAGGTAAATGAGATGCCTTGGGATTTTGATCAAAGTTTGAAATGCCTGATCAGGTAGGCCAATATGATAATCATGGATTCCCAGCATTGTGATTGGTATATATCATTGCTCTTGCTGCACTTGAGAGTGCCTTTGTCACAACAAAAGATAGCAACACAAGAAGAAGCTTTGGAAATAACGATGAGGTTGGATGCTTCACCCATACGGGACACAAACCTTGGAGTGCAATAGATTCACTCACAACTGGAAACCTTGCACTTGGAATTGTAGAGTCTGAAGAAAGGAAACAAAGCCCAGTCAGAGGTGCACACTGAGATATGGTGCTTGAAGTGTAAGATCCATGGACACTATAAGGACCATTGCCTGATGTATAAGAACTATATTATGGGGGGAGGGCATGTTCCCATGAAACCAGAGAATAACGTTGGGACGAGCGTGGGAGCTGCGCTATGGTGCGTTATCTGTCAGGTTACAAGACAACATGCCACTAATAACTTCCATTTACTACAGAAGTTTGTACAGATCCCTTAGCAGTTGTTTTGCAATTTCTGTAAATATGTGGGACATAATGAATGCCATTGTAGAAGTTATAAGTTGATGATGGATATAACCCCTACTTACTGAATGCAGGCAGAGAACTAGCCCCAGGATCAGGGCGCAAGAGTTGTGCATGGTGGATTCCAAGGCCAAGGACAAGGAAGAGGTGGTGGAACTAGTCAAGGGCATGCGCAGGTAATATGCTATAACTGTGGCAAAGCAAGTAACTTCATGCGAGATTGTACAAACCCCACGCATCCATCATATCAGTATTGTTGATAGTTTGACCATGTCATAGAGGAGTGTACGGTCCTTATGGAAAATATGCAAGAAAAGAAGGCGCAGCCCCTGTAGCCTATGCAAAACATTCAAATGATGATGGTTGAGCCCCGCGAAGAATATCACTGCGTAAATATAGTGACAAGAAGTGGTATGGCGATTGGTGTAGATAAACGTAAGCTGCCTAAGGATAATGGGTGGGTGTGCAAGGCTGCTGAGAAGGAAGTATACTTTGATCTTAATTGCACTAAAGAGACCTTCATGGAAGCAAAGAAGAAATTCACTAAGGCCTCCACCTCAGGAAGTCAGGAGAAAATGCCATAAACTAGTGCAACAAAGAAGTAGACCCTTCGGTACTAGCTACTTTTTGAAGACTTGTATGAAGTTACTGCACAATCAGAAAGCAATAGAAGGGTTTCAAGAGTTAATCAAAAAATGTGCAAATAAAGAGAAGACTTTTGCTGAATAGCGCACTGTGAGGAAAATTGGTAATCATAAGAAGCGCATGGGCGTGAAATGAGTCTGAATGCATAGATAAGATAATACGAAATGGATCAGGTAATCTTAGATCTAGGGTCTGATGAAAATGTCCTACCTAAGCATACATGGGAAAGAATGGGGAGACCTGCACTGCAGTGGTCTCTTATTCATCTGCGCGTGGCTAATCAACAAAAGATTATTCTGATGGGGCACTTATATGGTGTAACAGTAGACATTGAGGGCGCAAGCGCGCTCGTTGAATTTGAGGTCATTGAAATAGTGGATGATAGTAACCCGTACCTCGAGATACTAGGGATTGATTGGGATTTTGATATGGATGCAGTAATCAACTTAAAGAAGCAGAAGATGAAATTTGAAAGGAAATCACTCAGGGTTGTAGTGCCACTAGACCCTACAGAAGGAGCACTTTAGAATGAACCTGTTCACGACTTTGTAGAGAGCGATGATGACCTGGATCAGATATATAAGATAACAACACGAGATGAGGATTGGATCAATCCTACAGCTAATGGACAAATTGTGTGGGACAGGGACAGCTCTTGCACCTCAGATTCGGAGGAAGAGCTCAAACATTGGCAGAATCGGTTGCATGAAGTATCTACGCTCCATTGCAATAGGATGACCAAATAAATGCGGTGTGTCTTGACTGAGGTAAGAAATCTTCCACATTATGATGGTTTGACTGATGTGGATATGTTTCTAGATGAATTTGAAAGGGAAGTATCAAAAGAACATCGCTTCGAGGCACTGGAATTGGCGCTGCTTGCTATGCCTACCTATTGGTGGGGTACGCACAAGGAGAACTTCGTTGGATGGAAGGAATACATAAGGATGATGGAATTACAGTTTGGGTATGCTAATACTTAGATGATAGAAAATTACAGTGGAAAGGATGATCTGCGCGATCATTTGGCACAATGGACTAAGGTCTGGGGAACCGAACCACAACCAGAATGGGTGCACGTTCTGTCATACCTTGGATACAATTCCAATGAAATGGTATCTAGAGATAAAGCTTCACCATGGAACAGTTGATTGGGACATTTTAAGGGAAAATTTTCTATTAACTTTCAGCTTTGAGGATGGGTTTGAGTGCATTGATGAAGCGCTTCAGGAGATAAAAGTAGCTATATTCAAAACACCTAAGGAACTGGTAGAATGGACTCAGATAGATTGGAGTACGCAGCTGTGCCATGCGTTGGAGTGTTATAATGTGACTGCTAAAGAAGAAGAAGATCCACAAAATATTACCATTCTAGAGACAGAAGGACAACATGAAGTCGAAGGACCGAAGGTGGCAAACCCAAATATATCAAAACCTTTGAAAACTCAACAAGTGAACATTATACCTGAAGCAAAGCCTAAGTTTGTGAAGATAGGAGACTATTGGGATGAAGATACAGTTGATAAGGTAGCTGAGCTGTTGCGCGAGTACCAGGATTTATTGCCAATGAAGTTTTCATATTTGAAGGGAATCATCAAATATTTAGGTGCTATGAAGATTACATTGAAGTAGGATGTGAAGCCTATCAAGAAGAGGCCTTATTGGCTAAATCCAAAATATAAATAGAAGTTGTGCCAGGAACTGGATAACATGCTGGATGTCAGTATTATTGAACTAGTAGAGGAATCTGATTGGGTAAGCCCAATAGTGGTCCAAGAGAAGAAATAGAAAGGAGAAATTCGAATATGCATAGACCTAAGAAAGTTGAATGATGCATGCATGCACGATCCATTTCCAACGCCCTTTACTGACGAAGTGTTAGAGAATGTTGGCGGACAGGAGGCGTATTCATTCACTAATGGTTTTTTGGGATATCATCAAATAAAGATCGCGTTGGAGGATCGAAGCAAGAAAACCTTCACGACGGAGTGGAGTTGCTTTCAATATATAGTGATTCCCTTCAGATTGAAGAACGTGCCTGCAATTTTCTCACGAGTAGTAATAGCGAAGTTCAAAGAATTTGTTCATAAATTTCTGGAGGTGTATTTCGATAATTGGATTGTGTTTTGGTTAGTGAAGTGCCATGTTGCGAGTCTGTGCCTCATGCTGGATACATGTCGAAGGTATCAGATCACGATGAACTTGAAGAAGTGCATATTTTGTGTGCCCTTTCGAATTTTGCTCGGCCATGTTGTATGTAAGCATGGATTGATGGTGGAGGCCTCGAAAATTGTTGTAATTGTGAATTTGGAAGCTCCTAGGAATGTGAACAACTGCGCGTGACATTAAGACACACTGGGTATTACATGAAGTTTATAAAGGCATATGCTCAGATAACCATGCCGATGGAAAAATTGTTGAAGAAAGATGCGATGTTTTGCTGGGATGAAGATTGTCAGCGCAATTTGGATGTCTTGAAGGAAAAGATGGTGACTGCGCCTATTTTGGTGTTTCCATAGTGGAAGAAAGAGTTCCATGTACATGTAGATGCCTCTTGCATTGCACTGGGTGTAGTATTAACACAGGTAGGAGAAGGAGAGATTTATCATCTGATAGCCTTCACGAGCAGAAAGTTATCTAAAGCTGAGAAGAATTACTCTAGTACAGAGCGCGAAGGGCTGGCGATGGTCTACATGCTGCAAAAGTTTAGGCATTATTTGTTGGGTGGACACTTTAAAATGTATACAGACCACTCTGTGTTGAAGTACCTAGTCAATAAGTATGTGTTGGGGGGGCGATATGCTGATGGTTATTGTTGTTTCAAGAATATGACTTTGAAGTAATTGTGAAGCCTGGCAGGCTGAATGTAGGACCAGACCATCTGTCAAGGATTTAAATGGGTGAAGAACCAAATAGTTTGGAGGAAGGACTGCCGGATGCACATCTCTTTCTGGTGCGCATCGCGGATGATTTTTTTCTAGATATCATTCAGTTTTTAACCACAGGAACAACTTCAAAAGGCTATTCTACTCAGCAAAAGAAGGAGTTAGTAGTCCACGCTGCAGATTTTTCAGTGATTGCGGGTCACTTGTATAAGATGGGAATGGATGAGATATTGTGACGGTATGTTCCAGAGTTTGAACACACTAGTATCCTAGCTGAAGCACATAGAGGAGTGGCAGGAGGTCATTATGCAGGAAAAGTGATTGCACAAAATATTTTACGCTTTGGGTTATCGTGGTCGACATTACACAAGGATTCTAAGGTATACTGCAAGGCATGCTATGCTTGCCAAAGGACAGGGAAGCCTTCGCGAAGGGATGAATTGCCTTTAAATCCTCAAGTTTCACTGCAGGTATTTGATAAATGGTCCATTGAATTCATAGGTTCAATACAACAACCAGGTAAGAAGATGGGTGCATGGTATATCATTATTGCAACTGAATACTTAACCAGATGGGAGTGCACAGCTAGTGAAGGATTGTACAGCTGCCACTACTGTGAATTTTTTTTTTGAATATGTCTTAACGTGGTTTGGATGCCCTAAGATATTGGTGAGTGATAGAGGTACACATTTCTTAAATGAAACAATCAGCGCGATGCTTGAGGAATTCTAGGTGTATCATCAAAAGAGCACGCCCTATCACCCACAGGTGAATGTAATGATGGAAGCATTTAACAAAATTATGGAGAATGCATTGACAAAGGTCTAAAACGCGCAGAGGAATGAATGGGATATGCGTATGCCAGCGGTACTATGGGCATACAGGACGAACTGCAAGAAGTTGACAAGCCAAACACTGTTTAGGCTGGTCTATGGAATTGAAGCAGTGATGCCCATGGAGTATATTGTGCCAATTTTACATATTGTAGCTTTAGCAGAGATGGCGGATGCTATAGGATAAAATGCACGGTGTATGGAGAATGGAGATACCCTCAAAGGTCTTCTTGGGACCGTTGGTAGACTGTAAGATTATCTGCAACTGTCACAGAGTTACATGCATGTCCATAAACATGTTGTGCTATACAACAACCCCCCCCCCCCCCAAAATTTCAATATTTTTCTTAATTTTATTCTAAGATGCTAAATAGGAAATAGGGTCCCTTTAGTTTGTAAAAAGCAATAAAATATTTACATATAAATCAATTTCTTTGTTTCTCGCTTTTTAAATAAAAGTGCTTAAAAAAACCCTCTAAAAACAACACACATCGCAAATTGCAATCACTTAAGGTTAAGAAACATACAATCCGTATAATATTGTTGCGATCCGAAAGTCTCAATCTTAGAGCTTCTTAAGAAAATCATTGACAAACATGCGATGTGATAAAGCAATCGCATATCGCCTATCGCATCGCAGATTCCAAGTGATAGGTTTAACGGGACATTGAAACTTTGCGATGCGATAAGATTCTCGCATCTCGCATATCACCGAAACCAAGAGAAGCCACACCCGAAAACTTGCGATGCAATAAGATTCTCGCATCTCGCATATCGCAATCCCAGTGGAAATAAGTAATAATCACCTTGGGGACGCACAATGTGATGTTTTAATATAATAAAGTGGTTTAATGATAATACAGAGAAAACATGATACAGGCGGTTAAATAAATATTTTCCTAACTCTATGTGCCAAGTCATCATTGATCGCAATCGCAGAAATTCGAAAGACTCTTAAAACATGGCGCTTACACCTCCCGACTTGTGATATGCGATGGCTCTTTAAAATAATATATATTGAAATCGCTCATCGCAAAGTCGGAAAGTTTACGGCACACATTCTAATTAGGCCTTAACAAAACTGCGATGTGATCTATTTATTGAACATTTAAGTTTCACATCGTTAAATACGGAAAAACATTAAGAATAGTAATGACTTCAGTCCTTCAAGATTTCGTCGTTCGTGTTAATATTATTTCATAATACGAAATCTTTCACACCAAATGCTCCTGCCCTGATTTTCGACTGTACTATTATCACCACTATCTGTTCAAGCATTAGCCACTCTAAAAGTTTAAGTTTATCGCTCTTCTCTGTTTCATATAATTTCAGTTTGAATCTGGAAGTATGCAACCAACTAAAATGACAAAGAAAGCTCGAAAGACAAAAGCTTCCCCTGCAGTAGCCGAAGGAACAGAAAAAGTTGTGTTGATCTCAGATACGACATGCCAAGACTGTGGGAAAATTTCATGGGAAGGCATATATGATATGATGGAAAAGGAAAAGCCTAAGGTAACTGAAGGACAGGCAACAACGGATGGACCTGCAGAATCTGAGAATACACTTGGTGATTTAGCCGACTCTTTTCTTCATAGAATAGTGGCCCGACCAAAGATTTTTCCATACAATGACATGGTAAAATGGGTAGTTGAGGGCATCAATATAATAGACAGGACGCTATTCACAGCCGACGGAAGAATGTTTGGATCCTTCAAGCCTGAGGACTTGAAGAAAATGTATCACTTGCCAGAGCCTCAAAAGTGCTATAACAAATCATTCCTTGAAGCTTTTGTGAAGGAAAACGAAATAGAGTCAGACCCCATCAAACAATGGAGGCACTTCCCTAACAAACACAAGCACGAGTCATCCGGTATGTATTCTGTGGACTCTCTAGCATCTCCATATTGTTATGCTGCCGCAATGATGTGTAGACAATTTGGAAGCCCCAATTCGGCTAAGTTTTCCATTGAAATGGTCTCGTTAATAGAAGCAACATTGAATTATTTTGTGATGGATTGGGATATTATCCTATCAGACAAAATGGAAATCTACTTGACTATAGGAAAAATAGGTTTGTGACCACTCGAGTTGTTCCCCCATTCTATATGAGTGCCTACATAGTCGATACCATTTGTTTCAATTCCGATTTTCCCATCATGGGATGGAAATGGAGTGTTTAGGACCCAACCCCTATCCATATTTACCATAAAGACCTGTGGCAGAAACAATATAAGAAGCATTTTTACAAGATTTGTCATGGCTTCATCCTACCCATTCATCAAGCCATTTTTAATAGACCAGCCCCTCGGCTGTCCGAGGAAGCTAGCATCGATTTAACTTCAATTGGCAGTTGGTTTGGGGAAGAGTTGTTTACATACATTAGGGTTTTTGGTAGCATTACCAACCCGCATGTCCTTCCCCTATATGTCCCAGATAAATTATTGGCTAGGGAAATAGCCTGTCAGACAGTTGAAAAAGGGCTTACAAAAAATCTCAAAGATGCCAAGAAACAGTTATGGCCTACATTTCCGGTTTGCTGTGGAATTTATTCATTACATGATTATAAGCACGCCCAAATTGAAGCTGAGAAAATAGGGGGTTTGAACCTAGTGGTTATTCCCAAAAGGCAGTATGACCCAAATAATGTTGCCTTTAATTTCACTACTCAAGTAAAAGTTAAACAATTCATCCATGAGAAAGATGAATTCGATGACTTCTTTAGATCAGCCAAGTCGTTCTCACAAGTAGACCACTTGGCAAAGATTAGGCTGGGACCAAGGAAAATGGATCAATTCATCCAATACAAGAAGCAAAGGCTTCAGATAATGCCACTGGACTTGTTGAGTATTGCACCAGCCATCCAGCAAACAACGCAAAGCACAAAGCAGGAGAAAATTTCTGAGGCGACCGAGACAAGCGAGAAGGTAATTGAATAGTTGGACACAAATGTTCACATTGATCCAATATTGATCAATGAATGGGAATAGTTTGATCAACAAATTAAAGGTCAGAGTAATACCCAAACTGTTATAGCATCAGAATCTCCCTTAAAACAATAGCCCTTGATTCATGAGCCTGTGATTGATAGACCATCCGACATGGACTCACCTCTAAAGGAAATCGAGGTAATCCCTGAGTATCCTTCGTTAGAGATTACACTCAGCATAGAAGAGATTCCACCGTTGGATGTGTTCTACAACCCTAAACATAGAGCTACAGTCAAAAGGAAGAGGAAAAAGAGAAATATAGATCAAGGATCAGTGACAGTTCCTCAAAGTGAATCCATGAATATCATTTGGAGAGACTCAGAAGTTAATCCCTCTGAGGACTTGACCAAATTATCTAAGTTTACAAGAGCATATACAGCTGCCACGATTGATAAAGCAACTAAAGTTAATCAATTGCTCAAGGAAAAGGATGAGAGGATTAAAAAACTAGAAGAACAGTTAAGGGAGGAAAAACAAAGAATTGATCAGCAAGCTATTGAAAGACAACATCACCTATCTCAGGAATTCGAACAGCTGAAACTGGCACATCATGAAGAGATCAAGTCTAAGGATGAGCAAATAGAGCGGCTACAACTCTCAATGGATCAATTTAAAGACAATCCCAAAATTGAAGAGTTTATAAAGGAAGCCTTAGAAGTAAATAATTTCTTGTCTCAACAGCTAACCCAACTCTGCCAAAAGATATCTCTCATTCATCCGCTATGTATCAAAACCAGGACGCTGATAGATCAAGCAGATTCCGGGTTGGAATTCGAAGATGCAGATGACAAGATTATAGATTACATCTCTTGGTAGAACACAGGAAAGGGAAGGGCTACTAAATCACCAGTAATTGAAGAATCTCAAAAAGAGATATTATTTTCAGAATGGGAGACATAGCTAATCAAAGCAGAAAGAGCAACTTCTAGGGCCAGGGCAGTGAGGAATAATATCATTGAACTAATTAATGATAACTTACACAGTTCCAATTTAATTTTTGAATGTTCCCCAGAAAACGTTCCAAAGGCAAAGGTGTTGGAAAAACAATGGAAGCAAGATTTGAATACCAGGGAGGAGAAAATCAAAAATTAAGAAGACTCAATTGGGATGCACATTGGTTCTACTTGGTCAAACCGCATAGTCAACTAATGATAATCAAATGTCTTGCTGATGCAGCTGATCGCATGATGCCAGAACTCTCAGATGCAGTGTACACAGGTCAGTTGCATGCTAGGATGAGTCATCCACCAGAAGTCCAAACTATGCTCGAGATTTGTCAATTAAAGCCGCAGGAGGAATGATAGATGCGATGCATCTTTTTAGAGTTATTGCAATTCTATTTTTATCATGAAATCCCATATTTTGAGAGAGGTTGTTCCAACCACTTCAAACACTTTTTACGAACAATTTGTTTTATTTTTACTATAAAGACCCTTTCATGTCATTTTAGAAGGGGTCCTGAAATTGTATTAAATTATATGTAAGAAGATAGAACTTCTGCATTTCTGGATTTATTTTTGTAGAAGATAAGGATGAAGGTTCAAACTTGTTATAAAGGAGAATTCAAGAAGACTTGCATTTCTGTATCTTTTTTGGAGTTTTCGGAAATAAGAAGAATGAGCCAAACTGTTATTCTCATAGTAGGATTCAAATACATATGGTACTTTTATCAAATGTCTCTTTGTTACATGTTATGCAAATAAACAGTCTTTTTTATTCAATATTGTTATTATATGTGAATGTTCACACAGTTCTACATTACATCACTGTTGAGTAAGTTGGAATTGATATTTTATAAGCACATATGCTGACAATTTATGTTATTATGAAATGCGATATGTTTTATATCACTTTGTGATCATCATTCATGCTTAACTTTCTGTAGTCAAGTGACTGATCTTTATTAGCATTCAATTACCAGGAATCATTATAAATTGCATTGATATTGTATTACCTGGGTTATTTATTTATATAGATTTACTTGTATATTTTCATAAATTTTCAACTCAAACCATCTATCATCTCATTATATACCCAAAACACTCATTCATCAAAACACATTTGATTGGGAAACTAGTCCCATATTATCCAGTCGGAGCCACCATCCCAAACGGAAAAGGAACTGTATTAAGGGCCGGACTGGGTGGTTATCCCCAATGTTGGTGCAATGATTTTAGAGGCATCAAAAAAACAATAACTAACTATCAAAGCAAAACAAATTGATTACCTCAAGCCTCTGTGTAGATTTCCTGGAGAGCGCAATGCAGCTAGGTGGAAGTCCCCTGAGTTGGATCTAGATCAAGTCCTGCACATAGAAGAGACAAGCATAATCACATCATACAACCTTGATAGCTAATACATGAATACATAAAAGACATCTAGTTACACATAACTAAGCTACTCATGCTAAAAGGTATTGGACAAACAAGTAAATGAATGATAGTACTAATACCACAGAGTAGACAGTACAATTGTAGTTCTATATTAATGTCGGAAGAGTGATTACAACCATCTGTTGCATCAGTCTTCCCTTACCCCTCCAGCTTCTCTCTCTCTCTCCCTTCTTACCAACTTCTTATGCTTAGATTTGAGACTATGCTCGACAATCAAGTAAGCTATCCTTTCAAATGATCTGACCTCCATCACCATAGCCCTAGCTTTGCTTATGTAGCAATTGAGTTAGGGTTGCCAAGTTCCTCCATGAGTCTCTTAAGGTAAAAGCAATGATGTTGCCATGCTTTTCAGCTCTTTCCCATTTGCCTCCTTCATTAGGATTTAGAAATCCCACAAATAGGTCAAACTTGAGATGTTTCCTTGCTTTTCTGAGTAGATTTAGGAGGGAATATAGAGATATTTATGAGTCAATTCGCTCCTTTGACCTATAGATTCTCATTAGGATCCACTAACGCTGTTCCCGAACTAACAAATAGAGTTAGTAGGGTCACTAACACTCCCTTAGGCTTACAGAGAAGCTTTATAAAGCATGTTGTCAGTGTTTAGCCAGCATTAGTGTGGAAACAAGGCTTGTGATCTTGGTCTTTGCTTCAGCTATCATGTCTTTCCCCTCTAAGTTGATGAGGGGGTCATTTTGTTGTATAACAACGGACCGCGAGACCTTGGAGGAACGACTCACGCAGCTGATGGAGTTAGAAGAAGACTGCTTTCTTGCAGGATTTCACCAACAAGTGCCAAAGGAACATGAGAAAGCATGACACGATAGGAATATTAAGTCATGCACTTTTAAGATAGATGATTTAGTGTTACTATATGACAACAGGTTTGCCAAATTTCCAGGAAATTTTCAAATGCACTGGTTGGGGCCATATGTTGTTAAGGAGATAACAGATGGTGGCACAGTTCAGTTCGCAAAGGTAAATGGGGAACCATTCCCTGGAAGAGTGAATGGAAGTAGGATGAAGCTGTACACAGGGGATCCTACCCCTGCGCAATGGCTATATGGTAGCAGAACAGTCTTAGTAATCCAAGTAGCTGTAAGGGATTGCTGGACTATAAACTACGTTTCCTGACAAGTAGAAAAACATAATAGGGATGCTGCGCGATGAAAGACAGGAGTGTGACAGGCGAAGCTGCGCTGGAGGATGTTGCCCCTTAGATGGGTCAAAAAGTAGTTGTTGGAGTCACTATTCATGAGTTGTTGGAAAAAATTATGTTCAGAGGGGCATGTAGGCACCATTTATGGCAAAAATATTTGGAGAAATGCCACCAAATACACATTTATGATCCGAAATTGGAGGGAACGGTTACATTTGAATTCAAAACCACTTATAAATTGGGCATGTTGGTCCAACGAAGAACACTTTGCATTCTGAGAATTTTCTACAAGCCTTGCTATTTTAATTTTATGAAGTGCACAGACTGGGAAGAGCTCTTTCCACAGCCATCATTCACAAACGTATTTGCAGCGGCTCGTGAAATTATTTTAGAAATAATGACTGTTACAAATCCCACAAAGGCTGTTAGTTTTTAAGTTGTCGCCTCCGACGCGGCGGCCCCCGAGATAACAAGCATGGAAGATATGCCCGTTGTTCCTATGGCACCGAGTTCGCCTCGGCCGAAGAAATCGGATACCAAAGAGAAGTAGAAGAAACCTATATTGGTGAGACATTCACCGAGGAAAAACCCAGAGGTGTGGGAGAAGGAGAAAAAGGATAAACAGTCGGAGAAAGTGGTGGACCTGGAGGAAGAAGAATTTCAAGGTGTGGATGATTTGGACGCTGAAGAGGGTGAGCCTATCACACGGCTCCTGGAGTATATCCCTCCACGGAAGGGAAAAACCAATGTCACAAAAGACCCTGATTCTGGGAAATTTATGGTTTCGACGCCCCTTTTGCTAGAACAGGTTGAATTTGAAGGCACAGTCTTAGCGCGCATTCCGGTACTGAAGATGGAAGATGGGATCTCACGGACCATGAGAGATTCCCTCATTTGGCTACTATAAAGTACATGAAAAAGATTTATTACGAGGAGACAGGGGTTACGCGGTTGGAACCCATGAAGTGGGTCAGAGGTGTTGAGCAGGCTTGGTTGTTGCACATGCTCTGCATCCCACACTTTCACAGATCAATCATCAACACGGTGTGTGTGCACCAGCTTCTCACACTGGTGCATGATGGGTGCCTATGGCTTGGGGAGCCAATCCCGATTATGGTTATGCTTATCCATCAGATTACAAAGCTGCCCTATAAAGGGGCAGACCCTACCACAGAGTTTGGAGGGAAAACTGGCGAAAAAGTGATGGCAGATAAGATGAAGGCAGAATATGGTCTCATAAAGAAGTCATGCGGATACTCTATCTGCTCCATTGAGGACCAAGCTGTGCAGTTCTCTAGGCAGTGCAGTTCTCCGCCCAAATTCTTGCAGGAAAGATTATGAGGAAATGTCGTACGGATGAAGTTTCGACACTTGTAGTATCATTGGATGCCCAGTGCGTGAAGGGAGTAAAAAACAACTAGGGGAAGTATTTGTGTAAGGAGTTCCTTGCAAACTATTGCAAAGCCCGGGAGGATAGTCAACCCTTTGATTATGCATGGCTACTTGTCAATTGTCTTAGTAGCATGAAGATTGTCGAAGGACAGTCAGTTTTCCCCGTAGCCAGAGGATTTACTAGAGGTAGGGAAGTTTACTTCATTGTGGTCGACAAAGGTTCCGGAGAGGATCAAGGAGTCGAATATTTTTTGGATCTTAATGGAAATGGATCTTCGCACAGTAATTAGTCAGTGGCCAAGGTTGTCCCCAACCTTGTTCGAGTAGATAAGGGCCTTTGTAGATTTCAAGGCCAATTTCCACAACGTGTCAATCAGGGCGCAGAAGGACCCTAAGAATATTTGGCACAAGCTTCCATAAATAGCATTAGAGACAAACGTATAAGAGATCGTGGGGAGTTGGCCAGCAGAATGGCATAAACCCATAGAGCTTAGTGTAGGTACTAGTAAAGGTGTAGAAATCTCTACTGCGTAATCGACCACTGCACAGAAGCAGAAAGAGGTAGCACGAGATCTGGAAGAACAGAAGAAGAAAGAAGTTGTTTATAAGGTAGCTACGGAAAAAGAGCATGTTTCTAAAGAGCATACCAAGGCAGAGCACATTGGTACAGAGGAAGTCGAAGAATCGGCTTCCCAACATACAGATGAGCAGGAACTATCAAGACAGGGCGAAGATGGTGGAGAGGAGAAGAGAATTCCCTTCACAATGAAGAAGTGTGGAAAGGAGACAATATTTGGGCCAAGAAAGAAGCATAAATCCGATAAACAAGCACGCATTGACCTGAAGGTCCTTACAAAAGGGGATCTTGATGAGAACGGTGACAAGGTTATAGACACAACAATAGATTTGTGGCAGCAGTTTGAGTAAAAATACATGCAGACGTTGGGGAGAATCCAGAAGGATATTGCGAGTTGCAGATCCAAATAGGCTAGATTCAGACGAGCGTTGGGAAAGTGAATGGGGTGCAAGCCAGCTTGGTGCAAGGGAGCGAGCACGTAGCAGAGCTGGAACAGACTCTAGACCTCAGGGTCATACCTTTACTGGAAGGATCTGTTCGCGTGAAGTCAGAGGAAGACCACGTTGTGTTAAGTACAGTGAAGGAAATGGGAGTCAACTTGGTCACGCTGTCACTTCAGACCCTCCATGCGTTGCATCATGGGGTTTCAGACGAACTAAGGATCAGAGAGTAGCGCACCCTTACAGTCATAAGTGAATTTAAGGTAAATAATGAGCAGATGTTCATGGAGAAAGATCATGCACTAAAAGAAAAGGAGGAGTTGCAAGTGCGAAGTCAGAGCCTGGAGACAACAATAGAGCAGGCATGCAAGACAGTCCCAGAGTTGAACATCCCAGAGGATGCCGCAGCTACAACAAAAGACTGGAAATTGGCTATTGCGGTCTGTGCATCAAAGGATGAGATCGGTAAAGTTACATTCGATTTTCAGATGAAGATCTTAGATCTTCAGCTAAAGTTTCATCCCACCACTTCGCCATAGGTCCGGGAGCAATGCAGAGCAACAATCAGGGAAAACATGGGCACATTGGATACTGTAGTCACAAATTGTGCGATGATGTTTGATAATGCCATGGAGTTATGGACGAAATCGTAGGAGGACCCAAACTTGCAAAGGCTTAACACAGATATTAGGGAGACACAACGTAATTATGATGAAGTGCGAGTGACTTCGTGCACTTTGGCGCCATCCCAACACCTTGTATGATTGCAGGAAGGAAAGTAGCTACAATCATAGATGTAAGAGCTACAGAGGAAATAGACCCTTCTCAAGGCCAGACTATACCCATGGATAAAAGAACCCTATCAACTTACTCTATCACTTTAGGAGAAGTTAAAAACACTACAGCAGTGTTGGCTTAGGGGGTCCTGACCCAGGTTCAGAGTTAGCTATGCCAACCAACAAAACCATACACTACTAGCCCTTTTGGCAACAACCTGCTTAGTGCAGGCTGTAGTCTCACCCGAAGCAGTATGGGGGGATGCAAGAACCAAGTTTCTTCAAACCAGAGACTAGTGTGATGTCTTCCAGCACCTTAGATCTGCCTTCACACAAATCAATACACTCTTAGGGCTCATTGCTACAACTCATCAAATAGACTTCAAACCTTTGCGAAGGTATACGATGAGTCCTTGTGGACCTTTAACAGTCAATTTGTCTACTTACACACATCAGAGAGCAATCCTAAATTAGGGTTCACACAAATTAACTTAAGTTATTTATAAACATCAAAGAATCCATCAGAGTCTTCAAAAAAGTACTTAAACATGCATTGTGTACATCATTAACACTTATTCAAGAGAATCACAGAACATTCAATCGATATTCCATAAAACACATCATTCATCGACAATATATGGCATTAACAGAAATAAACAGAAACACGTAAGAATTCTTTGGAAGCTGTCTTTATTGATCTTCAATTCAAGGTTGCAGACTCAAAACTGCCCTACGCACAAAGCTGCAGGGGTCCGCAATCTCAACTGCGGACTCTACCTAGGCCTCTACGCACTCAGCTGCAGAGCCTTTCTTCTCCTACTAACCCACTTCTCCTTGCTATAACTTCCCCTCTACTCTACTTCAATCTGCCTTAGACTCTCTAAGACACACCTATTTATAGCCTTTTTCATACAATGCCATGGTCCGTAGACCATGGGTGAATCTCAAAACCGACTCAAACTTTACATAAAACAAGGGGCTAAAACCTTTTGACTCCTATTCATCTACGCACTCTACATCCACAAATCGCAGAGACTTTACATTATTTAAAAAAACTGCATCAAAACTTGGGTTATCTTAACCCCAAAACTAACTCAGGGGACCCCATCCCAACAAGCCCCCAACACAAAGATCGTGACTCACCCTTGAGTCACTTTGTTGGCGCGGTGATATTACTGCGAAGATCCCCCAACTCCACCTGGATCACTGCAACTTCAACAACGCTTTGTGTTGCTGCCTGCTTGACTTCCTCAACCAATTTTTTCATGGCTAGTCCTTCTGTGGCTAGCCTCATCGTTTGTTGTTTCTACTGCAGTCCTTTAAGCTTATCCTGAATGGTAGTCGTGACTTGATAGGTATTCTCCAACCAAGGCTACAACTTGGCCTTTAGCAAGGCCTCCTTCTTTTATGCTTCCTCCACCTGTGCTAGGAGCTGCTTTCCTTCCTGTAATTTGGCAAGGTGTTGTGCTAGTGCTAAGGAGCACGCAGTCACCCTGACTTCATCATATTGCTGCTGTAGCTCCCTTACCTCTGTGTTCAGTGTCTGCAGGTTCAGATCCTCCTGCAGATTGGTCACTAGCTCCATAGCTTGCTCAAACAATGTCGCACAGTCAGTGACTGTGGCATCCAAGGTAGCCATGCCTTCCTTTATCATGGCTTCACGCTACTCCCGGACCTCAGGCGGAGTCGTGGGTTGCAACTTCAACTACAGCTCTACAATCTTCATGTTGAACTCAAAGGTTACCCATCCAATGTCTACTTTAGTCTCACACACACCAACGACCAGTTTTATGATTTTGGCTTCTAGCTATGCATCCTCTGGGATGTGAAGCTCAGGAATTTTCATGCATGCCTTTGTTAATGTTGACTCCAGACCTGAACTACACATTTGAAGTGTCTCCTTTTCCTTCAAAGCTCACGTCTTTTCAGCAAACATTTTCTCATTGTTGACTTTGTACTCACTAATGAGGTTGAATGCGCGCTGCTCCCTGGTTCTCAATTCATCTGCCACCCCTATATGTAGCACGTGGAGGCTCTCGTTGGAGAGCACCGCTATATTCATTCCAATGTTCTTGATTGTACTCAAGATAATGTGATCATCAGTAGACTCTACGTGAATGGACCCGTCTGGTAATGGTATAGTTATGAGGTCTAGGGTCCTTACTAGATCTGTTGCTTTTCTTGTCCCGATTGCCAAGCTCGCTTGCCCCGTGCTTGCTTGTCTGGTGCCCACTTGTATTCTACTTGCTTGGATTTGCATCTCATGCAGATCCTTTTGGACGCTCTCCAGCGTCTGCATGTATTGCTGCTCAAACTGCTGCAGCACTTCGGTCATGGTAAACTTGATTTTATCATCAATCCCATCAAGATCGCCTTCTGTTAACACCATGGGATCAACCTATGATTTATTTGATTTCTTCTTTTTCCATGTTCCACCTTGCTTCTCCTTGCCCCGTCGTTTCAAAATAAATGGGGTGCTATGCCCCTCACCACCTCCATCCCCTTGTCCTGAAAGTTCTTCTTCCTCTATCTCCGATGAAGGTGACTTGTCACCTTTCTGTGACTCGCGTTGTTACTGTTTCACTTGATCCTTGGCAGCATGTTCTTGCTCAGTACGAGCATTTCTGCAACTTCCTTCTTTTTCTGTGTGGCCAGGGTATGCGCAGCCTACTTAGCTGCCTCCTTTCTTTTCTACACGGCAGAACTTTCCGCACCTGTGCTTGGTCCAACAACTAAGTCTGATGGGGTGCACCACTTGGTAGGCCATTTCGATACAACCTCTTGGACGTCCATTTCTGACACCAAATAGGGAAATGTGTGCCATTTCTTCTCTAGATCCTTCCGTGCCTGGGTATATACTCTATGGAAGTCAACCTTGAATGCCACATAGGCTGACATCTGCGTGAACAAGGTTGTGGACAACCTCGGACGCTGATTGATGGACATGTGGAGAGACATTTCCTTAAGAACCCAAAATATCTTCATCTCTATAATCCGCACGTCATCCTTTATAGACCATAAGGACGTGAATTGCGCTGCCTCCGGCAATCCTTCCTCAAGAGGAGGAAATTGACTATCCTCCGGCAATTCCCATGTGACCAGCACGATTGAGAGAAACAACCAAGCGTAGTCAAATGACTTTCTTTCATCCTGGGACTCTCAAAAGTTCGCTAGGAACTCCTGATAGAGGTACCTTGCCCAATAAAACTGTATGCCTTTTGCGCACTGTGAAGCTAGGGAAACTACTAGTGTTGGAACTTCATCCGTGCGACATTTTCGCATCACTTTCCCTACTAAAATATGGGCAGCCAATTGAACTGCCAGGTCTGTTATAGAAATAATTGAATACCCTTGTGACTTCTTAATGAGACTGTAATCGCTCTTCATCCTTTCTATGAGGTCTTTTTCTCCAGTATTTCCGCCAAACTCCTTGGTCAGGTTCGTGCCTTTATAAGGTAGGTGCGTGATTCTATGAATGAGCATGTCTATAATGGGGATAGGCCCTCCCAACCATAAAAAACCATTGTGCATAAATGTGAGAATCTAACGCACACAAATTGTGTTAATGAGGGTGCGGTGATAATGTGGCACCCATAGAAAATTGAGCAACCATGAGAGCTCAACACCACGGACCCATTCTTCTGTTTCCAACATTGTAACACCTGATTCTGCATAAAAGACCTTCCTCATATATTTGTCCATCGCTAAGTGTGGGAAATTAGTGTGGTCTGCGAGGTCCCAATCCTCCATTTTTAACAACAGAACCCTTGTGATCCCCGAGCCTTCAAAGGGGACCTGCTCAGGTAGCAGGGGTGTGGATATTGTGAATCTCTCGGCATGTGTGTCCTTCATGACCTTTGCTTTTCCCTTCCGCAGATGGATATACTTGGGTAGCCTTATTATGGATTCCGCTCCTTCAGCATCAATATCTTATGTTCCATGGGCTTCTTCTGCCTCCAAGTCCACTACTTTCTCCAGTTGCTTATCTTTCTTTTGCGTCTGTGTTTTCGTATGCTTCCTTGGGGAAGCGCTAGCTTCTTTTGCTTGTCCTTCACGGATTTCTTTGATTTGGCTGGTTTGGTTTCTCTGGTAGGGGTAGGCTTCAGCCTAGGCGACCTCAGTGCCATAGGCACAGTAGTCAGAGCTTCCATACTTACAACTTCTGGGGCAGTAGTCTCAAAGGAAACATCGCCAGTACTAATGGTTTCAGCAAGACTTGGTGCAGACATTTTTTCAAGGATAAACTTCTGGTTTATTGCAGGAAAATCAACAAATGCAGGGCTTGCAATGAAATCCTCCCAAAACGCTTGGCTCATAGGAAATGTTGGGTGATTTAATTGTCTATTAAATCCCTATTATTTAATTATCAACCCAGGGGTTTCGTAAAACTTGGAAGAAAACAAAAATATATGGGGCCTTAGATGCAACTATAATCAACTTTAGAAGATAAGTTATGGAAACTAAAGGGAATGCAATTATAATCTAATTAGAAGTGCATATTACAAATATAAAATTTAACTAAGTAATTTCTGATTCATTATGTAGTAAGCAGGAGAAGTGGCTCCTAACTTAAGAGAACCAGATTTGTCCTTGTTCTGGAATATTACTTCATGAACAGAAATCAAAAACCACTAATGGACAACAGCTTAAGATTCATAAACAAATAATAGAAGAGACTCCTAACTAAGGAGGTCATTGTTGTTGTTCATTACAAATTCATTCATCATTAATGCCATTGTTGGAAATCTGGACATTCAGAAAATCACTTGAACATAGAAAAAAAGAATGAATTTCAATTATTACTCATATCAAATGGAAGAGAGCCTAACTTAGACCTTTGTTTGTCCTTTCATATGCTGATAAGATTTAAACTAAAATTCATTCATTAATAATGAAAAATCTTCAAACATCTAAGTAATTAAATGAAAATAAAATCTATAATCAAATAAATATATAATGAAATAAAATGTTTCTTTGATCATTTTAGAGTGAGCTCAATTCTATTAAGAACAATGTGACAAACTATTCCATCAATTCATATACTACATTAAGACAATTTATATCTAACATTTTAGAAAGAAAACTTTATTCTATTCCATCATAAGTTAGGATACATGCTCCAAGAGTCCTCCCTTTGGAATGGAGGAGGTATTCCTATTTATACAAAAACATTAGAAACTAACTCATTAACGGAGATCCACTAATCCCTCCTAGATCCACAAATCTTTCATATGGTTACAACTAATATGAGGCACATATTCCTTTATCCATGATTTTTCTCCATGAGATATGCTTGACCCCTATCCCAAATCTCCTTCAAATCTTCAAGATAATTCGAATTTGAGTCTTGGAGGCCACATAAGAGTGTCTTGGAACCTTCCAAATCACCTACACATGTCACCAAACTCATTCCACCTTTAGGTATAAGCAAATACATGTTATTTTTCTAACTTTTAATCATAAATTCACTTTAAATACATAAAATAAATAACTTTGGAAAATGAAAATATGAACCCATATGGTAATGGAAATATAATGATAATGTGATGAAATGAGGTGACAAAATGAGGATAAAGGTGAAAATGGAGTGAAAGTGTATGCTAATTTGGTGGCCCAACATACCCCCCAACTTAAGTTATTGCATGTCCTCATGCAATCTATTGCATTGATTTACTTTAATCATGATTTGATATTTTGAATTGTCTTCCTTTTATATGAACTTTGGTTGATGTTAATTCTTCTTTCATCTTCGCATAATCATTTGATAACTTTGTTCCTTTTGCAAAGTGTCCTTTTGAAAAATATTTGATTGCAACATATTGCTTTGGTTGGTTCTTTTGTTGCAACCAACTTTTATTAGTATTGGTTCTTGTGTAACAATAATTTTGTTATTTTTGTGTTGCATCAAAAGACTTTGAAAACATTTAATCAACCATTCATTCTATGATCATCATTTGCAAAACATGTAACATTTTGAATCATAATGCAATAGTAGTTGTTTGGAAAAGTATGTTGGTTAGGATGGCATGTGTATAAAGGACATATATGACATATGAAAGGTGATAATGGAATATGAATGAGGTATGAACATGAATTCCCCCTCCAACTAGAGATATGACAATGTGAAAAAGGAAGTGAGGAACTTTCCAAAGTTACAATTTTAAGCATTTTAAGGAATTGCATGACTAAAAATTAGAAAACCACATACCTTCACTTACCCTCAATGTACATGAGTTGTGGATGCTAAAGAGTGTGGCTGCTGATGTTGTTGGATCATGGAGTATGTAAACAAAGGAATTTGGATCTTCTTCTGTGTTCTCTTTGCTGATGACAAGGTTTGAATCTTTATTGCTGCTATAACAAATTGATCTGTTGCAAACTGTTAAAATGATATAGTCTTCAATCGTTACAACACCCGATGGTACAATTCTAATCATGCGAATAAATGTGTCGATGTCGAGCATGAAGAGAAGTCATTGGATTACCGACCATTGATGCATGTCGTTAACCAATGCGAGGAAACTCACCATTAATGTCAATGAGTGCCAAGGTACCTAAGTACATCTTGTGAAGGGCGAATAGATGAGTTGATGTTGAGCCACTTGCAAGATCCAACGATCAAGGGACATTGGTGTATTCCCATGATTGTTGGTGAGAGAGCCTGTCATTAAGGCATACAAGCCTCAAGGTACTACTAAGGACTCTAGCCTTGAACCTAGATAATGTGCTGATGTCGATAGGCCAAGACTTGTTACAAGGGAGGCCTTAAGGAATTCTCCATCATCTAACTTGAGCATGAAACAATAATTTTGAAGGATTATGGATGAGAAATTTTGCAGTGGATCAAGGTTTATTTGGAAAAATGAAAAGGAAATGGAATGAATTAGCTTTGTAGAGGAGCTAAATGTTTTTATTGGTGGGTTACAAGTTAGTGAAAGCAAGGCAGGAAAATAATTGTGAAAGAAAATGAGTAGTGAAGGAAAATGAACAATGGATCAAGGTTTTATTTGAAAACATGAAAAGGAAAATGGAATGAAAAATTTATTGACTGAAAAAGTGAGAATGCAATGAAGACACTAGCATTTGAAAGGCTTGCAAGTGATGGATCTGATCTGACATCATGTGCTCATGCATTGATGTTTCATCTTTGTTGTTGCTTTGATCATTTTCTTGTGAAAGAAATGTGGTCTTTGAGAGGATTTTCAATGATGTGATGGATATGATGACATTCTTCCCCTTGGATTACCCAAAAGCATGTCCTCATGCTTAAATTCTGACCTTTGATGTTTCTCTGATGATGTATTTATGAAATGTGGTCTTTGAGAGACATTGTTTTCTTGTGGTCATCTGTTTATCTTCCTGGAACCTGCAAAAACTTAGTACTTTTTCTGCAATGAAATGTAATTTCATCATAAGAGAGAGGTAATCAATCTCTCTGTTTATGAAATTTACATAGAAACTGAGAATTGGTACTAATAAAACAAATTCATGAAAGAAAAACCGAAAGAATTTATACATGTGTCGAAACTAGTGCCTCATTTTATCTGTTATATCTTGTCATCAATTTCTTCATTCTTTAACTATTTCAAATTCTAATTATATCTTTCTCATTGTGTAGATCTCATCGAGATATTTCCAACGACGAATGAATTGTCGAAATCTGATGTCGTATGAGAAAGTTGTGCTTATTTGAAATTTGGGTGAAACAATGAAGATTGTCATGAGGTTCCTCAGTTGCAGGATTGCGCCCTTCCTGCATCTAAAAATCTTTTCTATCTTCTTTGGTTGAGCCATGGAATAATATTTTCCAGTGTGTGATGTCGTTGGCTTCTGTACCTGCAAGACTTAAAGAAGTATGATCATATACAAATATTTTATGAAACGAAAACACATGTCTACAGGATTCAATCTTCCATCTACAGTATTCTCTTCAAGGCATTTTGCAAAACAATAATCTTGTAGATGAAGCACCCTTATCGTTCTTCTTGTTGATCCATTTTCAGTGTTGAAAAATGAGCTGGCAGATGGAGGGTGACTGTGTAATAGTGAAGTGGCAGTGGGTGACATGGCAAATGGATGATGTGACATGTTGACTATTTGACTGGTGTTTTTTATATATATTTTTTGTTGTAGGTTGTAAAACTGGAGAAAGTATCACTTCTAAAATCTTTTGCAGTAAGATTTTTTTTTTTAATAATATTTTTTTGTTATTTAATTATTAAAATTTTTATTTTTATTAATTAAAAAAAATTAATTGATTTTTTTTTTATCTGCAGTGTGGCAAGGTTGTTGGGTGGCTGGCCATGGCTCTATGACTGGGCCGTTGGATGGTCGTGGCCTTGGCCTTGGCTGCTGGCTGTATTTAATTGAAAACTGTTTTTTCATGCAACCTAGCAAATAAGGCTCTAGAGAACCCCAAAAATCTATCAAATGGTTATTAATTTTGAGGAAATTTAATATGCTAAATATAATTCACCCCATTCTGAGAAAAACCCATGTTTTATATTTTTTAGATTTGTTTTCATTTGCTCACAAAATGCATTTTAAAAATAACATTTTTAATCTCTGTGACTTTGGCCATAACTGCTAGGTGAAATTCGGTGTTTTTTTGTTTTTGTTTCTTTTTTTTTTAAATCAGGGGAATGCACAACTATCTTTCATTTTTTCAAAATCACACATAACATTTGCAGCAATTCGTTTTGTTGGATTCCATGAATTTTTTTTATTTGTTTAAATTTGCTTTATTCTCATTTTCGTTTTTGTGTTTTTATTTATTTATATTATTTCTTTGTTTTTTAATATTGTTTTGGTTTTGTGTTTTAAATTAATTTTTTATTTCAAATTTGTTTAAATAAGGAAATCTTCCTTCTTCTTCTTCTTCTTCTTCTTTTAATTTACATGTGTTCCATTCGTTTTTAATATATATATTAAAAAAAAAATTATATTCCATTTTAAAATTATATATATATATATATATATATATATATATATTAAAAGAAACAAATAATGAAAAAGAAGAATCAATTTTTTTAACAAAAGATATACTAACATGAAAAATATTTTTTCCTCTAGGTCACACAAAGCGTAGGAGGAGAGCATACTCAAGTTTTTATTAGTTGATTCTTTTTTTTTTTTAAATTTGGATGCAAAACATAAAATGAAAAGAATCAATCTCTTACCTGAAACTATCATTCTTTCACCTTCGCTTGTGCTCCTCATTCACAATCGTTTGTTTTATTGCAATTTTTTATTGTCAAGGGTTAGTAAATGTGCGACTCGTATTGTACCACAAAATCGCAAATTTATCCTAAAAATCACAGAAACTTGTTTTTTATTTGTTAGTCCTATTCTATTGAAAAAGAAATCAAACATTTTCTTAAGTATAAGAGAATTTCCAATGCATCCATTTGCGCAACAAGATCATGAGTAGATTCATATCCAAGTTTGAAAAGTAAACCCTATTGAGTTTTTGGACATGATCATGAAGACTGACTAGTTGAAACCAAATTTGGATCTTTAGGATTTTTATTTTCTTCAATTGTCATAGCACAAATCTCTTCAGATCTTGTTTTTGTAATTGGATTTTTTTTTTTTTTTTTTGTTAATGAATGGGGGTTCTTGATTTTAATGTTCTATGTTTTCTATATGCAAATGCAAATAAACTTAAATTAAAAAATCCTAAATGCCTCTAACCCCAAATGAAAATGACCTTAAAAGAAAATGTTTCCTAAACAATCCTCCTAACTTAGTTACATCTAATTTTGCTTCCCCGGCAACAGTGCTAGAAATGTTGGATGATTTAATTGTCTATTAAATCTCTATTATTTAATTGTCAACCCGGGGGTTTCGTAAAACTTAGAAGAAAACCAAAAGATATGGGACCTCAGATGCAACTATAATCAGTTTTAGAAGATAAGTTATGGAAACTGAAGGGAATGCAATTATAAACTAATTAGAAGTGCATATTACAAATATAAAATTTAACTAAGTAATTTCTAATTCATTAAGTAATAAGCAAGAGGTGGCTCCTAACTTAGGAGAACCAAATTTGTCCTTCTTCTAGAATAGTACTTCATGAACAGAAATAAAAAACCACTAATGGACAATCAAAGGGAATGCAATTATAAACTAATTAGAAGTGCATATTACAAATATAAAATTTAACTAAGTAATTTCTAATTCATTAAGTAATAAGCAAGAGAAGTGGCTCCTAACTTAGGAGAACCAAATTTATCCTTCTTCTATAATACTACTTCATGAAAAGAAATAAAAAACCACTAATGGACAATAGCTTAAGATGCATAAACAACTAATAGAAGAGGTTCCTAACTAAGGAGGTCCTTGTTGTTCTTCATTACAAATTCATTCATCATTAATGCCATTGTTGGAAAATTGAAAATTCAGAAAATCACTTGAAACTAGAAAAAGAGAATGAATTTCAATTATTACTCATATCAAATGGAAGAGAGCCTAACTTAGACCCTTGTTTGTCCTTTCATATGTTGGTAATATTTAAACTAAAATTCATTCATTAATAATGAAAAATATTCAAACATCTAAGTAATTAAATGAAAATAAACTCTATAATGAAATAAAATGTTTCTTTGATCCTTTTAGAGTGAGCTCAATTCTCTTAAGAAAAAAGTGACAAACTATTCCATAAATTCATATACTGCATTAAGACAATTTATATCTAAAATTGTAGAAAGAAAACTTTATTCTATTCCATCATAAGTTAGGATACATGCTCCAAGAGTCCTCCCTTTGGAATGGAGGAGGTACTCCTATTTATACAAAAACATAAGCAACTAACTCATTAATGGAGATCCACTAATTCCTCCTAGATCCACAAATCCTTCGTATGGTTACAACCAATATGAGACACATATTCCTTTATCCATGATTTTTCTCCATGAGATATGCTTGACCCCTATCCCAAATCTCCTTCAAATCTTCAAGAGAATTCGAATTTGAGTCTTGGAGGCCACATAAGAGTGTCTTGGAACCTTCCAAATCACTTACACATGTCACCAAATTCATTCCACCTTTAGGTATAAGAAAATACATGTTATTTTTATAACTTTTAACCATAAATTCACTTTAAATACATAAAATAAATAACTTTGGAAAATGAAAATATGAACCCATAAGGTAATGGAAATATAATGATAATGTGATGAAATGAGCTGACAAAATGAGGATAAAGGTGAAAATGGAGTGAAAGTGTATGCTAATTTGGCGGCCCAATAGGAAACGGACAGTGAAATTCACTAACAATTTTGAGAGCGCAAGGTGTTTTTTGTTGGACTGGCACACATAATTTATAGGGGGTTTTGAATTCAAATCTGACCGTTCCCCCCAAATTTTGATAATAAATGATGTTTTGGCGGCAGATCTTCAAATATTTTGGCCTTAATTGTCGCGGCCCTGCTCCACTTAACCGTCTTCTGGTTGTCAAGTCATGAACAGTAACTCCAACGATTATTTTCCTATTGCGTTGTGTGACATCTTCCCTCATGGCACAGCTTCCTGGGTTGCTTCTTCGTCATTCGCCGCGTAGCCTGCTCGCCACGTTGTCCTCCAAACCCAACAGTGTAGTTTATAGTCCTGCGCTCCCTTGGAACTTCTTGGATCACCTGTATGCAACTTTAACTTGCTCCCATTCACTCTTCCCGGGAAGGGTTTCCCATTCAGCTTCGCGAGATGAACTGCACCTCCATTTGTAATTTCTTTGACGATATATGGCCCTAACCAATGCATCTGGAATTTACCCGGAAATTTAGTGAATTTTCTATCATATAACAGGATGAGATCATTTACCTTGAAGGTACAAAGCTTGATATGGCGATCATGCCATGCTTTTTCATGTTCCTTCTGTACTTGTTGATGAAATCCTGCCAAAAATTGATCCTCTTCAAGCTCCATCAGCTGCGCGAGCTGTTCCCCCAAGGCCTTGCGATCCACCATATCTGTCAGGGCTGCTACGCACAAACTAGGTACAATGTACTCCATTGGCATTACAGGTTCGACCCCATATACTAATCTGAATGACGTTTTCCCTATCAGCTTCTTACAAGTAGTCCTATAAGCCCATAGTACTGTAGGTACGCACACATCCCAGTCATTTCACTGCGCATTGCAGATCTTCATCAGCGCGTTCTCCAAAATCTTATTGAAGGCTTCAATAGTCCCATTGGCCTGTGAGTGATACCGTGTACTCTTCTGATGGTATACCTAGAATTATTCAATCAATGTGCTAATCTTCTCATTTGGAAAGTACATACCCCTGTCACTCATCAACAATTTCGGGCAACCAAATCTAGTTAAGACATACTCAAACAAAAGATTTGTTGTTGTAACCCCTGTACAATCCTTAACCGGTTTTGCTTCCACCCATCTCGTTAGATATTCCATCGCGGTGATAATATAGCGCGCACCTATTTTCTTTCTTGGGGGCTGAATTGGCCCAACAAAATCAATCGCCCACTTCTCAAATGGCTACAAAGATACCTAAGGATGTAGTGGCAAATCATCTCTTCACGATGGTCTACTAGTTCTTTGACATGCATCGCATGCCTTACAATACGCCTTGGAATCCTTGTGCAAAGTTGGCCACCATAGACCTACGTGAAAAATATTTTGTGCAGTGGCCTTTCTTCCATAATGACCTCCTACAGCTCCCCCATGAGCTTCAGTGAGAATGCTATCTCGCTCAAAATCTGGCACATATCTTCACAATATTTCATCTCCACCCATCTTATACAAATGTCCTGCAATGACTAAAAAATCGGCTGCGCGCACTACTAATTCCTTATTTTGCTGACTCTTATATGCTTCGGGTGCCATCCTTGTAGTCAAGAAGTGAATAATATCAACAAAATGATCATCCGCTACATGCACAGCAAAGAGATGCGCATCTAGCAACCCTTCCTCCAGATTATCAGGCTCTTTGCCTGTTTCGATCTGAGACAAATGGACAGGTCTTGCATTTAGCCTCGGCTTCACAATGACTTCAAAGTCATACTCCTAAAATAATAGCAACCATCTACAGATCTTCCCCCCCAACACAGGCTTATTGACTAGGTATTTCAAGGTAGAATGATCTGTGTGCATTTTGAAATTCCCTCCTAACAAATAATGTAGAATTTCCCACTGTAGATCACCTGATAATGCAATATACTAAAGAAAAATACTTGATCTACTTCTACAAACAAACTTGTGGAAGCTTAATCGATTATGAGCAAGATCAAATAGAACACATATAACAGAGAATGAGAAAGCAATCACACATGAACACAGAAGAATACTTTGGGGAAAGCCTCAGCTAAAAACCCCGATCTCTGTATTGTCATACAAGTGGAAATATGTCTAGATTACACAAAGCTTTAGCTCATAAGCTATCCAGCTCTCAGTACAATCCCTCAATACATCTCACAGACTGAATAGACACAACATATGTCTTCCTCCAATCCTCCAAGCCTCCTATTTCCTTCCGCAGTTTCTCCTGGGGTCCAATGTTGTCACCTATGTGAATTGGCCTCATCACACACTCACCAAACTTAGAAGTAACTGTGCAATATCCAAGGAATGAATTCCTTCTGCATGCAAGAGATATCCTCAATGGAATATTCCTGCAACTGATAGTACACTGTCCCATCATCTGATCTCAACTAGGTCTCTGACTAAACTGACATGCATGAGTTATTTATGAGAGAATATTCAGTTATCTGAAGTGCAGCAGTTACATGCATGCATGCATTAACTAACTGAACTCACAATCAGTTCAACAAACTGTTTGAACTAATCTAACTGGACTTAAATCAGTTAACGGAGCTAACTAATTACAACTCAAAGTACAACTCATCCTGATCTCCTTTAATCAAGGGATAACTTCCTCAATCAAAGGGGAAACTATTGCATGTCCTCACATAGACTTCATGTTTGATTTTCTACAACTAATTAACTCAAGATGAATTAATTAATTATTTTACAAACAACTGCTAAGATCAAATTCGAATTTTAATTCTCAATTTTAGTTTAGGGACTAACTAAAATTAGAATGTATCCCGAAATGCTATTTATAGTAGTGATGTTTTTAGCACTTCTATTTTTAGCATTTCTTATTGCTATTTACAACACTCCCTCTCAACAAGAAAGGGATTATCAGCCAACCCAATCCTGTCTCTGTGGAACTCGAACTTGTATTTTGACAATGCCTTAGTCAAAATATCTACATCCTATTCCTCGGTCGAAACATACAGCAACAACATGATCCTCTTCACCACACAGTCTCAAAGATGATGGTACCAAATATCAATGTGCTTGGACCTGTCATGAAACACTGGATTCTCAGAGAGTTTGATACAACTCTGATTATCGCAGTAGATCACAGTTGGATCCATCCTCTGACCAAATAATCCCACTAGAATCTTCTGCATCCAAATGGCCTCGCATGCTGCCTGACTGGCAGCCATGTATTCAGCCTCTACTGAGCTAAGTGCAACTGACCTCTGTTTCCTATTGTACCAAGAAACTGCAGTTGAACCAAGGTTGAAGATTCCTCCAGAAGTGCTCTTCCGGTCTAATGGACTCCCTGCCCAATCTGCATCTGTGAAGCCCTGAAGCTTCACTCCCTCTATCCGTCTGTACCACAATCCATACTGAGATGTGCCTCTGAGGTATCTCAGCACATGTTTCGCTACCTTCCAAAACAACTTGGTAAGATGAACCATAGCTTGACTCAACTGGTTCACCGCAAAGCATAAGTCTAGTCGTGTGTTCACTAGATACATCAATGAACCCACGAGCTGCCGATAAACAGTAGCAGCTACTACCTCACCTGAAGTAGCGCCCTCCTTCCTCCAGTTACCAGCTAGAGGGGTCTACATGGGTTTGCACTTCTCCATGTGGAATCGCCTGAGTATCTCATTGGAATACTTGCCTTGAGATACAAACACTTGCCCATATTTCTGCCACACTTCCATGCCTAGAAAGTAGTGCATAAGACCCATGTCTTTCATCTCGAACTCTCTTGCAAGGTCCTCCTTGCAAGACTTGATCAAATGATCATCACCTGTCAAAATCAAATCATCCACATAAAGAATAATGATCAATGGCTTACCTTCTACCATGATGTGGTAAAGGTTCACATATGCTTCACTCTTGGTGTTTCTAGGAAACTTAGTGTCTTGTCGAATGACTAACCCTCTAGGTTTGGTAGCTACCCTAGAAACAACAGTTTAAAGAAATTCAATGATTTTTCCTATGTGTAACAGATAAGAGAAAGATAGTGGAACCAACCTGGAACTTCCGCTTAATCCCTTGCTTGATCTCTCTCTCCTTTGGCAAATCTTACAACTCCTCCCCGTACTTAACACACTTGGAGAGTACCTGTACAAGTACAGTAACAAAGAACCATAAAAGCATCGTGATCTATTACAACATAAACATTACAGAATCAGATATATAATGAACAAAATGATAGCATTCACAATTGCACAATCATATGGGAGAAAACTTGAAGAACTTTATTAATAGAAAGGATAATTACAACCCAGTTGTCTAATCCAGTGCCATCCTCCTAGCTTCAATCCTTCTTCACCTCATGAAATAGCAAGATCACACCAACAAGAATACAATGCTCTCTCCTCAATTACAAACTATCAACACTTACTTGCAATTCACAAAATTCCAGCCTTCAGATCTCTTGGATGGGAGATCCTTTTATAGATGTTTGCAAGGGTGTGAGTCATCCATGGGGTTTGATGAGTGTCACTCCACTTGTTACAATTGGTTCCACAAGAGAGGGGAATTGGAGATGGTTTCCTAGTTCTCTTGTTCATCCTTGGGTGAATTCAGAGAGGCAAGTGGCACAGGAGAAGTTTCTAGAAGATTCCATGAGCAACCAACTAACAAACTGTCCCTGAATTTGTCCATCCTCACCCATAGCACCCTATAGAAGGCCTAAATAGTATGCATCGCACCCTGGTAGTGTACCACTCAGTATGCATCGCACTTTTCCAGTGGAGTAGTCAGTATGGTCCAATTTAGGCTCTTTCTGGATGATTTCTGAAGTGGGGATTTTTGGGAAATGATGCACTCAGATGACTAAGTTCCTTTAGGGTATGAAACAACTCTTTTAGGGGTTGATGAGCCCTAGTTCATTAACATATAAGTTTGGGGTTGATGTGCCCAAATATGTCTATAACACTTGGTGAAGCCCAACCTAATGAAATAGTTGTTGATCTTGATGTACCAAGCACGAGGTGTTTGCTTCAACCCGTACAAAGCCCTCTTGAGTCGGCACACATGCAACTCACGATCGAAGGTCTCAAAACCTTCCGGCTGCTCAATGTACACCTCTTCCTCAATCTTCCCATTGAGGAACACAGTCTTCACATCCATCTGATGGATCTTCCAACCCATCTTAGCTGATAGTGCCAACATCGATCTGATAGATGAGTATCTTGCTATAGGAGCAAGGGTCTCATTGTAGTCGATCCGCTCGACCTGTGAGAAACCACGGGCAACAAACCTTGCCTTATGTTTCTCAACACTGCCATCAGCTGCCTGCTTTACCTTGTAAAGCCATTGGGAACTCACCACTGACTTGTCCTGAGGTCTTGGGACAACATCCCACACACTGTTCCGAATGATAGAGTCGTACTCCTCTACCATAGCATCAACCCAGACTAGTTGTTGCACTGCTTCCTCAAAAGAAGAAGGTTCGGTCTCTACACACTCCCCAACCAGGGCCATGTAACCAGTGTACCTCTCAGGTGTCTGCGCTGAGAAGATGGCTGTCCCACATTCTCTCGCGCATCTAGCATCAACCTGTCAGCTTCCCTTGAGCATTTCCGCACATCTCTGGAAGACTCATCATGAGTGGATGTCTCCACTCCCAGATCCTCTGCATGCGGCTTCTCCGCATCAATCTGAGGCTCCTCCTCCTTAGGAATTGAAAGTTCCTCCTCTGCATGCAACTTGAGCTCCCTCTCAAGTGATACTCGCATGGCTTTCTGCTCATCGAACTTCAAATCTTTGCATACCACTATCCTTTGATTGGTAGGTAGGAACACTCGATAGTTGTGGGGTGCATCAATGTACCCCACAAGTATCCCAAACTCAGCTGTTGGATCTAGCTTCTTTCAGGCATCTTTGGTCACATGGAAATAAACTGATGATCCAAAGATCCTGAAGTGACTCACATTTGGTCGCTTCCCGGAAAAGGCTTCCATTGGTGTCTTCATCCCTAGTATACGGTGCAGGCTTCTGTTCTGCAATTATACTATTGTATTGCATGCCTCAACCCACAAATGAAGTGGTAGGCTTTGATCATGCAACATCGCTTGAGCTTCTCCCACAATAGATCTGTTCTTCCTTTCAGCCACCCCATTCTGCTGTGGGTTATGGGGTGTTGTCAACTCCCGTTTAATTCCTTCTACTACGTAGAAGTCCTTAAACTGTTGGGAGACATACTCTCCACCATTGTCGCTATGCAAGGCCCTTATTTTCTTTCCACATTCTTTCTCTACCAAGGCTTTAAACTCATAAAACCTTAAGAAGTTCTGATCCTTCTTTTGCATAAAGTAGATCCAACATCTACAAGAAAATTCATCAATAAAAATAACATAGTACCTTTGTTTAGCGGTGGAGGTTGTAAAGAATGGTCCACACACATCTTTGTGAACTCGCTCCAGGATTGCTCCAGCTCTATTGTCTCGATCCTCAAAGGAAGAGTTTGCATACTTACCCAAGGTACAACCTTTGCATGTATTCGTCTGCTCTAGTTTTCCCTTGGGAAGTCCGGTAGAAATCTGCTGCATGATCTTCAAGGCCCCATGGTGCAAGTGGCCCAATCTTCTATGCCATAGCTCGCCAACATCTTGGCTTTGCACCAACTCTACTTTGGAACTCAATGCAGCACAGTCGTCTACCTCTAGCTTGTAGAGATTCTTAACTCGAATCCCAATCCTCTTGGTTTGTCCAGTGCCGATATGCCTCAAGAATACCTTTCCTTTACTAAAGACTACATCATAGCCTTTGTCTTCTAGCATAGCGACAGACACAAGATTCTTCTTCAGACTCGGTACATACTTTACATCAATCAGGGTGAGAGGAGCTCCATGCTCCCTCTAAAACACAACCGTACCTTCACTTGAAACATGGTACTTTCCATCATCGCCCATCTCGATCCGCATCTAGAGATCCTTCTCCTCCAAGGTGCTGAAAAGATTCTTTTTGCCGGTCATGTGGAATGCAGCTCCATTGTCTAGGTACCAAACACATCCCACCATGAATGAAACCATGCATGCAATGGGAGAGAAATCTAATTCGAACTGTGAGGCGAGTGCCTCACCATCTGATCCCTTCGAGGATCCCTTCTTGGATTTCTTCTGTGGACAATTCGTAGCATAATGGCCCACCTCATGACAATGAAAGCATCTCACTTTCGATTTGTAAAACTTATTCCCACCATGGGAAGAATTGGATTTGGAATGGGATGCCTTCCCTTTCCCTTTCCTCGCCTTACTCGCTAAGGCTATATTTTCTTCATCATCTTGCTTTGATGAAGATCCATCTCTGGTGCTTCTTCTTATCTCCTCCTGCATCAGATCCGACCAAAGTTGTTCCCAATCTAGTAGTTTCTCTCTTCCATTTACCGAGTCTTGGTAGCTATGCCAGCTCTTAGGAAGACCGAGGAGAGCAAGACTCACCATGTCATCATCAGCTATCGTGATCCCTACACTTCCAAGCTCATCCCTGCAAGTGGTGAGCTTGATAAGATATGTAGAGATTGTGTCGCTCTTTTCACACTTGATTTTCCGAAGCTTGTCTTTCAGCACTAGCTTCCTCTGATCGCTGTTGTTCTGATATAGATCTTTCAATTTTTTCCACATTGAAAATGGTGTCTCCTTCCCATGGAGGCTCGAGACAATGTGGTCTCGAACTCCCTCCAGGAGGATTCTCCTCACTCTAGCCACACATTTCTTCCATTCCACCAATTCTTGGGCATTAGCTGTTGCTGGCTTGGGGACTTTTTGATCAATGAAGTCCTTTAGACCATTTTCCTCTAATACCACTTCCATGCTATCCTTCTAGGCTATATAATTCAAGCTGCCATGAAGGGCATACTTGAGTCTTAAACAGTTGAATGCCATTGGTGAAATTTGAGATGTGATAAGAATTCGAATTCTATAATCAAGAAATTAAAACTTGGAACTTCTCCCTTCTTTGTATACTTTTCTTCTCTTTGATCACCTTTGCTAGACTGATACCATGTGGAATTTCCCACTATAGATCACCTGATAATGCAATATACTAAAGCAAATTACTTGATCTACTTCTACAAACAAACTTGCGGAAGCTTAATCGATTATGAGCAAGATCAAATAGAACACATATAACAAAGAATGAGAAAGCAACCACACATGAACACAGAAGAATAATTTGGGGAAAGCCTCAGCTAAAAACCCCGATCTTTGTATTATCATACAAGTGGAAATATGTCCGAATTACACAAAGCTTTAGCTCACAAGCTATCTAGCTCTTAGTACAATCCCTCAATACATCTCACAGACTAAATAGACACAACATATGTCTTCCTCCAATCCTCTAAGCCTCCTATTTCCTTGCGCAGTTTCTCCTGGGGTCCAATGTTGTCACCTGTGTGAATTGGCCTCATTACACACTCACCAAACTCAGAAGTAATTGCGCAATCTCCAAGGAATGAATTCCTTCTGCATACAAGAGATATCCTCAATGGAATATTCCTGCAACTGATAGTATACTGTCCCATCATCTAATCTCAACTGGGTCTCTGACTGAAATGCCATGCATGAGTAATTTATGAGAGAATATTCAGTTATCTGAAGTGCAACAGTTACATGCATTAATGCATTAAATAACTGAACTCACAATCAGTTCAATAAACTGTTTGAACTAATCTAACTGGACTTAACTTGGTTAACTGAGGTAACTAATTACAACTCAAAGTACAACTCATCCTGATCTCCTTTAATCAAGGGATAACTTCCTCAATCAAAGGGGAAACTATTGCATGTCCTCACATAGACTTCATGTTTGATTTTCTACAACTAATTAACTCGATGAATTAATTAATTATTTTACAAACAGCTGCTAAGATCAAATTCGAATTTTAATTCTCAATTTTATTTTAGGGACTAACTAAAATTGGAATGTATCCCGAAATGCTATTTATAGAAGTGCTATTTTAGCACTTCTATTTTTAACATTTCTTGTTGCTATTTTCAACAAAAAATGCCTAAATTTTTGCAGCGCGTACACCATGGCCAATCTTTCACGATCAGTCGTTGAATAATTCTTCTCAACCTTTGATAACTTCCTACTCACGAAGGCTATAGGATGGTCCATTTCTCCTTCACCGACCTGCATTAGCATTGCACCCAACGCAATGCAAGAGGCATCCACATGTATGTGAAACTCCTTTTTCCAATAAGGGAATACCAAGATCGGTGCAGTGACCATCTTTTCTTTCAATACATCTAAGATGCACTGAAATTCTTTGTCCCAACATAATGTTGCATCCTTCTTTAGCAGTTTCTCCATGGGCACAGTAATTTGAGCATAAGCTTTGATAAATTTTCTATAATATCTCGTATGTCCCAACATCGAGCACAACTACTTGACGTTCCTTAGGGCCTCCAAATTCAATATTACCGCAATATTTGCAGGGTCCACCATCAATCCTTGCTTGCACACCATGTGACCCAGCAAGATCCCAAAGGGAACACAGAATATGCATTTCTACAAATTTAGCACGATCGGGTATCTACAACACGTATCCAACATCAGGTACAGACTTGCTACATGGTGCTTTACTAATCCAAACATCATCCAATCATCAAAGTGTACTTCTAAGAACTTATGAATGAACTCCTTGAACGTTGTTATGACTACGTGGGAAAAATAACGCATTCGCATTCTTAAGCCCAAACGGCATCATAATGTATTGAAAACAACCCCACTCTGTTGCGAAGGTCATTTTTCTCCTATCCTCGGGCTCAATCTTAATCTGATGATACCCAGAGAACCTGTCAGTAAAGGAATAGGCCTCATGCCATCCCACATTGTCTAACACTCCATCTGTAAATGGCGTTGGGAATAGGTCATGGACACACGCATCATTAAGCTTTCGCCGATATACACAAACCCTTATCTCACCCTTTTGTTTCTTCTCCTGAACTGCCATCGGGCTTACCTAATCAGATTCTTCAATAGGTTCAATGATGCCTACCTCCAGCATCTTATCCAGTTCTTGGCGAACCTTTTCCTTGTATTTAGGATTAAGACGATATGACCTCTGCTTAATAGGCTTCACGTCTGGCTTCAGAGTGATCTTCATAACTCCCAAATCACCAATTATGCCCTTCAAATCTGAAAACTTAGTAGGGAATAGATCCTGGTATTCGCGGAGTAACTCAGCAACTTTATCCATGGTAGCATCATCCCAAAAGTCTCCAATATTTGTGAACTTTGTTTCTCCTTCAGTGCCAATGTTTACTTTATTTGTCTTCAATAACGTGGTGATGTTCGGGTTGTCTATTTGTGGGCCTTTGACTTTGCGATGCCCTTCTACCTCTGGAATATTAATGTTTCTCGGATCTTCACCTTCCTCTTCAGCGGTCACATTATAGCATTCCAGTGCATGGTGCAGCTCGATGATCCAATCCGGTTGGGTCCATTTCATAGGTTCCGTCGACGTTATGAAGATGACTGCCTTAATTTCTTGCAACGCTTCATCGATGCTTGCAAAGCCATCTTCAAAGCTGAAGGTTAATAAGAACCCTTCCTTCAATACGTCCCATCCCGCGGTTCCATGACGGAGCTCTGTTTCCATATACTAGTTCATGGGGATTGTATCCAAAGTATGGAAAAAGATGTGTACCCATTCTGGTTGCAATTCTATCCCCCATGCTTTAGTCCATTTCTCTAGGTGATCACGCAGATCATCCCTTCCATCATATTTTTCAGTCATTCTGGTGTTAACATGCCCAAACCGCAACTTCATCATTCTTTTGTAATATCGCCATCTAGCAAAACTATCCTTATGCGTACCCCAGCATTGTGTAGGCGTAGCGTGCAGTGCCAACTGTAATGCCTGGAATTGGTCACCCTCAGGGACTTCGCACTCAAATTCATCCAAAAACAGATCAATGTCAATTAAACCATCATAATAGGGTAGTTTCCTTACCTCTGACGAAAAACATCGTAGTGACTTCTTCATCATATTGCATCACAATGTAGACACTTCATGAAAGCGATTCTGCCAATGTTCTAACTCCTCATCTGAATCAGATGTGCAAGAACTCTCCCAATCCCACGCAATCCTCTGATTTATCGTCGAATTGATCCAGTCCTGATCTCATTCCATCATTTTGTAGATTTGATATAATTCATCATCACTTTCGTCATAATCATGGACTGGTTCAGTATAACACACCCCTTTTGTAGGGTCCAACGGTACTACAACCTGCAACGATTTTCTTTCAAACGACATTGTCCTCTTCTTCAAATTGATGACCCCATTCATATCAATGTCCTAGTCAATTCCTAGGAGTGTGGGGTATGGATTACTGTCATCGACGATTTATATAACCTAAAAGTCAGCCATTACGCTCGCACCTTCTCTATCAATTGTTACTTCATATAATTTTTCCATGGGGATGATTTTCTACTGGTTTTTCATTCTAAGATGAATCGGAGACCAATGTAGTGCAGGTCTCCCCATTCTTTCCCATGTTTGTTTCAGTAATACATTCGCATCGGACCCTAGTTCCAAGATGACCTGGTCCATCTCATAATCATCTATCTATGCGGTGAGCCTCATCTCGCGCCCTATTTGTGCCTTATGTTTGCCAATTTTTCTGACCGCCCGGTGTCCATTAGGGACCTTCTCTTTGCTGGCACATTTTTTAATTAATTCTTGCATTCCTTCTACAGCTTTGCTATCGCGCAACAGTTTTATGCAGGTCTCCAAAAACATAGTGAGTACAGAGGGATCAACCTCTGCTGGCGCATTGGTTTCTTTCACCTTGTCCTGGCTTCCTGAGGTAGAGGCCTCAACGAAGCTCTTCTTAGCTTCCACAAATGTTTCCTTAGCATGCTCTAGATCAAAGACAACTTCTTTCTCTATCACTTTGCGGACCCATCTATCCTCTTCAGGTTGTTTTCCTTTATCATTGCCATTCATTATTCCACTTCTCAACACTATATTCACATTTTGATCCTCCTCGGGGGGCTCAGCTCTCATCATCTATAAGTTCTGCGTAGGTTTTTGAGGCTGCACTTTCTTCTCTTTCATTTTAGCTATCAGCACCGGGCACTCTTCTATAGTATGGTCAAATTGGCTTCAGTATTAACATGATGGGCATGTCTGATTTTGACATTCTTGCGTGTAGTGCCCTTGTTTTCCAAAGTTGTAGCAGATAATCTGACTGCGGCCTTGACCAGGTCCTCCTCCTCCTCAGCCCCATCCTCATCCCTAATAACCTCTGCGTGCTCCTCTGGTGCCCTGCTCTAGAGGCCGAGTTTCTACTTGCATCCGATATGTAGGTGTTCTTTCCATCATCAACTCATAGCTTTGACAGTGGCGCTCATCATGGCCCATCGATTTGCAGAAGTTACAGAACAACTGTTGGGGTGTCTGGACGAACTTTTGAAGTAAATGACAATTATTCGTCGCATGTTGTCCAACAACCTAAAAAATAGCACACCATAGCACAACCCCCACACTCGACCCTGTTAGGGCTTCTGTATTTAGGGGAATTTGTCCCCCTCCTATAATATAATTCATGTACATGGGACAATGGTCTTTATCGTACCCCTAGATTGTGCACTTTAAACACCAGACTTCTGCGTGCACTTCTGGTTTAGTCTCCTTATCTTTCTTCAAACTTTGTAATTCTAGGTGTAGGCTTTGTAACTAAGAGTGGATCTGTTGTACCCCCAAGGTGGCATCCTCAATAGGTGATGCATGCAACCTCATCACAATTTCCAAGGCTTCCGCCTAGGTTCCTATCTTTTTTTGTGACAGATCAATTCTCATGTGGGGCAAAAGCGAAGCTACAAACCATTCGTGATGCTGACTATCTGTGAGTTGCATATTAGCTTCTTGAATCTGACACTTCAACCTTTGATCTAATTCCCAAGGCATCTCATCGACCCTAATCATGATTTCTTTGAATACAATTACTGATTGCGAGTCAGACTTAGGCTTACTAAATTCCTTGTTTAAAGTTGCCTTAGTCTCTATTAGTGATGCAATAGGATTATCAGAACAATACTTAATATACCAAGTTAGCGCGCGATCCTGCAGAGCGGTAACCAACTGTGCCTTCTTTATATTGTCATCAGTAATTTGTTGCATTGTCCACATAGCATTCGCAACAAACCAAAACTTCTTTATATCTTCACTCCCTATGCCCTTGAAAATCAACAACTTCATTGCGTTCTCCATGTTAAATGGTGGTGGTGGAGGTGGAGCTGCGGGAGAAGGTGTATGCGGTGGAGGTGGAGGCGAAGGTGGAGTGAACGAATGATTTACTCGAGGAATCCCTTGAGAGATTAGTTGAAAAACGCTTCGCGGTGGAGTCCATTTTGCCCCTTCGTCGTCACTTGGAGGAGGTCCAATCAATGGACTATACTCTGTTCCTGATCCTTCGCGATTTCTAAAGAATCGTCCACTTTGCATAGCTCCGAACATCAAGGTAATGGCATCACCCATTTTTCACATAACAACATTTTAATCCAAGTATTCAGTGATCTTAAATACTTACCTCGCGGTCCTTTGAAAAATCATCACTCTGCTTCGTTATAGCTAACTGAGGTATCAACTGCAAATTCTGTAACAAATCCTCCTATAATTCGATCAAGCCAATGATCAACAGCCCGCACAATCTTGTTTTCAGAGGTTTCTATCCGTCGCACTAATTCTAGAGTCCACACTATAGGACTATCGAGCTTCCACCTTCCCTGACTGTCTGTCAATTTAGCCAACCACTCATACAATTCAATGGGAAAGGTGCAGAAAAAGATCTCGTGTATCTCTATATATAGGTACCTTTTCAACCACTCTTCTTTTGACAGCCGCGAATTCCTGTTTTCTTGCGTCGCGAACTTGTGAATCTTCCGTTCTAGCCACTTTTCAATCTATTTCTTGGTCGGATTCCAATGATGCGATGTCACACATCTCTTTCAAGCAAATCTTGGTCCCAACAATGGATCCATTTATTGTCTTAGGGGGCCCTCACCCAAGTTCAAAGTTATTTGTGCCAACTAACAAAACTCTAAACTATTGGCCCTTTTGGCAACAACCTGCATAGCGCAGGCTATAGTCTCACCCGAAGCAGTATGGGGGGATGCAAGAACCAAGTTTTTTCATCTAGAGACTAGTGTGATGTCTTCCAGTGCCTCAAATTTGCCTCTGCATAGATCGATACACTCTTAGGACTCGTCATTGCAACTCTGTCAAATAGACTTCAGACCTTTGCGGAGGTCTACGATCAGTCCTTGTGAACCTTTAACAGTCAATTTGTCTACTTATGTGCATTAGAGAGCAGTACTAAATTATGGTTCACACAGATTAACTTAAGTTATTTATAAACATCATAGAATTCATCAGAGTCTTCGCAAAAGTACTTAAACATGCATTGTGTACATCATTAACACTTATTCAAGATAATCGCGTAACATTCAATCAATATTCCATAAAACACATCATTCATTGATAGTATATAGCATTAATAGAAATAAACAGAAACACACAAGAATTATTCGGAAACTATCTTTATTGATTTTCAATTCAAGGTTATAGACTCAAAACTTCCCTACACACACAGCTCAGGGATCCGCGCACTCAGTTGCGGACTCTACCTGGGCCTCTGCGCACTCAGCTGTAGAGCATTTCTTCTCCTATCTAACCCACTTATCCTTGCTATCACTTCCCATCTACTCTACTTCAATCTACATTAGACCCTCTAAGACACACCTATTTATAGCCTTTTTCATTCAATGTCATGGTCAGCGGACCATGGGTGAATCTCAAAACCAACTCAAACTTTACATAAAACAAGTGGCTAAACCCTTTTGACTACACACTCTGCACCCAAAAATCACAGAGACTTTACATTATTTACAAAAACTACATCAAAACTTGGGTTATCTTAACCCCAAAACTAACTCAGGCGACCCCATCCCAACAAGCAGACATAGAGAACATTGCGCCTAGCAATGGAAGGCTCGACGATAGAGAAGCTAGTGGAGGAAGTGCGGCAAGACTTAGTGCACAGCTCGGCTGATATTGAAGCTTTATAGGTTGAGTTAGGTGGCCTCCGCAATAAGATCAAGCCGCCAACTAAGTGACTCGAGGGTGATTCACCATATTTGTGTTGGGGACCTATTGAGATAGGGTCCCCAGAGTCAGTTTTGGGGTTAGTTGAACCAAATTTTGTAAAATTTTTGTAAAGAATGTAAAGTCTCCACGAAACGTGGAAGTGGAGTGTGTGGCTAGATAAGAGTCAAAGGGGCTTTAGCCCCTTGTTTGGGTAAGTAATAGGTTGGTTTTTGAGACCCACCCGTAGGCCGTGGACCATGGTACTATATTGGAAATGTTATATATATTTGATTCATAGTGAGTCTAAGAAGTAAGTAAGTTAATATAGAAATTGTTTTTGGGCAAGTGCTAAGGCAGGAAAGCTCTGTTTCTTGTACTTAGGTGAAAGGGGAAGGCTCCTATAGCTGAGTGCACAGGAGACCTTGGTAAGTCCGCAGATAAGTGCGTGGACCCCTGCAGCTGAGTGCACATGGTGGAAAACTTTGTAAATTGAACATTGAACATAATAAAGACTGATTTTGGAAGAACTACCTTGCCTTTGAGTATTATTCTTATTTATGTTCATGTTATGCTTTATTATTCAATGATATGTTTTCTGTGGAATAATGTGTAATTGTTGCACGAACCTACTGAATCTTTGATATTTATGCATGAACTAAGTAATCATTTGTTTCCACAAAGATAAGGGTTAATTCTATAATGATTTATGTTGAATTGGGTAGATCTGCATGAAGGTTGATCTAGAGTTTCTAATTGGTGTGTGAAAGTGGATAGATTACTTCCTTTAGGTCGATAAATTATGATCAGAGACCTTCGCAATGGTCTAGAAGCCATTTCCTTAGAGTTTTAGTAGTGTGCCATAGAAGGATATAGATCTACGCGAAGGCAGATCTGAGCAACGAAGGCTTACTACCACTTATCACACCATCTCTAGATGCAAAAACTTGGTTCTAGCATCCCCCAATACTGCTTTGGGTGAGATTGCAGCCTACGATATACAGGTTGTTGCCGAAAGGGTCAACAGTTAGGGTTTTGTTGGTTGGCGTGAACAACTCTAACCCTGGGTTAGGCCCCCTTAATCCAACACCCTAATACCTTTTTGTTTGAGTTTGTTGTTGTCTGTTGAACTTATGATTATACCTCTTATGACCAGAAGTTGAATTTGTTCCCATCCACCCTTAAGGATGCAACCTTGCGCTGGTTCATGGGTCTACCTGGGGATAACATCACTACCTGGGCTCAAATGAAACAATCCTTTAACAACAAGTACAGGGACTATTGTAGGTCCAAAGACACCAAAGAGGAAATATTTAGAATGACTCTTGGACCAGATGAATCCCTGGAAGACTATGAGGAAAGGTTCCAACTCAGTTGTAAAAGGGCCAGATGCACCCTTGATCCTAAATCACTCAAGTTAGTCCTTCTTAGAGGAATCAGGGAGGACATACTGGAAACCCTAAACATGTTGTCTAGAGGATACATTTATCAGCTACCCTATGACAACATCAAGACAGTATTCAAAAACCATTATAGGGTTGTTAGAAAGAAGGGTAGGGATAGTCAAGCTTTGGTCAGTTCCTCTTCCTCCACCACATCTATCAAGAATGAAATTGGAAACATGTTGGAGGACTTTAAAAGTGAAATGTTGCACACCTTTTTTCTGCAAATGGACTAATTTGTAAGTTTGATTGTTAGTATTTGTTGTGCTAATATCAATTACAGATTTATAAACATGTGCTTGCTTATTTCTTCTTTTACTGAGTTTTCATTAGTTATTTGCGTATGTAAACAAGTAAATTTCCCTAAGTTTAATATGAAATTCATGAGAAAAATAGCTTCAAAAATAAGTATTGAACAATAGACATTCAAATTATAGCAAACCATCAAAGAGACACTTTAACATGGTGTTTTGATGAAGGAGTTCACCCCTCCTGGGCTACATCTCCTTGGTCCAGCTTCCATGGCTTGAGCCTCTATATTAGCTCAATATGGAAAAACGATGTTTTAAAAAGCTCTATGGCTATTGATACCTGCACCAATGTGTTCAAAATGTCCCAATTAGCCAAGAATGCCTCTTTCTGAGCTCAAAATGGTCGAATATTTCCCTCTCTATGACTCAATCAGTCTTTTCCTAGAAAAGTTCCTCTAAATCTGGAATGACTCCAGTTAGCTCCGCCATTTTTGGATTTCCCACCAAAATAGGAGGTCCGCCAAAATTTCCGCCAATCTAAACTCAGAGTTAACTAACAGTTAAGTGGGTTTAATGGAGGTAATTAGTGCTAATCCCATGGATTAGGCTAACCATAACCGAAACTACTGGCAGTTTGGATGGGATCACACGTCATGGTTATGTCGCAGTTTTGGAGCCCGCCACACTGATTGTTTGGTGTAACATCCATTTCATTCACATGGGCAAGCACTAACCATCATATATTTGTTTGGGGCGCCGTTAACATAGCCATGTGCCCAATATTTTACCGTAACACACTTTGCATTCACATGGGGGACAATATACATTAACGGTTGTTGAACTATCCGCTGGGGTAACATAAACTGTAACCAAATTATGGGTTGTTACGATCACATGCAGAGGGTAAACCTGTGGACTGGCCGGCCCTCCTAACCACCCGTTCCAACATCACTAAACTTTAAATAACCATGAAGATCTTATGGGGTAAGAAACACGGTCTAGCGGATATGGTATGTGGCTTGGACTACGGAGGGGAGGTCACGGGTTCAAGCCCCAGCACCTCCATAATAATTTTACTTAACTATGTCGAGACTGTCTAGGCCGTTGGGAGGTGCCACGTGTCGGCCTCCAGGCTTGCCACATGGCATTCTTTCATTGGCCCAAAAACAAACCAATCACATTGTGCCACATCACCACCTGTGTAACCCAATAACAAGCTGACACTTGGTGAACTGTAATTCGATGTTGACCACCTTTGACCTTGCCTAGTCACTTTCCATGTCAGCAGTACAAACTGCTCACTGTGCAGTGACTGGGCATTTTTTTTTTTAATTTTGCCTATTTAGCAAAGCGATCAGAACATAATAAATTTCTCATATGAACTCGGTTTTCGACGAAATGAGTTGCGTTAGGATCATTTTTCCGAGACAGACGCGGTCATTCGAGTTTTGAGCCATTCTATGAACTTTGATTTTTGAGCTAAATATTGAGCGCCTTATCATTCCTCCCCACTAGAAGCCTTTTGGACCCCAAAATATGCTATCAATTTTTCAGTAGGTGAGGGTACATCTCCCTCATCTTCTCGATCTACAACCATTTGGCTTGAGAAGGCTTTTGTCCCTTGGGTCCCACTCTAAGGTATTCAACATCCCCTCTCTTCGAAGTTCTGATTCTTTTGTCAAGTATGAGATCCTGCTGAAGTTCATCAAGATATTCTGGCGAGAAATCATCTATTGATGGTAGTTGAACATGCTCTCCTTGATCATCAATCAAAGGAGGCTCAAATAATCTCAAATTCGCAACATTAACAACAGAGTATATTTGCATATAAGAAGGCAAATCAAGCTTAAATGCATCGTTACCAATCTTTTCCAGAATTTTAAAAGGACCATAATGGATTGCCTTAATATTTTTACCTTCCCCTTGAAGTCTCTCTTTGCTAATATCTAACCAAACTTTGTCGCCAACTTGAAATTTGTGATCAATCCAGTGTTTGTCATGCCTTGCCTTGTAGCTGCTTTGAATTTTCTCAAGTTTTTCCTGCATTGTATGATGTATCAATTGAATTTTCTCTATGAACTTCCTTGCCTTATCGATGTCATTGTGACCATCGATGGCGACATATTTCTCAAAGATGAATTCCAATGGTGATTTTGGCAAGTACCCATAACATGCCTCAAATGGCAATGTGTTTGTGGAAGAATACTTTGCCCTGTTGTATGCATGTTGTATGTAATGAAACTGTTCATCCCACAACTTGGGATGTTTGCTACAATATCCTCTAAGAAGATGAATAATTGTTCTATTGAGCACCTTGGTTTTTCCATCTTTTTGTGGATGAAAGGTTGTACTCTTCTTCAACTTTATGTCCATCATGTTGAACAAATTTGACCAAAAATTCCCAACAAATCGAGAATCTCAATCACTTACAATAGAAGTAGGAAGACCAAAATGAACCCAAATATTTTGGAAGAAAACATGAGTTGTTTGTTCCACTACAATTTTCTTTTGACATGGTGTTAGTATGCACATCTCGTTGAACCTGTTTACAACTACATACAGGTAATCATGACCTTTCCTTGATAATGGAAGACCTCCTACAAAATCCATTGAGATACTCTCCCATGGACGTGAAGGTACTGGAAGTGGAGTGTATAAACCAAGTTTCCTATTGCTAGGCTTACTTGTAGCACATAAAGAACATCCTCTTATGAAACGAGAAACATTATCCAACATGCATGGCCAATAACAATAGCTTTGAAGATTCATTACTGTCTTGCCCACACCAAAGTGTCCAGCAATCAATGAAGTGTGGGCCTCCCTTATAATATTGTTTCTTTCTCCCTATGGAATACACAACTTACCCAAGTGATAAAACAAACTGTTATGTACATGATAATCCAACTATTCAATTTGATTTCCTTGACTCAAACTTGCATATACTTCTTGAAAGTCACTATCATTTGCATATTGTTCTATGTAACTTTCATGCAAAACAAAATTATGATTGAGTATAACAAATGAATTTACAATAGGCCTTGAAAGCATATCAGCTACCTTATTGTAGATTCCCTTTTTATACCTGATAACCAAATGAAACTATTGTAGAAAACCATCCATCTGAAATGTCATGACTATTGCAACTTTGACTATGACTATAAGTACTGCAATGGTTGATGGTCAGTATGGATGATGCTATTTTTTCCCATCAATTAGTGTTTCCATTTCTTAACACTTTGTACAATGCATAAAGTTCTTTTTCATAAGTGGGATAGTTAGTTACATCTCCATTAAATATTCCATAATGAAATGAAATGGGCTTACCATGCTGCAATAGAACTGCTCCCATGGCATAATCACTTGCATCCGTTTGAATCTCAAATGGATGTCTAAGATCCAGAAGAGCCAATAACGGTGTTGAACTTATCTTTTGCTTCAAAGCATCAAATGATTTCTACTGTACATCTCCCAAGTGGAAGACTTTCTTGACACTTGTCAATGCATGTAATGGAACTGCAATGGAAGGAAAATTAGCAATAAACTTTCTCCAATATTGTGTTTCCCCTAAAAAGCTTCTTACCTTTGTAACTGTATTGGGCTTGGGCCAATTCATAATGAACTCAACCTTAGACGGGTCGATCTTCAGCTCACCTCCTCCAACAATGTGTCCCAAGTACACTAAATAAGTCTTGCCAAATTCACATTTCGATTCTTTAAAAACAACTATTCTTTTCTCAAGACATCTAGTACTTTGTTTACATGCATGACATGTTCATCTCTTGACTTGTTGAATATGAGAATATCATCTAAGTAGACAATGACAAATTCATCTAGAAATGGTCTCAATGTTGGCATTATGATACAAGTGTTGTCCTTGATGGCAAATCACTCACAGGTCAGTTCAGTTTTTTATAAAAGGAAACTCACAATGTAACAGATCATTTCAGAGGTAACATGCCATTGGTACAGAAGAACATGAAGATGGAACTAAGATGTACTAATCAAAATGAAGAAGTTGAAGGAAAATGATGGTGTAAAGTAGTTTAAGATGTATATGCAGGCCCACTTTGTCAAAGGAGCGTATACACACATGTTCATAGAACAAAAAGAGCGTATACGTATGCACTCACTTTCACAAGAGGAAAAGCGCGTATAGGTTGGAAAATCAAGGAAATTCAAGAGTAAAGAACACCAGGTGTCAATACTGTTTCTGAGAAAACTAGTTTCCATTCAGCGCTGCTAGTCCCACTAAGATAGGTAGCTATCTTAGAAACAAACAATTCAAAGTAACTTGTGTTTTCCTTTATGAGAGATAGATGAGAGAGAAGTAGAGAGTACCAACCTTAGTCTTTCGCTTGGCTCCTTGCTTGTTTCCTCTCTCCTTTGATAGAGCTTTGCCACTCCTTTCTCACTTGTCCCACTTGAAAGAACACCTGTAGAGTCAAAGCAACAAAATACCTTCAAATCATAGAGATATATAACCATAAACAATGTAGAATTAGATGTACATTCACCATACAAATGCATACACAAATACAAGATTCGGAAATATACAAGTATATGGAGGAAAACTCAAATAGATTTATTGATAGAAGTACTAGAAGAGAGGATTATAACCTAGCTGTCTGATCCAGCATCATCCTCCTAGCATGAAAGCCCTCTTCACCTCATGAAAAGCAAGATCACCCAACAATACAATGTCTTAAAGAGAAACCAACAGCACTTCCTTACAAATTACAAAATTCCAACCTCTGGATCTCTAGGATGAGGGATCCATATATAGATATTTGCAGGGGGTGAGTCAGCTTCTGGGATTTTGGTTAGTGTCATTTCACTGATAGTTCTTGGTTCCACTTGGAGATTTCATGATCTCTTACTCATCCCTGGGCGAATTCAGAGAGGCAAGTGTCATATGAGCAGTTTCTAGAAGATTCTCTAAGTTTCCACCTAGCAAGTTGCCTCTGCCATTTGTCTGCTCTCGCTCATCGCACCTTACAGAAGGGATTTTTAGTATGCATCGCACCCTTTGTGTGTAGCAGGTGGGATGCATCACACCCTCAGCATGGAGCAGTCTGTATGGTCTAGTTTTGACCAGTTCTGAGCAGTTTTTGAAGGAGAACTTCTGGGAAATGATGTAATCAGTTGACCTTGATCCTTTAGGGTATGAAACAACACTTTTAAGGTTTTAGAAGGCCTTGGTTTATGGACATATGTGATTGGGGTTGCAGTGCCCAAATATGTCTATAACAGTTGCCCCCTAAAGCATGAGGTCGTAAATCTTCTGATGTCGGGTGAAATGCTTTATCATGAGGATTTGAGGTTTTTCAAACTAGAAGGTGACCTGTAATAAGATACAATACAATACATTATCTTCATAATATTTTCATGATCTAGCTGAGGCGGGCATTCCCATGCTCAGCATTATAAATTCATTTTTATGTACATAGGACAAACAATCGTCTGTGTGGCAGACTGATGATTCTGGTAGAGCCATCATCCTTTAGCTTGGATGATTATCTGTGCAGCTATGGTGTACATTTGATGTCTTTATTTTCCTAAATATATCGTAGCCTGGATGGATGAAACTAGATCTGGGGTCTTCAAACTCGTTCAATCTTTGCCTGAAGTACAAGTCAATCCATGTGAAAAGATGTTTTGATGTCGAACATGGAAAGACATCACCTGATTACCAGCCAATGATGTAAGTTGTTAACAGGCATGAGAGGAATCACCGATAATGATAATGAACCTCAAGGTACTGCAGTACAATTCACGTGGTGTGAATAGATGAGTTGATGTCGAACACCACGCAAAATCTTTCGGTCGAAGGCCATTGATGTAAACCTGTCGCCGAAAGTGAGAAACTTGCCATTGAGGCATGCAAGCTTCAAAGTACTGAAAGGGTTGTTCCTAAGTCAACTTCTTGGATAATGAGCTGATGTCAACAAGAAGTGACCCGTCGTAGGAGGGCCTTAATGAATCCCACATCTACGACACGGAATGGAGCAAATGATTTTGTGGAGGTGAAAACGATCTGATGATACAAGGTTCAGGGTGGCGGTCATGAAAAAATGAAGCGTGAAGGTATTGCAGCGGATGAGGTGTTAGTTGGGTTGGTGAATTCTCTGAGTGACTTCTCTTGAACATATCGGCGACACTAGAATGGATTGGTAGCATTAACCCTAAAATGGATGGTATAGAGGACCAATGGTGATATGACCGGTGAATGAAATAACCCAACTCGACTCAATCATGGTGATGGAGTGAAAGTTTCATGTTCAAGAGCGACTTGCTACCAATGAAGTTCTTCAAGTTTTCTTCCCTTTTTCCCCAGTCATTGCTAACCAGTACCTCTTTATTTTTGTCAAGTTTGAGGAGGATAACATATGCTTGTTCTATAATTTGCCCTTCGGGCAAACCTGTCGCTATGTTTTAGCGAGCCTAGTGACAGTGAAACTCACTCTTGTCCGTATGGACAAGTTTGTCACTATTGTTTTAACGAGTTTAATGACAAAGATAACTCTGTCCTTTTCAGTTTTAGAGAGTTTGAAAAAGAGACGAAAAGGAAACTCTAGTAGTCCTTTTTCGTAGTATAATCCCTTAAGTCCGAAAAAGTATAAAATAATACGAAAGGGATGACTTTTCCGATCACTTTAGCGAGCCGAAAAAGACAAGTGCTCGATATTTTTGTGTAATGATCCCTCAGGTCCAAAAAGATTAAAATATAGAGGAGGGATGGAACTTCCAATCACTTTAACAAGCTGGAGAGGCCAATTGCTCGGCAATCTTTTCATATTTTACGAGTCTAAAAAGAGCTTAAAGGAGACTCGTTTTTGAGGAACGAGTGATGTTTTCGGATAGCAACTGGTTCCAGGTAAGGTTTGGAACTTTTCAATCATGGCAGTGTAAAGAAGGTGGCTAATAGAATCACTCATCGCAATTGTTCCTCAAAAGGGTAAAAAATCAAGTGGAGGCATATGATCGGCTAAAAAGTGGAGGTGATGGTAAGAACACGACCAAGGCTCAAAAGCTGATAGAAATGCGATCACAAAGGTTATTTACCGAAGGTGGGTTCATTTTTTAATGAGCTTGAACTCTGGTGGAACATATTCTCATTGCTAGGTTTATTTTTTAACAAGCTTGAACTTCGCGGAAACATGCTCATGCCAGTCGTTTAATAAGGATGTCTCTCATTAGTAGGTTCATTTTTTAGGGAGCTTTCCACATGCGAAACTTTGCTCCAAGCCTTTTGTATGCAAGCTAAAAACGACCAACTACTTTCCTAAGGGTTAAAGAACCACTGAGGTTAGGTAGGATAGTTTCTCTTTGGGAAACATTTCCTTTTCTTTGCCGTCACCACTGGTCTTGGCAAAGGTGAATCGTGGATCAGACCAATCACCTAACTTAAGCAATTGAAGTTAGTAAAACTACGGGGTTAGAGTTACGTTGGTCGCTTTTCACTTGCGTAAAAAAGGTTTGCATGCCCCCAAGTATAAAGAGAAGTAGAGTTTCCAGGTTACCATATGGAAGTTCTTGCATTAAAGCAAGGTTGTTTCATCCACGTTGCAGACAAAACACTTCCTTGGCTCTATCCATTGAAATAGACAAAGGTGAAAGGTGTGGATCCACTGCCAATCACATAACCTTTGACGAGGAAATATTTTTCCAGACTGATCCCATTTTCCTAAACGGACGGGTGTGTCAGATTGGTCATATATCCTACGAGGAAACCTACCTTATATCTGGGGTTTTCCTGCCAAAGCAGACTAGGGCACATGCCCCCTGGGTTTAGTCACATTCACCGAATCACTCGCGATCATCAGGTGGACAGACTGGAGGTTGATGAGACATTCCTTGTGCAAAAAGACCATTTAGGGATGGCATTTGACTAGTAGCCATGTTTGAACTGGGGAATGAAAGCTAGTCAACGAGCTAGACCATTCTGCCTTCATACAGGAAACACATCACCTGAAAGAGTGAGGAAACAATAGCTCCCATGCTGTAAATGTAGTCATGCCCAAGGAGTAGATTGTAATCTAGAGGCCCTTGGACTACCATCACGTTCATATGAATAGTTTTCCTTCTCAAAGTTATAGGCAAATTTGGAAGGATCCCTAACGGTCGAGTGGTTCCTTTATTGAAGCCTGACAGATTTTGAATCTCAGGCAGAAGCGATGGCGAACCAAGCGCTTTCCAAGCAGTTGAGGAAAGGATACTCACAGAAGCCCCTTCATCTTTGATAGTACCAACCATGATCATTCTATAAGCTTGTACTATGATTCGGATTGGTACATTAGATGATAGGCGGGGTCTCGCTAGTAGATTCCAATCAAAGGAAACAACTAGATTGCTTGGAGGAGGGACCAAATAAATGGCCGGATGAATCTCTTGAACTGAGGAACTTCCCTCCTGTGGTAGAGGAACAGGCAGATTTCCCCCATGTTCATCGGATTCTGTGTTAACAAAAAGAATTTGAACGGTGTCGTTCTCATTCTCTTTGGGGACTATATCATCTGAAGGTGGACCTTCTGAAGACAAAACTTGGTCGACTGTCGTCTCGACCTGTTGACTTTGGTCCATTGTGGACTCAGATGGGTTATCTTCAATGATATGTGTTTTGACTGAAAATAGAGGTGTGTCAGTCGGATTTTCAACTAGTGATGGACTTGGCAAGAGTTTCTTGTATCCAGGAGGAAGTCGTTGTGGTGAAGCAGGACGGTTATCCAAGACTCTTTTAGCTTCATCTAGGAAATGGAAACGGTGGAGGGCATGGTCGCCTTCACATGACCTACAAGGAAACTTAGATCTTCCTTTTTTCCCACTGACTTCATTTTCACTAGTTGACGGTGTACTCTCAACATGATTGACAGAGGTTGAAGACACCGGATTGTGCAAGCGGGGAGACCAGTCTCTCAAGATCTATGGGATGCAGGAACAATCTCGATGATAGTGGTCTCCTTTGCAAATGACACACGGAGATTTGGATTTGGATGGTGTAGTGTGTGGATTTTCGCCAGACGATGCATGGTTGCCCCCTTTCGCTGTTGGATTCTTCTTCTTCTTCTCCTTCCCTTTCTTCTTCTTCTCAACTACTTGGTTTTTAGTGTTACTAGTTTCACCAACTGAAGAAGAAGAAGGATAGGGATAAAAAAACGAAGTGGAAGGTGGGGGAGCAACTTCAGTATCATCTGGTTGCTGATTTGATTACTAAGGTATTACGATGTTTTGAACGACAGAGGTCGAGAATAGCCATACTGGCAGGCCAATTGTGAGTCCTGGAAGGGACAATGTAGCCATGTGTGGTGCACCAATATCTCCCCAAGAGGAGAAAGGACTAGGATTTCCCCCAAGGGGAAATCCTTGATTGGTGGACTCCATTTTCTCAACCTAAGACCAACAAGGGAATAGTGATGTTATTCCGAATAAAATAAATTTTATGATGCTTTGACACAACTTGCTTTTTCAATTTTTAAGGGTCGAGAAAAAGCTAAAGATGACTCTAGTCGCCTTCAATTTTTAATGAGCCTGAAGTGACAAGTGCTCAGATGGACCTTTTCTTTTAAGGAGTCTGAAAAGGAACGAAAGTGACTACTCTAGAAATCTAGACAGAGGGATTACCAAACCAATCATAAAACTGCAATATACACCTCAGTAGTAAATTATAGAGAAATTACTGAGGCTTTACGTACAACAGTCAATCTTCCTGAATGCTGTCTTCAGTGCATTGCAATCGATAGGGCGGCAAACACGGCTTCCTAAGGATAAAGGATATCAGCCTATTGTGGTCTCCCAATATATACTCAATGGTACATGGGAGAACAAGTCTGTACTGGCACTTGTCGTATCAAAGAGGATGAATCACCCAACCTACGATGAAAACGATAGTTACCAGGCTTTACGACACCGGAATACATCTCTAGCCTAGACTTCTAGATGTTGTGCATTAGGTTCCAAAGAGTTTTTATGTTCATTGAGGTTTATTTTATAGTTGATCTTTCTTAAGAAGTTTTCCTTTCAAGGTTCACCGTGTGATGTAGATGTACAACTCCTAAATATGCAATCTAAAATGATAAATAGTGGTTTATTTTCTTTTAGCAATGAAAATCCTAGCTACTAAGGAAAGAAAAATATGATTCTTTCAACATAGAGCAGAGAGAACACACTAAATGCACTTTTCCTAAATCAATTTCCGCATGCTGTCTAAATTCAAATGCACATGCATGTATTTTTTTTTCAATTCCCTTAATGTTAGAATGACAAAAAGAAAACTAAGTACAAATCTGAACTACTTTTCCTTGAAGCAACACTTTAACAATTTCTTTTCAAAAAACGAAAGGAAGACTAAGACGACACTTTCTCTTACGAATGGAAAATTATTTTCAACACTTCAAAGAATTGATAATTCAAATCAAATATAATGGAAAAAGTGTAATCGACTATCTAAAAGAGGAAGACTTTACGACACTCTTTTTCTTGACTGAAAACGACAACTGCGACACTTTCGAATCAAAAGACGACAATTCGATTAAGCTATTGTTTGCAAAGGAGGACTGTAAATGATGAAAAATACATAAAAAAAATTCACAATTCCTTATCAATGGAGGTTGAATAATGTGAAGGAAGAAGGTTTCAATAGTGATATATTGATCATAGACAACAAAACTACTGAATAGAGCTGAAAACAATGAAGAAAAAACCAAAATCTAGAGGCAAAAACAGTCTCATTCAATCATCGCACCTGTCCTTAAGGAAAACAGGGATGCATCTCACCTACAGCACACGGGAGGTGCGATGCATCCAGACTGCCAATGAGAGACAGTGCGATGGTCCAGGGACAAGACTGAGCTTGGTTTCACCCACAGTTTGCAGCTAAGTTCAGGGATTTAGGATGAGCTTATGATAGAAAGTAAGCACAAAGTATAGGGGCTGATCTAATGAGGTTATTGAGCTACCACTAGGGCACTTAGGATGTTTGCAAGTCAAATGTTCAGTTCATAAACCAACTTGGAGATTGACTAAAGCAGCGTTGATCTACTTTGCAGTTGCATAGAAAAAGCAATTCGAAGGCTAGCTGGCTTAACTTCAGGCTCCATCTGTAGTTTATAAAGCAAACAACAGTAACAAACAAACAAACTATTCACTCCCCAGTGGAGTCGCCATTTTGTTTCTGGGAAAACTAGTGTCCATTCAGAGCTACTAGTCCCACTAAGATGGGTAGCTATCTTAGAAACAAACAATTCAAAGTAACTTGTGTTTTCCTTTATGAGAGATAGATGAGAGAGAAGCAGAGAGTACCAACCTCAGTCTTTCGCTTGGCTCCTTTCTTGTTTCCTCTCTCCTTTGATAGAGCTTCGCCACTCCTTTCTCACTTGTCCCGCTTCAAAGAACACCTGTAGAGTCAAAGCAACAAAATACCATCAAAGCATAAAGATATATAACCATAAACAATGTAGAATCAGATGTACATTAACCATACAAATGCATACACAAATACAAGATTCAGAAATATATAAGTATATGGAGGAAAACTCAAATAGCTTTATTGATAGAAGTAGTAGAAGAGAGGATTACAACCCATCTATCTGATCCAGCATCATCCTCCCAACATGAAAGCCCTCTTCACCTCATGAAAAGCAAGATCACCCAACAACACAATGTCTCAAAGAAAAACCAACAACACTTCCTTACAAATTACAAAATTCCAGCCTCTGGATCTCTAGGGTGAGGGATCCATATATAGATATTTGTAGGGGGGTGAGTCAGCTTCTAGGATTTTTATTAGTGTCATTTCACTGATAGTTCTTGGTTCCACTTGGAGATTTCATGATCTCTTACTCATCCCTGGGCGAATTCAGAGATGCAAGTGTCATATGAGAAATTTCTACAAGATTCTCTGAGTTTCCACCTAGCAAACTACCTCTTCCATTTGTCTTCTCTCACTCATCGCACACTATAGAAGGGCTTTTCAGTATGCATCGCACCCTTTGTGTGTAGCAGGTGGGATGCATCGCACACTCAGCATGGAGCCGTCTGTATGGTCTAGTTTTGACCAGTTCTAAGTAGTTTTTCAAGGAGAGCTTCTGGAAAATGATGTAATCAATTGACCTTGATCCTTTAGGGTTTGAAACAACACTTTTAAGGTTTTATAAGCCCTTGGTTTATGGACATATGTGATTGGGGTTGCAGTGCCCAAATATGCCTATAACAAATACCATGGTATTAGTCCACAATATTGAGCGGAGTAACGACTGTTTGATCCTGTCCAAGAATACCATAGGTCCTAAGTGTGGTTTTGGTCTGAGGCATTGAGATAGGCCAAAAACTATACAAGGAGGAGAAGATCAAAGGGCCATGGTGTGCAAATGAAAGGGTTTCTTAGGAATACTTCTATCTGAAGTATATTTTATGTTGCAGGGGCTATGTTTGTGATATGATCTGAAATATTTTGTGCACCTTGTATTCAATGTTGGATCAGGATCATGAGAATTGAAATGACTTATTATTGAATGATCTGATTTTGGTTGGGCTAGATCTGATTGCGTACACCTGTTTTATTCTTTAAATGTCATGATCTGGGTATGTCTGAAGTCTGGAATAGCAACGAAGTTGTGAGTTAATATTTGCAGATCTATATGCTAGTCTGCCTCGGTAAAGGCGCATATATACATAGGTTCGACTCTTCCAAATAGTGTATACAAAAGAAAATCCTATTCTTTAGAAATGAATGATATATCTTTTCAGTTTTGTTGTTTTACTATTGTCTATCAATGAAGTCTTCTTAGATTTGAATGTAAATCTAAATGCATAAGGAGTTTGGTGTCTGATTGATTGATTGTTTAAGTGAGAAGGGTTATCTCTGCTACTGCCTATCTAGAGCTCTGTAAATTTACAATAAGTGTTCAGCATATTGCTGGTTGGTACAGACCTGATTCAAAAAGTTTTATGTTTCAGTAGTTTTGAAGGTATATGCAGGTTTGGATAAAGGAAGTAGCGTATACACGTAAGTTGGGTTCAGTAAAGTAGCGTATGCATTCTGATGTATCATTTTTGAGGTTGCAATTTGTTCTGAATGATGATGCAGGTTTATGGGTTTAACACATTGTTCTGGTGACAGTGATCTGATTGTTTAGATTAACTGATTGTTGGTTGATGCAATTTGAGTTTCAAAGTTTCTGATGGGTCCAGTATGAAAATTTGATGAAACGAGGCCTTCACTTGTATTGTTGTGTACCAGGAGAATCCCGTCTGAAAATTAATGAAACGTGGTCCCTGGAGGAAGAGAGAAGGTCATAGCCTTTTGTAGGTCGACACCTACGTACTAGTAAACACATCAGCTAGTGCAAGAGCTAGGGGGTTGTAGCTCCCTTCCAGTAGAAATTAGAAAACGAGAGAAGGTTGTAGCTTTCTGCAGGTGGGTGCATGCATATTGGTATGAGTCTGCACCAGTACAAGACTGTAAACAAAATTTCTTAATATTAAAAGAAGACAGAGATGAAAATAGCAGATGGTTGTTCTCCCCATTGGGTTTCCACCTTAAATCTTGGTGTTCATGTGTGTTTCTTATGTGTGATGGTTTATTATGTCTTTACTGCACATAATTACTATATAATAAGTTACTGATGCACTGATTAAAGTTTTACACATGATAAATTGACTAAATCCTAAGTTCTCTGGATATACATTAGTTTCTCTAATCACAGTAGCATGTACATGCAAGTTCACTTCACTGAAGTAGCGTATATAAATTTGTTTGGGAAATGAAATATTATTGAACTGTAAATACTGATTCACCACCCCTCTCAGTATTATTTCCAACAATTGGTATCAAAGCAGGTCCTTCAGAAGAAGCTTGATCGCTTGAAGGAAGATCTTTCAAGATGAACAATCACGAAGGCATGGGATCTAACAGACCACCAATATTCAATGGGAACAACTTGGTATATCGGAAAATAAGAACCAGATCCTATCTTCAATCTCTTGGAGTCGATGTTTGGGAAATTGTGGAAGGAGGATATCAATTTCCAACAGAAATACCTACAGATTCAGCAGGTAAGGAGTTATACGAAACCAATGCCAAAGCAGTCAATACCTTATTGGGAAGTCTGTTAGAATTAGAATTTGTCAAAGTCATGCAGCTCAAGATAACCAAAGAGATATGGGACAAAATTATTCAGAGCTACGAAGGAGACTCCTAGGTAAAACGTGCTAAGCTTCAAACTCTTACAATTCAGTATGAAACTATTAAGATACATAGTGATGAGAGTATTGCTATTTATTTTTTACGTGTAGATGAGATTGTTAATTGTATGAAGAATCTGGGTGAAGAGATAAAGGAAGCTACTTTAGTGGAGAAAATTTTGAGATCTTTGTCTTCTAAATTTGAGTCAAAAGTATCTGCCATAGAAGAAAAACAGGATCTTCAAACTATTACTGTGGTTCAACTCCATGAAATTATAACTTCCTTTGAAATGAGGAAAGGAGGTCCATCATATATGAGAGAAGCCGCTTTTAAAGCTTCAGCAAAGGGAAAAGAAAAGGAAGAGCACAATGAACCAGGATACGTTTCAGAAGAAGAAGATGAGATAAATTTTGTCAAGAAGCTTCAACGGGGCTCCGGAAGAGTCAAAGTTAAGCTACCATTCAAATGCTTTGCTTGTGGTAGAGTCGGCCATTATGCTACCAAATGTCCTCATAAAGATAAATATGAAAAAGGGAAAGGAATATGAAAAAGGCAATAGAAAACAGGTTGTTAATAGAAGGAGTTAATATACTCATGAAGATGGTGATGGTTTATCTAATACTGATGAAGATGAAACTGAACAAGATTTTAAACTACTCATGGCTTATGACAATGATGATTTTTTGGATGGCTTAGAAGATGAAGACTATCTTGAAGAAATCACAAAACTCAAAATCTGTTTAGAAGAAAAGAATATGATCATAGATACGTTGACACATCAACTCATTGAAAGAGAAAAGAACAATGAAAAGCTAGAATGTGAAGTTATGGGTCTAAGAAAAGAACTTGAGAAGACAAAATCTCTTAATATTATATTTGCTAAAGGATCGGAAACTTTAAATGAAATCATCAAAGTTCAGCGTTCTCCTCTTATAAAGATAGGTCTTGGATATACTGAAGAATCATCCCAATCTCAAAAGTCGTCAACCTCCACCAAAAGCTATCTTGATGCAGCAAAGACCAGTGAACAGTATGTCAATCGTCAGCAAAAGCCTAAAAGTACTCATCAGGTAAATCATGCTCAATTTACTCCAAGGATGAACATCAATAGAAGCATCAACCAACAGGTAAACAATGCCAAAAGATTTTATGATCGCAAAAACTTCTTTAATGGACAATGTTTTTCATGCCATAACTTTGGACATAAGGCTGCTCAATGTGTTTCTTACAAAACCATCATGACTAGAGAAGCACGAAATCAAAGGAGTGTAATAGGAATCAAGAAAATTCCTATAATAAATTTTCTCCTCTTGAAGATGAAATATAATGTTCGTTTTGTAACAACTTTTTTCATGAAGAATCTGAATGTAGGCGCAAATTTCGGCCAACACTTCAAAAGGAGCAAACATCATCAAATTCCAAGATATGGAGAAAGAAGGAATCTCAATTAGAAAGATGTGGCATAGATCTATATGCAAAAGGACAAGAGAATCAATGGTACATCGACAGCAGATGCTCCAAACACATGACAGGTGATAAAGAGAAACCTCATTCATATAATGCTTTAGAAAAGGAAAATAATGTCTCATTTGGAAATGACACACCAGTTGTCATTAAAGGTAAAGGTTCTGTTTTCTTGAAATAAAAGGTTAAAACTAGAAATGTCATGTATGTAGATGGTTTAAAGCATAACTTGTTGAGTGTCAGTCAAATGTGTGATCAAAGAAATGAAGTTTTGTTTCGATCAAATGGATGTGTGGTTTGTGAGCTTGATATAGGAAAGACCATAATCAAAGGTACAATAACTCCAAACAATTTATACATACTCAAAGGAGGACAACAACAATGCTATCTAAGAAAAACAGATGAAAATTGGTTATGGCACAGAAGATTGGGGCATCTAAGATTTTCTCAAATAAGAAAAGCATGCAAGCTCAAGGCAGTCCGTGATCTTCCAGATATCAACATTCCAAAAAATACCATATGCAAACCATGTCAAGTCGGTAAGCAAACCAGAGTTCATTTCATTGAAAAAGAAGGATCAGCAAGTAAGCCTCTTGAACTCATCCATACTGATTTATGTGGACCAACAAGGAAAAAGTCACCTCGTGGAGAAGAATAATTTATTTTATTCATTGATGATTTTTCTAGAATGTGTTGGATAGGTCTAATAAAGCATAAAGATGAAGCATTTGAAAAGTTTAAAGCCTTCAAAGCTTTAGTTGAAAATGAATCAGATCGAAAAATCAAATGTCTCAGATCTGATCGAGGGGGAGAATTCATATCAGATGAATTATTTGATTTTTTTGAACAACATGGAATAAAAAGGAATTTCTCAGTCACCAAAACTCCTCCACAAAATGTGTAGTGGAAATAATGAACATAACAGTTCAACAAATGGCTTGAGCTATTCTTGATGAATCTGGAACTCCTACAACCTTTTGGGGTGAAGCTGCATTTGTCGCCATGACTATTCTCAACAAAGTGAATGTTCGAGTAAATAGCGATCAAACTCCATATGAAATTTGGTATGGTAAGCCTCCTACTGTAAAACACTTTAGAGTTTTTGGAAGAAAATGTTTCATCAAAAGGACTGATGAAAAACTTGGTAAGTTTGAACCCAAAGCAAATGAAGGAATTCTTCTTGGTTATTCATCTAGAAGTAAAGGATACAAATGTTATAATAAAAGACTTCGGAAAATTGTTGAATGCATTGACGTTGTAATTGATGAAGCATGTAGAAATCCGGAACAAATGAAATCAACAAAGGATTATGACAATGAGGAAGATAGTGAATGATTTCATGTATCAAATCAAAATGATAGAGAGGAAGAAACCAATGAAGCATCATAAGAAGATACAACAAACAGGGAAACAACTCCATCTAGGTATGTTCAAAAGAATCATCCAGAATCTCAAATTCTAGGAGAAATGGGTCTGGAGTACAAACAAGAAGAACTCTTACAGGGACCTCAAGTTATCTTGCATTACTATCCTCCATATAATCACATAATGTAAATGAAGCTAGCAAATATGAATGTTGGGTTAAGGCCATGGATGAAGAACTTGACCAAATTGAAAAGAATGATACTTGGGAATTAGTTCTTAGACCTCATGATAAAAATGTTATAGGAACAAAGTGGATATTTAAGAATAAGTTGAATGAAAATGGAGAGGTTATTAGAAACAAGGCAAGACTTGTTTGTAAAGGGTATGCTCAACAAGAAGGTATAGATTTTGAAGAAACTTTTGCACCTATTGCCAGACTTGAAGCCATAAGAATGTTTCTTTCTCTTTCTAGTTTTCGAAAATTCAAAGTATATCAAATGGATGTAAAATCAACTTTTCTTAATGGAGATTTAGAAGAAGTTTATATTGAACAACCAGAAGGATTCATTCTAGGAAATGATGCAAAACTTGTATGCAAGCTCAAAAAGGCTCTTTATGGTCTGAAATAGGCTCCAAGGGCTTGGTATTATTGCCTTGACAAATATCTACAACAACAAGGTTTCACAAAAGGTTCTGCAAACAACAACTTATATACAAAGATTGAAAATGATAAACTACTAATTATTGTTGTTTATGTTGATGATATCATATTTGGTAGCAATGAAGAATCTATGAGTCATAACTTTGCTTCGGTTATGCAGCAAGAATTTGAAATGTCCTTACTTGGTGAACTTACTTATTTTCTTGGTCTACAAGTACAACAAACAAAAGATGGTATTTTTCTTTCACAAACCAAATATCTCAAACAAATCTTGAAGAAGTACGAAATGGAATATTCTAAACTAGTATGTACTCCAATGGTAACAGGATGTAGTCTCAGTTCTAACGATGAATCACCAACAATAAACCAACAAACTTATAGATCTATGATTGGAAGTCTTCTTTATCTAACAGGTACCAGACCTGATATCATGCATGCAGTAGGAATAGTTGGAAGGTTCCAAGCAAATCCAAAGGAATCACATCTTCAGGCAGTAAAAAGAATATTCAAATATCTTCAAGGAACTCAAGACTTTGGTCTATGGTATCCTAAAGATACAGATCTTACTCTTCATGCATATACAGATGCAGATTGGGCAGGAAATGTTGATGATCGAAAGAGCACTAGTGGAGGTGAATTCTATATGGGTTCACAGTTAGTGTCTTGGTTCAGCAAGAAACAAAGTTCGATTGCCTTATCTACAGCTGAAGCAAAATATGTGGTTGTTGCATCTTGCTGCACACAACTAATTTGGATGATGCAAACATTGCAAGAAATTCATATCACATGTACTCCACCCATCTCCATTCTATGTGATAATACAAGTGCCATAAGTATTTCGAAAAATCCTGTCATGCACTCCAAGACAAAGCACATACCCATTAAGTACCGTTTTCTACGAGAACAAGTGCTTTAACAAAAGGTTAAATTGGAGTATGTTCCCTCCAAAGAACAGGTTGCTAATATATTCACCAAACTGCTTCCCAGAGAAATGTTTGAATATCTCAGACAAAAGCTGGGAGTAGTTGTTGCATCGTCTTGCTATTAAATTTAGTTTTTCAGAGGAAGGTTCATATACATGGGTTTCATGAAGGATAATCGCATATATACGCAGGTTTTTGTGGTTACAGAAGCCTATATGTTTTTCTGATAGAAAAATAGTGGGTCAGACTCTGATATGTGTTCTCAGTGTGATATTGATGATTACAGTCTGACGATATGCTTTGTTCATTGTTTTTTATCCGACTGACAAAGATGCCTTGATGAATGTTTTGTTGACAATGCACAGGTATCACAGGTTCAAAGGGAGCATTAGCCTTCACAAACATTTTTCATTATTGGCATTATGGTTGCTGATTTCAACTCTGGTTTCAAATATTCATATCAATTGATGAATAGGTCATGTAAAATATCTAGGGGGTAATATGTCTCTGTCTGTCATAGTCTATTTTTGAATGATTCCTATTAGACATATGATTTAATTTTGTATCCCCACTATGCATGGGAAGGATGATGTAATAATTCCTATATTTCAGTTATGTATAAATAATTGGTATATCCCCACTTGGTTGGGAGATTGATGTATGTATGACACTTTGGTCTTAGGGAGTTCATACTCACTTAGTTGAGTTATAGAGTCATGTTTTTCTTTTGAAACATATATCTGCAAACTCTGCATGTACTTAGGGGGAGCATGGAAAGCATAATGTATATCAGAGGGGGAGAGTATCTTGGTCTGCCCTTTTCCCTTGATGTCAAAGGGGGAGAGTTTTTTGGTGTTGCTTGTTATCTTCAACAGTTTCTACAGCTTGCAGTAATCATCACCAACATGGTTGCCATCAAGTCCAAAGGGGGAGATTGTTGGCATTATGATACAAGTTTTGTCCTTGATGGCAACTCACTCACAGGTTAGTTCAGTTTTTGATAAAAGGAAACTCACAATGTAACAGATCATTTCAGATGTAACAGGGAATTGGTACAGAAGAACAGGAAGATGGAACTAAGGTTCACTAATCAGAATGAAGAAGTTGAAGGAAAAGGATGGTGTAAAGCAGTTTAAGATGTATACGTAGGTCCACTTTGTCAAAGGAGCATATACACATAGGTTCACAAAACAAAAAGAGCGTATATGTATGCACGCACTTTCACAAGAGGAAAAATGCATATAGGTTGGAAAATCAAGGAAATTCAAGAGTAAAGAATACTAAGGGTCAATACCATGGTATTAGCCCATAATATTGAGTGGAGTAATGACTATTTGATCTCGTCCAAGAATACCACAGGTCCTAAGTGTGGTTTTGGTCTGAGGTATTGAGATAGGCCAAAAACTATATAAGGAGGAGAAGATCAAAGGGCCATGGTGTGCAAGTGAAAGGGTTTCTCAGGAATACTTCTATCTGAAGTATATTTTATGTTGCAAGGGCTATGTTTGTGATATGATCTGAAATATTTTGTGCACCTTGTATTCAATGTTGGATCAGGATCATGAGACCTGAAATGACTTATCATTGAATGATCTGATTTTGGTTGGGCTAGATCTGATTGCGTACACCTGTTTTATTCTTTAAATGTCATGATCTAGGTATGTCTGAAGTCTGGAATAGTAGCGAAGTTGTGAGTTAATATTTGCAGATCTATACACTGGTTTGCCTCAGTAAAGGCGCGTATACACGTAGGTTCGACTCTTCCAAGTAGCATATAAAAAAGAAAAGCCTATTCTTCATAAATGACTGATCTATCTGATTAGTTTTGTTGTTTTACTATTGTATTTCATGTTGATAATGCAACAAGATGATGGAGCTTAGTGGAAAGGAGTCGCCTTCACTAAGTGGGCCCGCAGGCAAATTATGGCGCAAAGTCTATTTTTAGACTATGTCTATTTTTAGACATATGGATCATGGTATATGAGTTGCAGAATGTTGTTTATGGATGATTGGTCATGTTGGAAAAAATAGATGGACTTCTATTTTTTGGTTCACAATGGTGTGATCAAAGTCTATTTTTAGACTGCCAGGCTAAAAATAGAAACAGTCAAATGTTATTAGCCCTTAGTAATATTTGGACTCTAAACATTATCTTATTCTCTTGGAGCACTTCAATTCGAGCTACGGATGTGGCACATGCAGCTAACAGAAGGAATCACGTGGTTCTTATGTGTTAGTTGAGCTATTGCATGGAGGACTTCAGTTATAACTCATGCATGTAGTTCTGTGGAGTTGGATGTGGAGTTGATGGAGTTGTGTTCAGTTGAACTAGTTGTATTTAGTCTAACTGAAGAATACACTAGTGATGAGTTGTGTGAATTGATTGTTAATTAATTCACTAATTATTAACTCATAAAGAAACTAAAGAATACATCAATTAACTCAGTGCATGGATAGTTCAACAGAGACAGGTGTTAGAGGTAAGTGAAAGGGTGAGTTATGACTATCAGTTGTGCATGAGATTTGCACATGCAGGGATTGAGTATGCCCATGAGGATTGCGCAATATATTCCCAGTGAAATAGCCTGTGCTCACGTGATTTTCACTAGGTATTGTGCAATAGCGGCAGGCAAAGCAGCGGAGGAGATTTGAACCTGTGACTTGTTCGGATCTGAGCTAGTTTTATGTGTAACAGGTGGAGATAGTACTAAGTACTTGTGAGGAGTATTGTAATATGTATTGTTACATGTTCTCAATCATTATAATATACAGATAGTGTGGGGTTTTCAGCTGTGTGCTTTCCCCGGGTTACATACTGTGTTAATGTGCGCATGCGATTGATGTTTCATTATTTTTAATGCTGATAAATTGATGATCAACGTAGAGGAGGTTATGTATTATGCATGTATTCTGCAATAGTGTATAATCGGGATAATCTCTGTGAAGAAGTGTCATATTATTGAAAATTTCTACATGGTATCAGAGCTGTTGATCATCAGATCTATTATTCAGTAAGTGTTTAAATTTTATTTCTTCAGGCAGAGTCTGTAATCGGGCCAGGTAGCCTCTGGATTCATCCTTCCTTTGGAAGGTGAAATATCTAGTAAAAGCCCATACAGTCAATCTCTGTACAAGAAATACTTTGTTCTCACGAATCTTAGATCAGAGGCGGTTGAGTTGTTGAGATGGTGGAATTCGAATTTGCAGCAGTGTATTCTTGGTGTCAACGTTGCAATGTCTTTCAACGGATTGCGATTGGAGTATGCTCTTGAGGGCAGCTCGAACTATATTGCATGGAAGGACAGGATAGAAGCGATGTTAGATGATAATGGGCTGAAGGAGTTCATAGAGGCTGATGTCCCGAAGGCTACTGATACTGCGCAGGTTAATTCTTGGCAAAAGAAGACAACAAAGTGTCGAAGGATTCTGTTGGAGGGCATGAAGGATCACATTATGTCCAGCCTGCATGGAAAGGCTTCTCCATACTTGATGTGGAAAGCGTTGACAGATCTATTCCAAAGAAAGAGTGATCAGAGGAAGCTGGCGCTCAAGGATAAACTCAGAAACATCAAATGTGAGAAGGGAGACAGTATGCCCAAGTATCTCACGAAGTTCACCCAATGCAGGGATGAGCTGGGAAGTGTGGGGGTGACTGTCGATGATGAGGACTTGGTGAGCTTGGCTCTCCTTGGTCTTCCGAAGAGTTGGCATTCCTATCAGGACTCTGTCAATGGTCGGGAGAAATTGCCAGGATGGGAGAGACTTTGGTCAGATCTTGTGCAGGAGGAGATCAGGCGGAATACCAGGGACGGATCTTCATCAAAGGGACCTGATGAAGAAAATTGCGCTTTGGCTGCCAAAGCAAAGAAAGGGAAGAGAAAGAAAGCTTCTCATTCCGGTGCGAAATGCAAGAAGCAAGACATGTCCAAGGTGAAGTGCTTTCACTGTCACCAGCACGGATACTATGCCACTAATTGTCCGCAAAAGAAGAAGAACAAGCAAGCTGTTGGATCTACAGAGGGAGAAGCTCTAGCCTCGCAGTTTGAGCTTGATTTTTCATTGATCGCATGCTTGGTATCAAGTGTGATGGGATCGGTATGGTTCTTGGACAGTGGTGCAACTTTTCACATGACAGGAGATTGAGATTTGTTTTATGATCTGGAGGAGAAAGATCTTGGAGTGCACATCGAGATGGGCGATGATGGTAGATACTGTGCGACCGGTATCGGTACCATTTCCTTTGAGAGGGAGTCTGGTAAACCCTTCATATTGAAGGAAGTGATGCATGTTCCAGGATTGAAGAAGAATCTTATCTCTGTGGCGATGTTAGAAGACAAGGGATATGATGTTGTTTTCAGCGAGGGAAAGGCCTTCCTGCGTAGTAAGACAACTGGAGAAACCCGGAAGATAGGGGTTCGAGTCAGGAACCTTTATCAGTTGCATGTAGATGGCTGTGCAGCAATGGCATGCAAGGCAGAAGGATTGATGAGCTGGGATGATGGCGAGCTGTGGCACAGGAGATTGGGTCACCTTCACCATGGAGCCTTGAAAATACTACAGCAGATCACTACGGGGCTTCCTAAAGGCACTCTTACGCAGTCAGAGCAGTGCAAGGGGTGTACTTTGAGAAAGTTTGTGAAAGCCACCTTTCATGAGAAGGATAGTTGCACCATGACAATCCTTGAGAGAATTCACACAGACGTGTGTGGACCTTTCTCAGTAGCTTCGACAGAAAAACACAGGTATTATGTGATCTTTGTTGATGATTTCTCTCGTAAGTGTTGGATCTTCTTTATGCAAAAGAAGAGCGAGACATACTCAAAGTTCTGTGAGTTCAAAGCAATGGTTGAGAAGGAGTCGGGGAAGAAAGTGAAGGCTCTTAGGAGCGACAATGGTGGTGAATACATCTCTGACGAGTTCAAGGATTTCTGCAAAGTAGAATGGATTCGAAGAGAGATAACCCACAGAAAAACGGGGTTGCTGAGCGGAAGAATAGAACGATCGTGGGTGCTGCACGGGCGATGTTGCATGATCATGGCCTACCCCTTCACTTGTGGGCGGAAGCATGAAATACTGCAGTATATGTGTAGAACCGTTGTCCTCATAGGATACTTGGCATGAGTACACCCGAGGAGGCTTATTCTGGTAAGGAGCCTGATCTTTCTCATTTGAGGATTTTTGGTGCTAACGTTTACATGCATGTGACGAAGGATGCCAGGAAGAAGTTGGAGCTGACCGCAGAGGTTGGGATATTTGTGGGGTACACTGATATGCCCCACAACTATCGTGTGTATTTTCCAGATAGTGGCAAGACTGTTGTGCGACAGGATATAAAATTTCAGGAGGAGAAAGCCATGAAGTGTTCGCTTGAGAGGGAGCTACACTTGCATGCAGATGAGGAGCTATTAGTTCCTAAGGATGAGCTTCAGGACATGGAGCAGCCACAGGATGAGGTTCATGGAGTGGAAGACACCACTCATGCAGCGCCAACCATCGGAGGGTGAAAGTGCTTGACAGAAGTTGAGCGACTGGCTCAAGATGTAGAGAAGGTTGTAGGACCACCTATAGCTCAACGCAGGCAGAGACAGTCACTGGATCGGTACACTGGATACATGGCTCTTATGAGAAAATGTGTTGCGATTGAGCCATCCTCTTTCGAGGAAGTTGTGGAGGATCCCGCATGGGTAGATGCCATGGTGGAAGAGTATGATTCGATTGTCAGAAATAGTGCATGGGAGATTGTCCCGAGACCGGAAGGGAAATTAGTGGTGGGTTCGAGATGGATCTACAAAGTTAAGCAGGTAGCTGACGGGAGTGTGGAGAAGTACAAGGAAAAATTTGTTGCCCGAGGCTTTTCACAGATAGAGGGGATCGATTATGAGGAGGCCTTTGCACCTGTTGCAAGGTATTCTTCCATACGGACGATTCTTGCTCTCTTAGCGCAGATGGGATAGCACATACATAAGATGGATGTGAAGACTGCGTTCCTCAATAGATTCATTGAGGAGGAGGTGTACATAGAGCAGCCCGAAGGTTTCGAGATCTTCAGCAGCGAGTTGCATGTGTGCAGGCTCAAGAGAGCGTTGTATGGGTTGAAACAAGCACCACGTGGTTGGTACACACGGATAAACAACTATTTCACCAGACTTGGATTCTCCAAGAGTGAGGCAGATCCTAACCTATACCATATTGTGGTGGAGGGTAAGTTGCTTATCATTGTACTTTATGTAGATGATTTGATTCTAACGGGTGATAAGCTGTTGATACTTTCATGCAAGGATGATCTTGCTAAGGAGTTTGAGATGAAGGACTTGGGCCTCCTTCATTATTTCCTGGGATTGGAAATCTGGTAGCGTAGTGATGGACTATTTGTTTCTCAGGGTAGGTATGCTTGGGAGATCCTGGAGAAGTTCAACATGCATGGCTACAAGCCTGTTGATACTCCTCTTCCTGGAGGTTGGAGGAAGGAGGATGCCACTTCAGCAGAAGAAGTGGATGCCACTATTTATCGACAGTTGGTGGGGTCGCTTATGTATCTGGTCAATACATGATCGGATATATGCTATGCTGTTAACCAACTTTCACAAGCTATGGTTAAGCCAACCAAGCTCTTTTGGAAGGCAGGCAAGCATGTATTGCGTTATCTCAGAGGCACATCGGGATATGGTTTGTGGTACAGACATGAGATGAGGTGAAGCTATGTGGCTTCACAGATGCAGATTGGACAAGGAGCCCAACAGACAGAAAGAGCACATCAGGAGGGGTCTTCAGTATCGGGTCGACAGCAGTTTCTTGGTACAGCAGGAAGCAGAGATCCGTGGCACTCAGTTCAGCAGAGGCCAAGTATATGGCAGCAAGTTTGGCTGCATGCGAGGCTATATGGATGAGGAAGATCCTGGTCGGGTTGTTCGGTTCTTACTTGGAGCCTACTGTGATTTACTGTGATAACCAGAGTTGCATTAAACTCTCGGCTAATCCTGTATTTCATGATAGATCTAAGCACATTGACATCAGGTACCATCATATCAGAGATTGTGTGCAGTAGAGAATCATGTTACTTTCATACATTCCAACGGAGGATCAGGATGCTGATATCTTGACGAAGGCGCTCACCAGGAGCAAATTCGAATACCACTGAGGCAGGATAGGGGTTGCTGATAATCCATATCTTGTTGAGAGGGAGTGTTGAGAATGCAACAAGATGATGGAGCTTAGTGGAAAGGAGTCGCCTTCACTAAGTGGGCCCGCAGGCAAATTATGGTGCAAAGTCTATTTTTAGACTATGTCTATTTTTAGACATATGGATCATGGTCTATGAGTTGCAGGATGCTGTTTATGGATGATTGGTCATGTTGGGAAAAATAGATGGACTTCTATTTTTTGGTTCACAGCGGTGTGATCAAAGTCTATTTTTATACTGCCAGGCTAAAAATAGAAACAGTCAAATGTTATTAGCCCTTAATAATATTTGGACTCTAAACATTATCTTATTCTCTTGGAGCACTTTAGTTCGAGCTACGAATGTGGCACATGCAGCTGACAGAAGGAATCACATGGTTCTTATGTGTTAGTTGAGCTATTGCATGGAGGACTTCAGTTAGAACTCATGCATGTGAGTTCTGTGGAGTTGGATGTGGAGTTGATGGAGTTGTGTTCAGTTGAACTAGTTGTATTCAGTCTAACTGAAGAATACACTAGTGATGAGTTGTGTGAATTGATTGTTCATTAATTTACTAATTATTAACTCATAAAGAAACTAAAGAATACATCAGTTAACTCAGTGCATGGACAGTTCAACAGAGACAGGTGTTAGAGGTAAGTGAAAGGGTGAGTTGTGACTATCAGTTGTGCATGAGATTTGCACATGCAGGGATTGAGTATTCCCATGAGGATTGCGCAGTATATGCCCAGTGAAATAGCCTGTTCTCACGTGATTTTCACTAGGTATTGTGCAATAGAGGTAGGCAAAGCAGCGGAGGATATTTGAACCTGTGACTTGTTCGGATCTGAGCTAGTTTTGTGTGTAACAGGTGGAGATAGTACTGAGTACTTGTGAGGAGTATTGTACTATGTATTGTTACATGTTCTCAATCATTATAATATACAGATAGTGTGGGGTTTTCAGCTATATGCTTTCCCCGGTTTACATACTGTGTTAATGTGCGCATGCGATTGATGTTTCATTGTTTTTAATGCTGCTAAATTGGTGATCAACATAGAGGAGGTTATGTATTATGCATGTATTTCGCAATAGTGTATAATCGGGATAATCTCTGTGAATAAGTGTCATATTATTCAAAATTTCTACATTTAAATTAAGTCTTCTTAGATCTGAATGTAAATCTGAATACATAAGGAGTTTGATGTCTGATTCATTGATTGTTTAAGTGAGAAGGGTTATCTTTGCTACTCCCTGTCTAGAGCTCTATAAATTGATAGTAGATGTTCAGTATATTGTTGGTTGGTACAGACTTGATTCATAAAGTTTTATGTTTCAGTAGTTTTGAAGGCATACGCAGGTTTGGATAAAGGAAGTAGCATATACATGCAGGTTGGGTTTAGTAAAGTAGCGTATGCATTCTGATGTATGATTTATGAGGTTGCAGTTGGTTCTAAATGATGATGCAGGTTTCTGGGTTCAACACAGTGTTCTGTTGATAGTGATCTGATTGTTCATATTTACTGATTATTGGTTGATGCAGTTTGAGTTTCAAAGTTTCTAATGGGTCTAGTATGAAAATTTGATGAAACGAGGCCTTTATTTGTATTGTTGTGTACCAGGAGCATCCAGTGTGAAAATTAATGAAATATGGTCCCTGGAGGAAGAGAGAAGGTCGTAGCCTTCTGTAGGCCGATGCTTATGTACTAGTAAACACATCGGCTAGTGCAAGAGATAGGGGGTTGTAGCGCCCTTCCATTAGAAGATGGAAAATGAGAGAAGGTTGTAGTTTTCTGCAGGTGGGTACCTGTGTACTGGTATGAGTCTGCACCAGTACAAGATTGTAAACAAATTTTCTTTATATTAAAAGAAGACAGAGACAACAACAGTAGGTGGTTTTTCTCCCGCATTGGGTTTCTACCTTAAATATTGGTGTTCACGTGTGTTGCTTATGTGTGATGGTTTATTATGTCTTTATTGTATATAATAATTGTATATAAATCTTTTGGGAAATGAAATATTATTAAACTGTAAATATTGATTCACCCCCCCCCTCTCAGTATAATTTCCAACACTCAATACATCATTCATTACCCTCATGAAAGTAGCTGGAGCATTTGTAAGACTGAAAGGCATAACAAGCCACTCAAACAATCCTTGTTTAGTTTTAAATGTGGTTTTCCAAATGTCTTCTTCAGCTATCCTAACTTGATGATAACCACTTCGTAAGTCTAACTTAGTGAAATACTTTGCATACCTCAACTGATCAAGCAAATCATCAATTCTTGGGAGTGGATAACGATTCTTTACCGTGATTTTGTTCAGTGCATGGAAATCCACACACATGCACCAAGTTCCATCCTTCTTTGGCACCAAGACAATGGGAAAACCACATGGTGAAGTAGATGGGCGTATGATACCTTTGTTCAACAATTCTTGAATTTTCTTTTTTATTTCCATGCTCTCCATAATCAACATGCGATACATGCCAATGTTTGGAAGTGGAACATCCTGTTGCAACTGAATCTCATGTTGAATTCCCCTCTTGGGAGGTAACCCCTTTGGTTCCTGAAACATCTCGCCATGCTTTCTTACCACATCAAACAAATCAGATTTCAATTTATCATCACAACCTTCAAAATATTCATAATCAATATCATTATTTTTCTTGATCATGAGAAGCACAAAAATTTTACTTGCATTTACTAGTCTCTTCATCTGCCCTGCATTAACCAAAGAAATGTTCAGCTTTTTGCGATGGGCTCTCACTATGTACTCCACCCCATTCTTGAGCAATATGTATTTTTTGTCATGGTGATAAAATACTTCTTTCCTATCATACAAATAAGGAATACCCAAAATGATTCCTGAGATGTCAAGTGGAACTACATCTAACTCAACTTCATCAATGAAATTTTCAGTAATGGCGAACTTGAATAAACACTTCCTTGTAACCTGTAAGTTTGCATTGTTAACTATCCAACCCAATGGATATGGCTTATGATGAGGTACAGTTTCAAGGTTTAGTTTTTTAACCAAGTCTTCTGAAATCAAGTTTGATTGTGACCCACTATCGAATAATGCATCAATCTTTGTATGATTTGAAATCACTCTTACATGAAACAACTCTATTCTTGACTCTTCATTTGGAGTGTTGTTTTGACTATGTGATGAACTAGTGCTTGCAACAATTTCTTTTCCTTTTGTAACCATGGCTGAAATCTTGGTCTCATCACCAGAGTCTGAACCAAGGTCATGTTGTGTGGTAGCGGTCATCTTTTGTTTTCCCTTATTGTTTTGTTTCTTAGGCCTTAATTCGGGATGCAATTTCCAGTAGTGGGCTTCATCATGCCCCTCTTTGGAACAATGTTTGCATGTGATTTTCTCCCCTTCTTTCTTCACACTTTCATTCTTCTTTCCCTTCCATTTTCCACCCTTCTCTTTCTCCTTTCCCTTGAATGGCTTCCTCTTACTACCCTCTTCCTGAATTTTCTTTCCTCTAGATTCAAGGTGTGTGGCTTGCACACATACCTCATCTAAATTGTTTGGATTGAACATAAGAATAGTATGTTTCAAATAGGAATGTAAACCCCCATTATATTTCAAAAGTTTATCTTGGGAATTCAAATTTAGTCCTAACAACAAAGCCCTTTTCCTAAACTCATGTGTATAAACTTGGACTGTTTGGCCTTTGAGCTGCCTAAAATTATTCCAACTGATAATGACTTTTTGCATATAGGCTAAAGGATAAAACTGTCTTTTCATTTCAAAACAAATTCAACCCAAGAAATGGATATCTTACCATGGATTCACATTTCCTCTTGAGTCTTTTCTTCCCACCAAACTAGTGCAACTCCTTCTAGCCTCAGTGACACCAACTGGATCTTTATGTCATCTTCGTGAAGGTTCTAAATTTTGCACTATGCCTCCAACTGTCGAATCCAATTGTCCAACTTTTATGCTTTCACCCCTCCATTGTACATGGGAAGTTCAAAATTAATGTCCAATTTAAGTAAGGGAGTCTTTCCTTTTGGAGTTTTTAAATGAGTATGGGCAGTTTCAGTGGTGGTAGTGGAAGATGATGTTGTGTGAGATGATGAAGATGATGAATATGATGATGAGGATGGTGGAGATGGAGGTGGATTTCCACCATTCCCTTTGGAATCCTTATTCTCATCTTTTTTGTCCTCTGAGCTTCCTTCTCCATGTGGAGGTTTAGAAATCTCTCCAACCATTCTAGTGTTCCCCTCTTCATAGAGGACTTTAACCATCTCAGTCAAAGTATAGAAAGATTTCTTTAATTATTTCTCTTCTGAATAAGGACCTTCAGACTCTCTTTCTCCAGACATAATGGTTGTGGATACAGGCTCAGAGACTAGTACTGCTAGTACCTCTTCAATCTTAGTTGAAGGCAAAACTTTAGGAGTTTCAAGTGCAGCTAGAATTGGAACTTTGGGTGGTGGATATTGTGGCCTTGTGGCTCTCCTTCTTCTGGGCATTACCTCAGGAGTTGCAACTAATAGCTTCCTTCTACTTTCTGCAACTTTAACATTGTAAGCATCACAATTTTGCAACCATTAAAACCCTAATTGCACAAACTAAAGCAATCAAGCAATTCAACCTTGCTTTGATACCAACTTGATCTGTAAGTTTGATTGTTAGTATTTTTTGTGCTAATATCAATTACAAATTTATAAACATGTGCTTGCTTATTACTTCTTGTACTGAGTTTTCATTAGTTGTTTGTGTATGTAAACAGGTAAATTTCCCTAAGTTTAATATGACATTCATGAGAAAAATAGCAAAAACATGTATTGAACAACAAACATTCAAAGTACAACAAACCATCAAAGAGACACTTTAACACAGTGTTTTGATGAAGGAGTTCACCCCTCCTGGGCTACATCTCCTTGGTCCAGCTTCCATGGCTTGGGCCTCTGTATTAGCTCAATATGGAAAAATGTTGTTTTACAAAGCTCTATGGCTCTTGATACCTACACCAATGTGTTCAGAATGTCCCAATTAGCCAAGAACACCTCTTTATGAGCTCAAAATGGTCAAAAATTTCCCTCTCTATGACTCAGTGAGAGTGTTTTCCTGGAAAAGTTCCTCTAAATATGGAATGACTCTAGTTAGCTCCACCATTTTTGGAGTTCCTGCCGAAATAAGAGGTCTTCCAGAATTACTGCCAGTCTAAACTCAAAGTTAACTAACGGTTAATTGTGTTTAACGGAGGTAATTAGTGCTAACCCCGTAGATTAGGCTAACTGTAGCCGAAACTGTTGGTGGTTTGGATGGGGTCACACGTCGTGGTTACCTTGCAGGTTTTGAGCCCGCCGCACTGACTGTTTGGTGTAACATCCATTGCGTTCACATGGGCAAGCACTAATTGTCATGAAGTTGTTTGGGACGTTGTTAACATAGCCACCTACCCAATCATTTGCGGTAAGACACTTTGCATTCACATGGGGGACAATATACGTTAACAGTTGTTGAACTGTCCACGGGGGTAACATAAACAGTAACCACACTATGGGTTGTTGCAATCACATGCGGAGGGTGGGCCTGCGGGCTAGCCCTCCTAACTGCCTGTTCCAACATTGCTAAACTTTAAATAAGCACAGATATCTTATGGGGTAAGAAACACGGTGTAGCGGAGATGGTATGTGGCTTGGACTGTGGAGGGGAGGTCGCAAGGTCGAGCCCCAACGCCTCCATAATAATTTTTCTTAACTATGTCAAGACTATTTAGGCCATTTGGAGGTGCCACGTGGTGGCCTCCAGGCTTGCCACATGGCATTCTTTCATTGGCCCAAAAACAACCCAATCACACTGTGCCACATCACCACCTGTGTAACCCAATATCAAGTTGACACTTGGCGAACTGTAATTTGATGTTAACCACCTTTGACCCTGCCTAGTCACTTGCCATGTTAGTAGTATGGATTACTAACTATGAAATGACTGGCCATTTTTTTGCAAATTTCCACTATTTAGCAAAGCGATTGGAACACAAAAACTTTCTCATACGAACTCGGTTTTTGGCGAAATGAGTTGCGTCATGATCGTTTTTCTTAGATGGACGCGGTTGTTCAGGTTTCGATCCATTCTGAGAACTTTTATTTTTGAGCTAAACACTAAGTGTCTAATCATGGACACCATGCAGATCAAGAGGAGACAGGAGGAAGAAGAGATATCCTTAGCTATCTTTTGCCCTAAATGCACTAGAAGGAATCCCAGGAATGAATGTCCATTAAAAGTTATAGAGGTTTTCTCAGCCTGTGAGGAAAACCATTCCACAAATAAGTGTCCTTATTTGCCTAGATTGAAATTTGTATAACAAGGGGCAGAAGGTGGGGCTGAACAACTCTGTTACATCAACCAAAGGAGGCCTCAAGGGCCTTGTCCATACCATCAAGGCATGAAAGGTGCATCCTATTCATATTACCATCCCAACCAGAATGTGTCCCTACCCCCTTGGTATTCTTCTACTCATCCTTCATGGCCCACACCTTCTCCTTGGTTTTATGCACCTCAGTATCCTCCCCAACCTGCCAATCAAACATTTTAGCTATATGCTTCTACACGTCCTCAATGGAATAACCCATCATAAGGTTGGAGGCCTTCATTCAACCTCCTAATTTACTGCCTCCACCTCCATCTCAACCACAACTCATTCATCCTTCTCCACCCAAGCAACCTCATATGCCTGCTCAACCAAATATGAACCCAAACAACAAGCAGCACAACAAGTCTATAGTGGAGAGACATCTTACCCTGCCTATGCTGTGGAGATTCAAGAAATCAACCTCAGGTCTGGAAGAGTGCTCCCAGATAACCAACCTCCATCTCCACCTGAGGAGCTTGAAGAGGAAAAGGAAGAGAGTGTCCCTCAAGTAAATCCACCTCCTTTTCCTGAAAGATTGATCCATCCTAACCATCGCACCCCATAAGAGACTGAACTTCTGGGAGAATTGAAAATTTTGTGTGTTAAAATCCCACTCCTCCAAGCTATCAAGGATGTTCCCATCTACAATAATCTTATAAAAGAGAAATGATTCAAACATCCTGGGAGGAGAAAGAAAGACACCCCTACCATCAATGTCATTGGTTAATTGTCTGATCTAATGCTAGGGAGAGTGATTTTCTCAAAGTATATAGACCCTAGAAGTCCTATGGTAGACGTGCACATTGATTGCATCATTGTCCCTCACACCTTGATTGATCTTGGGGCTACCATCAATGTGATGACTAAGGCAACCATGCTCAAACTAAAACTCCAAGGATCTTTAAGAAATGCTACCATAGTGTTGCAACTTCCAGATAGGTCCACAGTGCCTCCTGAGGGAGCTGTTGAGGATGTAATGGTATCTATTGATTTCTAGGAGTATCTTGTTGACTTCCCAATTCTCCAGCCCAAGACCAAATTCAATGGATATCCTCTCATCGTTGGAATACCATGGCTAGCCACTGTTGATGCTTACATAAGTTGTAGAGTTGGGAACGTGACCATTAAGAATAGTTTGTATTGTACCCTCCTTCTCAACCATCCCTGGAGCATGACTTACCCTTATGGTTGGAATAGGAGGAGGAATATGGAGTGTATCATACAACATCCCATCCAATTTTTACCCTGGATGTTGTTATAGGAGGAGAGAAACCTGATGAAGATGACCTCATTGACCAAAACCTCTAGAATTGACCCCCCAACACCATACCTCTTAATGAGCTTGTGAAGGAATTTGAGGGTAATCCTTGAACTGAGTTATGCCTAATGGAACCAAGTCATGCACATGTAAAAATGGTAGAATTTGGTCCATCTAAACCCTTGAAGATTAACCCCTCTCTTAGTCAAACAAGAAGAGAAGTTGTGCAAAACGCTGAGAGAGCACTTAGATGTCTTTGCTTGGAGCTACAAAGAAATGAAAGGGGTGCATCCTTCGGTGTGTACTCGTCACGTCTACATCAAGGAAGGATGTGAACATGTGCACCAAACTCATAGGAGAATGAACCCAACCCTCAAAGGCATAGTGAAGGAAGAGTTTCAAAAGTTGTTGGATGCAGGGTTCATCTACCCCATCTCAGATAGTGAGTGGGTGTCCTCTCTAGTTTTTGTCCCAAATAAGAATGGAAAGTGTTGGATCTATGTGGAATACAGAGAGATGAAAAAAGCCACTAAGAAAGACCATTTCCCTTTACCTTTCATTGATCAAGTTTCAGATGGTCTTGCAAGGAAGAAGTTCTTCTCTTTCCTGGATGGATTCAGTGGTTACAATCAGATCCAAATCAGCCCAGAGGACCAAGATACCACAACATTCACTTGTCCTTGAGGTACCTTTGCTTATAGGGTCCTTCCTTTCAGATTATGTAATGCCCCTGCGACTTTTCAAAGGGAAGTTCTGAGCATCTTCGCTGACCTAGTCCATGACTCTATAGAGATCTACATGGATGATTTCACTCTTTATGGGTATGACTTCCTGGAGGCTCTCTCTAACCTAGGGAAAGTCCTAAAGAAGTGCATTGAAATGAGCCTCTCACTTAGTCTTGAGAAGTGTGAATTCTTGGAGTCCAAGGACTGTCCTTGGTCATTCAATATCTCAGGAGGTAATATAAGTGGGCCCAAACAAAATTGCCATCATAAGAAGGGTCCCTACTCCTTAAAAGTAGAGGGATGTTAGGAGATTCTTGGGCTTAGCTGGATATTATAGGAGGTTTATCAAATACTTCAACAAAGTAGCTTCACCATTGTTTGGATTGCTAGCTAAGAACTCTGAAATTTTTTGGTCAAATAGCTGGCAAGAGGCCCTAGAGATCTTGAAAGACAAATTAACTATTGCGCCCATACTTCGAGGCCCAAATTGAGCTTTTCCTTTTCACATCCATGTTGATGCATCTGAAAAATTTGTAGGAGAAACTCTAGGCTAGATATATGACAAGTTGCCTTATGTCATTTACTTCACTAGCAAAAATATGTCTAAGGCTGAATTGAATTACAATTTAACTGAGAAGGAACTCCTTCTTTAAACAAGTTCAAACACGATATCACTGGATATCAAACTTTTGTGCATACTGACTACATAGCTATCAAGTACTTAATGAACAAGTCTGATGTGAATTCTAGAATTATTAGATGGTTGCTTCTATTACAGTAGTTTGATTTAACTATCATTGATAAGCTAGGTAAAGAAAATGTAGTTGTAGATTTTTTGTCTAGACTTAATTTTCTTGCAAGTGAGGAAGACATGGTTAATGATCAACTACCAGATGAGCACTTATTTTCTATTTTATTTCTCTCTCCATGGTTTTCTGACATAGCCAACTACCTAGTTGCTGCAAAATTCCCTCCAAATCTGTCATCCAAGGGAGAAGAGAATAATTGTAAGGAAGAGTGCCCCTTTCACTTGGATTGGGGGCAATCTCTTCAAGTTGGGACCATATCAAATCTTGAGGATATGTGTCAGGGAAGAGGAAGTCTTTGACATCCTCTCAACCTGTCATGATGGGCCTTGTGGAGGTCACTTTGCTGCCAAGAGGACAACTTTCAAGGTTCTACAAGCTAGCTACTACTAGCCCACTCTCCACCAAGATGCAAGAAGATACACCAGTCGATGTGATCAGTGCCAGAGGATGGGGAAACCTACTCCCAAGGATGAAATTCCCTTACAACCTCAGGTGGATTTAGAGCCATTTGACAAGTGGGGCATGGATTTCATTGGGCCAATTGATCCACCATCAGGGCAGAAAAGTACATCATTGTATGCATTGATTATTTGACAAAGTGGGTTGAGACAAAGGTTGTCAAGGAAGTAATAGAGGATAAATTGGTTGAGTTCTTAAGGGAGAAAGTGTTCTACAAATTTGGGTACCTATCACCAATCAAGGAGGATTTGTTAAGGAAACATCATATCAAGTATAGAAAATCTATTTCCTATCATCCTCAGGCCAATGGACAAGTATAGGTCACCAATAGGGAACTAGAAGGCATCCTCACCAAGGTTGTGAGCAGCAGCAGAAAGGATTGAGCAGACAGATTAGTGGAGACCACATGGGCCTACAATACAACTTGGAATACAACTACTAGTTTTACCCCTTATGACTTGGTATATGGAAATAAGGCTTTGCTGTCCATTGAGTTCAAGTACAATGCTTTGAGAATGGTAGCACCGTTGGATTTAGATGTCACCAAAGCACAGCAAGAGAGGTTTCTCCAGTTAAATGGCTTGGATGAATTCATAATGCAGGCCCTCCCACACATCAAAGTTATCCAATTGCAAAGGAAGGTATGGCATGATAGGAATATCAAGGTCAAGGTATTTCAAGAAGGGGATTGGTGTTACCGGGAAAAGTGTCTATTTAGAACTGCTCTATCCCACTAAGGTGTGACAGCTGCCTTAGAAACAAACAGAGAAAAACTACTTTTGTATTTCCTTTATGAACAATAGACAGAGAGGAATAGAAAGAACCAACCTGTGTCTTGCGCTAATCCTTTGATCCAATCCCTCTCTTCTTTGACAGTTTCCAGCTACTTGCTCTCTTACTTTCCCAGCTTCACCAAGTACCTGTAAGATCACAGAAGAAGAAAACTATACAAAGACATGGATCTATATTCATAAACAACTTAGGATCATATTTAAGTTAACCATACAAATGTAACAAGCATCAAAGATACAAAAGCATGGAGAACAACTCAAATAGTTTTTATTGATAAACAAGAAGATCCAGGAGGAGTTACAACCGATGGTTCCTGACCCAGCATCAACCTCCCAGCAAAGAAGCCCCTCTTCACCTCCAACAAAGCATAAATCACCCAATACTCTGATCTTTGTCTCAAAACCAACAGAAATTCCTTACAATGTGCAAAATTCCAGCCTCTGGATCTCTGGGATGAGGGATCCATATATAGATGTATGCAAGGAGGATGAGTCAACTTGTGATTTTATTAGTGTCTTCTCTCTGTCAGTTCTTGCTTCCACTTGGAGACTGAAGGCCTCTTACTCATCCTTGGTCGAATTCAGTGAGGCAAGTGTCATAGGAGAAGATTCTGGAAGCTTCCATTGTCTTTCCACCTCGCGGAATGACACTGCCATTTGTCATTTCTCACCCAACGCACCCTCATAGTGCATTTAGGTGCGTTGCAACGCACCCAGATAGTGTGTTTAGGTGCTATGCAACGCAGCTAGCCAGTGGAGCAGCTGAAATGATCCTGTTTTGACTTATTCTGAGCAGTTTCTGGTGGAGAACTTCTGGGAGAAGCTGTAATTTGTTGACCTTATTCCTTTAGGGGTTAGAACAACACTTTTAGGGACTTAGGAGCCCTTGGTTCATGGGCATTTCATGCTTAGAGCTGTAAGGCACAAAAATGTCTATAACAGTTGCCCCCTAAAGTATGAGGTCGTTACTCGGGTGAAATGCTTTATTATGAGGATCCGAAGTTCTTTCAATGCTGGGAGGAGACCTATAATAAGATACAATACAATACATTATCTTCATACTGTTTTTCATGATATAGCTGAGGCAGGCATTCCCATGCTCAGATTTATAAATTCATTTTCATGTACATAGGACAGAAAATTGTCTGAGTGTAGACTGATGATTCTGATAGAGCCATCATCCTTTTGGTAGGATGATTATCTGTGCTGCAATGTTGTACATTTAATGTCTTTATTTCCCTGAATATATATCGTAGCCCAGATGGATGAAACTAGATCCGGGGTCTTCAATCTCATCCGATCTTCACTCGAAGTACAAGTCGATCCATGTGAGAAATGTTCTGGAGTCGAACATGGAAAGAGATCGCTTGATTACCAGTCAATGATGTAAACTGTTAACAAGCGCGAGAGGAATCACCGATAATGATAATGACCCTCAAGGTACTACAGTACAATTCACGTGGTGTGAATAAAGGACTTGGCGTTGAACACCACGCAAAATCTTTCGGTCGAAGGTCATTGATGTAAACCTGTCGCCGGAAGTGAGAAACTTGCCATTAAGGCATGCAAGCTTCAAAGTACTGAATGGGGTGTTCCTAGACCAACTTCTTGGATAATGAGCTAATTTTGACAAGAAGTGATCCATCAAAGGAGGGCCTTAATGAATCCCACATCAATGACACGGAACGGAGCAAATGATTTTGATGGAGGTGAAAACGATCTGATGATATACGGTTCAGGGTGGCGGTCATGAAAGTATGGAGTATAATGTATGGTAGTGGGTGGGACACAGTTGACTTCTCTGGATGACTTCTCTTGAACATGTCGGCGACACTAATGTGATGGATTGGTAGCATTAACCCCAAATGTGGATGGTATAGTGTGACCATGGCGATGTGACCGGTGAATGAAACAACCCAACCCGACTCGGACACGGAGTGGAAGTGTCATGTTCAAGAGCGACTTGCTACCAATAAAGATTCTTTGAGTTTTCTTCCCAATTTTTCCCCACTCATTGCTAACCAGTACCTCTTTATTTTTTTCAAGCTTGAGGAGGATAACATATGCTTGTTCTATAATTTGCCCTTCGGGCAAACCCATCGCTATGTTTTAACGAGCCTAGTGATAGTGAAACTCGTTCTCGTCTAAAGACAAGTTTGTCGCTATTAATCTTTTTAACGAGTTTAACGACAAAGATAACTCGGTCCTTTTCATTTTTAGAGAGTCTGAAAAGGTACGTAAAGGTAACTCCAAAATTCCTTTTTCGTCATCTAATCCCTTAAGTCCGAAAAAGTATAAAACAATACAGAAGGGATGAATTTTCGATAGTTTTAACGAGCCGAACAAAACAAGCACTCGATCTTTTTGTGTAATAATCCTTCAGGTCCAAAAAGATTAAAATCTAGAGGAGGGATAGCACTTCCTGTCCCTTTAACGAGCTGGAGAGGCCAATGGCTCGACAATCTTTTCATATTTTACGAGTCAGTTGAAAAGAGCTTAAAGAAGACTCGTCTTTTGAGGAACGAGTGATAAAATGGGTAGCAGCTGATTCCAGGTAAGGTTTGGAATTTTCCAATCATGGAAGTGTCACAAGGATGGCTAGTGAAATCACTCTTCGCAGCTGTTCCTCAAAATGGGTAAACAATCAAATGGAGGTGAATTATCGGCTAATGAAAAAGTGGAGGTGACGGTGCAAACACGACCAAGGCTTTAATGGCTGAAGTGCTACATTCACGGTGGTTATTTACCGGGGAATAGTTCATTTTTTAACGAGCTTAAACGCGGGTGGAAACATTTGCTCGGTGTGGGTTTATTTTTTAACGAGCTTGAACCTTGCAGTAACACTACTCAATTAATCCAGTCGTATGATAAGAATGTCTCATATGAAAATGGAAACTTTCAGAGTTTTGCCCCACATCCTTTCTTTATGCAAGTTAGGAAACAACCAATCCTATGGGTTTAATGGGTTAGAGGTCCTAAAAATTTAAAAAATAAATAGTCGCTCTTTGCTTGCACTCCAAAAGGTTTGCATGCCCCCAGGTATAAAACAGAGTTTCAAGGTTACCTATACTTCTATCCGCCAAAACATTTGTTTTACCGAGAGAGGCCTACCTCTTACAGGTCACCCAAAGATTGTTCTATTCACAACGCAAACAAAACACTTCTTCGGCAATGTCTACTGAAATAAACAAAGGTGAACAGATGATATAGTGAGACCATCCCTGACATAACTTTGACAAGAGGATCTTGTTCTAGAGTAACCCCCTCTTCCAATCGCGGACGGGGGTACAGACTAGTCATATTCTCCCGTGGAAACCTACCCTATACCCGAAGTTTTCCTGCCGAAGCAGACCAGGATGCATGCCCCTTGGGTTTCAGTCATGTCCCTCCAAATTACTCGCGCTCATCGGGAGGATGGACTGGAGATTGAGACATTTCTTGCGTGAAAAGACCATTTAGGGATGGTATATGACTATTTGCTCTGTATGATCCGGGAAATGAAAGCTGGTCCACGAGCTTGACCACTCTTCCTTCGTGCGGAAAACAAATTACTCTAAAGAGTGAGGAGACAATTGCTCCCATGCAATAAATATAGTCTCGTCCAAGGAGTAGATTGTAATCCAGGGGTCCTTGAACTACCATTACGTTCATGTGAACGGTTTTCCCTCTCAATGTTATGGGCACATCGGGAAGGATCCCTAAAGGTCGACTGGTTCCTTTATCAAAGCCTGTCAGATTTCTCATCTCAGGCAAAAGCGATGGCGAACCAAGCGCTTTCCAAGCAGTTGAGGAAAGGATACTCACAGAAGCCCCCTCATCTATGATGGTACCAGCCATAACCATTCTATATATTTGAACGATAATTCGGAATGGTACGCTTGCTGGTAAACGGGGTCTACCTAGTTGATTCCAGTCGAAGGAGACAACTAGGTTGCTTGGAGGTGGGACCGAATAGACGGCCGGGTACGACTCTGATGAACTTCCTTCCTACGGTAAAGGAACGGGTAAATTTCCCCCATGTTCGTTGGAGTCTGTGCTTATGAAAAGAATTTGGATGGTGTCATCCTTGTTCTCTTCAGTGATTGTATCATCTGAAGATGAAACCTCTGGAGGCAAGACCGGGTCAACTGCCGCCTCGACCTTTTGACTTTCATCTGGTATGGATCCAGATGGTTTATCTTCAATGATAGGTGCTTCAGCCAACCACCTGAGTGGGCCAGCCAGATTTTCAACTAGTGACGGACTCGGCAAGAGTTTTTTATATCTAGGAGGAAGTCATAACGGTGAAACCGGACGATCATCCAAAACTCTTTTAGCTTCGTCTAAGAAGGGACAACGATGGACGGCATGATCGCCTTCGCACAGTTTACAAGGAAATCTACATTTTCCTTTTTGTCCTGGGGCTTCACTTTCACTAGTCGACGGTGTGTTTTCAACATGATCATCAGAGGTTGACGACACCGGGTTGTGCAATCCAGGAGACCAGTCCCTTAATATCCGAGGGATGCAAGGAAAATCTCTGTGAAAGTGGTCTCCTTTGCAAATGACACATGGCGATTTAGGCCTGGTCTGTGCAGTGTGTGGATTTTCGTTAGACGACACTCGTTTTCCCCCATTCGCCTTTGGCTCCTTCTTCTTCTTCTCTTTCTTCTTCTTTTCCTTCTTCTCCTTAGGAACTTGACTTTTGGATTTTCCAGCCCCATCAAGCGAAGAGGAAGGAGGAGAGGAAGAATTAGAGGAAGTAGAAGGCTGGTGGGCAACTCTGGACTCGTCTAATTGCTAATTCAATTGTTCAGGAATAGTGGTGTTCCGAACGACAGAGGTTGAGAAGAGCCATACAGGCAAACAAATTGTCAGTCCTGGAAGCGACAATGTGGCCATATGGGGCGCACCAACATCTCCCCAAGAGGAGAAGGGACTAGGATTTCCTCCAAGGGGAATTCCTTGGTTGGTAGACTCCATTTTCTCAACCCAAGATCAACGTAGGAAAGGGTAATGAATATTCCATTTAAAATAAATTTTTAGACGCTTTGACACAACTTGTTTTTTCAGTTTTTAAGAGTCGAGAAAAAACAAAAGATGACTCTAGTCTCCTTCGATTTTTAATGAACCTGAAGTGACAAGTGCTCAGATGGACCTTTTCCGTTAAGGAGTCTGAAAAGGAACGAAAGGGACTACTCTGGAGATCTAGGTAGAGGGAGTACCAAACCAATCACAAAACTGCAGAATACTTTTTACGGTACGGCAGTCAATCTTCTCGAATGCTGTGTTCAGTGCATTGCGATCGATAGGGCGGCAGACACGGCTTCCTATGGATAAAGGATTTAAACCTATAGGGGTCTCCCAAAATATACTCGACGGTATGTGGGAGCACAAGTCCGTACTGGCACTTATCGTCTCAAAGTGGAGGAATCACCCAACCATCAATGAGGACAACAGTTACCAGGCTTTACGACGCCGGAATACGTCTCTAGCCTAAACCTCTAAATGTTGTGCGTTAAGTTCCAAAGCGTTGTTAGATTCATTGAATTTATTTTAAGTTGATCTTTCTTATGAAGTTTGCCTTTTGGGTTCACCACGAGATGTAGATGTAATTCCTAAAATGCAATCTAAAGATGATAAACAAACTTTTATCTCTTTTGTGCAATGAAAATCCTAGCTACTAGGGGAAAAGAAAGACACAATCTTTTCACAAAGAGCAAAGAGCACACTGTAAATGCACTTTCCTAAATCAAGCCAAATAGTCTGTCAATATGCAAATGCATATGTGCATGTATTTGTTTTCGACTTTCTTAGTATTGATGCTAAAAAGAAAGTTGATGTACAAATCTGAATTTGCTTTCAAGCGACAAACACAAACAAGCTTCTTTTCGAAATCAAAAGATAGAGACGATTACGACACTTTACGATTTTGAAATGAATACTCATTTTTGACACTAGAAAGTCACAAATTCAGACCAAAGGCAATAGTAAAAGTATAATCGACCATTAACAGCAATCAAACTTTCTCCTATGATCGAAATCGACACTTGCGGTAGATCTAAATCAAAGGACGACAGTACGACTATTCTACTTTTGCAATGGAAAACTGTAAACGACTCAACAAACACACAAAAACATCTACAGTTCTTTTGTACAAAGGAGGCGGAATAACTGTAAGGAAAAGGGGTTTTAAACAGACATATACTGATCACAGGCTACAAAATTCAGAGACAAAACTGGAAAGAATGAAGCACAAGAACCTCAGCTGCACAGGGCTAGTCTGATCAGCGCACCTGTAACATAGAGAAACTGGATTGCAGCGCAGGTTTCCCTTTTGGGAAGTGCGCTGAAATGCAGGAACTCTTAACAGTGCCTGCGCTGGGAACGAGAATCTGTCCGGGTTCTGGGTCACGGTTTGCAGTTTAGTCTTTGGTTTTTGGCCGAGTAAAAGCAATCAGTAATGCACAATCAGGGGTAGATCTAAGGAGGGTCTAAGAGCTATCACAAGGGCAATCAGATCATTTGTGAATCAATTGTTCAAATCATAAACAGATCCAGTGAATGGATTGAAGCAGCAGATGTCTACTTTGCATTTGTTATGGCAAATGCAGTTCGAATGCTACTTATAAGTTTATGAAACAAACAACAAAGAATGATACACAAACAAACTAATTAGACATTCTCCCCAGTGGAGTCGCCATTTTGTTACCGGGAAAAGTGTCTATTTAGAACTGCTCTATCCCACTAAGGTGTGACAACTGCCTTAGAAACAAACAGAGAAAAACTACTTTTGTATTTCCTTTATGAACAATAGACAGAGAGGAATATAAAGAACCAACCTGTGTCTTGCGCTAATCCTTTGATCCAATCCCTCTCTTCTTTGATAGCTTCCAGCTACTTGCTCTCTTACTTGCCCAGCTTCACCAAGTACCTGTAAGATCACAGAAGAAGAAAACTATACAAAGACATGGATCTATATTCATAAACAACTTAGGATCAGATTTAAGCTAACCATACAAATGTAACAAGCATCAAAGATACAAAAGCATGGAGGAACAACTCAAATAGTTTTTATTGATAAACAAGAAGATCCAGGAGGAGTTACAACCGATGGTTCCTGACCCAGCATCAACCTCCCAGCAAAGAAACCCCTCTTCACCTCCAACAAAGCATAAATCACCCAATACTCTGATCTTTGTCTCAAAACCAACAGCAATTCCTTACAATCTGCAAAATTCCAGCCTCTAGATCTCTGGGATGAGGGATCCATATATAGATGTTTGCAAGGAGGATGAGTCAGCTTGTGATTTGATTAGTGTCTTCTCTCTGTCAGTTCTTGCTTCCACTTGGAGACTGAAGGCCTCTTACTCATCCTTGGTCGAATTCAGTGAGGCAAGTGTCATAGGAGAAGATTATGGAAGCTTCCATTGTCTTTCCACCTCACGGAATGACACTGCCATTTGTCATTTCTCGCCCAACGCACCCTCATAGTGCATTTAGGTGCGTTGCAACACACCCAGCTAGTGTGTTTAGGTGCTATGCAACGCAGCTAGCCAGTGGAGCAGCTGAAATGATCCTGTTTTGAATTATTCTGAGTAGTTTCTGGTGGAGAACTTCTGGGAGAAGCTGTAATTTGTTGACCTTGTTCCTTTAGGGGTTAGAACAACACTTTTAGGGACTTAGGAGCCCTTGGTTTATTGGAAATTTCATGCTTAGAGCTGTAAGGCACAAAAATGTCTATAACAATTGGGCTCTGCTATATGACTCTAGGTTCAAGGATCTCAAAGGAAAATTGATGACAAGGTGGTTAGACACATACCTGATAGAGAAATTTCATGACAATGGAGCTGTTCAAATCAGGACTATTGATGAGGAAGGGATTACCTTGCTTGTCAATGGATACATATTGAAGGTTTACAGAAAGCCTATGTTCAAGGAAGAGTTCATTAGCACCATCAACAGAGACGTGAATGCGATTGTAAGTGTCATAGCTTCCAAGTCACAACATTCCTAGATAATGTTTTTTTTTGTGAAAAAAAGAAAAGAGGCCTGGATGAAAACCTCCATGAGGCATCTAAGACCAACTCTTGGGTTGAAAACCTCCTTGAGGTAGGCTAGGAACGAAAAAATAAAAAGAAAAAATAAAGGATCCCTGGGCGAAAACCTCCCCTTAAGCGCTCAGGGCAGGCATATAGGTTGAAAACCTCTCTTGAGGCAGCCTGTGTGTCCCTAAAAAAAAAAGAGAAGGAACAAAGGAGAATCTCATCCACAACCCATCTGTTAATAATTTCTATGATTTTGCAGGTTTTGAAGACAGTGGAAAATTGCACAGGGCTAGCATTCTCAAATTTCCATCCACTCCATACCCTCCATGCAAACCATGTCCTTACCACTCTCCACCATCTTATGGCCTCAAAAACCAAATTTTAGGCCCTCTCTAGATTGCTATAGGAAGCTTGTAACGGTTACAGGATCTTCCTGTAGCACTACACGAAAGTCCTGAAATTCTACAGGAATAGGATCTGATTGAGAAAACCATCATGCATGACCCGTCCAAGGTTAAATAAGGTCCTCCCACCTTGATCCACCACTAACCCATCCTTCATTCATCCCTGATTCAAAAAAATCACTATCTTTCAATAATAACCCTAAGCTCTGTCTCATCCTAAAAAAAAATCTAAAAAAACACATAGGACATTCCCTCCATTTCCACAGCCCTACACTACTCAATCAAGGCCCTAACATCATCCTCCAAGCCCCTACACTCTTTCTCATCACTCCCCTGGACTTGAAAGCCATTAAAAGAGGAAAAAAAGGGTTACTACAGGATTTCCTGTAGCAACCTATGCCACCATTACAGAAAGACAAAAACCTAGTTCTTTCTTCCCATCAAGTTGAGGGGATGATACCATCTCTTGAGGCATCCTGCCACTCCAAGTAGGACTCTACAGCAGCAGAATCAGCACCTGGGATATCAGCAAAGGACCTACACACATGAACAACACCAAAAATCAAATACATAGGAGCAAACAAAGTATACACATGAGCAAAAAAAGTATACATAGGAGCAAAAAGACAGCAAGGTAACTTCATGGGTAACAGCACAAAGAACCAGCACTCCAACATGCATCAATCGAGCACAAGGTAGGCACAGGTATGGTAACCTCTAAGCTCCTCCCTATGTGTAAAATAATGAAAAATGTATGAATGTCGAGGTAAGGTATTTTTATAAGCTAGAGGTGGCCAGTTAACTTGGCCACCCTCGGTCAGTGAACAAAAAGTGATTTATCAGTCATCATGCAATGTGGGAGTGTCACATCAGTCAAGATCAGATAACAGGGAGTGGGTGTTGATTACGAGGAATGAGGGAATGATCACTCCAGGTGGGACAATGGTCCAAATGAGGAAAACTCGTACTTCTGCCAAGTCATCACAACACTTTGAGCCCTAGCCAAAAATAGCATATAACGTACCAAGGCCCAAATTCTCTTGCATCTTCGCTCATTTAAAGATCAGTTAAAGTAAGGATGAGCCTAGGAATCCATCAAGAGGATTCGAACCCTACTTTGTCAATTCTACAGGAGGCAGCTACAGGAAGCATGGAAAATTGCTACAGGAAGCCTCCAAGGGTGCAATAACACTACCAAGGGTTGATTTGGTCTCTAATTATCATTATACCAGGCCTTATGGTGAAAAGTAAGTGGCCCCTATCATTATTATGTCCATGATTTACATGCTGGTGCACCTTAAATTCTCTAAATAATATTAGTCATCTTGTGAATTAAAAGAATTTTTATGACTATAGAGTAGAGGGAGGATACATAGTTGTCATAACTAAAGATTCCAACCCTCTGTTCCCATTGAATTCATATCAAAGCTATCACAGGAAGAAACCCTCCTAAACTTAGTTGAAAATAGAGGAAAATATGGGAGGGGGATTCAACAGGAGAGAGCCTACAGATGCTAAAATAATTCACCTTCACCCTCCTATATTGGACATTTTAAGAAGGCATTAGTGGTTAGGTTTATTTGAGCTACTAAAAGGATATGATGATGACATTACCTATGAATTTTCCATGGCCCTAAACTCACATACAAGAGTCAGTGCCACCACTATGGTGAGGGTATTATTCATTTCTATCAGTCATGAGCTAATTAGCAAGGTGACAACACTTCCCCTAGGGATCCCATGGTGAAGAGAAGACAAGTCTTGTAGTGCCATTGCTAAGAAGAACTTATTCACTGCTGATGAGAAACCTATTGAGGATCAAAATGGAGTCAGAAGGGAGAGCCTACCTTATCCCTGGGATGAGGTGGCCTACTATATCCTTAAATTCATCTCTTGCGAAGGAAGAATGAGTGTAGTCGATGGCTACCAGTTCAGGTTGCTCCACGAACTAATATTTCAAGCAAAATTGCCCCTAGCGCAAAGACTCGGTGTGCCTTATTTCCTCATACATTCCATCATAGACATAAGACAAAAGGTGAGAGAGGGAAAGAAACAACACCTAGGGCACCATGGCCTCATCAAACTGATAGTGGAAGATGCTTTCAATAAACTAAGGATTCCTATCCTTTGGTTCACATTCGGGGATATGGACATAGAAACCTTCATTGACATTCCAACCCTCACACCTAGTGAGACCCCTACCTCTAATGCTGAAGGAAGAGATGAAAAAGAACAGAAAGAAGAGGTAGAGGCAGAAGAGGAAAAAGAGGCAGAGGCAAAGAAAATAGAGGAAGAAACAGAGAAAAAAGAAGAAGTTGAGAAAGAGAAAAATAAAGAAGAAGAGGAGGAGCAGTAGGGAGAACCAAGCCCTGAGAAAACAACTGCATTTAGAGAAGAAAAGGTATTCCCAGAGCATAAAATTTTGTCTCCAGGACACACTAAAAGGGAGGCAATTTTTTCCCTAACTTCCTTGAGCACAACCAATCAAAGGCAGAGGCAAACTCCTCTCTAAATAAAAACAAGGAAAAGTACCATGATTCAACAAGGGAAGCCTAAAATCCCCACAAAATCCCATATTACAATTGAAGAATCACCATGTAAAAGAGAGGAGCTAGAACCCATTGAAAGGAAATTTGAGGAGGTCACCTCTCCTGAATCCATCTCAAAGATTCCCATAACCTATGTGAGAAAGCTTGTTACTATATCAACCTCCTCTAAGAAACCCAAGGCACCTACCACACTCCAACAAAAGGAAAAGGGAAGCTATAGGAAAAATAGAGCCTGCTACAGGAAAGAAGGGAAAGACGTAACACAACAGTTACAGGAGGGGGTAGCTTCTCCAATAACATTTGAGAGAGATTTCCCACAACTATAGGAGCCTAGTCCATAGCCCAATTTGAGCTCCTATTATAAGTTCATTGAAAGAGGCAGAATGATCCCACATAAATTTGCAGTCCCTCTCTTCTTTGAACTTGAAGCAGAAAGAGGAAGGACACATAGATGTATGCATATTTCCAAATCCAATAAGGTGGAAGATGTGGGCCTTATGGAAGAAAAGCTCCTAGAAATGGGCAATGAGTTGAGTGAGTTAAAGGAGAGAGAGTACACAATGAGAACACAGTTGTAGGCATAAAATATATGGTTGAGTAAGAAATCGCAAGAGAAGGAAACCCAATTGGCCACAATGGAAAGCCTCTCCATGTAGGCACTACAACGTAGACTTCCATCTAATTCCTATGCACTTTTCCTCAAAGAACAATGGATGTAGTTCTAGATCAAGACATTTGCACAACATGGATCCATGCCTTTTCAGGACTACAAGTAATTTATTGAGTTTTGTGACAAAAGTATCATAGAAGACAGAGCCAAATTAGTTGAGTTCTACTTGCACAACCTCACCTTAACTGACATGAATGTTTGGTGTTGTAGTGTTTTCTTCTCAATGATGTACGAAAAGAACCCACTTAAGATTGTGGATGACAAACAATCTCAACAATATAAATGGCTACTAAACATTGTAGATCTGCAACAACTGATAGGAAAAAAACCTGCCAAAGTCTGGATCTATGCCACAATCATAGTTAAACAAAAAAAAGGAGTAATAACTCCAATCATCCAATGGAAACCAGATATGTAAAGAATAATTTTATAATAACACCTGTGAAGAGAACAGATAAATGTTATCAGTCCCCCTCTATGGGATGGGTTCTTGGCTATCCTCAAGCGTCTTCATCTTGTGTAGAGTCTCTCTCCTCTATAATGCATAAACCCAGCAAAAATATGGTATGCAACAATGAAAATAATCAGAGTTACAATAGTGAGTGCAACAATGAAAATAATTAAAAGTGAATAATGAATGAAAAACCCTTCTATTTATAACAAAATATTGAGTTATCCTCAAATAATAAGCAATAATAAAATATTATTGATCCCATTCTTGGAATAACCACTTGGAATATTTTATTATATTTGTTTAGGAGGGAAAAAGTATTTAAACTTTTATTTAGAAATAATAAATAAATAAATGATTTATTTATCATCTCAAGGAATTAGTTAAGGAATAATAAACAAATAAGGATTTATTTAATTATTCCTAAGGGATTTAGTCAAATTTAACAAAGAATAATTATTAATTAGTGATTAATTAATTATTCTTAGAGAAAAAATAAATAATGATTTATCTGTTTATTTTTCATGATTGGGTCAAATTTGACAAGGAATAATAATAAAACAATGGTTTAATTAATTATTCCTAGAAGAAAATCAAATAAATAGTGATTTATTTAATTATTCTTCATGGGTTTAACTATAAATTACTTAACAAAGGTGGTTTATTAGGTAATTTCTCATAGTGAAAGCAATTTTACTATGGTAAAATTGGCTTTACATGGTGTACTTCAATCCATCTAGTAAATTAGGCTAGATGATCAATTTTTTGGTGATAACAGATTTCCCCCCACGTACAAGTGTTAGGATAAAAATGTATGATCGAAGTATGTTGTAAAGACACAATCACTTCGACAACACGGGGGAGTCAGAGAGAGAGAGAGAGAGAGAGATCAATGAAGTTGAATTTGAAAGAGGACAGGGACAAAGGGGGCGGGACTAATGCAAATATCCTTTTATGTTGTGGTACCAGACCTCAATGAGGCAAGGGAGGCATACCATACCCACCGAGATAACTTAGTACAAAAATAATGGTTCGCCCAAAAATATAAAACTGAGCAATGAAGTACATGTTGAATGGTACATGACATGTTGGCATAATAGAGCCAGAAAATAATACAATGTGTCCCATATACATAATGCACCTGGAAAAACATGAGCCAAGACTGAATACAATAATATCTGAGTACATGAGATACAAATCCCCTTCCCTCAAAAAATGGGTGGGAGGGAGGGTAGAACAACTGAAGAAGCCTTGTTGAACAAGGAAGGGCTCTGCAAAACTGAATGGATCATCTAGAGGAGACGTGCATGCTATGAACACTACGATCAGTAGGAACTAAACCCATCAACTATGCAGAACTGCATATGAGGTTGTAGCATAGTAGGTATGCATCCAGGCATGTGGAGGGCTACCTGAAGGGCCACCCCCTCATGAGGTCTGAAACATCTCACACATACTCGGGAATCACTGGTATAATCTGCTGCATCACTGGACCATCAAGTGTATGAATCATGAACATGAAACGACCAAGTCAAAGGGCAATAATGAGACCCCTTGCTCAATCCAAGGCACCGAACAAGAATGGAAGCTGGAACCGAGATACAACACCCTCTAGGTCGTTCTTTTGGAATAAATGAGTTTGTGTCGATAGAATAGGGCCTGCGATAGATGAGGCCATGAGGATCCTCAACTAAAGCACGAGGGAAAATAGCAATGTGACTGATGGATTGACACCAGGGATAATGGGGAAAAGGTGGGACTGAGGGACAAACAAACAACTTCCCTTGTCAGAGCATAAAGTGCATAGTTGACCTGACAGCAACTAGCTCAACTCCGAAGAGGATGGGGACAGTATGACTGGAGGCCAAAATGGGAAACATAGGATGGATGGAATATTGTGACATGAGATGATGGGATATGAAATAGACTCCAAGAATGCAAGGGTGACTCATCACGGATTCTTTGAACAAGGGTGACTCAATGACATTGCCACACAGACTGGGCCTGGTGGGGACCATGAAAACATGGGTAAATGATGGTTTACTCATGATGAAAGTTGACATATGGTACAACAAGTAATAAGGGGAGGTGGACCTCAAAGTACAAGTGTCGCTTTATGATGAAATTCGGTTTTGATAGGTGATGAAGTGACCTTGCCTGGAAAAATTGTTTCCTGGTGAAGTGTCAAATCATCAAAATGAGGAAGACCCATTATAGAGCTCAGTGAGAGATTTCCAACGGTGCTGACAGTTCGTCAAATTGAGCTATGGTCTAGTCACAATGGGCGATAGAAAAATTGGGGATTTTTCTATGAAAGGACATTTTCCATCCAATTTGGATTCATTTGCTAAGTGAGATGTGGTGAATTTGGAGAGGAGGAAAAGGACCTAAATCTTGTGGAGATCATAGCGGACAAACCGACCATCGGAATCAGGATCTGCGACTTTCAAGTAGGTGGCCTTACTCATCTCTTCAATTTCAGTGGTTTATTTCCTGATTTTTGGCACTTGGTAGCTCCCTGAGAGACCCCTGCTCTTGCTCACAATCGCATCGCACTTTTTGGGCCTAGAAGTCCGATCTAGCTCACAGGAAACAGCTAGGAACCTATGAGCTCACACTTTCTGGGTTGAAAACTGCGATTTGGGTTTGGGGAGAGAGTTGGTCTGCTGGCCTGGTAGGGGTTGTAGGCTGATCAGTGTATACCATTTTTTTCTTTTCTGAACCGACAAGACAGGAGGTGTTTTGTAGATATGGTAGAGCTGAAAATCAACTGGCATGAACAAGACTTGGATACCCTTCGATCTGAGATCCAGGGGGATCATGTGGTTCGAGGGCATTGGCTCATTTTGGGGTTCTCAAGTTGGTAGAGAACCCATTGATGATGGTAGGTGAGCCCTTGCTATCAAGAATTGTGAGCTATTAGGATCCAGACCAAAAGGTCTTTGTCGTGTAAGGGCACAAGATCGAGCTCACATTACAGGATATTTACTTATTGACCGGACTGCCTCCCCTCGGAGTGGTGGGGGATATTCATCCGATGTTACCTCATGGGAGGAACATTACTGAGTTCGTGGAGCGCCATTGTCGATGGGGTGTTCGTGTCAAGGGCACGACTATCCTGCTTGTTAATATAGAGAGGCTAGAGACACAGGATGTTATCGCAGTTGTGCATATAAATGATCATTTAAATTTTCTCACAGGTCGGAATATAAATCAGGACCATCGGAATATAAATGACCATATAAATTTTCATATAAATGACCATTTTTCAGTCGGTGACCAATAGTAGCTAATTTACAGTATCTTGTAACGCGACCAACTTTAGTCATTTTTAGCTTAGTCATTAATTGTTTGTCTCAATTTCATCGTCTAGTAGTATATTTAGTCATAAATTTGGTCATTAATTTAGTTATTTATTTAGGCATTAATTTCCACAATTAATGACCAAATATACAACAAAATATATTACTATATAAATGACCATTTTTCAGTCAGTGACCAGTAGTAGCTAATTTACAGTATCTTATAACGTGACCAACTTTTAGTCCTTTTTAGCTTAGTCATTAATTGTTTGTCTCAATTTCATTGTCTAGTAGTATATTTATCATAAATTTGGTCATTTAGTTATTGATTTAGTCATTAATTGCCACAATTAATGACCAAATATACAACAAAATTTATTACTATACGGTCACCCGAGAAAACCAATTAATGACTAAATAAATATGACCAAAATGTTGGTCGTGTTATAAGATACTGTAAATTAGCTACTAATAGTCATATATATACAAATTTGAGTCATCATTTGAAACCAATCAATGACCAAAGAAATATGACTAAATTTGGTCATGTTATAAGATACTGTAAATTAGCTACTAATAGTCATATATATGCAAATTTTAGTCATCATTTGAAACCAATTAATGACCAAAGAAATATGATTAAATTTTGGTCACGTTATAAGATATTGTAAATTAATTATTAATAGTCATATATATGCAAAATTTAGTCGTCATTTGTAATCACGAATTTATCATTTGCAATAGTCGTTTATCGTTTTTTGGTAGTTTCATATTTATTATATAAACAACTAACTTAGTAGTTTATATTCATTTCATTTACTTTGATTAATAATCATTATAAACAACTAATTTAGTCGTATATATTTGTGTTCATTATTCATCAATATAAATTATTAATTTAGTTGTTTTAGATTAATTTTGTGTGTTCATTATTAATCAACATAAATCAATTAGTCTGATTTTGCGATTAAAAGAATAAAATAAAATCATACAATGTGCATGTTCATCTAATATAAAAACACAAAGTTTTATATGTTAATTACAATACTAAACAATATCAAGTGCAACTATAAATAATTTCAACCACAAATTATATTATATAAAATGTCAAATATTACAATATGAGTTTCCAATTTAATATTGGTTGGACTACAATTTACACATGAAATGTTGTTTCATCATTTCAAAACAGTATCATTGTGTTATCAAGTTTTTGCAAGTGAATTCACCAACTCTGAAGAATTAACCATCATTCTCTATGTCTATGTCTTATGCGGGATATATATTGGCTCTAAAGGTATCACTGGACAAGTTCTCTTCTCTCTCTCTTTTTGCATTTGTCGCTCCAATGTTATATATATTGTTCTCCTCTTTCATCAATTCTTGCTTCTTACCATCAATATTGAGTTCTGAGTTCCTTTTCTGAAAACAAAAGAAAATACAATGCAGAGTGTAAGACATGAAAGAAGATGAACACTAGAATATAAACTAAAGTAGACAATAAAATATTTATACAACATACACCTGTCATGCGGAAAGAGTCGTTAGTGCGGACACAACCGACCTCCCTAGAAGCAAAAGCTTTCTAGTGACAAACAAGACAAATAAAGCTACCTTTCTCTAAACATGCATTGCAAATACAAGTAATCAGGGGATCTTTAACATACCTTTAGTCCAACGCTTTGTAGTAGTCCAGCCTCGCCGATCCGGATGAGCTCCTCCTTCTCTTCGAAACCTGCATTCACTAACAAGCCAAAAGATTAAATAGCACCTGATAAACTCATAAAACAATACATATCTATCGTATAGACCAAGGAGTATATGAAACAAACCATGAATAATAATCTGTTGAGAAAAATAAGTTCATTTTCATTAAAAGGTAACAAAAGGAACCATTACAACCTGAGCCTTGGTGTTGTGCAAGTCCCTCCTAGGGTCCAGCTAGAGTTTTCCTTTACTTTGATCAGCTCACCCACTCTCAAATAAGGCTAGGAAAGGATGGGAATCTCTCCTCTCAAGCTTTACAAGGGAGTCCTAATTCCAGCAGCATCTACCCTTAGGAATGTTCAGCTTTCAACCTCCCCTCCCTCTGGCCCAATGCCTGTATTTATAGTGCTCTAGAGGAAGTTATTCAGGTCCACCATCAATGGGATAAGCCCCTCTTTGGATGGGATAGCTCCCCTCTTGATGGGATAAGTTCCTCTTTGGTAGGGATACATGAACCATCTGGAGGCGCTCCATACACGTCAAACAAGCTTCTAGAAGGCTCTAGAAATGACCACAAGTAACTTTTTTGGAGTGAAACTTGCGCCTTTTGACCTTTACAGGAGTACGCACCCATTGCTTTACATACAGAGCGTACAAGTACGCAGGTATTGTGAACTTGGAGTGCGTACACGCAGGTAAGGCTAAGAGAAACTGCGTACCCAGAGATATATAGATTTTTAATGACTTTCTCTCTTTCTTGGAGTTTGACATGGAGAGCAGAGGTATGAGGCTTGCCAAGGAGGATAGTATGACAGTTGATGGAGTCATACTAACTGTAAGTAGTCATGGTGACAAATTTTAGTGTAACAGATTGCCCCCTAAAGTGCGAAGCCTGTAGTAGATAAGGGTTTCATATTTTCTAGGAAGGGTGAAGTACTTTATCATTGCAAGGATTATCTTGTGGAGAGCCCAGTCGGAACCTGCAAGTATTCAACACAAAATACATATATATGATCATATCATCGCTGAGGTAGGCATTCCCATACTCAGATTGAAAACTTTAACTAATTGACTATCTACTGCTCTGATACAGGAATGGTTCTGTAGTACATCATAATCATAGACTTTTGTAGACACAGTATGGACGCAGCCATCTATTTATGATTAGTCTACTGTACAATGAATACAAAACTCCTCGCAGCCTGGGTGGTGGAAACTAGATCCAGGGTCTTCATTTCTACTTCCCGAACAGGTACGATTCTATCCATGCGAATAAATGAGTCGATGTCGAACATGGTAGAAACCACTTGATTACCAGTCAATGATGTAAACTGTTAACAAGCGTGAGAGAGACCACCAGTGATGTCAATGGTTCTCAAAGTACCCAGTACAATCCATGAGATGTGAATGAATGAGTTGAAGTCGAACATTTCACGGAATCCTTCGATCGAAAGTCAATGATGTAAACTGTCGTCAAAGGCGAGAAACCTGCCATTGATGCATGCAGACTTCAAGGTACTGACGATTCCTAGGTCATCTTTCTAGATAATGTGCTGATGTCGATAGAAAGCGACCCGTTGCAGGCAAGCCCACAACACGAAATCATAGATCAAGTTGAAGAAATGTAGCTGTAAGGACTGACTCAGGGATGGTCAAAATGGATGACGAGTATTTTGCAGATGAATGTTTATTGCAGAGACCTCTTGAACACATAACGACACGACAGATGGCTTGGTGACATTTGACCCAAAGTTAATACCCGGCTAAAGACTTTCAATGTGTTTGATCAACTGTGAGGCAAAGGATTTCCCAACCCAGGTGAATGAAAAGTGTCGTGTTCAAGAGTGGTAATAAGGCTTCTTCTGAGACAAAGGATAACAAATGGGCTCATTTTTCTCTCTTTTCCCCCACCATTTCTGGCAAGTACCTCTTTATTTTTTACAAGCTTGAGGAGGATAACATATGCTTGATTATAAGCTCATCCTTCAGATGAGTCCAACTTAGTTTTGATTCGAACCCTAAGAAGGAGTGGTCCGTTCCTGTTTGTAATCGAACAGGTCCTTTACTGTGAAATTTTAACGAGTCCAGTATAGGAAAAACTCGGTGTTTTTCATTTTTAGAGAGTCTGAAAAAACTAAAAGAAGACTCCATGTTGAACTTTTTCGTAAAGTTGTGTCTCCCAAGCCCGAAAAAGTATAAAATAATACCTGAGAGAATCGCTTAGTCTTGCGACCAAGGAGTACTTTCATGATTAGTGCCTCTGACCTGAAAGGTAAAAAGCGATCAAGGACACGTCGTTTTATTTCCGTATCGAGTTTGAAACGACAAAAACCCGGCAATCTTTTCCTGTTTTTACAGTCAGAAAAGAGCTATAAGGGGACCGTCTTTTAATTCCATTTTAACGAGTGTAAAAGAAACGCTCGGCAATCTTTTCATGTTTTAGGAGTCAGAAAAGGGCTTAAAAGATGACTCTGATGTTTTGGTTCGTGAAAAATGATAATTTTCCTTGAAAGTCCTATTGTCCTGCACAAAAACGACACATTACTCATACCTGTTTAAGATAAGCAAAAATGCATTGAAAAATATCCTTCCATGGTGAAAAATAAACAAATTTAGCATTCATTTATCCAAAAAACCTATAAAAAGACTTTTTACCATGTCATTTTTACCATTTTACTGTTGAAGGAGAGAAAAGGGCTTTTGGCAAGAAACTTCCCGTGGACTTTACGGAGAATCCAACCATCGGAATCGAGTGCCGTCTCTTTCAGGTATTTCACAACATCCTCCTCTTTGTTTTCATCGGTTTAGAATTTCATTTTAAGCCCTAGTTTGATTTCTTGAGGGCTTTGGGGTTTTAGGATCCACCTTTCGGGGTATGCAGGTGCCCCATGGGCGACCTGCGTACCCCGACATTTTCGTTCATGGGAAAATGGCAGGAGTACGCAGCCTACCTTCAGAACAGCTGCGTCCATACGCTCTGTTTCTGAACGCGGGGTGCGTACTCCGCGCAAAGCAATTTCAAAACCCTAAAACTCAAAATCAAACCATCAAATTTTGATTTAATGAATTCTAATGAATGTTTTCTGGTGTGTAGATTGCCCATCATGGTTGATTGGCACGAAAGAGAACACGAAGATGTCGATTTGGCCGCAATAGATCATCAACCCTCCATTGATGCTTTGAAGGCATGCGGTCTCTACAAATACTGGGCCATACCTGGCATGAGGGCCCAGGTGCGATTCTTAGAATGGCTGGTTGAAAGGTGGAACGTCCAGGATCAATGCTTCTATATCGGAGGGCACCAGCTCGAGATAGAGCCCTCTGACATATATTTTCTCACTAGTTTTCCTAATAGGGGCGAGCAACTGACTCTGTCCGGGACTAGGCCGGGTGGCCAATCCCTTGCTAGCCTCCGGCTAGAGTGGTGCAACAATCAGAACCAGGATAAAGGGATAGAAATCAAATACATATCCCTGCCTGAACTTATGGTAATTGCCTTTACAGTTACCAGACTCTGTGGCGCAGCCACTTTGCACATTGCCACCGGGTCCCAAATGCGGATGGCGATAGATTGCTACCGAGGCACCATTTTCAATTGGTGTGACGTTGTGTTGGCCAATATGAAGGGCCAACTGACTAGAGCAAAGAACGGACAATTAAAGACCTTTGGGTATGGGCATTTAGTTGTGAGCTTTGCCCTAGAGAGGGTTCTGATGCTGATCCCACAGCATCTCACTGTTCCAGCTGGGCCTCCTCGGGAGCCAAAGTTGATGCGATGGGTTACGGTGATGGCCCGGCATCCTGACGAGGGAGCGGGAGTTGTTCGATTTCCTGCGGGCTACTTTCACTGGTTGGAGGACCAGGTCTTTGCGATTCAGGACTTTCCTTATGCCGAAGTAGATTTTCACGGTGATCCGGACATGGTTCTTCCACAGGGAGAACAATGGAACGACAGAGGTACTTCATTTTCCACAAGTTTTTTAAATTATTTAATTTTTTTTTTGTTTTTTATATCGTCTCAAAACTAACAGTGACAATTTTCAAAATGCAGATGTAGGTCCACAGCGTCCGGCCAATCTCCGGCCATTCGAGAGAAGAGTACCAGTTGCACCAGCACCGACCCCACAGGATGCGGCCGCAGAGACGTTAGCCGAGCTGGAACAGGACCTAGAGCATCTCACGGCAGACATACCAGAGACGACTATAGACGATATTCCTATCTGACTTCAGCGCTATGTGGTCGCAGTCCCAGGACCTTTCAGGAGGTTCCTGTGTAGGGTAGCGCGGGCAGTGGTCTCGTATAGAGAGCACCACCAGTGATTGACTAGTCACTTTTTGTAGACACATATGACATTTTTGGTTTTTTGTACTTATCATTTTTGCCGATCATAAGGTGTTTTTCAACCTATGATCGAAGACGATGTATATTTTTGACACACTCCTATCTATATATATATATATCATTATTACCAGCTTATCTTGTTAAACATGTATGATGAAATGTTTTTAAATTTACATTTATGATTATCGCAAATGTCTGTCTAACATTCGAGAAGCAATTGCATCTGCTAATGTATTTAATGACCTTGGAATATGCTGATATTCAATGTAATCAAATTCACGTTCCAAGAGGCGCACTCTCAAAAATAACCTTAACAACACTGGATTTCTAATGGCATATACTCTATTAAGCTGTAATACAACGAGTTCAGAATCTAACCTCACTATCAAACTCCGAATCCCAAATGAAATAGATTCAGATAATAACTCAATCACTGCACTGTATTCTGCAATGTTGTTTGTTGTTTGACCGAGGCTCACCCCATGCATAGAAACTAACTCGTTAGAGGGTGAATAGATAACCCAAGCTGTGGAAGAGATATTCCGTGTACTACGACAAGCACCATCAGCAAATCCAATGTACGTTTGGAGAGGCGTCGACATCTGCAATATCAAGAGTAAAACCAAGATAAGCCAGAATAATGACGAAAAACACACTCTCTAAGCTAAGCACACTGTCTATACTAACAAACACACCAGCTAGAAAGAAAAACTAACCTAACTAAATCTCCATACCCATCATTTAAGCATAATACCTCTTTAGGTAAAGTCCATTTCTGGGCTTACCCAAAGAGTCCCCATCAAAATCTACCAGCTCATAGGCCCCTTTTGCTAGCTTTCGCTTAACAATGTAGGGCCCATGCCACATAGGAAAGAATTTACCAGCACCTAATTTATCGTTAGCTTGATCATATAATAGCACTAGGTCTCCTTCCGAAAAATTACGAGGGGTCACGTTGTGATCATACTGAGCTTTCATCCTTTTTGCGTGAGTCTCGATTGCCAATGCAGTGTCACGTCGAGTCTCATCTAATTTAGCTAAGTATAATAGACGGTTCTCCTCTTCGGAAGTAGCTGGAAGAAATTCGACAGCCATTTGAAGTGATGGGATTTTGCATTCAATGGGCAACACTGCTTCCAAACCATAAACTAGTTGGAAAGGAGTGAACCCTGTTGATGTTTTCACTGAGGTTCGGTATGCCCAAAGCGCTGAAAATAACATGTTGTGCCAATTCGACCGATGAAAAACAATGATTCGTCAGATCATGATAACTAGAACTTTGTTGATGGACTCAACCAAACCGTTTGCTTAGGGATACTAAGGAGTAGAACTATCATGACGCAAACCAAGCTAGCTTGTAAGTTCTGTCATCATAATGTTTCGAAAATGACGCCCATGGTCAGTGATTATCGCTTGTGGGACACCAAACCTAGCAATAATATGATTGAATACGAAAATCGCAGCTGTCTTGCCGTCAGCCTCGAATGTAGGCATCGCCTCGGCCCACTTAGTAAAATAATCAACCGCAAGGATGATATACGCATGCCCCCCGTCCGAGTGAGGGTTACATGTAATAAAGTTGATACCCCATTTAGCAAAAGGACCAACGGTAATTATAGGGTGGAGAGGAGCAGGTGGTGCGCGCATCTTGCGATCAAACACTTGACAGTTGTGGCATTTTCGGACCGCAATGATACAATCTTTAAACATGGATGGCCAAAAGTAGCCAGCACGCAACACCTTCTGAGCTGTGGCATACCCAGACATATGACCGCCACACGCTCCAGAATGACAGTCATTCATAACCCTTTCTGCCTCTTCATGAGTTAAGCAACGAAGAAAAACCAAGTCCGCCCCACGACGATAAAGAGTATCTCCAATAATTTTGTACTGTTGGGACTGGAATCGAATTTTTCGGCGTTCCGACTTTGAAGCTTTGGGCCGAAAGGATTGGGTTTGGAGATAGACAATTATATCCCCATACCAAGGATCTAAAGTGCTGATGAGAAATAGAGATTCGTCCGCAATGGGTTCCTCTACCACAGTTTCCGTGTCAGCACGCGGGAAGTCACACATCAATTCCGCAAAAACTAAAGATTTCTTAGACTTAGATTTTTCAAACTCCAAGTTGAACTCTTGCAAGATAACAATCCATTTAGAGTACTTGCCCCCTAGCAATTGTTTAGTCAAAATATAGATCATAGGGTTGCAATCCGAAATGATTGTAGTTTTACGGAGAAGAATGTAATGACGAAAACGCTGGACAGCCTGAACAGCTGCCAGGGCCAATTTCTCCACATGCGAATATTTTAGCTCAGTGGGATTTAACGTCCTACTAAGATAATATATCACATGTTCCGTGTCAAATTCATCATCCTGTACTAAGACCATTCCAATAGTGGAATGAGCGCCGGCGAGGTACAAAAAGTAATCCTGGTTGTAGTTGGGAGGATGCAGCAACGGTGCATGGGTCAAAGCGTGCTTTAGCGCATCAAAAGATTTCTGAGCTATCTCATCCCAAGAGAATTGAGCATTTTGTTTCAACAACCGGGTAAAACCCTTGGTAATCTCGGCGTAGTTAGGAATGAATCGGCGTAAAAAGTTTGCTTTCCCTTGCAAACTTTGGAGTTGGCACAAACTCGAAGGAGGAGGCAATTTGATGATAGCTTCGACCTTCGAGGGAGCGACGCGAATGCCGGCTTTTGAAACGACAAATCCCAGCAATCGTCCCACTTCGATGCAGAAGACACATTTGTGTGGGTTCAACCGTATACGATAATGCCGACACCTCATAAAAATTGCTCGTAAATGGACAAGGTGATCAGCTCGACGTAAAGAGTGAGCGGGCAAGTCATCAAGATACGGTTGCACAATGTGCTTGATGTCATGAAATGCATAAGACATCGCCCTTTGAAAAGTGGCTCCGGCATTCTTAAGCCCAAAAGGTAGTTTGCAATAAGAAAATGTCCCCCATGGACAAATGAAAGCCGTTTTTGGTTGATCGGCAGGTAGAATATTGATTTGGTTGTAACCGGAAAAACCATCCATAAAGGAAAATATTTCACTGCCGACACAATCATCAATTATTTGATCGATATAGGGTGTGGGATAGTTGTCCTTGGGACAAGCACGATTGATATCCCTATAGTCGATACATATTCTTATTGTTCCCTGCTTCTTGTTAACCGGAACAATATTCGATACCCAATCCGTTAACGGGATCGGATAAATGAAACCTGCTTTCAACAGCTTCTCAACTTCTGCTTTTATTGCAGCCACTTTCCGAGGGTGGATCTGACGCAGACGTTGCCGAACAGGTTTAGCGTCCGGGTAAGTCTTGATCTCATGAACAACAATGGAGGGATCAATTCCTGGCATTTTCTCATAGGACTAGGCAAACACGTCGCGGAATTCTTGAAATAGGGCCTTGTATGTTTGAATTTCGTCATTTGAACACGAAGCACCTATATGAATGTGTTCAACAATTCCAGGCTTCACTGAAATGTCAATGGGAATAGTGCGAGAAACATTTCAAAAATTCAGCTCTGAATCAGGATGTTTCATTGGACTCTGAGCGTCTTTGACATATTCAGCTGTAAAGATTGATGAGAAATCATTTTCAAAACGATCATCCTCAGGTAAAAACGAAGATCTATGATGGAGACCTTCCCATGGTAAATCGTCTACGCACAGGATTTCACAAAGTTGTTCGTCAGATGAGACAACTTCGGGAAACGTTATTAACTCCGAGGTTGATGCGAAAAGAGATTCCTCACGGACCACATTCATTTGGTCCATTTGGGTTGAACTTGGGTCAGAAAAAGACTGCACGGCCTCATAAGCAATTTCATATGGACTCAAAGGAATTGCATCACCGAATGAGTCTATCTCAGATTCAGATGGGACAATCCAAGGATCATCGTAAATAATAGTGTCTGAAGTAATCATATGAAGGGATGCGAATGAAGGGTCTGCTTTGATCGAAGGAAAAGGAAAAGTTCCCAGTAAACCAGAATCTTTAACTAATCCTACGCCAACATCCTTATAAGGGATAGTCGTTTTACCGACATGCTGGATACTCTCTGAAGAGGCTGGGTCGGATGAAAAATAAGCCAGCTGGTCTATTGTCACGATCTTGCCATTATGTGGAAAGTTTATGACTCTGAAGACTGATGAAACGACCGCTGTCATAGCGTAAGACCAACTTCGACCCAACAGAAGGTTGTAGTCTAGAGGGGCATCAACCACCTCCACATCTAGACTAACGGTTTTTCCTTCAACCCCTATAGGAAAATCCTGTAAAATTCCAAACGGATGGAACCCACGGCCATCAAAGGCCTTAAGAATAGTCGGGGATTGGTTCAGCGAAGGAGAACCAAGCGATCTCCAACACTGAATCGACATAATACACGTGGAAGCTCCCTCATCAATTACAGTCCGATGAATAGGCCTGTTTTTTACTATCACTGGAATCTGGAAAGCCATCTGATGAGGGAGACGCGGTGTACTATTTTCTAGATCAAAGATTATCAGGTTCGGGTCCTGAACATCAACAGCTCCTATAACCGACAAAAGTAATTTTCGCTGTGCTGGGCATGATTGCAGCACTTCTAAAGCCGACATTGCTGAGGGTGAAACAGCTAAATCCTCAACAATGTTGTAATTCTGGGCCGCTCTCGCATGTGGATTGAAAGCAGACCTTCGAAGTACACCCTTGGCGAGCGGTTTTATTACTAAGTCAGGGTTAGGTTTCTCGATCTGTAGTGGATCGGAACGGGAGCTGAGGTTGATGGATTTGAACGAGAAGATTCTGCTTCTTTCGATCCATCAACAGGACTTTTACTACCATAATCTTGCGATCGAGTCGCAATCCTTACATGAGACATCATCAATATGGGTTCTTCAGTGGCACTCAAGGAAGAACCTATCATCTTACTCTCCTGCTTTGGAAATGGATCTTTCAAAACAGCAGGAGTTGAGGAACCTTTGACAATTTTCACAACCTCAGCCCGATGGGGGCAATCTCTTGTAAAATGATCCTCTTCACAAATAAGACAAGGATATCGAGGTTTGCGTTTTTCGTCATTGGATTCCGAATTTTCTGTTTTCTCCTTTGGAGTCTTGTCTGCTTTACCCTTCTTTTTCCCACCGTTTTTTGATTTAGCCATAGATGATTCTACAGCATGAATATCGGCGGAAATTTCAGGAGAAGATTCTCCTGTCGGGGAATCTGGTAAGGTTATAATGGGCGAAGAATTCTTTGAAGATTTCTTCTTGCTTTTAGTATTTACCGAACCAATCATGCCATCAGCAGCATGAGATCCCGAAGGAGCAGCAGCGATTTGATTTGACTTTGGAAGATCTGGGATCTTTTCTTGTAACGTACCTGACTGAGTGTAAACTAAGTCAAGGTACTACGCTTGAGCAATTACTTGCTCCTCAGTAACTACTCCGGCCTTAGCTACATCTTCAGTAATCTTCGGTAATAATGACTTAACAAACCATTCAGCTAAGATTTGGTCCGGAATAAAAACTTTCACTAATCGCCGTCGACATCTCCATTCATGTATATGATCGGAAATGTAAGTGGAGGTCGACTGTTTTAATGAAGTTAATAGCTCCGTGCCGTTATCGTATCTGACCGGCAACTGAAAATGAGTTAGGAACGAGGTAGCTAACTGACTAAAATTGTAAAAAGAGGCCCGTGGTAACTCAATGTACCACTTGGCCGCGAGACTAATGAGCGTACGCTGAAAAAGACGTAAGCGGATCGAATCATCCGAAATGGAATTTGAAGCACACCAGAGGTGGTAAGTCATCACATGATTGGACGGATCCTCTCCAGACTTACCTTCGAACTTGGGTATATCACTGGGCAACTTATTTGGCATTGGCGGCCAGAACGGAAGATATTGTATTATATCGTTCGTTAGGCACGTCAAGTCTGGTAAATACAAAGTTGCGATAAACGGTAATTGCTGATTTGGATCCCTAAAACTTTGGGTCACAAGACCAGTCCCAGGAGGAGGATATCCAGGATAACTTGAAATAGGAATCGCATTCGGGATATTATATCCTCCTGGAAAACCAGGATTAACCGGACCGTACTGGGGTTGCTGAGGTTGTTGATAAGTGTACCCAGGATACGGTTGATACTGGTAAACCGGCTGTTGGACAGCAGGCCCGTATTGGTACTGTCCCTGGTACGGTTGATAAGCGAATTGTGGTTGACTAGTGACAACCGTACTTAAACCAGGTTGTCCTGCAGGCATCTAAACCGTAGTTTGAATCGTAGATCCAGACAATGGTAAAGATGTCTGAGGAGTAGTTGCAGAGACAGTAGAAACCGGAGCTGTCAATACTCCAGAAGCAAGTGTGGTGGAAGGAGCAGATGTTGCGATAGTTGCAGCAGCCGTTGTTTGAGATGGAGTACTAGGTGCAATTGGCGGCTGAGTAACTACCGAAGTTACAGAAGTTTGAACATTAGACTGGACTGGTTGCTGGGATGGACCAGCAACTAAAGGTTGTCCAGCGTGAGATGACAACTGTATACTTGGCTGCAATACTTGTTGAACTTGCGATGGATCCCACACTATGTTCATTCCGGGGTATTGACCCATGACAGGTTGAGGATATTGAGATCCATAACCGGATTGAGGATAGGATTGATAACTAAAAGGCACAGTTCCCGTACCTTGAACATATGACTGACCTTGAGGTGGTTGATAACCTTGACTTGAGTATTGACCTTGAGGTTGATAACCTTGAGGTAAATACTGATACTGGGGTTGACCTTGACCTTGAGGTTGATACCCTTGAGGTAAATACTGATACTGAGGTTGACCCTGGGGTACATATTGAGGCTGGGGTTGACCTTGAGGAATGTATTGTACTATGGGTACATACTATCCTTGAGGTTGCCCCCCAGACACAAGTTGTGTACCTTGAGGTTGCCCCCCAGGCGTTAATTGAGGCTGCCCCCCAGGCGGTAATTGACCACCCTGAGGTTGAGAACCGGGAACTGAACCTGACATCATGTAAATGTCTCCTACACCCAATGGTTTATTACCATTGTATCCAGCTAATAATCCATGATCAATGGGTTGAGGAGATGCCCCCGCAAAGTTACCAGAAAGTGACTGATACCCGGAGGGAACAGAAGGACCGCCGTACAAGAAAGATTCAGGAGATTGAGTGAACACGGACGACTGACCAGACATATTTACAGGAGTATAAATACCTCCGGGTGGAAAAGGAGTTCGAGGTGGAGAAAAACTTATTCCTGAGTTATCTAAATAATTGGTTAACGAAAGGTACCAAGTAGTACTTCTAGGAGGACTGTAAAAGATAGATTCACGCTCCCTTAGATCAATAGTAGGTTGATCTTCAAGGATAGATACGCCTAATTCTTCCTCTGGAGTAAGTTCTTCAATAGCTATCAAACCAACAGGAAGATTTTCGGTGATGACTCTTTCTACCCTAGGTGAATCAGGTGCACTAGAAGTTGGAGTAACAGGTTCAGATACTTCAGGTTCTTCGCCTATATCACTAGTAGATGAAAAACTACCAGCAAGCTCGGAAACTGCAACTGCTTCAGGATTATAACCTGTTTCTAGACCTTGGTAATCTGGATGGACTACCAACGACGATTCTCCTTCTTCAGGTGAACCTACTTTACTGCCACTAGGAGTAACAAGGACCTTTAAACCTTCGTAATGACTCGGGACGTCTTGAGGAGGCTCACCCCGAAGTCTACGGGACTTCCTCAACAATTCGGCCACGGAAACAATCTCAGGAGACTTGCCCCGAAGTCGACGGGACTGTCTCGGTAATTCCGCCACAGTTAAAAAATTTTAACTACTGCACACGCAAACAAAGTAAAATCTCAAAGAAAACCACCTAAAGTCTCTAAAGAACCAAACAAATTTGAATCACACGCCTAAAGAATCTAGGGCGTCAAACCATGCACAAATAGTAGCCTTCCGGACCGAAAACACTAGTTGGTGATGAAGCCCAACATCGTCGAATTCAGTACAGAAGTGGAGGGTGGAACAGTTACCCCAGCAACCTGCTTAATGAATAGACCAGCACAAGTTCCTCCACTTTAACCGTCTCGAGTGAAGTGAACCCCCCGGAAAATCCAAGTGATTCTAGCCGACGTCTGCTCCAGGTACAGTGGGATCTTCCCTCCACCGTCACCTCGGTAGAATCCTAAAGATAATGGTCACTAAGGTTACCAACAACAACAAATGAACCTGGGGGAACAATCTACACTCCGACAGCACGCAAGGGCAGAGTATCAAGCTCAATCCCCTTGCCGGCTCCTTGACAATAATCCAAGGTTTACCAACAAGTGACCCCTGGCTCCTCGACAATGGTTAATCCGAGGTTTACCATTTGTAATACGTGCGTGTCTGGTGTCGTTCCCAACGAGGGAGGATTGATCCCCTCACTGGTTCGGACACGAGCTCGTGCTTCTCCTTTAAGAGGAGCTTTCCCAGAGTACAAATGAAACAATTGGATTTATCCTACCACAAGATGAGCTACTTGTTTGGTTTTGCTGTCTTGGAGAGTTAATTACTCTCCTACTCCAAGACACTAGCCTGATCTATATTGGTGTTTCAGAGCCCTAGTAAATAAAAGTTACTAAGTTGATTTTACTTTAAGCATTAATTTTATGGCTTTTTTAAGACAAAAGGTAGTGGAGATGAAACTGGTGGTGTGTAGACTCGACCGAAATCCACTAAAAAGATGCACTTAGGATGATTTATACTAATTTTTCCTTTTTCAATGAATTTCCTAGCTAAGAGAGTTGGAGAATGCAAACTCGAAATAAAAACAACTTTCTTGGCAATGAAAACAAAGAAACAAACTCTTTTTCTTTTCAAAACATACGACACATGACCACTATTCACTTCACGAAAATTTCGTTTTCTTTCAAAGACACAAATGCTACCAAAGCAAAATTTCCTTCAAAAGATATTTTTGTATTTTTTCCTAATTAATAAAGCATGTAAAACTTACTTTAACAAAAATCAAAGTTAAAAAAGCTATGGCAATCAAATCAACTCAATTTCACTCAAAAGCAAATCTAAGAGAAATAAATATAAAAGTAAATCTAACGAGTCAAAAGCTTACTAAAGATGATTCCTGGATGTTTTACTCAGTCAAAATATAACTAAGGACTAGTGAATGCATAACCAAAAACTAGTCAAAACAAAAAATCAAAATCTTTTTGTTCTTTTCTCAAGAATAAAATTCAAAGTTCAAATAACAAACTTTTTGAGATTCGCAAAGAGAAGACACAAAGGTAGGTCTCTCACAAGGGTGACTTCTATGACAGGCCCGACTCCTAAGAGGACTGAACAAAACCAAGGAGATCCAAAGTTTGACAACCTCTAACGCCAAAGTCACTACAGGACCAGTTAAAAATCAAACCCCAAGGCAAAATCCCTATGAATTTTACTAAAACCCTCGACACTAACGGAACAAGCTTAGGTGAAGATTTATGGCAGAAAACTAGTGGATATGGGTAGAAAAACAAATTAAAAACAAAATGTAAAAGACAAAAAGAAGGAAAATGAAATTTTCTTAGTTTTGACAGGGGTACGCAGGCAACCTGTTTGCACAGGTGCGGGTACACTCTGTGCACAAAGCGACAGTGTGTACAGGTACGCACTGTGCTAAACTCAGAGGCTGCGTACTTCGAGCAAAACAAAGAAAAACTAAAATCTAATTTAACCCTAAGCTAGCCCACCCAAATACACAGTCAGACAGCCAAAAACCAGAAACAAATAATTTTTCTCAGATCAAAAGTTCATAGAAAGGAAAAAACATTCACATTAATGGAATCCCCAGTGGAGTCGCCATTTTGTCATGCGGAAAGAGTTGTTAGTGCGGACACAACCGACCTCCCTAGAAGCAAAAGCTTTCTAGTGACAAACAAGACAAATAAAGCTACCTTTCTCTAAACATGCATTGCAAATACAAGTAATCAGGGGATCTTTAACATACCTTTAGTCCAACGCTTTGTAGTAGTCCAGCCTCGCCGATCCGGATGAGCTCCTCCTTCTCTTCGAAACCTGCATTCACTAACAAGCCAAAAGATTAAATAGCACCTGATAAACTCATAAAACAATACATATCTATCGTATAGACCAAGGAGTATATGAAACAAACCATGAATAATAATCTGTTGAGAAAAATAAGTTCATTTGCATTAAAAGGTAACAAAAGGAACCATTACAACCTGAGCCTTGGTGTTGTGCAAGTCCCTCCTAGGGTCCAGCAAGAGTTTTCCTTTACTTTGATCAGCTCACCCACTCTCAAATAAGGCTAGGAAAGGATGGGAATCTCTCCTCTCAAGCTTTACAAGGGAGTCCTAATTCCAGCAGCATCTACCCTTAGGAATGTTCAGCTTTCAACCTCCCCTCCCTCTGGCCCAATGCCTGTATTTATAGTGCTCTAGAGGAAGTTATTCAGGTCCACCATCAATGGGATAAGCCCCTCTTTGGATGGGATAGCTCCCCTCTTGATGGGATAAGTTCCTCTTTGGTAGGGATACATGAACCATCTGGAGGCGCTCCATACACGTCAAACAAGCTTCTAGAAGGCTCTAGAAATGACCACAAGTAACTTTTTTGGAGTGAAACTTGCGCCTTTTGACCTTTACAGGAGTACGCACCCATTGCTTTACATACAGAGCGTACAAGTACGCAGGTATTGTGAACTTGGAGTGCGTACACGCAGGTAAGGCTAAGAGAAACTACGTACCCAGAGATATATAGATTTTTAATGACTTTCTCTCTTTCTTGGAGTTTGACATGGAGAGTAGAGGTATGAGGCTTGCCAAGGAGGATAGTATGATAGTTGATGGAGTCATACTAACTGTAAGTAGTCATGGTGACAAATTTTAGTGTAACAACACCTCAACATCAGCAATGTCAAAGCCATTTTCCCCATAAAAGCAAGAAACTCGAACAAGTTTTCTTCAATTGGGAAATAGTGGCCATTATGTGGCTAGATGACCTGTATAAACAAAGTAAATAAAATATCACCATAGAAAAGAACACCTTAGTAACTTAGTATTCAACCTTCAATGAAAGTTTAAGGTACAATCATGTCAACTAAGTTACATGCTAAAAAACAGAAGTTGTAGATAACTTGTGAAACAAAATAATATGAGATGTGATGTCTAATCCTTATCATTTTATTCGCAACAACATTCATTCTCTAATGCATGAACTTGGTCAAGTATATAAACATGTGCTCAAATAACAACACTAAACTTAATTTTTCTAATAGCCATGAAATTTTTTTAACACAACACAACTAAAAGGATTTCAATCAATATTGTGTAATACTAATTTCATCTGCAAGATTTGGTTGTTGTTTAAATGGACATGATACCAAGTATTTTCAATTTCATAGTTAAAAGGCAAAACAAAATCAAAATAAATGTTCAAAATACAATCAAACAATATAGAGACGATATCATGGAATGGACATTGCAATTATAAAAAAAATTATGTGTCCATCGATGTCTTGTCTAACATTCCTAATACATTTTCTTGCCCAAAATAACCAATGAAGTGAAAGAATCACAACATTAAAAACCATAGGAATCCCTACTATAAACATTTCCAAATTCGATAGCTCGAGTGCCTAAAATATCTCCAATAGAAAATGAATCATATCCAAGCCATGCTCTGCATTGTCTCCCCATCCTTTTTCCAATCACATTTCTTGTATCCTGCCCACATCAGAGTCAAGTAACAATCAAATAAAGGCATTGCCATTTTTTTTCTATCTTTTATATCTATAAACTTTGAACCTGAAAATATTTTAACACAAAAAAACTATAATAATAATATTATCTTGAAGTTTTGGATGTTGTTTGAATGGATATGATACCCATTATTTTCAATTTTATAGTTAAAAGACAAAACAAAATCAAACTAAAAGTTCAAAATACAATCAAACAATAAAGAGAGGATATCATGGAATGGGCAGTGAAATTATAAAAAATATGTCTACCTGTCCACCAGTGTTTGGCATTCCTAAAATTGCTTGCCCAAAATAACCGCGAGGTGAAAGAATTACAAAATTAAAAAACATAGGAATCTTTCATAAAAACATTTCCAAAGTCGATGGATCAAGTACCTAAAGGATCTCCAACAAAAAGTAAATCATATCCAAGACATTCTCTACATTGTCTCCCCATCCTTTTTCCAATCCCATTTCTTATAATCTCCCCACACGAGAGTCCAGTAACATTCAAACAAAAGATTTTATATTTTTGTAGAAAAAATTGGAGACTTGTCAAGCAAGCTAAATGCATGATACAGATACTCATAAATACTTGTAGAAAATAATATTCAAAAATTTTATATTTTTGTTAAACAAAATTGGAGATTGGTCATGCAAGCTAACTGCATGGTACAAAAATTGTTTCCACAAATATATCCATAAATATGGTGGATCTTACTCATAAATATTTGCAGAATATTTGTCAAGCAAGAAACAGGTACGACTTTGGAGTCCTAGTTGTGTGAGTCATTTAGATGGACCGAGTATTCCATATCTGGACATTAGTTGTTTCGTTAACATCTTTTGTTATATGTTACATTTGTTGGAAATAATACTGAGAGGGGGGGGGTGAATCAATATTATCAAGTCAATTATTTTTCACTTCACAATCAGATTTGTATACGCTACTTCAGTTAGTGAAAACTGCGTATATACGCAACTGTAGTTAAGGAAACTAGCGTATAACCTGCAGACTTATAATTTAATTTATTCTTCAGATGTTGATCATTAATCTGTGCATCAGAACCATATAAACAGTAACCAGGTACAGTAAAACAGAGCAGATAGTCACACACAAGAACACAAGATATAAGGTGGAAACCCAATGTGGGTGAAAACCACCTGCTGCAATTCATCTCTATCTTCTTTTAATAAGAAAATTCTTTTTACAATGTTTCTGTACTGGTGCAGTCTTATACCAGTACGTAGGCTTCTACCTGCAGAAGGCTACAACCTTCTCTTGTTCTCCAGATTCTCCTGGAAGGGAGCTACAACCCCCTTAGCTCTTGTACTATCTAATGTACTAGTACGTAGGTGCTGGCCTACAGAAGGCTACAACCTTCTCTTTTCTTCCAGGGACCATGTTTCATAAATTTTTAGACTGGATCCATCAATAGCATCAATCAAACATCAAAATATATCTGCATGAATCAATCTCCCTTGCACTAACCAAAACTGAATCAAACAATCACTTCTCTGAATGCTGTAACCAGAATACAATAACAGTAACCAGAAACCAATCCTGAAACCAGAACACTGCAGCAATAAACAGAAGTAGCTAAAACATATTTTATGGGATGTACGCTACTTCAATATGTAGAACCTGCATGCATACGCTCTTATATCAAGGAAAACCTACATATACACAGTTTTGAATTACCGAACCAGTGTGTATACGCGTCTTTGCTATGCTGAACCTGTGTATAGATTTGTAAAAGATAATTTACCCTTTTCAACTATTCAGATATCAATTTTACCCAGATCATCAGATTTACAGATCAAGTCATGCACCAAATATAAAAGATCAAAATCACACAAAGATACTTCTCTTCAAGCTTTAAGATCTTGACCCATCAATAGAACTTATCCTTCTTCTAGCACTCAGGTTCCTCCTTGATTCAGATCCAGCTATGCACCATAACCCAATGACCAGTATATTAGATCTTGCTCTTCATAAGATATTCAATCCTTGAGTGCCTTTGCCTAATGATCTCCTTCCCCTTTTATAGTCTTAGGCCTTACTCAATACCATGGTCCAAAAACCATTTAGAACCAATACCTGGGTTCAACACTTCAAGCAAGATACCATGGTCCAAAACCATAGGTCCAAATACCAAGGACCAAAAACCAAGTTTTCCAAACTGTACGCACTTTTCTGTGCATGAAAGTGCGTGTATACGCATACGTGCCTTTTGGTCTGTGAATCCGTGTGTATATGTGGCTTGGTCAACGGGAACCTGTGTATGCCTCCTTTTCCTTTATTCTGAGAGCCTGTGAGCTTGAACTGTCATCTGAGAGATTTTTCGAGTGTGTTGCCATCAAGGACAATACCTGCACCATAGTGCCAAGCCTATGTCATAATGCCAACAACATTAACATCTTTTGTTATATCTAAAATAATTGCTTTTATAAAGCCTATTTCACCTATCAAATTACCACACAAACATCTCGGTACATCAAAAATACAAGAGGAAATGGATATATAAGGCTGACAACAATAACCCAAAGCATTAACTTGTGATTAAATCACATTTGTTTTGTAAGAAAATTGCTTCCAACTGTAACAAAATATAATTCTTGTTAAAAAATCACAAAACTGCCACCACACAAACATAAATGAAAAGACCAAAAACAAAAAAAAATATGGGTGAGTTTGAAAGCTAAATAGGCCAAGTACAATATGTGTGGCGGGTTTTCACAATCCTAGAGGAAATAAGATAGCCTATTATACAGCCATAGTCTATTTGTTAGACATTTTGGAGGTTTTTTTAAGGCCTATTTTCCGGTCTCATTTGCCCAAAATCTAAGAAGGATTTGTTGGAATCACAACTTTGAGTTGTGAAATTTCCACAATCCAAGTGCCCAAGGGGTTTTTTAGGGTGCTAAATCCATATATGTAGTCAAAAACCCAGTTTAAACAATACAAATCAAGATTTGACCAATAATTTTTTCACTAGATTCTAGCCAAAAACTCCAAAACGTCTAATAGGAAACACCTAATACACATGGGGTCTTCGAAATATTTTGAATAATCTTGTCATAAAATCAAAAATTGACCAACCAAATCAAGAAAAGTATATACGAAAGACTCTCCTTTCCATTTTCAAACAACATTCTCTCTCTTTTCAAATGAATCTGATTCTTTCAAGTGAGAAATGAATGAGGAGGCAGATCATTAGGCTATGTTAGCTTTTTAACTTTAGCCCTAGAAAATTATTAAAAGGTGAGGTTATTGAATTTAGATTGATCCCCTAAATTCAAAATATAGTGGATATTAATGTGCACAACAATCAATATGAAGTACTCAATGCAAACAAGCCAGCCAAACACCTTTGGAGTGGCAATTCAAGGAGCTCCATTCACCGGACCTTGGAACACTATTTAAAGGTAGGGTGATGTCCTTTAGACAGATCCCCTAAATTTAAAACAAAGTGGATACTAATGTGCACAACAATCATTATGAAGTATTATATGTAGACAAGCCAACCAAACAACTTGTAAATGGTAGATCAAGGAGCTTCGTTTAAGGGTTGTTTGTAATGGAAAAATTCAGGTTGGGTTATGGTTTTATGTTCATTGGTTTGTGGTCTCTGTAGGTGTTTTAGTATTCATTGGTTTGTATCACTTACATATTTGAGTGCCTTCTAGAGGCAAGCTCCATGTTCTCTTTATTCCTTCCCCTCAAGCTGCTCATGTTGCACCTAAAAAAAATGTGTTCAAATATGGAAGGTGGACGTTCAGACAGGCTTCAACGTATCGCAAATTAGATGAATCTAAGTGGGAAGTGTCAGTGACTCAAGGAAACTTCCCCTCTCAGATGTTTGCAACTTCTTCCTTACATTCTAATTCCAGAAACATGACAAGGCATGTCCTCAAACTATGGCTTTTTTCCTTCAAAAATTTTGTTAGTGGTTTGGAAGTTTTCAATATCTCTAATTTCTGGAAGGGTTCGGAGTTTGTTTTAGTCAGTCACCTTATGCCAAGCTATTAATTTTCCTTGTAGCTAGATTAAGTTTGAATGGTCAAAGGCTACAAGGCCCATCTCCTATTTTAATAACATTAATGCTTACTGCTCATACTGGAAAACTCTCATTCATAACAAGTCCCCATACACTCTTTTGCACACAACCTTACAAGAATCAACGCCATAATTTCTATGGAAAACACTGATTTGAAAGAAATTTGGAGAGTCTTACATTGTCACAAAGAGATCAATCAAGAAAATTGCATACTTTGAAGGCAGTTTCCTAAAATTTCTAATTTGGAACAAGCATGAACCACACACAATGGCAATGTAATGAGCATAAAATTTTCCCATAAATGGAGATTGGATACAAACAAGTGATTTCCTAATTGATATTTGTCTTGAAAGGGGAAAAACAAACAAGTGATTTATCTAAGGATTATCTTCCAAGGTTTGAACCAAATTTCATAATTGATATTTGTCTTAACAGAGATTTGGAAACTTTACTCTATGTTTTCCCTCCTTCCCTGTGTTGGGAGCAATCCAATTTTCCCTACACATCCCACAACCCAGGTTTCTTTTACAAGCAAGGAGATTTATCTAAGGATTATCTTCCAAGGTTTGAACCAAATTTCATAATTGATATTTGTCTTAACAGAGATTTGGAAACTTTACTCTATGTTTTCCCTCCTTCCCTGTGTTGGGAGCAATCCAATTTTCCCTACACATCCCACAACCCAGGTTTCTGATTTGAAAGAAATTTGGAGAGTCTTACATTGTCACAAAGAGATCAATCAAGAAAATTGCATACTTTGAAGGCAGTTTCCTAAAATTTCTAATTTGGAACAAGCATGAACCACACACAATGGCAATGTAATGAGCATAAAATTTTCCCATAAATGGAGATTGGATACAAACAAGTGATTTCCTAATTGATATTTGTCTTGAAAGGGGAAAAACAAACAAGTGATTTATCTAAGGATTATCTTCCAAGGTTTGAACCAAATTTCATAATTGATATTTGTCTTAACAGAGATTTGGAAACTTTACTCTATGTTTTCCCTCCTTCCCTGTGTTGGGAGCAATCCAATTTTCCCTACACATCCCACAACCCAGGTTTCTTTTACAAGCAAGGATCTCTATAGATAGATCATTTCATCAAGAGCCAATATGACATTATAGCCACCTCAAAGATTGAAGAACTACATAAAAAATGCCATTAATATACTAGTCATTGTCTCTCAAAATGAGCTTCATTAAAAACTCTTAGTAAGGTACACACTACAAAGCCCAGTAATTATTCTATTGTGTCCATCACTTTTAGCAACAATTTATTGCAGCGACCCAAATGGTACACCTACAAACCCATCACCCTAGCAGTCCATCAATACTGTTGTTGATCTAAAATATTGTGGGACTTGCAAACCAATGACTGAAGGCACAGACACATCTATGATGAAGAGGAATGAATATTTTGAGGATTAAAATGACTAACCTATGAATGCCTGGAAACAGACGATGATAAGCCTTGTCCTTGAGAAGAACCACTACTTCTCTTAGGTTCTTGTGTGAATGGAATATGATGTGATCCCCAAGGCATACTTGGTAGCGAATATGTTAAGTTTTGGTATGTTCTATGCTGAGAGAAAATTTACTTCAATTTTCCATATTACCTCAATATCAATTCCAGATTAGCAATCACATTTAGCATGATAATAAAATGCAGATAGAACATAAACATAAATTGCAGAAAACAAGCCAAGATAGGAGGACACAAGATGTGGCACTAGCCAGGGACAAACCCCAATGTGGGGAACCCTTGATAAATTCTTCTTATGTTCTTCAATAGTTCAGCAGAGAGAGAGATAGTACATATACATCAAAATTCAACATTTTGACTTGACAAAATAAGAGTAGAGATCTTCTTTAAGAAGATGACAGATGAGGGATCAAATCTGAACTAAGGTGATTCCATCACCATGTTGTACCCATCACTGAGTTGCACCTTATCATCATGTTGCACCCATCACCTATGATGCATCTCATCATGCTGCACTAATCATCATTGTGTTGCATCATGCTGCAACCATGTGTTGCACCATGATGCACCCATCATACCATGTCCATCATCACTGTGTTGCACCATGCTGCACCATTACACACTCAATGCATACTGCAATGCATCATCATCATGTTGTTGCACCCATTCATGTTGTTGCATCCATCACATCATGCTGCACCTCATTACATCATGTTGCACCTCATTATGTTGTAGCATTCATCATCATGTTATCTTCAAACTAAGACAACAGCCCCAAGGTAGTCCTAGCTATGGTGCTATGGCCTGTGGCCTAGCACATAGCAATGCTGAAGAGAATGTCTTCGAAACATATAAAGACTGTGACTTTACTTTCATCAAACCATGAAAGAGTATAGACATACATACATATACATATATATATATATATATATATATATATATATATATATATATATATATATATATATATATATATATATATATTATACCAAGTCTATTTACTGAGATGTTGTGATATCACTGATATACATTGCAAGGAGGCAAATCCATATACTGTAATACAGTTTCCTTGTCCGAATTCATTCCTCCGAGAGGTCATAGGGATACTACTCCTTGTCATGCAAGGCTAACATGGATAACAAGAAGACAGATCCATTCCAAGTATGAGTCCAGACTTTTACTCCTTGTTGCGACTAGGTGTCTTTTGAACTGCATATAGGTTTGCTATAGATAACACCCTTAGGACAATGTATATGCTTCCTTTTGACAGTGTCTTAAGGTCTCTTATTAGACCTGATTTTAGGGCACATGGATAGCATTAGATAGGTTGTATATATGACTCCTGTTTTCTGCTAATAGATCTTCTCACAAGCTTGCGACTATGGCACATTGTGACAACAGATTTAGGGCCTCATAGATCAGCGTCATAGGGTCTCTTAGACCTGTGTTATAGATGCCTTCTCTATTGCGGTAAGGCCTTCTTCACCATGACCGTGTTATAGTCTATGGCATCCTTACATGACAATGTATTAGATTTCTTCATTAGGCCAACGGTTAGAGCTTCTCCATACCAGCATTAAGGTTCTCTATGGCAGCGTAGAGCTAGGGCATCTTCTTCTTAGGGCAGCGTATACTCTTAGGATCTCTCCTCCCACCAAAACCCAAAGACAAGTGGAGAGGAAGAGATCACAAGAGGTGTGTCTAAAATGACTTGCAAGGCACCTCTATTTATACTAAAACGTGGAGGACAAGTGGAGGAAATTTGGTTTCTATCCTACCTTGATGAATTGTCCCGTCACACAAATAAATTCATATCTCCATGAATACTTGTCGGAATTAGATGATATTTAGATCAATCCTACACCTCTCAATGAGAGCAATCCAAGAAAAATATCAGCTACCATGAATAAGTAGACCCACATGGAGTTTGGCCCTAGCTACCAATTTTAACAAGATGTAGCATCAAAGAAGCAATACGCCCAGGTCCATTTGGATTTTGGTTCATTGGAACCCAATTTCTAGATTCATGGTTAGTTGCTATGTTCTCTGAACCTGAAACAAACAGTTATTAATAGCAATACCCATCATCATGTTTCTTGAACTAGCTTCTTCTTGTTGAGAAGATGAATGATCCCTTGCACCAACATTGGAGTTGGAAGCATTTCCATGTCTAGGCATAGAAGAACTTTCATTCCATCCAACTGAATGCAAACTCCTCTGTATACCAAACAACACATGAAACATACTAGGTTGGTGCTATCATTCCAACAAATATTATAGAGTAAGCATCGCTATTCTAGGGTCACAGTTAGTCAAAGTTATTGATGTTTTCTTTAGATCGTTATTGCATAGTTGTCACAAAGGAAATTGTCAATATACTACCTTGAGGAAGGGCCAAAAGTGGTAGTTCTTAGAGAATCCCCTTGGATTGTTTCCTCATTTATCAACAGTGTGCAAAATTCGTTTGCTAGATGTTACTCAATGACCATTATGTTTGCTAGTAGCTAGAACCATATGAGGCTTTTGTTTTTTTATACTCAAAATAATATTGATAGAAGAATTCAATCGTGGGAATGGATGTCCCAATCCTTAGCAATGCCCTAATGAATTGTTGGTGAAAATTTTTAACATTATTGAGTAGGGTGATATTTGAGTTGGTGGTCAGGCTATCACTCCCTGAAAAATAGAAATGAAAAGTTATATACACTATATTGTGCAAGTATTTATTCTGGGAAATCTCTAGAAGCAGGTGGTTGGTCAAATGGAGAAACCTAGATTTTTTCATGCAATCACAATTGAGATTGGATACATACACATGGACCAAGTACACTTCAAATCACAGGGCATTTTGGTGGGGTTCCACCTTATTAGTTTACTGTTTAGTCCTTGTTTCCCACTTTAGAGATGTGTGTTCATGCATCCTAAATTAGGCCTTTTGGGGTCCACTTTACTGCATTTTCTGAATTCTAGTGTAGTTTGCAATTAAATTTTAGCCCCTTTTCTCAGCTTCTTGCCTTGATTTTTGGCATTTCCCTGTAAAGCCACTTCTTCCAAGATGGTTCATGTCTCTATGCCTCTGTCACGTGCATCAGAATGTGGTTGTTAGCAGCTTCCTATGATTCATGCAAACATCAAAGATATTGGATTTTTGTGCACAAGAAGTGTCATGTTTGATTTCATAAAAAACTTCTCTTTTGGGGGATTCCTTAGTCATTTTAAGGACATACTTCTCTTACGCTCGTGCAGATCTTCTTTGAACTCTATTAGCTATTCTTACAAACTCTTGACTATTGGCTTCTCTTAAATCTGATTTCTTTGTTGCTCTCCCACTTTGCCCTTGTTTGTGAGACAAGGGACCCGCCTTTGTGCAACAATTTGACTGCTAAATTCTATGCAGGTGTGCATACTCTACCCCCTTCGTAACATGTTCTTAACCATTAGGCCACAAAAGTTCCATCACCATCTTGTACACAGTTCCAAATCCCCCAAAATCAATGATGTCAGTGCCATCAAGCATCTCTATCTTTTTTATAATATCCTCGAATGTGTATGGAAAATCACCATGCAATGTAACAAGTTGTGTTTTGAAAGAGGCATTTTCATCTATCACAATCTAATGTTTGGAAAATTGCCAGAGAAGTAAACGATTTGTGAATATCATTCCTTAAAGCTTTCCTAGAACATAAAAAATGATCAAAGAGAACAATTTTGTTGATATATATATATATATATATATATATATATATATATATATATATATATATATATATCATTTCAAATTTGCAAAGTGAATACTTGTTTGGTTCTTGGGCAGTTGCTCCATCTTTCTATATTCCTTTTCCTCTTTGACTCCTTTCTTAGATAAAAATCAGACCCACATGAACACAAGGAGAACAGAAAGAGCCACTCCCATTGTAATCATTTCTCCAATTAGGAGTCCATTCAAGAACTGTGCCAATGTCCTAGCATGCTTTGCTAAAATCTAATGGGTTCCATATAATCAATCGTAAAGTTTATTCATAAACATATGCTTTTACAACATTTCTTCCTTGCATTATGAATATTTTATTAAATTAGTAGAAATAATACAAAATTTAAATTACCTAAATGAAATAAATGCATATAAGCAATCTTAAAGTCTATTTATAAACATGTTGTTTTTACAACATTTCTTCCTTCCTTGCATTATGAATATTTTATTGGATTAATAGAAAGAATGCATAATTCAAATCACCTAAATGAAATACATGCATAAAGTATCACCTAGGAATTGTATTTTGGAGATTTACCGTGTTCAACATCCATGACATTGTCATCATCATCAGACTTGGGTACTAATGCAAGGAACTCAAGCATATTCTTACAAAGATTTTCAACTTGCAGGCCACATATTAAATCCAGGTTACCTATAAATATGCATATTCCAGTGCTCAGAAGGTTACCTATAAATCTGCATATGCTAGGCCAAATGAAATTTATAACTTTATAATTTGTTCAATACTTCTTGCATGCATAAGCCTACAATTATAATGGTGCCACTATGACTGAATGATTAATTATTCTTTCACAAGTTTGAATTTACATGCCCGCAGGTATTAATTTATTAATAGCAAGGCGGTGAGGAAATGTATCACATAAACAATTTGGAGTGAAAAATTGTTGGTTTCATGAAGAACCCCATATCCTCAAACTGCATAGAGGGTATTGAATACATTACAAAGTTGAAATGATGATGTAATCTTCACATACAACCATGGACAACCTCACTTTCAATTCATTATTATTTTGTATTAGTATGCTTCTGGGGTTTGACTTAAAGCTAGCTTAGTCAAGACAAATTTATTATATATCTAAGTGGTTAGGACCAACTTAGTCATTATGTGGACCAAAAACCTGTCTTAAGGAGTGCACCCTTCCTCTTGAGTTGTGTAAAAATACAGACTCAAGTGTTATTTGTAAGTTCATCATTCTAAGAAAAAAGTGATTCATTCTTTAGCTTACGAGCACCACATCAAGTGTTTTCTCTCTTATTATTGGTTTGCCTTTCTTCTCTCTAGTGCACTTATGAATTCTCTCTCTAGCATGCTTGTGAATCAGCTCTAGCACACATTTGTTAAGGTTTTATGCTATGCTTCCTTAATGTTGTTTTCCTCTTTGTTTATTGCAAGAAATAGAGTTTGCAGGTTGGTTCCATTTGATCCCTTCATTGTCTTATGAATCTCAACATTCTCGAGAACTAGTCTTTGAGATCTTGTGACATATTCTCTTTTCCATTCATGTTTTCTAAAGTTATAACCAAGATTACATCCCATTTTAGTTTAAATGTTTCTAGACACCACGTAAGTTGAAGGCTTAAATCACTGGCAAGCCACATAGACTTAAAATGTCTTTCTTATTGACTACAATCCAAGAAATGGATGAGGGTATGGAGGCTTGTTTGATTGCATTGAAATGATCGGTGCTTTGATGTTGCATAACTGACTATAATCATGGCTTGGAGGTACCCCATTTTAAAGTAAAGTCAATAAATGTTGTAAAGCCTGCTAGGATTGTAGATTCCTTAGACTACTGATTTTATAATTATCATAAAAAATTACGAAGGCTTCACAGGGTTCTCGTGAAACATATCATGTATCACATTTCAAATGAAAAAACAGCTTATAGGGTTGTCACAGTACTTGGCCCGCAATGAATTTATTGAGAATCATTGGAAGTCCCTTAATCATAGCTTCTGCAATAGTCCCTGGTCCAGCCTACAAACATAATTGAGCCATAAATCGTATTGAAAATAATAAAGAAAACAGAAAAATCACAAGCAGACTTCAAATAAATTGATGTTCTCCATCATTGAAAGATGAGTGCCAACTGTATCTTTTCGGTGATAATATTTACATAAGGAATGATGATTGCAATTTGGTTTTGAAAGGTATCCTACCAGAAGCTAAGCCATATGGTGAGGATTTTTTTGAAGGAAAATTGTTTTCTCTAAGGTTTCCAAAGAAAAACTTCATGTAATGGAAGTTAAAATTGTTAGTTATTTTAAAAATAAACCTAGAACTGAGACAAGGAAAGGACTTTCAATTTGATCAAGGTACACCAATACTACTGAAGATGAAGACTTGAAACAAAAATGAATAGTGTTAAACACATGTTCAGAATGCTAAATCCATGGAGATCACTTCACAGAAAAATACCATGTGAAAACATATGACTGGAAAAAATGCCATGTATTACAAAAAGTTAATGATGACTTGATTAAATGAAAACAAAGTTATAGCCTCAACAACAAAAAAACTCCAAAACATATAAAATATACATGCCTTATTAAGTTAGCCGAGGATCAAGAGGAGTAAAGAGAATGGAAAAATCAAGTCAAAGACATAAAAGGTTAGGAGATGGAAGAGACAAAACTTAACATAGCTCAAAGCCAAAGATGATCCCATGCAAGGGAGAGAATCTGAAGAGTGAAAGAGCGATGAGAAGATTAAAGGAAAGTAGATGAGGGGTTCAAGAGAGAATATGAAACAATCAATGAGACAAACAGAAAATGAGGGGCATGAAAGTAAAGTTGATGTAAGTGAGAACAATACTAATATTAATACGAGATCTATTCTTGGTAATATCTATTGTAATTCTTAATGTGGTCTTACATGGGCTGATTAGGTTTCAGGATTATTACATTAGTAATTTGCTTCTATTTTTGTCCAAATGTTTGCCTCATGGGTGAATATTATTGTTGCTTTGCGTCAAGCAAGAACAAGTTCCAGTTGTGCCTTTTTTCTAGAAATTATATCTCTATAGGTTACATATCAATAAGATTAAAAAGGAGGATTTAGAGTACCTTCGTTATTATGCAGTCAGAAGCCCCCATCCACTCCTCCATGTTGGATACAAAGCCATTTACCTGCAAAAGGTCAACAAATTTGTCAAATGAAGCAATCTCATGCAGGTCCATGGGGTCTTGGATAGATAGTGATCAGGTGCATTGTTAAGGCACTCCTTGATGTTGAGTCATCAATTCAATTCCCCACCCTTTCTCTGGTAATGGAGTGCCCATTCAGCAATGCTTACCTGTTCTCTAGGAAGCGAAGGATTAATAGCAGGTCAAGCACACAACACCTCAAACAACACAACTCCAAATGAATAAACATCTGAATTTTTAGTGAGCTGCTACCTACGATAATATTTTGGGTCCAGGTATCCAGAGCTACCTTTGACCATAGTGCTAACATGAGTATGGTCAAGAGTTGTGCCCATTTTTGATAATCCAAAATCTGAAATTTTTGCAACTAAGTTTTCATCAAGAAGTATATTTGTGGTCTTGACATCTTGATGTATGATGGTCTGAGCAACCCATGTGTGAAGATAATGAAGACCTCAAGAAACCCCAATACATATTTCTAATCTTTACTTCCATGACAAAGGAGTCAAATTATTGTTACCATACAAGTGTCCTTGCAGTGGTCCCTTGGCCATGTAATCATAAAATAAAATCATCTCACAATTTTATTCACAGTAACCAATAAGAGACACCAAATGGCGATGCCTGAGCTTAGAAAGCATCTCTATTTTTGCTTGGAACTCATGGATACCTTGTTCTGCTAGCGGGTTTCCTCTCTTAACTGTAACCTTCACACCACCACTATCAATCTCTCCTTCATAAGATTTCCCAAAACCACCAACACTATCTGACTAATATGACTATCTGCAATGGCTAACCTGATAAATAGCTAGCCCTGCCACTAGAACTACTTTATTTTGATGTAAGTGATTCATAAACCCACTCAGCCAAATGAAAACAAGATATGGGTAGGGGGCCTGCCCTCACTTTTGAGCACACAGAGGTGGAGTGAGCCCCTGGCCAACACCCATGTGGGTATGGCATGACCTCTCTTTAGAGCAAATAGAGTCAAGGACACAAGTTCCACTACAAAATAAATCAAGAACATGTAAACTGCAAAGTAGGAAAATGCATAAGCAGTGCAAACGTCCCAAGCCATAGTTCAAAACCTGACTGCCAACTGATAAGCATCAAGTTAACCCTTTATCTTTACAATGGATTGCCCTCGAAATTTAAAGAGCTAAAAAATTAACAATTAAAGAACCCACAAAACTTTATTAGACAATCTGCTACTATTAATTACCATATGGTGGAAGGCATTCTCTTTTTAATTGAAAAGCACCCAGTACAAATTTGCAACATATTTTCTACAGTGACTGATTTTATGAATAGAAGTTCCCACTATTTTCATAATTACAGACCAAAATAACCAAAGGAGATATTAAAAAAAAAGGTGTAACCATCAATCCTCATATTCATCCTCATTCTTGGGAAGGCTAGTAGTGTCATGGTCCTAAAGTACTCATCAGGCATGTAACTATTTGGATCTACAAAAGTATCTTCTAAAGCAACACCACCTTTATGAGAACATGTTTGGGAAACATTTTATTTTCTTTAAAATTCTTGAATGTCTTTCATGAGAAAAATTTGTTGACCCTTCATTTCATTCATTATTTGCCCCAAGTCAATTTCCTGAACTTCTGAAGGAGAGGAAGATGCTACAACTTCATCTTATTCAAGAACACCAACATTCTCACAAAAATAACAGGATTGTGCAGTAAGCTGATATTGTTCAGATCCTTGAATCTCCTCCTCAGAAAGAGAATTTGGCCCTCTAGTTCATGCATCATTTGTATTAACTCAAACTCATGCATCTCATTCTTGAGAAAATGAAATTGAGTTGTTGTCTCCTCACATCAAAGCCCCCATGCACTCTTCTTGGTTAGGAAGGGACGACAACTCACAAGCCATTTTTAATGGGTCCTGATTCCAGTAATTTTGGAGTTACCATATGAGAATTCCTTGCCTTAATTCTATTGTTTTTCTCACCATAAGCAGTAGGACATTGCATTCAACAGGACAAAGGTTTATTCCTTGGTGGAGTTGACAGGAAATATTTAGCTATGTTTCCCAAAATATATTAAGATTATACACATAACAGGAAATAAGAATGGCATGAGAATGCTCTCCTTTCCCTCAAGACTGTTCCATAAACATTGTTATCTTCCCAAGGAGAAAAACTCTCCCTGGAAACAATTCCAATTTAGATGTTTCCCATCTATCAATTTTCTCCAATGCTTGCTCAGGCGATTGTTAAGAAAACTCTGGCTCAAGAATTAAGATGATTTCTCTAGTAAAGAGGGAAATCCAATTCCAAAGATTTCACTTGGTTAACTGGTCTATTGTCTAGGAACCCAAATCTCATGGTGGGCTTGGAATCAAGGATTCTACCAATGGGTGCTAAACTCCTATGAAGGCTAGTGTCAGGGAAGTATGAATGGTGGAAAAAGGTTTTACAGTTGCACAAAAAATATTTCATATGGGAAAGAAAGTAGTCTCCAGATGATATTCTCCAAGCGAGATGATGGCCATCCATTTGGAGACTTATGAAATCTACCATTCCAATAATAACAGATCAATTTACCTGGATTTTAGGAAATGGTAAAAAAATCAATATTTGGAAGAATAACATCATGGGTCACCAGCTTCTTGACTCTTGGGATCTCACTCCTTTAAAGATATGATTGGACAACAAGGAGAAAATTATCTCTTTGAGATTTCTTCATGGGACAGAGCTTTAGGATTATTGAGAGGATGGGACATTGGGGCTCCACCTTCACACTTATTCCATTTGGTGGCCTCAATGGAACAAAGGTCGCATGATTGTACCCTAAATAACCTCGAGGAATCAGAATGTAGAGGGTGGGGTTTAGCTGAGTATTTAGTTAAGCAAAGGTATGCCCAACAACTTTTTGTCTCTTCACTTCCCCGCAAAGCCTCAATCTGGAGCCAAATATGGCATTCAGATGCCTTGCAAAATTAGAGATTTGAATAGTACACAATGACGTGTTATTTATCTACCCTTCAAATAACACCCTGCCAATTTTCAGAAACTCTTGAATGAATTCTTACTTTTCAAAATAAGCAGATATTCTTCAAATTGTACGAGATAGGAAAGAAACAACGCAGTTTAAGAAAGTATGCATGAATAAAGAGAGTATAAAGACACCTACAACTCACATGATAATTCCAGAGATGGTGTGTGAAGAAGCAACAAGATATTTTGATTTTACTTGCAATGTCCAAAGATATGGTTTCATGGTAAACAGACAAATATGTTATAAAAAAGTTACAAGACATCATATGAAGTCCAAGATTCTCTACATATTTACTCAGACTCCTTTGTTTTACAATTTTTCTCATAATGTTGAGTATCTCTGATAAAATAATATAATATGATAAATTCACTTCACTCACCATAGGCAGTGTAATAAAACAGGTCAGATTAATGGTTTGGATTGATATTGCACGTCTCCTCCATGCTTAAAGCACCTCATAAAATTAATATGTATTTTATATCAGATGTACCTGTGTGTCCTATAAAAGTATGAAGACATTTTGAACCTCTCCAGAGCTTCACAGTGGTATCAGTTGAGCCTGTAGCAACTTCTCCAGAAGGTAACTTCAAGAATTCCTAAATGGGTGCTTGATGAGCCGGCCAGGATTCAATAACCCAGGAGGCAAGTTTGAGTTTAGAGATTTGAATTTGAATTGCCTCAAACCCAAGTCTAGCTTATAGGGTAGATAAATTAGAGATTTGAAGGGTAGTGATGGGTAAAGTAGAGGAGATAAATTAGAGATATGAAGGACTGCTAAGGCACATTGATGTGATTTGAGTTGGAACTAACTATTCATATCATGCAACCTCATTCTGTTTAGATTCTAGAATACTTCCAAATGATACTTGAGATAAATTTCTTCTCTACACAGACTCCATCAAAGTGAGTTTCCAGTTAACAAATCTATCATGGCACAATGAACATCCCTGAGCCACAGTTGACAAATTCACCAATTGTGGCACATGAAGGGAGTGGAAATAAAATTAAATTCTATGGAACCAACAAGAAAAGAAATGTTTGACAATAACAGTCTTCCATCTTACCTCTTATTAGATTAGATAAGTAATTGTGTTCTTCAGAACCTCCATAGGATGCCATAAAAAAACAAATTCCTTTAACTACGTCTGAGATAAGAAGCCACCAAATAAAATGGATCCACTGGATAATGAAGAAACTAAATGATAGCACTAATAGTGTATCAAATTATCAATAAGCAGCAGAGTTTTTCCATAATGGAAAATATTGTACCCTCTAACCAAATGGCCAACTTTATATCTGACCACCACCATAATCATTATCTAAGTATGAAAGTAGGGATGTAGATCATTTACCATGCATATTTTGTACAACACCCATAGGAGGCATTTTAAAAAATGTGATATATGGTACTTAACTGGATAGGACTTTAGATTTTGCATTGAATTTTCCAAACTAACCTTGCCAACAAAAAATAAAAAGACATGCAAATAATGTTAAGGAAAATATTCTTTGAAAACCCTCAAATTCTACTTTTCATCATCCATAAGTAAACTAACTGGGCCTCCCTGGGACTTACAACAGAGACAATTCAATCTAAACTACCATCCATTACAAATGGAAAAAAAAGCATTCAAGCCTTGTTCAATCAGGAAAGCTTCTACGATCTACCGCTACATGGTACAGACAAACAATAATTAAATGTGAGACTCCGAAGTCAAATCAAGGGCCACTCATGTATCTTTTATATTTTTCAAGTAGTGCAGACTCCAATATGCACAACTTTAATACCTAGAAGACATGAAGATTCCCAATATCCCAACTCAGCTCATCATCTATGTCAAGTAGAATGTGGACATTGAATAAACAATAGGAATGGAAGGCCACTAATCAAAATAATCAAATGAGGCTACATTGCCCTCATTTGTCAACTCCTACAATCAATAACACTATCTTTTCATTCATATAATAATTATTGACTTATGCCACTAACATATGAAGGCATGCATAACAATGGTTTTAAATGGGAACTTCCTCAACCTTACATAAATGCTAGGTAACTCATCATTCCACTTAAAGGTCGTTCACAATTTTGATTCATTGGGTTAAGAAGGTTATCAAGTCAAATGCCCTTATTTTTACCTTGTTAATCCATCCCTCCTCAAACCTCACTCTACTAAAAAAATATCCAATAGTAAGGTATATATAACCATACTTCCCATGAAGGGAATTCTTGGTGCCATCACCCATTATTGCAGCAAAGGGATGTTCTTTATACATTAATATGTACAATTATATGTGCATATCTTGTGTGAGAGTGCACCCATACTAACAATGGCTATTAAGCCACTCTTGTTCATGGCCTATCCACCCAGAATACAAGGTTGAATGCATATATATTCAAGCATAGGGTTGAGAAGTAAAAATACCACTCTCACAATATTGAATAAGCAAGCTAGAAATGCATTCCATGTTGGCTAAAAAATGGAGGGTTTGGAGATGCCATTATCAAGGATGCAATAGCCAAATTTACTCAAGCTCAAAATATGGCTAAGAATACTTCTTTCAAGGAAGAAGAAACATTAAGATGTTAACACTTAGGACAATTGAGAGGCTATTCTTGAAACCTATACTCCTTAACTTCGAGAACAAGGAAAAAACCAATGAGATTTGAATTTGAGTGAGCCTTAATCCTCATTATTGCAGAGGCCAAAACTCTCACCTTTCAAGCCAACCACAATGCAATACCAATGCTAATCAATCCAAGTCCATGCTTGGATGTAGAATGGGATGGAAGAAGAATACTTGAATTTTTTAGTGAGTTTGATGGGTTAAGTATTATTCCGAGTCCCAAGAAACCCAAGGGTCTAGATATGCAAAAGAAAGATGGACACTCCCTCTTGGTATATTATTTTCAAGTAACTAAGGAACACCAATGAATGAGGAAGGCCCTCAAGTCTTTGTCCTCATCCTTGCTCTCTGATACAACTATATGCAATAAGTGTTAGCCTCATCAAGAGGCCTTGAAGCCTATCACTCAGATGTAAGGGTTGAGAGTTCAAGCTCAATGTTAGACTAGATTCTTTGGGATGATATATTTATAAATGAATATTACAAATCTTACTTTTAGTTGTTTTGTGAAGAATAGGATCACTTAGACTTATTTATAAGTTGTTGAAAATTAATATATGAAACTTGTTACTAATACAAGATGAGACAACCTACCCCTATGCAAGCTGGAATGAGAACACACCTAGCTGCTTCCCTGATCTATCCAGTATACACGGTACTTCTATAATGCACCCAAGATGTCCCCAACATTTTCAATATGGAATTTCTGCACAAAATGCATCCCCTCAGTGTGGGGACACATCCATGTGTATCACTGGATATGACACTACTTATCATTGACAGGTAGGATCTCACAGAACAAAAATGAACAACAGGCCTTCCTTAGCTATTAGCTTACCTAAAAGTTCATAAAATCATTTCCTAAATATAACAGTGAAACAAATGAAATACTAACAACACCAATACCTTGGTACTTGCTCGTTAAAGGTGATCCATTGTTGTTCAAATGAAGGAACCCCTTGCATGTCATAGTGTTCTTAATATCTAGAAGAAAGGAACCTACTATGTGGGCTTGCTTTCAGATACTGCAGACAAGAGGATACTACTAGTGACGCTGGCACAACCTTTCATTCCACCTTTGAAATTTGAAAAATCTTGAACCAAGGGGAAATTCAAATGCCCAAAGAGTTTGAATATCTGTGTATCCACTCTAAAGAAGATTGTTGCAGAAAGTATTGCAGGAAAAGTACTAAAACAACAGACAAAGTGTTGTTTTATGACTACAACAACTATATGTGGGGAATTTATGCATACCACAAGAGATGATGTAGAGGGATCTTTAACCAGCTGCAATGGCACTCTTTCCAAGCTCTCACCACAAAATTTGGATACTGTAGGAGAAAACATCCGGTCATCAGTTTGCATTGTACTCGTGCATCAATCCCATGCTAACCTACAGGCCTGCTGTTCTTTCTACCATTCAAGGCATATCATGCCCTTCATCTATATATTAACTCACCCTATTTCCACTCTTTCCTTTAAAGATATTGCTTCAATAAAATAAATTAATTTTCAATTATTTTGCATAGCTTATACTTTTTACATTATGTACATCCACAAAATCCTGATGATTAGCACAACTTATACTCTGGAAAGTTTAGAGGTTTCATTGTTGTTTGTAGTTTGGATATTCTTAACTTGTCCAACAAATAATATGGGGACAATATAGTGTTAAAATAAGAATCCTCTGTTGGCCTGCTTTCAAAGCATATAAGACAGAGATTGACATGATTTTATCAGGATATTGCCAAGGAACAAGTCAAAGAATTTGAATTCTGAATATTTATGGGCCTTACATTAATAGAAAAGCGTTCTGGGACAGAATTGATGGGAATGGTATCTTAGACCTGTGGCATATTATAGTAGTTGGGGATTTGAACCTTACTCTTGAGGACCATGAATGTTGGGGAAAGAAAGCTAGGGTGGATCCCCTAGCTGGATACTTTAAGGACCTCTTTTATCGGAAACTGCTCTTGGACATTGTTCCACAACCCCTGTGCCCATCCTAGAGGAACGGGCGGTCTGGAGATGATGGTATAGCCAAAAGGCTTGATCGGTTCCTAGTGCATTCTTCCTTGACAATGAGGCTAGTCAATCTGGAGGCCTTATCTTTTTTTCTAAAACCTCTGATCACCATGCAATTATGATCCAATGGAAGGGTGCTGAGAAGTAGGGAGCACTTCCTTTTAAATTTAACCACCATTGGATCGATGAGCCAGATTTCAAGGAATTGGTTGTTTAGGCATGATCTCAACCTCTTTGTCATGCCTTCAATTCGAAAATGGATACCTTCAGCTACAAACTGAAGAGACTTAAAGGCATTGTCAAGGCCTGAATCCAAAAGCGAAGGAGGTGCAAATGCTAGAACTTAGGCAGATTGAGGTTGATATCTCCTCTTATATGGATCCATCACTCATTGTTTCTTTTTCCTGAATCCCATATAAATCTAGTTAAGGATCTAGTTCAAAGGAAGAATAAAATTATTTTGGCCCAAGAGGGGGAGTCGCGTCTTAAGAGCAGGGCCGCTTAGATCAAAGGAGGGGATAAAAATTCTAAATTCTTCCACAGGGTTTCTTCTAAACGAAGGGTTGCTAATACTATTTGGAATATTAGGAACTCTGAGGGTAAATTGATACATTCTCTCAAGGATATTATGGAAGAAGCACATAGGTTTTTCAGCAAACAGTTCACTGAACAAGAGGAGGATAACTTTACGGATAAAGTAGATTTGGAAAACCTCTTTCCCATTTTTGTTAATGAGGATGACATCAAGCGCATGGATTGTCCAGATTTTGAAAAGGAGCTCATCCATACGCTCAAAGAGATGGCCAAAGACAAAATTCTGGGCCCTGATGGTTGGCCAGTTGAGCTCTACTTATCCTATTTTGACCTCATGGGAGCTGAACTGTTGCAAGTGGTTGAAGAATCTTAGGTATTTGGTCACATCTCAGGAGCCATCAACACAACTTTCCTTGCATTGGCTCCTAAGAAATCAAAATCTACTTGTTTCTTTGACATTAAACCTATTTCCCTTTGTAACTCTGTTTATAAATTGATTTATGAAATTGTAGCTAACAAAGTTAAAAATATTCTTGCTCTTCATATATGCCCGGAGAAATTTGGCTTTCTTCCTGATAGGAGAATATAGAATGTAGTTGCAATTGCATTAGAAAGCATACATTTGATCAAATCAAACAAACAAAAAACTTGCCTCATGAAAATAGATCTACTGAGGGCATATGATCGGGTAGACTAGGATTTTATCCGTCTGATCCTTCACAAGATTGGCTTTCCAATCATCAGGTTAGATGGATAATGGCATGTGTGACTTCGTCATCTATGGTGGTCCTAGTTAATGGGTACCCCTCTGATTTATTCAAAATTTCAAGGGGCTTGAGGCAAGGATGTGCTCTCTCCCCACTCCCTTTTTTATTTTAGTCATGGATTCGCTCATTCGAAGCTTGAGGATACCAAAATCAACTAGGGACATTATTGGTTGTAGGTTCTCTTCCACAACCACCTCAACTCATCTTTTCTTCGTAGACGATGTCCTTTGTTTTGGTGCAGCCAAATTTTCAGAATGGGAAATTATATATCATATTCTTTCTAAATTTGGTAGAGCCTCGGGTCTCATTATCAATAAGGAAAAATATGAGTTGATATCGGATGAGATGGATGTATCGAAAAAACAGCAAATAGAAGCTCTATTTGGGATTAAGTCGATCCCTTTGTCTTCGGGCTTCAAATACTTGGGATGATTTCTCAAACCTAGTTGTTACAGACTGTTGGACTGGGAATGGCTGATCACAAAAATCCAAAAAAATATTTCTATTTGGGAACACCGATGGCTAACCCTTAGGGGTAGGGTGATCTTGATAAAATTGGTGCTTCAATAAATTTATGTGTATTGGATGCACTTATTTTCTTCTCCCATCGGCGGTTATTCACAAGATCAACGCTATCATTGCCAAGTTCTTGTGGGTGGGATCTGGTCCAAGGAAAAAAATATCACATCATTAAGCTTGGAATGCTTTCTTTCCCTCAAGATTCGAGTGGCTAGGGATTAAGGGACACAAAGCAATTTAATCTAGCCCTCCTCTGTTGTAATATGTGGAGGGATTTTAATGTTTGGGGCTTATGAAGAGATATAATATTAGGGAAATATCTTCAACAACAAAGTATAGAAGAGTGGGTTGTTGCGGGAGCTCCCTCTAAATGTAAAAAATCGGTTATATGGGGTGGTTTGATGGCTGCTAAGATTTGGCTTTGTGAAAATATGAAATGGCAGGTAGGAAATGGGGCTAAGATACAAATTGGGTTGGATGCGATGAATGGGATGAATGGGGATCATTCATTATCGCCACAAATTATCTTGGCATTGCACCAATTGGGGTTTAGACTTCTTGTTGACTTAATGAAGCAAACTTCCCTGGACTGCCCCTTTCATACATGGCCACATTCTTGGCAGTTGGGACTAAATGTAGAACTGGATCTTGAATGGGAGTCTTATAGGCTCTAGCTTATTGAGGTAGGGATAACAGTAAATGATAGGCCTAATTTTCTTTCATGGGGTGGCCGAGTTGCTAGAGGCAACATAGAAGTCAAAGAAATTTATGCATTCATTTTTGGTTCTCCATCCCCCAGTTCCTTTGATGAATGGATTGTGCCCATGTGGAAATGGGATGCACCCTTGAAGATCAAATGTTTCTCCTGGTTGACCCTTTTTAACCACATCTTGACCTGGGAGAATTTGATGAAAATGGGCCTTCAGGGTCCGAGTAGATTCCATTTTTTCCGTTCTACAATTGAAGACATTGTTCACTTATTTATGGTGTGTCCCTTTTCCAAGGCCATATGGAACAATGTGGTAAGATTACTGAAGTTTAAGGTTGGTTTGAATTGGTATTCCATTATTGAGTGTCTTATGTTTTGGTCCTTGAATCTAAGACCATTTAAGGTGCTTCCCATGTATGTTCTTTGGGGGATATGGTGATCTAGAAATGCTACAATCTTCGAGGACATGCACCCTGACTGCTATTCTGCCAGTGCTAAAATTGTTGGTTACTTTCTTGAGATAGGCCCCTAGGTTCCTAGCTCTCCTCGGAGGGTTGTTCGACTTTTGGATCTGGGGACACTCTTCCCTACTGGATTTTTTGACGGGGCTTCTGTTGGGGGACGATGTGGTTGCAGAGCTCTCATTGAGCTTTGTCCCAGCAGGGTTTTTCAATTCTATTGGAATGGGGGTGATGGCACTAACTACAGGGCCGAGATTGTGGCACTGTGGGGTTTACTTCAAAGTGTTGTTTGGCTAGCCATTGAATCCATTAGGATTGTTGGAGATGCCAAAACTGTCATTGACTGGTTGCAACTTGCAGGGGAGGATCACTCTAGATGTTCCTTTGCTACATCATTGGATGGATAATATTGATGCCCTCCGTTCTTCTTTCTCTGATTTATCTTTCCTCCATGTGTACAGAGAACAAAACATGGAGGCTGATGGCCTATCCAAGCGGGGGTTGGATAGTATCTCTGGCTTTATGTTTTATGAGCTATGAATTGATGGAACCATTCATTCTTCTGGGTCCTCTAAGCTATGAATTTTTTTCTACAATCTGTTGTAGGGTCTCTTCCATAGCCACCTCAACTCAAATTTTCTTCATAGATGATGTCCTTTGTTTTGGTGCAGCCAAATTTTCAAAATGGGAAACTATATATCAGATTCTTTCTAAATTTGGTAGAGCCTCAGGTCTCATTATTAATAAGGAAAAATCTAAGTTGATATCGATTGAGATGGATGTATCGACCGGCCAACAAATAGAAGCTCTATTTGGGATTAAGTTGATCCCTTTGTCTTCGGGATTCAAATACATGGGATGCTTTCTCAAACCTAGTTGTTACAGACTGTTGGACTAGGAATGGCTGATCACAAAAATCTAGAAAAAGCTTTCTATTTGGGAACATTGATGGCTGATCCTCGGGGGTAGGGTGACCTTGATAAAATCGATGCTTCAAGGAATTTATGTGTATTGGATGCACTTATTTCTTCTCCCATCAGCGATCATTCACAAAATAAACGCTATCATTTCCAAGTTCTTGTGGGCGGGATCTGGCCGAGGGAAAAAATATCACCTCATCAAGCTTGGAATGCTTTCTTTCCCTTAAGATTTGGGTGGCTAAGGATTAAGGGACACAAAGTAGTTTAATCTAGCCCTCCTCTGTTGTAATCTATGGAGGGATTTTAATGCTCAGGGCTTATGGAGAGATATAATATTAGGGAAATATATTCAACAACAAAGTATGGAAGAGTGGGTTGTTGTGGGAGCTCCCTCTAAATGTAAAAAAATTGTTATATGGGGCAACTATATAAGTTACAAACCATCATTCCAAGTCTCCCTCTCTTGCTTCAGACATAAGAGTATCACCATCATCCTCTGCCCTCGCAGTAGCTAAGTTGTTCCCCTGAACATCATTTCCCTCGTCTGGTCTGCTAGAAATAGTCTCTCCACTGTTTGCAGGACCGGAGCTTGTTTCAGCTTGAGCTTGCTAAGTTGTTGAAAAGGAAGCCCTGAATGGCCCCACAAGAGAGACCTCGAAGTTCTTGCTTATCCCTCTACCACTACCATTAACATTAGCTGCTTCGTGGGCAGGAAATATAATAGTAGCACCACCACCAGAAGCTTCTCGTTGATTTGGGGCAATACTACTAGTACTGACCATGGTATTTCCAGAGCTCATTTCAAGCTTGAAAGATTCATTATTACCATTATTTGATGTTCCCAAAATACCCCGTGAAGAAAACCTATCAAGATTTCCACCTTGCCCATCCGATATGTCGCCAAAATTTTGAACCAAACTAGAGCTTTTCCCATGGGAGCGAGCCTGCTCATACTCCACGTCATCTGTGGGCATCTCATATCGACAAACTGGACAAGGATTATGTTGTTCAAGCCATGGAAGAATGAAAATAGAATGGTACATGTGTTTACAGGGCATATGTCTTACTTCGGTGCCCACTTCAAATTCATCCTTGCATACTGCACACTATGTAGAATCGATAACAAGAAGGTCTTGGGTAATTTTAATGGTGGGCATTGTTCCTATGGAAGCTTTGGAGGCAGGAGGTGTACCATACTTGTTGGGGTCATTTTCTGCTAGTTGTTGTATAAGTTGATCCAAACCAAGCCCAAGGAAATAATCCCCAAAGTTACCAGGTAATCTAGTTGGCCGCACCCTGGTGCTATCATCAACAAAGAATTCCACATTTCCCCCACCCAGACTCATCAAATTATGCATCATTTGACCATGAGTAAACATCATAGGATTGAACCCACCAGGATCCATCCAAATTTGTACCCTTCCTCCTCTCCCTCTCCACTCCTCATTATTGGTATTACTATTGTTTTTGTTGTCATCATCATTCCCATGTTGGAAGAAAGCAGCAAGGGATTCCATCATTTGGGTTATGCCATGATCAGTTGTAAGAGTTGTAGAATGACCCCCGGTAAGACCTGGTCTAGCTTGCCATGGTTGGAATCGTAATCCCCCTTGCTCCTGCCCTTGCCCTCCCCCAAGTGTATATGGGTGGTACCCAACATTTGGTGTTGGTCTCTCTGTTTCCTCGACAAAGCCTCCATTGCAATGGGGGAAAATGAGGCCCTCCTCCCACGCATCAATTCTGATACTCCTCTGGCACTAATGACACTAGTAACTCTGCCCTTCTCTTCTAGATGACATCCTTATCTACATCCCACCTAATTCCTCCCTTCCTCCTCCCCTTGTTGCTGCTCAGAGCATGCAATCCAATAGCATCTGTCTGCTGGTGATAGGCATCATCGTGACTCTAGAAAAATGATACACATCGAAATTCTTTATTTAGTCCACTGCAAATGGACCCAATGCACCTTGATACCTCAAATCTCAAGTTTGATTGTATCTGTTCCCGTGTGATCTGCTTCTTGAGAAGCACAACCATTTCTCGGCTTCCCCCCTGAATGCATGACTGCTCGGATTTAATAAGTCACAACAATAATAATAATAAATATTTTCTTTATTCCTTTGACAAGTACATTACATGATGACTCAAATAAATTAAATGAAGACCGAACCTAGTTACATTTTCCAACATCATGGTGTCTGCCCACATATTGTAGTTTTCAGCACCTGAAAGATTTTCTGTCAAAGCATTTGACACACCATGGATAAGGGATGATGCCATTTGCACACAAATTTCACAAGTTCAATCATGTCAGTTGAACTCATCACCAATTTAACTCTGCTTTGTTACCAAAGGTTAGTTTTCTACAGAGACATAACTGATAAAATCAATCAAAAGAATACATAACACACTAATGTTGGGTATTATATACCCTACAAGCACTTTGCTTAACTTAACTTGGATTCTATTGATAAAAACTATTTCCTGAGCATGCCCAACTTTCTCGGTCTCATCCTTAGCTCTCTGAAACAGATCTTCTTTGGTCTCCAATCTCACAGATTCCAAATATCTTATTTCTCTAATACAATTTTGGGAGATAAAGTTAGCAGATCAAGAAACAGTTTGATGCCTGATTGTGCAAAAATAACCTATAAAGGAACTAGAATAAGAAAGACGAGTGGAAAATCACGTTAGTTCTTTGTGCCAGGTGATTCTTTGTTGATCAATTTTCTCAACAAAAAAAAAATATTAGAAAAAAAATCTCATATTTCAATAAGAATCATCGTTTCTAGATACACACGATCTTTGAATGAGATTTGGCATTTTGGTCCTTAGGTGCAAACCGCTAGGGGAGACTCCAATTACAACCCTCTAGAGGAGACTCACATAAATTTACATCTTTTCTCTAATTTACAGAACTTAAGAGTTTCCTCACTTTCGAGATCAAGTATATCTCTCATCAACTCTTTGTTGATGGCATAATTCTCCTTGGACAAAATCTGCAAACAAAGGCTAAACGTTGTCCTTATAAAAGCAGGATGGAGTTGACTAATAAAAAATGCCACTATCTATGCCTAAAATCATCTCCATTGCTAGGAGAGAACCTTGCAAATCTAGGAGATCCATTTAAAGAAGGCTCTGGTAGCTTACAGATCTCTAGGAATGCCTATCCAAAACAAAGTAGAAATAACTGGGAAGTTGTTAATTTTAGGTATGTTCTATGCTTAGAGCAATTTATTTCAATTTTCACAGTTAGCTCCATATCGTTTCTAGATTAGCAATCACATCAGCATTAAAGTAAACTGCAGATAGAACATAAACATAAATCGCAGAAGACAAGCTAAGACAAGAGGACACAAGATGTGGCACTAGCCAGGGACAAACCCCAATGTGGGGAAACCCTTGATCAATTATTCTTATATGTTCTTCAATAGTTCAACAAAGAGAGAGAGAGAGAGAGATAGTACGTTTACAACAGAATTCAACACTTTGACTTATCTAGATAAGAGCATAGATCATCTCTAAAAATATGATACATGAGATCAATTGAAGACATGCTTCTTCAACTAATTCTCCAAGGTGACTCCTTCACCTATCGTTGTTCTGCATTTCGTCATCATGCTGCAACTCCTCGCGCTGCACGATGCTGCACCCATCATCACTATGCTGCATCTCATCACGCTTCATTAATCATGACTATACCCATCACTGTACTGCATTATGTGTCATTGTTGCACCATCTTGCCATCCTAACCTATGTGTTGGCTACACCATGCTTGCTTGTTGTCCCTTGCTTGCTTGTTGTCCTTAGCATGTTTGTTGTTGCATGCTAGTTGTCACTTGCATGCTAGCTATAACATTGCATGCTTGGTGTATTTTCTGCTAAGTACCATACAACTATCCCAATGTTAGTTAGTTTTTGCTTGCATGCTACTCTCCTTCGGAGATAGATGCTCTGGCTGTTTCGGCAGTTCTGGCAGTTCTGGCTGTTCCCGGTAGTTCCGGCAGTTCCGGTTGTTCTCGGAAGTTCTGGTAGTCGTGGTAGTCATGGCAGTTCCGACTTTTCCGGCAGTTCCAGATTTTCCAGCTTTTCCGACAGTTCTGGCTTTTCCGGCATTTCCAGCATTTCCGACAGTTCCAGATTTTCTGGCTTTTCCGACAATTTCGGCTTTTCCGGCATTTCCGGCAATTTAGGCTTTTCCGGCTTTTCCAGCTTTTCTGACTTTTCCGTCAGTTCCGGCTTTTCTGGCAGTTCCGGCTTTCTGCCCTCTAGATCAGGGCAACGTTATTCCTTAGGAACTCTCCTCCTACTAAACCCCAAAGACAAGTAGAGAGAGGAAGAGATCCCAAGTGTGTTGAAATGACTTGAAGGCCACCTCTATTTATACTAAAACGTTGAGCACATGTGGGGTTTATTTGGTTGTTGGCCGACCTTGACGAATTGTCTTATAACGCAAATAAATTCATAACTCCATGAATATTTATCGGAATTGGATGATCTTTAGATCAATCCTACACCTTTCGATGAGAGGGATCCAAGAAAAATATCAGCTTCCATAAATAAGATGACCCACATGGAGTTTTGCCCTAGTTGCCAATTTTAACATTCCCTCTCAACTAGGGAGAACTCCATCCATTGATCCATATTTCTGACTGTACTATCTCTGCTATTAGTGCCCTACACTGCTCTGCTCTAATCTGCTAAGCTCTGCTTTGCTTTGATTTGTTGAGCTCTGCTCTGTTGAGCTCTGCTCTGTTGAGCTCTGCTCTGTTGAGCTCTGCCCTGCTCTGCTCTGCTGAACCATGAAGAAGAAGAATTGATCGAGAATGTCTCATACCATTCTCTACTGACCCGAAGTTAGTTTCATTTGAAGAGAGTGTATCACATCACTCTTACTGACCCGAAGTTAGTTTTATTGATCCCGGATCATTATCACAAGAGAGTGTCTCAAACCACTCATACTGATCCCAGATCAATGTCACAAGAGAGTGTCTCAAACCACTCATACTGATCCTAGATCAATGTCACAAGAGAGTGTCTCAAACCACTCATACTGATCCCAGATCAATGGAGGTCATCCTAGCATAGGGAGTATGGTAGATACAGTGATGCATCCATTGATAGTACTACTATGGTCCCTATCCTCATTTCCCTGCTCATTGATCAGATGAGAGGTACTTCCCATGAGTCCCAGATTGCATGGGTAGGATGCCTTGACAGGAGAACTAATCGTCATGTCCAAAAGAGAATGAATCATCCTGTCAGTGGATGCCATGAAGAACTAATCATCCTGGCCCATAAGAGAACTAATCATCCTGTTCCACAGTCGCCACGGAGAACAAATCATCCTGGCCCACAGGAGAACTAATCATCATGTTCCACAATTTCCACGGGAGAACTAATCATCTTGGCCCACAGGAGAACTAATCATCTTGTTCCACAGTTTCCATGGGAGAACTAATCATCCTGACCCACAGGAGAACTAATCATCCTATTCCACAGTTTCCACGAGAGAACTAATCATCCCAGCCCACAAAAGAACTAATCATCATGTTCATAGCGCACCACCAGGGGAGGGTGAGTCACCCTGTGGTCATATGTTGCTCCAGTAAGTACCCCAAGCCCCCCAGAGATCCCAGAGCTCAATGCATGGAACATGCAGGACCCTTATAAGAAGGTCTCTCAACAACTCCAAGTCATTTTGGAAAGTCACAGATTTGACCTTTCCCCGGGGCATTGACAAAATTTCTACGACCTGTACATCAGTCTCAACGCGATGGAGCCTCCTCGCTCATCGACTTACCATATCGCAGATAAGGTAGTATCTAATGTCTATCTACTGGAGCAATCATCAAATACAAGATTCCTCAATAATCAAATCCCCCCTTTGGTTGTCACAGAGAATCACAGTGGTATTCATCATGTGTACAAACAACTCACTTAAGAGCTTCTGCAACCATGCAACTTCACACGAGATCATACTCGTAGCTATGTATTCGATCTCAGCGGTGCTTATAGCAACCGACTTCTACTTCCTGCTCATCCATGATATCGAAGCAGAATCCAAAGAGAACCAGCGCTGAGAAGTGCTCTAGTGATCCTCCACACTGCTTGCCCAGTTAGCATTCGAATAATCATGCAGTTTCATATTTTCGAAAGTGTATCTCAATCCATGAGAGATTTTTCCCCAAAGATATCTCAGAATATTCTTGGCACCAATCCAGTGAGGCTCAACCAAATATGAGCTCACCATGCTAACTCCAAAACATATGTCTGGACAGAAGTTCACCAAGAACATCAACGCGAATGAGTTTATGAAACTCAGAGGCATTTCCCAAATCTGGTCCGACATCACTACCATATAACTTATGAAAGTTAAGATCCTCGAGGTAGTCACAAGCTTGTATTTTATCATTCCACATCCAGAATCCAACTCCCTCTTACTTCTACAAATGAGAGGGTCTGCACCTGTCAGAAATAGGTCGTCCTCATAAGGTGCCGGTATCAGAGGTATATCATCCACAACCTTCAGGTAATGGTTTGGATTGGTTTCACTCCTAGTGAATCTCAGCTTCATCAGACAGCTATCAATCCTCTCATACTACGCCCAGGGTGTTTTGCTTCAAGCCATAGAGGGCTTTCTTCCACCTGTATACATGAGATTCCCAACCATGAATCTCAAACTTCTCAGGTTGTTCCAAACCTGTGGACCTGTTTCATGAGGGGAATGGTCCCCTTATAAGATTTTCCTTCGGTACATCTCAGACATGTACCTTCATGCTCTACTTGAATTCAGACATCCCTATCACCATTTGACTCACATCAGGTAGGGCCCCATAGGTAGACCTCCGATGTTATAGATGTGATATGTCAATTGACATGATCCCCAATGGACCATCCTGCAACTTGATACAAATTTCCAACCCTGAACCCATGAGAAAAAGCATCTTTGAAAATTATATTTTTTAACACGTACCTTTCCATCGATGAATTCCACCCTGAAACCTTTGACTTCCATTTTTGAGATGGACACCAGGTTCTTCTTGCAATCAGGTTCATAAAAGAGATTCTGTAAATGAATCAAGTTACCCTTATTCAATTGAGAGTTAACATTCCCTACACCCTTTCCAGGATAGGTGGCATCGGCTCCAAGTATAATCCCACGATTGTTTCCATCTCTACCAAATTAGAGAGTGCACCCATCTATCCGATGAAGTGCCTTGAAGCACTACAATCTATAAGCCAGATTCCCAAAGAATCTGAAGGAGAGGGCCAATATAAGATAACACTTCTTTATCTTATTAGAAACAACATTTGATTCTTCATACCTGGGGTTCCTTGCTTCCTATGAAGAGTCAGCCATTTCCTTGATGACCTGCATTACCTGGCATTCCTTTGATCATTGAAGATGTCCCTAGAATTCTTGTTATCATCATCAAGTGATGTGTCCCTGCCATTCAGACACTCCTTTGCATAATGGCCGAACTAGTTATCTGCCTTTCTTTCCACCCTGAGATCCAGTCTTCCAATGAAGTGATCTTTAGGTAGGCCATATTCCGCTACGCCATTATGATAATATTCTCTGTTTCGACTTCACCCTTGGTGAATTTGAATATGGATGAGGAATCCACTGATCCTTTTGTCCTTTCCCAACTGTCTTCGATGATTTCTCTTTCACTCTTGCTTGGGCATTGTCTTCACCTCAGCTCTGATACCATGTTAATTTTAGGTATGTTCTATGCTTAGATCAATTTATTTCAATTTTCACAGTTAGCTCCATATCTTTTCCAGATTAGCAATCACATCAGCATTAAAGTAAACTGCAAATAGAACATAAACATAAATCGCAAAAGACAAGCCAAGACAAGAGGACACAAGATGTGGCGCTAGCCAGGGACAAACCCCAATGTGGGGAAACCCTTGATCAATTCTTCTTATATGTTCTTCAATAGTTCAGGAGAGAGAGAATGAGAGAGATAGTACGTTTACAACAGAAGTCAACAATTTTGACTTATCTAGATAAGATCATAGATCATCTCTAAAAAGATGATACATGAGATCAGTTGAAGACATGCTGCTTCAACTAATTCTCCAAGGTGACTCCTTCACCTATCGTTGTGCTACATTTCGTCATCATGTTGCACCTCACCACGCTGCACCATGCTACACCCATCATCACTATGTTGCATCTCATCATGCTTGATTAATCATGACTGTACCCATCACTATATTGCATTATGTGCCATTGTTGCACCATGTTGCCATCCTGACCTATGTGTTGGTTGCACCTTGCTTGCTTGTTGTCCCTTGCTTGCTTGTTGTCCTTAGCATGCTTGTTGTTGCATGCTAGCTGTAACATTGCATGCTTGGTGTGTTTGTTGCTAAGTACCATAAAACTATCCCAATGTTAGTTAGTTGTCCCTTGCATGCTACTCTCCTTCAGAGACAGATGCTCCAGTTGTTTCAGTAGTTCCTGGCAGTTCTGGCAGTTCCGACTGTTTCCGGCAATTCCGGCAGTTCCGGTTGTTCCCGGCAGTTCCGGTTTTTCCCGGCAGTTCTAGTAGTCCCGACAGTTGCGGCAGTTCCGGCTTTCCCAGAAGTTCTGGCTTTTCCAGCAGTTCTAGCTTTTTTGGCTTTTCCAGCTTTTCCGACAGTTCCAGCTTTTCCTGTATTTCCAGCATTTTCGACAGTTCCAGCTTTTCCGACAGTTTCGGCTTTTCTGGTAGTTCCAGCTTTTTCGGCAGTTCCGGCTTTTTGCCCTCTGGATCAGGGCAATGTTATTCCTTAGGATCTCTCCTCCTACTAAAACCCAAAGACAAGTAGAGACTGATAGTTCCGACTATTTCCGGAAATTCCGGCAGTTTTGATTGTTCCCGGCAGTTCCAGCAGTCCCGACAGTCGCGGCAGTTCCAGCTTTTCCGGCAGTTCCAGCTTTTCTAGCAGTTCCGACAGTTCCAGCTTTTCCAGATTTTCCAACTTTTCTGACAGTTCCAGCTTTTCTGGTATTTCCATAATTTCCAGCAGTTCTGGCTTTTCCGGCAATTACGACTTTTCTGGCAGTTCTGGCTTTTCCGGTAGTTCCAGCTTTCTGCCCTCTGGATCAGGGCAACGTTATTGCTTAGGATCTCTCCTCCTACTAAAACACAAAGACAAGTAGAGAGAGGAACAGATCCTAAGTGTGTTGAAATGACTTGAAGGCCACCTCTATTTATACTAAAACGTTGAGCACATGTGGGGTTTATTTGGTTGCTAGCCGACCTTGACGAATTGTCTTATAACGCAAATAAATTCATAACTCCATGAATACTTATCGGAATCGGATGATCTTTAGATCAATCCTACACCTCTCGATGAGAGGGATCCAAGAAAAATATCAACTTCCATAAATAAGATGACCCACATGGATTTTGGCCCTAGTTTCCAATTTTAACAGATGAATTATCAGGGGGATCCTAACTTGCCACTTCTGCCTAGGCGAGCATGGGGACCAGACGGTAAGTGTTAAGTTGTTATGTTTTATGGTTCATTTTATATTTCTATCACATGTATATGGTACTGAGTGTGAAACATGTCGTATGCAGACATAGCACTGGTAAAGCCGGCAGATATGCAGGCCGAGCCGCAGCGCCTGGGCTGTAGGGGACATCATCGTCACAACAAGGTCCAAAGGATACTGCGTTTCTTGCTGATTTGCATCGTAGGTTTGATGTACTCTTGACCGGGGTTTCAGAGCATGGATGGCATGACTCAGAGGACCGGTACACAGATGAGTACACCGTTCTTCCCTTAGAGTGGCCAGGTATCATGCGGTGCGTGGCGATGGCAGATCAGATAGTACATGATCTACATGTGGGTGGAGTAGAGCCTTTGGCATGAGATCCGCCGGACAGTGACTAGATGCAGGTACATGTGGGTCCCTTTGATTGTGATTTTTGTAACATGATATGGGCATGTCGAATGTATTTAGAGCTATGGCTCCAAACACTTTTACGATACATAATATGATTATGCATTTTATATGATGAGGATGGTTCGTCATTTGTTTTGTTATCTTCTATGGTATACATGTAATAAATGCCAATCTAGAATGTTATTTACAATGGTATCTACATAGTGATTTTGGGCTCTAGGCACATGACTAGAAGTAATGGTTTCAAATTCACGTACCAATAGCTTCAGTCGTAGATATTTTCTAAATAGGACTTGGTTATGCACATGATACACATAATTCAATTGCATGACAAGTAGCAAGGAATCTAAATGAACATGAAGATGAAGGATGCGATGAGTGAGGGTATCAAATAAAAAAACCTATCACTACAAAATATTCGGCCTGATTATTGGTGGCAGATCCAATGCACACATCGTTTGAAAGGACTAACATATGCAAGGGGGTAAAAATGGCCCGAGCTGTCAAGGCTAGATTCCTGGAAAAGTGACTTGCACTGTCGGCATGACCGATATACGGTATGGATGATGGATCTATCTAAAAGGTGCAAAATATAGTTGATGAGATGATGCAATCTACCTAACTTCATGGCAGAAATAAAGACACACAAATCAAAAGGACGTACTATGAGTGAAATTTCTTGAGGTAGAGTGCATTGGGAGAATCAGGAAGGAAATGGCCTTCAGAATCCTCTAAATAAATGCCCCCTTACTCAAGGGTAGGGGTAATTAGGGGTAGACATAGCTTCCATGGTGTCCTCATCAGGCTGAGAGATGGGAAGATGGGAGGAAGACTGACTACATGATGTGGCGGCATTACCTGGTGCATCAACCTGAGAAAGAAGGTTCACATACGCATCATCTGGAATGGTAGATGACAAGCTAGTAGATGGAGGATCTATAGATGTTAAGACATAGGATTCTGTCGAAAGAGGTTCGATAGAAGCATGTGCAGAAACCTCAAAAAGGTTTGCCTGTGAGGAACTCAAGGATGACGATAGGTAAAGAATGGGGCCTGTGGTGTCTGTCATCTCGACATCGGGGGGAGGGATCACAATAGTGGGGCCAGAGTCTCCCTATTCTGGTTGACTTGTGGTACCAGAATCCACAGGTAGAGGAGTAGAGGCTCCACTACGAGTGGCCTCGTATTTGTGAATCACCCCAAGGAAATCGCGAAATTCATCGAGACGAGGGCAACAATGGGAATAGTGACCATGAAGATCACACAAGGCACAAGGGTGGTTTGTGCGCAGCATTTTGAGTTTCTTAGGTGGGACCAGTAAGTTAACATGGACTTCTGGAATATTCGACTTAGGGAACGCTTCATGAACCAAAGGTTTAAGTTGAGGAAGTTCAGGACAATTATTGGTGGCGTGCCCAACAACTTGACACAAAGCACACGAGGGTGTCGGCTTTAGGGCCTTAGGGGCTGGAGGAGGTTGGGAAGCCTTGTCCTTGGGTTCTTTCCTTTTAGCTTTGCCCCCCTGTCTAGATGCTTTTGCAATAGGAGTTGGTTCCTGCTAAGGTTGTGAAGGGACTAAAGTAGCGACAGGGGTCATGGGGACCGGTTGAACTAGGGTCAAAGCATGATATGGTATTGGCTGACCAGGTGGAATGTTTGCAGGGGGATCAATGTACCATACTAGGATCCCCAGAGTCATGTTAGGAAGGACCAACGAAGCCATGACAGGTACAGAAAAAATTCCCAGAGGGGGGAATAAGAAAGGTATCTGGCTGGCAAGATAATGTCTGAGCGGAATAGCTCCTGGATGGTTGAGACCTGGAGGAACAGTTCTTAGTGGGAACATAGGAGAGGCACCCACAAATGGAGGAGGTCCTGGGGGAGTGGGTCGAGAGGGTTCAACTAGAAGAGCAATAGTAGGGTGTTGAGGAGTTGGTTGTTGATCAAGTGTACCAAACTGCTTAAGGGCAACCCGTGATGCTTGTAACATGCAAACACTCATAGAGGTAGGCTCTGATATGGGAGGGGGAGGACTAGGGAAAGCACCCAATAATGAGGAATCTTTATAGACTCCGGGTAAAACATGGGTTGAAGGAGTTGAAGACTGTTTGTCAGACATTGACGAGATAATGGACTCAAGGGAGGTCATGGATGTCGGCTTGTAGTAAGTCAACTGATCGATGGTAATGATCTTTCCTTCATGGGGGAAGCACATCTTGCGGAAACAATGAAAATGCAACGGCTGACATAGCATATGTGTAACTACGACCTAAGAGAATGTTGTAATCCAAAGGGGCATCAATGACTTCAATGTCGACATGGACAGTCTTGCCCACAAGGGTCACTGGACAATTTCGGTACATGCCAAGGGGCTGGGAAGGGTGTCCATCCCAAGCACACAAAGTGATGGTGGAGGGGGACAACTCAGGTGACTTGAGCTATTTCCAAATAACAGTGGACATCACACAAGTGGATGCACCTTCGTCAATAATGCATCTGGAGATGATGGCATTACAGACTCTAACTAGTATCTAGAAAGCAACAGATGAAGGCAATGGGGGATGCTCTAATGTATCAACCAGGAAGACAATCAGATGATCATCAGAAGGATCTACTACACCCAAGGCAGTTAGTAGAGCTTTCTTTTGGGATGGGCATGACTAGAGTACTTCCAGTGTCAACATAACAGTAGGTGATTGTGTCAAGTCGTCTACTGTATTGTATGTATGGGAAACTTTGTTAGAAGCCGCATTACGGCATAATGGTCCCTTTGGGATCTTAGGAATGACCTCAACCTTAGGTTGAGGGATCTATAAAGGACCATTTGGTGTCATAAGAGGCTCAGCAAATACTTTGGTTTTGGACTCGGTAGCGGATGAAGTCGAGGGCTTGTCATATTGACGTGACCGAGTTGGTAGGTTGATATTGGAGGGGTTATCTCATCAGAGTTCATTATAAGGATCTGGTAGTCACCAGAACTAGAAGGTTGGTGGAGATGGGTTGCTTGACCTGGATGGGGTTGAGCAGCAATAAATACTTGCTAAGGGAAAGGATTTGTGAGCATTATCAGTTGGGATGGCGCAGGAATCTGAGGCAATTGTTGGCCTCTAGAATCTGCTTGAGCTTCCCACATTTTGCGCATCTGGTGTAGGAGGGGACACTCATGTGTGTAGTGGTCAAGAGTGTGAAAGGGATCTAACGATATCGTCTGTGGGGTGAGATGCCCCAGGTACATTGGCACTTCCAGGATGAGGGAGGTCTAGAATGACGGTATAGACATAGCCGGATTGTGCATAAATCAAATCATATCTCAAAGCAGTCTGTAGAGCTTCTTCCTCGGTTTGAGGAAAATGGGATGCAACATCTTTCCCGATGGGGGATAAAAGGCTCTTAAGAAACCAATCTAGATAGAAAAAATATTCGAATGGTGGGACACAACATGTGTTCCTCCTTCAACGCCACTCTTGAACATGGTTAGAAAGGCGAGTGGCGGAGAACTGATGGAATGTGGTCAATAACTCCGTACCGGTATCGTACAGTAGAGGTAACTAGAAATATGAAAGGAACGCTTTAGCAAGCGTCGCAAAAATGGAATGAGATGCGAAGGGTTGGTCTACATACCATTTTGTAGCGTCTCCAATGAGTGTGTGTTGGAAGAGCCAAAGACAAATGGATTCATCGGTTATGGAGTTGGACGAACACCACATGTGGAAGGATCGAACATGGTTGATAGGATCCTCTCTAGCAATACCCTCAAACTTTGGGATGTCTGAGGGAAGCTTGGTTGGCATAGAGGGCCAACCAGCATCATGGTGTATGGGGTTGTTTATCAACTGGTTAAGATCCAATAGACTTAATCCAGCCATAAAGGAGAGCATGGGGGCTGTCGAAACAGTTCCTGAGACTGTTTCACTTGATGTGACCACTGGTATAGAACCGGTGCCAACACCAGGTTGGGTTCCTACACCAGCTGTGGGTCTAGACATGGTGACGATATGCGGTGAAGGAGGCCCAAAATTGGATGAGGAATCATAAGAACCAGGAGAAGAGTCAGTATGGGGACTCAGAGGACTATGAACTCGAATCCGATGAAGAGGAGTAATAAGCCCAAGTGGAAACTAGGGGTGAAGGCCTAATAGTCATCGCAACACACGCCTTGGTGACACAATGATGATAGGACACACGGAACATGGAAATGGTGAAGGGAGATTAGAAATATATCTTTGTCTTGATGCGGGGAGATAAATTTATTATGTTAAGTCTTGGCTTGGCGGTGTAAACCAAGCACCCTTCGCTTAAGGTGTGCTTGTGTATGCACGTGTATTAATTGATTAAGCCCAGACTGTGTTTGTAAAAAAGAAAAAAGCTTGTTGAAAATAAACTGAAATAAATAACAGAAAATGAAAAGCAAAACAATTAGCTAAACCCCACCCAAACTGGGTTTGCAAACACTGTATTTCTTGGTGGCTAAACCGATGGGAAATACACTGAAACAATCAAGAGATCTGAATGTCGGTGTGACTGGGATCAAGTGACACTAAGCTGCTGAAAAGTGGTGCAGCAACAACAAAAAACCAGAGGGAAGATCGCTGCAAAAAGATAGGGAGATGGGTGAACCACCTAAGGAAACCGATGGTACCCTAAGCCAAATGACAAGACAAGTGAAAATGTGACACTATGGATGGTAACAATCTATCTTAACAGATCTAAAAAAAAAAGGTACAGATCTAGAAAATGTGGTGGAAAGCGCTGTGAAAACTCAAACTACTCACTCAGCTAAACTCCTCCAAGAAAGGTGGAAGTGTACTAGAATACCTAGGGGAGGCTAAATTCGACTTCGACAAGTAAAACAAAGTGGATCAAGGCCTAAGCGAGATGAGACAGAGGTCAGACACCCAACAGATAGCTCTCTGCAAAACCCAAAAACCAATCTGAGAAAAACCCTAAAACCCAGAAATCACAGGTACTGACCTGTTTCTCTGTAGGGATCGCACTTTTTGGGCTGAAAGGTGCGTTTTGAAGCCCAGATCACACTTTTTGGGCTAAAAACTGTGATTTTTGTTTCGTGGATCCCGATGAGCAAATCTCGAAAAAAAGTGTTGCTTTTGTCGTGGCTGGTTCATGTGACTTGCAGAAACAACCAGAAAGCTTGCGGAAGTTAGAAATTTATCAAATCTAGGGTTAAAAAACTAGGAAACATTAAGAGAGTTGAAAAAATAAGAAACCCTAAGCTGAAAACCAAAGGTCGCCCAAGTTTTTGGATCTGAAATATAAAAACCCAATGGAGTCGCCAATTTTGTTGTAGTGTTTTCTTCTCAATGATGTACAAAAAGAACCCACTTAAGATTGTGGATGACAAACAATCTCAACAATATATATGGCTGCTAAACATTATAGATCTGAAGCAACTGATGGAAGCAAAATCTGCCAAAGTCCAGATCTATGCCAAAATCATATTTAAACAGTAAAAGAAAGAGTAATAACTCCAATCATACAATGGAAACCAGATATGTAAAGAATAATTTTATAATAACAGCTGTGAAGAGAACATATAAATGTTACTAGTCTCCCTCTATGGGATGGGTTCTTGGCTATCCTCAAACGTCCTCAGCTCGTGTAGAGTCTCTCTCCTCTATAATCCATAAACCCAGCAAAAATATGGTGTGCAACAGTGAAAATAATCAGAGTTACAATAGTGGTGCAGCAATGAAAATAATCAAAAGTGAATAATGAATGGAAAACCCTTCTATTTATATCAAAATATTGAGTTATCCTCGAATAATGAGCAATAATAAAATATTATTGATCCCATTCTTGGAATAACCACTTGGAATATTTTATTATATTTGTTTAGGAGGGAAAAAGTATTTAAACTTTTATTTAGAAATAATAAATAAATAAATGATTTATTTATCATCTCAAGGAATTAATTAAGGAATAATAAACAAATAAGGGTTTATTTAATTATTCCTAAGGAATTTAGTCAAATTTAACAAAGAATAATAATTAATTAGTGATTAATTAATTATTCTTAAAGAAAAGAAAGATAACTAATGATTTATCTGTTTATTTTTCATGATTGGGTCAAATTTGACAATGAATAATAATAAAACAATGGTTTAATTAATTATTCCTAGAAGAAAATCAAGTAAATAGCGATTTATTTAATTATTCTTCATGGGTTTAACTATAAATTACTTAACAAAAGTGGTTTATTAGGTAATTTCTCACAGTGAAAGCAATTTTAATATGGTAAAATTGGCTTTACATGGTGTACTTCGATCCATCTACTAAATTATGCTAAAAAAGTTGGGAGACTTGCATGTTAGGTAAAATTGACTCGGGTTTGAGTCAAGGTTGACCTAGTTAAACAACAGTGGTTTGGGCACATGGTATAGTGCACCCATGGTATTATTTCCTGTTGGGAATGGGATCCCCCAAGGACAGTTTTGGGGCTAAAAGCCCATGTTTTGGGTCAAAATTCGTAATAAAGTTGTAAATCCTCCACATTTTGTGGTCACAGAGCGCGAAGCTATCATGAGTCATAAAGGGTTGTCCGCCCTTATTTTGTAATGTAAATTTGGTTGTAAAGATCATTGTATAAAAAGAGTTAAGTAAGTAAGCTCTAAGTAGTCATAAGAAGTTTTGAAGAAGTCTTGAGCGATAAGGAGAGAAGTCTAAGTTTCGGGTCTTAGTGTAGGTAGAGGCTCTGCAACTGAGTGCGCAGAGGCCTAGGGTAGAAGTCCGCAGCTAAGTGCGCGGACCCCTGCAGCTGTGTGCACAGGGAAGATAGAGTCTGTAATCATTTAAAGATATCAATAAAGAGAAGCATTTTACAAATTTTGTGTCTTTGTTTCCTGTTAATGCATCTTGTCATATTGTGTATGAATTTCATTTATAATGCTTATGTGATGCGTGAATGTATGTAATTACATTGGATAATTGAACGCAAGTAACGATATCTATTTATGCGACACTAACTGTGATTGTTTAATAAGATAAGTAAGACACTTAAGTTAGTTTGCGAATCTACACGATACGCTGCCCTAGCAGCGCGAAAATACCTGAACCGGAGGTTATGATTGCGCGAAGGTCAATCGTACCTCTTTGTGGAGGTACTGAAGGGCAGAGGAAAGGTTTTGTCTGACAAAGCCCTAGAACTTAGCGACCTATGTGAAAGTGGGAATAGAAGGAATAAATCGACATCACGACCATCTCAGGGTATGGAATCTTGGTTCCAGCATCCCCCCATACTGCTTCGGGTGAGACTTCGATCCGCGCTTCACGAGCTGATGCTGAAAGGGCTAGTAGTGTAGGGATTTGTTTGGCTAACTAACGTTGAACCTAGGTCAGGCCCCATGCAGCCAACAAATGGTTCCGTTGCTGGGACCAGAATCTGCATAAGAGATGTGTGATGTCATATCATTGGAATCCAAGTAAGAAAGAGATCAAAGACTGGTTTGATAAGAAGATCCATGAATTTGTGGTGCAGGAGAACAGAAACCTGCAACTGACAAAGGAACAGTGGCTGGATAGGTACCTATATACAGAAATCCACAAGATCTTTTTCTGTTCCTTTTCGGTTGAGCTATACGAGTGGATCGCGAATCTAGCAGATAGCCAAGGAAGGTGGAGACTTGACGGTCCTATTGTCTAGACCCCAGAGTTAGTACAGAGACTGGAAGCATCTAAGGATAAGATCGCCCGCGTTGTTGATCATTTGCTCGATCACATAATAGGAGGATTTGCGACTGAATTTGCGGTCAATACCTTAGTCAATTACAGCGAGGGGGAGCGACGCTTTTTCAAAGGTCTGCGAGGTAAGTGCTTGAAATCTTTGAATACTTCGATTAAAATGTTAGTGTGTGAAAAATGGGTTATGCAGCTACCTTGATGTTTGGAGCTACGCAAAGCGAAGAAACTTACAGGAACGAAGAAAGAAAGGGTCCCGAATATAGTCCATTGATTTCACCTCCATTGGGTGATGAAGAGGGAGTAGCGCAGGCTTCCCCGCGAAGTGCTATTCATTTAATAAGACAGGGATTCCCACGATTGCCACCTCCACCCACACCACCTCTAAATTCGCCACCATCACTTGCGACTTCACCCGTACCACCTCCGTCTCCACCGCAGTTCAACATGGCAAATTCAGTGAAGCTGCCTTTGTTTAAAGGCTTGGGAAATGAGGACCTGAACTAATTCTAGTTTGTCGTAAAAGTTGTGTGGGAAGCTCAGGGCGTTACAAATGATCACATGAAGAAGGCAACATTGGTTAGTTCTCTGTAAGATCACACACTGACCTGGTACATCAAGTACTCTAATGATAACCCAAACGCTAGAGTGGCAGACATCTAGACTGCGTTGAACAAAGAATTCAGTAGGCCTAAATCTAAGGCACATTCGATTGTGGGGTTCAAGGAAATCGCGATGAAACCAAGTGAGACACCGTGGGAGTTAGATTAGAGATTGAAGTGAAAAATCTGCGAGGCTAACATGAACTTAACAGACGGACAACACCGCGAGTGGTTCGTGGCTTCGTTCCTGCCACACCTGAGGGTTACACTGTCACAACAAAAGATAACGACTCAGGCAGAGGCCTTGGAGAGTGCGATGAGACTGCATGAAACACTGATGCAGGATCCAAATCTGGGGGTTTAGTAGATCCATGCGCAGTTGAAAAATCTTTGCCTTGAGATGCAAATTTTGAAGCAGGACAGAACAGTTCGACCAGAGGTGCGCGAAGAGGTATGGTGCCTGAAGTGCAAGGGTCAAGGGCATGACAAAGACCATTTCCCAATATTTTTGAACTACATTACAGGAGGGGGACCAATGCCTTTGGGGCCAAAAGCTCAAGCAAGACCAAGCGTGGGGCCTGCGTTGTGGTGCACTATATGTCAGGTAGCAAGAAAACATACGACAGATAACTGTCATTTGCTGCAGAAGTTTGTACAAACACCTGAGAAACTATTCTGCAACTTTTGTAGGTCAGTAGGGCATGATGAATGCAACTGCAGAAGCTATGAATTGATAATGGATAGAACCCATGCTTATAGGGTTCAGGCAGAAACACAGCCCCCTGACCAGAGCGTGGGGATGACGCGAACAAGCTTTCAGGGGCGCGAACGAGGCCGAGGAGGACCTGGCAGAGGTCGGGGACAACTAATATGCTACAATTGCAGAGGACCAGGACACTATGCCCGTGATTGCACTAACCCTACGTGTCCTTCGTGCAAATATTGCACCCTGTTTGACCATGAAACAGAGGACTGTCCTACGCTGATAGCAAGGATACGTGACAAAGGGGAGCTACCACCTCAGTCGACTTAGAACCTGTAGATGATGAGGTTTGAGCCTCACAAAGAGGATCCAAATGTGAATATAGTGCTCCAAAGTGGAATAGCAATAGGGGACGATAAGGGGAAACATCCCGAAGACAGCGCATGGGTTCGCAAAGCTTCGACAAAGGAGGCTGAATTTGATTTGGAGGGTGCACGCGAAACATTCATGGAAGCAAAGAAGAGCTTCGCTAAGGCCTCCACCTCAGGGAGCAAGGATAAGTCGAATCAGGAGATGGACCCTTCTATGCTTACAACCTTCCTAGAGACCTGCATGAAGTTGTTAAGTGATAGCAAGGTCGTGAAGGGATTACAGGAGCTTATAAATAAATGTTCCAGAAACACTACGAGTGAACTGCGTGTGGTACGAAATATTGATAAGCATAAAACAAGGACAGGATGACAAATGAGGTTGACCGCGTAGATAGGAGAATACGAAATGGATCAGGTTAGTTTGGATCTAAGGTCAGACGCGAATGTCCTACCAAAACAGACTTGGGAGCGGATGGGAAGACCCACGCTGCAGTGGTCCCTGATTCAATTGAGAATGGCCAATCAGCAGAAGATCATCCCCATGGGGTGGCTGCAAGGGGTGAGTGTAGATATTGAAGGTGCAAGCACGTTGGTTGACTTTGAGGTAACAGAAATTATGGATGACAACAACCCCTACCCTATGCTCCTTGGCATTGATTGGGATACTGATATGAATGGGGTAATCAACCTAAAGAAGCGAAAGATGATATTTGAGAAGAAATCACTCCGCGTAATAGTACCCCTAGATCCTGCTGAAGGATCGCACTATACTGAACCAGTCCGCGATTATGAGAGAAATGACGATCTGGACTACATCTATAAGATAACAGCGTGAGACCAAGATTGGGTGAATCCAACAGCAGATGGATGAATTACATGGGATCCTGAGAGTTCTTTCACCTTGGACTCAGATGAAGAATTAGAGCGATGGCAGAATCGGTTACATGAAGTAACCACACTGATTTGTAACATGATGACCCAGTCGCTACGTTGTGTGTCGTCAGAGGTAAGAAATCTACCCACTTATGATGGCTTGAATGATGTAGATATATTTTTGGGTGCATTTGAGAGGGAAGTACTAGAGAAGCAGCGCTTCCAGGCTCTGGACTAGGCACTACGTGCTACGCCCGAAAGGTGGTGGGGTACGCACAAGGGTAGCTTTGATGATTGGCACGAATGTAGGAGGATGATGAGAACACGCTTTTGGAAGCCGTAGGTATGAATGACAGACAAGTATGATAGGAAGCATGATCCGCACACACACTTGGCCAAGTGGGCCAAGGCTTATGGAGCGAGGCCCCAACCTGAATGGGTGCACTTGTTCTATCACACCTTGGATGTCATCCCAATGAACTGGTACTTAGAAACAGAGCTCTACCATGGTACAGGTGAATGGGATATTTTGCGCAAAGGATTCATAATGACATTCATCTTTGAAGATGGGTTTGATTGTATTGACGAGGCGCTACAAGAAGTAAAAGCAACAATCTTTAGGATACCACAGGATCCTTTGGACCTGATTCAACCTGATTGGACTACTCAACTGAGTCATGCGCTGGAATGCTATAACATAACCGCTAAAGAGGAAGATGAGGATCTGCGAAAGATTAACATCCCTGAAACAGAAGGTCACCGCGAGGTTGAAGGACTGCAGATTGAGAATCCTGATATAACCGCGCCACTGAAAATGAAATAGGTAAATATTCGTACGGAGGCAAAGCCCAAATTCGCGAAGATTGGAGATTACTGGGATGACATGACGGTGGATAAGGTCACTGAATTGCTTCATGAATAATAGGATTTATTCCCTACCAAGTTCACAGACTTAAAAGGGATAATCAGAGACCTGGGTGTTATGAAAATCACATTGAAACCCGACACAAAACCAATAAAGCAAAGGCCTTACCATCTCAATCCGAAGTAGAAGGAGAAGGTCCGCTTAGAGCTACACAAGATGCTCGCAGCAGGCATCATTGAGCCCATAGAAGAATCTGATTGGGTAAGCCCAATGGTGGTGCAGGAAAAGAAGCAGAAGGATGAAATAAGGATATGCGTAGATCTCAAGAAGTTGAATGACGCTTGTGTACATGATCCTTTACTGACTCTATTCATTGATGAAGTGCTGGACAATGTCGGTGGCCACGAAGCATATTCCTTCACTGGTGGATTCTCTAGGTACCATCAGATCAAAATTGTGACGGAGGATAGGAGAAAAACAACCTTCACGACTGAGTGGGTGTGTTTTCGATACACTGTAATGCCTTTCATATTGAAGAATGCACCTACAATTTTCTCACGCATAGTCATTGCAACGTTCAAGGAATTTACTCATAAGTTCCTAGAAGTATACTTTGATGACTGGACTGTGTTTGGGCTAGTGAAACACCATGTGGAAAGTTTGAGCCTCATGCTAGATACCTATCAAAGATACCAGATCGTGCTCAATCTGAAGAAGTGTATGTTTTGTGTTCCTTTTGGAACCCTGCTGGGTCATGTGGTTTGTAGACAAGGACTGATGGTAGATCTCGCGAAGATCGTGGTGATACTTATCTTAGAAGCGTCGAGGAGTGTGAAACAATTGCTCACTACCCTGGGACATACTTTATATTACAAAATTTTTATTAAAGGCTACGCCCAAGTCACTGTGCCTATGGAGAATTTGTTGAAAAAGGATGTCACATTCTATTGGAACGAGGACTGTAAGAAAAGCTTGGATGTATTGAAAGAAAAGATGGTCACTGTGCCGATCTTAGTCTTCCCGGATTGGAAAAAGGAGTTTCATGTACATGTCAACACGTCATGTATAGCACTGGGAGCAATATTAACACAGGCTGGTGGAGGAGACTTAGACCATCCTATAGCGTTCGCAAGAAGGAGGTTATCCAAGGTAGAAAATAACTATTCCACCACCAAGCGCGAAGGGTTAGCCATGGTATACGCACTCCAGAAGTTTAGACATTATTTGTTGGGTGGCCTTTTTAAGATGTATACGGATCATTCTGCATTGAAATACCTGGTTAATAAGCCTATGTTGGGGGGGAAAATCTGTAGGTGGTTGTTATTGTTCCAAGAGTATGATTTTGAAGTTATTGTGAAGCCTGGACGACTGAATGCAGGACCAGACCATCTATCGCGCATTGAAACAGGGGAAGATCCAACTAATTTAGAGGAGGGATTGCCTGACATGCAGCTCTTTGTAGTGTGCATCACAGATGGTCATTTTGAAGATATCATACACTTCCTAACAACAGGAACTACCCCAGAAGGATACACCGTCCAGCAGAAGGAGGAGTTAGTGGTGCATGCGGCAGAATTTTCTGTCATTGCTAGGCATCTATACAAAATAGGGTCTAATGAGATATTGCGACGATATGTACTGGAGTTTGAAAGAAGCAGTATCCTCGTGGATGCTCATGGGGGCGCTGCAGGAGGAAATTATGCAAGAAGAGCAACCTTGTAGAATATTCTACGCACAGGGTTGTGGTGGTCAACCCTCCATCAAGATTCAAAAGCTTACTGTAAATCATGTGATGTGTGTCAAAGGACTGGTAGGCCATCACGGAGGGATGAGATGCCTTTGAATCCATAGATGATGTTGTAACCCTTTGAGAAATGGGTGATAGATTTTGTGGGACCCATTCAGCCCAAGGGAAGAAGACGGGAGCAAGGTACATTATCACCGTGACAGAATATTTGACTCGATGGGCAGAGGCACAACCTGTAAAGGATTGTACAAGCGCGACTGCTGCAAAATTCCTCTTTGATTATGTACTTACACGATTTGGGTGTCCAAATATTCTAATGAGTGATTGCGGTACACACTTTCTAAATGAGACGATCAGCGTGCTGATGGAGGAATTTCAGGTATATCACCAGAAAAGCATGCCTTATCACCCACAGGCTAAAGGGACAGTGGAAGCATTCAATAAAGTGTTGGAGAACACGCTGACCAAGGTTTGCAATGCTCAACGAAGTGATTAGGACCTGCGCATACCCACAGTACGATGGGCCTATCCGACGACATGCAAGAAATTGACTGGACAAACACCCTTTAGGCTTATATATGGTGTTGAAGCAATGATTCCCATGGAATACATTGTGCCTAGAATGCGCATAGCGGAACTCACAGGTATGACGGATCGTTGAGCCTTGCAGGAGAGGCTTGTGCAGCTAGCTGAGCTTTAGGAAGAAAGATTTCTAGCTGGATTTCACCAACAGGTCTAAAAGCAGCTCGAGAAAGCATGGCATGATTGGCACATTAAGTTGCGCACCTTTAAGGTAAATGACCTGGTTTTGTTATATGACAGTGAGTTTGATAAATTTTCAGGGAAATTCAAAATGCACTGGTTAGGGCCCTATGTCATTAAGGAGATTACCGATGGAGGAGTGGTTCAACTAGTCAAATTGATTGGAGATCCCTTCCCAGAAAAGGTGAATGGCAGTCGATTGAAGCCATACACCAGTGGTCTGGCCATGTGACTATATGTAGGTAGCATAGTCTTAACGCTCCAAGTAGCTGAAAGGAGGTGTGGGACTATAAACTACATTGCTCGGGTTGGGGAGCATGGAAAATTTTAGGGGCTAATGTTCGCCCAGTGGGCTAATTTTCCATGATTTTTCCAAAAAAAAGATTCGCCAATTTCCAATTTTATAAAAGACGATTCGCCCAAATTTTAGAATATAAAATTATTTTACCTTAAAATTCGCCAACATTATATAGAGACTATATAAAAAATAACTATAAATTTGAATAATTTTACAAATATATCAATAAACATTTATAATTTGCATATTAGGGATTAGCGAGATTCGCCAATGTTTTAAACTTCAAGAAAATTTTCTATCCTTAAAATTTTCCTTGTTGGGGAGTTGCACGATTAGAGGATTGTGCGAAGGAAGGAAGTGTCACAGGGTTCGCAGTAGCGCGAAGGGAGCTACGCTACCCAGGGATAAATCATGCAGATCGGTCAAAAAGTGATCGTTAAAGTCATTGTTCATGATTTGACGGTAGAAATGTGGCCAAATGGAGCAAGCAACATTTAAGACGAAATTTATGGGTCATATCCTTGAAAATATGCCGCCAATCCAGCATTAATGAACCGAATTTGGGGGGAATGGTCAGATTTGAATTCAAAATTCTTTATAAATTACAAGTGGTTGTCCAGCAAAAAAAACTTGTTATTTTGAGAATTGAGTTGTTGATCTCTCAGGCACACATCAACCAAGAATTCTTCGAAGCTCCCATAGTGAGTCCAGCGTTTGAGAACTTACTAGAGACGTCACAAGCACTATTGGAAAGTGTTATGTCGACACCTGCAACAGCTATAGATACCGAAGCAGAGGAGTTAGTGCCAAAAATTGATATGGAGGTTGAAGAAGCTACTCCAGAGGTTGCGAAAGTTCCAAAATCACCAAGGACACCAAGACCAAAGCCCACCCCAACCAAGGAGAGCACGAGGGATAAGAAGGGCAAGCAGCCTGCAATACCAGTGTGCGCATCGCCGAGAAGAAACCCACCGAAGGACAAGCCCACCACATAGGAAAAGGGCAAAGCCATCAATCTGGAGCCAGAGGAGGAAGAAATTACAGACATCGCAATGGATGAGAAGGATGTGGGAATAGACATGGAGGAAGTAGAAGCCCAGGGTGTTGACCCTATCACTCAGTTTCCTGAGTATGTCCCTCTGCACAAAGGTAAGACCAAGGTCCTGAAAGATATCGACGAGAGCAAGGTCCCCTTGTAAACCCCTCTGTTGCCGGATGAAATTATTTTTGAGGGACCGCACTTGGGACAGGTTCCTCTGTTAAAACTCGAAGACTAGGACTTGGCCGACCATGAGAAGTTTCCACACCTAGTGACTGAGCAACTGATGCACCGCATTATCAATACAACCACCAGAATGACCGCATTGGAGCCACGGAGGTGGCTCAAAGGAGTCAACAAGGCAAGTCTGCTCAACATACTATGTGTGTCGCACTACAACCGCACCCCGGTTATAGTATTGGTCATCAAGCAGCTGTTATGCTTGGTGCATGATGGGTGTTTATGGTTGGAGGAACCAATACCCATCATTGACAGATTGATCCACACGATCACGCGGTTGCCTTACACATGAGAAAATCCGGCCATGATATCTGGCGGAAAATGTGGTGAGCATGCCCTTGCGGAGGCCATGAAGGAGAAGTTTAAGCTGGTGAAAAAGTCGCGCGGATATGCCATATCTAGCATCTGTGACCCTGCTGTAAAGGTGGCTACGCAGATTTTAGCAGGGAAGGTGATGAGGAAGTGTCACGTTGATGAGGTGTCGGTGCCTATTGTCGTGCTAGCAGCCCAGTGCGCCGAAGGAGTCCAGTTCAATTGGGTGGACTATCTACGCGGTGAGTTCCTTGCGAACTGTCGTGAGACACAGGAGCTCAGCAAGATGTTCCACTACATGTGGCTCTTGTTGTCTATTGTGCTAGTAGCATGGGAGCTACTAGAGGATAGTCAATTCCCTTTGGTCGTACCAGACCTACCAGAAGTAGCGAAGTACGCTTCGCTATGGGCAACCAAGGATGCGCAACGCATCAAGAATAGCAAGATCTTATGGATCTTGATGGAGATGAACATTCGCATGGCCATCAATTTCAAACGCGGTTGTCGCCTACGATGTTTTCCAACCTACAGGGCTACGCAAAGTTTAAAGCAAATTTTCACCATGTGTCCATCAGGGCGTGGAAGGACCCTACGCAGACATGGTATGACTTGCCTTACCTGGCAACGAATGATGCCATTGATGCAGTACTTGATCAATGGCCAGCAAAATGGCGCACTACAATAGACTTGGCGGTGGGAGGGAGCAAGTCTGCCGCGCAGCACAAGAAGGAGGAGGCTAAGCTTAAGATGATGCAGCTGGCCGAGAAGAGAAAGAAGGAGGCCGCTGACAAGGCCTAGGTGGAGCGCGATGCCGCTCAGCAGATGGAGAAGAAAACAAGTGGAACAGAGTGGGGCTCTGACAAAGGCGCGAGGTCGCCTTCACTTGAGACAGAGGAAGAGACAGACGAGCAGACAGAGCAGCACAACGCAAACCCACAGGCAACGTCCACCCACATCAAGCATCCAAGGGAACAAGAGAAAGGAGGGTCGAGGAAGAATTCTAAGGCCACTAAGACGTCGTTGGACCCAATCACCCTCACCGAGGGTGACTTGCACGACATTGGAGACATGGTGCGAGATGTCACCGCGGAGGCCCTACAACAGTTTGAGCAGTAGCAGTAACTAGTATTGAGGGTTATCCATACAAGTCTGCAGGAGCTGCAGACCCACGCATCACAGGCTGGAACGATGTCCACCAGCCTTGCTATCGGCACTTCAGAAGTTGCCGCGATGCTGTGTGCGAAGGCCTCCAGCGCAATAGTGCTTCCTGATGGAGCACTGACCACGGAGAACAAAGCTGACAAGCCCATTATCAGTGCCCTCAAGGGAGTAGGGTTGAATCTGGCAGCGCTCCCTGGCGAGGCGCTCCACCTATTGCAAGATGGAGTGATTGCACAGTTGAGGGCCCATGAGCACCACGCTCTACAGGTGATTAGTGAGCAGCGGATTAACAATGAGCAGATGTCACTACAGCGAGACTCTACCATTGTCGTTGTGACCGAGGTGACCAACCAAAACAAGCATATAATTTAGGTCGTCGAGGAGGCATGCCGAATGGTCCCAGAATTAGCCATTCCTGAGGAAGAACTAGTCAAGGTGCATGTCCGCAAGCTGGCTACAGGGGTGCACGATGCTCATACAAAAATGGCGAGGGTTCAGTTGGAATTGAACCTGTAGATCACCAAGTTATAGTTTAAGGCCCAGCCTTCAACTCCACCAGAAGAAAAGGAGCAGCAAGTGACCGCTGACACAAAAGCAATAGTGGCAGTTGACGGTGCAGTAGCAGACTGCACACAACTTTTTGAGTAGTCGTTCTAGGTCCTAACAAGCTCATAGGAGGACCCTAATGTCCAGCTACTGGAGACAGAAGCACGCGAGTTGCAGTAGTGCCATGATGAGGTCAAAGGCACAACACGAACTGTTGCGCTCACATAGAGATTGGCAAAGTTGTAGGAGGCCAAGCAGCTGAAAGAACAGGTGGATGCAATATTGCACAAGGAAGCAGTGTTGAAGGCACGACTAAAGCCCTAGTTGGATGAGGCTTACACCGTCACAGCCTCTATTGAAGGAAATCTTGTGACTCTGCAAGTAACTCAGCAAAAGCTTCAGGCCAACAGTTCAGGAGCAATGATCAAGCAGATGATTGAAGACGCGAAGCAGGCGGCCACACAATGCATTGTCGAGGTTGTGGTCATACAGGTTGAGCTGGGGGGTCTTCGCGCTAAGATCTTCGCACCTGCCGAGTGACTCGAGGGCGAGTCACGATGTTTGTGTTGGGTGCTTGTTGGGAACGGGATCCCCCAAGGATATTTTTGGAGCTAAAAGCCCATGTTTTGGGTCAAACTTTGTAATAAATTTGTAAAGCCTCCGCATTTTGTGGTCGCGGAGCGCGAAGGTGTCATGAGTCATAAAGGGTTGTCCACCCTTAATGTGTAATGTAAATTCGGTTGTAAAAAGAGCTAAGTAAGTAAGATCTAAGTAGTCATAAGAAGTTTTGAAGAAGTCTTGAGCAATAAGGAGAGAAGTCTAAGTTTCGAGTCTTAGCGTAGGTAGAGGTGTTGTGGGGAAAAGTATCCGACTCGGATGACCCTATCCCTACTCTAAAGGTGACAGTCTTTAGCAACAACCGAAAGTAAAGCTTTAATATTTTTCCTTTATGAAAGTACAGAGAGAAGGAAGAAAAGATTAACCAACCGGTGTCTTTCGCTTTTGTCGATCCTTATCCTCTCTCTTTGTCTCTTGTTCCCAGCTCCTTGCTCCCTTTGCCGGTCCAGCTACACACAGATCCTGCACAACAGAGAGAAGAAAACTATAAGATACATGTACTCATAACTGATGCATAGATTAGAGTGAATCAAATATACAAGTAAATACAATACATCAATGCAATACAAGTATATAGGAGAACATTCAAAGCTTTATTGATAAAAGTAACAGGGTTCTGAGAAGGTTACAACCATCAATGGCTCCAATCCAGCAGCACCTCCCCAGCAGCAAGAAATCTCCTCTTCACCTCTATAAAAGCAATCACCCAATAGCTCTAACTGTAAACCAACAGCACTTCCTTGCTTTGCACAAAATTCCAGCCTCCTTAGACCTCATAGAAGAGCTCTATATATAGGAGAGAAGAAGAAAGGATGAGTCAGCTTGAGACTGACATAAAGCTGCCTTGTGTCCTCTCCCTCTTCAGTTAAACTTCATTTCTTGAGTCCACTTGGAGATCCTTGCTTACACATGGAGATCAAGTACCTCTTACTCATCACAGGGCGAATCCCATGAACCAAGTGTCAGTTTGGAAGCTTCCTGGGCAATTGACACCTTGCAGAATGACTGTGCCACTTGGCCAATCTCGCCCAGCGCAGGTAGCCTTCATTAGATTTGACTTTCAGTGCAGGTACAAGGAGGAGCAGTTGCATTCCAGCGCAGATGCTCAGTGGAGCAGCTGACATGATCCAAAAATAGCCTGTTTTTGAGTGTTTTCAGGTGGAGAACTGATGGGAAGTGCTGTGGTTTGCTGACCTTGTTCTTCTAGGGGTAAGAACAACATGTTTAGGGACTGAGGATCCCTGTAATTATTGACATTTCATGCTCCATGCTGCGAGGCACAAAAATGTCTATAACAAGAGGCTCTGCAGCTGAGTGTGTAGAGGCCTAGGGTAGAAGTCCACAGTTGAGTGTGTGGACCCCTGTCGCTGTGTGCGCAGGGTGGATAGAGTCTTTAATCATCTAAAGATATCAATAAAGAGAAGCATTTTACAAATTATGTGTCTTTGTTTCCTGTTAATGCATCTTGTCATAATATGTATGAATTTCATTTATAATGCTTATGTGATGCGCGAATGTATGTAATTACGTTGGATAATTGAATGCAAGTAAGGATATTTGTTTACACAGCACTAACTGTGATTGTTTAATAAGATAAGTAAGACACTTAAGTTAGTTTGGGAATCTGCACGATACGCTTCCCTAGCAGCGCGAAAGTACTTGAACCGCAGGTTAGGGTTGTGCGAAGGTCAATCATACCCCTTCGCGGAGGTACTGAAGGGCGGAGGAAAGGGATAGTCTGACAGAGCCCTAGAACTTAGCAACCTGCGCGAAAGCAAGAATAGAAGGAATAAACCGAAATCACGACCATCTCAGGGTGTGGAAACGTGGTTCCAGCATGCCCACATACTGCTTCAGGTGAGACTTCGGTCCGCGCTACGCGAGCTAATGCCGAAAAGGCCAGTAATGTTGGGATTTGTTTGGTTAACTAACGCTGAACTTGGGTCAGGCCCCACGCAGCCAACATTTCCCATGGTATTGCATGTAATGGAGGTCATAAAAGGTTGGGAAGACTTCATTGTAAGGCATGGCCTGGAGATGAGCAATGAAGACTCACTTGGCCATCTTGCCCAGGGTTTTGGCCAAGGCTAATGAAATTTCATTGGGTTGGTTTTTCCCCAGATTTTGGGTTTTCCTGGATAAGTATTATGTGCATAATATTTATGTGTATTGTTGCTGGTTATTTTATTATTCCTCTCTATAAATCTCAGTAAATCTCAGTAATAATTTATCTCTCTACTGTAAATTTCTTAACAAATGGTATCAGAGCTAAGTTTCCTTCAGAAGGACGTTCTTTGTTGCCAAGGGTTTGTATTAGATTACTTGTATCTATTGTTGTTTCTCTTGATTTTGAGGTAGAACAGATGGATGTGAAGAAAATGTTTCTTCACGGGGATCTGGAAGAAGAGATCTACATGAAGCAACCTGAAGCCTTTGTGGTGAAGGGTAAGAAAGAAATGGTATGCAAGTTAAAAAAATTCTTTGTATGGGTTAAAACAGTCACCAAGGATGTGGTATCATAAATTTGATACATTTATACGGAGACTTGGCTTCACCAAAAGCAAAGCAGATCACTGTGTGTATTTTCATTTTATTGGTGACCATGTTATTTATCTGGTCTTGTATGTGGATGATATGTTGCTGGTTGGAAATGACAAAGGAATTATCCTGGATTTGAAGACTCAATTTTCCTCCAAATTCAACATGAAATATCTTGGTGTTACAAACTATATTTTGGGCATGGAAATTAAATGAGATCGAGCAAAGAGAAATCTCTGGTTAAACCAAAGGAAGTATGTCGAGACAATACTACAGAGGTTTAATATGCAGGATAGTAAACCAATGAAGATTCCTATTCTTGTAGGTGTAAATTTATCTATTGAATAGTGTCCCAAGACACAAGAAGAGGAAGAGGACATGTCCCGTGTTCCATATGCAAGTGCAGTCGGTAGTTTGATGTATGCAATGGTATGTACTAGACCATACATTGCACATGCAGTGGGAGTATTGAGCAGGTTTATGTCAAAAACAGGGAAGGAGCATTGGACAACAGTGAAGCAGGTTTTCAGGTATTTGTGTGGCACTAGTGATTATGGTTTGTGCTACCAAGGAAGACTGAGATTGGACATATTCTTGGACATTCATGGCTTTGTTGATGCAGACTGGGTTGAAGATCTAGATCAGAGAAAATCTATGAATGGTTATGTGTTTAAGCTATTTGGAGGTGCAGTCAGTTGGATGAGTAAGAGACAGTCTGTAGTGGCACTTTCAACTACAGAGGCAGAATACATGGCAGTGACTCATGCAAGCAAGGAAGTAGTTTGGTTGTAGAGATTGTGTTCAAGTATGGGACTAGTACAATGAGCTATAAGGATAGACTATGACATGAAAAGTGCAATTTTCTTGGCAAAGAACCCTGCTTATCATTCAAAGACAAAGCACATTGATGTTCAATATCACTTTGTGAGGGATATGGTTGAGGAAAAAAAGGTGTTGCTGGTAAAGGTGGACACTTTGAAGAATACTGCAGATGCATTGACAAAGTTTGTGAGCACTGAGAAGTTCTCTTGGTGTAGAGAAACAATGGGCATTGCAGGGTTGGATCAATGACTAAGCTCTCTTGTGGCCCCCTGTGGAAAGAAAACAACAAGTGGGAGAATGTTGGGTGTGTGTTATATTCTTTTCACGACTACCCCACGCGCGGGGGGGTGGTATCCCGCCCTATACGTTGCATTGGGGGAAACAGGGGGGTCACCGAGGGGGCAATAGCCAGGGGGTATGCAAGGGGGCGGTAGCCCCCTTGCACAGGATCTGGGGCAGCTCCCAGGGAAAAAAAATGGACCCTATACTAGGTGGGCAAACCTACCTATGGTTTTGTGCATGCATTTCGCACATGGTTTTGGGCATGATGGTTTTCTGTCCATGGTATTTTGTAGATCCGGTCAAGGGAACTACGGTTATGTTCTAATCCAGGGTTAATGGATTGGGGTTTATGGATACTTCAACATGTATATATATGTATTGTAACATTGAAAGGAATATAATGAAAAATCAATATGGTAGTCTCGGTTTTGGGATCCAGGGGAAAATCTTTGTGTATATTTGTTTTATGTGTTATGCTCTCGCCATTATTTATTTTTTGTTTTTAGAATTCGTAGGGTTAAAACCTACATTTGGTATCAGAGCTAAGTTGGCTTCAAAAGGACGTTTTTTGTTGCCAAGGGTTTGTATTGGCCTAGTAGATAAAGAGATAATTTAGTTTTTCTTGCAGATCTAGATCAAAATCCATAGATTGTGAAGCAAAGTTGCACACTATTGGGTCATGAGAGATTTAGTGGATGAGGAGGATATTTGCATGTGGATTAATTAATTGATGAACCATATACCTGAAAAGAACACCTAGATAACTGGCAGTTACAGCGACTAGTGACCCATGTAATCCAGTAGATGGGTTCTTTTTATATGGACATTGATGTCATGTGTATAAAGACAACAAAAAGGGTAAACAAAAAAAGAATTATTATAATGGAGTCAAATTTTATTGCATGTAAATGGGCATACCGTTGTAAGACCTGGTAAGGCATGCGTACCTCTGGGTAATTACCGGTAAAGTCTAGGTTATACCTAAGTGATAAGGGGATGTCGGATTAACATACCACAGGTAAAAAATTTGCGGGGGGTAAGGGATAGAGTGAGCGGGGTTGTCTCACTTAGCAGGTTTGTTTGGAGCTAGTCAAGGAACCCCATGTCAAGTTTAAGGGGGGAATTGTTAGCTAAAATTGACTCGAGGTTTGAGTCAAGGTTGGCTTGGTTAAACAATAGTGGTTTGGGCACATGGTATAGTGTACCCATGGTATTATTGCCCATGGTATTTCATGTAATGGAGCCCATAAAAGGTTGGGAATACTTCATTGTAAGGCATGGCCTAGAGGTGAGCAGTGAAGACTCACTTGGCCATATTAGCTAGGTTTTTGGCCAAGGCTAATGAAATTTCATTGGGTTGGGTTTTTCCTCGGATTTGGGGTTTTCCTGGATAAATATTATGTGTATAGTATTTATGTGTATTGTTGCTAGTTATTTTATTATTCCTCTCTGTAAATCTCAGTAAATCTCAATAATAATTTATCTCTCTGCGGTAAATTTCTTAGCATTGCAGTTGATGGCCCTTGCATCTTGGATGAGTCATGAGGATGCCAGAGTTAATGAGGTGAAGAGATTATTGGTAAAAGAAGAAAAAGAACCCCTCTATATCAGGGCAGAGCAGATAAGTTCCATGGTTGTAATCAACACCCACATCATAATTTACAATTATTCTGAGCTAGCACCTAGATACCTTGTCACCCAAGTGTAGGCCATCTCCCACTTTGAGGACACTCTCAGGATGCTAGGGACAGAGAGCCAACAAGCATGTCAGAGAAGATGGAATACGCTACCACACAGTCTCCAAATCAAGGAGTATCACTCTCCTAAAAGGTTGAGGAATGCATTGGATATAACACCTTTGTACAAAAGGGCCATGAAAATATTGAAGATCAATTGGATTGGACTTAAGCTCAGTCCAACTTTGTTGTTGGGTTTACAGGAAGGAAGGAATGAAGAAGAGGAAAGGAATCAGTGGGAAGACATAGAGAAAAATGTAGACGTCTATCCTCGGGAAGGCATACCATCGCATAACCTTGGAATGTCAGAGAGGCCACCAGGGCCATGAAGGACATGGACATATATGACAAGGTTGCTCAGAGGATGAGCCACAGCTTTACTAGGGGGGTGATGATGAGGCTCATCAATAGGTATATTATATGGGTCACAATGACATCCTCCAGTGTATTAAATTATCTTTTTCTCACATTTATCTACAAATTTTATTATATTATGCTTAGTGTGAGGAGTAAATATGTGTTGCTATGTCATGTGGCCTAATGTGTGTTAAATGTAGGAATTGGAGCAATTTTGAGTTGATTTGAGTGCAAGAACTAGGAGTACACAAGAAAGAGAGATTCTAGGAGGTTTTCCACCTCCTTAACTCCTCCATTTAGTTGAATATCCCCACACTATCTCTCATCAACTCAGTGTCATTGGAATCTAAGCAAGACGAGTTCATTGGTAGTCGAGCCAGTGCAAGTCAAAGAAGAGCTAGATTCACCTATTCTTGAGTTAAGGAGTCAAATATCCCTATTTTTTAGGGAGTTGTTGGTAGCCCCATTTTTGTATAAATAAATAGGCTAAGGAACTCATTAGGATTCAAAGTTTTATTATAGCCAAGAGGCCATTGAGCTAAAACACTTTTGACTATTATTTTGATGATGTATTTGATATTTTTGGAATAATAATGAGAAGTTATGTTTTGATCCAGCACTGAGTTAATTCATAGGGTCAAAGATCTTGGGTTAGGGCCCAACCCTAGCAGCCTAAGTTCCTCTCATGTATCTATATTTTTGTTAGCCTAGAATGTTGAGTAGCTTTTGAAGTTTATTCATGTTTCTTTTAGCTTAGAATATTGATTAGTTGTTGCTTATTCATGTTTCCTTTAGCTCAGAAGGTTGATTAGTTGTTGCAGTTCAGTAGAGTATAATTCCTCAAAAACTCTGTGACAGTGATCCCTATCTCATCTCCCTCATGGGAACATGATTAGAGGACCCCACCATCACAGCCCAAAAACAGAGTGTGATTTCCTGTTTATTGCATAGATCAAGTTTTTGCATTAGTGTGATAGTTTGTTTATGGTTTCTTGGAAAGATTTACATTTTGTCTTTTGCTTTTGATGTGATTTTTCCGAAAATATTTCTATAATGCTTAGCATTAGTTAGATATCTTTTTCCAAATTCAATTCATCTTTTCCACTTTACTTGTAATATTTTGCAAATGAAAAGAGTAAAAAGTTCATGTGTTGTTGCAAGGTTGTTGGATATGCAGGCAAGGACCCCTTTCACCAACTCCATTTAGGTCTTCTCCACCTTCTTTTGATGTATGCCAACCCATGTTCTAGATCTTTGGTTTTTTTGTCACCGTGAGTAGCCATCTTAGCCCAAATCTAGCCTTCTCGAAGTGTTGGGCTTGGCTAAGGGTTTTGATCACCTTCCCTACACTTCCCCCAACTTTCATATAGCCTTGCAACACTTCATTTCACCATTCTTACCCTCTGAACCCTCTCAGCAAACTCCCTGTAGCATTTTAGGACATCTTGTAGCAGTACAGGAATCTTGTAACAACATCCTGTAGCACACCTGTAACAGTCGGTTTTGACCCTATTTTGAGGTCCTACAATGATAAGCTAGCTTAGTTTAGGAGTAGTTTGACCCCTCAACTTGGACTACATGACCAGAAGTTCCACCTAGACTAGTCCCCTCATTCCTTTTCCTTTCCTGCAAGATCAAATAGCATTAGTTCTTTCAATCCAATTTAGAAATTTGGACTTTATTTACTCTGCAAGTGTGAATGAGATATTCAATGCATGCATTCTTCAATTATGAATTGGCAGGATCATCTTATATTTTCAAGCAACCCTGATAGCTAGATGATTGAGTGCAAGTTAGGATAGTTTCCTTTCTGCAAATTAGCATAAGCCTTGTGTTCTTTTATAACATTTACAAGTAGACAACATTTCCAAGTTTGAGTTGAAAAGAATTTACTTTCTCTGCACTAGGACTAGCCTTTACATTCTGCTTTCAGTAGTTAGTCTCCTTTCAGTTCAGTAGAGGAATGGTGTGGAACCCCAATGATCAAGTGACCCAGTTGTGGGTGCCATGAGTAGAATGATGCATCTACTGTGTATATAGCATTGTCACCTCTAAGTTTGTACGAAACCCCGGGTTGATAAGTAAAGTTGAAGAGCCTTTGGGAGTTGCAACACTCTTGGTGCAATAAAAGGGCTCACCAATGTGCACCACACATACTCCTTTTTCATCTTTCCTGATAACTCTTCATCAATGTTGTAATACTTATCCCTTTGGCAATTTGCTTTATCTTCATACATAACATCATTTGATGCAACAGAAATTCCCTTGTAGAGACTAATGACATGGCTAAAAAAATTCACACACTCTTTTATAACTCTTATAACATTAAGAGTTTATAGATTTTAACACCAATAGAAAATTGTATTTCCATATCCAAAATGTTTAAAACCATAGAATCTTCATGCCTTTGCATATGTAATGAAATAAATCAAGGATGTTTCATCTTGATTCAGTCCAAGCAAATGAATCAAGATAAATGGTCCATTATAGCATTAATAATGATCCAAACTTTCTTCGTGGAGGAGGCATCGACAAATTCTGTCCTCAAAGTAGGAAAAACTATTTTACATATTTTGGATAATTACCCTTGGTTCTTCAAGTAACTCGACCTCCTAAAAATCACTATAGCAACAACAATAATTTGTCCTTTACAAGGACAACTCAATTCGTAGATGTGACTCTGTATTTACAAGGGGACTTTGATCTCCAAATATGATGAGGGACTCAACCTTTTCTTCATTATAAACTTGTCATGTCAAAATACTTCATGTGAATAATGTGTTATCATGACATTCCAATGAACTCACTCCATCAAGGTGTGCTCTCTTCAAAAATTCATATGTATATGACAATTATCTCACTCCGCATTTCAATTTTGATTGCCTTCATGTGAAAGGAATAGAATCTATCATTAAGGGTTGGGAATTCATTTATTTAAACATGTCACATTCACAAAATAGGTCACATCCTTAATGCTTACAATATCTAAATATCCTAGAATTAGACACTAACAATATTAGCAACATATGCAAGGAATTTTTTAGGATCCTTATGCAACATAATTTCCAAAAGGGAATGTTCTTACATAGGTCCATTCTTGGTCCATATTCAATATTGTTAGGATGGTTTACATGTTAAAGAGCATTGGTTGAAATTTCCTTATCCAAGAAATATATCTTCTAGGGTTTTACAGATCATAAGGTCATCAATTGTCACGATACTTAATCAACTTGCTCAAGAATCATTGTCTTACAAATACATTAATACTATTACTTCAAATATGTTTGGTAAGACTAGTACCTTCATATAATCACTTCAGCCCATTCATTTCTTCACAATTGTCCTAAGATACACCTTGGAATAGACTTGAGACCAATTTGGCATATTCATCAATAGTAAGTCTTAAATTCGGATCAACATCCTTCATGTCAATTGTACTTAGTCTCTGAGCATGTTCAACATAGCACAATGATGAATTCTTTTTTCTTACAAATTCAATCATTAGTATGCCCTATCAGATATAATGATATGATTAGTATCAACCATAAGGTCTGAATATAAATTTTCAATTCACAAGCTTAAAGTAGGTATGTACAAATATTTTAAAATGTTTGCTTTAGATCAATGTCCTAGGCTTATCCTTCTTCAATGAATAACTTCTTCAAAGAGTTACCATTTACAACTTCTATTGAGACATCACCATTTGAATTTACAAGGTTCTGGGGATTTTGTGGCTTGGTTGTCCAGCTCTAGAGGGTTTGGGAAAACTTCCTAAGGATAACCTTGAGTTTCGTGACCTCTTGTACCTAGCTCAGAGGCCTTCTTGGCTTCCTGTGGCTTGGACTGAGGCCTTTCAGCCTAGCGTAGATAGCTTTGAGGTTTTTGGGCTAGACTGGATGGTCATTGAGGCCCTCGAACAGACCCTTGACCTTCCTGAGATTCATTCTAAGGATTTAGATATTTTTGGCCATGTCTAATCATGACTTGAGGTCTCTTTCTTCCCTTTCTATGGCTTTCAACCTTTCTTCAAGGAGAGATAGAGATGTGGATTTACTTTGACCAGTGGAAAAATAACTTGATTACTTTGAGGGAAAAAAAAATAGTTGAGTGAGGATTCTTCTTAAGGATCTCGGTTTCTTCAAGACTTGACAAGGCTGCTCTTTCACCCAAGTTTCGATACCATGTTGATTTTTCAATGGTCTTATAAACTGATAATTAGTTCTAATTATTTATTCATTTTCATATTCATATTCATCATTAAGTAATTACACATAAGACATCAATAGTAGAAATAGGATCATCAAGAGACACAAATATTTTACCCAGGGAAAACCCACATGGGGGAAAACCCAATAACCTTTTCCTTAGAGAAATTATTCAGCTCAACAGAGATACATATAATTCTTCAAGTCAAACATAAACTCAAACTGAATAGTAACACAAACCTAGTCACACTCGATTACAAAATGCCCTCTAGACAAGTCAATCTGTTGCCCACACAATTCAACCTGGTCTAATTTACTGGGGCCGAAATTTGGCCTTCTTCTGCACCCAAAAATTTCAATCCTACTGTTTAGTATGCGCAGAAACTCTACCTTAAATCCATCCTTACTCTGCCTCATATTTGTCCTTTACTTTGCCTTAGATTCATCCTATGTTTTGCCTCAGATCTGTCATTTTCCTCTCTCCCTCAGATGGTGATCCAAATTTCTTTCTTGAGGAGGAGGTCAAAACATTTATATACTCTTCTAGTGAACCAAATTGGTGTGACCATAGGCGTAGGCCGACCTGACTTCTTGGGGGGTGACTTTATGTTTTGGAGCCAAAAATTCAATATTATAAATTTAAAATTTCCTCTCTTTTCCGGCCGACATGAAAAACATGCCTTACATTATATATTTTCAAGGGATAAAATAAAATGACATGAAGAACATGTCTTACATAATTCAAGGGCTAAAATGTCAATTATGAAGACCGACCATAGCTACAAAATTCAACATGTGGGTCCCACGTGGCAATCCCTTGCTAATGTGGCACAATATAATTGGTCAAACTTCAAATGGGTATAACTTTCAATCTAGGAACTAGATTGAGATAAAATTTATATAGGTGGAAAGCCTCTCAGTGAGCTGAACATGATGGTGGTATCAAAATTTAATTCCACAAACTTTGGAAAAAGAGGATTTTTGTAACCCCGTCATCATAACAGACCTTGTATGTCAGTTTAAATCACTAAATAACACCTCCTACAACTCGAGATAGCAAAAGGGGGTGGGAGGAAGTGTTAGATGTTCACTGTTCAACTGTCACTACTTAGGCTCATTATATGTTCAAAGATAAGTTCTAGCCACTTGGCAGCTTGTACTCAACATTGTAGGTTTATTTCTACTACATAGCAATTTTCAAATTATGTGGAACCAAATAGTCTTTTAAAACCTTGAATATTTGCTTCCTGTGGCCTATCAACCTTTTCACTAAACACTCCCCTTAAGCAGCCCACAGGCCTACCTCAAAAACTGTCCACAATAGCCTTGTTCTTAACTCCTGTTGTAATGCAACTTAAAACAATCACATGCCTTCTGCAGTAGTATACTTCAAATATTTGCTCATTATAAAACAACCCTTAACTCATCTTGTTCTCATAGAGATACCCAACAACAATATCAACCACCAAATATCCCTGCAATAGTTCTCCAATAATGCTTGACCACCTTAAAAATCAGACCAAAACTTGGTATATAACAAGGACTACAACTTCGGCCTCAAACCAAACTTGAACTTAGCCTTCAATGCATCATAACTCATCCCTCAATACAATTCTGAACTCAGCAAACAAAAACTCCAGGACTCGGTCCTTAAGATAGGCTTGAAACTCAGTCTTGCACACCAGAATTCGACCCTCTAACTAGACCTAAAACTCGGCCTTCAAAAAGGACAAAAATTAACCCTTAAGGCAAGTATGAAACTCGGTCTTCTCCTCACCAAAAATTGACCCACTCAACCTCTTTAATTCAGCATTCAACAAGGGTTTCACTTAGCCTCAACAACAATAAAACCCTTCTCCAAACAATTATTCCAAAACCCTTGTTACATCCTAGGTATAATAGATATATCTTCTTGAAATGTAACTAGTGTCGATCTTCATAAATTATACTTGAGTCATGACTTGATGTAATTATTGATCTACTTATCAAAAGAAAAAGAAAAGAAAAATTATTTGTAAAACAAAAATTATTATTACTGAAATGGGTTTCTTACCCATCATGTTGTGGTCTTAGGTCAAAGCACCCATTGAGTTCTCTAGGGGTTTTGTTGACAATTCAAAAGGTCAAAATCATGATGTACTAGCCCTTAGAGGGGTTATGTAACAAAGAAGGAAAATTATTATTGTAAAATGTCATGTCTAGAATCCTCTAACTGATGAGTCATCCAACTCTCTTCATGTTGGCCCAAGGAGGCCTAATTCACTCTTTTGAAATCACATATAAATAGGAACCTCACCTCATTTGTGATATATACATAAATCAATATATATATATTTGTTTCTAGTGAAGTCTGGGAAAGGAAGAAAGAGGGAGGGAGAAATTCTTGAAAGCCAACGAAGTTATTTGAAGATCAATGAATTGGTTAAGGAAAGACATTTATGTCCATGTTGCCCACACATGCGATTTTTGGAGGAGAACTTAGGGTTTCTTCTGTCTTGTTTTGCAGATATTTTGTTTAAGGGTTTGGTTGGATCATCTCTTGGAAGGTTTGGTCTTGGTTCAAGGTCAAGGCCTTGGAAGCCTTCATTGAAAATCTATATGAAGATATTTTTGTGGGTTTTCCTCTCTAAGAGAGTTTTTGGCCCTGGCTAGCAACCTACATCTGGTGTTCTTGTGTTTGCATTATGATATTCTTATTGGAATTTGTCTTTATGATGAACTGAACTAAATAATGATGTCCTAAACTGATCTTCTTTCTTCCGTCTACCCAGAGCCTTAGCTCTAATACCATGTAATGTCCCAAATGGAACAATTTGGGGTTTTCTTGAAATTCTAACTCGAAAATACTTCAAATAAAATCTTCATTCATAAACAGAAGATTTCCATGTAAAATTAAAACAAATAGAGCACTGCAATCCCATAACACAATGAACAGGAAATTTCTCATCTTTTATTGTAATGGATAAACTGAGGTTACATGCACACACAACCAAAATAGGGTAGATGAATATCTGGCCTCCGAGATCATCTGTTGCACTGCTATGTTGGCCCTCCAAACTGAACTGAACTGCACTGTTAATCTCTCCTATGAATTCTCGATGAATTCACCAAGGGGAGATAGGCACTCACCCAATCTCACTGAATCACCCGAGGGTTTTTGTCCTAGGGCTACTACTGAAGTAGAGGATCGGGTCCTCAACCTCTCATATAAGAAGAATACCAAATCCAAGATGTCCTCCAATGTCCTCCTCCTCCTCTTTTATAGATCTCATCGACCCCTCTAAAACCTCCTATTTTATTATTATTTTATTCATGGAGCACTTTTCCCTCTTTTATTTTAATTAAAATATACTTTTTAATGCGGGAAAAGCGTAATTTGTCCACCATGTCTCCTCGGGTCACTGAATCTCACATCTAACTATCCCATCATGTATATATTCTCGTTCTAGATCCAACGAGCTACTACACTAAGGTGTTTTGTCAAGTATTCCTACCGAAATGCCACCTTAAGTGTAATTAATTGGGTCAGGCCCAATAATAGCTCTATTTTCTAAAAGTTGTCAGAATGTGTCGGAATGAAAGGCAAATTATGTGGATGATGGAATATACCAAGCAAATGCTATTGAATCTCATAGAAACTCCTCAAAACCCCTCCAAAAGCCCTTGGGCCCACTGACGACACCAACCTGCACCTGTGACCTCTTTGCCCCCAACTCTGAAATTCCATCCTAACCATGTCATGAGGAACACCATAAAAAGGAACATTACAAATCCTCCTGCCACAAGATTTCTTTCCCTCAATAAATCCAAACATGTGGACCATTTTTTGGCCCAATGCAGCTAAGACCCAATGTCTGGATCACATACGAACCACTGGTTGATGCTTGCCTCTGTGTCGACCCATCATGAACAGACCCCTCAGTGCTCGGATCCCAAACTAATCTCTGACTATTCCTGTCATCAACCAATCCTCTTAGATCCTAATGCCACCATAGCCAATAATTTCCTAAGTCCCATGGCTGAGATTGTGCTTTGTCCCCGGTTATAGTTGTTGCTCCATAAAGTGAATACCAACTCATCAACCCTCTCTAATCCCACCTCTGGCATGGACCAAGTTCAACCCCACTTTGTTGATGTTGGGCTAGTGCTACTGAAATACTGATGAACTGTTGATCCACATCCCATGACCCACTAAAACATGTAGTAATCCTCTCATCTAAGGGCTCTTGTTGTACTGTGCCCTAGACTAACGATGATACCCTATCAAAACGATGCAAACTCACGATCTCTCACCAATCTGTCCTGTGGGGAGGATCGAATGCATCGATAGTTGTATATGCGATAAGTCCCCTATGCTACACCATGCCCCACTCACGCAACCCTGCCTCTCTCCCTATAATGGGCACAAGTGGCCAAACTATGTTGTAAACCTTGTCTATGTACTCTTGGAGAGGGTTGTTCCCTACAGATTTGTTGGTTGCCACTACATACGGTTGCACCTCATCAATGGGTATACCCAAATATAGATGTGTTGCCATCTCCCTTGTTTGATAGGAAACTTCACGCTCCTCCAGTCCACCAATCTCCTACCAAACTGTCATGTCATACTCCAACACCTCCTAATGACAAGTGTCTCTGAATACTGTCACCCTACTAGTTGTCTCTACATATGTCTGCTCCTCATCAATGGCTAAACCCAAGAGTGGTTTCTCATCCATCACGGGCTCAATATGAACCTCCAACTGGCTCTCCCTGAAAGGCTCATCATGCATACTAGGCACGTCATCCTCCTCAGCTAGCTCATGCTCCACCATATGCTGCTCATTCTGAATCATCACTGGTGACTCATCATCCTGAATGTCTCCCATAGGGTCCACTAATTGTTCATCATATAAATCTGGCATGTTTTCAACAACTCTACATGACTCATGCTCCTCGGAGGTGTCCTCATATGAACCCATGGACTCATCCAAAGAAGAATCCTCACCCTGATTGTTAGAATGAATCTCCACCTGCTCTACCTTTGTCACCTCCTCAGTGTCACTCAAGCATGAATCGTCAGGTCCCTTACAAATGAAGCAAAGTCCCTTCATCCTCAGTTCATTCTTGTTACATGATCGACCAAACTTAATCATCTCCTCCATGTTCAACTATCTCTTGAACAACCCAATGTTTTGCTCAACCAACCTTTAGGCTAGCTCATAAGAAGTAGGTGAGACCAGCTTCTCTCTCTCCAAACATACAACAATCGAGACTGCAACTCCCGAAAAATGGCATCACGGCCTCTCATACATGATGATAATATGGATTGCATGTGTGCTATGACTGTGTTAGAGTGATGTTTCCTAATGTTGAAGAAACATTGGAACATTTACAGGATTAAACCATCACACTCTAGATCAAACATCATTTCATAAGTCCTATTCATGGCCATAACTTCAAAAATCTCAAGCTTGTTCCCAAAGGTGGAGCTTGAACTGTTCTCTAAGTCCTGGAAATTTTCTACCATCAATCTAAAAACTCTCCTCATAACATCATCATCGTAAGGTGCTATAGGGGAGGTTAGTCTCATGATGTTACTGAGAAAAGATGCAACTGGAAGTCTAACCCCTTCACAAGGTTCCTCCAAGAACTTGTGTTGTATGAGAACAAGCATAGCTAGTTTTAGAACCCAAAGTAGTTTTTTCCCTTCTAATTGGCTCACTTCGGAAAGGAGTGCATCCAGTTCATCTAATTTAAAAAGGAAATTCCATGTGATCCTCATGTGTTTCAAATCTATTCTAAGTGCAAGGATTTTGTGTCCAATCTTCGACTGCAAATCACTTGGTTGTTCCTTTTTAAGGATGGCATACACCCCTCTTGAAAAAGGTTTGTTGTTTTGATTTACTTTTGGCTGATCTGAAGAGGTATTGCTGCTAGAGGTTTTGAGTTGTTAATCAAGCTACTTGAGGATTCCCTTGAGGGTTCTCAGGGTCCTTTCAAGGTCCACCTTAGAATCGTGCTTTTCTTTTGCTAGCATATTGTCATTGTAATATATGAATTCTGAATGTATTTCTTCAATAAGGCATTTTGTCAAACATTGGTTGCACACGCTGCTATAGGTGTGATTCTTTGAGTTTTGGATTAAGTGATTACACAATGATCAGAAGTACGTTTAAGGAGGCACTGTTAGAGCCACATAATTAACACAACAAGGGTATACACCACTGGTAATTCAATTCAACCACAACTAGCAAAGTTCTTCATTAATACATTACTTCATAAATCACACACTGACTTTTCTAGAGAACCACAATTATAACATTGTATTTTTAAGAGTAAATACAAACTCAAGGAATAACAAAACCTGGTTTATATGTTGTCCAAGGAGAATGAGAGTCACAGTCTTCCTCAGCAAGCCACATTCAATAATACAAGTTAGCTACAGGTGTAAACTCGGCTTTCCTCCATTACTTCCTTATCCTCACGAATAAGTGGGGTCATCTAAGTGGGAAACAAACCCTTTCTTCAGCACGTACTCAATGGATAAATGGGAGAATATTTCAGCCACTTCTGGTATGCAACTCGATCATATTTGCAGAAATTATATAACCCACAAATGACTGATATATCAACCATTTTTAAATATGCTACAGAAATCAGAATTTCTACCCTTAGACTGATGGGGAAAGTGTAACTCAGGAGCTTAGTCTATGTAGTATGCCCAATTGATTTTATACATCTATAAAAAAAAAATGTTGAGGAGTCACTTCATACAAATAATGTGTCAAAAATAACAACCAAATTTCTCTTTGAAGAATTTATGCAAACAATTTGCAGACATCCATTTCATCAAACATTTCACAAAAAATTCAAGTCACTTTATTAGAGAACAATCTCGGAGAGAAAAATCGTAGTTTGATAAAGGATTATGGCGCACAGAGAAATTGAGGAACCTAGTATATGCCTCAACAATACAATTCCTTGTGAATGAGGTTGCAGTACCTTTCTAGAGTTCCAACACTAAGCATACCCAGGTTTCAATGCCCACAACCAACAATTAAAATCCTTCCTTTTTGAGAAAATGACAATGTTCAGCTCCATAGCTTCATCCTCTGTCGGATCTAGAAACTCGTGCTTTCCGTTATGGATAAATGCCAAAATTTGGTCCCCCAATGTGATTGAAAAATAATGTTGTAATGTATGACTTAACTCACCTAATCAATCTTCTTTCGGCACCTCTGATATAGACTTTCAAGTTGGTAGGAACACCAACTCTAATACTACAATAATGTCCCAAATGGAACAATTTGGGGTTTTCATGAAATTCTAACTCGGAAATACTTCAAATAAAATTTTCATTCATAAACAAAAGATGGCCATGTAAAATTAAAACAAATAGAGCACTACAATCCCATAACAAAATGAACAGGAAATTTCTCATCTTTTATTATAATGGATAAACTGGGGTTATATGCACATACAACCAAAATAGTTCAGATGCATAGTTGGCCTCCAAGATAATTTATTGCATTGTTATGTTGTCCCTCCAAACTGAACTGAACTTCATTGTTAAGCTCTCCTGTGAATTCTAAATGAATTCATTAAGAGATGGGTGCTTTCCCAATCTCACTGAATCACCTGAGGTTTTCCATCCTGGGGCTACTACTGAAGTAGAGAACCAGGTCCTCAACCTCTCATACAAGAAGAAATACCAAATACAAGATATCCTCCAATGGCCTCTTCCTCCTCTTTTATAGATCTCATGGACCCCTCTAGAACCTCCTATTTTATTATATTTTATTATATTTTATTCATGGAGCACTTTTTCCTCTTTTATTTTAATTAAAATATACTTTTTAATGCAGGAAAAGGCCAAATTGGCCACCATGTCTTCTCGGGTTATTGAAACTCACATCTAACCATCCCATCATGTAGATCTTTTCGTTCTAGTTCCAACGAGCTACTACTATAAGGTGTTCTGTCAAGTATTCCTCCCGAAATGCCACCTTAAGTGTAATTAATTAAGTTAGGCCCAATAATAACTCTATTTTTTGAAAGTTGTCAGAATGTGCCAGAATGAAAGGAAAATTGTGTGGATGATGGAATATACCAAGAAAATGCCATTGTATCTCATAGAAACTCCTCAAAACCTATCCAAAATCCCCTAGGCCCATTGATGACACCAACCTGCACCTATGACCTGTCTGCCCCCAACTCTGAAAGTCCATCCTAACCATGTCATGAGGAACACCAGAAAAAGGAACATTACATACCATGTTGAGAAGTCTAGGGAAATGTAGGTAGAGTTATTTTTAATTTGATTTCTCTTTAATCTCACAAGAAAAAGTCAAGGATTAAAGAGAAATCAAATTAAAAATAACTCTACCTAATTTTCTCTAGATTTCTCGACATGGTATTAGAGCTAAGGCTTTGGGTAAAGGGAAGAAAGAAGATTAGTTTGGCATCATATCATCTCAAGAAAATCAACTACCATAGACCGAATTTGTGGAGGCTAAAGGATCAATATTCTGGGTTCAATTACAAGCCATATCTGCAAAGATAAAAATGCTAGCATACATAGAAAAATCAAGGGCATTTGGAGGGAAATCAAGCCTTGTTCTAGAAGACAAAGAGGAATTTCTAATAGCCCTATCTAGGCCAAGCACATTGACAATCAAATTCAATTTTTAGGCACCTCTTATCAGTCCTCTTCTCTATAAAAAAAATTGCACACCTACTCTAAAATAACAAAGGCATAAAATTTATGAGTTTAAAGGACCGAAAAGGAAAATCTAAGCAACATGAGGAAGGCCAAGTATCCTGAAAAGGAAAGTGAGGGAAAAGGGTGACCTTACAAGGTCTGAAATATGCATCAAAATTTTGAAATTATGTGCAATATCTCATGTATGTAAGACCAAAAAAATATCTTTAAGGGTATTCTAGACCTTGTTGAAGGTGTTGTTGCTTCCAGAGACAACCTTGGATTGCTTACAAGACTAGTGCCTGGTAACATCTATATTTTATGTGCCTTTTATGATCTTCAAGAAACAAAGACATCATATACATTTTATACACATAGTAAATAAAAATATACAATAAACATCATGGATTGGTTCCTTCGTCCAAGGACATAAGCCATGTATTTCTAGTATCCTTTCACATATACAACTCACAGGAATATAGGTATAAACTAGTGGAGGCCGAGTAATTTAAGGACCTACAGTTTAATCAGCATGTTGCAGAGTAATGAAAGAAGAGAAGGAGATAGACTAACTCATCACATAGAGCTTGAAACATCAATAACTCTACACTTATCTAAGTTAAAGATAGAAATAATGGATGAAAGAGGATTGGATGCTATGATTCATGGAGCGCAAATTTAAAGATATAATCTCAAAGATACATACAGATATGTGCATTAACTAGTCAACACAAATGAATCTGTAAGAACATATGAGACATTTCTAGCAGCTACCATTGAATGAAATCGGAGAGGAAATGTGAACATAATGGATTTTAACGGAGAAGAAACATATTGTAGTACTCAAAGGTTGGAATTGCCACTATTTCATTTATATTCTAAAAGATGCAAATCTAGAATTCATACAGTTTCATAAATCACATGTAGTTTTTCTTTAGAATTCAGAACCTTTTCTAAGTATTTCTTCCTCCCTTTTATAAGGAGAGGGAGAACATGGAAATTACAAAATATCTCAGGCTGAACTTCCAACTGCCTACATGACTAGTTGTCTTGGTGTGATTTCTATGTCACCTCCAATTATTACAACAAAAATATACCTTTCTTGGAAATAAAATAGCATAACAATATCAATCAAAAACAACAAAACAGAATTCGCAAATGAACTGAAATGATGGTCCTGTAAATATCTCCATGCCACTCTTCTTTTTTGGCCTCTGGTCCAAACATGTCTCTGTTAAATTACGCGTCATACTCTCTCGGCAGGTTCCCCATCACTTTCGGACTTAACAACTTTAATTCTTCTTTTGCAGGAACCAGGAGTGACACACGTAATGGCCGTAACAGACTCTGAACATAGCTGCCAACTCATCTGTCGCTTATTACAATCTTGATTAAGCCAACAGAACCAATTGTACCCCATAGAACAAATCATACAAGTGTATCGGGACTCAGGCCATTTAGGAACTTTAAACAAAATGGGATTCATAAAGCTGTGATTGTCGATTTCCTTTGGACCCTTATGCCTTAGCCCCGGGGGCTTAGGTCAAAACTGCATGGTGGAAACCTGAAGAGTCATGGCCTAAACCTTCTGGAGCTAAAAGCCTTTAGCTGGGATGGGGGCCGATTCTTTGATATATTATATTGTAACAGGTCCAACGCATAATATGTGGGACCATACTACATATGCGCATAGGACCCATTTTCAATATCGGAGCTCGGGGATCGAGAATCTCTAATCTTTGCTTCCAGTTGCACCCTCCCAAAACTTGCGATTGCGATATGTGATGTGGTTTGGTCCACGTGGGAAGAGGATAAGGGAGGGTCAGCATGAAGGCTTTAGCACATAAAAACCTTTAATAACTTCTCCACCCAACCATTTTATTGATACATAAAGCACATATAATCATGTGACCCACCTTATGCCACCTGTCCCCCTCGCTTCGGGCCCACAATATCGGGGGCTTCCCCGATATGCACCTTTATAAAATGTCGATTACATGTTTCTCCATGGTTGCAATCGCCGATCTGCGAGATGACGTCATCCTTTACCACGTGTCACCCTATGAGTGGTGACATGTGTCACCTTGTTTTGGCCCCTTATGACCCCTTAAAACGTCAAATATGCATCCCACGTGTCCTTCGTACCACCACATCTTGCTGACGTTAGTTTCCATGTGTCTTTATCAAGACTAATCATGTGCTGACACGTGGCCCTACTAGAGTAGAGAGAAAGAGCCCGCCTACCTTTGGTTTTTCACTGAATTTTTTTGTTAATCGCAATTAGCCCTTCCCCGGTGATTTACACTATGGCCTCAAGTCCCGACACTTTTAATGTTATCAACATTCGGTGGTTTTAGGACACTATATTTTTTCGCAACCTTTGAAAATGCCAATCACTGATCTGCGATACAGCTTTGAGTACGATCGTCGATATGCAGGATCGTTGGAACCTTCGATATGCGATTTACACCAGACCTCTGAAATTTGTGATCGCCGACATGCAGGATCGCTCGAACTTCTGATATGCGATTTGTGATATCAGCGATCGCTAATTACTGATCTCACTACCCTCCCCTGCTGCTGCTGTGAACTCCGATTTCGATTTGCGATGAGCCTTACCCTTGGTCTTTTTCTCTTTTTTTTATGCTTTCAAAGGGTAGCTTCAATCTACTCTAACTTCTTATCCAGAAGTCCATTTTTGGACTTATATGTACCGTTAGAAAGCTTATTCTAAGCACTATCTAATGAAGAGGGTCTGATTTAGCATTAAGATAATTTTGTGGCTTGGAAGATGGCAGAAAGATTCTCATTTATTTTGTCCTCTTTGTATAACTGGAACTCTGTTTTCAGAAGGTGACAACATTGGCTCCACCTAGGGACAGTTCCTTGCTAGCAAGGTGCTGAGAACCTGCATACTGTGAACTTCACTTTTTTGGGCATGGCATCTTTTTAAACAAGTGAAAATTTTATGAAAGTGGAACTTTTAAACAGAAAACTAGAAATTTCATATGATAATTACAACACACGTCGATATTTACAATGAGTGCAAAACAATACCTTTTAATTCTAGAAATAGTGTTTGAGGAATTAGCCATTTATTGGTAGCTCCAATGATTCACCTTCCATATTTTTGAGTAGGTATGTATTATTTCCTTTTTCTTTTGAAATTTTGAAAGGGTTGAACCAAAGGGAATCAAACTTTCTGTGTTTACATTTTTCTTCGCGTCGGACGTCCCATCGAAAAACTAAATCTCCCGGTTGAAGAGGTCGATCTTTGGCTTTTTTGTCCATTAGGGATTTCATCTTTCGTTGGTAATTTTCCAATTTAACCCTCACCTGTTCCCTATTTTCATGAAGCTCAACTAGTTGGTTTATCCTTCATGTCAAATAACTTGGCTCCTCCTCAACTTCTCGTAGTAACTTCACCACTAGCATTGCTAGTTGGATTGGGAAGACTGCAGCCTTACCATACACTAGCTCGAAAGACGATTTTCCAATGGAACGTTTAGGAGTCACTCGGTTGGCCCAGAGGGAAAACTTTAATTGGGTGTCCTAGTTTCTCTGATTCTTGGTGATGGTCTTCTTCAGCACTCTCACCAAGTTTTTGTTTGAAGACTTTGCTAAATCGTTTCCTTGAGGATAGTAGGTAGTGGAGTGCCCGATGATGATATTGAACTTCTGACAGAAGCTAGTGAATTTTGCAGATTTGAAGACTTGAGCATTGTCAGTGATAATTTTGATAGGACAACCAAAACGAGCTAATATGTTTTCCTCCATAAACTTGATTACCACTGAATCTATAGAGTTTATGGTTGGGATGACCTCTACCCACTGGTTGAAATAATTAGTGGTCGTTAATATCCACTTATGCCGCCTGCTGGAAGGTGGGTTTATCTCTCCTACGAAGTATATTCCCCACTGTCTGAAGGGTTCGTACACATGCACAGGGATCAGGGGAAGAAGAGAAAGTTTTTGTCTCTCAACGTGCACTTCTCACACAACCTGACTTGTAAATGCACATTTCCAAATAGTTTAGGCCAGTAGAATCCCACTTTGAGGATTTTGTGAGCTGTGGTCTTCCAGTTGTAATGACCTCCACAAGCTCCCCCATGAAATTCTTCAATTACTTTATGAGTTTCTCCTTCTACCAAGCATAACAGCAAAACTCCCACCGGGACTTTCCAGTAGAGTTGGCCATTGGATATGATATAATTTTGAGCTTGTAGTCTTAACATTCCATATTTAGATTTGTCCAGCCCTAGTGGGCACCTCAGGAATAAGAGATAATGGATGATATTCTTATACCAGGGTGATCCCTCATATTTAGCATAGATCTTTTGCTCTATTATTTTAATCCCACTCTGAGGAACTTTTGTTTTGTCTTCCTCTATTCTCAGGTTTATTCCTAAAGCTTGGCACTTAGATTCTAATAAAATCTTAGCCAACCCTTGGCCTTTTATGATCCAGATTTAAACATGAACGCAAAAAATTATAGATATAGCCATAAATACAAAGATGTAGTAGAAATAACACTTCATTTCATTAATATCAAATACTGAAATATGCTTACAAACAGAATGGAAATAAGACTAGCTCGGGCGATGGTAGCTTATCCCTGAGAAGAGATGTGGCAGCTACATGCTTCTAAACTGTGTTACAGTGAGGCTTGAAGACCTATTTATTGTTTAGAAACAATGGAAAACCCTAAACATCCAAAAACCTAACCCTAGGAGATGAATTGCCAAACTATGGACCCCGTTTGGGTAAATTGGTACATCAACTTCCTGGGGTCGTAATTTTGGCATAAGATCTCCGTTTGACATGCACAATACCTTGTTAGAAAGATATATCCGAGGAATACAACTTTTGAGTGAGAAAAATCAATCGATGACCCATGTTTCTCCCAGTTTTCCCAAAAAACATCGTTTAGGACCTCAAAACGGCTCCAAAAGTTCAGGACCCAAAAACTGCCAAAAATAGTAAATTGTGCTACAAATAAGGAAACTGAAAAACTGAAAGAAGAAATGGTTGGGATCCTAGTGGAATAGGTGGGTGGCCACCAATATCCACCTAGATCATTCCTCCCCCCTTAGGAGGCAATGGTCCCCATTGCGTTGAGTTCCTCCATGAGATGAGGAAACTTCTGCTGAACTTGGTCCCTGGTGAGCCACTTGCCCAGGTGAAGGAGTGATCTAGGTGGATATTGGTGGCCACCCACCAATTCCACTTGGACCCCCACCATTGCTTCTTTCAGTTTTTCAGTTTCCTTAATTGTAGCACAGTTTACTATTTTTAGCAGCTTTTCGGGTCCTAAACTTTTGGAGCCGTCTAAACAACGTTTTTTTGGAAATCTACCGCCAGCGATTTTCTGTCTAAAATCATCTTTTCTATCCTATTCCTCGAAGAGATCTTTCCAACGGGTTATCATGCATGTCAAATGAAGATAATATGACCAAGTCACGACCCCGCGAAGTTGGTTGTCCAACTCACCCCAACGGGGCCCATAAACTCTTGGTGTTACATCTCCTCGAGTTAGCATTTTGGTTGTTTAGGGTTTGCTCTTATTGTTCAATAATAAAAAGGCCCTTGAGCCTCATCGTAAGGCAGTTCAGAGGCACTTAGTCGCCACATCTCTTCTCATAGATAAGCTACCATCGCTCTAGCTGGTTTATTTCCATTTCTGTTTGTAAGCATATTTCAGTATTTTACATTAATGAAGTGAAGTATTATTTCCACTGCATCTATGTGTTTATGGTTATCTCTGTAATTTGTTGCGTTTCTGTTTAAATCTGGATCAGTGGTAGCAGAGCGGTCTGCTTTTTTTCTTTGTTTTTCTTTGCATTTCCCCAACGAGGTCAGGATATAAGGAGTTAGGGCTTGAACTGGTCAAACCTTTGCAAGACTAGCCTCACAAATCCCGGCGGCCTCCCATGGAGGATGAAAATAAAGATGAGGGGGCAGGAGATACTATCAAAATATTGCTTGAAGAAGCCCTTGAGTGACAAAGGAACGCGATGATGGATAGCTTTGCCCAGATTCTTCATTAGCTACCCAGGGGCGACGCATCAGCTTCCAATAGCTACTCTGGAAACACCACACTGTTTAAGGTACAAGTTAATTTTGAAATCCCCATATTCGAGGGTCAGATAGACGCAGATGTCGTTGATAAATGGTTAAATTTGATAGAGGGTTATTTTTTTGTTCATGATTTTTCCAATCAGGAAAAGATTATTTTCGCTCTTCTCAAAGCAGCCCCCCACATCAAGGACTGGTGGGAAACCTACTGCGAGCAGAAGGATGAAAGTACAGGCTTACTATTTTCAGTTGCACCCACTTAGAATTCATTCCGGGATGCCATCAAGGAGCAGTACTACCCTGTTGGAAGCTATGAGGATTAATACATAAAGTGGACCACGCTGCAGCAGGGAAGGGACCAAGACATGCCGGAGTTTACCAATATTTTCCACACCCTTCACACAAAGTTGGGTATTAAGGATTTGGAGCAGCATTTGATACTTAAATACTGCAGCTTCCTGCACAAGTACATCTAGGAGAAACAGAATTCATGAACATCTCCTCGCTCGGCATGGCATATCGATATGCCGTCAAGGTCGAGCAAAAGTTTAAACAGAAGAAGCGAGACTTTGGATCTGCGAATCCGAAGCAAGGGAAAGGTGCCCCCAAACCGCAGAACAAAGGAAAAAGCCAAGACGGGGCGTCCCAAGACAACTCGCCAAAGCTGCAAGCAAAGAACAGTGTTGCGAAGCTGAAAAAGGACACGGGAAAGTGGTGTGAGTTCCATAAGAGCTCTGCTCACAAAACAAGTGAGTGTCGGGCCAATCAGTCACTCGTGGCCGAGCTAAAGGTTTTAGAATTAGGTGCATGTTCTGAATCTGAGTCAGAACCTAACAAGGGGAATGAAAAAGGGAAACAAATTACGATGCAGAGCCCAACGCCACCGTTGCCACCACGAAGATCCAAAAGGAGGAACCCGAAGATCCCCGCTACAGTTCATTGTCGACAACACGAGCCAAAAGAACCTCATTTTGGTAGAGGCCGTAAAGCAGTTGGGCTTACCAACCACAGCACATACACAACCGTACACCATCAGGTGGCTTCACCAAGGACGGGATCTTCGCATGAGCCAATAGTGTCGCCTTCCATACAACATCAAGCCCTTCACGGATGAGGTATTGTGTGACATTTCTCCCCTTGAAGTTTGTGATGTATTATTAGGACAACCATACTTGTGGAAGCAACAAGCTATGTATGAATCAAGACCCCGTACTATTATTATTACTTTGGTAAATAAGTTGTACGGGATACCGGAGGTAGCATCACCTACCGCCATCTCTTTAGTTACTACAAAACAATGCAGTAAGCTCATTTCCAAAACTGAGAAATTTATTTTCCCGATGATACGCCCTCAAGAAAATAAGAAGACAATGGCCACGACCTCCAAACAGGGACCCTCCGCACGACAACTACAGATGGACAAGGTCGTGGAGGAGTACAAGGACATATTCACCTCCCCCGCAGGAGTTCCTATGCACTGTCAAGTCAAGAACTCCATCGATCTCAACCCAGGTGCACCGCTGCCCAATGGACGAATCTATCGGGGCTCCATTCTGGAGAACGATGAAATCAAGAGGCAGATTCAAGAGCTGTTGCATAAAGGTCACATCCATCCGAGTTCATCGCCCTGTGGGAGCCCGATCATGTTGGTACAGAAGAAGGATGGGACTTGGAGACTCTGTATTGACTATCGGGCACTGAACAAGATCACTGTCCGTAATAGGTACCTAATCCCACGGATTGATGACCTCCTGGACCAACTGAAGGGGGAAAAATATTTTAGCAGGATCAATTTGAAGTCAGTATATCACCAGGTACCAATCGAACCCTTTGATGTGTGGAAGACTGCCTTCAAAGCCAAGGAGGGCCTTTTCGAATGGTTGATTATGCCTTTAGGATTAACGAATGCTCCTACAACCTTCATGAGGCTAATGGATGACATCTTGCAGCCATTCACCAACTCATTTGTAGTGGTATACTTGGATGACATCCTAATCTTCAGCCAGAGTTGGGAAGAGCACCTCTACCACATCCGACAGGTTCTCCAAACACTACGGCAACACAAGTTATGTGCAAATTTGGAGAAATTCACTTTTGGCATGACCCAGGTTCAGTATCTAGGATACATTATTGATGAACAGGGGGTTCATGTGGATCCATCCTAGATCCAAGTCATTCGGGATTGACCATCTCCAACCACTCTGACAGAGCTCCGCAACTTTCTAGGTCTTGCCAACTTCTACCGCAAGTTTGTGTTGGGATTTTCTCATATCACTTGGCCCTTGAGTCAAGTCACCAAGGGAGGAGCAAAAGAAAAATTATTTTGGTCTGAATCTCAACAGAAGGCATTCACAGAGTTGAAAGATCTCCTCTTCTCGGCACAAGTGCTCGCATTACCAGACTTGCAACAACCATTTGAGGTTGAGACAGATGCCTCTGACTGTGCTATTGGGGCAGTCCGGAAGTATACCACTTATGACAAAGAGATTTATTCCATTGTGCAGGCCTGTCGACAATGGAAGCATTACATTTTGGGGAAGGAAACGGTCATCCACACAGACCATCGACCCCTGCAGTTCATACAGACCCAAGGGAAATTGTAGAATGATCACCATCAGAAGTGGTCCACATACTTGCAACAGTTCCATTTGAATATCAAGTATAAGAAGGGCAGCACCAATAATGTTGCAGATTGCCTCAGTCGACCACCGATCATGGCGTTAACCACCGTGCTCAACCCTTGTGGGCACAAGACTTCTAATTGGCCACGTCTCTACAAAAGCGACCCATAATTCGGCCACACATACTAGACACTCTTGGAGGGTCAGCATGTTCCAGATTTTCACCTCCAAGATGCCCTGTTATGCCACCTAGGTCACCTTTGTGTTCCTTCAAGTGAGCGTGCCAAGATGATTTCAGAAGCACACTATAGTTAGGTTGCAGGGCATTTCAGGGTCGAGAAAATGATGGCAGTACTGTAAAAGTATTTCTGTTGGCTGAATCTTCGACAGGATGTCGGGAAGTACATCAGATCATGCACTGCCTGCACCATTACCAAGCAGACCATCAAGAAGCAAGGCCTCTATACCCTGTTGCCTACCCCTAGTCGACCTTGGGAATCCATCTCCATGGATTACATGTCAGGCCTTCCTTCCACTAAGCATGGAAACAACTGTGTTTTTGTGGTCGTCGACAGGTTCTCAAAGATGGCCATTATGGCAGCCTGCAAGAAGAATATGACAACAGAAGCCACTACTAAGCTCTTCTTTGAATGAGTGTGGGTACACTTTGGGATCCCACAGTCTATCATCTCAGATCAGGACAACACGGTCCTCAGTACATTTTGGTCCAGTCTCTGATCGATGCTCGACACCAAACTCACTAAGTCCACAGCCTTCCATCCTCAAACTGATGGCCAGACAGAGGTTGTCAACAAGATGATCATACACATTCTGCGCATGTACAACTCAAAGTATCCACGCACATGGGACAAGAGCCTCCCCTATGTTCAACACAGCTACAACCGGGCTCTCCACAGCTTGACTGGCCACAACACTTTTCAGGTGGGCTTGGGATTCCAATCACTATGTCCCATTGATGTGGCCATGCCATTTGCAGCTACTCACGTAGATTCGGCTCATGTCCAGTCTGAAACAGATAAGGCAAATAGCTTCATTGAGCACATCCAACATATTCACCAGCAAGTCCATGACATTCTGGAGAAATCAAATGCCAAGTACAAGCTACGACATGATTAACATTGAGTGCCACACAAGTTTCAGGTGGGCGACAAAGTCTGGTTGCATTTGCAAAAGGAACGCCTTACCGGAGCCTATCAGAAACTCAAACCACTCTAATATGGTCCTTACACCATTACCAAGGTTGTGGGAGACAATGCATTTGAGCTCAACATTCCTCCATTCCTTGGCCTGCACCCAGTGTTCAATGTGGACTGCCTTCATCCATACTTTCCATCATTACTGGACACATTCAACATTGCAGAACAGCTCACACCCACAGAGTTGAATCCAGATTGCATGGAACAAGCTACAACTGATCAGATCATGGACACACAAATTAAGCACACTTGCCAGCAGAATATCCAACTGTATCGAGTTGTCAAAGCAGGCCAATTCCTTCACCAGGGCAAGTGGCTCACCAGGGACCGAGTCACCAGAAGTTTCCTCATCTCATGGAGGAACTCAACGCAATGGGGACCATTGCTTCCTAAGGGGGGAGGAATGATCCAGGTGGATATTGGTGGCCACCCACCAATTCCACTTGGACCCCTACCATTTCTTCTTTTAGTTTTTTAGTTTCCTTAATTGTAGCACAGTTTACTATTTTTAGCAGTTTTTTGGGTCCTAAACTTCCAGAGCTATTTTGAGGCCCTAAACGACGTTTCTTTGGAAATCTACCACCAGTGATTTTTTATCTAAAATCATATTTTTCATTGTAGTCCTTAGGGATATCTTTCCAATGGGTTATCATGCGTGTCAAATAGAGATAATATGACCAAGTCACAACCCCGGGAAGTTCGTTGTCCAACTCGCCCCAACGGGGCCCATAAACTCTTGGTGTTACATCTCCTCGGGTTAGGGTTTTGGTTGTTTAGGGTTTGCTCTTATTGTTAAATAATAAAAATGCCCTTGAGCCTCATTGTAAGGCAGTTCAAAGGCATATAGCTGCCACATCTCTTCTCAGAGATAAGCTACCATCGCCCTAGCTGGTTTATTTCCATTTCTGTTTGTAAGCATATTTCAGTATTTTACAATAATGAAGTGAAGTATTATTTCCGTTGCATCTCTGTGTTTATGGTTATCTCTGTAATTTGTTGCATTTCTGTTTAAATCCGGATCAAGGAGTTGGTATACTTTGACAACTCGATATAGTTGGATCCTTTACTGTTGGGTGTTCTTGATCTGCGTGTCCATGATCTAATCAGTTTTAGCTTGCTCCATGCAATCTGGATTTAACTCTATAGGTGTGAGTTGTTTTGCAATGTGTGATGTGTCCAACAATGGTGGGAAGTATGGTCGAAGGCGGTCCACATTGAACACTAGGTGCAGGCCAAGGAATGGGGAAATGTTGAGCTCAAATGCATTGTCACCCACAACCTTGGTAATGGTGTAAGGCCATATCGGAGTGGTTTGAGTTTCCGATAGGCTTTGGTAAGGCATTCCTTCTACAAATTCAACCATACTTTGTCGCCCACCTAAAACTTGTGTGGCACCTGATGTTGATCATGTCATTGTTTGTACTTGGCATTTGATTTCTCCATAATGTCATGGACCTACTGGCGGATATGTTTGATGTGCACAATGAATTTGTTTGCCTTATCGGCTTCCGACTGGGCATGAGCCAAATCTACCTAAGTAGCTGCAAATGGTATGGCCACATCAATGGGACATAGTGGCTAGAATCCCAAGCCCACCTAAAAAAGGGTTGTGGCTAGTCGAGCTGTGGAGAGCCTGGTTATAGCTATGCTGGACATAGGGAAGGCTTTCATCCCATGTCTGTGGATGCTTTGAGTTGTACATGCACAGAATGTGTATGATCATCCTGTTGATGACCTCTGTCTGGCCATTAGTTTGGGGATGGAGAGCTGTGGACTTAGTGAGCTTGGTGTCCAGCATTGACCAGAGACTGGACCAAAATTTACTGAGGAACCTATTGTCCTAATCTAAGATGATAGACTGTGGGGTCCCAAACTGTACCCACACTAGTTCAAAGAAGAGTTTAGCAGTGGATTTTGTTGTGATATTCTTCTTGTAGGCCGCCATAATGGCCATCTTCGAGAATCTATCAACGACTACAAAAACACAGTCGTTGCCATGCTTAGTAGAAGGAAGGCCCGGCATGTAATCCATGGAGATGGATTCCCAAGGTCGACTAGGGGTAGGCAGCGGAGTATAGAGGCCTTGCTTCTTGATGGTCAATTTTCCAATGGCACAGGAATTGCAAGATCTAATGTACTTCCCTACATCCTGTCGAAGATTCGGCCAATAGAAATACTTCTATTGTACTGCTACCATTTTCTCGACCCCAAAATGCCCAGCGACCCGACTGTAGTGCGCTTCCCACATCATCTTGGCTCGCTCCCTTGAAGGAACACAAAGGTGTCCCAGGTGGCATAGCAGGGCATCCTGGAGGTGAAAATCTGGAACTTGCTAACCCTCCAAGAGCATCTGGTATGTGTGGCCGAATTCTAGGTCGCTTTTGTAGAGAAGTGGCCAATCAGATGTCTCGTGCCCACAGGAGTTGAGCACTATGGTTAACGCCATGATCGGTGGTCAGCTGAGGCAGTCTGCAACATTATTGGTGCTACCCTTCTTATACTTGATATTCAAATGGAACTACTTCAGATATGTGGACCACTTTTGATGACGATCATTCTGCAACTTCCCTTGCGTCTATATGAACTACAGGGGTCGGTGGTCTGTGTGGATGACTATTTCCTTCCTAAAAATGTAATGCTTCCATTTTCGGAAAGCCTGCACATTGGAATACATCTCTTTGTCATAGGTGGGATACTTTCGGACTGTGTCTGAAAGCGTCTCACTGTGATATGCCACTGGATGCCCCTGTTGAGTAAGGACAGCCCCAATAGCATAGTCAGAGGCATCTGTCTTGATCTCAAATGGTTGTTGCAAGTCTGGTAAAGTGAGCATTGATGCCAAGCAGAGGCGATGTTTCAACTCTACGAATTTCTTCTATTGAGATTTAGACCAAAAGAATTTTGATTTCACTCCTCCCTTGGTTACTTGACTAAAGGGCCAAGTGATATGAGAGAACCCCAACACGAACCTGTGGTAGAAATTGGCAAGACCCAGAAAGCTATGGAGCTCTGTCAAAGTGGTTGGGGCTGGCCAATCCCGAATTACTTGGATCTTTGCTGGATCCACATGCACCCCTTGTTCATCAATAATGTATCCTAGATACTAAACCTGGGTCATGGCAAAAGTGAATTTCCCCAAATTTGCACACAACTTGTGTTGCCACAGTGTTTGGAGAACCTGTCAGATGTGGTGGAGGTGCTCTTCCCAACTCTGGCTGAAGACCAGGATGTCGTCTAAGTATACTACTACAAATGAGTTGGTGAATGGCCACAAGATGTCATACATTAGCCTCATGAATGTTGCAGGAGCATTCGTCAACCCAAAAGGCATAACCAACCATTTGAAAAGGCCCTCCTTAGCTTTGAAGGCATTCTTCCACACATCGGAGGGTTCGATTGGTACCTAGTGATAGCCAGAATTCAAGTCGATCTTGCTGAAATATTTTCCCCCCTTGATTTGGTTCAGAAGGTCATTAATCTGTGGGATCGAGTACCTATTCCAAACAGTAATCTTTTTCAGCACTCGATAGTCAATACAGAGTCTCCAAGTCTCATCCTTCTTCTGTACCAACACGATCGGGCTCCCATGGGGCGATGAACTCAGACGAATGTGACCTTTCTGCAGCAGCTCCTAAATCTACCTTTTGATTTCGTTGTTCTCTAGAATGGAGCGCTGATAGATTGGTCCATTGGGAAAAAATGCACCTGGGGTCATATCGATGGAGTGCTTGACCTGACAGTGCAGAGGCACCCCTATGGGGGAGGTGAAGATGTCCTCGTACTCCTCCACAACCTTGTTCATCTGTTGTTTCCGTGCAGAGGGGCCCTGTCTAGAGTTCGTGACCACCATCTTCTTCTTTCCCTATGGGCGCATCATTAGGAAAACAAATTTCTCGATTTTGGAAATGAGCTTACTGCATTGTTTTGCAGTAACCAAAGAGATGGCGTAGGCAGTGCTATCTCAGGTATCCTGTACAACGTATCTCCAAAAGTAACAATAACAACACGAGGCCTTGACTCATACATAACATGTCGCTTCCATAAGTATGGTTGGCCTAATAATACATCACAAACATCAAGGGGAGCAACATCACATAATACCTCATCCGTGAAGGGCTTGATGTTGTATGGAAGGCCGCACTACTGGTTCACGCAAAGATCTCCTCCTTAGTGAAGCCACCCGATGGTGTACAGTTGTGGATGTGTTGTGGTTGGTATGCCCAGCCGCTTCACGACCTCTGCCAAAATGAGGTTTTTTTGGCTCCCGTTGTCAACAATGAACTATAGCGGGGAACCCTTTACCCACATCTAGGAGTGGAAGAGGCACTCCTCCTTCTCTGGATCTTTGGGTTCCTTCTTTTTGGATCTTCGTGGGGGCAACGGTGGTGTTGGGCTTCGAATCAATAATATGCTTCCCTTTGTCATTCCCCTTTTCGAGTTATGACTCAGAGTCAGAACATGCATTTGATTCTGAAGCCTTTAGTTTGGACACCAGTGACTACTTGGGCTAACACTCACTTTTGTTGTGAGTGGAGCCCTTATGGAACTCACACCTGTTGGGTTGTGTTATATTCTTTCCACGGCTAACCTACGTAGTGAACCGGGGAGTTAGAGGAGGGGTGGAGCCCCCCCTTCATTGCGCCGATTGCGCAGCGGAGGGGTCATAGGGGGGCGGAAGCGCCCCCTGTCTGGGGGGTTTAAGGGGGGCGAGTAGCCCCCCTCTACGGGGTCCGAGGCAATGCCCTAGGAAAAAAAAAATTGGACCCTGTATTAGGTTGGGTGAACCTATCTATGGTTTTCAGTCCATGGTTTTGGACGTGATGGTTTTCGGTCCATGGTATTGGATGCTTCGGCATGTATAAATATATATTGTAACATTGAAAGGAATATAATGAAAAATCAAGCTGGTTGACCCGGTTTTGGGATCTAGGGGAAAATATCTGTGTATATGTGTTTTATGTGTTATGCTCTCGCATTGTTTATTTTCTGTGTTTTTTAGAATTCATATGCAGGTAATTTCTGTACGGGGTTAATGTAGAATTTTGTAGAATTTTTCCTACAAATCAGCTAGCTCTGATACCATGTAGAACTTTTTCTACAAATCAACTAGCTCCGATACCATGTAGAAATTTCCCACCTGTAGATCACCTGGTAATGCAATGTACTAAAGCAAAACACTTGATCTACTTCTACAAACAATTTAGCGGAAGCTTAATCAACCGTGAGAAACATCAATAAGAACACATATAACTGATAAGAAGGAATCAATCACACATAACATAGAAGAATTTACCCGTGGAAAGCACCTGCCTAAAACCCCATCTCTATATTATCATACAAGTGGAAATATAGTCCGGATTACATAAAGCCTTAGCTTGGAAGTTATGCAACTCTCAGTACAATCCCTCTGCTGCTCATAGATAGTCAAAGGCTTCTCAAAAACCTTCTCCTCCGCCCTCCAAGCCTCCTATTTCTATGCACAATTTTTCCTGGGTCCTCCAGCCGCAACTTGTGTGATTCTCACCTCACACACAACACTAACCTCTGGAATAACTGCACAAACCTAAAGGAGATAAATCCTCATCATGGATGAGCTTCCTTTATAGGAAAAATATTCATCCAAATGATAGTAACACTATCCCTTCTTCGATCTCAACTGGGTCTCTATTTGAACTGACATGCATCAGTTATCCATGAGAGAATACTCAGTTATCTGAAAATAACAGTTGTCACATGCATGCAAGCAACAACAAATTGTATCTCATTAATTTAACAACTTGTTAAATTAATCTAACAGAACTTGATTAAGTTAAACTAAGTCAACTGATCCTCTCAATTTAGAACTCGTCCTTAATTCCTCAATCAGTGGAGCAAATCAAGGACACATTCCCCAATCAGTGGAGAAATTATTGCATGTTCTCACAAAGTATTCAAGTTTGATTTTCCTTAACTAATTAACTCATGGAGAATTAATTAATTAATATTCAAACTGTTGGTAAGACCAAATTCAAATTTCACTTCCTATTTTAGACCAGGGACTATCTAAAAATAGGAATCCAACTTGAACTGCTAAAAATAGAACTTCTATTTTTAGCACTTCCATTTTTCATTCCCTGTTGCCCAATCCAGCACTGATGCCCAAACTGTTATTTTTAGCAGTGCTATTTTTAGCACTTCTATTTTTAGCAATTTCTTGTTGCCATTTTTCAACACTCCCTCTCAACAAGAAAGGCTTCCTCTCGAACCTGATCCTGTACCTCTGGAATGTTCTGCATGCAACACATCTACCAAGTGTGGTTGCTCCAGCAACTCTCAGAACAAAAAAAACTCCCAACTGACCTCTCTGTTGGGCTAGAAACATACTCTGATGCTGAAGCTCTACCTGTTTCTGACAAGTGCTCCCTCTCTGACCTCTGCACTATTGCAACATCTCCATGCATCTCACACCGTTGCACCCTTCTCTGTGCTACCCTGCACTGTGCAACACACTTGTGCCTCTCGCATTGCTGCAGCCTGCATGATCTGCGTTGTCCTGGGATTCCCTGCACTGTAGCTCTCTCTGCCACTCCATCCGCATCTATCTCTACCCAATCAGTCAGTTCCTACTACTCCACATCGGGGCTCCCATAGCAAGGTCTCATCCAAGAGGTTGGGTACCTCAAGGATCCTGCCCTTCCTCCTTGGGATGATCACTCCACATCGCCCACCTCCTACCTGGAGGTATGGCTGCATGTGATCCCTCAGCCCACCTGGTTCGAAGTTTCTCCCTACTGGAGGTCTCTACATGAGTGGATGCCTCCACTTGATCTCCTCTCAGCTTCTCTAGTTGTGGCTGCTCCACAACCTCCTGAAGCTGCTTCACCAATCGTGGCTCCTCCACAATTGTCTAAGACTTCTTCTGGCACTGCATGTTGAGAGATAATTTACTCTCCCTCTCAACCACCAAGTATCTAACCTTTTCCTTGCTCCTCAAGGCTTTGCATGCATCTTGTACCTCAAGTGCATACAGGTTCTTGGCTAGCACACCAATCTATTTCCACTTCTATTTCCCGCTGTCACGAAATTTTCTAGAAAAAGAGATGATTTTAAATCAGTGATATCTCCCTCATCCGAACTCCAATTCAGCCGATTTTTTTTTTTTTGGGGTATTTTTCTGCAAGGAATCCAAATATGCTATTTATTTCTGAAAATTTTGTACATAAATTTTCAGATCTGCTCTACAAACTCTCGGCCCAAAACTCAAAACTTTGAAATCTCCTCTCAGTATATTGTTCTCTCCTTGATCACCTGTGCTCTGATACCATGTAGAATTTTGTAGAATTTTTCTACAAATCAGCTAGCTCTGATACCATGTAGAATTTTTCCTACAAATCAGCTAGCTCTGATACCATGTAGAACTTTTTCTACAAATCAGCGAGCTCTGATACCATGTAGAAATTTCCCACCTGTAGATCACCTGGTAATGCAATGCACTAAAGCAAAACACTTGATCTACTTCTACAAACAATTTAGCGAAAGCTTAATCAACCATGAGCAACATCAATAAGAACACATTGTTATAGACATTTTTGTGCCTTACAGCATGAAGCATGAAATGTCCATAATCTAAGGGATCCAAAGTCCCTAAACATGTTGTTCCTACCCCTAGAGGAACAAGGTCAGCAAACCACAGCACTGAATAACAGTTCTCCACCTGAAAACACTCAAAAACAAGGCAATTCTGGATCATGTCAACTGCTCCACTGAGCATTTGCGCTGAATGTCAACTGCTCCACTGTCTACCTGCGCTGAATGTCAACTGCAAAGAAGGCTACCTGCGCTGGGCGAGTTGGGACATGTGGCACAGTCATTCCTCAAGGTGTCAATGCCCAGGAAGCTTCCAAAATGACACTTGGATCAAGGAATTCGACTGGTGATGAGTAAGAGGGTCTAGATCTCCAAGTGGAAGCAAGAACCTCCAAGTGGACTCAAGAACTGAAGAATAACTAAAGTGGGAGAGGACACTAGTCAGCTTCATACCAGCATCAAGCTGACTCATCCTTTCTCCAAAACTCCTATATATAGAGCTCTCTCATGAGGTCTATGGAGGCTGGAATTTTGTGAATGTAAGGAAGTGTTGTTGGTTTGAGTTTAGAACTATTGGGTGATTTGCTTTGAAGGAGGTGAAGAGGAGATTTCTTTCTGCTGGGAGGTGATGCTGGATTGGGCCTTTTATGGTTGTATCACTTCCTGAACTTTACTTCTTCCATTAATAAAGCATTTGAGGTTCTTCTATATGCATGTATCTCAATGATGTATTGTTATGCTTGTGTATTTGATTTATTCTAATCCTTGAATCAATTATGAATGTATGCTTCTTGTAGTTTCCCTCTCTTGCCATTTTGCAGGATCTTGGTGTAGCTGGGCCAGTGAAAGAGCAAGGAGCTGGGAGCAAGCAGCAAGGAGAGAAGATTGGATCAACCATTAGCGAAAGACATCGGTTAGTGGATCTCTTTCTCCCCTATTTTACTTTCATAAAGAAGAAACCTTAGATAGCTTTGCTTCGATTGTTGCTGAGGTACTATCACCCTTAGAGTGGGATAGGGTCATTCCGTATTGGATACTTTTCCCAACAACAAATTGGCGACTCCGCTGGGGATCGTATCTTGTTGGTTGTTTGTGTTTTTTCTATTCATTTCCTAAACACCGGGAGTACCGAATTGAACTGCATTTGGATCTTTCAAATGCAAAGTAGAGGGCAGCTACTCTAGCTCAGTTTCTGGGCATGTTTATGATTTGAAGAGCTGATCCACAAGGACTCTGAACAGCTCTTAGTGATAGCTTTTCATCCTCCTAATTACCCTTTAGTGTGTACTTGATTGATAGCTTCTGATTTGGCCAAAAACTGTGAATTTTTTAGCAATATGTAACCCGGAAACTAAGAAAAACGAAAGTTTATCTCTTCATTGCAGGCACTGTGAAGGCAGTCTGCATTTTATCGCAAGTCCCGAAGGGGCTACCTGCGCTGAATGTCAAACTGACAGTGTACTACCTGCGCTGAACCAGTTTTGCCTTGTGCAACTAGGGTTCCCTGCTGTTTATTGCCCTGTTTTCATCCTTGTTTTTGCAGCCTGTTATCAGTCAATGTACCTATCTGAAACCAACTTTCCTTGCCACTATTCCGCCTCGGTTGTATAAAGAAACTGTATTTGTTCTTTGTGTATTTCTTATATCATTTGCAGTTTCCCATGACGAAAGTGAACTAGTCTTGCTGTGGCCTCTTAGATCTAGACTTGTGATAAGTGTCGTTTTGATCTTAAGAGTTAGTTTGTTTGCTGTTCATAGCTGATTGAGCTTTTGCTTTCGTCATATGGTTTGAATTTATGTATTTCTAGTGTCGAAACAAGTAAATCTTAAGGTGTCTTTTGATTTTGGACAAAGCTTGTTTGCTTTCACTTGAAATTGAATTCAAAGTTATACAACAGCTTTCTTTTTGTAGTACATCAACATTAAGAAAGAGAAAAGAAATACCTGCATTATGCATGTGCATTTTGACAGCTTGTATGTTGATTTAGGGAAAAGTGCATTAGTGTGTGCTCTATGATCTGTGTGAAAAGATGATGTCTTTCTTTTCCCTCAGTAGTTAAGATTTTCAAAGTTGAAAGATTGAAAAGCTTGCCTATCATCTTAGACTGCATTTAGGAAGTTGTATTATACATCTCGTGGTGATCCATAAAGGCAAATTGCTAAACAAGATCAACCTTAAAATAAATTGAATTTACATAACAACGCATTGAAACATAACGCAAACACATAGAGGTCTAAGCTAGAGACGTGTTCCGGCGTCGTTAAACGTGATATCTTAGCGTTGAGTGGTTGGGTGATTCCTCCACGGTGAAGCGATAAGTATCAATACGGACTTGTGCTCCCACGTACCGTCGCGTATATATTGGGAGACCCCTATAGGAACAAAGCCTTTATCCATAGGAAGCCGTGTCGGCCGCCCTACTGATCGCAATGTAGTGAACACAGCATTCACGAAGATCGACCACTCGTACCGTAAAACGTATTCTGTGGTTTTGCAAAAGGTTTGGCACACCCTCTGCCTAGATCTCCAGAGTAGTTTCTTTTGGCCTTTTTCAAACTCTATAACTGAAAAAGTCCATCCGAGCATTTTTCACTTCGGGCTCGTTAAAACATCGAAGGAGACTAGAGTCATCTTTAGCTTTTTCTCGACTCTTAAAAAGTGAAAAAGCAAGTTGTGTCTAAAGCGTCGTTATAAAATTTATTTTAAACGGAACATAATCACCTCCTATTCCTACGTTGATCTGTAGGTTGAGAACATGGAACGCCCCAACCAAGGAATTCCACATGACGGAAATCCTAGTCCTTTCTCCTCTTGGGAAGAAGTTGGTGTGCCCCACATGGCCACATTGTCACTTCCAGGACTGACAATTGGCCTGCCAATTTGGCTATTCTCAACCAATGTAGTTCAGAACACCATGGTTCCTGAACAGTCGAATCAAAAGTTAGATCAGTCTAGAGCTGCCCACCAGCCTTCTACTTCCTATAACTCTTCCTCCAATCCCTCGTCTTCGCAAGGTAGAGCCGGCAAAAGCCAAGCTCCCATGGAGAAGAAGGAGAAGAAGAAGAGAGAGAAGAAGAAGAAGGAGCCTAAGGCGACTGGGGGCAAGCAAAAGACATCTGACAAAAATCCACAAACAGCACAGACCGGGCCTAAATCGCCATGTGTCATATGTAGAGGAGACCACTTCCATAGAGATTGTCCCTGTATTCCCCGGATACTAAGGGACTGGTCCCCTCGTTTGCACAATTCTGGAGCATCAACCTCTGATAGCCATGTTGAATGCTTACCGTCAACCAGCGAAAGTGAAGGTTCAAGACAAAGAGGGGGAGCAAGATCCCCCTGCAGACTGTGTGAAGGCGATCACGCCATCCACCGTTGTCCCTTCTTAGACGAAGCGAAGAGAGTTTTGGAAGATCGTCCGGTTTCACCGTTGAGACTTCCTCCTGGATACAAAAAACTCATGCCAAGTCCTTCGTTGGTTGAGAATACAGCTGGCCCGCTCAAGTGGTCAGCTGAAGCGTCAGTCATTGAAAATGAACCTACTGAATCCAGACCGGACGAAAGTCCAAAGGTCGAAACAGCAGTTGACCCAGTTCTTCCTTCAGAAGTTTCATCGTCAAATGACACCGTCACTGAAGATTCATCTTCAAATGACACCCTCACCGAAGAGAATAAGGATGACACCATCCAGATTCTTTTCATCAACACAGACTCTGATGAGCATCAGGGCAATGCACCCATTCCTTTATCGCAGGAAGGAACATCGTCAGGGTCATATCCGGCCGTGTATTCGGTCCCACCACCAAGCAACCTAGTTGTATCCTTTGATTGGAATCAACTAGGCATACCCCGGTTGCCAGCCAGTATACCATTCAGAATCATAGTCCAAATTTACAGAATGGTAATGGTTGGCACTATCATTGATGAAGGGGCATCTGTGAGTATCCTTTCCTCTGTTGCTTGGAAAGCACTGGGTTCCCCGGCGCTTTTGCCTGAGATAAGAAATCTCTCGGGTTTCGATAAAGGAACCAGTCGACCATTAGGGATCCTCCCCAATGTGCCTGTTACATTGAAAGGGAAGACCGTTCAAATGAACGTGATGGTCATTCAAGGACCCTTGGATTATAACCTACTCCTTGGACGAGACTATATATATTGCATGGGAGCAATAGTCTCCTCACTCTTTAGAGTAATGTGTTTTCCACACGAAGGAAGAATGGTCAAGCTCGTAGACCAACTTTCATTTCCGGGATCACGCATCGCAAATAGTCACATACCAACCCTGAATGGTCTATTCAATCAAGAAATGTCTCCACCCCCAGTCCTCCTTCCCGATGAGTGCGAGTGATTCGGAAAGATGGGACTGGAACCCAGGGGGCATGCATCCTGGTCTGCTTTGGGCAGAGAAAACCTTGGGTATAAGATAGAATTTCCGCGAGAGAATATGACTAGTCCGTACCCCATCCGTGGATGGAAGAGGGGTTGTTCTGGAATAAGATTCTTTTGTCAAAGTTACGTGTTTGACAAAGGTCATTCACCCTTGTCTATTTCGGTAGACAGTGCCGAGGAAATGTTTTGTTTGAAAGATTAACGAAACAATCTTTGGGTAACCAGAAAGAGGCAAGCCTCCCTCAATAACACCAATGTTTTGTCTTTGAGTAGTGTTCTTCTCTTGTCGCAAGTAGTTGCTCTCTTGTCGCAAGTAGCTGTTCTCTTGCGATCTTGCGAAAGATCTGTTAAAAATTGGGCTAACGAGAAGACAAGTATCGCGTAAGACCCGTTAAAAATAACGAGAAGACTAGTATCGTTAACATTAGACTAGCAAGACGACAAGTAGATGTGAACACCCAAAGAAAGACAGAAGTGGGAAGGAGGAGGGGCAACCTTGAAATTGTATTTTATACCTGGGGGCATGCAAACCTTTTGGAGTGCAAGCAAAGAACGGTTATTTATCTGTTTTTTGGATTAGTCGTTTCCGAACTTGCATAAAGGAAGGATATGGAGTAAAGCTTAGTGAAGATGAAACTCCTTAAAAAATAGAGATCTCACAGGAGACATTTCTTATCTTATGACTGGTATATCGAGTAGTTTTAGCATAAAGTTCATGCTCGTTAAAAAATAAACGCAAGATCCGAGCAGTTTTAATGCGGTCTTCATGCTCATTAAAAAATAAATAAAAGCAGTGAGCAATGTTTCCCCCAGAGTTTAAGCTCATTTTTAAATAAAAAATGAACCTATTCCGGTAAATGACCTCTGTGATCGTAAATTTATCAGCCATAAAAAGCCTTGGTCGTGTTTGCACCTTCCACCTCCACCGTCATTTGGCCGATCGTTCACCTCCATATGATTGTTTACCCATTTTGAGGAACAGCTGCGAAGAGTGATTTCACCTAGCCATCCTTGTGACACTGCCGTGATTGGAAAATTCCAACCTGTACCTGGAATCTGCTGCTATCCCTGTTTGTCACTCGTTCCTTAAAAGACGAGTCTTCTTTGAGCTCTTTTCATCTGACTCGTAAAATATGAAAAGTTTGCCGAGTTTTGGCCTTCCAGCTCGTTAAAGTGACCGGAAGAGCTATCCCTCCTCCAGATTTTAATCTTTTTGGACCTGAGGGATTATTACACAAAAAGGTCAAGCACTTGTTTTATTCGGCTCGTTAAAGTTATCGAAAACTCATCCCTTCTATATTGTTTTATACTTTTTCGGACTTAAGGGATTAGATGACGAAAAAGGAATTTTGGAGTTAACTTTCTGTACCTTTTCAGACTCTCTAAAAATGAAAAGGACCGAGTTTTCCTTGTCGTTAGACTCGTTAAAATGATTAAATAGCGACAAACTTGTCTTTAGACGAGAACGAGTTTCCCTATCGCTAAGCTCGTTAAAACATAGCGATGGGCTTGCCCGAAGGGCAGGTTATAGAACAAGCATATGTTATCCTCCTCAAGCTTGACAAAAATAAAGAGGTACTGGTCAGAAATGACTGGGGAAAAATTGGGAGAACCTCAAAGCTTTAATGGTAGCAAGTCGCTCTTGAACATGACACTTTTTCCTCCGTATCACATCGGGTTGGGTTGTTTCATTCACCGGTCTCATCACCATGGTCTCGCCAAACCATCCGCATTTGGGGTAATGCTACCGATCCATCGCATCAGTGTCGTTATATGTTCAAGAGATGTTGTTCAGAAAGAGTCAACCGTGTCCCATCCACTGCCGTACATTATCCTTCATCCATCCATGACCGCCACCCTGAATCATATGTCACAGATTGTTTTCACCTCCATTAAAATCATTAGCTTCGTTCCGTGTCACTGATGTGGGATTCATTAAGGCCCTCCTTTGACGGATCGCTTCTTGTCGACTTCAACTCATTATCCAAGAAGTTGATCTAGGAACAACCCCCTCAGTACTTTGAAGCTTGCATGCCTCAATGGCAAGTTTCTCACTTCCGGCGACAGGTATACACCAATGACCTTCGACCAGAAGATTTTGCATGGTGTTCGACGCCAAGTCCTTTATTCACACCACGTGAATTGTACTGCAGCACCTTGAGGGTCATTATCATTATTGGTGATTCCTCTCGCGCTTGTTAACGGTTTACATCATTGACCGGTAATCAAGCGATGTCTTTCCATGTTCGACTTCAGCGCAATTCTCACATGGATCGACTTGTACTTAGAGTGAAGATCGAACGAGTTTGAAGACCCCGGATCTAGTTTCATCCATCCGGGCTGCGATATATATTCAGGAAATATAAAGACATTTGACATGTACATCATTGCAGCAGATGATCATCCTACTCAAAGGATGATAATTTCAGCAGAAAATTATCAGTCTACCATCAGACGATCGTCTGTTCTATGTACCAAAATGAATTTATAAAGCTGAGCATGGGAATGCCCGCCTCAGCTAGATCATGAAAGCAGAATGAAAATAATGTATTATATTGTATTTTATTACAGGTCACCTCTCAGCGATTGAATCAACTTCGGATCCTCCTGATAAAGCATTTCACCCAATAAACGACCTCATACTTTAGGGGGCAACTGTTATAGACATTTTTGTGCCTTACAACATGAAGCATGAAATGTCCATAATCTAAGGGATCCAAAGTCCCTAAACATGTTGTTCCTACCCCTAGAGGAACAAGGTCAGCAAACCACAGCACTGAATAACAGTTCTCCACCTGAAAACACTCAAAAACAAGGCAATTCTGGATCATGTCAACTGCTCCACTGAGCATCTGCGCTGAATGTCAACTGCTCCACTGTCTACCTACACTGAATGTCAACTGCAAAGAAGGCTACCTGCGTTGGGCGAGTTGGGACATGTGGCACAGTCATTCCTCAAGGTGTCAATGCCCAGGAAGCTTCCAAAATGACACTTGGATCAAGGAATTCGACTGGTGATGAGTAAGAGGGTCTAGATCTCCAAGTGGAAGCAAGAACCTCCAAGTGGACTCAAGAACTGAAGAATAACTAAAGTGGGAGAGGACACTAGTCAGCTTCATACCAGCATCAAGCTGACTCATCCTTTCTCCAAAACTCCTATATATAGAGCTCTCTCATGAGGTCTATGGAGGCTGGAATTTTGTGAATGTAAGGAAGTGTTGTTGGTTTGAGTTTAGAACTATTGGGTGATTTGCTTTGAAGGAGGTGAAGAGGAGATTTCTTTCTGCTGGGAGGTGATGCTGGATTGGGCCTTTTATGGTTGTATCACTTCCTGAACTTTACTTCTTCCATTAATAAAGCATTTGAGGTTCTTCTATATGCATGTATCTCAATGATGTATTGTTATGCTTGTGTATTTGATTTATTCTAATCCTTGAATCAATTATGAATGTATGCTTCTTGTAGTTTCCCTCTCTTGCCATTTTGCAGGATCTTGGTGTAGCTAGGCCAGTGAAAGAGCAAGGAGCTGGGAGCAAGCAGCAAGGAGAGAAGATTGGATCAACCATTAGCGAAAGACATCGGTTAGTGGATCTCTTTCTCCCCTATTTTACTTTCATAAAGAAGAAACCTTAGATAGCTTTGCTTCGATTGTTGTTGAGGTACTATCACCCTTAGAGTGGGATAGGGTCATTCTGTATTGGATACTTTTCCCAACAACACACATATAACTGATAAGAAGGAATCAATCACACATAACACAGAAGAATTTACCCGGGGAAAGCACCTGCCTAAAACCCCATCTCTGTATTATCATACGAGTGGAAATATAGTCCGGATTACATAAAGCCTTAGCTCGGAAGCTATCCAGCTCTCAGTACAATCCCTCTACTACTCATAGACAGTCAAAGGCTTCTCACAAACCTTCTCCTCTACCCTCCAAGCCTCCTATTTCAATGCACAGTTTTTCCTGGGTCCTCCAGCTGCAACCTGTGTGATTCTCACCTCACACACAACACTGGCCTCTGGAATAACTACACAAACCTGAAGGAGATAAATCCTCATCATGGATGAGCTTCCTTTATAAGAAAAATATTCATCCAACTGATAGTACACTGTCCCTTCTCTGATATCAACTGGTCTCTTTCTGAACTGACATGCATTAGTTATCCATGAGAGAATACTCAGTTATCTGAAAATAACAGTTGTCACATGCATGCAACCATCAACAAACTGTATCTCATTAATTTAACAACTTGTTAATTTAATCTAACTGAACTTGACTAAGCTAAACTAAGTCAATTGATCCTCTCAATATAGAACTCATCCTTAATTCCTCAATCAGTGGAGCAAATCAAGGACACATTCCCCAATCAGTGGAGAAATTATTGCATGTTCTCACAACGACTTCAAGTTTGATTTTCCTTAACTAATTAACTCATGGAGAATTAATTAATTAATATTCAAACTGCTGGTAAAACCAAATTCGAATTTTACTTCCTATTTTAGACCAAGGACTGTCTAAAAATAGGAATCCAACTTGAACTACTAAAAATAGAACTTCTATTTTTAGCACTTCCATTTTTTATTCCCTGTTGCCCAATCCAGCACTGATGCCCAAACTGCTATTTTTAGCAGTGGTATTTTTAGCAATTTCTTGTTGCCATTTTTCAACAGTTAAAACCTACAACACCACTTTCCCGTCTCCTTCAGCTTCGCGGCATTGTTCTTTGCTTGCGGCTTTGGCGGGTTGTCCTAGGTCACCCTACCTTGGCTTTTTCCTTTGTTTTGTGGTTTGGGGGCACCTTTCCCTTGCCTCGGATTCACAGATCCAAAGTCTCGCTTCTTCTATTTAAACTTTTTCTCGATCTTGACAGCATATCAGTATGTCGTGCCAAGCGAGGAGATGTCCAGGAATTCTATCTCGTCTTGGATGTACCTGTGTAAGTAGCCACAATACTTCAGAACCAAATGCTTCTCAAATCCTTGATACCCAACTTCGTGTGAAGGGTGTGAAAAACATTGGTAAACTCTGGCACATCTTGGTCCCTTCCCTGTCGCAGCGTTGTCTACTTTATGTATTTATCCTCATAGCTCCCAACAGGGTAGTACTGCTCCTTGATGGTATCCAGGAAGAAGTTCCAAGTGGTTGTAGTTGAAAACAGTGAGTTCTTACTTTCATCCTTCTGCTCACAGTAGGTTTCCCACTATTCCTTGACGTGGGGGGCTACTTTGAGAATTGAAAAAGTGATTTTTTCCCGGCTGGAAAAATCATGAACGGAAAAATATCCTTCTAGTAGGTTTAACCATTTATCTATAGTGTCTGCATCTATCTGACCCTCAAATATGGGAATGTCGAAGTTAACTTGTACCTTAAAGGGTGTGGTGCTTCCAGAGTAGCTGGTGGAAGTAGATGTGTCGCCCTTGGGTAGCCGTTGAAGGATCTGGGCAAAGTTGTCCATCATCGCATTCCTTTGTCACTAGAGGGATTCTTCAAGCAATATTTTGATAGGATCTCCTGCCCCCTCATCTTTCTTTTCATCCGCCATGGGAGGCCGTCAGATTTGCGAGGCTGGTCTTGCAAAGGTTCGACGAGTTCAAGCCCTAACTCCTTATATCCCGACTTCATTGGGGACATGCAAAGAAAAACAGAGAATGAGCAGACTGCTCTGATACCACTGATCCAGATTTAAACAAGAATGCAACAAATTACAGATATAACCATAAATACAAAGATGTAGTATAAATAACACTTCTTTTCATTAATATCAAATACTGAAATATGCTTACAAACAGAATGGAAATAAGACTAGCTCGGGCAATGGTAGCTTATCCCTGAGAAGATATGTGGCGGCTACATGCCTTTGAACTTTGTTACAATGAGGCTCGAAGGCCTATTTATTGTTGAGAAACAATGGAAAACCCTAAACATCCAAAAACCTAACCCTAGGAGATGAAGCGCCAAACTATGGGCCCCATTTGGGTAAATTTGTACATCAACTTCCTGAAGTCGTAACTTTGGCATACGATCTCCATTTGACGCGCACAATACCTTGTTAGAAAGATCTATTCGAGGACTACAAATTTTGAGTGACAAACATGGTCTTGGTTTTCCCAAAAAACGTTGTTTAGGCCCTCAAAACGGCTCCGGAAGTTCAGGACCCAAAAACCTGCCAAAAATAGTAAATTGTGCTGCAAATAAGGAAACTAAAGAACTAAAAGAAACAATGGTGGGTGTCCAAGTGGAATAGGAGGGTGGCCACCAATATCTACCTAGATCATTTTATGAGCTTAGTGGGCTTTATGTCTAACTCATATTCCTGTATCTTTGCTATCCACCTACCCAGTTTTCCTTCACTCTCTCCTTACACGAGGATGTCCTTGACCACTGTCGTTGGGACAAATGTTGTAATTTCTAACTGTAGCACATACACTCGAAATGCCTTCAAAGCTTTTACTAGTGCATATGCTTGTCTCTCCAAGACGTTATATTCCAGCTCAACATCCCTCAGGACTTGGCTGAAGAAGATGATGGGCTTCTCATAACCATCTTTATTTTTTTGTAGCAAAATTGCAGCAATAGTATGCGGAGAAGCAAAAGAAAATATATAGGAAGGCATTGAGTATTCAGGGCTAACTAGTACCAGTGCTTCAGCAAAAGCTTATTTGATTCTAGTAAAAGAATCTCGAGAGGTAGGGCTCCATTTGACTTCATTTTCTTTTTTAAGCATATATGTAATACCCTTCACTATTTCAGCATAGTTGGGTATGAACCTTCTCAAGAAATTGATTCTCCCCAAAAATACTTGGACCTCTTTCTTATTTCTAGGTAGAGGAATGTGACTGATAGCTTCAACTCGCTTAGGATCAATTTTCACTCCCTCTTGTGCTACTATGTGTCCTAGTAGCTTCCCCTCACTCAGGGAAAACTGATATTTCTTGGGATTCAAAGATAGTCCATACCTCCTACATTTCTGAAAGGTGAGCTTCAAGTGGAGGATGTGCTCTTCATCAGTCTTAGAGAAGACTATGATATCATCCAAATATACTACTACAAACTTGTCTTGCTCCCCTACAAAAGCTATATCCATAGCTCTCTGAAAAGTGGCCCCTGCATTCACAAGACCGAAAGGCATGCGAGCATACATGAAAGTTCCCCAAGGGGTGGTGAAAGTAGTCTTCTTCTGATCATCAGGGTGGACTGCCACTTGGTTGTAACCAGAGAACCCATCCATCATGGACATTCTAACTGATCCCACCACCTTCTGTAATATATAATCCATCTTGGGCAGTGGGTAATTGTCTTTCAAAGATGCCCTATTAAGGTTACGAAAATATACACATAACCTTATTTCCCCATTCTTTTTTCGGACTGGGACTAGGTTGGCCACCCACTCTAAGTACCTTAAAGGCACTATGATTTTAGCCTGTAGAATTTTCCTCACTTATTTTTCAATAGAGGGGAGTAAGAGTGGATTAATCTACCTAAGCTTCTACTTGCATGGTTTTATTCCACTCTTCAAAGGAATCTTATGTTGTATGATGTTAGTATCAAATGCTTTTAAATCCTCATAAGACCAAGAAAAAACATCCTTATAGATTTTGAAGAGATTTAAATACCTTTGTTTGTATTATGAGGGGATTCCCTTTGATAGCCTGACCATCTGGGGTTCATCTTCTGAGCCGATATTGCAATCTTCTACTTGCTCATCCATCTCTGGAGCCATTGCTTTGGAGGCTACATCATTCTGGTTAAATAATCTTTCCAGTGGAACTAGCCCACGAGGAATAATATTCCCTTCTAGTTGTAGAATTTTTTGTCCAGCCACCATGTTCTCCCACGAAGTTGGTTCTTGATCTGCATCTTTTTCCTCTTCCTGATCAATAGTCGAGCTAGTGAACTCCCCAACTACTTCTATAAACCGTTTGATCTTCTCATCGTCCTCGAATACCTGCCAGTGCTTGACATTATCAGGTATAGAGGGTCTGTGTCTGACCTCCACCTCGTACCTGAGAAGCAGATTTTGAGGAGATTTGAAATTTCTTGCTACTATAACAAGGGAATTAGCCATTTTGTTTTCTTCTCTAGGTAGAAATTGGATATTAAAGCCCAGGAAGAAGTTATCAATTAAATCCCATACTTCATTTTGGTAAGTCCTCAATCTGGGGTGTTTAGCCTGGCACTAATTTCATATCTGTTTTACAATCAGCTCGGAGTCTCCATACTCAGTTAAGCATTCAATATTCATATTCCTTGTTGTTTATAGCCCAAGGATCAATGCTTCATACTCTTCCATGTTGTTTGTTGCCTAAAACTCCAGCTTGAATGAGAGGGGTATCAAGCTTCCATCAAGACTTACGAACAATACTCCTGCTCCATTTCCCTCTTTTGAATTTGCTCCATCAAAGTATGATTCCATACTTTTTTCTATCTATGTGTTGGTTGTATAACTGCATCATTATATGTACTTGTGTTTCTTCTAAGATGGTCTCATCTTCTTCTAGGAACAAGTAGGAGAGGTCACTTTCTTTTCCATACACAGGAGAATTCCTAGAACCTTCAGTTGGGGTCACAATTTTTACAAATCTAGACTCTCTGTACAACCTCCTTTCTTTGCCTCCAAAAGTGGGAATAATGGCATAAGTTAGATCTAATTTGATAGATCCCCCCACCTTGGAACCCCAAGACCTAGATAGGAGCATGTTGAATCTAGGTGGAATATCTGCCACTACTATGCCCATCACTACGCTCTTCACAGGGATCGTAGTCAGGTTTACCACCATAACTTTTATCATTCCCAAGCATTTGACCCTCTTAGACTCAAAGGAGTATAGGTCCTTGTAGGGTCTGGTGATCTACAAGCCAAGTTGTTCCATCACGGCTAATGGCATGAGGTTATGCGAGGCTCCAAAGTCCAACATACATTTATGCAATAAGAGGTCATGAATTACCAAGGTCACGTGGAAGGGTGTAGTGGAAGAATCAAGTTCTTCAACATAAGGCCCAAAAACCACCATTGGTCTTTCTTCTTGAAGGTTTAAATAGTCATGGGTCTACACTAAGGTGGATGGAAGCATGAACTGGGAGACTTGAGCTTTATAAGTGGGTTGTTTTAGAAGTTTAGTTAGGGGAACAGGGATCTTTACCTTCTCGAGTTCTTTCTGAAGATTGAATGCAGACTGGCCCTTTTCTACGCCTCCCAGCTCTACCTCTCTTTCTTTATTGCCAGTAGTTTTTATCAGAACGGGTGCCTTCTCTTTTGTATGTTCCTCAAATCTATTGCATTCCTTATTTAAGGAGGCTTTTTCTTTGGGTGATTCGGGGTTCAGCTTCCCTTTTCCTTTATTTAACACTAGGGGAACATTTTGGGGAGCAGTTTCCTCTTGCTATTCAGGTTCCCTTGACCTCTTTTTTGAATATTTGAGATCATACTTTCGAAGTATTTGTGCTTGCATGAAATCCACAAATTGCTTACAATAATCACCTATGTCCTCCTCAATTATTGTTGTTTCTCTATCAGGGCACATCTAATGGTCAGACATGTTTTCTTGTTCCTCTTCAAAGAATGAGGAATACAAGCTTCCCTATGTCTCATGTGTATCTGGTGTTTGTTCACCTAGATCATCTTCTAAATATAGAGGAGGAGGGATATGATCGAGTTGACCTTTTCTTTCCCTTTGAATTATTTGCAATGGTGGCATTCGGTACTATGGGTTGTAACTTCAGTTTTTACCTTGAGCATTCTGTTTAGGGAGACTTTTATTCTCAAGCTCAAGCTTCACCACCTTGTGCGATAAACTCTTAATAAGCTTATCCATTTCTTCCCACTTCAGGTCTGGTAATTCTTTACCTTGACTAGAGGAGGATGCTTCTTCTTTCCCCCTTTTCTTCTCATGAGGTTCATTCTTTCCTCTTGACTTCCCTGCCGAGGTGAAATTTTCTTCCACCTCAAGAGAATCAACTTGGAGTTGATCTAAAGTATGAGACTTCCTCTCTCTCAGGGTAAAGCCAAATTCAGACTCAAGGGCTCCCACAAATACTACACGAGAAGCAGCTTGAGGAGGCTTTATCTCAACAGGAAGGTTATTATACTTCTTATTGAATATTTTTATGAATTCTGAAATGTCCTCTTCTGGCTTCTTCCTTATAGCATTGAACTTTATGAAGACATACTCATGATCTCTCTGTTCACCCCACTTTTGTGTGAAAGAGTTTTCGAGTTCTTCCCAGGTGGTGATGGATGCATTGGGTAGGGATTTAAACCACTTTCTGGCTTCTCCATCAAGGGATTGCACAAAGAGTCTCAGGACCACATCCAGTTGTTCTACATTTAGATTCTCAACAAAAGCACAGAAGGTTTCAATGTGTCTCTGTGCAGTGTTTTCGTCTTCCCCATTGAACCTAGGAAAAATCTTTAGGTAGTCCTGAGGCATAGCACTTAGGGGTTGAGGTAAATCAAGAGGGGCATATTTATTCAATAAGAAGCTCAGAACAACCATCTGGATTAATGGGGGAGGATTAAGATTTACAGGAGGAACTTGGGCCAAAACCACAGTGGTTGGAGTAACTAAGCTGGGAGTAGTGTGACTGATTTTATAGAGAATATTGTTATTATTGAGGATATATTTACCTTTTTCAATCTCAGGAGGAGGAGGAAATGAAATGAAAGGAATCGTAACTAAGATTTCTTTCTCTTCAATCTCTGATTTTGGGGCACGATGCTCTAGCTCATCTTCTGCAGGGTATGTAAGGACCTTAGGAGTAAAATCTGAGCAGTGGATGGAAGTGTAATGGGAGTTGGAGGAGGAATATTCAAATAATGATGAGATAGTAGCACATATAGTAGGAGTTTTTTGCTTCCAGACTCTCCTGAAAATTAATTTTTCTAGGTCATATATAGAAGGGGTTTTCTGCTGAGAGTTATCTAAGCAAGTGTGAGGCTTTCTAAAAGCCAGGATGCTAAATGATAATGATATTTGTGGAGTCACCAAGGTGATGAGGATGCAATCAGAACTTCTTTGCTCACCTACACAAAGAGTTCTTAACTTGTCGTATCCCAAGGGAAAAATCCTTCAATACGTTCCCCGACAATGGTGCCAAAAGATGTTGTCCCTTCCAGAGACAGCCTAATTTTTCTTACAAGACCAATGCCTGGTAACATCTATCTTTTATGATTCCTATATGACCTTCAGGAAACTAGAGACATCATATACATTTTATACACATAGTAAATACAAATATAAAATAAACAAAATGGATTGGTTCCTTCATCTAAGGACATAAGCCATGTATTGTTGGTATCCTTTCATATATACAAATCACGGGAATATAGGTATAAACTGGTGGATGCTGAGTAATTCGAGGACCTATAGTTTAATCAACATTTTGCAGAGTAATGAAAGAAGAGAAGGAGATAGACTAACTCATCACATAGAGCTTGAAACATCAAGAATTCTACACTTATCTGGGTTAAAGATAGACATAATGGATGAAAGAGGATTGGATGCTATGATTCATGGAGTGAAAATTTAAAGATATAATCTCAAAGATACATACAAGCATGTGCATTAACTAGTCAACACAAATGAATTTGTAAGAACAAATGAGACATTTCTGGCAGCTACCATTGCATGAAATTAGAGAGGAAATGTGAACATAATGGATTTTAATAGAGAAATAACATATTGTAGTACTCGAAGGTTGGAATCGCCACTATTTCATTTATATTCTGAAATATGCAAATATGGAATTCATATAGTTTCAGAAATCACATGTAGTTTTTCTTCAGAATTCAGAACCTTTTCTAAGTGTTTCTTCCTCCCTTTTATAAGGAGAGGGAGAATAGGAAAATTACAAAATATCTCAGGCTAAACTTCCAGCTGCCTACATGACTAGCTGTCTCGGCATGCTATCTTTGTCGCCTCCAATTATTACAACAGAAAGATACCTTTCTTGGAAATAAAACAGCATAACAATATCAATCAAAAATAGCAAAATGGAATTCACAAATGAACTGAAATGATGGTCTTGTAAATATCTCCACACCACTCTTATTTTCTGGCCTTTGGTCCAAACATGTCTCTGTTATATTACGCCTCTACTGTCTCAGGCAATTCCCTGTCACTTTCGGCCTTAACAGCTTTAATTCTTCTTTTGCGGGAACTAGGGGTGACACGCGTAATGGCCATAATAGACTCTGAACACAACTGCTGACTAATCGGTCCCTTCTTACAATATTGATTAAGCCAACAGAACCAATCGTGCCTCATGGAACAAATCATACAAGTGTATTGGGACTCAGGCCATTTAGGAACTTTAAGCAGAATGGGATTCATAAAGTTGTGATTGTCGATTTCCTTTGGCCCCTTATGCCTTAGCCCCAGGGGCTTAGGTGAAAATTGCATGGTTGAAACCTAGAGACTCACGGCCTAAGCCTTCTGGAGATAAAATCCTTTAGCTGGGATGGGGGCCGATACTTTGATATATTGCATTGTAACAAGTCCAACGCATAATACGTGGGACCATACTACATATGCGTCTGGGACCCATTTTCAATATCGGAGCTCGAGGATCAGGAATCTCTAATATTTGCCTCCAGTTGCACCCTCCCAAAACTTGCAATTGCAATATGTGTCGTGGTTTGGTCCACATGGGAAGAGGATAAGGGAGGCTAGCGCGAAGGATTTAGCACATAAAAACCTTTAATAACTTCTCCGCCCAACCATTTTATTGATACATAAAGCACATATAATCATGTGACCCGCCTTATGCCACCTGTCCCCCTCGCTTTGGGCCCACAATATCAGGGGCTTCCCCGATATGCACCTTTATAAAACGTCAATTACATGTTGCTCCATGGTTGCAATCGTCGATCTGCAGGATGACGTCATCCTTTTCTATGTGTCACCCTGTGAGTGGTGACATGTGTCACCCTGTTTTGGCCCCTTATGACCCCTTAAAACTCCAAATCCGCATGCCACATGTCCTCCATACCACCACGTCATGCTGACATCAGCTTCCATGTGTCTTTATTGGGACCAATCCTGTGTTGCCACGTGGCCCTACTGGAGGAGAGAGAAAGAGCCCACCTGCCTTTGTTTTTAGTTGAATTTATTTGTTAATCGCAATCGGCCCTTCCCCAGTGATTTACATTAGAGGCTCAAGTCCCAATACTTTTAATATTATCTGTGTTTCACTATTTCATGACACTATATGTTTGCAGACTTTGAAAACGTCGATCGTCGATCTGCGATACAACTCTAAGTGTGATCGCTGATATGCGGGATCGTTGGAACCTCCGATATGTGATTTACACCAGACCTCTAAAATTTGCGATCGCTGATATGCGAGATCGCTGGAACTTCTGATATGTGATTTGTGATATAGATGTCATTGATCACTGATCTCACTGCCCTTGCCTGCTGCTGCTAGGAACTCTGATTGCGATTTGCGATGAGCCTTACCCTTGGTCTTTTTCTCTTTGTTTTTCGGGCTTTCAAAGGGTAGCTTCAATCTTCTCTAACTTCTAATCTAGAAGTCCATTTTTGGACTTCCAGGTACCGTTAGAAAGCTTATTCTGAGCACTATCTAGTGGAGAGGGTTTGATATAGCATTGAGAGCTTCTATGTCTTGGAATATGGCTTCAAACTTCTCGTTTATTTTGTCCTCTTTGTACAACTGGAACTCTATTTTCAAAAGGTGACAACAGAAGGATTGTTATGAGCATAAATAATAATGAGATCCATACTTTATGCATGTGCATAAAAAGAACCTCTGTATGATATAGATATAGAAGCATTAGGCTCATAGTTATCTTCAGTTTGGGATAGTTATCTTAGACTCAATCTGAAAGTGAATAATGTCACATTGGAAAGAGGGAGTCGAGACCTCCACTACAAGTGTGTCCTAAGACCTTTATCTCAATTATCAAAAAGGCCAAAAGACTTGTGTAAAGTTGAATTGCTTCACTTATCTATATTCATATGTTCGTAGGCCTATGGAGTGGCATTAAAACCATCAAATTAGTAATGGTTTTGTGCACATCTATAGTGGCATAGAAGACAAGTTTGATCGTTAAGAATATATATATAGTAAGAAGACTATCATCATTTGAAGAGGGAGCCAAACCTATCATCTCAAGGCTTGGGCATAAATATAAGGCCACTTTCACCATAAATAAAAGGAGCCGATAATCTTATTTTTGGGTATAAGTATAGTATGAGAGGCTTAAGGTATAGCCTCAGTCATCTTGTGAGAAGGTCGAAACCTTTTTCTAAACTTGTGCACCATAAATCGAATTGTTTAATAGGTCATCCATCCATCCTCTAGCTCTCTATAGTCACCTTAGAGGAGAAAGCAAAATTTCTAAAGTATAACCTCAATTCCATGGCCAAGAATTATTTTGCAGGCTTGTGCGCATTAGAAGAAAGCTTCAGTCATCCTCTGATGAAAAGAATCATAGTAATGCAAGGAGTTGAGGCCAAAATATAGCGATCTACATATATATTCAGGTTATAACTATCACTTTTAAGAGACGAAATTGTGACATTCATTGATTGGACATAAAATATTAGAACAACTTCTGAATGGTTTTCAAAAAGCATACTTGAATATGCATCATTTTGCTCAACTAAACCATTGAAATAATGGAATCTAGCTACAGTCCTATACATGGTCCAAATTTTGAACAGATGTCATAATTTCTTGACGGATAATATTTTTGGCATATACATATTAGTGAGTCGAACTCTACAGTGACCATTTAAATCCACTTTAAAAGGGACCTTTGAAGCCAACCTGATTAAATAATCTTTTTCTATAACAGAAAAGTGACATCATCTCTCAGAAATAATAGTAATAGTGTTGCACATCAGATTGAAGAAGAATACCTATAGTTGCTCTATTGTTTTGGGTAACATCCAGTCTCTTGGACTAGATATTACATTGAAAAGAAGAGTCATTCTAATGACTTGTAGTAGCTATAATTATTCTTGAAATTCGAGGCAACTTTTTGACCTGAACAGTTTTAAGAAGTCTTCACTTTTAAGAACAAGTAGAAAATCAATGGCATATTGATCCTGAAGCAAGAAGAGGTAAGTTAATGCACACCTTAAGGAAAAACAATGAAGAAATCATAACATCCTACAATAGGCATTGTGGTAGTATCTATAATCATGAGGTACGTATAGCATATTTATCTGTTAAATGTCTAGAAAAATATGGTTTAGGGTTAATTACTTATGCAGCTCTAGAATATATTAATTTCTTTATTGAAATTTTATATTGGTATTAATATCTCGGTTTGAACCCCTAGATGGTTCATATGAAACCCTAGCTATGTGAAAACCCTAACCCTGATTCACTTGTTCCCTCATAAAAACCCTAACCCTTGATTTCTAGGGATTGTGAACTATTTAGAACATGTGAAAAAGTAGTGATTGATAAGGATGAGTAATATGACATCTTGTCTAGGATCTATTCTGTGGAAACCCTAGAATGACTAATGGACACAATTATTTCATATATTTACTTGGATGTGTTTGTCAATAAGTGATGCGAGTACATCATAAAAAGAAAGAAGGATAAGTAAAGAAGATCCTCTATTTTGGAAAGCATGATGGAAGGAGGGAACTGTAAGGACCTTGATAATGATTGGATCCTCGGGAACTCTGATATATAAAGATAGATTCATGGCATAATTGTGTGATTGTGGATTCCTGGAAGAGTTAATAACAACATACGGAAGAATTTGTAAACCTGATATAGTAGTCAACTAGTCAATATAAAGATTTTGTTGCAAGCCGATGATAAGGATCATTTATGGATCCTCCTTTGTGATGTCATGGAATTATTTCTTCATCTTGAGAAGAATGACCATGACGATATCACTATTATAGTCTATTGTCTCTATTTTTGGAGCAGGCCTCTTAAGAATCTTGTTGGTTCAGTTGCAGCACGATGGACCTCATCCTGAAATGAGGAGCAAGGATAGATGATTCGTTGAGATATGTTGATGTTCTGATAAAGACTTTGATGAATATTGAAAGAAGACCATTATGTTGATAATGACATGATATACTATTAGGTTCTGCACAATCCTACTATATGAAGAAGAATCGTTTTTAAGTAAGATGTGATAACTCCATTAGGTTGTTGCCTTGGTACTTGGTCCGAGGAGTTGATGAAAAATCATGATGACATATGTAAGAATAGGTTGCATATGGATTGATGACCATGTCCTGGAAAATCACTTTCTTGTTGTTCAGAGGGAGCCATGTTCGAGCTCTATGATGATTGGTTCGTGAAGATGCAGAATGATGATGTGGAAAGTGATGGTGGACCATGTCTTAATGATGATGTTTTATATAGAGGTAGTTGTGATGTTGAAAGAGTGCTTGCACATGTGATGATGATGATAGAGCCCTTAGAGCTATTGTCATAATAGTTTATGGTGGACACTTCTCCCTAGTTGACAGGGAGTTCCTCCCTAGTTGAGAGGGAGTGACGAATATGGTTTTCTATTTCATGTGGCATGCACTAGACTAGGACTAACAGTCATAAATCTTAGTGAAGGCCATGAGGAGAGAATGGCGTCCAGAGGATTGGGTAAGAATTTGAGACATATAATCCTTGAGGATTTCGAATCCAAGATAGTAAGTAGTCTGGTGACCGACACTCTTTAAGGATCTAATAGGGTATCCAAGACAAGAGTGGTCAAAGAGGACTGATAATCTTTGAGGATTGGGAATGCAAGATAAGAATAGTCCTAAAAGGATATACCTAGTAAACATCTGGGTGGGGTACGTTCCTTAAGAGGTAGTATGGTGTCCCATGTAAAGCCTCCTAGCATTGTGCTTTGATCTATTGAGAGATAGAGCTTGCTAGTCAAGGCCTTTCTATGTTGACAATGTTGGTTGTATATTGATAGTAATTTTGATGCTTAAGATGGATTACCAATCAGACTCTTCTTATGAGAATGTTTCAATGAAATTATTGTCCTTATACATGTGGTCATTTATGAATACCTCCCTAGTTAAGAGGGAGTGTTGAAATGTAACTAGTGTCAGTCTTCATAAATTATACTTGAGTCATGACTCGATGTAATTATTGATGTACTTGTCAAAAGAAAAAGAAAAGAAAAAATATTATTATTAAAATGGATTTCTTTCCCATCATGTTGTGGTCCTAGGTCAAAGCACCCATTGAGTTATTTAGGGGTCTTGTTGACAAGTCAAAAGGTAAAATTCATGATGTACTAGCCCCTAGAGGGCTCATGTAACAAAGAAGGAAAATTATTATTGTAAAATGTGATGTCTAGAAGCCTCTAAGGGATGAGTCAACCAACTCTCTTCATGTCAGACCAAGGAGGCCTAATTCGATAATTTGAAAGCATATAAAGAGGAACCTCACCTCATTTGTGATATATACATCAATCAAGCGATACATCTTTGTTTCTAGTGAAGTCTGGGAAAGGAAGAAAGAAGGAGTGAAATTCTTGAAAGATAGTGAAGTTCTGTGAAGATAAATGAATTGGTTAAGGAAGGAAATCTTTGTCCCTTCTGCCCACACATGCAATTTTTGGAGGATTAATTAGGGTTTCTTCAGTCTTGTTTTACAGATAGTTTGTTTAAGGGTTTGGCTGGCTCATCTCTTAGAATTTTTGGTCTTGGGTCGAGGTCAATTTCTTGGAAGTCTTCATTCAAATTCTATAAGAAGATATTTTTGTGTATTTTCTCTCTAGGAGAGGTTTTGGCCCTGGCTAGCAACCTACATATGGTGTTCTTGTGTTTTCATTGTGGTCTTCTTATTGGAATTTGTCTTGATGATGAACAAAACTAAATAATGATGATAATATCCTAATATATATATATATCACAATAAAATGTCAAGGATGAAAGAGAAATCAAATTTAAAATAACTTTATCTACTTTTCCCTATATTTCTCAACATATCTCACACAATTTCCTCCATCTTGGCTAGACTTCCAACTTGGCTTCACTTCACTTGGTTCATGAGGAATGAACCTCAGAACTACTTCTTTGTTACCCTAGAACAGGACTGAACTTGCACTTAAGTGATGGCATGAATGACTTCTCCTCAACTCCTATTTATAGTGCATTTGACCCCAAAAAATAGGGCCAATTGTGATATATATATATATATATATTCAAAATTTAATTTCTCCTCAATCGTGAGGAGTTAGAAGGCATGTCATATATCATCGAAAAGGTCTCGAAATATAGTATTTGACTAAGTAATCTTCTCCTTCATTTGGACAACCTTTGACATCAATAACAACCATTTTCAACAAAATAAAATGTAAAAAATGAATTTTACATAAGTAAATTCTTTCAGTTATTATAATGATAATTGGTTTACATAATGAGTGTAATTATTCTTACTTCATTAATGAAGATCGATATATTGAAGAGGTCGTAAGCTTGATTGAAATTTTTCTCCTGATAATAAAATCATTGTTTCTCCTGTGGATGTTTCCTTGAGTTTTACCACATAAGAAATTGTGTGTACTATTTGTTTATGTCATTATTATTCCATTTTAAATGACTTTACATACTTTAAATACCAACACAATATTCTTGATTTTCTAATAACTTTTGATCATACCTTAACTTACCCAATGCTTTTCTTGGTCCTTGGAGAACAACTGAGTATTCAATGTTTCTTATTGTCCTTCGAACCAACCATACCACCCAAAAGAACTCCACCTATCCTCAAGCCACCTCCAATTCTTTCAATAATTATAGAGCCTCCATTGTCCCTTCTTACTAAATATTTTATCCCAACAACAACCTCTTCACAATCCAATGTGCTAGCAGCAGCGCCATACAGTGAACCCAATAATGACAATCATTCTGGGTAGATGTTAGAAAATTAAATAACAAAGCAATGGAACACATACAATATTGCAGAAACAAAAACGTAGAAACGCATAAAATAAGAGAGACACAAATATATGTGGTTCACCAAATTTGGGCTATGTCCACGTAGAAACAGCCAGTCATTCCTTTTATATTATCCATCAAATTGAAGAGATACAACCTACAACAAATCCATTATAATTTCCTCTTCACTCTCACACAGTCTCATCTCTCTTTCTCGCTCAGAATAATAATTCACAACCGCAATACATTTCCCTCATATAAATCGAGGGTTGCCTTCTAGGGAAAAACCCTAAATTAACACAACTTCCACCATCAAATCATCTTCCTAATGAACGACCCATATTGACTATGAAATTACAATATTTTACAAGGCAATTTTTCATCTAGTTTTAGCTTCAAGCGTGCTACCCCCAAGCCCTCGCCAGGGGCACGCTAGCCCTTGGACCCCCCAGACGAGGGGGATAGCCCCCCCCCCGCCCCCCCCGCAGCCCCCACCCCCCCATCATTGAGGGGTGTACAATCTTCCTAGGGTAAACACATGGCTGAAACAAGACCTTTGAATCAGGAAGATAATCAAGCTCCACACCCAATATTAGTCTCTATTTATACCTCTTCTAATAGGACTCCTTATATTATAATTTTATTGTAGACTTATCGTATTCCATTCTTTTGTACCAACATTTTTCGATGATTTATAATGAAGTCTCTACGTAACTTTGAGTGATCACTAATCCTGGAAGAATTTAGGGATTTTGTTTTTAAAATTTGGTCTAACACATTATTTGTATAAAAATTTAACCTAACACTTAGTATAAATTTACCTGGTACTTTACAAGCACTTCATAAGTTCTTACTTTTCAATCTTATCCACAAGTGCTTACAATTTTTTTAAGTTTCAAATCTAGGGTTTTAATAAGCTATGTAATGTTCAATAATAAAATATTTAATGGTTGTAAGTATGTATAATTCATGAAAGTTTAACTTATAATTTGGTGATGAAATTATCTAGTCAACCAAGTGTAAGACATGACTCTCTTCTCAACCAACCCCTTTTTCAATACCACTAAGAGATAAGTCAATATCTTATGCCAGCTTTTATTCCTCTCTTCCCTTTGAAGCTCAATCTCCAAAGAAAAAAATCCCAAGGGTTAAAATGATCCTAGCCCCAAAAAAATATCCTTATCCATTAAATAGTTATTCTTAACATCCATTCATGTATAGATATCCATGTATAGTATTAAGCAATTAATTCTTATAGTTTTTTTGGTGTTAAATATCACTTTTCCCCTAATTTTTGGTAACTCTTTTTTTATTTTTTGCCTTTTATAATAAATTTGTTAATTTTATATGATCATTGTTATTATCATTATTTTATTTTTATTTTTAAGACCTCTCTTTTATTTTCACCATCAAGTATAGGATTAGTTCAACATAAGGGGTATTATAAATGCTTATTGCAACATAGTCGTAATTGTAATGTTGGTCCGAGGATGAAGGTGAATGAGGAAAAGAAAGTTTGTGATAAGATAATTTGAAATCAATGGAGCCCTCCTCCACAAGATTACAACAACAAAGATGGAATCAAACTCATGAATAATGATTATTAAGTGTCGTATTCGACCTAAAGTAAAGGAAAATGGCGACTATCCATACTTAGAGAGAATCTTCAATAGGAATAGATTAAGTAGTGGAGAGATTGGATTACATGCCATCAATGTGTATATAATTTGCATTGGATTGAAAGAAAACCTTTTAAAAAATAGTGTTTGGAAACTCCTAGGAATACCCATCAACCATCAAAACTATTCACAAATATACATTACCAAGCACAAAATCTATTTCCCAAAATAGCATATACGCACAAAATATGTCTCAAAATAAGATGTACACAAAATAAAAAAGACTCCACTAAGATGTACACAAAAAAAAAAGACTCCACTTAAGAAGATATACACCTAAAATGTATGTTGTAGCCTGTGGGAATCATGGCCTCCCCTACGTATTAGTCATGTTTCTGTATCGTAACACTAAAATGTGACTTAAATGCAATTGAAACATGTTTAACTTCATATGAAATATGAAATGTGTTTCAACGTCTGTATAATGAGTTTCCACATGAAATTTGTCCAATTTTGCATTAATCTAATTGTTGGGACCCACATTTTTTTTGTTTTAATGCCTAGTTAGAGGTTAATTATGGATTAGTAAGACTTTTAGAAACTTATAAGATCGTATTTTTTCTTTAAAAAATAGTTTCACTTTCAGTTTGCACCAAAATGTTGGCAATTAATGGTAATGTTAAATTCTTAAAGTAAAATGGATTTTGCTTAAATTTTTGGCCTTGCCATTAATTATTTTAAGATGTTTGAGAGTGGTTCCAACCTCATCCGACTTCATGTGGAGAAAGTAGAATTTCATATCCCATCCAAAATTCAACAAACTTAACCATTTTGAAGAATTTAGGATTGGTAAGAATGTAGCATTTTCATTAGATTCTATCATGCAAGAGGGTATGGAATTGGAAATTAATCAAGATCAATAATCCCTTTATGTACCTCAATGTTAGTGATATTGCTTGTTGGACTCCTTAGTGGTGGCCTTAGCAAAAATGCACCTTCCACTCAAACTAAAATCATTTATTAGGGATGCTAACATTTCTGTACCATATTTTAAAGTTTGCATTAGGTAGCTTCATCAAAATTGGGTGGTGTTGACTAATGTCCCTAGAGGATTGAGGTAAAGGAAAAGGGTGATACTAACGATGATGATCGAAATATAAGTGATGGTGAAACATTGTTATATCATTTATGTTTGTGATTTATTCATAATGATTGTTTCCAAGTTTCAATATGTATGTATGTATGTATATATTACATTTCTCCATTTCCAAATTTTTTGGGGGTCACATTCCCAATCTGTTTTCATTTCCAAAACACATACCAGTTTCCCCATATCATGCAACTTATTCCAAAATATACTCGAAAAACTTCCAACAAATGTCAATTAACATTTGTGCATTAACCATCACTAGAGTAGTTTTCCCCATAACAATAAAAACGCAAACACCCTTTAGTGAAAGAAACCCAAATGATACCCATTGTGTAATGAAAATAATAATTCCATTCAATTTGGATTTTGAATGTAAATACACTTGATTATGGTGACTCACGGCTTCAAGACACAAATTCATGTCTAATTGTAATTATAAGGCATGGAACACCACCATATCTAATCAATATATTTGTATATATCAGAATCCATAAAGTAAAATTATTAAAAAATATAAATACATAAAAGAAATATACAACAATATGGTAATTAGCAACAACAACATGTAATGGAAATAGATTTTCATAGATTGTATCTAAGATTAAATGTGACTTTCACTCAAGTGAAGCCTCCATCCTTTGCAAATGCCTTGTTTAGACTACACAAAAGAAGGCATGCTCATTGGTGACATTGCAACTCATATTCTCACTCATTTGCACTACATTTCCCCCTATAATTACCCTGATCCACCAAGCCCCTTATTAACACCTCTCATACATTTGAATCATAGAAATCAAAGTTGGGACTCTTAAACATTTTAATCAATCTACAAATAAGTCAATGAATTCCATATTTATTGCAACAACTATAAACAAATTTAATGAAGGAACAAATACCTGGATACAATAGGTTTAATATGTCATGTAGATTTCAAATCCTTAATACTTGATTTCATGTTTATCATTTAATTTTGAAATATCAAGGGTCCCTCAACTATTAGGGATATCCATGAAATTAGAAGAACTTATCTAGACATGTATCAATGCATATATTGCAAAAAATGAATTTGGGAATTTGTGAAATGTAGAGTTCAAAGTTTGCACAATTCCAAATTGTCAAATTTACCCAATTTTTAACCCAAAAAAAAAGAAATTACAAGGGAAAACCTTCCCTTTGTTTCCCCTTAACAATAAACCCAAATTCTACTATTTTATGGTAGAAGAATAAAATCTAATCCTTGGTGCCAATTACATTAACAACTAGTTTACTAGTAGAACAGTAAAAAAAATTATAGTTTGGTGTCCATCAATATTTACTTTTATTTTTTATTTATTTATCTATTTATTTCAGGTAGGGGGTGTGGTGTGGTTGTTTTTTTTTGTTTTTGTAATCCATAATATATAATTATAATGTTATATAAACCACTAGTTATATAACTATTGTTGCCATTATGAATTATGTGTTGTCCTTGATGGCAACCTACCTAATGTGTTGTCCTTGATGACAACCTGCTTGATGAGTTGTTCTTTGATGGAAACTGACTTGATACATATGTCAATAGGATGTTTCTATAGATGTGACAGAGTGTTTTGACAAAGGCATAGCAGTTTAGAGGCAGAGGAATGATAAAGTTGAAATTTCAATAAGTATACGCGGGTTCTTTTAAGCAAATTCGCGTACACATGGGAGTATGAAGAAGCAAAGGTGCATACAGTTTTTGCACCATGGTATTATAAATACCAACGGTCCTTACCATGGTATTATCTTGTGGTATTGAGCCTAGTAACGAATGTTTTGATCTCGTCTAAGAAAACCATCAGGTGGAGTATGGTTTTGACATATGGTATTGGATAAAGGCTAAACTATATAAGGAGATGAAGATCAAAGTGGTAAAAGTGTGCAAGTGATGGAAATCTTATGAATAGTTAGATCTGAAGCAAATATGCATGTAATGGGCTATTGATGCTTTTCTTGATCTAAAACTAAGTATGCACCTGGGAGTTTGATGATGGATCAGATCCAATAAATCTGAGATGACAATCATGATTATGAGATGATTTGATTTGGGTTGATAGTGTCTTAACGTGTGATTTTCCTGTGTATGCCGAAATTTGGGTATGTATAAAGCTTTGTGTTGCAGCGAAGATTTAACTCTGAATCGTAGATCTGTACGAGAGTTTTATATCCTGAAAGGCACATACACACGCTTGTGTGATTCTGGCAAGTCACATACACGTGGGTTTGTTACTTGAAAAGCATGCACACACGCAGATACAATTTGAAGAAAGCGTGTACAAAAGTAGGGTTTTGAAGAAAAGGATGTATGATTAGTTTAATCAGTTTTGATGTGTTTCTGTTGTCTATCAATGAAGTCTTCTTAATGATATGGGCTTAAAAATTGATGTTTTTGTTATGGATTAATTGATTGAAGAATTTTGAAGTTACTTGTTGATTGTGATTGAAGATCAGAGAAAGTTTTGTGATTATTTCATAATGATGCAGTAAATTTGTGTATGATTTTGTGTTTGTTTTAGAGTGACAACGTTTTAGTTTTCAAGTTTAATTGGTTTAAGATTTGTACGCAGGTATGCTTCATGAAATGTGCATACACATGTGAGTTTTCTACTGTAAAATAGCGTACATATTTTGACAGATGGTTGATCATGGTTTGTAGTAATGGGATCTAGTTTCTGTGATGTGCAGTATGTTGTTTGATATCCTGATTATAGTGATATGATTGTTCTCATTGATTGGTTGAGTTTCAGTTAATTCAGTGATTGGTTGTTTCTATTGGTTTAGTGATTAGTTGGTTCAATGGTTTAATTACAGTGATAATTTTTTGGGCTTAAGTGTTGGTAGTGGGTCCAGTCTGAAAATTTGTTGAAACATGGCCTATAACTTGGGATGTTGTGTAGCAGGTGGATCCAGTATGAAAATTTATGAAACGTGGTCCCCGGAGTTGTTGAGTGTTGGAGCCTACAATGAGGGATTTGAATCTTCCTTCAAGTGGTAGTTGGTATATCAGATCAGGGTGTCAGAGCTCCCTTCCAGTAGAAGTTGGAGAACAAGCAAAGGTTGTATCCTTCTACAGGTGGGTACCTACGTACTAGTATGGGTTCATGCCAATACAATATTTAGGGGGTTGGAGCTTCCTTCTATTAGGAGTTGGAGAATGAGTGAAGGTTGTAGCCTCTACAGGTGGGTGCCTACGTACTAATATGAGGTTGCACCAGTACAAGATTGTAAATTTTTTTTATGTTAAAAAGAAGACAGGGATGATAACAGCATGTCGTTTTTTCTCGCATTGGGTTTCCACCTTAAATCATGGTGTTCATGTGTGTTTATTATATGTGATGGTTTATTTTTTTCTCACTACACATGGTTATTGTCTATTTAATGTTTAATGAAGTATTAATGCGTTGGATCAAAATAAACAGAAGATGAATTAATTGAAAAGTAAGTTTAATGGATATACACTAGTTGTCTTAAGAATAGTTGTGTACACACGTAGGTTCCCTTCTTTAAAGTCACATACGAAAATCAAGAAATGAAAATGAAAAATTTAATGATTTCAAAATATTGATTCCACCCCCCCAGTAGTTTTCCCAACAATTGGAATCAGAGCAGGTCCTTTGGTAGAAGCTTGATCGCTTGAAGGAGATTTGGCAACATGGGTAGTCATGAAGGACTATTTTCTACCAAACCTCCTATATTTAATGGAACTAACTTTGTCTTTTGAAAGTTAGGATGAGATCATACTTGCAGGCAATAGGAGTTGATGTGTGGGAAATCGTTGGAAGTTGATATCAATATCCAACCTCTATTCCTTTAGATACTATAGGAAAGAAACAATATGAAACCAATGCAAAAGTTGTAAATGCCATCTTGCGAAGTCTATTCGAGACCAAGTTTGTGAAGGTAATGCAACTAAACACAGCAAAGGGAATGTGGGATAAGATTATCCAAAGTTATGAAGGCAACACCAAGGTAAAAAGTGTTAAACTTCAAACATTCAGAACACAGTATGAGACATTGAAAATGCATGATGATAAAAAGATTGCAACATTCTTTCTTAGAGTATATGAAGTTGTGAATGTCATGAGAAATCTTCGTGAAGAAATAAAAGATGCTTCTATTATTGAAAATATTTTGAGATCTCTAACTCCAAAGTACGAATCCAAAGTATTTGTTATTGAAGAAATATAGGATCTGAAAAGTCTTACACTTGACCAACTCCATGGAATATTGACATCATTTGAGATGACGAAAGGTGGTCGTTCAGATATGAGAGAAGCAACCTTCAAAGTTATTGCAAAACGAAAAGAGAAGGAAGAATCAGGTTATGTATCAGAATAAGAAGAGGCAAACTTCGTAAAGAAACTCCAAATGGGTATAAGAAGATTCAAAGGTAAGATTCCTTTCAAATGTTTTGCTTGTGGTAGAGTTGTCCATTATGATACTAAGTGTCCTTGTAAATAAAATAAGGAGAAAGGAAAAGAACCTGCGAAAATAAATAGGAAGAGGTTTGAAAACAAGAGAATATGGCATTTGAAGATAAAGGTGATAATGAGTTTGATGGTCTAGAAGAAAAGGGTACTTTTATTGAAATTTTTGACAACAATATATTAGATGCAGTAACAGTTATAGATGTCAGAAATATTCAAGTTTGGGAGAAACCCACTCTCTAGTGATCAAGAATGAAGAAGTTGAAGCATCATCAGGTATGGGGTTTTGTTCGAAATTTGATCCATTTTCTTGTCTATGCAACAATGACAGTGATGATGATAATGAAACCACTGACCTTGAACTTATGGGTCAAAGTGAAAGTAAGCCTTTTGAAGCAGCAGATCAAGGCAAGTCAGAATCAATGGATAATGCGGATGTGTCTATGCTAAGCAAAGATAATTATCAACAATGGAGAGGAAAGATGAATTATAGTCTAATTAATCTTGCTGTCTGGCGTCTAGTTGACAATGGTTACACCAAGTTTCCTCCATTAGACAAGGAAGTGCAAAAGAATAGTAAGTCTTTAAGTAACATATTTTGTAGTATATATGATTTAATGTTGAATAAACTTATTCATTATACTATTGTAAAGCAAGTGTGGGATAAGTTACAAGCAATACATTAAGAAGTCCCAAAGGAATATTTCTCAGGTAATCTTATATCTAACACTATGTTCAAAATGACCGATGGAATTGCTTTGAAAAAGATTGTTAATATTTAACGATATGTTGTAGGCTTATGATAACAAGCATCATGCTGGTATGGTATCTAACCAATATTGTGAAGGTATTGAAGTTGAGGTCGTCTCTCTAAGAGAAGATCTTGAAAAATCAAATAAGCGGAATGAGGAACTACTTCAAGCATTTGAATAACAAGAAAATGGGTTGAAAGAAGATATTCTCAAATTGAAACAGTAAATGGAGGAAGGAAGAAAGGTTGAAGAAATTGTGAAGAAGTAGTATCTAGAAAAAGAAAAGCAATATCGAGTTGAGGTAAATACCCTAAAAGGTAAGTTAGAAGAAAAGGATAAACATTTGTGATTTCAAGATAGTACTAAGATTTTGGATAATATTATTAGTAGTCAAAGGTATCCTACCATCAAATTTGGTCTTGGTTTTCATGAAATTGTTGAAGGAGAATCTAGTTCACACACTGAGGAAAAGAATTCTAATGCAAAATCTGAAATTCTCAACAAAGAGATAAGAAGTTAACCTAATCAACAACCAAGAAAAGAAAATATTCAAAGGAAATAATTTACTCCTAATTATAGAAGTGTTAATCAATTTTCTCCTCTAATCAATAATGCTTAATGTTCTATATGTCATTATTATTGTCACATTGTATCCAACTGCAGAAGTAGAATGTTTCAAGCTAAGAACTGCCTCACAGAAAGATCATCAGCTACCAGGTTCTTTAAGGGATATTATTTTTTTTGCAATATGTTTGGTCACAAAGCCATTGATTGCAATAGAAGAAATATGAAACATGTAAGATGTTATGCTTGTAAAAAGTTTGGGCATGTAGTAAAATAATGCACAAAAAACTCTATGGATCATTGCAGACAACATGACAAGCAACCAAATAAGAACATTAATGTCAAAAGACCTAAAAAGGATGGATCCACCAAATTTTCTCATAACAAGAAAGAAAAAGAAGAACATATAAGGTGTGGTCTTTCTCTCTGCTCATTTGAAGATGAATATGAATGGTAAATAGATAGTGGATGTTCTCATCACATGACTGGAGATAAGAGTAAAATGGAGTCTCTCAGGAAGAACCATCATTTATTCTTGGCACTGATGTTTTAGAAAAAGTTCTAGGACAAGGTAAAGCCATAATTAATAAAACTAGAGCAGAAGCTGATGCTTTATTAGTTCAAGGGCTAAAGAAGAATATTCTAAGTGTAGGACAAATGGAAGATAAGGGAAATATAATTGTGTTTACATCAATCAAGTGTAACTTTATGAACGAAATAACTGGAAAAGTCGTAATAAGAGGATATAGAAATCCAGACAAATTATATGTGTTTGAAGAATGGAAATCTCATAGATATGAGAAAGATCTAGACTCAGAGTAAAAGAAGATGGTTCCCATTGCAATCCATTATTCTTGAATGAATAACTCTTAATAGTGACTGCAGAAGTGGTGATAGGTACTTGACCTCATGAAAAACAGGTTCTTAGAATCAGTCATGTGTAATCTTAGGGGGGGCTAAGGGTCTGAAATTTCAGTATTTCACTTTATATATGCAGATCCTATAAAGAAAAATTGTGTGTATACACGATTTATGAACTGAACAATCGCGTATATCTTGGTTTGATGAAGAAAACAGTGGGATAGACTCAGGAGAAGGGCATGATATTCTTCAGTCAATTATCACTTGACCTTCATTATTTTAATGGTTGATGATTACAGTCCGTTGATGCTATTTAGAAGTTCTTTTAGTCTTTATAAGTTGTTGATGACTTGATGGATGACTAGTTGATGTTGATGCTTTGATGATTCTTACTTATATATGAAATAATATGATCAGATCTGACAATGAATAGTTGGCACAGGTTCAGGGGGAGAATTTTCTATGCTTTTAATAATGCATTGTTGGCATTATGCTCCCTTCATACATAATGATTCTTTGGTGATGTTGCTTATGAAGTTCTTGAATGATGAACTTGTTATCTCATGCTATCATGAATAATTGATTATGTCTGCTTAAGTTGCATATTGATGGAATAGCTCTTGATGAAGTGGTGTTGGTGTGATAATTCTTCTTATGAAGAATTTGGGCCAAGAGAATGATGTTGCTAAAACATGGTTATATGTTACTGCTACATCTGTTGAATGATACTTGGAAACATGGCATATTGAAGAATGATGCTACATTGTCCTATCTTACTTTATGATGATATGCTTGGTCCTCACTTATGATATTGTGGTTGCATACCAAGTCACAGGTTGATGATATTGAAGCTACATTGTTCTATCTTACATATTGATGATGAGTTGTTGCTGACAGATGCTTATGGTGTAGATCATATATGGTGTATGATAGTTGATGATGACTATCATGGTCTTATTGAGGTCTTTGGTATTGGTCATACATGTCTTATATATCATTCGATGTAATGATCATGTAAATACCTATGATGTAATCATCGTAAAATTCAGTCATGTATGGACTATTGTGGTCAATTCCTTTTCGATATGTGATGTAATTTGTAACCACACTGTGTTTGGGAAGTTGATGTAATAATGATGTCAAATATATAAACCCACTGTGACTGGGTGATTGATGTGAGATTCAGTCCTTAGTGATAGGACAAGTCATATGAGTCATAGAGTCATGCACTTCATTGTACATCTGTCAAAAATTTCAGCATGTGGTCAAAGGGAGCATGATCAGTGTTCATACTCAGTAGTTCAGATACAAAATTCTTCATTCAACATTGGTCAACCCTTTTCCCTTGATGTCAAAGGGGGAGTGTAGCTTGGTGTTTGAAGAGTAGTTTGGTTTGGTGCTTTAATTGATGTGTTTTACAAGTATTTATAGGTTGTGGTGACCAAACACCAAAGTGGTTGCCATCAAGTCCAAAGGGGGAGATTGTTGGCGTTATGAATTATATGTTGTCCTTGATGGAAACATTCCTCATGTGTTGTCCTTAATGAAAACCTACCTGATGAGTTGTTCTTTGATGGAAACCAACTTGATACAAAAGTCAACAGGATGTTTCTACAGATGTGACAGATTGTTTTTGACAAAGACATAGTAGTTCAAAGGCAGAGGAATGATAAAGTTGAAATTTCAAGAAATATACACAAGTTCTGTTAAGCAAAGTTGTGTACACACGTGGATATGAAGAAGCAAAGGCTCGTATAGTTTTTTCACCATGGTATTCTAAATACCAAGGGTCCTTACCATGGTATTTCCTTGTGGTATTGAGCCCAGTAACAGATGTTTTGATCTCGTCTAAGAAAACCATCGGCTAGAGTATGGTTTTTACTTGTGGTATTGAACAAAGGTTAAACTATATAAGGAGATGAAGGTCAAAGTGGTAGAAGTTTGTGAGTGATGAAAATATTATGAACAGTTAGATCTTAATAAAATATACATGTAATGGTTTATTGATGCTTTATTTGATATAAAACTAAGTATGCACCCAAGATTTTGATGATCGATTTGATCCAATAGATCTGAGATGAAAATGATGATCATGAGATGATTTGATTTAGGTTGATAGCACCTTAACGTGTGATTTTCCTGTGTATGTTGAGATTTGGGTATGTCTGAAGTTTTGTGTTGCAGTGAATATTTAATTCTGAAATCGCAGATCTGTACGCGGGTTTGTTTCTTGAAAAGTGCTCACACGCCCGAATATGCTTTGAATAAAACGAGTACATAAAGTAGGGTTTTGATGAAAATAATGTCTGGTCAGTTTAATCAGTTTTGATGTGCTTTTTTTGTTTATCCATGAATTCTTCTTCATGATCTAGGCTTAAACATTGACGTTTTGGTTATGGATTGATTTATTGAAGAATGTTGAAGTTACTTGTTGATTGTGATTGAAGATCAGAGAAAGTTATGTGATTATTTCATAATGATGCAGTAAATTTATGTATGATTCAGTGTTTGTTTTAGAGTGACAATGTTTCAGTTCTCAAGTTTCATTGGTTTAAGATTTGTGTGTGGGTATACTTCATGAAAGATGCATACACACGTGAGTTTTCTACTCCAAAGTAGCATATAAATTTTGACAGATGGTTGATCATGGTTTGCAGTAACAATCTGGTTTTTTTGATGTGCAGTATGTTTTTTGATAGTCTGGTTACAGCGATCTGGCTGTTCTGGTTGATTGGTTGAGTTTTGGTGAATTCAGTGATTGGTTGATTCTGTTGGTTTAGTGATTGGATGGTTCAATGGTTGAATTACAGTGATAAATTTCAGTTTTGATGATTGGTTTTGGGCTTAAGTTTTGGTAGTGGGTCCAGTCTGAAAATTTGATGAAACATGGCTTACAAGTTGTGATGTTTTGTAGCAGGTGGATCTAGTATGAAAATTTATGAAATGTGGTCCTCGGAGGTGTTAAGGGTTGGAGCCTTCAATGAGGGAGTTGAAGCTTCCTTCCAGTGGTAGCTAGTAAATCATATCAGGGGGTCAGAGCTCCCTTCCAGTAGGAGTTACAGAATGAGTGAAGGTTTTAGCCTTCTGCAGGTGGGTGCTTGCGTATTGGTATGAGTTTATGCCAGTACAAGATTCATGAGGTTGAATCTCCCTTCCAGTAGGAGCTGGAAAACAAGAAAAGGTTGTAACCTTCTGTAAGGGGATGCCTGCGTACTGGTATGAGTCTGCACTAATACAAGATTGTAAAATATTTTCTTTATATTAAGAGGAATACAGAGATGATAATAGCAGGTGGTTTTTTCCCGCATTGGGTTTCCACCTTAAATCCTATTGTTCATGTGTGTTGCTTATGTGTGATGGTTTATTTTGTTCTCACTACAGATGGTTACTATTTATTTAATGTTTAATCAAGTATCGATACATTGGATCAAAATAAACATAATACGAATTAACTGAAAAGTAATTTTACTTGATATATGCTAGTTGTCTTAAGAACAATTGCATACACACGTGGGTTCCTTTCTGTAAAGTCACGTACAGAAATCATGAAATGAAATTGAAAAGTTTAATTATTTTAAAATACTGATTCACCCCCCCACCCAGTACTTTTCCCAAAAACTATATATTATGATACAATTATACATTTATATAATGACTTATTAAATCTAAATAAATGGCATTGCCTATGTTCATATGATTGAGAGACGAAAATATCACAATAAATTATCTATAAAATTTGAAAATACAATCATGTTGAATCACACACAAGTTCATTGATTGAAGACGAAATGTGTAACATGAACTCCAAGTGGTCATATATTTTGGATAAATATTTGATAAATAACGTTCTTGGCCATGGTAACAAGAGCAATATGGCACTAGCTAGGAGTTGCAATTCATATAAATTTATATTGTGCAAACATGTATAGTGCATGTCATAGTACCAATGCTAAATATACTAGATGTGGTGTCACAAGCATGGGCACATCCATGCATGCAAAAATTAATTCAACATGAATTGTCCTAATTAACATGGTGATGCATGATGATGAAGAATTCTGGAAAACTATGTGTTCTCATTTGTTAGAAAATCAAGATCTTTGTAGATTAATGTTGATTATCCTTGCTTGATAACTACTTGTGATATTTTTTGGCTTTTTATTATTTAGTTTTTACTTCTTCATAAATAAATTACCGAAACATGAAGATCACCAAGACACAAAGAACACAAGATATAGGCTCAAAGCTAAGGAAAAATCCCACAATTGGGGAAAACCCAAACAATCCTCTTGTTATAGAATCAAATCAAAATGAAACCTCCAAAACCCAAAGACCAAAGCCATGATTCCTTCCAAGCACCAAGTCATCCCTCCAATGAGATCACTTCTAAACAAGTCAAAGTCTACCAAATTCAATGAAGTTCAAACTCTCCAAAAAAAAATTTGTCAAAGCTTCAGTCCTACAACTTTAGATCTATAATTCAGCCTACAATCTTCTATGAAAACTCGACTAACCCCGAATCCTATTACGAAAACTGATATTATTTCTTTTTCTTGTTAATTTAGTTTTTTTAAAAATGTGTGCTACGAAAAACATCGAAACAAATACACTGCAACCTTCACGAAACAAATATTGCGGAAGGAATAAAAATTCTAGAAGAAATAGATGCACACACACAATATCAAAAAGTTATTTATGGACTAAGTCCCCGAAAAAACCCAACTCGGGAAAACTGGTGTAGTAGCTAAGGGTTTTGATATTATGTAGTAGTGAAAAATCTAAGTACAATCTATGGATGCTTAAACTAGCAATCCAAACAAAGAAATAATTGGCAATAATAAATAGTGAGAACATTTTCTCACTCCGCGGGCGATCCAAAACTGACCTCAGCTCAAAACTGAGTCGTCCCTTACTACCTCTGCACAGTCTCTGCATCAACCTAATTAGTCACTACATCCCTCTAGCACGTAACTACGTCACCTCTCACTGTCTCGTCAGCTACTATCTGGGAAATTGATACTCTTTGTCTTCGGACCCTCTGCCCAGCTTCTAGCTTAGAATTTCTCCTTCTCCCCATCAAAATAAAAATATCCCCAAGAGGGCTCTGTGCTGCCTCTTTGTGACAATCACTTCCTCTCTGCAATGTACTCACTAGAACTAGAAAAGCTTCCTCCGACCTCACTATCTCTGCCCCTCTCTCACTGCTTCTATCACATTGAATCACCTCCGGTAACTGAATGTTGATACTCTAGAGATCGATTTCCCAACAAAAGCGAATACTCAACTAATTTGGTGTATCTTCTCTAAGCCCCATCAACTTCTTCTTATAATCCTTCATTGAGACTTCAACGACCAAGATTAAATCTTAATCGATGGCTAGGATTAACTAGAAATTGATCCACGTGTTGTCCTCTGTGCTAATTCCAGGTTAATTAATTATGCGAGAGCATCTAAAATGTTTTGTTGTTTTAAAAGTTTTTGGATGAACAATATTATGAGTAGATAAGGTAGGTGCTTAAACCTTAATAATACTGAAAAATAAGAAAGGGTTGATTCTTTACCTCTGAACAATAATTTGATTTTAAAATGTGTGGAAAGGCAGAAATATAAGAGAGTATGATTTACTAAATATTTAGCCTGAATTATTAGTTAATCATAAGAAACCATGCAAGTAAAAAATGTTTACAGCCCAACAAAATATATTTAACCTTATGAAGTTGGTTGACAATTTATAAATGTAAAGGAGCTTATAGAGACAAACAGTCCAATAAACTAATCTCGAAAATAGATTATAACCTCAAAGGGGGTTTAAGATAGACTGATATTCAGTTTTCTCTTACCTAGTTATCTTCATAAAACTTAAATACATGAAAAATAACAAATTGAAGTGAAAACATAAGACAAACTCACAAAGTGACAAGTTGTTTGATGCAAATCCATAATCCCTTCATTAATGTGAAGCAATTCCAGTATGTTACAATTCTGCTTTGAAAGATCATCCAAGGGTTCAACCCTTAATACATCAAATCACTTCTTATTTATACAAAAATATAAGGTTCTAGAAAAATCTAACTAATTACAAAAATAGTACTCAAACGTAGGGGTGCTTAAACTATTGAGTTTGTTGGCACTATCTTCAAGGAAATCATTGATGACACAGCCCCAAAACATTGTCTTGTTGTTTTTCTGTTGGAGGTAAAACTTTTTTACTCAATGGTATCACATAACTCATCCCACCTTTCATCATTTGGTATAGAAAGATTTATAAGCTTTCTATATACTTCGTCTACTTCAGTGTACTTCTCGAAAGTTGGCTTGTTGATGAAGATATGCTTGATTTCATGTTTTATAGTAAAATCAAACTCTAATTCTTCAATAAATTCTTTCCCTGTCATATGTCCCTTAATACCTACAAAATTTGATGTATCTATTGCCATGGTGTAAATCTTTTCACAATAATATTCCAAGCTAATTAACATGTTATTGGGTGCTACTAACTCTGGCAATCCTCTTTGCTTCAGTAAATTGAACTTAGTATGAAATCTCTCGACAACATTTTCTAGAGCTTGACTCTTAGTCTCCAACTAAGTCATTAAGTTCCTCTTCTGTAATACCTTTTTGATCTCTAGGATTTTCTTTGTCCTATCAGCAATCTGAATCTGTTCTAACTCTACTCTAGTCTTTGATTTCAGCACTTTGATCATAGATGTAGCCTCAGCTGGCATTTGTCCCAGTGTTGTTCTTACTTGTTCAATTACTGTCTGGAACATTTTAATTAACTCTTCTTGTTAATAACCTATGATGGGAGGTGGAAGTCTGCTTCCAAATTTAAGCATAGTTATTGGCTTTGAGTGTTTCATTCTTCTGCTTAATTTGCAAAAACTTATTGAAGATATTGGGATCATCATGTTCACCCAATTCTGTTGACTGTGATTTTTCTAAAGGATTTTGTGAGGCTAAGGAGGATGGGGTGTCAGGGGGATGTTCCTATGACCCTGTGGAAAACTGTAAACCACTCATAACAATAGTCTGGTGTTCTTCTTCATTCTGAATAATGACATCTTTAAGATGTGTTTTCTGCTTTTTCTGCTGAATGATGAATTCTTGAGCACTCATTTATGTACAGGCTAGAGATGAATTTTCTTCTCTTTGCCTTTTCTCCTGTTTATATTGAGGTACTGGAGTGTGGAGGGTAGTTCTAGACAGAATCTGTTCTTCTACTTCTTAAAGTGTATTCTCCTCGCACTAGTCTTGATTCATAAATTTCTCAATTTCTGGCCTGGGGTATGATTATAAGGTGTAGTTTTGAGTTCCACCCTTAGATTAGAAATCATCTTGAATGGATCATATGACTTGGTGAAACTAGGCTAAAATTTGAATTGCTTGATAATCGAATCTGCCTCATCATGTGTTGTTCTAGTATTGCATATAAATGGTCCTACTTGAGTCTTGATCTTGAATTGTGATTTCTTTTTACCGAATACAAAATGGATCTCATCAATATTGATCATCTACCCTATATATTCTAGAAAGAGCATTCTCAATGGAACATACTTAGGCATCTTGTAGGGAGCCAAATCACATCCATATGCTCTTACTTTTGTGTAATTATGGTACAAAATACCAATCTCAATTCTTTGTCTGCTCACTCAAGTGCAAAACCCTTTTGATTTCTGAACTGATCCTTGGCTCACTCTAACTGCTAAGAATCCCTGCAACTGTATGAAAAAATTTGTCAATGAAGTCTGCAAACTTAAACTCTATTGAGTTTCTCCTGACTAATGAAGTCCATTGTATCACAGATTGATTAATGCCCTGATCATCTTGCTTATGTAAATTTATTGGAAATTTGTCTCCCTGTTGAAAAAGACACAAGTAGACTAGTACATATGCATAATTAAATGCCTTTTGTAGTAATCTTAATCATTTTTTCATGCATATTATCAGCCAAAAATTGGCTAAAATTGTACATGAATGTTGGCTTGTGCTCATTGGAGAAAATTGATAGAAAGCCTAGAATAGGCTCATTTACCCACTGGTTTGATGGATACCATAAAAGGAAAGAAACTAAGGTAATTATCTGCTTGGATTTCTCTGGGAACATAGAAGTTGGGTAAGGGGGATCTTCCTTAGGAAGTTGAGAGTCTCCTGGAAGAAAAATATCAAAAATTTGGGCTCTTTGAGTAAAGGTTAACTTATGATATTGGTACAATAGAACAGCTGCTGAAAAATGGCTAAGGGAGTCATTTTGAAGAATCAACAACATATGGTTTATGGTTTCATGTGTAATTGAAATCAGAATGTCTCCATTTTGGGCCATAATGGTTTTGTGCAGTCGATTGTATCTGGCTTGACACCACATAACCAGATTAGGGAAATAATGTGTTTGTGGAAAGATAAACATAGGTAATAGGGATTCCCAAAGATTAATGTCGTTTTGGTTGTCTAGGTAATTTTTCTTTAACGAGTGATGTAATTCGAATAGGTCGAATTCACACTTGATGTCAGCAATCTTGAAGTATTAATTAGCTAATGGCATATGATCTAAGTCTAGGGTAACATAGGTCTTAGGGTTATCATCATCTTTTGTTTTGCAACTAGAAGATTGGGTTTTTCCCTTTGGTGACATGACTGAGGATTTTGAGAAAGAATGATATTAGAGGACAAAATTTGGCTTGAACAGGTACCTAGATAAATAAAAACAATCTCTGTCAAGGGTATCTGGGCTCTAAATTTCTGAAATTGATAGGTGTTGATCAGTAGGAGTGCGAAAACTTAAATAAGTACCTGCAATTTGAAAAAAATAACCAAAGTGGGTAGGGGAATCGTGCAAAATGAGTCAAGTTCTTTTTATAGGTCTTTATCAATTACCGTTGTGATGGAACCGTTACCAAACAACATTTAGGTGTATTAATGGGTAACAGGAATATAATAACGGATAAGAGTGTAACGGGCAAGTGATAACGGGAATAGATGTGAGTGAATGATAGATAGAAATGTGGTAAGATGTGATTAGCGGAGGGAAATGTGTGGGAGGTGACATAGTGACCATTGGTGGGAGCGGAGGAGCTACAAGAGAATTTCGGGGGGGGGGAGATGGTAAGCAGTTTAGGATGAGGGGGGTACGAATTCATGAGAGAGTGCCACATTGTGTGGGGCCCGGGAAAGGAAATATCACATTTCGGGTGCCCTCCCCTAGCGTTAATGTGAAATGGGAAGAGGGGGTGCGAATTGGTTTCCCCATCGTTGATTTGGGTAGGGAAAATCATGGTCCTTGAAAAGTGCCCTTTGGATATTACAAAACAAAAAAACATCAAATCATCTCTAGACGTAAAAATAAAAATCAAGTTTAATGCTTATTATATGGCTCTAATCATGTTTAAATGACATGATTAGTTTATTTTTCAGCTAAAATAAATCAATCAAAGCATGATTAATAATTCTAAAGGTGCATTTGATAAAGCATTCCCTTTTTATTTCCTAAAGTAACTTTTAACCCCATTCTAGTGCATAAAATGTGATTGACCAAGATTAAATCTTTTTGTCACTTTTTCCTCTAATTTATCTTATCTTCTAATTCCAACCAATATTAAATGGTTTGGTTGATTTATTTTCTTATCCTAAAACATAAATTTAAACATGTTTGTGTTAGAAAATTATATATTACAAAGCAATGGAACACATAAAATATTGCAGAAATATAAACACAAAAAATGCATAAAACAAGAGAGACACAAATATATGTGGTTCACCCAGTTTGGGCTATGTCCACGGAGAAATATCCTGTCCTTATTTTATTATATTATCTAGCAAACTGAATAGATACAACCTATAGCAGATCCGTTGTAACTCCCTCTTCGCTCTCAATCTCCTCTCTTTTCCTCTTTCCGAATATAGATATACCTAGACGCAATACAATTCCCTCATATATAGTGAGGGGTTGCCTTCTAGGGAAAAAAACCCTAAATTAAACTTAACTTCTACCGTTAGATCATCTGCCTAATGAAGGGCCTAGATTGACTAGAAATTACTATACTGTTACAAGGCAACTTTACATCTATTTTTAGCTTCGGGGGCGCTGCCCTCGGACCCCCCAGCCGGGGAGGGATTAGCCCCCCTCGCGTGGAGGGGTGTATAGTCTTCCTGGGGTATACATCCGACTAAAACCTTTGAATACAAAAAATAATTAGGCTCCACACCCAACAATCTCCCACTTGGAGACTGATTATAGCAACTCCACCGCTGCTTCATTTGCTAGACAATGAATCCACTTTGGACCTGGTTGTTTCCCATCTTCCTCATCATACTTGAAGACCAATTGAAACTGAGCAAATTCTAAGTTTCTCCCTGGTTACAACTTTTGTTAACATATCTGCAGGATTCTGGCTAGTGTGCATCTTTTCCAGCTTCAACTGTCCATCTTCCAATGCTGACCGTATGAAATGGTACTTGAGATGTATATGTTTAGTCTTAGAATGAAATGCAGATTTCTTTGCAAGATGTATGGCACTTTGGATGTCACTGTATAACCTGCCCAACTCCAGCTTTTTACCCAATTCATCCAGAAACCTTTGTAACCAAATCATTTCTTTACTAGCCTCTGTAGCAGAAACATACTCTGCTTCTGTTGTTGAAAGTGCAACAACACTTTGGATTTTTGAAACCCAACTGACAGTTGTTCCACCTACATTAAATACATATCCTGTAGTGCTCCTCCTGTTATCGTTGTCACCTGCCATATCTGCATCAACATATCCCTGTAGAGCAATGTTTGAACCACCAAAGCATAATGCTTGAGTTGTGGTACCTCTCAAATACCTGAGAATCCACTTCACCGCCATTCAATGTTCTTTTCCTGGATTGCTCATGTACCTGCTTACAACTCCCATTGCATCTGCAATATCAGGCCTTGTGCAGACCATTGCATACATTAAGCTTCCAACTGCTGATTCCTATGGAACTTTAGACATATGAGCCATTTCTTCCTGAGTCTTGGGACACGTCTCCTTACTTAATTTGAAATGGCTAGCCAAAGGTATACCAACTGGTTTTGCATTCTACATATTAAACCTTTTCAACACCTTTTCTATGTACTCACTTTGAGACAATGTTAATTTGCGATTCTTCCTGTCTCTAGTTATTCTCATACCAAGGATTTGTTTTGTAGCACCCAAATCCTTCATTGCAAATGAGTTTGCCAATTTCCTTTTGAGCACATTTATTTCCTGCGTGTTAGAACCTGCAACAAGCATGTCATCTACATACAATAACAATATAATATAGTTGCCATCATTTTGCCTTTTGAGATAAACACAATGGTCAAAGCGACATCTAGTATAACCTTGTTCAGACATAAACCTATCAAATTTTAGGTACCACTGCCTTGGAGCCTTTTTTAAGCCATACAAGCTCTTCTTCAACCTGCACACTAGTTTCTCCTTCCCTTTTACCTCATATCCTTGTGGCTACTGCATATATATCTCTTCCTCCAAATCCCCATGGAGAAAGGCTATCTTTACATATAACTGCTCAAGATGTAAATCGTCAGCAACTACTAGACTTAGAATAGTTCTAATTGAAGTCATTTTCATAACAAGAGAAAATATCTCATCAAAGTCTATACCCTTTTTCTGTGCAAACCCTTTCACCACAAGTCTAGCTTTATACCTTTTTCTACCTCCATCTTCTTCCTTCAACTTGTAAACCCATTTATTCTGCAATGATGTTTTACCTGCAGGCAACCTGACTAAGTCCCAAGTCTGGTTATGTGCTAAGGATTCCATCTCTTCTTTCATGGCTTGCTCCCACTTCTTCCTGGTTTCTACCTGCACTGCTTCTTCATAACATTCTAGTTCACCAGAATCAGTCAACAATACATAATATAATGAAGGAGAGTATCGTTCAGGGGGTCTACTTATCCTGGTAGATCTTCTAACACCACTTTCAAGTGTTTGAGGTGCTTGTTGTTGTTGTGGTTGTTGTTCTAGCTGTTGATCATTATGATTTTCAGGCACCATCACTTTTCCTGTGATATCGTCAAGCACTGTGTATTCTCTGTTTTCTTTTTCCTGTTTCTTTTCCTGCAACTAATTCTTATACAAGACTTTTTCATTGAATATTACATCTCTGCTCCTAATGATTTTGTGATTTTCATAATCATATAAGCGATAACCAAAATCATTAACACCATATCCAATAAAGGTACATTTCTTTGATTTTGCCTCAAGCTTTGTTCTATTTTCTTTATTAATGTGGACAAAGGCTTCACAACCAAAAATCTTTAAAAATAAGTAGTTTACCTTTTTACCTGTCCATTCCTCCTCTGGAATACCACCATCCAAGGAACTTGAAGGCCCTCTGTTTATTAGATAAACAGCAGTGTCTACAACATCTGCCCAAAATTGTAAAGACAATCCTACACGCAATCTCATGCACCTTGCACGCTCCATGATTGTCCTGTTCATCCTTTCTAACACACCATTTTCTTGTGGTGTTCCTGGAACTGTCTTCTCTCTACAAATTCCATTCTCTGAACAGTACCTATCAAACTCTTTGCTGCAATATTCACCTCCATTATCTGATCTGAGACACTTCAACCTTTTCCCTGTCTCATTTTCAACCAAAGCTTTCCATTTCTTGAAAGTATCAAATACATCAGATTTATTTTGAATACAATAAATCCAGGTTTTTCTGGTTGCATCATCAATAAAAGTAACATAATAATGAGAGCCACCAAGAGATGATACATGAGCAGGTCCCCATACATCTGTATGCACAAGCTCTAATTTTTCACTCTTCTTTTCTTTCCCAACTCTAAGGAATCTGACTCTCTTCTGTTTTCCATAAAGACAATTTTCACAGAATTTTAAATCGACATGCTTCAAACCTGGAAACAAATTTCTTGAGTGAAGAATTTGCATCCCCTTCTCACTCATGTGCCCGAGCCTATGATGCCAGAATGTCGTATATTCTCCTGTAGAGGTTAAAGCATTAACAGAATTATAAATACCATTGCATAAATACAATGTACCAACCTTTTCTCCTTTCGCTATTACCAAAGATCCTTTAGTGACCTTCCAGGTTTTATATGTGAAAGTACTTACGCAACCTTCACCTCCCAACTGCCTTGTTGAAATCATATTTTTCTTCAGATCTGGAACATGCCTTACCTCCTTCAATAGCCATTGATTTCAATTTTGTTGTTTAATGAAAACTGTACCCATTCCAATGATTTTACAGGGTTTATCATCACCCAATCGAACCTGTCCAAAATCTCCTTGAACATAATCATGAAAATGTTTCTTATCATGTGTGGCATGGAATGAGGCCCCTGAATCTACCACCCAGGCATCAATAATATTTTCTTATGAAAGAATCAAAGCATCTTGCAACACATCACCTGTTACATTTGCTTCATGATTAGTTTCTTGCTGCACGTCTCCTTCTTTTCCCTTCCAAGACTTGCAATCTTTCTTCAGGTTTCCTTTCTTCCCGCATTTCTAGCACACTATCCCTGATCTGGACTTGGATCTTCCTTTTCTTAACTTACTACGATATCCTGGGCACTTTCCTCTTTCCATTTTTCTTCCCCTAGTCTCTGCAGTCAAAGCATTGCCTAATGTCTCACCAGAGATTTTCCGTCGCATTTCCTCGCTAAGGATTGCATCGAAAACATCATCAAACTTTAAAGTACTAGATCCAGAGACAGTGTTACTAAAGGCCATAACTAAGCCATTCCAACTTTCTGGCAATGAGCACAGAAATAACAGAGCCCTAACTTCATCATCAAAATTTACCCCTACAGAAATTAACTGACTTGGTACTGTATTAAAATCATTTAAATGGTCTGCAACAGATCCACCTTCTGACATCTTCATATTAAATAAATGCTTCATAAGAAATAACTTATTTGAGGCCGAGGGTTTTTTATATAGTTTGGCTAATGCTGACATTAAACCCTCTGTTGCCGTTTCCTTTGAAATAGTAAACGCTACCGACGTCGCTAGGCATAGCCGTATTGTTCCAAGTGCCTTTCTATCGAGAATATCCCATTCTGTGTCTGTCATACTTGTCGGCTTCTTTGTCTTTCCGCTCAATGGTAAGTACAGATCTCTCTGATATGGATAATCTTCCATCTGCATCTTCCACAGCTGGTAGTTTTGGCCGTTGAATTTTTCGACCCTAAACCTACCATCTTTCACCATTTCTCCCACTCGAACCAGGAACCCTTCTCTCTTGCGAGTTTATCAGCCAAATAGACCTTCGGCTCTGATACCAATTGTTAGGAAATTATATATTACAGAGCAATGGAACACATAAAATATTGCAGAAATATAAACATCGAAAACGCATAAAACAAGAGAGACACAGATATACATGGTTCACCCAGTTTGGGATACGTCCACAGAGAAACAAAAAGTCCTTCTTTTATTATATTATCCAGCAAACTAAAGAGATACAACCTACAATAGATCCGCTGTAACTCCCTCTTCACTCTCAATCTCCTCTCTTTTCCTCTTTCTGAATACAGATATACCTAGATGCAATACAATTCCCTCATATATAGCGAGGGGTTTCCTTCTAGGGAAAAAAAACCCTAAATTAAACATAACTTCTACTGTCAGATCATCCGCCTAATGAACAGCCCAGATTGACTAGAAATTACTATACTTTTACAAGGCAATTTTACATCTATTTTTAGCTCCGGGGGCACTGCCCCCAAACCCCCGCTGGGGGACCGTTGGCCCCCGGACCCCCCAACTGGGGGAGATTAGCCCCCCCGCGTGGAGGGGTGTACAATCTTCGTGGGGTATACATATGGCTGAAACCTTTGAATACAGAAGATAATCAGGCTCCACACCCAACAGTTTAATCATGATTATATTATATGATTCAAACAAGATTTATTTCAAGTGGAATTTGAGCTTGCTCACTTGTGCACTTATTTTTCTTTTGATGGGATTTCCTTTCATATTTTTTCAAAAATTTTCATATTTTCATTCTTTTATTCTATTTTTTATACCCTCTTTTATAAATATCTAACTTATCAAAACTATTTATGTTACAACACCATGTACTTTTCTAGAACATTCTCAACATGACTTAATTAATTCTGCTTAATTAATCATATTTTCTAAGTTTAGACTTAGGAAATATTAAAAACTAACTAATAAATCTAATTAAGTTTTCTCTAGGTGGAATTTCCATAAGTTGTTTCTAGGTATTGGATAATACATGTATTCTAGCCTCTCCACCAAATATTGTGGCTAGATAAAATCTGATGCTATAAAAACTAACACTCACTCTTAGCAAGAAATGTCTTCTAGTACTGCAACCTATTGAAACAACACCCTGTCTCTGCATCATCTCCTGTCAAGTTGTTGATGTCTGGATGCTGCTACCCATCAAATATTGCGCAAATCTGATATGTGTTGCATTTGTGCTACTGTTGAATCTGTTGAACTGCTACCAACACTGCATCTACACTACAACTCCCTCTCCATCTGTTGTTGTTGCAACTGTAACATCTACAATTGAAAAGCATCTTAAATACTGAATCAAATTTGATCAATGTAATACATATGTCACCTAAGTCTCTGGATGTTGCTAGTCTTTGCATTGCCACTGAGGCATTTGCACTGCTACTGAATCTGCATTGTTCCAACCACACTGTTTCCAACTATGCATTGCGCTCCCCAACATCTGACATGCAACAAGACTGTATCTGACTTCATATACTGCCCTTGATCCATATTTCTACTGAAATATTGTGGGCTCCCATATCAAGGTTATGTTTCAAGAGGTGGGACTCCTCAATAATCTTGCCCATCTGTAGCACTTTGAGGCTAAAATACCAAGTCACCCCATTTGACTCCTAGGGGTATGTCAGTAAACATAGCGAAGTCTTCCTCTAGCCTGGAGGAAAGCCTATCGATCTTTGTTGATGTTGCCTCCTAGTCCTGCTTCTCCTCCTTATCCTACTTCCTGAGAGTAAACTTGGTGTTGTAGTGGCCAAGCTCACCACATATAAATCACTTGAACTTCGATAGGTCTTTCCTCTTTCTCCTCTACTCCCCTTGCCCCTGACTGTGACCCTTCGATGTGAGGGTCACATTCTCCTTGTCCTTCACCTTCTTCGATCCATTGTTGTTACCACTGATGGAGCTCTTCACTAAGTATCGCCTCAACTCCTCATGTTATAGATCGGCCCACATCTTGTCTCACCTTGGTAAGATTTCTCTACCCAAAATTCTTTGGACGAATACATGCCACTCCTCGAAGACACTGTTGGATGATAGTCGTACTAGTGCTATGGATTAAGGTGTTGCTCCAACAGCTGAAAACTGATCCCGGATCTCTTGAATCCTGGTGAGGTAGGGGCCTATGTTTTCCCCCTTTTGCATTCTAGTGCATCTCAACTTTTCCTCCAAGTAAGTCTTCCACTGCTCGGAAGTGCCTTGGTATAGCGTGGAAAGTGTATCCCACATCTCCTTGGTTGTTCCCTGGCTCTCTATGTGTGATACAATGTAATCACGAACACTGTCAAGAATCGAACTCTTTTCCCTCGCCATCTCCTTTCGGTATTCCTTCAGCTGACCTGAATCCATGGGGATAGCTACCACTGCATCTATGAATGGATTTATGTTGGGTGTGGAGCCTGATTATCTTCTGTATTCAAAGGTCTCAGCCGGATGTATACCCCAGGAAGATTGTACACCCCTCCATGCGGGGGGCTATGGGGGGGCCGATCCCCCCTGGCTGGGGGGTCCGGGGGCCAGAGGTCTCCCGGCGGGGGTTCGAGGGCAGTGCCCCAGAAGCTAAAAATAGATGTAAAATTGCCTTGTAAAAGTCTAGTAATTTCTAGTCAACCTAGGCCGTTCATTAGGCGGATGATCTGACAGTAGAAGTTATGTTTAGTTTAGGGTTTTTTTCCCTAGAAGGCAACCCCTCACTATATATGAGGGAATTGTATTGTGTCTATGTAGATCTATATTATGAGTGAAGAAGAGAGAGGAGATTTAGAGCAAATAGGGAGTTATAGTGGATCTATTGTAGGTTGTATCTCTTCAGTTTGTTGAAAAATATAAAAAGAAGGACTGGTTGTTTCTCCATAAACGTAGCTCAAACTGGGTGAACCACGTATATTTGTGTCTCTCTTGTTTTATGTGTTTTCTGTGTTTATATTTATGCAATATTTTATGTGTTCCATTTCTCTGTAATATATAATTTTCTAACAACTGGTATCAGAGTCGAAGGTCCATTTGGTTGATAAACTCGTAGGAGAGAAGGGTTCCTGGTTCGAGTGGGAGCAATGGCGGAAGATGGTAGGTTTAGGGTCGAAAAATTCAACGGCCAAAACTACTAGCTGTGGAAGATGCAGATGGAATATTATCTATATCAGAGAGATCTGTACCTACCATTGAGCGAAAAGACAAAGAAGCCGATGATTATGACATACAAAAAATGGGATATTCTCAACAGAAAGGCACTTGGAACAATACGGTTGTGCCTAGCGGCATCGGTAGCGTTTAATATTTCAAAGGAAACGACAACAGAGGGTTTAATGTCAGCATTGGCCAAACTATATGAAAAACCCTCGGCCTCAAATAAGGTATTTCTTATGAAGCGTTTATTTAATATGAAGATGTCAGAAGGTGGATCTATTGCAGACCATTTAAATGATTTTAATACAGTTACAAGTTAGTTAAGTTCTGTAGGGATAAATTTTGATGATGAAGTTAAGGCTCTGTTATTTCTGTGCTCATTGCTAGAAAGTTGGAATGGCTTAGTTATGGCCATTAGTAACTCCGTCTCTAGATATAGTACTTTAAAGTTCGATGATGTTGTCACTGCAATCATTAGCGATGAAATGCGATGGAAAAGCTCCGGTGAGACATCAAGCAATGCTTTGACTTCAGAGACTAGGGGAAGAAAAATGGAAAGAGGAAAGAGCCCAGGATATCGCATAAGTCAAGAAAAGGCAGATCCAAGTCCATATCGGGGATAGTGTGCTGGAAATGCAGGAAGAAATGACACCTTAAGAAAGATTGCAAGTCTCGGAAGGGAAAAGAAGGAGATGCGCATCAAGAAACTAATCTTGAAGTGAATGTAACAGGTGATGTGTTGCAAGATGCTTTGATTCTTTCATTAGAAAATATTATTGATGCCTGGGTGGTAGATTCAGGGGCCTCATTCCATGCCACACCTGATAAGAAACATTTTCATGATTATGTTCAAGGAGAATTTGGACAGGTTCGATTGGGTGATGATAAACCCAGTATAATCGTTGGAATGGGTATAGTTTTCATAAAACAGCAGAATGGAAATCAATGGCTATTGAAGGAGGTAAGGCATGTTCCATATCTGAAGAAAAATATAATTTCAACAGGGCAGTTGGGAGGTGAAGGTTGTGTAACTACTTTCACAGATAAAACCTGTAAGGTCACTAAAGGATCCCTGGTAATAGCGAAAGGAGGAAAGGTTGGTACATTGTATTTATGCAATGGTATTTCTAATTCTGTTAATGCTTTAACCTCTACAGGAGAAGATAAGGCATTGTGGCATCATAGGCTCGGGCACATGAGTGAGAAGGGGATGCAGATTCTTCACTCAAGAAATTTGTTGCCAGGTTTGAAGCATGTCGATTTAAAATTCTATGAGAATTGTGTTTATGGAAAACAAAGAGAGTTAGATTCCTTAGAGTTGGGAAGGAAAAGAAGAGTGAAAAATTAGAGCTTGTGCATACAGATGTGTGGGGACCTGCTCAGGTATCATCTCTTGGTGGCTCTCGTTATTATGTTACATTTATTGATGATGCAACCAGAAAAACCTGGATTTATTGTTTTCGAAATAAATCTGATGTATTTGATACTTTCAAGAAATGGAAAGCTTTGGTTGAAAATGAGATACGAAAATGGTTGAAGTGTCTCAGATCAAATAATGGAGATGAATATTGCAGCAAAGAGTTTGATAGGTACTGTTCAAAAAATGGAATTCATAGAGAGAAGACAGTTCCAAGAACACCACAAGAAAATGGTGTGTCAGAAAGGATGAACAGGACAATCATGGAGCGTGCAAGGTGCATGAGATTGCATGCAGGATTGTCTTTACAATTTTGGGTAGATGTTGTAGATACTGTTGTTTATCTAATAAACAGAGGGCCTTCAAGTTCCTTGGATGGTGGTATTCCAGAGGAGGCATGGTGTTATAGATATAACCCAAGAATATAAGATAATAGCAATAACCGAAGAATAACAAGATCAAATAGATATAAATGACTCTCTTTATTATCAAAACCCTTATGGTAGGGCAACACAATACATTCACTCCTTAAGGAAGGAGAACACTCCACAAGCCATATGCCTGTTCATACAAGAATACTTCTCTTCATCTTCATATCCATGTGGAGTCTCTAGCCTCTATATAGGCCTCATACATACAATACCTGGCTCTGATACCACTTGTTGTAGCTCTGATACCAATTGTTATAGATATAACCCAAGAATATAAGATAATAGCAATAACCCAAGAATAACAAGATCAAATAGATAGAAATGACTCTCTTTATTATCAAAACCCTTATGGTAGGGCAACACCATACATTCACTCCTTAAGGAAGGAGAACACTCCACAAGCCATATGCCTGTTCATACAATAATACTTCTCTTCATCTTCATATCCATGTGGAGTCTCTAGCCTCTATATAGGCCTCATACATACAATACCATGCATCATTACCATGGTTCCCTCATACCATCAACTAATACCATGGGCCCATTACATTATTATTAACTACTTGTGGTCCCTTACATGACATGGGTTAACCACCTTATTTATTACTATGGCCCATCCCATTATTATATTATTACCTTGGGTACCTCCCTTGGTACCCCATATTATCCCCCCTAGGTATATAACACATGGACAGGTAAAAAGGTAAACTACTCTTTTTTAAAGACTTTTGGTTGTGAGGCCTTTGTCCACATTAACAAAGAAAATAGAACAAAGCTTGAGGCAAAATCAAAGAAATGTACCTTTATTGGATATGGTGTTAATGATTTTGGTTATCGCTTTTATGATTATGAAAAACATAAAATCATTAGGAGTAGAGATGTTATATTCAATGAAAAGGTTTTGTATAAGGATCAGCTGCAGGAAAAGAAACAAGAAAAAGAAAATAGAGAATACATAATGCTTGACGATATCATAGGAAAAGTGATGGTGCCTAAAAATCATAATGATCAACAGCCAAAACAACAACCACAATAGCAACAAGCACTTCAAACAGCTGAAAGTGGTGTTAGAAGATCTACTAGGATAAGTAGACCCCCTGAACAATACTCTCCTTCATTATATTATGTATTGTTGACTGATTCTGGTGAACCAGAATGTTATGAAGCACCAGTGCAGGTAGAAACCAAGAAGAAGTGGCAGCAAGCCATGAAGAAGAGATGGACTCCTTAGCACATAACCAGACTTGGGACTTAATCAGGTTGCCTGCAGGTAAAACAACATTGCAGAATAAATGGGTTTACAAGTTTAAGGAAGAAGATGGAGGTAGAAAAAGGTATAAAGCTAGACTTGTGGTGAAAGGGTTTGCACAGAAAAAGGGTATAGACTTTGATGAGATATTTTCTCCTATTGTGAAAATGACTTCAATCAGAACTATTCTAAATCTAGTAGTTGCTGAAGTTTTACATCTTGAGCAGTTAGATGTAAAGACAGCCTTTCTCCATGGGGATTTGGAGGAAGAGATATATATGTAGCAGCCACAAGGATATGAGGTAAAAGGGAAGGAGAAACTAGTGTGCAGGTTGAAGAAGAGCTTGTATGGCTTAAAATAGGCTCCAAGGTAGTGGTATCTAAAATTTGACAGGTTTATGTCTGAACAAGGTTATACTAGATGTCACTCTGACCATTGTGTTTATCTCAAAAGGAAAAATGATGGCAGCTATATTATATTGTTATTGTATGTAGATGACATTCTTGTTGCAAGTTCTAACATGCAGGAAATAAATGTGCTCAAAAGGAAATTGCCAAACTCATTTGCAATGAAGGATTTGGGTGCTGCAAAACAAATCCTTGGTATGAGAATAACTAGAGACAAGAAGAATTGCAAATTAACATTGTATCAAAGTGAGTACATAGAAAAGGTGTTGAAAAGGTTTAATATGCAGAATGCAAAACCAATTAGTATACCTTTGGCTAGCCATTTCAAATTAAGTAAGGAGGCGTGTCCCAAGACTCAGGAAGAAATGGCTCATATGTCTAAAGTTCCATATGCATCAACAGTTGGAAGCTTAATGTATGCAATGGTCTGCACAAGGCCTGATATTGCACATGCAATGGGAGTTGTAAGCAGGTACATGAACAATCCAGGAAAAGAACATTGGATTGTGGTGAAGTGGATTCTCAGGTATTTGAGAGGTACCACAAATCAAGCATTATGCTTTGGTGGTTCAAACATTGCTCTACAGGGATATGTTGATGCAGATATGGCAGGTGACAGAGATAACAGGAGGAGCACTACAGGATATGTATTTACTGTAGGTGGAACAACTGTGAGTTGGGTTTCAAAAATCCAAAGTGCTGTTGAACTTTCAACAACAAAAGCAAAGTATGTTGCTGCTATAGAGGCTAGTAAAGAAATGATTTGGTTACAAAGGTTTTTGGATGAATTGGGTAAGAAGCAAGAGTTGGGCAGGTTATATAGTGACAGCTAGAGTGCCATACATCTTGCAAAGAACTCTGCATTTCATTCCAAGACTAAGCAAATACAACTCAAGTACCATTTCATACAGTCAGCATTAGAAGATGGATAGTTGAAGCTGGAAAAGATACACACTAGCCAGAATCCTGCAGATATGTTAACAAAAATTGTAACCATGGAGAAATTAAGAATCTGCTTAGTTTCAATTGGTCTTCAAGTATGATGAAGAAGATGAGAAACAACCAGATCCAAAGTGGAGTCATTATCTAGCAAACGAAGTAGCAGTGGAGTTGCTATAATCAGTCTCCAAGTGGGAGATTGTTGGGTGTGGATCCTGATTATCTTATGTATTCAAAGGTCTCAGCCGGATGTATACCCCAGGAAAATTGTACACCCCTCCATGCGGTGGGGTACAGGGGGGACTTGTTCCCCCCGTGAGGGTTCAGGTGGGCCAATCCCCCCCAGCTGGGGGGTCCGGGGGTCAGTGGTCCCTAGGCGGGGGTTCAGGGGCAGCGCCCTCGAAGCTAAAAATAGATGTGAAATTTCCTTGTAAAAGTCTAGTAATTTCTAGTCAATCTGGGCCGTTCATTAGGTGGATGATCTAACGGTAGAAGTTATGTTTAGTTTAGGGTTTTTTTTCCCTAGAAGGCAACCCCTCACTATATATGAGGGAATTGCATTGTGTCTATGTAGACCTGTATTCTAAGTGAAGAAGAGAGAGGAGATTGAGAGAGAAGAGGGAGTTATAGCGGATCTACTGTAGATTGTATCTCTTCGGTTTGTTGGATAATATAAAAAGAAGGACTGGTTGTTTCTCCATGGACGTAGCCTAAACTGGTGAACCACGTATATATGTGTCTCTCTTGTTTTATGTTTTTTCTATGTTTATATTTCTGCAATATTTTATGTGTTCCATTGTTCCGTAATATATAATTTTCTACCAATTTAGGCCATATTCATCAAGAAGGAATGACATCCTTCCCTTCCAGATGACATATTTTGAAGCATCGTCTAACATGTGTTGATCTCAAAGTCCGATAGTGGCCATATCAGCACAATAACTCAAAATCCTTGTTGGATTAAGGGGGCCTAACCCAGGTTCAGAGTTGTTTGCACCAACCAATAAAACCATAACTTCTAGCCCTTGCAGCAACAACCTGCATAGCGCAGGCTGCAGTCTCACCCGAAGCAGTATTGGGGGATCCTAGAACCAAGTTTCTGCCTCCAGAGACCATGTGATAAGTGATCTTAAGCCCTTGTAGCTTAGATCTGCCTTCACGCAGATATGTATCCTTCTATGGCCCACTACTGTATCTCTAAGAAAATGACTTCTAGACATTCACAAAGTTCTGTGATTAGACTTTATGGACCTAAAGGAAGCAGATTATCCACTTTCACACAGATCTACCTGATTTAATAGAAATCATAATAGATTTAACCTTTATCTTCACGAAAACAGATAATTACTTAGTTCATGCATAAATATTAAAGATTCAATAGGTTCATGCAGTAATTACACATTATTCCGCAAAAAACAAATTATTATACCATAATGCTTAACTTGAACATAAATAAGAATAATACTCTAAGGCAAGATATTTGTCCCAAAATCAGCCTTTATTAAGTTCAACGTTCAGTTTACAAACTATTCCACCCTGCATACTTAGCTGCAAGGGCCCATGCACTCAATTGTAAACTTGCCAAGGTCTCCATGCATTTAGCTGTAGGAGCCTTCCCCTTCGCCTAAATACAAGAAATAGAGCTTACCTCCCTTAGCACTTGCCCAAAAACAATAATCTGTTACCTTATTTTCTACTTCTAGACTTGTTATGACTCAAATATATATAGCATTCTTGTTTACAATACCATGGCCCGCGGCCTATGGGTGAATCTCAAAACTGACCTATCACTTACCCAAACAAGGGGATAAAGCCCCTTTGACTCCTACTTAGTTGCATGCTCTACTTCCACATTTCGGAGAGACTTTACATCCTTTACAAAATCTTTTACAAAAATTGGTTAAACTGACCCAAAATTGACCCTAGTGACCTTATCCCAATAGGCCCACAACACAAATATGGTGACTCACCCTCAAGTCACTTGGATGGCACCTCGATCTTGTTACGAAGGTCACTAAACTTGACCTGCAATGCTGCTACATCAGAAAAAATTTGTATCACAGCTTGTTGCACTTCCTCTACTAGCTTTTCTGTCGTCATACCTTCTACTGCTAGGTGCATTGTTCTCTGTGTCTATTGCAGTGTCTTTAACTTGTCATGAAGTGACAGAGAAAGATGACAGGATTCCTTTTTCCATGGATGTATTATGGCCTTGAGAAGGGCCTCTTTCCTCTCTAACCCTTCAATCTGTGATTGCATCTCCTTACCTTCCTGTAATCGCACAAGGCGTTGGACTAGCTCTAAAGTGCGCGCAGTCACTCTAACTTCATCAAAATTGCGTTGTGTCTCCCGAATATCCGGGTTAAGATTATGCAAGTTTGGTTCCTCTTGCATATGCGTCCATAACTCCATGACATGTTTGAATATCAATTGGAAACCTGTGACTGTTGCATCCAGAGTGCCCATGTTTTCCCTGATGGCTACTTTGGGTTGCTCCCGGACCTTTGGAAGAGTGGTTGGTTGTAACTTCAACTGAAGCTCTGAGATCTTCATCTAGAAATCGAACGTGAATTTTTTGATCTCATCCTTTGATGCACGAACCGCAGCAGCCAATTTCCTTATTTTTACTGTCGTTGTGGCATCCTCCAGAATGTTTAATTATGGAACTATCTTGTACGCCTACATTATCTTTGTCTCCAGGCTCTGACTTCGTGCTTGCAGCTTCTCTTTCTCTTTCAGAGCCTGAGCCTTCTCTGTGAACATCTGCTTGTTGTTTACTTTTAATTCACTGATCACTTCAAGTGCACGTTGCTCTCTGATCTGCAACTTATCTGAAACCCCCTAATGCAGCACATGGAGGGTCTGAAGTGGCAGCGCGGCTAAGTTCACCCCCATGTCCTTGACTATGCTCAATACAAAACAGTGTTCCTCCAATTCCATGTGAATTGATCCTTTTGTTAAAGGTATGACTCTGATGTCCAGAGTCTGTTCCAGATCTACTACTGTCTCGCTCCCTTGCGCCACCCTCGCTTGCACCCCGGTCGCTTTCCCAATGCTCACTTTAATTCTACTGGTCTAGATCTACAATTCGTGCATTTCCTTCTGAACACTCCCTAACATCTACATGTATTTTTGTTCAAACGGATGCCACAACTCTATGGTGGTGTTTCTTACCTTGTCTCCAATCTCATCGAGATCCCTCTCTGTGAGGATCATTAGGTCAATGTGCGCTTGTTTATCTGATTTATACTTCTTTCTTGACCTGACAGTTGTCTCCTTACCACGCTTCCTCAATGTGAAGGGAGTGCTCTTCTCCTCTTCCGCTACCTCCTTCATGCTCCGAGTGTTCCTACTCATTGGTATACTGGGAAATTGGTTCTTCAACTTCTTTTGTGTCAGTGCGCTCTTTCTCATCACGCTCTCTTACAGCACACTCTTTTTCTGTATTTGTCTTAGAGCAGCTTCTTTCCTCTTTTGTTCATCCAATGCTCCTGCTTCCTTCTATGATGCTTCTTTACACTTCTGCACAGTTGTTGTCTACGCAGTAGAGCTCTCGACACCCTTACTGGTACCTACACCAATGTCCATGGGTTCGCGCCACTCTGGTGGCCAACTTCCCACAATCTCCTACACATCTATTTCAGAGACTAAATGTGGCATCTTGTGCCAGATATGCTTAGGGTCCTTCCTCTCCTTGATTGAGACATTGTGGAAATCTAACTTGAACTCGGCGAAGGCCCTTAACTACTCAAACAAGGTTGAGGACAACCTCGGCCACTAACTGATTATTGTCTGAAGATATATTTCCATTAAGATCCAGAAAATATTTGACTCTTTGATCTACTCTGGATCCTTTGTCAACCACAGTGAAGCAAACTTCATTGCCTCCAGTAAATCCTCTTCTCACGGAGGAAATTGACTATCCTCCAGCAATATCCATGCTACTAAGACAATTGAAAATAGGAGCCATACATAATGAAATGGTTTACTGTCCTCCTGTGCTTCGTGAAAGTTCGTTATGAACTCATTACATAAGTATTGCACCCATTTATATTGTACTCCCTTCACGCACTGGGTAGCCAATGACACTACTAGCGCCAGAACTTTGTCTGTGTAGCATTTCCTCATAATTTTTCCTACAAGAATTTGGGCGGCGAACTACACCACCTGGTCCTGAATGGAGCGGATAGAATATCCATGTGACCTCTTTACTAAGCCAAACTCTGCCTTCATCTTATCTGCCAGATCCTTTTCTCCACTCTTCCCTCCAAACTCCTTGGCAAGGTCTGCCCCTTTATAGCGCAACATTGTAATCTGATGGATGAGCATATCTGTGATCAGGATGGGTTCATTGAGCCATAAGCACCCATCATGCACTAGTGCAATCAGTTGGTGCACCTTTTATTTATACTTTGGATTTAACCGATAAGGTCTCTACTTAACAAGCTTCGCATTCGGTTTAACATAATCTTCATAACACCTAAATCTCAGAATATTCCCTTCAAATCTGAAAACTTAGTGGGGAAGAGATCCTGGTACTCACGCAGCAGTTTGGCCTCCTTACCAACCGTATCTTCATCCCAATATTATCTTATATTCATGAACTTAGGTTATGCTTCAGTTCTAATACTGACTTGTCTAGTTTTCAAAGGTTCTGATATATCCGAGTGCATAGCTTTCGGTCCTTCGACCTCGTATTGTCCCTCTGTCTCTGGAATGTTGATATTCCATGGGTATTCTTCTTCTTCTTTAGCAGTCACATTGTAACACTCGAGCACATGGCGCAATTGTGTACTCCAATTTGGCTAGGCCCATTCTATTGGTTCGTTAGGTGTTCGGAATATAGATGCTTTTATATCTTGGAGCACTTCATCAATGCTCTCAAACCCATCCTCAAAGTTGAAACTTAATAGAAAACTCTCCCTTAAGATGTCCCATTCAGTTGTTCCATGGCGAAACTCCGTCTCCAAATACCAATTCATTGGAATTATGCCTAAGGTATTACAGAAAATGTGCATGCATTCTGGTTGTGCTCCATTCCCTAGGCCTTAGTCCAGTGTGCCAAATGATCCCGTGGATCATCCTTCCCACTGTATTTTTCTGTCATTCGAGTATTAGCATACCCAAACCTCAATTTCATAATTCTTTTGTATTCCTTCCATCCATCCAAGTTCTCCTTGTGCGTACCCCACCAACGAGCAGGCATAGCGCGCAGCGCCAACTCCAGTGCCTAGAAGCGATGTTCTTCCGGTACTTCCTTTTCAAATTCATCTAGAAACATATCCACATTAGTCAAACCATCATAATTCCTAAGATTCCTTACCCCAATCAAGACAAACCACAGTGATTTGGTCATCATATTGCAACAGAGCGTAGATACTTCATGCAGCCGATTATGCCAATGTTCAAGCTCTTCATCCGAATCTGAGGTGTAGGAGTTATCCCTGTCCCACGCAATTCATCCATCGGTCATAGGATTGATTCAATATTCATCTTGTGCTATGATCTTATATATCTGATCCAGATCATCCTCACTTTCCACAAAGTCACAAACAGGTTCAGTATAATATGCTCCTTCTATAGGGTCTAGTGGCACTACAACCCTGAGAAAATTCTTTTCAAATGTCATCTTTCGCTTTTTCAAGTTGATTACTATGTTCATATCAATAGCCCAGTCAATTCCTAGTGGCACGGGGTATGGGTTAGTATCACCCACTATTTCGATGACCTCAAAGTCATCTAGCACACTCGCACCCTCAATGTCCAGCGTTACGCCATATAAGCGCCCCATCAGAATAATATTATGTTTATTTTGCATGCGCAGCTGAATAGGAGACCACTACAGTGCAGTTCTCCCCATTCTCTCCGATGTCTTCTTAGGCAAGGCATTGGCATCTTATCCTAGATCCATGATTACCTAGTCCATTTCATATTCTCCTATTTCTACGGTCAGCCTCATCTCGTGTCTCGTTTGCTTCTTATGCTTACCAATCTTTCTCACTATGCGTTGTTCATCAGCAGTGTTTTTCGTTAATTGCACACTTTTCAATTAACTCTTGCAAACCTTCTACTGCTTTCTTATTGTGAAATAAATTCATACAGGTCTTCAAAAAAGTAGCTAATATCGAAGGATCTACTTCTTGCGTCGTACTAGTTTCTGGAAATTTCTCATGGCTTCCTGAGGTGGAGGCCTCAACAAAGTTCTTCTTTGCTTCCATGAATGTTTCTTTAGAGTGATTAATATCAAAGTCTACTTTCTTCTCAGCAACCTTGTGCACCCACCCGTCATCCTCAAGTTTCTTACCTTTATCTGCACCAGTCGCCCAACCACTTCTTGTCACTATATTTATGCTATGATCTTCTTCGTAGGGCTCTGCCCTCATCGTTTGGATGATCTGTGTAGGTTGTTGGGGTTGCGCCTTCTTTTCTTGCATCTTTGCAATAAGCACTAGACTTTCCTCTATCACATGGTCAAACTGTCGACAATGCTGACACGACTGATGCATGGGGTTTGTAAAATCTAGCACGAAGTGCCCTGCTTCAACATAGTTATAGCAGATCACCTGCCTTCGACTAGGTCCTTCCCCTCTTCCTCATCCTAGGGCTTGGAATCCTCCACACACTACTCCTACTCCCTGATCCTGAGGCCAGTTCTCTACCTGCATTCGGTAGGTAGGGGTTCTATCCATCATCAACTCATAACTTCTACAATGACATTCATCATGACCCACAGATTTGAAAAAATTGCAGAGCAACTACTGAGGGGTTTGTACAAACTTCTGCAGTAAATGGCAATTATTAGTTGTGTGATGTCCCGTAACCTGACAAATAGCGCACCACAGTGCAACTCCCATGCTCACCCAGTCGTTATTCTCTGGAATCAGGGGAACAAACCCTCCCCCGATAATACAGTTCTTATAGATCGAGCAATTGTCCTTATCGTGTCCATGGATTTTGCATTTCAAACACCAGACCTTAGTGCACTGCTCTGACTAAGCTTCTTTCCCTTTATTCAGGCTCTACAACTCCAAGTGCAGGCTTTCAAGTTGTGAGTCAATATGTTGTACTCCTAGGTTTGTATATTATATGTGTGAAGCATCCAACCTCATCGCAATTTCTAAGGCTTTAGCTTGCATAGCTATATTTTTTTGTGAGAGAGGCACTCTAAAGTGCGGCAAGAATGACGCTATATACTAGTCGGATGCTAGGAATCTGTAATTATCATATTAGCTTGCCTAATTAATCATTTCAACCTTTGATCGAAATCCCAAGGTGTCTCATCTACCTTCTGTTAGATTTCCTTGAACTCAGTTATTGACTGCGCCTCAGACTTAGGCTTTCTAAACTCCTTATTCAGAGCTTGTTGGGTTTCTACCAGTGACGCGGTGGGGTTATCAGTGCAATACTTGACATACCATGTTAATGCGCGATCCTGAAAGGTTGTGACTAGTTGTGATTTCTTGATGTTATCATCTGTAATTTGTTGTTTCGTCCATACATCTCCCATGACAAACCAGAACTGTTTGGGATCTTTTCTCCCTACTCCTTTTGAAATCAATATATTCATCGTGTTTTTGAGGTTGAATGGTGGAACTGGAGGTGGAGGGGATGAAGGTGTAGGTGTATGAGGCAGAGGTGGAGGTGGAGGTGGAGTGGATGGATGAGGTATACTCAAAATACCTTGCATAATTAACTGAACTACACTTTGCGGTGTAGTCAGCACCATCCCTTCATCATCACTTGAAGGGGTTTTAGTGAGCGTATTGTACTCTTAGCTTGATCCTTCGTTTCTTCTAAAAAATCTCCCACTTTGCGTAGTCCCAAACATCAAGGCAACTACATAACCCTCTTTTCACATAACATCATTTTAATCTAGGTCTTTAATGACTTCAAATACCTAACTCATGGTCCTTTAAAGAGCCTTCATTCCACTTCGCTATAGCTAATATTTCTATCAATCACAAAATAAGTCACAAAACTTCCCAATGTGTGATCAATCCAATGATCCACATCTCGCGTGATATTTCTTCCTAATGTCTCCAAGCGTCGTACCAGCTCAGGAGCCCACACTATAGGGTCGTCAAGCCTCTACATCCCTTAACTATCGACCAATTTAGATAAACACTTGTATAGTTTTCCAGGGAAGAAATAAAAGAACACATCGGTCTCGTCTGTGTACAAAAATATCTACAACCACTTCTCCTTGTATTATTTAGGGCTCTTGTTCTCTTGAGCCACGAACATGTGTATGTTTCAGTCAATCCACTTGTCAATCTCTTTCTTCCTAGGAAACCATTTATCACACATCTCTTAGATAGATCTCGGTTACAGAAACAAAACCATTTGTTGGCTTAAGGGGGGTTGAACCAAGTTCAGAGTTGTTTGCGCCAACCAAAAAAACCATAATTGTTGGCCCTTTCGGCAACAACCCTCATAGCACAGGCTGTAGTCTCACCCAAAGTAGTATTGGGGGATGCTAGAACTAGGTTTCTACCTCTAGATACCATGTGATAAGTGATCTTAAGCCCTTGTAGCTCATATTTCCTTCACACAGATCTGTATCCTTCTATGGCCCGCTATTGTATTTCTAAGAAAACGGCTTCTAGACCTTCACAAAGGTATACGATCAGACTTTATGGACCTAAAGGAATAAGATTATCCACTTTCGCGCACTAAATAGTAACCCTAGATCTGCCTTTGCACAGATCTACCCGATTCAACAAAAATCATAACAGATTTAACCTTTATCATCGCTAAAATAGATAATTACTTAGTTCATGCATAAATATTAAAGATTCAATAGGTTCACACAGTAATTACACATTATTCCACAGAAAATAGATCATTAATCCATAATGCATAACTTGAATAGAAATAATAATAATACTCTAAGGCAAGATATTTGTCCCAAAATCAGTCTTTATTAAGTTTGGTGTTCAGTTTACAAACTCTTCCACCCTACGCACTCAGTTGCAAGGGCCCGAGCACTCATTTGCGGACTTGCCAAGGTCTCTGCACACTCAGCTGCAAGATCCTTCCACTTTCGCCTAAGTACAAGAAACAGATTCCTGCCTTAGAACTTGCCCAAAAATAATAATATGTTATCTTAGTTTCTACTTCTAGACTTGCTATGACTCAAATATATATAGCATTCTTGCTTACATTACCATGGCCCGCGGCCTATGGGTGAGTCTCAAAACCGACCTATCACTTACCCAAAAATGGGCTAAAGCCCCTTTGACTCCTACTTAGTTGCATGTTTCGCTTCCACATTTCGCAGAGACTTTACATCCTTTACAAAATATTTTACAAAAAATGGTTAAACTAGCCCAAAATTGACCCTAGGGACCTTATCCCAACAATCCTCCTCTTCTCTTCTACTCAGATTTTGTTAGGATTTACGCACTCCCTACTGGACTGAGTAAATATTCAAACAACGACTACTGATCTGCAAGGGAAAATTGAAATTATGAAGTTAGAAGTCCCTTGAGGAAAATTTCCCTCAATGTGTGCTCTTTCTTCTTCCTAACATTATTTTTCACTAGAAACTACTGTAAAATGTTGCGGCCAGCTAGAGCTCTTCTTTGCAAGCAAAACACTGCTTGCTCCATCTACCTCTGGTAATACTTGAACTGGAGAAATCTGATTTCTCTATCACCCTCTCATATAAATCAACTTTTTCCTCAAGAAATTGACCCTCCTGGCCAAGAAATTGTGCTACCTCTGAAGGTTTCGAAATGTTTCCTACGCAGAGCTATGAAATTACTCTTCCCTTCTACTACTAAGCTCTCCAACTTACACTTTGCGCTCTGATACCATGTGAAAATTTGGCTAACCCCAAATCCTATTGCAACAATTGATGTTATTTCGTATATTTGTTAATTCAGTTAAATAAATTATTTTTTGTGTGCTACGGCAAATATAGAAGAAAATACACTGCTACCTTCAAAAAACAAATACTCTAGAAGGAATAAAAATGCTAGAAGAAAAATATTCACACACACAATATGACACCATTATTTTTGGACTATCCTCGGAAAAACCCAACTCAACAAAACCAATGTAGCAGCTGATGGTTTTGATATTATGTAGTAGTGAAAAATCTGAGTACAATATATGGATGCTTAAATTACCTATCTAAACAGAGAAATAACTAGAAACAATAACTAGTGAGAAAAAATTCTCACTTCACAGGCAAGCCAACATTGACCTCATCTCGAAACTGAGTCATTCCTTGCTACCTCTGCGTAGTCTCTACATTAGCATACACAGTCACTGCGCCCCTCTAGCTCGGACCTGCATCACCTCTCACTATCTTGTCATCTGATGTCTGGGAAACTGATACTCTTTGCCTCCGAACTCTCTGCCTAGCATCTGGATTAGAATTTCCCCTTCTCCCCAGCAAAATAGAAATCTCCCCAAGAGGTCTCTTCATTTCCTCTCTGTGACAATCACTGCCTCTCTACAAATATACTCATCGAAACTAGAAAAGCTTCCTCTGACCTCACTATCTCGGCCACTCACTCACTACTTCGATCTCGCATCACCTATGGCAACTGAATGTTGCTACTCTAGAGATCAATTTCCTGGCAAAACCAAATACCCAATTGATTTGGTGTATCTTCTCCAACCCCATCGACTTCTTCTTATAATCCTCCGTTGAGATTTCAACGATCAATATTAATTCTTAATCGATGGCTAGGATTAACTAGAAATTGGTCCATGTACTTTTCTAGAACATTATCCCCATGACTTAATTAATTTTGATTAATTAATCATATTTCCTATGTTTAGAATTAGGAAATATTAAAAACTAACTAAAATTTAATTAAGTCGTCTCTAGGTGGAATTTCCAGAAATGATTTTTAGGTATTAAAGAATACATGTATTCTAGACTCTCCACCAAATCTCATGGCTAGAACACATCTAATTCTAAAAAAACTAACATCTTCAACCCTCCAACAACTACATAAACCCTAGGATCTTCACATGTGTGAGAGAGAATGATCAAAAATTCATATTTTGTTTCTTCTCATTGACTTGATCCTCCTCCCTTGTCATTTGCTCTTCTTTCTTCCTTTCTGGGAGCAGAGATTGAATACTTGAGTCTGTATCCAAATAGGTCTAAGTCTCTTCCAATATATACCCTTCTTAAGGGGTCGCATAGGTCTCTCCTAGCCTGAATTTCTTTGGCAGGATCGGCTTAAGCTTGGGATAAAAAAATGACTTTCTAGACTCAAAAATATTGTTTCTTTCTTATTACAAATTTCCCAAATGGGTCTTATACATCTGAAAAAGACTTGTTTGACTCATTAAACCCTAGGAACATGAAGAACATGCTTGACCTAGACTTGAGCATGAAACCCATGCTTAATAAATTCATTTTTCTTCTTTTACATAAAATACAAATTGATACAAGTACAAAGATAAATATGAAGACCGAACCTAGTTACTTTTCCAACACCCACCTTAACTAGGGAGGTATTCATAATGGCTCAACAAGTCTATCTCAAGTTGAAATATTCTCATAAGAATGGATCCATATTGATAAGCATTAATGTTGACAGTTTCTTGATAGCCAGCATTATCACATTACCAAGGCCTTGACAGGAACACTCTGTTTCTCGACAAGATCATAGCACAATGCTAGGAGGCATTCCATGGGACACCACACTACCTCGTCGAGGTACATACTCGACCTAGGATACCTGGAGTATGTCCTCCACTGGACTATTTCCCTCAAGGAAATGTTCGTCCATTGGACCATTCTTTATCCAAGTCCATGGACTTGACTTACGATCTCCATCCTAATCCATCATAGTACATGACTCAAGGATTTTTTTCGAAGATTCTTATCCAATCCACCATTATCGTTATCCATGTCCATGTACTTGACTAAGGATATCAGTCCTACTATGTCACAGTAGCTGACACAAGGAGAATCATGCTTATTCAATCCATCATTCTCCCTATTTGTGATGCATGCACTATATTTGTGACGGTTAGTCCTAGCCTAGTACATGACATAGGGTGAACCAATGTCCAACCTTACTCCCTCTCAACCAAAGAGGAGAAATCTATGCTCGCTCCCTCTCAAAATAGGTATAGTTCATCAAAAAACCTTACCTTCATATTTCCCTTACATCAGCTACTTGCAATTGTTGTAGCTTCCTCAATCAACCCTATTATCGCTAAGTTTTCTCATCTTGCAACTTCTTGAACTAGGGCTCCAAATCTAGCTCCTAACATATCATTATCATGTACTTGAGGTATTCGTACAACATCCAATACTATGTCCAATAGTACTTCCTGCACTACTTCTTCCCTGTAATATTGTCCATCACACAATTCCTTCAACTGACTGATTGTCATAGTACAAGGTTAGAAAATCTATTGTTTAGTCAACCTTGAACATAACTCGGATGACCTTTCCAATAATTATCTATCAATAAACACAGTTCAATAGACTCAAATAATTCTCCCCTCTAGTTTTTGTTCTCATCTTTCCAAAATAGCTAACTCTCTTCAAATAAGACTTATTTTCAGTCCTCTAGCTACCTCTTAGATTATTGTCCTTAGCTCTATAGTTTTCCTATTTTTGCTTCAAATTGAAAGTCCTTAGGGCACCAAACAAACTACCTTTTAATAGTGGATTAGATGCTCTAATATTACTATCATAAGTTCTTCCAAGAAATAACCCACTTGATAGGGAATGTCCATTGCTTCATTGTCCTTAGGGTTTTCACAAATTTCTCCTCATAATGTTGAACTAGCTTTTATTCTCATTGTACAAAGAGCTTCTTCAATTCAATGCTCTAAACAATCACAAATATGAGCTTGCACCATTTGGCCCTATCTAGGGCTTTCTTGTACCTGCAAAACACAATAGACTATCCTCACCAAAGGACCCTCTTCCTGCGTAGTTGCAATAAAGAGATGTGACATTGTTTTGGAAGGCCTATTAGGCATTCGGCCTCCAAAACATACCCTTCTTTCAACTTACAATTTCATGGAAGTCACGTTTCTTCTTGATTGTGAGAATCCTCCTTCTTTTTCTCAAATCCAGCTCTGTAGACTTCATCCAAATGTCCTATTCAAATTTGTAATTTAATGCATACAAGTAACACCTACTTGCTTCCCTCTAACAACCACTATGTTCTCCCATCTATCTACTATAAAAACATCACCAAAAGTAGAATATACATTGTTCTTTATTCCTCATGCAACTTGGTTCTATGTCCTTGTCTCGGATTTCATACCTCTAGTTAGGGAATGTTATAATCGTTGCTACAACCCTTCCAACTCGGTCTTTGTTGCTCCAAAGGAATAAGGCTACCCTTCTTCTAACATTTCCCTTCCTTCGTTGACCCTTAAGACACTTTCCAGCCCACTGTTGCACCTTTTTGGCCCTAAAAAATACACCTACAGGAACTCGGACTCGTACTAAATTTTTTGACCTAGTCACAAGGGTAATCTAACACAAAAATTAACACAGAACTTCTCCTCCTCTTTGTTGGTTGCTTCTACTTTTAATGTTGTATTACAAAATATGTATCTCATATTGCAATAAACAACTTGGATTATACTTAGATCATAGTTTTTACTTACACAGAACTTTGTATTAAGACAAGAGAGCTTCCATAATAACTCGAATTAATAGGTTACTTGCATCCACTCAAAATATTTCATCATTTATAATGTAAAATAATTGTAATGACTTCGTATACCTTATATATATTATAACAGTCCTTCATGCTTCAGGACTTTGACCTTACTCAAAATTCTTGTATCACCGAAATTTGGATCTTGTTTTGTGCCCAACATCATAGGTACCATTCCACATAAAAACTTGCCTCCTTACCCATAAAATTTTGCATTAAAATCAAACTCAAAGTGAAGAGCCTTTGATGAAGGAACTTGTTGAAGAGGTGTCAAATATTTCAACAAGAGTGATCTTATATCTGCCTTCTTCTACCAACCTTAGCTCTAATACCATGTTGGAAAAGCAGGATCTTTGTAGATTAATGTTGATTTTCCTTACTTGATATTATTACTTGTGAAGATTTTTGGCTTTTTATTATTTAATTTTTAATTCTTTATGAATCAATTACCAAAACATGAATATCACCAAGACACAAAAAACACAAGATATAGGCACCAAGCCATGATAAAACTCCACAATTGGGGAAAACCCAAAAAACCCTCTTCTTATAGAATTAGATCAAAATGAGACCTCCAAGACCCAAATACCAAAGTCAAAATTTCTTCCAACCACCAAGTCATCCCTCCAATGAAATATCTTCCAAACAAGTCAAAGTCTACCAAAATCAATGTAGGTCAAACTCTCCAAAGTCTGCTTCTGCCAAAACTTTAGTCATGTAACTTCAGGTCTGCAATTCAGCTTGTAATCTTCGGACTCGCAACAGCTGCAAAAACCCTAAGATCTTCACACCTGAGAGAGAATGATAAAAAATTCAAATTTTCCTTCTTCTCTTTGACTTTCTCCTCCACTCTTCTTTCTTGATTTCTTGGTACAGAGATCGAATACTTAAGTGTGTCTCCAAATAGGTCAAATTCTCTTCTAATATTTACCCTTCTCAAGGGGTCGAATAGACCTCTCCTAGACTGACTTTCTCTGGCAAGACTGACTTGGTCTTGGGAGACAAAAATGAATTTCTAGACTCAAAAATATTTTTTCTTTCTTGTTACAAATTGCCCGAATGGGTCTTATACATATGACAAAGAATATTTTGTGTTGGACACCTAATCCTCAATGGGTTAGTGTGGAAGTCGAATGGACAAAAGCAGTCCAAGAGACCTTGGGATCTGAAACCCAAGAGTCACATAATGTACTATAAATGTAAATCTCTTGTTAATAAAAAAATGTATTGCATGTTTTATCTTTCACATTGTCTCGCTGTCCATGTGTGTTTAACATGGTATCAGAGCAGGCGTATTCCTGCCCTGCATAATTAATGTGAGCCATTTGTCTTATGGCCTTTCTGTGCAATCATTTCTGCCATCAATTCTGCATCTCAGGAATATTTTCTTACAAATATTTCTTCAGCTAGATGTTAGCTGCTCCTGACATTGCTAGCGCTGTCCAGCGCTGTCCAAGCGGTTCTGAGATGCCTGTCTATCAATTTTATTGACTGCGCCCTTTGTCATATGCGTTTTTAAGTAAACAACGTTGTGGTAGGAGCGCTGGTATAACAACACTGTGATTATTCTCTGACACGTCTTGAAATAGAAAAATACCCTGCCTAGTTAACACTACACATAACACTCCTCGTCCTGTGCATCGAATGCCATTTCCTCTACCATTATTCTCTATCCGATGCTGCTGCCGTGAGCGTGGAGACCAAGGTGAGCGTGGACTAGGTTGAAAGTTGTGGAGTATTGAATGTTGGTGTGCTCAGGATTGATTGTCGAATTCTCAAAATAAGGTAATATCGCTCCTCCTATGAGTGTGGGTTACACATTGTTGGCTTCACTGTGTTTGGCAAATCTCATGTTTTAGCATCAAACCACCATTTTTTTGGCATTGTGGCTTCAAACCACCATACCACTCATCATGGTTCCGACGAACAGTTACTCCCATTATACAGTGCTAGACCTCCATTTACTATGTTACCACTGCCATACGTAGTCCTCGCATTCGGCCTCCATACCCGGTTCTCAAATACCACCATACCTTCTCCACTGCAAGTGACTCTTGGCATTCCTCGACTCCATTTTTGAAGTTAGCGCAATTCTTCTCAGCGTAGTTCCTCTCTGCGTAGCTTCTCGACATGAATGCGTAGAATTTGAGGGCGAGCATTAAACTGTGGTACAAGTCGGAAGAGCTTCGTAATCTTTTTCACTTGTTGAGGGTTTCAAACCTGTTCCGCCATGCTGCGTTGTGCCATTGGTGAACGAAGAGCCGAGCTTGCGTGATTCACTAATACAGTGAAGGTTTAATTGAATTGGCAGGAGGAGACTATGTTTTGTAAATGTGAAACCCCTGCACTAAGTGGAATTGGAGTTTAAAGGATAGTTTCTTATAGTTTCATGGCCCGAGAGGTGTTATTATGGCTACTTTCCTTCATAATCATCATCGCGCTGCTCGTATACCAACTGATATGCTTATCAGACTTGGCGTTTTGACTACATCAATCCTTATAATTCGACAGCCAAAATAAATAGGCTCCCGTATGCAACTTTTCCCCACAGGCGATCCAATAAGTTCATGGGCCAGTTTTCCATAGACTCTATGTTCCATATTCAAATTTGTCCATGCTAAATCTTTACTTGAGCTTGGTCCTCCAGAACTGCTCATTTTGTCTTCTTCCATCACAGAATTAAACCTGGATACTTCTGGACAGATCCTGATGCAGAGGTCTTTAAAGCATCTACTTTCAACCACAATTCGGTGACAGGAACGGGAAACTGCAGCCAGGCGAGCAAGATCCATGGGATCATCCAGGTAATTGAATATTTGGCCTGCCGCGCCCAAGTCCAGGCGGTCTATCAAGCTTGGGCTATCTTCTTCCATGGCTGAGGAAGAGCCCCCTGCAATCTGCATGTTCAGATTTAGTTTCAACTGACTACAGTTTCAATATTTTGTTTTTGTAACTTGGAGGAACGATCGCGGAGTCCTACAATCAGATATATAAGGCTGTTACGCTTTATAGCTTGGCTGAATAAACATTAGATTTGTGTGAAAGATTGATATCGGCGGAGTTTCTGTTATATCTTATAAGAAATTTCTGCATTTGCTCTAGGTTTTCAGGCATCTGAAAGTCTTGAATATTTGTCTGGTTCCCTGTTGTATTCTATTTTGGTTTGTTGCAATTTCAATTTCGAGTCGAAGTCCTCATGTGGATGATTGTAGCAGAACTCCTGTATCACCTGGAGGGAATGTGTTTGAAAATGGCGGTGTAAATGGTGTTGATAATGGGCTTGTATCAAATGGTGTTGGAAATGGCATTGTGAATGGTCCTGTTAATGGTGTTACGAAAAGGAATCCACCTCCTAACTGCTCAAATGCGAATGGAAATGGTAACCATGCCTAAATAAGACTGAACCGATTGAGTTTGGATTGTAAATTTTTGGTGCTTTAAGTTTGAGTGATTATTAGCATCAATTTTTCTTTGATATTGAAATTAAGTGTTGCTTGCTCTCAAGCATTACAAAAGAGGTCCAAATCTACAATTTGCGGAACGTTCTGTACAGAAGATAGAGTGGGGTTGTGTGTTACATCAAAGATAAACTCTGGGCAGATTGCTAGTGTAAAGAAGCCGAATAGGGGCTACAAATTAAGCTAAGCAACCAGGTTCCAATATGTTATTCACCTTGTTTATTTGGCCACTATTAGGAATCAAACGACCTTTGTTGACTGTGTATTCAGATTAAAAAGAAAAAAAAGTTTATTTATGGGTGCCACTGCTATATATATCAGTATTCTTATATAACCTCTGCACCGAATTGATTATCTGGCTTCTTCCTCTACATAATTTACACACAAGAAACCAAATGACAATGCAATGGTAACTGAATCTCCATCTCTAAAGGCTTCTCTGAACTCCCGTTTCCGATTCAAAACTACAGCTCGCCTCGCTGAGTTCATCTTCCTGATCTGAGCCGAATTATAAAGTGTTTGTACTTGGAGGAGCTCAAAACACAGTTATCTAGTTACTTAATATATTGCTGTTGGCTGTTGGTATTCTGGGTCAATTTCTACCATACCAGAATGAGTTTGTCACAATTTTGATGCCATTTAGAGACTATTTGTGTGACTGTATATTCTTCTCATTTGCTGATACTGAAGTGTTGATATACGTTGAAGAGTGAAGGAGTATTTGAAGGATCCAAGCAAGTTTGCAGTTGTTGCTGCCCCAGTTGTGGAATTGTATTTAAAATTCATTATAGTGCATTAATTCCTTGATTCCACTACTGCATAAATATTTTGGTGAACTGATTGTAATCCTTTATATTACACACTGATCATTTGCTGACATTTATAAAGGATATTGCTGTGTACTGTGAGTAGATATTACTTTTCTGCATTGAGTAGTAGTTGTGATCAGTTTTTTAAGGTGTAAATCAGACATTGAAGGAAAATGGCCAGAACCAGTGAAGTATTACAGTTCCTTAAAACTCTGATATTATCTACTGTTGATGACACATTACAAATCAGCAAAAGATCTCTCTCAGAAATTCAGACATGTTTACAAAATGCACAGGAAAAGATCGATTTTTTGCAGCTTGAATCACAGCTACAGCAAGAAGAGCTACATCAAAATAGACACCATTCTGAACCTGTTTTTGTTCAGAACATTGAGACAACCACTCATCAACAGCATGTTAATAATGGTACAGTTCATTCAAATAAAGCAGAAGTCGTATATGCAGATGCAGAAACTCAGTCTGCACTTCCAAAGCCCATCATCAGACCTTGGGAACAACTTGTCCACAACAAGCACAGAACTGGTCTTGGATATGACAAGGATTTGTCCTTTCATATTCCAGACTACTCAAAGCCCATTCAGTTTCAGAGTGCTGGATTCATTCATGACAGTTCACTTGCTCCTCATGACAGTTCACCTGCTCCTTATGACAGTTCAGTTTCAGCTGTTCCAGATTCTACTCCTCTTCCACCGCAACAACAACAACAACAGATCGTGAAATGCCAACACTGTGACCGAGTTGGCCATCTGAAAGATCACTGTTTTGATCTTCATCCATGTAAGCACTGCCATAAAACCAGTCATTCTTCACACAGATGCTTCAGAAACAAACGTCCTGCAAGAACAAAGATTCATCTTGGATGGATCGCTTCTTGGCAATGGGCATCAACAACCAAGAAGATATTCCAAACACATGTTAGAACTTGTTCCAGAGTATTGAACAGTCTTGCAGTTGAGTTTTCTCCATCTTCTCACCTTGTATCTGACATAGGGGGAAATGATGGTCATCTACAAGCTTCAAAGTCACATCAAGCGAGCCTGAGCCACAACCTGCCACACCAGTTTCAGAGTTGTAGCCAACAACAAAGATGCCCCTGAAAATGCCTTCAGTTGGCAATCTGGGACACTTCCTCTAGCAGAAGACTTCAGCTTCTTGCTAGTTTTGGAAGAGTTCCAGGAACACAATTGAGAACACTTCCTCTAGCAGAAGACTCCAGCTTCTTGCCAGTTTTGGAAGAGTTCCAGGAATTGCATTAAGCATTCCAGAGTTGTTGGTTATCCTTAAACCATCACAGGTTGAGACTTCCCTTTTCAGGTTGAAGTTTTACCTTTTATGCGGGGTGAGACCTCCCTTTTATGGTTGAAGGTTTCCCTCTTTAAAACAATAGGATCACTTCCTCTAGCAGAAAACTTCAATTTCTTGCCAGTTTTGGAAGAGTTCCGGGAACTGCACTAAGTGTTCCAGTGTTGGTGGTCATCCTTAAACCACCGCCCTTTATACCAACATTTCATAGAGCACATTCAGCCTAGTGCTGCCATGCATTTTTTTGCACATTTTGTATTACAGCTCTCTTCTTGGACTCATACATAACCCTTCGGATTAAGGGGGGGAATGTTGGACACCTAATCCTCAATGGGTTAGTGTGGAAGTCGAATGGACAAAAGCAGTCCAAGAGACCTTGGGATCTGAAACCCAAGAGTCACATAATGTACTATAAATGTAAATCTCTTGTTAATAAAAAAATGTATTGCATGTTTTATCTTTCACATTGTCTTTCTGTCCATGTGTGTTTAACATTTTGACTCATTAAACCCTACAAGCATGAAGAACATGTTTGACCTATACTTGAGCATGAAACCTATGCTTAATAGAATTATTTTTCTTCTTTTACATAAAATACAAATTGATACAAGTACAAAGATAAATATGAATATCGAACTTAGTTCTTTTTCCAACATCATTGAAATGTCGGACATTTCAGGTGAACACTTCACCCATCTTCAAGGAAATAAAGCTAATTTTATAAAGCATGTGAAAATATACATGCTAAAATTACTATTATGCTCGAATTAAATTAAATAGCAACAAATACTTATTTTTATTAATATATGCATAGACTAATCATATACATTTATCCGCACCTAAGTAGTTTATGATAGCAATATATAATAAAAATCACTTAATACACATAAAAATTGCTCAAATTTGTTAGTATATAATTTATAATGTAGGTCACCCCTAATTTTTTGGGTAAGATAGTCACACATTTTTCAAATTATACTAGTTAGTGGGCATCTCAGGTGTTCATAATTTTGTTGATGATTTTATCTCTATGAATATAAGAAAATTATGTTCAAGTTGGAAACAAATTAGTGCAAAACAATAATGAACCATTTGGAGGTCATTCAACTTGTGGATTCCTTTAAGGATTATGAAAAGGGATAATTTTTGAATTGGGTATTCCTCCAAATACCCAAGGAGTATTATTGAAATAAGTTTCAAAAGGTCCTTCAAAACAAAGGCATGTTCACACTTATGATTTCCTTAGTGTTTGGCACCTACCACATAGTAGCACATGAGACATGGTAGAATAAGTGGCCCAATTGAATTCACTTCTTGAAAGAAATAACAAGGGATGTACTAAAGATTGCATTAATGCTCCTAAACCTATTAATTGTTGATGTCAATGTTCATTTCATATGCAAATTAAATTGTCATTGCCTTGTGTACTTTTGTACTTGTAAATGGAATATAATAAGGTATTAACCTTTGTCATCATTTATAATCAATTTCTTTTGTTGTTTACAACTATAAGAATATTAGCATCTAATGAATGTCTATATTATATTCATTATATTGTTTGATAAATAAGTATTTATTAATTATTTAATAATGACATTAAACTTAAAGAGATTGCATAAATATTGAATGAGATATTATATTCATTATATTGTTTAATAAATAAGTATTTAAACTAGCAATCCAAACAAAGAAATAATTGGCAATAATAACTAGTGAGAAAATCTTCTCACTCCACAGGCGATCCAAAATTGACCTAAGCTCAAAACTGAGTCATCCCTTGTGTGATGTAGGAAATGTTCCCTCTTCAAACAAAGGCAACCCCTCTAGCCCTAGAGTGGGTCTAGTCACAGCAATACAAAACAACAGCTAATTTCCTTAAACAGTCATTGTTGAAAGAGCCTACCTCAAACTAGTGTTTGATGGAGCTTTCGTTGCACCACTTCAGCTATTGTTTCCTTCTCCTCGATGAGCGATTCACCTAAAACAACACAAGAGAACAACAGAACTTGTAACAGAGAACGAAAATGATCTATTTACTTATAGAGTCAAGGAACCATAAGCTATCAAGTATATTTCACACATGACATAGGAAAACACCATTGATTGTATTAAAATGAATAAAAGCAAAGCTTACAACCAAGCCTTGGTGTCACAAAATTTCTCGAAGGGTCCAACCGGTATGTTTCTTCAAGCATTCACTCTCAAAAGGGTCTCCCAAGTAGATGATAACTCACTTTCTCACTCAAAAGCACTAGTACAAGGCTAAAGAAATCCACAACCAATTTCTAAACTATCAGCAATTCATGTTGCAAACTATCAAACTCACACCAAAGCTAGCTAATTTGCTCAATACCAAAAACTAGCTGATCATAGCAATAGGGAGTGCTTTTATAAGAGGAGGAGCCTCCATAAATGAAGAAGAGGAAGCTTATACTCAAGGGAGGTTTCTCAAAAGGTGGAACCACCATCCCGGAGGAGGAAAGGTGAACTCCCTTGACCCAACAACCAATTCTAGAACCACCGAAAAGCATTTTGTTTGAACTAATTCGCCATATCTGGATCATTGCAAGTCATACACTAGGACTCAATGACGACGTCACAAGGAAATAGTGTATTCAGAGCCATCATCATAAGAAAGATCTTGATGACTTGCGTTGAGCCCTAAAATTCGATCGTTGCAGGGAACATATGTACCCCTACGACGTCCTCTCAACGTTCTAGTTCATTACAGAGAATCGTCGCAGGCAGAATGATGTTTACTTGCGATGATCTTGAAACATGGGTAAAAAGGGTCAATATTTAGGATTAAAGAGCACTTGTTAATATTCTTGAATGATTGGGAAGATATGGACACATTTATTTGATGTATGACACAGAGAAGATGTCGCTCATAGACTAGCTTTACTCGAGATCAGGGGATATGAGGCCAATGACAAATTACTGTGTAAAAAATGCCCCCTAAAGCATGAAGGTCGAGAGAGTGGGAGGGGTGAAATGCTTTACGAAATCATAACCAAACAATAACACCATCGCTGAGAGCCTGCAGGCACAAGCACAACTGATATCTTTGATAGTGAAAGAAATACATGTAATCTAGGCATGGGCACAGCCATCCAAAAGACATATAGACTTGGTCTGTGGTATGGAAGCAGCCATCCAGTCGATAAGACCATATAAAAATAAAAGTATGGTCGCAGCCATCTAGAAAGACTCAGGTATGGTCGCAACCATCCAATCAAAGAGTCATGTATGCAATCACAAACCTATCCACGCAACTTGAACTTATGTAATATTAGTCCGAGGTCTTCAGTTCCAACCGATCATAGTACACTTTCTAATATGCGAATAGATGTGTTGAAGTCGAGCATACTATAAAATCGCTTTATTACCAACCAATGATGTAAACCGTTAACAAGCGCAAGAGAGAACACTAGTAATGTCAATGGTTCTCAAGGTATTGCCAGTACAATCCACGAAGTGTGAAGAATGATATGGAGTTGAACACCTATGGAATCACCTGATTGAATACCAATAATGCAAGCCTGTCGTGGAGTACGAAGAACTTGCCATTGAGGCATGCAAGCTCCAAGGTATAGAAAGGAATCTCTAGATCAACTTCCTAGATAATGAGTTGGTGTCGACAGGAAGCGACCCATCACAGGAGGGCCATAATGTTTCCCACATCAACAACACGAGACAAGGAACAAGATGAAGATGGATGAAACAGAGAATCAAAGCAGGAGGTAAGGGTGCAAACTACAAAAGGATTAAACTCTTGAACATATTAGCGACACGACTCTAGAATGCGGCAGCATTTTGGTACCAAGGGATCAGAGGTCTGACGGAGACAACAAGGATCAAATGGAGTGAGGAAAAATGACAAACCCAAACCTTGGAAGGCCAATGACGATGCGAGGATATCCCAAACCCAGCGAGAAGCAAAAGTGTTGATGTACAAGAGTGACTAGTTGTCGTAGGTAACCAATGGAAGATTTCCAAATTTTCCCCCACCATTGCTGGCGAGTACCGTGATTATTTTTGGAAAACAAGCTTGAAGGGGATAGCATATGCTTGCGATATAAGTTCGTCCTTTGGACAAATCCAACCCAATAAAATTTTAACGAGCCCTAGGGAGGAGAAGCTCGGGTCTCATCATGGTGATGAGTCCAATGCCTTCAAGGTTTAACGAGTCTGACATAGGGAAAACTCAGAGTCTTTTTCATGTTTAGATAGTTTGAAAAAGACATGGAAAAGAAAACTCTAGGGGGGGCCTTTTTCATAAGTTTGTGTCTCTCAAGCCCGAAAAGGTAGAAAATGATACTCGAGAGAACTGCTTGACCATTTCAGTCAAGGAGTACTTTTCGTAAATAGTGTTTCCAGTCTGAAAAAAGTCTTACTCGAGACACGATGTTTCGTAACCAAGAACGAGCTCGAAAAGACAAGGGCTTGGCCATATTTTCATGTTTAAATGGTTGGAAAAGAGCTGAAAGCAGACCTCCATTTTTATTCTCTTTAAAGAGTCAAAAAAGGAAAAATACTCGGCGACCTTTTCATCTTTTTCGAGTCAAAAAAGAGCTTAAAGAAGACACGTGAGAAATTTTCACGGTATTTACCAAGCATGTATCGACCAGGACCCACATCTGACACACCTGTTCTTGCATAGAGAAACCCAATCATAAGACCCATTCTACAAGGATACACGATTAATATTTGAAAGCCTAAGTCAAAAACCCTAAAGCCATAACCAAAACCCTAAAAACTATAGTAAAAACCCAAAACACTATATTTAAAGCATTAAATTTCAAGAAAAATCTATATAAGGCATATGGTCAAAACATAAATAACTTTGTTTTAGTTTTTTAACCATGGTAAAACTTAAACAACACGTACCTTTGTGAATTTGGGTGTCGATTTCCATAGCTGTGGTGATACATTTCATGCCAAACTCTCTCCAAGTAAGTATCCTACCCTTGCCTTTGTGTTTTGAGTGCTTTTAGCTGTAATTTCATGCTTTTTGGCTAAGTTTCGGAAGGATTTTTGTTCCAAAAATTCACTTCAGTCATCGCAGAAGTTCCCCGCAGGGTTGCAATGATCATGAATTTCAAACGAGCCAAAATCAGCATTGTCACAGGAGAGTGATGTACTCCTGCGATGATCTAAGAAATTGTAAACTGCTAAAATCAGACCATCGTAGTTGTTTTAGAAACAGTTGCAACGAGCACGGAAAACACAAAAATTTAATTTTTACACCATTGTGGCATATAAAAACGGATCAAACAATTTCTAATTGGAGAATACTTGTATGTGCAAGGTGCAGAATGGCATTTTCATGGCAAGAACGCACACATGATGTCGATGACGAGAGAGGGGAAACAGATCCTCAATGCATGCAGGTCCTCCAGAACTGTGGACTACTCAAATTCTTCCTCACGCCGCTATTAAGAGCGCAATTGGACCTCCTTGAATTCTTGATTCGATCATGGAACCTGACAGAGGGTAAATTCATCATCCGAGGGCAAGAGGTTGAGTTTGACTCCACAGACATATATTTCCTTACTGGTTTATCATGACGAGGAGAGAGACCCCGCATGGGTGGCGTGCAGGTCATTGGAGAGTCTTTAGATATGTTGATTGCACGAGTGTGCCCAGGGGCACAAAAATCACCCACCAGCGGGAAGTTACAGATCCCAACAGTGAACGATTTATCACTGTGTGTATTGTTGTTTACGATTATGAGAGTAGCTGGTTCACTGGCTCAACATGAGGCAACTAAAACACAACTATGGTTGGCTTTAGATTGCCTCAATCCTACCATGTTCAACTGAGCAGAGGCAGTGTCTCTGAATATGAAGAGGCAGCTGACCAAATGCCAGTGAGGCAAGACAAAGCAGTTCGGGTATGGGTCGATTCTGGTACCGCTCATGCTGGAGTGGCTGCCCATACTTTAGTTGCAGGATATGCACATAGGATGGCCCGAACCACGGGAGACTCATATCACTAGGTGGTCCCATGTGATGCCATGAGGAGGTGGAAGCCAGCCAGTATCATGGGGTCCTGACTTCATGGAGTGGCTACATCATCAGTAGTTAGTGGTTGAGGATTGGCCCTATGCAGGGACAGTTTCAGGGGAGATCTGAACATGTTGCTTCCACCTGGAGAGCAGTGGGAGAGAGGTAACATAGTTGGGTTGACTGTAAAACTTGTATATTTTAGTTTTTTATTGTTTTGGATTTTAAACGTATATACCCTAATAATTATGTTCAATTTTGCAGATGTCGGACCTAAGAGACCGGTGGGTCTCGCTCCTACGGCTCAGAGGGAGAATAGAGAGCTTGCCCTGCCACCTCCAGGTGGTGACGTAGAGGAGGAGATAGCCCGAAACTTGGAGGGCTTGACTGAGGGGATCCCGAACTATAGAGGGTTTGAGGAGATCCCGCGACAATACCAGTGACACACTGCGGGTGTGTCGAACAAGATTCATAGACTGCTCAGACAAGTAGTTCAGGCAGTGGTCTGCTACAGAGAGCAGAACCCACCACAGTAGTCGCCTAGGTTTCCTTTTCTAATGTTTTGAGAGACATGTGTCTCGGATTGTAACCTGAACATATACATTATTTTTTGGACATATACATTATTTTTTGAGCGCCTCGGTGTGCCACACGATATACAGCTATCTATGTTTTATTATTGCATCTGAATACTTGCATATAATGTTTTTTATTATAAATTATGTAAATTTCATTCTAATACATGATTTTCCAATGCATTAGTTAACATGTTTAGCCTTCTATGAATGTGTTGATATGTGATAAAATCAAAATTTCTTTCTAGTAAGAGAACACGCAAATATAATCTTAAAATTTGAGAGTTTCTGACGGAATAACACCCATTAAGTTGAAGAAAAACAAGTTGAGAGTCCAGATTCACAATCAATGCATGAATATTGAGGTTAACATCCTCAGCTAATAATTCAATGACAGCGCTATTATTTAGCGACATTGTTCGGGGTACACCCTAGACAAACACCTTGAAGGTCTACTAACTCACCGTGAGGATCGTAGATCACCCATGCTACGGAGGAGAGATTCTGTGTACTATGATAGGCACCATTAGCGAAACCGATATAAGGTGCAACAGACATCTGCACAAGAAGTAAAAAGACACAATAAGCGGCAATAATGCCTACACACCAAGCCAAACATGCACACACTTATGTACACAGCAGATGCACAAAAAACTCATGCATAATATTTTTTAAGATAAAGCCCATTCCGGGGCTTATCTAAAGGGTTTCCTTCATAGTCAATTAGCTCATAGGCCCCTTTCTACAAAACACGTTTCACAATATAAGGCCCATGCCACATAGGTTCGAATTTGCCTACCCCAACTTATCATTCGCTTGATCGTACAGCAAGACTAAATCTCCCTCACTGAAAGAACGAGGAGTAACAATCTGATCAAAGTGAGTTTTCACTCTCTTCTTCTATGCTTCGATGACTAAAGAAGCAAGTCGATGGGTCTCATCTAGCCGCTCTAGGTAAAGAAGACATTCTTCTACAAGAGTAGTATTCAAGAGAAATTCAATAGCTAACTTGAGAGAAGGTATCTAGCATTCAATTAGAAGGGTAGCCTCCAGGCCATAAACGAGTTGAAATGGTGTGAATCCAGTGGCATCCTTCAATGAGGTACGGTAAGCCCATAAGGTGGAAAATAGCATCAAATTCCAATTAGACTTATGCATTCCAATGGTACGCTGAAGCATCGTAACCAACACCTTGTTGACGGCTTCGACTTGGCCATTGGCCTGAGGGTAATAAGACGTCAAACTATCGTGACGCAAGCCTAACTGGGTCATTAACTCAGTCATCATATGACCACAGAAATGAGAACCATGATCAGTGACAATAGCCTAAGGGACTTTGAATCAAGTAATCACATGATTGAATAAGAATTGGGTAGCTGTCTTACCGTCATTGGACAATGTAGGCATCGCTTCAGCCCATTTTTAAAAATAATCTACGACAATGATAATATACCCATGTCCCCCGGCCGAGCAAGGTTACAGATCATGAAATATATGCCCCATTTCGCAAAAGGGCCAATGGTAATGATAGGATGCAAAGGAGATGGTAGCGCGCGCATCTTCTGTTGGTAAATTTGGCACATGTGGCAAGAACGGACAATGAGAATGAAATCCTTAAAAATATAGGTCCAAAAGTAACTTGCACGGAGGATTTTTTTGGCAGTAGCATAACCAGACATATGACCACCACAGGCACCAAAGTGGCAGTAATTCAAGACTCATTCAGCTTCCTCAAACGTCAAACAATGACGGAGAACTGAATCAACATCGAGATGGTACAAGGTGTCTCCAATAATACGATAAGGCTGAGAATGGTGGTGAATACGTCGCCGATCATCCTTAGACAAATCAGGACAGAGAGAAGACATCTAGAGATAGACAATAATGTCACCATACCAGGGGTCAAGGGTACTGATCAAGAATAGAGTGTCATTCGGGATGCGATCCTCTATCCGTGAGGGAGAGGTAGCAGACGGTAATGAGCAAATCAACTCAGCGAAGATGAGTGACTTCTTAGACTTGGCAATAGTAAACTCCAAATCAAACTCTTGAAGGATAACAATCCATTTCAAGTACTTGCGCCCCAGAAATTGACGTGACAAGATGTACGTCATCGGATTGCAACCAGAAATCACAGTCATCATATGCAAAAAAATATAGTGACAGAAACATTGGACAACGTGAACGGCTGCCAAGGCAAGCTTCTCGACATAAGCATATCGAGTCTAAGTGTCAAGGAGGTTGCAGCTGAGATAATAGATAACGTGCTCAGAACCATCGTCATCATCTTGAACTAAAACCATGCCAATAGTGTTGTCGACAGCAGCGAGATAAAGAGTATAGTCATGATGGTAATCAGGTGGACGCAATAAGGGAGCGGAAACAAGGAGTGCCTTGAGTTGCTTGAATGACTTTTGGGCAGTGTCATCCCAAACAAAGGGAGTGTCAAGCTTTAGGAGTCATGTATAACCTTTAGCAATCTCGGTGTAATTAGGGATAAAACGACGTAGGAAACTGGCTTTTCCCTACAAACTCTACAATTGATGCAAAGAACTAGGAGGGAGATTAGTATAGCTTCAAATTTGCGGGGATCTAGACGAATTCCCTCTTTAGAGATGACAAACCCAAGAAGTCTGTCAGATTCGACGCAGAAGACACACTTATGCAGATTAAGACGAATACGGTAATGTCGACAGCGAAGAAAGATCTCGCGGAGGTGGTTCGGATGGTTAGAGCATTTAGCTGAATGAGCTGGGAGGTCATCCAGATAGGGCTGAACAATGTGACGAATGTCATGAAATGCATAGGACATTGCTCACTAGAAGGTGGTACTGACATTTTTAAGGCCAAAAGGAAGCTTCTTGTAAGCAAAGGTACCCCATGGGTAGATGAAGGCAATTTTGTGTTGATCTGTAGGCGAAATATTAATCTGGTTGTAACTAGAAAATCCGTCCACAAACGAGAAAATATCACTCCCAGCAAAATCATCGATGAGCTGGTCGATAAAGGGCATAGGATAATTATCCTTTGGACACACATGGTTGATGTCACGGTAATCAACACAAACCCTAATAGTGCCCCACTTTTTGGTCACATGGACAATACTAGAGACCCAGTCAGTCAGCGGGATAGGGTAAATAAACCCTGCCTTGAGAAGTTTTTCAAATTCTCCCTTAATAGTCGTGGCTTTTCTCAGGTGTGCGGGGCATAAACGTTGTCAGACAGGCTTGACACTAGGATACGTAGGGATCTCGTGTACCACAATACTAGGGTCAATACCGAGCATTTCTTCATATGACCAAGAGAACACGTCATGAAATTCTCTGAAAAGATTGGTATAAAGTTGAATCTCCTCTGGAGTACAGGTAACTCCAATGTGGATATTCTCAACAATCCTTGGTTTGACAGAGATGTTGATGGGCATAGTTTGCGTAATATTCCCCATATTGCCTTCAGAGAAAACTTCATGAATCTGAATAGGCATCTGAAGTGGCTGAGAGGGGATATAGGAAGAAAACTTCTCTAGATAGGTAGTCATGGCCCCATGGCTTGGGAGAAACGAGGAATGATGGTGATGATCGAACCAAGGAGGATCTTCAAAAGCCATAGTTTCTAAAATTGCTTCATCTGAAGGAAATATCTCCTGTAACGGATCCAAAGAAACAATATCTCTGAGCCAAGGGGATTGAACATACGCGTCAAGAGACCTGCTCGATGGAGCAAGATCGAAGGATGAAGCCGATGCGGAAACAATTTCTACATAGTTAATCTCGGCAGGACTCAACGGCATGACATCACCCCAGGAGTCTACCTGATCGACAGGAGGGACTACCCAAGGATCAGAACGGATAGAAATCATGTTAATGGGGGTGACATTGGGAGGTGGGAGTGAAAAGACACCCATAAGGGAAAAATCTTTGAAGAGTCCAGCGCCCACACTTTCATAGGGAACGGAGGTATGCTCCACAAACAGAACATTGCCATCCGAAGAAGAAGAGGTAAAGAAGGATATCTGATCAACCGTGACAATTTTCCCTTGGTGGGGAAAATGAAGGACACGAAATAGAGATGAGGCCACAGCACACATGGCGTATGTCCAGCTTCGACCTAACAAAAGGTTGTAAGTCAAATTTGCGTCAACAACTTCGACTTCAACCTCAACTGTCTTCCCCTCTAGAGTGATGGGAAAACATGGGAGGATACCGAATGGACGGGAATCTCTTCCATCGAAGGCTTCCAAAGTATTAGGAGATTGACTCAATGTCGGGGAACCGATGGCCTTCCAACAAGCAACAGACATGATGCAAGTGGAGGCACCCTCATCAATAATAGTACGGTGAATATTCTTCGAGTTAATGATGACTTGGATGAGGAAAGCAATCTGATGAGGCAATCACGGTACATGATTGTCAAGATCGAAAGTAATTAAATCCAAATCGGCTGGGTCAATGCCACTAATGGTTGATAATAGAGACTTCCTTTGGGAGGGAAAACTCTGGAGGACTTCCAAAGCGGATATAGCTAAAGGGGCTTGGGCTATGTCCTCAACAATGCTATAGTGTTGTGCGGCACGAGAACTAGGGTTATAAGAAGATTTCCGGATCACTCCCTTGGTAGGAGGTCAAATGGCTGACTCAGTGCTAGGTCGTTCAATATGGAGAGGGCTAGTACTGGACAAAGGAACATTTGAAGAGACTTAAGGTTCCTTTCTGGCGGGTGGAGGATATTCTTTCGATCGAGTACTTATATGAATGGGAATAGTCCTAGCCATAAAAACTTGAGAGCCAAAAGTGGAAGAGGACTAAGGTTGATCGACCACCATTTGGGTTTGTTGAGAAGGAAAAGGCTCATTAAGCACAGCAGGAGTTCTAGGAGTCCCCTTAATAAAATGGCTAACTTCAGAACGTCGAGGACAATATTTAGTGTAGTGATCCTCGTCACAAATGAGACAAGGGTATTTGGGTTTGCGTTTAGTGCCATCATCAACCGGAGGCTTAGGAGGGTCCTGCTTTGGTGGATCGGATTTATTTTTGCCTTTCCCCTTTTTCTTACTTTTGAAGCTTTATCTATCGCAGTGGACTAGACGGCATTGACTTCGGAAGTTTTACCAGTATTAGACGGGGCCTGAGAAGCATTTTCACTAGGAGCAGCAGTTTTTTGCTTTCTAGGGGTCACAAAAGACTTTCGAGAGGATGAAGTAACAGAAATAATAACACCATCGATGGATGGCGTGGACAGAGCCTTAGTAGTTTCGGGTCACGAAGCATCAGGCAAGTAATCATATAGCGTACTCGATTGGGAATAAACCAAATCGAGATACTGAGCATGCACGATAGCTTACTCTTCAGTAACACATGCCCCCATGGAAATTTCTCGAGCTATCGGACCAACAAACGAGGTAGTAAGCTAGTCAGTCAGAAGTTGATCAAGGATCTAGAACTTAATCAAATGACACTACCTTCTCCATTCATGAATATGATCGGAGATGTGTGTCACCGTGTCCTATTTTAGAGAAGTAAGGAGGTGTGTTCCCATTTCATAATGAATCGGTAACTAAAAGTGGGTAAGAAATGCCATTGCAAGAGAATTGAAATCCTAGAAAGTTCCACGAGCAAGCTCAATATACCATTTCGTGGCGGAACCAATGAGAGTCCGTTGGAAAAGACGGAGATGGATAGAGTCGTCAAGCCATGAGTTAGATGAACACCAGAGATGATAAGTCATGACATGTGCTTGAGGGTCCTCTCCAGATTTACCATCGAATTTAGGACAATCACCGGGAATTTTGGTCGGAACTAGTGGCCAATATGTATTATGAAGGATCAGATCATTCATCAGTTTGGACACTTCAGGCAGTTCCAAGGTTTCCAGGAAAGGTAGTTGAGGATTAAAGGACATCATAGGCTTCTGATAAGAGCTAGCAATAGGGTTCCATCTAGCTCCTTGTTGCCCCCATGGGTTTTTTCTAGAAGGATTTTTCCCATAAGGGTGTTTTCTGTAAGGGTTTTGCCCGTAAGGGTTCTGTCCATATGGATTATAAGTATAACTGGATGGTTGACCCGAGTTTTGACCACCAACAACCCACTGGTTACCAACTTGACCGATAGGACAAGCATAAGGTTGTTGGAAATTCTGATAAGGATTGACATGTGGTTGCTGATAATTTTGATACGGAGCACCCTGAGGTTGCCCTTAGGGTTGCTGAAGTACTTGAAGACCATATTGCGGTTGAGCTCCAAACTCCGCCTAAGGCCCTATCTGCAATTGATAAACAGGTCAAGCTTGAAATTCAACTTGAGTATGGAGACCAGGTTAGGTCTAGAGTCTAGCCTGAGTTCAGAAACTGGGTGGGGCTTGAGAAACAACGAGTTCTTGCATGCCCAATTGACTGGGAGATGGATTGATTTGACCAGACGAATGTCCTTGTTGCAATTGGGGTTGACCCGACTAGTTAGAATGTTGGCCTTGTTGGTACTTAGGTTGACCTATTTGCCGAGAAGGTTGAACTTGCTGGGTAATAGATTGACCTTACTGAAGCTAAGGCTGGCCCATTTGACCAGAGGGTTGAGCTGGCTAGATAGTAGGTTGGCCTTGCTGGATCTACGGCTAGCCTACTTGACTAGAGGGTGGACCTTGCTGAGCAATGAGCTGGCCTGACTGGAATTGAGGCTGACCTGGTTGACCAGAAGGTTGACCTTTCTGGGCAACGGGTTGGCCTGGCTAGAATTGAGGCTAACCTGGTTCACCATAAGTTTTCCCTAAATAAACAAAAGAGGAACCTGTAAGGGCCGAAGGTTGTCCCTGTAAGGGTTATCCTTGTAGGATATAAAGTTGCCCTTGATACGATTTCCCTTGATATGATTGCCCTTGATACGGTTTCCCTTGATATGGCTGCCCTTGATACGAAAGCCCTTGGAAACCGAAAGGCTACCCTTGGCCACCATGGTAGGTAGTATGAGCCCAGGCAACGGATAACAGAATAGAAACTTCAATCGTAGGTTCATGGAGGTGGGACCTAGTATGATAAATATGAGCCCCTCGAGGATCATAATAATGCAACGAATTATGCGGATAGGATGGTGGTTGGGAGCTCAGAAGGTTCTGATCTGGGTTTTCAAGAGCAAACATGTATTGCTCATATGACCACCCTCCCAGAATGGAACCGGAAGAGAGTGGGATACTACCCGTAGGATTAACAACTCCGGACGTCGAGGCTATAGGACCACCACTAGCGGGTTCAACTAAAGGCCCAATAACAGTGGTAACCAATGAAGATGCTATAATGGCACTAACAACAGGAGCTATAGAGGCTGCACAAACAGTAGGCACTGACGGAACAGAGGTGACCAATACATTGTGAATCTAAGGTATGAAAGGTTCTGAGGTCGGGGTTATAGCACGAGACCACAAAGAACTCCAGTTTAGAGACATGGAACTCATGATGTCGGACAAGGCGCAATAGCGTAGGGGTAATGTCACACCAAGACCTAAGTGATAGGGGAAACCCTTGGTGGAAAGTGGAATTTCTCCACTTGACACAAAGTTCTCTTCACTGGTAACGAGGCTCGTCTCATCCATGTTGGAAGAGGACATTGCAACCGAAACACCGAGGGGAGTAAATGGGAAGTCCTCTTCTGAAGTTTCCCAAAGAGTATTCCAATTGGTATCGTAAGGTTCCCCTCCTAGAGATCGAGAGTCAATAGGTTGAATACTCGGGATAATAGGAAGGGTATCACTGACAGTCGATACCTCAAACGAGACAGGGGATGCAGAGTCTTGGTCGCTTGGTAAAGGGGATGGGATTGGTGAGTCTGCCAGGATGACTTAACTTAAAATCCTGGAAAAAGAGATAATCGAGTAGGGTCACAACTCTACACGAACCAAAAACACAGTCAATATTAACAGGGAAAATGTGAGCGTGATTAAATAAATCTTATGACATAGGAACGAAACTTGACCTTTTCATATTTAAAGAGTTGAGAAAAAGGATAAAGGATGACTCGATTTGCCTTCAAATGTTTAATAAGCATGAAAGTAAAAGTGCTCAGATGATCCTTTTCTTTTAAGGAGTCGAAAAGGAACGAAAGTGACTACTTTGGAGTCCTAGACAAGAGGTTTACCAGACAAACCGCAAAACTGCATATACACCATGGTGATCAAATGAAAGAGAAATGATTGAAGGACCTGTCGTACGACAGTCAATCTTCCCGAACGCTGTGTTCGGTCCGTTACGGTTCGTAAGGCGATAGACTCAGCTTCCTATGGATGATAGGATGATAACCTAGTGGGGTCTCCCGATATATACTCAACGGTACGGGGAGCACAAGTTCGTACTAGTGGCTATTGGATCACAAAAGGAGGAATCACCCAACCTTAGTGAACACAATAGTTACTAGGTTTAATGACGCCAGAGCACGTCTCTAGCCTAGACCTCTAGATAAATGTGTGTTAAGTTCCAATGCATTGTTAGGTTCATTCAATAGATTTTAAGAGTTAATCTTGGATTAAGTTTCGGTTTTCAGGCCCTACCAAATGTATTTCAACAATTCCTAGGATGCAACTATAATGAGTAAAACACCATTTGTTTTGATGAACAACTACCTAAATGAGGGTAAGGAGTTCATTTCCAAGCGAACGCAAACCAAGACAAACAAATACAAGCACTAAGAAACACAATGCATCAATACACTTATCTCACAACTACTAATGAAAGATTTGAACTTTGCTTTCTAATTTCTCAATCATGAAAATTCAGTAATGCAAATGCGCTTTCACTTTCGTATGTTGTATGAATGCAATATTTTTGATTTTTGGAATTTTAATGACAAACAAGCAAGTGTAAGCCTGACTGATCCAAACAAATGTGATCTATGTTTGATAGTGTGGAAATCAAATCAATATGAGGAATTGGTTCAATAACCAAACACTAAAGACCAATCAGAAAGAAGACAAGCAGTAAAACAACCTCAAACAAATCAATCAGCTGGTTGTGGACGAATCTTGGACAGACGAGTAACCCAAACAAACGACTTCTTGACGAAACCTTGAAAAGAGCTAGGTCACACGGTCTGAAAATACAAGACTCACTAAATGAAACCAAGGAGAAAGTGCCTTAACCAAATACAGCCAAAACAAGTTGATGAGAGACAAGAGATAGCAGGGGACAAGTAGCACTGGTTGATTCAGGAGGTAAAGCTATGAAAAACAACTTTTACAGGAATCGTCGCAGGGCTCTAACTAGCAACCTAAGACGAAAGGCAAATCGTCGCAAGCACAAAGCTAGAAACTAGGCGACATTGTCGCAGGTGTACACATGTCTTCGACAACGGTCCAATTTCAGGAATCGTCACAGATGTATGACGGGATATCCGCAATGTATAGGTTAACCAAAGAGGACAGGCGCGATGTCGTTGCAACCGTTAAGCTATAAATAGCGACGATCTCAATTAAGAGAAAAACAAAGCAAAAACACCTGAAGGACACTAGACTAATCTTTCAGGCAGTGAGAGGGACTACCAGATTGACTCAAGTAACCCAGAACACTGATGACTCAGCCCCAAAATCAAGAGACACTATGTAATTCAATAGAAAAAAAATTAAGACCAAAACAAGAGACAACACACAAAAGACTCCCCAGTAGAGTCGGCAAATTGTGATGTAGGAAATGTTCCCTCTGCGGATAGAGGCAACCCCTCTAGCCCTATAGTGGGTATATTCACAGCAATACAAAACAACAGCTAATTTCCTTAAATAGTCATTGTTGAAAGAACCTACCTCAAACCAGTGTTCAATGGAGCTTTCGTTCACCGCTTCAGCTATCGTTTCCTTCTCCTCAATGAGCGATTCACCGGAAACAACACAAGAGAACAACAGAACACGTAACAGAGCACAAAAATGATCTATTTACTTACAGAGTTAAGGAACCATAAGCTATCAAGTATATTTCACACATGACATAGGAAATCACCATTGATTGTATTAAAATGAATAAAAGAAAAGCTTACAACCAAGCCTTGACGTTGCAAACTTTCTCGAAGGGTCCAGCCGGTATGTTTCTTCAAGCATTCACTCTCAAAAGGGTCTCCCAAGTAGATGATAACTCTCTTTCTCACTCAAAATCACTAGTACAAGGCTAAAGAAATCCACAACCAATTGCTAAACTATCAGCAATTCACACTGCAAACTATCAAACTCACACCAAAGCTAGCTAATTTGCTCAATACCAAAAACTAGCTGATCATAACAATAGGGAGTGCTTTTATAAGAGGAGGAGCCTCCATAAATGAGGGAGAGGGAGCTTATCCTTAAGGGAGGTTTCTCAAAAGGTGGAACTACCATCCCAGAGGAAGAAAGGCGAACTCCATTGACCCAACAACCAGTTCTAGAACCACCTGGAGCATTTTGTTTGAACTAATTCGCCATATTTGTATCGTCGCAAGTCATACACTAGGACTCAGTGGCGACATCGCAAGGAAATAGTGTATTTAGAGCCATCGTTGTAAGAAAGATCTTGATGACTTGAATCGAGCCCTAAAATTTGACCGTCGCAGGGAAAAAATGTACCCTTGCGATGTCGTCGCGACGTTATAGTTCATTACAGAGAATCGTCGCAAGCAGAATGAGGTTTACTTTCGACGATCTTGAAACATGGGTAAAAAGGTTCAATATTCAGGATTAAAGAACACTTGCTAATATTCTTGAATGATTGGGAAGATATGGACACATTTATTTGATGTATGACACAGAGAAGATGTCACTCAGAAACTGACTCTATCCGAGATCAGGGGATATGAGGCCAGTGACAAATTACTTTGTAATACCTTGGTACCTCTGCACAATCTCTGTGTCAGCCTAATTAGTCACTACGTCCCTCTAGCACGGAACTACATCACCTCTCACTCTCTCATCAACTACTATCTGGGAAATTGATATTCTTTGCCTCCAGACCCTCTGCCCAGCTTCCAGCTCAGAATTTCTCCTTCTCCCAAACAAAACATAAATCTCACCAAGAGGGATCTGTGTAGCCTCTTTGTGACAATCACTACCTCTCTGCAATGTACTCGCTAGAACTAGAAAATCTTCCTCCGGCCTCAATATCTCTACCCCTCTCTCACTGCTTCGATCACATTGAATCACCTTCAGCAACTGAATGTTGATACTCTAGAGATCGATTTTCCAGGAAAATCAAATACTCAACTAATTTGGTGTATCTTCTCCAAGCCCCATCAACTTCTTCTTATAACCCTTCGTTGAGACTTCAACCGCCAAGATTAAATCTTAATCGATGGCTAGGATTATTTAGAAATTGATCCATGTGTTGTCCTCTGAGGTAATTCCAGGTTAATTGATTATGCCAGAGCATCTAAAATGTTTTTTTGTTTTAAAATTTTTTGGATGAACAATGTTATGAGCAAATAAGGTAGGTGCTTAAACCTTAATAATACTGAAAATTAAGAAAGGGTTGATTCTTTACCTCTGAACAATAATTTGATTTTAAAATGTGTGGAAAGGAAGAAATATAAGAGAGTATGATTTACTAAATATTCAAATTGAATTATTAGTTAATCATAAGAAACCATGCAAGTAAACAATGTTTACAACACAACAAAATACATTTAACCTTATGAATATGTTTGACAATTTAGAAATGTAAAGGAGATTATAAAGACAAACAGTCCAATAAACTAATCTCTAAAATAGATTATAACTTCATATGGGGTTTAAGATAGACTCATATTCAGTTTTCTCTTACCTAATTATCTTCATAAAACCTAAATGCATGTAGAATAACAAATTGAAGTGAAAACATAAGACAAACTCACAAAGTGACAAGTTGTTTGAAGCAAATCCATAATCCTTTCATTAATATGAAGTAATTTCAATATGTTACAATTCTGCTTTGAACGATCATCCAAGGGTTCAACCCTTAATACATAGAATCACTTCTTATTTATACAAAAATATAAGGTTCTAGAAATATCTAACTAATTACAAAAATAGTACTCAAATGTAGGGGTGATTAAACTGTTGAGTTTGTTGGCACTAGCTTCAAGGAAATCGTTGATGACTGGGCCCCAAAATGTTATCTTGCTATTATCTGTTGGAGGTAAAACTTTTTTACTCAATGGTATCACATAACTCATCCCACCTTTCATCATTTGGTATAGAAAGATTTATAAGCTTTCTATAGACTTCATCTACTTCAGTGTACTTCTCGAAATTTGGCTTATTGATGAAGATATGCTTGATTTCATGTTTGATAGTTAAATCATACTCTAATGCTTCAATAAATTCTTTCCTTGTCACATGTCCCTTAATACCTACAAACTTTGATGTATTTGTTGCAATGGTGTAAAGCTTTTCACTGTAATATTCCAAGCTAATTAACATGTTATTGGGTGCTACTAACCATGGCAATCCTCTTTGATTCAGCAAATTGAACTTAGTATGAAATATTTGGACAGCATTTTCTAGAGCTTGACTCTGAATCTCCAACTGAGTCATTTAGTTCCTTTTATATAATACATTCTTGATCTCTAGGATTGTCCTTGTCCTATCAGTAATCTGAATTTGTTCTAACTCTGCTCTAGTCTTTGATTTCAGCACTTTGATCATAGATGTAGCCTCTGTTGGTTTTTGTCCCAGTGTTGTTCTAACTTGTTCAATTATTGTCTGGAACCTATTAATTAACTCTTCCTACTCAAATATAATAAGAAGGGATGGCCAAACTTCAGTTATGGCATGATTTATATCTACCCAAATTCTTTCCTTGGCTTGGGCCAATGTTTGAGCCATCAATGACTTATTCTCCAATTGATCTATCTTCTTGGCAAGTTGATGAGATTTTGCATCTCTTCATCCAAGAGGGTATCATTTTTTTTTTTGCTTCTAAGTTATTTATCTTATGTTGGAGCTTATCTTTTTCCTGTCTTTGAAGAGACAGGACATGCACAACCTTGTTCAATTCCTCTGGTGATGATGTAGATTCCCCTATTGTCCCTGCAACTGTGATAGGTATGGTTGTTACTAGAGCTACAGTTATTTGTGCAACCTCTTCTTTTTCCTTGAGTAGCCTCTCTATTTGTTCCTCCATCTCTTTTATCTGAATATTTTGCTCAATGATCAATTTGAGCATATCTTCTTTATGTTTTTCACTTTCTTCTATCTCCTTTGTTTGTGGATCCTCTATAGAAGGCAATTTTAGTTGTTTCCTGAGTGGTGTTATGTCTGCATTCTTTTTATTGATTATCTCCTCCATTGCTTTTACATCACTCGGATCATATCCCATCTTGGTCACCAAATATTCTAATGTTTTGATTCTGGTGTCTTTTGCTAATGAAGAATTTTTCTCTAATTTTAATTGTGTCTGGACATTTGTGAGAGATGTCCTTAACTTTGATATTTCAATAGTCTTATTTGTCATGGTGGAAAAAATCATTTCCCCATACTATCTATGCATATCCATTTGATCAATGGGATGTATAAGATTTGCATCAAATGAGAATATAGTCTTCTTGTAATCTGCATGAGTTTTTGGAGATGGTACTTGGGCTTGTAAGAATGCCATTTGCATCCTTCCTTTCTCATTATAAAATAATGCTAATAACCTGTGTTGGGAGGTGGAAGTCTGCTTCCAAATTTGAGCATAGTTACTAGTTTTGAGTATTCCATTCTTCTGCTTAATCTGCAAAAACTTACTAAAGATATTGGGATCATCATGTTCACCCAATTCTGTTGACTGTGATTTTTCTAAAGGATTCTGTAATGCCAAGAAGGATGGGGTGTCAGGGATATGTTCCTCTGACTCTGTGGAAAACTGTAAACCACTCATAACAATAGTCTGGTGTTCTTCTTCATTCTGAATAATGACATCATTAAGATGTGTTTTCTACTTTTTCTGCTGAATGATGAATTCTTGAGCACTTATTTATGTACAGGTTGGAGATGAAGTTTCTTCTCTTTTCCTTCTCTCCTATTTATATTGAGGTACTAGAGTGTGGAGGGTAGTTGTAGATAGAATCTATTCTTCTACTTCTTGAAGTGTATTCTCCTCCCACTGGTCTTGATTCATAAATTTCTCGATTTTTGGCCTAGGGGTATGATTATAAGGTGTGGTTTTGAGTTCCACCTTGTTGGCTTATGGGGGCCTCACCCAAGTCAAAGTTATTTAGCCAAACAAATCCCTACACTACTGGCCCTTTCAGCATCAGCCCGCGGAGCGCGGACTGAAGTCTCACCTGAAGCAGTATGGGGGGATGTTGGAACCCAGTTTGTGCACACTTAAGATGCATGTGATGTCGGTTTTTTCCAACTAAACCTACCTTCATGCAGGTCACTTCGTGCACTGTTTTACCCTTTAGTACCTTTGTGATTTGTTATAATCGACTTTTGCGCATCTCTAACTAGGGGTTGAATTCCTTTCGCACTGCTAAGGCAACAAACTTCGATATCTCCTAAATTACGCCAAGTATCTTACTTATCTTATTAACATGTCTTGATTATCTTCGCGTAAACAGATATTATATCTTGTGTTCACTTATCCAATACAATTATACACATTCGCACATCATATAAGTATTAAAAGTGAAATTCATACCCAATATAATAGATGCATAAAACAAGAAATAAAGACACAGAATTGATAGAAACTTCTCTTTATTAATAATTCCACTATTTACAGACTCGACTCTCCCTGCACACTCAGCTACAGAGCCTCTTCCTACGCTGCGACCAAAACCAGACTTTACACTTCAAAACTATCACGCATACATCATTCTTCCTTAGACATTTTATTATTAGCTAGTTGCCTTAACTACTTAGAGATTCTCTCTATTTATACAATCCCATGGTCCGCGGACCATGGGTATATCTTCTATAGCCGACATTATATTATAAAAATAAGGGCAGACAACCCTATGACTCTTTAACAAACTATGCGCTCCGCACCCACAAAATGTGGAGTCTTTACATTGGAATTACAAAATTGACCAAAATCTGGGCTCTAAGCCCCAAAACTTCCCTTGGGGGATCCCACACCCAATAGGCCCCCAACACAAACATCATGACTCGCCCTTGATTCACTCTGTAGGTGCAGAGATCTTTGCACGAAGACCTCCCAACTCTGATTGGATCGTTGCAAGTTCAGCAGCGCACTGAGCGGTTGCCTGTTGAACTTCCTCTATGCGTTGTTTGATGATTGCTATCGTCGAACTGTTGCCCTAAATCCTTTCCTGAGATGCTTGTAGTTGCACGAGCTTTTCTTCATTGGAGGGTGTAATGGTATAAACCTCATCAATCCATGGCTGTAGGCGCACTTTCAAAACTGCCTCTTTATGCCTAGCAACATCCACCTGCTCCTTGAGCGTATTTGCCTCCTTCATCCTTGTGAGCCTCTGTGTAAGGGAAACTATCTGTGCAGTCCCTTTTACCTCATTGTATATCTCCTACAGCTCACACGCCTCTTTATCCAGGTGCTCTATGTTCGGGTCCTCTTGCAGGGTGGTGAGGACCTCAAACGACTGCTCGAACAGCTTCGTGTAGTCTATCACTACATTGTTAACCATTGCCATTGATTTATGATCGCAGTGGTGCATTGTTCCTTAACCTCCAATGGATTTGAAAGCTGCACCTCTAACTACAGTTCTACTATCTAAAGGTTCAGCTCCAACTAAACCCTGGCCATTTTTTCTCTAGCGTCGCGTACCCCTGCTGCTAACTTTCGGACATGTGCCTCCACCGATTCCTCTGCCTGGATGGCCAACTCCAAGACCATCTGGCATGCTTCCTCCATCACCTACATTATCTTTCTGTTATATGCTACTACCTCGTTGCACTGTATGCTTAACTGCTCAATGTTGATGCGTTGATCACTCATTACCTGTAGCGCGCGACTCTCCCTGGTGCGTAGTTCTGCAGTGACTCCATCCTACAAAATATAGAGCATCTCCTGAGGAGTGCAGCTTTGTTTAACTTGATTCCTTTAAACTTGTTGACCATAGGTCTGTCGGCCTCATTTTCTATAGCAAGTGCTCCATTTAGTAGCACTATTGTGTTGGTCATCCAAGCGCGCAACATTTCCTTGGTCACGGATGTGCTGACTGCGAGGCTGGTTAACACTATGCCAGCCTGCGGAGTGTGAACCTGCAACTCCTCTATTTGCGTTCGAAGATCCCAAATATCATCTAGTGTTTCTCCTCAAACTGCTGGAGGGCCTCCGTGGTGACATCCCGCACTGTTTCACCGATATCATGTAGATTCCCCTTAGTGAAGGTGATTGGGTTGAACGAAGTTTTTGAGGCCTGTGTCTTCTTTCACAACCCTACCTACTCTCTTGGGCACAGATGTTTTAGCTGGGTGGACGTTGTCTGTAGGTCCCTGCCACCTTGTTCTGTGTTTGTTTCTAGCTTGGGCGAAGGCAACTTTTGTCCTTCACACTCTTCTTCTGTTGTCTTATGTTATTCCTCAGCCAACTTCGCAGCGTCATGCACCACTTGGGCCTTAGCCGTTGGTTCTTCCTTCCTGCATTTTTCTGCCAGCTGCGCCATCCGCAGTTTTGTTTCTTCCTTCTTCCACTGCACGACGGACTTCTCTGCTTGCACCACGCAGCCAACTGGATTGTGCCATTTCGGCGGCCAAGACTCAAGGACCGCGAAAATTACATTGTCGGTCGCTAAGTAAGATAGCTCATGCCACGTCTTCATAGGGTCCTTCCATGCCCTGATGAAGACATGGTGGAAGTCTGCTTTGAACTCTACGAAGCTCTGCAAACTATTGTAGACCATGGACGATAACTGCAACTTGCGATTAATCCCCATTATGATGTTCATCTCCATGAGCACCCAAAAGATCTTGGTCTCCCTTATCCTCTGTGCGTCCCTAGTTGCCCACAGCGAAGCGTACATCGCTGCCTCTGGAAGGTCTTGCGCGATCGACTGGAACTGGCTATCTTCGGGAAACTCCCATGCCACCAGTATTATTGACAATAGGATCCATGCATAATGAAGTGTTTTACCCTGCTCATGTGCCTCGCGGCAATTCTCAAGGAACTCACCGCATAGATAGTTTTCCCAATTGAACTGGACCCCTTCTGCGCATTGCGCTGCTAGTGCAACCACTGGCGCATGCATCTCATCCGCGCGGAACTTTCGCATCACCTTTCCTACCAATATCTGTGTCATGACCTTGACTACAGGGTTGTTGATGTTGGAGATGGCGTACCCTTGCTTCTTCTTCTCCAACTTAAATTTCTTCTTCATTGACTCCGCGATGGCCAAATCGTCACTTTTTCCCTCCGAAATATTTGTTTGGTCCTCCCCTGCATAAGGTAGCCGCGTAATTCTGCGAATCAGATAGTCTGTGATGGGGATGGGCTCCTCCAACCACAAGCACCCATCATGCACCAAGCAGAGCAGATGCCTGATGATGAAAATGGTCACTGGGGCACAGTGGTAATGCAGCACCCAGAGTAGGTTTAGGAACCCTGCTTTATCAACACCTCTGAGCCATTTGCACGGCTCCAACTGTATTATTCCAGCCGACACATCTTTCTTCTGGTGCATTAGTTGCGCGGTTGCTAAATGTGGGAACTTCTCGTGGTCTGCGAGGTCCCAATCTTCAAATTTTAATACGGGAACCCATCCCAAGTGCGCTCCTTCAAAAATAATGTCATCAGGGAGCAGCAGAGTTTGTAGAGAGATCTTGCTCTCATCTATATCCTTGGGCACCTTGGCTTTACCCTTCCATAGAGGAACATATGCAGGAAACCTGGTGAGAGGGTTCGCACCCTGGTTTTCAACTTCCATCTCTACATCCTCCTCCTCCACCAAGATCTCTTCAAACTCTTCCTCCTCGTCGGCCTCCAAATTAATGGCCTTCCCCTTTTCCTCCATTGTGAGCTTGGCCCTCAATGGATTTCTAGGCGAGATGTGCACCAATATCATGGCCTGCTTATCCTTATTAGGTCTCGGTGCATACGTTGATTTAGGGATCTCACTGACTATCTCGACACTCTCTGGGGCATCCACTTCCGTAATTTCCTACGCGACTTCCTCGGCAATCATTGCTCCGGTATCCATGACTTCTTTGGGTGCTGCCATAGTACGATTCCACAGTTCTCTCAGCATCTCTGGTAAGTGATCAAGTAATGAATTCGCCTTCAGAATATCAAACAAGTCTTGGTTCATGAATATCTGAGTGCACAACAACTAAGTTCTCAAATTTCCAAGTGTTGTTTGCTGGATAGCCCTTTGTAATTTATAGCGCCTTTTGAATTTGAATTCGACCGTTCCCCCCACATTTGGTCCATTAATGCTATATTGGTGGAAGATTTTCAAGAATCTAGCCCATAAAGTTCGCCTTAAATGACTGCCGCCCACTCCATTTGGCCTCAAGCCAAGCATCACATCATGAATAGCTACTGTAACGGTCACTTTCCGGCAGACCTACGCGCCAGCACAGCTGTCTTCGCATTGTCGCGGACCCTGTGGCACTTTGCTACTGTGCGTAGTCCTGACATTGCGCAGTTCCCGGGCATAGCAGTTTATAGTCTCGCGCCTCCTTTCAGTTGCCTAGAACGCTAAGACTATGCTTCGGTCGGCTAGTCAGGTGGCCGGGCCACCTGTGTATGGCTTCAAATGACTACCATTCACTTTTCCTGGGAAGGGCTCTCCATTTAACTTGACCAATTATACTGCGCCACCATCTGTAATCTCCTTAATAACATACGGCCCTAACCAATGCATTCTGAATTTCCCTGGGAATTTATCAAACTTACTATCATACAACAACACCAAATCATTCACCTTAAAGGTGCACAGCTTAATATGTCGATCGTGCCAAGACTTTTCGAACTGCTTTTGGAGCTGCTGGTGGAATCCAGCCAAAAATCGTTCTTCTTTGAGCTCTTCCAGCTGCGCTAGACTCTCCTCCAAGGCTTCACGATCAAAATCATACATGTGAGTGTTGCTATGTGCAAACTAGGCACGATGTATTCCATAGGCATTGCGGCTTCCACTCCATAGATAAGCCTAAAAGGTGTCTGTCCCGTTAGTTTCTTGCATGTCGTCTGATAAGTCCATAAAATTGCAGGTATGCATAGATCCCAATCACTTCACTGCGCATTGCATACCTTGGTCAGCGCGGTTTCCAGTACCTTGTTGAACGCTTCTACTATCCCATTAGCCTGTGGGTGACAAAGTGTGCTCTTTTGGTGATGCATTGATCATCTCGTTCAGGAAGTGTGCACCACGATCGCTCATCAAGATCTTCAGAAATCCAAATCACGTCAATACATGTTCAAATAAAAACTTCACAGCAGTCGCGCCCATGCAATCCTTCACCAGTTGCACTTCTACCCAACGAGTCAAATACTCCGTCACAGTGATAATGTATGATGCGCATGTCTTTCCTTGAGGTTTAATAGGACCTAAAAATATATATTTCCCACTTTTGGAAAGGTTGCAACGTCATTTGTGGATTGAAAGGCATCTCATCCCTCCATGATGACCTACCTGTCCGCTGACATACATCACATGCCTTGCAATATGTCTTTGAATCCTGATGAAGGGTTGGCCACCACAACCCAGCACATAGAATCTTCTTCGCAGTTTCTCTTCCTGCATAATGTCCTCCCGCAACGCCCCCATGAGTGTCCGCGAGGATGCTTCTTCGTTAAAATTCAAGTACATACCTTTGCAGTATTTCATCATTCCCCATCTTATATAGATTCCCAGCAATGACAAATAAATATGCTGCGTGTACCACTAATTCCTTCTTCTGCTAGACAGAGTATACTTTCGACGCAGTTTCGGTTGTTAGAAAGTGTATTATATCTTCAAAATTTCCATCCGCTACACGCACAAAAAAGAGTTGCGTTTCGAGTAATCCTTCCTCCAAATTAGTAGGTTCTTCCCCAGTCTCAATGCGCGATAGGTGATCTGGTCCCGGGTTCAATCGTCCAGGCTTCACAACAACTTCGAAATCATATTCTTGGAATAACAAAATCCATCTACAAATGTGCCCCCCAACACAGGCTTATTGACCATGTACTTTAGTGTGGAGTGATCTGTATACATCTTAAAGTGGCCTCCTAGCAAGTAGTGTTGATACGTTTGGAGCACATATACCATAGCTAGTCCCTCACGCTCAGTGGTGGAATAGTTCTTCTCTGCTTTGGATAATTTGTGACTTGCAAATGTGATAAGGTGATCCAAGCCTTCTCCACCATCCTACATCAGTACTTCCCCCAGCGCTATACACAATGCATCGACATGTACATGGAACTCTTTCTTCCAGTTCAGGAAGACTAGAATCGACGCAGTAACCATATTTTCTTTCAATATATCCAGGATTTTCTTACAGCCATTGTTCCAGCAGAACGTGACATCCTTCTTCAACAATTTCTCCATTGGCGCGGTGATCTAGGCATAGCCTTTGATAAACTTTCTGTAATATCCCATATGTCCCAGAGTGTCGCGCAGCTGTTTCAAATTTCTCAATGCTTCCAAGTTCAGAATTACCGCGATCTTCGCGGGGTCTACCATCAGCCGTTGTCTACAAACCACATGCCCCAACAGGTTCCCAAAAGGAACGAGGAATAGACACTTCTTGAGGTTGAGCGCGATTTGGTATCTTCGGCAGGTATCCAACATCAAGTGCAAGCTTGCTACATGGAACCTAACCAGCCCAAATACAGTCCAGTCATCAAAATAGACCTCCAAGAACTTATGAATATATTCCTTGAATGTTGCAACAACCACACGCGAAAAGATAGTAAGGGCATTCTTCAATCCAAATGGCATGACAGTATATTGAAAGCAACCCCACTCAGTCGCAAAGGTTGTCTTGCTCCTATCCTCCGGTGCGATTTTGATCTGGTGGTACCCTGAGAACCCATTAGTGAAAGAATATGCTTCCTGACCTCCTACATTGTCCAACACTTCATCCGTGAATGGAGTTGGGAATGGATCATGCACACAAGCATCATTCAATTTTCTGAGATCCATGCATATCCTATATATATATAGATATATATATATATATATATATATATATATATATATATATATATATATATATATATATATATATATATTTTTTTTTTTTTTTTTTTTTTTTTTTTTCTGAGATCCATGCATATCCTATATATATATATCTATATCTATATATATATATATATATATATATATATTTCTCCTCAATCGTGAGTTGTTAGAAGGAATGTCATATAGCATTGGAAAGGTATTGAAATATACTATTTGACTAAGTAATCTTCTCCTTCATTTGGACAACCTTGACATCATAACAACCATTTTCAACGAAATAAAATGTAAAAAATGAATTTTACATAAGTAAACACTTTCAGTTATTCTAATGGTAATTGGTTTACATAATGAGTGTAAATATTCTTACTTCATTAATGATGGTCGAGAGATTGAAGAGGTCTTAAGCTTGATTGAAATTTTTCTCCTAATAATAAAATCATTGTTTTTCCTGTGGATGTTTCCTTGATAGATCATCAATGTTTTATCACATAAAATATTTTGTGTACTATTTGTTTATGTCATTATTATTTCATTTTAAATGATTTTACATACTTTAAATACCAACACAACCTTATTGATTTTCTAATAACTTTTGATCATATCTTAACTTACCCAATTCTTGTCTTGGTCCTTGGAGAACAACTGAGTATTCAATGTTTCTTATTGTCTCTCAAACCAACCATACCACCCAAAAGAACTCCACCTATCCTAGAACCACCTCTAATGCTTTCAATAATTATAGAACCTCCATTGTCCCCTCTTACTAAAGTTTTTATCCCGACAACAGCCTCTTCACAACCCAATGTGCTAGCAGTAGCTCCACAAAATGAACCCGATAATGGAAATCATTCTAGGTAGTTGTTAGAAAATTAAATAACAGGGCAATGGAACACGTACAATATTGTAGAAACAAAAACACATAAACGCATAAAATAAGAGAGACACAAATATATGTGGTTCACCAAATTTGGGCTACATCCACGGAGAAGTAGCGAGTTCTTCCTTTTATATTATCCAGCAAAATGAAGAGATACAACCTACAACAAATCCACTATAATTTCCTCTTCACTCTCACACCGTCTCATCTCTCTTTCTTGCTCAGAACAATAATTCATAGCCACAATACATTTCCCTTATATAAATCGAGAGTTGCCTTCTAGGTAAAAAAACCCTAAATTAACACAACTTCTACCATCGGATCATCTGCCCAATGAATGACCCATATTGACTATGAAATTACAATATTTTACAAGGAAATTTTTCATCTATTTTTAGGTTCAAGGGCACTACCCCCAAGCCCCCACCAGGGGTACGCTAGCCCTCGGACCCACCAGCCAAGGAGGATAGGACCCCCCACACACCTCTGCATTGAGGGGTGTAAAGTCTTCCTAGGGTATACACCTGGCTGAAACAATACCTTTGAATCAGGAAGATAATTAGACTCCACACCCAATAGTAGTCTCTATTTGAACCTTTTCTAATAGGACTCTTTATATTATAATTTTATTGTAGACTTATCGTATGCCATTCTTTTGTACCAACATTTTTTCGATGATTTATAATGGAGTCTCTGTGTAACTTTGGGTGATCACTAATCCTGGAAGAATTATAGGGATTTTGTTTTTTAAATTTGGTCTAACACATTATTTGTATAAAAATTTAACCTAACACTATATAAATTTACCTGGTACTTTACAAGCACTTCGTCAGTTCTTACTTTTCAATCTTATCCCCAAGTGCTTACAATTTTTTTTATTTTCAAATCTAGGGTTTTGATAAGATATGTAATGTTGAATAATAAAATATCTAATGTTTATAAGTATGTATAATTCATGAAAGTTTGACTTATAATTTGGTGATGAAATTATCTAGTCAACCAATTGTAGGACATGACTCTCTTCTCAACCAACCTCTTTTTCAATACCACTAAGAGCTCAACCAATATCTTATGCCAACTCTTATTCCTCTCTTCCCTTTCAAGCTCAATCTCCAAAGAAAACCAATCCCAAGGGTTAAAATACTCCTGACCAAAAAAATATAGTTATTCTTAACATCCATTCATGTAAAGATATCCATGTATATTATTAAGCAATTAATTCTTGTAGTTTTTTTTTGAGTTAAATATCACTTGTACCCTAATTTTTGGTAACTCTTTTTTTTTTAAATTGTATATCATCAATATTTTATTATTATTTTTATTTTTAAGCTTGCTCTCTTATTTTCACCATCAAGTATAGGATTAATTCAAAATATTAACATAGCCATAATTGTATTGTTGGTCCAACGATGAAGGTGAATGAGGAAAAGGGAGTTTGTGATATGATAATTTGAAATCAATGGAGCCCTCCTCCACAAGATGACAAAAAAAAGAGGGAATCAAACTCATGACTAATGATTACTAAGCGTCGTATTCGACCTAAAGTAAAGGAAAATGGTGACTATCCATACTTAGAGAGTCTTCAATAGGAGTAGATTAAGTAGCGGAGAGATTGGATTACATGCCATCAATGTGTCTATAGTGTTCGTAAACTCCTAGGGATACCCATCAACCATCAAAACTACTCACGAATATACATTACCAAGCACAAAATCTATTTCCCAAAATAAGATATACACGCAAATTCTATGTCCCAAAATAAGATGTACACAAAAAAAAGACTCCACATAAGAAGATATACACCTAAAATCTATGTTGTAGGAATCATGGCCTCCCCTACGTATGAGTCATGTTTCTGTGTCGTAACACTAAAATGTGACTTAAATGTAATTGAAACATATTTAAGTTCATATCAAAGGTGTTTCAACATGTGAACAAGAAGTTTCCAAATGAAATTTGTCCAATTTTGCTTTGATCTAATGGTTGGGGAACCACATTTTTTGTTTTAATGATTAATTAGAGGTTAATGATGGATTAGTAAGACTTCTAGAAAACTCTAAGACTGTATATTTTTTTTAAATAGTTTCACTCTTAGTTTGCACCAAAATGTTGGCAGTTAATGGTAATGTTAAATTCTTAAAGTAAAAGGGATTTCGCTTAAATTTTTGGCCTTACCATTAATTATTTTAGGATGTTTGAGAGCCGCTCCAACCTCATATGACTTCATGTGGAGAAAGTAGAATTTCATATCCCATCCAAAATTCAACAAACTTAACAATTGTCAAGAATTTAGGATTGGTAGGATTGTATCATTTTCATTAGATTCTATCATGTATGAGGGTATGGAATTGGAAGTTAAACAAGATCAATAAGCCCTTTATGTACCTCAATGTTAGTGATATTGCTTGTTGGACTCCTTAATGGTGGCCTTAGCAAAAATGCACCTTTCACTCAAACTAAAATCATTGATTAGGGATGCTAACATTTTTGTACCATATTTTAAAGCTTGCATTAGGTAGCTTCATCAAAATTGGGTGGTGTTGATTAATGTCCCTAGAGGATTGAGGTAAAGGAAAAGGGTGATACTAACGATGATGATCCAAATATAAGTGATGGTGAAACATTGTTATATCATTTATGTTTGTGATTTATTCATAATTATTTGTTTCCAAGTTTCAATGTGTATGTATGTATGTATGTATTACATTTCCCAATTTCCAAATTTTTGGGGGGTCACATTCCCAATCTATTTTTATCTCCAAAACACATACCAGTTTCCCCATATCATGCAACTTATTCCAAAATATACTTGAACAACTTCCAACAAAAGTCAATTAACATTTGTGCATTAACCATTGCTAGAGTAGTTTGCCCCATAACAATAAAAACACAAAAATACTTTAGTGAAAGAAACCCAAATGATACCCATTGTGTAATCAAAATAAGAATTCCATTCAATTTGGATTTTGAATGTAAATACACCTTATTATGGTGACTCATGGCTTCAATACACAAGTTCATGTCTAATTGTAATTATAGGGCATGGAACACCACCATATCTAATCAATATATTTGTATATATCAAAATCCATGAAGTAACATTATTAAAAATATATAAATACATAAAAAGAAATATACAACAATATGGTAATTAGCAACAACAAAATTGAATGGAAATATATTTTCATAGACTATATCTAAGATTAAATGTGACTTTCACTCAAGTGAAACCTCCATCCTTTGTGAATGCCTTGTTTATACTGCACAAAAGAAGGCATGCTCGTTGGTGACATTGCAACTCATATTCTCACTCATTTCCACTACATGTCCCTCTATAATTACCCTGATCCACCGAGCCCCTTCTTAACACCTCTCATACATTTGAATCATAGAAATCAAATTTGGGACTCTTAAACAATTTAATCAAGCTACCAATAAGTCAATGAATCCCATCTTTACTGCAACAACTATAAACAAATTTAATGAAGGAACAAATGCCTGGATACAATAGGTTTAATATGTCATGTAGATTTCTAATCCCTTGATACTTGATTTCATGTTTATCGATTCATTTTGAAATATCAAGGGTCCCCCAACTATTAGGGATATCCACGAAATTAGAATCTAGACATGTATCAATGCATATATTGCAAAAAATGAACATGTGAATTTGTGAAATGTAGAGTTCAAAGTTTGCACAATTCCAAATTGTCAAATTTACCCAATTTTTTACCCCCAAAAAAAAAAAGAAATTACAAGGGAAAACCCTCCCTTTGTTTCCCCTTAACAATAAACCCAAGTTCTACTATTTTATGGTAGAAGAATAAAATCCAATCCTTGGTGCCAATTACATTAACAATTAGTTTACTAGTAGAAGAGTTAAAAAAAAAAAAATTGGTGTCCATCAATATTTATTTTTATTTTTTATTTATTTATCTATTTATTTCAGGTGGGGGGTGTGGTGTTGTTTTTTTTTTGGAAAACCCTCCCTTTGTTTCCCCTTAACAATAAACCCAAATTCTATTGTTTTATAGTAGAAGAATAAAATCCAGTTCTTGGTGCCAATTACATTAACAATTAGTTTACTCGTAAAAGAGTAAAAAAATTAAGTTTGGTGTCCATTAATATTTATTTTTATTTTTTATTTATTTATCTATTTATTTCAGGTGGGGGGTGTTTTTTGTTTTTTGTTTTTTGTTTTTTGTTTTTTGCTTTTTGCTTTTTGTTTTTTGCTTTTTGCTTTTTGCTTTTTGCTGTTCTCCTGTAGGTGTTTTATCCATTATGATGTTCCACATCAGTAATTTTGTGCATGGAGGGGCTTTTAACTTCCAAACATGGCTCCACCAACTCATCAGTCTATCCGGCTTGCACTCAACATCTATAATATCATACCCTCTCTTGGAGGAGTAGTGCCATTTTTAGTAAAACCCTATATCAATTCATCCTCCTCATCATTTAGGCGCACATGGGATTCTAATAAAGTCTGCAGAAAAATTTTCCACTGTCTTTCCCATTGATCCAGGATGTTCCATGCCTCACCTGTGTGCCATGCTTGCTACAAAATGGTTGAGTTACAAGGGTCTCCAAGATGTGATATGAACATGACACCATTTTGGTTGAGAAGTGTAACCAATTCATGTGGCAGTTGGTAGGCATTCCCACTACAAATCCAAGGATCAATCCTGATTCGGATTGACTCCCCATTCCTAATCCTCCAAATAAGGCCCCTTTTAATGATGGCTAGGGTGTTGATTACGGCCCTCCAGATGACTAAAATACCTTTCCTGTTCCATGTAGGTCGCCTTAACCAGTCTAGTACAGTGCTAGGACAAATGTATTTGTGGGTGACAACCTCCGACCAAAGACTCTTGTGCTTTAGGAGTAGTAAGCCTTGTTTAGCATCCAGTGCATGTGCAAAATCCGGGAGGTGCTTTAAACCCCAACCTCCCCATTTTTTGGGGGTCGTAATCCGGCTCCATTTAACCCACGCAAAATTCTTTCCATCTTTCTGTCCCTTCCACAGGAAATGGCTGCAAACTCATTGGATCCTATGCAGAATCCCCAAGGGGATTCAGGCCAAAGACATCCAAAAGACTAGCGTTGCTTCTAGTACTGCTTTTATGACTACCAGTCTTCCAGCTCTGGATAGAAGGCGATGTGTTATGAAACCAGCTCAAGAAAAGATAGAAAAGATAGATCAACGCCTTAGAATTCAACCTCTTCGAGGGGACAACCTCCTTTACATTACATAAATGAACAATTCTTAGATGATTCAAATGACAAAACCTCCTTTCTATATATAGGAGTCTAAGGAGTCACAATGTAATCTAGTCGACCTAACAATAATAATATAAAACCACAAAAATAACAATAGAGGGATTCTATGGGGCACATTAATAACAATATGGGGGCAATAGGGGCACAACAATATTAATAAGGGGTATAACTACAATAGTAATGGGGTAATCACTAGTATTATAGGGACCCAACATGCCCCACTCCTTCAAAAAAGTGTTGTCCTCAACGCTTGAGTAGTTCTAGATACTTCTGCATAAAATTCTCATCCTCCCATGTGGAATCTTCAGCGGATAAGTTCTTCCACTTGATAAGATACTCTGAAATTGAACGATTTCGTAGCTGTCGAGTTCATATTTCTGTGACTGCTTCCGGTTCCAATATAATTTTTCCTTCCTCATCAAGTTCTGGCAATATTGTTTGAACTGGGAGCTTGTAGCCTATAACCTTCTTTAAACATGAAACATGGAAAACTGTGTGCAATCGAGAAGCTGCAAGAAGCTCCAATTTGTATGCCATAGTACCAATCTTTTGCAACACCTTGTACGGACCATAATACTTTGGTGATAATTTATTATCCTTCTTAGCTTGCTTGAGGGACATTTGCTTATATGGTTGTAGCCGTAGGAATACCCAATCACCTAAATCAAAACTTCTTTCACTGCGATGTTGATCTACCTGTTGTTTCATTCTATTATGTGCCAACACGAGGTTATCCTTTAAGAGTTGGAGGACTTGTTGTTGATGTTCGATGTGATGTTCCACTGCCTAAACCTTAGAATTTTCTCTTAAATATGATGTAATGGATGGTGGTTGATACCCATAAAGTGCCATAAATGGGGTCATTTTTGTTGTTGTATGGAAGGAAGTGTTATACCACCATTCAGCCAGAGGCAACCATTTGACCCATTGTGTCTGTTTATCAGATACAAAGCAACGAAGATAGCCTTCCAAACATTTGTTTACTATCTCAGTTTTCCCATCAGATTGAGGATGATAAGATGAGCTATGAGCTAACTGAGTACCAAGACAAGAAAATAATTATGTCCAAAAATTTCCAGTGAAAATGGGACCTCTGTCACTTACAATAATCTTTGGGTTTCCTTGTAGCTTTTGAATTGTTTCCAGAAATGCAGTAGAAATTGTACTAGCTTTAAATGGATGTGATAATGCACAAAAGTGTGCATACTTGGTAAGTCTGTCAACTACCACCATGATGACACTCTTTCCCTCATACTTGGGTAAACCTGTGATAAAATCCATTGAAACCTCCTCCCAACGTTGGCTTGGAATGGATAAAGGTTGTAATAGACCCGGTGTCTTAATTGTTTCAACTTTATTTTGTTGGAAAACCAAATATTCAGCCACAAACTTTTGAATATCTGATTTAAGGCCATCCCAAAAATATTCCTTCTATACCCTGTGGTAAGTTTTTAAAAATCCTGAGTGCCCTCCTAAGGGAGAAGTGTGCAATTCCATATGAATCTTTTGTTTTAGCTGGGAATTCTTACAGAGGTATAAGCGATCTTTGTACCATAACGAATCATTTTGCCAGCTAAATGTACCAGACATACTGGAATCTTGTTGTAACTTTCGAATAAGTGCCCACACTTCTTCGACATTCTTCCATTCCTCCCTTGCTTCGTTTATCCAATCTGGTTGGATAATAGAAATGGCGCACAACAATGCTTCCACATCCTCATCCTTTCTTGAGAGTGCATCTGCCACCACATTTTGCTTCCCTTTTTTGTAGATGATTTCAAAGTCACAACCCAACATCTTTGTGACCCACTTTTGCTTCTCTTCAGAGGATAATATTTGTTGTCAAAAGTATTTAAGGTTATCATGATCCGTTTTTACCTTAAAGTGTCTACCCATTAGGTAGGGTCGCAATTTCTTAAGTGCATGGAGTATTGCCAACATTTCCTTCTCATAAATAGCTTTGCTTAAAAACTTTCCCTTGATTGGACGACTTTCAAAAGCAATGGGTCTTTCATCTTGCATTAGGACAGCACCAATTCCATTTCCTGAAGCATCACATTCCACAATAAAGGTTTTTGTGAAGTCCGGTGTAGCTAAGACCGATGCTTGGCACATTGCCTCTTTAAGATGTTCAAAGGCCTTTGTTTCTTCCAGAGTCCATGAAAATGCATCCTTCTTCAATAATGTTGTTAGAGGTGCTGCTATTCTCCCATAATTCTTGACAAACTTGCGATAACACAATGTCGACCCGAGAAATCCTCGCAGATGCTTTATGGATGTGGGGATTTTCCATTCCTTAATGGCTTTAATTTTGTTAGGGTCTACCTTAACTCCTTCATGAGATACAATATGACCCAAATATTCCACCTCCTGGACTCCAAAGAAACATTTGGATCTTTTTGCATATAATTGTTTCTCCTTCAATAGTTGTAGCACCTTGTCAACATGTTCAACATGATCCTTCCAAGACTTGCTGTAGATTAGTATATCATCAAAAAATACTAACACAAATTTTCTAAGGAATGGTTTGAAAATTGAATTCATCAAACCTTGAAATGTTGAAGGTGCATTGGTAAGGCCAAAAGGCATGACCAAAAATTCATAATGACCCTCATGAGTTCTAAATGATGTTTTCGAAATGTCTTCAGTCTTCATTCTGATTTGATGATATCCTGAACGAAGATCCAACTTGGTGAAGTAAATTGATCCATGCAATTCATCTAGTAATTCATCAATGACAGGAATGGGGAACTTATCTTTAATAGTGAGCTTGTTGAGCTCCCTATAATTCGGACACATGCGCCATGATCCATCCTTCTTGTGCACCAATACTACTGGAGCAGAGAAAGAACTTTGACTCGGTTGAATTATACCAACCTCTAGCATTTCTGCAACCATACATTCAATTTCACTCTTTTGGACATAGGGATATCTGTACGGCCTGATGTTTGGAGGAACACTTCCTAGAATCAGATGAATAGCAGAATCAGATGAATAGCATGATCATGATCACGCATAGGTGGGAGACCTTTGGGAGTCTCAAATACCTTGGAATGATTGTCCAGGACTTTTTGGAGATCTGGAGAAATAGATGATTCCGATGTGGACACATCTAGCGAGCATAATTGTGCAATTACACCTCTTTGCTCCTTTTTTAGAAGCTTTGTCATACTATTAGAGCTGATTATCTTTCCTGGTTTCCCTGCAATACCCCTTAATTCAACTTCCTTTCCTTCCATAGAAAATTTGATGAAAAGTTCTTGAAAATTAAAAGCTATTGTACCCAGGGATTGTAGCCATTGGACTCCTAGTACAACATCAGCACCTCCCATTGGAATGGAAAGCATTGGGCTAGTCAATACATATTCTCCAATGGATAGCTTGATATTATGGCACTTTCTAGAGAAATTTATTGTTCCTCCATTTGCAATCATCACTTGACACTCTGGTGCTGGATATAGGAAGCAATTCAATTCTTTTGCTATCTTACAATGAATAAAATTGTGGGTGCTTCCTGAATCAATCAACACTATTACCTTTTTCTTCTTGATTTGTCCTTCTATCTTGATGGTTTGAGGAGTGGTAATTCCCGCCAATGCATTACAAGATATGGTCGGATTTATTTTTTCTTCATCTAGGCTTTGTTCCTGGAGTAGATCCTCTTCTTTTGACCTTTCTTGCTCCTTTTCTTCTTCCTCTTCACAATCTATGTAGAATAATTTCTTCTCAGCACACTTATGACCTTTAATGTATTTGCTATCACAACTGTAACAAAGCCCTTTTGCTCTTTTTTCTTCCAATTGTTGTGGTGTCAACCTTATAGGTTGTGGAAGACTAGGGGCAACAACACTTCCGTGTTTACAGTTGTGAGTGGTATGCTTCCTGGTTGCCATAATTTTGCTTTCCATTTTTCTTGCTAACCTGAATGCCTTCTCTAATGAATCAGGTTCCCAAAGGCGAACATCATGTTGGATATTATCCTTTAAAGACCCTATGAACACATCAATCCTATGCTCCTCTGGAATATATTTTACCCTTATGTTCAATTTTTGGAACTCCTCAATGTGCTCCATTATTGAACCCTTTTGTTTGAGACTTATCAATTGGCTAAAAAAAGTGTTGCTTTTTGCATCCTCATAATGTGCTATCAATTCTTCCGTAAAAATTGCCCAAGTGATAAATGGTTTACGAGAGCAAAGCCATTGATACCATACAAAATGATTTGGTTCCAAATATAAAGTTTCCATACGTACCTTTTGTGTGTTTTGCACATTATTGAGATCGAAGAATTGCTCCATCTGTAATATCCATGTGGCAGAATCCTTGCCATCAAACTTCCTCATATCGATTTTTGGAATATGGTGAGTCTTCGATCCAACATTAGCGTCTATGGAATCATGATTAACATTTCTTTTGTTCTCATCATGAGTTTCCTTTAGTACCCTTTCACCCTTGGGCACCATTTCTTGGAGCTACTTATTCATATTTATCTTCAATTCGTCCATGTCTGTCTTCAAATCTATCTTCAAATCATCCATCTTAACTTCCACGTCAATCATCTTAGCTTCTATGCCTTTCTTTAAACAGTCCATCTTAGCTTCTACACCTTTCTTTAAACCATCCATCTTAGCTTCTACATCTTTCTTTAAACCATCCATCTTAGATTCTGTTCCTTTTTGTGCAAGGGACAGTTGTTGCACTTGGTCTTGTAATTTTGATATATCATGTTGCATTTCTTCCTTTTCTTCATGAGTCATGCTAGAGCTTTCAGGTTCCTTACTAGGTGTTTGCATTTTCTTTCCTCGGGGCATCAGTTACCGATAATAATGCTCTACTATGTCCTTTGAATTCCTTCAAAATAAATTTTCAAACCAAGCTTAAGCAAAAATTTGAGAAAATATACACACCTTTTTTCACTTTGTAGGAGCTTGATATTGCCTCTGATGTATCTTTGTACTTTCCAATCATCTATTTCTGAATTTGTGAGCTATAGTAGCCCTCTGTGTCCTCTTTCCAATTCCACAAGTCTGACCCAAATTGGATTCTCCAAGGAAGAGTTATGTGAAATCTCCCACAGTGACTTTCTTATAGACTAGTTCAGTAGAGCGAACTTGTACGACGTGCCACAAGTCACTTTTTCGACCTTTGGATCTGAAACATGCATACAAGAAACTACAGTCCGTCCTCTTTCTATACCTTCTTATGAAATTTAAATCCGATCCCCAGAGAGAAAGTTATGACGATTTTCCCCAGGTCACCTATTTTTAATGTAATTCAGGAGTCTGCAAAAAGACCAATTTCCTCAGATCATATCTCCCCAAATATCATGTGAAAAGCTCTGCAATTCGGACCCAAGGTTCAGCGCGATTTCTTCTCAAATGGGTTTTTTTTGTGACTTCTGAAACGTCACAGAAAAAAAAGTTATAGCGAAAATTCCACGATGACCTGTTTGGAGCAGCGAAACCCTAGAATCCCAAAGCTTTGATACCAAATGTTATGAAACCAGCTCAAGAAAAGATAGATCAACGCTTTAGAATTAAGCCTCTTCGAGGGGGCAACCTCCTTTACATTACATAAATGAACAATTCTTGGATGATTCAAATGACAAAACCTCCTTTCTATATATAGGAGTCTAAGGAGTCACAATATAATCCAGTCGACCTAACAATAATAATATAAAGCCACAAAAATAACAATAGAGGGATTCTATGGGGCACAGTAATAAAAATATGGGGGCAATAGGGGCACAACAATATTAATAAGGGGTATAACTACAATAGTAATGGGGTAATCACTAGTATTATAGGGACCCAACACGATGACACCAGATATTTATTCTTTTTTCCACCTTTGAGATCAACCAGATCAAATATGTTATCTTGTAGTCATCTGCTTTAATCCTGAATCCCAAATACTTCAGACCATCATGTAGAGCCAAAATTTGGTATGGGAAATTTTGAAGGCCTAGCTGAGTTTCTTGTTGAGTACAATCAGAGAAGGAAATAGTGGACTTTTCTCTATTTATTTCCATTTCTGTAGAAGCACTGAAAAATTTTAATATCCCTGTGAGGGTGATGATATCCTGAATACCCCCATTAAGGAAAATGAGTATATCATCCACAAAAAGTAGATGAGTTAAAAGGCAGTGATCAGTAATCATGAGGCCCCAGAGTCTCCCAGCTCGCTTCTCAGTTGCTATTAGTCTGCTCAGGCCTTCCATAACCAGAAGGAAAAGTAGGGGGGATAAGGGACATCCCTGCCTGATTCCCCTCTCCGCTTGAAAGGAATGGGAGGCAGACCCGTTGATAAGGATTGTAAAGGAAACTGATGTTATACATCCCATAATCCATCTAGTGAACTCCAAAGGGAAGCCTAGGTGAGTGAGTATCATCCTTAGAAATAACCAGCTTACTTTGTCAAAGGCTTTGGAGAGGTCAATTTTGAGCACCATCCCTTTTAGTTTTCTTAGTTTTATGGAGTGGAGGGCCTCTTGGGCAAAGCCTATGGCTTCATGGATATGTCTATTATGGAGGAAGGTGAATTGTTCTTGAGAAATATGTTCAGATAGGATCGGCTTGATGTGATTTGCTATAATCTTGGCAATAATTTTGTAGAGACAATTACAGAAGGATATAGGGAGAAATTCATGAAAGGAGGTGGGGGAGTCAGTCTTGGGTATGAGGGAAATAAACGTGGAATTTAAGGGGGAAAATATGTGACCTAGATTCCGACTCTCTTCCACCACTCCTAGCAGATCTGGTCCAATGATATCAAGGAAAGAAATATAGAATTCCACGGGCCAACCATCCGGCCCCAAACTTTTGTCCTTCTTGAACCACTTGAGAGTGCTTTCTAATTCCCCCATGGAAACCATTTAATTAGATCCTCCATTCCATCTGGTTCCAAAAACCCAGGGAAATGGCCTGCAAGGTTTATTATTTTGGCAAGAGAAGGGGCGGGGGAGGCTTTGAAGAGCATATTGAAGTGAGAGATACCAAGGTGGGCGAGCTCAGAGTGAGTGTTGGTTGAGTGATCTTGTTCCAAGGGCATCTGCAAGATAGTATTGATGGTTTTTCTTCCATTGGAAAATTGTGGAAGAATTTTGTGTTGTCATCCCTCATTTGAAGCCAGATTGCTCTGCTTCTGAGTCTCCACAATTCTTCCTGGTCAAGGAGGATCTTGGATCTCTGAGTTTCCAAATCAACAAGATGTAACTTTGCTTCTATGGATAACTAGCCAAGCCCACTAACATCAATTAAGGAGGCCAGCTGTGCTTCAATGTCTGCAAGGGATTGGTCATCCCTAGCTCTTTTCCTTTTTGTCCAATCAATAGTTAATCTCTTGAGTTGTTGCAGATTGCTGCAAAAATTTGCAGCCCTCCTTTGATCCTTAAGGGGTGTTTGGGCTTGCCAGAAATCCGTCACCATCTTAATATAATCAGGGTCCTTTAACCAAGAAGAGTTGAATTTCAAAGGTGCCCTTGGTTTTCTGGATGGGCCAGCCACTTCCAGGTAAATGGGAGAGTGATCCGAGATACCCCCCCGAGCCAACCCATTGCCTGTAGATGGCAAGGGTATGGAGGAGGTCTTCTTGAATGAGATATCTATCCAGTCTTCTACCAAGGGCAGCTTCACCTGTACGCCTATTATGCCATGTTGGCATATTCTTATTCATGGGTACATCTATGAGCCCATATTGATCCAGGAAAGAGCTTAGTTGATCAAAGAGTGGGTCTAGTTGCGAGTGATGCCCCCAGGATTCCTCATGTCCATGGAGAAATTCAAGTCTCCCCCTAGAATAGTGGCACTGTTGATCAAGGGAATATCCAGAAAGGATTGCCAAAAATCAAGCCTGTTTTGGTTTGGGGCATAGATGTTAATGATGCGAAGTGGTTTGCCTAAATCTTTAGAGTAGATGTCCATGCCCAGGAATTCCTAGCCTCCCCAAGAAGATATCATCCTAATAGTTTTTGGATTGATCCAATTGGCTAAAACCCCAGATCTGCCCACATCGTCCAGGCCTTGGAAGTGCCAGCCAGGTAATATGGCTTGCAGGATCTTAGTAATCTGATCAGATGGCCCAAGGGTTTCCTGAAGAAGAATCGTGTCACAGGGAGTACAATGCAAGAGGCGCTTGAGGGCCAATTTTTTTTATGGCTGGCCAAGCCCCTACAATTAAAAGAGATCCAAATCATAAGGGAACAATATCTAGGGTTTCAGATGCACTAAGTGCCCTTTCAATGGTATTCGGTCAACCCTGTGCCACATCTGCCCCCGCAGATTTGATGGCTTTGGATATCTTTGAAGGCCTGCCTCTAGTGGGTTTAAGCTCGGAGGGGGGGTGATGCCGAGACCTAGTTGGGTGGGGCTGGTCAATTGTCGAGATCGGAGATTGTAGGAGTGTGAGCCCAAGGCTAAGGGGGAGTGTTAGGGAGAAGAAGAGGGCTCAGATCTTGTATTTTTGGTGAGGTGGTAGAGAAAATGGGGGAGGGGGGTTCGAGCTCACAGTTAATGGTAGAATTTATGCACGAGAGGAATGTAGATTGGGATGCAGATTGATATAGAGATGCATTTATTTGATTAAAAAGTAGTGCAGAGGAAAAGGAAAGAGGAGCATTACCTATTGTAGGAGCAGCTTCCGCAGTAGACCGAGATCGAGTTAATGGAGGGGATATAGGTGGTATCATTGGAGCACTGGTTTGTTGGGTAGTGACTCCATCTGCATCCTTTGAGTGATCCTGACCTGAGGGATGCTCATCCACAACCGGTTCTTCAGGCTGATGGTGCTTCGTTCCCCTTGCGGTCGTCTGTGAAGAAGGATTGAGCAGCGGACAGTCCTTGTATAGATGGCCGACCTTGTGGCATCTTTTGCACCGAAAAGGCACACCTTCATAGTCCAGATTTTGATGGTGCGAGAAGTGCCTCCAATGGAGGGTTATCTTTTCCTGCAGCCCCTCCCTGGTATCTAGGTGAACCAGGATACACTCCATTGTCATGATTCCTGACTTTTCAAATGATTGATCATGTTCTAAGTAGATGCCCAATGCATCTATAATGCGCTTGAATACTACAGGGGTCTAGAACTGCATCGGGAGGCCCGAAAAATGGACCTAAATCAACCTAGCACCCAATTGTTCCCTCTTTGGATCAAATAAAGGATCCCATCTTTTTAACAGTACCGGAGCAAGTTCGATGTGCCAAAATTGAGATAATATCCAGTCATTGTATTCTTCCCTATGGAAACGTAAGGAAAACCACCCACGAGCTAGTACCCTGATTATGGGAAATTCTTTGAGAAAGGATCCCCAAATCTCTAAGGCCCAGAGTCGAAGACGATCTACAGAGTAGTTCTTGCCCCGCACTCGACCCACTAGAACCTTCTTTGCAATCTCTGCGACTTCGCCCATCGGAATGTCCTCGCCAAGACTTAGGTTGATGTCCCTATCCATTGTTTTAAGGCACCTACCTTTCTTGGGTTTATCTGAGTGGCGAGAAATTAGGTAATCCTTCAGAAGACCCCGGAAGCCCTGGCTAACTGTTTGGGGGCTGGACAGGGTAGATTTATGGTAAGGGATCGGGGAGCTGAAACATACTGAGCGAATGGGGGTATTAGGGTTTGAACCTCTAGGGTTAAGGGTTGTGCTTGAGAGGGCAGGATTTATGTGAGGAGGGGGTACAGAAGGAGGGATGCGGGAGGTGGAGGGTGCACAATGGGGCGCAGAGATATGAGGGAGGTGTGGTAAGGGGGTGTTGAAAGAGGGTGAGGGCTGAAGATAGGTTCCTAGCAGGTTTAGGGTTGTTGGAGAAAGAAGGGGGCAGTCCAAACTAGGAGCATCGTCAATGTGGACTCAGGGTGGAGGATGGTTTACAGAAGGACCCGAACGAGCTTGAACGGACTAAGCAACTGGCAGTGGTCGCAAAGTGGCAACAAAAGGGCCAGGGCCCGACACGGTTCGATGGTGCGACCAGATAACCTGTTGGGGATGAGGGTCTGCCTCGTAGTCAACGTCGTCTAGCTCCATTGTAACCAACAATAAACGGTCGGAGGAGCTACAGTTGTTGAGGAGACAAAAACAGGACGGAGGTTAAACCAGGTAGACCGCCCAGTGAGGCCTCTTTTAGCTAGATAATCGCGGGCTGGGTGAATGAACGCCATAGGGAGATAGGGGGAAGAGGGAAAAGGTCAGGCCAGCCAGGTGCTAGAGCCATGGCCATCAAACCCTATGATTTTGGCCCTCGAGGCCTCCATGGATGTCGGCTTCAGCATTGCAGAGCCCTTAGTTTTGATCAGTGTGTCTCTATTCTCTTTGATTTGATCCTCCTCCCTTGTTATTTGCTCTTCTTTCTTCCTTTCTTGGTACAGAGATCGAATACTTGAGTTTGCCTCCAAATAGGTCGAAGTCTCTTCCAATATATACCCTTCTTAAGGGGTCACATAGGCCACTCCTAGGCCTAATTTCTTTGGCAGGATCGACTTAAGCTTGGAATAAAATAATGACTTTCTAGACTCAAAAATATTTTTTCTTTCTTGTTACAAATTGCCCAAATGGGTCTTATACATATGAAAAAGACTCTTTTGACTCATTAAACCCTAGGAACATGAAGAACATGCTTGACCTAGACTTGAGCATGAAATCCATGCTTAATAAAATTATTTTTCTTCTTTTACATAAAATACAAATTGATACAAGTACAAAGATAAATATGAAGATCGAACCTAGTTACTTTTCCAACACCCACCTTAACTAGGGGGGTATTCATAATGACTCAACAGGTCTATCTGAAGTTTAAATATTTTCATAAGAAGGGATCCATATTGATAAGTATTAATGATGATAGTTTCTTGATAGCCAGCATTATCACATTACCAAGGCCTTGACAGGAACACTCTATCTCTCGACAAGATCATAGCACAATGCTAGGAGGCATTCCATGGGACACCACACTACCTCACCAAGGTACATACTCAACCTAGCATACCCTGAGTATGTCCTCCACTAGACTATTTCCCTCAAGGAAATGTTCGTCGATTAGACCATTCTTTATCCAAGTCCATGTACTTCACTTAGGATCTCCATCATAGTACATGACTCAAGGATGTTTGTCCAAGATGCTTATCCAATCCACCATTATCCTTATCCATGTCCATGTAATTAACTTAGGATATCAGTCCTACTATGTCACAGTACCTGACACAAGGAGAATCATGCTTATTCAATCCATCATTCTCCCTATTTGTGTTGCATGCCTAGATTTGTGATGGTTAGTCCTGGCCTAGTACATGACATAGGGTGAACCAGTGTCCAAACTTACTCCCTCTCAACCAAAGAGGATAAATATATGCTCACTCCCTCCCAAAATAGTTAGAGTTCATCAACAATCCTAAGCTTCATATTTCCCTTACATCAGCTACTTGCAATTGTTGTAGCTTCCTCAATCAACCCGCTTATCACTAATTTTTCTCATCTTGCAACTTCTTGAACTAGGGCTCCAAATCTAGCTCCTAACATATCATTATCATGTACTTGAGGTACTTGTACAACATCCAATGCTATGTCCAACACTACTTCCTGCACTACTTCTTTCTTGGAATATTTTCCATCACACAATTCCTTCGACTGATTGATTATCATAGTACAAGGTTAGAAAATCTATTGTTTATTCAACCTTGAACACAACTTGGTTGGCCTTTCCAATCAATCTCTATCAATAAACGCAGTTCAATAGACTCAAACAATTCTTCCCTCTAGTTGTTGTTCTCATCTTCCCAAAATAGCTAACTCTCTTCAAATAAACCTTGTTGTCAATCCTCTAGCTACCCCTTAGATTATTGTCCTTAGCCCTATAATTTTCCTATTGTTGCTTCAAATTGAAAGTCCTTATGGCAGCAAACAAACTACCTTTTAATAGTGGATTAGATGCTCTAATATTACTATCATAAGTTCTTCTAAGAAATAACCCACTTGATAGTGAATGTTCATTGCTTCATTGTCCTTAGGGTTTTCACAAATTTGTCCTCACAATGTTGAACCAACTTTTATTCTCATTGTACAAAGAGCTTCTTCAAGTCAACGCTCTAAACAATGATAGATATGAGATTGCACCATTTGGCCCTATCTAGGGCTTTCTTGTACCTACAAAACACAATAGAATAACCTCACCAAAGGACCCTCTTCCTACGTAGTTGCAATAAAGAGATGTGGCATTGTTTTGGAAGGCCTATTAGGCAATTTGGCCTCCAAAACATACCCTTCTTTCAACTTAAAATTTCATAGAAGTCATGTTTCTTCTTGATTGTGAGAATCCTCCTTCTTTTGCTCAAATCCAGCTTTGTAGACTTCATCCAAATGTCCTATTCAAATTTGTAATTTAATGCATACAAGTAACACCTACTGGATTCCCTCTAACAACCACTATGTGTTCCAACAATTTCTCCAATATTGTACCATCTATCTACTAACAAAACATCACCAAAAGTAGAATATACATTGTTCTTTATTCCTCATGCAACTTGGTTCTATGTCATTATCTCATATTTCATACCTCTGGTTAGGGAATGTTATAATCATTGCTACAACCCTTCCAACTCGGTCTTTGTGGCTCCAAAGGACTGAGGCTACCCTTCTTCTAGCATGTCCCTTCCTTAGTTGGCCCTTAAGACACTTTCTAGCCCATTGTTGTACCTTTTTGGCCCTCAAAAAGACACCTACAGGAACTTAGACTCGTACTAAATTTTTCGACCTGGTCACAAGGATAATCTACCACAAAAATTAACACAGAACTGCTCCTCCTCTTCGTTGGTTACTTCTACTTCTAATGTTGTATTACAAAAGATATATCTCATCTTTTAACAAACAACTTGGATTATAATTAGATCATAGTTTTTACTTACACAGAACTTTGTATTAAGACAGGAGAGCTTCCACAATAACTCGAATTAATAGGTTACTTGCATCATTTATATTGTAACATAATTGTAATGACTTCGTATACCTTACATATATTATAATAGTCCTTCATTCTTCAGGACTTTGACCTTAGTCAAAATGCTTGTATCATCGAAATATGGATCTTGTTATGTGTTGAGCATCATAGGTCCATTCCACATAAAAACTTGCCTCCTCACCCATAGAATTTTGCATTAAAATCGAACTCAAAGTGAAGAACCTTTGATCAAGGAACTTTTTTAAGAGGTATCAACTATGCCAACAAGAGTGATCTTATATATGCCTTCTTCTACCAACCTTAGCTCTGATGCCATGTTGGAAAAGCAAGATCTTTGTAGATTAATGTTGATTTTCCTTACTTGATATTATTACTTGTGATATTTTTTGGCTTTTTATTATTTAATTTTTAATTCTTTATCAAGCAATTACCAAAACATGAATATCACCAAGACACAAAAAACACAAGATATAGGCACCAAGCCATGATAAAACTCCACAATTGGGGAAAACCCAAAAAAACCTCTTCTTATATAATCAGATCAAAATGAGACCTCCAAGACCCAAATACCAAATTCGAAATTCCTACCAACCACCAAGTCATCCCTCCAATGAAATATCTTCCAAACAAGTCAAAGTCTACCAAAATCAATGTAGGTCAAACTCTCCAAAGTCTGCTTCTGCCAAAACTTTAGTCATGCAACTTCAGGTCTGCAATTCAGCTTGTAATCTTCGGACTCGCAACAGCTGCAAAAACCCTAATATCTTCACACCTGAGAGAGAATGATAAAAAATTCAAATTTTCCTTCTTCTCTTTGACTTTCTCCTCCACTCTTCTTTCTTCCTTTCTTGGTACAAAGATCGAATACTTAAGTGTGTCTCCAAATAGGTCGAATTCCCTTCCAATATATATGTTGTGAAACCAGCTCAAGAAAAGATAGAAAAGATAGATCAACGCCTTAGAATTCAGCCTCTTCGAGGGGGCAACCTCCTTTACATTACATAAATGAACAATTCTTGGATGATACAAATGACAAAACCTCCTTTCTATATATAGGAGTCTAAGGAGTCACAATATAATCCAGCCGACCTAACAATAATAATATAAAGCCACAAAAATAACAATAGAGGGATTCTATGGGGCACAAAAATAACAATATGGGGGTAATAGGGGCACAACAATATAAATAAGGGGTATAACTACAATAGTAATGGGGTAATCACTAGTATTATAGGGACCCAACATGCCCCTCTCCTTCAAAAAAGTGTTGTCCTCAACGCTTGAGTAGTTCTGGATACTTCTGCATAAAATTCTCATCCTCCCATGTGGAATCTTCAGCGGATAAGTTCTTCCACTTGATAAGATACTCTGAAATTGATCGATTTCGTAGCTGTCGAGTTCTTGTTTCTGTGACTGCTTCCGGTTCCAATATAATTTTTCCTTCCTCGTCAAGTTCTGGCAATATTGTTTGAATTGGGAGCTTGTCACCTATAACCTTCTTTAAACATGAAACATGGAAAACTGGGTGCAATCGAGAAGCTGCAGGAAGCTCCAATTTGTATGCCATAGTACCAATCTTTTGCAACACCTTGTACGGACCATAATACTTTGGTGATAATTTATTATCCTTCTTAGCTTGCTTTAGGGACATTTGCTTATATGGTTGTAGCCGTAGGAATACCCAATCACCTACATCAAAACTTCTTTCACTGCGATGTTGATCTGCCTGTTGTTTCATTCTATTTTGTGCCAACACGAGGTTATCCTTTAAGAGTTGGAGGACTTGTTGTTGATGTTCGATGTGATGTTCCACTGCCTGAACCTTAGAATTTTCTCTTAAATATGATGTGATGGATGGTGGTTGATACCCATAAAGTGCCATAAATGGGGTCATTTTTGTTGCTGTATGGAAGGAAGTGTTATACCACCATTCAGCCAGAGGCAACCATTTGACCCATTGTGTCTGTTTATCAGATACAAAGCAACGAAGATATCCTTCCAAACATTTGTTTACTATCTCAGTTTGCCCATCAGATTGAGGATGATAAGATGAGCTATGAGCTAACTGAGTACCAAGACAAGAAAATAATTCTGTCCAAAAATTTCCAGTGAAAATGGGATCTCTGTCACTTACAATAATCTTTGGGTTTCCATGTAGCTTTTGAATTGTTTCCATAAATGCAGTAGAAACTGTACTGGCTTTAAATGGATGTGATAATGCACAAAAGTGTGCATACTTGGTAAGTCTGTCAACTACCACCATGATGACACTCTTTCCCTCAGACTTGGGTAAACCTGTGATAAAATCCATTGAAACCTCCTCCCAACGTTGGCTTGGAATGGATAAAGGTTGTAATAGACCCGGTGTCTTAATTGTTTCAACTTTATTTTGTTGGCAAACCAAACATTCCGCCACAAACTTTTGAATATCTGATTTAAGGCCATCCCAAAAAAATTCCTTCTTAACCCTGTGGTAAGTTTTTAAAAATCCTGAGTGCCCTCCTAAGGGAGAAGTGTGCAATTCCATAAGAATCTTTTGTTTTAGCTGGGAATTCTTACAGAGGTATAAGCGATCTTTGTACCATAACGAATCATTTTGCCAGCTAAATGTATCAGAAGTACTGGAATCTTGTTGTAGCTTTCGAATAAGTGCCCACACTTCTTCGTCATTCTTCCATTCCTCCCTTGCTTCGTTTATCCAATCTGGTTGGATAATAGAAATGGCACACAACAATGCTTCCACATCCTCATCCTTTCTTGAGAGTGCATCTGCCACCACATTTTGCTTCCCTTTTTTGTAGATGATTTCAAAGTCATAACCCAACATCTTTGTGACCCACTTTTGTTGCTCTTCAGAGGATAATCTTTGTTCTAAAAAGTATTTAAGGCTATCATGATCCGTTTTTACCTTGAAGTGTCTTCCCATTAGGTAGGGTCGCCATTTCTTAAGTGCATGGAGTATTGCCAACATTTCCTTCTCATAAATAGCTTTGCTTAAAAACTTTCCCTTGATTGGACGACTTTCAAAAGCAATGGGTCTTTCATCTTGCATTAGAACAGCACCAATTCCATTTCCTGAAGCATCACATTCCACAATAAAGGTTTTTGTGAAGTCCGGTGTAGCTAAGACCGGTGCTTGGCACATTGCCTCTTTAAGATGTTCAAAGGCCTTTGTTGCTTCCGGAGTCCATGAAAATGAATCTTTCTTCAATAATGTTGTTAGAGGTGCTGCTATTCTCCCATAATTCTTAACAAACTTGCGATAATACCCTGTCAACCCAAGAAATCCTCGCAGATGCTTTATGGATGTGGGGATTTTCCATTCCTTAATGGCTTTAATTTTGCTAGGGTCTACCTTAACTCCTTCATGAGATACAATATGACCCAAATATTCCACCTCCTGGACTCCAAAGAAACATTTGGATCTTTTTGCATATAATTGTTTCTCCTCCAATAGTTGTAGCACCCTGTCAACATGTTCAACATGATCCTTCCAAGACTTGCTGTAGATTAGTATATCATCAAAAAATACTAACACAAATTTTCTAAGGAATGGTTTGAAAATTGAATTCATCAAACCTTGAAATGTTGAAGGTGCATTGGTAAGGCCAAAAGGCATGACCAAAAATTCATAATGACCCTCATGAGTTCTAAATGTCGTTTTCGGAATGTCTTCAATCTTCATTCTGATTTGATGATATCCCGAACGAAGATCCAACTTGGTGAAGTAAATTGATCCATGCAATTCATCCAGTAATTCATCAATAACAGGAATGGGGAACTTATCTTTAATAGTGAGCTTGTTGAGCTCCCTATAATCCGGACACATGCGCCATGATCCATCCTTCTTGTGCACCAATACTACTGGAGCTGAGAAAGAACTTTGACTCGGTTGAATTATACCAGCCTCTAGCATTTCTGCAACCATACGTTCAATTTCACTTTTTTGGACATAGGGATATCTGTACGGCCTGATGTTTGGAGGAACACTTCCTGGAATCAGATGAATAGCATGATCATGATCACGCATAGGTGGGAGACCTTTTGGAGTCTCAAATACCTTGGAATGATTGTCCAGGACTTTTTGGAGATCTGGAGAAATAGATGATTCCAATGTGGAAACATCTAGCGAACATAATTGTGCAATTACACCTCTTTGCTCCTTTTTTAGAAGCTTTGTCATGCCATTAGAGCTGATTATCTTTCCTGGTTTCCCTGCAATACCCCTTAATTCAACTTCCTTTCCTTCCGTAGAAAATTTGATGAAAAGTTCTTGAAAATTAAAAGCTATTGTACCCAAGGATTGTAGCCATTGGACTCCTAGTACAACATCAGCACCTCCCATTGGAATGGAAAGCATTGGGCTAGTCAATACATATTCTCCCATGGATAGCTTGATATTATGGCACTTTCCAGAGCAATTTATTGTTCCTCCATTTGCAATCATCACTTGACACTCTGGTGCTGGATATAGGAAGCAATTCAATTCTTTTGCTACCCTACAATGAATAAAATTGTGGGTGCTTCCTGAATCAATCAACACTATTACCTTTTTCTTCTTGATTTGTCCTTCTATCTTGATGGTTTGAGGAGTGGTAATTCCCGCCAATGCATTACAAGATATGGTCGGATTTATTTGTTCTTCATCTAGGCTTTGTTCCTGGAGTATATCTTCTTCTTTTGACCTTTCTTGCTCCTTTTCTTCTTCCTCTTCACAATCTATGTAGAATAATTTCTTCTCAGCACACTTATGACCTTTAGTGTATTTGCTATCACAACTGTAACAAAGCCCTTTTGCTCTTTTTTCTTCCAATTGTTGTGGTGTCAACCTTATAGGTTGTGGAAGACTAGGGGCAACAACACTTCCGTCTTTATAGTTGTGAGTGGTATGCTTCCTGGTTGCCATAATTTTGCTTTCCATTTTTCTTGCTAACCTGAATGCCTTCTCTAATGAATCAGGTTCCCAAAGGCGAACATCATGTTGGATATTATCCTTTAAAGACCCTATGAACACATCAATCCTATGCTCCTCTGGAATATCTTTTACCCTTATGTTCAATTTTTGGAACTCCTCAATGTGCTCCATTACTGAACCCTTTTGTTTGAGACTTATCAATTGGCTAAAAAAAGTGTTGCTTTTTGTATCTTCATAATGTGCTATCAATTCTTCCGTAAAAATTGCCCAAGTGATAAATTGTTTACGAGAGCAAAGCCATTGATACCATACAAACTGATTTGGTTCCAAATATACAGTTGCCATACGTACCTTTTGTGCGTTTTGCACATTATTGAGATCGAAGAATTGCTCCATCTGTAATATCCATGTGGCGGGATCCTTGCCATCAAACTTCCTCATATCGATTTTTGGAATATGGTGATTCTTCGATCCAACATTAGCGTCTATGGAATCATGATTAACATTTCTTTTGTTCTCATCATGAGTTTCCTTTACTACCTTTTCACCATTAGTGACCCTTTCTTGTAGCAACTTCTTCAATTCTTCCATGTCTGTCTTCAAATCTATCTTCAAATCTGCCATGTCTCTCTTCAAATCTGTCTTCGAATCATCCATCTTAGCTTCCATGCCCTTTATCTTAGATTCCACGCCATTTATCTTAGATTCCACGCCACTTATCTTAGCTTCTGTTAGCTTTTGTGAGCGTGACATTTGTTGCACTTGTTCTTGTAATTTTGATATATCATGTAGCATTTCTTCCTCTTCTTCATGAGTCATGCTAGAGCTTTCAGGTTCCTTACTAGGTGTTTGCATTTTCTTTCCTCGGGGCATCAGTTACCGATAATAATGCTTTACTATGCCCTTTGAATTCCGTTAAACCAAGCTTACACAAAAATTAAAAAAAAACTACACACCTTTTTTCACTTTATAGAAGCCTGATATTGAATCTGATGTATCTCTGTAATTTCGGATCATCCAATTTTGAAATTGCTACCTGTAGTAGCCTTCTGCGTCCTCTTTCCAATGCCACAAGTCTGAGCCAAATTGGATTCTCCAAGGAAGAGTTATGTGAAATCTCCCACAGTGACTTGCTTTTAGACTAGTTCAGTAGAGCGAACTTGTACGACGTGCCACGAGTCACTGTTTCCACCTTTGAATCTGAAACACACACACAAGAAACTACAGTCCGTCCTCTTTCTGTACCTTCTTACGAAATTTCAATCCGATCCCCAGAGAGAAATTATGACGATTTTCCCCAGGTCACCTGTTTTGAATGTAATTCAGGAGTCTGCAAAAAGACCAACTTCCTCAGATCATATCTCCGCAAATATCCGCGAAAAGCTCTGAAATTCGGACCCAAGGTTCAGCGCGATTTCTTCTCAAATGGGTTTTTTTTGTGACTTCTGAAACGTCACAGAAAAAAGTTATAGCGAAAATGCCACGATGACCTGTTTGGAGCAGCGAAACCCTAGAATCCAAAGCTCTGATACCAAATGTTATGAAACCAGCTCAAGAAAAGATAGAAAAGATAGATCAACGCCTTAGAATTCAGCCTCTTCGAGGGGGAAACCTCCTTTACATTACATAAATGAACAATTCTTGGATGATACAAATGAAAAAACCTCCTTTCTATATATAGGAGTCTAAGGAGTCACAATATAATCCAGCCGACCTAACAATAATAATATAAAGCCACAAAAATAACAATAGAGGGATTCTATGGGGCACAGAAATAACAATATGGGGGTAATAGGGGCACAACAATATAAATAAGGGGTATAACTACAATAGTAATGGGGTAATCACTAGTATTATAGGGACCCAACAATATACCCTTCCCAAGGGGTCAAATAGGTCTCTCCTAGACCGACTTTCTCCGGCAAGGCCGACTTGGTCTTGGGAGACAAAAATGAATTTCTAGACTCAAAAATATTTTTTCTTTCTTGTTACAAATTGCCCGAATGGGTCTTATACATATGACAAAGAATATTTGGACTCATTAAACCCTACAAGCATGAAGAACATGTTTGACCTAGACTTGAGCATGAAACCTATGCTTAATAGAATTACTTTTCTTCTTTTACATAAAATACAAATTGATACAAGTACAAAGATAAATATGAATATCGAACTTAGTTATTTTTCCAACATCATTGAAATGTCGGACATTTCGGGTGAACACTTACCCATCTTCAGGGACATAAATCTAATTTTATAAAGCATGTGAAAATATACATGCGAAAATTACTATTATGCTCGAATTAAATTAAATAGAAACAAATACTTATTTGTATTAATATATACATAGACTAATCATATACATTTATCCCCACCTAAGTAGTTTATGATAGCAATATATAATAAAAATCACTTAATACACATAAAAATTGCTCAAATTTGTTAGTATATAATTTATAATGTAAGTCACCCCTAAGTTTGATAGTCACACATTTTTCAAATTATACTAGTCAGTGCATCTGAGGTGTTCATAATTTTGTTGATGGTTTTATCGCTCTGAATATAAGAAAATTATGTTCAAGTTGGAAACAAATCAGTGCAAAACAATAATGAACCATTTGGAGGTCATTCAACTTGTGCATGCCTTTAAGGATTATGAAAGGGGATAATGTTTGAATTGGGTGTTCCTCTAAATTCCCAACGAGGTATTATCGAAATAAGTTTCAAAAGGTCCTTCGAAAGAAAGGCATGTTCACACTTATGATTTCCTTAGTGTTTGGCACCTACCAAACAGTAGCACATGAGACATGGTAGAATAAGTGGCCCAATTGAATCCACTTCTTGAAAGAAATAACAAGGGATGTCCTAAAGATTGCATTAATGCTCCTAAACCTGTTAATTGTTAATGTCAGTGTTCATTGCTTATGCAAATTAAATTGTCATTGCCTCGTGTACTTTTGTACTTGTAAATGGAATATAATAAGGTCTTAACCTTTGTCATCATTTATAATCAATTTCCTTTGTTGTTTACAACTATAAGAATATTAGCATCTAATGAATGTCTATATTATATTCATTATATTGTTTAATAAATAAGTATTTATTAATTATTTAATAATTACATTAAACCTAAAGAGATTGCATAAATATTGAATGAGATATTATATTCATTATATTGTTTAATAAATAAGTATTTAATAATGGCATTAAACTTAAGGAAATTGCATGTATATTGAATGAGATAAATAATTAAAATAGCTTATGTAATGATAAGAATTATAAAAATAACTATATCATTTAAAGTTTTTAGAGTTTTCAACAAACCAATCAGTTTATTCTCACTTTGTTGCATTCATGTCATCACCATTTGTATCTAGTTCTCTAGCTCCATTCCTCAAGGACCATTATCACTTGTAACCCTCTTCATTTTTTTCTTGTTCAACACAGAGGGTATTGGATAAACGTACTCACATCATCATATAAAACAAGAAAACTAGCCACTTAATATGAATTGGGATAATAAAATTTAATGTTAATAAAGGGAATGACCTCACTATTTCTATGTTTATCCTCTAGTAATCAATGACAACCATGACATCATTCCTTGGAAGAAAATTTGAGAAATCTATAGGAAACATTCTTAGGATGAATAACATAAAAATTATAATATTAACATGACAAAGATAGGGTGGATTGGAAACCAAGGCAGAATAATGTCAATGTGACATGAAAATTTCATAATGTTTTACATGAAATGAACATCAATACCACACATTTCAAAGAGGAAAACTTAGCACTTTATCTACTCTTTTTTATTCCTCTTTACCATACACTTCAAGTGGTGGCTCTTTGTATCCTACTCGAGATGAATTAACACAATATATAATGTCGCAATGCCAAGATAAGGTAGACTTAAATTTAGGTTGAATCAATGTAAATAGAGCATCAAAATCACACCCAAACTTATAGTTGACAAATCTAATGATCATCAAGGATTTTTTTATCTTCATCGTTGTAATCAACAATATGAAGGAGATGCTAGAAAAACATTTTTTGTGGGATGATCCTCTTTGAGAGTGTGTCCAACAATTTTAAAGAAAGAATGAATCCTTCTTCAAATCCTACCCAAAGTAACAAGGCTAACATACACAATTCAATGATGCCATTGCAAGCCTAAGTTGATTGGGATGCATAGTACTTAACATAAATCAAAACAAACATGGACCTATAACACCACCACAAAAGGACTACTTGTAATTTACATTAACATGCATTTTCTTCCACTTATCATCTCAATTATAGCATCATCAATATAATCAGTGATTTAATGAGAGAAATTGTTGTTATATGAGGTGACACCTTTAAACATGTTTTCAAAAAGTTCGGTTAAAGTGATAATATAACATCAACCACAAGGTAGGTAGAAAATTGATTGTAAGATATGGTTAATGCTACTATAGCTCCACCACAACAAAACTAAAGTGAAAATATGGGAAACTTATAATAATAACTTGGAGTTTCTTTTGTGTCCATGGAGGTAAAACTTTTCTTTTGTTTTTTCAAAAGTTTCAAGACAAAATAACATTGGTGTTCAATCAAGGCTAATATGCAAAACAGAGGGAAGATCAAAGTCAGCCAATACTGGAAAACAAGTGACGAAAAGGACAGATGGAGAATTTAGATGGAACAAGAGGATTGGACTCCCCATATGAACCCCCAATCCTAGTCTGACTTCTCATCAAAACTAAAAAAAATGCAAATCCTCCTTGACTCTGCCAAGGATCAACCCAGATGGGGGGGAAATCAACAAGACACTTCAATTTAAAAGAATCCTACATATACATAGCCAAGCAATATCAACTTCAACTAGAACCGAAGTGGAATGCAATCTCGGACAGGAAGCCCTAGCCGAAAATATCTATCTTTCTATGGTTATTATTGCATAGAAATATTTTAACATGGGACAACCTAAGAAGAAAAGGCTTTATTGGCCCATCGAGATTCCCTCTCTACCAACAAGAAGAAGAAACCCCCAATCATCTACTAAATGTATGCCCATTCGCGTCCAATTTATGGGATTGGATTTTTCTAGTCTTCAACAGCTTTGATCGAGACCCCTCATCTATTCAAAGTACCATTGCGAACTAGAGATTTTTCTTCTCCTCACATCCTCTAGTTATCCACGCATGGAATTTAATTCCCGGTCTGATTTGTTGGGCTATGTGGAAGGAGCACAACGCAAGAATAATTTGTGGCATATCCACCTAGGAGGAAATCATAATCTCGAAGATCAAAAGTGTGATCCGGGAAACAGTGACCTCTCTACCCGCTCAGACTGTCAAAGCCCCTCCCACCTTCTTGGAAGAGAGAATTCTCTCAATGTTGGATCTCCTTCAAATCAAGGTCCATGAAGGCACCCCCCTCTCCAGGCTTGAAAATAAAACAAAAAACACCTGGAGACCACCAGAGAAGGGGACTTTCAAGCTCAACTACGACGACGCAGCTAAGGGGAATCTGAGCCCAGTCGGTTTTGGAGGAGTCTTCAAAAACTCTAAAGGAGAGATAATCTAGATATATGAGGGAAATATAGGCTCGGCTACAAATAATGTCGTAGAAATTCACACCCTTGAAAATGGCATCACCACATCGCACAACCTAACGCTCAATCCTCTGATTGTAGAATGATATTCCACATTGGCCACTCAAAATGGAAAAAAACCTCAACAGGGCATCGAGGTGGACAAAATTTCGGAAAACTAGCGCCTAAAAAAAATAATACAACGGATCAAGCAGGGAATTGACAACATGGCATACCTTCACTTTTAAGCAATCAAACGGAATGGAAATAAACTCACAGACACACTGGCCAATGAGGGTATGGCTGGTACCCTTCGCCTAAAGTCTCGAGCATGGCAGGAATTGGAGGAACGTGAACTCTGTCAGCAATGTGCATCAATCAATGACTAAGATAACCACTCTATCGAACAGTAATTGTTCGCATACCCTTCATCATTTCATGGTCGATTCTCTATTCCGTTGGAAGCACAGGTGGATGGCGCACGCGCACAGACTCATCCTCAGCCTGCCTAATTCTAGTGCCCGCGATGCTACCTCCCCTCTCCCTTGTGTAACCATTGCCTCCCAGTCACATCCTCTCTGCTCAGACATTCCTCCACCGCCATGCAATAAAAACTTTGCATGCTTCCCCTTCCTGCCCCTTCTCCCTGCTCCCGGCCTCCCACCATCACCCGACTTCTATATATTTTCCCCTCCCCCTTCTCCCCCTCATTCTTCTCTCTGCCTTTATCCCTCTCCATTGGTCCTTCGTACTTTGGTTTTCCTCGCTCCCTATCCTTTCTTCTTCTCTCATGGCCCCGAAGAACTGCTCCACAACTAGTTCCAGTCGAGGAGGTGCACGTAGTCACGCATCCTCCCGTTGGCAGTCCTTGGATTCACCCCCCAACACTCGCGCAGAGAGCTCTGCTAGCCACGCAACTCTGTGCTACGTGGCGGTGGTAAATCCTGAAACTCAACGGCGCATTGCTGAACTAGAAGCCCAAGTAAATTTTCTCCATAAAGAGGTCACTACTAAGGAAGTCGACGTCGACTTTGCCTGGAATTCGGACCCTACCTTCACCCGAGCTCGTGAAAACCTCTACGCACAAACTATCGAAACATGGTGCCAATTGAAAACCATCATGGGGTTAGCAATGTAGGAGCAGGAGGGGTGCACCAAGGTACTGGAAACAAAGATTGACCGGCTAACTGAGAAGTTTTTGATGTATGTCGAAGCCATCCACCACTGTAGATTCATTACTCGGAACGCACCGCAACACACAATTATCAAGAAGAAGTCGATGATGAAGGTCCATTTGACTGTTGAAGGATCCCCAAGCATCAAGAAAGAGGTCGTTGGGGCCTCCACGAGTCTACAGAACACCACCACGCGGCAAGAGGGAAGCTATCAAGAGACTCCCATTCGTTTGGACGACGATCTGGTAACCATCAACCAGAAGTGACTTCGTCAACTTCCTTTTTTTTTTCTTCCTCCACGAAGGGCTTTCTCTTGCGGAGAAAACTGACTTTTGCTTGGTCAACCTCACTACGGTTGCCTTCTCTTCTCTCGATTTCTATACTCTCAGTTTGAGAATGTTGTAAAGAGGGTTCCTCTCGGTTTCCACATCTCTACTCAGAACCCACTTTTTTCATGGTTGCACTATAAAAAAAAAGCAATTCTATGGCCATGTCAGGGATTTCGGTTGGGTCTAGTGTTGGGCTCTCTCTCCCACACAACCCAAATTATGTAAAATGTCAATTTCCACAGTAATAAATTTTATCTTATTCACAACAAAAAAAAAACATTAGTGTTAAATCCAAATAATGATTGAAAAACACGAATATTGCACATGCACATATAACACTAGAATTAAAACATGTAGCTGATTTTTAGTTTATTTTTCTTCCCAATATACCCAAGTATTCCAAGAAACAAAAAATAGATACTCAAGAAAACAATGGGTATTAACAAGATATTTTAACGTTAGATGGAGACTCTTAAGCATAATTTTCCACATGCACTATCCATGAGTGCTCTTTACTCCATTTTTCATTCTCTTTTCAACTATGTACATTTCTTCCACATAACATTTCCCAAAAACCCCAAAGTACACTTCCCCTCATTTCAAGGTTGGTACCCAAGGTAAGTTGGATTATGTAGAAGCCCAAAGCTTCTTCATATCACTTACAGGTATAGAACCTAGGTGAGGAGAATGACACTTCATCACACAAATTAGACCCAATTGACAACTATGTAGTTAAATTTATTGGTTAAACTTTTCAATTGAAAGAGAGGCCCAACACCCAAGAGAACAAAATATTTCCAAAAAATAAGATAATATATTATCAACATTATATATATATATATATATATATATATATATATATATCAACATGCATGATCATATTTATCCTTATCTTCATAACCAATGTGATAGGGTTTCCCATATTTCTTATGAACATGATTGACTTGTTGGGCCCTCTTTTCTCCAAACCTATGGGCTAAGAGTTTAATCATTCAATAAACTCCATAGTCATGGGTTGTGAAGGTTGTTTGGTTCTTAGTGTGATAAAAATTCTATTGCACATTTAAAGTAGGCACCAATGTATGTCTTTGAACAAAAACATGTGCAACATAAAATAAATTATATCAACCACAAATTTCATTCAAAACATCTACTTTGCCATAATGTGTTATGTTCCCACCAAAACAAAATTACTATAAGAACCAATATGACAAAAGAATAAAAACAAGGGGGAACTATAAGAAATTATAACATCAGTTAGACGAAATAACTAACATGACAAAAAATAATGTTGACATATCTCTTTTCGCAATGATATTTTATTATAACACCTTCAATATCTTATCGTGACGATATCTTGCTATAGTATGAACTTGATTTAATGAGAAAATAGATGCTAACATGAATAAAGAAAAAAAATATGCTAGAATATAAAACAGTTCTTTACCAACCCATGCTCCTTGAAAAAAAAATTGAAATTTTATTATTAGTATAATTTTATTTTTTTTAACATCTATATTCTACATCAAATCCACATTTCAAATTCAACATTTAAATAAAATAAATAAATAAATAAATGCTTCCCATTCTTTTGAAAATTTGAGATTAATTAAAAAATATATTATATATTTCAAAGTAGTATTTATAAAATTTGAATTGAAATAAAAAATAAACTGTACACATTTCTTTACCCACATTTGTAAAAAAATAAATTACTATAACATCAGCCCATTTCGTCAACATTATAGTGATGTGTATTTTTTTCGCACTTATTTAAGATAATATTTTATTATCCTTTTCACCATTTTAGCATATGAAATGTTTTGGACTTAATTTGCCTTGTATTTTTCATATTTTATTATTTGTTAGAATAAATTTTTGAAATATGGATCATAATATAGGTCATAAGTATCTAAAAAACAAAAGCATGGTTGATAAAAATTATTGAAAACCTTTGTATAAATGTATAAGGGTTTCAAACTGAAAATATTCTAAAAAAAATACTTTGGAATAAAATAGTGAATAACCTTAAGAGAGATAGAAGGGATTCCTCTCCCACCAATTCAAAAAATGAGAAGAGCAAGAGATTTTGAGAAGAGATTAGGAGAAAATACCAGCATTTCTATAATGTAACAATTTCAAAAAATTAATATTTCAGGTTCATTTCAGCTGTTAAGGCACACACATTATAGTTAAATCTACCCTTTAATATACCAAACCTATTTAAATTCATATAAGAGATTGAGAATATTTTATATATTTAATAACTTTAATAATATATTTGGGTTATTAAAGAATAGTTCAAACATGCCTCAAGATTAAGGTGATGTCTAAAGAATAGTTGAGAGTTTGTATCTAGGAGGTTCTCACACAACCAATATTGTAAAAGCAAGAATTAACTTTGGTTAGTTGTTCACATGTTCAAGATGTTGAAATTATAGTGCTTATATATAAAGATAGATCATTAATAGGACCCTAGGGGAATTTGCAATTGTTGTTATCTTGTGTGACCATAGAGATTGAAAGATTCAAAGAACAACAAGGCTCTTGAACAAGAATGCCACCACAAACAATGAGACACGTTATCATGCATGCATAAAACATCTATATGCAACAAAGATACATAGGGCCAATCAAATTGTAGTCTTTACAAACTCAAATAATTTGTAAATAGATGTTGAGTGATAGAGTGAAACACAAACATTTTATATTATTTATTTCAATGACGAGATATTGACAAGCCTTTCCGTATTTTTCTTATACAACATAATAGCAGAGAATAATATTATGGTGATGCCAAACAATTATTTTTTCCTGGTGTTTAATTATGTCCATGCAAAAATTGATTATTGAATCTTATGACTGTGAGTTTATTTCTAGATGCATTCTAGTCCCACTGCTCATTCTAATTGGCATATTTGATGTGTTTATTTCTACTTATTTTAGGAACTTTGCATTTTTATGATGTTATATTTTTGGATGCCTTCCACTACAATTTTTCATAGGTTGAGTATTTTTTCTTGCATTATTAGCTCATAGTGGTTGTTGTCAATGTTTTTTTTAAATGTAAAATTTATGTACTACAATAAATTTCATTTTATTAGAGTTAAGAAATATCTCATCAAAAATAAAAGCTCTACTTGTGATAAATTTGATGAATAGCTTCTCTTTCATGTACAACAACTCACTACATGAAAAAACAAACAAAAAGATTATTTTAAGTCACAAATATTAATTCATATGCAAATCCAAAAGTTACATCCTCATGTTAAATTATTATTTACAATCTTTATTATGCACCATAAATGCCTAAAATTGTGAAAATACCAACGTTTATGAAAATTCATATATCTCTAAGTATATGAAATAACAAACTATCTTTTCTCTTCAAACACATCTAAACAAAGAACATTTAGACTACAGTGACTTGGCCACATATATAGTTCATTTCTACTTTATGAAACTTTAGTTGAGTCAATTAATTATATATATATATATATATATATAATCTATTTTACATTTCAAAAGACTTGCATTTCATTAATATTGGCTTAAATGGTTCAGTGTCTCTCCATAATTTCATTTATTGTTCCCACATATTCCAATGCATTATAAATAACATTCTTATATCAAACACATGCATGTATGATTCATTGGAATGCCATTGTAAGTCTACAATGCATGTATGATTCATTGGAATGCCACTGTAAGTCTACAATCTTGTGTGTTTGGCTTCTCATTCATTTTCCTCCGTGCATATTGAAGAGTACACACATATCTATTATTCAATTTAAATGGATTTCAAGCATGTAATGTAAGTAATAACATGATTATGAATTGAAAATAATATATTTGTATGCAACTCATATATATTATGATGGATAATTGTTCTAATAATTCAAACATGCATATGAACATCATTCATTGTACTTACACATAGTTATACATTATTAAAATTATTTATGTTTTGGGTCAAGAAGAAAAATCATATATGCCTTCCTCCCATTTCCTTACTTTCAATGAATCTACAGTGTGTACATGCATGGATAATTTGTTGGAATGCCACCATAATAATTATATTACCTTAGCAAACATATGAATTTGAGATGTATCCAACACATTTAAATCTCTAAGATTGAAAGAAACTATTGGTTGTCAAGACCTTCTTTACGAGCATTTAGGGGAACTCCCACCATTCATAAAATTCTTAGGGTGATTTTCCCCATCCAAATCAACCTAGAGGATGAAATAATTTGAAAAACCCAAGAGGTAAGGCATATTACACTTTTGACGAAGGATATCAAAAACTACATCACAATAGGACCCCATTGAAAAACCAAAGGGGGAGAATATGAATGGAGTCAATCTAAAGAATAACTCCTCTTCCTAGCTCCTTGGACATGAGAAGCTCCTATTTATCTAAGTACTAAGAATCTTCAAGGTGGGATATATGCAGACAAAAATCAAATCTATTCACCACTTATTTTTCTATTGTAAATTTACGAAGGAAACTTTGAAAACATTTACATTGATTATATCCTCCCTCCAAGGCCTTCTAATTTCAAAAATATTCTTAACCCTAGACGTTGTAATCTCTCCAATTCATATAGAAAAACACCTCTCCTAATTAAGATATGAATTCTTGTACTTCGTATGTTCTTTCTTAAATTTTTGAATGGAAAAAATCAATGCCATTTTTATGGGAAATTAAAAAAACTAGTTGCTCAACTATGCTCCAAGGCTCCTCAACAATCATTCAACGACACATTGACCGAGATTTGAAAAGAAGCAAGAAGCCACTTCAATTCAATGCAATTTTTTCATGCAAGGAAATGGAACTCTAGAGTATAGTAGAAGGAAAATGGAGTAACTCTCAAGGAAGGTGACCTTAACTTTTGGAGGCAAGAGGAGCATGCAAGCAAGAAAAAGCCATTTGGCTTCAATAACAACATATAGCCAAGTCAAAAAAAACAACCCTTGAAGCAACAAGAGATTGCCAAAACCCAATGGAATAATATCATGCAAGAACCAATTGTGTGATGCCACCACCACAAACTATATGCAAACTATTGTCATCTTCATCAAGAAACCTAACAATGGTACTTTCCTTTTTTCGATGAATTTGCATCTAAATGTGTCACCATAAAGGATTATTCGTCACCGCCACGCGCGATTACTTCTCATTCCAACTCACATAATTTCCTCTCTAGTATTCCCGAAAGACTGCCATCATTTCTCGATGCAGAGTCTTGGTCTCACCCCGTCTACAATGGAGGCACCCATGCCTTATCGTCGTGTTTGAGTTGTCCAACGCATTGTATAGATAGTGTTGGTAATTGCAATTGATCATGGGCATGGTTCGTGCGAAATTTTTACTACTTGTAAATATAATACAAACTCATTTTTTGTTTTAAAAAAAAGGGGGGAAACTAGACTTGACAAGTTACCATAACAGGTTGTCTTATTTATCCCAACGATTGTCCACACTATGATCTATTTAATTTTTTTCCTTCACATATTGACCTCATTCCTTAATGAATATTATTGATTTAAAAAACTAATTTATTTGATATAGTAGGTTTGTAATGGGAAGACTTTAGCGAATATATAAAATTATTATCTATATTTTAAGTCAAAGATTGTAGGTTTTAACCTTGTACAAAAATTACTTGCAAATGAATTCTTAAAACCAAAAAATAAGCAATGGCGAGAACATAAAACAAATATACACAGATTTTCCCCTAAATCCCAAAACCAAGACTACCAAATTGATCTTTCATTATATTCTTTTAAATGTTACAGTACATATATATACATGTCGAAGCATTCATAAATCCAAATCCATAACCCTGGATGAGAACATAATCGTTGTTCCCTTGACCGGAGCTACAAAATACCATGGGCAGAAAAACATCATGCCCAAAACCATTTGCAAAACTCATGCACAAAACCATGGCTAGGTCCATCGACCATTTGTGGGTCCACCCAACTATTATTGTGTCTACATAAAAAAAAAAATTTAAAAAAAATGTCGGGGCACTACACCCAACACAACGTATAGCACCTAAAGCTATTCGTGGAAAGAATATAAAACACACCTAACAAAGATTAGTGCTTTCAGTTGTAAACACAACTAAAATATTAACACTTATTAGCTATATTTTAAGCTAAATATAGTGCTTCCAGTTATAAACACAACTAAAACTTGTATGGGAATTCTTACAAAAGTATAAGTTGGCTCAACATGGGTTTAAATAATTTAGTCTCTACTCAATACAATCTTCGAATCTGGAACCAGCAATTAGATGGAAACAATGATAATTAGGCCCTTGATTAAAATGAGGCTGATGCAAAATTAAGTGTGATTGTGAGAGGTCAAAATATTCTAATCAGGATCTTATTTGATTAAGATTAAATAGAAAGGGTAGAATTTGAGGTCCTAAATACAAATAGGATATCAACTTAGTTTATGTTGATAGTACCATATGTAGCATTCGTTTTTAAACAAACTGCGAACTCCCTCGTAACAAAGCTCTTGTTTATAAACTATCATGCATGCTTATACCAGACTTTCATTTTTTCCATAAACGAGAACACCTTTTTGGCATTTAAATGATGGATTTGTTATAGAATGGAGTTCTCTCCATTTTCTAATATTTTGGATAATTTTTAACTCGTGGAGTTTTTGCATAGTGCTGAGTTGACTCTACCAACTTGGGTTGTCAAGTTCAAGCCTCCTGACTTTGCTCAAAGCAGATCCTAATTTGTTGAGTCATCACCTAAAATTACAAAAAGTCCTACAATTCAAAAATGCATGCCACTAACAATTCATTATATTCTTGAACAAGATGACTAGGAAGATAAAAGGAATGATCCCATACTTTCTTATGGCAAATTGCCATCATTAGAACATATAATTTGTTTAACTACTATCAAACATATAGCTTACCATTGAGATAACTCAAAGGCTCAAAACATTGCTCCATCCTTGAAAATAAAATAAAAGAGTTCAATAACAGCCTTTAACAATATAAAAGCTATAATAAATTGTGAAGGGAAGGCAGTTTGCAATAAAACGAAGCAACCAATACGAGATTTCTTTCCCCATTGGACCTTGCATGTATATAGCCAAATGCATAAAACTTTTACTGTATGTCCCTTGTTATGCCGTCATCAAAAAAGAAACTCAATGGCCCATGCTATTAGTACACTTTGTGAAACGTAATAAGCAGCTGTCTTTAACCTTGTAGCAATTGTTGCTGACTGACCAACTACACATCCTTTTCCCATACTGCATGCATGTTGGACCTTTGGTTTCTCTTATCATGCGTGTCAGAGAGATATCGGTCTTGTACTACAATGGCTGACAATATTCAAATAGCTTCTATTTAACGAACAACTGCAAGCAATCTCTATTATAAGACCCAACTAAAAAAATTTATTTATCAAGTGCAATGACAAGTATGTTGTGTATAATTGTAAACTCACATCTTAATTGTAAAATGAAAGAAGAAAATGGTAATGGTATAAAAGGCTCGACCCCTGAATACGAGGATGATAACTTTACATTCATTCAAGTGGCCACTAAAATGAGAAATAGGCAACTTCAAGAAAAGAATCTGTATTTTTGGCCTTCCATTTTAGAAAGGAATAACATTCAAAAATCCAGGCAATGATGTGTGGACCACACCCGTGACTTTGGACATGGAAATGTCAGTTTGTTGTGAATGTCACATACAAGGCAACATGTCATTTGCCTTCAAGAATAATATATACTGCTAGATGTGATACTCCACCTCTTGATCAGAATACACAGTAGCTGCCAGACATAACTGCAAGCTACTCTAATGTACAGAAATCTCAATAACCTTTCACATATGAAACCTGACTTCTTATTAGTGGTTAAACCTAAAATCTAAATACCAACTCCAGAGGCCATCCAACTATAATACACTAGCTTTGCTTGTAGCATAGCATATATGCCCACTCTGTTCTACCAGAGTTCTTGGAATAGGGAACCATTACCTATTTTGCCACATCTCTGTCTGTAAGATCAGGGTGAGAGAAAATGGACCAGTAGACTATAATCGTAGATTTCAGCAACAATTGCTCAAATACCTGAAGCCCGTAGTTAATCAATTTCAATCAAATTCAATCTGTAATCCTGCCATATTTACCACAACTCAGACTCGCCAATTAATGTCCAAAGAAGGCAAGCAAATATCACCATTAACTGAACAGCAATATTAGCAATCCCACCGCCAAATGTTCGTTATTTTAAATTCCCAATTGGACGAAGCCAACTAGCTTCCAAGTGTAAGTAATCAAAACCTGGCTACAGAGAGGATTCAAAACTTTGCCAATACTCTCTAGCCTTCCAATGGTGGACCTATGCTTGCTTTATCAACTATCCGAACATGATACTGCTCATATACCCTAGCTCGATTCTCTGCCCACCAGTGTTCAGCTTGCCTCTCACTGAACCTTTTTCGGCTGCAAATAAATTAACAGCATCAATGTGATTGTTAAAATTATAGGTAAATCATAAATGCAATGCAAACTACCTTTAGGAGAATATACAATCTATACCATTGCACATACCTGAATCTTACACGTTTCAAATCTTTTCCACCTCCTGGCAAGGAAGTAAGTGTTATATAGACACCTGGCTCATCTTGCTCAACCCATTCTATCTCTTGCTCATGATCATTTTCAGCCACAGCTCTGTTCCCAGGTCTTGGTGCCTCATTAACACTCTGAGCTTGACATGACCTATTTGAATCATCCATCAACCTGACTTGGTTTGATGTCACTGAACGCTTATTGCTTACACCAGAAAACCCATTTCCAAAATTAGAACCCTCAGTTTTAATTGCAGAGCTGATTGTCCCATTGGAATCTTCATCTGGAAAAGTTGGGATGCCTGTGAATTGGTGAGCATGTGGTTGAGAACCTTTTGAATCTGGTGTAACTGTAATATCACTTGTGCAAGGTTGATTCAGACCATTAGAGGTATATGAAGTCGTAGAACCTGGTTTATTGTACCGATATGCTCCTCCAGGTAATCTTTCTGCCATGTCCTTTAGCTGTCCAAACAATCAATTACAACTACATTAAAAAATTGAATATAACATTGAATAACATGATGTATATCTAAGAAAACCATAGGCAAAAAAAGAGACTTTGACATACTTTTGGACCCCATCAAAGATGCCTAAAGAAATCATTTCACAATGTACATTCTCTGAGAATTAGTTTGTTTAGTCTAAATATATGAAAAGTCTCTCACCTTTTCTCAGGTTGCTGCCTACACACTGCAAATATAAGCATGCAAAGCTAAAGTAATTGAGAATATACATAACAGCTTTAAGAAGATAAAGCAATGGAGCATCTCTCTAATTTGCAAACAATGACAATTCAACACAAACTTCCAAAGCATTTCCTATGTTCCATGTGATAAGGAAAAGACATCCATGAACTGAATAATCTAAGGGGGCTGTGTAATTCCAGTAACCCAGTTAAGGTTTGGACCCTAATTGATGGGCATTTCATAACCATTCTTTGATTATAAGATGTCATTCTATACAGTAAATTCAAAGCACACCAATTCTTCTTTCATGGTTAAGATGCTTCACCCTGCTCCAAAATACACTGTAATGCAACAATGTGATTAATGTATCTCAAAGAATCAAACTTCAGAAAAAACATTTCTTTGATTGAGGTGTTGGGTTAATCTTGACTTGGTCATAGAGTGGTTAAGATAACCATGATTCGGTCATTGATCGGTTTACTATTGGTGGTTTATGGGTCCATGGTATTAGGTACCCTGTGACATTTGCCAATGGTATTTGAAGTGATGAAGCTTATTTAATGGTTTCGAATACTTCATCCTAAAATGTCTGAAGTGACCAGTGTTTCCTTGACATGGTTGGCTTCACCAGTTTGGCCAAGGTTAATAGATATCTATTGGGTTGTTGGCTTCCCCAGTTAAAAGTTTCCAAGGTTAACATTGACTCAATGTGTGTTTCAACTTTCATGTTTATTGTATTTCTCCAATTGAGCAATTTCTCTCTCTCCATTTTTTTAACATGTGGTATCAGGGCACGGAAGACCTCAACTCTCTAGCGAGAGCATCTTATATTTGGAATCATGGAAGGAAATGCATGGATATTTTATTGGATTGGTAGATCTGATGCTTGCAAATATAGATTTGCTGAAACCATGTGTAGATCCAATGAAGTTGTCAAATCTGATGATGGAATCACTATTTGGTAGTTGAAGATGTAGCAATACTCGATTAAGGAGTGTTTGATAAGCAGGTAGATGCTTCTTGCATCATTAGTTTGAGTAGACATTGGTAAGATAAATACTTGGACAACACGCATGTGCTCTATGTAATTGTATTCAGAAAGAGGGATGCTGGCAATGAAACATGTTGATGTTTACAACATCACATGCTCAGGTGTATATTTGTAAGTATATTTATGGAATTGGGTTTTATCACGTGTAAATGGGCATATGGTTGTAAGACCTATTTAGGCATGCATATACTTGGTTTGATGGTTCACCGGTATAAAGTCTAGATGTAGACTTAGCTGATAGGGAGCATGTTCCATACCTAAAACCCAGTTAATGAACTAAGGGGGGTAGGTGTTTATCCTAAGTCAAGTTTAAAGGGAGGAATGTTGGGTACTAGGTCATAGAGTAGTTAAGATAATCATGATCCAGACATTGATGGATATACCATTGGTAGTTTACAAACGCATGGTATTGGGTAACCCATGGTATTTTCCGAGGTATTTGATGTGATGAAACCTATTTAATGGCTTGGAATAATCCATTGTAAAATGCCTCAAGTGGACGGTGTTGCCATGACTTCACCAGATTGACAAGAGTGGACATGTTTAATAATATATATCTATTAGGGTGCTAGTTTTCCTGATTAAGGGGTTTCCACAGTAAATATTGGCTCTGTGTATTTTGTGTTTATTGTATTTCTCCAGTTGTGCAATTTCTCTTATATTTAACATGAGGTAAGTACAATTCGCAGTTTATTTTGGGGTTTTTACCATACCTATTTTCAAGCAATTCAAAGGAATTTAACCTTAATTTTATACTGTTGTATGGTATGTTGGTATCCATGACCAATATGAATATATATATTGTTGTAAAACAGGTACACACTTATAAAACAGGTTGTGCCATTCCACCTGTCTTGTGTGCATCCTTGGATTTGGTGCAACTTTCAATGAAGCAACCTCCTACTGAGGAACAATCCAACAATTTGGTCTGTTTTGTATTGCAGGTTTCAGAATTCCCAGTATCATTTTCTGGCAGCACAGACTTTGGCCTGCATTATTGCAATATTAAAAGACAGCCTTCAGGAAATTGCAGGACTAGTAAACCCTAACGTTGACATGCAAATTTCCAACAAACAGAAGATTCTTGGCATTGTCCCTAGCCATACAATGGCATTCTACAGTTTGATTCCTGATGCTGAGATATCTCATGTTGACACAGACATTATAAGGTGACCACTTGGATTGTTTCAATAGCCTTAAGTTTATTTTCAAATACAGTTCTGTTTTCCTACTGCATGCATGTGTGATGTATGCTCCAGCTTGCTTGTGATTATCATAAATGTAGGACACCATAATTTGGCTAATTATCTTGAGATTCCTCTTACGAACTATGACTTCTTGTACATAATATGTATGGCCTGACTTCCTCGCAGAGGAACGGAATTGCCAATAATTGAAGCACTGTCACATCAAAGCAATAATCACAGGGAGTAGAGGATATAAACCAAAAAGATTCAGGAAAATACACAACATACAAAAAGATAAGCAACCATATAAAACATAGAAAACATTGTGTACAGAACATTATAAATTTAAAAAAAAAAATAACACTGATAACCATCATATGTCTTAATATTTTCTATGAATTTAAACTTCAATGTGTAGGAACTACAGTAAAAAATCATATTATAGAACAAGCATATCCAAGTAAAAAACATGGACTATAATCAGCAAGAAATCAAAATTCAACTTATTGGAAGGAAACATGAGAACTCATTTTGTCTAAATTTTTACCTGTGCAGTGAGAGATGTAATGACTTCCTTTGCAGCCTTACATTTGGCAGTTTCTTCTCCAGCTATTGCAACGGCCTCCTTCAGTTGCTTTGCAGTTCGTTCCAACTCAACTTCTTGTAGTTGGGATCTACGAGAGAGGTTTTCCACCTACAAAATTAGAAGTTATTAGTGCATTGATTCCTTTTTACATAAGTCAAACAGCCTGTAACACACATATTGAAAATCCAAAATCACCAAAAACATAAAAGGTTAATAACAGAATCTATCTTATAGTTGCCAATTCTGGATTGACACTGAAAGACAGTCAAAAGCATCTGAACCAGGATATGCATCTGTAAATCATTATTTGTTTCCCATAAATTTAAATCAAATTTTCATGTATTAGTAAAGATATGCACTTGCCCTTAGTCTTGGTGCTTTATAGTAATCGATTAAGATATACAAATTTGAACTATCATATGGTGCAAAAATAACGCATGAACTCTAGAGTCTAAACATCCATTAGCAACAAACTGACTAAGGGGTATACTAATGATTGAAATTTCAGAAATAGTTCAATACTGCAATTTACAAAATGAAAACAGAAACTTAGAACCTTCTTAATATGAATAAATATTTTTGTTGTAAATTAATCAGATAAAAAAATTCAAACAGATGGATGATATAATGTGCAACCTTCTTGTCAAATCCCTGCTACTGCAGTTGGATTTTGACGGTTTCATTCTGTAAGGCGGCCAAGGTTCGAAACTTGTGGTAGTTGGGAGGAGCCACCAAAAAAAATCCAGCCAAGGGTTGGTGTAACCCAGGCCGGGTGTCATCCCCAGGTGATTTTAATTTTTGACAGCTTGGATGCCCATGGGTCGTGGTTTCCTAGACCATGGGCTAGTCCCCCAAGTCATAGATACACTAGCAAACAAAAAAAAATGTGCAACCTTCTTAACAGAGCCAAAAGAGTTTATAAATAATAATCTCCTACCCATAACCATACATCTTTAGTGGCTGTAATAAGTGATGAAAAGGTGAAGACGGCTAAATCATGGTTCATCTTGCACAATATATATGAAGTATCTACTTCCATGATACAATTAAAAACAGATGGAGATTGTAGTCTTCTGGAAGAAATGTATATATATATATATATATATATCGATGTTCAAAATGGTCACATGTCAGAAAAGAGACCCAGAAGTGTGCCACGATTAGCGATGACTTATCTCCAACCAAGGTCCATCACTGCAACATCAGAATGGCAAGTTCAAGATAGGGTAAGCACATTAGCTCAAGCACAATGAACCAGATGGAATGCAGGGCCTGCAGATTAGAGCAGACCAGTATGGCAAGTCAATGAATAGTGAATCTAAGCATGTAAACGTGATGCCCTATTTTTTTCTTCTCCTGTGACAATTTCTTCACCGCAAATCCCATGCCCCTATCTATGTAAGAGTGACCAGATGCTTGCATAAATTAGATTAATACAAATCCAACTCCTTCCAATAAAAAATATTACTTTGACTGTATGTTTTAGCAAAACACTGTACATACAGACTCAAAATTTCTCACGAGGACATATTTCTCTTCTAAGATCATAAAGGCTACATATCATTCTGTGCTTCCTCATAATTATAATGTATCACTTTAAAAATTTCAAACTGAAGTAAATCGTCTATAAAAAAGTTTTCACCTATGTAATGCTTGCCACAGACAAAAGAGTGGCATCCCCAATTCAACCTTTTTTTCATAAGCAGCAACCTGCAAGAACAGAAGTACATGAAGACAACTAACATGCACTCGATCACTCACAGTAATCCAGAACCAGATCATAGGTTACAGAAGCAATGATCTACTCATTCTCATTAATACCAAAATACATAAAAACAGGTTACAATCTCTGTTTGGGCTCTCAGTACCCTTCCACTTGGCTCTATGCCAACTCTCTGACAACTGCCTACTGACCCTAATACTTGAGTCTCAATCCCACCAGTTAACTCTACGATTCCAGTGGCTAATCAACTCTAATGACTGCCATCCTATTTAATCCTTATTAACTGTCCAGGTTCCTCTACAACTCTTCACCTTCCTTTCCAATTATTCTACATCATCATCAACTCTTTAGCTTCCCTCAACACTTCAGATACATACCTAATTGTTTAACTTCCTCTTCTCAGCTATTTGTGTATGTTCATCTTCCTTCAGAGAACTGTCAAGTTGCTCCCTATCATGTTTGTCCTCGTGTCGCACTCTCCATCATGCTTCTCATTGTCATGTCCCCATTTTTACTTTCCTCTATAGTACAACCAGGATGGCTTTCCAGGGTACGTGATGGCCAGGTTGCCAGAGCAGGATTACATCATCAGGGATGTTAGAGGAGTATTGACGAGATTTTATGGGATCCGATGGCATTCGCTTGGAATATTCCATTATCTGCACAGCTTTTCATTCCTTTGCATTCTAACACTTTCAAAAAATTCGTGACTTAATTAACTATGTTTGGGGTGGCATTCTGGGAGGATCATTTGATGGAACACATCAGTGTAATAGCTCATTGTAACTAGCACGAGAAGATCTACAGGGTGGGATGCTGAGAAGTGACTTCCAATGGCTGGAGAAATTATGGTGGGTGATTTACCATTTTTCCAAATTAAAAATGACTTTAATTAGTCATTTAATTGAAAGGGGCAATTAATTAATTGGAGGAAAAACGCCAAAATGACTTCAAATAAAATTACAAAGTCACTTAAGATTAAGTCAAGGGAGATGCTTCTAGAATAATAATAAAATAAGATGTTTCTAGAGGCTTGGAGATCTATGTATGGAGTCTTTAAAAGGAGAAGGAGATCATTTTGGACATCTTGGATTGTAGCATTTGTCTTTGGTGTGGATTGGAGAATTCAGTTCTATATCATAGTAGCCCCAGGACGGAAACCCTCAGGTGATTCAATGAGAGTGAGCAAGTACCCAACTCTCCCCTTGATGAATTCATCCAGAATTCATAGGAGAGCCTAGCAATTGCATTTCAGTTCAGTTTTGGAGGGCCATTGGAGCAGATTCTTGTGGCCATTTTTTATTATCTAAAGCTATATTGGTTGTATCTGCATGTAACGCCAGTTTATCTAATATAATAAAGCTGAGATTATTTCCGCTCATTGTCTGGTTGAATTGTTGAGCTCTATTTGTTTATTTTACATGAAGATGTTTTGTTAAATGAATGGAATTTTATCTGAAGCATTCTGTTGAGAATTAAATTTTGAGAAATTGTCAAAATTATCAATTTGGGACATTACAGTGGTATCAGAGCTGGTTTTCCTGCTAGCCTGAGGGTCTTTTATTGCAAATCGATCTTGAGGGAGATTGAAACCCTCTTTATTTTGCCTGCCAAGTTCATTTTTGACAAGGGTTTTTATTATTCCATGTGGTACTAAGCCAGTTACAAAGACCAAATTTTCAAGGATCACATTGTTGGGTCGAGTCATTATGAAGAGGCCAAATTTGTGAGTGCCGGGGGTGAACGGCCAATTATTATTAAGCAACCAAGCCACTAAACAGAGGAACCTGTGCATGGAATTTCTTGGTTGATTATTATATTCCCATAATACAGTCCAAGTGATAGATTCCAAACTAATCACTGATAGCTAGCGTGTGATCAGCAGTGGTAGTGGATTGATCATGAAATTTTTGGTGAGATCAAGTTGCATATGCAGTGCAATGGGCAGCATGGTACGTAGCCAATTTTACATCTAAGTGAGAGATTGACCCAGCAAGATTTTGTTGACCGTGTCCCTGGGGACCACGATTTGCATGCCAATCTGAGTCGCATGGTCAGTGAGACGCGTGAAGTTGTGGGGGTCTGCACACGTCACAGGTGGATCGAGACTACTCCTTTTGGTGGAAAATCGGTCGTAGTCAGCTGCATTTGTTTGCTGAGACAAAAGGATGTTTAGCTGTGATGGGTCGAGGGTTGTAGCAAAGAATTATTTTACCTGCGTGCTCGGCAGAAATTGAAATGTGAATGCAGTTGGGTAGAGGAATGATTTGGTTGATGGACACATTTAGCATTCAAGTCATCATTCGAGAAGCTGAGACTGTGCACGTGTTCCTTGCCGAGACCATTGCTCTGGGTAGAGCAGTCAAACTCCTTGTCACTGTAGCATTGGAGGCCAGATCGAAGGTTCCATTGGTTGTCAATTTGCATGTTGCTGGGAAATTAATTGTCCAGGGGCCAAGTTTTTCCACGTCGACCAATTCAACATTAGTTGACTGGAGTCGCACCATGGTAAAATCTGTACAAGAGTTGGACAGGAGGTTGTGTGTCTCGTGTCAAATTCAACCTGTTAGGCTCGCGTTGTTGAGGAGAAGAGTTTACTATCACAAATCGCAAGTGAACTGGCGAGCCTACAGGCAATCTATACACGAAGAATGCGGGTGAGTAATGCAACAGCTGGGTAATGGATGAAGTCGTTGTCTCTTTCTTGAAACAGAGACCTTCCGAACAAATGTGCATATCGGGAGTGTGGTAATCTGTAGCGGAGTGCTCAACTGGTGTAGTCACAGTAAGATAGCAATGCAGATGAACTGACGTTACATTGCCAGCACAAAGATAGATAGGTGATGCACACCCAGTTCGAAGCGAGAAGGAAAATTGATTTAACATCAAGACTGTGAGAGCGATTAATTAAGTTGAAAAACAGACCACAGATTGTCATATTGGGTACATGCAAAAGGTGTCAATACCAAGATCAGAACCAGAGTGATTCCAAAGTTTGTAAATGCCACATGAGGATGAGACTATTCATGAGTTCATCGAATTGTATTGTTTCCTCCAGGATCTGAAGAAGACTGAATTATTTATTGCAGATCGTGTCATTTCCTACCGCAGCTCAGACTTATCATTATTGGCAGAGGATCGAAGGGCTTTATTTTTTGGAGCAGATGAATATATTAAAGCCAAATTCTGCTCTTAATACCGGGGCCGAGTTCTTTGATTTGGAGGGGGCCGCATTGTTATCTTTATAGCAGACTTGTCAAATCTTCTCTCATTTCTGTCAACAAGGAAGACCGAGCCATTGAAGGCTACCACAGTATTCTTGGAAAGGCCAAGTAGTATTTGATCCAGAGGAGATTGCATTCAAGGAAGTCACTGGTAAATATTTTTCAAATCTGAAGTATTCTGCATACCTGTAGCAGCAAATTTTGGGAAGGTTGTGTTGGCCTCAAAAATCATTTTCAGAGCAGCTTGTCAAAGTAGTGACCAGGTTCCAATATTTGTAACTCTTTGTTTTTCCTAAAAGATTGTACTAGTAGTAAAATGTATTTTTCTGAGTTCCCTTTATTGTTGCAATGAACTCTGTAAATGTCATTTGAGGCAAAACTATAAAATCACGACCTACAGCAATTTGTCATGAAATTGTTTGTCAAAACACCTCACTGAAGAATTCAACAAACTCAGAAAACAGTGGCCTCATTATCACCTTTGTACTTGTCATCATTAAGCTAAAACATGGATCAGACCTTCATAAACTCCCTGTTGAGAAATCTATAGTGCAATAGTTAGGATGATTTCTCTTTCTATGATAACTGCTTGTGATGTCTTTTTACTTTTTATTACTTATTAGCTTCTTCAATTATTATTATGTTCGTATATCATCAAACAACTACCAAAACAAGAACAATAGTACACAAGAACACAAAATGTAGATTGCAAGCCATGGCCAAAATCTCTCTACTTGAGAGGAAAACCCGCAAATCTCCTCTTCTTATAGATTCTTCAATTGACGAATTCCAAGACCTCTAGACCAAGACCAACACCCTCCAAGACCAAGTCCAACCTTTTCGGATGATGTGCTTCCTTTGTCCAAGTCAAACCCAGACAAATCTCTTCGTGCAACACAACTTCGACCCCCAGCTTCAAAATTTTGGCCTCTACTGCAGGTCAGAAATTTTCGGCCCCCTGCAATTGCTACTGCATCCACACGTGTGAGCGCAATTAGCCTTCCAAGGGCTCCCAACAACTTCGCTTGACTTGCTTCCTTGTCTAGGGCTAGAAGGTGACCTAGTAGATCCTTCTTCCAACAGATTTGATCCTCTTCCAACAGATAGAGATTATTGACCTTGAAGCAGCAAACCCTAGCTTCACTTCTTCGCACATGTGAGAGAGAATTGTCCCAGAAACAATCTTTCTTCATCCTCTTCCTTCTTCGCTAGCCTTCTTGCTCTTCTCCTTCGCTTGAATGAGTGAGTGATGAATGTATCTCAAGGAGGTCAAGTTCCTATCTTTATATAGGCTTCTCAAGGTGGACATGGCTCCTCAAAATAGGCTTTCCAGCTCCCAGGCCAACTTGGTATTGAAGGGTATTTTGACACTTTTAATGACAAAAATAATTTTCTTTACAAGTTACAATGTGCTCGATGGATCTTCAACTTATGACTATGCCTATTTTGACTTCTTGACCTAGGACAAACCCTAGAAGCACTCAATGGGTGCTTGACCTCTAAAATAAAAGACCTTGAGCATGAAACCCATGCTCCAAAAATAACAATAATAATTTTTCTTCCATTTTACAAAATAAGAGAATCAAAAGTACATTTCATATTTATGAAGACCAAACCTAGTACATTTTTCAACACACCCTCTTAACTTGGGAGGTATTCATAAATGGTATATGGACATTCTCAATCTAAATAGATCTCATAAGAAGAGCCGGATTGGTAACCCATCTGTTTAGCATCATTACAATCAACATTGTCATATAGTAAGGTCTTGACTAACAGCTCTATCTCTCCACAAGATCAGAGCACAATGCTAGCGAGACCAATGATTTATAGACACCATCATCATTGTCTCTCAAGGCACATACCCCACCCGGGTGTTCACAAAGTATGTCCTTCCTTGGACTATTCTTATCTTGGATAGCTAGTCCTCAAAGAATATCGATCCTCGACTACTCTTATCTTGGATGCCCTACCTCATCCTCAAAGAGTATCAGATGCCAGATGTTTACCCAATCCTCCATTCTGTCTTCCCAAGTGAAGACAAGAATGATGTGCCTATCTCTCCCTCTCAACTAGGGAGGATATATCAACCAAACCAAGCTTGTCTCTCAAATACACAAGCTTCTTATTAGGAAGAGATTTTGTCAATATGTCAGCGACCTGCTCATCGATGGAGATATACTATAGCTGCAACACACCATCTTGTACCAGCTTCTGAATGTAGTGATATTTGTTATTTATATAATTTGTCTTTCCATGAAACACTGGGTCTTCAAACAATCTTATACAACTGGTGCTATCACAATGTATCACTGTACGGTCCATTGGTCCTTCAAACAAATCGAACAACAGCTTCCTCAACCAGATAGCTTCTTTGTTCACTTCACAGGCTACAATATATTCCGCCTCAACATTACTCAAAGCATATGATTCTTTCTTTCTGCTCATCCATGAGGCCATTGAGGACCCCAAACTAAAACATCCTCCTGTAGTGCTCCTTCCATCTTGTTCACTGCCTCCCTAGTCAAAATTTGTATATCCAATCAAGTGGACATCATTCCTCCTTCCATATTTCAAGCATGAGTGGATTGTTGCTTGCAGATATCTCAAAATGTGCGTAGCCACTATCCAATGATCGTGCTTTGGCTACACCTGCAATTGACTAAGAACATTCACTGCAAAACATATGTTTGGTCGAGTATTCACCAAGTACATCAGTGAACCAATCAATTGTCTATACCTTGTTGGATCCATTGGGCTTGATTCAGAACTCCTTAGTCTTTTCAAGTTTGTGATCATCGGGGTTGTCATTGGTTTGCAACCCATCATGTCAAACCTCTTCAACATCTCGGTCACATACTTCCCTTGATCTAGATAGATCTCATCAAGTCCTTTCCAGACTTCTAGTCCCAAATAGTAGTGCATGAACCCAAGATCCTTCATATCGAATTATGTTGCTAGCTGCTTCTTGCATTCTTGGATTCGACCTTCTACACCTGTCAAGAGAAGATCATCCACATACAAAAGAATAATCACAGGCTCACCTTTTACAACCTTGATGTAGATATTCGGATCAACAAAACTCTTTGTGAAGCCCAATCTTTGTAGGTATGCATCCATCCTTGCATACCATGCCCTTGGTGCCTGCTTAAGGCCATATAATGCCTTCTTCAACCTGCAAACATATGCCTCTCTATCTTTGACTTCAAATCCCAAGGGTTGCTCTATATAGACTTCCTCATCAATTGTGCCATTCAGGAATGCAGTCTTAACATCCATTTGATGTATATTCCATCCCATCGATGTTGCCAAAGAGACCAATGATCGTATAGTTGTATACCTTGTTGTTGGAGCAAATGTCTCTTCATAATCGATGCCTTCTTGTTGAGAGAAGCCCCTAGCCACAAATCTTGCCTTATACTTGTCAGAACTTCCATTTGTCGCATGTTTAATCGTGCAAAGCCACTTGGAAGTCATCACACACTTGCCTTCAGGCCTAGGTCCAAACTCCCATACCCTATTCTTCATTATCAACTAATATTCTTCATTCATGGCATCTTTCCATTCTTGATGATTGACGGCTTCTTCAAAGGTGGATGGCTTGTTGAAGAAAGTGTAACTAGTTTTGATCTTCATAAATATGAAATGTACTTTTGATTCTTGTGTTTTGTAAAAGAAAGAAAAATTATTATTATTATTATTATTATTATTGAGCTTGGGTTTCTTGCCAAAGAAATTTGTTTTATAGGTCAAGCACTAATTGAAAGTGCTTCTAGGATTGTCCTAGGTCAAGAAGTCAAATAGGGACATTGTCATAATATGAAGACCCCATCGGGCATCTTGTAAATTGTAAAAAGAATTATTTTTGTATTTTACTAGATATCATAAGCAACTAAAAACCCTATCCAAAGGGAAGTCCTCATACTCTGTGGAGCTTGGTGACAACAAGAGTTATCTGGTAAAAGGCATTGGATCTACATCAATTGAGCTGGAAGGAGGAGGTAACATTCTGTTAGAGAATCTATGGCAAAGTAGTGTTGTGATGATTCCCCGAGACTTGATAACAATTTGTGAAGTCTTTTTACTTTTCTTGTTAGCTTATTCTTCTTATTATTATTAGCGCATATGTGTGTGCTTCATCAAACTGCTATCAAAACAAAATCACAAGAACACAGAATTTGGCTCTCTGCCAGGGACAAACCCTCTCCACTTTTGAGAGGAAAACCCTTCGTAAGATTTCTCTTATTGAAGCTTCTTATTTGAACAACTGCCAAACCCTAGACCCTTGACTAGGATATCCTCCAATCATAGGTCAAATCCTTCCTCTTTCTGCACTGTCACTTCCGACACATGGACCTTTGTCTTCCAAGCTTCCAGCACTTTGACCTTCTTCCGGTACTTTGTTCTTCCCTTTATAGCAAATAGAACTTCTAGGAGAGATACCCCTTACTTAATGTATCCTTCACCTAAGGATATTCATTATTTCTCTAGATCATCCAAGTTCCTTTTGAAGTGTGGTAGTAGGTTGTGTGTGACAGCACTACAACCCTAATATTTGCATGTATGAGGGTGCTTGTTGTAGATATAGGGCTTCTTCTAACTTCGCTTGAGGTCCTTCTCTCTACGTTTGGATAGGAGGCTTAGTAAGCCTAGTTTGAAACCTAAACAATGATATATGTGAGATTGTTATATTATTTTGTTGATGTGACCACAGAGATGGCTTTGTTCCTCGCATGTGTGACTGGTTTTCACCTTAGAAATTGTCCCTTTGACTGCGGCTTTAACTTCTTCTCCTTCGCTGCACTAGAGGCTCCTCAAACCTGTCTTTTCTTCACCCTTACTCGGCTACCCTTCTTCGCCAATTTAAGAGCTTGATGATGCGTTGTATGGGGAGTGGACAGCCTCTATAAATAGAGGTTTGTCCCTCCTCTTCCAACCGACATTACTGTCCTTAAAGCCGACTTGATAGTTTGCTTCATAATTCATTTTTATTCACTATTTTGCTGCTTGTAGACTTCATTGGTGCTAGGAGAGGATTTGACCATGCTTGGAGGTGTTCCCTTGACCTTGTATGATGTCATACATGATGTGACATGCCCTCAAAAGGTCTTATCATAATTACATTTTGACTTTGATTCTCTAGAAGCACTTCAAAATGTGCTTGTCCTATTTTCAATGAGCAAGAAACTCATTGACAAATAATATCAAAATAAATTTTCTTTTCTTGAATAAGTACAAATATCAAAATTACATTTATGAAGACCAAACCTAGTTACATTTCCTTCAACGCTCCCCCTTAACTGGGGAGGTATTCGTACAACATTACAAGGTGTTTGGCAATTTTCAATCTTGAAAAATTCACATAAGAGAAACTGGATTAGCAATCCATCTGTTATAGCATCATATTCATCAACATTGTTATAGTGCAAGGCCTTGACTAACAGCTCCATCTCTTTACAAGACCATGAGCTACAATGCTGACGAGACCAATGAGATTTATAGACACCTTCATCATTGTCTCTCAAGGTACATACCCACCCAGGTGTTCACCAAGTATGACCTTCTAGGACTATTCTTATCTTGGGTTCCCAACCCTCAAAGAATATCGGTCCTCTTGCCTACTCCTGTCCTGGATGCCCTACACATCCTCAAAGAGTATCATCCTCAAAGAGTATCGAATGCCAGATGATTACCTAATCCTCCCATTCTTTCTTCCCAAGTGAAGACAAGAATGTTGTGTCTACATTTCCATTCATGGCCTTCATCTAGACTTACAGCTGTTAGTCCTGGTCTAGTGCATGACCCATGAAATGGAACAAAAACTCCCTCTTGATCAGGGACTTGTCAGAGCTCCCTCTTAATTGGGGACTATTTCCTTCATCAGCAGCTTCTTCTTCGTGGGTCCTTCAGTTGCTTGATCTCCTTCCTTTCCTGATGTCATGAAGTCTTTGATCAAACTTCTTCCAAGCAGGGCACCATCCATCGATCACTTTCCTTCCTGGTTTATCATGTCATTGCTTCGTGGAAAGTGACTATCAAATTTTTCTTGTCATCTTGGCTACTCCTTTGTCATGTTGTCCATGCTTCAGAATACCCTCCTCATGGATGCTTCATAGTACTTGCTAGGTTACATGCTTTGACCTAGTAGCCCATCATGACTTCATCCTGATTTTGCTTCAACATTGCCTCTTTTGTTGGATGGCTTCTTCATCACGACATCTTTGTAGAGTAGAATCAGTTATCTACACGTCTTGTATCTCCAAGGCCTTCATAGGTGTCAAGGGTCCTTTCTTCCTTTATCAGAGTTGTCCTTTCAGGAGATATCTTCAAGGCATTTTGTCAGATAGTGATTCTCGGTGATCATGGTGTTCTTCACATGCTTGATCTCTTTCTTCATTTTCTCCTTCTCAGATAGATAGGTCAACCATCTAATGCTTCTAGTGAGAGCATTCCTTCATTGCTTGCTTTTTGGACTTGTCAGCATTTCTTCTTGCTTCTTAGTCAGCAATCTTATGTTCCTTATGTGAGCATATTCTTTTGTTGACCTTCATTGCATCGTGGTACATGCCTTTGAGCATGTTTTGGTGAAAGAGATTCTTTCATGCTTGATCATGTTATAGAACTATACCCATGACTCAATAATATACAAATGATAACATGACTTAAACTTTGATGCATACATACCTCATCTTGATTCTCCTTTGATCATCCTTTGGTGTGGCCCTTCTTGCTTCATCTTAGCCTGCCTGCATATCATCCTTTTCTTGAATCCCATGAATGGGATTCCCAATGAGACATCTGCCTTGGTTCATGAACCTTCTTTCTAAGATTCCATCATAGGATCTTAAGGATCCTAGCCTCGCAAATGTTTCCTTCCTTTGATGACGTAGGTCTTCTAAGATTCTTATCATGATCAAGTTTTCTTTCATCATGTATGAGGTCCTATACTAGGTATGCTTCTTCTACATGAATATCTTGAGATATTTTTGCCATGCTCCTATATTCTAGAAGATATTTCTACTTATGCATTTTTGTTCTTATCGTAAATGCTACATCTACATGAGTATCTAGAACTCTATGTACCTCATGTTGCTAGATTCTAGAGGATGCTTCTAGCCATGCAATTTTATTCCTACATGCTCCTATCCTACTCAAAATTTTGAATCAAGTCTAGAAGTAAAGAGTTTGACCTAGTCATAGTAGAGATCCGAAGGATCTTCCTTCTTTTGCTTCTTTCCTTCTTCTTTCATCTCTCAAGTTATGTAAGCTTCTTCCCTCTTCCTTTTATGATTGTTGTCCTTCTTAAGCTTAGGACAATCCCTTTTGTAGTGTCCATATTCTTGGCATCCAAAACATTGGATCTTGGACATGTCTTAGTTGTTTGTTCTTCGTGGACCAAACTTGCCAAATTTACCCTTTCTTTTGGCCATGGTAGCAAATGCTTGCTCCTTTGATCCCACATCTTTTGCCTTAAGTCTGGTTTCCTTTGTCCTGCATAGAGACCACATTTCATTGAGAGTGGTTTCTTCCTTCTAGGCATATATGCTTGATGTGAAGTTTCCCCACTCCTCAGGAAGAGCATTGAGTACTACAGTTGTCATCTCTCTGTCAGACATGACTTCCCCAAGATCTTGAGGTTGATCTCTCATTTCAAATATTTTCATGAAGTAGGGAGCTATTCCTTCCTCTGTTATCTTCATCTTGTATAATTCATTCCTCAAAGATATTACTTCTCTGGTGGTGGATACCGAGAATAGCTCTACTAGCATATCATAAATTTCTTTCGATGTCTCAAACTTGGAGACATAAGGAATGAGAGTGTCTTTGATTGATTCTATCAGAATCCTTTGAGCTCTTGTCTCATCCTTATTGTACTTGGCTAAGGCTCGAGTCTGCGCAGGGATAGTAATATTCCCTTTGAAATGCTTTAGGAGTTCATTCTCCTTGAGTAGTAGATCAGTCATCTTCTTCCATGCAAGAAAGTTATTGGTACCTACCAATTTGTTACTTTCCTTGCAAAAATACATTGATGTATTTTAGAAGGGGACATGTACTTACTAGATAGATTTTGAGATGTAATGGAATTGCTTCCTCCTTGAAGGCTTGGTGGCTTGTCTTCCCTGGATCTTGATACCCTTCAAGTTGCCTTCTTCAAGTGGACATGCTTGATGATGAGATTTGCTTGATGACTTGTAGCTTGATGTAGGTCCTGCTCCAATCTACTCTTCTTTGTAGGTGCCTTTATGTAAGGTTCTTCTTCTAGCTTAGTAGACCTTCTTGATGGATGATGTATTGTAAACCCTTCTTGTCCTTGAAGTGATTGAGACTTCTAGGCTTGATAATTCAACTTTGTAGATGCTTCCCCTTGATGAGTGTTCTTTTGTTTCCCTTTCCTTGATGTATCACCTACCCTCTGATATCATGTTAGAGAATCTAGGGCAAAGTAGTGTTGTGATGATTCCCCGAGACTTGATAACAATTTGTGAAGTCTTTTTACTTTTTTTGTTAGCTTATTCTTCTTCTTCTTCTTATTATTAGTGCATATGTGTGTGCTTCATCAAACTGCTATCAAAACAAAATAACAAGAACACAGAATTTGGCTCTCTGCCAGGGACAAACCCTCTCCACTCTTGAGAGGAAAACCCTTTGTAAGATTTCACTTATTGACGCTTCTTATTTGAACAACTGCCAAACCCTAGACCCTTGACTAGGATATCCTCTAAGCATAGGTCAAATCCTTCCTCTTTATGCACTGTCACTTTTGGCACATGGACCTCTGTCTTCCAGCACTTTGACCTTCTTCCGGCACTTCGTTCTTCCTTCTATAGCAAGTAGATCTTCTAGGAGAGATACCCCTTACTTAATGATATCCTTCACCTAAGGATATTCATTCTTTCCCTAGATCATCCAAGTTCCTTTTGAAGTATGGAAGTAGGCTGAGAGTGACAGCACTGCAACCCTAATCTTCACAAGTGCGAGGGTGCTTGTTGTAGATATAGGGCTTCTTCTAACTTCGCTTGAGGTCCTTCTCCCTACGCTTGGATAGGAGGCTTAGTAAGCCTAGTTTGAAACCCAAACAATGATATATGTGAGACTGTTATATTAATTTTGTTGTGACCGCAGAGATGTCTCTATTCGTCGCATGTGTGACTGGTTTTCACCTTAGAAATTGTCCCTTTGACTGCGGTTTTAACTTCTTCTCCTTTGCTACACTAGAGGCTCGTCAAACCTGTCTTTTCTTCACCCTTACTCGGCTACCCTTCTTCGTTGATTTCAGAGCTTGATGATGAGTTGTATGGGGAGTGGACAGCCTCTAAAAATAGAGGTTTGTCCCTCCTCTTCCAACTGACATGACTTTCCTTAAAGCCAACTTGACAGTTTGCTTCAAAATTCATTTTTATTCACTGTTTTGCTGCTTGTAGACTTTGTTGGTGCCAGGAGAGGATTTGACCATTCTTGGAGGTGTTCCCTTGACCTTGTATGATTTCATACATACATTTTCTCGAGAAGAAGTCCTGCCAAGTGTTATATCATTGTAGCCGGGCAAGAATAGAATAAAGTAAGAAAACGCAATAAAAGCCCCATAAATACAATCCCATCCGATACTATACCAGAAGAAGTCTTCACTGGGAAGAAACCAAATATTGATCATCTCCGGATATTTGAGTGTCCTGTATATATTCACATTCCCAAGGACAAAAGAAAGAAGCTAGATCCCGCAAGCAAGAAAGGAATATTTGTTGGATATAGCAACTCTTCCAAGGCTTACAGGATCTACATAAAGGAAGGACATCAAATAGAAGTAAGCAGAGATGTAATTTTTTATGAGAGCATTGCCTTCAAGAAATCTAAAGATCTCCCATCTGATTCTGATGAGGAGGATCTTCCTATGTTTGAGGAAGAAGCTAACAAGGAAGAAGAAGTCTCTCATCATGAAGAAGAAGGTCCTAGTGAACCAATCTCTCTCCCCGAAAGAAGAAAGAGACCTAACTGGTTAACTTCTACACTTCGAGGAGCAGAAGGTCACACCACAAGAGGAAGATTCAAGGAGAGCAAGATACCGAAAATATAATTAGGATATCCATCATGCATGTCGAAGCTCATTAAAGATGAACCTTCCACTTTCGAAGAAGCAGCCAAACACCAAGAATGGAAGAATGCAATGAATGAGGAATACCAATCTATTATGAAGAATGGAGTCTGGGAAATTGTCCCAAGACCGGAAAACAAATCAGTGGTAACCTCTAAGTGGTTGTATAAGATCAAGCATGTTGTAGATGGAAGCATAGATAAATTCAAGACTAGATTCGTGGCTCAAGGCTTCTCTCAAGAAGAAGGCATTGACTATGAAGAGACCTTTTCTCCCATAGTAAGGTATACCACGATCCAATCTCTGATATCTCTGGCAGCATCAATGGGACGAAATGTACATCAAATGGATGTCAAAATAGCATTCTTGAGTGGTACCATAGATGAGGAAGTCGACAAGAACAACCATAGGGGTTTGAAGTAAAGGATAAAGAAACTCATGTTTGCAGATTGAAAAATGCACTTTATGGCCTCAAGCAAGCTCCCAGAACATGGTATGCTAGAATGGATGCATACTTGCAAAGGTTGGGTTTCAGGAAAAGCACAACAAATCCCAATCTCTACATCAAAGTAGAGAATGATGAACCTGTCATCATTCTTCTATATGTAGATGATCTTCTAATAACTGGTAATGAAGAAAGAATTCAAGAGTGTAAGAAAATGATGGCAATCGAATTCAATATGAAGGATCTAGGACTTATGCATTATTATCTGGGACTGGAAGTCTGGCAGGAATCGAATGAAATCTTCCTCGGACAAGGGAAGTATGTGATCAAGCTATTGAAAAGGTTTGATATGATGGAATGCAAACCCATGACAACTCCGATGATCACAAACATGAAAATGTTAAGGAATTCTGAATCCAGTCCAGTGGATCCTACTAAGTACAAATAACTAATTGGCCCCCTGATGTAGCTAGTGAATACTCAGCCAAACATATGTTTTGCAATAAATGTTCTCAGTCAATTTCAAATGGAGCCTAGGCCCTAGACATGATCATTGGATAGTTGCCAAGCATATACTGAGATATCTACAAGGAACGTCCATTATTGCCTGAAGTATGAAAAAGGAAAAGATGTTCATCTAAAAGGATTTATTGATTCCAATTGGAGAGGTAGTGAGAAGGATGGAAGAAGCACTACAGGAAGATGATTTAGCTTGGGATCCTCCATGGTCTCTTGGATGAGCAATAAGCAAGAGATAGTGGCTTTAAGCAGTGTTGAGCCCGAGTACGTTGCAGCATCTGAAGTGAGCAGGGAAGCGGTCTAGTTAAGGAAGATATTATCTTATATGTTTGCAGGATCGTTGGACCCTACCATAATACATTGTGATAACACCACTTGTATAAGACTGTCTGAAGACCCGGTATTTCATGGAAAGACGAAGCACATAAACAACAAGTACCACTACATTCGAAAGTTGGTACAAGATGGTGTACTGAAGCTAGAGTATATCCCCACCGATGATCAAACTGCTGATATTTTGACAAAATCTCTTCCCAATAAGAAGCTTGTGTATTTTAGAAACAAGCTTGGATTGGTTGACATATCATCCCTAGTTGAGAGGGAGAGATAGACACATCATTCTAGTCTTCATTTTGGAAGAAATAATGGAGGATTGAGTAATCATCTGGCATCTGATACGTAGGGCATCCAAGATAAGAGTAGGCAAGAGGACCGATATTCTTTGAGGATTGGGGACCCAAGATAAGAATAGTCCTAGAAGGCCATACTCGGTGAACGCCCGGGTGGGTATGTACCTTGAGAGACAATGAACCTTCATCCAACACCCACTAGCACATCTGAGGGTTTTCTTACTAGGGCTACCAATGAAGTAGAGAATCGGGTTCTCAACCTCTCATACAACCAGAAATATCAAATCCAAGATGTCCTCTAATGACATCCTCCTCCTCTTTTATAGATCTCATGGACCCCTCTAGAACCTCCTATTTTCTTATTATTTTAATCACGGAGCACTTTTCCATCTTTTATTTTAATTAAAATACTATTTTTAATGCAGGAATAGGTAAATTGGCCACCATGTCTCCTCAGGTCACTGAAACTCACATCTAACCATCCCATCATGTAGATCTTCTCGTTCTGGTTCCAATAAGCTATTACACTAAGGTGTTCTTTCAAGTATTCCTCCCGGAATGCCACCTTAAGCATAATTAATTAACTCAGGTCCAATAATAACTCTGTTTTCTGAAAGTTGTTGGAATGCATCGAACAAAAGGCAGATTGTGCGAATGATGGAATATACCAAACAAATGCCACCAGACCTCATTGAAACTCCTCAAAACCCCTCCAAAATCCCATGGGCCCACTGATGACACCAACCTACGCTTGTGACTTGTTTGCCCCCAACTCTTAAAGTCCATCCTAACCATGTCATAAGGAACACCAGAAAAAGGAACATTACAAATCCTCCCACCCCAAGATTGTTTGCCCTCAAGCAATCCAAACCTGTGGACCATTCTAGTGGTCCAACGCAAATGAGTCCCAATGCCTGGATCCCATACAAACCACTAAGTGATGCTCTGCCTCTGTGTCAACCCATCATGAATGGACCTCTCAATGCCCTGATCCCAAACTGATCTCTGAATGTATCGGTCATCAACCAATCCTCCTGGATCCCAATGCCACCAAGACCAATCATCACCCAAGTCCCATGGCTCAGGTTGTGCTCTGTCTCCGACTATAGCTACTGCTCCATAAAGCGAATACCAACTCATCAACTCTCTCCAATCCTGCCTCTGGCATAGGCCGAGGTCAACCCCACTCTGCTAATGTTGGGCTAGTGCTACTGAAATATTGATGAATTGTCGGTCCACATCCCACTACCCATTAAAACATGTAGTAACCCCCTCATCTAAGTGCCCCTGTTGTACTGTGCCCTAGACTAAGGTTGATACTCCATCAAAAGGATACCAACTCATGATCTCCCGCCAATCTAAGGCATGGACTCTGGTGTAAGGAACAAGTCTACTATGTTGATGATGGTCCATCGACAATATCCACTGAGAGAACCCTACCTCTCTCCCTACAATGGGTAGGAGTGGCCAAACTATGTTGCATGCTCTATCTATGTACTCCTAGAGAGGGTTGCTGCCTGGAAACGTAGTGGCTATGTTGGTTGCCACTACAACTATTGGCACCTCATCAGTGGGTAGGCCCAAAGATGGGTGCACCACCATCTCTAGAAGATCCTCTCTCATCGGTTTAAAAGCTCTATGGTCTACTCGTCACCTGCAAAACTACCCTGTCAAGTCCCAACGCCTCCTGATGACCAATATCTGCAAACACTACCTCCCTGGTGGTTGCCTACTCCCCTCCAATGGTTGGCCCCAAGGGTATCGGCTCATCCTCCTCCATTATGGGCTAAATATGAACCTCCAACTGGCTCTCCCCAAAAGGCTCATCATGCATACTATGCACATCGTCCTCCTCAGCCGACTCATGCTCCACCATATGCTACTCATGTTGAACCATCACTAGTGACTCATCATCCTGAATGTCTCCCATAAGGTCCATTGACTGCTCACCATCCACACCCAAATATAAATCTGGCTTATTGTCAACAACTACACGACTCATGCTCCTCAAAGGCATCCTCGAATGAACCCGTGGACTCATCCAAAGAAGAATCCTCACCCTGAGAGTCAGAAGGAATCTCCTCCTGCTCTACCTCTATCATCTCCTCAGTGTCACTCAAGCATGAGTGATCAGGTCCCCAAGGTCCCTTGCAAATGAAGCAGAGACCCTTCCTCCTCAGCTCATTCTTGTTGCATGATCCACCAAACCTCAGAAAGGAGTGCATCTAGCTCATCTACTTTGAAAAGGGCTCTCACTGTGACCTTCACATGTTTTAAATCTGTCCCAAGTGCAAATATTTTGTGTCCTATTTTCGGCTACATTTGCAAATCTCTTGGCTGCTCATGGGTAAGAATGGCATGGATCTCTTTTGAGAAAGGTTTGTTGGCCAATTTTGTTTTATGATCTATATTGCAGTCCATGGAGGGATTTTGTGTTGGTGCATGAGATGTTTTAAATACTCCATTATTACAAGGCTTATGGCAATAGTGGCATAAAAGGAAGTAATTCAAGACTAGACATTAACAAGCTAAGGACCTTTTGCCCATGATGTTTATACCCAATCCTATTTCTACATGTACAATACAATAGGCAGCAATTTTCCAAATAACCCCAGAACAAGAGATGTTCAAACTATTATGTTTAATGCTTCAACAAATGCCCATTGTTTTCAGAACAAATCTTTAACCTTTATACCAAGCCCAAAAACCACACACAAGACAACATTTTACAACCAGGGCACGTTGTGGACACTATACAATTTGATTCTCAAAATGACAAAGTTACACAACAGAGAATATGAAGGGGAACCTGGTAGAAATTCAATCTTCCAGGCTTGGTTCCGCTTTCAAGGTGTCCTTTGGCAGCGCAACTTCCAGGTGATTGTCCTACTGTTATGAATTAACTCACAGCTATAGTCTCCAATCTACACAGACTTGCACGTACAACTAGCAGCGACACAACTTGAGCTCCAAGTTGAGATACTTGTTTCTTTTGCAATCTCATCTCGCAGGGTTCACAGTTCTCCACCCATTCCTTCCCATAGTAATTACATCCAGCCTACAATTCTCTTATGCGTTATAAATCCCTTGTTGTAACAACTACAAATTTGCCAGCAAACAAAATTATGGAGGTTTCCAGGCACCCCCTCAACCTAAGAGGAGAGAGACCCTCTCACAGTTCCAAGTTGATCAGTGAATGAAGCATGTCCCAAGCGACAAGGTAAATCGACCATGAATTCCTCCTAGCTACTTGTTGATTCCCTATATGACCAATACGACCAGTCTGGTCACCAAAACGGCCCAAACCACCTCCCTGTCTCTTTTCACATTAATTGTCGCTAGTGTGTGTTCAGGGACAGTTCCTAACAAGCCCGATCACCCAATTGCAAGCCCCACATATGACGACTACAAGTGATAATTCGAGCCTATACATTGCCCCACCTTATCTCAATTCATCTATGCAGGCACAACTAGGAATTGACAACGTTCTCGATCAAGTGTGGCCTACCTATGGCCCAGTGACGCCCTCAACAACTTGTTCCTCATGAAAATGGCTCATCCAACGCATTGTTCGACTTCGGCACTGTGGCTCGTTTTTAGTATTGAGGATGCGGTTTTGTGCAACGATCGGTGAAAATTTATATAAACTCAGTCGTTTCAGTGGCCTCGTTCTGACAGCAATTTCAATCATACGGAAAACACCAGTCATTCAACGTGCCTCTCTTCCCCCACAAGTTTATTGGCACAGTTAGTGCAATAGTTAACCAAATTCCTTTAACGACCACGATCTATTGACTTTTTATGTCGAACAATTGATTTGCCCACCTATTATGGTGCATCTAATTGTGGCCCCTTTTTAATTTGCTCACTATAATTTGGATCTTCCTTTAATTTGCTCAATGTAATTCAGATCCTCCGTCACCAACAATCCCGGCATCCTTGACTTGAAATGTGTGCTATATGTTCTCAGTTGGGGCGTACTATCTTCTCGTTCGTGTGTTATCTTCTCAATGGCGTATTTCAGCTCAAATATGTAGAATGCGGACTAATAATTTCACTTTGGTACCATAAGAAAATGATTTGGCCAACTTAATAAATATTTGGCCCCCTTCTTAAAATATTAGATAGGCTATTGGCTCAGAGAGTTGATTACTCAGGTCGTCGATCTGTGAAGATCTCAAGGCACACAGTCTTCAATCTTCTTTAATTAGCTCCCAGCCCCTACAATTTCATTAGGTTCAAAATTAAACCGGTCGTAAGATAATCCCCTATACAATTTGTTTGACTATTGCCCTACTGAAAATCACCCATGCAGCTCATGGAATTGCAGTCAACGTATTCCGACTTGGAATATCTACTTTGGCCCCTTAGAGATAATTATCGGCTTCATGATTCTTTACTTTGGCCAAAATAAATTAACTTCATAACTTCGGCCCCATTAACACTTTGACTAATAACGTCCACCCAAAATTTGAAAAAAATGTCCAATACTTAATAAATGATAGACAATTTCACGTGGCTTGGAGAAGATATTTTCAGCAAATCTTGCTTAAACCCTTAAGTACGATCTTTCCTCAAATCTAATCCGCAACAAACCCTCAAGCTGGCAAGAACACCAACTCTAATACCAATATAATGTCCCTAATGGGAACTTTAACTGTATATACCAAAAATGAATTTGAACAACAAAATAATCATCAATAGACACACAACCATGTAATTGATACATAGATAGATACCCATAAAATCACTAAGCCATTTTATTAATCCACTGAAAAGAGTACATCAACATGAAGGAATAGTGGAACTTGAGGTTGCTGAGCAAGCGGAGGAAAAACCAGAAAAAGATCTCTGACCCAACTGATGAATGGCTCCTCTGGCAATGATGTCGATGGCCTGGTGAGAAGATTGTTGCAAGCCACTACTACAAAACTGCTCTCTCCAAACTCCAATGAAGCGCTGTGAGATTTTTGAGTGAAATCTCCTCAAGAGTGTTGGGTTTTCGTCCAACACCCACTAGCACACCCAAGGGTTTCCGTCTTGGGGCTACCAATGAAATAGAGAACCAACTGCGCTCCTCGCCAGCACCATTAGAACAAGAGGTGGGATCAATATCAAGAGACATCAGGGGGGAAGTGGCTCTATGAGATTCATGTGCAGCTATGGTGGTTGAATCCTCCCTCGCCCCCACGACAACCAGCTGCGTTACGTGGGTGGAGATCCTTGAATCGTGGTTATGGCTCGCAATATTTCCTACTCGCTTCTCATTTCCAAGCTTTCCAAGCTCTGCGAGAGCAGTGCAACCCTAAAATACTAGTTGCCCAATGAAGATCTTGACACTTTAATTTTCAATCACCACAGACGAAGATCTTGAAAACATGATGGAGGAATACAATCAGTTGCAACAGTTCCTGGGGGGAAATTAACAGTAGCAAGTCTTCTTCTTCTTCATCCTCTTCGTCGAGGCTAGGGGTCTTCTTGTTTCTTGCAGAGCCTAAAAGCGCTACCAGCAGTTTGGGCTCTCTGCTAGAGAGATCCAAGCGGGCGCACTGGTTCGTCGATGCATTGAAAGGGGTTCCGATGCTCACCCGTGGCAAATCGGAGGTGTCATTCGTGGCTTTAGAAAACCCTGATTACTCATTTGGATTGGATACCATCGAGGATTTGGATCACGCGAGGAAGCAAAACTAGAACCAGAAACAAAATCAAAATCAGCCTCAAGCTCAGTCTTAGCCGCAGCCTACATGGAAGAGCCAGAGGTTCATGCAACACGGGAGGGATTGAACCCACGATATGAAGAATTCCACTCTGCTCCCGCTTCTCCCATATCGGATTCCTCTCCTTATTGGTCCACTTCCTTGGTCCCGCCACGCATGGACTCGCATGCTTCCCTAGTCGAACCCCAACAGGCTGGAGGAATAAAGATGGTCGAAGAGGGATTGGAACCCCTGACATCTGAGGGCATCGTTGATCATGAAACACGATCAACTTCAGCATCTCCCTCACTTCGAACACAGGAACCAAGGGTTGCTTTCGACAACCATATGACAAAGATTAGGCCTGATCAACAAGTTCAAATTTCCAAACAAGAATAGGATGTGAGCGAACAAAGCCAAAACCAGCCAAACTTTGGGGGTCCAATGAAGCAGGATGGGAGTGGTTTGAGCCTAGCCAGTACAAAGCGAGAGGGCAGCGTATCAAATATCTCCAACGACGCTAGAAACCCTCCCGAGACCACTCGAGGGCAGCTCAAACAATAAGAAAGCAAGTACTCAGATGAAACAACGACATCTGCAATGATGCAACAAATTCCAGCAGAGCATTACATGGAACAGTCGTATGCATATCCATACTCATACCCTCAAACCTACTAGCAAGTCCATGAGCCTCACTCATACCAAGAAATTCCATACTACATGCTCCCCACACGCCATGTGCCTTCAGTTGTTTGTCCGACTAGGCATCTAGCAGGCATGCTACTTCAGCAAATGGGTTCCATTGTGCCCTTCACCACACTTGCTATCTATAGTACCGAGATTCTCACTACCAGGTTAGCAGTGCCACCTAGACCAACAATTACACAGAAGGTAGCTACCACACAAGGCCCTGGTTACCCTACCAAACTAGTAGCGGCACCCAAGGTGCCAATGTACAGAGCAAGACAGGTGGTGATAGAAGAGGACCATGGGGTGCACAGTTGTTTGACCAAGTTGTTTTGTATAAATCTATTTCTATACATAAATCACGTTATAGTCTAAATGATCTTTGTACTAAGGTCTAAAATTGCTCAAGTCATTAAAAATATGTGTGTCAAAAGGGGTCCATTAGTCTTGATTTGAATTGAAAGGTCCCTAAGGGGTTATCAGTGAGTTGTCGTGGGTGCCTTGTCATGAGTGAATGTTGGCACTGATGTCAACTAGACTAGCAAGAATGTGTGTTGCAGTGCATGGTCCAGAAGGATTCCTATGGTCATTATAGGTTTCATGTATAAGAGCATCATGGTGGGTGTGATTTCAGCTATTCAAAGAGAAAATGAGCAGTGAGGTTTGTAGCCATTTTCCAAGCAGCAGAAGGACTCAAAGTCCACATCAGACCCTCTCCATTGGAGAGTGCTCTAAACAAGCTTTCCAGTGGTATGTGAAATCCAAAAATGGACATCTAGATCAAAAGATATGGCATGTTGAAGTTTAAGAGTTTGAAGCCTTTCAAAGGAAGGCATATCGGAGGTCTAGAGCGATATCAGCAATCAGTGATCGGAGGTTCGTGGCATGTCGGCGATTGCATATCAGAGGAAAGGCATATCATATATCGACAATCGACAATTGGCGAGGTCTAGGGCATATCATATATCGACGACCGGCAAATCGATGATCGCATATCGGAGAATGTTACGACATTGCAAATGTTGTGATATGAAAAGTGCGATGTGAATAGACCAATAGTGTTAAAATTACAGGGAAATATGTCGACAATGTTAAACCATCGAGATAGTGCTGAAACAAATTTACAAAGAAATTCATTAAAAAACCAAAACAAGACGGGCCTTTTCTCTCTCCTCCAGTGGGAGGCATGACGCGATATGATTGGTTCCGATAAAGCCAGGTGGCATCTGACGTCAACATGGCATGGTGGTACGGCAGGCATTTTTGGCATTTTGAGGGGTCCTAAGGGGGCAAATTTGGGTGACACGCGTCACCACTCACGATGTGCCACGTGGCAGTGATGATGTCATAATCGGCGATCGCAAGTCGGAGGTTGAAGGATATCAGTGTTTTGTAACATGTGCCACTTCAAAAAGTTCCACCCAGAGGGAGCTCCGATATTGGGACTTGCACACGATCATTATGAGTTTAAAAGAACCTTGGGCGCTAATCAATTATAAAGGAAAAACAACCCCCGACAGCGAATAAAAACCTTAAGCTCCTTAAGGCTAAGTCGATGGTCAGAGCCCTTGGTCCTATGCGAAGAAATGCGAGAAGGTGCTAAAGCCAAAAGGAGCCACGACAGAAGCATAAGTTTGCGATAAATCACGTTATAGAGGAGCGTCGACAGCATTGACCCAAGAATCATTGGTTCGATTATACAACAGAACCAAGGCCAAAGGAGCAGGCTCAAGGGGCTGGGACTATCACTACAACAATAAAGCGAAATTTCTTCGATGGACCATTCAGAAGTGTCAACAGATGTATGGGTCTGCAGCTATGGAATTGCAGAAAAGAGGGAAATGATAGTTTCAAATGGACAGTTGACAAGCCTCTGCGAAAATAACTATAGCCACTCAAGTTTTAAAGGCAGAGGACCGGCATTATTGAACCAATTTCCAGATTTAGAGGCTAAGGATTTTTTAACACAATTGAAGAAGAATGAAGGAGCAGTTGCAAAGGGACCTGTTATGATAGCAATGATGCTAAAACTTCAGTTAGGGACCTGTTCTACTTTCAAGGGTCTTCTTATTTATGGCAGCTGATATTTTTCTTGGATTCCTCTCGTCGAGAGGTGTAGGATTGATCTAAAGATCATCCGATTCCAACATGTATTCATGGAATTATGAATTTATTTGTGTTATGCGACAATTCGTCAAGGTCGGCCAGCAACCAAATTGGCCCCATCTAATTTCCTTGTTTTAGTATAAAAAGAGGTGGCTTACAAGTCATTTGAGATACACACTCACACCTCTTGTGATCTCTTCCTCTCCACTTGTTTGGGTTTTAGTGGAAGGCAGAGTCCCTAAGAGTATACGCTGCCCTAGAAGAAGATGCCCTAGCTCCTAATGCTGGCATGGAGATGAAGGCCTAACACAGTTATGAAGATAGGCTCTACGCTGCCCTAATATGAAAGTCCTAACGCAGTCAATGGAGTAACCTTAACGCTGTCATGGAGGACAGCCCTTAACACGGTCATGGAGGAGTCTAAGGAAGGTCTCTACGCTGTCCTAAAGGAGAACCTTCTATGCAGCAAGGAGGAGCTTTAAGGAAGCCTTTATACACTGCCATAGAATGCTCCAAAAGAGCCCTAGCTGTAGTCCTCTTCTCACACAGTTAGACGCAGTCCTATACCCTAGCCGCAGATAAGAAAGAGGGCTCTTCGCTGTCAAGGAAGGAGCTCCATATTCGCTGTCCTAAGGTGGCCCTAATACGTAGCTAAGAGGAGTTTTATACTCAGCCAATATAGGCCCTAATCCGCAGCTACAGAGCTGCCCTAGCTGCTGTTTATCTAGCCCTTAATCCGCAGTCAAGAGACCTTAGACACAACAGCAAGAAGGGGTCTTATATTGTATGCTTTGGTCAAGTAATGAAGCCGTTGTTATATGTTGAAAAGCTGAATAGCATATGTAAATCAATAAGTACTGACAGCTAGTGATAATGTTGTTCGTTGTCCATATGCTTATCTTGCTGCTGAGCTAGGCCACAGGCCATAGCTAGCAGCAAAGGTTTTCAAGGGTTGTCTAAGGGCTGCATTATCAAGTCAGACAGCTAGTGTAGTAAGCAGTCCTATAATGCTGTGTTCATTGAAGGACTGTATGAAGGCCAGATGGACTGTGGGATGTATTGCAGATGCGTATAGTGATGATGGATGCAGCATGATGTAAGTACAGCATGATGGGTGCAGCATAGTGCAGCATAAGTATGTTAGGTGCAGCATAATGATAAGTGCAGCATGATGATAATGAATGCAGCACACTGTTGAGTGCAGCATGGTGATAATGAATGCAGCACACTGTTGGGTGCAGCATGGTGATGATGGGTGCAGCATAATGATGATGGACATGGTATGTGGGTGCAGCACAGTGGTGGGTATAGAATGGTTCAAATCTGCTACCTCATGTGTCATCTTCTCAGAGAAGATCTCTGCTCTTATTTTGACAAGTCAAAATGTTGACTTCTGATGTATATGTACTATCTCTCTCTCTTTGTTGAACTATTGAAGAACATAAGAAGAATTGATCAAGGGCTTCCCCACATTGGGGTTTGTCCCTGGCTGGCGCCACATCTTGTGTCCTCTTGTCTTGGCTTGTTTTCTGCGATTTATGTTTATGTTCTACTTGCATTTTACTATCATGCTAAATGTGATTGCTAGTCTGGAATTGATATTGACCTAATATGGAAAATTGAAGTAAATTTTCTCTAAGCATAGAACATACCCAAAATTAACAAAGACCCTATCCAAGACTACATAGATAAGGCGTGCAGTACAGTTTGTCCACTTGTACCCATTGTAGGAAGAGTCAGGGTTTTCTTGATGGATATTGCTGATTGACTAGACAAAGCAGCATGAATTGAGTGGACCAACACCAGCCTAGTAGACTTGTTCCCTACATCAGTGTCCATGCCTTTTATTGACGGGAGATCATGAGTTGGTATCCTATTGATGGAGTGTTATTCTTAGTCAGGAGTGTGGTACAGCAGGGCCCTCAGAGATAGGGGGCACAACATACCCCAATTGGCAGCAGGGCATAGGTTAGCAGTCCATCTGCATTCCATCACCACATTAGCATAGTGGGGTTGACCTTGATCTATGACAAGAGTTGGACTGGAGAGAGGTGATGAGTTGGTATTCTTCTGATAGAGTAGAATATATGGTCAGAGACGGAGCACAATGAGAGCCATGGGACTTGGGTGATGGTGGGCCATGGTGACATTGGGATCTAAGTGGATCTACTAGTAGTAAGTTGAGTCAGAGATGGCCTTGGGATCCAGGTATTGAGGGATCCGATCATGTTTGGATTGCTTGGAGGCATGATGTGGACCAATGGTTCGTATGGAATCCTAGTATCAGTTTGCAGATGCCTCTACAGTGGGCAGGTGCAGATTGCTTGAGGGCAAACAATCTTGGGGCTGGTGGATTTGTCATGTTGCCATTTTTATTTTCCTCTATAGTACAACCAGGATGGGTTTCTCAGGTATGTGATGGTCAGGCCATAGGAGCAAGATTACATCATCAGGGGTTCATGGGATCCGATGGCATTCGCTTGGCATATTCCATTACCTGCACAACTTGGTTTTTGTTTCGTTGCATTCCGAAAACTTTCAAAAATTATTACTGGGCATGACTTAATTAATTAAGCTTGGGTGGCATTCTGGGAGGATCATTTGATGGAATACCTCAGTGTCATAGCTCATTGGAACCGGAACAAGAAGATCTACAAGATGGGATGTTGAGAAGTAACTTTCAGTGGCCGAAGAAAGTATGGTGGGCGACCATTTTCCTAGATTAAAAATGACTTTAATTAGTCATTTAATTAAAAGGGGCAAGTAATTAATTGGAGGAAAAAGGCCAAAGTGACTTAAAATAAAATAAAAAAGTCACTTAAGATTAAGTAACGTACATGCTACTTCAATCCAAGTTTTCCAAGTAGTGCCCCTCCTATAACCCTAAGGCCTTAGAGGAGGTCCCACTGGACTAGGGCTAAAGACTAACCCCTTTGGTAAGGTGGGAGAACAAGCTTACAGTCAAGATCAGTCAATCATCCAGATCACAATCCTTATCCATGTTAGAATGCCCAAGACATTAAGTAAAAGTACTTGATTGCAAAATGGTTAACTTACCTGCCAAGTGGTAGCCCACCTTCATTCAAGCAGAATGTTGGATGGTGAGAGGCATATGACCAGTGCAAACAGTGGAGGAATGTGGCATATCATCATAACTGAGCAATGTACAGGGCTGCTGGCTGGCTGGCCATCCAAGATAGGAGAAAAAAAATTATCCTATGGAGTTACTCAATTTTGGTGGGTAACAAGCACCTTGGAAACGAGATCTCTAATAGTATTTTGTAATCTCATTTACAAAAGGTGAAAATTTAGTGTTTTGAAGTTAAGTAGCCTTAGGAATCTAAATGAAATGTGCTAGAACATTAGTGACTTAGACTAGGATTTAATCTTAATGATACATCTCGTGATTCAGATAGGTGTTAGCTGGGATTGAGGAGATTAATTATCCTCTCTCAAAGCATAAATAGGACAAGATAGAAGAGAACTCACACAAATGAGAACAGAGCAAGAGAGCTGAGGGATGGACGAACGCATCCCGAAGAAAGAAGAGCAGATCTGCAAAGGAGACCAACAAGTACAGCAGGCCATATAGTCTGTACTGTCATTGTAGCTGTCTTTTTTTCATACAGCCCACAAATCTTCAGATCTGACCATACAATGTATTACTGGAGTGTACTTCAGTGATTGAAACAGAGAAAAAGTGATTTGTTGTCCAGGAAAGGCAGCAATAAAGCACGCTGCACCATGGTAGATGTACCCTCCTTTCACAGGTCATGCACTGTCTAAGTTGCAGGAAACGCAGGGGTAGAGGGCGTTTCAGGCTGGGAAACGAAACGAAACTCGTTTCCGGCCGTACGGTCACGTTTCCCGAAATGGAAACGTGGCCGTACGGCCAAAAACGCGTTTCCAGGCCGTACAGGCCCCGTTTCCCCAAAAAATCACTTGTTTTTTTAATTTTTTTTTTCTAATTAGTTTTTAATTTTTTTTAGGGTTTCTAAGTTGTTCTAGAAACCATTTCTAAAGTTATAAAAGAGCAGTGTCTCTCATTCTCTCATCACACTATTCAGCAAGGAGTTTCTCTTGGAGATTGGCAGTTGTTTCAGCTAGGGTGTTTTGAGCAGTGAGCAAAGTAGATTTCAGCAGCGGGAGAAAGAGATTTCAGCAGCAAGAGAAGGAGATTTCTGTAGCAGCAGATTTGGCTCAGCTACAGCCATATTTCTCTTCTCTTTTCTGGCATTTCCGGGTAGTTTCAACCACAGAAAATTAATTTGGGTAAGCCACATTCATTTTGTTAGTTTTTTCTTACTATTTCTTCAATTTTTCTAGGGTTTATGCAGCTAAAAATATGAAAAACGTTTTTTATTTATAGATTTGTTTTTTAAATTTATTTTTGCAGCAGATTTGGCTCAGCTACAGCCATATTTCTCCTATTTTCTGGCATTTTAGGGTAGATTCAGCCACAGAAAATTAATTTGGGTAAGCCACATTCATTTCTTAGTTTTTTTCTTACTATTTCTTTAATTTTTCTAGGGTTTATACAGCCAAAAATATGAAAAACGTTTTTATTATTTACAGATTTGTTTTTTTAATTTATTTTTGCAGCAATGGCTTCCAGCCAAAGTGCAGCTGCAACTTCAAACCCTAGGGCCAACCCAAGGGCTGAATATTATCCTCTTTGGAGGCATGTGACGAAGCTTCAAAAATGTGGAGGTGGTGGCTCATGGGAATGGCGATGCACTCTTTGCAATAATACGTACAAGGGCTCCTACCCAAGAGTGAAGGCGCATCTATTGCATGGAGGAGGACAGGGGATTGTGGGTTGCACAAAAACATCAGATCCGTTGGTAAGGAGGGCATATCAAAGAGAGCAAGATGAGGCGGATGGTACTAAGAGAAGGCATGATGACCTTACTCAAGCTCCATCTAACATGGAGCCAAGGATTGTAGCTGAAGCAAGAAAGAGGAGAGCTGGTCACACTCAAGAACATGAACAACCAGCACCCAAACATACCAGAGGTTCAGGGGCATCCCAATCAGTTCAGGATAGCAGAATTGCTAGATTGGTGAATGTGCAAGCAAGAGAAGAAGCTGATTCCAGAGTGGCCAGGTGCATTTATGCATGTGGTATCCCATTCAATGTTGTTCGCTCTCCTTATTGGCAAGATATGATAAGGGCAGTTAACAAAGCTCCTCAAGGGTACAAGGGGCCCAACTATGAGAAAGTCAAAACCCAGCTTCTCAAAAATGAGAAGGAACTTGTGGAGGACATTTTAGCTCCAATTCGTTCTTCCTGGAGTAGCTCTGGGGTTACCATAGTCTCAGATGGTTGGACAGATATGAGGCGCAGACCATTGATAAATATCATTGCCACTTCCCCCAAAGGAGCAATGTTTATCAAGGCAGAAGACTGCTCAGGAGAGGTGAAAGATGCACAGTTCATTGCTGATGTTATTATAAAAGCTATTGAACAAATAGGGCCTAACAGGGTGGTGCAAGTTATCACGGATAATGCACCAGTTTGCAAAGCTGCAGGTTTAATTATTGAGGAGAGGTATGACCACATCTTTTGGACACCATGCATTGTCCATAATCTGAATCTGATCTTAGAGGAGATCGACAACAAAGTTTCCTGGATAAAGGAAGTCACAGGGGAAGCAAGGGAGATTATCAAATTCATCACCAACCACGACCAGTCTCAGGCCATATTTCGAGAGTACTCCAAATTGGAGTTGTTAAAAGTTGCTGAGACAAGATATGCCTCAAACTTCGTGATGTTGCGCCGCCTTGTTGAGGTTAAGCATGCATTAGTTTCTATGGTGGTGAGTCAACTTTGGATTGAGTGGAGACAAGCAGATTCAGAGCGGGGATCTATGGTGCGTAGATTGTGCCTTGATGAGGATTGGTGGAGCAAGGTAGATTTCTTGCTAAAGTTCACAACCCCTGCATTTGAGCTTCTCCGGAGTGCTGACACTGACCAACCTTTCTTGGGAGAGGTATATGATGGCATGGATTCCATGGTTGAGAAAACTATGGAAATCATTTCGCAGGAGTCTCCACAACTTCTGTTTGTTGATGATCATTTTGCTGGTTTGATCAAGAAAATCATTGTTGACAGGTGGAACAATTTCAATACACCATTGCACACTTTAGCACATGCTTTGAACCCCAAATTTTATGATGAGGAGCTTATTGCTAAAAGCAATGGGAAGAGGAAGGCACCCCATAAGGATAGAGAGGTGGCTACTGGGGTGAAAAAGGCACTTATGAGAATGTTTCCTTCTCATCTACATAGGGAGGTAAAGGAGGAATTTGCCAGTTTTGCTGCAGGAATAGATGATTATGCAGATATATCAGCTTTGGAGGAGAGAAGCACCATGAATCCAGTTAGGTGGTGGATTTGTCATGGAGCAAATGATGTACATTTGCAAAGCCTTGCCATTCGTATTCTTTCACAAGTGGCAAGCTCTTCATCAGCAGAAAGGAATTGGAGCACTTATGGTTTTATTCATTCTGTGAAGCGCAATAGGTTGGGCTCACAGAAAGCAGAGGATCTTGTTTATGTGCACTCCAACCTTCGCCTTGCATCTCGTAGGGGTCCAGAATACAACAGTGGTCCTTCTAAAGAATGGGATGTGGATGCAGAAAATCCTGATTTGGATCTCTCTCTTGCTGCCCTGAATATTGAGGACGATTCTGGAAGTGGAATTGGTGCATCATCTTCTTCAGCACCACCATCCACTGTTGAGCATTCTGCTGCTTCTATTTTTGATGAGGATTAGTCTTTTGTGACTTGTCTCTATAGTTCTTGCAGCCTTATAGTCTTTATTGTACTTGCAGCCTCATATACTAATATAAATAAAGGCTGATTTTGGATTTTCCAGTTCCTATATTTTTATTTTCATTATGTGATGACTCATGAGTAAATGTGATGTAAATTTAATCTTAACGTTAAAATGTTTAAGTAAATGTATCATTAATGCTTTATGATTGCACATATATATATTAATAATTTTTAAATATTTTTAATATATATATATATATATTATTATATTATTATATATATTCGCGTTTCCCCGTTTCCAAAATTTGGGGAGGTCGCGTTTCTTTTCGCTTCCCGTTTCCGAAACTCGTTTCCATTTCCCCGTTTCGTGCAACTTAGTGTACTGTTGTTTGAGGCGATATTAATGAACATAAAGCATTTAATTTAAGCAGACTACAGAGGTCACTTTGTAAGCTTTGATAAAAAGAATGAAAGCTGATTTGAAGGTGAAATCTCTATGTATGTGTTTTATTTTTTCCTTTTTCCAATTTTCAACTATTTGTATAATTGATGCAATGTTCAAAAATTTACTTTTCTGCGGTTAAATAAATTTTGATTTAGTTATTTAGCACGAGAACATTAGGATGGCAATCGCCTGGACTTGAAAAATTTATAGAATAGACTCCAAATATGAACAACCATATATGTTCCAATAACAAAAACCAAGTTGGCTTCGAATGACTTCCTCCTCACAATAAACCTCAACAAAAGATTATTCACCCATAGAGTATGGATCAGTTAAACTTCAATAAAGGGTTGAATTAAATCATTTTGTAGCAATCGTTGATGGAACTGTCTAAAAGGAGCCTGGAATAGCATTTAAACTGCAGTCCACGTGTTCAGTACATGTCTCTGAACACTGAAGGGAAAAGACGTGAGATATTTATGGCCTCAAGAAGTTGGGTCAGTTGTCAGGCAGATTTGACTCCACAGTTTTGACATTCTTAAGCAATGTCTCAATAAACTACAAGGTGGTTGTATCAAAGGAATTTGATAAGTAATCAATGAGCATGTTAATTGGGTATAGCCCCAGTGGTTAAGGAGGAAAAATGTTATTCTCCCCACCCATGTTCAAATTCTACTTCTAACATGTTTCACTCTTTGTGAGCCAATTGTTGCTGAGGCTGTCAGCCATGACGAATATCTTACCCTTGCTTATGGGCTGGAGGGTGCAGTGCATGGTTACATGTTAAAAAAAAAATTATAGTATTTAAATTTTAATCTACTCTGTGAGTCGTAATGATATGCACAGAGGCACTATAGTCTCAGCAATGTTCCAAGGAAATTCCACCTATCTTCTCTTGCTCCACTCATTGTTTCTAACAGTGATTATATTTAAAAATGTTTCCAACCAAACTCATTAACAATAAATAAATGTTTCTACAATAAATACATCAAACTTTCCACACAAGTAACAAACAAAAACCAACAATGAAATATCCAAAACTAAAGTACCTTCCAACGACAGACATTCAAAGGCACAGGTTACAGAACCAAATCACATTCCAATGATAGAGCAAGAGAAAACTGCACGTGGACCAACTGAATCACACTCAAAAATTGAAATGATAATAGAATTACAGTTCACTGATTCATAACAAGCAACAAAATGTTTCTTTAACCAGAGGGGGAATTCAAAGCCAATCCTTCAGAAACATGCTAAATATAATATTAAACAAAGTTTGGGTTATCCCTATTTTTTACATCTAAGATTTTCACATCTTCAAAGATAACAGAGTAGTACTGACAAAACACATGGCCCTTTTAAAACATTGATTTTATAGGAATGTGGATTAACCTTAAATATTTTTATGGTCTTGAAAAAAGGTGGAGCTGTAAGGAAAGATAATTCCCTTCAAGTGCACACATCTAGCAGAAGAAGAGACATTAAACATATATACCTGCACCTTCAGATTAACAACTTCTTGGCTTAATGTGTCATTTTCCTTCTTTGCATCATCAAATAAAAGCTTTGGAGAAGTTAGGCCTGAAAGTGTTGGAGTTGGGGTTGCAGAGCGAGGTGGACTGGGACGTCTTGAAATTGGTGATGATGCCCGAGAAACAATTCTTGACCCAGGAACAGATGCAGAAATAATTTTCTTCGAAGAACCAAAAACAGGATTGATAGGTCGTGTCATATTTGTGTTCCCCCACTGCGAATTGCCATTTGGAACTGGCGATACTCTGCTGCTATGAAATTCCAGCTTCCTATTTCTTCTAGAGGAAGATCTACTCTCAGTTTGTTTAGATGATTCCATAGTAGAGAACCTGGAAAACTGTAAATGTGTTTTGGCATCAAGCTTCTCCTGTTTATCCCCAAGATCATAGGAACGCTGATTGGCACTTCCTCTTCTGGCCCCCACAGTATGGTATGTTAAACCAGCTTCAATAGCCTTCTTCAACTTGATATAGCAATTATCACAAACACGATACGGCTTATTAGGATTTGGAGCCAAAGAAGCCTTCAGGGACTTCTTGGCACTGCATGCATGGCAGAAAACAAGCCCACAATTATAGCAATTATGACGTTTTCTTGTAAAACCAAATGGAAGCCGACAACCTGAACACATAGATTGGTCAACACCTGAAACCCACTTATGAAGACAGATAGCTGCTGTGAAACTAGAACCGCACACTACACTTTTGACTTGTTTGTCTTTTAATGCTTCAACCAAAGTTGGGGAATTTCTATCTTCAATATCACCATGACCTAACCGTCCATTTGCCCCCTTTCCCCATGTGTACACTTCTGTTTTTGATGTCAAAACTGCAACATGATAAGCACCGCAGGCTATATCCTCTACAAATACATTACGAAGCTTCCCTTCCACACGTACTGGAAGCTTTCCGTCAGTTTGAGGATTTCCCAACTGACCATTAACAGGGCTGCCCATTGTATATACATGCCCTGAGGTTGTGAGAGCCACTGTAAGGCTATGCCCACATGCAACTTGTCGGAAATTAGGTTCAACAAGTGCAGCCACGCAGGTTGGAACGAGTCTGGGATCCTTGTCTCCATGCCCAAGCCTACCTTTATCCCCATCACCCCAAGTAAATAGCTTCCCAGATGAGCAATTGCTAGAGCTTGAAGAACCCACCATAACTTCCACTACAGCAGCAGTATGCCACACCCCACAAGCTGCTCTTACAGTCCTCAACCCCTTCAAAGATTCGACTTCTCTAGGAGAAGCTGCACTTTTTCGATCCCCATGCCCCAACACACCAAATGTTCCATCACCAAATGTAAACAATTGACCTGCTGAGGTTACAACAGCGGTGTGCCAAGGACCACAAGAAATTGAAGAGACATGTATTCCCTCCAAAGGACCATTTACCTTTTTGGGGACCCAATGACTCACTTCATTCCCATGTCCTAGAAGCCCAAAATTGTGGGTTCCATCACCCCATGTGAAGAGATCTCCAGATAGAGTGACAGCACATGTATGATACTCCCCACAAGCTACAAGTTCAATGTTCGTATTGGCAAGAGCATCTACAAGTTTAGGCTGAGACACATCTGCATCCACTCCATGACCAAGGCGACCTCCTGATTCCTCTCCCCAGCAAAAGACCTCCCCTTGCTTTGTTACCAGAGAAGCATGCCGCCCACCACAAGCAATATTATGAACATCCAACACCACAGCTGATTCCAATGCTTTTGGTAAAAATGCGTCTATTTTGGGATCAGTAGAATTCCCAACTCTATAAACACCACCACCCAAAACCCCATCCCCGGTGCCTTCTCCCCAAATAAAGACATCACCCAAGGCATCCCCATCGTCTTGACCTGAACCTTGGCTTGATGAACTTACTGCACTCGACAGGCTAATTCTAAAAGCATCCATTGTTGCTACTCTTGTATGTCCATTTACACCATCTGAACCTGCTTCTGACGACACTGAATGAACAGAACCTCCAACAGATTCGGACTGAAAGAAACGAAATTGTGGTAATGGGACATGATATACTACCCCATCAGAAAAAGCCTTCTCTAATCCATGCCGAGGAGGACTCCCATAAGGACTCTGACTCCGCTGCATGTCTCCAGAATCCTGAACTAACAAGGGGAACAAATGTGACGCCAACAGACAATTGTTGACTAAAAATGTCAACAGCATAGACCACTCTAAAACATTTTATCTACTGATCCAAAAACTGCTTGAGAAAGAAAAATCCTGTTGATTCCTACTTGGGAATTAACAATCAGAGTTTGACAACAGACTGTTTTAAAGTACAAATCTAAGCATGGCATACCTTATGTATACTGTCTGCACTACCAAATGGGGAGCTGAGAGGGGAATTTCTTCTAGTGTAAGTAATAGGGCTGTTTGTTTCAGATGATGCTGCTCCATCACTTTTCGAGTCTGTTTTCCATTTGATATGATGACCGCGTGAGATCAGTGCTTTAAGCCCAACAAACCAAACTTCTGCTTCATCTTTATCCTTACAAATCTGTAATCAAGAAAATAACCCGCCCTTAGGTGCTGCAAAGTAAAAATTACCACTTAAATGCAGATGTAGAAAATCCAAATTGTGTACATGAATACAAAATTAGAAAAAAGTTTCCTATTGGTTGACGAATAAATACATAGAACATTCTAGAAATTATGCAATGTTCAAATTGGATTCCATGCTAATATTTTTTATTCCAAAAGTGACAGGAATGATTTCTGCCAAAAGATGGCATACCAAATCGAGTGATCTATCATTGTATATCAGTGAAAATGACTGATACTCCTTCTCAGGCCGTGGATACCTCTGGAAAATTGCCTGAAAACAACAGGAAAAAACATTTTTTTAAGCACGCCAACGATACCTTTCAGAAAATAAGCATCAGATTTATATTATTTTTCCTAGCAGATTTAAATATATTGTTACCATAATTATTCATATAATTGTTCTTTCGTATTACATTGTTGAGATGTTTGCTCTGAGTGACCACTTTAAACTCAGTGTAAATTGGAAGCAATAAAGAAAAAAATGCCTAAGAGAAAATTTGCACCTAGAAGACTTTGTAGCAAATTAGCAACAACATAATAAAGTGTACAGTGATGATGGGAGGGGAATGTTACAATGGTAATTGACAGTAAAAATGTGCATTCTGCCCAACCCGTAGCCTACATGGCTAAACACAAATGAAACATAGGTTTTCCTCTGGACACTGATATATAGAAGATGAACAAGATATGAGAACAAGAAACAAATTCCAAAACGACAGCATCCATAAAAGAGAAAACAGTGACAAGAGTGCAGAAACAGTGTCAAGTCATCACGAGCCCAACCAGTGGAGTGGATATGGAGTTGGACATTATGATTGGACAATGATCAGACCAATAGCACCCATATCTATGACAATTGGTTTCCAAACTCCAAGACAGGTAAGACCCTCCTTAAAGCCATTAAATCTTTCCAACATAGCTCGAATCTGCTCATTGCCCTGCCCCATGTTGCACCAAGTGAATATAATCCAAGGCCATATTTTTCCAATCTCGAACATAAAACTGAAGAGCCATCTTACACCATTCCAAGCTATTTTTGCTAGGCCCACCAATAAGAGACCACGCCCCTCCACAGTCACCTGCCCACTTTATCATATTAAGATCGCCTCACAAGACCAATTCAGCCTTGCAAGGAAGAGGTCATACAATCCAAAAGAGATATCCTATTCTGCATGACGTTAGGAGCATAAACTATGCAGAGGTTTCAAGGCCCTAGCTCACAGAGTACGGAATCTCATTCCTCACCTTCAAAGTGATGGGGGTGGATCATATGGTGGGACTCTGCAGTACATATAACAATCAAACTTATTCATGGTTGGGGCAGACTGGTTCTTTGTAACTGGAAGTACAAGCTTAATAAAGTTTGGTAGGAAGTTGAGAAGATCAAGATGCTTCTTCTAGAGGATCTTTTCAAAACTTCTCTTTAATAATAGATAGTAGTTGGAGCATTTTATCAAGGAAGGAGTACATGATATCTAGGATGATGACAAACCGTCTAAATTTCATTGTAAACAATGCATTGGACAAAAAAAAAATTAGGCCTCAAAAGACCTCATGGCAAGCTTGAGGAGGATCTGTGTGCCCTTTGATAGAAAATATTTTCAGCTTACATTTTTCAGAACATATTCGTCCATTTCTGTCTCTATCAAAAATGCTAGAAAACAATGTTTAAAAATGGTCCCCACCAAGGTTTTAGTTATGGAAAGGGATATGCTGAGTAAAGAAATATCCAAGGATGAGTTGTCCATAACTCTAAACAAAATGAAAGATGGTGAATCTCTAGGTCTTAATGGTCTTCTTTATGAGCTTTTCAAGACTGTGTGAGACATGGTGTGTGATGATTTTGTTCATGGCACAGGAAGCCTTTGCGCAAGACAGATTCTCTGAACTTACTTATCAGGGGTTGACCAATTGATTCCTAAAAATCCAGAAGGTGCATTATTGGTAGTTGGCAGCCCATCATATTATTAAATACAACCTATAAAAAAATTACGAAGACACTCGCATTGTACATCCAAAGAGTGGCTTCTCAAATTGTCAGGCTGAAACATAAAGATTTGTACAAGGAAGATTCATCTTAGATATACTATTTACTGTTTGGGAATCTATTGAATGGATGAAACAAACATACCAGGATTCACTTTTCCTTGAGATCGATTTTGATAAACCTGACAATCGGATCAAATGGAGATTCATTTTGCATATGCTACAGTAATTAGGCTTTGGGGTCTGAGCCTCTTTCACAAGAATGGTTAGATCCTTAATCTCAAAATTCTCAGCTCTAGCCTTAATCAGTGGTTCTTTCTCTGATCAAATTGTGCTTCATCATTCTATTAGACAGGGTTGTCCACTGCTCCATTATATGTATGTTTTGGGAGTTGATGTGCTTGAGTACCTTATTGAGGAGGCTAATGCCCAAAGACACATTCTGTAATGTCCCTTTTTAGATATGTGCCAAAAATTCACAAAATTCTCGCTCACACATTCAAACACTTTAAATGCAATCAAGAGAAACCTTTTTCCAAAGGGACATTTCATCAAACATGTGTGCAAATTATGTAGTAAACCCTCATACAATCAGTACCAAATGAGCAGCAAATAATAACTCAGCCAACTCTTTATTTCTATTGGTTACAGAATTACATGCCAATGCTTCAGATTTAGAACCTGTAAATGCTCCTGCAAAATGGCACGTTTGGTTGTATTAATCTCCAGCGTTGAGCACTAATGAGAAACCTGGATGGCTCCTCCTTTTCATTTGTTATGAAGCACAATCAAGACTTCTGAAGTGATCCATCCCCGTTGACTAACTAGGTTGTATCATCGCAACATGTTAAAATTGGCAACTAGAGAAAAAATTCCACTTTGGACAGCTCATTTGATAGGGATAATTATTGCATTGAATTCCTCTTTTCGAGAGGAACAAAATCGACCTAAAGATCACTAAATTTGGACAAGGAGAAATATGCTTTTGAGGTCAACCCCACACGTGTTAATTGTCAATGTCGGCCACACCATCATGTAGGCTCATGAAGCCCAAGCGACATGTCTTTTGACCGTCAACGACTTGTATAAATAAGGATGACATCAACCCTCATTTGGCATCTCATCATCACACAACATGTCTTCTCTCTCCTCCTATTGGTTCGTACAGCTCAGAATTGCAGTATCTCTCTCACATGTGCGAAGGGCAGAAGTGACTTTCTGATTGGGCCGAAATGCAGGACTGTTTCTGGGCGTTGACAAAGGACTATTTGACCTCCTTTGACTGCAATTTTTGTGGGAAATTTTCTGTTTGGACAGACCACAGTGACTGGCACAGAAACCGATAATTTCTGGGCACTTTGACCTGCATTGACTGCAGGCCTCTTTGACCGCAGCGTGGACATCAGGTTGACCAACTTAAATTGAATATTTGTTGACTGTTTTGGGTTGACTTTGACCAGCAAGAGAGGCTGAGTTCCTCTCTCCTTTGACCGAGCTGATAAGGACTGTTTTGACCTTGACCATTGACTGGTTAGGGCACATTGATGCTGTTTGACTGATGTTGACTGAGGACAAAATCACAGATTTGACTGGGCTGTTTAGGAGAGTGGTTTTGATCATCTATTGGCAAGTCAATTTTGACTTTATTGTACTCTCTTTCTTTGTTGAACATTTGATATAATAATAAGAAGAATTGATCAAAGGGTTGTCCCCATCTTGGGGTTTTTCCCTGGCATTCATTAAATACTAGCATTCTCTTGTCTTGACTTGTCTTTTACATTTATTGTTTATCTTCTATCTACAGTTATTGTCAATGTGATTAATGGTTTATGTGATTGCTATTGGAAACTAACTGGAAACTATCATTGGGCAAATAAAAGGACATTGAAGTAATTGTTGCAACCATAGAACATACCATTGTTATATAAAATTAACATGGTATCAGAGTCTGGGTGAGGACAAAACCCAAGCAAGAGAGAAAAGCAATCACTAAAAGATCTGTTGGTCAAAGATTATTGGTCTCAATGGCTTCTACATCTTACTTCAAGACTAAGGACAAGCTCAATGATAAATCTTACTATCAAGCAAGGAAGATGACTTTGGACCTGACTTTGGAGGAGCATGAAGTATTGGACTATGTGCAGGGAAAAGTGGTGGAGCCTCCTTCCAATGCACCAGTTGTTGCTAAGACAAATTATAGAAAAGGTGAGGTTAAAGCAAAGAAAATTTTGATTGACTCCATTCAACAGCATTTGGTTGCCTATATTTCTGATTTGGGAACTTCTAAGAAAATATATGATAAGTTGGTTGGAATGTTCAAAGTTAACAATGCAAATCAAATCCTCTTTCTCAAAAACAAGTTAAATGATATCAAGATGAATAAAGGGGAGTCTATCCAATCCTACATGAGAATAAGTCAAATAAAAAATGACCTACTATCCATTGGAGAAGTTGTTGATGATAGGGAGCTCACTCTCATTGCACTTGGAGGTCTTTCAACACCTTGGGATGTATTTGTCACCACCATTTTCAACAATGACAGAATACATGATTTCAATGAGTTATTGGCTAGATGAACTCAATAGGAAACAAGGAAGATGGAGAAAGATAAGTCCTCCAATGGAAATGAGCCCACTGCCTTCTCCGCTCATGCAAAAAGAATAATGTTGGTCTAAGGAGACAGGGTCAAGGGCCACTATGCTAGAGAGTGTCCTTACAAGAAGAATCCTCCAAGGATGACTACAACAACAACAACAATTTCAAAGGCAATGAAAATCAAAGGAACAACAAAGGAAAGAGGAATGCTCCAGCTACTCGAAATGGAAATGGTTGACCTCCCAAAAGAACATGAAATGCCAAGTATGATAAAAGTAACGTTGTAGAAAAACAAGATGATTTTTATCTTATTTCCGCTCTATCTATTGCCTCCCCTCCAGATACTTTGGATCATTGCTTGATTGATAGTGGAGCCTCAAAGAACTTCAATAAGGAGACCCTCTCAAATTTGGTTGAAAAAGAAACTAATTTAAAGACCATACTTGGAGATAATGCCACCTACCCCGTGAAAAGGATAGGTATTGTCACTCTTCACTTAAATCAAGGTCAAAGCATACATCTACAAGAAGTATTGTATGTGCCTGATGGAAGAAGAACTTGATGTTTATTTTTGTGATGGAAGATAAAGGCTTCAAGGTAGCATTCATTGAAGGAAATGTATTTATTTGGCATAGAAACCCTAAAGATACATTTACTCTTTGATTTAGGGTTGATGGTCTCTATCAAGTTGGTGGAAATCCTTTGGAAGCTTTAGCAAGTGATACTTCTCTTCAATGTGAATAATGGCACCGAATATTTTCCCACTTACATTACAAAGCCTTACCTAGGGTAAGGAAGATGGTCATAAGTATGCCTGAGTTTAACATGAATCATGGAGTTTGTCAGGGTTGTGGAGCTGGGAAACATACAAAGGGACCATTCCCTTCTAATGAAAGCAAGACTACCGATATTCTTCAACTAGTCCATTCTGACCTGTCTGGTATCTTGCCCGTAACTTCATTAGGAGGCTACTCATATTATGCAATATTTGTGGATAACTTCTCACACAAAGCATGGATCTATTTCTTGAAGAGGAAGTATGAAATGTTCAAATGGTTTCGTTCTTTCAAAGTATTGGTGGAGAATCAAACAGGGAAGAAGATCAAGACGTTGAGGACCGACAATGGAACCAAATATGAATCAAATGAATTCAATGACTTTTGCAAAGAGGTTGGCATTAAGAGGGAGACAATTATTCCATACACTCTTGTGTAGAATGGCATTGTTGAAAGGAATAATTGAACAAATATGGAAGCCACCTGTGCCATGATCTATGATTAAGGTCTACCAAAGTTCTTATGGGGAGAAGCTACCAACATTGTCGTATATGTTCCAAATTGGAGCCCGTATCAAGCTTTGGATTTTAAAACACCCGAGGAAGTCTTCACTAGTAAGAAATATGATGTTTCTCATTTTAGAATATTTGGTTGTCTGATATATTTTCATGTGCCTAGAGATAAAAGGAATAAATTGGAAGCTTTCGAAAAGAAAGGTATATTCGTCGATTACAGTGAAAATTCAAAGGCATATAGAATCTATGTACCTAGTCAAAGAGATGTGGAAGTAAGTCGAGATGTTACCTTTGATGAACACACTGCCCTTGGGAAAGCCAGAGATCTCCCCATCTCAAGGAAGGACAATGATGATGCTACTGAAAAACAAGATGAACCTCCAACGGATGAGCCTATGCCCGATATTAATGGTCCAACGGATCCTAGTGATCCACCTCCTAGTGATCCCTCTACCTCAAGGAAAAGACCTCTATGGCTCAAGGACACTCTCGAAGAGGCTAAAAGACATACTGCTCCAAGAGGGACATTTCGCAAAAATAAGAAGTCGAACAAGTATCAAGGGTACTTGGCTGCCACAAGTACTATTATTCAAGCTGACCCATGCATGTTCAAGGAAGTCGTCAAACACCAAGTATGGAATGATGTGATGAATGAGGAATATAAATAGATCATGAAGCATGATGTCTAAGACGTGGTGTCTAGACCTAAGGACAAGTCCATGGTCACCTCAAAATGGCTTTACAAAATTAAACATGGAGTTGATGGAAGTGCTGAAAAATACAAGGCCAAGTTCGTTGTTCGTGGCTTCTCTCAAAAGGAAGGAGTATACAACGATGAAATATTTGCATCAGTTGCTTGATACACCACTATCCGATCTGTCATTGCTCTCATTGCCAACCAAGGTTGGAGCCTACATGAGATGGAGGTCAAAACTGCTTTCTTACATGGCTCGCTTAAGGAGGAAGCCTACTTGAAACAACCACATGGGTTTGAAGTACAATATAGAAGGACACATATTTGTCAGCTAAAGAAAGCCCTATATGGGTTGAAGCAAGCCCCTAGGGCTTGGTACAAAAGGATTGACAGTTATCTTATGAAGTTGGAATTTACGAGGAGCAAACCTATACTTCAAGGTTGAAAAGGACATACCTCTTATTTTGGTCCTTTATGTTGATGATCTCTTGTTAATCGGTGCAGACCCTCTCATTTATCAATGCAAAAGAGAGTTAACTTCCGAGTTCAAGATGAAGGACCTAGGAATGATGCATTACTTCCCAGGCCTGCAAATCTGGCAAAATCCAGGGGAGATTTTTCTTTCTCAAGGAAAATACATTGTGAAGCTGCTAGAGAGATGTGGGGTGGTGGAATGCAAGTCTGAGTCTAGTTTGATGGAACTCAACTTCAAGAAGCTATGTGGAAGTATTGTTGGGCCCGAATTGACAAACACTACTAAATAAAGACAACTTGTGGTGGCCATGATGTTCTTGGTAAACTCCCGACTAGACATATGCTTCATTGTAAATACTTTGAGTCAATTTTCTATTTTATGGGTGTCTATTTAAAATTATTTGTCTTGAATTTATTGCATTTTTTTGTTATCACTACTAGTTTTCCATTAGGAATATTACATTGGTATCAGAACATGATCTTGGCCAACTGTGGGGAGGGGCTAGCAAGATCATGGAGGAGTTGATGAGGCAGAGCCAACAACTAGTGAGGCATAAGCAACAGATTCTAGAGGGGATGCAATGAATGATACATAACCAACACAAAAGCGAAGCACATACACGCACATTCCAGCAATACAACACCCACACATATGGCCATTCTGACCGTCCTACCATGCCTCATTCCTTGGATGAACAAGAGAATGAGAAGTATATTTCAGGGGTCGGATCATCATGTAGAGGTGGGCAGTTAGAGGATGAGACCAGGAGGCATTTATGTTGGTGGAGACCGGGATTTAGATGTTAGAAGCTCAAGGAGGAGGTTGAGATGGAGGACACGCAAGATGGTGAAGGGCACACTGATATGCCCAATGTGGCACAAGAGTCACCATTGTTGGAGACCTCTTCGATAGCACCAGTTGACACCTTGACGGAGAGAGTGGAGCATACAACCATAGAGCCATCTGATGATGTGTTGTCTGTCGTTAATGAAGTGCCATCTGTTGTTGAGGTATCCATTGATGAGGTGTCCAAGACCATGTCCGAATTTTCGAGTGATTTCAGCCCACGACAGATTAGGGAGGTGTCGAGAGACACGTCCATTAGTGAGGTGTTGGGGCACAAAGGCACCCAGGGTCGTGACAAAGTTCTTGGATGACAGCTACCAACATCAGCGTGGAAAGCACCTTGAGGATCATGATGAGGATGTTATGCTTGAGGAAATACCTGTGGTGAGGCAGCTTAGGACTCATGTTAAGCCCATGGTGGAGGAGTATGGGCAGTCATATTATGAGCCTACCATCGACGGGGAGCAGATAGATACACAGGCAGCTAGCAGAGTTGCAGTACTTCTAGTCAATGACTCTCTTCAAGCTTACATAGAGGGGGCCTGTAGTATTCTTAGGTTACCTCTGCACGTTGGAGGGAGAGTGGCTGAGTTACCTAGACAGATCGTATATGTTGACCAAAACAGTGAGACAAGGCAACTGGAGTTGCACAGGGCACGACGCTCACAGGGTGGAGTTGTTACATATATTTGTGCTCTTGCATTTGATCCCTCTCATGGGGTTGGATGGCGAGAGGTATGGAGCTGGAACCCAATGGGGCAATTTAGGTGTCGGGTTGTATCCATGGCCATAGTTCGACAAGGATCGTGTGTTACTAAAGGGGCTCGAGGGCCAAACTATTTTTGGGATCCAGGTGGATTCCTCATCACATCATGGAGTTAGTCAGCAATGGTAGTAGTTGTGCACTGGATCTGGGGATTGAGGGAACACACACCCACAGTTTTCTATCAGAGTTTCAAGAAGCACTAGTGGCTAATTGGATCGACTGAGAGTAAGTGGACTCCGTGAGTTATTCTAGCATGTGGATCAAGCAGTCGTAGGATGATCAACATACTCTTGCAGGGGTTGATCGAAGGAGGTGGCATTGGCAGGCCACTAGACAGAACATTGTACAGGGATGAGGCTTTCCTATGGATATGTGGGGTCCAGGGGACACCAGGCAACAACACCTTAGTGACACCGCCACCGGCACATAGAGAGGTTTGCTTGTTAGATATCTCTAAGAGGATCAAGAGGGGAGGTCCACCCATTTAAGGTCATGGAGTTGTGGTAGTAGAGATGGCAACCCTGACAAGAAGCAGGTTGTTGCACACTGACTCAGCCTCTAGTTGTGGCATTTTGTGGTGTATAGAGATATGCAGCGATGAGCGCCTCCTGAGTATATCCATAGGGACTTGCATACAGTCACAGAGGAGTTGTTTGTTGTCCCTTGATGCCCTCATCACGAGCAGTAAGGAGCACGAGCCTCCCCTGAGGCGGATGGATGTGACCTAAAGTACCATGGACATGAGAGAAGGTTTCCCGTTGGGGAAAACAGTGTTGATTTTGGGTAGCATCGGATGTGCTCTAGCTCCGAAATTTTGTGGAGGGGTAGAACACATGAGATCTCCAAGACCCAGAAATCGTTTGGTGAAATTCCACTCGGATTGTATTTTATTAAAATAATTAATATTTTTAATGGGGTTCCTAAGTCTAAACTTAGGAAAATAAAAAGATTAATGGGTATTAATGAAAATATGGGTGAGAAACTTCTAAGAGACAAGGATCAAGTCTAATTTAATCTTAGTCGTTGATTAGAGACTTAATCTCGATCGTTGATTCATTAATAGCAAAAGTATAAATGGAGGTTCGGGGTCAGTTGGAGAGAACGCACAGAGAGATTGAGGAAATCGATTTTCTGAGGTGAGGAGTTCTCAGGAGGAAAATCAATTGGGGAGATCTTGTAGCTGAGGAGCAGGGATAGTTCGAGAATACTGACAAAGAGACGGAGAAAAGCTTGTGGAGGCATCACAATAGCCAAGAGGACTGACGTTGGGCCAATCTGGGCCCACGTAGCCTTGACACAGAGCTAGAAGGTCCATCGAAGAGGAGAAAGTCGCCTTCCACGCAAAGAGTTGGAATTGTTAGGGAACTGTCAGAACAGTCGGGAAAGCTGGCGCAGTGGGCAGAATAGCTGATGTAGAGCCTGTGGGGCTGACACAGGGCCTATGCAGGGCCAGCGCAGAAGTAGCCGGGTCTAGCTAGTTTTGCTGTCAAATCAGCCAGAATCTGTCGAGTGAAGTGACATAAAACTCACTCAGGTTTTTCGCCATTGTATTTCTCTGTCACTGGTTTGTCGAGAGAGCAACCAACATTTGTATTCAGAACTACTGCTTAATAATAGAAAATCGTCAGAGCTGTTGCATCGGTTTTCCTGCATTGGGTTTTTCCGGGGACGTTTAGTCCAAAAATAAGTGTCCTTTGTGTGATTGTCTCATTTATTTTTCAGTACTTGATCTATATATTGGTGTAGGCTGCAATGTATTTGCATTAATATTTTCTAAATGATTCTAAAAATAACTTGTTAAATGAAGAACACAAGTAGGCAATGCAAATCAATTTGCTGCAGTAGGATTTATGACTTGTTAGATTCAGAAATTTTCACAAACAGACTATGCGCGTGTTGACACGTGGAGGCGTAGGGATGACATGGTATGTTGCAGAGGTAGCATATGCCTTGCCTCCAAGTCCCCTCTTGAGGGTATGATTATGGGTGATCTGCATGACACACCTTCGGCAAGGCATTTTGAAGCATTGCAGGTCATGCAGCACAAGGGATGATAGACTTGTTCTACAAGAGGGCACATAGGCTTCTACCAATTTTTGGGAACACCATCCGGAGACGGGATGGTAGAGTTCGTCATGTGATCAGGCAGGAGCAGGACCATGGGGTATACACTAGATTGTCCCTTGATATATGGAACCTATACCAGTAGGGATCAGAGGTGAGGCATGGATGGATCACAGCAGTTGTCAAAATTATGTCACCGCAAACTTGGGAGCCAAGGTTTCAGTTGACGAGTGGATCATTCCACCTCGAGATGAACAGGTCTCTGACAAAGAGAGGTCTAGCTCATTCTTGGGTCAACACATGGGAGATCACTGAGGTTTTCTCCACATGGTGAGGCAGGTATTCCTTATTGTTGCTTAGGATCGAGGCTAGCCATGGGGTGGGACACACTGACATTATTGAGTTGTCCCCACATGTTGGGCATAGTTTTGGTCATTACATATATGGTGGTCGAGAGATACAAGAGCAGAGGACTCAGTATGAGCATGTTGGACCGTCATTTATCACTAGAGATTCGCAGCGTCAGCATGGCAGTTTCCTTTTGTGATCAGCACGGGATCTCGGCCTCTCAAGGCTTGGCAGTTCAGCCACATTCAGGGATGTGCTAGTTTCTATAGGGGAAGATCGTACAGATTTTCCATTGGGTTTCAGTTGCACAGAGAGTAGTTCGCACCTTAGAGATTTGTTGATGACTTGGGCACTACGCTAGTATGGTAGGATGATTGGCACGAGTGGTCCTTGGCGGTCATTGGCACTACTCAGTGGCAAGCAACAGGAATTGGGAGCGATGGGCCTCCAATCTGGCTATGGGATCCAAGGATCCATTGGGTTAGAGGACTACCTTGTTTTGGGAGGATCATGGGGATGACAAAGACAGGATTGCATCCTCCTTCGGATGACAGGTCGGAGACCATCAAGATGATCACTACAGGTCGAGGAAGGCCCTTCTCACTATTGTTTCGACAGGAGACTGGGCGTGGATCGGTAGATGGTAACCTTGGCAGGATAGACCTGCGTGCAGTGATGTTGCCCTTTATTTGATTTGTAGCGGAGGTTTACCGGAGTGGATGACTCTACAAGAGCACGAGAGGGTCGTAGTTATGACTAGACCGGGGCAACATCCACTCTATGGACTCACTTTGAGATTAGTTTAGGACCCGAGAGCTACAAGTTTGAGTAGTGGGGTTACAGATTGGGGAGAGAGCGTTCTCACAGAGGGAAGTCACCCAGATTTGCCATTGGGACTCCATTCGATAGCAGGGACTTCACTTCCCGGAGAACAGTTGAGACAGGATAGTGCCTCACTTAGGTGGCTATATGACTAGCAGGAGGTGATTGTGGTTGGCACGCCAAGACGAAGGATCTATTTTATGGGACTTGGGTTGTATCTTCAGGAGTTCCCTCTTGAGGTACCCAGGATCGATTTTCCAGTGGGACAACTTTTCGTGGAGTTGACAGGGGTTTGGCAGCATCGAGGTGCTCTACTTACCGATAGGAGGTGGGAGGACTCTCACACCCCTACACCTTGGGTCTGCGCATGGAGCGAGGGGTGCTTCACATTGAGTAGGATGACTTGGGTCCCTAGTGTTTGGTGACTGCTTTATGACAGGTTAGCGCGTGGATCGAGAGTGGCTCAGTGGCACAATTGGGACCCCAGTATTGCTTGCAGTGGTAGTTGGGTCAACAGGGAGGAGAGCTTGATGAGAAATTACTTGAGGACAAGCAATTTTTGGCGGCGAGGACTGTAATATCCCTTCCAATAAAAATCTGCTAAGTGCCTTTCTCAATTTTTACAAATTTTGGGTACAAACTTAAGATAAGTGGGTGAAAATTAATTAATTTAATTTTGTGTGGTAAGGGAGGCCCCAAACATTAGACAAGGGGAGATTAATCACATAGTGGCATGTGGGGACCACCCCATGAAGAAATATGCACTCCTTGAGGAAATCGAATTGGAGGGAAGAGGGGATGGCTTAGGAGGGAGTTTGATTTACTTGTTGAAGGGGCCCACATGAAGTGAGAAAGCAACAACTATAAATATGAGGAAGATAGCAGCATTTGGGGCTTTTGATCATTTGACTATCTGATTGTTGCTCAAGCTGCTTAGCTGAGTTACAAAGTGTTATTGAGCACCAGAGTTTCCCAAGGAGGAAACTCACCCTTTCTTCGGTGGACTTCGAGTGCCACCCTAGGAAGTCATTTTCATTATCTTGTGGAGGCTGGGAGAGGAGTAGCAACAGGTGCCACGAATTCCCTTGATCAGCTTGGACGCAGAACCAGGAGCCACGTAGTCCCTTGGAGAGTGGGTGTCGGGAATTAGAGGCCTTACACATTGTTGGGCATTCCTTGTCTAATTTACAGGTGGATAGAAGGGAAATTTCAGGAGGAAAGGAAGTCTACATCAGTAGATCGAATTTCTCTTGCAGGGCCTGCATTGTATGGTCACAGGACTACACAGTCTTGGGTGGAGTTGTAAGTGGGTTGTCTTGAGCGGAGGATTTTGGAGTTGGGGTTGATTGGGGTATAATATGAGACTTAAGGAGAATTTCAGCATTTTGGGGGAGTTGCACACACTATATTTCCTCACAGGTTATCATTTCTATCAGTGGAGGAGTGTGGGGGAAAATAGGGGTCATTTTGGAGCATCAAAACTAGGGCAAACCCTTTCTCGGGTTTTCTAGGTTTTTGATAAGGATTCCAAAATTAATGTCTGAATTTTTTGAGGAGTCTGGAGGTGTCAAATCAGGGTCTCAACACAAACAGTAGTGCAAAATCCCAGAAACCACAAGGCCAGAGAATAATTCTAGTGGGCAAACTCCAACAACAGGTGGGCATTGATAAAGCATCCACCTAAGGCTTGTAGCTTGCCTTGTGCAAGCCCAGGTGCACATTTCCTATTTTATATTATAATCCAGCAAGATCTTATAATAAAATTTGCCCATTTTGGCGTGTTTGGTGCAATTTTATGTTTTATGGGTGTCTGCTTAAAAATATTTGTCTTGAATTTATTGCATGTTTTTTGTTATCACTGCTAATTTTCCATTAGGAATATTACATGATATATCCTAGGAAGAGAGGTATCGCCATGGTGTGATGGCACACTTACATTCTTCAAAAATTAAAAGGCAGACATTGCTTTGTTTATGTTTTTACTTGGGAAGATTCTTGCAGAAAAATAGATTGTTCGATGCACTGATGGTTTGGCACTCTCCTAGTTTATGCATTGTCCCAGGAAACACACAATTGTAAGCTTTATGGGCATTTGGATATATGTGGCATTATTTCAACACCCCATCTCTTCAAAACTTGTGGTTCTTTCATCTTTAGAAGTATATGGGGAACATGGAAATATGTAGCTAAATGGTTGTCTTGGGAATTTTCAAGTAGCTTAAGAGGATGGGACCTTCTGCCCCATTTGGGGTTTGAAGATACACCAGCAATGCATTGTTGAGTCCCTTGCTTTCCGTTTTATCATAAGAGGTTAAGCAAGAAGGAAATATATCTGCAAAAGACTTGTGAGATCCAAAAAATAGAATGTGGCTTCAATGGATAACATTGGCCCACATCAAATCCTTGCAGCCTTTTAAAAGGTCTACCATTAGAGTGCTACAAAGCCTCCTTCCAACTACAGACATATTCAGAATGAGTAGTAATTTTCAAGGATCAATTTGGAGAGATTCGCGGTGGGCTTATGATAAGCTTATCCATGAATACAATAAGAGGAAGTTAGATCAACTTATATATAGGAAGTCACCCTTGACTCCAATTTAGAATGCAAGGTGGTCTTCCCCAAATGTATTTTTGTCGGATCACTAGGTTGTGCAAGGTATGATATTATATGATATCTTACAAACTCAAGAGTATTTGCATGGTCAGTTAATTATCAAGGGTTTCCAACTTAGGCCTGATTAGAAATGAGCAGTCTCACCAATGACAAGTGCCTTTCTTGATCCAAAGCTAAAACTCTAAAACACATTCTTTGGGATTGCCCACTTGCTCATGAATGATGGAGGCAGGCTCAGAAGAGACTTTACACATCACAAGGTATCATTAATTAGAGAGCATCTCTTTTGAAATAATGAAATTCACTCATTCTGATGCATTTATGAATCATGATAGCTTGTGGCATCCCAATTGCTACAATGTTTTCTCTGTGGAAACTACATTGTAGGTTTATATTTGAGAATTTTAGCAATACTATGTTTGCATTCCAAAAGTTATGGATGGGCAAGGCATGTTGATTTGTAAACTACCATGGATATTCCACTAGAATAGTTCATTACAATGGATCTTTTAATGTTCTACAATATGTTTACTATGCAAAATTCTACTAAAGTTTGCAAACTTAATATTACCAACTTTAACATAGAAATTATTAAAATAACTTGAAAAACTAAAATGAAAGAGATGAGCAATGACACACCATCCACATAATGAAAACAAGATGTATCCTAGGAAAACTCAATACAAGAAAAACCTTGCTAAAAGGAGAGGCCCATGCTTTGCTCTTTGCCTTTCAATTATGAAGTGCAAGTAGAAAGAACGGGGCACTCACTATGGAGACATCATGGACATTGTGACCAATATCATTGCTACAAGATCTCTTCCTCATCTGATCTCCCTCAATATCCCACTTGTAATGCTTTGTTCTCCTATGGAACAATACTCAATACAATAAGAATAGAATCCCTACCTTTCCTAGTGGCCCAATATGTTAAAATTGGCAACTAGGGCCAAACTCCATGTGGGTCATCTCATTTATGGCAACTGATATTTTTATTGGATCCCTCTCATTGAGAGGTGTAGGATCGATCTAAAGATCATCCGATTCCGATAAGTATTCATGGAGTTATGAATTTATTTGTGTTATAAGAAAAATTGTCAAGTCGGCCAACAACTAATTAGGCTCAGAAGCCTAATAGTCATGTCTATTCATCATCTACGTTTTTAGTATAAAAAGGAGAGGACTTGAAGTCATTTGGACACACACTCTTCATGTGATCTCCTCCTCTCCATGACTTTGGGTTTTTGGTGAAGGAGAGAGACACTAAGAGAACACTGGCCTAAAGATGATGCCCTAGCTGCAGCTGTAGTGTTGCCCTAGCCGCAGCCAAAGATGATGCCCTAACCGCCGCCGTAATGATGCCCTAGCTGTAGCCACAGATGATGCCCTAGCTGCAGTGATGCCCTAGCCGTAGTGATTTTACAAAAAATAATGGAGTCGCAGTCAAGGTCAAAAATCCGCATTAGGGTATTGACTGCACCGTGGTTTTAGGTGCAGTCATGGCCTCATGTAAGGACGCAGCAATCGTTTGGGTTTTTGGACACTCTTGGCATCCTGTGTTGTTCTCTGATCTGGCAGCGTGGGATCTGGCAACGTAGATCAGGCAAGCCGTGTGTGATCTGGCAGAGTGGATCTGGCAGTGTAGATCAGGCAAGCTGTGTGTGATCTGGCAGCGTGCAATCTGGGCACTCAATTGAAGTGATTATTCTTGGCATGAGGACGCAGTCACCATGAATAGAATACCCTCGGCCTTCACACATCTATGATATACCTGTAGCAGCCTCAACAGAATTTGATGACGCATTGATCTCACACGAATACATCTCGGATGGACAAAGAGGACTGTGTATCTATTGCAGCCTCGGCATGTTATAAACAGTGATCAGGATTGCAAGAAGTAACAAGGGTTACATCTCGGCTCTGTATTCAGATCTGTCTAGACATATCACCACGATGAAATATGTGATACTCGGCATCCTTGTGATTGAAGGAAATATCTTCGGATGAATAAATCAAGGAATGCTAATGATGATCTCGGAATATCTATAAGCAGCATCTCGTCATACCTGTAAGTGTTCTCATCAACCGATGGAGCTGAAGGGTCTTAAGTCCTGTAACAAGGATCTCGGCATACACTTATATTTGTTTCTATTAACTCGTATACCTCAAGGGCAATTAAAGTATTGATGTATGACATAAACCTAATTACTATCATTGCAATAAAGCATCAGCATATTAATATGTTGTCACAATGACAAGGATCACAAGTAGTAATGTTTATGATGGTTACAGTCTCAACATAATGAGAATGATAAGGATGAAAAGTCTCAGATCATGATGATGAATGAGACAGCATGATGATAAATTAAGGAGATGGGAGCAGCTCAGTGACTAGGTGCAGCACAGTGATGGGTGCAACATGAGTACAAGCTGCAACACTATGTTAAGTGAAGACGTCACCTTGGAGAATCAGTTGAAGCAGAATGTCTTCAACTGATTTCATGTATCATCATGATAGGAGATGATCTATGCTCATATCTGGATAAGTCAAAGTGTTGACTTTTGTTGTAAATGTACTATCTCTCTCTCTCTCTACTGAACTTTGAAGAACATAAAAGAAGATTTGATCAAGGGTTCCCCAAGTTGAGGTTTGTCCCTGGTTGGCGCCACATCTTGTGTCCTCTTGTCTTGGCTTGTCTTCTACGATTTATATTTATGTTCTATCTGCAGTGGAAAAGATATTGGAAAATTGAAATAAATTGCTCTAGCATAGAACATACCTAAAATTAACACGGTATTTAACATAGCCTAGTAGCCATGTAGGGCTAGGATTAGCCCTTTTTGCATGCCTCAACCTCCAATTATTATTACAATTAGGCCTACTAGAGTATTCTTAAAAATCTGCACATGACTTCTTCAAATACACAAGTAATGGAAGGCATCACTTTTGGATAGAAAGTCTAATTGAGGTGATTTTCATGATGTTAGAAAGCTCTTGGAAGTGTAGAACAACATCGAGGTTGGGAGATATGCTCACAAAGTTTTGACCCCAAAAATGGCCATTCAAGGCCTCAAATTGATTCTCAAAGTTTTTGGACCCCAAATCTTCAAAGGGCGACACATCTTTGAAATGGACCCAACAATTAAACAACTCCCATTTTTCCACCTAAAAAGTACCAAAATAGATGATGACAAATTATATAATAATCCATTTTGAATCATACCTCCCCATTTAGGGAGAATTTTGGTCACCAAAACCTTTTACTAAAGGAGGTGAGGAGCTTTGTCCTCTACTTTCTTGTTGGAGTACCATTTACCCTTTCCTAGAAATTGTCCTTTCAGACCAACCTACTAAACTTTAGACTACCCCCAATGGGTTGTTTTCTATAAAATCGTATCTTCTACTAACTCTACCTGAGCTAAGTCCTTTATAGTAGGTAAAACTTGTTCATCATTTTCTATAGTAGGTAAAACTTGTTCATCATTTTCTTGATCCAACATGGAAGGTTCATAGAGTTTCAGATTATGCAGGCATTATTACCCACCTTCTCCAACACTTCAAAAGTACCATACCATAGAACCTTGATTTTTTACCAAGGCCCTATAGCGTTTCTTTTTTCAGATACAACCAAAATCTATCTCCAACACTAAATGTTTTCTCAATCTTGTAGTGTGTTAATTTTCTAGTGCAATCAAGACTAGTACAATTTTTCAAATTGATAACTACTTCCAATGATACAATTAGTCTTCTTATAGCATTCAAATCATTAAGCAGTTATACATGAAAAATTTCAACCGTTCACTTTCTTCAATAGAGCACTAGAGATCATAGTAAACAGTAAAACAAGAGACGAGAAAAGAGACACAAATAATTAGGCTAGCAACCAAGGCAAAACCCATGAGGGGAAAACCCAACAATCTTTCCTTATGAGAGAGAATTCAGTTCATCAAAATGTTCCAAACAAGATTCCAACTTTATGACCTCAATATTCCAAGTCAAACCAATCAAAGGAGAGACAATACAATCAACGTTGGTCAAAGTCAACTTTGTAATAGAATGGTCGAATCTCAACCTGAGGCACTGAACAAAAGGGTTAAAATTCAGTCAAAGTATCAGTCGACAAACCATTGTAATTCTCAGTGAAATCTCAGGGTTAACCTACATTCAACGAGTGCAGAACAGAGATACACATGTGGTCAAACCAATCAACCAATCACAGATGAACTCGGTCTCCAAGAGTAGTCAATGATTCTATCAAACAGAAGCAAATGATCCCAAGTCAACACTAGTCAAACATAAGATGAGAAGGTTTGTCAATGTAGAACTGTACTTCCTCTTTTCTCCTTTGCACATGTAGACGAATCACCTTATTTCAATTTGAATTGATGCGTGTGATGTAATGTCAAATGTGAGGTCAACGAACTTGTATTTATACATGATATAGCAGGAGAGTTTTTTTACCTTAGGGTCAAACCCATCCATTTGTGTGGGGCTGACTTGTGCACTTTAGGCTGACTTGATCAACATTTAAAAATTCACAATTTCCTCTTTTATTTGCCAATGAAAATACCAACCATCGCTACTCATTTTCAACGCTCCCTCTTAGCTAGGGAGGTACTTTTCATTTTCTCTCTCAAGGTCCACCTCCTTGACCAATCCATAGGTCTCTCAGCAACAGCCCAAGGGAGAGATTAGACGTACAAGTCTCTCTCTCTTACAAGATCAATCTACTAGACCAATCCATAGGGCTCTCAGCAATAGCCCAAGGGAGAAATCAGATGTGCAAGTCTCATCATAAGGAAAGATATATAGCATCCAACACATCCCATCAGACAGCCCAATGGCATCAAGGTCAATGCCCAACTAACCATGGGATCAATCAATGAGGCCAAATTCTCCAACCATATGCAATGGTTTCTCAACCAAGCACGATGACCCAAGACAGTACATAGGGTCCTCCCCGACCATAAACAAGGTCTCTCAATCCATGACCCAAGGGAGGAATCCCTATCTCAATCCCCGACAATAAAGTCTCTCAGTCATCATGACCCAAGGGATCACTCTATGCCTCAAAACCAAGCTCCCCGACCAAACTTACTGGCCTCTCGGTCAACTATCCTAAGGGAGAGACAATCTTCCCCACCATAATCTATGTTCTCTTAGCTACAACCCAAGGAAGATTGTCAATCATATGACGCCATACAATCAATGCTCCCTCTCTCCCAGAGAGGGATTCTCTGACAACTCCAAGTTGTTCTCTGAAATAAGCAAACTTCAACCGAGGCAATGGCTTCTTCAAGACATCAGCAATCTACTCATCAGTATGGGGGGCCATATTCAAGCCTTACAACTCCCCTCTGGACAATATTCTCGATGCAACGATACTTGATCCCAATGTGCCTTGACCTGTCATGAAGAACTGGGTTCTCAAAAAGATTTACACAACTTTGATTATCACAATATACTATGGTCGATTCTAGCACCTAATTAAACAAACCAACAAACAGCTTTCGGAGCCACACAGCTTCACAATAGGCTAAACAAGCAACAATATACTCAACCTCAGTTGTACTAGGAGCAACGGAAGTTTGCTTCTTACTACACCATGAAACCATAACAAAGCCCAAGCTAAGATAGAACCTAGAAGTGCTCCTTCTATCATTAGAGCTTCTAGCCCAATCAAGCTGCCATTTCCCACTAGAAACATATCTCAAAACATAGTCAATGGTACCACGCAGATATCTCAATATATGTTTCGCTGCAACCCAATACAAATGTCGAGGCTCAACCAAGAATTGGCTCAACATGGTCACAATATAGCAAATATCAGGTCTAGTGTTCACAAGATAATTCAACGAGCCAATCAATTTGCGATACATATAGGGATCAATCATATCAGAAGCACAGTCACATATCTTCTTCAAATTTCTTATCATCAGAGTGTGCAGGATTTGCAGTCCATCATACCAAATTTCTGAAGGATCTCAATAGTGTACTTGCCTTGTCCAACAAAGATTCAATCATGGTTTTGCCAAATTTCCAATTCCAAATAGTAATGCATAAGACCAAGATCCTTCATCTCAAATTCAGAGATCAACTCCCTCCTACACTAGACAATGAGAACTTCAGCCCCTGTCGAAAACAAATCATCTAAATACAGCAACAAGATCAAGGGCTCGCCTTTAACAAATTTGAATCAGCATCACTCTTCTTGAAACCAAGGCTCAAAAAATAGTTATGAATGCAAGAGTACCATGCACAAGTTGCCTGCTTAAGCCCATACAAGGCTTTCTTCAATTTGCAAACATGTGTTTCTCTATCATGAATCTCAAAGCCTTGTGGCTGCTCAATGTAAATTTCTTCAATGACTCCATTCAGAAAGGCAGTCTTGACATCCATTTGATGCAATTTCCAACCTGCAATAGAAGCAAGAGCAATGATAGATCTAATAGAACCATACCTGGCAACGAGAGCAAACATGTTTTCATAATCCTCTCCCTCTTTTTGGGAGAATCCTCGAGCCACAAATCTTTCCTTGTACTTCTCAATACTTCCATCTATTGCATTGTTAAAATTGGCAACTAGGGCGAACTTCCACCTTAGGACAGCTCATATGATGGACATGATTATTGCATTGGATTCCTCTTTCGGAGAGGTACAATTTTGATATAAAGATCATCTCATTCTGACAAGCAGAAATGGAATTATGAATTTATTTCTCTTATGGACAAATTGTCAAGGTCGGCCACAGTCAAATGTAGGCTCATGAAGCCCAATAGATGGGTCTCCTCACCCTCAATGAATTGTATAAATAGAGGTGACCTTTTCCTCATTTGGACATCATCATCAACACATCATCTTCTCTCTCTTGATTGGTTCATACAGCTTGGAGCTCTCTCTCTTCTTCGCAAGTGTGGTAGGCAACGCACTCTCTCTTCTTCGCACATGTGGCAGGTGACCGAGTTTTTCTGGGTAAAATAGGTCAAAGTTTTCATGGCATTGACCAGTGTTGACTTAGGGTGATTTGACTAGTGTTGACCTCGGTTTTTAGGCCAAGTTTGATTTCTCTAGGATGGGACAGGTTGACTTCAGATTTGACTGCTGAAAATTACAACATTGTTTCTCTCCTTTGACTGGGTTTGACCGACTTGTTTTGGGTTGATTTTGACTCTCCCAGAAGACCGAATTGGATTGCTATTGACCAAGTTGATTGGATGTCATGTCCCCATTTTATTCTTCTTCATAGTGCAACAAGGGTGGATTTCCATGGCAGGGGATGGCCAAGTCCATGGAGCAGGTTATGTCATCAGGGGGTCCCAATGGAGTTTTGAGGAGTTTCTATGAGGTCCAACGACATTCGCTTGGCATATTCCATCATCCGCATAGTTTGTCTTTCGTTCCAACACATTCTGACAACTTTCAGAAAACTTAGTTATTAGTGGGCTTGACTCAATTAATTGTGCTTAAAGTGGCATTCCGGGAGGAATACGTGGCAGAACACCTTAGTGTAATAGCTCGTTGGAACCAAAACCAGAAGATCTACATGATGGGATGGTTATATGGGAGTTTCAGTGACATGGGGAGACATGATGGCCAATTTACCATCTTCCCACATTAAGAATAATATTTTAATTGAAATAAAAGAGGGAAAAGTGCTCCATGATTAAAATAATAATAAAATAGAAGGTTCTAAAGGAGTCCATCAAATCTATAAAAGAGGAGGAGGAGACCATTGGAGGACATCATGGATTTGGTATTATTTCTTGTATGAGAGGTTGAGAACTCGGTTCTCTACTCCAACAGTAGCCCCAGGACGGAAATTCTCGGGTGATTCAGTGAGAGTGGGCAAGCACCCATCTCTTCCCTTCGTGAATCCATTCAGGGTTCACAAGTTGTAGCTATTTGGTTTTTAGTTTGTTTTGGGAGGTCCATTGTGGTATTATTGTAGATCTGTTGAGGCCAACTATCTCAGTTATTTTGCTATTCTAGCATGTAAAACCCCAGTGCTTATGCTGTTGACACCTAATCCTCACGATTGGGTGAACTTATGTAAATAGTTAAATTAGGAATGTGAACAGTCATCAGGAGATGAACTGAGCAGTCACACCCTTTTGTATATAACAATAGCATACCTAATGAAATAAATCGAATCAGTTTTACTGCCTATTGGAGTTACTGCCTAGCCTGACATGGTATCAGAGCCAGTTCTCAAAATAAGTTGTAACTCCCTTCATTTTTGCTACTGTGGGCTGTACGCTGGTCTGAGCACTGTCCACTGAGCGCTGTCCTCTGTCGTTCTGACCTGAGCACTGTTCTGACTGAGCTCTGTCCTCTGCGTTGTGTTCCATTGCCTCAACGCCTCTGTCCTCTGCGTTTTTTCAGTGAATTGATAGTGAATGGTGTGTGAGCGCAGCGGAAGCGTGATGAGCCCAGGTGGTGCCGGAGCGGAGATCTCATAAGTTTTGAACGCGGTATCACAACTGTTTTGAACGCGGTATCTCATACGATCCAATGGTATGGTGAATGGTTTCAAATACGTTTTGAATAGTTCGAATGCTATGCAACATTACAAGCCACGGTATCTGGTGATTTTGTTTGAAATACGTTTTGAATGCTGCCTGAATACGTTTTGAAGCTGCCTGAAATACGTTTTTGAAGCTGTTGTTTCACATAAGTTTTCAACGCTGGTTATATAAGTCCGAATGCTGCCTGAAATACGTTTTTGAAGCTGTTGTTTCACATAAGTTTTCAACGCTGGTTATATAAGTCCGAATGCTGCCTGAAATACGTTTTTGAAGCTGCTGTTTCACATAAGTTTTGAACGTTGGCTATTTCAAATACGTTTTCAATGCTGTTGTTTTTAATACATGCGCTGGCCTCCATATAACTTGGTTCACCCATACCTCCATACGTGAAGCACCATTTTTTTTTTTCACTTTCGGCCGAGATTCTGTGCTTCTGTCCCTACAGTTGGATCCGATTTGATTGCTGGTGCCATTCATATGTTTGATGCTTTGCCGAGGTTGACCGCTGTAAATTACAGTTCAAAGAATGCGCATGACCATGGTATTTATAGGTGAAGTTATATAAGATTTATAAGGTGGAGTTTTATGAGATTTATATAAGATTTATAAGGTGAAGTTTTATGAGATTTATATGATGGACTTATATGAAACTTATATGAGGTTTATGTGAGGTGAATTTATACAATGATGGATTTATATGGGTCACATTGTAGATTTGAAATCTTTTGAGAATGCCTTTTTGAGTACATTGGCAGAAGTATTCTTTTCTATCAGCAAAAGTTTTTTTTTACAGAATGCATTCGATCATCTCCATGGTAGGAATAGTTCTCACTGGCAAGGAGAACTATCCTGAATGGTCCCGGATGATAAAACACACCCTCATCTTCAATGAGTTGTGGAAAGGAGTGTGTGTCGGAGAAGGAGACAATGACCCAGTACAGCCTACCTCAAACAAAGAGCTCATCATTTGGGAAAACAAGAACAGCAAAGCTTATGCATTAATAGCAGCATCTGTAAATGAAGAGGTGAGTCGCCATATTTCGTCATATTCAACTGCCTTTGAAGCCCTACAAAAACTGAAAGAACTCTATGACTCACATTCTGCACTTGAAGTTGTCCAGATCATGATTAAACTCTTCACTCTTGAACTGCAAAATAATGATCCTCTTGCTCTTGCATCTGAAGTAAAGTCTATAATGCATGATATCAAATCTACTAAGGTTGAGCTGGATATCCCTCTTATTGCTTTTCTCAAGGCAATTTATCCTACTTACTCCAATTATCTTGAGTCTTTGCAAGCAAATGGAAATCTCAAAGATATAACCTTTGACTCTCTTGTGAAAAAGTTTGTTGAAAGAGAGAAAGATTTTGGAAAGAAGACAACCCCTGAGTCTTCTGAAGAGACTGTGTGTCTTGCTCATAAAGAAAAGCATCCTGCTCAAGATTCTACAAGAGGAAGAGGTGGACGAAGAGGAAGAGGAAAATATTTCAGAGGCAGGGGGGGCAAACATTCTCAAGGAGAAAAGGCAGATCTCAATTGCATTCGCTGCAAAAGAAATGGATCACATGATGCCTCTACATGCAAGCTACCATGGGACAAAATTGAGCAGAAAAGAAACCAACAGAAAGGTAAAACTGATGATACAGACAAAGGTAAAGCACCTGAATCCGCTCACTATGTTGAGGCACAATGTAACATTGGAGTAAATGAAGATTTCTTTAATGCTTCACTTACTTCCTGGAAAAATGATTGGTTGCTTGATTCAGGAGCAACCTGTCACATGACTCATAGAAAAAAAAATTTGAAGATTTCACTGACAATGTTGATGGAGCAGTATACTTTGCAGATCAATCAAAAATCAAGCCATCAAGGCTTGGCACAATCAGGCTTAAGCCTTAAATTGCCTGGTCTTTCAGACTTCCTTCTGGATCATGTTCTATACCTCCCACATCTCAAGAGAAACTTGTTGTCCTTGGTCCACATCCGCCAGCAAGGTCACTCCATTCATATGTTTGATGGCAAGCTTGAAGTAAGAAAAGCATTTGACCACTCACTTGTCATGAGGGGAATAGAAGAAGAAAGGCTTCTTAAGCTGCAAGGAACATCTGCTCATGCACAACATTTCTCATACAATTCTCATCATGAAGAAGGTACACTTCCATCAAGTTTATTATGGCATGCTAGATTTGGACATTTAAACTATGACAGTCTTCGCTTCTTGAAGAAAAATGGTGTTGTTGATTTGCCTACAATTCCTAGAAAACTTAAGCAATGTGATGCTTGCATTCTAGGAAAGCATAGCAAACAGTCTTTTCATGATTCACATTCAAGAGCACATAGGAAGCTTGAACTTATTCATTCAGATTTATGTGGTCCAATGCTTGTTCCTTCTGCAAATGGAAATAAATATATCATGACATTTATTGATGACTACACCAGAATGTGTTGGGTTTATTTATTGAAGAACAAATCTGATGCTTTTCAAACAGTCAAGAATTTTCATAAATGGATTGAAAATGATGCACAATCTCATATTGGGTCTATTCACACTGATACTGGAAAAGAATATACATCAAATGAATTTGAAAACTATCTTCGCCAACATGGGATCAAACATCAAACAACTGTGCCTTATAATCCCCAACAGAATGGTGTAGCGGAAAGAATGAATAGAACAATCTTGAATATGGTACGATCCATGCTTTTCTTCAAAAATGTAAAGATAATGTTTTGGGCTGATGTTGTTCTATGCGCTGCTATAAACAATAGATGCCCATCTAATGCTATAAGAAACAAGACTCCTTATGAATTGTGGTATGGACATGTTCCTTCGGTAAAACATCTCAGGGTCTTTGGTTCCACCTATTATGCTTTGATACCAAAGGTACATAGAAACAAACTTGGTGCTAGAAGTCGTAAGTGTATCTTCCTGGGGTATTCAAACACCTCCAAAGCATACCGCCTCTATGATGAAGTAAATAAAAGTTTGTTATATCTAGAGATGTAATTTTTCTTAAAACATCCAAATCTGACAATGTTGTTGAGCGGCAATTTGATCGCTTGGATAGATTCGCAAAAACAAAATCATTTCAAGAATTTGATAATCAGATTCCACATGTTGAAGGGGGGATTCCTATTCTAGATCAACATGTGGAATCTTCTTCTGAAGAACACTCTCCCCCGAATGAAACTCCAACAACGGATGATGCTTTAAGTGATGTAATTGATAGAATTGGGAGACTCAATCTTGATTCAGTCCCAACTCAATCAACAGAGCAGCCTGGACCATCTCAGAAAGGTCCCCCAAAGTGGCTGACAAAGACACTTGAAAGTGTTCATCCTGATGAAATTGGAAAAACAGGAACCAGAAATTCAAACCGGCAAAGTGGAAGTGATGTAGATGACTCTAATTCACCTGTTGATATGGATGTTTCTTATGATTGTGAATTGAACTTGTCTACAGATTTTGAACCAACTTCCTTTAAAGAAGCTACTTCTCATGATGAATGGAAAGAAGCGATGCAAAAGGAGTATGATGCCCTCATAAATAACGGCACTTGGAAGCTGGTTGATCCTCCATTTGGAACCAAACCAATTGGCTGCAAGTGGTCTACAAGAACAAGTACAAAGCTGATGGCTCACTTGACAAGCACAAAGCTAGGCTTGTGGCAAAAGGTTTTGCACAGAAGGAAGGGGTCGACTATGAGGAAACTTTTTCCCCCACAGCAAAATGGGCCACCATTCGGACACTCTTTGCACTAGCAGCTCAGAACGGTTGGAAAGTCCATCGAATGGATGTAAAAACTGCCTTCTTGAATGGAGATCTAAAAGAGAATGTTTTTATGTCCCAACTTGAAGGATTTGCTGTGAAAGGACATGAACATAAAGTATGCAAACTTGTGAAGTCCTTGTATGGCCTCAAACAAGCACCGCGAGCCTGGTATGAAAAACTAACTGAGCATCTCCTGAAACTCAACTTCAATCATTTTGATCTTGATGATGCAACTTTATTTGTATATCTTGTGGTATATGTAGATGATCTTTTAATGACAGGGAACAATGAAAGCTACATTGCATCCATAAAGAAGGAATTGGGGAAAGGTTTTGAAATGACTGATTTGGGCTATGTTCATTACTATCTTGGCATTGAAGTAACCCAACATCCAAAGTCCATATTTCTTTCTCAAAAGAAATACATTGGAGATTTGTTAAACAGATTTGGCATGACAGAGTGCAATCCTCTTACTACTCCAATGGAACAAAACTTAAAGCTCACATCTATTGAAGGAAAGGAATTTGAGGATGCAACAAAGTATAGACAGCTTGTAGGAAGTCTCAACTACCTTACTACTACCAGACCAGACATTTCATTTGTTGTTGGAATCCTCTCCAGGTTTATGCAAAAGCCTTGTGAGGGACATTGGTCTGCTGCAAAAAGAGTTCTAAAGTACTTGAAGGGAACTCAAGACCAATGTTGCACGAAGCGGGAGCGAAGCGGAAGCGTTTTTTGGAAGCGGGGACGCCGAAGCGTCATTTTCCAAAAATCTAGGAAGCGAAGCGTCCGCAGAAGCGTCTACTATATATATATATATATATATATATATATATATATATATATATTTTTATATTTTTTTGCATTTATACTCAAAACAAACATCCCAAATACCAAATTAATTGTAGAAGACATGAAAACATGCATATTTTTGCATAAATCAAGATAGATATAACATCCATTGTACATTAATGATCTAGAATCTAGATTCTTCTCCTCTTGTCTAGCCTTTGCCTCTACCTCGATTGTCTAGGGATATTAGTCAACATTGCCCAATTTTGATCAAACTACCTAATTCAAGACTTAAAATATGGTAGAAAAAGCTTAACATGTTTGATCGATGATTTTGACTTGATTGAAAGGTAATTTTTTGCTAAGGGCGTGCCGCGTGACAAAGGAGTTCAACAATTAACACCACCAACACCAGGGTACATATAGGGCTTGGTGCTCTTGATTAAATGCTAATCGCATACCTTCATACTTGATATAATCTAATGAAATGCCACAATCCCATTGATCCTGAATACCTGAAAACTGTTAAGTCTGCTGAATTTTGAATAGGATATGAAATTCTATTTTCTCCATATGAAGTCCAATGAGGCTGGAACCACTCTCAAACATTCTGAGTCATTTCATGGTAATGTTAAAAATTTAAGTAAAAGGATGTCCTTTTACTTTAAGAATTTAACATTACCATGAGGGAGCATCTGCTATATTTATATTTTTTTTTGCTTTCATTTGTCACCCTAACCCAAGGTGGACCCACCCCCAACAAGCAAACTCACCTAAAATTTAAAAAAAAATTGAAAAAAAAAACGATTTTCTAAATGCTTTTCCGGAAGCTTTTCTGGAAGCGTCTGGGAAGCGTTTGGGAAGCGCCGTACGAAGCGCGCTTCGGCGCTTCGGAAGCGCCAGCGCTTCCAAATTTCCAGGAAGCGTCAAAAAATTTCGGAAGGCGCGCTTCCGGCCAAGCTTCCTAGGCGCTTCCGTACGGGACGCGCTTCGGGGCTTGGAACCGGGGGGGGCGCTTCGTGCAACACTGCTCAAGACTATGGAATCAAGTACACACAGGTGGATGACTTCAGTTTGATCGGATACTCTGATTCAGACTTCGATGGAGACAAAGAAACTGGGGTATCTACCTCAGGATATGCTATGAGTCTTGGATCAGGAGCTATCTCCTGGAGATCACGCAAACAATCAGTTCCAGTAGATTCCACAACAGAAGCAGAATACGTGGCAACAGCTGAAGCAACAAAAGAAATTGTGTGGCTCAGGAAAATTCTTGAAGATTTGCAGGTAAAACAAGTACAATCAACTCCACTCATGATTGACAACACCTCTGCAATAAAGTTGGCCAAGAACCCAAAGTTCCATGATCGAACAAAGCACATCAATACTAAATATCATCTGATCCGACATCATGTTGAGGCCAAAACAATCCATCTTCGTCATTGTTCCACAAATGAGCAAATTGCAGACATCTTCACCAAAGCGCTTGGAAGAGAAAAAATTGAAAGATTCAGAACGATGCTTGGACTCACCAACATCCCTTCAAAGTTCAGATTAAGGGGGGGAATGTTGACACCTAATCCTCACAATTGGGTGAATTTATGTAAATAATTAAATTAGGAATGTGAACAATCATCAGGAGATGAACTGAGCCGTCACACCCTTTTGTATATAACAATAGCATACCTAATGAAATAAATCGAATCAGTTTTACTACCTATTGGAGTTACTGCCTGGCCTGACATATATTATAATAAAGTTGAGCTTGTTTCTGCTTATCGTGTTATAGAATTGCATACATTTTATATGTTATATTTTACATGGTAATCTTTTGTTAAATGAATAGTAATTTTATTTGAAGTGCATGTTCCAAATTTTCTTAATTTGGGAAATTACAGTGGTATCAGAGCCAAGTTCTTGGCTCAGCCTGAGAGTTTATATTGGAGGTGCCAAAGATAGATCAAATTCGTTGAAAATCTCCTCTTATAGGTTGTATAGAATTGTTTCTCATTTAATTATTCAACAATTTTGCTTCAAATTGTAGAACCAATATTTGAATTTTGGGCCAACATAAGCGACCAAATTCATTTAAAATTTATGAGTCGTCACAACTTTAAATAGTGCCATCACATTATTGAAGGGGGTGTAAGCTACATTGGCCGAAATTCTTATTGTGGCCATGGCGTATCATTCAAAAAGGGCGTAAATTTGTGGGTGGTCTAACAGCCAGACGTCATCTTTAGTGGCTATTTTATGAAGTGGATTGATTTGGATGGAATAAGGGACGTTTGGAGTCGTCAATCAAGTTGTCGTTGTGGAAATTGTCAATCAAATTATTAAGATGGGGAGGCATCATATTCAAGGACCCATTATAAGAGTCAATCCAAATCAAATTTCCTGAAGCATTCACATTGACTGTCAAATTCATGGTAACTGAGGACCAAATTTTATATTGATCGATTTGAGAAGGCGTCGAGTGTTAAATAACATTTAAATGCCAAGTTTAAAGCTTTGGTGTGATTCTTTGTAATCGTCGTCAAATATTTGAAAGGGGCCTATGAAGAAATGGGATAAGGAACTGCATCATGTTGGGGTCACCGGAAGGGAAGGTCAACGGAGGCACAACCGGGTTAGCACGTAGGGTCCAACCCATAGATGCAAACCTATGGAAAACAATGCACAACGAAGCGAAATTTTATATTAGGGATCGCGTGAGCCTATGCGTTTGGTCATCGACGGACTGAATCTCGTTACAATCGCAAGGACGAGATTCCTTATGCACCTAGTCGTTCGAATGGCGGACCGCATCATCGGGCGAGGCATGACGGATTCGGGTCAAAAAAAAAGAGAGTTGTGACGAGAAGTTGACATGCATGCAATCATGAGACCACGTTATATCTAAAGCCCGGGACTGAGACCGGGACCGAGACCGAGACTGAGACTGTGGACAGTGAATGACGAAGTCATTTGAGGTATTCGTAACAAATTTGGCAAAAGGCTGTGAAGCAAAGTGAACAACGTAAAATAGTGAAGCTCTGTGTCATGTTTGTCAAATATAGCAGCAAATAAGCACATGTTCATGATCACTGTGCGTTGAGTGTGGAGACAGAGTACATAAAAAAAATGTAGAATATTGAGGCTGAGTACGTGTAGATTGAGTGTCGAAACACAGTAGGAGCAAAGTTGTCATACCGAGCAGCGATTGGACGCCAAGTTCAACGTTGGATTGAGCAAATCCATTGAGGGTCAAGATTGCAGAACCCGCGCTCAAGGAGTTTTATGGTAACTTGTGTTTGAGAATTGATGACAATGGCTATTCCCTGAATGTGTTGAGGTTGTGCACACATAAACAAAGACTGCAATCTTCTGAAATTTATCTCTTCTTAAATATCTGAAGTGGAATTTCTTCTGTAAGGGGGTCGCAGATTTCTTGAGCAAGGCGTTTTAACATTTCAACAGATTCAAAGTTATTCCAGTTCAATTCCAGGGCAGGATTGCAACGTACAGCGGGCTCCCAACACGCAAAAAATTGTGGCATTACACCGAACCAGAATTAATTTGAGGGCACAAATTTCTGATTGTAACAAATGTGTTCCAGGTTTCAACTTACTTTTTTGTGCTCTTCATAGTTTGATTCTCAAGGCATTTTCCAGGTATTTCTGAACATTGTATTTTGGCCTATTGTAGAAGAAATGATAATGCTGTGAATATATACATACTAGTCACAACAGTGAGTTGGGGTATTTTCATTGTTGTACTTCTGTAGGATATTGTCACCTTGTTGCATTCGTTCCAGGTTCCATCTTCTTATTTCTGAACTTGAAAAGGCTTGAATTTACGCCTTATAGATTGTGGTCATTAAATTTCCGGTCCTGCTCAGTCAAAGTTGAGTCTTGTAACACTGGCCATGAGTTGATATGTTGTTGTGAAAAAGGTCATTAGCTTGTAGTGCTGATTCTTGAATGATGCATATCCTTTGCTGAGTTGTATAGAGTTAGGGGGTCGAGTATTGTGGAAAGATCGATGCATCATATTGGTCATCCTTGTTGGGCCACATTGTTGTAAGTTGTGGTGAGTGAATTGAAGTATTGTTATTGTTGTATTATCATGTACTGGTCCTCAATGAGTTGAAACCATGGAGAAACTCACAAAATTCCTAAATAAATTGGAAAAATTAAACAATGACCCTTGGAACCATAATGCAGCATTAGACCAAAAACCCACACAAAACAGCAAACCATTCTCAAAGGGGATCCACGATCTTCTCCAACAAGAACCACCAAAGGATTTGCAGAAGGGGCAGGAAATAGGACTCAAGATTTTTGCTCTTGGGACAAATTTGAAGCGCATGAGGGTCACATGGAAAATTCTTTTCAAACTTGATGAACTAAATGCACTCATTTCCAATGTGAGCTAGTTAGAAGGGAAGAAACTAATTTGGGCTCTAAAACCAGCCATGCTTGCTCTCATACAACACAAGTTCTTGGAAGAAACTTGTGAAAGGGTTAGACTTCCAGTTGCATCTTGTCTCAGTAACATCATGAGACTAACTAGCCCCATAGCTCCTTACAATGATGATGTTATGAGGAAAGTTTTCAGACCACTGATAGAAACTTACCGCGACTTGGACAACAATGCAAGCTCTACCTTTGGGAAGAAACTTGAGATTTTAGGAGGCATGGCCATCACTAGGACTTATGAGATCATGTTTCATCTGGAGTGTGACAGTTTGATCCTACCGATGTTGCAATGCTTCTTCAGCATTAGGAAACATCATTCTAACACAGTCATAGCACACATGCAGTCCATCTTGTCATCATGTATGAGAGGTCGTAATGTCATTTGTCGGGAGTTGCACTCTCGATTGTTTTCTATTTGGAGGAGAAAGCAGTTGGTCTCACCTGCTGCTTATGAGCTAGCTGAGAAGTTGGTTGAGCAAAACCTTGGGTTGTTCAGGAGGCAGTTAACCAGAGAGGAGCAGCTCAAGATTGGGGGATCATGCAGCAAGAATGAGATGAGGAGGAAGCGACTTTGCTTTGTCTGCAAGGGACCTTGGGGAGCTAACCACTCATGCTTGAGTGACACGGTGGAGATGACAACGGTAGAGCAGGGAGATATTCCTTATGTCTGTCAGGATGAGGACTCTTCCTTGGGCGAGTCCATGGATTCATATGATGGTACCTCCGAGGAGCAGGAGCAGTCATATGGAGTTGATGACAGTAGCCCAAATATGCATCCATGTGTGGTAAAGGAGTATGATGAGCAGTCGATTGTTCCCATGAGGGAAGGAGATCCAGGAGTAGATGAGCGATGGATGATTCAGCATAGAGAGCACATAGAGGAGCATGAGACAGTTGATACACAGTGTGCGGGATGGGCCATTTTTGGATAGTCAGCTAGTGGCTCACGTTGAGCCCATGGTGGAGGATGAGCAGACACCCGTGGGGCCAGTCATTGGAGTGGAGCAGATAGATGTGCAGGCAGCCTCCAGGGAGGTAGTATTTGCAGACATTTGTCCTCAGGAGGTGTTGGAGGTTGACAGGGTAGTTTTGCAGGAGGCTAGTAGGCTGTGTTGCACGGGTACCCGCACCCGGGGGTAGGGTTCTCGAACCCGTCCCGGGTTCCCGCACCCAAGTCCCGGATTCGGGGACGGGTTCTTCTCAGACGCACCCAAACGAACCAGGTTCTTCTATGAAAAACCGGGTTCTTCAAAAAAAAAAATTGGGTTCTTAGCCTTTGACGGGTTCTTGGGTTCTTGGGTTCTTCGGGTGCTTGGGTTCTTGGGTTCTTCGGGTGCTTGGGTTCTTGGGTTCTTCGGGTTCTTCGGGTTCTTCAGGTTGGGTTCTTGGGTTCTTCGGGTTCTTTGGGTTCTTCATTAAAAAATTAATGGGTTCTTCAATATGGCTTCACTATGTCATGTTTCATGATAATATGTGTGTCCTCTAGGTTTGTTGGATTTAGTCCAAATTAATACTTCTTGTGACAATCAATTTAGGATCATTTTGTTGGTGGGGAAGGCATGATATTTGTTGTATAGGACAACTCAGACTGAAATTGAATTCCTTCCATTTTTGGATTTGTTGTCATTTGAGGCAAACTTTTGTTGACTCATTTTCACTATTTGTCCTGCTAGTTTCTTGATTACAGCATAGCGCTCATGTGGTCTGCCATGCTCAAGCACATGCTGCAATACAACAAGACACAAGAAAGACCAAGACATTGACCAGATTAAGAAAATACTTGTAAAAGTTTGAACAATTCCAAATTCTAACTTCTGTGTACTAAGAATATTGAAAGCAGGTCTAAACAAGACAGCTATCAAAAATAAACAGGGTATGTGTTTAAAATAGCATGTCTGTGGATGGAGTGGAGTGTTTAAAGTACACCATGATTGTCATAGTGGAGTGTTGTAGAATCAGCTTGTGATATTTGCAGATCAACAATTATCTCCTCACAAGCTACACTAATTGTCGCTCTATACCCTCATTCAATGGAGGGAAAAGACATTGCATGCGGCCTTTGACTCAACCATGAAACTGCACCTGTACCAACCATAAAACTATATACCATGAAGGGGATTTCCTGTCATCCTTCTATTATATGAATCTTTCTACTATAGAAAAGCATGCATGCTTCTAGAGTCTATGAGATTATGATATTTTTATTATTTTTCCCTTGAGTTTGTGTCATGGAATCATCATGGATCAGAGTCAAAATCTCAAGGTTTTTTGCATTTTTGGAATCAAAGCTGCCTCCAATTGAGGAATTTGCTACTCGTTTTACCAGGTGCGGTCAGATTGTCATAATCGTCAAGGATTTAGGCCAGAATCGAGGAAGCAATGTCACTTGGGATACCAGCTAAGGAGAACTCTAAAATTTCACAAAGATAACCATTATTTCCTGTGTTGCACGGGTATCATTTCAATGTCAATGTTGAATGTTCAATGTGCATGTTTAAATGATTATCATTAAAGTTTTCTTGTTTAAAGTTGAAAAAATATACAAATTCAAATTTCATATATATTATTAATTATAAATTTATAATTTATAAAATATAATTATTAAAATTTAATATTATTATATTACCCGACGAACCCACGCACCCTGTTTCCAAAAATGCTGTCCTCGTCCCCGTCCCCGTCCCCGCACCCACGTTTCCTGGCAACATAGCTAGTAGGTGGCAGGACTTGTTAGAGACAGTGGTGCATCCATCTTTGGGTCTACCCATTGATGAGGTGCAAACAGATATGGTGGCAACTAGCAACGCTGCAACATATCCAGGGAACAACCCTCTCCAGTAGTTCATAGACGGGGCTTGCAGCATAAATTGCCCACTTTTTCCCATTAGAGGGAGAGAGGCAAGATTTTTGGACATGTTTTGATTGTCCAGGTGAAGCATCAAGAATTGAGCATGGATCAGTATCAGCATAGCAAATGTATTCCATGCACAGATATCCATGCATTGGATTGGCGAGAGATCATGAGCTGGTACCCTACTGATGGAGTATCATTTTTTGTCAGAGGCATTATATTGTTTGAGCCCTTAGAGGTGAGGGATGTTACATGCTTCAGTTGGCAGCAGGATGTAGGTTGGCCACTCATCAGTATCTCAGCACAACATCGGCATGATGAGATTAACCTTGGTTTATGCCGAGAGTTGGATTGGAGAGAAGTGATGAGCTCGTATGCAATTGATGGGGCAACATTCACAGTCGAAGCTATAGCACAGCAAGAGCCATGGAGCATTGATGCTCCTTCTTGGTGGCATTGGGATCCAGGGGTATCTACTAGTAGCAGGTTGAGTCAGATACGGACATGGGATCTAGGTATTGGAGGATCCAATCATGTTTCGATAGCTTGGAGGCATGATGTGGACCAGTGGTTCGTATGGGATCCAGGCATTGGGTCTCAGTTGCATTGGGCCACCAGATTGGTCCACAGGTTTGGATTGCTTGAGGGCAAGCAATCTTGGGGCGGGAGGACTGTCATGTCCCCATTTTTATTCTTCTTCATAGTACAGCCAGGGTGGATTTCCAGGGCAGGGGATGGCCAGGTCCGTGGAGCAGGTTATGTCATCAGGGGTCCCGATGGAGTTTTGAGGAGTTTCTATGAGGTCCAACGACATTCGCTTGGTATATTCCATCATCCGCACAGTTTGCCTTTCGTTCCGGCGCATTCCGACAACTTTCAAAAAACTGAGTTATTAGTGGGCTTGACTCAATTAATTACGCTTAAGGTGGCATTCCGGGAGGAATACGTGGCAGAACACCTTAGTGTAATAGCTCGTTGGAACCAGAACAAGAATATCTACATGATGGGATGGTTAGATGGGAGTTTCAATGACCTGGGGAGACATGATGGCATTTACCATTTTCCCACATTAAAAAGAATATTTTAATTGAAATAAAAGAAGGAAAAGTGCTCCATGATTAAAATAATAACAAAATAGAAGGTTCTAGAGGAGTCCATCAAATCTATAAAAGACGAGGAGGAGACCATTGGAGGACATCTTGGATTTGGTATTGTTTCTTGTATGAGAGGTTGAGAACCTGGTTCTCTACTCCAGCAGTAGCCCCAGGACGGAAACCCTCAGGTGATTCAGTGAGAGTGGGAGAGCACCCATCTTATCGTGTTATAGAGTGTTTTTGCTTATCGTGTTATAGAATTGCATACATTTTATATGTTATATTTTACATGGCAATCTTCTGTTAAATGAATAGTAATTTTATTTGAAGTGCTTGTTCCAAATTTTCTTAATTTGGGACATCACATAGGAGGACATTTTGGGGCATGTTAATTTTTGGTATGTTCTATGCTGAGAGCAAATTTACTTCAATTTTCCATATTAGCTCAATATCAATTCCAGATTAGCAATCACATTTAACATGATAATAAAAAGCAGATAGAACATAAACATAAATCGCATAAAACAAGCCAAGACAAGAGGACACAAGATGTGGCGCCAGCCAGGGACAAACCCCAATGTGGGGAAACCCTTGATCAATTCTTCTTATATTCTTCAATAGTTCAGCAAAGAGAGAGATAGTACATATACATCAAAAGTCAACATTTTGACTTGTCAAAATAAAAGCAGAGATCTTCACTAACAAGATAACACATGAGGTAGTTGATCTGAACTTAGGTGAGGGCATACTGCCTCAACTAATTCTCCAAGGTGATTCCATCACCATGTTGCACCCATCACTGTGCTGCACCCATCACTGTGCTACACCCATCACTGAGTTGTTCTCATCACTATGCTACTCCCATCACTGAGCTGCACTTCATTACATTATGCTGCACTCATCATACTGCATACAATCATCACTGTGTTGCAACACTGTCATGCTGCACTATGCTGCACCATTCATCATCATGATGCACCACTGTCATGTTGCACTATGTTGCACCATTCATCATCACTATGTTGCACCATTCATCATGATGTTGCACCGTTGTCATGATGCACTATGCTGCACCATTCATCATCATGTTGCACCACTGTCATGCTACACTATGTTGCACCATTCATCATCATGTTGCACCACTGTCATGTTGCACTATGTTGCACCATTCATCATCACTATGTTGCACTATTGTCATGTTGTCACCTACATGCTGCATACATCAATATTGTCATCAAACAGCCTTAGTTGCTTGTTATGGTTTGCAGCCTAGCAAAGTAGCTAGCTACCAAGTTCTTAAATGGCAGCGACACCCTCAAACTTCTATTATAGAGACAGTTGCCCCCAACATGCCTATGCCTTAGAACAGTTGTAATTAACACTGTTGTTGCTAGGTCCTTTGCAATGTTAGTTGTATTTTTTAGGGCCTCTTCTAGACCTCCTTCCTACGGCTTAGGGCAACGTATGAGTAGCATATAGGATTGTCCTAGCTAAGTATATGCATCCTCCTTGACTGCAACCACAGTGTTTAGGGCACTCAAGGACAGCGTTAGGGTGACTGTGTATTCTGTATCATTAGGCCAGCGTATAGATCTCAATATAGTGAATAGAATCTCCATTATGACAATGGACGTTAGGAGTTGTTCAGACATCAAATTAAGGCTCTCTTTTACTATGTTTTGAGGGTCTCTTGAAATAGCAAATCGTGACCAGCGACTAGGGCATTTAGGCTTGTCCTTCAGCTGAGTGTAAGCGTCTTTTATGAGGGCTCACACTTCATTGCCCTCCTTGACATAGCTTTGTGTGCAGCTAGGGCTCTTTTGGAGCATCCTTTAGCAGCATATAGAGGCTTCCTTTCTGACCGTGTTAAGGTTACTTCATTGACTGTGTTAGGACTTTTACATTAGGGCAACGTAGAGCCTATCTTCATAACTACGTTAGGCCTTCATCTCCATGCCAGCATTAGGAGCTAGGGCATCTTCATTAGGGCTACGCAGATCCTTCTTTCCCATGACAGCATCTCGGGCATCTCCTCTTAGGGCAGTTTATCATCTTAAAATCTCACCTCCCACCAAAACCCAAAGACAAGTGGAGAGGAAGAGATCACAAGAGGTGTGTGTCAAATGACTTGCAAGCCACCTCCTTTTATAGTAAAACGTTGAGGATAGATGGGGGCAATTTGGTTGCTGGCCGACCTTGACGAATTGTCGCATAACACAAATAAATTCATATCTCCATGAATACATGTCAGAATCGGATGATCTTTAGATCAATCCTACACCACTCAATGAGAGGAATCCAAGAAAAATATTAATTGCCATAAATAAGATGACCCACATGGAGTTTGGCCCTAGTTCCCAATTTTAACAAGGCAGCTTTGACCACCATTGACTTTCTGGTTAGGGTTGCATTACCTGTTGGTTTGTCTGTTGATTTGGAAGATTTGTTTTGGGATTACATTTATGATATTTGTATTCTCTCTCTGTGTTGAACTATTGAAGAATAATAAGAAGATTTGATCAAAGGGTTTCCCCACATTGGAGTTTGTCCCTAGCATCCGCCACATCTTGTGTCCTCTTGTCTTGGCTTGTCTTCTGCATATGATTTTATGTTTTATCTGCATTTACTGTCAATGTTTATATAATGTGATTGTTACTGGATATAATTGGAATTTGTCATTAGGTTGCTAAAGGAACATTTAAGTAAATTGTCTTAAGCATAGAACATACCATTGTTATCTAAAATTAACATGGAATCAGAGCTGGGGTGAAGACAAAGCCCAAGGAAGAGTGAAGCAGAGCAATCACTAAAGGAAGTTGTTGGACAAGGACTTGGAACTAGTCCTAAAGACGACTACATCTTTCTTCAAATCTAAGGACAAGCTGAAGGATAACTCTGACTATCATGCATGGAAGATGACTTTGGATTTGCCTTTGGAAGAGAATGATGCCATGGACTATGTCAAAGGAAGAATAGTAGAGCCTCCTTCAAATGCATCGGTTGCTGCTCAAACCAAATACAAGAAAGGTGAGGTAAAAGCTAAGAAGATTATTGTTGATTCCATTCATAAGCCTTTGGGTGCATATATTTCTGATTTGGAAACATCTATGGAAATGTATGAAACACTGGTTGGGATGTTCAAGGTGAACAATGCAAATCAAATTCTCTTTCTCAAGAACAAGTTGAAAGACATCAAGATGGATATAGGGAATCCATCCAATCCTACTTCATGAGGATTATTGAGATCAAGAATGATCTCCTATCTATTGGAGAATTCATTGGTGACAGGGAGCTCACTATTATTGCACTTGGAGGCCTTACAAGAGAATGGGATGTGTTCAACACTACCATCCTCAACAATGACGAGATTTCAGGAACTATTGGCTAGATGCACTCAAGAAGAAATAAGGATGATGGAAAGAGACAAGCCCTAAAATGGAAACAATCCTACTGCCTTCTCTGCTCATCATTCTAAAAGAAGGAACAATGTTGGTCCAAGGAATCAAGGACGAGGGTTCAAGTCGGGATTCAAAGAAAGTAGAAAAGGAAGGTGCTTCAATTGTAACAAGTTTAGCCATTTCGCTAGAGAGTGTCCTCACAAGAAGGATACTCCAAGAGATGATGACAACAATAACAACAACTTCAAGGACAATGGAAATCGAAGGAACAACAAGTTCAGTAACAAAGAAAAGAGGAATGCTCCTGCTGCTCAAAATGGAGGTTGTCGTCCTCCCAAGAAGTCGAGAAACTCCAGGTATGATGAAGCTAATGTTGTAAGGCAAAAAGAATTATATCTTATTTCTGCCCTCTCCACCGCCTCAATACATTGGACCATTGGTTGATTGATAGCGGTGCCTCAAGGTACTTCACTAGGTACAAAGAAGCTCTCTCAAACTTCTCACGTGAAATGAATTGGGATCGTTACTCTTCACTTAAATCAAGGTCAAACCATAGTTTTAAAACTCCAACTCGGATTCCGAACCGGCCTAGCTGATTTCAATGACTTAGTCGTTGTAAAAAAGACATTAAATATTTATTTTTTTATGAAAAAACATATTTTTAAATATTTTCATTCATGTTTCCAAACTCAACATTAGAATATAGAGAGAAGACAACATATGATCCAAATATGCTCATGAATATATCTATTGTATCAAAATGGCACCCAGTGCACTGTCCAATACATGAAATATATAGAGATCGAAACAAAAACACATAACCAAGGAGGCTCTAAATGGCCTCTACAGCAAAACATCACTAGTCACAAATGTTAAACAAGGCAAGATCATCTGGCTCAAACTCTTAATCAGAGTCAGAGGGGGAAACCCATCGGTCCTCCTCACTACTACTTCAAAAACAAAAACAAAAAACAAAAAAAAATTGAGTTTGAAATCCGAGTTGCCGCCTTTTTCCCCACAGACTAGCTCGAGTGGTTTAAGACGGGCTCAGCCAAACCGGACGGTCCATTACAGAACCGACCGAATCGATATCCGACTCAGCCGGTTCGGTAATAAACTGACAGTCGGATTGGCCTAGTTTTGAAACATTGGGTCAAACCCTTAACCTACAAGAAGTGTTATATGTACTTGACTTGAAAAAGAACTTGATTTCTATCTCTGTGATGGAAGACAAAGGTTTTAAGGTGTCATTCATTGATGGGAAGGTTCGTCTTTGGAAAAGGAATCCAAGAGATGCATTCACTCTAGGATTCAGGGTTGAAGGTCTCTATCAGGTTGGAGGAAGTTCGTTGGGAGCAATGATTTGTGACACCTCTCTTTAATCTGAATTATGGCACCGAAGATTTTCTCACCTTCATTTCAAAGCCTTACTCAATGTAAGGAAGATGGTCACAATGATGCTCGAATTCAACTTAAATCATGAAGGTGTTTGTCAGGGATGTGAAGTTGGAAAACATACAAGGGGACCATTCCCCTCAAGTGAAACTCAAACCACTGATATTCTTCAATTGGTCCATTTTGATCTATCAGGTATGTTGCTTGTGACATCTTTGGGTGAATATTTATATTATGTTATTTTTGTAAATGACTTTCTTGCAACACATGGGTCTATTTCTTAAAGAAGAAGAACGAAGTATTCAAATGGTTCCTCTCCTTCAAAGCCTTGGTTGAAAATCAAACAAGGAAGAAGATCAAATTTATGAGGACCGATAATGGGACCGAATATGATTCTAATGAATTCAAAGACTATTGTAGAGAAGCAGAGGGAGACTACCACCGCATATACTCTTAAACAAAATGGTGTTGCCGAAAGGAAGAATTGTATTGTCATTGAAGCCACCCGGGCTATTCTTCATGATCAAGGTCTTTCGAAGTTCTTATGGGGAGAAGCTGCCAACACCGTTGTGTATGTCAAAAACCAATGCCCACATCAAGCTTTGGACTTCATGACACCCGAAGAAGTATTCACCGATAAGAAACCTGATGTTTCTCATTTTAGAATTTTTGGTTGTCTCGTATACTTTCATGTAACGAAAGAAAAAAAGAAACAAACTAGATGCATCTGGGAAGAAAAGAACATTCGTGGGCTACAGTGAAATTTCGAAGGCATATAGAATCTATGTGCCTGGTCAAAGGGAAGTGGAATTAAGTCATGATGTCACTTTCAATGAAGATTCTGCACTTAGAAAGATTCGAGATCTTCCTATTCCTAGGAAGGTTGATGATGATGTTGATGCAGAAAAGCAAGATGAATCTTCGTCCGATGAACCGACACCCATGTTGAAGGTCAGATGGATCACATTGATCCACCTCCTAGTGAGTCCTCTACTACAAGAAAGAGGCCTTTGTGCCTTAAAGATACTCTTGAATATGCCGAGAAACACATTGCACCGAGGGGGACATTTTGCGAAAGGAAGACGCTGAATAGGTACCAAGGGTACTTAGCTACCATGGGTACCATTGTACAATCTGAGCCTTGTACATTCGAAGAAGTCGTGAAGCAACAAGTTTGGAAGGATGTGATGAACAAAGATTATGAGTCGATCATGAAGAATGACGTATGGGATGTGGTTCCTATACCCAAGGATAAGTTTGTGGTCACTTCAAAATGGCTCTACAATATCAAGCATGGAGTTGATGGGAGTGCTGAGAAATTCAAGGCCAGATTTGTAGCTCGAGGCTTCTCTCAAAAAGGAGTAGACTACGATGAGATATTTGCACCAGTTGCCTAATATACCACCAATCGTAGCCCTTGTTGCCTCGCAAGGATGGAACCTTCATCAGATGGATATCAAAATACCTTCTTGCATGGTTCGCTTAAGGAGGAATTATATGTGGAACAACCTGAGGGGTTCCAGGTTCAAGATCGTGAAACACATGTATGCAAATTGAAGAAAGCCCTCTATGGGTTTAAGCAAGCCCTTAGAGCTTGGTATGAGAGGATCAATAACTATCTTATGACGTAGGGATTTACAAGAAGCAATGCTGACCCGAACCTATACTTCAAAGTTGAAAAGGACAGACCTCTCATTCTCGTCCTTTATGTGGATGATCTCTTTTTTACAGGTGATGACCCTTTCATTCATCAATGCAAGAGGGAGTTGGCTTCCGAATTCGAGATGAAGGACCTAGGACTGATGCAATATTTCCTAGGGTTGGAGGTCTGGCAAAAGCCAGGTGAGATTTTCCTTTCTCAGGGAAAATATATTATGAATCTACTTGAGAGATGTGGGATGGTGTCCTGCAAGTCTTGGACTACTCCGATGGAACTCAACTTTAAGAAGCTATGTGGAAGTGTTACTGGGCCCAGATTGACGAACCCTTCCGAGTATCGTCAACTTGTGGGGGCACTGATGTTCTTGGTCAACTCCCGTACTGACATATGCTTCGTTGTGAACACGTTGAATCAATATATGGTCGAGCCTCATCACATTCATTGGATCGCTGCCAAGAATCTCTTGAGATATCTTCGGGGCACAATCCATTATGGACTGAGATACATTGTCGGGGATTTGAGACTACATTGATATATAGATGTTGATTGGGATGGCAGTGTGGTGGATCGTAAGAGCACGTCTGAGTGCTTCTTCTCTTTGGGGTCTGCTTCTATATCTTGGATGAGCAGGAAACAGAAATCAGTTGCACTAAGCACTATTGAGGCCAAATACATTGCTATGAGTATGGCCTATTGTGAAGTAGTTTGGTTGAGGAAGCTCTTCAGTGAGCTATTTGAGCATGTGCTAGATATCACCGTGATCTTCTGTGACAACCAAAGTGGGCTTTGTCTATCAAAGAATCTCGTGTTCGACGACCGCTCCAAGCACATTGATATTAACTTTTAAGTACCACTTTATCTGAGATATGGTACAATGGGGAGCAATTAGGCTCCAACACATCAGGACAGATGAGCAGGTTGCAGACATTCTAACGAAGCCTCTCAAGAAGGTCAAATTCTTAACCTTCCGAGAGAAACTTGGAGTCGTGGAACGACCCTCTTATGAAGGTCCCGTATGAGTTGGACACAAAGCTCTGGGAGCTCCTGGGGGCATGGGGTACTTCTTGGAGCTAGCTATGAGCAACCATAGGGTGAGTGGTTCACCTACCCCTAGTGGTACATTGGATACAAGGTGAGTGGTTCACCTTCCCCTTTGATACCCCATTATGGTTGACATGTGTGTAAGTGAATGGTTCACCTTCCCCTACTCGGACACATGGATGTAGGGTGAGTGGTTCACCTTCCCATACGTTTGACATATGCATAGGATGAGTGGTTCACCTTCTCCTATGGCATAAGAGCAAAATGAGTGGTTCATCTTCTCCTGTTGATGCCCCGACACACATCCTACCCATAGAGTACGGGACTCATGGGAAGTAACTCTCATATGGCCAATGAGTTGGGAAAAGTTGGTTAGGGACCATAGCACTACCGATGGACGCATCGTGTACTGTCGTACTCCCTATGACTAGGATGCATGGTGTTCAACAACTTGATCTAGGATCAAGGACTGACTTTAGTTAGTGGAGAGTGGTATGATACACTCTCGATCACTTCTTCTTCATTGTTACTTCATGGTTCTGCAGAGCAGGGCAATGATGGCAAGGACGGTTCAAGATGACAGGTTGGCATGATAATGGATTGGCAAGTGGAATTCTCCCTAGTTGAGAGGGAATGTTAAAATTGGCAACTAGGGCCAACTTCCACCTTAGGACAACTTATATGATGGAGATGATTATTGCATTGGATTCCTCTTTCGGAGAGATACAATTTTGATATAAAGATCATCTCATTCTGACAAGCAGAAATGAAATTATGAATTTATTTCTCTTATGGACAAATTGTCAAGGTCGGTCACAGCCAAATATAGGCTCATGAAGCCCAATAGATGGATCTCCTCACCCTCAACAAATTGTATAAATAGAGGTGACCTCTTCCTCATTTGGACATCATCATCAACACATCATCTTCTCTCTCTTGATTGGTTCGTACAACTTGGAGCTCCCTCTCTCTTCTTCGCAAGTGTGGCAGGTAGCTCTCTCTCTCTTCTTCGCACATGTGGCAGGAGGCCGAGTTTTTCTGGGTAAAACAGGTCAAGGTTTTCAGGGCGTTGACCAGCATTGACCTCAGTTTTTAGGCCAGAAGTTTCATTTCTCTAGGCCACATTTATTGGCACAAAAATCAAGAAGTTTGGGACAGGTTGGCAAGCATTGACTTCAAATTTGACTGCTGAAAATTACAGCAGTGTTTCTCTCTCTTTTGACTGGGTTTGACCAACTTGTTTTGGGATGATTTTGACTCTCCTGGAAGACCGAATTTAACTGTTGTTGACCAAGCTGTTTGGAGGACATTTTGGGGCAGCTTTGACCACCATTGACTTTCTGGTTAGGGCTGCATTGACTGCTGGTTTGTCTGCTGATTTGGATCCATACAGCCCTCTTACAGTCCATACAGCAGAGAACTGTTGTTTCTGTTTTTTTCAGCGTTGTACCTCTCAAGCAGCCTGTAAAAACTCAAGTTTTAGGGTGATTTTGGTAACTGTGCAGTGCAGTTTTTTTCAAAGAATGTGGAGGTTTCATCATAAGTTTTTGGAAGGAATGAAAACCAGATTTGAAGTATTCACATATAAGTACGAAATTGATTTTTATGCATCCACTATTTAATTTCTAGCTATTGTGTCATTGATGTTTCGTCTATAATATAATTTCAGCATAAATTAAATTCAGTAATCTACTTGTTCAATTGAGATCATAAGGACATTAGTCACCTAGGGCTTGAAATTTCACATGTCACTAGTTTGCAAGTTGACCCACATAGGATTTTTACATGCCTCTCTCTCTCTATATATAGATATATAGATAGCTCAACCCCTGATTTTATGCACCAATTAGTCTACATTCCACTGCTAAATTCAATTGTCTTATGCACATTTATTATATCTATTATCTACATTCAAAGTAGCTGAGCCATTGCACAAGAGATTGAGCATCTATTACGAGGAACTTTCCAATCATTTTTCAGAACAATGCACACTTAGAAGTTCTAAGTTGCCCATTGTTCCAAGGGAAGATTGCAGTATCGCACTACAATAAATTATTTCTTAAAATTATTATGGCAGTATTGCAAAAAAATCAAACCCAGCTCATTGCAGTCCTAAATCTTAGTTTGGAGCAGCCTAAAATCTGCCAAAACAGTCTTGCATCTAACTTCTGAATAAAAAAGCATCGTAATTCTTAATGCACCTAAGTATCAAGCCTAATTCATTGCAGGCCTAAACCTTAGTTGCAAACAGCCTAAAACATGCCAAAACAGCCTTGCGTTTTATTTTCAAACAAAGAAGCATGGTAATTCTCAATATAACTATAAAAATGTCTGATCTCTTCTCTAGGATTTTCTGCATATAACTATTAATCAGATTCAAATCTAATTTTGTGTTATTCAGTATGTGGGAGGATGATAGAACTATAGGCTGTTCTCTCTAGAAGTACACCAAAATTTTTGGATGGATTATTGGCTATGTTTAATGTCAATTTTTACCATAATTACTGATGAAATGTCTTATTGACCACGATATATATTGGCTCATCGCAATCCTGTAGTTAAATCTTAGGTCTTGCAACTTTGGGGTGAATAAATGTCCAACGGGGAAAATCATGGCTTGTTTTGTCACCTGATGACATTATACCATATTTGTTTCCCTAGATTGGTAAATAATTTCTAGCTCCAGGGGGTTTATACCTTATTTACTGCAAAGGGTAGGACTACTGTTGATGTGTACATATATAGCTGTGCTGCTGTTCACACGAACCCTAAGGGCTTACCTCAACCAGTTGCTGCCAATGTTGTTGTGCATTCGGCTAGTTCAGTGCCAACAGGAGCCTGGTTCAAATTTCCCCTGGGTTAGGCGCACTAATCTATGTCAATGGGTTTACTAGGGACATCGTTAAATGTGGAGAAGCATCCATTGGGCTTCCCCACGAAGTTTTCCAGCTTTCCTTGGAAAACAAAATATGCTGTCCACACCACCGATTATGGTAGCTATTCAGAACAGATCCTAAATAAGTTCACAATGGAACGTAAACTCTGAACTAAAAAAGAGATTATACATTCTCAAAAGAGAAATAACAAAATACCTTTGGATCTTTGCAATCTTATCATGATTGGGCTGACACATGGAGTCCATCAGATACCTGTTTGTTGACACTAATGGTTGTACTAGGAATGCATAATTCATCAAGAGTTTACATAAGAATATAATCAGAGACACCAGAGAAACTAGCTGTAAAGAAAATGATAAGCTTACAGTACGCTGTCCAGGTACAATCCTTGATACGTGACTTAGTTTCAGGTGCTTCTCCTCTTTACCTGAATACCAGATCAAGACAGATTCATCCTGCAGAGACATGTCAAGAAAAACTAAATATTTTTCTTCAATTTACAATCATTACAAAATATTTGTGAGACAAATGAAAACTTCTTAATCCCACTGACTCAGTTTCAGCAAAAGTGGAAAGTCAGAGACAGATAAGCACAATATTCTGCTCTTGGAACGTAACCTTCATTCCTATGGATAATAAAGAATGCAATTTCTCTGAGATTCAAACAGTATCTTCTTCCTTCTCTTTGACTACATCTCAGGGTTCAGCTTTTTACATAAAGCAAAAGAATCAATATTAAACAAAGTAGGGATGTTTTTTGGAGGCGAAGCGAGAATGCAATTTCTCTGAGATTCAAACAGTATCTTCTTCCTTCTCTTTGACTACATCTCAGGGTTCAGCCTTTTACATAAAGCAAAAGAATCAATATTCAACAAAGTAGGGATGTTTTTTGGAGGCGAAGCGTCGGAAGCATCATTTTCCAAAAATCATCGGAAGCATATATATATATATATATATATATATCTGTGTGTGTGTGTGTGTGTATTCAAAAAAAACATCCAAAATACCAAATTAGTTGTAGAAGATATGAAAACACGCATATTTGTACATAAATCAAGACAGATATGGCATCCATTGTACATCAATGATTAATTATTCAAGCATCAACCATCTAGAATCTAGATTCCTCTCCTCTTGTCTAGCCTTTCCCTCTACTTCGATTCTCTAGGGATATTAGTCAACATTGTCCAATTTTGATCAAACAGCCTAATCCAAGCCTTATAATATGTTAGAGAAAGCTTAACATCCCTGATCAAATATTTTGACTTGAGTGAAGGGTACATTTTTGCTAAGGCCGTGACAAAGGAGTTCAACAACCAACACCACCAACACTAGGGTACATACAGGATTTGGTGCTCTTAATTAGATGCCAATCACATACCCTCATACATGATATAATCTAATGAACTGCCACAATCCCATAGATCCTGAAATCCTGAAAACTGTTAAGTCTGCTGAATTTTGAATGGGATGTAAAATTATATTTTTTCCCCATATGAAGTCTAATGAGGTTGGAAGTTGGAACCACTCTCAAACATCCTGAGTCATTTCATGGTAATGTTAAAAATTTAAGTAAAAGGATGAAAATGAAAGATAAAGGAGAATGTCACTTTTACTGAAACATTACCATTAGGGAGCATCTAAGAAACGTCCAAGGAGCATCAAGGGGGCACCTTAGGAGTGTTCGGGAAGCATAGTTCCTCACATAACAGATCGAAATTTTCAAATAAAAAAAAAAGCCCTACGGAACTGTGTGAACGGTTTTTGGAACAATGGAGGAACCACGATTTGGGCCTTCAGAACCATTGTTCGGAACGGTCACAGTTCCAAAAGCCCAAGAGCCAAAAAAAGGGTGGAACCGTGGTTCTGCCCAAGGATCACCGGCGGATCCATCCGAGACATGAATCTGCTTCCTAAACCGGGGAAGGGGGGGACAGTTCCTGCAACAATGGAAAGAATGCTAGACTTCAGGAAAGTACACCTAAGAAACAGCAATGCTTTACAGAAAGAAGCATAGCTACAGATTCGACAATGAATGTAACAGGTTGGAACTGTGTGAGCGGTTTCCGGAACCATGGAGGAACCACGGTTCAGGCCTGCAGAACCGTTTTTCAGAACCATCACAGTTCCAAAAACCCAAGAGCCGTGAAAAAATGTCGGAACCGCGGTTCTGCCCGAGGATCACTGGTGGATCCATCAACCGCGGGGGCAGTTCCTGCAACATTGGAAAGAATGCTAGATTTCAGGAAAGTACACTTAAGAAACATCAATGCTTTACAGAAAGAAGCATAACTACAGATTCGACAATGAATGCAACAGGTTGGCATATAGGAAAAGTGGAGAATAAGTCTTAGACAGGCCAAATGCAAGCCTCACAAAATGAGACAGTAACATAATGACCAAGAAATCAGGACATAGAATTTTGTCAGTCTTGAACTCTAACGATGAGATCTCAGTTCAGAAAATTAACTGCAACCTTTGCTAAATGGAAAAAGATGTTCGCCAGTATGTCAGATACAACATAACCATTATAAACTAATGCCCAACTTACAAGGTACAAATTTTTACAACACAATAAAGAGGATACCTGAATGCATGGTTCACCAATCTAGACACCTTGAGATGCTTTTTACTTGGGGATAGTATGATATGGCAGCCCATCAGCATGTGTGAGAATTCCAACAGCCAATACATCATGAATAATATGTATGACTTAATGATAAACAATTCCCAAGGTTACTGGAGTTATATATGCACCATGTTACTCTTTACCAGAGGAGATGACATGGATTAATAGCTTGCCTTCATCCTCAATCTAAGGCTATTCCACAACATTTACATCAATAAGCAGCTGGCATGTCACAAAGCTTCCCACCTTGTAAAGATTATCCTCAAAGTTTGAAACAAAGTTCTTTATGGGCTTACAAGAATAAATTAAGCCTCTATCTGTCATCTTCTTTGTGGGGTCCACCCTAATTAATTCAGAAGAGAAATAGAAAAAAACCTTCGTGAGGAGATATAAGTGAGAGAGAAAAGCAAGGCAACATTAAGCATGAAGATTCAAAGATGAGAAACAATAGTTCAGGTAAAGGAAAATGGTTTTCCTGCAATAAACATGGTCATTTTGTAGGTGTAAAATACAGTAGTATGATTTATCACAGACTACAGTTAACTAAGAGGCACTCAACAATTTTGTTCAAAAGGAACAATATGCAAATCACAAAGAAGTTAAATGGTACCATGAATGTCACAGTGAAGGCTACATCACATAAGAATGACATAAATAGTGCATAGTAAATCGGCTTAGGTGCCAGCAGTCACATCGCATAAAACAGTGAACTGTTTGCCACACTCGATCACAATATAAGTCAGGAACTCAAAGAGTAAATGTTGCTTTTGCCTAATCAATAGATGCATAGTAAATCGGCTTAGATGCCAGCAGTCACATGATACATCGCTGTTGCTGTCCTTGGCAACCAGCACTTTCAGTCCTCTTCTGCCTTTGTTCCTGACTGTCCTTTGCCAAAAAATACTGCCCAGCCAACTCCTTTAGGCTCATAGTCCATTTCTGTCCACAGAGATCAACTCCTTTAAACCTCTGCCCACTTGCTGTAGCCTTCAGCAAACTGCTCCTTTAGTCCACTAATCTGTACAGCCACTGTTCAACCATATCTAACTCACCCAGCCTCCTCCCTGCTCTCTGTCCAGCCATACTAGGCCTTGGCTGCCCACTTGTAGGCCTCAGCCTACCTTCAACAACCTTCAGCCCCCTCTGATCAGCCAACATTCAACCTGCCGCCACCTTAAACACAGCTTGGCTGTCCTCCAAACACAGAGAGACTTGCAGGTGGCCTTGACTAGGCCTAAAACAAGCCTCGGCCTTTCTCCTGGCAGTCTCGGACTCTCGGCCTCTCCTAAACAGCCTGCAACAGATCTCAGATAGGGATTAAACCCTAACAGACCTCCCTTCCCTTTCCTTCTTGGCTGTGGCCTGTACCAAGACACCATCTGTCGTTCCTAAGGCATGTGGCCTTCTTCACATGGCCCTTGTTCAGTCTGTCACAGAACTCAAGCAGCCGTCAGTCCTCATTGAATAGAACTTGTCCTTACTGCATCTAGACTCCTTGCTGCAGCTCTCCTTCACACTTGTGACTAGGCCTCTTCTTTGGCCTATATTTATTTCTCTTGTGTGAGTGTCTTGGGGGTCTTCTTTGTCCTTCAAGAAACCCTCACTTCACCACTCAACAACAAATTAGAATATAATATTATTTTTCTTGGGTTCCACGCCCCCAAACTTGGGTACTTTTCCCACAAACATTCCATTTTGTGGGTTTTCTCCTCGCAAACCTAACACCCAAGGCTTATAGGAGTACCTCCCAAGCTACCCAATTTTCAACAATTCCTGATGGGAGAATTAAGGAGATGCATGATGTATTGTATGGGCCAGTGCTTACATAGAGTTCGATGAAAACATGTGCCTTGTAAAGGACAAAAAGATCCATTATAATACAGTGGCTGCAAGTATAGAGGAAAGTAGTTTATACAAGTGCCTCACTCCCAAACTCCCCCAGGATCATGCTAGCTGGATCCCCTCAGCCCTGATCTCCCCCTGCAGGGCTTCATCTGTGGCCCTTTCACAGTGATCAAAGACTTTGACAGCAAACTATCACGACTAGTAGGCCCCTACACCCCTCCCCACCCACTGGGATCTCCAGTCTCTGGTCTCCCTATTGTATTACTGCACTATACTTTTGTACCTTCCAGATAGACTACTAGAGTACAGCATAGTTAGACGCTTAGCTATACTTCTTTCTTTTTCCACTTTTGGGTGCTTTTAGCATTAAACTCTGATATAGAAGTAGCTTTAACATTCCCACATTGTATTCAGACTAGTTGTACTTCATAGTCCCATTGACGCACTTTTATGATTACTTGTTGATCATTAATAAAATTATCTTATGGCAGAAGGCCTCAGCGGCTGACAACTGCACCAAAAATTAGCTTTAGCTTTAGAGGCTTGGCCATCTTAACTACCAAAGCCTGATTTTCTTGAAGAAATTGGATATGGTTCTTTGCCTCTTGTTCAGCTGGAAACAGGTGTTTGTGAAGCTTGTGCATTGCTCAAGTATCATAGGAAAAATTTAGGAAAGTAGATGCATGGAGACCAAGCAAGCGGTTAGAAGTTGGTACATTGTCAGCTGTGTTCCTATTAGCACATCATCATGTGGAGGTTAAAAGTATTTCAAGCTTTTTGTTGATGATTTCTCAAGGAATGTACAGCTGTACTTTATTAAGAACAAATGAAAGGTGCATCAAACATTTAAAGAATTTGGAGCTATACTGGAAAAGAAAGTGAGAGGATCAAAATTCTTAGAACAGACAACAGCAGCAAATGCAAATCCAAAGAATTTTTGAAGTATTGTAACTCTCTTGGCATAGCTATCATAGCATACCTGACTGTTAAGAGCATGTGTTTCCTCTTTGTGTTGATAATTATAGCTCATACAGTAACTTCCACACAGATTTAGTGTGAATGTGCGAAAAGTAGTGCAAGATATTTTCCAAAAAGTAATATATTTTATAGTTCACTTTGGTTGAAAAAGAAAATTTCTCATATTTAGCTGATAAATCTCAAAAGGTATATTGCATGGCTTAGACTAGAATTAAACTAAAAAATAGATTGGGGTTTTGGTCTAAACCATAGTTTTAAAACTCCGACTCGGCCGAGGATCGACTCTGACTCCAACTCCGAAACGGTAATGACTCGGCCGGCTCGATTTCAATGACTCGGTCGTTGTAAAAAATACATTAAATATTTAATTTTTTTATAAAAAAACATAATTTTAAAGATTTTCATTCATGTTTCTAAACACACAGCATTATAATATAGATGGAAGACAACATATGATCAAAGCAGGCTCATGAACCAATCCATTATATCAAAATGGTACCCAATGGCAATACATAGTCAACTGTCATACATGATCAAAGACTCAAAACAAAAAACACATAACCAAGGAGGCTAGAAATGGCCTCTACAACAAAAGTAAATTGTGACCAGACTCCAGTACTAGTACTACAGCTACAGGCTAGTAGCTACTGCCAGAGGAGCCAAGATCATGTCGATCAATCTTTGGATCATCATCAGACTCTCAGAGTCAGACAGGGGGCCCCATGGCCCCTCATCATCATCATCATCTCCAACTGCAGCTGTAGAAGTGGTACCACTAGCAGACTGTGCAACTACAGCAGATGCAAGCTGAGATAGAGTAGATATGTGGCTGCGCCTCTGTCGTGGCTGAGCAGAGGAAGCACCTACAACTGGAGTCCTTGTTGGCTATGAGACTGAGGCTGGTGGATTGGGATCTGCATTCAACTGAACAGCATGTTCAAGTTCTACTGATGTCTCGATATCTAAATCTAAATCAAGATCCTCATCAGGATCAAACTCTGTTGGACGACTCTCCACTACCCAATCTGATGTTGGATCAATATCTTCCAACACAATGGGATCTGAATCAGGTCTTTTGTTCAGCAAATGGTTTCGTCTGAGCCGGAGGTTGTATTGGACATAAACTAGATCATTTAACCGTTTTTGATCCAAACGGTTTCTCTTCTTTGTGTTACTTGGGAGCAGGAGCGAAAACGGGAGCGGGAGCGACATTTTTAGAAGCTCCTGGTTTGGGAGCGAATCCCAGAGGAGTTCGACAATAATGTCACTAACATCAAGGTACATAGAGGGATTGGTGCTCTTGATTAAATACGAGTTCCATACCCTAATACATGACAAAATTCAATGGAAACATTGCAATCCTCCAATTCTGAAATCATGAAAACTGATAAGTCTGCTGGATTTTGAATGAAATCTAAAATTCTACTTTCTCCATATGAAATCCAATGAGGCCGAAACCACTCTCAAACATCCTGAGTCATTTCATGGTAATGTTAAAAATTTAAGTAAAAGGATGAAAATGAGGATTAAGGAGAATGTCATTTTTACTTTAAGAATTTAACATTACCATGAAATTTAAATAGCATATCAATAGTAGAGAGAATTTGAGTGTGTTAAATAGGGTTTGGGAGGGGGAAATGGACCCCAAATAACATTTAGCTAATTCATAAAACACCTTGAAGTCCAAACCAATCAGCAAACCCCTTAAAATTTCATTACAATAATGTTAAATTGTTGTTTTAGTGGGTTACGGGCCGCTGTTTGTGACTCGGCCGAGTCAGTACGGGAAACGGCCGAGTTGGCCGAGTCAGCCATGACTCGGCCGAGTCATTCAATGACTCGGCCAAGTCATGGCTGACTTGGCCAACCGAGCCGTTTTTTGTACCGAGTCACTCCGGAGGGCAATGGAACGGACCAACTCGGCCGTTTTTTTAAAACTATGGTCTAAACTAAAAGTATAAATACAGGTCAAGATAGAGGTTTTTTACCACACAATTGTAACAGTTAAGCAGTTGAACAGGTTTAGCCAGTGTGTGTGTGTGATAGAGAGAGAGAGGGAGAGCAGGGAACCAAGAAAGAGGTGTTTCCGGTCAATGCACAGTTCCATATTGGGTTCTGTACAGTTGTACATACAGGACCATATGGATCCATATAGTCATTCAGGCATACCACACATGCATCCATACAGTCCATATGGAATGTCATACAGCAATACTTCTCAAGCAGTTCCTTCCACTTAGTTCAGGATGATTTCAGTAACTGCGGAGTGTTGTTTTTTTAGTGCGCAGCCTGTGAAGGTATCCTTGTAAGTTTTTCCAAAGGAATGAAATACTGAATTTGAAGGGATAATTACTTGTGTATGTGTGAAATTGATTCTATGTTTTCGCTAATTCATTTCCGGTGCTTGTGTGAATGATTTTCTTTTAATTTTAATTTCAGCATTACTTAAATAATTATATTCAACAATTACTTCTTTAATTAAGATCATAAGAAGCAATAAAGTTCATTGACAAGGACGAACACAATGGCGGCGGAGAAGGTTTCTGCAGTCATCTTTCACGCAACTTTCCAGTCCAGCATTCTGGGCAACCTCAGCGAGCACAGCTCGGGATCCATTTGCCTTCACAGCAGATCTGCATTCGCCATTGTGGTCTCGGCTGGACAGTTACCCATGCGCTTTTGCTATGAACCAATGCATGAGATCTCAGCATTCGCATGGTCTTTGTTTGGATCTGGGGCAAACATTCGCTCTCCGAAACGCAGTCTTATCTTCAGATCTGACAAAGATCTGACAGATCCGGTCACCCAGAAGGCAGATAGGCCCACGCTCTGGCCAGATCCAGAGATCTGTTTACATCTTGGCTCTGTCCTATTCCGGACCAGAGTCTCAAATCGCAGAGAAGGATCTGCATGGAAAATATGGACAGTGCTGCCTGGAGCCTGGAAATCCCAAATTCTTTTGCCGCCCCTACCAGATGAAGTTCAAACAATCTCGCTGCAATCGAGCCAAGGGTCCATGAATAATGCATTTCCTTTGGAAAATTGCATATTAAGTCTTTCAAGGAATATTGAGCCCGATCCACCCCTTACTTTCAATGATCTTGACTCCTCAGTGGTGGTTTAGCACCAACACTAGACAGATCTGGATTGTGACCCAGGGAAAAGCATCCCCGGCCCAGATCTGGCGATTCAAGCAATAGATCGGGCTCCACTATGGCCAAATCTCTCAGATCTAGAGTCTTATTTAGTAGATCGACCCCTGTCAAGGGCAATCTATTCAAGATCTTGTTGTCATAAGCCCGATTTGTATTTTCTGCAACGAGCTCACATAGATCGAGCGACCTCTGCATCATTGTATACAATAAATCTCATCAGCAAGCCATTAAAGACGTCTGCAATGCAATCTGGGCCACTAGAGCTAGAAATGCCTTTCGACAACAATCTGGACCTTGAATCTTTGCATCAGGAAGAACCAATCCACTTCCAATTTTTTCTAAAATCTCCTGCCAGAAAATCTTCATTAGTATGGGTGCATGCTACAGACAAGGTATTCCAATTGAAGCAGAATATCATGCAAAATTATGGATATCCTGCACATCTGCATCAATAGGGGCAGATCTATGCAGGACAATCGATATCTACAAGAATACAACATTCTATCAGCGACCACCATCATCCTAAATCTGCGACTGAGAGGTGGAGCAGCGGGATCAAGTAAAACAAAAGGCGTTGGAGGAGGAGCTGGACCCAACTTATCAAAAGGTACAAAACCAAATCAGGAACACATAAATGGTGGACTCTCCTATAAAAACATTCTACAAGGAAAATCTGCAGCTTCAGCACACACAAAACAAGCATGCAATACCCCCAGCCCCTACATAGTGGAGCAACTGAATTATATCCCAGAACTGAATATAGACATCACAGAAACAGAAGATCTCTGCACTACATATGAAACACAAGCCATCATCTGCAGATTTAACAGTTTCTGGCCAAAACCAGTGGAGCTCTTTCATTGGATTTTCACAAATTGGACAACAAACTGTGAAATACACCTCTGCTCTAAAGGGTTTTTCATTGTAAAGTTCCCATCATCAGAGGCTTGTGATATTATTCTTCAGGAAGGTCTGTGGTTCTAGGGATCGACGGGACTCTTCATTACCCCATGGTTCCCAGATTTTGATGCAAATACCATGATAGTATCCAGAATGTCGGTATGGGTCATGCTGCATAACCCCCCCCTACATTTTTGGCATAATCAAGTATTAGAAGGTATTGGGACTATCTTAGGGTGATATATAAAAACTGACACACAAAGAATGGAGGAAAGAATCTATACTTCCGCACGAATTTGTGTGGAAGTGGATCTCAGCAAAGGCCTATCGGATCATATACAACTGATTCACAACAAGCAGAGTTGGACTCAGTTCTTAGATTACGAGAACACAACATTCAGATGCAAAATTTGTCGGCAAACAGGACATCTACAAAACACGTGCCCTGAAGCCAAGAAAGAAACTCGAAGGAAGAAGAAAGCAAGAAAGTAGCCCAAAGGATGGAAATTTCCCCACAAATGAACTAGATGAGGAAGAGGACGAAGCAGAAAAAGATCCCATACCCAATGAGAACAATCAGACACCAAATGAAAAAGAAGAAAAGGGGGAAGTCTCACAAGATCCATCTGACTTACAGATCACCCCGACACAGTCAGCAAAGCTACCAGAAGTAAAGGATACCAGCGGCTACAAACGTCATCATACATCAGACAACTCAGATTCAGACAAGGACACTGCAAGAATAGAAGGAAATCAGCTCGCTCTTGTCTCTTCCACGCCATCTCAAGGAGAATGGCACAAGGTTGAAAAAAAGAAATGGAGAAAGGTTTAACTTTTCTCTTCATCAGTTTTTAGTTGTTTTTTGTATGAACTTATGATCATCAGTCATAGACTAGATGATGGAATGCTTTTAAGCATCTGCAACATGTAATTTTGTTCACTAATAAAATTACGATTTTTCCTTGGGGAAAAAATTGAGATCATAAGGACTTTATTCACCTAGGATTGGAATTTTCACATGGTTACAAAGCTATTTCTTTGCTTGAGACTCTCAGCGATTTGTAGCAATGAACCAATTGCAGGGAAGGAGGACCAGCAATTAAACGATTTCAAACTAATTTTCAGATTCGGGAGTCTATGCAGTAGATTTCAGAGATGGCATCAACTAGCCTCGGGTTTGAGGACATATTGGATGGTGCCTCAAATTTCTTATCATGGAAGGTAAGAGTTACACTCTTACTAGAAGAGAATGATCTCTAGGATATCATCAAGGATGTTGTGACTTTGCCTACAAATCTGCAGCAACTGGTAGCTCACAACAAGAGGAAAGTGAAGGCCAAGCAGATAAACAAAAAGATGATATTGTAGAACAAAAAATGAAAAATCTCAGATCCGTAGAGATGACCAGTTCAGACATAGTCACCAATCACATTATGAAGGTCACACATATTCATAATCAGCTTGTTGGGGAGAAGGTTGCAGATGCAAAGCTAGTGAATATGGCACTGAATATATTTCCAGCTTCATGGGAACCATTTTTCAAAGGTGTTTGTGTTCGGGAGGACCCTCCTAACCTTGAGAGGCTTTAAGATGACTATACCAAAGAGGAGACTCAAATAGAGTCAAAGGCTAACAAGAAGGGTGGTGATAAGAACCTAGCTTTATTTGGATAGTCAAATAAGGGCAGAGGTGAAGGACCTAGCAAAAGGTAAGGGAAAGAGTCAGGAGTCAACCTCACAACTAAGAAAGAAAGACAAGTAAAATCAAGTGCTTCATTTATCATAATAGGTTTGAGGACATATTGGATGGCGCCTCGCTTATCATGGAAAGTGAGAGTTACACTCTTACTAGAAGCTAAGTTGCAGGAAACGTGGGCAGGGGGTCCGTTTCCCCAGGGGAAACGAAACGAAACTCGTTTCCCCGTACCGTACGGCCTGGAAATGCGTTTCCGGCCGTACGGCCACGTTTCCCGAAACGGAAACGTGGCCGTACGGCCGGAAACGCGTTTCCAGGCCGTACGTGCCACGTTTCCCCAAAAAAACACTTGTTTTTTAAATTTTTTATTTTTTTCAATTTGTTTTTAAATTTTTTTAGGGTTTCCAGGTAGTTCTAGAAACCTATTCTAAAGTTATAAAAGAGCAGCTTGGCTCATTTTCTCATCACATCATTCATGCTTTATGATTGCACATATATATAATAATAATTTTTAAATATTTTTAATATATATATATATATATATATATATATATATATATATATTATTATATTATTATATTATTATATATATTCGCGTTTCCCCGTTTCCAAAATTTGGGGAGGTCGCGTTTCGTTTCGCTTCCCGTTTCGGAAACTCGTTTCCGTTTCCCCGTTTTGTGCAACTTAGACTAGAAGAGAACGATCTCTAGGATATCATCAAGGATGTTGTGACTTTGCCTACAAATCTGCAGCAACTAGTAGCTCACAACAAGAGGAAAGTGAAGGCCAAGCAGATAAACAAAAAGATGATATTGTAGAACAAACTCAGATCCATAGAGATGACCAATTCAGACATAGTCAACAATCCCCTTATGACGGCTACAGATCCTTGATCAGCTTGCTGGGGAGAAGGTTGCAGATGCAAAGCTAGTGAATATAGCACTGAATGGATTTCCAACTTCATGGGAACCATTTGCCAAAGGTGCTTGTGATCGTGAGAACCATCCTAACCTTGAGAGGCTTTAGGATGACTATATCCAAGAGAAAACTTTAATAGAGTCAATGGCTAACAAGAAGGGTGGTGATGAGAACCTAGCTTTATTTGGATAGTCAAATAAGGGCAGAGGTAAAGGACCTAGCAACAGTAAAGGAAAGAGTCAGGAGCCAACCTCACAACTAAGAATGATAGACAAGTAAAATCAAGTGCTTCAATTACCATAAGCATGGTCATTATGCATCACAGTGTCTAGAGAAGAAGGGTAAAGAAGCAACAACAAAAACAGGTAGCCGTCTTTGCAAAAACTCAGTTGAACAAGTATGTTGCCAAGTTGAGAAAGTTTTTTCAGTGAAAACTAGCCTTTCTGCCAACACAATTCTAGGGGATGTGGGGTATGTGGACAGTGTGGCATCTCAACATATGACATCAGCCCATCGGTTGTTTCTAGTCTTAAGAAGCAAGTCTCAGGAGTACAGGTTGAGCTCCGTAATGATGGCAAGTACCCAGTAGTAGGAGTTGGTACAAGTCACATAAATCTTTAAATTTTGAAGATGTCTTATTTGTTCCATGTCTCAAGAAGAATTTGCTTTTAGTGTCAATCATGGAGGATAACGCCTTTGCAATCAAGTTCAAGAACTAGAAGTCCTCATTAGGCTGAAGGATTATAGCTTCAGATATAACTCAAGTAATAGGGGATAGTGAAGTTAATTTGTAAAGGTTTCAAGCCTTGGTGCATAATAGTGACGACTTGTGCAAGTTGTGCCACAAGAGGATGTGGCACTCACATCACAAGGGTTGCCTATTCTAAGGGAGATAGTCACAGGTTTCCTAGAGTTTAGCATTGAGCAGCGTAGTGTATGTAGAAGATGCACACTTGGCAAGCATGCCAAAGCTGCTTTCCCAAGCAAAGTGTATAGGTCCAAGGGGACTCTAGACCTAGAACATTTCAATGTTTGTGGATCGATGTCAGTAGCATCAATAACAAGAAGCACATATTATGTTTCCTTTATTGATGATTTCTCTCACAAGACTTAGATCTACTTAAAGACCAAGGATGATGTCTTAACATGTCTCAAGAGTTCAAATCTCTTGTTGAAAACCACACAAGGAAGGAGATCAAAGTCTTGATATTGGACAGTTGGGGGCAGTATACCTCCAAGGAGTTCAAGGGTTTTGCAAGGAGGCAACAATCAAGTGGGACCTAACAATTCAATACAACCCACAAAAAAACGGAGTTGCAGAGCGAAAGATTCAATCCATCATAGGTGTTCTTAAGGCCACAATACATGACCAAGACTTGTCAATGTTATTTTGAATAGAGGCATGTAACAAAACAATCTACATCCATAATTGGTTTCCTCACATGATCTTAGAGGACAAAACAATAGAGTCATTCACTGGTCTAAATGCCATAGGTGAGTCATTTTTGCATCTTTGGTTGCACAATTTATATGCATGTACGAATAGAAAAGAGGACCAAGTTGGAGCCCTCCAATACAAAGGGTTTATTAGTGGGTTGCAACGAAAATTCAAAGGCTTAGAGGGTCTATATTCCAAAGCAGAGGAAAACAGTAGTGAGCTAGGATGGAAAGTTTGGGGCAGACTTTGCCTCTAGGAAGCCCATGAGCCTATTCCAATGAGAGTATGAGAAACAAAAAGCTCCAAAGGTTGAACCAAGTTCACCAATGATTTCTAAAGCGATACAACAGTCTTCAAGAGAAAAAGGGAGACAATAACCCATTCTACATCTGCCAAGAAGCCTTGATCGTTCAATTAGACATTGAGAGATGCTTAGGAGCATATTGAGGCTCCTAGGAGCACATTTTGAGAGAGCAAACCTCCGAAGAAATTTCTAGACTATGTGGCAGGAATGAGCAGCATTCTAATTTCCAAGCCTTCCAGCTTTCAAGAGGTAACAAACCGACAAGTATAGTTGGTTGCCATGGTGGAGAAGTATACATCTCATGAAGAATGATGTCTAGGACAAAGTGTCAAGACCAAAAGGGAAGTCAGTTGTGAGTTCCAAATGGCGCTACAAGATCAAGAATGCTACAAATGGCATCATTGAGAAGTTCAAAGCAAAGTTTGTGGCAAGAGGGTTCTCTAAGAGAGAGGGAGTGGACTACAAGGAAACTTTTGCTCCAATTACCAAGCACACTTACATTAGAGCAGTTATTTCCTTGTTTCGTTTATGAGATGGATGTAAGACAATTCTCCTTAATGGGATTGTTGCCACGCAATCTAGCAGGGGTCCTAGGAGGGGTACCTAAGGGACAACTGCTAGACCAAATGACAACAATGGGACAAAGAACCACTATCACCTCAGTCAGTGTCCCCTGTTTTTTTACAGACTTTCACCGATGGGAGTCCCGGTATCGAAGAAATCACTTGTAATGATGGGATCGATGATAAGATATGAAGTGATTCCAAGGCCCATTCAAAGGAGAGGCTCAATTATGGCTTGATGAAGGAAAGGCTCTCCAAGAAAAACCTAAGAGGAGAGTCAAGACCTAGAGCTATGAATATTCAATAAGTATGTATAAGATCAAGACTTCCAAAGTGAGGCAAGACTTCTCTAGAAGCTTTGCAAAATGATTCTTCTTCAAATAGGGCTTTCGCTTCACTAGAGAAACCTATGCGAGACCTAGGGTTTTGAGTAATCGTGAGAAGGTTTCCTCCAATGTGATCACTAGGTCAGGCTAGGATAGGGGAAAGCATCAACAATGAATGATTTCCCAGAGTTTCTGTGCAAATGACCCTCAAGAAGACCTCTCAACCTATGACATTCAAGAAAGGCTTTCAAAGTCAGAGCTAGGGCTTGAGTTTTCTCACAAACCAACTGTGTGAATTGCTCCAAAATTGGAGGGTCACTAAAGGAGACATAGCGCAGATGTTTATCCACTAAAGTGACCACCAATTTTTCCTTGGACCAATTCCTACTTCCCTTGGCTAAGGAGTCTGTTGCACTCAAATTGTCAAAGTTCCAAGGAAGCAGTTTTTCAACAAAGATCGAATCACATATCAACAGTCCATGTGTCATGGTTATCCCATTTCGCAAGTTATGTAATGTAAATGATCTTAGTAAAACCTTGAATCTATGTAACAACCTAAGTAAGCCTATAATTTTGCTGACGAATTCCATCCTAGGAGATTTTTTAACCTCGCTGATTATCTGCGTTTCTAGACACAGTTAATCAGAAGAGTTTTTTCCCTCCAACTTAAACCCCAAAGATAGAATGAAATTTATTGTCAAATTATTAGGTGAGTCCTAGTGTTTTTAGTCGCGTCTGATGTAAAAGTGGTTTGCGAATAATTTAAGCTAGTTGGCTTAATTATTTTATTACAAATCATTTGATTTACTAGATCATATTTTGTCGCAGATGGGTTATGTGTCTGGAGGGTCTAAGCCAAATATGTATTCTCTCTTTGAATCTTTTAAATAAAAAACCTTATGTATTAGAGGGTTGGAAAAACAATTAAATCCCATCATGTGTAAATTAATTAATTTTTCTGGCAAAATAAAATTAAATCCTAAGCCAGAAAATTAATGAATTAGAGTCAAATCAAATTGTCTTAGGAAAATAAATTCTCCAAATGGAAAAATTCGTGGGTCTTAAAGGAACTCATTTTTAAAGGTCCTCCAACAAGGGAATATTGTATATTTCAAGAAAATTTGCACCCTTGGACCTTGATGGTTAAGTCAAAGTCAAATTTTTGAGGAAATTAACTCAAATGATTAATTTTGAACTAATTAAAATAGAATTAAATGATAAATTCGAAAAATCCTCAAATATAAAAAACAAGGGCCAAGATTAAAAGATCTTGAAGTGTTTATCAACGGCCAAAATTATTTTGACAAACATCAAAGAAACTAGCCATTATTTTTCCATTTATTTTGACAAAGATCAAAGAAACTAGCCATTGATCTCTAGCTAGAATTGTTGTTGAAGCATTTTATAAACTATTGTCCCACTGGGACCTATTTTTCTACTATAATAAAAGACTTTGGGGTGCACTCAAGGTGTTCTTGTTCGTTAATATGTGGTATGTATTGACTACAAGATTCTGATGTGGTGCTTTATAATTATTATTTTGAGATAATACATAGTGTTTGCAAGTACTCAATCCTTGGTCTCCAAGTTCACATACTGTGGACAAGGGTTACTTTGTTTGATTCCTTAGTTTTTATATGGTGGATTGAATCTTCTCTTAGGCTATAGTGAGCATAAACTTCTCTAAAGTGTTTTAGCCATTCTTTCAAGGAAAAATATCATAAAAAAATATTTTCTCAAAATCTATTTTAAAACCCATGTATATTTTGTAAAATAATTTTGTAATATTAATTGTAAATTATTTTTGGGTTGGGGTTTTTTTAGATCTATTTTGTATATATTTGGGGTTTGGGTGTTTTTATTTTCATTTTTGCAGGTTGGATCAAGAAATCAAGTGGGAGAAGAGCTAGATCTAGGCCCTTGAGGGTAAGATCTAGTCTCTTTGAAATTTTTGCAGGATTTCCCACGAAGGAATTTTCGAAAAATCAGAGAGTTGAAGCATAAAATAATTTCGAATAAGGGTTTCAAACTTTTCAGGGTTTTTAGCCCCAGTCTTTCCCTCCTAAGCCTCAGCATCCCTCTTTCTCCCCTCTGTGTCTTAGTTTAGGGGCATTTCTTGACCTTGCCACGAGGTTTTGAGTCTCATTTTTAGCTAAAGTCTAAAAAGGTGTATTGCATGACTTAGACTAGGAGTAGACTTAGAAATAGATTAGAATTTTGGCCTTGGTTAAAAGATAGGTCAAGATGGACGCTTTTTACATAGTTGAACAATTAAGCAATTGAGTAGGTTGAGCCACTAAGAGAGAGAGAGAGAGAAAGCAAATACGAAAGAAGCAATTCCCGATAGCATAGTTCCATATAGTTTTGTACAAAAATCCATAAAGTGGTACAAGCAAAACCATATGGATCTATATATATATATGGACGAAATGTACAAGGATCCAAATATGATGTACAATTTGTACAGACAATTGTATAACCATACAACAAATCATATTTCTCAAGTAGAATGAATGAAAAACTTATTTTGAAGAAGTAATTACCTATGTATGTGTGAAATAAACATTTATGCTTTCACTAGTTAATTTCTAGCTATTGTGTGATTGATGCTATGGTTCGAATTGAATTTCAACATTAATTAAATTCAATAATTACTTGTTTAATTGAGATCATAAGGATGTTAGTTGCCTAGGCTTGGAATTTTCACTCCTTAGGGGTCACATATTCAAATCCAAAGGGGTTAGGGTATGTACATCTCTCAAGACTAAGCAGCCAAATCATTATGCATAAGGGGGCCCTTATCCCAGAAACAAGGGGGTCACATACATTAATTTGGCATCTATCTAGCATATGACCTAAATGTATATTATTATTATCATCATAAACAATTAAATTTCGATTATACTCCTCAGAAGAATGGTGTTGCACTTTGCATAAAGGAAAAATATATCTACAAAAAGAAAGTCCAACAAACATCACACCTAAAGAATCATGAAGTTATAAAAAACCACTAGTGTGTCCTCTTAATAGTAATTGGGTGTATTACTTATGTTCATATTCCAAAAGAAAAAGGACACAGGCTAAAGGATAAAAATAAGAGGTATACCTTTTTAGGTTATAGAAAAGATTCTAAGGCATAGAGACCCTTTAATAAGGAAAAGAGCATAGTTTATAATAGGAATGCCATATTTGATGAAAACCATAGCCAAGGAAATTCATATCAAATTGAATTGCAATCAGCTATGGAGGACACTGGTAAGATAGTTGTTAAGTGGTCCAAGTCTGAAAGTCGAAAAAGTTAAACTAATGATGGAAAGTTGGTGATAAAAAGGTTAGCAGTGAGAGCTGATCACCAAAGCCTAAAAAGATCCAAAAATGGCAATTAGACATGGAAAGAATCAAATCTATGGTGTTAAATTTCCTTCAACCTAGTAACCTAGCAATTTACTACATAGAATATTATTACAGATATGTTGAATAGCACCACTAGGATCTTAACAAAACCTAAACAACAAAAGAAAAATGACAACCAACCTCATTCACACATTACACACAAATTTTATGTCCAATCAAACAATTCTTCACTAAAATTAGCTTTAGAACCTACTGAAGCTCCCCTAATAGGATAATTGCCCTCTGAGGAAATTACATATACAATAATGACCTAGATATGATACAGCTAATCAAGCCCTAGATCTGTCCTTTGATCTCTCCTGACTGATTTGGCCTTTGTTACTCCTTGCACCTTCCTCGGACCGAGCACACTCATGTCTTGTATTGTGTGTATTCTCCCTTAGCATAGCCTTTCTTTTATAAGCTTGAGTTATGACCAAATCCAGAACCCTAATCTCCAATGTGATTAATAGTTGAGATTAGATCTCACCTTAATTGAGATTCATCTAATTCACTAATGCAAAGACCTTTGCATTTCATCATATTAAATCACTTTTGTCTTATAAAAGAATTTACTTTAATAAGAAGACAACATGTTAAGAAAGATTAAAACAACCAACATCACAATATAAATTTGGTGACTAGTGTTATGGTGCAGCGTCATAGGGTAATTTTCTTGTTGGAAAAAGTAACTATGTTCGGTCTTCAATAATGTACTTTAGTCATTATGTAACGTACTTGTCAAAAGAATAAAGAAAAGAATTTTTATTATTATTGTTGTGACTTATTAAAGCATGGGTTTCATGTTTGGGTCACCATGTTTTAGGTCAAAGTCTCCATTAAGGACTTCTAGGATTTATTCTGAGTCTAGAATTATTGTACATTTAAAGAGACCCTTCTTGGGCTTTTGAATCATGTAAAAAGGTTAAGTATTGAGTCAAATTTGAATTATTGATGATTTCATATTTGTGATTTTGGTATGATCGAGAAACCCTAACTTGTTAGGATGGAATAATAAGATCTAAAATCCTGAAACCTTTGAAGTTTTGGTAATATAGGGTTTGTTATGTTTCCACATTGGAACCCTAGCTCATTGGGGTTTGGTGGAATGTGTGTTCTACATTGGAACCCTAGCTCATTAGGTTTTGGTGGAATTTGTATGTAAGACCCTTATATTGTCTTAGAATTGATTTACTTGGTATGTGTGTGTTGTCTAATCAAACCCTAGTATAATCAATATGTTTGTGTGTCTAACTCTTATTGATATTTGTGAAGTTGGGTTTGACTATCTCATGATATGAAATGTATTTGAATGGTGATGAAATCTAGGCATATAGAGATATGTCCTTTTGGTTGAATCCCTAGCTTGGTATAGGTTAGATATATTAATGTTATAGGACATATGAAATGCTTATGTATGGTTATGAAATCCTAGATGTGTATGATATGCTTATGTATGGTTATGAATTCCTAGATATGTGTGTTGACCTAGTCATTGATGGTCATGAGTCCTAGGATTTAATGAAGTCCTTGTCTGAGATTCTAGGATGTTAATGTTTGGAAATCTAGGGTATTATAGCTAAACCCTAGTGAAGTTAAAAGTTGTTTAATATGTGTGATATAACAATCTAAAATATATTAAGTGGTTGTTGAATATGAAAATCTAGGGTTTTACAGTTAAACCCTAGTAGTGACATTGTCTAGTGTGAAATGTAATAATCTGAGATCTATGCATTTAATGATTATTGAGATTGTGGAATTCTAGGGTTTTTGAAATTAAACCCTAGTCGAAGTAAAATCTTTGGAATATGATGATTTGAGATTGTATGAGATTGTTGAATTTATGAAAATGGAATTCTAGGGTTTTGGAGTCGAACCTTATAATCGAAGTAGAAATCTTTGATGAATGTTGACTATATGATAATTTGAGATTTGTGAAGAAATCTAAATTTTTGGATGAGTATGATGATTGCTCAGAAATCTATGGTTTGCAAACAACCTTAGTAGTAGTTGGTCATGTTAGTGATTGATTGATGATTGATTGAAAATCCAGGGGTTTGGAACTAACCCTAGTGGAAGCTAGTCAAGTTAATGACTAAGTTGTGATTGACTTTGATTGATTCTTTTGTATGAAATCTAGGATTTGTATGAATCCCTATTGAGAAGTCTAACACATGTATTTTGGAAGGTTATTAGATGATTTTTAGATCCATATTTGTGTGAATGGTTTCTAGGATTTTCTATATGTTGTAGTAAGGTATGGCATACCTTTGGAAGACATGTTGAAACCCTAGATGGATTAAGTGTTGTTATGAAGTAGTATAGGGTGTATGACAAAATCCCTAGCAAAATGTTGAAGAGTATATGTCTCTTGTTTATAATTAAGTCTGGGTAACTAATATGAATAAAGTTGAAATGCTTCTGTGTTTTTGATATGGCTAACATCATGCTTCTATAGTTTTGGTTGTACTCGCTATCAAAGTTGTGCAGGTACACAATCTTCAACTTGGTGAAGATGCTCAATGTGACAAGCAAGTTGTGTTGGTACACAATCTTCAACTTGGTGAAGATGCTAGATGTGACAAGTATGATGAGGTTGATGATAACTCTCATGTAATGGTTGGAAGCCACGAAAAGATTCTCCTATGTCGAAAAAGAAGAAGTTGATCTCCCGAACGAAGCATGAATAGAAGAGATCTCCCTAAGATTAAGAGGGAGTCTGGATAAAGAGGTGCTTCTTGGTTGATAGGGAGTGTCAGATATAGTTCTATGCTTCATGTGTCATGCACTAAACCAGGACTAACAGTCGTAAGTCTGAGTAAAGGCCATGAACAGGAAAAGGAAATTGGAGAATGCATTTTGAAGTGTTGTTGAAAGAAGGAAATCAGAATCTGACTGAAGAATATGTCGTTGTATATGAAGTAGGAAGAAAAATGTATTGATTGGGATTGTGTTTGTACAAGTGAATCTCTCGAAGGAAAGCATGTTGGTTACCAATCAGTTTGATTGGGAGAGATTGGTCATTCTTGATCTGTTGGATCAAGGGGTGTCGAGGCTTTTTGAGTGAAGCATTGCCTCGAAGGACATCTAGCCGGCACATTGCGTTGATGTCTAGAAGTTGGAAAGGTGTTGTTGATCATTGAGCTCTGTTTTGGATACACACCTGGATTTTTGGGTTGATGGTTAGCAAGTAAGCCTAATGGTACCTAGATAGATTGCCTTGATCAGGTATCTTAGTCCCACCTGGATAGATTGCCTTGGTCAAGAATCTAGTCCATGGCATTGCGGTGCCTAAATTATTGAGTGATTGGTTGGATAGATTGCGCTAGTCAGGAATCTAGTCCATTGCATTGTGGGGCCTAAATTGATTGACTGGTTGGATAGATTACCCTGGTCAGGAATCTAGTCCATCACATTGCAGTGCCTAAATTGATTCACTGGTTGGATAGATTGCCTGGTCAAGAATCTAGTCCATGGCATTGTGGTGCCTAAAGTTCTTCATGGTTCATATAGTATGAGATCTTCCATTGTATATGTACATTATGAATACCTCCCTAGCAAAAAGGGAGTGTTGAAAAAAGTAACTATGTTCGATCTCCAATAATGTACTTGAGTCATTATGTAATGTGTTTGTCAAAATAATATAAAAAAGAATTTGTATTATTGTTGTTGTGACTTATTAAAGCATGGGTTTCATGCTTGGGTCACCATGTTTTAGGTCAAAGCCCCCAATGAGGACTTCTAGGATTTATTATGAGTCTATAGAATTATTGTACATTTAAAGAGACCCTTCTTGGGCTTTTGAATCATGTGAAATGGTTAAGCATTGAGTCAAATATGAATTATGTAACCTCCATGTCATGTCGGCCTAAGAGAAGATCAAGTTAGCCTAAGGACCCATTCGACCCCACAAGAATCCTATAAAAGGAAGGACTTCGAATTCATTTGGAGCATCACTTCTCATTCTCTCTCTACTCAGCAGAAGTGTGAAAATTTGTTTGCTTTGCAGAAGTGTGAAGTATGAAGTTGGGAAAGTCTGTTGTCGGAACCCTGCTGAAATCTCTGCACAACTCTAGGACTAGAGCTCCATATCTCCCCACCTCTCTCCCGTAGGTATAGCTACATAGATCGTGAAATCTTCCTCTAGCTTAGAGGAAAGATTAAAAATCTCTGTTGGAGTGCCCGCTTGATCCTGCTTCTCCTTCTTGTCCTTCTTCCTCTAAGGACACTGAGTATTGTAGTGGCCAAACTCACCACACCTGAAGCACTTGATCTTGGACAGATCCTTCTTTTTCTTCTCAACCTCCGAGCCTTGCCCCTGACTGGGACCTTTTTCTTTCCCTTTTGATGCAAGGGCCACATTGTCTTCCTCCTTCACACCCTTCGATCCTTTGTTGCTACTGTTGTTGATGGAGATCTTTACTAGAGCTCAGCTCATCTCCTCCTGTGAGAGATCAGCCCAAATCCAATCCCACCCAAGCAACGTATCTTGTCCCAGAATGCCTTCGACGAAATTTTCCCAATCCTTAGTGACACTGTTGAGGGCCAACCTCACCATTATTGTAGGTGGAGGCGTATCTCCTACAACTGCAAGCTCATCTCTAGTATCCTGAAGTCTGGTGAGAAAGGAGTTAATGCCTTCACCCTTCTGCATCCTAGCATTCCTCAGCTTTTCCTTCAGAAACATTTTTCGTTGCTCGAAAGGATTTTGATGTAACCCTGCGAGAGTATCCCATCCACATCTCCTTGGTCGTGTTCTTGGTCGATATGTATGAGACTATGATCTTGAACTCGATCGAGAATCATCCACTTCTCCTTGGCCATTTCCTTTTTGAAATTCGCTAGCTGATGTTGGTTTGTAGGTTCTGCCACAACGTTATATGCATAAGTCTTTAGACCATGCTCATCTAGGAGAAAGGGCATCATGGACTTCCAGATGATATAGTTGGATGCACCATCCAATTTGTCCTGATCTCTATGCCTTGTTGTGGTAATTTCTACAAAAGTTCAACCTGGGGTAGAAATCTCCCTCTTTCACCTGCTTTGGCTACTAGAACTTTCGCACTCCTTCCTAGAGTGAGAAAATCTGCTTGCTGCAACGAAAAACTGTGGATTTCTGAAGCTAGAAACCCTCTAAGAGAAACTCCCTCTATGTGTGCACTTTCTCTTCCACCCGGCACTGAATCTGCACTAGCAAACTGTTGTAAACCCTCTGTGCCCAGACAAGAAATTTTCTCTACAAAAATACTGAGATGTTGCTCCACCTACCTGCTAGAATCGCTTCCCTAGATAAGTCGAACCTTGTCCAAGGCTTCGCACTGTGTAGCCCCTAAGAATTTCGTCATGTTGCTCCCTTTGAACAACAAATTCTCCCTCTTCAACTCTAAGCCTCTTGTTTGTCAAATATGCTCTAATACCATGTGAAAATTCCTTGAAATGTAGCAACTGGAAATAATTGTTCTAACTGATAAATTAATTATGCAGTTTATTTTGTTTACGGCAAAATAACGAATTATTCACACTGTAATTTCTTCACCATAAAAAAACACAATGGAAGCAAAAATAGGAACTGAGAAATGCAAGCACACATAAAAATGACACGATTATTTCTGTTGTGCAAAGTGCTTGGAGTTGTGTGTATTTCAGTGTGTTTATGATCGTGATTAGACATAGACCTGATTTTGAAGTAATAGGAAAACTCAACATGGTATCAAAGCGAAGGGACATCTAACTCAAAGTGTGCATAGTGAACAACTTGAGAGGGAGTTGGTTGCCTTATTGTTGAAGGGCTAGCAGCATGGCCAAGCTGGCTACGAGTCTGAGATATGAGGATAGGTTGGATGGATTGTCCAACTATAGTCCTTGGCTAGAAAGGATCGGGCTAGTCTTGTTAGTGAACAAGATTTAGGAATTCGCTGACAAGTAGATTCAAAAACCAACAAACCCTAAGGAGTTGGAAGTATATGAAGAGTTGGATGCGAAGGCTAGTCTCATCATCCTAGATAGTGTCAAGGATCACTTGATACCTCATCTGACAGGGAAGAACACTACACGAGAGATGTAGAAGGCTCTTCACGACTTGCTCCAGAATAAAATCGAGAACTGGTCACTAGTATTGAGAGATAAGTTAAAGAACACCAAGATGTTGGATGGTGAAGGTGTGGCTCTATATCTAACGCGGATTTCTCAAAATAGTGATGAGCTTGCTAACATTGGAGATAACATTCCAAATTCTAAGTTAATGAGGACTGCTTTGAAGGGCCTCGTCGATGAATGGAAGCCATTTATCGAAGGGATAGTTTCTCGAGATAAGCTACCATATTGGAACAGGTTACTAAACAACTTCATCCAAGAAGAACTGCGGGACAAGGATCTTGATAAGAAGAAGTCCATTGAAGAAAATATGGCTCTTGCAGGAAAGGTGAAGGGCAAAGCGAAGAAGGACTTGATTAAGGTGAAGTGTTACACGTGTGGCAAGCATGGTCATTATAAGAGTAAGTGTTTGCGTCGAAAGAAGGGAGATAATGAAAAGAAGGAGATAGCAATGCTTGTCACATCTTCAGGTGAGTTAGATGACTTCTCAAAAAGGTTCGAGGAAGACTTGCTCTAGTTTCTCATTTCTTCGACGATACCATTGACGAGGGTGCATGGTTCACTGATAGTGAAGCGTTGAAGCATTTGATAGGTTTGCAAGAAGTTTTTGAGACTCTAACTGAATGGGACTCGAAATTGCATGTGAAGGTTGGCAATAAGAGTCAGAAGATTGTTAAAGGGTCAGGTGTTGTGGCATTCATGATGGATTCATGAGGGTTGTTGCGAGTTCAAGATGTATTGTGGGTACTGGAGCTCAAGTGTAATATGTTTTCTATCTCACTGATTGAGGCAAAGGGGTTTGAGGTGATATTCTGATATGGGAAAGCAATACTTAGGCCCAGAGGCTCTAGCTCTGTTGGAGCAGTCATTGGAGTTAAGGAGAGTGATCTATACAAGCTAAAGGGCAAGCCTGTAAATCAAGGGAAGAAGTAGGTTCTTGAGACTAAGAAGTCAAGTTCGAGTGAGAGTTCGCAAGTTCAGAATGCGAATCTGCAACCCAAGAATAGTACATGGTCAGTGAGGAGTAAGGAGACTTCTACCACTGGCAAGAAGGAACCGTGAAATGGGTTGAACGCCTATCATGAGAAGAAGTGACAGGCTTCTAGTGGCAGGGACACTACCAAGAATAGTGTTGTTCACTCTACAGGGTATGCTATAGTGGTGGATCCCAGAGGTTGGGCTAGTGTTGTTGATGAGTTACTTATGAGTAATGGAACTACCTCACTCGCTAAGAGGGAGTGTTGAAAGTGTAGCTTTGGAGATACTCCCACAACCCTTGGGGTACTAGGTGTTGAAATGTGTAACTAGGTTCGATCTTCATAATATTCTATGTACTCTTGATTTTATATACTTGATGTAAAAGAGATTAAAAATATTAGTCGTTTTATAAAGCATGGGGTGTGATGCTCAAAGTCAACTTGTTTGAGGTCAAAGCACCCATTGTGTGCTACTAGGATTTATCATAAAGTCAAGAAGTCAAAAGAGTCATAGTCGCATGTATTAGACCCTATTGGGCATTTTGTATCAAGTCAAAAGAATTTATTTTGAGTCAAAATGTGTCAAAGTTTCCCTCCAAGACCAAGTCGTCCTGCAAAGAAGAAGTCAACCTTATTTAGGGTTATTCGTACTCCAAGGAAGCCTATATATAAGAAGCATTCGACCTCATTTGAATGAGACAATCCAAGCAAGTTTGATCACAAGAAGAAGAAGTCAAAAAAGGCAAGCGAAGGTCAAGGAAAAGCTAGAAGACAAAAGGAAGTTGAAATCTGAAGTTTTTGTGTCTATTTCTCTCACATGTGCAAAGAAGAAGCTAGGGTTTCTACAGCTACAAGGATGAAATTTTTGATCTCTCAAGAAGGGTCGAAATCTGAAGTAAGGAAGCTTATTTGATGGTCTACTAGCCTAGAAGGAAGAAGCAACCTAGACAAACAAGAAGAGAAGACTAAACACAACCCTAATCACCCACACGTGCAAAGTTGCAACAGTTTCTGGAAGGTCGAAGTTGTGGCAGCTTCTGGAAGGTTGAAGTTGCAACAGTTTCTGGAAGGTCAAAGTTGCAGCAGTTTTTGGAAGGTCGAAGTTGCCGCAGTTTCTGGAAGGTGGAAGTTGAAACTTCCAAAATTTGACTTGTTTTTAACTTTAAGAAGGTAAGCTCATCAAGAAGGAAGGTTGACTTGGTCCTGGAGGGATCTTTGTCTTAGGTCTAAAGGGCCTTGGAATTTGTCATTTGAAAATTCTATAAGAAGAGAAGAATTTCTTGTGGGTTTTCCTCTCTAGGAGAGGTTTTGGCCCTGGCTAGCAACCTACATCTTGTGCCCATTTGTTCTATTGATCTTCATGTTTTGGTAGTTGTTTGATGATAACAACACTATAATAATCAAAAGAAGCAAATCATAAGTACATCAAGTTAAAGTAAAGAACACCACAAGCAATTTTCAAAGTAAAGAGAAATCACCCCTAATCTAGCTGCCCTAGATTTCTCAACAATAGGTTGTGTGGAGTTGACCCACGAAAATGTGTTTTTATGGGCAATGTACCCAAGCGGTGGCCTTTGGACACAAATTGGTGGGCTAAAAACCCAAAAGAAATATTTCTTTATTCTAATTATTGTATGAGGGCACTTTTGATGGATTGAAGGGACACCTAAGACAAAGTTATAAATAAAGATGACATAAGGAGAGGTCATCACACAACGTTGCAAATCATCTTATGAAAGATCATTAGCTCTTGGAGGGAGCCGCAGATCACAAGAACATGAATTTCTGAGATATAAAAGAATTTGTCTAGTGAAGGAGGGTTGAGTTTCTCCCTCAATGTCTAGTCTGCTAAAGTATGGTTTTGTGCAGAAGAAGGTATGAGTTTAATCTCTGTCTAGGTCGAGTTGTTGTTGAGTTGTGTGTGAGGGCCAAAGCCCTAATTCGTTGTGGTTGGAGAGTCGAAAGGCTAGTAAGGCAGCTAGGAGGGTTGAGCTCCCGCAAGTCAGATACAGGAGGTTTAAGTGTCACATCTAAAGTTTGTGGGCTGTAGAAGGATTGCTACAAGGCTGAGAGGCCTCAAAGAATTGCTTTGTAGAGGACCGAGTGACCTCATGCCTGAGAAGAGGCCAGCAAAGCGTTTTTTGATCTTGCTGAAGGTGATAGCAAAGAGTTATTTGTTGAACCTTGTCATCTAAGGAGTGTATGACAATTGTGAAAGTGTTAAAATTGGCAACTAGGGCCAAACTCCATGTGGGTCACCTTACTCATGGCTAATGATATTTTTCCTAGATTCCTCTCGTCGAGAGGTGTAGGATTGATCTAAAGATCATCCGATTTCGATAAGTATTTATGGAGATATGAATTTATTTTGATTATGGACAAATCGTCAAAGTCGGCCAGCAACTTATGTAAGCTCAGAAGCCCAACAGACACATCTATTCATCTTCAACGTTTGCATATAAATACAAGATGCCTCCTCCTCATTTGGTCACTCACTTCTCAATATATCTCTCTCTCTCCTGCGCAGAAAAGAGTCTCTTTCTCTCTCATGTGCAGAAAGACTCTCTCTCTCTCTCACGTGTGGAAATGCATCCGCTGCTGCTAGGAACAAATGGACCAAGGGAGAAGTCAAAGCAAGGAAGATCATTTGGGACTCTATCGACAAGCGCTTGGTGGCCTACGTTTCCGAGTTGAACACCTCCAAGGAAATCTATGATAGACCGGCGAGTTTATTTAAAGTTAATGATGCAAATCAAGTCTTGTTTCTTAGAAACAAGCTGAAGGAAATTAAGAAGGGCAAGGCTGAGAGTATGCAAGCATATTTCTTAAGAATCACCGAGATCAAGAACGATCTCCTATCTATTGGGGAAGTAATTCCTGACAGGGAAATGACACTCACAACTCTTGGGGGACTACCATCTGAATGGTATATATTTAGGACCACTCTTCTCAACAATAACGTAATTCCTGGATTTGAGGAATTAATGGCCAGATGCATTCAAGAAGAAACAAGGATGGAAGAGCAAGAAATGCCCATACTTAAATGTCATCCCTCTGCCTTTTCTTCTCATACTAAAAGAAGAAAAAATTCCGGGGCTAGATTCAAAGGAAAGGTTGGACCAAAGGGTGGAAGAAAAGGATGATGTTACAATTGCAATAAAACGTGTCACTATGCAAGGGAGTGCCCTGATAAAAGGGACTCACACTGGGACGATGATCAAAATCCCTCTCAAAGCAATCAAAGGAATGACAAGTCAAATGGAAGAGGTAAAAGAAGTGTCGGAAATCAAGGAAGAGGGCAACCATTCAAGAAGGCAAGAAATTCCAGGTATGAATCTAACACAGTTAATAATAAGCAAGATGAATATTATCTACCCGCTGCTCTATCTACTACTGCTCCCCTGGACTCGTTGGGAAATTGGCTTATTGATAGTGGTGCCTCAAGGCACTTCACTGGTTACAAAGAAGCTCTCTATAATCTGGTAGAGAAAGAAACCAACCTAGAAATTGTTCTTGGAGACAATTCAAAATATCCGATGAAAGGCGTAGGAAATGTTACTCTTCAATTGAATCAGGGTAATACCATCCACTTACAAGATGTATTATATGTACTTGATCTCAAAAGGAACCTGGTGTCCATTTCAGCAATGGAAGACAAAGGCTACAAGGTGGCTTTCAGCGATGGCAAGGTACGTGAACTTTAAAGATGCTTTTACTCTTGGGTTTCGAGTTGATTCATCATATCAGATCGGAGGAAGTCCGTTGGGTGTCATGTCTTGTGACACATCTCTCCAGTCCGAACTATGGCATCGGAGGTTTGCTCACCTTCATTATAAAGCTCTACCTGATGTAAGAAAAATGGTAACCAGGATGCCCGAGTTCAGATTACAGCAAGAAGGTGTATGTCCAAGATGTGCTGAAGGGAAGCTCAAAGGGGACCATTCCCCTCAAGCCAAAGCAAGACCTCCGATATATTGCAATTGGTTCACTCAGACATATCCGGTATGATGCCTGTGAACTCCTTGTGAGGATATTTATATTACCTCACTTTTACAGATGATTATTCTCACAAGACTTGGATATATTTCTTGAAAAAGAAGGATGAAGTGTTCTCCTAGTTTCGACACTTCAAAGCCTTGATCGAGAATCAAACCAAAAAGAAGATCAAGATCCCAAGGACTAGTAATGGGACTGAATATGAATCCAATGAGTTTCATGACTTTGGCAAAGAGGCTAAGAGGGAGACCACTACACCATATGCTCCGGAGCAGAATGGTGTGGCGAAAAGGAAGAACCGTACGATTGTGGAAGTTGTCCGTGCTATGCTCCATGATCAAAGACTTCCGAAGTTTCTATGGGCCGAAGTTGCAAACACCGCCGTATATGTACAAAATCGATGCCCTCATCAAGCATTGGGTTCCAAAACTCCTGAAGAAATGTTCACCAGTAAGAAACCTGGCATATCTAATTTTAGAATTTTTGGAAGCCCTGTATATTTTCATGTGCCGAAAGAGAAAAAGGAATAAATTGGGTGCATCTGGAAAGAAAGGAATCTTTGTGGGTTATAGTGAAAATACTAAGGGCTATAGAATCTATGTAGCTGGTCAAAGGGAAGTTGAGATTAGTCATTATGTCACCTTTGACGAAGATATGGCCCTTAGCAAGGTGGACAATCTTCCTACTTTGAGGAGCTCTCAAGAGGCTGACACCAAGGAACCTTAAGAAAAAGAAGATGAGACAATGCCCGATGTGGAAGAACCCCTGGATCATATTGATCCTCCTCCACCTGAGCCTTCCTCTTCAAGGAAGAGGCCTTCATGGCTTAGGGGGGCACTTGATGATGCTGAAGGACACACAGCACCCCGAGGAACCTTCCTGAAAGTAAAAAACCGAACAGATATCAGGGATACCTGACCATCATGAGCACGATCATCCGAAATGAGCCTTCATCATTCACAGATGCCGTCAAGCATCAATGGAAGGATGCTATGACCGAAGAATATGAGTCTATTATGAAGAACGATCTCTGGGATGTAGTCCCTAGACCCCAAGACAAGGCAGTTGTCACTTCAAAATGGCTTTACAAGATAAAGCATGCAGTTGGTGGAAGTACAGAAAAGTATAAGGCTCGTTTTGTCGCTCGTGACTTCTCCCAGAAGGAAGGTATAGACTATGATCAGATATTTGCACCTGTTGCCCGATATAGCACCATCTGCTCGATCATAGCCCTCGCTGCTTCGCAAGGATGGAACCTACATTAGATGGATGTCAAGACTACGTTCTTACATGGTTCGATCAAAGAAGAGGTCTATGTGGAGCAACCCGAAGGATTTGAGATTTATGATCGAGAATCTCATGTGTGCAGGTTGAAGAAGGCCCTCTATGTGCTAAAGCAAGCACCCCGAGCATGGTATGAGAGGATCGATAGCTACTTGATGAAGTTGGGATTCACTAGGAGTGAAGCCGACCCTAACCTTTACTTTAAGGTTATAGATGAAAAGCCTCTCACACTGGTGCTATATGTTGACGACCTCTTTCTAACAGGTGCAGACTCTCTCATTCACGAATGTAAGAGGGAGCTGGCTTCTAAGTTCGAGATGAAAGACCTAGGACTTATGCACTATTTCCTAGGACTGGAAGTTTGGCAGAAACCAGGGGAGATTTTCCTATCTCAAGGAAAATATGTGGTGAAGATATTGGAGAGATTCGGCATGGTGGACTGCAAGCCCGTAACCACCCCGATGGAGCTTGACTTCAAGAAGTTAAGCGGTAGTGCTGCTGGACCTGTTTTATGAAATACCACCGAGTATCGTCAACTCGTCGGGGCATTGATGTTCCTAGTGAACTCCCGTCTAGATATATGCTTTGTAGTCAACAAGTTGAGTCAACACATGGTTGAACCTCACCACATACATTGGATTGGTGCCAAGAATCTGTTGAGATATCTTCATGGCACAATTACTTATGGGTTAAGATACACTGCCGGAAATGTGAGACTACTTGGATATACTGATGCTAATTGGGGAAGCAGTGTGGTGGACCATAAGAGCACTTCCGGGTGTTGTTTCTCCTTGGGATCTGCTTCGATATCCTAGATGAGCATGAAGCAGAAGTCGGTGGCTTTGAGCACCGTCGAGGCAGAGTACATTGCTGCTAGCATGGCCTCCTGTGAGGCAATCTGGTTACGAAAGCTCTTCAGTGAGATGTTTGGATTTACATTGGATACCACCGTGACCCTGTGTGACAACCAGAGCGGGATTCGTTTATCAGAGAATCTCGTATTCCATGATCGCTCCAAGCATATCGATATCAAGTACCATTATATTCGTGATATGGTGCAACGGGGAGCTAAAAGGCTCCAACATATCGGTACAGATGAACAGGTCACTGACGTTTTGACAAAGCCCCTAAGAAAGGTCAAATTCCTGACATTCTGAGAACGACTTGGAGTCGTTCAGATACCCTCTTTTGAGGGTCAAGTATGATGTACTGAGCTCTGGGAGCTCCAGGGGGGACGCGGGGTACTTCTTGGAGCGACATATGACCACAGGGTAACTCACCATCCCCTATTGGTGCAATTTGTACAGGGTAAAAGGTTTAACCTTCCCCTGACACCCTGTGGCGACTATGGAACAGGATGATTAGTTCTCTTGTGGGCCAGCATGATTCGTTCTCCATGGCGATTGTGGAACAAGATAATTCGTTCTCCTATAGGCTAGGATGATTAGTTCTCCGTGGCATCCACTGGACAGGATGATTCGTTCTCCTGTGGACAGGATGATTAGTTCTCCTGTCGAGGCATCCTACCCATGCAATCTGAGACTCATGGGAAGTACCTCTCATCTGATCAATGAGCAAAGAAATAAGGATAGGGACCATAGTAGTTCTATCGATGGACGCATCGTTGTATCTACCGTACTCCCTATATGCTAGGATGACCTCCATTGATTTGGGATCAGTGATACTGGTCTGGGACCAGTGAGAGTGGTACACACTCTGAGACTGACTTCAGGTCAGTAGAGGACTGGTCTGGGACCAATGAAAGTGGTACACACTCCAGACTGACTTCGAGTCAGTGGAGGATGGTATGATACATCCTCGATCACTTCTTCATAGTTCGAGCAGAACATAGCAGAGCAGAGCAGAGCTGGGGTCAAGTTGTACAAGGTAGTGCATTTGATGGATGAATAGTAGCAACAGTCAGACAAATTGCAGATGAAGTTCTCCCTAGTTGAGAGGGAGTGTTAAAATTGGCAACTAGGGCCAAACTCCATGTGGGTCACCTTATTCATGGCTGATGATATTTTTCCTAGATTCCTCTCGTTGAGAGGTGTAGGATTGATCTAAAGATCATTCGATTCTGATAAGTATTTATGGAGATATGAATTTATTTTGATTATGGACAAATTGTCAAAGTCGACCAGCAACTTATGTAGGCTCAGAAGCCCAACAAACACATCTATTCATCTTCAATGTTTGCATATAAATACAGGATGCCTCCTCCTCATTTGGTCACTCACTTCTCAACATATCTCTCTCTCTCTTGTGCAGAAAAGAGTCTCTTTCTCTTTCCTGCGCAGAAAGACTCTCTCCCTCATACGTGTGGAAAAAGGACGCAGATTTCTAGGGCTTAAGCTACAGGAAGAAACTTTGACCAGTGTGGACTCCTCCTTGACTGCGAGTTTGGTGTGGTTGATCCTCCTTGGAAGGCCGCAATTTTTGGCACAAGAATCAAGGTGATCTAACCTCCGGTTTGACCGATATTGACTGCCCTAGTTTAGGGCTAATCTAGGGTTTGTTGCTGCTGATATAAATCAGATTTTTGTACTATTTCTCTCTGCTGAATTATTGAAGATAAAAGAAGATTTGATCAAAGGGCTTCCCCATATTGGGGTTTGTCCCTGGCTAGCCACCACATCTTGTGTCTCTCATCTTGCCTTGTTTTTTGTTGATCGTTTAAATGTTCTATCTGCACTTTACTTAATGAACATGTGATTGCTAACCTGTGAATAATAATAAGAAAAACAAGTAAACTGCTCTAAGCATAGAACATACCATAATTTAACAGAAAGAGAATTGATTGTATAGTGATTTGGAGAGGTATAGTGCTTTGGAGAGCTAATCACTACGAGAAGCTGAACTATCGAAGGGCTAATGTACAGTGGTTTGGAAGGGGCTAACCCACTGTAAGTGCTAGATTGATTAAGGGCTAAATATACATTGAATAGGTGGTTTGATTCACTATGAGTAGTAGACCTTGTTTTGGAAGCTAATATGTGCATGTAGTTGGAGGAGTAATTACACAATGAGCAGCTTGTGGGCAGAGAAGTACAAGGAGGTGTTTCTCTGTAGTCAAAGGACGCAAAGGACCTACTAGGTGTTCAATACAAGTGAACTAAAAGGGCTAAAGGCTAGCTACAACAAGTTAATATTTGTTCTTGTTCTTGGGCAAATTGACAGTCAAACGTTGTTGACTTCAAGCCCTAGTTTTTCCTTGTATCAGGGCTTCGTAAGGGCCATGATCCATGTTATGGAAGCCCTATGTTTGTTTTATTAAAGTTGTAATAAAAACAAGTTTTGGGCTAGCTAAATTCTTGTGTACTTTGTTGATTCACTATTGTTACATTTCCACTATGGAAAGTGCTTGGAGTTGTGTGTATTTCAATGTGTTTATGATCGTGATTAGACATAGACCCAATTCTGAAGTACTAAGAAAAATCAACAAGATACAACAAACTACCCTGTTTTCTTTGAAGATGATGGTTGAGTACTCAAGTACTTTTGCTCTGCAATATATTGTTGCTTTGTATGTTGTGCCACAATTTCCTTTACCCTTGCACACTTGGTCTCATAACCATGTCTCCTTTAATATTATGCACTTCACAAGCAAGCTTATTAGTGTTGTGCTTAAGTGGATGAATGTTATCCCTCACCTTAAGAGTTTTACAAGGGGCATTAATTGACCCTACTAGTGATGATGTCATAACTGCCTGTGCCCTCGGAGTTAACAGGGATGTTGTCCTTACATGAACAAGGTTCTCATTAATGGGAAAACTAAATGTTTTATTTTGAACAAAGGGACAAGATTCCCCTTTATGACCAATAGGCATTGGAGGCATGGCTTGAAAGTTGCCAAATGGACCTGCTACAGGTTGTGGTGTAGTGACCCTCGTGTTCTATTGAGTACCTTTTTGGATGATATAGCCAACCAAAATTATAAGGTGAAGGCTTAGAGTTGCCCATTGGTTCTAGAGATTGAGGTTTTTCCTTCTTTTTAGGAGGATAGAGCCATGACCAATCTTTCGGGTGTGCCTTTGCCCATGTATCAGCTTGCCTTGCTACTTGTGAAGCTCTTCCAGCTTCCACCAAGACTCTGCATAATCCTTCCCAAAAACTAATTCCAACTACTCCATCTTTAGACAACCCTTCAAGTTGGCAAGAGAGCCAGCTCTGATACCACTGTAGCGTCCTAAGGTAATTTTCTTGCCCTTAGGATTCTATTTTGGCTAGGGTCTCCAATAACTTAGAAAAAGACATACACAACAGTGCATATTCTTTTAATCATCAAACAATAGGCATTCATGCATGAACATAAAGGATCTTTAATAGTAATATAATTCTTCCACAACTTCAGTAGATTAGTGTTAATTTGCCCAATGAAATAGAGCATATACTCAACCAAGATGCACAGTATAGTTTTAACTATATTACACAGTAGCTACGATTCTTCAACAAATCCACAGAAGTTAGGGTTGGTTGCCCACAACAACAAATGTATCCAAGATCCACCAATACAACATTTTTTGCAATCTCCGCAATTTAGTAAACTAGACCCCATTGCAATTGTGCTATTAAATTATACCCAAGGAGTTATATTAAATTTAATTATACTATTCAGGCTTACTACACATGATCTGGTATTCCTCTCATACCAGCATTATCCAAGATCTTTTCTTCGGTTGATGTTAGCAGAATTGCATGAAAGAGCATGTAAAAACCATATGTGCAAATACTTAAAGAAGAGGCAACATAAAGGAGACCATTAAGACAATGCACACAAAAGTTTGATAACGAAGTTCACCCAGTGCGGGTTATGTCTTCGGGCCCTTCTTCAATATTGGGGAGACTGCTTCATCTCATCACAAGAAAGGAAAGTACATGGCAAAATACATTGTTATACCTCTAATCCTTAAAGTGACTTGAAATTCGACTGCTCAAAACACAGCAATCACAGCACTAGCAAGTCCATCTCATCCTCCTAAGACTTTTGACTATAAACATGGTTCACTTCTAAAAGGTGCATTGTTGTCTCGAACTCCGTGTCCAACAATTAATGAAAAATGTGGGTTTCAGCCATGACCTCTAAGATTCATTGCTCAAATGCAAAAACAAACAGCAAAATTGAAATCCTTGCAAAATTCCGAGTAAATGAGTATAAACTCAGCTATATTTTGCCATTGTCATCCTTGGACCCCCTAGGGAATCTTCTAGATTCCATAGCAGCATCAAAAGGAATATTCTGGAAATATTTCCCTAGAATATACCAACATCGAAATTTGTGCAAACAAAGTTCTGCTTGAGTCAAAATTTTGTTGCATTCTAATTCCAAGCTGCTCTTGGTTCCGCTCAGCGTCTGCCTTCGGCGCACGGTATTTTAAAAATCAGCTGGTTTGGACCGATAACCGGCCAAACTGGCCAATTCACCAGCCCACTGGGTCAAATCGACAGAAAAACCATGTTTGGCCCCTCCCTTCGCCAAAAAATTAGAAAAATTGGTCCTAACCAGCAGGATCCATCATAAACCGACTGGTTTATTGCTAGGGCAACCATAAACCCCACAAAATGCATTTTTTTAAGTTTTGAATTTGTTTTGAGGGAAATTTGGGGTTGTTTTCCTCCAAATATAGTCCCTCCAAGAAAAACATGCCTACCCTCTCATTTTCCTAACACATCTCAACCCTAGCAATGTTGGCAATTAATGGTAATGTTAAATTCTTAAAGTAAAAGTGACATTTCCTTTAATTTTCATTTTCATCCTTTTACTTAAATTTTTAACATTACCATGAAATGACTCAGAATGTTTGAGAGTGGTTTCGACCTCATTGGATTTCATACGGAAAAACTAGAATTTTAGATTTCACTCAAAATTTAGCAGACTTAATGGTTTTCAGGATTTCATAGTTTGGGGGTTTGCAATGTTTCCATTTGATTCTATCATGCGTGAGGGTATGAGATTGGCATTTGATCAAGAGCATGAAGCCCTTTAAGAACCTTGATGTTGGTGGCATTGATTGTTGAACTTTGTTGATGTTGGTGGTATTGATTGTTGAACTCCTCTACCATGTCCTTAACAAGAATGCACTCTTCACTCAAAGGAAAACAACTGGTTAGGCATGCTAATCTTTTTCTACCACATTATAAGGTTGAGAAGATGAACCCTTCACTAAACCTTTTCAATTTCTATCATGTTATAAGGTTGAGCAATCCAAGTCTAAAGACTTTGAGCTAGATGATGTTTATGTATCTCTTGTTGATGATGTTTATGTATTTCAAGTAGCGTTGAATCAATGATGAGTTTCATGAGTGACCATGTTGATCAGTGATTTGTAGTTTTGATGTCTATTTTTGCTACTACTACTAAAGTTGTAGAGGAGTTTTAGGAGTCCTCAAACTTTGAGCCATATTATTTATGTAGCTCATGTTGATGAACTCTTGTCTAGTAGTGGTGATGAGTTTGATCATGATGAGGAGTGATCATGCTGTTGATCACTGATATGTAGACTTGTAATAGGTCAATGACCCCATAGCTTAGAGCATTGTTTCCAGACTCTAGAGGTTGTTTACAACCTCATTGATTATGTATTTTGTTGTGGATTTGTATTGCACTTGATGCCATTTTGATATATTCACCCTTACATGGTCTATAGATGAGCAAACCTTGCAATATTTTGTTTCTATTGGCTTGGAATCATGGTTTTAAATTTTAAAAATACTTTTTTTCATTAAAAAATAATTATTTAATGTATTTTTTAAAAACCAGTTCGTTTAGACCTAACCAATCCCAGTTCGACCGGTTCTGGTTCGAAACCAGATTCATTAGGTGGACTGGTCCGGTCACCGGTTCCGGTTTTTACAACATTGGGCTCACCGCCCTCATGGTTGATTGGCATGGGTTTATAAAGATTTTGTTGGGCGAACATAACAAGAGGGTATGATTGGCATGATATATTTAAGTCATTGTTAGTTGGGGGGTCCCAAGGTCAAACCCCACAAGCCCCCATTTAAATATATGTCTGTTGGAATATATATCAAAATATATATTGTTTGTTAAATAATTTGTTGGTTGTTATATATGTTACAACCACAACTATACTTAAACCCAACATGTGAACAAGTGTGCACTGAGCCCCACTAGCCATTCTGGTGTTGCCACGTGGCGACTCTAAATTGGCCACTTCAATTGCCAATTGTGCCTTTGGTGAGTACACGTGGCATGTTAAGGTGATGCCATGTGGCGTGCCATGGTGATGACATGTGGCACACTTTTATCAATCCAACATGCCCAATAATGCCAATTGTGCAGACACGTGGCACGTTCCCAGGCTGCCACGTCATCCTTCTGATGTCAATAGTACGAATTGCCACATCATTATTTGAATTCGACTTTTGCCCAATTTGACCAAACCTTTGACTAGCCATAACTTTCGCATACGAACTCGGATTGAGGCATTGTTTGCATCATTGGAAAGCTTGCGATGAGCTCTTCAATCTGGTTACAGTTTCATTGAAATTCAAGGACTTTGATTTTTGGGCCATTAGGGATCCACCTGGATCAGCACAGTGGTCTAGCTGCCTTGAAGATAATCCACAAAATAGGTGTTCAGCCTTTATTGAGGGTACCACAGCTTAGAAAGTAGAGTGTTCAACTTGTTGTCTAGGAGATTCGAAATAGGGCGATTGTGTAGAAAAATTCGGCCCTACAGCCCTCAGCGCTGCAGTTGTGGCTTGCAATATCTAGCTACCTCGCTGCTTTTGTTGTTTATGATGTTGAATTTCGTTGCTTTTGCTCAAGGCTATTAGAGCGGGTTCCTTCAAATTAAATTTGCACTAGCTTGAGAAAAAGGTTGTTGTTCACCACAATCACAGAGACAGAACTAAGTTTCTTTGAGATGATTTGTTGTGCCAGAAGTTAGAACAAGGAAAAGAGGTGTCTAGGTAGGGTGGGATTAGCTCCACCAAAGCTAGATAAAAGGATTAGATACAGTGAGAACACCTCCATTAAAGCTAATTAAGAAAAATGGGTCTTGAACCCTCAAAGCTTCAACTCGAGAAAACAGAGTTATCAAATCCAAATCGATGATTAAAAGTGATTCCAACTCTTCTTTATGTATAGGTTTCCTATGGGGGTTTCTCAAATGTGAGGGATTGCAAGTGTCACTCTCAATTTGGGCTTTTTTGGCCCAACCAACCCACAATTTACCCAATGTTGCCCCAAACATTGCATAATTGGGTTTTCCCCTTTTATAAAGACTATAGCCTATGAGGTTGGATAGGCTACTTCGTCCTCCCGTGGGCAATTAATCCATAAGGGACATTACATATGGATTCAAAAGAACCACTTTCCTATGGAGATGAATGTTAAAAAGACAAATCAGACAATGTGATGCACGTGGAATATGTTCACATAAAAAGAAATGAAACATGAGATCTTGGGGAATTGCATTAAAAAAAGAGCAAGTGGGGGCAAGGGGTCCACAAAGCAAAGGTTTAGTTAACAAGCACAAGGCAAAGATAGTGACAAAAGGTTTTAAAATTTAGATAGAAGGAATTGTGTTAAAATTGTCAACTAGGGCCAAACTCCACCTGGATCATCTTATTTATGACAGCTGATAATTTTCTTGGATTCCTCTCTCCGACAAGTGTAGGATTGATCTAGAGATCATCCAATTTCGACATGTACAAATGAAGTTATCAATTTATTTTGATTATGGTCAAAATATCTAGGTCAGCCTCTTCTATATGTCGGCCCACCTAATCCAATAGTCACGTCTCTTGACCTCCACTGATTGGTATATATAGAGGTGCTTTCTCCCTCATTTGAATCATCTGAAAAACGCATATACCTCTGAGATTTTTCGGTGGAGAAAGGTGAGCCTAGGCCGCAGCAAGGAGAGCCTAAGGACAGCGTAGAAGAGGGCAAAAAGGACAGCATACTTCTGTGATTGGGCCGCAGGAGCTGTAGGTGACAGCATGGAGGAGAAAGGATTGTTTTAAGGTGTGAATATGGCTGTCTTAAGTGCGGATTAGGGCCAGCGCGAAGGGTTGTCTAGGCCGAGGAAAATGGAAGGATAAACACAGTTGTTGAGGGCATTTGTGTGGGTCTGTTGTGGAGACAAAAGCTACAGCAAGTTGCTGAGCTAGGCCGCAGGCCATAGCCAGCAACTTGAGGTTGTTCTAGGTGCTGCATTGAGGGTTATACAGCCAGCAAAGAGCAACGTGGTAGTGGAGGGTCTCACCTTGGAGAACCGCAGCGCTAGAGGCTTGAAGTGCTGAAATTTGTAGAGGGTTGATAAGTATGCCCTAACCAATGATGTAGCGAAGGAAGGAGGGTCTTGTGGAAGGAAAGCCACAGTCCTCTAGGTGACTGTTGGAGCAGTTTTAGGGCTGACATATTTCTGTGTTTGTGCCCTAACCAGTGTTCAGAATTGCAGTATAGAAATCTTCAGCCCTTGGTGCCAGAATTGCAATGTCATTTAGTCAACTTCATGGTTAAGAACTTTGATGTCAGATCTCCTATTTGGCAAGTCAGTATTGACTTTAAATCATTGTACTCTATCTCTCTCTCTCTCTCTCTCTGCTGAACTATCGAAGAATATATAAGAAGAATTGATCAAGGGTTTCCCCACATTGGGGTTTGTCCCTGGCTGGTGCCACATCTTCTGTCCTCTTGTCCTGGCTTGTCTTTTATTGTTTATGTTTATATTCTATCTGCATTTTACTATCATGTTAATGTGATTGCTAATCTGGATATGGATATTGGGCTAATAGAGAAATTGAAGTAAAATTGCTCTAAAGCATAGAACATACCATTGTTTCCTAAATTTAACATGGTATCAGAGCTCAGGTGAGGACAAGCCCAAGCATAAGAGATTGCAATCACCAAGAAGCATCTGAGGAATTTCATTGACTTGAATTAAACCTTCAGCCCTCTGTGGTAAGTCTGAGGTCAAGAATGACAAATCTGTGACATTCTCTTAAGATCATGGGCACCAATCTAGGAACTACTCGATCATCACGAGCAAAGGTTGGAAGTCATCAAGGTATGTTCCTGTATTCATAAGATGTGTTTTGAGTAATGTCAAGATATTTTCGGAGGATTATTTAGCAGTCCTAGCTTGAGACTGTATCATCATCATAAGCATATAGGAGGATATACTTAGAAATCGAAATCTTCTATGATCTCTGGAGATAGGGCCGAACCACTGTAGATCCTTGTTTGAAGTATTGCAACCCTCGCTTTAGAGGACTGTATCATTCCTAGAAGAATAATTTCTCTCTGAGATTCATGTATTTTAAGATCTATGGAACGTTTCAGATGACAGATATATCCATCTCATCCCTTTTTGGTTCATTGCATATCTCTGAGCATTTGAAGCCAAGTTGTTAAAGGGTATATTGAAGTCAATCCAGTTTGAGAATGAGCACTGGATCTTTGCTGAGAACAGTCATATTCTACTCTAGGCATATACCCTTTGTAGAGTTCGTTGACAACTCTGAATATAAGTATCACCCTTGATTATCCTTTGCGGCATACATTCTAGGAAATCTTTCAGATCAAGGAGCAATATTGGATCAATGACCGAATTGCTCTAACTATTGCAGCAGTCTCTTGGGGATATATGTATATCGACACATCTATCAGTCATAATCCGACAGTTGAGCAAAAGTCTGCGAAGGCACTATGGGAGATGTATTGATCGCTTGATATTTCAAGGCAATACATCCTTTCTTCTTAATACCAACTCTAAGGTTTTGAGTGACCTTGCCCTGAGCTTGATTTGAATCTTGATCTCTAATGATGATGTAATTCTGGTAACGTTTGATTGGTGGTCTTCAAGAAGGTATCTCAGCTCAGTAAACCTTGACAGTTATATACATCCGTCTGAAAAGAATTCTGGGCTATACTTAAAATCTGATCTATTAAACCTTTTATTGTTGTTGGTAAGTAAGGCAGCCCATACTCTGTGCTAAGGGTTCAGTGCACTAATTTGAAGTTTAAAGTCAAGCACTCAGAACTTTTATTATCTGGAGTTCTATAACATCTCATCTCTTATTCGATGTCTCGATTGTAGTGTCATTTTTTATTTTGAAATGTGGCTCTTGGTTGATAGATCTATTTTGAAATACTGAAATCATTCAAAGCTCAGTTTATAATGAAACATCTCCATGAGCAAAGTCGAAGGGCAGAGGTATCAGCTTGATAGAAAGTCAGTTTGAAATCATCCACTGAATTAAGCCAGTTTTTCTGGAGATATAGATTTGGGTTGAAAATTGGCTGCTTGCAGAAGTTGTCACAGCAACATGATCACTTATATTAATAAGCAGAAAAGGCTCCCCTCTTGTTAAGTTGCATCACTGATACACATTATTGGCAGAATGTTGCAGTGACCTTGTCAGAGGCTGTATCATTCAGATCAAGGATAGACCTTGCTTCACAGGTTAAACAAGAATAGGGCAATGTTTCTGGACATGTATTACTATTATCTGAGGGATAATGCTAAGAAGCCTTGTTTGTATGGACCATGATGATTACCTACTGCATTGATGTATTGGGTAATGTTGGGGTCATCCTGAAAGTATGAAGATTTGTAGCTATCAAGGATAGTATCTTGTGCAATAAAGTTTCTTGTTTATATATGATATCAGTGGCACTATCACAGCTCAACATCATTTATGTTCTCTTGTCAGCCCAACATTTTGTATGATATCACTACAAGAATAGTAGCGATGGTGTCATGTTGTAGGCCCAGCATGTTGATGCTTGTATCATAGTCTTGTTCACAATCAAGCTGTAAACAAGACAGATGCGATCATTGGAAAGACTATCCGTTGAATCATCATCTTCTATGAAGAGGCTATAGAGATATTCCAGTAATGAAACTGAATCACCTTTGACTCTGATAAGAGGTGCTGCATCTGAAGCTTTCATTCTTAAAGATCAGAATGGCCTTTGTTGAAATAATCTCAAAGAAAGATGTCTTCTCCTGCTTAAAGAAGAACCTTGTCAATTCTTCAGAATGTTCCTCTCTGACCTGGAACTTCCTTGACCCATATGGGAAGATCAGAAGATTAATCAAAGCTAGGCTCCAGTGGGAGCTATAAAATCTCGGGATTTATAGCTGGCTGAAGACAGACTGATGAATACGATTTGAATTAGAGGGAGCTATGATACAACTATTGATAACATCTGTCCAACACTTGTTAACCCTCTCTTTTATCAAAGTAAGAGGGAGTTTTTCTTAAGGTGCAGACCCTCTCATTCACAAATGTAAGAGGGAGCTGGCTTCTGAACTTGAGATGGACCTAGGACCGATGCTCTACTTCCTAGGATTAGAGGTTTGGCAAAAGCCAGGTAAAATTTTCCTATCTCAAGGAAAATATGTTGTGAAGATATTGGAAAGATTTGGGATGGCAGACTGCAAGTGCTGTCGGACCTGAATTGGGAAATGCTTCTGAGTATCGTCAACTCATAGCTCATGTTCTCGGTGAACTCTCGGCCGGACATATGTTTTGCAGTTAACACATTCAGCCAATATATGGTTGAGCCTCGTCATATGCATTGGATTGGTGCCAAGAATCTTCTGAGATATCTTCGGGGCACAATCACTCGTGGATTGAGATACACTGCCAGAGATGTGAGGCTGCATGGTTATTTTGATGTTGATTGCGCTGGCAGTATGGTGGATCGCAAGAGCACTCTTGGATGTTGTTTTTTTCTTTGGGTTCCGCTTCGATACACTGGATGAGCATGAAGCAGAAATCAGTTGCCTTGAGCACCGCTGAGGCTAAATACATAGTTGCTGGTATGACCTCCTGTGAAGCTATCTGGTTGAGGAAGCTCTTCAGTGAGTTGTTTGGACATGTGTTGGATGCCACCGTGATCCTCTATGACAACCAAAGTGGGATCCGACTATCAGAGAATCTCGTGCTTCATGATCGCTCCGAGCGTATAGATATCAGGTACCAATTTATCCGGGATATGGTACAATGAGGAGCAATAAGGCTCCATCACATTGAGTCCGATGAGCAGGTCGACGATACTCTGACAAAGCCCCTGGGGAAGGTCAAGTTCTTGGCCTTCCGAGAACGACTTGGAGTCGTGGAAAGACCCTCTTATAAGGGTCCTGTATGATATGGACATTGAGCTCTAGGAGCTCCGGGGGCCTTGGGGTACTTCTTGGAGCGATGAGCAACCATAGGGTGAGTGGTTCAACCTTCCCCTAGTAGTTTGTTGTATACAAGGTGAGTAGTTAAGCCTTCCCCTGTGATATCCCCTGGCGACATGTAAGCAGGATGAGTGGTTCATCCTTCTCCTGTTGAGACATCCTCGCCATGCAGTCTAGGACTCATGGGAAGTACCTCTCATCTGGCCAATGAGTAGGGAAATGAGGATAGGGACCATAGTACTACCGATGGACGCATCGTGTACTACCGTAATCCCTATGCTAGGATGACCGATATTGATCTGGGATCAACTGGAACTGACTTTGGATCACTAAGAGTGGTATGACACACTCTCTTTTTATTGGAATTGACTGCGGGTCAGTAAGAGTGGTATGAAACACTCTTTTTTGATTGGAACTGACTTCCAGTCAATAGAGAATGGTATGATACACTCTCAATCACTTCTTCTTCTTCGTAAGTTCAGCAGAGCAAAGTAGTGCATTGATGGCAGAGATAGTACAGATTAGCAGATGGAGTTCTCCCTAGTTGAGAGGGAGTGTTAAAATTGGCAACTAGGGCCAAACACGACATGGGTCATCTTATTTATGACAGCTGATATTTTTCTTGGATTCCTCTCTCCGAGAGGTGTAGGATTAATCTAAAGATCATCTAATTCTGACATGTACAAATGGAGTTATGAATTTATTTTGATTATGGTCAAAATATCTAGGTCGGCCTCTTCTATATGTCGGCTCACCTAATCCAATAGTCACGTCTCTTGACCTCCACCGATTGGTATATATAGAGGTGCTTTCTCCCTCATTTGAATCATCTGAAAAAGGCATATACCTCTGGGATTTTTTGGTGGAGAAAGGTGAGCCTAAGCCGCAGCAAGGAGAGCCTAAGGACAGCGTGGAAGAGGGCAAAAAAGACAGCATACTTCTGTCATTGGGCCACAGGAGCTGTAGGTGACAGCGTGTAGGAGAAAGGACTGTTTTAAGGTGTGAATAGGGCTGTCTTAAGTGCGGATTAGGGCCAGCGTGAAGGTTGTCTAGGCCGAGGAAAATGGAAGGATAAATGAAGTTGTTGAGGGCATTTGTGTGGATCTGTTGTGGAGACAAAAGCGCCAGCAAGATGCTGAGCTAGGCCACAGGCCATAGCCAGCAACTTGAGGCTGTTCTGGGTGCTGTGTTGAGGGTTATACAGCCAGCAAAGAGCAACGTGGTAGTGGAAGGGTCTCACCTTGGAGAACCGCAGTCCTAGAGGCTTGAAGTGCTTAAATTTGTAGAGGGTTGATAAGTATACACTAACCAGTGATGCAGCGAAGGAAGGAGGGTCTTGTGGTAGGAAAGCTGCAGTCCTCTATGTGACTGTTGGAGCAGTTTTAGGGCTGACATATTTCTGTGTTTGTGCCCTAACCTGTATTCAGAATTGCAGTATAGAAATCTTCAGCCCTTGGTGCCAGAATTGCAATGTCATTTAGTCAACTTCATGGTTAAGAATTTTGATGTCAGATCTCCTATTTGGCAAATCAATATTGACTTTAAATCATTGTACTCTATCTCTCTCTCTGCTGAACTATCAAAGAATATATAAGAAGAATTGATCAAGGGTTTCCCCACATTGGGTTTTGTCCCTGGCTAGTGCCACATCTTGTGTCCTCTTGTCTTGGCTTGTCTTCTACTATTTATGTTTCTGTTCTATCTGCATTTTACTATCATGTTAATGTGATTGCTAATCTGGATATGGATATTAAGCTAATAGAGAAATTGAAGTAAAATTGCTCTAAAGCCTAGAACATACCATTGTTTCCTAAATTTAACAAATTAACTGGGAAGAAACCTTTGCATGCATGGCAAAATGTAAACACCATCAAATTAATACTAGCCAAGAGCTTGGTTCAAGTGGACCATTCATCCAATGGATGTTGAAAGTGGCTTTCTAAATGGAGATTTAGAAAAGGAAGTATATGCATGGTAGCCCCGTGGTTTTTCACAAAAGGAGAAAGTTCTATTAAATGGAATATGAGATCCTGTGGAAGTGCATAAAAGTCAAAGTGCAATTGGATGCAAGTGGGTCCACAAAGCAGATGATTCAGTTCACAATCACAAGGCAAGGCTAGCGGAAAATGGTTTTGCATAGATGGTACCCATTGAGACGAAACCTTTAAACCTATAGCAAAAATAATACACCATCAAATTAATACTGGCCATGGCAGTTTGGTTCAAGTGAACAATTCATCAAATAGAAGTCATTAGTGCCCTTCTAAATGACAATTTAAAAGAGGAAGTATACATGTAGCAGCCGAAAGGCTTCAATCAAAAGGGGAAAGAGAATCTAATGTTGAAGGCACCTAGAGCTTCGTACACGAAAATAGAAGAGTAGTTCAATGCCAGTAAGTTCAAGAGAGGCCCATCAAATCAGAATCTGTACATAGTCTAAGGTGATTAATTATGAATAATGATATTGCAAATTTATGCAGATTCTGCTCTCAGATAATTTAAGCTAACAACTAGAAAATGGAAACAAAGTTTAATCAAAACTGCAGATTCTGAGTATGTTAAATTAAAAATTCTGCACGCTGAAAAGTACAAACAGCAAGTACGCACAAGTCTGACCTCACAATACTGTATCCATATTCAATAGCTAAAAAGGAAAAATACACTGCAATAGCTCAAATCCTAACACACTTGAAACATTTTTAATGACCCTGACTTTTTTTCTATTGAAGAAGATTAGCTAGGGTTCACAAAATAAAGACATTCCATACACAGTCCCTGACTTAGGATAGGTAATCCTAACCTTAAATTTTGCCTAGGATAAGGTGCCTAACCTCAATGAGAGAGGCTGCCTAGCATAGACTGCCTCGTATCTAGAAAATGTCCTACTCTAACTCTGGAACCCATCTCTACTATGTGCTTTTCTAAAGATAGATATGTTCCTAAAATAGAACTGAGAAAAGAACTTCTAAATTAAAAAAAAAAAGCCAGCATCTAACTGAAACTAGAACAGCATGCTAAATATATCTCTATCTATTTCTGGAAAACAGTCCTAACCTAAGACAAGCATGCATGCATACAACAACTGTAAGATGCACCTCTTTATTGCAGCTGCACCGTCATACACACACTGTAATCTGCTGCATGGATACCATGGCTGTACAGATCCATTGAACTGAAGTACTACTGATGGATAAACACCTTCAGAACACAGGTAAACTCTAACATCACTGTTGTACCATGCTAACACTACTCTTATTTACATCTTCAACATACCTGCACACAGACCAAGGTTGTTGTTGGGTATGGTTCTCTGTTGAGGGTTAACTACTGTACACTGTTGCATTGCTAAAGGAAGAACGCCTTTTGATATACACAAGTAAACCTCTAATGGTCCTTCTCTGCAAGGAGAGTGTTCCACCAAACCAACATTTTGAACCTCCCCTCCGCTAGGGGCATTGTCATCATGTTCACCATCTATGAACTTAAAAAATATAACCTTGGAACACTGCTCCCTTTTGTACTCTATAATCTCTTCAAAATTTTCAAGGTGTAAGTTGTAACTCCCTTGTACAAGGAAAACTTCATCAATGACATGCCAACCTCTTTTGTCCTTATGTCAAATTCACAGGTCAAATTCTTCTCACATAACCTCATGAATCATTCAGGACTTTTGCAATAATACACCCGTTAGAGCCTACGGAGTTAGCTCAACCAGTTGTCACCAATGTTGTTGGGCATTTGGCTAGTTCTACGACAATAGGTGCTTGATTCTAATCCTCCTTAGTTAGGCACACTAGTGTACATCAACAGCCTTACAAGGGATGCCATCCAAAATTTTGGGGAAGCATCCCTTGGTTTCCACATGAGGTTTTCCTAGGAAAAAAATTAATACAAGCATCTGCATAAAAAACCAAGATAAATGGATCATATATATCAAATAAAGTATCAAATTTACACCAAACTTGGAAAAGCCCAACTTGAGTAAGAACACAATGATATTGAAATCCCAAACTCAAAGTGCATGCATCAGCCCATACAGAGCCATCTTCCTAAATTCATGTGTATCTCATGTCTGCAGCTCAAAACCTCCTTCTATCTAAGAGAATCTTATTGCAACTGGAGTAAGACTCTAATAAGTTCAATGCACTCTTTTTGAGAAAATCCTTCAACAACAAACCTATCCTAGTACTCTGCCATGCTCTAGCAGCTGCATGCATGAAATCGATCATTGATTCCACATAAGTTTCATTGGAAGGATAGTCCTCCATCATGGCATCCTACTCTACTAGATCAACAAGTAGCCTGTAAAGGCCACCATCTCAAACCCACCTAGCCAAAACATGACCATGTTTGAGGCTGCAATTTCTAATGATCATATGTTGACCATCAAACTTAATGACACTGTAGATCTATCATGCAAGAAACTAAAAGAAGACTCTTCATCAAATTAGGAAAATAGAAGACAATCATCTAGCTCAAGAACATCACTCAAAGGCATGTGAAAAGAGACAGTCCAATTCGGTTACTAGACAAGTAGCCTCATTGCCCAACTCCATCCATATGCCAACCTCCTGCTATTGAAGTCCGTTGAACAATTTCTTGTTGAATGTCATGTGTTTGAATGCTCCACTATCCATATACCACCCAACGCCAAAAAAAATAGTAAAAAGGCATGATGCCATGAATAAAGTTATCTCAAGTGTGGATGTTAACTCATCCACTCTGGTTGTGATGTTGCTCGGCTCGCTTCCTCTAAGGCCATTGAGATGCATGGTGGTCCATCTAGTGACACTTCAAACAATTCACTTGACTCGTGTCTTTCTTCCCTTGGTTCAAAGAATATGATTTTTCCTTCTTACCCTAGGAAGATGAGGACTAGGTTCTCAACCTCCTCTTTGGCTGAATCTCTAGTTTGGTCTCCTCCTGGCTAAAAGCATTCCAAAGCTTTTCAAAGTTATGAACTTCTTACTAGCGCAGACACCACAACAAACAGCTCCCAAGATAAAGATAACACATTTATGTTATCAGCAACCAACTCTACATCTTCGACCTTCACCTTGATAGCAACGAGCTGATCTCAAAGTTCAGCAATCTTCATCAATTAGTTGGCCACTATGTCGATATCGCTCATGCATATACTCATGAACTTGTTCTTCAGTAACATGTAGTTAACATTGACACATTGGTACAAAGTGGTCAAGGAATCATATATCTCCTTTGTTGTCTTCTTTGTTATATGAGGAATCAAATGGTCCTGACACCAAATCAAGAATGATAATCTTTGGTTTAGCATCCTTCTTGTTATGCTCGACAAGTTGAGGATAGACAGAAATTGTAACTTTCGCCTCCACAAAACCACAGATCAACCTCCTCCAGCAGAATCTGCAGTTTGCACTTCCAAGGTGTATAGTTGGATTGCCCACTAGATGGTAACACTCTGTAAGACTACAACTAGTTATCTTACAAAACCTAAAATCATACTTCAGCCAATACATTAGCCACAAAAGAACTCAGATCTGCAACCCATCACAGGTGAATATCACCTATCACAGGCAAAATACAACCTTCCAACCACTAGAGGATCCTAGGCATCTCACCCAACCACCTATCACAGGTTCTGGTGCACCTTACATGTGCAAATCCACTGCAATCACTGAAGCTAGGTCATCACACCTACCAAAATCCTCTGACAATTCACTCTCACAGGCATCAGCATTCTCCATACCATGTTAACTTTTTTCGGATCATGGTATGCAGATTCTGCACTCAGAAGAATTAACATAACAGCTAGAAAATGGAAAGACTAAAATTCAATCAAACAGCAGAATCTATGTACATTAGACTCAAACACACCACTCTGAAAAAAGTAGGAACGGCAAAGTACACACAGGTCTGAACTCTCAATACTGCATCTGTGTCCAATAACAAAAGAAGAAAAATGCACAGATACAGCGCAGATCCTAACACACTCAAAACATTGAATGGATCACCACCTCCACCCTACGTTTCTTTTATATAAGATAGGCTAGAGTTTACAAAATAAAGGCATCCTATGCACAGTTCCCAACTTAAATTAAATCATCCTTACCTTAACTTTGCCTAGGATAAAGTGCCTAACCTGCATCAGAGAAGCTTCATAGAAAAGACTGCTTCCCGCCTAGAAAAGTGTACCCTACTCAAAACATAGAACCCTTCTCTATTATTCACTTTTTCTAAAGATGTATCTGTGCCTAAAATCCTAAAATAGAACTGAGAAAAACACTTCTAAATTAAGAAAAGCAAGAATCTAAGTAACACTATATAAGACAAGAATGCATCATACAACAACTATAAGATGCCTAAAATTGATACGCTTCTTACATTGCTGCTGCACCCTCACAGCCAAACTGTAGTCATGCATGTATCCCAAGCCTGTATGCATCTGCTGAAGGTGCAGGCCAAAAGGATCTGCTCAGATGAAGTACTGCTGAAGAAGAAACTCCTTCAAAAAGACAGATAGACTCTACCATCACTGCTGTGTCATGCTCATGCGGCTCTTGACTGTGGATTCAACCCACCTGCACACAGATCAAGGCTGCTACTAGGTACACTTCTCTGCTGAGTGAAAACTGTAGTGTACTTCTACACTGGTGAAGGAAAAAAAAAACCTTCAGAGCAATAGGGATAAAACTCAAACAGATATTGTCATTGTGGTCTTGGTTGTAGATGATCTCATCATTATAGGTAACAGCTTAGATAATTTAAAAAACAAAAAGTGAGCTGCAAAGATCATTTGAACTGACAGATTTGGGCATACTCCATTATTGTTTAGGAGAGGAAGTATAGTGAATGCAATGTAACCTGTCGCATCTTTATGTCCAGACCATGTATTCAAAGAAATACAGAAAAGATTAAATAGAAGATTGCAAGTCAATGGCAGCTTCTTTTGAAACAGGAAAGGAATTACTGCCTCATGCAAATTCTAAACTAGTGGGTACAGCTTTAAATATATAACTAAATAGTCATGCAGTTGGGATTGTTTCACAATTCATGGCAAGTCCCAAAGTTGTTCACTGGAAAGAAGCAAAGAGAATCATAAGGTTTATGAAAGGGGACACTATATTTGCAGGGTGATAACTTCAAATTAGTTAGGAAAATTATCTATCGTCTTCTTGTATGTCTGTGCTTCGAAAAACTAGCACCTTTAAAGACTCAAGATCAGCTCTGATGAAGTTTATAGGTGTGAAGCACTTCTGAATAGTGCACTTAATGACAATAGAGCAAGAAATATGTTGAAAGATTCAATCTTGCACTCAGTCATAAAAAGAAGTTGGGGCATCCAGCATCTTGCCAATTGTCACACGCCAACTTCATCCATAATGTGAAAACCAGGTTGACTGTGAAAACTCTTTCCCACTTTGTACTACTGCAGTCTCTTGAATCCCAAGAGATATCTGGCTGCTTCGGTTCACAACAATTGTGTCAGGGAACTCTAAATGATACAATTATGACGTCCAAATTTGCAAGAAGTGTATGATCTGGGGTCTTACAAAAAACTTACAGCACTTGTGTCAACAAATGTGAAACAGAAAAAACAAACTGCTAAAAAGTTGCTCAGGTAAGTGCTACATGGAAAGCAAAACAATAAAAAGCATAGCCTGACACACACCCTCTAGGCTCCTTCTAAAGTAAGCACTACATGGAAAGCCAAACAAAAAAGATAGCCTGACACACCCACTAGGCTCCCTCAGGATATATTATGACAGGTTTAACTGTAATTTGATAACACAATGTTGAGGTATTGCATGGAATAAACAATATACTATCAATGGGCAAATAAAGAACTCAAAATGAAATGAATTTCTTGTTTCTACAATAGCATCACTCTTGGGATTTTCCAAGGAAACACTAATTTATACACCATTGGGATCTCTACTTAATCTGTAGAGAGATGAGCAACGTTAGTGATACCTCTTTGCCCTCCAGTGACAGGTTTTGGATATAGTAAATTTCTAGATAAATTGTTAGCCCGAATCTGAATCTGTGCACGGTTCACACATCCCAAAAACCTGTGCATGTCTGGACTCTGGATGTGTGTGTGAGTGAGTGTATGAATGTGTGTGTGAGTGAGTGTGGGTGTGTGTTCGAGAGAGAGAGATAGGAGATCGCATAAATAATCCACTTTCAAAATAAAAAGTTAAAGCACAACATTCCATAGAGAATTTTTTTTAAATACTATTACATACGTTAGAAAGTCTGAAAGGACAGAACTTAGGCTTCCCTCGCCTTCCATACTTCAGTAAATATGCGCCCTTTTTCAGTGCAGTTATGGCCTGCAGAATCACAGTCAACAAACAGAATATGAATCGTGGGTTTAAAGCATTGTAATAGCTTTGTTGTTCCTCAGACAAATGTGCTCTCAGAAATCAGATTCATGCTCTCCAAAAGATGATATAATGATATCTAATCACATTTTCAACTGAAACAAAGGAAAGTTGAGTAAGCTCAAGCTCCCAAAAATTATGTCATCCAAGTTCTGCGTAGCTGTTGCTGGATATATCTACCCAGAATATGTGAACATAATAGAAATGAAAGGAATTTGAAATTTTGACCATGAACTGAAAGTTCCCATTAAGAACTAGACCAAACCCACATCTGTTGCTATTTGATTATCAAAACAGTCACCCATGCTAGTTCGTTTCCGGTATTTTCATGGTTAAAGTTATAACTTAGTAACTTCAATCAACATAATTAACCAATTTTGACCTGCTATGCAACCCAGCTATCAATTAAATAGAGGCATAGATGCCACACAGGTTAGATAGTAGCTAAGGCCAGTAAGCTTCACAGTAATCTGCGACTTGAGATTGAAGATAATTTTTAATTAAACTGCATGCCTAATTCCACAGTGAATTTCAAGTGGGCTGAAGAGACAATGTTAAAAAAATCAATAAATAAATAATTGTAAAATAACATCACAGCCAATGCAAGTTAGATCTAATTCCACAACAGTTAAATCGATTACTGCAGAAGCTCCAGTTCACCGTCTTCACATCAGATACTCCACTGTGAAATTTGATTTCATTGATAAATCTTAAAATGGATTTACGGGACTGGAGCGCTATTGGTCTCTCAATGTAATGTCAAAAATGAAGTAAAACGGTCATGACACAAATCAAGCCCAAGCCCGACATGAACCAAAATTAAGGACTAAAAATATAGACCCAAATTTTCACCACATTTTTTTTTCTTTTGCACTCGTAACGTTTTGACAACCACAAATACAATATGCACCATACTATATTCATAGATAGCAAAGATCGAAGGCTTGCCTGCTCAATATCCCGTTCAATAGGACCGTTTCTAGATAGATCTGCCATTTATTCACAGACCTCCTCTTATCCGTAATCAAAATCCAGTCCTGTTACAGCAACGCTGCCTCAGTAAGTGACTTAGAACCCCCCCAGCCATTCTCCTTGTACAAGTTTCAGCCAAAGCGCAACCGTCAAAAGTCATTGGCCGGTGTACCACTACGCAAGCGCTACAGCAAATGACTCAAATGCTCGACCAAAACCTGGTCAAAAATGTCTCTGATTATTTATCTGCCTCCAACTTTCCTCAGGTCTAGGCCTGAACTTTTATTCCTTCCAAGGGTTCACCAAATAAAATATTTATGTTGGCAGACACCCCGCCAATGCCATATCCTAAATGTTCCCGATGTTGTTTTCTATGTCGAAAATCTAGATTTAAAATCCATACTTTTACATTAAATATGACAAAACTCAACCAATTCCCGTCTCCCGAGCTGGAGGATTCGTAAGGGTAAAGCCAGCATCAAAATTTACTCGAAGACATAAAAGTACTTCCCTATATCGGAAGCTCCGCAGCTCTAAACCGCGCTCAGGGCGCCAATATTTCTCCAAGAAAAAAGAAATTAAAAGGCTCGGATTTTGCTGAGGCTCCTCATCGTTTACTATTAACTAAAAGATCGCGACCTCGGAACGGCATCCAACACAGCATTATAATTCCAATTCCTGTGAACTTCGAATCGGGCCTCCGCAAACCAGTTTCCGCCTCATTTCTGCACTAATTTACACGAAAGAAAGCTCAAACACTTCAGTTCTTGCTGAAGCCAAAAAATAAATTACTGTCAGCGTTTCCGTCGATTCTTGGCTGTTTTACAAGATTCGAGACCTGCCGAGCTCAAGAACAGTCGTATACTCCAATACAAGTCGCAATAAAACAACTTGCCCAAAACTCCAACAACTCTGCTGCATTTTCCGCGACTGGGGGATCTCTGAGCAGAGAATTCCTTGTAATTTAGTCAATGCTTCACCATTTCTTACGATTCAGGACTCCGCGATCTCCGGATCGCATGAAAAAGCTGGAGCATCCATCGGCCACGCAAAATTGTGCTAAAGACGGCGAAACTGAGCATCAAAAACCTTCCAGCTAATGGCCCTTTCAATCGCACGAGTGTCACTGAGAAGCCGGACCCCAGAAAACCAAAAATTATTATTGTGCGATCAAAATTTCAGTGAAGAGCCCAGGAAAAAGGGGAAAATGGCTTTCCCCACGCGCGACGAAAAAAATAAAATTTAGTCGATAAAGATTTGAATGTTGTTTAATTTAGTCGATATTACTGAGGGTGGTTACTAACAATTAGATCTAACTAAAGTTGGGACAACTTTAGCGAAATCAGGGTCAACTTGCGGAGGCGTTTGAACGTTTTTGAGGAGGTACCCTCTAACTTTAGTGATTCCAACTAAATGGCCTCTAAAAATGACTAGATCTGTATAACTTTTAGGATTTATAGGACCACGGACACGGGGAGGTTAAAAAAATTAACAAATTGACAATGGTGCTGTAACGAAGAGTGATAGAACCATAAAGAATTAGAAGTTTTAATGGCTAAATTTAAGTTTTCTATTTTTAAGTTTTTAAAATTTTTTAGTTGATTTTATTTAAATTTCAAAAAATATAATTAATAATTTTCGTTAGTGATATTATATAATTTAAAACAAAAATCAGAATATTAGGTCAATTTATACATTTAAAATGTATTTAAATAAATACTATAAACTTTTTAATTTCACTAACCATTTTATAGTCAAATTGACAAGATGACCATGTCATTTTTCAAAGGTTTTTTTCAAGGAAGAAAAAAAACGTAATGACTTTATTAAGGATAAAGATGTTTATATATGCATATTTTTTAGCTTTGATTCATTAGGCAAAAAAACATCAAGATGTTTACATATGCATATTTTTTAGCTTTGATTCATTAGGCAAAAAAACATTAATCCAGCTTACATAAGCATTGGTCCATGCCCAGGGATACAGGGTTATGATAGAACCATTGGAAGCCTCAAAGACAAAGAGGGTTATACATATAGAATAATCAAAATTCTAGAAGATCTACCTGAATAGGGGAAGGACAAAAACAAAACAGAGTCACCGATACAAAAACCAAAACAGAGAATTAAATCCTTGCACACATAAATCTCGAAAAATCCCCTGCCTTGAACTATATTGTGAATAAATCTTGATGAGGAGGATAAACCTCTCTTGGATAAGGCATCAACAGTTTGATTTTGCTCTCTATACACATGCTAGAAAGAAATGTCCATGAAAGAGTGAGTAAGCAACTTGATAGACTTCATCCAATTAACCAGGGAAGAAACCTCAAGATCATTGACTTCGCGAACCCTGTTGATGATAGACAATGTCACCAACAATAAAGATTTTGTCAATTGCTAGCAAAAGAGCACACTTAAGCACTCCCCAAAGGGCGATTAGTTCAGGCTTGGAATTGGATCTGTCACCTGCAAACCAATAAAAATTGAAGGCCTACGAAGGGCTAATCTGAATGTGAGCTCCATAACGACAGTGGCCCCCAGCAAATGCCCCCATCAAACAACCCGATGGGGAACTTTTCCTCCAGATCAAGAAAGGAGATAGTTCGGAGGAGAGACCTGGGGAACCAGGGGCTGATATCTAAGAAGTATGAGACAATCTGGATGCAAGAGGATTGGACATCATGTCTTATGTTCTCAAAGATGACTGCATTACGAGCACCCTAAAAGATGTAAAGTGGCAGAGCTCTATAAGGCCACTAACTTGCAGACCAAGAAGACAAGCATGAGAGGATAGAAGAAAAATTAACCTGGCCAAGAATTTTTAAAGACCTTAGGACATCCTCCGAACTGGTCATTGTAAACGGACACTAAAGAAAAGTGTGAGAACGGTGTTCAGAGGCCAACCTACAAAGGGAGCATCTGCCAAGTCCATGGAGGTCGTGTTTCATCAAGTTTTCCGAGGTCAGAATGCAGTTATGGATGGAAAGCCAGGCAAAACATTTGAGCTTAAGTGGATCTTCCCATTTCCACGTGTGGGCAAGCACTTAGTAGCCTAATTAGGGGGAATGTCCAGCAAAATATAAGAATAAGCTTCCTTGGCAAAGATGTTGCCTTTTGCCACATGCCCATCCCAAACTAGTCGATCCTTCTTTTGGGCCAGGGCAATGCCAGCTTCTCCAAGTTGACGACGATATTATTCCCATTCAGCAAAGAAATGATCTGGGAGCTCGATCTCCCATGCATGAGGCCAATAGATGGAGAATAACAATGATACTGTTTTTCCACCAAGACTGACCAGTGAGTGGAAACCAAGGTTGTTGAGGCATTGTATTAGGTTGATAGAGAGTATATGATTTCTAGCAAACCCCTTCATTGCATTAACTCCAATGAGGACCGAAGACTCGTCACCAACCAGCTAACAAAGATTGGAGCAGAATCAGGGTCGACTTGCCATTAAGTTGCGCCATATTTAGGAAGGCTTGTAATGTGATGGAACACCTACAACAATCCAACCTTCTAAAATCCCTAAACAACTATATTTGGCAAAGTTGATTTCTTATCAAGGGCCCTTAACATTGAAAACCCTCCATAGATTAGAATCCAAGAGGGTTAGGTTAAATATTCTAGAGTCTCGTATTCCCCATCCACCAATTTGAACACCCTCAAAATGACCTCTAATCTGATGAGATGAATTTTGTTGGTGTTGCCCACCCTAGGCCATAAAAAATTTGCTATGCTAGCATCCAAACGATTGATAATAGCTTGTGGAATGTGAAATAAATGCATCCAATACACTGAAATTCCTTGAAGGACGACCTTCACCAATGTGACCCTACCACCGAGAGTGAGCCAGTATGGTCCCAAACAGTTAATTCCTTTTCAAATTTTTTGATGAGCCATGTCCAAATTGAAATATGATAATTAGAGGATTTTAAGTTGAAGCCCAAGTATTTGAAACGTTAGGATAGGGAACAACTCTTGATCCCAAATAAGCCAACAATCTGAATGATTGAATCGGACTCCCCAACTTCAAAATGATTTTTTATTTTTCAAGATTTATAGTGAGACCATACACTTTGCCAAACAACGAGAAGACCTATGAGTAGCCTCCATTCTTCAATATTTTATTGTCTAGCACAAAGGACGCCATCAATGAACAAGAGGTGTGTCAGGGAAATGTTTCTTGTGATCTTGCAACCCCTAATTGTTCCAACCTCATTTTCAACTTTTTTTTTCCTACTGAGGGCGTCGATTACGAGAATATAAAGGACAGGAAACAGTGCACGACCTTTCCTAAGCCCTCTATAAATTTTGAAAAAGTATGTTGGACTCCCATTGATCAACACTGCCATTGATGTTGAAGATACACCATCCATTATCCAATTAACATGGCTATGAAGAAAGCCAATTTTGTAGAGGATCAGTTAAAGAAATTCCCAGTCAACCCTATCAAAGGCTTGGACAAGGTCGATTCTTGTTATGCATGCCTTCGATTTCTTGGATTTGATTGAGTGTATGCACTCTTGTGCAATAACCACAATGCCCTAAATTCTCTTGTCAACCAAGAAGCCAAATTGCTTCAGGTTAATGTGAGGAGACAAAATCTTCTTCATTATGTTAGGTAATAGTTTCAAGATCATTTTGTAGATAGGATTACACAAAGATATGGGTCTATAATTAGCAAATGAAAGGGAATTCAGCCTTTTAGGAATAAGGAGAAAAAAAGTTGCAATATAAGCACCAAGAATGTAGCCGGAAATTCTGGATTCTTCCACCATTTGGGTCAACTCTTGGCCCATGAGGTCGAAGAAGAAGAGGAAAAGCTCAGCGGGCCAACCATCGAGCCTTAGACTTTTCTCCTTCTCCATATATTTCAAGGTTATTAAGAGCTCATATTGAGTAATGGTAGTGTCCATCACATCTATTTCTTCCTCATTGACCATTCTTGGAAATAAATTCACCAATTCCATTTTCTCTTTGATGTGGTTGTGCTCCAGGTCCTTGAATTGGTTATTGAAGAAGTTGAAAGCCTCTTGACTAATATCATTTGTGGACAAAAGTGTTCGACCATCAACACCATTAATTGTCCAAATGGTATTGGAACGTTGATCTAGGTGGATATTGGTGGCCACCCTTCAATTCCACTTGGACCCCCAGCATTGTTTCTTTCAGTTTTTCAGTTTCCTTAATTGTAGCATAGTTTACTATTTTTAGCAATTTTTCGGGTCTTAAACTTCTAACGCCGTTTTGAGGCCCTAGACGACGTTTTTTTGTTGTAGTCCTCAGAGACATCTTTCCAATGGGTTATCATGCGTGTCAAATGAAGATAATATGACCAAGTCACGACCCCAGGAAGTTGGTTGTCCAACTCACCCCAACGAGGCCCATAAACTCTTGGTGTTACATCTCCTAGGGTTAGGGTTTTGGTTGTTTAGGGTTTGCTCTTATTGCTCAATAATAAAAAGGCCCTTAAGCCTCATTGTAAGGCAGTTCAAAGGCATGTAGTCGCCACATCTCTTCTCAGAGATAAGCTACCATTGCCCATGCTAGTTTATTTCCATTTCTGTTTGTAAGCATATTTCAGTATTCTCCATTAATGAAATGAAGTATTATTTCTGTTGTATCTCTGTATTTGTGTTTATTTCTGTACTTTTGCGATCCTGTTTAAATCTGGATCAATGGTATCAGAGCGGTCTTCTCTTTCTCTGTTTTTCCTTGCTTGTCCCCAACGAGGTCGGGATATAAGGAGTTAGGGCTTGAACCGGTCGAACCTTTGCAAAACCAACCTCGCAAATCTCGATGGCCTCCCATGGCATATAAAAAGAAAGACGAGGGCGCATGAGATCCTATTAAAATCTTGCTCGAAGAGGCCCTCGAGCGACAAAGGAACGCGATGATGGACAACTTTGCCCAGATCCTTCAGCGACTACCCAAGGGTGACACATCTACTTCCAACAGCTACTCTGTAAGCGCCACACCATTTAAGGTACAAGTTAACTTTGACATTCCCATATTTGAGGGTGAGATAGATGAAGACACTATAGATAAATGGTTAAATCTGCTATAAGGGTATTTTTCTGTTCATGATCTTTTCCGGTCGAGAAAATATTACTTTCGCTCTTCTCAATGTCGCCCCCCACATCAAGAACTGGTGGGAAACCTGTTGCAAGCAGAAGGATGAAAGTACGACCTCACTGTTTTTAGTTGCACCCACTTGGAATTCATTCTAGGTTGCCATCAAGGAGTAGTACTACCCCGTTGGAAGCTATGAGGATCAATACATAAAGTGGAACACGCTGCAGCAGGGAAGGGACCAAGACATTCCGGAGTTTACCAATATTTTTCATAACCTTTGCACAAAGTTGGGTATCAAGGATTCGAAGCAGCATTTGGTACTCAAATACCACGGTTGCCTACACAGGTACATCCAAGATGAAATATAATTCCTGAACATCTCCTTGCTTGGCACGGCATACCGTTATGCCGTCAAGATTGAGCAAAAGTTTAAACAGAAGAAGTGAGACTTTGGATCTGTGAATCTAAAGCAGAGGAAAGATGCCCCCAAACCGCAAAACAAAGGACAAAGCCAAGGCGGGGCAGCCCAGGACAACCCGCCAAATCCGCAAGCAAAGAACAGCGCCGCGAAGCCAAAAACAGACACGGGAAAGTGGTGTGAGTTCCATAAGAGCTCCACTCACAACACAAGTGAGTGTCGGGCCAAGCAGTCATTGGTGGCAGAGCTAAAGGCTTCAGAATCAAATGAATGTTCCAACTCTGAGTCAGAACCCATCAAAGGGAATGACAAAGGGAAGCAGATTATCGATGAGTAGCCTCCATTCTTCAATATTTTTTTTGTCTAGCACAAAGGACGCCATCAATGAACAAGAGGTGTGTCAGGGAAATGTTTCTTGTGATCTTGCAACCCCTAATTATTCCAACCTCCTTTTCAACTTTTTTTTCCTACTGAGGGCGTCGATTACGAGAATATAAAGGATAGGAAACAGTGCACGACCTTTCCTAAGCCCTCTATAAATTTTGAAAAAGTATGTTGGACTCTCGTTGATCAACACTGCCATTGATGTTGAAGATACACCGTCCATTATCCAATTAACATGGCTATGAAGAAAGCCAATTTTGTAGAGGATCAGTCAAAGAAATTCCCATTCAACCCTATCATAGGCTTGGACAAGGTCGATTCTTGTTATGCATGCCTTCGATTTCTTGGATTTGATTGAGTGTATGCACTCTTGTGCAATAGCCACAATGCCCTAAATTCTCTTGTCAACCAAGAAGCCAAATTGCTTCAGGTTAATGTGAGGAGACAAAATCTTCTTCATTATGTTAGGTAATAGTTTCAAGATCATTTTGTAGATAGAATTACACAAAGATATGGGTCTATAATTAGCAAATGAAAGGGAATTCAGCCTTTTAGGAATAAGGAGAAAAAAAGTTGCAATAGAAGCACCAAGAATGTAGCCGGAAATTATGGATTCTTCCACCATTTAGGTCAACTATTGGCCCATGAGGTCGAAGAAGAAGAGGAAAAGCTCAGCGGGCCAACCATCGAGCCTTAGACTCTTCTCCTTCTCCATATATTTCAAGGTTTTTAAGAGCTCATATTGAGTAATGGTAGTGTCCATCACATCTATTTCTTCCTCATTGACCATTCTTGGAAATAAATTCACCAATTCCATTTTCTCTTCGATGTGGTTGTGCTCCAGGTCCTTGAATTGGTTATTGAAGAAGTTGAAAGCCTCTTGACTAATATCATTTGTGGACAAAAGTGTTCAACCATCAACACCATTAATTGTCCAAATGGTATTGGAACGTTGATCCAGGTGGATATTGGTGGCCACCCTTCAATTCCACTTGGACCCCCAGCATTGTTTCTTTCAGTTTTTCAGTTTCCTTAATTGTAGCACAGTTTACTATTTTTAGCAATTTTTCGGGTCCTAAACTTCTAACGCCATTTTGAGGCCCTAAATGACGTTTTTTTGTTGTAGTCCTCAGAGACATCTTTCCAACGGGTTATCATGCGTGTCAAATGAAGATAATATGACCACGTCGCGACCCCAAGAAGTTGGTTGTCCAACTCACCCCAACGAGGCCCATAAACTCTTGGTGTTACATCTCCTAGGGTTAGGGTTTTGGTTGTTTAGGGTTTGCTCTTATTTCTCAATAATAAAAAAGCCCTTGAGCCTCATTGTAAGGCAGTTCAAAGGCATGTAGTCGCCACATCTCTTCTCAGAGATAAGCTACCATTGCCCATGCTAGTTTATTTCCATTTCTGTTTGTAAGCATATTTCAGTATTCTCCATTAATGAAATGAAGTATTATTTCTGTTGTATCTCTATATTTGTGTTTATTTCTGTACTTTATTGCGATCCTGTTTAAATCTGGATCAATGGTATCAGAGTGGTCTTCTCTTTCTTTGTTTTTCCTTGCATGTCCCCAACGAGGTCGGGATATAAGGAGTTGGGGCTTGAACTGGTTGAACCTTTGCAAGACCAGCCTCGCAAATCCCGACGGCCTCCCATGGCGTATGAAAAGAAAGACGAGGGCGCATGAGATCCTATTAAAATCTTGCTCGAAGAGGCCCTCGAGCGACAAAGGAACGCGATGATGGACAACTTTGCCCAAATCCTTCAGCGACTACCCAGGGGTGACACATCTACTTCCAACAGCTACTCTGTAAGCGCCACACCCTTTAAGGTACAAGTTAACTTTGACATTCCCATATTTGAGGGTGAGATAGATGAAGACACTATAGATAAATGGTTAAATCTGCTATAAGGGTATTTTTCTGTTCATGATCTTTTCCGGTCGGGAAAATATTACTTTCGCTCTTCTCAATGTCGCCCCCCGCATCAAGAACTGGTGGGAAACCTGTTGCAAGCATAATGATGAAAGTACGACCTCACTGTTTTCAGTTGCACCCACTTGGAATTCATTCTAGGCTGCCATCAAGGAGTAGTACTACCCCGTTGGAAGCTATGAGGATCAATACATAAAGTGGAACACGCTGCGGCAGGGAAGGGACCAAGACATTCCGGAGTTTACCAATATTTTTCATAACCTTTGCACAAAGTTGGGTGTCAAGGATTCGAAGCAGCATTTGGTACTCAAATACCACGGCTGCCTACACAGGTACATCCAAGACGAAATAGAATTCCTGAACATCTCCTTGCTTGGCACGGCATACCGTTATGCCGTCAAGATTGAGCAAAAGTTTAAACAGAAGAAGTGAGACTTTGGATCTGTGAATCTAAAGCAGGGGAAAGATGCCCCCAAACCGCAAAACAAAGGACAAAGCCAAGGCGGGGCAGCCCAGGACAACCCGCCAAATCCGCAAGCAAAGAACAGTGCCGCGAAGCCAAAAACAGACACGGGAAAGTGGTGTGAGTTCCATAAGAGCTCCACTCACAACACAATTGAGTGTCGGGCCAAGCAATCATTGGTGGCAGAGCTAAAGGCTTCATAATCAAATGAATGTTCCAACTCTGAGTCAGAACCCATCAAAGGGAATGACAAAGGGAAGCAGATTATCGATGCGGAGCCCAACGCCACCATTGCCACCACGAAGATCTAGAAGGAGGAACTCGAAGGTCCAGAGGAGGAGGAGCACCTCTTCCACTCCCAAATGTGGGTAAAGCGCTCCCTGCTACGGTTCATTTTCGACAGCGGGAGCCAAAAGAACCTCATTTCAGCAGAGGACGTGAAGCGGCTTAGCTTACCGACCATAGCACATCCACAACGGTACACCATCGGGTGGCTTCACCATGGACGGGATCTTTGTGTGAGACAGGAGTGTCGCCTTCCATACAACATCAAGCCCTTCACGGATGAGATATTATGTGACGTTGCTCCCCTTGATGTTTGTGATGTATTATTAGGCCAACCATACTTGTGGAAGCGACATGTTGTGTTTGAATCAAGGCCTCGTGCTGTTATTGTTACTTTGGGAAATAAGTTTTACAGGATATCGGAGGTAGCACCGCCTACCGGCATCTCTTTGGTTACTGCAAAACAATGCAGTAAGCTCATTTCCAAAACAGGGAAATTTGTTTTCCTAATGATATGCCCTCAAAGAAAGAAGAATATGGTGGCCACGACCTCTAGACAGGGTCCCTCCGCACGACAACTACAGATGGACAAGGTCGTGGAGGAGTACGAGGACATATTCACCTCCCCTGCAGGGGTTCCTCTACCCTGTTAGGTCAAGCACTCCATCGACCTGACCCCAGGTGCACCACTGCCCAATGGACCAATCTATCGGCGCTCTATTCTGGAGAACGATGAAATCAAGAAGCAGATTCAGGCGCTGCTGCAGAAAGGTCACATCCGACCAAGTTCATCACCTTGTGGGAGCCCGATCATGTTGGTACAGAAGAAGGACGAGACTTGGAGACTCTGTATTGACTATCAGGCGTTGAACAAGATCACTGTCCGAAATAGGTACCTGATCCCACGGATTGATGACCTTCTAGACCAACTGAAGAGGACAAAATATTTAAAGTATAAGAAGGGAAGCACAAATAATGTTGCAGATTGCCTTAATCGACCACCGATCATTAGCGTTAACCACCGTGCTCAACTCTTGTAGGCGTGAGACTTTTGGTTGGCCACTTCTCTACGAAAGCGACCCAAAATTTGGCCACACATATTAGACACTCTTGGAGGGTCAGCATGTTCCATATTTTCACCTCTAGGATGCCCTATTATGCCACCTGGGGAACCTTTGTGTTCCTTCAAGCGAGCATGCCAAGATGATTTGGGAAGCACACTACAATCGGGCTGCTGGGCATTTCGGGGTCGAAAACGATGGCAGTACTGCAAAAGTATTTCTACTGGCCGAATCTTCGATAGGATGTCGGGAAGTACATCAGATCTTGCACTGCCTGCGCCATTGCCAAACTGACCATCAAGAAGCAAGGCCTATATACCCCACTACCTACCCCTAGTTGACCTTGGGAATCCATCTCCATGGATTACTTGTCGGGCCTTCCTTCTACTAAAAATGGGAACGACTGTGTTTTTGTGGTTGTCGACAAGTTCTCGAAGATGGCCATTATGGCGGCCTGCAAGAAGAATATCACAACACAAGCCACTGCTAAACTCTTCTTTGAAAAAGTGTGGGTACACTTTGGGATCCCACAGTCTATCATCTTAGATTGGGACAGTAGGTTACTCAGTACATTTTGGTCAAGTCTTTGGTCGATGTTGGACACAAAACTCACTAAGTCCATAGCCTTCCATCCCCAAACTGATGGCCAGACAGAGGTTGTCAACAGGATGATCGTACATATTATGTGCATGTACAACTCAAAGCATCCACGCATATGGGATGAGAGCCTCTCCTATGTTCAGCACAGCTATAACCGGGCTCTCCATAGCTCGACTGGTCACCGCCCTTTTCTGGTGGGCTTGGGATTCCAACCACTATGTCCCATTGATGTGGCCATGCCATTTGCAGCTACTTAGGCAGATTCGGCTCATGTCCAGTCCAAAACAGATAAGGCAAACAACTTCATTGAGCACATCCAACATATTCGCCAGCAGGTCCATGACATTCTAGAGAAATCAAATGCCAAGTACAAGCAGCGAAATGATCAACATCGGGTGCCACACAAGTTTCAGGTGGGCGACAAAGTTTGGTTGCATTTGCAAAAGGAACACCTTACCGGAGCCTATTGGAAACTCAGACCACTCCGGTATGGTCCTTACACCATTACCAAGGCTGTGGGGGACAATGCATTTGTGCTCAGCATTCCCCCATTCCTTGGCTTGCACCTAGTGTTCAATGTGGACCACCTTCGGCCGTACTTTCCACCATTAATAGACACATCCGACATTGCAGAACAACTCACACCAAGAGAGTTAAATCCAGATTGCATGGAACAAGCTACAACTGATCGGATCATGGACACGCAGGTCAATCACACTCGCCAGCAGAAGATCCAACTGTATCGAGTTGTCAAAGCAGGCGAACTCCTTCACCAGGGCAAGTGGCTTACCAGGGACCAAGTTCAGCAGAAGTTTCCTCATCTCATGGAGGAACTCAACATAATGGGGACCATTGCTTCCAAAGGGGGGAGGAATGATCCAGGTGGATATTGGTGGCCACCCGTCAATTCCACTTGGACCCCCACCATTGCTTCTTTCAGTTTCCTTAATTGTAGCATAGTTTACTATTTTTAGCAGTTTTTCGGGTCCTAAACTTCTGGAGTCATTTTGAGGCCCTAAAAAAAGTTTTTTTGGAAATCTACCGCCCACTGAGCTATTGTCTAATATCATCTTTTCTATCGTAGTCCTCAGAGAGATATTTCCAACGGGTTGTCATGCACGTCAAACAGAGATAATATGACCAAGTCGTGACCCCGGGAAGTTGGTTGTCCAACTCACCCCAACGGGTCCCATAAACTCTTGGTGTTACATCTCCTCGGGTTAGGGTTTTCTCTTATTGTTCAACAATAAAAAGGCCTTTAAGCCTCGTTGTAAGGTAGTTCAGAGGCATGTAGCTGCCACATCTCTTCTCAGAGATAAGCTACCATCGCCCGAGCTAGTTTATTTCCATTTCTGTTTGTAAGCATATTTCAGTATTCTCCATTAATGAAATGAAGTATTACTTCTGTTGTATCTCTGCATTTGTGTTTATTTATGTACTTTATTGCGTTTCTGTTTAAATCTGAATCAAACGTTTTCTTTTAGAAGAAACACGGTGGAAGAACTTAGTGTTCTTGTCACCCCCTTTCATCTAGTGAATCTGACTTTTGAGACGCCATTCCTCTTCATGCAGTCTCAGAATCTTGTTTTTCTTCTCCACAAGGGCTACAATGGATTTTTTGACACGATTAGAGAAATATTCTGGAATGGAATGGTCCAATAAGGATGTTATGTCCTGATCAATGGAGGACAATTCCTTGGAGATTGTTTATTTGTGTTTTTTAATCCAAGCACAAACCACATTTTTTAGACTCTTCAGTTTGTAGGTGACCTCTAGAGGTGCCCGAGAAATTTCTACTATAACTAGAGAGTTTCATGATGACCTGGATTTAAACAGGAACGCAACAAATTACAGATATAACCATAAATATAGAGATGCACCAGAAATAATACTTCATTTCATTAATATCAAATACTAGAATTTGCTTACAGACATAATGGAAATAAGACTAGCTCGGGCGATGATAGCTTATCTTTGAGAAGAGATGTGGTGGCTACATGCCTTTGAACTGCATTATAATGAAGCTCAAGAACCTTTTTATTTTTGAACAATAAGAGCAAACCCTAAACAACCAAAACCCTAACCCGAGGAGATGTAACACCAAGAGTTTATGGGCCTCGTTGGGGTGAATTGGATAGCCAATTTCCTAGGGTCGTGACTTGGTCATATTATCTCCATTTGATGTGCATGATAACCCGTTGGAAAGATCTCTCCAAGGACTACAACATAAAAGATGATTTTTGGCAAAAAAATGTTGGCGGTAGATTGCCAAGAAAACGTCGTTTAGGGCCTCAAAATAGCTCCAGAAGTTTAGGACCCAAAAAAACTGCTAAAAATAGTAAATTGTGCTACAATTAAGGAAACAAAAAATTGAAAGAAACAATGGTGGGGATCCAAGTGGAATTTGCGGATGGCCACCAATATCCACCTGGGTCATTTCTCCCCCCTTAGGAAGCAATGGCCCCCATTGCGTTGAGTTCCTCCATGAGATGAGGAAACTTCTGCTGAACTTGGTCTCTGGTGAGCCACTTGCCCTGATGAAGGAGTTGGCCTGGTTTGACAACTCGATACAGTTGGATTTTCTGTTGGTGAGTGTGCTTGATCTGCGTGTCCATGATCTGATCAGTTGCAGCTTATTCCATGCAATCTGGATATAACTCTATTGGTGTGAGTTGTTCTGCAATGTCGGATGTGTCTAGTAATGGTGGAAAGTATGGCCGAAGGCGGTCCACATTGAACACTGGGTGCAGGCCAAGGAATGGGGGAATGTTAAGCTCAAATTCATTGTCTCCTGCAGCCTTAGTAATGGCGTAAGGACCATATCAAAGTGTTCTTAGTTTCCAATAGGCTTCGGTAAGGCGTTCCTTTTGCGAATGCAACCAGACTTTGTTGACCACCTGAAACTTGTGTGGCACTCGATGTCGATCATGTCGCTGCTTGTACTTGGCATTTTATTTCTCTAGAATGTCGTGGACCTACTAGAAGATATGTTGGATGTGCTAAATGAAGTTGTATGACTTATCTGTTTTGGACTGACATGAGTTGAATATGTCTAAGTAGCTGCAAATGGCATGGCCACATCAATGGGACATAGTGGCTGGAATCCCAAGCCCACCTAAAAAGGGTTATGGCCAGTCGAGCTATGGAGAGCTCAGTTATAGTTGTGCTAAACATAGAGGAGGCTCTCATCCCATGTGCGTGAATGCTTTGAGTTGTACATGCACAAAATGTGTACGATCATCCTGTTGACAACCTTTGTATGGCCATCAGTTTGATGATGGAAGGTTGTGAACTTAATGAGTTTGGTGTCCAGCATCGATCAGAGACTCGACCAAAGTGTACTGAGGAACCTACTGTCCTGATCTGAGATGATAGATCGTGGGAGCCCAAAGTTTACCCACACTCGTTCAAAGAAGAGTTTAGCAATGGCTTTTGCTGTGATATTCTTCTTGCAGGCCGCCATAATGGCCATCTTCGAGAACTTGTCAACGACCACAAAAACATAGTCGTTCCCATGCTTAGTAGAAGGAAGGCCCGACATGTAATCCATGGAGATGGATTCCCAAGGTCGATTAGGGGTAGGCAGTGGAGTATATAGGCCTTGCTTCTTGATGGTCAGTTTGGCAATGACGCAGGCAACGCAGGATCTAATGTACTTCCCGACATCCTATCGAAGATTCATCCAGTAGAAATACTTCTGCAGTACTGCCACAGTTTTCTCGACCCCGAAATGCCCAGCAGCCCGACTGTAGTGTGCTTCCCAAATCATCTTGGCACGCTCGCTTGAAGGAACACAAAGGTTCCCTAGGTGGCATAACAGGGCATCCTGGAGGTGAAAATCTGGAACATGCTGACCCTCCAGGAGTGTCTGTTATGTGTGGCCGAATTTTGGGTCGGTTTTGTAGAGAAGTGGCTAATCAGAAGTCTCGTGCCCATAAGAGTTGAGCATGGTGGTTAACGCCAATGATCGGTGGTCGATTGAGGCAATCTACAACATTATTGGTGCTTCTCTTCTTATACTTGATATTCAAATGGAATTGTTGTAGGTATGTGGACCACTTTTGATGGTGATCATTCTGCAACTTTCCTTGTGTCTGTATGAACTGCAGGGGTCAGTGTTCTATGTGGATGATCATTTCCTTCCCCAAAATGCAATGCTTCCATTGTCAACAGGCCTGCACAATGGAATACATCTCTTTGTCATAAGGGGGATACTTTCGGACTATGTCTGAAAGCGTCTCACTGTGATATGCCACTAGATGCCAGTGTCGAGTAAGGACTGCCCCAATAGCATAGCCAGAGGCATCTGTCTCGATCTCAAATGGTTGTTGCATGTCTGGTAATGCGAGCACTGGTGCCGAGCAGAGGCGATGTTTCAACTATGTGAATGTCTTCTATTGAGATTGAGACCAAAATAATTTTGCTTTTGCTCCTCCCTTGGTGACTTGACTCAAGGGCCAAGTGATTCGAGAAAATCCCAAAACGAACCCGCGGTAGAAATTGGCAAGACCCAGAACGCCGCGAAGCTCTATCAGAGTGGTTGGAGATGGCTAATCTCGAATGACTTGGATCTTGGCTAGATCCACATGCACCCCCAGTTCATCAATAATGTATCCCAGATACTGAACTTGGGTCATGCCAAAAGTGCATTTCTCTAAATTGGCACATAGCTGGTGTTGTTGCAGTGCTTAGAGAACCTGTCGAATGTGGTGGAGGTGCTCTTCCCAACTCTGGTTGAAGATCAGGATGTCATCCAAGTATACCACTACAAATGAGTTGGTGAATGGCCATAAGATGCCATCCATCAACCTCATGAAGGTTGTAGGAGCATTCGTCAACCTGAAAGGCATAACCAACCATTCAAAAAGGCCCTCCTTGACTTTGATGGCAGTCTTCCACACATCGGACGGTTCGATTGGTACCTGGTGATATCCTGACTTAAAGTCGATCTTGCTGAAATATTTCCCCCCTTCAGTTGGTCCAGAAGGTCATCAATCTTTGGGATAGAGTACCTATTCTGGGTAGTGATCTTGTTAAGTGCCTGATAGTCAATACAAAGTCTCCAATTCCCATCCTTCTTCTGTACCAACACGATCGGGCTCCCATAGGGTGATGAACTCGGTCGGATGTGACCTTTCTACAACAACTCCTGAATCTTCTTCTTAATTTCGACGTTCTCCAGAATGAAGCACCGATAGATTGGTCCATTGGACAGTGGCGCACCTGGGGTCAAATCGATGGATTGCTTGACCTGGCAATGCAGAGGAACCCTTACGGGGGAGGTGAAGATGTCCTTGTACTCCTCCACGACCTTGTCCATTTGTAGTTATCGTGTGGAGGGGCCCTATCTAAAATTCGTGGCAACCCCTTCTTCTTTCCCTGAGGGCATATCATCAGCAAAACAAATTTCTTGGTTTTGGAAATGAACTGACTGCATTGTTTTGCAGCAACTAAAGAGATGGCGGTAGGCGATGCTACCTCCGGTATCCTGTACAACTTATTTCCCAAAGTAACAATAACAGCACAAGGCCTTGATTCATACACAACATGTCACTTCCAAAAGTATGGTTGGCCTAATACATCACAAACATCAAGGGGAGAAACATCACATAATACCTCATTCGTGAAGAGCTTGATGTTGTATGGAAGGCGACATTGTTGGCTCACGTGAAGATCCCGTCCTTCGTGAATCCACCTGATGGTGTATGGTTAGGGATGTGCTATGGTCGGTAAGCCTAGTCACTTCACGACCTCTGCTGAAATGAGGTTCTTTTGGCTCCCGTTGTCAACAATGAACTGTAGTGGGGAACCATTTACCCACATCTGGGAGTGGAAGAGGCGCTCCTCCTCCTCTGGATCTTCGGGTTCCTCCTTCTAGATCTTCGTGGTGGCAATGGTGGCATTGGGCTCTGCATCGATAATCTGCTTCCCTTTGTCATTCCTCTTTTCAAGTTGTGACTCGGAGTCAGAACATGTATCTGATTTTGAAGCCTTTAGCTCGGCCACTAATGACTCCTTGACCCAACACTCACTTTTATTGTGAGTGGATATCTTATGGAACTCATGCCACTTTCTCGTGTCCTTCTTCGGCTTCGTGGTTTTGTTCTTTACTTGCAGCTTTGGCGGGTTGTCCTAAGCCACCCTACCTTGGCTTCGTCCTTTGTTCTGCGATTTGGGGGCACCTTTCCCTTGTTTTGGATTTGCAGAGCCAAAGTCTTGATTCTTCTGTTTAAACTTTTGCTCGATATTGACAGCGTATTGGTACACCTTGATGAGCGAGGAGATGTCCTGGAACTCCATGTTGTCTTGGATGTACCTGTGTAAGCAACCGCGGTATTTGATTACTAAATGCTGCTCAGTATCCTTGATACCCAACTTTGTGTGAAGGGTATGAAAAATATTGGGAAACTTCGGCATGTCTTAGTCCCTTCCTTGCCACAGTGTGGTCCACTTTATGTATTTATCCTCATAGCTTTCAACAGGGTAGTATTGCTCCTTGATGGCATCCTGGAGTGAATTCCAAGTGGGTGCGATTGAAAAAAGTGAGGTCGTACTTTCATCCTTCTGCTCGCGGTAGGTTTCCCACCACTCCTTGACGTGGGGGGCGGCTTTGAGAAGAGCGAAAGTAATATTTTCCCGTCCGGAAAAAATCATGAACACAAAAATACCCTTTTAGCATATTTAACCATTTATCTACAATGTCTGCATCTATCTGACCCTCAAATGTGGGAATGTCAAAGTTAACTTGTACCTTAAAAGGCATGGCGCTTCTAGAGTAGCTTCTGGAAGTAGATGTGTCGCCCCTAGGTAACCGCTGAAGGATCCGAGAAAAGTTGTCCATCATCGCGTTCCTTTGTTGCTCGAAGGCCTCTTCGAGCAAGATTTTGATAGGATCTCCTGCCCCCTCGTCTTTATTTTCATCCGCCATGGGAGGCCATCGAGATTTGCAAGGCTAGTCTTGCAAAGGTTCGACCAGTTCAAGCCATAACTCCTTATGTCCCAACTCCGTTGGGGACATGCAAAGAAAAACAGAGAAAGAGCAGATCACACTGATACCACTGATTTAGATTTAAACATGAATGAAACAAATTACAAATATAACCATAAATACAAAGATGCAACAAAAATAATACTTCATTTCATTAATGTAAAATACTGAAATATGCCTAGTAACAGAAATGGAAATAAACTAGCTCTGGCGATGGTAGCTTATCCCTAAGAATAGATGTGGCGTCTACATGCCTCTGAATTGCCTTATGATGAGGCTCAAGGGCCTTTTTGTTATTAAACAATAAGAGCAAACCCTAAACAACCAAAACCTTAACTCGAGGATATGTAACACCAAGACTTTATGGGCCCCGTTGCAGTTCATTGGACAACCAACTTCCTAGGGTCGTGACTTTGTCATATTATCTCTGTTTGACATGCATGATACGTCATTGGAAAGATCTTTGAAGACTACAACAAAAAAGATGATTTTATAAAAAAAAACCTTTGGCAGTAGATTGTCAAAAAAATGTCGTTTAGGGCCTCAAGTGGAATTGGCGGGTGGTCACCAATATCCACCTGGATCACATGACTGCTTGACCACGTCACAAAAATCAGGTTACTCCATCCACATGTGATTGAATTTGAAAGGCATTGAGTAAATGCAAGTCCCCCCCTCCCATTTCAGTAGAATTGTATCATGATCAAAACTATTAGCAAAGAAAGATCTATATTGAATATTTTTGAAATTGTGACATAAGGCAGAGTGTACAAGGAACTTACCAATTCGCTTTGCAATTCCCTCGTCCCCTATCCTCTCGTTCCTCCAAATCGGGTATAAAGGCGAAGAAGGAATCTCCCATAAGAGTTTCCGACTAGAAAAATCTTTAAAAAAGTCTGCATGTGGATCCATTTTTGCCTTGATACCCCAACATTCCTTTGCATCCATGATGAAGTTTAGATCACCAACCATAATTCAGGATTGCATATCCAATATCCTAGCGGAGTCAACGTTCTCCCAAAAGGATTTTCTATTGTTCTAAGGAGCGTAAATGTTGAGGATACACATTGTGTGTGCAAGACCCTTGCAGAAGCCAATTAAGAAAATGTTAGCACAAATCTTGTACGCTCTGAAGGAAAAGGAATTTGGTTCCACATAGCAGCGAGACCTCCAACTGACCATAGGCACTAATAGCACAAACCTCCCAAGAGGGGCATATTTTGAGTAAGATTTCTCGAGCCTTCACCTTCTCTGTCATTGTTTCCTACATAAGAACTATATCAGGGTTTTTTTATTGAATACAGTTAAGAAGGGATATTTTGGTTTGAGAGGATCTCATCCCTCGAATGTTCAGAGACATTATTTTCTTTTGGAGAATCTTGAGATAGGGATCGATGCTCTAAGGTCCCAAGGTTGAGAGTCTTCCATGGTTTCCACCGATCCAATAAAAGGACCCGGATCAAAGGATGGGTATAGTGCCTCCTCCATTGATTCAGCAAAGCAAGTGTTTAGGTCAACATCAATACCATCGCAAAAAGAAAAAGAAAAAAATTGTACTTTGTTTCTTTTCTCTTCCTTTTCTGAGGATCTAATTTTTCCCCTTCGTTCCCCATAGAGATAACCCCAATGTGAAAGAAACTCCTCTTGATATTAATTGGTTCTTGTCCTAATGATAAGTACTATTTTTCTACATTAGAAAACTACTCTATCATTGTGGTTGAGCCCATAGGGTGTTGATGTCATGATATTTGTTATGTAATGCCTGGATAGAAGGTAGGATTAAGTTCTAATGAACTTCTGCATTCATTGTTGTTCCATTGCTTGAATGTGTCTTGATAACTCAAGGAACTGATCATTGTGTTAAGGCATGGTCGAGATAGAACCAGACTATTGGAGAACCTTGGTTGAATCCCTAGAAGGATTGTAAAAATCCCTAAAAGTCTTTCTAATGATTAAGGAAGATAGCCTGTAGGGGCTACTGTGCAGTCAATTCAGACCCAAATTTGGGTTGAATGTGTGCATATGTTATAGTTATGCATTGTATAACTACGACGTGGTGAGGTAGGTTGGGCCTGAACTTAGGTTAGTCTAGAGTTGGGCCTAAACCAAGGTTTCTAACACTACAGAGTGGTGCAAGACCCACACTTTATTAAAATATTAATTTTGGCATGAGAATTCAGGGGTTTGGGAGTCCAGAGGTTCGAGGCGCGTAAAGTGCACAAACTTAGTTCCAGGCCCAAATGTGGCCAGGGGTTGAACTTGTTCAGGGGTTTGGGGAGTTTGGTGTGCAAGCTTTGTAACTACTTTCGAACTCTGAAAATTTGAAAGAATACACGTCAGGGAATTTAGTTGATTCAACATGGCTATGGTATATGGATACCACATGGGTGTTGCATGGTAGGCTTTGTCTACATGGAAATGCTCTATTGGAGATATTTGAAAAGGCCATAACTTGAGATTTGGTTATCAGATTCGGAAGAAATTTATATAGTGGGAAAGATCTTTATGAGCCAAATAGAATGGTGGTATTCATTTTAAGTTTTAATGAGGTTGATAAAAGAAGAATTTCATGACCCTGTTTCCATGGAACCATGGAGGTCAGGTTAGATGAAAATAATACCTTCCACCCACCCTAGTTTATCCAAGGGGGTGGGAGATAGTGTTACATAGGAGAAGTTGTCCCCAACCACACCCCACCATAGCAAATAGTTTCTAACGCCAATCATAGCTATATTTGAAGGGTCAAAGCCTCTAAATCCTCCCACCAATTACCAAGAATCGATGAACATTATAAATGCAAATCCTCCATCCCAAATTGAGGCCTCATCTTAGATGCTCATGATCAATGGCCTCCTAATGTTGGCATGTCCATTTTTACATTTATTTATGATTAGGATTTTGGTCATGTGTTTATTATTGTTATGGATGTTTGAACTTTGGATCCTTAACTAGTATGCATATGGTTTGGGCATTTGGGCTTTAAACTAATGTGTGTTTTTATTTTTATTTTTATTTTAGTTGACTTTTTCTCATGCTTGTGGAGGCTATATCAGTGGCACGCTTTTTTTAATTAAAGTGCTACAACAAATTGTTTGTATTGATTGTCAAAAGAAGCTTTGTTCAAAAAATGTGTATATCCATAATGAGAATGACTTTGAATCATAGGAACACATTATTTTCTCATGTTTTATTTATCACAAGATAAGTGTAAAGATACTTTCCATTTCAAAAATTTCACATCGTTTTAGTTTTATATTTATCATGAAAAGGAAAATTTTGAAGATGCTTATTTAATTTTTCGCATATGAAGCCCAAAGTGTATCCAAAGGTGGATAACTTCTCATAAGTATGGTACATGACATTTTGGATTGATGGCTTTCACTAAAGAATGGCCCCTTGTAGAAAACACACTAAACTATAAATGACAAGCATGCCAATTAGAGGAACTTAATCATGGCAAGCACAATAACAACACCCCACTTTCACCGACCCATCAAATTATATTTAACTAATCTTAAACTAATTAAGTATGTTACTATTTTTATAGAAAAAATACTAAATTTGGAAAGAAGTTATCAAATAATTCCAAATCCAACCCCACTTGTGATTGCTTGTCTAAAACACATGTTATTCAAATGGAAATAAAAGAACACGTAAATACTATCAACTTTCAAATCAACACATGACATTAAAACTCTTCAACATTATAAATCCCTTGTTATATTAACAATGTAAGTTCGATGTGACATGGTACTCAATTTCTAAACCATGTGTTAAAAAGAGAGAACCTTTTTCATATTTCTTGACATACATTTTGTCATGCTATAAGTCACATATTTTTGTTGGTTTTTTCTCCATCTTTGGTCATCTCCTTCTAGAATTGGGTCTTCATGTACTTGTTTTCCCTTTTTTACAATCAATTTAATTATTTCTTCCTATTAGCTTTCTCTTCATCTTACTTAATGTGCTCCTCAAACGAAGTTTTGATATACTTACTTTCCTTTTTAATGATCACTTTCAAGTTTTCCTTTTCTCCTTTTCCTTGTTTTCTTTCCCAAATCCATTTAAGAGGGAATGTACGTAACAAATACTAACAAGTGTGAGGATAACGATATTCAATAACTAATAGTAAGCATTATCTACAACAAGTTAATGGTAGTTTAATTTACAAAATAATATTCACTAATTAATAGTAAACATTAGTTACAATAGTTTAATGGTAATTCTATTTAGATGATTATGTTAGGCCAAAGTTGTAGACCAAGCTTTTTAGTGGTGTCCAATGAATCATTTTGTTTAATGTTAACATATCAAACATCCCATGGAAGACCTCGCTTTCCACCATACTTCAAACAAACATTCAAAATCTACTTAAGCATTGGGTGCTCTCAACCCAAAATATTAGTAGAGTTCAAGAGAAATTTGGTTTACATGGCATTATTTCCACTCGACATCTCTTTCAAGTTATGGGTTCCCTCGTCTTCAAGAGCATTTGTTTAGCTTGGAAAGTTGTTGATGGTTTGGTGCAATGAAAAATGAACAAAAATGAGGCTAGTTGAGATCTAGTTTATTCATCAATTTGGAGCTAAAGGGAATAGGGTGATTGAATGATGGATGTGCCATGTTTTTGGGCATGCAAACTAAGTTGAAAGAGCATCTTCATTTGGCAAGATTTATTTGTTATCTATGCTTACTAGAGTGGACGCCTTCTACTCGAGAGTGTGGACCTTTTTACTAATGGTAATGGAGCTGCAAGCCCTCAATCCAGAGTCTAAGTTATTTAAGATGAACATTTGTATGCCAAAGTCAATTTGGAGGGGCTAGGAGTAGAGTTTTGGTCACCCATTTCTCCAGCATGACTTTTGCAAATTATATTTGGATCTTCATCTATGACATTCTCTTTATCGAGTTATTGATATTCAATAGGCATTTAAGGATACAAAGGAATGTTGGGTTAAACATCTACATAATGTTTAGATAAGCTAAGGGTTTTTGCTTAGCTAGTCATCTATTAGGGGATTTTATCTAGGGCTAAGTTGGCAAATAGTGGTCTCCCTTATGGCCTCCAGCTAGTTTCTTTGTGCGTAGAGACCATCTAGCATATCTTTTGAGAATGTTAGTTTGCTAAACATTATTGGAGTTGATTTGAGAATCAACATTTTATGCTACTTCAACATAAGCTGCAATACTACCCTGCTTTGTTTGGTTATGGTCATTCTCTTGTTCATAATGTTTTTTATGGTTTTTGGCATTGCCTACAAATCAATAGACCATTTATGGTTTTTGGCATTGCCTACAAATCAATAGACCATTTGTGTTGTGGAAACTCTTGTGTAAGTTTGTTTTCGATTAAGAGATAACTCTCTATCCACTTCTAGTTCATTGTTGAAGATGACACATGCAACCATCTTTAGTAAAGGGAACTTATTTCATAAACAAATGCCCAATATTTAGATGGTACAAACTAGTATTTTGCTTTTATTTATGCTCTAATAGCTCGGAAGAAGAGGTTAGGAAGTTCATTATATATACCCTTATGCTTTTTACATTTTCTTATTCTATATATATATATATTCTAAGTAAAACTGATCTATTAATAAAAACATAATGTACAAAGAGGCACCGGCCTTTGCGGTACTAGGTCTGCTATATGACCATTTTAAACAGCAAGCTTGGATATTGCAACTGCCCTAGTTGGGGAAACCAGTCCGAGAACGAGATAGGAAGAGTTCATTTTACCCACACAGGGGTTACAGTTCCAAAATTCAAAATTTATAACCAAAGACTGCAAAATTCCGTAAGACAGTCGTAGTAAAATCCACAGTGTAGTTCAAAGTTCACCATAGTAAAACAGCTCATGAAAACCGAGACTCGGAACCCGAGCTGGACGCAAGACTCAAAATTGACCATAGTAAAATGAAAATACACAGAACCGAACTTTGGAGTCGACACGTGACTAGGCATGCAACAGCTAGGTGGTTGATGTTGGTGGCTTCTCCTCCACGATTGGACACTAGCCATATTCTTCTGAACTTGAATGTCCGCCACCTGCATTGTCCTCCACTTGAATTCCTTTGTCTTTGTGGGTGGTGTCGCCTCCCAGTTCCTGATGATGGCTGCTGGACAGATGGTCCATGTCTCTTGGAGGGTGGTTGTAGCTCGGCTCCCCCTGAAAGTTTCATGGCGGTGGAGGATCTTGATTCATTCCCGGGCTGAGCTCTGGTTCGGGGCATGGGTCAATTACCTCACGGAAATCCACCGTGACAGTGGCAATGATGACTGGCCTATCCATGGAGCATCGAAAGCAGAATTGAGCTTGCTGGGAGGAAGCCGTGGAAGTGATATGCTGGGCAATTCCACCTGAACGTCGCACCTCACTGGTACCCCTTCTACCACGACCACTGCGGGTGTCTGGGTATCTGCCAAGAAAGCGGGAAGTGGAAGGGCTTGGGGGTGGGGAGGCGGACGGGGAGGTGGAGACAGAAGGGGGCAAAGACAAAGGGCGAGTGGCGCCACCCCGACTACCACCACGCCTGCACCTCATTCTATGATGTTGGCGCATGATTCTCCGATGAGAGAGCTGCAGCGAGCGATGAATTGCAGGGTCAGGAGGTGGGGCAAGAACAGCGGGGGGGATGCTGAGAGGAACAGGGGAATTCAAATTTGGGCTGGAGCGAGGGGCCAAGATCTCAAAATGCAGGTTGCAGAGAAATGACTGGGAAAAATGATGACCATTGCCCAGGTCGACGCAGCAGAGGAGTCTGCAACGTCTTCCCGTGGCGGTGCGAAGGCTCGGCTCAGCTGCAGTGGGTAGGCAAGAGCAATTGAGAGGCCGAATGGGGGAATGCAGGGGGCTATGCTCCATAATTCGGAAATTGCAGAGAATATCTTGGTTTTCCCAGCTGGTTAATGTCACCGACCTAGGCGCCAGGACCTGCCTTAAGTTCCCATGGGGGAAGGCGCAAGATGCCATGAGTTTTAGCTGCCTGCTTATCCGGCGGTCAAAGGGCATTAATGATTCATCTAACACCCACATCCGAGGTTATTCTAAATATTTGAATGTAAGTATAAAGAAGTATTAAAAAAATGCTTATTAGAGATGAAATTATATTTTGGAATTAGAAAAAAAGTAACGATGTTTCTTTTAATTCTATATTTGCGACTACAAGTTTTTCCCATTATGACAATGCCCTAACTTATGCTAGCCTCTCTATGTAAATCACAGTGCATGCATCAAAATTTGTATGAAAATGGAGCATTTCCAATGGTGCATAGAATTTTTGAGTGGGGCTCGTTGTACCATGAGTAGAGTGCACCAGATCCCTCTTGACACATGTCAATAGGTTAGAGGTGATAGTAGACCTTGCCATTGGGTTTGTAGACAAGGCTTAAAATAACTTAACATAAGATGAGTTAGTCCCCAACCCCACCTTACCAAGAAAATAGTTTCTAATGTTTTCCTTGGCTATTTTCGAAGGGCCAAAGCCTCTCAAACTTCCCACTGATTACTAGGAACCAATGGAGTTGATAGCTGCAAATCTCTTGGTCACAAGTTGAGACCTCATCTTAAATGCCCATGATCAATGCCCTCTTGATGTTGGCATGCTTATTTTATCATTTATTTATTCATGGGTTTCGTAATATGATTATTATTTTTATTATGACTCTTTGAACTTAAATTCTTAGTTAACATGTATATGGTTGTGGATATTTAGATTTAAGTCAATGTCCCGTTTACATTTTTCGTTTGGCTTGCATTCATTTTTTTTAATATTAAAATTTTACAACAAATTTTTACATTAAACTTTAAAATGAAACTTTAATTCAGAAATTTTATATCTTCATATTGAGAATAACTTTGCGTTCCAAGAACACTCAATTTTTTCATATTCTATCTATTACTAAATATGTGTAAATATATTATTTTCTATTTAAAAGATCCTTGTATTTTTTAGCCCTCAATTTATCAAGAAAATGAAACTTTCGAAGATGTTTACTTGATTCATTGAATATCAAGCACCCATCTTATACGAAGATGTGTATAATTTATCGTAAATATAAAACATGACATGTTAACTTTGGTTTTCACTAAGCAATGGTTCCATATAAAGGAACATATAGAAAACAAATATGTCAATTATGGAAATTAAACACTATTAAAGACAATAACAACACTATACTTTTATATACATGGAAAGTTATATCTTTATGTTTGTTTGTTTTCATTTTCACATCACCTTCTATAACTAAATTTTGAAATACTTATTTTTTTTAAGGAATTATTTGTTCATATTTTTTTATATACATTTTGTCATTTTGAGAGTTATATCTTTATGTTTGTTAGTCATCATTTTCACATATCTTCTAAAACTAAATTTTGAGATTTATTTTTTATTTTATATATATATATATATATATAATTTTTTAATTTTTATTTTTTAATTTTTTTATTTTTTTTATGTTTTTTCCTTTCTTTTTTGGGTGATGATTTTGTAAGTTTTTTTAGTTTTTTTTACAAGTTTTTTTTTTCAAATCTATCTAAGAGAGAATAAATATATAATAAATAAATATGAGTGAGGACAATAATATTTAATAACTATTCGTAAGTGATAGTTACAACAATTCAACAGTAGTTTAATTCAGATAATATCAGTTACTAATTAATATTAAACAATAATTATAAAAAAATTAATGGTAGTTTAATTTACATAATTTTGTTAGCTCAAAGTTAGAGATAAAGGTTTGTATTTGTATCCATCAAATTATTGTAGGTTAATATTAACAAATCAAAGATTCCATAGTGTGTGCCACCATATTTCAACCATAACCATGCTCTCAATATCTACTTAAAGATTGCTCTTTTAATGCAAAATATTGGTAGAGTTCGAGAGGCATTTGATTTATGTGACATTATCTCTGCTCCCTATCTGTTTTATGCTATAAGTTCTCTCATCTTTAGTAGCATTTGGTTAACTTGGACAGTTGTTGTGAGGTTGGTACAACAATAGTGGAAGGCATTTAGGTTGGTTGAGATGTAGCTCGTTAATTGACCTGGAGTTAGAGGGAGTTGGGTGATTGTATGATGGAGGCGTCATTCTTTTCGACATACATACCAAGATAGAAGGGCATTTTGTTTTGGTGATAGTTATGTGATCTTGTTGCTTACTTATGAAAATAGTGGAGGCTTGTTATTCGATAGTATGAAAGTCTTAGAGTTGATTGTGTGTTGATCATAGAGTTGTAAACTCCTCATTTCAAAGTTTAAGTTATTTAAGATGAATACTAGTATGACAAAGGCAATTTTGGGGGAATATGGGTGGAATTTTGGTGGTCTACTTCTTCAACACGACTCTCATCAATTATACTCAACTCTTCATTTGAGACATTCTCTTTCTCCAATTCTTAACATCTAGGTTCAATGTTTGCATAATGGTTGGATTGTACAACTTTCTTATAATTTAATGGTTTTTACTTAATTAGCCACTCATTAAGGGATTTTGTTTAAACCCAAGTCGTCCAAGAATGGTATCTTGAATGGCCTCTATCTAGTTCTTAGTGTCCAAAGACCGTCGAGAATATCTTATGGGGATGCCAATTTGCTAAGTATTTTAGAATTGGATTAAGGATCAACAATATAGATTTCTTTAATACAAAGTGCACTACTACCCTATTTTGCTTGGGGATTCTCTTGCTTACAATGTTTTCTCTAGGCTTTGGTATTGACTACATATCATGGAATTATTTGTGTTTTTCTTTTCTTAAGAAAAAATCATAATTTTATTCAACTTGAAACCAGGAACAAAATTGCACCGTGTGGATGGTGAAAACATTCAGTCAAATAAGCCTCTTGGCTTATGAGAAATAAAAAGAAAACACTAAAAATGACATAAAATATGTCGAAGTTAAGTGTGATAAAAATCACTTAACTTCTCCTTTTTTCCTTTCTTTCTCTGAACTTTTTGCCAACCCCCAAGGTTGGGAGCAACTAGTACAATTGCCAAATTATTCCCAATTGTTTACAAATGGGCTTCTTTGTTTGATTCTAAGCTCTATAATATGTGTACTCTCTTTATACCCCCCATACCTTTTCATTGTGTGTTTCCTCTTTTTGTTGCTCTAACGCTTGGATCTCTACTAATTTGGTATCGTTTTGCATGTGGGTTGCAATTCCAAGCTGAGCTGAAACATTCCCTTCTACTTGATGTTGAACCTGCGCATCCTCTACTTGATTTCGGTGTTGAACCTGTGCATTTTCTACTTGATTCTCCATGGCTTCTTCTTCTTCTTTAAGGTGAGAGTCGGATACCTGCCATCCCTTTGGCTTATGGGCCTACCCCTTTTCCTTTTTTTGGAATCTTTTTTGCTTATGGGCATGTGTTTTGTAAGTGTCCTATTTGAAAACATATTTGACATATAAATGACATGTTCTTGTAATCTAATACTTGGGTCCACTAGAAGTTTTTGTATTTTAGTTTAATGTGGTTAGGTAAACCTTTGTTAAGTTTATCTCTACACAAATTCTATCGAAAGTGGATACCTTTCTTTGTTCTTTCAAGATCCATCTTTTTGAATTTTCCTAGAGTATTTCCAATATCCTTTAGGACCTTGTGGTGCTAGAAAGGAAGAGGGAGATGGGTAGTCTCACCCATATTGGCTTTACCGAGATCACCGTATTTGTGGCATCCAATTTTGGGAACCATGGAGTAATGAAGATCCCAACCCTACCCCAAAACCATGACCCATCATATAGGGCATTCTCCAGATCTTTCTGTGTATCAAATTGGACAATGAAGAAACCTTTGGAACATAAATATATGTCACAGTTGGGGATCTAAGAAAAACCCACCGGTGTAATGTTCTAGATCTAGGCCATAAACCATTAAATATGCATATTATAGCCTTGAATTGGAGAATAGAAAAAGTAGAATTTACCTCTGGGAGATTTAGTTCCATGGTTGTAGATTTTTTCCATTTGATCTACTTGTAAGGTCTTGGGTTGTTTTGGATATGATCTGTTGGGATGAAAGCCTTCCCTTGCATTACATCCTTGAAAGAGACGAATTTGATGGGATTTCTAGAGCTCTGACTCCACCATGCAACCTGATATTTAAAATAATGGTGGAGTTGTGCATGATGCCATAGTCCTGCATCTGGAAGGACTCATGTAGCACTTTCCCTTCGAATAAAAAGCATTGAAAACTCACACATATACCCAGTTTGTTTTGAATGCTCTGTTTCAATATTCTCACTAAGTCCAAGCCCCTAATCCAAAAAATGGAAGTCTTCGCACTAATATTTTTTAAGAAGATATGAAATGTTTCCTATTTCGTCTCTACCTATCATTGGTCCAGACCAGAGAGGGGAAAATGAGAGGGATTTCTATGTGGAGGGGGGGGGGGGGGGGGGGGTGTGGACCCGTCATTTACATAGGCCATTTTAGATTCGTAGGCCTTAGATTTGACATAGTAGATCAAGCACATAAACCTAGATCAGAGAGATCGAGTGCCTCCCCATATGGGCATTATTTTCACATGCCCCCACATTGTTATTTGTGTCAAAACCCTAGATTCCAGAGCTCTCACCGCCATATTCTTGCTCGTATCAAAATAACATGGCCTCATGAGCAAAGTAAACTTGATCGCTCCCTTGTTTAGATCTATTTGCTATCCGTTGTCCCTTAAAGGGGGCTATTCTCAACTTCTATTCATGATGACAACCATCGTTTGCCCGACTTAGCCTCGCTATCGCCTAACCCACAAGACCAGAATCCATATGCCCTCTTTGCATTAGAAACCCTACAAATTTGAATTCTCACCATCGCTCTCTATCCAAGTCAATCATGGAATTATTTGTGTTGTGGAAATTCTCGTGAAAGTTTGCTTTAGATCAAGATATAACTCCTTGTCTACTTTTAATTCATTGAAAAAAAATGAAGTGTTTGCCAAACAGAGCTTTGTTGAGAAAAAAAGACCCAATTTTGAATGACATAGATTATTTTGCTTTTATTTCTACTCTAATAGCTCTCCATAAGAAATTAAATAGTTCATTATATATACCCTTGTAGTTTTCACATATCTAATTATAAACATTTTTCTTTTATAATATAATACATATTAAAAAAATAAAAACAAAAATAACATATCAATAGTTAAAACACTAAAAACCATACCAAAATATACAATCAAGCCTTGTATAATGGTTAAGAGCCTAATACAACTTCAGTGGGCCTAATGGTGAAGAGCACATGTTTCCTCTTAAGAGGTCACAGGTTCAAAACCAGAGGGGGTAGAGTATGTATGCCTTCATAGACTTAGCAGTGAAATCACTACGCGGAGCTGGGTCCCTTGTCCCTTGTCGCACAAACAAGGATCCCTTGTCCCACAAACCCTTGTCCCTTGTCCTACAAACAAGGATCCCTTGTCCTACAAACAAGGGGGTCTTGTCCCATAAACAAAGATCCCTTGTCCGACAAACAAGGGGGTATTGTCCCACAAACAAGGGTCCCTTGTCCCACAATAGAGTCTAATAATATAAAATAAGTAAAAACAAAGGGGTCAAATCAGTACTCGGAGTCTAATAATATAAAACAAGTAAAAAAAATGGGCATAAAATTGGATAATAATAATAATATAAAATAAGCAAAAACAAGGGGTATAAAATTGGATAATAATAATAATAATATAAAATAAGTAAAAACAAGGGGATCAAATCACTGCGCGGAATCTAATAATATAAATAAGTACAAACAAGGGGGTCAAATCACTACGCATAATCTAGCTTGGCTATGACCTTAAAATAAAGTGGAGTTGTCTTTAGTGAGACTTTTTGGACTTTCCGGTGTTGAAATCCGGTGGAAAATTTTGAGGTGAAATCTTGATTTGTGTTATTTAAACTAGTTTTTTGACTATATATATGGATTCAGCACCCTGCAAAACCCCTAGGGCACTTCGATTGCACATGATTACCCATCAAGCTTGTGATTTCAATAAATTCTTGCCAGATTTTAGAGAAATTTAACCAAAAAAATCCACTATAAAAACTTCCAAAAAATCACACTAAAGACAATTTCAAAATAAAATTAGATAATAATAATAATATAAAATAAGTAAAAAAAATATAAACTTAAATTTCAAAAATTTAATTAAACATTAAAAACTAGTTCTAATAAAATAAAAAACTAATATTTCAAATAATCATATTTTCTATTAACAAATCAAATTACAATAAATTCTTTACCAAAATTTATACATATTTCCGTTAATAATTACTATTCTCCATTAACAATCCCTTTAAATAATATAGATCACAAACTCAACTTGCACACGAGTGCACTGGTCACGCGGTTGGGGAAGTCGGCTTTCTCGCACCTCGCCCGTGATCAAATCTCTGTTGTTGCGTTGCGCGGTAGCCTATTATGTATCAATTGAGCATGTATATTGGTATGATTGTGATTGATATGATGGATCTGACGTTCGTACATAATATATATATTGTATATTAAACCTAATACAAGCTTCTTAAGAGGACTTCGCCCTCCCTCATTTTTATCATAAATCACACACTCAACTACGGTGACTAAAAATCAGCTTCCTCTAAGTAATATAAATCACAAATTCAACCATAATAACTCCAAATTAACTTTTTCTTAATATATCACAACCATAATGACTCCGAATTAACTTTTTCTCATTCATATAAATCACGACCATAATGGCTCCAAATCAACTCCCTTAGAGTGCAAAGATAAAATCAAATGTTTGAAAGAAAAGTTATATAAGTGGCACTTCCTAAAGACTCAATTCCCCATGATCGGTTTACTATTAAAAATAAAATTAAAAAAGTGTGGGGAACTTTCCTATGGTGTTTCCTTGGTGTTTAGTTAATTAATTAACTCGATATATTATAATATCAGTCATGATTACAGTCACATATGAAAATACTACAAAACCCTATAAAACTCACCACTTAATTGAATAGACTAAACTTAAAAAGCAAAAGTTAAAAGGTGTCACATGTATAGATAAATTTGGATAATTTTATATAAAATCCGAATAAAATAACCTATTTGGGTTAACTTAGTATAAAGCTTTTAACCTAACCATAGTAAAGTTGCATGATGTGAGTTTCTTCTCTTAACAACTAACTACCCACTAGAGTTGGTGTGGTGGGTTTATAAAAAAAACTTGTAAAAAATTTCACTAAAAACAACTGGATATCTTAAAATAAGGCCAGGCAGGTCGTTTTCTCTCCCCCGTAATTCAGCGTTTCCTTCATTAAAATTCTTCTTCTTACGTCGACATTGTATAAATGTTGGGGCACACGAACGTGGAGAGTTGAGGATCTAATCAGCATGTTCTTCTGTGCATTATTGCTGGTCGACAACGACCTTTCTGTTTCAAATATATTATTCCAATGTATGTCATAAAATTAGGCTCCAAAGTTTTAGGGAAAGTGATATTAGTTTAATTTAATATTTTATTTTATAATTTTGTATTATAGGAGTTTTATTGGTGGATGAAAATTAGGCGTTGGTCATTTTCATTAAAAAGTTTTTTATATGTTTTTTTCTAATGGGTTAGTTTGTTTTTGCAAAGAGGTTATTGTTAAGTAATAGTTGCCAACGTTATTAATTAAATTGATTCACGTGTTGCCTATGACAAAGTTTCATTTTGGGAAGTGGATGTTCAATAACTAAATAACCAAAATATTTAAGCATTTAAAATTTTTCAAGTTTATATATAAAAATATAAAGTTTTAAATATATAATTAATTATTTTTATCTATAAATAAATTTCCTATGTGGGGTGGTTATTGAGACATGTTAAGGTAGTCACAAACTATGTATTTAGGACACTTTTTTGTCAGTTGTTGAGCAAGTAACAAATGGAGGGTGACAAGTATAACTTGGGTTTAAATAGCACATGCTCGTTGCTCGACTAGTCTTTTCACTCCGCACCAATTATCTACCATGATAGGGTTTATAATCATAATTCAATGTAAAACGATAATGCATCATTTGACATTAAGGTACCTCGAGTACTACAACCCTTAACATGTAAATTGATTAATAGAGTGGTTAAGTCTATGCTCCCTCCAACAAAGATTTCTCTGAGTAAACACTGCATTTCTAGGTAGCATAAATGGTTTCAAGCCCTATACTTTCTTAATTTTGAACTTCCATTTTTTGCTTCGTATCTTTAGTTTTTCAGCTCCTACTTAATGTCTTCTTTCTCATAAACCTTTAACTTATGTTTTTCTCTTGGCCTTGAAGCCATACTTTGTCATTCCTGACTTTTGTATGGTTTATCAAAGGTGCTTGCTTCTGGTTGTCTACATCCCCTTGGCCTCCCCTTGTCAAGCTCATCCCTTCTTGGTTTGATACTCTAGATCTAAGTTTCAAGCCTCCTCCAATTCCTCTGCCCAGTTACCAAGATTGGCCCCTCACGTTCCTTCGTTCTCCATGCCCCTCTCCCCACTCTTTGTTAGTGCCATCCTATTGGCCTATCTATTTCACTCTTCCTTCCCAACCTCTCATCAAGTTGTTTGCAATGCCCCATAGAGGTTTCACACTCTCTAGTCCAAGCCCCATAAGGTAGGAACCTTATCCATACACGAAACTCACTCCTCACTTAGTGCAAGAAGAATTGGATGTTGTTGAGCGTGAATCTTGGATCGAACAAAGGTTTTTGTCAGAAATACAAGTGGAAGAATATGTGAGGGAGTGGATCCCAGACACAACTAACACCCATACTATAACACTTCCTCCCACCCCCTTGTACTATCTTGAGTTGCGAGAGGTGTTACTTAATGAATTGACCCAACCTCCAAGGTCCATTATGAAAAAACGGGTCACAAATATTTTACTTCTTCCAATGTAGTTAAAACTCAAAATCGACGCCACTATCACGTTCAACTCATTGTGAGCTTTCTAGTTATATAAACATTATCTCAATCCAACTCTCAAATTGATCCAGGTGGATATTGGTGGCCACCTGCCAAGTCCACCTGGACCCCCACCATTGTTTCTCTCAGCATTTTCAGTTTCCTTAATTGTAGCACAACTTACTATTTTTAGCAGTTTTTCGGGTCCTGAACTTCCGGAGCCGTTTTGAGGCCCTAAACGACGTATTTTAGGAAATCTGGGGCAACATGGGTCCATGGACCCATGTTGCCTCCCAAAGTGGCAATGCTCGGATAGATCTTTCTAACGAGCTATTGTACGCGTCAAACAGAGATCGTATGCCAAAGTTACGACCCTGGGAAGTTGGTGTACCAATTTACCCAAACGGGGCCCACAGTTTGGCGTTTCATCTTCTAGGGTTAGGTTTTGGAATGTTAAAGGTTTTCCATTGTTTCTCAACAATAAATAGGCCTTCGAGCCTCATTATAAGACAGTTCAGAGGCATGTAGCCACCACATCTCTCCTCAGAGATAAGCTACCATCGCCCTAGCTGGTTTATTTCCATTTCTGGTTGTAAGCATATTTCAGTATTTTCCATTAATGAAATGAAGTATTATTTCCGCTGCATCTTTGTGTATATGGTTATCTCTGTAATCTGTTGCGTTCCTGTTTAAATCTGGATCAGTGGTATCAGAGCGGTCTGCTTTTTCTCTGTTTTTCTTTGCATGTCCCCAACAAGGTCGGGATATAAGGAGTTAGGGCTTGAACTGGTCGAACCTTTGCAAGACCAGCCTCGGAAATCCCGACGGCCTCCCATGGCGGATGAGAAGAAAGACGAGGGGGCAGGAGATCCCATCAAAATCTTGCTCGAAGACGCCCTCGAGCGACAACGGAACGCGATGATGGACAGCTTTTCCCAGATCCTTCAGCGGCTACCCAGAAGCGACGCATCGGCTTCCAGCAGCTACTCTGGAAACGCCACGCCCTTTAAGGTACAAGTTAATTTTGAAATCCCCATATTCGAGGGTCAAATAGACGCAGATGTCGTAGATAAATGGTTAAATCTGCTAGAGGGTTATTTTTCTGTTCATGAATTTTCGAGTCGGGAAAAGATTGTTTTCGCTCTTCTCAAAGCAACCCCCCACGTCAAGGACTGGTGGGAAACCTACTATGAGCAGAAGGATGAAAGTACTGGCTCACTATTTTCAGCCGCACCCACCTGGAATTCATTCCGGGATGTCATCAAGGAGCAATACTACCCTGTCGGAAGCTATGAGGATGAATACATAAAGTGGACCACGCTGCGGCAGGGAAGGGACCAAGACGTGCCGGAGTTCACCAATCTTTTCCATACCCTTCGCACAAAGTTGGGTATCAAGGATTCAGAGCAACATTTGATACTCAAATATCGTGGCTGCCTGCACAAGTACATCCAGGAAGAAATACAATTCCTGAACATCTCCTCGCTTGGCGCAGCATACCGATATGCCATCAAGGTCGAGCAGAAGTTTAAACAAAAGAAGCGAGACTTTGGATCTGCGAATCCAAAGCAGGGGAAAGGTGCCCCTAAACCACAGAACAAAGGACAAAGCCAAGGCGGGACAACCCAAGACAACCCGCCGAAGCTGCAAGCAAAGAACAACACCGCGAAGCCGAAAAAGGACACGGGAAAATGGTGTGAGTTCCATAAGAGCTCCACCCACAACACAAGTGAGTGTCGGGCCAAGCAGTCACTGGTGGCTGAGCTAAAGGTTTCAGAATCAAATGCATGTTCCGACTCTGAGTCAGAACCCGATAAGGGGAATGACAAAGGGAAGCAGATCATTGATGCGGATCCCAACGCCACTGTTGCTACCGCCAAGATCCAGAAAAATGAACCCGAAGATCCAGAGGAGGAGGAGCGTCTCTTCCACTCCCAGATGTGGGTAAAGGGCTCCCCGATACAGTTCATTGTTGATAGCGGGAGTCAAAAGAACCTCATTTTGGCAGAGGTCGTGAAGCGGTTGGGCTTACCGACCACAGCACATCCACAACCATACACCATTGGGTGGCTTCACCAAGGACGAGATCTTCGCGTGAGCCAGCAGTGTCGCCTTCCATACAACATCAAGCCCTTCACGGATGAGGTATTGTGTGACATTGCTCCCCTTAAGTTTGTGATGTATTATTAGGACAACCATACTTGTGGAAGCGACATGCTGTGTATGAATCAAGGCCCCGTGCTGTTATTATTACATTGGGAAATAAGTTGTACAGGATACCAGAGGTAGCACCACCTACCGCCATCTCTTTGATTACTGCAAAACAATGCAGTAAGATCATTTCCAAAACTAGGAAATTTGTTTTCCTGATGATACGCCCTCAAGGAAAGAAGAAGACGGTGGCCGCGGCCTCCAGACGGGGTCCCTCTGCACGACAACTACAGATGGACAAGGTTGTGGGGGAGTACGAGGACATCTTCACCTCCCCTGCAGGGGTTCCTCTGCACTGTCAGGTCAAGCACTCCATCGATCTGACCCCAGGTGCGCCGCTACCCAATGGACCAATTTATCGGCACTCCGTTCTGGAGAACAATGAAATCAAGAGGCAGATTCAGGAGCTCCTGCAGAAAGGTCACATCCGTCCGAGTTCATCGCCTTGTGGGAGCCCGATCGTGTTGGTACAGAAGAAGGATGGGACGTGGAGACTCTGTATTGACTATCGGGCGCTGAACAAGATCACTGTCCGTAATAGGTACCTGATCCCGCGGATTGATGACCTCCTGGACCAACTAAAGGGAGTGAAATATTTCAGCAAGATCGATCTGAAGTCAGGATATCACCAGGTACCAATCGAACCCTCTGATGTGTGGAAGACTGCCTTCAAATCCAAGGAGGGCCTTTTCGAATGGTTGGTTATGCCTTTCGGATTGACGAATGCTCCTGCAACCTTCATGAGGCTAATGGATGACATCTTGTGGCCATTCACCAACTCCTTTGTAGTAGTATACTTGGATGACATTCTGATCTTCAGCCAGAGTTGGGAAGAGCACCTCCACCACATCCGACAGGTTCTCCAAACACTGCGGCAACACAAGCTATGTGCCAATTTGGAGAAATGCACTTTTGGCATGACCCAGGTTCAGTATCTGGGATACATCATTGATGAACAGGGGGTGCATGTCGATCCAGCCAAGATCCAAGTCATTCGGGATTGGCCATCTCCAACCACTCTAACAGAGCTCCGCAGCTTTCTGGGTCTTGCCAACTTCTACCGCAGGTTCGTGTTGGGGTTTTCTCATATTACTTGGCCCTTGAGTCATGTCACCAAGGGAGGGGCGAAAGCAAAATTCTTTTGGTCTGAATCTCAACAGAAGGCATTCATGGAGTTGAAGGATCGCCTCTGCACGACACCAGTGCTCGCGTTACCAGATTTACAACAACCATTTGAGGTCGAGACAGATGCCTCTGACTATGCTATTGGGGCAGTCCTTACTCAACATGGAAATCCAGTGGCATATCACAGTGAAACACTTTCAGACACAGTCCGGAAGTACCCCACTTATGATAAAGAGATGTATTCCATTGTACAGGCCTGCCGACAATGGAAGCATTACATTTTGGGGAAGGAAACGGTCATCCACACAGACCACCGACCCCTGCAGTTCATACAGACCCAAGGGAAATTGCAGAATGATCGTCATCAGAAGTGGTCTACATACCTGCAACAGTTCCACTTGAATATCAAGTATAAGAAGGGCAGCACCAATAATGTTGCAGATTGCCTCAGTCGACCACCGATCATGGCGTTAACCACCGTGCTCAACTCTTGTGGGCACGAGACTTCTGATTGGCCACTTCTCTACAAAAGCGACCCAGAATTCGGCCACACATACCAGACACTCTTGGAGGGTCGGCATGTTCCAGATTTTCACCTCCAGGATACCCTGTTATGCCACCTGGGTCACCTTTGTGTTCCTTCAAGCGAGCGTGCCAAGATGATTTGGGAAGCACACTACAGTCGGGCTGCTGGGCATTTCGGGGTCGAGAAAACAGTGGCAGTACTGCAAAATTATTTCTATTGGCCGAATCTTCGACAAGATGTTGGAAAGTACATCATATCATGTACTGCCTGTGCCATTGCCAAACCGGCCATCAAGAAGAACGACCTCTATACCCCGTTGCCTACCCCTAGTCGACCTTGGGAATCCATCTCCATGGATTACATGTCAGGCCTTCCTTCCACTAAGCATGGAAATGACTGTGTTTTTGTGGTCATCGACAGGTTCTCAAAGATGGCCATTATGGTGGCCTGCAAGAAGAATATCACAGCAGAAGCCACTGCTAAACTCTTCTTTGAACGAGTGTGGGTGCACTTTGGGATCCCACAGTCTATCATCTCAGATCGGGACAGTCGGTTTCTCAGCACATTTTGGTCCAGTCTCTGGTCAATGTTGGACACCAAACTCACGAAGTCCACAGCCTTCCATCCTCAAACTGATGGCCAGACAGAGGTTGTCAATAGGATGATTGTGCACATTCTGCGCATGTATAACTCAAAGCATCCACGCACATGGGACGAGAGCCTCCCCTATGTTCAGCACAGCTACAACCGAGCTCTTCACAGCTCCACTGGCCATATCCCTTTTTAGGTGGGTTTGGGATTCCAGCCACTATGCCCCATTGATGTGGCCATGCCACTTGCAGCTAATCACATAAATTCAGCTCATGTCCAGTCCGAAACAGATAAGGCCACCAGCTTCATTGAGCGCATCCAACATATTCGCCAACAGGTCCATGACATTCTGGAGAAATCAAATGCCAAGTACAAGCAGCGACATGATCAACATCGGGTGCCACACAAGTTTTAGGTGGGCGACAAAGTCTGGTTGCATTTGCAAAAGGAACGCCTTACTGGAGCCTATCGGAAACTGAGACCACTCCGATATGGTCCTTACACCATTACTAAGGCTATGGGAGATAATGCATTTGAGCTCAGCATTCCCCCATTCCTTGGCCTGCACCTAGTGTTCAATGTGGACCGCCTTCGGCCATACTTTCCACCATTGCTAGACACATCCGACATTGCAGAACAGCTCACACCCACAGAATTAAATCCAGATTGCATGGAACAAGCTGCAACTGATCGGATCATGGACACACAGATCAAGAACACTCGCCAACAGAATATCCAACTGTATCGAGTTGTCAAAGCAGGCCAACTCCTTCAGTAGGGCAAGTGGCTCACCAGGGAACAAGTTCAGCAAAAGTTTCCTCATCTCATGGAGGAACTCAACGCAATGGGGACCATTGCTTCTTAAGGGGGGAGGAATGATCCAGGTGGATATTGGTGGCCACCTGCCAAGTCCACCTGGACCCCCACCATTGTTTCTCTCAGCATTTTCAGTTTCCTTAATTGTAGCACAACTTACTATTTTTAGCAGTTTTTTCGGGTCCTGAACTTCCGGAGCCATTTTGAGGCCCTAAACGACGTTTTTTGGGAAATCTGGGGCAACATGGGTCCATGGACCCATGTTGCCTCCCAAAGTGGCAGTGCTCGGATAAATCTTTCTAACGAGCTATTGTACGCGTCAAACAGAGATCGTATGCCAAAGTTACGACCTTGGGAAGTTGGTGTACCAATTTACCCAAACGGGGCCCACAGTTTGGCGTTTCATCTTCTAGGGTTAGGTTTTGGAATGTTAAAGGTTTTCCATTGTTTCTCAACAATAAATAGGCCTTCGAGCCTCATTGTAAGACAGTTCAGAGGCATGTAGCCACAACATCTCTCCTCAGAGATAAGCTACCATCGCCCTAGCTGGTTTATTTCCATTTCTGGTTGTAAGCATATTTCAGTATTTCCCATTAATGAAATGAAGTATTATTTCCGCTGCATCTTTGTGTATATGGTTATCTCTGTAATCTGTTGCGTTCCTGTTTAAATCCGGATCACAAATTGAAAGTCACACCATCTTAAAGTTTGACCAATCAATTAAGGCCACATTAACATTGAACTGCCACGTGGCCTCTATGTGGCTCTTGTTTGGCCCATGTGGCACTGCCACATCATCATTATGTGAGGTCCATGTCATCACAATACTACCACATGCCATCCATGTGTATTCCACGTGGAACTTCCACATCAACAAGATACAATGCCACATCATCATGTGTCATTATGTGGCATCCACATGGGCATTGGTAGTCCACATCTCACCCCATTTCCCTTTGGGCATGATTCCATGGTAATACCACCTTCCAAATATGGGTGGTTTTAATGTTGGTGGTATCTAGTTTTGGACCCTCTCTTGTTAACTTACGATGGACCAAGGGGGCCCTGAAATAACATACATCGTTGATTGACCTTTTTAGCCATCAAATTTCCATGAAGTGACATCCCTTTTAAAAATGGGATCTTGCCGAGAATCCCCACGTCAGACCAGTTCCACCCTTCCTCTTCTTACTATAAAATCTTTAATATTGAGTAGCAGGTAGCAAGCGTTGGGCGGTTCCGTTATCTAGTAGGTCTGATAGACAGAAACATTCTCATCGCTTGCATTTCCATCTACCGCCATCGCCCTCTATAATATGCTAAAGTATAGGATATGTCGACGAGTGTTGGGTGGCAAGCATAAGGCGGTCCCATTATTTAACGAATCTAGTGGACAAAAACATTCACATAACTTGCATTTCCATGTACCACCACCACCCTGCTAAGAGAGTGTGAAACATTACAATCACTAATGAACAACAGGTGATTTCATCGGTTAACAACCCCCCTGGAAGATGTGAAACCTCTCGTTAGTTGTTGTATTACTCCTCAAGGCTTCGAGAAAATTAGGAAGGCGAAGAGTTATAATACGGGGGAAGTCCTAGTAGCCAAGATTCGAGGTCGCGTGCACTCGATTACCAACCATGGTCCCGTGGTTAATAATTTCGACTAGGTGCTAGGCTATATAATTTTGAGGGATGCACATTACTATTACAGCTCATGTAAGGAGTTAATAAAAGTCCTAACAATGCTACACTATGCATGAATGTGAACCAGTAAACAATCTTGATTGATAATGAATTAGATTGGGTCACTAGGAGAGGTTTGGGGTTGTTGACGCTGACATCAAGAAGCTAAATATCCCAAGAAGCTTTAGACAGAGCTTTAATCAATAAACCTCATGATATCATAACAAGATACAATAATGCATGAACAATTAAGTTCATAAACATGTTGAATGGTTAGAAAACACTTGTAATAACAAGTTAGCAAATAGACCTTACACAACTAGATATATCTATATAAGTAACCTTACATTGCTTGGTGATAATAACCATCACATACTGTCATAATTTCACATAACCATAAGAGCATATAAGGAAACTAATTCACCATGAACATGCAATGAATCTCAACAACCTTCCATGAGTAATGTTGACTCATAAGTTTTCCAATGACATACTAGGAAATTTCATTATCCACAATTCATTTATGCATAAATAATTATACTTCTTTGAATAACTTAAAATGGATGGCAACTAAAGGAGGGACTGTAAGTCTTCACCCAACCAGAGGCTACTACACTACAATATTTCTTGCAGTTGACCACCTCTGAGCCAAATCCAAATTCTAAGGGGAATGCTTGCTTAGGTAATTCACCCAAGGATCATTTAGGTATTGCTCAATTCCAAGAGTTTGATTCTACAATCTAGGTGGTTTATCATCTGTATTTTCAAGGAAAGTAATATAAGAACCTGTAGCCCACTATCTAGGTGGTTTATAATCTTACTTAGCAAGCACTCATAGTTCAATCATCCACTGAGCCTCCCATTGGTCATTCAAGCTTGGACATCACAGTCTAGTGGCCCATGACATCAACACAGTGGATCAAACCTTTAATTTCTGAGTAAAATCTCAGTTGTAGCTCCTGCTTGCTCCTACGTTGATGCTCCACGTTTCCAATCCAACATTCATCGGGGACATTTCTTTGTTGTTCTCTCTCCCTTCCATGCACTCATTTTTTCCTCATTTCCTCTTGTCCTTGAGGCCTCATGCTTCCTACGAGATGACACATCTTCCATCCACTCACATTGTGGAAACCAAGCAAATGTGAGCATTTCCTCTACCCAATCACTCCTTGCCAATTGTTAGGTGGTGGAGCATTCTATTACACTAACAACACCACTCTTCTACTTCAATGCTTTTCAAGTATGGGCCTGCTCACGACACACAATAGGCACCCAACATGCACACAACATGTGTAACCATAGGAAACCAACAAAAATGCAACATGCAACCCCCTTAGAACCTTAGATCCATGTGTCCCTCCATTCAATCCAACCACCAATTAAATTTACCTTTAATTTATATTTTATTTACACATAATGTCTTATCGAACCATGGCCTCTGTGTATTTTTTCTCTCTCTATGTGGTTCATAGACATCGAAGATTGGTGACCACTATGTCCATGAAATATTTGTACCAATAAAATACATTTGAAGGGATCACTGACTATCAACTCAACCATGAAGCCTAACCCTGAGAGTGTCGAGATAATTGAAATTGCGACCTCTCAATAACAAAGGTACTTTAATGATGTGGACTCAATAGTTGCGCTCATCCTCGAGGTTGCTATGGCCTTCATGTTGGCATTATAGAGTCACAATTTTGCATTTCAAAAACAAAGGGTAATGTGAGGGATGTTACAAACCCCACCCCCTTAAAGGAACACCATCCTTGGTTTTCTATAAATAGAGAACATAAAAAAAATGAGCTTTATAATCATAATGCTTACATCAATGACATCTTCCATGTCTTGCGTTGCCACTTTGAGCAATGCCATTCATCTTTCATGGTCTTTTTAACTCTAGACCACCTGACATTCCATTACATTTCTACCTGGTTGTCCGTTGTTCATCAAGGCTTCCATAGGGAATAAAGTCAACTCATTATTTCCTGGGACACACCCAATGCATTTTTTATCCCAATGACTATGCACATGATTCTTCGAAAACTACTTCTCTCAAGTTTCCTCTTCTATGCAGTCATTCATCTTCCAAGTTCAAGGATCCACTTCTCTTCCTGATCTGAAATGATCATAAACTAAATACTGATGTGGAATTGATTAGCCATTAATGAGTTGAATCTTAACTGAAAGCACGGAAATCGAGGAAAATTGTTGGAGCAGAACAGTTTACGACAACTGATAAACCATAAGTAAGATGCAAAATAGAAGTGAAAACAATGAAAACACATATATACCAGACAACAAGATTGATTATGGAGTTCGTCCCTGATGGACTACGTCTTCGGGTCCGCTTTCAAGATGGGCGACCGTTTTATTAGGAATGAGAAGAAGGTGTTGATTACACAGTGAATTAGACAGACTGAACTTGCACACAGGCAATTATGACCTCTGTCATCAGATAGCTCTCTGAACCATCTTTCCAACGCCGCTTACGGTTTCCAAATCCGACCCTGGATGCTCCCGAAACACTGAAAACAAAATCGCCTCTATCCCTCTAGAACCTGCACATGAAACTCAAAAATCACTCTCCTATCCTCCATGGGAAAAACTGCCTCTTATAGGCCTGTGGATACATGATAACCTCCTCTGACTACATTTGAGGTGAATTTGGTTGCTTTAGATTAGGTTTACCATCTCGGTCTAGTCATAAGGAGACACCTAGGGTTAATGCCATGGTCACCGAATTAGTTTGTTCCATTATATTATATTAAAACCCAAAAATACATTATATTAAAACCCCAAACTACTGACAGTTAGGTTTAACCGGGGGGGTTGGACAGCTCATGTGACTGGCGCGATATCCCGCGGTTTGAGTGCCGGTGGTTCCACTGACAGTTTTCGAGCTGGCGGTCTCCCTTACCCGCATGGTTTTCAAATGCGCGTTCACATGTCAGTCCTTCCCAATAAGGTTAGCACTGATAGTTTGCTAACGGTTTAGTCTGTGGTTCCGAAACATTATGGTAATGACCAGTGTTCACGGATCCATAGTTCATTGCTCACCGAAACTCTGATCACATGATCCCGCTGCGGTTTAGAGACCCCGCGTGGTCTAGCCATGGTTAAGACTGTTTATTTGAATTTGCAATGTTTTATATTGTTTTAAAAAGGTCTGAGGGTGTTTAAACATAGTTTTATGTGTTGTTTAATACATGGGTTTTGGATGCATGGTTTAGACTTAGGGTTTTGGTGTTTGCATAGGATTTGATACATGGTTTAATACATAGTTTAGTGCATTAGGGAATGGTGTTTAGCATAGGATTAGGGTTTGTAGAACTTAGGCATAGGTTTAGGATTTAATACATGGATTAGGGTTTATATGTATTTTTTTTAAAAACCCATATGTACAATATTGTCACAATGTGACATTCACGACATTCGTCTCATGATGACAATAAACCCATGCCTATCATCGACAAACGACGATATCGATCCTCTGCCAAGACGACACCCATGTCGACACATCAAACCTCTGCGATGGACGACACAACCATGTCAAAACCAATCCTACAAAGTCAAACAACAAAACACATGTCGTCGACCAATCCTGGCAGAACTGTCGATGAACATAAGTCGATAGCCAGGTAAAACACCACATCAACTGAACACCATGAAAAACTACGAACATTACCTGAATAACCTAATCATAACCAACACTGCCGAAACTAAACGACACCCATAAACTGAGGCGACGATGACACTGAATACAGATGACGACACTTTGAACACCTGTGCAATTGAATCAATGGATCCTCTTGGATCACTACCTCCTCGACCTCTCAAGCGATCCATTCCTCATCAAGACTTCCTTGGAAATGAAGGTTCTTGATGGAGTCTCACAACCAAGGTGTCCCTCTAGTTTTTGTTAACAACATAACACATTTATCACAACATATCTCATGGAAATCAATGCATATCACAAGGTTCCAATGTCACCACATTGGCCTAGTTGCTAAATTCTTCAACTCCACTATAATTCCACTACACCACTATGACATTGCTTGTAATCGACCTTGTATGTCTTTGTTACTTAGTTCAACAGTTAACCTATATCACAAGCATCTAATTAGATTGATAATAATATTTCAACATAAATTTTAAATCAACTTAAACCAAATTTTCATTAGAAATTTCTTTAAGCAAATACTTATCTTCCTAATTATTTTCCTACTTCCTTTATCTACTCAAGAACTGAAGAGTTTATCAGGCCAAGCAAGCACTTAGTGGTGTGTATGCTCCATGACTCTACATAGTCTTTAGTCATCTTTGTCTTTAAGTCCAACTCGCTTGGACATCACAGTCTAGTGGCCCATCACATCAACGCAGTGGATCAAACCTTGAATTTCTGAGTAAAATCTCAGTTGTAGCTCCTGATTGCTCCTATGATGATGCTTCATGTTCCCAATCCAACATTGCTCGAGGATATTTCTTTGTTGTTCTCTCTCCCTTCCATGCACTCATTTTTTCCTCATTTCCTCTTTTCCTTGAGGCCTCATGCTTCCTATGAGATGACACATCTTCCATCCACCCACACTGTGGAAACCATGAAAATGTGAGCATTTCCTCTACCCAATCGTTCCTTGCCAATTGTTAGGTGGTGGAGTGTTTTATTACACTAACAACACCACTCTTCTACTTCGATGCTTTTCAAGTATGGGCCTGCTCACGACACACAATAGGCACCCAACATGCACAAAACATGTGTAACCACAGGAAACCAACAAAAATGCAACATGCAACCCCCTTAGAACCTTAGATCCATGTGTCCTCCTTTCAATCCAACCACAAATTAAATTCACCTTTAATTTATATTTTATTTACACATAATGTCTCAGCGAACCATGGCCTTCATGTATTTTTTTTTCTATATATGTGGTTCATAGACACCGAAGATTGGTGACCACTTGTCCATGAAATATTTGTACCAGTAAAATACATTCGAAGGGATCACTTCCTGTCAGCTCAACCATGAAGCCTAACCCTGAGAGTGTCGAGGGAATTGAAATTGTGACCTCTCAATAGCGAAGGTCCTTTAACGATGGCGACTCAACCAATTGCGCTCCTCCTCTAGGTTGTGATGGCCTCCATGTTGGCATTATAGAGTAACAATTTTACATTTAAAAAACAAGGGTAATGTGAGGGATGTTACAAACCCCACCCCCTTAAAGGAACACCATCCTTAGTTTTCCATAAACAGAGAACATAAAAAATGAGCTTTATAATCACAATGCTTACATCAATGACATCTTCCATGTCTCGCGTTGCCACTTTGAGCAACGCCATTCATCTTTCATGTTATTTTTAACTCTAGACCATCTGACATTCCATTACATTTCTACCCGGTTGTCCATTGTTCCTCAAGGCTTCCATAGGGAATAAACTCAACTCATTACTTCCTACGACACACCCAATGCATTTTTTATCCCAATGAGTATACACATGATTCTTCGAAAACTAATTCTCTCAAGTTTCCTCTTCTATGTAGTCATACATCTTCCAAGTCCAAGCATCCCCTTCTCAACCCCCCTAGACCCTCGAGCGATCCATTCCTTGGCAAGGCTTCCTTGGACATGAAGGTTCTTGATGGAGTCTCACAGCCAAGGTGTCCCTCTAGTTTTCTCTAACAACATAACACATTTATCACAACATATCTCATGGAAATCAATGCATATCACAAGGTTCCAATGTCACCACAATGGTCTGGTCGCTAAAGTCTTCAACTCCACTATAATTCCACTACACCACTCTGAAATTGCTTGTAATCAGCCTCGTATGTCTTTGTTACTTAGTTCAATAGTTAACCTATATTATAAGCATCTAATTAGATTAATAATAATATTCAACATAAATTTTAAATCAACTTAAACCAAATTTTCATTAGAAATTTCTCTAAGCAAATACTTATCTTCCCAATTATTTTCCTACTTCCTTTGTCTACATAAGAACTGAAGGGTTTATCAGGCCAAGCAAGCACTTAGTGGTGCTTATGCTCCATGACTCCACATAGTCTTTAGTCATCTTTGTCTTTAAGTCCAGCTCACTTAGTGATTTCAAAACCAAAGCAAGCACTCAATGGCATATATATTGCTCCATGCAATCTTTTCGTACAACTCCAAACAAGCCCCCCTCATGCTCACATCATAGTGAGTGTGGGACATCTTTCTTCTCCAACTAGTTACTCACCCCTCTAGGCCTAGTAGACCCTCATTATGGGTAATATACCTGTCAAAAGGTTTTCGTGTGTGAGCTTCCATCAACGACTCACCTTTATGGGCCCAAGCAACCCCCATCCTGGGCAACCTAACTATGCAAAGGCTTTCATAAATGGGGCTTGTTAGTTTTTGTAGCATCATATGTGTTCTAGCCTTGAAATTTGGTGGGGAGGCTAGAATACATGAGATCTCCAAAACCCATAAATCGTTTTTGGAAATTCTGCTTAGAAGTGTCTTAAGTAGATTATTAACCAATTTTTAATTATTTCTATTGTAGCGGCTACAACCACCCTCCAAAATTTTGCCTTAGCTTCGTTTTGGAGCCTCCCTACAAATCATCCTTAGTAGCATGTCTTGCACTGTCCAGGTACATATGTTTTCAGTTGAGTTTCTTGGCTTAAAAACTTGTGTTTGCTAGCTTTTTTGCCTTTCACCCGCAAGCTAACATCCCGGGACTTGGTTATTATCTCGCTGTTGTGCTCACTTGAAGAATTGCGTAGAACTGGAGGGAAACCAACCTTGCTCTCCAGAATTGTGTAGAACATCAAGCTAGCCTAATGCTCTCAAAAAATGTGTAGAGCAAGCAAGCAACCTTCCCTCTGGAAATTGCGCAGAGTAGCCCATCACTGGGCTTGCTCTCCAAATTTGCGTAATTCTGGCTGACAACCTTGGCCTCAGTCCATAAATTGTGTAGAGCCTAAGGGGCATCTAGAGCCACTCAACCCAGAAACTGCACAGAATTCATCCACAGGCTTGCAGTCCGTTGCATGTGCTCCAAAGTTGATTGGTTCTCTCCAAGACTGAGCAATCTTGCTTTGCATGCATGTGCTACTTTTTCCCGGAAAAATAAAAAGTGAAAAAAGAAAAAAAGCATCCCTAGATTTTAGGGATCCATTTTTAGCAGTTGGAGGTTACATGCAAAATCCATTTTGGAAACCTCCTGCCAAGTGTCGCTTTTTCCTAGATTTGTGGAATGCACGTCATAAGCCTCCATCTTATCAAAACTATTTATTTGACACTTCAGAGCTCGTTCTTCACTTTGATCTTGGAGCTCTGGCGTTCCTCATCATATCTAGGAGCATTTGGAACACTCAGCTCAACTTTTTCCGGGTAAGTCCACTTTTCATGTCTTTTGCTGCTTTTCTGTCGCTTTTTGTATTTCAGTTTGTGTGAGTGTTGTTTGCTTGGTTTTGTTGAAAATTTGTTGTTGTTTTAATGCATGTTAGCTTGTAGCAACACAGTTTCAAGTTTTTCATTGCATCTCACTGCTGTCACATGCATGACATTGTTTCTGCACTACCAGTCGTCGTTGCGGCAACTCGCTTCACACACTTGTTTTCCCATTTACTGAATCCTGCACTCAATGTTTTCATGTATGTTCATTCACTCTTGTCTACACTCAGCTTCACACATGCATTCAAACTTTACATGATTTCAGTTGCCCATCGGCGAGTCTGGGCTGCCTTGGCCTGGCCCTTGCCTTACCCAACTTGCACTGCACATTTCTAAGAGTGAAGGATCTGCCTTCCTCTCAGGAATTTGACAGAGCTTGCCCAACACTGACCTCCCAGGCTTGCTCTGTGCAATTTTGAGAGGCAGTGCCCAGTTGGCCCCCATAATTGCGTAGATGCAATTTGACCGGTTTGCAGTCATGCTGACTAAAACTGCGCATTGCGCAGTTTCAGTCCTCAAAAAGCCAAGCTAGATTGTGCTCTACTCTGCTTCAACAGTCAGTTAGCTCATTGATAGTCTGGACTGTGTTCTACGTAGTTCTGGCAATCAGTCTCCTAGCCTCCCAGTGAAAATTGTGCAAATCTTCCATTGAGTCACCTAGGTGTGTTGCATGTCAGTCCTCAAGTTGTTTTGGTTTTCAACTGACATTGTGTTTTCCATGAGTGTTGCTCTGTCTCCAGGTATCACAGGTGTTCATCAGTCTCTTAGTAGTACATGTACAGTGGATTCCAAGAGAGCAAGGTCAAAGGACACTGTTGAGAGTGCAACTGGAGATGCAATTGAGCAAGTGTTTATGAGCTTTCCTATCTATGAAGACACTGAGTTGTTCATATACAAGGAAATCAATATGAAATGGCAGGACATCAATGACATCTTTTTAGGCACATTTGAGGAGAATCTGGAGGATCGCAGAGTCTATGTTAACATACACAAGTTTGGCTTGTACTGGATTGCATGTAGGTATCCCGCGTTCCCATGCGCGAACACGATCCACTCGATTGTCTCGCATATTGATCCAAAGACAATGGTATTGAGTAATGTCAGTGGAATAGAGATTTCTAACTTCAGGGAAAAGGACTTTCAAGAGATGTATCACTTGTCGTAGTCGGTGATCACAATGGATGCACCCTTCACCAGACCCAACAACAATGCAAATTCAAGAGACATCTTGAAGAGCTAGGTTAGAGAGTCGTCTAAGTTCAGGAAAACACCCAACCAAGTGAATAAGACAAGGATACTGCGGAAGTCCTATCAGCTCTTGGTCATCTTCACATGTCGTTTACATGAATAAGAGAGTATAGAAACATTCCTGCAAAGTTGGGTGATTGTGTTGGATCAACTGGCGAATGAAGGAAGACCTTTCAATTGGTCCAACATGTTGGATCTTTGGATGAAGGAACAAGTAACAAAAGCCTGACATCCACACAAGGGTTAGCAAGCAAAGTTTTTCATGTCTACTTACATACTTGATGCAATATGTGCCCGTCAACAGTTCCCAGGATTGGGTTAGGCATGGACACCTTCAGAAACCTCTGTGCACACTCATTGCATGTTGTTCTCCGAATGAAACTTCCATGGAGTTATTATACATCTATAAGACCACTTCGTCACCCTAGTGTATAGGATGATCTTTGTGTAGGATCCACCTTGCATGTCGCAGGCAGCGATGGATGCATTGGTTGGCATAAAAGATTGGTATTCCTCAGCCCTTGGCACCTTCATCCAAATATACAACGTGGAGAAGGCTCTGCATGTTTTATCGAAGTTTTCCATGGATAAGTTGGTCATGCAAGAGGTTGCATACCACATCTCGATAGGGTTGTCAGTGAGACTGCACAGGAAGAAGAAGGCACCTTGGCCCGCTCTTCCTTTGCGGATCAAGTTGTATGAGATCCAATGTCTCAAGCACGCTGAGGCCGAGATGGAGGAATTAAAAAGATTCACCTTCATCACCAGAAGTTTCAATCCATGTGACCCACATTGCTTAGTGAAGGAACACTATGCGAGAGTGTATCATCCTTGGATCCACAGGGCGGGTCATTGGCCTGAGGAAGACCCATGGATATATTTCTAACACTTCTCAAGTCTTAATGAACCGATCAAAATAGTTGTAGAGTGGTTAGTAGTGTAGAAGGCAACGACATCTCAGAGAGAAGCATCATTAGTAGCAATAGAGGGTAGTAGACCTGTGCTTGATGAAGGCAAGAGGAAGGTTGCTGACAGCACAAAGGCGAAGAAAAGCTGCTAGTTTAAAGAAAACCCACTTGTGTTGAGAGAAACTTTGGATATTGAGGCAAAGAGGCGACAACGCGATAGAAGGATCACACAAAGGATGAGGGAGCAACAGAAGCTAGAGGAAGCAGAAAAGGAGTTGCAGGGGTTGAAGTAGTAACTCAGGGAAGAACAAGAGCTGCACAGAAGAGAGAAGGAAGCACAACAGGAACAGGAACAGAAGGAGCTGCAACATGCACATATTTATGAAATTGCGCCCATACAAGTTATTGACTCATCCGAGAAGTTAGCACATAGCAGACACGGTGAGCAGTCGCAGGAGTAAGACTTTACTCAGGAGATTGAACAAATGATGGAACAAATGGACACGGATGTGGTTAAGACAGATTTAGATCTGGACATTGACCTCATGCCTCGTAACTAAGAGGTCAACCCATTGGCTTCACCAGATCCATAAATAAAGCAAGTCCCAAGTGATCAAGGAGACACTGAAATCCTTGAGGACAATCCAAAAGTGGATGTGCACAACATATCTTTTGACAAGTCACAACGTAGAGTTCTGTAGTCACCCAGAGTGACCACTCAAGATGTCCATGTATCTCCTGCGCAGTTTGAAGAGCAAATGATCGTGTCCAATGTGTACAAACATCCAGCTGCATTTTCCGATGCTACTATGTCGAAGCCATCGGCTCAAGTGTTAAGATTCTTGATATTTGAGAACAAGCACATGGATAAGGAGCTACAAGTGACCAAGTGGGGAGAAGAGAAAGTTACAACATCCGCCAGAGCAGAGTTGAGGAAAGCGATACTTAATGAAGTATCGTCTCTTGAGACAGTGATGTGGAAGCTGTACTTCAGGTTCATCACCATGCATAAGTGAGTTGTCCATCTTAATGGTTGCCAGCAGAGCTGTGCTAGGAGGGCACGCATTTTGTCAAACATACTCACTATTGTCGATCACGTGCATATATGGACAATGAGGTACAAGGGAGACCCATTGCCCTTTCCAAAGATGATGAAGCCAAAGGCGGTGGAATTGAAGGCATGCATTTGAAGTCAGAACTGGAACTATGAGGAACTCCCGCAGTTCATCACCATCTTACATGCTTCACATGCACAAGTATTCAGGAGCATGGATGTCATTGTGCACACGCATGTGATCCCATCAATTGGCACACTGACCGAGGTGAAGACAAAGAACCAAGTCTGACTGGAGATGGACATGTACTTTGATTAGTTGATGCACATAGCCACCAACGCAGACTTGTAGATGAGCACAAACACTATGCATCAGCATGTCATTGGTCTGGCTGCACTCATGGCCATGATGCGCATGTTCTCTAACGAATTGGATAGATGTGCCAAATCAGTGTACCCAAATGAAATAGAGGCAAGAGTTAGCTTTAAGAAGAATGTCACCACAGAGTACGCAGACACCATAACAGACTACCATGCTTGTCATCAGTTTGCCACCGTCGATGATTGAGAGGATGTCGAAGATTTATTCTTCCCACAACTGTCTGAGTCTTAGTGATGTCTTATATGGCTTAATCAAGCCCATTTTATATCACATGGGTACATGTGCAGATTGTAATGTAAACATGTTGTAAAAGTGAAAGACCAAGTGTCAATAGTAGAATGTAACAATAATGTGTAAGTTGAAGAGTCATGAGGGTAGTTGAAGAGTCACAAAGGGGAATGTCAAGGGTCACCCCACCCTTTGCTATTTATAGAACCTCATAACTCATTATACAAGATTATGGGAGCTAAGCGTCATATAGGTATAATTTAGAGAAAGCTTGGAGTGTATAGTAACGAGCCTTGGCTTCTTCATAGTGTAGAGCTAGTACATCTCTTTGGAGGAGCAAGCGACAATGACTGTAATGTTCCACTATTGGGGCTAGTGGTTGTCATGGTTGTATGTATGATTGGATCTTTCACTCTTTTAATATGACATAAGCCAACATGTTTCATGCATATATAGTTATTGTAGTTTGGCTATCCTGGTTACTTTAATGATGTATGTAGCTGTAGTTTATGCATGTATGTATGAACTATTTCGTATGTGTTTATATGAATCTTATCAAAGCGTGTTGTTGGTATAATCCATCACTTTGGATCATCGGCTATTCTGCTTTCCATTTCGTGATATCTTTCTCATCATGTGTTCCTTTTCAAGTTGCGTGTTATAGCCAGACTGTGTGGCGCACTTCTCTCCCTTTCCATGTGTTAGATCCTTTCATACACCTTCCTTGACTTGTTGCAAGGTCACACCCTTGCTACCAACAAGGACATATTACTTACCTCTGCGCACAACCGTAGTCAAGGCAATACCGTACTACCCACTGCTGGGACTCCTACTCCAAACGGTGTGAGATCTAGTTGGGACTTCTTATCGGGGAGATCCCCTAACATGTTGGCGGGTCCATCACCGTCAAACATTTTTTCTGGCGCTAGGAGGGCCAGATGACAAGATGAGTCCTCACATCATGTTTTGAATCTTCACACATCTATCATGGATATCGTTGTAGTTAACCCTCCGCGATGTCTGTCCAACACTCATTCCTTTGAAGTCGCAAAGGATTTTTTTATTACTTTTCGGAACTCACGTATGATGGTGAATGCGAAGTGGCTTGGCCTGAGCACTTACACGAATTCCTTGCATTCTTAGAGAATGCAAAAGAGTTTGATGAAGTAGAGGTCCACATGTTGTTTGCATACACCCTTAGCGAATCCATAGAACGATGGTGCCACAACCTGCCTCACAATTGCGTGCACTCATTTAAACAGTTCAATGATATAATCAAATATTTTTTCCATCATTTTGATCTTGAAGCTCTTGACAAAAAAATGTTAAAACAACAGAAGTCCCCGCATGAATTGCCTATGGATTTTTGGAAGCACTTCCGTCTTCTCATATTTGAAGCTCCAAAAAGTCAGATGAAATTCCAATATCTTATGGACAAATTTGAATATTGTTGTCATAAATCAATCTATTCCAAAGTGAAGAAAAATTTCAAACCCTGCTCAGCATACTTCGGTGATGGAGCTGTGCAATCACGAGTGGACACAGTTTCTGTCACAAGTGTCTGTCTGCCTTCCCCTCATCAAACAACTCCACCCCCACAGAGTGATGTGGGAGAGCGTGCACACATGATTATTTAGCTTGTACAGGCTTCCACTGTCAATACTCTTAATTTTTGCATAGATTTGGTTGGGAATCCCATGGGTTGTCATATGCATTTGTTACCTCAACCTCAGTCCCCGCATTTTTTTGATCCTCCAGACTGCACTATCTTGTGTCCTTCCTTTCCAGACTCTACATCTGTTGTGAACGAGGATCAAGCTATTTACGGAGTTGATGTTGCACAACCAACCTATGCTGTCATTTACGATGAGCATGACTGGGAATCTGAACATCAACTCGAGGTGAAGGATGATTCCCTTCTGTCTGCACCTCCTCTGCTTTTTCCTAACATCTTTGGTGATTCTACTATCTCTAATTTTCCTTGTGTTAATTCATCCTCAAATGTTTCTACTTCCGATCATTTGTAGAACACACCCGATGTCAGTCTATCATTTGACAACGGAGAAGAAAAATTCTTCATTGAAAATCCACTTTATTTTTCACCTACTTTTTCCGGAAACGCAGAGGGTGAACATTCTTGATTTTCATCTACCCCTCCGTGTGATTCATTAGATCATGAGGATGTAAATGAACTCATTTATTTTTCTGATCGTAGTTATTGTGATCTACTTACTCTTATATTCGATCATGATGTTGATTCAATCGCTATTGTTATCACCAAAAATTTGATCATCTAGCCTTAATTTACTAGATGGATAGAAAAAAACCATGTAAGGCCAGTTTTACCATAGTAAAATTACTTTCACTATGAAAATTTACTTAATAAACCACATTTGTTAAGTGATTTATAATTAAACCCATGAAGAATAATTAAGCAAATCACTATTTATTCAATTATCTTCTAGGAATAATTAATTAAACCATTGTTTAATTAATATTCCTTGTCACATTTGATCCAATTATAAGAAATAAACAAATAAATTATTATCTTATTTTTCTCTAGGAATATTATTTAATCACTACTTAATTATTATTGCTTGTCAATTTTGACTAAATCCCTTATAAATAATTGAATAAATAATTATTTGTTTATTATTCCTTAACCATATTTCTTGAGATGATAAATAAATCATTTATTTATTTATTGTTTCTAAATAAAAGTTTAAATATTTTTTCCCTCCTAACCAAATATAATAAAATATTCCAAGTGGTTATTACTAGAATAGGGTTAATAATATTTTATTATTGCTTATTATTTGAGGATAACTCAATATTTTGTTATAAATAAAATGATTTTCTATTCATTATTCACTTTTGATCATTTTCATTGTTGCACTCACTGTTGTAACTCTAATTATTATCACTGTCGCACACCATTTTTCTTTTCCATTTGAGTTCCCATTGAGCTCAAACATTTTATTTGTTGGGTTTACACATTATAGAGGAGAGAGACACTATAAAAGCTGAAGACATTTGAGGATAGCTAAGAACCGATCCCATAGAGGGGCACTCATAACATTTATTTATTCCCTTCATAGGTGTTGTTTAATAAAATATATTCTTTATATATCTGGTTTCCATTGGATTATTGGAGTTACTCACATTTATTACTATTTCATTTTGCTATTTAACTATGATTGTGGCATAGATCAGGGCTTTGGCAGGTTTTGTTTCTATCATTTTCTACAAATGTACAATGTTTAGGAGCCATTTATATTGTTGAGACTGTTTGTCATCCACAGTCTTACGAGACTTATTTTCATACACCTTTGATAAGAAAACACTATAACAAAATTAGTGACTCCACTGGGTTTTTACTTCTCATCCAGAAACCTAGGTGACCTTTAGTTTTCAGCTTAGGGTTTTTTTTTGTCAGTCTCTTAATGTTGTTTACTGGCTTTCTAACCCTAGATCTGTCAAATTTCTAACTTTCGTAAGTTTTTTGATCTTTTCCGCAAGTCAGAGGAACCAACCTCGACAGAGATGACAATTTTTTCTGAGACTTGCCGACTGGGAATCAAGGAGCATAAATCACACTTTTCTACCCCAAAAGTGCGATCTGGAGGTCCAGAGCACACCTTCTGGCCCAAAAAGTGTGATCTCTCAGGAATCAGGTCAGTACCTGCGATTTTTAGGGTTTCTGGGATTTTTTCATATCTGTTTCTGGGTTTGTTCAAGAGCTATCTGCTGGGTTGGTTGACCCCTGTCCTATCCCGCTTAGGCCTTAATTTGCTCCATTTTTCTTGTTGAAGTAGAATTTATCCCCTTAGGGCTTCTAGTATGCTTCCATCTTTATGGGAGGAGTTTAGTTGAGTAAAAAGTCCAAGTTTCTGCAGCGCTTTCAACCATATTTTCCAGATCTGTACCCTTTTGTTTCATATCTTAAAAGATAGGTTGTTTCCATCCAAAGTTTCAACTTAAACCTTGTTTACTCATTTGCCTTAGGGTCCCATTGGTTGCCCTAGGCTTTACACCCATCTCACTGTCTTTTTGCAACAATTTTCCTCTCTAATTTTTTGTTGCTGTTGCATCACTTTCCAACAACATAGTGTCATTTGATCCTAGTCACACCGACACTTAGATCTCTTGGCCTTTTTAGTGTGTTTTCCGTTGATTTTTCCACCAACCAAAACAATGTTTGTAAACACAGTTTGGGTGGGGTTTAGTTAATTTATTTGCTATTCATTTTCTGTTTTTAATAGTTTATTTTCAACAATCTTTTTTTTTTTTTTTCAAACACGATTTGGGCTTAATTAATAAACACACTTGCACACCTTAAGCGAAGGGTGCTTGTTTTACACCGCGAAGCCAAGACTTAACTTAATTAATTTATCTCCACACTCAGAGACAAAAACATCTGGTGGATCTCCCTTCACCATTTCATGTCACTTGTGTCTTACCGTCATTGCACCACCAAGGCGTTTGTCGCGGAGACTCTTAGGCCTTCATCCCTAGTTTCTGCTTGGGCATATTACTCCTCTCCACAGGGTCCGAGGTCATAGTCCCTCGAGCCCCCATACCAACTCTTCTCCTGGTCCATCTGATCCTGAGCCTCCTTCACCGCATAGCGTCACCATGTCTGGACCCACTGCTGGTGTAGGAACCCAACCTGGTGTTGGCTCCAGTTTTATCCCGAGAGTCACATCTAGCGGAACCGTCTTAGGAACCATTCCAGCAGCACCCATGCTACATTTTATGGCTGGGTTAAGCCTCTCAGATTTTAGCCATTTGATGAATGATCTTATACACCACGATGCTAGTTGGCTAGCTATGCCAACTAAGCTTCCCTCCGACATCCCCAATTTTGAGGGTAATTCTGGAGAGGACCCTACTAATCACGTCTGATCCTTTCATATGTGGTGTTCATCCAATTCCATCACCGATGACTCTATTCGTTTTCGGTTGTTCCAATGCACACTCACTGGAGATGCTGCAAAATGGTATGTAAACCAGCCCACCGCCTCTCATTCCATTTTCATGATGCTTGCTAAAGCGTTCCTCTCATATTTTGAATTACCTCTCTAATACAACACTGGTACGGAGCTCTTGGCCACATTCCATTAGTCCTATACCACTCTTCTTTTTTATCATGTTCATGAATGATGTAGAAGGTGGAGCACATGTTGTGCCCCACCCTTCAAAGGCCGTGTCTACCTCAATTGGTTTCTTAGGAGCCTTTTATTGTCCATTGCCAAAGATGTCACATCCCATTTTCCTCAAACAGAGGAAGAAGCTCTCTGAACTGCTTTGAGATATGACTTGATTTATGCGCAATCCGGTTATGTCTATACCATCATTCCAAACCTCCCCCTTCCCAGAGGTGCCAATGCACCGGGGGCATCTCACGCCACCGATGGTATCGATGGATCCATTTCACATCATTTGCCATAAACTCAATAGAGTTATGGCTATCCACAAGGGGGCACCAGTTCCTCCAACACTTATTCCCCTCCCGCTAGAAACATGTTTTTAGGGCCAACTAATGCTCAACCTGTCTACCAAACCATTGCTCCTCCACCATATTATCCCTATGCATAGCTGAGTGCTCCAACCCCTAAAACATTAGCGCTACAACCTCCCATGCATCCTCAGCCCCAACAGACACCGCCCCCTCAGGGACAAGTGTTTTCACAACAAAGTGTGACCAATCCCAACATTTGAAGAAAACGAATAAGGAGAAGGGTAACAAGGGTAACCAAGGTAATCAACCTAGTGAACCCCAAGCGAACCAGCCTAACACCAACAACCAACAATAGGGTAGTCAGCCCAAGAAGAAAAAGGTTATTCGTACTAACAAGCCTTGTACATGTTGTGGTGTAGATGGCCATTATAGACGTGAGTGTCCTATCTTACCCTAGATGCACCAAATGTGGGAAGCTCAAGCAACTTCTAGAGGTCAACCGCCCATCCAGGAATCGCCTCAGAATCCTATGCCATCTCAATCGAAAATGCTTACAAATCCTTTCCCTTAGCAAGGATTTGTCACTGCTCAACCTCAGATAGGTCAAGCAGCCCATCCCCCCAACCTTATGGTCCTGGTGACTACCAGATCCTCATGATGAATTATAATGAGGTTAATACCTCCAATATCAACATGCAAACTCAGTCATGTCAATATGACAAGCCATCAACTTCGTCTATCACTGAATCCAGAACCAAAGTATCTACTGGGCCTCTTATGACACCAAATGGTCCCTTATAGATCCGTCAACCTAAATTTGAGTCAACTCCTAAGACCCCAAAGGGACCATTACACTGTAACATGACTTCTAATTGAGCTTCCCATACATACAATATAGTAGGCGACTTGGCACAATCACGTGGTGCCATGTCGATGCTAGAAGTCCTTCAGTCATGCCCATCTCAAAAGAAAGATCTACTAACTGCTTTGGGCGTAGTAGATCCTTTCGACAATTGTTTTATTGTCTTCCCAGTTGATACATCAGAACATCCCCCATTACCTTCATTTATTGCTTTCCAGATACCAGTTTGAGTCCGTAATGCCATCATCTCCCGATGCATTATTGACGAAGGTGCATCCACCTGTGTGATGTTTGTTGCCATTTGGAAACAACTTAAGTCACTTGAGTTGTCCCCATCCACCATCACTTTGCGTGCTTGGGATGGTCACTCCTCCCAGCCTCTTGGCATGTATCGCAATTGTCCAGTGACTCTTGCGGGCAAGACTGTCCATGTAGACATTGAGGTTATTGATGCCATTTAGATTATAACATTCTCTGAGGTCGTAGTTACACTTATGCCATGTTAGCCGTCACATATGCGGTTTTTCGCAAGATGTGTTTGTTAAACACACATGGACAACAAAGAATAGGAAAGATAAATCATGTGAGTTCCTTTTTTTTATTAACAATAGATGTACATTTATAGTACAAATATGTGACTCTTGGGTTTCAGATCCCAAGGTCTATTGGACTGCTTAGTCTTTTCGGCTTCCACACTAACCCTTTAGGATTAGGTGTCCAACATTCCCCCCCTTAATCCGAAGGGTTATGTATGAGTCCAAGAAGAGCGTTGTAATACAAAATGTGCAAAAAATGCATGGCAGCACTAGGCTGAATGTGCTCTATGAAATGTTGGTATAAAGGGCAGTGGTTTAAGGATGACCACCAACACTGGAACGCTTAGTGCAGTTCCTGGAACTCTTCCAAAACTGGCAAGAAACTGAAGTTTTCTGCTAGAGGAAGTGTTCTCAATCTATGATGGTTTAAGGATGACCAACAATTCTAGAATGCTTAATGCAATTCCTGGAACTCTTCCAAAACTGGCAAGAAGCTGGAGTCTTCTGCTAGAGGAAGTGTTCTCAATCTGTGATGGTTTAAGGATGACCAACAACTCTGCTGGAACTCTTCCAAAACTGGCAAGAAGCTGGAGTCTTCTGCTAGAGGAAGTCCCAGATTGCCAACTGAAGGCATGTTCAGGCATCTTGTCTCTGGCTACAACTCTGAAACTGGTGTGGCAGGTTGTGGCTCAGGCTCGCTTGATGTGGCTTTGAAGCTTGTAGATGACCATCATTTCCCCCCCTGTCAGATACAAGGTGAGAAGATGGAGAAAACTCAACTGCAAGATGACCATCATTTCCCCCCCTGTCAGATACAAGGTGAGAAGATGGAGAAAACTCAACTGCAAGACTGTTCAATACTCTGGAACAAGTTCTGACATGTGTTTGGAATATCTTCTTGGCTGTTGATGCCCATTGCCAAGAAGCGATCCATCCAAGATGAATCTTTGTTCTTGCAGGATGTTTATTTCTGAAGCATCTGTGTGAAGAATGACTGGTTTTATGACAGTGCTCACATGGATGAAGATCAAAACAGTGATCTTTCAGATGGCCAACTCGGTCACACTGTTGGCATTTTACGATCTGTTGTTGTTGTTGTTGCGGTGGAAGAGGAGTAGAATCTGGAACAGCTGGAGCTGAACTGTCCTGAGGAGCAGGTGAACTGTCATAAATGAATCCAGCACTCTGAAACTGAATGGGCTTGGCATAGTCTGGAATATGAAAGGACAAGTCCTTGTCATATCCAAGACCAGTTCTGTGCTTGTTGTGGACAAGCTGTTCCCAAGGTCTGATGATGGGCTTGGGAAGTGCAGACTGAGTTTCTGCATCTGCATATACAACTGCTGCTTTATTTGAATGAACTGTACCATTATTAACATGCTGCTGATGGGTGGTTGTCTCAATGTTCTGAACAGAAACAGGTTCAGAATGGTGTCTATTTTGATGTAGCTCTTCTTGCTGTAGCTGTGATTCAAGCTGCAAAAAATCGATTTTTTCTTGTGCATCATGCAGGCAGATCTGAATGTCACAAAGAGTGTCTTTGCTAACATTTATCTTCCCACCAATAGTGGAGTGTATTAGTGTATTCAGTAGCTCTAGTACATCATCAAATCTAGCCATTGTCTCAACAAAGAAATGAACACTCAACTAATTCCAGCTAAGAATTTAGCCAATCACAAACAGATTTGTGTCCAGCAAGAATGAGAGGCTCAAAGTCCTTCCATCACAGATACAATAGATATGTTTCACCCTTAAAATGCTCAGGTATACCAAGATACGCTTTGTATGGATGTACAACTAAATGACTTCTTCCTTCTTTGAAAATCGAACTTCAACTACAGGAATGGATTACATATACCTCTGATATATCAACTTTAATAATAACAGAGATCTGAAGTAGAATATACCAGCAAATGTTAGGAAGAACAGTGGCTGTAGATAAGTGTTGCACTTTATAATACGAATGATGCTTAACACTCAAAAGCCGCTATTATTTCCCTCACACATGAACTGTTGCCACTATTCCCAAAAATAATAAATTACAAACAAAATATTGGAAACAAAGTTTGTATTTACATCAAGCGCCAACGATATCATCTTCACTTGAATCACTTAGTTCTGGCTGCTTTGCGATGCGTCTAGCATCAAGACCAGTGATATACTTTTGCGCAGCTTGGACATTTTCCATGCCTTTTGTTAGCTGGAAAACATGCAGAGCACAACGTTCTGCAGCAAGTCGTACAGGTGTGCTTGCATCCCTCAGATATTCTGCAATCGCCGGTCCCAAGGTAGGGAGGTATGAAATAACAGTGAGAGCATTCACCTTTGCAACAGACTTGAGGCCTCCTAAAGCTCTTCTGCGCACATCACTGGCATCATCACGCAAAGAAGATGACAGAAAAGGCAAAATCTCTGAAAAATTGTAGGGCCCTGAATAGTGAGATTGGGCCTGATAGACGAGAAGACATCCTAAAGCCTTTGTTGCAGTTTCACGAACAGGAACCTTATCATCGTTCAATCTACCTTTTAGGCAATCAATAACTGTGGGGAATGCTGATGAAGCACATACATGGGAAGCACCATGTCTAAAACCGACGATAGAGCAAGAATTGTTCCATGCCGAATAGCCAGAGACTCCGATGAAGCTGGGACTGATAGTGCGTGCTGGTGGAAGATGGAACAATAAACTAAAGAACCATCACATTTAACCACATCACAGGTGAAGGCATATCGAAGGCATCAACTCCCAAATTCAAATAAATGGCGGTTTCAAGCCACCACACTTCCGCTGACAACACGTAAGCTGAGGATGGTGCACACTGTCAAATTCACTCTAGCTGAATACATAAAACGCATACATAAAACGCATAGCTTTCATACTGAAGTGAAGCCTCAAAACAGTGACAGCAGGCCCTCGATTTAGCGATTTCTTGACAAGGAACCGAAATGTGGTTTAAAAACCTGCAGCCGTCCCTATTTACACTTCAATCTAGCCAAATGAAGTCGTATTTTGAGCGCAGAGACCCAGAACGCTTCTCCGCTGTGAGCTTCATGAGCAAACAAAATGCACTTCCTGCACGGCGTAGGGCCTCATTGAACTTGATCTCTACGGGAAAAATGCATATGACACCGGATCCGGACGAAACCTGCGTAAAAATAGCCCGGGAAACTTTGTGGAGGAAGTCAGCGACACAGGTCTCTAATGCTAGAATGTTTGGAAACGGATTTCGAACCCGTGACCGCTCAGATCGGTGCGTGAATGCTCTATTTCGGAACTTATTTGGGGGCAAATACGAGGTGGCCTGGTCTACCAGTTTGTTCCTTCCTCCTCCAGCGGGCAGAAAAGAAAGCTGGGCATAATACGCACAAAACAGAGAGCTTTGGTGCCGCAGCGTTCAACAGGAAATGGATAGCAAAGTTTTGATAGGGCAAGAGAAACAGAGAGCGCGGGAGCAGCGATGGTTAATGCAGAGCCTTCAATTCAGCGCAGAGAAATAATGCAGCCAGAAGATTTAGCACAGAATATGTGGCAGGAAAACAGGAGTTACAGAGAATATAAAACGTCTATGACACTCACACAGTGTTTGCAGCAGGTCGAACAGTCGCAGCATGTCAGTGGCCAGAACGACAGAGGCAGAAAGCGTTTTTTTTTTTTTTGACAAGCGCAGAGATACCGTGTCAGGCCCAGAGCGCAGGTACAAGGAAAACGTTTCAAATCAGGTCAGCGCTAAAAATACCATGGACAGAGGTGAGCAGCACAGGAGCAATGGACAAAGATAATGAAGACCACATCAGCGCTATTCAAGGCAGCTCAGACACAGGATTATGGGTAAAGGTGCAGGACTGACATGCACATAACAGGCCACAGAAAAACAAGTGGCTCTGATACCATGTTAAACACACATGGACAACAAAGAATAGGAAAGATAAATCATGTGAGTTCCTTTTTTTTATTAACAATAGATGTACATTTATAGTACAAATATGTAACTCTTGGGTTTCAGATCCCAAGGTCTCTTGGACTGCTTAGTCTTTTCGGCTTCCACACTAACCCTTTAGGATTAGGTGTCCAACAGTGTTTCCCCCATGAAGGGAAGATCGTCACCATTGATCAGTTGAAATACTACAAGTCGACATCCGTGACCTCCCCTGAGTCCATTATCTCGTCGATGTTCGATAAACAGTTTGCCACTCCTCCCACCGGTGTTTCACTTGGAGTCTAAAAAGATTCCTCATTGTTGGGTGCTTTCCCTAGTCCTCCCCCTCTCATCTCTAAGCCTATCTCTTTGAGTGTTTGCATGTTACAAGCATCACAGGATGCTCATAAGCATTCTGGTACATATGATCAACAACCAGCTCCTCAGCACCCTGTTATTACCCTCTTAGCCAAGCCATCCGGATCCACCCCCCAGGATCTCCTCCATTTGTGGGTGCCTCTCCTATGTTCCCACTAGGAAATATTCCTCCAGGTCTCAACCATCCAAGAGCTGTTCCGCTGGGACATCACCCTATAGGCCAAATACCTTTCTTATTTCCTCCTCCGAGAATCTTTCTGTCCCTATCATGGCTTCATTGGTCCTCCCTAATATGACTTTGGGGATCCCAGTATGGTACATTGATCCCCCTGTAAGCACTCCGCCTAGTCAGCTAAGACCTTATCATGCTTTGACCCCGGTTCAACCGGTCCCTACGGCCCGTGCCGTTGCTCCAATTCCATTGCAACCTCAATATGAACCCAGTCCTCTTGCGAAAGCATCCAAACAGGGGGTAAAGCCAAGAGGAAAGAATATAAGGAAAAGGTTCCCCAAGCTCCTCCAACTCCCAAAGCCCCAAAGCCGTCACCACCGTGCGCTTTGTGTAAAGTTGTTGGGCATGCCACCAATAATTGTCCTGAACTTCCTCATCTCAAACCTTTGGTTCATGAAACTTTTCCCGAGTCTAATATCCCCGAGGTCTAAATTACCTTATAGGGTCCAGGTAAGAAACTCATAACGTTATGCATAAATCACCCTTGTGCCTTGTGTGATCATCATGGTCACTATTCCATTTGTTGCCCTCGTCTCAACAAATTTCGCGATTGCCTTGAGTCGCTTTGCGAATATGAGACCACTTGTAGTGGATCACCTACTCCTCTACCCGTGGATTCTGGTACCACTAGTAAGCCAGAAGAGGGGGGCTCTAGTCCCACCATCATGATCCCTCGCCCTGATGTTGAGATGACAAACTCCACAGGCCATATCCTTTACCTGTCACCATCCTTGAGTTCCTCGCAGGCAAGCCTTTCTAAATTTTCTGTGCACGCTTCTATTGAACCTCTTTCGACAGAATCCTAGGTCTAAACATTCGTAGATCTTCCATCTACTAGCTCATCGTCCACCATTCAAGATGATGCGTATGTGAACCTTATTTCCCAGGTAGATGCACCGGGTACAACCACCGCATCATGTAGTCAGTCTTCCTCTCGTCCTCCCATCTTCCATTCTGATGGGGACATCATGGAAGCCATGTGTACCCCTGATTATCCTTGCACTTAGGCAAGGGGGCATATCTTTTGGACGATTTTGAAGGCCATCTCCTTCCTAATTCTCCCAATGCACTCTACCTCAAGAAATTTAGCTCATAGCACATCCTTTTGATTTGTGTGTCTTTATTTCTATCACAAAGTTAGGTAGGTTGCATCATCTCATATGCTGTCTTTTGCACCTTTCAGATGGATCCATCATCCACACCGTGTATCAGTTATGCCGGCGGTGCGAGTTGCTTCTCTAGGAACCTAGCCTTGCCAACCTGGGCCATTTTTACCCCTTTGCATACGTTATTCCTTTCGAACACCGTGTGCATTGGATCTGCTGCTAATAACCAGGCCGAATATAATGCAATGATAGGTTTCTTAGTCGATGCCCTTGCTCATCGCATCCTTCATCTTCATGTTCATTTAGATTCCTTGATACTTGTCATGCAATTGAAAGGTGTGTATCATGTGCATAACCAAGTCCTATTTAGAAAATATCTACGAGTTAAGCTGTTGGTACGTGAGTTTGAAACCATTACTCTCAGTCATGTTCCTAGAGCCCAAAATAACTTTGTAGATACCATTGCAAATAACATTCTAGATTGGCATTTATCACGTGTATACCACATAAGACAATCATAAAACACATGGAAAACCATCATTGTCATATAAAAATGCATAATCATATTATGTATTACATAGATCATACAAGTTTTTGGATCCCATAGCTCTAAATACATCCAACCTACCCGTAACATGTTCCAAAAATCAAAACAAGAGGGACCCACATGTCAACGTATCTAGTCACTATTTGAAGGACCTCGCACCAAAGGCTCTGCTCCACCTACACGTAGATCATGTACTACCTAACCAGCCATATCCATGCGCCGCATGATCACTCACCACTCTAAGGGAAGATCAGTACACTTATCTGTGTATCAATCATTTAACTCATGCCATCCACACTCATAAACTCCAGTCAAGAGTACCTCACACCTACGGTGTAGATCAACGAGTAGCGCACTATCCTCTGGCCCTTGACGTGACGACGATGTTCGCTGAGCTGCAGCCCCTGGCACTACGGCTCATCCTGCATATCCTATCGATTTTAGTGATCCTATGTCTACATACCACATATTTTACATTAAGTACCATATACATGTGATAAAAATATGAAATACACCATAAAAATAACAACTTAATACTTACCATCTAGTCCCCATGCTCACCTGGGTGGAAGTGGTAAGTCTGGATCACCCTGATAGTCCATCCTGCTATAAGGATAATCACCAATGTAGAGGGGCATCTGATCCCAATGTGTAAAATATTCGGGTTAGAACACCCATCCGACTCCCCCTCCTCCTCTTTGTAGTAGCTACCCCCAACGGTGCATCCTGGGCTCTTGTGGGCCCCCATCTCGGATCTGTACATGAGGACGGATGGTGGATATCTTCTCAAAGAAGAATGCACACAACACTATACAAAATGCACAATCGCAGTTCACCTCCCTCCTGCATAGACTTAACTGTCGTTTAACCATCACAAGCATCATTTGGGCCCACCCATAGTAGGTCCCCACCAAAACACTTTCAACTAGCACCATCTACCTACCAGTGATGTGGTGGAATGCTTGGCTGCCCAAGACCCGTAGCACTACTGCGGCAACAACCCATGTCTCTAGCCTGTATAGATCATTAATCATGATGGCTGTGCCCTTCACACACACACCCCGTGGACAATGGCACTCCACAAACTATGTAATGTTCCTCCCACAAGGCAACACCGGATGTATATCCCCCACCATCCCTAGGGGAGGGAGTCCGATCAAAAAATAGATATCCTGTAATGTGAGCTCAATTTTATGCCCCTGCACTACAAATACCTCCTAGTATGGATCCCAATAGCTCACAATCCTTGATAGCAAGTGCTCACTTACCCTCATCAATGGGTTCTCTACCAACTTGAGAACCCCGTAGCGAGCTAATGCCCCTCGAACCCCCTGATCCCTCAGAATCTCGGATCGAAGGGCATCCAAATCTCACTCATGCCAGTTAATTATCAACTCTGCCATACCTGCAAAACAACACGTCTTGTCAGTGCAGAGAAGAAAACACTGGCCTTGATTGATCAACTTACATCCCCCATCAGGTCAACAGACCACCCCTCTTTTCAACTCCAAATCACAGTTTTCTACCCAGAAAGTGTGAGCTCACAGGTTTTCACCTATTTCTTATGCGCCAAATTGCATTTATGGGCCCAAAAAGTGTGATCTGAATGTGAATAGGAGCAGGGGTCTCCCAGGGAGCTGCAGGGTGCCAAAAATGAGGAAATAAACCACTGAAATTGTAGATATGAGTAAGGCAACCTACCTGAAAGTCACAGATCTTGATTCTAATGGTTGGTTTCTCTGCTACGATCTCCACAAGATTTAGGGCCTCTTCCTCCTCTTCAAATTCGCCACAACTCACTTATCAAATGAATTCAAATTGGAGGGAAAACGTCGTTTTATAGAAAAACCCATAGTTTTTTTGTCGCCCATTGCAACCAAAACTGTAGCTCAGTTGGATGAACCATCAACACCATTGGAAAACTATCATCAAGTATTATAATGGGTCTTTCTCAGTTTTTTATGATTTGACACTTCACTAGGAAGTCATTTTTCCAAGAAGGCTCACTTTGTCGCCTCTTAAAATCGAATTTATTCATATGCGACACTTATACCTTAGGGACCACCTTCCCTTAATACTTGTCGTCTCACTTGTCAATTCTTGTCATGGGTAACCATTATTTACTCATGCTTTCATAGTCCCCACCAAGCCTATTCTATGTGGTAGCGCCATCGAGTCACCCTTGTTCAGAGCATTCGCGATGAGTCACCTTTGCATCCACGGAGTCTGTTTCGCATGACATTGTATCATGTCATAGTATTTCATCCATATTTTCATATCGTTCATCCTGTGTTGCAAATTTTGGCCTCTAGTCATACTGTCCCCCATTCCCTCCAGAGTTGAGTCAGTCGCTGCCAGGTCAACCATGCAGTTTATGCTCTGATAAGGGAAGTAGTCTATTTGTCCCTCAGTCCCATTTTCCCCATTGTCCTTGGTGTCATTCCATCAGTCACACTACTCTTTCCTCTCGTGCCTTAGCTAAGGATCCTCATTTCCTCACACGGGACCTATTCTGCCAACATCACTATTGATCTTTCAAAGCCACCTGTTTATGATGATCGATCTGTCAACGAAGTCAAAACCCCATAGGCTGTTGAGGCACTTTAGTGCGAGCTGATGGTTATGTCAATTCCTCGCTGTCCTAAGGTTAATTTTACTCCCAATTAGGAAATCGTTGAACTACCCAAGGCTCCTCATCACTCATCTGTATGCATTGAAGATCAATTTGACACACATATTTTGCTTCCTCCACTCAAATCACATGATCCTATCACTCATGCATTGGAGGAATCCTACACAGCAAGCACACTTGTGAGACAGAAGTTATCCCTCTTTCTCATGTTTGCTTGCTTGTCACAGTTAAGAGAGTGCATATGCTTATCATCTGCACGCAGTGTATCATAGCACCATGGTAAGTCCATAGAGTGTTTGTCTTGTGCTTTCATTTTTTTCTTTTCTGTGAACGCATTTAAACTCGGAGTGTGTTTGTCTTCATTGTTATATCTTTCATGTTTGCTTGTTCGCTTGATTGTCTCGTTCACAAAGCATGCCTTCACCAACATGGGTCAAACAATGCACCGGTGGCTACATTGGAAATATCACTTCACGCGATCAGAGTCATGCACCGTTAGCATAGGAGTAGGAGTAGTGTTTTCTTTTGTCTTGTTTGCTTTCTTGATTTTTTTGTTCGTTTGTTTGCTTTCTTGATTGCTTTGATTAATTGTTTTGATTTCATATTTACTTCTTCTCTTTGCTTTGTTATTCGTTTGTTTGTTTACGCCCGTAGGTTAGTTTCGCGTGAAACCGTGACAGACTCTTAAGACAAGCAGGGTAAAGTACAAGAGGACTTGTGCAACTACTTACACTTGGTTATCTGTTGTCTTCTCTCTTTATGTAGACCTTGTTGTCTTCAGTCAATGATACACCAACGGAAGATACATTCTATTCGAAGTGATTCTTGGTGAAAACACAACACTTGCGCTCTAACTAGTACCACCTACTCTAGTCGGTTGTTTTTGGGTTAACCCTTGTCAGCTCAGTCAAGTAGACTAAGGTGAGGGGGAAAACCTTAAAAAGTATGTCAGAGGTATATATAAAATACTTTTATGAAGGAACAAACTCTTCCGCTCTCAATAAGTCAGGATCCCTCTTCCGCATCTGAAATAAATAAGTGCTTATGCACGGTTCTTGAAAAAATGAAAATACGAAAATATGATTTTTTTTTTAAATGAATAAGGCGAAAGAAGAGAAATGCTTCCTGCGGAGAGAGGTGATGCAAGTAACTCTGCCAGGGTACTAACCAGGCTCGCTAATAGTGGAGGCATGCTTATGCTTCTGCATGATGTCGCCAGGGTACTATTTAGGCCTGTTGGCAGCGGAGCAACACCATAAATGAAACTTAAACTCTGACAGTCATATTACTTGTGCACCAATATACCCCTCATCCCCAATCGAAACAACTAAGTTGACTTGGCTTTGAATTTGTGTTGAGTGATCAAGAGGAGGGAAAGTGCTACATCTTTCACTCAAGCTAGTATGGAAACCAAGATGATCAGAGAATAGAACAATACTTCCGGAGGAGTTAGACTTTCTTTTCACAAAACAAGGTCCATTTAGAGAGATGGAGTTCTACCAGTGTGTCACCAAGTGTTGTAGCGGCTACAACCAGCCTCCAAAATTTTTCCTTAGCTTCATTTTTAAGCCTCCCTACCAACCACCCTTAGTAGCATATCTTGCAATGTCCAGGTACATATGATTTCAGTTGAGTTTCTTGGCTTAACAACTTGTGTTTGCTAGCTTGTTTACCTTTCACCCGCAATTTACATCCTAGGACTTGGTTATTACCTGGCTGTTGTGCTCACTTGAATAATTGCGCAGAATTGGAGGTCAACTAACCTTGTCTCTAGAATTGTGCATAGCATCAAGGCAACTTGCTTCTCTCCAGAAATGTACAGAGCAAGCAGGTAGCCTTCCCTTTGAAAATTGCGTAGAGTAGCCCATCATTGGGTTTGCTCTCCAAATTTGCACAGTTCTAGTTGACAACCTTTGCCTCAGTCCAGAAATTGCACAGAGCCTGAGGGGCAGCCAGAGCCACTCAATCCAAAAACTGCGCATAAGTCAGCCACATGCTTGCAGTCCGTTGCATGTGCTCCCAAGTTGATTGGTTCCCTCCAGGAGTGAGAAATATTGTTTTGCATGCATGGGTTGCTTTTTCCCAAAAAATCAAAAAGCAAAAAAGAGAAAAGCATCCCAAGATTTTAGGGATCCATTTTTAGTAGCTCGAGGTTACATTCAAAAGCTGTTTTAGAAACCTCCCGACAAGTGTCGTTTTTTCCTATATTTGTGGCATGCATGTCATAAGCCTCAATCTTATCAAAACTATTTATTCAATGCTTCAGAGCTCATTCTTCACTTCGATCTTTGAGCTCTGACATTCCCCATTGCATCTAGGAGCATTCGACACACTCAACTCAACTTTTTTGGGTAAGCCCGCTTTTCATGTCTTTTGCTGCTTTTCTGTCAGTTTTTGTATTTTGATTTGTGTGAGTGTTGTTTGCTTGGTTTTGTTGAACGCTTGTTGTCATTTTAATGCATGTTATCTTGTAGCAGCATTGTTTCAAGTTTTACATTGCATCTCACTATTGTCACAAGCATGACATTGTTTCGCACTATTGGTCGCTGTTGCAGCGACTCGCTTCACACACTTCCTTGTTTTTCTTGTTTACTGAATCATGCACTCGCTTCTTGCATGCATCATTCACTATTGTCTGCACTCGTTTTCACACATGCATTCAACCTTTACATGTTTTTAGTCACCCAACAACGGGTCTGGGTTGCCTTGGCCTGACCCTTGCCTTGCCTAGCTTGCACTGCGCATTTATGAGAGTGAAGGCTCTCCCTTCCTCCCAGGAATTGCACAAAGCTTGCCCAACACTGACCTCCCAAGCTTGCTCTCTGCAATTATGAGAGGCAATGCCTCGCTAGCCCCCGGAATTGCGCAGATGTAGTTTGACCGGGTTGCAGTCACGCTGAGTCCTCAACAGCCCAAGATGGATTGTGCTCTACGCAGTTTCAACAGTCAGTCAGCTCACTAACAGTCCAGACTGTGTTCTACGAAGTTCTGGCAGTCACTCTCCCAGCCTCTGAGTCAAATTTGTGCAAATCTTCAAGTGAGTCACTAAGGTGTGTTGCATGTCAGTCCTCAAGTTGTTTTAGTTTTCAACTAACATTGTGCTTGCCATGAGTGTTGCTTTGTCTCCAACTATCATAGGTGTTAATTAGTCTATTAGTAGTACAGGTACAATGGCTTCCAAGAGAGTAGGGTCAAAGGACACTATTGAGAGTGCAACTGGAGATGCAGTTCAACAAGTATCTATGAGCTTGCCCATCTATGAAGACATTAAGTTGTTCATAGACAAGGAAATCAATATGAAATGGTAGGACATTAATGACAAGTTTTTAGGCACATTTGAGGAGAATCTGGAGGACCGCAGAGTCTTTGTACTAGATTGCATGCAGGTATCCCGCGTTCCCATGCACGTGGATGATCCACTGGATTGTCTCATATACTGATCCAGAGGCAATGGTGTTGAGGAGTGTCAATGGAACAAAACTTTCTACATTCTGGAAAAGGACTTTTAGGAGATGTATCACTTGCTGCAGCCAGTGATCACAATGGATGCACTCTTCACTAGACCCAACAACAGTGCAAACTCAAGAGACATCTTGAAGAGCTGGGTGAGAAAGCTATCTATGTTCAGGACAACACCCAACCAAGTGTACAAGACAAGGATAATGTGGAAGGCCTATCAACTCTTGGTCATCTTCGCATGCCGCTTATACGGCCAAGAGAGTATAGAAACATTCCTGCAGAGTTAAATGATTGTGTTGGATCAATTGGCAAACGAAGGAATACATTTTAATTGGTCTGACATGTTATCTCTCCAGCTGAAGGAACAAGTAGCAGAAACCTGACATCCGCTCAAGGGGCAACAATAAAATATTTTAATGTTCGTTTACATACTTGATGAAATCTGCGCTTGTCAGCAGTTCCCAGGCTTGGGTTGGGCATGGACACCTTCAGAAGCCTCCGTGCACGTTGTTCTCCGAATGTAACTTCCGTGGATTTATTATACATCTATCATACGACTTCGTCACCCCAGTGTACAAGATGATCTTTGAGCAGGATCCACCTTGCATGTCGTAGATAGTGGTGGAGAAATTAATTGACATAGCAGATTGGTATGCCTCACCCCTTGTCACCTTCATCTAGATGTACAACGCGAAGAAGGATCCGCATATTTTACCAAAGTTTTCCATGGATAAGCTGGTCATGCAAGAGGTTACATACCACATCTCGATAAGGTTGTCAACGAGACTGCACAGGAAGAAGAAGGCACCTTGGCCCACTCTTCCTTTGCGGATCGGGTTGTATGAGATTCAAAATCTGAATCATGCTAAGGCCAAGATGGAGGAATTCAAAAGATTCACCTTTAACACTGGAAGTTTCAATCCATATGACCCTTGTTACTTAATGAAGGAACACTGTGCGAGAGTGTATCATCCTTGGATCCACAGGGCATGTCATGGGCCTGAGGAAGACCCATGGAAATATTTCTATCACTTCTCAAGGCTCAATGAACCAGTCAGAATAGCTATAGAGAGGTTAGCAGTGTAGAAGACAACAACATCTCAGAGAGAAGCATCATTAGCAGCAATAGAGGGCAGTAGACCTGCACTTCATAAAGATAAGAGGAAGGTTGCTGATAGTGCAAAGGCGAAGCAAAGATGCAAGTTCAAAGTAGACGCACTTGTGTTGAGAGAAGCTTTGGAGATTGAGGTTAAGAGGCGACAACGCGACAGAAGGATCGCACAAAGGCGAAGGGAGAAGTAGAATCTAGAGGAAGAAAAAATGAATTTGCAGGAGTTGAAGCAAAAATTTAGGGTAGAACAAGAGTTGCACAAAAGAGAGAAGGAGCGCAGAAGTAACAAGAACAACAAGAGGCACATCATGCACATATTTATTAAACTGCGCTCATACAACTTATTGATTCATTTGAGCAGCTGGCACATAGCAGAAAGGGTGAGCAGTTGCAGGAGCATGACTTTGCTCAGGAGATTGAACAAAATGACACGGGTGTGTTTCAACCAGAGTTAGATAAGGACATCGACCTCATGCCTCAGAACCAAGAGGTAACCCCACCTTCTTCACTTTATCCGGAAGCAGAGCAAGTCCCAAGCGATCAAGGAGACATTGAAATCCTTGAGGATAATCTAGAAGTGGATGTGCACAACATATCTTTCGATGAGTCACAACACAGAGTTGTGCAGTTGCACAGAGTGCCACTCTAGATTTCCATGTATCCCCTGCGCAATTTGAAGAGTGAGTGATCGTGTCCGATGTGCACAAACATCCAACTGCATTGGCTGATTCTACAAGGGCATAGGCCGAACCCACCAGATCGAGTGTTAGATTCTTGATAACTGACAACGAGCGCATGTCTATGGAGCTACAAGTGGCCAAGCAGGGAGAAGAGAAAGTTAGAGCATTCACCAGAGCAGAGTTAAGGAAAGCAATACTTGATGATTGTCATGCGGAATCTATACTTCAGGTTTGTCACCGTGCATAAGCCAGTTGTTCATCTTAATGGTTGGAAACAACGCTATGCTACGAGAGCACGCATCTTTTAAGACATACACACTATTTTCAGTCACATGCACATAAGGACAATGAGGTATAAGGGAGCCCCATTGCACTTGGCAAAGATGATGAAGCCAAAGGCAGTGGAGTTGAAGGCACGAATTCAGAGTTAGATCCAGAACTATGAGGAACTCTCGCAGCTTATCACTAGCTTACATGCTTCACATGAATGAGTGTTTAGGAGCATGGATGTCATTGTGCATACGCACGCGATCCCATCCATTGGCATACTCACTGAGGCAAATACAAAGAACCAAGTCTGATTGGAGCTAGACATGTACTTTGACCAGTTGATGCGCATATCCACTAGTACATGTAGATGAGTGCAACACTATGTATCAGTATGTCGTGGTCCAGCTGCACTCAAGGCCATGATGCGCATGCTCTGTGATGAGTTGGAAAAAGGTGCCAAATTAGTGTGAGAAAGAGTCCACTTTCAGAAGGATGTCACCACAGAGTACGCGGACACCATAACAGACTACCAAGCTTGGCATCAGTTCGCCACTGTTGATCATTGAGAGGATGTTGAAGAGTTAGTCTTCCCACAACTGTTCGAGTCTTAGTGATGTCTTGTATGGCTTACTAAAGCCCATTTTGTCTCACATGGGTACATGTGCAGATTAAAATGTAAACATGTTGTAAAAGTGAAAGACCAAGTGTCAATAGTAGAATGTAACGGTCATGTGTAAGTTGAAGAGTCATCAGGGTAGTTGAAGAGTCATAAAGGGGAATGTCAAGGGTCACCCCACCCTTTTCTATTTATAAAACCTCATAACTCATTGTACAGTCTTTTGGAGCCAAGCTTCCTATAGGTATAACTTAGAGAAAGCTTGGAGTGTATTGTAACGAGCCTTGGCATCTCCACGTTGTAGAGCTAGTACATCTATTTGGAGGAGCAAGCGACAACGACTGTAATGTTCCACTATCAGGGCAAGTGGTTGTCATGGTTGTATTTATGATTGGATCTTTAACTCTTTTAATATAACAAAAGGCAACACATTTTATGCACATATTGTTATTGTAGTTTGACTATCCTGGTTACTTTAACGACGTATGTAGCTGTAATTTACACATGTATGTATGGACTATTCCGTATGTGTTTGTATGAATCTTATCAAAGCGTGTTGTTGGTATAACCCATCACTTTGGATCGCCGACTATCCTTCTTTCCATATCGTGATGTCTTTCTACTCATGTGTTCCCTTTCAAGTTTGGTGCTATCACATGCTACTAAGGGGTGCACTTCTCTCCCTTTCCGTGTGTTAGAACCTTTCATGCACCTTCCTTGAATTGCTGCAAGGTCACACCCTTGCTACCAACAATGAAATCTTACTTACGTCTGCACACAACCGCAGTCAAGGCGATATCGTACTACCCACTATTGGGAATCCTACTTGAAACGGTCTGAGGTCTAGTTGGAACTTCTTACCAGGGAGATCTCCAGACATGTCGGCAGGTCCAAAACTGTTAACAATTTCCTAATTCTAAACTTAGGGAATATGGTTAATTAATCAATATTAATTGAGATAAGCTAAGAATAGTCTAGAAACTCACACGAATCAATCCATAGATTGTCTTAGCCATTAATTATTTTTAATCTTGGTCATTGGTGCTCAAACAATGGGTTGTAAGAAGAGGTCGATTTGGTGATTGAGAAGAGACTTGAGCAGTTCAATGTCTTGGCAGATCGATTTCCTGAGTAGAAACAGTCAGTTGCCGAACAGAGGTAGAGATCGAAGCAGTGAGTGAGGGGCAGGGGAAATGATCCAGATGAACTTTTCCATATTTGTAGAGGTAGTAGCAAGAGTGCCAAGTTATCCCAATGAGGCAGTGAAGAGCTTTGCGCAGTAGATTTAGAGAGGGAAATTCAATTTGTTGGAGAGAAAATCGTTCTCAGTTCTAAAGGGTAGAAGAGGTTCCAGAAGGTCAGAGATACGATTTCCTCAACAACTAAAGGCATGATAACTTCATCATAGACTGGTTTGAAACTAGACGTCAAAGTGACTGCGCAGTCCAACACAGAGGGTGATGCAGAAGCTTCAAGAGGCTGAGCTTTCTATAGCCAAATCGTGTCAAGATTACCTGTGGAGGAAGGGTAACTTACCTTTAATAATTTTGCCTAGATTTTATTGCCGTGGATTTCCAGTTTCTAGCATCCAGATTGTACTCAGATTTTCACTGTTGCATAGTAATAAAAACCTTCACAGTTGCACTGGTTTTCCCAAGTTTGGTTTTTTTGGCGACATTTGTCCAAAAATAATTGTCTGATATTTTGTGTGTGTGCTAGAATTTCTCAGTTTCTAGCACATTATTTTTCAGTAGTATTTTATTTGTGAAGGTTGTAATTTGTTTATTTTGATATTTTTTGTAGCAAAAAAATTGTTAAATTAATTAACAATTAGGAGAAATAATACTAGTTGCTGCAATAAGATTCCATATTGGAATTTTCACATGGTATCAGAGCGCAATTGATCAATTGGAGAGCTCAAAAGCAAAATAAGTATTTCGATGTTCAGTAAGAGTAACAGGGCCGAAATTCCCAGGGGAAACACAATCTTTTGCGAGGAGGCCGAGTTACTTGAGGAAAATCGATTTTTGAGAGCAGAAAAATTCGATTTCCAGATCGAGTAATTCCAAAGGCAAAGGGAGAAGCTCAAATTTTTCATTGAGCATATCTTTAGATGGATGTAGAGGGTTTTGCAGTAGTTCGCTAGAGCAGAGACTTAAAGTCTCAAATTTTTGAATTTCTAGTTGCAGATTAGCAATATCAGCTAGCAGAGCCACACATTCCAGGAGGGAGTGTGAGTAGCAGAGAAACAATCGAGTAGAGGAAAAGAGGGAAATTTTCGAGGTTTATTTCTCCAGTTCTAATTTTCTAGATTTTATAGCTCTGAAGGGATGACCATACGAGATTGCGAGAGGAGGTCGTGAGAGTTAGCCATAAAGCAGATATGGGAAGAAAATTGACTTCCAGTTTCTGGAGGAAGTACGACTTGTCTAGTGTGAGTGGCAAAGAAAGGAAGGGTCCCATCCATGGACTAGGCTTGAAAGGAGATAATGGCACCAGATCTAGGAGGTGGAGTATGAGACCCCAGGGTGCTAGATGAGCAGGGTCTAGTGCAGTTGCAAATATGAGTTCAATTAGGTTAGTTCCAGGTTGTTCCAGCAGGACCATCCCTTTGCTACGGGGGCCAACATTATCATAGTAGAAAGTTCAATGTCAGTAGATGCAACCATTCATTCAGATAACAACTGAAAATCTAGTTGCAGTTAGTACGCGTGAGATAGTTGCAGAACTAGTTGCAGTGACACATGCAATGTGAATTGCCCAGTTACAGTATTTAAGTGAAATTCTAGCCAGTAGAGATTCTTGACGTAGACCTACGGAGTCCAGTTTCCAGTATAGGAGGACAGTGTGAGTTGCCAGGAGGGTGCAGAGAGATTTCCCATAGGGAGATTGATACTCATAGGAAGTCTAGATTCAGAGGGAGCATCCCCATGGAAGCTAGTGCTTCAGGGTCTAGGGAGATCAGACTCAGTATTGCAATAGTTGCAGCAGCAGTGCAGAAGCATCAACAACAACAATAGGAGTAGATTAGAATTTTTTATGTTCACAGATATACCTCCAGGAGAGAGGTGGGGAGATTTTCTACTGTAGTATCAGAGAACTACATAGATTGGGAAGGGTCCTTAAGGAGTCCACCTCATGGATCAATAACTTGCTACAACGGCCCATAGTTTTCAGTAACAAGATGTATCAGTGGCAGTTGATGCAGTGAGTACTAGAGTGACAGTTGCATACTAGTAGCAGTTAGATATTGAGGAGCACAATGCAGTGTTGACATCAGAGCAGGTGGCTCATTACTGAGTTGGAAGTAATGCAAATTCTTTAGTGATAGCGTAGATGCTAGTAGAAATCAAAGACTCGAGAGGCATATTCATCATACTGAATACAATTGATTCAGTATTTTGGGTGCTTTTCAGTTGCATATGTTGGAGTTGCAGCAACAACAGATGAGAGGGAGTTGCAGTGTTGGCAGAAGTATGGCAATGTCAACAACAACACAAATCCAATGTATATCAGAGTTGCGTGGTGGTTGGTGGGTAGTATGGCCAAATATCAACAACATGATAGGAGATGATGTAGAGATAAGGTGTTGTAGCAGGGAGTGCAACAATAGAACGCAATCCTCGCTAAGAGGGAGTGTTAGTTTTTCTAACATTGAATGTGTTCTAGCCTTGAAATTTGGTGGAGAGGCTAGAATACATGAGATCTCCAAAACCCATAAATAATTGATTGAAATTCCTCCTAGAAGTGTATCAATTATATTATTAACCAAATTTTAAATATTTCCTAAGTCTAAACTTAGGCAATATGGTTAATTAATCAATATTAATTGAGATAAGGCAAGAATAGTCTAGAAACTCACGTAGATTGATCTAGAGATAATCTTGGCCATCGATTATGTTTTAACTTTTGTTGTTGGTGCTCCAACGATGGGTTATAAGAGTAGGTCGATGTGGTGATGGAGAAGACAATTGAGTAGCTCAATTTCTTGGTAGATCGATTTCCTGAGTAACAATAGTCAATTATTTGAGAGAGACAAATATCGAAGCAGTGAGTGAGGGGCAGGGACAATGATCTGGAGGAAGTTTTCTAGATCCATAGAGGCAACAACAAGAGGTCCGAGTTATCCCAGTGAGGTAGCGCAGAGCTATGCGTAGTAATTTCAGAGAGGGCAATTCGATTTGTTGGAGAGAAAATTGTTCTCAGTTCTAGAGGCCAGGAAAAGGTTCAAGAAGGCCTGAGAGATGATTTCCTCAACAACTAAAGGCAACACAACTTCATTAGAGATTGGTTGAAGCTAGACGTCATAGTGACTACGCAGTCCAACGCAGAGGGTGACAAAAAAGCTTCAGGAGGCCGAGTTTTTTGTAGGCAAGTTGTGATGAGATTTCTTGTGGGGGAAGGGTAAATTCCCTTCAATAATTATGTCAAGATTTTCTTGTTGTGGATTGTCAGTTTTAGGAATCCATATTGTACTCATATTTTCATCGCTACATAATAATGTTAACCCTCACTATTGCACCGATTTTCCCAAGTTGGGTTTTTCCGGGGACATTTGTCCAAAAATAATTGTCTCATATTTTATGTGTGTGCGCGCTATCATTTCTTAGTTTCCAGCGCATTATTTTTTCGCAGTATTTTATTTGTGAAGGTTGCAGTGTGTTTATTTCAATATTTGTCGTAACATATAAAGTGTTAAATTAATTAAAAATTCGAAGAAATAATACTAGTTGATGCAATAGGATTCCATACTGGATTTTTCATAGGCCCCCATAAGCTACTTACTTTTACGAGCCTAGGAAACCCCCATTTTGGCCCCCCCATCAACTACTCACCTTCACAGCCCTAGGAAACCCTTGTTTTGGTTAGTCTATCTGGCCAAAGGATTTTTTACATGGGGTGGTAATCATTAGAATATTCTAACCGAGTATCGATATGGCATGCTCTAATGTAATTTTCATGGAGTCTTATGGCTAAGTAACGATCTCACGTGCTCTGTTGCACTACTTATGGAGTCTTATAATCAAGGTATTGGTTATGAATTGCTCCCATGAGATAAAAAAGGTGCCACAGGGCCACAATGCCATCACAAAAATCTTATTCTCGAGCTTCATGCTCCATCATTTCACCTACGTCAATAACATTAATTTTCATGAGATATACTCAAAAAATTTCAAATCAGAAATTTTGATTGCCCAACTTTGCTTCATTCAGAAGCCAGATCTTATAAGCATGAGACTTGTAGTCATGTTGTCGGACTTCCTTTACAGGTGGTGTTAATTTGTCACGGTGGATTTTATCTCACACCTCATTCCAACACTTTTCCAAAAATGTCTATTAGTATTCATACATACAACCTTTTTATTGCAAAGATTCATAATATCCTGAAGTGATATATTTATTGCACATATTATGATTTTATCACTCCATTTAATTTCAATTAGATTCAAATGAAACTATCACAACATCATATGTGTGCATCACATTTTTCCAAGCATTTTATAATGCAATCAAACAATGACAAATGCATATTTCGAAATTCATGAGTAGTTTAGTTCTCCATTTCATTTAGCATGCATTACAAAAGTCATTGCAATTTTTTCACACTAAAGGTTACCTGCCTTAACCATACATTTTCTTGGGCATCCATGATAAGCATTCATTAACTTGAAACAACAAATATCAAATTCAGCTAAAAGGAATTCTTACTAAATTCCTTCTCTTTACCTTTTTACCTTGGCCTATTATTTTCCTTACTGCTGTGGTAAAAACACAACCCCCCCATCTTTGACTTGTTCACTTCAAATAATGGGGACCCTTTCTATAAAATTTTTGGCTAAACACCTTTTTGGATTTTTATTTAGTTGATTGCCCTACGCTTTTGTTAATTTTTCGTTTTCTTTGGATTCTTGTTTTGATTGCTTTGTTAGAATCGATTTTTTATAAACTTCCCATTGACGCTTGTTTCGCCTCATTTGGTCAACTGGTTTGAAAATAGCACTCCTTTAAAGTCTCATCATTTATCTAGCCTGGGTTACAAATGCATAAAATGTACAATATTGCATTTTGTAAATAAATTAGTTCAATAACACATTCATTTTAAATATTAACCCATAGTGAGTTTTTACTAACACTTTTCCATTTTTAGTTATGCAGCCAAATCATTAATTATCGAGATTTTAAGAAATTCACTCCAATTTCCAAATCAAATCCTAATCTCGAAAACCCAAACATTCAAGTGGCTGTAGTTTAAATAATTTCACAACTTAACTAAATTTGATTAAAATAAAATCAAAACAAAAAATAATATTAAATCTTAATTTAATTAAATTTAATTAATATATAATTAATTAAATTAAATTAAAATTTAATATATAAAAAAAAATAATATATAAAATAAAACACAATCGCATTGGAGATTTATATCAGCGCATGTCATTCCATACCCCCGATCGCCGAAAAGCTTAAGACAAAAGGGAATAAACATTTATATGAATATTGCATCGGGAGTTTCATATGTCGCAAGTTTAAAACCCCCGATATTCCCCATACCCCGATGCCGATATCAGATCGGGGATTTTGTATTGTGCCAAATTTTAAAAGCTCCGATTGCCGATACTCCTTCACGCCGATACTCCTTCACACCCCGACTTACCGATGCAATGAGGCATTAACCAAAATTTTAAAAACATGTGTTTAAATACGAATGTTCCATCGCATCGGGGGTCTTCATCCTATGCAAACTTTATGCCCCCGACACCACGCTTGCGCCGATGCGATAAGTCAAACTTTGGTATTCGTTTTAAGCTCACGTATTAATTTTATTTCTAGAAATCGTTTATGCTACCATATGATTCGTTATGTTAATGGTTTACATGTGTATGTTACCATATGAATAAGGGAGGTAGGTAGTGTTAGTTTAATATTAGTTTAAATATTAATACCTAAACAATTAATTTTAAATTAATTAATTAATGAATATGTAATATTTATTTAATTTAAATTTAATTATTATTTATATTCATTTTAATTAGTTTATAAATAGTTAATATTTTAGTTAGTTAGATATTAATTAATAAATAGATTAATATTAATTAACCATTAGTTTAGTTTATAATTAACATTTAATTTAGAATTAATTAGAATCCTAATTTAGGATTAGATTTTTAGCCCAGCAACAAAATTTCCAGATTCATGCTAGATTTGATCCATCAACTTTGGAGGTTCATAGATTGAGTTATACTTGGCCAAATGAGGCCCAAGACGACTCATTGGAAAGAGAAAATCAAGGAGAACATTTTTGAGGAGGTTACACTAACAGATTTAATCATTTATTGGGTCAAAAATCAGGCAGAATATCAAGCTCCGAATTTTGAAAACGAAATCAATTTTCTGAGTTATTTTCTTCATTTTCATTTATCCAAAGCCTCTTCTAATGGCAGATCCATTGGTTAATAATATCTTTGGCCAATTAAACCACCCCAAAACATCAATAGAAAGCTTATATTTTATGTTTAATTAGTTATTTAAATAGAATTTGATTGGATTTGATTTAATTGCCAGAAATGATATTTTAATTGCATCTTAATTTATTTTGATTTCTTTTTGCAGGAAAACAGTGGAAGAAATATGGAGAAAAGGATCTCAATCAATGAGAATGCTCCAGTAATTGAAGATCAGGATTTTTGAGCAAATAAAATTGGATTTGGCAGATTTCTCTTCACCAAACTTTCCTCTCAAGAATTCCTTCATAAATAGTATAAGTAATAGATTGCAGAATGGAATAGGGGCTGCTCTCCTCTGCAATTCTAGACTTCTAAAAGCACTATTGTAATTGGAATTTAGAGTTGTAGGAGGGAGGAGAGAAAATCTCAGATCTGGGGATTATTGAGGATTTTCCCTTTGTATCTTGAATTATGCATGAAGGGCAAAGCTTGCACTATTGTGGCTTTAGCTTTGAAAGTAGAATTTCAAGCAATGTAAAGAGCTGTTGGAGACCAAGGACAGAGAAATGGATGCAATAAATTGGTATTTCTAATACTACTGTTTCAAATATCAGTTTCATTTTTATGGTAACAATAATGTCTCATTTTATTCATGTTTGTGCACTATTGTCAATATGGGTAGTTTGTCTCGATCTTGTTATTATGCATCTCTGTTCTTATGAATTAAAGTTTGATTTCTGAGTAACTATTTACTCAGAAATCTGTCTTATAAAACTGATTTATTGAATGATAATGTGTTGTGAACTATTTCCACATATCATTATTCAATTATTGGATTTACTGATTTGATAATTAATATCATTTTTGTGAACTACTTCCTGAATGTTGTTGGTTTATTATTTCAGTTAAGAGGTCTCAATAGGATGTGTTTTGTTAACCATAATATCAGTTAATTGAACTACTTCATTAACTTGATATTCATTATAAACAAGACATATTTAAATCCCAATACTTTAATTATCTTGCTCTTAGTTGGGTTAGATCTATATCTGCCTAATTAAGATAGGATTTAGATTAGTTTCTTTTGCTTGCATCATAGAATAAGCTTGCATTTAGAGTAAATTCTACATTCTTTTAAGTCCTCTTCTCAAAGAGGCAAAACTTTAGTTGTGGCTTGGCTGAACCCAAATCAGCTTAAGGGTCATTCTCTTGCCTGATCAGCAAGAAGAAGTGATCTGATATCCCTGTCTATTGGTAGTTAAAGATACATTATAAACCAATAGCAATAGGGAGAAGGTAACTGGACCTAGTTAAACCAGTCAGAGCCACCACACCAAACGGAAAAGGAGCTGCTTTAAGGTTCGGACCAGGTGGTTATCCCCCATTGTTGTTGGAGCGATTTTCGAGGCATCAACAATTTTGGCGCTAGAAGGAGGGCCTGAGAAATTTGTCTACTGGAGTCTTTTCAATTTAACACTTTATTTATTATGATGGCTCCTCTTAAAATTCCAATTTGGAGTTGTATCCATGGACGTGCATCTTCCAATACTCCACCCGAAGTGGTAAGACTCTTGTCTCAAGGAAAGTTCAATGGTAAGAGAAATTCTTCTGCTTTTAACCATGTCTTTCAATTTCTTCAAAATGTTTCAAATTACGATTTTCAAGGAATTGATGAAGGCATTTTATGCAGAATTTTTACTCTCACATTTACGGAAAAAGCCAGAAGCTGGTGTATAACTCTTCCAGTTGCTTCAATCCACAGTTGGGATCAATTTGTTACAATTTTCATTTGTAAATTTGACAGCTATAATTATGAACAGGTAAGTGAAGAAATTGAATATCTACAAAGGTTTGAAAATGAGTTTGTTAATGATTTTAATATTCGATTTCATTTGAATTGCTTAAGATTTAAAGACGAAGATAAACCTATGAAAGAAGAATCATTAGATTGGTTTGAATATATTTGTTCTCTTCTAACCATTCCCAATCCATATGAAATTAATTCGAGCTTTGTTCCATTCCCTTCTAATATAAATGAGAATTCCAATATGGATGTGCAAATAAATGGTGATGAAGTGGTTTCACAAAGCTTGGAAAATATTTCCATTCAAATGCAAGAAGACAACAACAACAATTTTGGAGAAAAAACCGCCTTGAAATCTGAAAGCTACTTTGAAGTAAATTCGGAAAATCAAATCGCAAATCAACAAGTACAAGCAGCAATCAAAGCAATCAAAATGCAAACTGCTGTACAAATTTCTGAATTTCTCCATGATGAGCAAATGCCGAAATCACAGCAGCAAAGCAGCCTTCTTCAAGAAAGCATACGCACGCAAAGGAATGATCTGCAATCTGAAATTTACAATGAGCATAATGCACAAGAGCTCTCAAACAGAGACAATTTTAAATGCATTGTTTCAGGTTCACATTTTTCCCTTTATCCTGATATTTTCAATGATGGTAATATTTTTCCTCTTGGTATTAAGGATATTTCAGAAATTAAAGAGGATGATTTAAATGAATTACCATTAAATTTTTATCAAGATAAAGAAACAATAATTGATCATTCTTTTGCCACTAATGAACATGAGATTTTTGTTCCTCCTTGTTTTGGTATATTGGATGAAATCGAAGGGAATTCTAGGCAATCTTGTGAGGTCATTTATGATGATTACTCTGATATTGAGGATGTTGATTTCTATTCTTCTCAAGAGAATCCTCATGATAAAATTCAAATAACATCTGAGGACGAGGAACGCTTCAATTTAGGAATTATCCCAACTAATCCTCATTTTAGAGCAGCAAATTATCTTCATGATTTCACCATTTAAGAAAACATTCCAATCTATGATTCATATGAGGATCAAACTCCCATTCCTATTCATAATCATAATTCGTTTTCTATTTCACAAGTTGGAATTCGAAATTACCCAAATTTCATAATTCTAGCCAATCCTTGTGAAAGAGAAATTATTTCAAAACAATCCCAATTGTGCTGTAACATTAGTTGTACAAATAGTGATTTCATTTTAGTTTTTCTTTCACAGTTATTTTGTTTAAACTTAGATTTATTTTCTGATTTTATTTTGCAAAATTTTCACACTTTTCGCTGGCATATTAAACACCTTACTGCCAAATACTCAATTAATGAATTGCTTTATTGGGAAATTGAAGTTTCATATTATAACCATGAACATCAAGAGCTGTTAACACGTCAATATCAATTGATGTTCATTTCTTATCAAAAGCTTCTATTTCCTCAAAGACAATCTCAACTAGAGGATATATTTTTACTACCTGGCCAGCATTTTAATTCAATTAATAATTCTCACTTGTATTTAACAGATTTCCATTCATTTTTCATTAACTCATTTGAAAAATATTTGGAAACTTTTCCTTCATGGAAAATCGTCAATAATTTAACATTTGCATATAACACTAATGATTTTTTCCAGGCCTTTGAATTTAAAAGTTCATCTTCACAATCTGGCCTGTTATCTCTTCCTTTGAACATTTCCCAATCATTAATGGAAATCCATCCAGATTTTTGTGATCCAATTGGTATTGAATTGGAAAGGAAAATTCAAGAGAAAGAGATTTTAAATAAGTTACTAACAATAACAATAATTGTACATTCTGATTTCATATTTAATTTTCCTAGTTCAATAAGATTTCTATTTTTATTACTAACATTTGAACTGTACATACATGCAGGAATTAAAATGAAAAAATGGTTACACTGGAAATATGACTATACCTAGTCATTTTCATGTACATGGTTAGAATTAAATTAGTTAGTTTGTTTTATGTAGTTAATTTATTTGCAATAGTTCTGTAGATTAAAAAATAAAACAAAGCAATCAGCCTTCTCATACATGTTCAGTGGAAACATTTTTCCTTATCAGAAAATTTTAATTCTTGCTTTCCTTTTTGAAATTTCTTATAGCGATATCTCTACTCTGTCTATTTTGAATAATGTCTTGATTAAATTCAATTAAAGTTTCACTTGGTATCGATTGCCTCAAAGCCACTTTTCTTCATTTCGGGATTTCCTTCTAAGATTTTCTTTTGAAATTTATATGATAAGGATTTGAGGATAAAAAATCTTCATGACCCCATTATCCCATGAAATGTATGACTGTCTATGATAAGCTTAATTCTAATTCCATCATTATTAGTCAGTCCAACCTTTCACGGTAATCATATGAAGTTCATATTATCTTCCTCGGAATTTGCTAAAAGCTGACCTTAAGGATGTCCATTTTGCCAAGTGCACACATTCAAATCTGTTTTGATATTTTTCCACAATTAGTGGCTTAATCTCATTCTAATCTTTAGTTGATTATTTGATGCTGCAATACGCATCATATTCATTCACTAAAGACATTATTGAACAGTCGCTATAACAATACGCATTCTTCTCAAGTTATTCAGAATAAGCAGAGGTAATAAATTGTTGTTTCAATTCGAAAGGGAAGTTTATTTTTATATTTATTTCTGGTAAATTTTCTGTTTTATGAACATGAATAATTGATTTCATTTAAGCTGATTGCACACTTAGATTTAGAATAAATAATGAGATGATTTTAATCAAAGGAAGAATTTGAAGATTAATAAGGTAAAATTTGCAAACAATTTCCTTCTAGGTACGCATTTGCAAGCTCGTTCTCATCTCTTATTAGTTTCTCTTTTCCTTAGTTTATTTTTGTTTTATTTTTTATGTTCTGTTTTATTTACAGGTTTTCATTTTGTTTTCAAAACTTGAAGTAAGCAGTAAACCCATTTCAAATTTGCAACAGGTTCAGGGAAATTTTACTTTTGAATCATTAGAATTTAAGTATTTTTTTAACTTTGCTTTTATTCATTAGAAAACCCAAGTGAAACTTAAAACATTATCGCAAGATTCATGTCTGAAATGTTTCAACTTGATTTTCATATTGCTAATAAAAGATCCCCGATGCATTACCTCACTCATATGCCATATCGCATTTCGCATATCAGAGGTTTGCAAGTGAAGTATACTTCCATGATCATGAATCGCTGATCTCCGATAAATGACTTTACCGATATTGCGATGACCACATAATTCCGGACCCGATATGAAATTCAAATCAAATTCATGAAAATATCGCGTCTGTTCAATCGCAATAATGGTAGGAGCATAACTTTAAAAGAACCGATGTCTCGGATCCGATATGTTATCGAATTTTCATCATAAAATTATCGGGTCCACTCTTCATCGCATATCGGCGTATTGAGAATTTTTACATCGTGCGCTTAAGATTGCCGATCGCAATCGCCGATTATCCATGTCATTCATCGCATATCAGCATCGCAAGAATCATATTGTGTTACATCGGGTGCTTAAGATTGATGGTCGCCGATTAGTTATGTCATTCATCGCATAGCCAATATCGCAATCGCCTCCTCGCATTTTTATTTATGGCCATACCATTATTCCGAATCTGCAAAGCGCAATGTGCAAAATACAAATCGCGAGATGCGGTGTGCGATCTGAGAATTACAGCATGACTGTCCCCGATTTGCAATATAACAGCTCTTCAATAGTGTGATCACCACATCTCATCGCACATATTTTCTTCGCATGTTCTCATGTCTGCAATCTGATATTTCAACCACCGATGCGATAGCTTCCAATGCATGCCTTTGAGCCATTAACATTTAATCGATATATGGCATAGCAACAAAGGTGAAGTCTTGCAAATTAAACTTGAAGCATGGTGAAGAAACATGTTATGTGAATCATCCGATACGGCGATATGTTATTTTAAAAGCAAGCTTGGGAAACCACTATGCGAAAAAAGCAATTGTTGACAAAATTGCAGCATACAAAAATCATTTCAATTTCTCATACATTTTAGTTTTAAATATATAATTCCATAATTAAAAATGGAATTCAAGACTTCTCTATCTTCATATTTAAATTTTATTTTCTTGGATTTGGTCTTGATTCTGGACAATTTATAAAATCATGGAGTTTATACGAAACTAATCATATTTTGAGAAACATTCGTTACTGCAAATTCTCATTCTCATTTCTGATGCATTTGTTTTAATTTCAACTCCCCTGAGCACTAAGCATTCCATTTTTACATTTTACTGCTTGCTTTAGTGTAGATAAAATGAATAATGATTTTGGGTTACAAGATTTTGGTTAGTTTGACTTCTTTATGTTTTTAATGTTAATTAAAATAAGAAGTCAACTAGTTTGGAGAAACTGATACTTTTCAGGTAAGATCAAAAGAAATTATCCAATGGTAAGATTCATATACCCACTTTCATTAATTCGTTACTTTAGTTTCAGTTTTGTTTTTTCTGATATAAAAAATCTGTTTTGCAGTTCTCCATTCGAAGCTTCCAATCCTCCGCCAGATCATATTTTCGAAGTCCATACTCTTCTCCTGGCTTAATTTCAAGAAGCAGTGATAGTCTTCATCGAAATAGCTACACCAGGGAATTTCTGAACCTTTAGTTTGTTTCTTTGAGCATTCCTGTTATTAAAAAATGATCAAGACGATGCTTTGAAACAAGAAGATTAATATCAGATAGAAAATTTTCATTATGGCTAAATTTTATCGTCACTACTATCCAAAAAAGCCAAAAACACTTACAACCCTGCAAGGTATGATTTTTCTAAATCTCAACATAAGAAGGAATGATTACATGCTTATTTTCTTTTTCTTCATATTGTTGAAGAGATTGGTATAAACATTCTTGTTTATCTTTCAAACTTGGATTTTCCTTTCCATTTTTTTTAAATTTCTTCATTTTTGTTTCGTTTGCTGATTTCTTTTCTCACTTTAGCATAAGACTTCTTTTCTTTTGGTTTTCAGTTTTGATTTTGGTGACTTTGCCATGATTTATATGGAAGGCCTTCTTGTTACCTAACTATAGTCAGCATTCATGGAGAAAAATTGTTAATAGTTACCTATTAGCATTTTCTTAAATCTCTTAGTAAAGTTTGATTTTCTTATTATAAAAGTAGACATATTTAAGGAAGAGATTACTAATCGAGAGAAGTTGGCAAAGTATCATAAAAGCTGAAAATTTCTTTTTCATCAAATTTTAATCATTTTGAGATTTCAAAATTTTATTAAGATCTTTCAAAGTTTTATTATCAGTCAAGAAAAGTTATTTATAACCAAGTAAAGACACTTTACAGCAAAGCACCTTTAGCTCTGAAATTGTCATTCTTAACTCTTAAGGAGTCAATGATTCTCCCTGTCCCAAAGAGTCTTATTTTTCTAGAGTATAATCCAGAAATATATTTAAACTTAAAAGATAAGAGGTCTCATCGTGAGCCTGCTTACCATGATCATAGGGGAAAAATAGGCTGACATTACCAACACTGCTAAACAAACCAGGGTAATGACTTATGATTGCCAACAATTATAAGACAAGGGGTCTCATCACGAGCCAGTTTGTTCAGTCCAATTTTAACCAGTGAATGGCATTGTCAACTATCTGACCACCAAACCAGGACAATGGCTTTTAAGATTTATAACAAAAAAAAATAAAAAAAATAAACATATAAATGGATTTATCTCTAGATCAATAATTCTTAAATAGATGGGATTCTGAATCATTGATGATTAAAAGGTAACCCTGTCGAGACTATAGATGTTTGCCGGCAGCAGTGGCTCTACCTGTGACAAATGAGTATATTTTAAAAGCTAAGCTGTAAAGTGACCCCTACTTTATCTCTACAACTAATTAAAGACTGATGTAGAGTTTTGAAATATTTTAATTAATGAGAAGTTTTAAGAAAAATTACAGTTAGATGATTCTTGTTTTTATTCAGACTAATGAACTTAGTCGAGCATTTCAACATAATTTTCTCTTCTTTAATTATTTTTACTTTAATTTTAGGAAAATCTTATTCATATCAAAAAGAGATAACTGGTTCTTCTCCCGTGTGTTGCCATTGTTATGGTAAAAACACAACCCCCCCATTTTTGACTTGTTCACTTCAAATAATGGGGACCCTTTCTATAAATTTTTTTGCTAAACACCTTTTTGGATTTTTATTTAGTTGATTGCCCTACGCTTTGTTAATTTTTCGTTTTCTTTGGATTCTTGTTTTGATTGCTTTGTTAGAATCGATTTTTTATAAACTTCCCATTGACGCTTGTTTCGCCTCATTTGGTCAACTGGTTTGAAAATGGCACTCCTTTAAAGTCTCATCATTTATCTAGCCTGGGTTACAAATGCATAAAATGTACAATATTGCATTTTGTAAATAAATTAGTTCAATAACACATTCATTTTAAATATTAACCCATAGTGAGTTTTTACTAACACTTTTCCATTTTTAGTTATGCAGCCAAATCATTAATTATCGAGATTTTAAGAAATTCACTCCAAATTCCAAATCAAATCCTAATCTCGAAAACCCAAACATTCAAGTGGCTGTAGTTTAGATAATTTCACAACTTAACTAAATTTCATTAAAATAAAATCAATATAAAAAATGATATTAAATCTTAATTTAATTAAATTAAATTAATATATAATTAATTAAATTAAATTAAAATTTAATATATAAAAAAAAATAATATATAAAATAAAACATAATCGCATCGGAGATTTATATCGGCGCATGTCATTCCATACCCCGATACCTCCATATCCCCGATCGCCGAAAAGCTTAAGACAAAAGGGAATAAACATTTATATGAATATCGCATCGGGAGTTTCATATGTCGCAAGTTTAAAACCCCCGATATTCCCCATACCCCGATGCCGATATCGGATCGGGGATTTTGTATTGTGCCAAATTTTAAAAGCTCCGATTGCCGATACTCCTTCACACCCCGACTTACCGATGCAATGAGGCATTAACCAAAATTTTAAAAACATGTGTTTAAATACGAATGTTCCATCGCATCGGGAGTCTTCATCCTATGCAAACTTTATGCCCCCGACACCACGCTTGCGCCGATGCGATAAGTCAAACTTTGGTATTCGTTTTAAGCTCACGTATTAATTTTATTTCTAGAAATCGTTTATGCTACCATATGATTCGTTATGTTAATGGTTTACATGTGTATGTTACCATATGAATAAGGGAGGTAGGTAGTGTTAGTTTAATATTAGTTTAAATATTAATACCTAAACAATTAATTTTAAATTAATTAATTAATGAATATGTAATATTTATTTAATTTAAATTTAATTATTATTTATATTCATTTTAATTAGTTTCTAAATAGTTAATATTTTAGTTAGTTAGATATTAATTAATAAATAGATTAATATTGATTAACAATTAGTTTAGTTTATAATTAACGGTTAATTTAGAATTAATTAGAATCCTAATTTAGGATTAGATTTTTAGCCCAACAACAGAATTTCCAGATTCATGCTAGATTTGATTCATCAACTTTGGAGGTTCATAGATTGAGTTATACTTGGCCAAATGAGGCCCAGGACAACTCATTGGAAAGAAAAAATCAAGGAGAACATTTTTGAGGAGGTTACACTAACAGATTTAATCATTTATTGGGTTAAAAATCAGGCAGAAGATCAAGCTCCGAATTTTGAAAACGAAATCAATTTTCTGAGTTATTTTCTTCATTTTCATTTATCCAAAGCCTCTTCTAATGGCAGATCCATTGGTTAATAATATCTTTGGCCAATTAAACCACCCCAAACATCAATAGAAAGCTTATATTTTATGTTTAATTAGTTATTTAAATAGAATTTGATTGGATTTGATTTAATTGCCAGAAATGATATTTTAATTGCATCTTAATTTATTTTGATTTCTTTTTGCAGGAAAACAGTGGAAGAAATATGGAGAAAAGGATCTCAATCAATGAGAATGCTCCAGCAATTGAAGATCAGGATTTTTGAGCAAATAAAATTGGATTTGGCAGATTTCTCTTCACCAAACTTTCCTCTCAAGAATTCCTTCACAAATAGTATAAGTAATAGATTGCAGAATGGAATAGGGGCTGCTCTCCTCTGCAATTCTAGACTTCTAAAAGCACTATTGTAATTGGAATTTAGAGTTGTAGGAGGGAGGAGAGAAAATCTCAGATCTGGGGATTATTGAGGATTTTCCATACATATTTTGAATTATGCATGAAGGGCAAAGCTTGCACTATTGTGGCTTTAGCTTTGAAAGTAGAATTTCAAGCAATGTAAAGAGCTGTTGGAGACCAAGGACAGAGAAATGGAAACAATAAATTGGTATTTCTAATACTACTGTTTCAAATATTAGTTTCATTTTTATGGTAACAAGAATGTCTCATTTTATTCATGTTTGTGCACTATTGTCAATATGGGTAGTTTGTCTCGATCTTGTTATTATGTATCTCTGTTCTAATGAATTAAAATCTGATTTCTGAGTAACTATTTACTCAGAAATCTGTCTTATAAAACTGATTTATTGAATGATAATGTGTTGTGAACGATTTCCACATATCATTATTCAATTATTGGATTTACTAATTTGATAATTAATATCATTTTTGTGAACTACTTCCTGAATGTTGTTGGTTTATTATTTCAGTTAAGAGGTCTCAATAGGATGTGTTTTGTTAACCATAATATCAGTTATTTGAACTACTTCATTAACTTGATATTCATTATAAACAAGACATATTTAAATCCCAATACTTTAATTATCTTGCTCTTAGTTGGGTTAGATCTATATCTGCCTAATTAAGATAGGATTTAGATTAGTTTCTTTTGCTTGCATCATAGAATAAGCTTGCATTTAGAGTAAATTCTACATTCTTTTAAGTCCTCTTCTCAAAGAGGCAAAACTTTAGTTGTGGCTTGGCTGAACCCAAATCAGCTTAAGGGTCATTCTCTTGTCTGATCAGCAAGAAGAAGTGATCTGATATCCCTGTCTATTGGTAGTTAAAAATACATTATAAACCAATAGCAATAGGGAGAAGGTAACTGGACCTAGTTAAACCAGTCGGAGCCACCACACCAAACGGAAAAGGAGCTGCTTTAAGGTCCGAACCGGGTGGTTATCCCCCATTGTTGTTGCAGCGATTTTCGAGGCATCAACACTTACTTACTCGGCTGTTATTATCAACACTTTTAGCTAAAGTCTCTCTCTCTCTCTCTCTTGAAGGAGTCCAGTTGGTATTTAACATACCTATTTTTGTAATATTGAGTAGTCCCTGAGATGATCTTGGCGTCACATTTTAGCCATAACTCTATCAATTTAGTTGCTTACAAGTTTGAATGCTACTTCATAAAGGAATTTTCATTATGTATTCAATTCAAGCATGTCTTCATCCATGCTCCCGAACTTGAGCATATTCATTTTCACAAGAATGTGTTGTACATGAACACATTCTATGCTATTCACATGATGTTGTTTTCAGGGTAAATCTTTAGCTACTATGTTTTCATTTATTCAAACAACACATGCCATAAGCATAAGCACATTGATAATGGTAGTTAACAAGAGGTCATTCTTGCACACTTTCCCAATGGATCCTCTACATGACATGGAATCCATTAAATAAATTCATGGTGTTACTCAAAACATAACAAGTAGTATATCATTCACACAATTATAATATTTAAAAAATTAAATCACTTATCTCTCTACTAGGATGGTTCTCAACAATTGACCTTTCACACGAAATGGCATCATTATATCTGTTGGGTAATTTAATTGATCTTAAATTATTTCATTAATTGTCAACCAAGTTCTGTGTACTTATGAAGTGCATGTGCACAATATATGCTAGGAATTCTATTTTTGGATGAAAATGATCTAAATATGGATAAATGTTAGACTATATCAAAGATTTATCATGCACATGTTCTTTTCATTAAAGCTACTTCAAAACCAAATGCTGAATTGAATTGAAAATTAATCTATGAATTGAAATCACAACTTGTTCTAATTGCAAAATTGAAGGTCTATTTCTAATTTGCATAAAAGAAATCCTAATGCTATTTGCAGGAAATAAATCTTAACACTATTTGCAGAAAGGAAATCTTAACACTAATTGCAAATAAATACTAATGCTAATTGCAAAAAGGAAATGACTTGTAGAAAGGAAATAAATCAAATTAAATTGCAACTTAGAATGATTACTCATGTGTGCTAATAAACTCTAAAAACCATCTATTCATTATCCGTGAGATTTAAATGCTTTATGATATTGAATTGTTGAATGAAATGCATTCTGAAAATAAATATTTTTGGTGTTTTTATGAGCGCTCTATTGACACAAACAACAAAAAGTTAGACTAGTAAATAAGCGAATGTATTGACATAAAGAAAAAATATGAGAAATTGTAGAAAAACTATGAGAAATTGTAGTATAAATGAAACTATCTACTCTTACAACTCTCTAGGGGGCCCTCCCGTTGAGTGTAAGTTCGTCACTGATTCAATCGACTTGCTTAACCACACATTGATTAAAAACAAAATATTATATTAATCACAAAAGTATTTAACAAAGCTTTCAGATAATTAACAATAATCACTACTGTCTTGTTGGTCTCGCCTCAAAAATTTTATACATTTCTTTATCAAAACTAATATAGGAGTCCTATGCCAAGAGGCGATTTAACTAATCTGACAACTAAGTAGTAATATTAAATTGAAAGTCGATCTCCTCGTGATTTTCTATTGGAAGATAAAACCACGAGGGATTATAATTGAACACATCAACTCCTGATCGAACAAATAATTTCCATGCTCTCTTGATCTCACCATGATCTCCTACCGAAATATGCTTGACCATTGGAATGTCATAGCCAGAGTTGACTTATGGTTTGACTTGTAGATATTGCAACCTCTGTATCTTTCCAGGTCATTAAGACATGTGGACATGCATGTGTGGAAATATTATCATCTACCGGTACCTTTCATTCGTTATCTAGTGAATTGAAACTTGTCTAACAATTGAGATAGTTGCAGAATTCTACGTTAGTTGCAGAATGAGCAAGATTATGTAGTTGTAAAGTTGTTTTAATTATATTTCACAAAGAAACAATAGATTCTAAAACATGGATGATCAATACCTTTTGGATGCTTGAGTATGTCTATGATGACCTTGTTTAGACTGAAACTGCAACAAAATGATTATAAAAAGGTAAAGGAGAGGAAAAAGGGTTGTAAAAAAGGGAAAAATTTCGGACTTCAACATTCCCCCACACCAAAGGTTTTGCATGTCCTCATGCATAAAAAATTTAAAAAATGGTTACTTCTTTCCTTCAGTGTATAATATCATAAGCATATCCAGACTAGTGCTCTTCTTTCTCTTTTTGGTGCCAAAGATTGTCCTTGGTTTCTTCATTAGGATTTTACTCTTTGATTTTGTTTTTGAGGAATCTATTATTTTCTTTGAGTTTCTTGTTCTTCTTGTACCAATGGCATAGATGCAAAAATATATTATCATTCCGAGTCCTTAATATTTCATTTTGTATCTTTGTTGCTTCTTGTTCATGTTTGAGATGTTTATTGAGAACTTCTAACTCATATATATATTGCTTTAGAACATCCTCAATTCTATATTCTTTTTCAGGAATATGATCTGACAGAGGGGTTTCTTCATTAAATGTATCCTCTTGATTTTGAGAAGAGAAATTTACGTGTTGTTGCACTTTTTTCTCTAACGACTCCACATAATTATAGATTTCCTGTTGTAGTGGATCAATTTATGGTGTTTTCTCTTCTTCCTGGGCTTCTACAAAATGATTGCGGGCTAGAAAATCTTGCCAATTATCTCCTTTGACTTCTAGGTGTGCTTTTATGAGGCTTTTAACGAGTCCATGATGATATAGGGCACTATGGAGGGTTTTTTATTCTCACTACACACTAGAGGTTGTCTTCCTAAGACTATAGAGCAGGACATATGGAAAATTTATTTCATTCCCATTAATAAAATTCATCAGAAGTCGAGCATGATAAAAGAACATGGTTTTGAACCTTCCTTCAAAGGTTAAAAATTTCTGAATAACTAACAGTAAGTTCCTCCATTTTCCTCTCAATGTTGTGATTGGAATTCCCTTTTTAAACATAAAAAATGTCCATATCTAGATCCTTGAGGAAATTTACTCAGTCTCTCTCTCTCTTTGATTTTCCTATTCTTAAACCAACTCTCTCCATTTATGGGTAATTTTTTAGCTTTTGCCATGATGGACTCTGTCAGTATAAGTTTGATGTCGCAAATTTCTGCCTCTACCCTATCAAAAGGCCGAGAAAAAGATTTGGTTACCTCTATCTCATGCCCATAAAATGTTTCAAAGAACTTGAGCCAAACCATTTGCTACAATTATTCTTTGACTCGTGGATACTCCTGAAGGAACTTGGCTCCATTGGGTTCTGATCGGATGATGACGCCCATGGTGGAGAGAAGTCTCAGTCCTGGATTGCTTCTTGCTTGAAAAAGGTGATGAAGGGTAGGAACAATAGGCAGGATGGATAGAAAGAGGTATTAAATGGAGTGAATTGATAATGGAATGAAGTACTCACGAGGTATTTGACTTATGATAGGACTAAACCATTTCACATGATTCCCATGATTTTTAGATCCGATTTCATAGAATCGATAAGATTTATGCGATTTTGAATGGATTTGATGTGACAGGTTAAGCTGTAATGATGGAATAGGGATATAACGATTATGATAGTGGGATAGAAATTTTAGGCAGTTTGTAACATCCTTTTGATTTTCCTAAGTTTTTTAATGAAATCATCTAATGAATTAAAATATATTACTCTTGTATGAAAATAATTTAACATTCTACGTACCTCATTATGATATTCCTTTACTGCAGATTCTCTAAATGGAAACTGTTTAACTTGTTCTGGCTATAGAATTTGGGATCAACTGCAGCAGTGAATATTAGTTGCATAATGACACTGATTTTGTTGTTGTTTATTCCTTGAGATTTGTTGTTTGATCAAAGGAGAATTCATTATTGTTGTTGCTTATTTGGAGATCATTGAAGAAGGTTTATCTTCAGAAGTGTTGCTTTGCCACCTGTAACTTATTATAAGAAGAAGAGGGATACAAAAAATGGGGAAAGATAAGGAAATTATGAAAATCTAAACCACCAAGAACTCTAGGTTGTTAGTTCATATTTTTTGTATAAGCATGCCAACATTGTTGGTTTTCACGATTATACTTTTATTATTATTATTATTATTATTGGATGATAAGAAAAATTACAATGGAGTTGGAGATTGGGAAGAAAATTTTCCCTTCTTAACCAACTTGAATTCAAATTTTTCTTACAAATATTTAAAAAACTCTTCCTTTGTTAGTGGTTTATGATAAAACCTTGATCTGTGACCATTAACAAGGAAAGTAACGTGTTCATCATCAATAGTTTTGATCTTGACTACTTCGTTTTCAAAAACAATATCTATCTCATAAGGACCAAGCTAATGAGTTTGAAACTTCCCTTGAAAATATTTGAATTTGGAAAAAAAAAGAAGAGTCGAGTCACCTCGCTTGAAATTTTAAACTTTGATAAATATGTCATGTCATCTTGATCTTTGTTGCTGAACTATGCTGGTTCTTTGGATAACATCTTGTCAAATATCATCTATCTCATTCAATTGTGCTAGTCTTTGTTTTTGAGCTTCAAATAGATCAAGGTCCAATTTAGTTGTTGTCCTAAAGGTTTCCACAAGGAACTCATTTGGAAAAAAAGACTTGCTTCCCATAGACAAGCTCATAGGGAGTATGCCCAGTTGTATTTCTCCATGTGATTCGATATGCCCATAGTGCCTCTGGAATCTTTTCTGCCTAATCTCTCCTATGCAGATGCACAATTTTGGTTAGAATTTCTTCAAGTAGCTTGTTGGTGGACTCCACTTGTCCATTGTATTGTGGATGATATGGAGTAGACTTTCGATGCTTGATCTTGTATTGCTCCATGATCTTTTGCACCAACTTGGATGTGAATTGAGTACCTTGATTTGTTACAATTTCTCTTGGAACACAAAAACGAGTAAATATATTCTCAAAAAGAAATGTAACTACAACATTTTCAACTGCAAATAAAAGAGGTTTAACTTCTACCCATTTTGTAACATAATATGTACAAACGATTATATACCTTTTCTATTTATATGGAGGATTTATTGGTCCAACAAAATCTAGAGCCCATTTTTCAAAAGGCTTTACAAGTACCTATGGTTGTAGAGGCATTTCATCTCATGGAATATGCTTCCCAATTCTCTAACAACTATCACATCTTTTGACACATTCCTTGGCATCCTTAAAAAGAGATGGCCAATAATATCCCAAAAGAAGGATCTTGTAAGTAGTTCTTTTATCAGCGAAGAGTCCTCAACACGACTCATCATGAAAATATTTTAAGATTTCTGGTACTTCATCTTCTCGAACACACCTTCAAATGATCGAATTAGGTCTGGTTTTGTATAATTCTCCATCTATCCCAGAATAAGGTGCACTGGTTTTGATAACTTTTTGTTTTTCCCTGGCTGATAGTTGTAGAGGTAATTTTCCTATAGCTAAATAATTAGCAATATCTGCAAATCAAGGTGTTTTAATAGATACTGCAAAAATATATTCGTTAGGAAAATGATCTTTTACAGGAACATCATCATTATTATTCTATATTCTAGAAAGAAAATCAACAACTATGTTTTCTTTTCATGGTCTATCAAGAATAGTAATGTCAAATTCTTGCAATAATAACAACCATCTTGTAATTCTACCATTAGTAATTGGTTTGTTCATGAAATATCTGATAGCAGAAGTGTCTGTATGAATGAAAGTTTCATAACCAATGATATAATGATGAAACTTATTAATGGCATGAACAACAACTAAAAACTCCTTTTATGTTACAATGTAGTTTAACTCTGTTGGAGTCAATTTTTTTCTTGTGTAATAAATAACATAAGGAGTTAGATATTCTTATCCCAACAAAACCCCTAAATCTTGTCTCTAAAGCATCAATAGAAATGTGAAAAGGAAGAGACCAATTAGGTCCTCTTAAAATTTGAGCTTTAGTGATATTTTACTTCAATGTCTCAAATGATTTTTGGCAGTCAAAATTCCAAACAAATTCACAATCTTTTGTAAGAAGTTTGAAAAGTGGGGAGACTATTTTTGGTGAAATTTTCTATGAATCTTATATAATAACCAGTGAACCCAAGAAAACTTCTAACATCCCTTTAACAAACAAGAATTGAAATTTTAGAAATTACTTCTACTTTAGAAGTATCTATTCTAATCCCATTACTTGAAATATGGTGGCCTAGAACAATGCTTTTATTGAACATCATAAAACACTTCTCATCGCTTAATGAAAAGGTTTGCTTCTTTACATCTAGTAATAACTTCTTCCAATTTTTCAAGAGCTTCCTCGAAAGTGTTTCCATATACAGTAAAGTCATCCATATAAAATTCCACACAAGCCTGAATTAGATCAGAAAAGATACCTAAAACTGGTCTTTGAAATGTTGTAGGTGCATTAGACAATCCAAAGGGAAGTACTCTATATGCATATGTTCCCCATGGACATGTAAAAGTAGTTTTATCTTGATTTTATAGTGCTAGTTGGATTTGGTTATATCCTCTAAACCATAAAGAAATTAAAAATAATTCTTCCCTGCAAAGGTATCTAATACTTGATCTATAAAAGGCAATGGAAAATAATCTTTCAAAATAGATTTGTTCAATTCCCTGTAATCAATATACACTCTCCATTTCTCATTTTTCTTTGGAACAACAACCAAAAGTGACACCCATTGACTATCTGATATCAGATAAATGAAATTCACATTAAGTAGCTTTTGTAATTCCTCCTTAACAATTTCTCTGAGATTAAGATTCATCCTTCTCTGCGATTTTCTATCTGGTTTAACATTTTCCTGGATATAAATATGATGCATACAAGTTTTAGGATCAATCCCTTCCATACCGGTATACTCCCATGCATAAGCAGATGAATGTTTCTGCAACATATTTATCAATTTCCTCTTTTAAAATTATTCCAAGTTATTATTACTATTTAATGTTTTTTTTCTAGAATTTAGATTTCTACATGAGAATTGCCAAACTTTTCCATAGAATGTAGATACATTTGGTGAGATGATAAATATTCAATATTACATTGCTCCTCAAAACTTTGATATTACTCATAATATGAAGAAGAATCATTATTATTCATTAAGTTTATCAGTTGGTATTCTTCATATATTTGTGAAAGAGTAAACATTGGTTATCATCAAAGTCTTCATTATCATCATCTATCCAAATTTTACTTTGTACTCTAGTTATTGTTTTTGCAGGTAGATATAATGTGAATTTCTTAGTGGAGTTTTCATAAAAATATATATATATCAACAAATCTACAAATTATAAATGCATCAGTTGTAGCTAGCCAATGTCTACAAAGGGTCAATGGATGACCTCCTAAATTATTCTTGGGAGTTAAAATCATAAAATCAACAAGACATTCCCAAGAATCTAAAGAAACAGACACATCTTCCAATACACCATCTGGTTTGATGTCAGATCTATCTACTAATTGCAACAATATAGGAGTATATTGAATATTAGGAAGGTTTAATTGATCCATAGTTTGTTTACTCATGATATTGATGGCTGCTCCTAAATCAATCAAAGTGTTTGGAATCTCGATACCATTGATGTGAATTTTTACAATAGGGCTACCTGGATCTAGATAATTTTGAACAATTGGGTTCTCCTTCATAATATCAAATTTTTTTCCTACCAATTGGATTCTCTTGACATCTTTTCTTTTCCTTCCTGGTTTCCTAATGCATATCTCCTTAATAGTTTTTGCAAATATTGGTATTTCCTTTATAGCTTGAAGCAAAGGAATTTTGATGCAAATATTCTTAAATTCATCTAGCATATCATAATCTGGTAAAACAATTTTCCTTTCTATTCCTTTATCAATTTTGAGCCTTTCAGGAAAAGGTGGATCTTGTAGGGAAATAGAAGGTTTCTCTACTAGAGCAACTATAGGAGCTTGTTTTATTTTCTCATGTTTCAATTGTATAGGAACATCTTCCTTTGGAGGAGTCTTTTCTTGATTAAGATTTGCATATTTTTCATGAACTTAATCCTCTTTATATTTTTGGATGACAACTGTTGGAAACTTCTTTTGAAAAACCCTACCAGATCTAAGTTGAACATCATTTAGACCTAATGGGGCTATCATTCAAGCTTGAAATTTTGACCTTCAATATTACAAACAACTTTTTGGTTTTTATTATTTGGATTTGGAAGTGGTTAAGCAAGTAGTTGATTGGATTTTTTAGGAAATGATGTGGATGGTAATGAAAGTTGTTGATTTGGATTTTGAACTTTAAATTGAGGGGATTGGTTTGGTTGAGGAGGGTAATATTGTGGTGGAAAGAGGATTGTTGGAATTGAGGATTTCTACCATAAGTATTTTGCCAACCTTGTGCCCAAAATGGATTTTGAGATTATGGGGGCCAAGGTTTCCAAGGCATAGGCACAATCTAGTTATTCAGTGGTTGTGCATATGATTGAGTATTGAAACCTTGAGTCATATTTGGTTGTTGATTTTTCCATTGCCTCCTAGCAATAAAACATAGTGATTCAACTTGTCTTGTTCCAACCTCATCTTGAAAAATAATTTTAAGACTAAGTATTGAGGGGCATTCCTTTGTATCATGATTTTCAGCACATATAACACAAATTCTATATTATCAAGGGGATATTCTCTCAAGGCATTGTTTCTTCTACATCTGGGACAAAAAATAGATAATGCAACATTCTCAACTTTTTTCTTGTTTTGTATTTTGAGAGTATCTAGTTGCTCACTAAGATTCCCAAGGATATCTGTTTTGAAGTTATCAAGGAGATTACCTATTTCAACTTTACTTACTGTTCCAATTTTAGATTTAATAATTCTTGACATGATAGGATCTCTTGGATTCTTACTAGTTCTAGCCTTGCCTCTTGAAATATGTTTACACAAATCACATATTTCACCAAATGAAAGTTGGGAAATATCTCCTTTGCCCGTTAAGTTGAGAAGATCGATCCACTCATCTCATTCCCATGTTCTATTAATATGTGTTTCTAGTCCCATGAACCATTTAAGTGCTCCATCCTTAAGAGTGGCTAGAAATAATCTCAATTTCTAAGTGTCAAGTAAGTAGTCATAAGACTTACATAAGACTTCAAACTCAAAAAGAAATGTTTTTGGATCCTTAATTCTTAAATCATGGAAATTAGGGAGAATAGAAGGTGATATATTCTTCATTATGACTGTGGTATCTTCATCAAAGATAGGAAATCCATAAGGATTTGGTTCTCCCCTACCTCCTCTACCACTTCCTCTGCCTCTTCCACCTCCAATCCTAAGCTCACCATTTACATTGTGTACTTCTCCTTCTCCTTCCCCTGCCATTGTATATTCTTAAGAGCTGATATAAGGTTCAATGATAGGATTGTTTAGCTCTTCTTCTAATTCCTATACTAATGATATATCAGAATAAACTTCCACTTCTTCACTAGGTACCTCTTGTTCTTGTCCTAAGAGTTGTTCTCCTACCAAAGAGAGAAATATTACTCCTTCTATTGGGGATGTTGTTTCTTCGACTACAACTTCAGTAGAAGAAGTTGGTGGTGCTCTAGGTTGGATTTTAGACCTATGCACCTCAGGGAGTCTATTTCTACCTGATCTGGATGGAATGAGAGTGTCAGTGGATAGTGTGGCACTACAAGGTCTAACGGAAGTGAGTGGTGATGTTGGAATTGAACTTTTACCGCTACTTACAAATCTAACCCTAGAATCCCTTTCTCTATGCATAAATGTTTTTTAACATGATTTAATTGTGCTTTTACAAGATTAAATGCATCTAGAAATGATATGCAAACCAAGAATGGAACCCTATATACACTTCCCCGAAAATTGCACAAAAATGTTGGGCAATTTAATTGATCTTAAATTACTTCATTAATTGTCAACCAAGGTTCTTGTACTTATGAAGTGCATGTACACAATATATGTTAGGAATTCTATTTTTGGGTGAAACTGATCTAAATATGGATAAATGTTAGACTAGATCAAAAAGTTTTCACGCACATGTTCTTTTCATTAAAGCTACTTTAAAACCAAATGACGAGTTGAAATCACAACTTGTTCTAATTATAGAATTGGTATATTTCTAGTTTGCATAAAATAAATCCTAATGTTATTTGAAGGAAAGAAATATTAACGCTATTTGTAGAAAGGAAATCTTAACAATAATTGCAGAAAATAAATACTAATGCTAATTGCAAAAAGGAAATGACTTGGAGAAAGGAAATAAATCAAATTAAATTGAAACTTCAAATGATTATAAATGTGCGCTAATAACCTCTAAAAACCATCTATTCGTTATCCATGAGATTTAACTGAGTTATGAAATTGAATTGTTGAATTAAATGCATTCTGGAAATAAATATTTTTGGTGTTTTTATGAGTGCTCTATTGACACAAACAACAAGAAGTTAGACTAGTAAATAAGAAAATGATTTAAAGAAAGAAAAACTATGAGAAATTGCAGTTGTTGATGGTGATGGACCCGCCAACATGTCAAGGGGATCTCCCCAGTAAGAAGTCCCAATTAGACCTCAGAGTGTTTGGTGTAGGAGTCCCAACAGTGGGTCGTAAGGTAATGCCTTGACTGTGATGTCGTAGAGAGGCAAGTAAGATAACTCTGTCAGTAGGAAGGGTGTGACTGATGCAGTGAGTCAAGGAAGGTGTATGAGAGGTTCCAACACTTCGAAAGGGGAAGGACGTGAAGGTAAGTTCCAGGTTGAAAGGGATCAGTCCCAACTTAGCTAGGAACATAGAACACAAAGGACATGTACAACTTCCGTCGGAGCAGTCCACTCGGATGCGGCAGTCACATCATACAAGGTAATATAACACGTACAAGACTCACGGATTAGTCTAAGATGAGTTTGACGGTTGTTATAGCAAGGTTCAAGTGAAAGGTTTGTCTGATGTCCGGCAGAGAAGTCGACACAAACAGTGACAACATTAACAACATATGCAACACATTAACAACAAGATTCATATAATTGCATGTGAATCAATTCATACACAAGTATGTAAGTTAAACAACATATATCATTACAACAACCAGAGCAGTCCAACTACAATAACAACATAGGCATGAAAATGTGTTGGCTCTTATTATATAAAGAAGTGTAAGTCACAATCATACAATACATCCATGTAAACCTGCTAGACCCAACAATGGAACATTACAACCACATCCGCTTGCTCCTCCAAAGAGATGTACTAGCTCCGTGTAGTGGAGAAGCCAAGGCGCATTACAATATTATCTAAGCCTTCTTCAAAATAGTCTTAGTAGAGGCTTGGTTGACCAAAAGCCTATACACTGAGTTATGAGGGACTATTTATAGCAAAGGGTGGGGTAACCCTTGACATTCCCCTTTGTGACAGTTCAACTAACCTCATGATTCTTCACCTACTGTATGACCGTTACATCCAACTGTTGACACTTGACTTACACATGACATGACACAACATTACAATGCACATGTACTCATGTGAGACAACATGGCTTGAGAAAGCCTTGCAAGACATCATTGACACTCGGTTTGTTGTGGTGACACTCGGTCCGTTGTGGTGAGACCAACTCTTTGAAATGCTTGTGATGGTGAAGCTGGTGAGCTAATGCCAAGCTTGGTCATCCGTGATGGTGTGTATGCACTTCATGGTGACATCTTGCTAAAGCGAACTCTTGCCTCCGTTGCAACCGGTGCATTGGTTCAACCCCTTCATCCAACTCATCTGCTAACATGTGCATGGTCTTCTTGGGTGTGGTTGAACTGAAAACACACTGATGCATAGTGTCTGTGCTGATCTTCAAGGTTTTGCTGGTGGTCATGCACTTCAACTTGCCAAAGTACATGTTCAACTCCAGTTGTACTTGCTTCTTGTCTTCGCCTTGGTGAGTGTGTTGAATGGGTTGGATTGCATGCGTGCACATAATGACATGCATGCTGCTGAATCCCTTGCATGTGATCACCAACACTGCTCACCATATCTACTCCATGTTAGTTGCTGGGATGGATTTTTAACTTGTACGGGAACAATTTCCTCCGTGAGTGCATGTTGCACCCATTGTTGTTCCTATTCCTGTTGTAACTCATTCGTCTGTCTCTGCAGCTTCATCTTCTTCCTGAGTTGCTGCTTCAACACATGCAACTCCTTCTTTGTTCCATATTATGCCTTCATGCGATCTTCATGTCATGTCGTCACTTCATAGCCTGAGTCTCCAAAGTTTATTTCATTATCAGTGGATCTGCTTGATATTGCAACTTTGTTCCACCTCTGTGTTGTCAAGAACCTTCCTCTTGCATTTGCTACGTTAGCTGCATTCGGTATGTTGCCTTTAGCTGTTGTTCATGATGATGCTCGCTATGATGCTGCTGCTTGATGTCCTTGTCTACGAACAACTTGATGTCTTTGTGGGTAGGCAAGTCCATGGACACTTGATCGACTGCATCCCCAAGTGTGCTATGAACGGTGTCTTCGTCTCTGCTCTCTTGGAAACCATTGTACCTATACTGCTAAGAGGTAGATGAACACCTGCGATACCTTGAGACATGGCAACACTCATAGCAAGCAATCTGTTAGTTGAAAACCAAAATGAACATGAGAACTGACTTGCAACATACCTGGGTGAATGATCCTGAAGGTTGCACAATTTCGACCAGGAGACCGACTGCTAAGACTACTCAAGGCATAGTTTGGGCTATTGGGAGACTGGCTGATTGCTGGAACTGCATAATGCACAATCCAGTCTGGCTACTGACTACTTGGATTGCACAATGTGAAATTCCAGCTGGAAAAGACTACTGGCTTAGGACAAATTTGCGCAATTTCTTGGGCCAAGCAGCCACTGTCCTCTAGAAATGCACAAAACAGTCTTGGAGGTTAGTGTCAGGTAGAAATGCGCAAATCTGGAGAGGAAGGTGAGCCTTCCTTTCCTAGATTATGCAATGCAGCCTGGATGAAGGCAGAGCTCGGGTCAAAGTTGGCCTGACTAGCCGATGGGTGACTGAAAACAAGTACATCAGTGAATGCATCGCGACACTAAGTGATAGCATATGTGATTGACAGTGCTTGCAAAACATGAATGAAAGATTCAACAAACAGATCAACATGCATGTGGGTGAGGTAGTTTGCCGATTGGGCGAACGTTCATGAAAAACAATTTCATGCATGCGACAACAGTGAGATAGCAACGATAACTGAAACAGAGCTAGGACAAGCTAGTATATATGTAAATGACATTAAGCATTCATAGAAATCAAGCAAATAGTACCCCTACAAGCGAAAACACAAAAAGCGATAGAAATGCAACACAAGGCATGGGAAGCAGGCTTACCCCAAAACAACTGAGCTGAATGTCCCAACTGCTCCTAGATGTGATGTGGGATGTCAGAGCTGCAAGGTTGATGTGATGAATGAACTCTACAACATCAAGTTTATGAGTTTCAATAACATCAAGGTTGAGATGCGCATGCCACGAATCTAGGGAAGCAACACTTGGTGGGAGGTTTCGGAATTACTCCTTGCATGTAACCTCCAATTGCTAAACATAGATCCTTGAAACAAGGGATGCCTTTGCATGCTACCTTGGGAGAAGCAACCCATGCATGTAAGTGTATTTTGCTCAGTCCCAGAGGGAACCGGTCAACTCAGTTGCACATGCAAGAGTCTGCTCGACTGCTGGAGAAAAATGCGCATATCTGGCTGGGAGCTGGGCTGGCTGCCTAGGAGATTTGTGCAATTTCTGGGTAGAGTAGTTGACTGCTGCCCAAATTTGTACAAATCCTAGGTTGAACAACCTGCTGCTGGGAAAATTTACGCAAATCCTGCTGGGAGGGTTGGCTGGCAGGATTGCGTAATCCCGGGGCCCAGTAGGCTGTTAGAAAGGATTGTGCAATTCCTGGAGGGAAGGCTGGTTGCCCTCCAGAAATGCGCAATTTTCAAGGGGAAGCTTCTCATCCTGCAGCTTGTTTGGGGAATGGATCAACTGTGATTGACAGGCTTCCTTTTAGTGAGGAAAACACTTGAAGCTTGACTACTTAACGAAGCAAGACAAGGTGCTGTGTAAGGTTGGTATGGAGGCTCCAAAACAGGCTAAGGAAAACTTTTGGAGGGTGGTTGTAGCCACTACAACAATAGTATAAATGAAACTATCTACTCTTACAACTATCCAGGGGGCCCTCTCGTTGAGTGTGAGTTTTTCACTAATTCAATCGACTCACTTAACCACACATTGATTAAAAAGATATTATTGTATTAATCACATAAGTCTTTAACAAATCTTGTAGATATTTAACAATAATAACTACTATCTTTTTGGTCTCGCCTCAAAGCTTTTATACATTTCTTTATTAAAACTAATCTAAGAGTCCTATGCCAAGAGGCAATTTAACTAATCTGACAACTAAGAAGTAATATTAAATTGAAAGTCTATCTCCTCATGATTTTATATTGGAAGAGAAAATCATGAGGGATTCTAATTGAACACATCAACTCCTTATCTAACAGATCATTTCCACGCTTTCTTGATCTTGCCATGATCTCCTGCCAAATCTGCTTGACCACTAGAATGTCATAGCCAAAGTTGACTTTTTCTTTCACTTCTAGATCTTTCAACCTCAGTATCTTCCCAGATCACGAAGATAGGTGGACATCCATGTGTGGACTAATTGTCATCTACTGGTACATTTCATTCATTCTCTGGTGCATTTAAACTTGTCTAACCATGGAGATAGTTGCAGAACTCTACATTAGCTATGGAATGAGTAAGATTCTATAGTTGTAGGGATGTTTTAATTATATTTCACAAAGAAACAATAGATTTTAAAACATGGATGATCAATACCTTTTGGATGCTTGAGTATGTATATGATGACCTTGTTTAGACTGGAACTGCAACAAAATGGTTATAATAAAGTAAAGGAGAGGAAAAATGGTTGTAAAAAAGAGAACAATTTTGGACTTCAACAATATCATTTTCTTATTTTCTCATTATTCACATATTCATAAAATGTAGAACATATATCAACCAAGCACTATTTTAGTTAGGGAAAATTCCTTCTTATGCTATTTTCATAGATGTCATGTAACTACCTATTTTGTTTAAGTGGACCCCATCCAAGCCCTTTTTGGCTGATTCGTTATACTCTTTTTCCCTATACTGCAATTTTATCTAATGCACAAGGTATAATCAAGGTCATGAATAGTTGGGTTTTATTCAACTCTTCTTCATGAGCTTCTTGACTTCACCTTTATCCCACCCAACAAACCAAATCAAGAACAAACAAAGAAGACAAGAAGAAAGAAAAACAAAGAATACCACAACAATAACACAAAGCATGGCCATGCTCACATTCGATCCAAATAGAAACATGTATCCAAATGATAATTACGTTGAAATATGGAAACGAGAATATTCCAATTTGAATTGTCCTTGAATTAAATTGTGAATTAAAATCGAATTTAGTCTTAACAACTACTTGGAAATAATTAATTAATTTATTTTAAATTAATTAGTTGGAGAAATTCAAATTAGAAGTCTTTCTGATGTCATGCAAGAGTTATCCCTCAAATTAAGGAGATAAGATTGAGTTATATTTGAGTTGTAATTAGTTAACTCAATTTACTGAGTTAAGTCTAGTTAAATTATTTCCAAACTGTTTGAGGAACTAATAGTGAGTTAACAATCAGTTGATGCATTAATGCACTCAACTAGTGCTACTCCAGTTAACTGAAGATTCCCTCATTAGAAACTCATGCATGTCTATTATGATAAATACCCAGTTGAGATAAATGTTTAAGGATAGTGTACTATCCGTTGCATGCGTTTTTTCATGGAGAAAACTCATGCATGCAATCAAGGATTCATCCTTGAGGATTGTGCAGTTTTGAAGGCTTGGTTTTCCACTTGGTAATAGGCAAATCATCCACAAGGAACAATGCAAGGAAATAGGAGCTTAGAGGGCAGAGTGGAAGGCTGGAGAGAAGACAAGATTGCCTGTGAGCATTTGTGAGGATTGTACTGAGAGTTGGCTCGCTGTGAGCGCTAAGGCTTTGTATAATTCCTATGTATTTCCACAATGTATGATAATACAATAGTGTGGGGTTTTTATCTGAGACTTTCATCAAAGTATTTTCATGTGTATTTTGCCATTGGTTCTTCTTATTTTGGTTATATTGTTCAACTTGATCTTTAAGCTTCCACAAATTGATAGTAGAAGTAGGTTATAGTGTTCTGCTTTGATTTATATTGCATTATCGGGTTAACCTATCATAGATTTTCTACATGGTATCAGAGTTGTGAACAGTATACTAAGAAGATAATTCGAAGTTTGAAGTTCATGGTTGCAAGTGCAAATCGAATTCATATCATACTTCAAGGTTGGCCAATGACGTTCTATGGCTTGAGACTTGAGCATGCCTTGGAAGGTAGCTCGATTTACATAGCATGGAAAGATAGAATGGAGGCTGTTTTAGAAGACAATGGCTTGAAGGAATTCATTGATCAAGAAATCCCAAAGCGAGCTTCAACTAATGCACAAGAGTTGGCTGAGTGGAATAAGTGTGTGGTGAAGGCAAGACAGATCATCCTTGAGGGAGTTCGAGACCATATTGTCTCGAGTCTCTATGGGAAGGATACTTGATTTTCAATGTGGAAGACATTGAAGGACCTCTGCCAGAACAATAGCGACCAGAGGAAATTGGCGCTCAAGGATAAGCTTCGAAGAATCAAGATGGAGAAGGGCGATACTATTTCCACATATCTGAACAAGCTCACCACTTGCAGAGATGAGCTTGGTAGTGTGGGAATAACTACTGTCGATGATGATATGGTGCGCCTCGCTCTCCTTGGCCTTTCAAAGAGTTGTAAGCTACTAGGAATCTGTGAAAGGAAGGGAGAAATTGTCGGGTTGGGAACGACTGTGGTCAGATCTTATGCAGGAGGAGATCAGGAGGAGCACACGAGATGGTTCTTCATCCAAGAATGATGAGGAAGAAAATCTGGCCTTAGCAAGTAAGGCAAGGAAAGGGAAAGGGAAGGCTTCCCATTTCAAATCGAATTCTTCTCATAGAGGGAAGAAGGGTGACTTGTTTGAAGTAAGATGCTTTAATTGTCACAAGATGGGACATTATGTGACTAATTTCCCATCAAAGAATTCCAAGAAGGGATCCTTGGAAGGATCGGAAGGTGAGGCATTAGCCTCTCAGTTTGAAATGGACTTTACCCTCATCGCATGCATGGTGTCATTGATGATGGGTTGTGTCTAATATCTTGACAGTGGAGCCTCATTCCACATGACGGTGATAAAAAATTATTTAGTGCCTTGGAGGAGAAAGACCTCAAGATGCGCATAGAGATGGGTGACGACAGAAGGTATAGTGTTCAGGGTTGGGCATGGTTGATTTTTAGAGGGAGCATAGAGCTCCTCTCACCTTGACATATGTGATGTAAGTTCCTGGACTGAAGAATAACTTGGTATCGGTCACGATGTTGGAGGACAAAGGCTATGATGTTGTCTTCAGTAAAGGAAAGGCGTTCCTAAGGCACATAGCCATGGGTCAGACCAAGAGGATAGGGATTTAGGTGAAGAATCTCTATAAACTAGAGGTAGATGATTGTGCAGCATTGAGTACGAAAGTAGAATTGGTGCAAAGCCAAGACATTAGCGAGTTGTGGCACAAGCGGTTGGGCCATTTGCATCGTGGGGCTTTGAAGATAATGAAATAAATATCTACAGGATTTCCCAAAGGTAAACTTGAGCAAGTTGACACATGCAAAGGTTGTACCTTGGGAAAGTACACCAAGTCTTCCTTTCATGATCGAGACAATCGAGCAGAGGCAATATTAGAGCAAGTTCACATTGATTGTGTGGACCATTCTAGACGGCATCCACAACGAAGCAAAGGTATTATGTGATTTTCATTGATGACTATTCTCGTAAATGCTGGATTTATTTCATGCAGAAGAAGGACCAAACCTTCACAAAGTTTTGTGAGTTCAAAGCTTTGGTCGGGAAAGAGTCAGGGAAGAAGGTCAAGGCCTTGAGAAGCGACAACGGTGGAGAATATGTCTCTCAAGAGTTTAAGGACTTCTATGCCGTGGAAGGAATTAAATGAGAGTTGACGACACCTCATAACCCATAGCAGAATGTGGTGGCTGAGAGGAAGAATAGAACTATTGTAGGGGCAGGATGAGAAATGTTGCATGACCAAGGCCTACCACTTCACTTGTGGGCTGAGGCATGCAAAATAGTGGTCTATTTGCAGAATAAAAGCTCGCATTTCATACTTGGGATGAAGACACCAGAGGAAGCTTTATTTGGTAAGAGACCAGATGTGGGTCACTTCAGGATCTTTGGCTCATCAGTATATTTCCATGTGACAAAGGATGCACGGAAGAAGCTTGAACCAACAATAGAGTTGGGGATATTTGTGGGGTACACTGATACACCTCACAACTATCGGGTGTACTTTCCTACCAGTCGGAGGACAGTGGTTCACAGAGATCTCAAGTTTGATGAGAAGAAGGCCATGCGAGTTTCCCTTGAGAGGGAGCTCCAACTACAGGCTGTGGAGGAATTGTTGGTTCCTAAGGAGGAGGAGCCTTAGACTGATGCAGAGTAGCTGCATGCAGAGGTTCCAGGAGTGGAGACATCCACTCAAGCAGAGTCTTCCGGAGACGGATGAAAGCGCACAAGAGAAGCTAATAGATTGTTGGAGGATGCGAGAGAGAATGTGGGAGCACCATCTTCTAAGCGCAGATAGAGGAGGTCACTTGAGAGGTACACTGGATACATGGCCCTTATTAGGGAATGTGTTGAGACTGAGCCCTTTTCCTTTGAGGAAGCAGTGCAACAGTCGATTTGGGTTGATGCTATGGTGGAGGAGTATGACTCCATAGTTCATAACAGTGTTTGGGACGTGGTTTCGAGACCAGAGAACAAGTTAGTTGTGAGTTCTCGTTGGCTTTACAAGGTAAAGCAAGCTGCTGATGGTAGTGTGGAGAAGCATAAGGCAAGATTTGTTGCCTGTGGCTTTTCACAGGTCAAGAGGATCATGTTGCTGCAGTATATTTCGAAAGAGGAGCAAGATGCTGACATTTTGACAAAAGCATTGTCAAAGTGTAAATTCGAGTTCCATAGAGACAGGATCGGGGTGACAGATAATCCCTTTCTTGTTGAGAGGGAGTGTTGAAATATGGCAACAAGAATATTCCAATTAAATTTTTCCTTGAATTAAATTGTGAATTAAAATCAAATTTAGTCTTAACAGCTACTTGGAAATAATTAACTAATTTATTTTAAATTAATTAGTTGGAGAAATTCAAGTTAGAAGTCTTTCTGAAGTCATGCAAGAGTTATCCCTTAAATTAAGAAGATAAGATTGAGTTATATTTGAGTTGTAATTAGTTTATTTAGTTTATTGAGTTAAGTCCAGTTAAATTAGTTCCAAACTATTTGAGGAACTAATAGTGAGTTAACAGTCAGTTGATGCATTAATGCACTCAACTAGTGCTACTCTAGTTAACTGAAGATTCCCTCTTCAGAAACTCATGCATGTCTATTATGAGAAAGACCCAGTTGAGATAAATGTTCAAGGACAGTGTACTATCAGTTGCATGTGTTTTCTCATGGAGAAAACTCATGCATGCAGTCAAGGATTCATCCTTGAGGATTGTGCAGTTTTGAAGGCTTGGCTTTCCACTTGGTAATATGAAAATCATCCACAAGGAACAATCCAAGGAAATAGGAGTTTTAAGGGCAGAGAGGAAGGCTGGAGAGAAGCTAAGCCTGTGAGCATCTGTGAGGATTGTACTGAGAGCTGGCTAGCTGTGAGAGCTAAGGCTTTGTATAATTCCTATGTATTTCCACCATGTATGATAATACAATAGTGTGGGGTTTTTATTTGAGACTTTCCCCAAAGTATTTTCATGTGTATTGTGCCATTGGTTCTTCTTATTCTGGTTATATTGTTCAACTCGATCTTTAAGCTTCCGCAAATTGATAGTAGAAGTAGGTTATATTATTCTGCTTTGATTTATATTGCATTATCGGGTTAACCTATCATAGATTTTCTACAAATTAAACAAAAAGTTTTCACAACACATTAAAAATTCCATATTCACTTCAACAAGAGCACTAAGCAGATGCACAAAATATGAGGCAATTCCTTTTCCACGGTATTCAACAATTTTAAGGTTCCAAATGTCCTTCTAGATAGTTCAAGAGGATTTTTTAGTATTTTGGAGAGCTCATGGAAATTTTCCCTCATCTATCGTCCTCTTTGAGTTACATCCTTTGGTATTGTTGGTTCCTAGTTCATGTGTTTGGGGTCTACATTGTCTATACTTCATTTGTTGTTTGTTAGGGCAGTCTCTCCTCTGGTATCCCTCTCTGTAGTTCCAACATTAGTAATGCCCTTTTTTTTTTTCTCTAGCTTTATGAGGTTTCTCTCTCGTTTTTTTAGAATGACACCCTTCCATGTCTCCATAGTTTGGTCCATGTTTCAATAGCCCTTACATGTAGGATAGGTGTTGTAGTAGTATTGTGTTTAGATTTTCTTGTTCTTATTGCTTTCTAAGTTCATTCTAATTTAACTTTGTAGCTCTTGAGAGTATCCACTCCATGAGGGGAACTTTCATTTTCTTGCTCATGATGATATTGGCCCAATTTGTTATGATGTACCATATTGTTGTGCATTCCTCTAATCCTTGCTACATATTGTATCTTCTTAAGTGTTGTCACACACACATAACTGTTAGTTATATCAAACATAAACATAATAACTTGTTACATTGTCTTGCCAACACTAAACATGTTGATATGTTTTCGTTCACACATCTCAAATCCATGCCAATCACATATTCCAAGAAATAAAAAGGGAATATCATGTTTATGACCATATCAATAGTAGATTTGAAATCAACATTTCATCTAGGCTCACATCCATGACATGACATATGTATGTATGTATGTATCAACAGATTTGTACTATGATAAGAATCAAATATTTGCACTCCTATCATATAAAGCTACTTTAGGATTCATTTCATATGCTCTATTGTAGTGGATTTTTATACTATTTTCTTCCTTAAGCTATAATGATGAACAATGTATAAGATGTGCTATCTATCTTTCCTTTGTCAATCCTGATCAAACAACCAATATTTTGGTAAGTTGCCTGAAACCCTAGCTTGTTAACTCCATTTCCCAATGGACTATCTCCCTCATGCCCAACCAAACCCTACATCAACACAACACAACTGAATATCTAGCCACTGTGTAAAAGTACAGTTAATTACTAAATCTAGTGATTAGGCTGTCAAAGAGAGCCATCTCTAGATTAAAGGGGCTAGCCTTGAATCTATGAGTTGGATTGCAAATGTTACCTTAGGATTTTCTCTCCCACAACCAAGAGGATATTTCTAAGTGATAACAAGAGTAACATCATTGGAAGAACATATATGGATGTGGGTTCAAAGAAATTGAGGAAGACGAACATGTGTCTCTCAACTCTTTGACCCTAGCTTTCTTTTATCTTCTTTAGAGATTTAAATTGAGGTAGATAAATCTGGATCACCTCAAGAGAAACTTCGTGAAAATATTTTGCAAGGGGATTTTAGAGTTGTAAACATCAACAAAACCTTGGTGAAACATTCACTGTAGCCTTGAGAACAAGTTGGAAGAAGATAACTTACATGAAAATAACACATATCATCAAAGTATCACCAATAATCATCCAAAAGAGAGAATTATCCAATAAAAATCCTCTATAAGAAGTTCATTGTAAGATAGCCAGGGGTTTGAATTTCTTTCTATATCTAACACTAGAGTGTGAAGTGATGGTTGCAAATGGAAGAACTATAAATTGCTCAGGGAAGTGCCATAATATCAATCTAACCATGGGAGAATATGTATTGAATAGTTTAATGCTTTCCATTCCAATGGGTGGTGCTAATATTGTATTAGGAGTCCAATAGTTACAATCTTTGGGGACAATAGCTTATAATTTTGAAGAATTTTTCTAGGAAGAAAAGGAAATTGAATTAAGAAGTATCACTGGGAAATCTAGGAAGATAATCATCTCTAATGTCATGACAAATCTTTTGAAGAAGGAAAAATGAGGGGTAATTGCACAATTATGCTCAATAAATGTTCAAACATCTAAGTCATCCATTTTTCCAGATCTCCAAAGAGTCCTCCCAAGGTATTTGAGACTCCCAAAGGTCTCCCACCTATTCACGATCATGATCATGCTATTCACTTGATTCCAAGAAGTGTTTCTCCAAACATCAGACCTTACAGGTATCCTTATGCCCAAAAGAGTGAAATTGAATGTATGGTTTCAGAAATGTTGGAGGTAGGTATAATTCAACCAAGCCAAAGTCCTTTCTCTTCTCCAGTAGCATTGATGCACAAGAAGGATGGATCATGGCGTATGTATCTAGATTATAATGAGATTAATAAGCTCACTATTAAAGATAATTTTCCCTTTCCTATCATTGATGAATTGTTGAATGAAATACATGGAACAATTTACTTCACCAAGCTGGACCTTCATTCAGGATAACATCAAATTAGAATGAAGATAAATTACATTATGAAACAACATTTAGAATTCATGAAGGTCATTATGATTTTTTTCTCATGCCTTTTTGCCTTACTAATGCACCTTCCACATTTGAAGGTTTGATGAATTCCACTTTCAAATCCTTTCTTAGAAAATTTGCATTAATATTTTCGATGATATACTAATCTACAACATGTTTTGGAAAGATCATGTTCAACATGTTGATAGGGTGCTCAAACTATTGGAGGAGAAACAATTGTATGCAAAACCTTTTAAATGTTTCTTTAGGGTATAAGAAGTGGAATATTTTGATCATATTGTATCTCATGAGGGTGTTAAGGTAGACCCCGACAAACTTAAAGCCATAAAGGAATGGAAAATCCCCACAACCCTAAGGCATCTTCGAGGATTTTGTAGGTTGACATCATATTATTGCAAGTTTGTTAAGAATTATGGGAAAAAAGTAGCACCAATAACAAAATTACTAAAGAAATATGCATTTATTTGGACTCTAGAAGCAACTAAGGCCTTTGAACATCTTAAAGAGGCAAGTGTCGAGCTCTATTTTTAGCTACACTAGAATTCAAAAAAACCTTTATTGTGGAATGTGATGCCTCAGAAATGGAATTGGTGTTGATTTAATGCAAGAAGGAAGACCCATTGCTTTTGAAAGTCGTCCAATAAAGGGAAAGTATTTACACAAGCCTATTTATGAGAAGGAAATGTTGGCAATACTACATTCCCTGAAGCAATGACATCCTCACCAGTAAGACACTTCAAGGTAAAAACAAATCATGATAATCTTAAATACTTCGTGGAACAAATATTATCTTCAAAAGAGAAAAAAAATGGGTCATAAATATGTTGGGTTATGACTTTGAAATCATCTACAAAAAAGGGAAGAAAAATGTTGTTGCAGATGCACTCTCAAGAAGGGATGAGGATGTGGAAGTAATGTTCCGTGCCATTTCCATTATCCAACTTGATTGGATCACTGAACTAAGGGATGAATGCAAAAATGATGAAGAGGCGTGGACACCCATTCAAAAATTGTAGCAAGATCCTAGTGCATTTGACACATTTATATGGAAAAATGATTCACTATGGTACACATATCGCTTATACCTATGTAAGAAATCCCAACTCAAACAAAAGGTTCTTTTGGAATATTACACCTCTTCTCTAGGAGGACACTCAGGATTTTTAAAACTTACCACAGGGTCAAGAAGGATTTTTTTGGGATGGCCTTAAATATGACATTTAGAAGTTTGTGGTACAATGTTTGGTTTGCCAACAAAATAGAGTTGAGACAATTAAGACCCCATGTCTTTTGCAACCATTAACCATTCCAAGTCAGGATTTGGAGTAGGTCCGAATTGATTTTGTCACATGTTTACCCAAGTCCAGAGGAAAGAGTGTCATCATGGTGGTAGTTGATAGAATTACCAAATATGCACACTTTTGTGCACTATCTCATCTTTTCAAAGCCAGTACAATCACCACTGCATTTGTGGAAACAATTCAAAATCTACATGGAAACCCTAAGATTATTGTAAGTGACATAGTTCCCATTTTCATTGGAAATTTTTGGATAGAATTATTTTCTTATCTTTGCACTCAATTAGCTAATAGCTCATCTTATCATCCTCAATCTGATGGGAAAACTGAGTATTATCACCCAATAAACGATCAACTAACCATTTCTTACTAGGTTGATCGAAACACACCATGCAGGATGGGTTTTTACATATTAAAATCCACTTTCACCTTAGAAAATAATTTAATGAACCATTTTCCTAAATGATTTCCCATTAAAATCCAAAAAACCCCACAAGAATAATTAAATGAATCATTATTTTTTATTATTCTCTCGAAATAATTATTAAATAATTATTTAATGATTATTTCTATCCATTTTTACTTAATCAATAAAAAATATTCAAATAAATCATTATTTATTTATTATTCCATATTTATCCCTTATTTATCTCATGAGATAATTATTAAATCATTATTTAACAACTATTTCTAAGCTATTTTGACTTCATCCCCATAAAGTATTTATTAAATCATTTTTTATTTGTTAGTTACTTTAACCACTTTCTATATACAAATATTTGATCATTTCAAATAATATTTCCCTCTATAAAATATAATAAAATATTCCTAATGGCTAGATCTTGATTTAGTCTAACATTTTATTATCCTAAGTCTAGATCTGTCCCAATATTTTGTTATAAATAGAGGAGTTTTCCCCTCATTCTACACTATGACCATTATCATCATCCCCATTATCGTCCTATGACATCTGAGCTCTCATCTTGAGTTTAAGCCCTATTGCCATATTTTTCCCATTACATACAACCATTGTGAGAGAGAAAATAGAGCTGAAGCATACAACCATTAAAAAGACCCATCCCACGGAGGGGGATTTGCAAACCCAAGTCTACAATCTCTCCTCATCTGGTGTATTTGATTTAAATAAGTAATAATAAAATTCCTTTTATTATATTCCATTGGGTTATTATGTTCTTTTTTCTATTGCATGTTTCTATTTGCATATTATCTTTTGCAGGTTTCTAACTCTTTGCTGCAGATTTGAAGCATTTCAATAGCCATTTCTGTTGTTATGGTTGCTAGTCACCAACAATTTAAGTGAAGGGACTTTTGTACACTTGCAGAAAAAAATTCATGTTAAAAAATGGTAACTCCAATGGGTATTTAGTCATCAACAAATGATGACTCCACTGGTGTAGCAATTCAGATGCCCTGGTGATTGTTGTTTCAACAATTTTCAATATTTTCAGAATTTATTTTTCTCTCAATTCTCATTTCTATTTTTAGATTTATACTATTTGCTAGAAAATTCTTGCTTATGTTGGGTTTCTGCATCTTTTTCTTAGCTCACAGGTACCAGGTGTGCAGGGGACGACATAGTTTGCAACAAATTTGCTGAGAGGAACCCTTAGGAACATAACAATTTTTGAACCAAAACTTATGCCCCAAAACATACTTTTTGGAACATTTTCTAAATCTGGGCACACTTAATAGATCAAAACCTGTGTCCTGCTTTTTTTCCATAAAATGTTTAGACTTTTCAATTTTTGCCGAGAGTTTTGTTGGTGTGTTGGGAAGGGTTTCTGTACTTTTCTTAGCCACCCATAGGCATATATTCTCTTAGCATTTTTCTCATTTTGAGGAAGGAAAAAGCCCCTTAGGGTTTAGAGTACACCTATATAATGTAGGAAATTTTTTGCTGATTTGAGGAGTCTAGTTTGCAGAACTTTCATATGTTATTTTCCAGCATTTTGTTCACCAATTTTTAGTCCTTTTTAGGCCATTTTGACTCACACTTAGTTTTTTTTTGAGACTTCTGTTTCATTTCTCTTTTAGGATCCCCTCGAGCATCCTTCTTTTTACAACTTGGTTTCTGCAATTTTCTAGCACTTTGTTTTCTGTTTTTGCTAGTTTTTATGCATCATTTCAATAGATTTTCACCTTAAGATCCTAGTCCCTTTAGACATTAGATATTTTGGTCATTTTGTGTCTTTGATTTGCTTGTTTTTCTATCATTTTTCTTGCTGCTTCATAGCCTTTTTGGGTGGGGAATCTTGTGCTTGATCTTGCTGTTATTTATTGTTCAATTTCAATATTATTTAAAGTTTACACAATTTACTTTTCAGCAACATTCGCATCATAAAACATGCTCAATTAACTCATCCACTGACACATTCTTCACACAATCACACCCGAAGAGAATGTGAGCTTGATTACAACCACCAAGTCGACTTGAAACACTCCACGTTAATAATAGCTTAACTCACATAGATTAAGCCCACTTAGGTACTAGGGCAAAACAATGTTTGCAGTTAGGTTTAGGATCGATGGGATAGGATTCCAAAATCACCCATCGATCACTTACACCGAGACATAGATAATTGTCCTTGTAGGGAGCTTAAAATCCTTCACAATCCCACGATCCAAATCCGGTGCGCACTAGATATCTGTTTGAGAGGGGGTTAGGCTTAGGTCTGATTGTGCACGACTCTCCATGAGGCTACCCAACTTGTTGGTTCAAGGTTCCACATTGCTAACTGACTACCAAGAAGCCCAAGACTCTACTGCCCCCATGGGATGAAGGTAACCTTAATGGTCAATATAAGGAAAACACCCTATAGGGATGGCTATGGGTAAGAAGTCATCTCTCTACCCTACCTTTCTCTAGATACCACTTTTTGCAGACATCAAAACCCGTCTAGTAAGAAGTCTTTTGGAAGGCCATATAAAACAATAAAAATATGACTTGTTTGGAGGTTTAGACCACCTTGAGGCTAGAGGTCATTTTTATTTGGTAGGACGTGTTTTCTTGGATTAGAGTGGCATATCATTATAGTTAGTTTTCACATTGCACCATTGCACTAGGTGTTTTCTTGTTGTTTGTTACTCTCTTTTTTAATCCTCATCCTTTACCCTTTTGTATCTTATATTGTATTGACACCATTGCGCCTCCTAGGCATTTATCGTGGAGACTTCGCAGCCTTCGCCCCCAGTTTCCTTTAGGACATCTTCTCACCCCTGCTCATCGAGTAAGGATCCATCCTCCTAGTCGTCCATGCATATCAACTCTAGTTCTTATGATTCTTCTAGTTCCTCCTCAAATTCTGCATCCTCTCAACCCTGCACCACTACCATGTCAGGCACTAATGCGGGTGGTGGAAACCAAGGTGGTAAAATTGATCCCAACTAAGGTAACCCTCAAGAAGGAAATATTAGAACCGCTTTAGGTATGGCTATTAATCAACTTACTTCCCTACATTGCTGGCTTGAGCCTCCCTGACTTAAGTCAGCTCATTAATGATCCCCTTCTCCATGAACAAAATTTTCCTCTCATGCCTACTAAACTTCCCTCAGACATTCCCAAGATTTAAGGGAATCCTAGAGAAGACCCTACCAATCACGATCACTCTTTCCACATGTTGTGTTCAACAAACTCCATCATTGAAGACTCCATTCGTCTTTGTATTTTCCAACGCACTTTAACTGGAGTTGCTGTCAAGTGGTATGTCGATCAACTGCATACCTCTCATTCCACCTTTGCGACTCTTGCTAATGCCTTTCTTTCATATTTTAAATTAACTGTTCGATATGACACCGATACTGAACTGTTGACTTTTTTGTGTCAAATTTTTGCCACTCGCCTTTTTGACCATGTATAAGAATGACACAGAAGGAGGAGCCTCTGTAAATCTCCTGTGTTCAAGTACCATGGATTATTTTTTGAGAACTCTCATGCCTCCCATAAGTAAATATGTCACCTCATACTTCCCTCAGATCGAGGAAGGAGCTCTCTAGATATCATTGAAATATGATCCGATCTACATGTTAGTGTCAGTATCTTCATCCCTCCATCAGTGATCAAAAATCTCTTGTTGCATGCATTTTTAGGTGTCTCATCCGATCAGCTGCATTCCATTAGGTCATGGATTATCTGATGGTAGTAGCTTTTTATCAATTTTCCCTCATGGTCTTTACCTGCTGGCCTATTTTCACAAATTCAGGTCATTTATAGTCAGTTTTTGTCTTTACACTTGCAAAAGCCATTTTTAGGGTTTTAGGTCTCATTAGGTCTAGGGTTTGTCCTCATAATCTTGTAAAAGTTCAATAATGGTCAGCAGGCACATGAGGAGGTCAAATAAGGTCTTAGCATCAAAAATTCCAATAATGACATGCTCAGTGATTGATTTTTCCTCAATACCATGTTTTGAGGAAAAACAGAGTTTTTATGTTTTATGTATAAAATTTCATGTAATTTTAATTTTCCTATATGTAATAAGTCTAGAAATGCAGCCCTGGGTCACCTTGCCAAACTCCTGCACTCCAACTCCTGCAAAAGAGACAAGAAATTCAAATCATTAGTCCATCCAAAGTAAAAAAGAGAGCCAAACTGCAAAACAGAGTTTTTAAAAGATAAAGTGAAAAGCAAACATTAGAAAGTGGGTTTTTGTTAAATGAAAAATTAGATTCACTTGTATATAAAGTGCCCATTGTGTTCAAGACTTCATTTTTGTGCCAAAAGAGAGAGTGAACAAGTGAAATTGCGTTTTTGAGGTAAAGGGAGAAAAATCGTAGCAAAATTTTGAATCTTCTTGGCGCGGCGCACAGAGCATAGAAAATACACTGAAGGTTGAACTGGCGCGATGCACCTGTGTGTTGGTGCGGTGCACTGGTCCTCCAAGCCTAAAATTCACCCAAACGATCTTTCCAAGATCCAAAACTTTGCCAATACCATTCTGCAAGTAAGAAAAACATCCCTAAGTGCCATTACAAGAGATTTGATCAGCTTTGATGGTATTTTAATAGGTGAAAAAACAAACCCTAGTTTGCTGCACAGTTGCACTGCAAAAACTGTCTAGGGTTTTCAAAGTTGTCATTCTTGCTGTTACTCCCCTACATCATTTACACCATCCCTCTTCAATAAATTTCACTCATTTCATTTCCCTTTCCCTCTATCATTCACACAAATCCTACCTCCCTATCCCCAAAACCCTAAAACCCTAAAACCCTATCAAATTCCCACTATTCCCAAACCCTAAATTTGCATCCCCAAACCATATCACTCCCTAAAAACCCTACATCCAGCATCAAATCCCTCATTCATCAGTCCCATTCATCAAACAACAATCACCTATTCTTGATATAAAATCTCTTCATACTCATCATTTTACACCATACAGTGGCGAATATGGAAACAGATTCAGCTTATGAAAGGGATGAGGAAACTGTGAGTGATTCCTCCCAAGAAATTCATGCACCAATAAAACCACATAAGGGAGGAAAACACATCTGGCAGGAGCCCACTACACTCACAAAATTATTGGCTTCTCCTCTTGCAGTAGCATGTTTCAAACATCAGTCTTGCTACCAGTTTTGTGAGATGGTGGAAAGGGTGAAATACCACCTTGAGCTTGCTAGACTATTTTTCCTTCATCTCCAAAATGGCCAGGTCAATTTAGCAGGTGTTACCTTCACTTTGACACCTGAAATTATAGCTGAAGCAACAGGTATTCCAAATGGGGGTGAACAGTGGAACAAAGGACAACTTGTGGACAAAGAGCATTATGAGCCTTATATCAAGGCTAGTTATAAGAAGCAAATTAGTAGGGTCTTTCCTTTCAGATACCTACATGACACATATGCTCCGCTTATGAAGCTCATTAGCAAATACTTCAACTGTGAAGGGAGATTTTCTCGCTTGTACACTTATCATGTTAGACTATTGATGCATTTCACTAGAGTGAGGATGATGAACCTCCCCTATTTCATATGCAGAAATATTGAGAAAATGACCACATTGGTGCAAAGAAAACCTCCTCATCAACATTACAACAACATCTATCACTTTGCATTGATCAAGATTTTTGTTTTGTATCAGCTGAGTTTGCTGAATGTTTCATGGGATGATTTCATTTCATATGAGGTTTTCAAAAGCCCTCAAGTGACCCCATCAGTTTTTCAAGAGGCAGGAGGGCCTTCAAATCAGCAAGAGGTGCATGAGACTCAAACCACCAGTGTGCCAATATTTTTCACTTACCAAAATGGCACAAGGAGATTATTTGCAGCTTTCAAACGAGTACTATTTCCACCTGGGGTGGAAGGGGTCTCGTTTCCTTCATCAGACCATAGGCAAATGCTACCTTCACCCCGGGTGAAAGGGGATTTGCCTTCTTCTTCAGAAAAGTAGGTACGTGACAAAGGGAAACAACCATTGCATGATGAAGGGCCTTCTGAAGGTTAGGAGAAAGATTTCATTTTGATTTAGGACAAGAACACTGATTTGGGCTCCCAAAGCTCAAAACTCAAGGAGATCATCAAAGAACAAGAAGCTGACATTCATGACTTATCTCTTAACCTTGAAAGAGCTAAGTGGATCATAAATTACCTTGAGCAAGAGAAGAAGTAGTTGGAGGACAAGCAGACAATCATGGAGCTACAAAACATAAGGGAAAACCGGCAAGCAACAAAGAGGAGGAAAGTCAAATTGACACCACTTGAGCAAGAGATTGAGGCCGACCGAGAGTCTTGGCTAGAAAAGGTAATTATGCACTTGGATAAGCTGCTTGAAAAAGCCAACAAGGAGAACATGGCTTTTCATTATTTGGCAAGAAACAAGATTTGCAAAGGGAGAATAAGGAGCTTAAAAGCCAAATTGAGGAAAACCTTGAGGAGCCAGAAAGAGAAAGATAAGCTCAATATATTAGCTGAATCTTCTTTGGCCCAACATAGTACTTGATGCAGGTCACTCATCCCAAATTTCAGGAAATTTGGCACACTTTTTGGCAATTTTGAAATTTTGAAGGAAAAAACAGGTTTTTCTGTCTAGTGCGTAGCGCCACCTAGCGCTCGCTTTTGCTAGGGACCTCCTTTGGAGGAAAACTATACATTTTGCATTCCTTGTGAAAAATCATGCATACCCAGAAATTACTAGAAATTTTTGTCAAGTTTTGGGCCTCCAAAAGGGTCAAAAACACCTCAAAATGCCCTCTCCGCCAATTTTTGGCCACATAGGAAGTAGTGTTGGGAGAACTAATTTTTGGAGGAGAAAATGAACACCAAATTCAGAAATTCCACTTGTTCTGGAAATTAGACAGATAGACCTTTCCAACAAGCCCACTTGGAGCAATTTTGGTGAAGGGAATGCCTCCAAAATCAGCTAGGAAAAAGCGCTATGCAAAGGAAAAGTGGCACTATGCACAGGATGAAAAAGTGCCATTTTTGCCAAAAAACTCTGTTTTTCGCCTAATTTTTTCTCAGTTTGACTTTTTATCTCTCATGGTCAAAATTATGATGTAATTTGATGTAAAAAATGATGAAAATTCACTCATGGAGGTAGATACATCATGTATAGGTGGTTTTGAATTGAATGAATTAGTTTCCTAGGTTTTAGAGGCAAGCTGTTCCACTGTCTACATTTCAGTTCGTAGTTTAGACCTTGTTGAAATAGCTCCTAAACTCATGAATTCGACCCCTAAAGGCTAGCATGAGTTGTTGGTTGCCTATATCTAGTACTTTTTCAGTCATTTGTAAAGGTTGGACTCTTGTGAATGCTTTGAGCATTATTGTACATTCATCTCTACAGTTTAGCAAAGAAATAGACCACGGTTTGCAGCATTTTGTGGGATTCTTGTGGCAAGGTGATTTAGTATTGTTTTTCCTTCTGTGATTCAAGTTTACATGTGTTTATGTGTGCCATCATCTCTTTCTTTTAAGCTTAACTAAATGAATCAAGTACAAAGGTGGAAATCATTGATGTGCAGTGCTCTACATTTGGGTTTATTTGGTTGTACATGTTTTCAACTATTTGAAGAGGATTCCTTTCATGCCCTCTCCAACTCCTCACTAGTATTAAGACTCTCCATTTCACTTAATTCAAAGTACTAAAGCATTTTCCTACCTCGCCCCATAGAAACCTTTGCAAGACTGAGCTCATTCCCCGAACCCAAAACTGCCTTTCACATCTGATCCAACAAACTACCATTAAACTCAATGAAACTCTTCTGAGTATATACCTATCCTAAAATTAGTCTTTATATCAGTCATCTCAAGCTCTATTGGCCATATTTTTCTGATATTGACAAGGAGAGAGCCCTCTCCCAACCTGGTAGGGCTAGCTACCAGGTTAAACATGGTTTGATGTTACCCTAGACTTGCCTTTCTCAACCTAAGGTAGATCTAGGCCCTAACATATTGGTGACTCAACTGGGAAACGTAGTTTCATGTTCCTCAACAAAATCTATCAAGTTTAGATCTGATTGTTGATCGTGAATAGCGATTAGACACCGGAAGGCTGAAATCATTCACCTAGCGACTCCATTGTGGAAGAATCCCAAGGCTCGTACTTTTTACGACGACTCTACTCTTCAAGAATCAGTAGCCTGAAGAATTTCTTGGTGAATTCATTATTATCAAAATGGTTTTGCTGGATCGAAGGTATGCTCCCATGAGCCGAGATCACATTCCAGGTTTTCCAAATAAAATTCCGAAGGTAGATTGGCAAAGGAATTTTCCTATGTTTAAAGATGCTGATAGGAATGATGCTGCTTTACATCTGGTTAGATTTCACATTCATATTCGCAAGTCGAAGACTAATGCTCGGTTGGTACTTCGGGATGGCTTCAAAGACTGACTCAATTGCTGAAGACTGCTTGATGAAGATATTCATGGCCACTCTAGAAGGTGAAGCCCGATCTTGGTATGAAAGTTTGCCGCCTGCTTGTATTTACTGTTTGAAAGATTTTCATACCATGTTCTTTGCAAGGTATAAAGAATCTTATCCATCCTTAAATTTAGTTTAGAACTGTTGTAGACATGCTTATTGTTTTATTGAAAGTCTTGAGAAAGTTTATGAAGATGATGATTTCATGGACGATGAGCTCCTGGAGGCTCTGTACAAAAATCCATTTCAGCAGCATAAAGAGAACTTAGAGGATACTTGTCAAGATGCTTAGGAAACTTTGCAGCAGGATCAAGATTTTAGTACAATGGAAAATGATGAAAGAGAAGGTCTTATTTTAGATCTATCCATAGAAGAAAACAGTATGCAATATAGTCAAGTTTCAATTTCAGAATGTGATAAAGTCAAGTCGGCTATTTCAGATCTAGATTCAGATCGTGATGATCAAGAGTACCTTGTTCTGAATCCCATGAAGGAGAGCTCTGCTGTTGAGATCATCTGGAATGAAGAAGACAAAGTTATTGACGCAAGTGTTCTCATTTCATTAGAACAAAACCTTTATGAGGAGGTAATCTAGTCATTTTATGAAAAATAAGATGAGATCTTTGTTCAAGTAAGTGAAAAATCTTCTTTCGATAACTCATTGGTAAATGATAATTCGATTGCCATGTCATATGAAGATGATCAACAATTTTTTCAAATTTTAGAGGATCAGGGAATTGAGGACTGTCATTCAGGTTTTTCATGTTTTGAAATGTTATTTCAAGAAGACAATTACTATTTGAACAAAAGAAAACAAAAAGTATTATCTCTTCTGTCTGAAGATGAGATAGATCAACTCCTGAAAGGTCATGTTATAGCCCAAGCTAATGCAGGTTTGCAGTGTGCACATGGTCAAGAAGGTGTTGGTGAAGCTTCTTCTACTTTTTAAAATGATACCGCTGTCATGTTTGATAATCTTGAAGAATTTTTTCTGTTTAGGAATAGCTTAGACCATGAAATTGAGGAATATGAGCCTGAGAGAAACAATACGCCAGAATTCAAGTCAGAATTTCTCATTGTCGAGGAATTTATAGCTGGCACTCAGATAGAAAAAGCTTACACTGCTCTATGCCTTTCTATCAATCAAAAGCCAACTCTTGTTTCAGATTATAATGAAGGGAGTACTTGTATTTTTGCTGTTGGATCTCAAGACAAGCTAGTGCTTCAGGATTTTCAAGATCCCTTCGGCATTCTTTTGCAAGCATTAGAGAAGTTGAATTTTTCCTAGTTCTTTAGCATAAGCCTTGGTTTCAATTGTTATGGTGAGTTGCCTACATGTACATCATTCTACATGCTCAGGGAAAATGAGAGCAGAATTTCAGTATGTAGCCATCTGCTGGATTGGTTACATTGGAAGGCCCACTTCACATGATTGTACATATTTCATCAGTAGCTAGGTGGTTGTAATCATGATTTGAAGCCCTCAAATCTCGATGGTCTGCTGCCATTTAAAAGCTTTGTAAGTACTTGTTTCAGTTAAGTCAGTCTTGAGTCATTTTTTTGTTTTAGTCAGTTCAGCATTGAGTTAGTTTTGAGTCTACATATTGGTTTAGTTTGTAGAAGTTATTGACTCCATTGCTCAATGGAAGAAGGCACTGGTCTGCTCTCCCAAAGATCTGTGGTTCTTAGCACCTCTAAGGAGCTACCATCCCCATTGGAGCCAATGTTAGTGTCAGTATCTTCATTCCTCCATAAATGATCAAAAATCTCTTGTTGCATGCATTTTTAGGGGTCTCATCCGATCAGCTGCGTTCCATTAGGTCATGGATCATCTGATGGTAGTGGCTCTTTATCAATTTTCCCTCATGGTCTTTACCTGCTGGCCTATTTTCACAAATTTAGGTCATTTATAGTCATTTTTTGTCTTTACACTTGCAAAAGCCATTTTTAGGTCTTTAGGTCTCATTAGGTCTAGGGTTTGTCCTCATAATCTTGTAAAAGTTCAATAATGGTCAGCAGGCACATGAGGAGGTCAAATAAGGTCTCAGCAACAAAAATTTCAATAATGACATGCTCAATAATTGATTTTTCCTCAAAACCATGTTTTGAGGAAAAACAAAGTTTTTATGTTTTATGTATAAAATTTCATGTAATTTTAATTTTCCTATATGTAATAAGTCCGGAAACGCAGCCCTCGGTCAATTTTCCAAACTCCTGCACTCCAGCTCCTGCAAAAGAGACAAGAAATTCAAAGCATTAGTCCATCCAAAGTAAAAAAGAGATCCAAACTGCAAAACATAGTTTTTAAAAGATAATGTGAAAAGAAAACATTAGAAAGTGGGTTTTTGTTATATGAAAAATTAGATTCACTTGTATATAAAGTGCCCATTATGTTCAAGACTTCATTTTTGTGCCAAAAGAGAGAGTGAACAAGTGAAATTGCGTTTTTGAGGTAAAGGGAGAAAAATCGCAGCAAAATTTTGAAATCTTATTGGCGCGACGCACCTGGGTAGTGGCGCGACGCACCTGATCAGTGCGGCACACAGAGCGCAAAAAATACACTGAAGGTTGAACTGGCGCGACGCACTAGTCCTCTGAGCCTAAAATTCACCCAAACTATCTTTCCAAGCTCCAAAAATTTGCCAATACCATTCTACAAGTAAGTAAAACATCCCTAAGTGCCATTACAAGAGATTTGATCAGCTTTGATGGTATTTTAATAGGTGAAAAAACAAACCCTAGTTTGCTGCACAGTTGCACACAAAAACTGTCTAGGGTTTTCAAAGTTGTCATTCTTGTTGTTACTCCCCTGCATCATTTACACCATCCCTCTTCAATAAATTTCACTCATTTCATTTCCCTTTCCCTCTCTCATTCACACACATCCTACCTCCCTATCCCTAAAACCCTAAAACCCTAAAACCCTATCAAATTCCCACTATTCCCAAACCCTAAATTTGCATCCCCAAACCCTAAATTTGCATCCCCAAACCATATCACTCCCTAAAAAACCTACATCTAGCATCAAATCCCTCATTCATCAGTCCCATTCATCAAACAACAATCACCTATTCTTGATATAAAATCTCTTCATACTCATCATTTTACACCATACAGTGGCAAATATGGAAACAGATTTAGCTTATGAAAGGGATGAGGAAACCGTGAGTTATTCCTCCCAAGAAATTCATGCACCAAGAAAACCACATAAGGGAGGAAAACACATCCGGGAGGAGCCCACTACACTCATAGAATTATTGGCTTGTCTTCTTGCAGTAGCATGTTTCAAACATTAGTCTTGCTACCAGTTTTGTGAGATGGTGGAAAGGGTGAAATACCACCATGAGCTTGTTAGACTATTTCCTTCATCTTCACAATGGCCAGGTCAATTTAGCAGGTGTTCCCTTCACTTTGACACCTGAAACTATAGCTGAAGAAACATGTATTACGAATGTGGGTGAACAATGGAACAAAGGACAACTTGTGGACAAAGAGCATTATGAGCCTTACATCAAGGCTAGTTATCAGAAGCAAATCAGTAGGGTCTTTCCTTTCAGATACCTACAGGACACATATGCTCCACTCATGAAGCTCATTATCAAATACTTTAGCTGTGAAGGGATATTTTCTTGCTTGTACACTTATCATGTTAGACTATTGATGCATTTCACTAGAGTGAGGATGATGAACCTCTCCTATTTCATATGCAGAAATATTGAGAAAATAACCACATTGGTGCAAAGAAAACCTCCTCATCAACAGTACAACAACATCTATCACTTTGCATTGATCAAGATTGTTTTTTTGCATCAGCTGAGTTTGCTGAATGTTTCATGGGACGATTTCATTTCACATGAGGTTTTTAAAAGCCCTCAAGTTACCCCATCAATTTTTCAAGAGGCAGGAGGGCCTTCAAATCAGCAAGAGGTGCATGAGACTCAAACCAGCAGTGTGCCAGTATTTTTCATGTACAAAAAGGGCACAAGGAGATTATTTGCAACTGCCAAACGAGTACTATCTCCACCTGGGGTGGAAGGGGTCTCATTTCCTTCATCAGACCATAGGCAAATTCTATCTTCACCCAAGGTGAAAGGGGCTTTGCCTTCTTCTTTAGAAAAGTAGGTACATGACAAAGGGAAACAACCATTGCATGATGAAGGGCCTTCTGAAGGTCAGGAGAAAGATTTCATTTTGATTCAAGATGAGAACACTAATTTGGGCTCCCAAAGCTCAAAACTCAAGGAGATCATCAAAGAACAAGAAGTTGACATTCATGACTTATCTCTTAACCTTGAAAGAGCTAAGTGGATCATAAATTACCTTGAGCAACAGAACAAGCAGTTGGAGGACAAGCAGACAATCATGGAGCTGCAAAACATAAGGGAAAATTGGCAAGCAACAAAGAGGAGGAAAGTCAAATTGACACCACTTGAGTAAGACATTGAGGCCGACCAGGAGTCTTGGCTAGAGAGGGTAAATATGCACTTGGAGAAGCTTCTTGAAAAATCCAACAAGGAGAAAAAGATGTTGAGGCACATGGCTTTTCATTATTTGGCAAGAAACAAGATTTGCAAAGCGAGAATAAGGAACTTAGAAGCCAAATTGAGGAAAACCTTGAGGAGCAAGAAAGAGAAAGATAAGCTCAAGATCTTAGCTAAAGCCTCCTTGGCCCAACATAGTACTTGATGCAGGTCACTCATCCCAAATTTTAGGAAAGCAGTGTTGGGAGAACTGATTTTTGGAGGGGCAAATGGACACCAAGTTCAGGAATTCCACTTGTTTTGGAAAGTAGACAAACAAAACTTTCCAACAAGCCCATTTTCAGAAAATTTGGTGAAGGGGAAGGCCTCCAAAATCAGCTGGGAAAAAGCGCTATGCACAAGATGAAAAAGTGCCATTTTTGCCAAAAAACTCTGTTTTTCGCCTAGTTTTTTCTCAGTTTAACTTTTTCTCTCTCATGGTCAAACTCATGATGTAATTTGATGTAAGTGGATGGAATTTGATGTAAAAAATGATGAAAATTCATGCATGGAGGTAGATACATCATGTATAGGTGGTTTTGAACTGAATGAATCAGTTTCCTAGGTTTTAGAGGCAAGCTGTTCCACTACCTACTTTTCAGTTTGTAGTTTAGATCTTGTTGAAATAGCTCCTAACATCATGAATTCGATCCCTAAAGGCTAAGATGAGTTGTTTGTTGCCTATATCTAGTACTTATTCAGTCATTTGTAAAGGTTGGACTCTTGTGAATGCTTTGAGAATTATTGTACATTCATCTCTGTAGTTTGGCAAGGAAATAGACCAGGGTTTGCAGCATTTTGTGGGATTCTTATGGCAAGGTGATTTAGTATTGTTTTTCCTTCTGTGATTCAAGTTTACATGTGTTTATGTGTGCCATCATCTCTTTCTTTTCAGCTTAACTAAATGAATCAAGTACAAAGGTGGAAATCATTGATGTGGAGTGCTCTACCTTAGGGTTTATTTGGTTGTACATGTTTTAAACTGTTTGAAGATGATTCTTGATACTTTCATGCCCTCTCCAACTCCTCACCAATCTTAAGACTCTCCATTTCACTTAATTCAAAGTTTTAAAGCATTTTCCTACCTCACCCCACAGAAACCTCTGCAAGACTGAGCTCATTCCTTGGACCCAAAACTTCCTTTCACATCTGATCCAGAAAACCACCATTAAACTCAATCAAACTCCTCTGAGTATATACCTAGCCTAAAATTAGTCTTTATATCAGCCATCTCAAGCTTTATTGGCCATATTTTCCTGAGATTGACAAGGAGAGAGCCCTCTCTCGACCTGGTAGGGCTAGCTACCAGGTTAAGCGTGGTTTGATGTTACCCTAGACCTGCCTTTCTCAGCCTAAGGTAGATCTAGGCCCTAACATATTGGTGACTCAACTGAGAAACGTAGTTTTATGTTCCTCAGCAAAATCTATCAAGTTTAGATCTGATTGTTGATCGTGAATAGCGATCAGACACTGGAAGGCCGAAATCGTTCACTTGGCGACACCAGTGTCGAAGAATCCCAAGGTTCAGACTTTTTATGGTGAGTCTACTCTTGAAGAATCAGTAGCTTGAAGAATTCCTTGGTGAATTCATTATTATCAAAATGGTTTCGCTGGATTGAACTTATGCTCCCATGAGCTGAGATCAAATTCCAGGTTTTCCAAATAAAATTCCGAAGGTAGATTTGCAAAGGAATTTGCCTATGTTTAAATATGATGATAGGAATGATGCTGCTTTACATCTGGTTAGATTTCACATTCATATTCGCAAGTTGAAGGTTGATTTTCCTGAAGACTGCTTGATGAAGATATTCATGGCCACTCTAGAAGGTGAAGCCTGATCTTGGTATGAAAGTTTACCACCTGCTTGTATTTATAGTTTGAAAGATTTTCATTCATACCATATTCTTTGAAAGGTATAAAGAATCTTATCTATCCTTAAATTTAGTTTAGAACTGTTGCAAACATGCTTATTGTTTTATTGAAAGTCTTGAGAAATTTTATGAAGATGATGATTTCATGGATGATGAGATCATGGAGGCTCTGTACGAAAATCCATTTCAGCAGCATAAAGAGAACTTAGAGGATACTTGTCAAGATGCTCAGGAAACTTTGTAGCAGGATCAAGATTTTAGTACAATGGAAAATGATGAAAGAGAAGGTCTTATTTCAGATCTGTCCATAGAAGAAAACAGTATGCAGGAAAGTCAAGTTTCAATTTCAGAATGTGATAAAGTCAAGTCGGCTATTTCAGATCTAGATTTAGATCGTGATGATCAAGAGTACCTTGTTCTGAATCCCATGAAGGAGAGCTCTACTGTTGAGATCATCTGGAATGAAGAAGATAGAGTTATTGACCCAAGTGTTCTCATTTCATTAGAACAAAGCCTTCATGAGGAGGTAATCCAGTCATTTTATGAAAAACAAGATGAGATCTTTGTTCAAGTAAGTGAAAAATATTCTTTCGATAACTCAGTGGTAAATGATAATTTGATTTCCATGTCATATGAAGATGATCAACAATGTTTTCAAATTTTAGAAGATCAGGGAATTGAGGACTGTCATTCGGGTTTTTCATGTTTTGAATTGTTATTTCAAGAAGACAATTACTGTTTGAACAAAAGAAAACAAAAAGTATTATCTCCTCTGTCTGAGGATGAGTTAGATCAACTTCTGAAAGATCATGTTACAACCCAAGCTAATGTAGGTCTATAGTGTGCACATGGTCAATAAGGTGTTGGTGAAGGTTCTTCTACTTTTGAAAATGATAACGCTGTCATGTTTGATAATCTTGAAGAATGTTTTTTGTTTAGGAATGGCTTAGACCATGAAATTGAGGAATATGAGCCTAAAAGAGACAGTACGCCAGAATTCAAGTCAGAATTTCTCATGGTCGAGGAATTTACAGCTAGCACTCAGATAGCAAAAGCTTACACTTCTCTATGCCTTCCTATCAATCAACAACCAACTCTTGTTTCAGATTATAATAAAGGGAGTACTTGTATTTTTGCTGTTGGATTTCAAGACAAGCTAGTGCTTCAGGATTTTCAAGATCCCTTCGGCATTCTTTTGCAAGCATTAGAGAAGATGAATGTTGCTTGGTTCGTTAGCATAAGCCTTGGTTTCAATTGTTATGGTGAGTTGCCTACATGTACATCATTTTGCTTGCTCGGGGAAAATGAGAGCAAAATTTCAGTATGTTGCCATATGCTGGATTGGTTACATTGGAAGGCCCACTTCACATGATTGTACATATTTCATCAGTAGGCAGGTGGTTGTCATCATGATTTGAAGCCCTCAAATATTGATGGTCTGCTGCCATTTAAAAGCTTTGTAAGTACTTGTTTCAGTTAATTTAGTCTTGAGTCATTTTTTGTTTTAGTCAGTTCAGTCTTGAGTTAGTTTTGAGTCTACATATTGGTTTAGTTTGCGGAAATTATTCACTCCATTGCCCAATGGAAGAAGGGACTAGTCTACTCTCCATAAGATCTGTGGTTCTTGGCACCTCCAGGGAGCTACCATCCCCATTGGAGCCAATGTTAGTGTCGGTATCTTCATCCCTCCATCAGTGATCAAAAATCTCTTGTTGAATGCATTTTTAGGTGTCTCATCCGATCAGCTGCATTCCATTAGGTCATGGATCATCTGATGGTAGTGGCTCTTTATCAATTTTCCCTCATGGTCTTTACCTGCTAGCCTTTTTTCACAAATTCAGGTCATTTACAGTCATTTTTTGTCTTTACACTTGCAAAAGCCATTTTTAGGGTTTTAGGTCTCATTAGGTCTAGGGTTTGTCCTCATAATCTTGTAAAAGTTCAATAATGGTCAGCAGGCACATGAGGAGGTCAAATAAGGTCTCAGCATAAAAAATTTGAATACTGACATGCTCAGTGATTGATTTTTCCTCGAAACCATGTTTTGAGGAAAAATAGAGTTTTTATGTTTTATGTATAAAATTTCATGTAATTTTAATTTTCCTATATGTAATAAGTCCGGAAATGCAGCCTTGGGTCGCCTTGCCAAACTCCTGCACTCCAGCTCTTGTAAAAGAGACGAGAAATTCAAAGCATTAGTCCATGCAAAGTCAAAAAGAGAGCCAAACTATAAAACAAAGTTTTTAAAAGATAAAGTGAAAAGCAAACATTAGAAAGTGGGTTTTTGTTAAATGAAAAATTAGATTCACTTGTATATAAAGTACCCATTGTGTTCAAGACTTCATTTTTGTGCCAAAAGAGAGAGTGAAAAAGTGAAATTGCGTTTTTGAGGTAAAGGGAGAAAAATTGCAGCAAAAGTTTGAAATCTTCTTGGCGCGGCGCACCTGGGTAGCGGTGCGGTGCACTTGATCGACGCGGGGCATAGAGCGCAAAAAATACATTGAAGGTTGAACTGGCACGGCGCAACGGTCCTCCAAGCCTAAAATTCACCCAATCGATCTTGCCAAGCTCCAAAACTTTGCCAATACCATTCTACAAGTAAGTAAAACATCCCTAAGTGCCATTACAAGAGATTTGATCAGCTTTTATGGTATTTTAATAGGTGAAAAAACAAACCCTAGTTTGCTGCACAGTTGCACTACAAAAACTGTCTAGGGTTTTCAAAGTTGTCATTCTTGCTGTTACTCCCCTGCATCATTTACACCATCCCTCTTCAATAAATTTCACTCATTTCATTTCCCTTTCCCTCTCTCATTCACACACATCCTACCCCCTATCCCCAAAACCCTAAAACCCTAAAACCCTATCAGATTCCCACTATTCCCAAACCCTAAATTTGCATCCCCAAACCATATCACTCCCTAAAAACCCTACATCCAGCATCAAATCCCTCATTCATTAGTCCCATTCATCAAACAACAATCACCTATTCTTGATATAAAATCTCTTCATACTCATCATTTTACACCATACAGTGGTGAATATGGAAACATATTCAACTTACGAAAGGGATGAGGAAACTTTGAGTGATTCCTCCCAAGAAATGCATGCACCAAGAAAACCACATAAGGCAGGAAAAAACATCCAGGAGGAGCCCACTACACTCACAGAATTATTGGCTTGTCCTCTTGCAGTAGCATGTTTCAAACATCAGTGTTGCTACCAGTTTTGTGAGATGGTGGAAAGGGTGAAATACCACCATGAGCTTGCTAGACTATTTTTCCTTCATCTCCACAATGGCCATGTCAATTTAGCAGGTGTTACCTTCACTTTGACACCTGAAACTATAGCTGAAGCAACAGGTATTCCGAATGTGGGCGAATAGTGGAACAAAGGACAACTTGTGGACAAAGAGCATTATGAGCCTTACATCAAGGCTAGTTATCAGAAGCAAATCAATAGGGTCTTTCCTTTCAGATACCTACAGGACACATATGCTCCACTCATGAAGCTCATTATCAAATACTTCAGCTGTGAAGGAAGATTTTATCGCTTGTACACTTATAATGTTAGACTATTGATGCATTTCACTAGAGTGAGGATGATGAACCTCCCCTATTTCATATGCAGAAATATTGTTAAAATGACCACATTGGTGCAAAGAAAACCTCCTCATCAACAGTGAACAACATCTATCAAGTTGCATTGATCAAGATTGTTTTTTTGCATCAGCTGAGTTTGCTAAATGTTTCATGGGATGATTTCATTTCACATGAGGTTTTCAAAAGCCCTCAAGTGACCCCATCAGTTTTTCAAGAGGCAGGAGGGCCTTCAAATCAGCAAGAGGTGCATGAGACTCAAACCACTAGTGTGCAAGTATTTGTCACTTACCAAAAGGGCATAAGGAGATTATTTGCAGCTGCCAAATGAGTACTATCTCCACCTGGGGTGGAAGGGGTCTCGTTTCCTTCATTAGACCATAGGAAAATGCTATCTTCACCCGAGGTGAAAGGGGCTTTCCCTTCTTCTTCAGAAAAGTGGGTATAGGACAAAGGGAAACAACCATTGCATGATGAAGGGCCTTATGAAGGTCAGGAGAAAGATTTCATTTTGATTCAGGATGAGAACACTGATTTGGGCTCCCAAAGCTCAACACTCAAGGAGATCATAAAAGAACAAGAAGCTGACATTCATGACTTATCTCTTAACCTTGAAAGAGCTAAGTGGATCATAAATTACCTTGAGTAACGAAACAAGTAGTTGGAGGACAAGTAGACAATCATGGAGCTGCAAAACATAAGGGAAATCCGCCAAACAACAAAGAGGAGGAAAGTCAAATTGACACCACTTGAGTAAGAGATTGAGGCTGACCGGGAGTCTTGGCTAGAGAGGGTAAATATGCACTTGGAGAAGCTGCTTGAAAAAGCCAACAAGGAGAAAAAGATGTTGAGGCACATGTATTTTCATTATTTGGTAAGAAACAAGATGTGCAAATCGAGAATAAGGAGCTTAAAAGCCAAATTGAGGAAAACCTTGAGGAGTAAGAAAGAGAAAGATAAGCTCAAGATCTTGGCTGAAGCTTCCTTGACCCAACATAGTACTTGATGCAGGTCACTGATCCTAAATTTCAGGAAATTTGGCACACTTTTTGGCAATTTTGAAATTTTGAAGGAAAAAATAGGTTCTTCTGCCTGGTGTGTAACGCCACCTGGCGCTAGCTTTTGCTAGGGATCTCATATGGAGGAAAACTCTACATTTTTGGATTCCTTGTGAAAAATCATGCATAGCCAGAAATTACTAGAAAGTTTTGTCCAGTTTTGAGCCTCCAAAAGGGTCAAAAACACCTCAAAAATGCCCTCTCTGCCACTTTTTGGCCACATAGGAAGCAGTGTTAGGAGAATTGATTTGTGGAGGGACAAATGGACACCAAATTTAGAAATTTCACTTGTTATGGAAAGTAGACAGACAGAAATTTCCAACAAGCCCACTTGGAGCAAATTTGGTGAAGGGGAAGGCCTCCAAAATTAGCTAGGAAAAAGTGCTATGCACAAGAAAAGTGGCGCTACGCACAGGATGAAAAAGTGCCATTTTTGCCAAAAAACTCTATTTTTCGCCTAGTTTTTTCTCAGTTTGATTTTTTCTCTCTCATGGTCAAACTCATGATGTAATTTGATGTAAATGGATGGACTTTGATGTAAAAATGATGAAAATTCACTCATGGAGGTAGATACATTATGTATAGGTGGTTTTGAATTGAATGAATCAGTTTCCTAGGTTCTAGAGGCAAGCTTTTCCACTGCCTACTTTTCAGTTCGTAGTTTAGATCTTGTTGAAACAGCTCCTAAACTCATGAATTCGACCCCTAAAGGCTAGAATGAGTTGTTTTTTGCCTATATCTAGTACTTTTTCAGTCATTTGTAAAGGTTGGACTCTTGTGAATGCTTTGAGCATTATTGTACATTCATCTCTGTAGTTTGGCAAGGAAATAGACCAGGGTTTGCAGCATTTTGTGGGATTCTTGTGGCAAGGTGATTTAGTATTGTTTTTCCTTCTATGATTCAAGTTTACATGTGTTTATGTGTGCCATCATCTCTTTCTTTTCAGCTTAACTAAATGAATCAAGTACAAAGGTGGAAATCATTGATGTGCAGTGCTCTACCTTAGGGTTTATTTGGTTGTACATGTTTTCAATTGTTTGAAGAGGATTCCTGATACTTTCATGCCCTCTCCAACTCCTCACCAGTCTTTAGACTCTCCATGTCACTTAATTCAAAGCACTAAAGCATTTTCATACCTCGCCCCACAGAAACCTCTGCAAGACTGAGCTCATTCGCCGAACCCAGAACTGCCTTTCACATCTGATCCAGCAAACCACCATTAAACTCAATCAAACTCCTCTGAGTATATACCTAGCCTAAAATTAGTCTTTATATCAGTCATATTATGCTTTATTGGCCATATTTTCCTGAGATTGACAAGGAGAGAGCCCTCTCCCGACCTGGTAGGGCTAGCTACCAGGTTAAGCTTGGTTTGATGTTACCCTAGACCTGCCTTTCTCAGCCTAAGGTAGATCTAGGACCTAACAATACACACAATCATGTTATGTTTATATCGTCCTTCCCAATCTGCCTCAACCTAGTGCTTCTTCTACGCAAAGGGCATCACATGTCGCTAACGATATCATTGGATCCCTTTCCCACCCTCATTCATCCCTATACTCTCAACCTCCTATGAGTTATGGTTAACCCTAGGGGGGACTAGTTCTGCTTACACCTATCCCCATTTTGATCCTTCACGTGTCAACTCTTACCAAGGTACAAGCACATCAAATTCATTTTCCCATTCGCATCAGCCAATGCCAAGGCTAGCTGTTTCTCAACCTCGTTGCCAAATTTATCCATGAGCCCCTATTATCCCTTTACATTGCCTAACACTCTAACCCCAATGACACCATCGCCTAAACCTTCCATGCCCCCACCACCTCTGTAGCAGCAACAACCACCTCCACAAAGTCAAGTGTATGCTCAATAGAGTGCTACCATTCCCACAATGCAAAGAGGAGGAACAATGAGAAAGGTAACCAAAACTAGCCATCTTAGGGTAGTCAAGGGAACCAAGGTAAAGAACTTAGTGCCAATAAGGGTGACCACTGCAATCCCGCAACCCAGCAACGGGGTGGACACCTGAAGCAGAACAAGGTTGTTAGAATTAATAAACCTTGTTCTTGTTACTGGAATTATGTCCATTACACTCATGAATGTTCCCTTCTTAAGAAGATGCGTTAGGCACAGGAAGCTCAAAAAACTGCCTCTAGAGGGCCACAACCCATTGCTCAACCCCCTTCTTCTTCTCCACAGCCAATGTGCTTACCAATAAATTCCCTTATCAAGGATATGTGGCCACCCAATCTGGCCAAAGTCCTTCAGCTCCTCAACCTTTGCGACCTGAGAATGAAAATTACCAGATTCTCATGATGAATTCTAAACATATCAACCTCCAAACTCATTCACGCCAATATGACAGTTCTCCTGATAAGTCATCAACTAATTATCAATCAAAAATTTCCACTCAGCTCCTTTCGTCACCAAATGGTACCTTACAGATCCATCCTCCTAAGGCAAAGGTTCACCCTAAACTCACCAGAGGACCATTACGTTGAAATGCTGATAGTTCTTGCGCCACCTATACTTATAGTATAATAGATGACTTGGTGCAATATCTTACTGCCTTGTCAACGTTGGAAGTCCTCTAGACGTGCCCATCCAAATGGAAAGATATACTATCTTCTTTGGATGTTATGGATCCTTCTGATGATTGTTTGATCATCTTTAATGTTGATAAAGTGGAACACACCCCCTCCCTTCATCTGTTTCTTTTTAGATACTAGTCTCAATAAAAAACGCCATTATTCAACGATGTATAGTCAACAAAGGCGCCTCCACTTGTGTGATGGTCACTAGTGTCTGGAAGAAACTTGGTTCACCCGACCAGTCACCATTAACCATTACCCTTCGTGCATGGGATGGCCACCCCTCGCAACCTCTTGGTTTATATCGAAATTTCCTGATCACTGTTGCTGGCATGACAGTCATGATTAACATCGAATTTATCGACACCCCTTTAGATTATAATTTGTTACTTAGTCATGATTACATGTACGCCATGTCAACCATCGGATATTTTGTCTTTTGTAAGATGTAATTTCCCCATAACAGGAATATTGTCGCTATCAATCAACTAACTTACTATGACCCTCAGTCACAGAGCTCTCCTCAAAACACCATTTCTTTAAGGGCAGGCAATAAGGCAACCCCTACCTTTACCAATGTTTCTCCAAGATTCTATAAAGATTAAATGCTATTTGGGGCTTATTATGTGTTATGAAACCAGCTCAAGAAAAGATAGAAAAGATAGATCAACGCCTTAGAATTCAGCCTCTTCGAGGGGGCAACCTCCTTTACATTACATAAATGAACAATTCTTCGATGATTCAAATGACAAAACCTCCTTTCTATATATAGGAGTCTAAGGAGTCACAATATAATCCAGCCGACCTAACAATAATAATATAAAGCCACAAAAATAACAATAGAGGGATTCTATGGGGCACAGAAATAACAATAAGGGGGTAATAGGGGCACAACAATATAAATAAGGGGTATAACTATAATAGTAATGGGGTAATCACTAGTATTATAGGGACCCAACATGCCCCTCTCCTTCAAAAAAGTGTTGTCCTCAACGCTTGAGTAGTTCTGGATACTTCTGCATAAAATTCTCATCCTCCCATGTGGAATCTTCAGCGGATAAGTTCTTCCACTTGATAAGATACTCTGAAATTGATCGATTTCGTAGCTGTCGAGTTCTTGTTTCTGTGACTGCTTCCGGTTCCAATATAATTTTTCCTTCCTCGTCAAGTTCTGGCAATATTGTTTGAATTGGGAGCTTGTCGCCTATAACCTTCTTTAAACATGAAACATGGAAAACTGGGTGCAATCGAGAAGCTGCAGGAAGCTCCAATTTGTATGCCATAGTACCAATCTTTTGCAACACCTTGTACGGACCATAATACTTTGGTGATAATTTATTATCCTTCTTAGCTTGCTTTAGGGACATTTGCTTATATGGTTGTAGCCGTAGGAATACCCAATCACCTACATCAAAACTTCTTTCACTGCGATGTTGATCTGCCTGTTGTTTCATTCTATTTTGTGCCAACACGAGGTTATCCTTTAAGAGTTGGAGGACTTGTTGTTGATGTTCGATGTGATGTTCCACTGCCTGAACCTTAGAATTTTCTCTTAAATATGATGTGATGGATGGTGGTTGATACCCATAAAGTGCCATAAATGGGGTCATTTTTGTTGCTGTATGGAAGGAAGTGTTATACCACCATTCAGCCAGAGGCAACCATTTGACCCATTGTGTCTGTTTATCAGATACAAAGCAACGAAGATATCCTTCCAAACATTTGTTTACTATCTCAGTTTGCCCATCAGATTGAGGATGATAAGATGAGCTATGAGCTAACTGAGTACCAAGACAAGAAAATAATTCTGTCCAAAAATTTCCAGTGAAAATGGGATCTCTGTCACTTACAATAATCTTTGGGTTTCCATGTAGCTTTTGAACTGTTTCCATAAATGCAGTAGAAACTGTACTGGCTTTAAATGGATGTGATAATGCACAAAAGTGTGCATACTTGGTAAGTCTGTCAACTACCACCATGATGACACTCTTTCCCTCAGACTTGGGTAAACCTGTGATAAAATCCATTGAAACCTCCTCCCAACGTTGGCTTGGAATGGATAAAGGTTGTAATAGACCCGGTGTCTTAATTGTTTCAACTTTATTTTGTTGGCAAACCAAACATTCCGCCACAAACTTTTGAATATCTGATTTAAGGCCATCCCAAAAAAATTCCTTCTTAACCCTGTGGTAAGTTTTTAAAAATCCTGAGTGCCCTCCTAAGGGAGAAGTGTGCAATTCCATAAGAATCTTTTGTTTTAGCTGGGAATTCTTACAGAGGTATAAGCGATCTTTGTACCATAACGAATCATTTTTCCAGCTAAATGTATCAGAAGTACTGGAATCTTGTTGTAGCTTTCGAATAAGTGCCCACACTTCTTCGTCATTCTTCCATTCCTCCCTTGCTTCGTTTATCCAATCTGGTTGGATAATAGAAATGGCACACAACAATGCTTCCACATCCTCATCCTTTCTTGAGAGTGCATCTGCCACCACATTTTGCTTCCCTTTTTTGTAGATGATTTCAAAGTCATAACCCAACATCTTTGTGACCCACTTTTGTTGCTCTTCAGAGGATAATCTTTGTTCTAAAAAGTATTTAAGGCTATCATGATCCGTTTTTACCTTGAAGTGTCTTCCCATTAGGTAGGGTCGCCATTTCTTAAGTGCATGGAGTATTGCCAACATTTCCTTCTCATAAATAGCTTTGCTTAAAAACTTTCCCTTGATTGGACGACTTTCAAAAGCAATGGGTCTTTCATCTTGCATTAGAACAGCACCAATTCCATTTCCTGAAGCATCACATTCCACAATAAAGGTTTTTGTGAAGTCCGGTGTAGCTAAGACCGGTGCTTGGCACATTGCCTCTTTAAGATGTTCAAAGGCCTTTGTTGCTTCCGGAGTCCATGAAAATGAATCTTTCTTCAATAATGTTGTTAGAGGTGCTGCTATTCTCCCATAATTCTTAACAAACTTGCGATAATACCCTGTCAACCCAAGAAATCCTCGCAGATGCTTTATGGATGTGGGGATTTTCCATTCCTTAATGGCTTTAATTTTGCTAGGGTCTACCTTAACTCCTTCATGAGATACAATATGACCCAAATATTCCACCTCCTGGACTCCAAAGAAACATTTGGATCTTTTTGCATATAATTGTTTCTCCTCCAATAGTTGTAGCACCCTGTCAACATGTTCAACATGATCCTTCCAAGACTTGCTGTAGATTAGTATATCATCAAAAAATACTAACACAAATTTTCTAAGGAATGGTTTGAAAATTGAATTCATCAAACCTTGAAATGTTGAAGGTGCATTGGTAAGGCCAAAAGGCATGACCAAAAATTCATAATGACCCTCATGAGTTCTAAATGCCGTTTTCGGAATGTCTTCAATCTTCATTCTGATTTGATGATATCCCGAACGAAGATCCAACTTGGTGAAGTAAATTGATCCATGCAATTCATCCAGTAATTCATCAATGACAGGAATGGGGAACTTATCTTTAATAGTGAGCTTGTTGAGCTCCCTATAATCCGGACACATGCGCCATGATCCATCCTTCTTGTGCACCAATACTACTGGAGCTGAGAAAGAACTTTGACTCGGTTGAATTATACCAGCCTCTAGCATTTCTGCAACCATACGTTCAATTTCACTTTTTTGGACATAGGGATATCTGTACGGCCTGATGTTTGGAGGAACACTTCCTGGAATCAGATGAATAGCATGATCATGATCACGCATAGGTGGGAGACCTTTGGGAGTCTCAAATACCTTGGAATGATTGTCCAGGACTTTTTGGAGATCTGGAGAAATAGATGATTCCAATGTGGAAACATCTAGCGAACATAATTGTGCAATTACACCTCTTTGCTCTTTTTTAGAAGCTTTGTCATGCCATTAGAGCTGATTATCTTTCCTGGTTTCCCTGCAATACCCCTTAATTCAACTTCTTTTCCTTCCACAGAAAATTTCATGAAAAGTTCTTGAAAATTAAAAGCTATTGTACCCAAGGATTGTAGCCATTGGACTCCTAGTACAACATCAGCACCTCCCATTGGAATGGAAAGCATTGGGCTAGTCAATACATATTCTCCCATGGATAGCTTGATATTATGGCACTTTCCAGAGCAATTTATTGTTCCTCCATTTGCAATCATCACTTGACACTCTGGTGCTGGATATAGGAAGCAATTCAATTCTTTTGCTACCCTACAATGAATAAAATTGTGGGTGCTTCCTGAATCAATCAACACTATTACCTTTTTCTTCTTGATTTGTCCTTCTATCTTGATGGTTTGAGGAGTGGTAATTCCCGCCAATGCATTACAAGATATGGTCGGATTTATTTGTTCTTCATCTAGGCTTTGTTCCTGGAATATATCCTCTTCTTTTGACCTTTCTTGCTCCTTTTCTTCTTCCTCTTCACAATCTATGTAGAATAATTTCTTCTCAGCACACTTATGACCTTTTGTGTATTTGCTATCACAATTGTAACAAAGCCCTTTTGCTCTTTTTTCTTCCAATTGTTGTGGTGTCAACCTTGTAGGTTGTGGAAGACTAGGGGCAACAACACTTCCGTCTTTATAGTTGTGAGTGGTATGCTTCCTAGTTGCCATAATTTTGCTTTCCATTTTTCTTGCTAACCTGAATGCCTTCTCTAATGAATCAGGTTCCCAAAGGCGAACATCATGTTGGATATTATCCTTTAAAGACCCTATGAACACATCAATCCTATGCTCCTCTGGAATATCTTTTACCCTTATGTTCAATTTTTGGAACTCCTCAATGTGCTCCATTATTGAACCCTTTTGTTTGAGACTTATCAATTGGCTAAAAAAGTGTTGCTTTTTGTGTCTTCATAATGTGCTATCAATTCTTCCGTAAAAATTTGCCCAAGTGATAAATTGTTTACGAGAACAAAGCCATTGATACCATACAAACTGATTTGGTTCCAAATATACAGTTGCCATACGTACCTTTTGTGCGTTTTGCACATTATTGAGATCGAAGAATTGCTCCATCTGTAATATCCATGTGGCAGGATCCTTGCCATCAAACTTCCTCATATCGATTTTTGGAATATGGTGATTCTTCGATCCAACATTAGCGTCTATGGAATCATGATTAACATTTCTTTTGTTCTCATCATGAGTTTCCTTTACTACCTTTTCACCATTAGTAAGTATTTCTTGTAGAAAATTTGTCAAATCTGTCTTCAAATCTGCCATGCCTGTCTTCAAATTTGTGTTCAAATCTATCTTCAAATTGTCCATCTTAGCTTCCATGCCATTTATCTTAGCTTCCACGCCATTTATATTAGCATCTGTTAACTTTTGTGAGCGTGACATTTGTTGCACTTGTTCTTGTAATTTTGATATATCATGTAGCATTTCTTCCTCTTCTTCATGAGTCATGCTAGAGCTTTCAGGTTCCTTACTAGGTGTTTGCATTTTCTTTCCTCGGGGCATCAGTTACCAATAATAATGCTCTACTATGCCCTTTGAATTCCTTCAAAATAAATTTTCAAACCAAGCTTAAGCAAAAATTTAAAAAATCTACACACCTTTTTTCACTTTGTAGGAGCTCGATATTGCCTCTGATGTATCTCTATACTTTCCAATCATCTAGTTCTGAATTTGTGACCTGTAGTAGCTCTCTGTGTCCTCTTTCCAATGCCACCAGTCTGATCCAAATTGGATTCTCCAAGAAAGAGTTATGCACAATCTCCCAAGATGACCTGATTATAGACCTTTTCAGAAGAGCGAAGTTGTATGAAGTGCCACGTGTACAATTTTCGATATTTGGTTCTGAAAATGATATACAAGAAACTACAGTCTGTCCTATTTCTGTACCTTCTTACGAAATTTCAATCTGATTCCTAGAGAGAAAGTTATGACAATTTTCCCCAGGTCACCTGTTTTGAATGTAATTCAGGAGTCTGCAAAAAGACCAACTTCCTCAGATCATATCTCCGAAAATATCACGCGAAAAGCTCTGAAACTCGGACCCAAGGTTCAACGCGATTTCCTCTCAAATGGGTTTTTTTTTGCGACTTCTGAAACGTCACAGAAAAAAAATTATAGCGAAAATTCCACGATGACCTGTTTGGAGCAGCGAAACCCTAGAATCCAAAGCTCTGATACCAAATGTTATGAAACCAGCTCAAGAAAATATAGAAAAGATAGATCAACGCCTTAGAATTCAGCCTCTTCGAGGGGGCAACCTCCTTTACATTACATAAATGAACAATTCTTCGATGATTCAAATGACAAAACCTCCTTTCTATATATAGGAGTCTAAGGAGTCACAATATAATCCAGCCGACCTAACAATAATAATATAAAGCCACAAAAATAACAATAGAGGGATTCTATGGGGCACAGAAATAACAATAAGGGGGTAATAGGGGCACAAAAATATAAATAAGGGGTATAACTATAATAGTAATGGGGTAATCACTAGTATTATAGGGACCCAACATTATGGCTCATCTCCTATTCATTCTGAGCCTATATATTCAAGTGTTTACATGATTCAAGCACCATGGGTTGCCACCAAGCAATCCGATACTTCTTCCTAGAAACCATCCCATCAACAGTGTGCCACCCATGACTCAACTTGTCCCTTAGGGACAATTCCTCCAATCCAGTTCCCTTCCAGTGATGTCCCTCTAGGTTATCCTCCTTTAGGTGGAGTTCCTCTAGGTCACTACCCCTTTGATAAAATCCCTTTCTTATTCTCGTCACCATGAATTTTTACTACTCCTGTAATGGATATGTTGAGTCTTCCTAACATGATTTTGGGGCTCCTAGTTCGGTACATTTATCTTCCTACAAACACTCCTCCCGACCAACTAAAACCTTACATGGATTTGAATCCAGTTCAACCTGTTTCTACCACCCTTCCTTTGCTTCAGTTCCACAACAAACTTAGTAAGAAGCTACTCTTGTTGCAAAATCATCTGGCGAGGGAGAAAATGTCTAGAAAAAGGGGGGAAAAGACAAGGCAACCTAAGTGACTACCACTCCTTCTAAAGCATCAAATACTAATCCTCCATGCGCTTTGTATGATGTTCCTGGGCATGCTACTAATAATTGTCTTGAACTCCTCCATGTTAAGAGTGTGGTCTTTGATACTCAACCCAACCCCAATATTCCTGAGATGCAAGTCACTTTATCTGAGTTCACAAAGAAGAATAAATCGTTACAGACAAACCACCCTTGTGTTTTGTGCGATACATACTGAAATCATTCTCATCATTGTCCTCATCTCGAAGACTTTTGCGATGCACTCCATGTTCTTTACAAACTAGTTGTCACTCACAGTGATTTTCCTTATTATTTACTTGTGGGCCCTGGTACCAATTCTTCGCCAAGACAAGAGGCTTCTTAACCCACTATTGTGATTCCTCCTCCTGATTTCAAGATGACATAAAATTTAGCACCCATCCTCTACCTATCATCATCTATCTGATCTATTTCTTCAGACTCCTTGGGAGTTTCTGAATGTGCTTGTTTAGAGCCATCTTCTGAAGACACTTCGGTCTCAACATCGATTGATTATACATCCACTAATCATTCGTCTCACATTACAAATGATGCGTATGTGAACCATGTCTCTCGTGATGATGATTGTTTCCATCACCCCTTGCTTCGAGCCCAAGTATTCGAACCACATCCACCTTGTGGCCATTACATTTCTACACAATGTTTGGGTAAGGGGTCATTCACTTTTGAGAGTCTAGGAGAAGCAATTCTCCCCAACCCTCCTAGTGTGTCTGGTAATGATGACTCTAGTGCCATCATTCTTCTTCACCTATAAGAACTCCTAGAGTTCCATATCAATCCAGATCACCCTGGAGATGATCCACTTAATCATTCCTTAGACATTGTTGTTGGTCAACCACAATGTCATCTATGTGAGAATCAATTCATTATATTCAAAGCCACGCTTTGGTATGGTAACACCATGTATGTGAACCTTGAAATCCCATCCCTTTGACTGACATATGTAGTGCAAAATGAGATTGACAATCCACCATTGCCTTTATCAAACTGTATCTATCTATTATTCCCATAAGAAGACAACCATAACAACAAATGGCGACAACACAATAAAATCATGCATAATCATATTATATATCAAAATGTCCATAATAAGTGTTTATATTCCATAATCCTAAATACATTGGGCATGTACATCACATGCTTTAAAAATACATACAAAAATGGGGGAATCTATGCCCCTACATCTACTCATCATCATATGGAGGATCTCATGTCAGTAGGGCCATATGCTCGAATCCCTTATTTGAAGAAGTTGGAACAGAATGGAGCTCCACAAACTCCTCCAACTGGGGGCATCATTCCCACCTTTTCATACTCGATCATTCCCCTCCCTCACATATTCTTAGGAGCAGTATCCCAAGCTTAGGGGAATGATGCCCCCCTTGTCCACCCTCTCGCTTAATTTATATCAATCTCAGTCCGGACCTCAAGAATCTGGGTATGGTTGATTATCCTTTCATTCCTTAGATAATTTATCCTATCGACACATCGCATATCATAGATGCATGATTCCATATCTTCAAATATTATAATCTATGTGATACCACACTTACCACCCAGTCCCCATTTTTGACTTTGTGGGTAGGGATGATCCTAGAACTTCTCTAGTACTTCATCCCTGCATTCCTTATTACCTTAATTCTTCACTAGGAACCATCCTTCTAAGAAGCATTAAGGCCATTTTAGAAAAGTATGGTTACTAACTAGAAAGTTGCAGATCCAAAATCTGACTGCTGGTTTGTTCGCTACGAGCTTGCAAAGATTTAGGGCCTCATACTCCTCTCCAAATTCTCTAACAACTCAATGTGCAAGTGAATTGGAATTGGGGGTAAGAAGCACTTTTATAGGAAAAACCCTAATTTTTCCCTTGGCCATTATGAGAAAATTGTATCTCAGTTTGACAAACTACCAACACCGTTAGAAAGATCTCACCAAGCTCTATAATGGGTCCTCTTCGTTTCTAGTAATTTGAAACTTTGACGGGAAGCCATTTTTTCCACGAGGTCTCATTTTGTTGCCTATTAAAATTGAATCTCCTCATATGAGTCGCTTATACTCTGGTACCACTTTTTCTCTGCACTTGTCGACTTATATGGTGAGTTTTGTTATGAGTAACCACTATTTACTCACATTTTTATGGTCCCCTTTGGGCCTTCCCCATGTGGAAGCATCATAGAGTCACCCTTGTTTAGAGCATCCGAGAAGAGTCGCCCTTGCATCCATGGAGTCTGTTCAGAGTCCCATTGAGTCTTGTTACAATATATTATTCCTCTATGTGTCACATTCATCCCATTTTACTCACATTTGGCCTCCAACTATTCTGATATGTCTTTGAAAATCCTTCATCTCGGTAATTGGCCATCCCCTCTAGAATCGTATTAGTCGCTGCCAGGTCAACCTTGCATATTATGCTCTGACAAGGGAAGTCATTAGTCCACCAGCCCCCTTATCTCTCTATCATCACCACTAGTGTTAGTCTCTGTCATCCACATTATTATGATTCTCATGTCTTTGTTGAGGATTCCTGATTGCCTCAACTTTGGCAGACCCTCTTTTGTCGACTTCAACCCATGTATTTTGGGAGAGTGGTCGAGAGGGTGATGTACGTTGGTTCCAACCTTCATAATTGTTTGGTGCCTTAGATCAAGCAAATAGAATCATCATTTCCCTTTGACTTGGTTGTTTCTCGCATACTTGACTCCAACTCATTATCGCACGAACGAGAATCATACACTTGATGGTCTAGTGATCCGGTAGATTGTCCCAACATTTCTTAGGTGTGTGCGAGATTTTCTAGACCTCATGAGGGGGTGGACCTTAAGGTATCCACATACATGCCGATATATTAACAGATAATGATCCAACCTCAGATGTAGTTTCGTAGATTTGACTAGATTAGTTTCTACCAATTGTAGGCACAACATGCACTTGTCTTTTAGATGGTCCATTCAGATCATCAGAGCCCTTTCTTGTTAAACAATGATTCTTTGGTTTTCACCTCCCCTCACATCAACTTGGGGGAATTATGTCCTATGTACTTTGATCAATAGATTTCATTGTATCAAACATGGTCTGTGTCTTTCAAACAACTTATGTATATGGGACTTATTATATCATTCTATCATTTCCTAGCCCATTGATGCTAACATATCATGTATCATGTACTATGTTTCTCAGACCCACCTTGTTGGGCACATCATTCTCATTTGTACTCAATTATCTCGGTCGGTATGGGTATACCTCCCCCACCTCATTGAGATCTTGTACTCATCATAAAAGGAGACTCTTATTTGACAATTAGGTCTCGCCCCCTCTAGTTTCAATCCTTCCCTTCATTGCTTTAGCACTCTCTTTTTCTCTCTCTCTATGACTCCCCTTTGGTGTCTCGTGAAAGTGAACCTACAAAGTATTTCGGTCATACAATTTGCTTCTGACACTTATGTTGGGGGCGACTCTGTTATCACCCAAAAATGATCATCTAGCCATTTCATACTAGGCTCATCGAAATAAACCATGTAGGATGACTTTTTACATATTAAAATCCACTTTCACCTTAGGTAATAATTTAGTGAACCATTTTCCTAAAATTTTTCAATAAAATCCAAAAAATCCGATGAGAATAATTAAATAAATATTTATTTATTTATTATCCTCCCAAAATAATCATTAAATAATTACTTAATGATTATTTCTAACCATTTTTTACTCAACCACTCAGGAATAATTAAATGAATCATTATTTATTTATTACTCCATATTTATCCCTTATTTCTCTAATGAGATCATTATTAAATAATTATTTCTAAAACACTTTGACTTTATCCACAAAAAGTATTTTTTAAATCATTTTTTATTTGTTAATTATTTTAACCACTTTCTAAAAAAAGAGATTTGATCATTTCAATTAATCTTTCCCTCTCTAAAATATAATAAAATATTCCTAACAGTGAGATCTTGATTTAGTCTAACATTTTTTTTCTTCCCAAGTTTAGTCTAGCATTTTTTATTACTATCCTAAAACTAGATTTGTCCTAATATTTTGTTATAAATAGAGGGGTTTTCTCCTCATTCTACACTATGACCATTATTGTCGTCTCCATTATCGTCCTATGAAATTTTAGCTCTCATCTTGAGTTCAAGCCCTATTGCCATAATTCACCCATTGAATATAACCATTGAGAGAGAGAAAATAGAGCTGAAGCACAGGGCCATTAAATGGACCCATCTCATGAAGGGGGATTTACAAACCCAAGTCTACAATCTCCCCTCATCAAGTGTATTTGAATTAAATAAGTAATAACAATTCCTTTTATCATATTCCATTGGGTTATTGTGTTCTTTTTGCTATTGTATGTTTCAATTTGCATATTATTTTTTGTACGTTTCTAACTCTTTGCTGCAGATCTGAAGCATTTCAATAGCCAGTTCTGTTGTTAGGGTTGCTAGTCACCAAAAGCTTAAGTGAAGGGATTTTTGTACACTTGCATAAAAATGTCATGCTAACACTGAGATAGTGAATAAATGTTTGGAAGGATATCTTCATTGCTCTGTATAACACTTCCTTCCATACCGCAATGAAAATGACCCCATTTATGGTGCTTTATGGATGTCATCCACCGTCCATCACATTGTATTTAAGAGAAAATGCTAAGGTTCAACGAGTGGAAGATCACATTGAGAATCAACAACAAGTTCTCCAACTCTTAAAAGATAAGCTAATTCTGGCACAAAATCAAATGAAACAACAGACAAATCAACGTCACAATGAAAGAAGTTTTGATGTGGACGATTTAGTATCTTTATGGCTACAACCAAACAAACAAACGTCCCTCAATCAAGCTAAGAAGGATAATAAATTATCACCTAAGTACTATGGCCCTTACGAGTCATTACAAAATATTGGTACTATGGCATTAAAATTAGAGCTACCCGCATCTTCTCAAGTACACCTAGTTTTCCATGTTTCATTCTTAAATAAGGTTATAGTTGAAAAGATCCTAGTTCAAACTATATTTCTAGATGACGAGGAAGGAAAAATCATATTGGAGCCTAAAGAAATCATGGAAACAAGAATCCAACACTACAAAATTGATCAATTTCAAAGTATCTCATTAAGTGGAAGAACTTTCATGCTAAAGATTCCACATGGGAGGATGAATATTTCATACAAAAGCATCTAGAACTACTCAAGCTTTGAGGAGAACACTTTTTTGAAGGACAGGGGCATGTTAGGTGCCTATAATACTATTGCAGCCCCCAAATTATTATTATTGTGCCCCAAAGAATCCCAATATTATTATTTTTGAGCCCTTACATTATTATTGTTATGTAGGCCCTATTTATATTTTGACCCTTTAGACTCTTATATATACCAAGGAGGTCTTGACATTTGAATCATCCAATAATTGTTCATTTATGTGATGTAAAGGGAGGTTTACCCCTTGAAGTGGCTCATTATAGAGTCGTTTATCTATATTTTCGTATGTTTCTATGTTATTTTGATTTGGATACATAACATTATTGATCTTTGATTCAATCTGAAAAGGATTCTTTTGCTTCTTCTTAATTGATTTCTTAATCAACTTCTTCATTTTCATCCTATTACCCATGCTTAAGGATGACAAGAAATATGCCAAATATTTTTTTCTTCCATAGTTCTAGCTGATTCCTATATGATATCTTCATGCATTTCAAAGCTTGGGCCCCAATACTCAATTTTTTTTCTTCAGTAAACACAGTAAAAGATGGTACATTTTATTATTATAATAACAATTAATTTAATCCTTATACTTTCTACCAAGAGAATGAATGAATAAGCTTAATAAGCACATATTCATGTTTATTCTTTGTGATTAAAGCGTATTTTAGGCATGCTACAACATGATCAATAACCGAAAAAGGATTACCATCAAATTACAGACAATTTCTACAACAACTTGGATCAACATGATTTGTATATCTTAGAACATCCTGAACATCTAAAGCAAGGTTTAGGTCATGTAAATCCTAAAGAGTCATTTTTTATCCCATGCAATTTTTACAGTCCAGAATTATGGAGTCGCCAGGGTGAACTTAAATGCATTTTTAAAGATGCTTGCTTCACCATACAAGTACAAAATCTTTGAAAATATACAAAGAACTATGATTTCATTCCTTTCATTGAGTCACTAAATAATTACACTAAATAAGGCTTTGATGTATACTTATGAAATGGAAGGTTGAAGCATATACTTTACATGCCAAGGAGAAGGAGTCAACTTCTCTTCATAAATGGTGTCAAAAGTTTTCCTACAAAATCTAACACCTTAGTGCAAAGCCTCACTAAGCAACCTAAATTGAGAGCAACAATAGGCATGTCATCACTATCACCTCAACAACTCCCCATGTTTTAGTAAAAGATACAATCCACCACAAGGGAGGCTTCCCATGTAGATCTTAGGGAATAAGTAACCTAAAGAAACTTAGGGTAAATTCTCCCTAAGGATTCTACAACAAGATTTTCACCCAAGGATAAGTATGCGATAATTGGGATTTTGGGTAAGTTAAGGTATAATTCCAAAAGAGTGAGTTCAAGGGTTCATATGGCTCAATCTAGAGGCATAGGTCAACCAATAGAGGCTCACATAATTTTCCAAACACATAAAATAATTTTTTTTACTTGGTTGTTATAAATGAGGGGTTTAAATTAGAAATTACAACATTTAAACAATTCATTACAATAATAAAAATAAGCCCTAGAATCAATGATAATGGAGTGTAAAATTAGGGATAAATGAAGAGTAAACAAGAGAAACAATTAAAAAACACATATAACAACACAATAAACCCTAGACGTCAGCCCTAATTTGTGGCTAAGAATTCATTTAAAATGATAATTTTACTTTTTCAAATAAATTCACACATGTCCTAACCCTAAGACAATAATATCCAAGAAAAATGATGCCTTAAATAAATGATTTCACTATATTCTAACACTAATTTTCCCTAGAAAAATAAAATAAATTACATATTTAGGGTTTTAGGAAAAGGGATTGGCATAAGAGAAAAGACTAGTGCCTTTCTCAATCAAGGGCTAATGGAGAATAGGAGTTGTTCGCATAAGGTTTGCACCTTTCCCTAAAGGACCAAAGGCTATTTTTATCAATTCATTGTTGAGAAATGGCAACAAGAAATTCAAGTTTAAATTTTTCCTTGAATTTAAACCATGAGTTAAAATCAAATTCTATTCACATAACAACTTGTAAATAGTTAATTAAGTTTAATTAGCTTATGAATTTTGAGTTGGAAGTCTTTCTGAATTCATGAATATGTTCTCCCTAAGTTTTAGGGGTCCATGATGAGTTTAATTGTCAGTTGTAATTAGATAACTCAGTTTACTGAGTTATGTTAAGTTAAATTAGTGCCAAACTATTTAAGGAACTAATAGAGAGTTAATGGTTAGTATTGCACTAGTACATCCACAAGTGTCACTCTAGTTAACTAAAGATTCCCTCATTAGAAACTCATGCATGTCGATTTCGAGAAAGACCCAGTTGAGACTAGAGTGCAGGGACAGTGTACTATCAGTTGTATAGACCATGCATGCAATCAGGAAGTCAACCTAGATTGGATTGCGTAGTTTTTGAAGCACTAGATTCCCATTAATATGAGCTATTCAACCATAGGAATTGTGCAAGGAAATAAGGGTTTGGAGGACAGCAGAATTAGCTAAGTATTAGCTAAGAGCTTGCTTGTGAGCTAAGAGAGTTGAGCATACTTGTGCAAAATTTTTCTAGTGAGAACAAGCTTTGTATCTTCACTCTTATTTTTGATTAATGCAATACAGATAAATGGGTTTTGAGCAATGGATTTCCCTAGATACATCTTGTGTTATGTGCCATTGATTTATCTTCTTCTTGTTCATATTATTTTCATCGATCTATTGGCTACCACTGGTTGAAAGTAGAAGTAGATTCTTGTCCCGTGCTTTAGTAAATTGCATGAACTTGTGAATCTATAGGATTTTCTACATGGTATCGAAGATGAAGATAATATACTAGAGGAGATTTTAGAGGTTTGAGTTTTGGTTTACAGGTAAAATTCAAATTCGCAATACATACTTCAGGATCGACAAATGGCATTCTACGGTTTGCGGCTTGAGTATGCCTTGGAAGGAAACACAAATTTTATAGCCTAGAGGGACAGAATGGAGACTGTGCTAGAGGATAACGTCTTGAAGGAATTTTTTTGATCAAGAAATTCCTAAGCCAACAACATCAGATGCAAAGAATTTGGTCGAATGGAAGAAGTGTGTGGCGAAGGTGAGGTGGATAATCCTTGAGGGAGTTCGAGACCACATTGTCTCGAGTCTCCATGGAAAAGAAACTCTGTATGCTATGTGGAAAGAATTGACGGATTTGTATCAAAACAATAGTGACTAAAGGAAATTAGCATTGAAGGACAAACTTCGAAAAATCAAAATGGAGAAAGGCGAGATGATTCCAAAATACTTGACCAAGTTCATCCAGTATCGTGATGAACTTGGACGTGTTGGAATCACAGTTGTCGAGGATGATATGGTGAGTCTTTCTCTTCTGGGACTCCCAAAGAGTTGGAATAGTTATCAGGACTGTGTCAATGGTCAGGAGAAACTTCCATATTGGGAACTACTATGGTTGGATTTGATGCATGAGGAGATCAGGAGGAACACCAGGGATGGCTCTTCATCAAAGATTGATGATGAAGAGAACTGTGCCTTAGCGATTAAGGCGAAGAAGGGGAAAGGGAAAGCTTCACATTACAAATCAGATTCTTATCATGGAGGTAAGAAGAAATACATGACAAAAGTTAAGTGCTTTCATTGTCATGAGATGGGCCATTTTTTTACAAATTGTCCACTCAAGAAGTCCTCAAGAGGAGCGGCAGGTGAGGTTTTGGCCTCTTAATTCGAATTGGACCTTTCCCTCATTACATGCATGGTGCCATCAATGATGGGATGTGTATGATACTTAGACAGCGGAGCTTCATTCCACATGACTGGCAACAAGGAGTTATTTAGTGACTTGGAGGAGAAAGATCTCCAGATGCATATCAAGATGGGTGACGACGGGAAGTATAGTGATACTGGATTGGGTACGATTACTTTTCAGAGGGAGCATGGGGCTCCACTCACCTTGAAGAATGTTATGTATGTGCCAATGCTGAAGAAGAACTTGGTATTTGTTTCCATGCTTGAGGATAGAGGCTATGATGTGATCTTCTTGAAAGGAAAGGCATTCCTTCGACACATAGCCACGACTCAATTAAAGAAGATAGGGATTCGGGTGAAGAATCTCTATAAGCTGGAGGTAGAGGAGTGTGTTGCTTTGAGCATAAAACCAGAAAGGGTGAAGAGCCAAGACATTGGCGAGTTGTGGCACAAGTGATTGAGTCACTTGCATCATGGGGCTTTGAAGATATTGCAACAGATCCCTACCGACCTTCCCAAAGGTACACGTGAGCAAGTTAATACATGCAAGGGGTGCACTTTGGAAAAATACACCAAGTCTTCCTTTCACGACAAAGTCAGTCGAGCAGAGGCTATTCTAGAGTGAGTCCATTTAGATGTGTGTGGACCATTATCGACAACATCCACGACCAAACACATGTATTATGTTATATTTGTTGATGAATTTTCTCGAAAATGCTGGATATTTTTCATGCAGAAAAAGGATTAAACCCTCACAAAGTTTTGTGAGTTTAAAGCATTGGTGGAGAAAGAGTCGGGTAAGAAGTTTAAAGCTCTATGGAGTGATAACGGTGGTGAGGATGTCTCAAATGAGTTTAATAACTTCTATGCAATGGAAGGGATTAAAAGGGAGTTGACGACACCCCATAACCCTCAGCAGAATGAGGTGGACGAGAGGAAGAACAAAAGCATAGTAGGGGCAGTGAGGGCGATGTTGCATTATTAGGGCCTACCATTATACTTGTGGGCTGAGGCATGCATCACAATGATTTATGTATAGAACCGTAGCCCACATCGGAGACTTTTGATGAAGACACCAGAGGAGGCTTGTTCTAGTAAGAGGCCAGATGTTGGTTATTTAAGTGTTTTTGGGTCATTGGTATATTTCCATGTGACTAAATATGCTCAAAAAGAAGCTTGGTCCAATAGTAGAGTTGTAGATATTTGTGGGGTACACTGATACACCTCACAACTATCAGGTGCACTTGCCGACCAACAGGATGACAGTGGTTCACATGGATGTCAGATTCGATGAGGAGAAGGCCATGCGAGCTTCCATTGTGTTGAAGCCCCGAGAATCGGGTCTACAACAAGGGGGATACCCGCCCGGTTTGGACCTTGGTTGGCAACTCCTTATTCGTTTGGTATAGCGGGTCCGACTGGGGATATGGGACCAATTTCCCAATTTATGAGTGTGTGTGTGTAGAATTTGATGTTCCTGATCTAACAATTCCTAATTAAGATATTCTAATTCTAACTTTAATCTAATTCTATGCTATTGTATTCTAATAAGCAGCAACATCTAATTCTATACTAACCCGGGGTGTAATTCTTCTATTATGCGATCTAAAAAGATTTCAAATAACAACTGGTAATAAAGATCATTCAACTATTATGAGAAAAGAAATCTATAAGGATGAGCCACTTCGTATAGAAAGTTAGACGAAACAGTTGTGAAAAACATATCGCATAATGAGCTATTCATACATTAAGCATAAATAAATAGCTATCGCCGTACAAAAGTGCCAAATGATAACTCAAGCATTCTTGCAATAATATATAAACAACTAAAAACTGTATATCACTTTAACACATAAGCAGAAATGGTTAAGAGATAAAAGTACCATTTATAACTAGTCCTACTCATGAGCTTCAAGCGACAATGATTTATCTCTCCTTGCTCTAACATCCACTAAGAGTACAAAAGTGCAACATCAGTAGCAGATATTAAATGCAAACATCAACAAATCATGTTCCATTCATTCATCAAAACCTCCTCGGAGGGTGAAAAAGTGCATGTTCTGAGGACAAGTTTTTGACAAATTTATGGACCCTTCTCTAAATGCATGAGAAGGGTTTAAATACTACTAACTAAATCTAAAAATAACTTATTTACAAAAATTCAGGATGCGGTTTAAATGACCGTACTTTTTCTAAGCAAAAATAAAGCAAAACTATTTCTAAAATTAAATCTAATATCTAACTATTTCTGCATTTGCTCCTTAACGTTGCAAGCATTCAGTATTTGCTTGAGTAGAGTCGGCTGACTGTCTTCCGCTTTTAGTTGAGCTAAGGAAACAGAATCGGCAAGAGCTGGCACCATCTTCTTAGCAAAATGGATGATATACTTGAGGGTCATGCACTGACTATGTGGCTTTACCGTGTATGCCTAGTAATAATCCCAGTTCAACTTGGTTAACCTTTGGATTGCTTCTGCCTTTTCTTTAGCTTTCTGTTTCCAGTTTGTTTTTATCATTGCTTTCTTGCAATTTTCGGGGTTTGCAGGTTACTAAGCAATTAGAAGATTTCCTTCTCGAGCAATTTTCTCTGCGATAATCGCGCATCGAAAACTGCCTCCGTTCCTTGATCCGGGCTTCTTTGATGCGTTTTTTGCCTTTTGTGCCTCTTTCTCTTATTGGGTATAAAGCTCAAAATTTGTAAAAATAATGATTTCATGAGCTCTTGACCCTGAGCATTAAACTGTCTGTTTCTGATATCAACATCATTCAGTACCCATTTAACCATGGCTATATATGAGAGATCTATAATGGATGGCTCAACAGAATTCTATGAATCTGCGGCTCTGTTACATGCGATGTCGGTGTATAAGGGCACCGTTTCTTTGTCTTTGGTCATTGGAGCCTTGCCCTTTTTCCCCATAGTTTCCTGCACATTGCTTTGTGTAACTTTTGTTCTTCGTTCCTGCAGTTCACAAGTGAGGTGAGAGTAATGATAATAAATAATGACAGGAAAGCTTTAAATTCCAAGGATATGCAAAAACCCGCCACCTTACATGAACTGGCTCTTCGGAAAACACAAAACCATATTTTATTAGCAACTGGCATGTAACTCATTAATTATCATTAAAGCGCGTAACCGGTTCTTGGTTTATGGAAAAAAGCTTTTTGAATAACGAGCCAGAACCAACTGCGATGGAGAGATTTTGCGATTTGGTTTGCAATATTGCAGATCGTTGCATCGTATTACCGCAATATCATCGCGCTGTTCTATCGCAAGGTTGCTTGATCGCAATATCGTAATATTGCAAGATCGCAATATCGTCTAATCGTTACTGTTGATGTGCTTTATGCGAATTGCGATTTTGTGATATGCGACATCGCATATTGGCGATTTTGAGGTTTCCAATGTGAGTGCTCATTAATGCATGCGATGCGATGGAGTTTTGCGTCGCAATCTCACATTTTTTATCATTTTGGCTCATAATAAGGTACCCTATCATTCTTTGCGCGATGCGATATTTCTTAAGGAGTGACTTTACTTTTCATCATGAAACTTAAGCTTTTTAGATTTTTCAAAAGTATTTTCCTAAGTCCATGATGGTAAGTTTTACCCAAAAGGAAATATAAGCACTAATTGATTTTTTTAAATTTTTTTGACTAAGGGTCCCCACTTATATAGTGTTATTGCTAATACTAAATAAGGAGGGGGGTTGTTGGTGGCCACAACACATTGAGAAGGAGCTTGAGATACATACAGTTAAGGAGTCTTAGATTGATGTGTAGCATCCACATGTAGAGGATCTGGGAGTTGAGACATCCACTCAAGAAGAGCCTTCTAGAGAGGGAAGAAAGCACACCAGAGAGACTGGCAGATTGATGGATGATGCACGGGAGAATGTGGGAGCACCCACTTCTCAGCGTAGGTAGAGGAGGTCATCTGAGAGGTACACTAGATACATGGCTCTTATGGGAAAATGTGTAGTGACAGAGCAATCTTCTTTTAAGGAATCAATGCAACAACTGATTTAGGTTGATGCCATGGTGGAGGAGTATGACTCCATAGTTTGTAACAATGTTTGGAATGTGGAACTGAGACCGAAATACACGTCAGTGGTGAGCTCCCATTGGCTTTACAAGGTAAAGCAAGTTACAGATGGTAGTGTGGAGAAGCACAAGGCTAGATTTGTGGCCCATGGCTTTTCACAGGTAGAGGGGATTAACTATGATGAGAAATTTTCTCCTGTTGCAAGGTACTCATCGATTAGATCTTGTTGGCATTATGAGATAAGTGTTGTCCTCGTTGGCAAACCTCACTGATGACAAATCATAGTACAGAAGGTCAGCAGCAAGGAATTGATGATCAGACTATAAGAAGAAGAGAAAGTTCATACACGCAGGTTCGTTAAGCCCAAGTCGCGTGTACACGTAGGTTGGCTTCAGCAAAAGCGCGTGTATGTGGAAAAGTACCTTTGGTCCATGGCGGTTATTCCTTGGAAGTTGTGCCTATGGTTTTGGACCTTGGCGTCTCGGCGGACGTGTTGATCCCTAGTTTTGAAGTTGATGGTATTGGATTTCTATGGTTTTGGCTCTTGGTATTAAACAAGGCCTAAGGCTATATAAAGGGAAGGAAATCATTAGGCAAGTGTATCTGAAATGTCTTGAATATCTGATGAAGCATTAGATCCAGTATGCAGGTTATGGGTTGATGATGCATTGCTTGATCTGAGCTAAGGAGAGATCTCATCGGTTGATGGAGAGCAAGATCTAAGGAGAGATCGGGATCAAATGGTTTGAAATGAACTATCTTTATGATGCTTATTCTAGATCTACATATTGACGCATGTATTGTTCTATAAGTATTATGAGTATGATTGATGTCTGGTACAGCTGCAAGTTATGAGAAATTATTTTTAGATCTGTACGCGGGTTGTCTTTGGCAAAAGCGCGTATACACGCGGGTTTGATTCATCGAAGTAGCGTATACATTGTAAAGCTTGATATTTGAAGTTGCAGATGGATCTGATGGTTATTACAGAGTTCTGTGTCTGCTCTGTGTTCTGGTGACTGTTGTTAACAGGGTTTCAGTGATTCAGAGTTTGATGATTGTTTTGAGCTTCAATGATAGTTATGGGTCCAGTATGAAAATTGGATGAAATGTGGCCTTTCAGATTATGTGTTGTGCTTCAGTGTATCCAGTCTGAAAATTGATGAAACGTGGTACCTGGAGGAGAGAAGATTGTAGGCAAGCACCTACGTACTAGTATCTAAGCTAGTACAAAAGCTAAGGGAGATCTTTGGAGCATTGTAGCAGGTAGTAGCCTGTGTACTAGTAAATGGATCGGCTAGTACAAGAGCAAAGGGGGTTGTAGCTCCCGTACTGGTATAAGACTGCACCAGTACAAATATTGTAAAAGGATTTTCTTATTAAGAAGAAGATTGAGATGACTTGCAGCAGGTGGTTTTCACCCACATTGGGTTTCCACCTTATATCTTTGTGTTCATGTGTGTGGCTTTTGTGTGATGATCTGTTATGTTATACTGCACCTGTTTACTGTTAATATGGCTAATAATGTTCTGATGCATTTACTGAAGATAAGCTAACTGAATCATAAGATTTCTGGATATACGCTAGTTTCTTTAGACACAGCAGCGTGTACACGCAGGTTCACTTAACTGAAGTAGCGTATATGTTTTTGAGCATTGAAAAAGTTTTAATGATCTGATAATACTGATTCACCCCCCCCTCTCAGTATTATTTCCAACAGATCTATATTGGCACTATCAACACATATGGGTTGGAAGATACATCAGATGGATGTGAAGACAATCTTCCTTAATGGCATGATTGAGGAAGAGGTGTACATAGAGTAGCCTGAAGGTTTGAAACCTTCGACTGTGAGTCGCATGTGTGCTAGCTCAAGAGAGCATTGTATGGGCTACAGTAAGCACCCCATTCTTGGTACACCAAGATAGATGACTACTTCACTGGGTTGGACTTCACGAAGAGTGAAGCGGATGCGAACCTGTATAACATAGTGGTGTAAGGTAAAATATTGATCATTATACTTTATGTGGATGATCTCATACTGACAGGTGATGATCAAATGATAAGATCTTGCAAGGAGGACCTTGCAAGAGAGTTTGAGATGAAGGACTTGGGGCTCATGCATTACTTTCTGGGCATGGAAGTATGGTAGGGTGATGGGGAGCTGTTTGTGTCTCAAGGAAAGTATGCCAATGAGATAGTGAGGAGGTTTCACATGGAGAGTTGCATGCCTATGGAGACTCCTTTAGCAGGTAACTGGAGTAAGGAGGATGCTACTTCAGGGGAAGTAGTGGAAGCTACTATTTACAGGAAGCTTGTAGGTTCACTCATGTACTTGGTGAACACATGACTGGATATGTGCTATGCAGTTAACCATCTTATTCAAGCAATGGTTAGGCCTACCAAGTTGTATTGAAAGGCGATAAAGCATGTGTTGAGATACCTCAAGGGAACTTATCAGTATGGATTATGGTACAAACGGATAAAGGGAGTGAAGCTTCAAGGCTTCACCAATGCATATTGGGAAAGGAGTCCATCCGACCAGAAGAGCACATAAGGAGGGATCTTCAGTGTTGGGTCAACGACAGTTTCTTGGTACAACAGGAAACATAGATCGGTTGCACTCAGTTCGACAGAGGTAGAGTACATGGCTGCGACTCAGGAAACATGTGAGGCCATATGGATGAGGAAGATCTTGGTTGGTTTGTTTGGTCAGCAGATGGATAGAACTGTGATTTACTACGATAATTAGAGTTGTATCAAACTCTCTGAAAATCTGGTTTTTCATGATCGGTCCAAGCATATTGATATCCGATATCATCATCTCAAATATTTTGTATTGAGGCAAATTATGTTGTTAGAGTACATTCCCACAGAGGAGAAAGATGTTGACATTTTGACAAAGGCATTGTCAATATGTAAATTCAAATTTCACAGAGATAGGATCGGGGTAGTTGATAATCCCTTTCTTGTTGAGAGGGCGTGTTGAGAAATGGAAACAAGAAATTATAGTTTAAATTTGTCCTTGAATTTAAACTATGAATTAAAATCGAGTTCTAATCTCATAGCAACTTGTAAATAGTTAATTAAGTTTAATTAACTTAATTAGCTTAGGAATTTCGAGTTGGAAGTCTTTCTGAAGTTATGCATATGTTATCCCTAAGTTTTAGTTGTCCAGGATGAGTTTAATTGTGAGTTGTAATTAGATAACTAAATTTAATGAGTTATGTTAAGTTAAATTAGTTCCAAACTATTTGAGGAACTAATAGAGATTTAATAGTTAGTTGGTGCACTAGTGCATACACAAGTGTCACTCTAGTTAACTGGAGATTACCTCATCAGAAAATCATGCATGTCAATTCTGAGAAAGACCCTGTTGAGACTATAGTGCAGGGACAATGTACTTTCAGTTGTATGATTTACTGAGTTGTATAAATCATGCATGCAATCAGGAAGTCAACCTAGATTGGATTGTGTAGTCTTGGAAGCATTAGATTCCCATTAATATGGGATATTCAACCATAGGAATTGCACAAGGAAATAGGGGCTTGGAGGGCAACATAATTGGCTAAGTGTTGGCTAAGATCTTGCTTGTGAGCTGAGAGAGTTGAGCATACTTGTGCGAAATTGTTCTACTGAGAACAAGCTTTGTATCTTCACTCATATTTATGATTAATGCAATACATATAGCAAGGTTTTGAGTAGTGGCTTTCCCCAGATACATCTTGCCTTATGTGCCATTGATTTATCTTCTTCTTGTTCATATTGTTTTCATTGATCTATTAGCTTCTGCTGGTTGAAAGTAGAAGTAGATTCTTGTTCCGTGCTTTAGTAATCTGCATGAGCTTGTGAGTCTACAAGATTTTCTACATTCATTATTTAAAGGGCATATATATATATATTTTAAGCCTAGGGACATGTCTAATCAAGTTTTTTCACTTAACCCTAAGATTATCCTAAGTTTTTTGCAGCCAACTAGCTTATCGCAAGCCTCCAACTGACGGTACACATAATTTTCGTAGCGTTCATTGAAAATTTTAAAACATAGGTTTTCAAGCTACCAACCCCATCATTTCAAATGCGTAAGAACTTTTTCACAAAGCCATACCCCTTTTCATCCATGATGTGACAACTAGATGTGTTGTAAAGCACAAGAAGGAAGTTTAAACTCAAACCCTAATTTGCCCAACTTACCCTCAAACTGTAATTTCTAGCAAACTTGGAAATATGTTTGCAGTGCGTAGGAAAGCTCTAAAAGTGTTTGTAGTGTCCAACTAGGAGAATTCAAGATTGTAGAGGGATTTTCAGTGTTAGAGTCTTTGCAAAGATGGATGGATCAGTTCATGTGAAGAGGTTTGAGCTAGATGGAATGTACTTTGAAGTTTATCTAGAAATGTTGGCCTTGTTCCAAAGGAGAGGTCAAATTAAAGTTTATGTCAAAACCCTAGTTAAGGAAACAAAGGGAGAGCCTAGTCATATATGTTATATAAAATTAAATAAACTGTAATTAGTAAGTAATTAAAGGTCACGATCAATGATCATGCCCATTCACCAAGAGGCACCCAGGGCTGTATTTAAGCCAGGACCTCCCACAGTGTAATCATCATTTTTCATTAATTAATAATATTATCTATTCTTCTCTTTGTCAGTCAATGAATTGTGTGCTCCATTTGGTATCAGAGCCTGTTTGGTTCTCTGGAAAGATGCTTCATATAAGTGTATCCCTCCACTGTCAATTACATCTGACCCATTCCCCATGTTGGTTGTTCCTTTCCCCTTTTGCTTGTTAAACCATTCGTTCACATTTCCCTTCCCCTTCCACTGTCGAGCCATCCAATTCCCTGCTAACTCGATCCATTCAGACTAGCCGCATCCCAAACTTCGCCATCCCACTCATCTGTCCATTTGCAAGCCGCTGTCTCCACTCTATTTCTCGTTTACTTTTCCACGCTGCTATCTCCACTACATTTCCCGTTCAGTTTTCCAAGCTGTCATCCTCCAAACAAGCTGTGGATACATAGGTATATAGTTATTAAGGCATATAACTATTAAATTATTATTACATAGTTATTAGGGCACATAACTATTACATAGTTATTGTTTGTTTTAATAATTCTATATTAATTAATATTAAAAAAGAGAGTTTATATTAAAAAAAGAAAAGAAAAAAGTTTATATTTAAGAAAAATTAGAAAAATTAGAAAAAAGAAAAAAGAAAAAAGAAAAAAGAAAAAAGAAAAAAGAAAAAAGAAAAAAGAAAAAAGAAAAAAGAAAAAAGAAAAAAGAAAAAAGAAAAAAGAAAAAAGAAAAAAGAAAAAAGAATCTGAAAGGATTGCATGATCCCTTTTAAATTCGTTTTGGTTCTGCTCGAGCTGACTCTCTATCCTCTTTCTTGTATCTTGGAGTGCCTCGATTTTTTCGCCCTGTCTGGTCGCCTCACTGTCAAGGTGCAACAATCTTTTATTGAAATTGGTCATTGACATTGATGTCTTCATTAATGTCAATGACCGATTTCAATAAAAGATTGTTAAACCTTGACACTGAGGTGACCAGACAGGGCGAAAAAATTGAGGCACTCCTCAATGTCAATGATCGATTTCAATAAAAGATTGTTAGACCTTGACACTGAGGTGACTAGATAGGGCAAAAAAATTGAGGCACTCTAGGATACAAGAAAGAGGATAGAGAGTCAGCTCGAGCAGAACCAGAACGAATTTAAAAGGGATCATGCAGTCCTTTCAGGTAAGGTGGATCAAGCAATGGTATTGTTGATATGTATTTGTGACAAGATAAAGGTTACACCCGATTAAATACCCTAGAATAATGAAGCTACTCAACATCTCAATTCTCCAGATTTGTTAAACTTGTAAGACTAACATGAGAAACTCGACTCTCCAAAGACATCTTCCATGCCTAATCAAGAGAATAGTAACACGAATTTTCAAAATAGGCAGCTTTGGAATCCATATACCAATATGCCATTCTCAAACTTAATACCCGTTCTTTGCCCCATCGATAGTTACATATCAATGAAGAGAAAAACTTGAGCTACCCAAATTTCACGGTAACGAAAAATGCAGCGTTGCTTGGTTCAATAAAGCAGAAGAATATTTTGAGATTTACGACATTGACAATGATGACAAAAAGATTAGGCATGCTTCCATGGAAATGGAAGGCGAGGCATATAATTGGTATATGTGGTGGAAAAAGACGACACTTGTTATCAGTTGGAGGAAATTCAAAAAAGTGTTCTTTAAAAGGTTCCAAGGTGTCAAGGAAGAAGATTTCTTCTCATCTCTCACCAGATTGCAACAAAAAGAAGATGTGGACGAATACACTCGAGAATGGGAAAATTTTAGCTATGCGAGTACCTGGATTATCAGAAAATCGTCTCATTCAATCATATACCATGGGACTTAAACCCTATCTCTAGGATGAGATCGAGCTTCATGACATCAATTCTATAGAGGTGGTCAGACAGAAGGAAAAAGCTACTGAAAAGAAACACAAAAAAATGCAGTGGGCGAAGGTGAAAGAGTATATTTAAGATGAAGGTTTTCCCAAGCTATGAACATGGATAATACAAAATATGTTCCACCACATCTTTGTGAAGGAGACAAAACTAATTTGGAAATGCAAAGAATGAAAGAAGGTAAATGCAGATGTTGTGGTGAAAAATGGGACCCAAAACGTAAGTGCGCAAAAGGAAAAGAGACCAAGAACCTGTATAAGTGTGAAGCAACTAATGATTTAGATAGTGATGAACTAGATGTAGAAGAAATCAAAGATTCTCCATAATTCTCTCAAGAACTAGATAACGAGAACATTCTGCAAGTGTCATTATCGACCATGACATGTATATCATAGCCCCAGACATTAACGTTAAAAGGGCATATCAAGAAGAGAAGTGTAATGGTTATGATCGATACCGATAGCACAAACAACTTTTTGGACTCAAATATGGAGAAAAGACTCAAAATTTTCACATTTCCCATGCCCAACATGAAGGTTATGGTAGCTGATGGTAAGAAAATTGAAAATGTAGGGAAATACCATAAAGTCAAATTACATATTCAAGACTATAATCTAGAGACTCCGTTCTACACTGTACCATTAGGAGGAGTGGATGTGGTCTTAGGTATCCAATGGATACAAACCCTAGGCACTTACTCTGCCAACCATCAAAAACAATTTATAGAATTTAAATGGGAAGGGAAGAAATACAAGTTAGATGGATTCCAACCACTTGAGAATCAAATTGTATCATCATCCCAGATGATGAAAATGATTCGGAAGTGAGCACCAACTTATGTAGTACAATGTCATCAATTAGAAATGTTAACTTCAAATTTGTTCAATGAAGAAGCACCAAAATTCCAGGAGCTAATTCAAAAGCACGAAAAATTATTCCAAGATCTCCTAATGAATATGCCTCCTAAAAGAGAAATCGAGCATACAATAGAAGTCAAAGCAGGATCAAATCTCATCAACATCAAATCATATCGATATCCACATCATCAAAAAACTAAAATTGAGAGATTAGTCCAAGATCTTTAAATTGTGGCATCGTCACAAAAAGTAAAAGTCCATATGCTGCTCCAGTTGTATTAGTTTGGAAGAAGGACGGATCATTTAGATTATGCATTGATTATCAAGGACTAAAAAACATAACAAATAAAAATAATTTTCCAATTCATTTTATTGATGATATGTTGGATGAACTACACAGAGCTAAATACTTCTCAAAATTGGACTTAATGCCAGGGTATTAACAAATCAGGATAAGGTTGGAAGACATAGCAAAAACTACATTCTGAACACACAAAGGTCATTACAAATTTAAAGTAATGCCTTTTGGGTTAACCAATGCACCCACAACATTCCAAGCCACTATGAACAAGTTATTCTATCCATATCTAAGGAAGTTTGTGTTAGTGTTCTTTGATGACATTTTAATTTATAATAAACTTAGAAGGAGCACCTAAAACATTTGGAGAAAGTTCTTACTATATTGGAAGAGCATCAATTCTATGCCAAGAAGTCCAAATGTACTTTTGGGAAAGAAGAGGTAGAATATCTCAGACATATAATATCCAAGGAAGGAGTGAAAGTAGATCCTAATAAGATCAAGGCTATAAGGGAATGGCCCAAACCAGTTAATATCTCCAAGCTAAGGGGATTCTTAAAATTGACTGAGTATTATTGAATATTTATTAAAAATTATGCCCATATAACCACACCCCTAAGGAACCTTCTAAAGAATAACTCATTTCGATGGAATGATGAAGCAAAAAAGTGTTCTGAAGACTTGAAATAAGTTATGTCTAATGCCCATTTATTGGCAACTCCAGACTTTTCCAAACCATCTGTAATTGAGTGTGATGCTTTAGGTTTTAGCATAGGAGCAATACTAATGTAAGATGGTCACCCAATCACGTTTGGAAGCAGGAAACTCAATAAGAAAGAACGTCTCAAATCCACATACAACAAGGAAATGCTTGCTATTATGCACCCATTAACCAAATGGCGACAATACCTTTTGGGAAGTAAGTTCTTAATACCAAAATATCATAATAGTCTCCAACATCTCCTCTAGTAGAAAATACTATCTACAGAACAAAAAAAATGGATAGAAAATATCGTTGCCTTCGAAATGGATATATTACATAAGAAAGGGAAAGATAACGTAGTAGCTGATGCTCTATCTAGGAAAGACGAAGGACCATCATCACTTGTAGTTTCAGTGGTTGTTCCCGAATGGCTTAATGAGATTCGAAGTGAATATGAAAAAGATCCAGAAACAAGTGCTATAATCAATAATATTCCTCAGAATTCAAAATTTGAATGGAAGAATGATATCTTATGGTACAATAGAAGAATTAATCTGAATGCAGATTCCAAATTTAAAGCCAAGATTCTCAAAGAGTCGCATGATTCATTGTCAGTGGGACATGTAGGATTCTTTAAAACCTACTATAAAGCACATTAGTCATTATTTTGGAAGGGAATGAGTAATGTTATTAAAAAGTATGTAGCATAATGCGATAAATGCCAGATGAATAAAAATGAAAATATTATGAAACCTGGACTACTTCATCCCTTAAATATCCTGAATCAGAAATGGGAGGAAATATCAATGGACTTTATTGAAGGTTTACCTGTGTTTGATGGTAAGGTTACAATTCTTGTAGTAGTCGACATACTCACCAAGTATGCTCACTTTTACTGCAATGAGGAAATCAGACTCAACAAAACAAATTGCGGAGATATTTTGCAAAAATGTTTACAAATTACATGGATTTCCCAAGGTCATTGTGAGCGATAGAGATGCCAGATTTAAGGGTAATTTTTGGAAGGAAATTTTCAAACATATAGGAACCTACCTCAACATGAGTTTAGATTACCACCCTCAAACGAATGGCCAAATAGAGGTTGTAAATAAATGTTTAGAAGCCTACTTACATTGTTATGCTACAATCAAACAAAATAAGTGGATTCAGTGGTTACATCTTGCTGAATGATGGTATAATTATAATTACCACATGTTAGCAAAAATGACTTCATTTCAAGCTCTGTATGGTTACGAACCTATGAAATGGAAGGAATTTTCTATCATCGAGGCGAAGCTTCCAACTGTTAAAAACTAGTTAGAAGAAATCCAAAAAGTCGTCCAAACTCTAAGAGAAAATCCAAATAATGCAAGGAATCATATGAAGTAGCAAGTTGACTGAAACAAAACTGAAAGAGAATTTGAAGTTGGAGAATGGGTATTTGTTAAACTCCAACCTTACAAGTAGTTTTCCTTAAAACAAAATGGAAAAAACAAATTCGCACCAAGGTTTTATGGACCATACTAGATGAAAAAAAAGATCAGCTAAGTAGTATACAATGTAAGCCTTCTCAATAAAAGTCATGTTCACAACGTTTTCCAAGTATCCTGCCTTAAAAAAGCACTTGGTGAACATCAATCAATGCAAACAACACTTTCGACTTTAGATGACGAAGGAAGGGTTATTCTAGAACCATATGGTATCATATCCATCTTGGAAAAGAAGCTACAATCACAAGTAATCAAAGAATACATAACTAAGTGGAAGGACTTACCAGAAGAAGAATCTTATTGGGAGATAGAAGCATTTCGTCAACAACACCTTTCATTATGTATGTTTTGAGGACAAAGCATCTTTTTAAGGGGAAGACAATGTTATAAAATTAAATAAACTGTAATTAGTAAGTATTTAAAGGGCATGATCAATGATCATGCCCATTCACCAAGAGGCACCCAATGCTGTATTTAAGTCAAGGCCTCCCACAGTGTAATCATCATTTTTCATTAGTTAATAATATCATCTATTCTTATCTCTGTCAGTTAATGAACTGTGCGCCCCAATATCCTTGTTGAAGAGCATATTGAAAACCCTGTAAAGGAACCAAAGGTTTGGGTCTATGAGAGGAGAAAAAAAGACAACAAAAGATAATGCTGGAAGAAGAAGAGGAAAAACATACAACAACAAAATATGAAAAAGGGAAACAAAAAATGGAAATAGGGGATGAAGAAATAGAAACAGAGTCTAGGGTTCATTACTTGAGAAAAACTCACACTAGAGCTACCAATAAGCTGAGGTCAATCTTAAAAGTTAAATACAACCATAGAATTAAAGAGCCAATAGTCATTAATGAAGAGAAAGATGTAGAACCTTTATAGGTGAGAATAAAGCTAAAAAAAAGAGGAAAACAAAATCTGCAGAAAGAAAGAAACATGAGACCCTAACAGTCAATAAAGACATTCAAAAAGGTGGCAAAAGGGTTACAAGATTTAAAAAGAACAAGTCAAGTTGAACATGCTTTGTTAAGCTTCTGAATCCATGGAAGAATAAACAAATCTGCATTTCTGGTGAAGCGACACCTTGAGCTAAGAACAAGGGAATTTATTTTGTTATAAAAACCCTAATTTTGACTAATATTTTTCATGAAGTTTTTTGATAGTCTAGCTAGCATACTCCAGGACCGAATGATGATATTATACAATTTTTTTTGGATTATAATCATGTAGATGAAGTCCCTATGGTTTTTCCCAAATATTCAACAAGGAGAAATGAGAACACTCTGTTTTTCCCTGATTTAGTCACCATCTTCAAGCACAAATTCAAATAGTTGAAAAGGAATTTTAAAAATACAAAAGAGGTTTTTGTTGGGAACGAGATGATTTAAAAAAACCTCCTTCAATTTTACCCAAACATCATGGTTTGAAAAATACAGAGGAATATTTGAGGCCTATTTTTCTAGATTGTTTAATTATGTTATTTTCCTATTTTAGCCACTATTTTGAAATGCAGTTTCCAAACATATGGAGATGAATTTATAAAAACAAAAAGAGGTTTTTGTTTATCACATATTAGTTTAAAAAATCCTTTCTCATATTTTACCCAGCTAACATGGTTTGAAGTATATGAAGGAATATTTGAAACCTATTTTTCAGGATTTAAATAATTAATTATTTCCTGTTTTAGCCATCCACTTTAGGCAAGGTTTTAGAGAAGATGAAGATGAATTTTCCAAATCTGAAAGTTATTTTGTGGGGAATGAGCTAATGTAAAAATACCTTTTTCATTTTTTACACAACTATCACGGTTTGGGAGATTCGAATGCATCTTTGAAGCCTATTTTTCAGAAATTTTCCAGATTTTTTGAAATTTTGTTTCCTATAAAAATGCCAAGTCAACAGCTAAAGGCCACCTCATCAAATTCGACTTGGGATCAGACTAAATATGGGTAAAGAGGTTTTTCAAATCGTTTATTTTGGATCTTGATGATTATTGTAATTGATACTTTCCACAAATTATAGATCTAAAACCTATTTAGTATTTTTATAAGTTAAATGTAAAAGGAGGGCCCAGGGTTGGTTTTTGACAAAAAAATAGACATTGTCTATGTGTTGAAAGCTTTATCAATCTACAATTTTCCAAGATGAGTATATTTTGATTAGTGATATAAATATTCATGTGATGGTATGTCTTAGTACATTTTTTCTACATGTTTTACTGTTTCCTTCTTTATAATATCATTTGAATGTATGGTCTTCTGAATATTTGAATTAGAGTAAATGTTACAAAATTCATCCTTTATTTGATGCTTTGTTTCATAGGTTTAAAATATTTCACTCCTATCTTCTAAATCTACTTTAGGATTCATTTCATATGCCCTACTACAGTGGACTATTCTCCAATTTTCTTCCTTCAGCGATAACGATGAACAACGTCTAGGATGTGTTATATATCTTGCCGTTGTCAATCCTGATCAAACAACCAATATTTTGGTAAGTTTCCTTAAACCCTAGCTTGTTAACTCCATTTCCCAATGGACTATCTCCCTCATTTCTAACCAAACCCTACATCAACACAACACAACGAAAGATCTAGCCACTGTGTAAAATTGCATTACATTACTAAATCTAGTGATTAAGATAACAGAGAGAGCTCTCGCTAGATTGAAGGGGGTAGCCTTGAATCTATACGTTGGATTACAAATCTTATCTTAGGAATTTCTATCCCACAAACAAGAGGATATTTCTAAGTGTCTCTCAACTCTTTAACCCTAGAATTCTTTTATCTTCTTTAGAGATTGAAATTGAGGTAGCTAAATCTAGATAACCTCAAGAGAAACTTGGTGAAAATCTTATGCAAGGAGATTTTAGAGCCGTAAATATTAGCAAAACCTTGGTGAAACATTCACTATAGCCTAATTCAATAATGAGAACAAGTTGGAAAAATATAACTTACATGAAAATAACACATATCATCAAAGAATCACCAATGATCATCCAAAAGAGAGAACTATCCATTAAAAATCCTCTATAAGAAGTTCACTCCACTAGCACTAGAGATAAAATACAAGTACTAGTGTGAGTTTTTGATATCCAAGTGTGGCAATGAATAAATGAGAGGAATCAACCTCCTACTTATACTAGCTAGGTAAGTTAATTTCCTCTAATTTAGCTTTAAGATGACATAAAATACATATAATCCATGATATAAGTGTCTAAGTCACTAAGATAATCTTAAAAATAGCCAAAATTACACTATAACATGAAATTATACCACAAAATAGCCCACACATGTGAGAAAAATGTCCTTCAAGGGTGACATTGTCCTCCAAAAGGTTTGCCTCTCCATGGAAAGTGCAAAAAACTCTTCAGGGCCGAATCTCATCCAAAAGGTCAGTTGTCTTCATCAAATGGATGCCTAATAAACAGGTAAGGCCTCCTTCAACCCCATGTCATCCATAAGGGTGCCCACATTATCCTCAAAAGCATTAAGGAAAGGACGTGTACATTCTAGGGCATGATGTCAGCATGGTGAACAATGTACAATCCCCTCCAAAGGGGTCCCATGCCATCATCATCATCAAATATCCTCAAAAGAAAGGAAATGTACATTAACAAGGTGCAATGCTAGCTGAGGGGTGTCTTTCCATCTATAGGGTACATCTACTCGTTGTAACTTCATGGTTTTGATAGGAAACATCTAAGGTCTTTGAGGTCAATGAGTATGCCATAAACCATGCCAAGTCATCCCAAGGTCAATGCTCCTCAATAAGTGCTCGATTTACTCTATCAAAGTGTATTGGGTCATAATCAAATGGGTTGGACGTCCTCTTTGGAGTGTTGGGGAAGCATCATACAATCCCTTAAGGGATATTAGCTATATTTGGAAGAAAACATTTAACACATAATCAAAGAATCAAATATGATCAATCATCATGGGTGCAAGAAAAATAAGGGTATCAAAGTGGGCCACATTTAATGCTAAAATCATCATAGTACTTCACACTAGCATCACTCTCAAATGTCTTCCTAGCTGATGATTTGTACACAAGTTGTCATGCTTAAGTATGGGAGGGTTATTACTTGGTCCTATTAGGTGCTTCCAATCCTAAGTGGAGGAACAGTTCCCAGGTCAATCCTTTTAGAAGATAGGTAGATGTAGTGGGTGTTATGCATTGAGGTGTACTTCATGAATGGGGTCATAGTCTTATGATAGGTTATATAAAATCATTTTCCACGAGTGCTTAGCCTACCTGAATTACCTTCCTCACTTTTGTTTCTCCAAGCCCTTAATATTTTGCTTTCTCTTTTCTTTACATAGCTTGTTTAACAAGCTTCATTGACAATCATGTAATAATTAGATAACCCCTTTTAGTTATGAATAGATTATTGCTTGATTAAGTTTGAGATGTTCATAGGGAGTTCTTTTTACTTTGAAAGGTGTGATATGCATGGATACTCTCTGGGATGAGCGGATATATAAGAGGGGCTAGAGATCAACTGATTTTTCTTTTTCTTGTTTTACATCCCTTTCCATTATTTTACCTTTTAACATTTGTATCATGTTCTTTATTTTCTTATAACTGCATAAACCATGGGTATATACAACCCCTTCTTCTCATTAGACAAGGTCAATAGTCAACCAACATGAGCAATTGATAATCAACCAATCAAAAGTCAGGACAATGGAGCAAGGGAATGAGAACAAGTGCTAGTGTTAATGTTGGTGTGCTAGTGCTAATTAAGTTTGGAGTAAACAACAAGATATTCATAGTTGTAGCTCTCTAGTTGTGTGAGGGAGAAGTGTGAATTTGGTTTAGTGTGGAGCCTAAAGGGAAAAGCCTTAAAACTACTATTGTTGAGGCCATCATGGAATGCTAGTAGAGGTGTTGGGGAATTTGGTTTTGTCGGAGGAGAATGGCAACACCAAGACAATGGTTGTAATATCTTCTTGATTCAATATATATGCAACTATCAATTGATTTCCTACATGATGTGTCATCTTACATGTTCACGCCTTAATGTTTCTTGACTTGTTAAGTAGGTTGAATTACAAATTGTCTATTATCATGGTTGTTGTTGGCTGTTGTTTACTTGTTTCAGGTGTTTGAAGAAGGAAGTGAGAGATAGCTGGAGTGAGCAAGCAAGGACATCATTAAATGGGATAAGCATACTAAGAGGTAGGTCCTCTTAATTGGTTCTAACCTAAGGAAATATTCCATAGAATGTATCAGTTGTGGCTAGACCCATTATCAGGCTAGAGGAATTGTTTGTGTCCACACTCATAATTTTACTTCACCACAAATTGGCGACCATACTAGGGAGCCAATCCTTCTGTTTGTCTTGTTTGAGATTCCATGATTTCAAATGAACTTTTCTAGTTCCACTTTTTCCCTTTGGTTTTGTTTCTTTTCTTCTACTTACTGGTCTGAGTTTGAAATTCATAGTAGCAGATCTAATCCCTGTTTTAGAAAATTTTTATTTTTTTTCTTGGCTCCCTCGCTCAGCACACTTAATCCGCTAACCCTCGCACTGATCAACGCAATATGCTAAGAAACAGTCACACCGACCTAACTCTAGTGCTTGTTTTTAGTTAGGCAGTCACACTAATGCATGTAAGTGAATATTAGGGTTTGTCCCCAATCTTGGCTAGTGTGTTTTGCTCTCATGATTTCGACCTCGTAAGCCTTTTAGATTATTTTCTCCCTAACTAGAAAGTTGATTTTCATTTGGTTTTGTTTGCTTGTTGGTTTGGCATCTTCCTACTTGATTTCTTGGATCATTGGATGGTTACTGACACTAGGGCATCTAGATTGTCATACATTCAACTGATTGTGGACTCAGTGAGTTGAGTTGTTGGTGTACTTACTCCTTGCATTTCGTTTGTGGTCCTTTTACGGCTGTGACCTCCATTACACAAGTTTGAGAAGTTTTTGTTTGCTTGTCTAAACATTTCTTTTCTGGCATGGATTACATGTCTTGTTTTTGAAAAAGTTTCTGCCTCATTAGTTTGAACAAGTCTCTATTTTCGTGTTTTCATTTGCTTGAAGAGATAATTGTCTCGAAATTTTTTTCATTGACGTGTTGTATGTGAAAAATTCAATTCGTTGTTTCATGAAAAATATGAAATTCTAGTTTGTTGCATCATTATGCTGCGGTAGTCAGCATCATTAAAGACTGGGATTGCATTGGCATTTGAAAAGGAAAAGAACTTTTTTTCTTTTGAAAGGACTGTTAGAAATGTATTTGTCAGGAAATTAGGAATTGGAATGCATTTTTCATTAGTTTATTTTTTCGAAAAGTGAAGTAGTGAAAGATCATTTTGCTTTCAATTGCTTGGTTGTTTGCATTTGGTTGTGTGTTCTCTACCCTCTCTAGTGTAGACAATTCATCGAATTGAAAGGGTCTTGTCTCATTTAGTTGCATTTAAGGTTTTCGATTCACATCGCTAAGGCCTGAAAAATGAGACATAACTCAAGATAAACTTTAAAATGAACTCAATTAACCTAAGGCACATTTGAAATCTAACGATAATATCTAGGAGGTATAGGCTAGAGACCTATTCCAGCTAGCAACTATTGTTAGCTTCGGCATTAGACATCACTAGTATGGATTTGTGCTCCTCGTACCGTCGAGTATATAATGGGAGACCCCTCTAGGCTGAAATCATTTATCCATAGGAAGCAGAGTCGACCGCCTTGCAAACATGATACACTGAACACAACATTCAGGGAGATTGCCTGCTCATACTTCTCGGTTCACCAGGAGGTATTATGTAGTTCACAGTTGCCCGATAATCCTATTTTACCTAGATCATCCAGAGCAGTCATTTGATATTTTCAACTCATTAAACTTAAAAGATCATTCGAGCACTTATCCTTTCGAGCTCGTTTCAAATCGAAAGCGATAGATCCATCTTTGTTTCTTTCTCGAATCTTAAAAAATGAAAGAGCACTAGTCTACTTGCGCATCTTAATAATTGATTGCCCATGATCTGATAACATCGTGTCAGTATTTTCTAGACCAAATCGTGAGTTTCCCTTAAAGAACATTTTAAAGCCTTGAAGTTTATCTCTCTCTTTTCTGTTAACTAAGGCAAGGTCATCATGGCTGAACCATCTGGTTCACCTATTTCCTCTTCCTCTCCTCCATCTGAAATATTGTTTGAGGAGCCATTTCCTAAGTTACTAGAGTCACTCGAGGACCAAGGTGTTGAACTTGGAATTGTTCCGAGCATTCAACCTTTGTCATCTCATCCTCTGCCTACTTTAGATATTGGGTCATCTGCTGATCTTGGCCCAGAATCTCCAGACAATCCCATTCAAACTCCTGAGAGTTCATCGACCACTAACGGTCAGCTTGTACTGGTTATCTATACTCCAAATCCTTTGTTTGACCCTGTTGTGATATCATCGCAGCGTCCCTACATTCCGTACGATCAGCTGGGTGTTCCTTTGGAATTATCCTCTCATACTTCTTCGTTTGTTCGTCATCGTTTGTTCCTAGATATGGAACTCGAAGGCGATGCTCCAGTCACCTCTCCAGAGGAGTCAAAAGTTTCTACTCCACACACTGTTGAGGAGGAAGAATATCCTTTTCCTCCTGAAGGTTTCCCCTATACAGGGAGCATTCCCGCTAGTGTGCCACCTAATTATGTGTCTTTAGCACACTTGGTTTCAGGTACACCAATTGCCACATCACTTTACCATAACCTTGATTGGGTGTCAGGTGCCATGCCTACTTCAGGTCCGTTCATTGCGAACTCGACCTCCCAACAGGATGTTACCTCACTCCCGATGCAACACACCATTCCAGACCCTTTTATATAATCAGTCCCAGTCACTCGTCCGGTTCAACCAGTGGTCTCTAAGAATGTCTCTGTCAGTTACTGCATCTGTTTGTTCAGTGGCCAAGCTATGCCACTGTATGGGGGGAAAAACCTGAATGTTTCTATGGTGTCAGGCACCACCAATGTGAGTGGCTCACAAGCTCACATGCTTGGTATGAACCAACCTTCTTTCGACATTATTCACAACCTTGCTGATTCGTCTGAGTTGAGCAATGTCCAGTATCAACAGCCCTATGAGGCTCAGGTCCAATACCAAACTCCTTACGTTCCATATGGTTCTCAAAGAATGATTAATCAACCTTACACCCCTCAGCTTGGGCAGTACATTTAGCCTGGTTCATCCACTTTCCAGGATGGCTATGGCAAGATTCAGTTTAGAAATTTTCTGGGCACGGTTCAAGTACCCTTTCAACAACAAGGACAACCTCTACAACAACAAGGGAAACCTTTATTACTGCAAGGGCAACCTTTGTTGCAGCAAGGAATATTTGCACAACAACAAGGGAAAACGATCCCGTAGCAAGGTCAACTGCAACAACTGCAAGGGGAACCCTTGCAATAGTTGCAACAAACCGTGAAATAGCAGATGCACTATGCTCTGCAAACCTCCCAGCCCATGTCCTCGTAGGGCCTACCTTTACAGCCCCAGGGACAAATTTTGTAGCTGCAAGGCTAACCCTTGAAACAATAAAACAAACCTGGGCAACAACAACCCTTGTATACATATCAGCAGGGTCAACCCTTGGAAGGGCAAGGCCAGGGTCAAGTCCTACAGCAGCAGGCCCAAAATTCTAATGTCCTAGGTCAACAGGTCTAGAATCCTTTTAGCTAAGGACAACAAGTACAAAACCCTAATGTCCTAGGTCAACAGGTACAAAATCCTTTTGGTCAAGGGAAATAGGTACAAAATCCCTATGTCCAAGGGTAACAAGTGTATAATCCTTATGCCCAAGGACACCAGGTCCAAAATCCTTTTCTTTAGGGACAACAGGTTCACCACCTGTATGTTCAGGGACAACATGTACAATATGCATATGTCCAAGGTCAACAGGCTCATCAACCTTTTAACATGTGTGTTTCTTATCAGCAACCTATGATTGGACAGTTCTAAGGTATTCAAGATCAAAATCCTCCCTATGGCCAAGGTAACCCGCAAGGGGGCAACATTCAATGCCATATGACCGAATCCCCCACTGTGGGGCCAAAACCCTTACTAGTAGGGATGGGCTCCTCCGCTCGGACCCGGTTACCGACCTACTATGCCTTTTAATACTCAATTGCCATTCTTGGCCACACTAGAGTTCCCAGATGTGTCTCGCCTTATGAACGATCCAATTCTTCATTCACCATACTGGCCTCCGGTGCCTTTTCCAAGATATCGAGCGATTGTCCAAAGTTCGATGGGAAAGCAAAAGAAGATCCTCAAGCCCACGTGATGACATATCACCTCTGGTGCTCTTCGAATTCTTATGTTGACAATTCCATCCATCTCCGACTTTTCGAATGGACCCTCACAGGTGTTGCAGCCAAGTGGTACATTGAGCTTCTTCGAAGTACTTACCATGACTTTAAATCTTTAGCCATAGCTTTCCTCACACATTTCCAGCTGCCGGTTCGCAATGAAACTGGCACCTATTTGCTCACATCGCTTAAGAAAGATACTGCGACACACATCTCCGATCACATCCATGAATGGAGATGTAGACGTTGCCTGATCAAGTTTGAAATTAAGTATTGGGGGTTTTCGTAGTGCATTATATTAGATATCATTTTTTGGGATTCAACTGTGTTAAGTAAGAGTCATTCATCTATGACCATTTTCATGAGAGGTAGTCGTAATTGACTAATTTATCATGATTTTTGAATAGTCCACTTAGCACTCATTGCATTGGGTGATGCTCATAAGGGTGAAGAAGTGGGATTGAAACTAGTGAAATAAATCACATAGTGTCAATCATCACTTCTGGGGCTTGCACCTAGTAACCAAGACTTCCCAGGAGGTCACCCATCCCAGATCGCCTCTGGCTCAAGCACGCTTAACTGTGGAGTTTTCCCCACAATCAAGCCCACTTAGCTTGCTACCCCATTTGCTAAATCTTAGCAAGTATTGTGCCTTATGAATCATTCAAATAGAGTTCCCTTCACTCTTTTGAATTAAGTATTGGGGGTTTCTGCAGTGCATTATATTAGATATCATTTTTTGGGATTCAACTACGTTAAGTAAGAGTCATTCATCTATGACCATTTCCATGAGAGGTAGTCGTAACTAACTAATTTCTCATGATTTTTGAATAGTCCACTTAACACTCATTGCATCGGGAGATGCTCACAGGGGTGAAGAAGTGGGATTGAAACTAGTGAAATAAATCACATAGCGTCAACCATCACTTCCTAGGCTTGCACCCGGTAACCAAGAATTCCCAGGAGGTCACCCATCCTAGATCGCCTCTGGGTCAAGCATGCTTAACTGTGGAGTTTTCCCCACAGTCAAGCCCACTTATCTTGCTACCCCATTTGCAAAACCTTAGCAAGTATTGTGCCTCATGAACCATTCAAGTAGAGTTCCCTTCACTCTTTTGAATTAAGTATTGGGGGTTTCCGCAGTGCATTATATTAGATATCATTTTTTGGGATTCAATTGCGTTAAGTAAGAGTCATTCATCTATGACCATTTCCATGAGTCATTCACCCCTGTGAGCATCACCCTATGCAATGAGTGCTAAGTGGACTATTCAAAAATCATGAGAAATTAGTCAGTTACAATTACCTCTCATGGAAATGGTCATAGATGAATGATTTTTACTTAACGTAGTTGAATCCCAAAAAATGATATCTAAGTTCGAAATTGCTAATCAGTTGCTCATCGAATGGTTTGCTAAATCATTCATTGCTTCAATTGCTCGTGATATAGCTATGGGTGGATGCTTTACTAAAGAAAAATCCATTGCTTGTGCCCAATACTTAGATCTATTTACTCTCAGTTTGGCACTTTGTATGAGTTATTAACTGATGCTCCGCGGCCATCATCCGATCCCACGACATCAAAGTCGTAGGCTGTATCTCATGTCAATGGAGTTATTGGTTCATCATCCCAGACCCCTGCTAAATCTTCTCCCAAACAGAAGTCGGTCTTGAATGCTTTTCCCATTAGTTCTTCCTAGAATCCACCTAGCCCTGGTAAAACCTCAAAGGCTCACGTTGTCTAGTCTACCTATTAAACAACATTTTGTCACTCTCCCTGTACTCCCCATTCCTTGATCCTGGAGGACCTCTACAGTGAGCTCCGCATGCTTTTCCTTCATGGAGAAAATCCCATTATGTCCCTCTTCATGAGCAGATCATTTCCCTTTTGCACCATTTCCCCTGAAACCTCTGTTTTGCCCAGTTTACAACACTGATGCTAATGGCATTTGTCTCCCTCACGCCGATGTGCAGAGCTTGGCACTACTCCTCGCGCTAACTGGAGCGACTGAGCTGTGTTTTAGTCACACCAGTCTTGTTATGGAAAGTTTTTTAAATTAGAGCTGAAGCTTCCAGCTCTAGAAGCTCCGTAACAGAAGTCTGGTAAATGGTTTGGCCGGATGGGGTCGAGGATGATAGTTTGGGCTCCTTTCTCCTATAATGATGGAACTACCTCAAGGGATAAGTCCTTCTCCCATAAGAATAGGATCCATCTCCCATCCATATTTCCTATATAAACCTCCCTTCTTCCCAAGCAAAAACTAGTGTGAATATTATAGTCACAGTTGATAGTTTTGGCAGAGTTATTGTTGAGTGTTGATACTATTTTGGAGTAGAAAAGCAAGCTATTACTAGTTGTAGATACCTATTTGTGTGAGGGAGAAGTATGTTTTGGTTTGGAGTGAAGCCCAAAGGGAAGAGCCTTTAAAATATTGTTGTTTGAAGCCATCATGGAATGCTAGTAGAAGTGTGTGGGAACCCGGTCTTGTCAGAGGAAGACTGCAGTGTCAAGACGAATGGTTGTAATCTCTCTTTGATATTAATATATGCATCTATCGATTAATTTCCTACATGTTTTGTAATATTACATATCCATGTCTTAATGTTTCTTGACTTGTTAAGTAGGTTGAATTGCAATTTATCTATTATTATGTTTGTTGTTGTTTACTTGTTTCAGGTGCTTGAACAAGGAAGTGAGAGATAGCTGAAGCGAGCAAGCGAGGACATCATCAAGCAGGATAAGCAGACCAAGAGGTAGGCCCTCTTGATTTATTTTAACCTAAGGAAATCTTCCATAGAATGTATCTGTGGTGGACAGACCCATTATCGAGCTAAAGGAATTAGTTCATGTCCGCACTTATAATTTTACTTCACCACAAATTGGCGACTCCGCTGGGGAATCCAATCCTTTTGTTTGTCTTGGATTTCATGATTTCGTGTGAACTTTTCCAATTACAATTTTTCCCTTTGGTTCTATGTCTTTTCTCTTGCTTATTGGTATGAGTCTAAAATTCATAGTAGCAGATCTGGTCCCTGTTTCAATTTTTATTTTTTATTTTTTCCTTAGCTCCCTCGATCAACGTGCTTAATTCACTGATAGTCACACCGATCAGCGTGAGTTGCTGAGAAACAGTCATGCCAACCAAGCTCTAGCGCTTGTTTTCAGTTAGGTGGTCACGCCAATGCCTATAAGTGAGGATTGGGGCTCGACCCCAATCTTGGATAGTGTGTTATGCTCTTGTGGTTTTGACCCCATAAGCCTTTTTGACCATTTTCTCCATGATTAGAAAGCTTCATTTAGCTTTCTTTGTGTGCTTGCTTGGTTTAGCCCACCCTCTGATGTGTTAAGTCTAGCCCTGTGTGAAGTTATTTTTTATTTTTTCTTTGAATCCCTTGATCGGCGCTATTTTTGGCCAAAAAGTCACGCCGACCAGCCATCAGCACTAGTTGTAGTACTGGTTAGTTGTGCCAATCGGCACTACTTTTTGCCCAAAAGTCGGTCCGGTCTCAGGGGTAAGAAAAAATCAGAATTTCTCCCATTCCAGTGCCAGTGTGTCTTGACCCTCAGACTCTCTTTTTCCTCCTAGAAGTGACTAGAATGCTTTGTTTTTAATTGAATGTGTAAAAGAGTCTCGTTTGTTCTCTTATTTCGAGTGTCTCTTTTCTCTTTCCAAGCATAGATTACATTGCTCGGTTTGTCAATTGAAGCATTTATGTGTTTGGTTTGTTCGATTTAGGGAAGAAGTTATTTTTAGTTTCATTTATAATGCTTTGGATTTGATTGATGCTTGTTTGTTCGGAATTGTGAAAATTTTCATTTAAAGTGCTTTATGTGAAAGATTCATTTTGCATTTTATGAAAAGGAGAACATCATTCTAGTTTACTTAAGCGAAAGTATTGCATTATTAGCGTTATTGAGAAGCTAGATTTGCATCATCATAAGCATTGGAAATGAAATGAAACTTCTTATGTTGTTATAGGAAGATTAAGTGCATTTAGGAGATTTATTAGTGAAATATTTCATTCTTCGATTGTTACATTAATTTTGTGTTCTCTATCTCTCAATTAGTGATAACTTTCATCGACGACCAAGATCCCTTTTCTCTTATAGCTGCATGTAGAAGATTTTGTTAGATGAAAATGGTAGGGCCTTGTAATTGAAACCTAATTCAAGATCAATCGTTAAAATTTATTGAATTAATCTAAGGAAGCATTGAAACTTAACGCTCACATTTAGTGGTCTAGGCTAGAGACATGTTCCGATGTCTTTAAACCTAACAATTTTCGTTCGCTTCGGCACTAGACAACGCTAGTACGGACTTGTGCTCCCTGTACTGTCGTGTATATAAAGGGAGACCCCACTAGGTCTGTAATCCTTTATCTGTAGGAAGCCGAGTCTGTCACCTTGTAAACGTGATACATTGAACACATCATTCGGGGAGATTGCCATCCCATACTTCTCGGTTCACTGAGAGGTATTCTGCGGTTCATAGTTACCTGGTAATCCTTTTGCCTAGATTATCCGAAGTAGTCATTTTGGTCTTTTTTAATTGTTAAATTTTAAAATATCATCGAGCACTTGTCCTTTCCAGCTCGTTAATTCTGAAAGCGACTAGAGTCACCTTTCGTCCTTTTCTTGACTCTTAAAATATGAAAAGGCAAAGTTTTGTTTCAGTGTCTTAAAATTAACTACCCATGAAATATTCCTGGTTAAAGTTATCTTCCTTAGTGATTCTTTAGGGTCAATTCCAATGGCAACATTTCTGGAGTCTACCAGTCAAGGGTTCCCCTAGGATGGGAATCCTGGTGCTTTTCCTTGTTTTGGAAATGCTGGTGCTCCTTATATGGCAACATTGTCCCTTCCCGGGTTAACCATTGGTTTACCTATCTGGTTGTTTTCGACCTTGGTGGTCTCAAGTGTCCCGACTCCTGTCCAAGAGTCCCCTTCATTCAAATCACGTCATGATGATTCTAAGGTTGACCCCTCGCCTTCTTCCCATATTTCTTCACCCTCTTCTTCTAATTCACCTAGTGAAAGTTTGAAATCTAGTAACCAAGAGGCTAAGAAGAAGAAGAAGAAGACGAAGAAGAAGAAGTTAGATAAGCGAGAGGCCAACCATGCAGTTATTACTCCAAATGCACCTCCCATAGAAAAACCTTCCAATCCTCCACAAAAGGTAAAATTGCTTTGCAGGCTATGTAAGGGTGACCATCTCCTTTGAGATTCTCTTGGTATGTGTTATAGACATTTTTGTGCCTTACAACAATAAGCATGAAATGTCCATAATCTAAGGGATCCAAAGTCCCTAAACATGTTGTTCCTACCCCTAGAGGAACAAGGCTAACAAACCACAGCAATTCACAGAAGTTCTCCACGAGAAACTGCTCAAAAACAAGTCAATTCAGGATCAATTCAGAGGCTCCACTAGCTGTCTGTGCTGAAATGCAGAGATTACACTGGCTAGGTGCACTGCAACGCAGGTAGAAGCACTACCAGGGTGCGCTGAGTGGGAAGTGACAAATGGCAAGTTCATTCAACGAGGTGGAAAGACCCTGGAAGCTTCCAGAATCTTCTCCAATGACACTTGCCTCAAGGAATTCGACTAGTGATGAGTAAGAGGCTCTTAGTATCCAAGTGGAAGCAAGAACTGACAGAGGGAAAGGACACTAGTCAGATCTCAAGCTGACTCATCCTCTCTCCAAACATCTATATATGGATCTCTCCTCCATGAGATCTGGAGGCTGGAATTTTGTTATTGCAAAGAATTGCTGTTGGTTTGAGATTGGAATCATTGGGTGCTTAATGCTTTGAAGGAAGGTGAAGATAGGAATTTCATTTGCTGGGAAGGAGATGCTGGATTGGAGCCCTCTGGGTTGTATCTCCTCCTGAACCTTGTTATTCATCAATAAAGCTATCTTGGTTTCTCCTATATGCTGATGTGTCTTTGATGTATGATTGCATTAGTATGTTTAGTTTATTTCTAATCCTGAACTAGTTATGAATATGAATCTATGTCTTTGTGTAGTGTCCTCTTCTTGTGATCTTGCAGGAACCTGTTGAAGCTGGGCGAGCGAGAAGGCAAGTAGCTGGGAACTCTCAAAGAGAAGAGAAACCGGATTGAGGGACAAACGGAAGACACCGGTTAGTCCATCCATCTCTCTTCATTCTTAATTCATAAAGGAAGAATACTAGAATAGCTGTTTCTGTTTGTTGCTAAGGCACTGTCACACCTTAGGTGGATAGGATCGTCCTGCATAGGCATTTTTCCCCACAACAAATTGGCGACTCCGCTGGGGAGATCTGTTTAGTCATTTTATTTGTGTCTCTATCATTGTTTGTTTCATAGACTCAAGAGCAGCAATCGAACTGCATCTGCTATTCTCAGATACAAAGTAGACAGCTGCTGCTTTGATCCAATCACTGGATTTGTCTATGATCTGAACAATGGACTCACAAATGATTTGATGATCCTTTGTGATAGATCTTAGTCCTCCTTCAAAGCATCCCTTTGATTGTACCTTGCTTGTTGCTTTGATTTGGCCTGAAACTGTAGATTAAATAGCAAACTGTAACCCAGAACCCAGTGAGGAACTCTCGTTTCTCCTTCAGCGCAGACTCTGTGAAGAGGTTCTGCATTTCAACGCAGGTCCCGTGAAGGCTACCTGCGCTGAATGTCAAAACCTCTATGTTAGGAGTGCGCTGATCCAGTTAGGCCTTGTGCAACTGGGGTTCTCTGCTCTGTTTTGCCTTGTTTTGATCTCTGATTTTTTTTTGCAGCCTGTAACCAACATTGGTACCTGTCTGATAACTCCTTTTCTCTGCTTAAATTCCGCCTCCTTTTGTACAAAAAGACTGTGAGTGTTTTTATGTGTTTGTGGCGTCATTTGTAGTTTTCCTTTGCAAGAGTGAAATAGTCATCCTGTAGCCCTTGATTCAGATCTGTTGATTGTGATCTTAGGAGAGAGTTCATTGGCTATTTACAACTGGTTATACATTCATTTTTGCTTTCGGTTTGAGTTTGTCTCTTTTGAGTGTCAAAACAAGTATTCATTTCGAAAATCGTTAAGTGTTGTATTCTCTTCTACCCTTTCTGATTTTGAAAAAGTAAACTTATTTGTATTTGTCATTTAAAAGCGAATTCAAAGTTGTACAAAAAGCTTTCTTTTTAGGCATCAATATTAAGAGAGCGGAAAACAAACACCTGCATTGTGCATTTGCATGCTTGATTTAGGAAAAGTGCATTTAGAGTGTGCTGATTGCTCTTTGAGAAAAGATGGTGTCTTTCTTTTCCCTTTGTAGCTAGGATTTTCATTGTTGAAAAGATATAAAAGCTTGCTTATCATCTTTAGACTGCATTTAGGAATTGTATCATACATCTCGTGGTGATCCAAAAAGGCAAACTTCTAAGAAAGATCAACCTAAAATAAATTGAATGAACTTAACAACGCTTTGTAACTTAACGCACAACATAGAGGTCTAGGCTAGAGACGTGTTTCGGCGTCGTAAAGCCTGGTGACTGTCGATCTCGCTGATGGTGGGTGATTCCTCCTGAGGGACGATAGCGCCAGTACGGATTGTGCTCCCACGTACCGTCGAGTATATATTGGGAGACCCCTATAGGCATAAAACCTTTATCCTTAGGAAGCCATGTCGGCCGCCCTACTGATCGCAATGCACTGAACACAGCATTCGGGAAGATTGACCGCCCGTACCTTAAAAAGTATTCTGCGGTTTTGCGAAAAGTTTGGCACACCCTCTACCTAGAATTCCAGAGCAGTTCCTTTTGGCCTTTTTCAGACTCTATAACGGAAAAAGTCCATCCGAGCATTTGTCACTTCGGGCTCGTTAAAACATCGAAGGAGACTAGAGTCATCTTTAGCTTTTTCTCGACTCTTTAAAATTGAAAAAGCAAGTTGTGTCTAAAGCGTCTAAAAAATTCATTTAATTCGGAAACACACTTTCCCCTTTTGTATTTTGGTTGTGTTAGCGCTTGAAATTTCACCTCAGGCTGAGAAAGGTAAACCTCAAGGCTACATCAAACCATTCAGCCTCGTAGCTAGCCCTACGGGGCAGGAGAAGGCTCTCTCCGGTCAATCTCGGTAGATCTTCAATGGGATGAGATGACCAACAAGGTAACACTGATATTAGGCTAGTAAACTGATCAAAAGGGTTGATTTTGGGTTTTGGTGACAAATTGAGGAATTGTAATTTTGGGTGCGGGGATTGGACACAGTTTCTGCAGGGGGTTCCTTGGGGCGAGGTAGGAAACAGTATTGATGCCTTAACTTGAGATGGATGATCAGGAATGAAAGATGAGGAGCTAAAGAGAGCAAACAATGACTTTGAATTCCCTTTAGACAGTAGAAAACATGGAAATTAAACAAATTTAAAAGCAGAGCATGGCTAGCATGAATTCCTACTTTAACACTTCATTTGTTTAATGTGCAGCAACAAAGAAAGGAAATGAATCACATAACAAAGCTTACAAGAACATTGAGAAACACACCATCAACACATGAGTCCACAAGAATCCCAAAGATGACTGCAAAACCCTGGTCTTCCTTAGCCAAAAATTGCAGAGATACAGTGAAAATATACAATGATAGCTTCTCCCTCAAGAGTCCAACCATGAAAATGAGCAAGAAAGTACATAATATAGATGATCTAACCTCTTTCCTTGCCTCCATGGGTCGAGCTCACTATCCTAGGAGCTGTTTGAACCACTTCTAAACTAAGCACTACAAAATAGGCAGTCAAAACAACTTGCCTCTATAAACTTGGAAACCAGTTCATACATTCAATTTTTACCCTTTACATAAATGAATCTTCTAGAAGTGTTAAACAAGAGTAAAAGTATCTAAAAAGTGTCACAATTACATCCAAGAGGACCATCATTAACCTCAAAAAGTCAAAAAGAGTCAAATCTGCGTTTTCTGGGCTGAACAAGTCAATTCTGGCAAAATCTGCTCAACGGGTCGCGCACCCCTGCTCAACGGGTCGCGCACATTGGGAGCTCTGTTTGAGGCACTTGCAAGTGTCAGAATTGGGTGCAGGATAGCTCGTTGGAAAGGTCTGTGAGTCTAATTTCCAACCCAACTGGAATTTTTGAATTTGGAGGTCATTTTCCCTATCAAAAATTAATTCTCCCAAGACTGGTTTCTGCAACTCAAAAAAGGGGCAGAAAGTCAAATTTTGCATGTATTTTGACCTTCTGGAGGCCCAAAACCCCATAAAAACTCAAGTCCATCCATAGGAATATGTAACTTTGCATAAAAAATCTAGAAATGCTGAGTTTTTGCAAAAAGGAGTTGTCATGACAAAGGGTCTCACCGGGGGTGAGACCCGTTGAGGAGCCAAAACCTGTAAATTTCCAAAAAATGCCAAAATTACCCAAAACTTCCAGAATTTTTTGGGATTTGAGCTGTGGCTAGGCTAATGAGTGCCATGATCCTTGAGTGAAGCCTCAGCCAAGATACGGAGGGGATTTGGCTTCTTTCTCTGTTTTTGAGCCTCGGTCAACCTCCTTTGAAAAACTTTCATTTTGGCTTTGCATACATGCATCCTTGCCCAATAATGATTTTTCATATTTCTCAGCAGCTTTTTCTCTTGGTTGGCCTTAGCCAACAGCCTCTCTAAGTATGCATTCACCTGAATGAGCATTGACTCTCGGTCAGCAGGCAATGGATCACCGGGTCTTCTTCGGTTTAAGACTCGGTCACTACGAATCCTCCATAACTCATCAAGTGCTTTCTACTCCTCTAACTGTTTGTTCCGCTGCTCCAAGTAAGTGATAGTCCATTGGGCACCCTCAAGTCTCTTCTGCAAAGCATCATTTTCAGCCCTGAGATGCTGAATGATCTCCTTTGCCTCTCGGCTAGGAGAACTGGCCTCAAGATCAATGACCTCGGTGTCTGGGACTCCTGATGGACCCTCATGAATCATGGGCTGTTTGCCCCTCTGTGCTGATGAAGAGAGCGAGGCCCCTTCCACCTGATGTGGAGATAACACTCGCTGAGCTGATGATGAAGGCGAGACCCCTTCCACCTGCTGTGGAGATAGTACTCGCCTAGCTGCTGCAAATAAGGCCCTTGGGCCTTTCTGATAGGTGACCAGAGGTGTGGAGCTGACATGTCAGGTGACCGGAATATCAGGCTGCTGAGATGGTCCTCCCTCCTCATGAATGACCTCCTCATGATGTGGCTGAGGTGGCACTGTGAAAAACTCACGAGAGATAAACTCCTCCCATGAGATACCCTGCTGTGTCAACTGATGCAAGACTATGAGCTGAATCAAACCATAATGACATAAGCTCCTGTACTGCTGGGCCGGGGTCTTCTTCTGCAACATGGGCACCATCCTCTGAATGTTATGAAAGAAGAAGACCGGGATGTTCATCATTCTCACTCGGGTGAAATGCATCAAAAGGTGAATGTGATATGAGTACACCTGTGAAAATCTGTCCTCATAGGTAAAATAGTGCATAATAAGCCTCATGATGGGAGCATACTCGCTCCGGAGAAATCTGAATGGAAAAACACCCGCCAAATGTCTCATGAATGGTGGCCGGACATAAGGCTCAAAGTGAACAAAATCTAGCAACCTGCGCTTAGGCCACACCTCACCAACATTTGGTATCCCTGTAGCATGTGAGATCACCTCGGGTGTCAATGTAAAATCTACCCCTGCTAGATTGACATGTCCATCATGCAAATGTAAAACAAAGAGGCGGGCCAACTCTCTGTGATGTTGAATCCGGGAGATCCTCTCACAAAACTGATAACAAGACATGTACTGAAAACAAGTCACTGCCATGGGACAAGCCTGTAATTCTGCCAAAGAGGTGGGCTCCTCTCGCTTATGATGTCCACCCTTACCACCCCTACGAGGCCTCCTCTGTACCTCAACCTCTGTAGATGATGAATGGTCATCACTTTGCTCATAAGTTTCGGTTTCTGACATGGTTTAGGAGCAAAGTGGACAAACTGAACTGCTGTCTCTGCCTGCAAAAAGTGCTGAAATCTATGCTGTTTCAAGGGGAAAAATACATGAGGGAAATGTTAGGGGAGGGATTCTTTAACAAGGAATGGGAATATATATATATATATATATATAACAGGGAATTTTTTAAGGGAAATGTTGCAAATCATTATGCATACAGGAATACATATTTATAATTGGAAAATCATTTGCAAAGATCATTGTATATGGGAAAAAACATGTATGAACGTGAACATGGGAATATGCTTACATGCATTAATAGGGAAATAGGGAAACCATACACACAACATGCTGACATATTTACCAACATTCTTATTTTATTTACACATGCATATGGTGGGGGAAACTAGGGTTTTGAATTTTGTTTTTTGATGCTTTGGGAGAGGGGTAGGGTTTTCATTTTTTAATGATTAGGGATGGGGAAAGATTTGCATTTTATTTGTAAAATAATATGGGAAAAGAGATGAACATATAAGTGTGGGTGAAAGGGAAAGGAGGGAAACAAACCAAAGGGAGAAATAACTTGAAACATCATAAACCCTAGCACCATTTGCTCATTAACATTGCAGCCATATAAGAAGTTCCACTTGCAAAATTTTAATTATTTTAACATGTTCATGACACCACCATCATAACCAGCAATTAATCCATGTTTAGAGCACCTACCTCGAGCAAATTGATAGCTTGGAAGGAGTTTGAGGTAATTTGTTTGAAGTTTGCAGCAAGGCGGTTCAACGGGTCGCGCACCACCTTCAACGGGTCGCGCCCGTTGTTTTTCTGAACGGTGGGAGACCCTCTGACGGGTCGCGCACACCCAACAGGTCGCACACCTGGCTCAACGGGTCGCGCACCTCTCTGCTGCCCGAAATTGCTCTGCCGTTGCTCCTTTCTCACAATCGCTCTCTCAAACCTCTCTTGCAAGCATTAGGATACACAATGAGAGTGAAAGGAGGGAATTTAAGCTTTTATAAGTTTCATTTGAAAAAATTTCATTCATAAACCCACTTTCTAATGTTTTCCTTTTGACACTTTATAACACTGATTTTTGGTTTCTTTTATCCTGAATTTGACTCATTGAGTGCTTTGACTTGATTCTTTTTGCAGGTAGATCATGTGAGGGACCTTGGCAAGGGGACCAGGGTTGCATTTTGTCCGCTGAAGACTTTTGAAATTTCATCACTTATTTACAAAAACTGAGAAAATGACCTTGGCTTTAAAAACAGAGTTTTTAAATCCAAGGTGAAAGTTCACTGTACAAGATAAAAATATCGAAGAAACATGTTTACAAACCTCCATCTGGCCTGCTGAGTACTCATGGATTTTCTTAGACATGACCTTGCAGAGATAAATGACCAAAACCCTAGACCTAGGACTTTGACCTCAAGACAAATCAAGACAAGCTTGAAAAACTTAATGACTGATATGACCTGATCCAGCAAAGCCAAGAGGGTAAAAATAGACCAGCTCCTCCATCAGGGTTATGGCATGCCTAACGGGATGCAAAATTTGACACTGATGAGACACCTACTAATGCAAATGCAAAGAGCTTTGATCACTGATGGAGGGCTTTCAAGACCGACACTAACAGGTTGATCGAGTAATCCACAATCGTGGAAGAAAGTCAATTGAAACCCCGTCGTTCGCGGAGGCTTACGAGTCAACTGTCTTTGTCTCCGGAATCGAAAACAGTACGGACAAAGCGAACTCGTTTTTAACCGGTTCGAAATCTCCTATCAAAGTTAGAAACAAGTGTTCCAACAACATCTGAGATTCCGGTTACTCCAAACATTTCTGGAAACCCTGCCTCTACAAAAGAAGTTCAACAACACAGAGGGACGTGATACTGATCCTAGTCTGAGAACAAACACTTGTGTTACTGAACCAGTTCCATTTGTAACCGGTTCAGAGAGTCTTGTTCTTCAAACATCTGTCGCTGTTGATTCAACCCCTTCTTCGGCACCAGAAATATTTGACGGACCTGACGGTCTTCCCCTTCCACCTGGTTTGATTGCGATAGAGGAAATTGTAGAAGATCCGCAAGCAAGTACTCCAACACATTTTGGAGTCGGGGTCACTCTATTTCCTTCGACATCAGAAGTTAGTCTACCACCAGTGGAAGTTCCTGTAGAATTGCTAGGGAATCTCTTGGATAGACTAAATATGTCTGAACAACCGTCAACATCTAGGACTGTGACACCTGACACAGCGACAACAGAACTCCCTGCCGTCACCCCGACAATGTTTGCCGGCATACCATCTGTCCCGACTAGCTCGCAACCGCTAGAAGGAGTCCACCCAGGGACTATTTCGACAGTGTGGTCCATTCCAGTTTGTTCCTCCGGAATAATATCCGGCAACTCTTATGTTGAAACTCGCCAGATTGATCCATTTGGAGGTCAATTTGGGCAATCCAGTCCCCAAGGACAAACAATCCCCTTGAGTTCCGGATTGCCACCGTATGGGGGGCAGTATGCCTTTCCATTACCCCCTCTGGGAGGATATCCATATGGGAGTTCACACAGTATTCAGGTTATACTGAAGTTACATCAAGTGGTTGGGGTACCTATGCTACCTCAACAACCAAGGGTTGTGTATTTCTATGCAACAATGTGTACCTATGTCGAGCATCCCAACCACACCGGCTATTGTGACAGTGTCGCAAGTTCAAACGTTGCCTGTTGTATGTCAACCTCAGATTTCTCAGGTTGTATGCAACAACCCCTTGACTCTGTGACTCAACCACAATCGCCTACTGGTGGGGCGACACAGGTCCAAACGGGTACAATACCCCACACTTGGTCCAACGGTTAGTATAGCGCAACAGAACATGGCTTTGCAACCGTGGCTGGTGCATTATCAACAACCACAATTCCAACAAGTATACCAAGGTTCTGAGCAGCAGATCTTTGCGAACAGTGGACAACCGACATTCAAAACGGTCAAAATCAACCACTTTACAGTGGTCATGTCCACCAACCGTATCAGTCCATACCAACATCAATTACATTATGCTGGTATTGCAAAGGCCAACTGCTCAGGCGATCCCATCGTATCTTGGGTATGCTTCACCTAACCTGAATCAACAGTTACCATTCGTGGAAACTTTAGAGTTACCCTTTTACCCGGTTAACAAACGATCCAATTGCTTACGCCCCTTGGTGGCCAGCGATTCCTCACAAATTTCCTTGAGACATTCCTAAATTTAATGGAAATCCAGGTGAGGACCCATCGAATCACGTGATGACATTTCATCTATGGTGTTCATCAAACACCTTAAATGATGATTCGATAAGGCTTCGCCTTTTTCAGAGGACGTTAACGGGTCCAGCAGCAAAATGGTATATTGAATTGCCTAGAGCTTCGTTCGACAATTTCAGCACCTTAGCCACGAATTTCTTAACCCATTTTCAATTACCGATAAGGTATGAAACGGGAACGGAAATCTTAACCAACTTCAAATAGACAACAACCACTCACATATCTGATCATATACATGAGTACGCGCGTCGTCGTAGGATGTAAAAACATATGTTCCCGATCAGCTATTAGCTGAATGGTTTATCAAGTCGTTACTTCCTGCTATAACGGAAGATGTGGCAAAAGGGGGAGTCGTAACGGAAGAGCAAGTTATTGCTCGTGCGCAATATCTAGACTTAGTCTATACTCAGTCTGGCACGCTCTATGACAAAATACCTGACGCCCCTAGACCGGAATTCTTAATTCCTCCTCATCCTAAATCAAACAATGACTCTCATGCCGGCGATGGCGTGATTGGCACGACAAACGCGAAATCGACAAAGGCCAACTCCAAGAAGGCCCATAAGATTTCAGATCAAAATGCAAAAGAAGAAATTCTTGCTTCGGAAAGTAAATGCCGTAACAGCAGTAAAGGCAAAGAAACCAAATAACCAGGAAGCAAGAAGAAGCAAAACAAAGGAAGAAGAAGAAACAAGGAGAGTCATCCCCGAAAAAAACTTCTTCAAACTCCTGGAAATAGGAAACTGAAATATCCATGTCAAATATGTGATGAGGATCATCGGACAGGAGAATGTCGTACAAAGCTGAGATTAAAAGATTCTTTAAGAGTCCGAAAACTTCAGCTGTGTGTTAATGATCTGTTTCCAAATCCAGGACAAAATCTGGTTGATAGTGGAAATGTTCCCGTCGCAAGTGCTTATGTTGTTGGATTTCCAAGCAACAAAATGATGCTTTGATTTTGACAAGGAACAAAGATTACGGGAATCCGCAGCTGTCGAAAGGCAAGGAAAAAGATCAACCAAGCAGTTCGACAACAACTTCGACAGAAGTTGTACCACCCATCATTCCTGAATTAACAATAAAACCGCCAAAGGGAGTAGTACACAAGTCGACATATAATCCTCGCGCTAGAGCAGCGCAGCACAGCATTATACATGTGGAAGATTGGCCCAATCGCCATCCGCTATGTCGACTCTTGAAGTACTACAAAATTGCCCATCCCAAAGGCAGGCTTTGTTATCAGCCATTGGTGGGGTTGATCCTAAGGATTCCAATCTTGTATCCTTTGACCACAAAGGATACGATCCTCAGTTCCAGCTCAACTAGCTTTCCTTATCCAAGTGAAAGCCCTCAACAAAACTGTTCACCGAACAATTATTGACGAGGGGGCATCTACATGTATTATGTCGATGAGTTGCTGGAAAACTTTAGGATCTCCAACCTTGTCGCGATCTTCGACAACATTAAAAGAATTCGACGGAAGGACATATACCCATAGGTATCCTAAATAACTTGAAGGTTGAACTAGGGGAAAAAACGGTAGAAATAGATGTTGAAGTCATCGATGGGAATCTTGATTACAACATCCTACTAGGAAACCGTGGATCTACGCCATGGCAGCTGTTGTGTGACCAAATTTAGAAAGATTGCATTCCCTTTCAAGGGGGGATTACAATCGTCGACAACAAAACTTCTCCATAATGGTTCACAAGTTACAGGAAGCATTCCTATGATCCATGATAGCAACCACTCGCTTCAAGATATTGGAGTAGGCCTACTGAAAGACCCCACATTAAATGGGAACTTTCGCACTTCCACCTCCAATCTATATAGGAGAAGTAGCGTTGGTAGGAGCCTGCAATATGATATCTTCGACGAAGATCTCAGAAGACGATATCGACATGGATCATGCAATGGTTTTGCCCCCAAGCCCAATAGAAATTTTGTAGCAATCAATGTTTCTGGCATGGGAGGCGAACCTAAATCAACGCTCATCAAGCGTTTGGGTAGATAGGTCTAGAGATATGGTACCCCATTAGATCCTTGTCGTGAGTGCATGGAACCGACGAAGGAATTCTACAATCAATGTTGATTGAGGGGGCACCATGGAATTATAGCCACCATCGTTCCTTTCTTCCGGATTATGAAGAAGATACTCAAAATGACCTTTATCACCCTTCAGTTTTTGAATTACTATCAAATACTGTAAACACGGTGGATTCCGAGCGGAACCTATCCAATATTGAAGAGACTATAACCATAAATATCTCAACCAAAGCAGATGTTGTAGAGAATATTTATGTTGGCAAATGTTGTTTCTTCAAAACTGGAAAATATAAACGCTCTTTTCCCGCGAATTCAGAGATGTCTTTGCTTGGTCTATGATGAAATACCAGGTATCGACTCGAGTATCGTTGAACATGAAATTAAGATGTATCCAGATGTCAAACGGTGAGACAACGACTCAGGCAGGTGCACCCCAAGAAAGCCGCTGCAATTAAGGCAGAAGTTGAAAAACTTCTCCATGCTGGTTTCATCTACTCGGTTCCTCTAACCGATTGGGTATTGAATATTGTCCCTGTTATGAAGAAACAAGGGACAATTTAGAGTGTGTGTCGATTATAGGGATGTAAATCAAGCTTGTCCAAAAGACAAAACCTACCTACACCCTTCATGACCAGATAATTGATGAATGCGCCGGATGTGAAATCTTTTCATTCATGGATTGATTTTCAGGGTATAATCAAATAAATATCTGCCCACAGGACCAGTCAAAGACTGCATTCATTTGTCCATGGGGCACATTCGCATATCGAAAATTACCTTTGGTTTAAAGAACGCTGGGGCGACGTTTCAGAGGGCAATGAATTATGCCTTCCATGACATCAAGAACATCGTTCAACCATTACCTCGACGACCTTCAGGCTCATTCGCGGAAAGCGGACTGATCATCCGCAGCATTTAAGAGCGATATTTCTACGTTGCCGACACTACAAGAGACGACTCAATACACACAATTGTGTATTTTGCGTCAGCTCTGGTCGTTTACTTGGCTTTGTAGTCTCAAAGGATGGGATTCGTCTCGACCCTTGCAAGGTTCAGGCAATCGTAAATTTTCCTCCACCTTCAAATTTGCTTCAGATTCAGAAACTCCAAGGGAAAGCAAACTTTCTGAGGAGGTTCATTCCAAATTACGCAGAGAACTTGCTAAAGGTTATACTCGTCTTTGAAAAAAGATGTACCTTGTGTCTGGGATCAAGTGGCGCAAGCTTCCTTTGACGCTCTGAACAGATTCTCTAGTAAAAGCATCATTAGTGTATGCCCCAGACTATCAAAGAGATTTAACCTGTATCTAGCTGCAGCGGATACAACCATTGCGATGGTTTTAGTTCAAGAAGTCGATGGAACAAACACCCTATATATTATTTAAGTAAAAACTTAAATGATACAGAAAGCAAATATTCGTACGTTGAAAAACTAGCGCTTGCAGCTGTTCAAGCGATTCAAAGGTTTCGAAACTATGTCCTCTTTCGGAAAACTACCATTTTGTCTGATTGCAACCCCATGACATTATATATTGCAAATATTCAAAATGGATAGCAATCCTTCAAGAGTTTGATCTGGAATTCGTAAAATCCAAATCAAAGAAAGCTCTAGTTTTCGCGGAATTATTATGCGATCTCCCATCGTCGTCCAACGATGAAACATCCGAAGAATCAATCGTGGACGAGAATTTGTTTCTGATATCTACAAGCAATGAGTGGTATGGAGATATAATAATTTATCTCCAAACCCAAAAATTTAGGCCTGACACCTCTCACTCAGAACAGAAACGTATACGATACCAAGCAAAAGACTACATGATCGTCGGTGATACGCTTTACGTCGTGGTATCGATACAGTTCTGAGAAGGTGCCTCACCCATGAGAGGCCGAAAAAGCCCTGAATGAGTGTCATTCAGGCGCGTGTGGGGGGCGTCAATCTGGATATGCTACAACACAGAAAATCTTACGAGCAGGATACTTCTGGCCAACCATGTTCAAAGATTGCATAACGACAGTCAGAAGTTGCCATGCTTGTCAAATTTTTGATAGCAAAACCAGAAGACCACCCGCACCTTTACAGCCAATAGTTGCTGTTGGGCCTTTCGCCAAATGGGGCATCGATTTCATGACATGTAACCCCACCTCGACCGGAGGCATGGTATATTATAGTCCGTCGTTGACTATTTTACCAAATGGGCTGAGGCGATGCCTACATTAGTAATACTGTGAAACAACTGCCTTTTCTTTTTCAATCATGTAGTCGCCAGATTCGGCGTACCACAGGTATAGTTACGGATCATGGATCGCATTTTCGCAATCACATGATGGTTGAATT